>OY744476.1:50208525-53061025 GCA_963556175.1 Tipula confusa | reverse complement strand
AAGTGGCGTCAGAGACGGAAGCTTGGTTTTAGTTTAGCAGTTGGTTTTGTTTTTTTATCTCCTAGTTGTATTGTTCTGCAACATGGCTGTCGAGTACAAGGTTGACTACTCCTAAAAGATCAAACCTGCTATACTTCCTATCATGACGAAGTACGAGTATTGCATTTTAAACTTAATATCTGGTAGAATATATGCAAATATTGGTTTTTGATTGCCGAGAACAATTTTGATTAGTCCTATTTATACAAATATGTGGCTGTTTCCTCGCCCAGTTCTGAAGTTTTCAGATCTAGGAGTATTTATAGTACATTGTAAAAATATAAGATGATTTTCTATTGATTGTTGGTGAATCTCCCGTTTCCAATGTGCTCGAAGTAAATATAGGGTTCATGATTTTAGCTAGTTATCAATTATTATTTAGTTAGAAATGACAATTGTTGCTGTTCCTTCAGTACAATTTGACATTGTTGCAAGAAACAGCAGGAGTTTGTTGCTGGAGGTTGTGAAGGCATAAATTCTTTGTGTGTTTTTTTGTGGCTTAACTTATTTCGTTCGTGTGCCGTTAATCGGAATGCTTACTTTGGTAATATTATGCTTGAATTCATCGCCGTTGTTGATTCTAATTAACACTACTCTCGTTAAAATATCTTTACCAGAATGGAACTCTATAGAACTATAGCTCAAGAGGCCACCTTGTAGGTGCAATATTAGCTTTAGTAATCAGGACGACGTCATCGGTTCTTTTTGAGAATCTCAGAGTAAATTGGGATGAGCTTCAAGCCATTCTTCAGTTTTTTGCGACAAAAAATATCACAATACTTAAGTAAGCATTTTCTACATAAACTTTTCGCTTTCGCAACTGCAGTTCTGTCTAAGGCTATAATTGGGTGACTGTCGCTATAATCAGAGGGCAGTTAAATGATGCATTAATGATCGCGATATGTGTTATTCTCTTTTGATAGTTCTATTCTTATTTGTTTTTCTTTGGATCTTTTTCTTCAAAGTGTGGCAAGTGATTAGAATCTTCTTTCCAAAAAGGTATAAAAACATTCCAGTGTTTTAAAATGTTTTGGGTCTTTTTTTCAAAAGCTTATTATCGGTGGAAAACTATGAAATTTTTATTGAAGGTTATTTAACGCTGGCATCATTTTTATGGTGTCGTTTTTATACAAGTATCTATTTGTTAAGCTCATTATCCGCTAACTTCATTTTATAAAATCAATGGTTTTTGAATTGAACTAAATTTAGCACTAACAATATAGGATAGGAACTACCACCTATTGAAAGTATTTTGAACACACACACGTTCTGTATCTGAGCCAAATCAGACCATAAATAGTTCAATAAGTATATTGCCAGCTACCTATTAAAAGAATTAACTAGATTAAACCAACATCATGTAACGATTACTAGAATTCCATCACTGTACAACAATTAGTTATAAATGACTGGCAGGCATTTCAAAATATTATCAAATATCATAATGAATTATCTAACTGTCAAATTCATGTTAAAACATGTTAAAATTAATTTTTGTTTTGATTAATCTTATATCAAACTAAAACCAAAAAAAAAATTATTTTTCGGCTAGGCTAGATAATCCAATTTTATTTTTTTATTTAATTCCCACAACGAGGAATAAACCTTCACCAGATTTGCCATTTTTGATTAGAAATCAAAATGAGGTTTGGAGTGTTCAAAATGGGTAAAAAAAATGTTATCTTTTAGAAAGGTATATATTACACAATACATAATCCATCACCCAAAGTCAAGGTTCACACACAAAGTTCAAAACAAGAGAACGATTGACCACAAAAGGGTTAGTAAAACAATTTGTATTTTTTAATTATTTTAGAATTTTTTTTCCTCTTATTGTTGTTGTTCTAAATGTCAAAAGCACAACCTCAAAAAAGTTACAAATCAAAAGTAGTTACTAATGAATCTAAAATAAACTTTTTGTTGGATGTATCTATCGAGTCACTCCTTTAGTTATGAAGTTAGAAAGCGAAACAAATGTTTCGAGTCGGTTTCGAAATACGCTATCATTATACATACATACCGAATCCGGTATCAAATTACACAATGTGTAAATAAATTACAATCCTTTTTCCGTGTATTAATTTTAAATTAAAATTTAAGAGCACGAAGGTTTTAAAAGAAGACATAAGCTCAGCAGGTATAACTATTAAACAAGTCACCTTTGATTAAAGTTAAGTAATTTAGGTAAATTATTTAGCATGCGTATCCTTATAAACAAATCCTTTAAACTTTTAACTTGATAGACATATTAAATAAATTATTCAATATTTTGCTCCCTAACGGATTACAAAAAAAAAAACATTATAGCATAGGAACAAAAACAAAACCAGGATACAAGTTCTTTTGTTTTGATCCTTTCGAGTCATTTTATTGTTGATTAATTTTTAAAATAATTATTTTAGATTTTCAACTTGAAATTGTATATCTGTAGGTACGATATAGTTTTTTTTTTTCTTTGGTCCATTTTACAATATTTATAAAGATGTATATTATATTCGAGAAAGGTTTAATTTGATGGACATTTTGGTTAGTTTACCATTTTACCTTTTAATTTTGATGGCACAACAAGAGCATGAAATTTCAAAATTAATTTCCTTTTGTTGACATTTTTTGTTACTGTTGTTGGTTTTTTTTTTTTTTGTTGGTTAGTTCTATATACCATACTATACTTGATAATATCTCCCACTGGAATTTGACCTACATTTTAATATAAAATGTGTATGTGACAATCGGCAGGAGTATTGTAATTTTATTAAATTTACTTTGAAATTAAATTTTATTATTGCTTTTATACACTTATATTAAACATTGTTCGTAATGAAAACTTAATTTTGGATTCAAAAAATGTAAAGGACAAATTGGTTGAGTACTAATTGTATTTAGTCAGGACCAAACTTTTAATCAATTAAACATACGATAAAGAAAATTTTTATTCTATGCTAAACGATTAGAGCACTTAATTATTTTAAAATTATTTTTCTTTTGTTTAAAAAGTCGGTTGAATCTATACAGGGATACATTGAACTAAAATTTATTCTGTTGGCCAAAAATATATTACAATTAATTTTATAAAGCTTTATAAATGAAATTTTGATCTGAAATTTTATAATTTTCAAAACATCGGAATTTTGCAAAACAATGCCTGAGTGAAAAAATTGTATGAAAGATATTTTTCATAATATTAGCATTGACAGTGATCACAACCATCACTCTCTTTATTGTGCATAATTCATGTCTGAACCACCGTCCAGGCCATAGGATATGATGCAATCCACTGTGTTAAAGCATAAAAAAACTAAATCGCCATTTTTTGATGCTAATTAACTGGCAATAACCTTTTAAAATTTAAACAATAAACTTCCACAAAAAACTCAACACGTCACATTTATATAACGTAGAACTATATACCCTATGTCGAGAGAAACAAATTCCAACCTATTTTCTTTTGTGCTACGGCTTTCAGGCCATTAAGTTACTCTATTCTTTTAGTCCATAGTTTTTTTCAATTTTTTGATCCCTTTTGAAAAAGTGGGACATTAGCAACTCTTCAAAATATTCGTTTGTTTCGACAATTCAATTGCTTGAGCCAATTACCTTTCGGCAAGCTATTCTTAAGATAACCTCTAGTTGGATATTTATGTATTTTTAACTTCTTGTAACTTCTGTTTCGTAAAAATTTCATAAAAACCAGGTACTTTTAACGTAACAAGCTACAAGAAACATTAAAATAACAAAGCTTAAACATTCTGCAAAGCCAATCTTTTAGTTAAAATATCAAATACAAAAGCTTAATCTCAACTAAGATCTTAACGGGCTTAAGGGTTCTATGGCTTAAGGGTTATAGATCCGATAAAGCACATCAACTTCGTAGTGAGATCAAATATTTGAATCTATAAAGTTTTAAGGCACACTGGTAGTTTGTAAATTGTTCACAAAATTCTTTCGGGTGATATATACATTTGACAGTTCTCTATTTTAACTCTTAAGTTATGGGTAAATGACAATATTATTAGTAAGTTGAAAGTAAGCAACGAGATAAATCTATTATATAAAGAAAATATACTTCGATTTATAGGGGCTAAACTGTATGCACTCCTTAAGTTATTTGTGATACACGTGAATTAGAAGATGAGCTTCCAAATTAAAGCGTTTGATTATACCTAATCAACATGGTTTTTTTTTAATAGTAGATCGACTGTAATTAGCTGCTGACTTTTACGCTTCTTAAGACCTGTGATAAAGTTAAATAAAGTTGGCTTATAGATTAAAAAACTAATAGGTTTTGATTTTAAATTTTATCCCGTGAATTGGACTAATTCTTACTTTACTGGGAATGATTCAATTTGTTTGAATTTGGAGATAATATTTCAAATAAAATAAAAGTAACTTCTGGTATTCGTCAAGAAAACTATTTAAGCTCGTGACTATTCTTATTGTTTATAATAGGGCAGATTTTGGAAAATGGTATTATATTGTCCTTATTATATGAACTGATTAAGTCTATTATACCGTTTGAGTCTATTATTTGAGCTGCGCCTTTCAGTTCCAAAAATTTCTTAATTTAAGGTTTACACCTGATATGAAATTTAATAGCATGTTGACAAATTATGCACCAAACCTAATTCCATATTATGTTTTAAAATCATTAACGCTCTATATTGTGCTTTCGTACGGTTTAATTTAGATTATATCCAAGCTGTGTGTCATTAAAATTGCTTTTAGCTGATTCTGAGAATTAAAAGTGTTACAACAAAATTATAATTAATAATGTTCTGATATTGAGGTCTGTTAACAGTTACAGCAATCCCAGCTTCATTTTATAAAATACGGTCCGATTATCCCACGAACTCAAAGACAATACCACTATACATCAGATTTTCTTCTCCGCAGGTTTTAATATTTTGTTTGTTTACAAATCGACTTAGCTAAAAAATGTCTTTGAAGTGTGGAATCTATGAGCCAAACCATCGTCCACGATAGTACAAGATGGCTGGAATAATGCAATATGCAGATAGGAATTAAATGTAAGTGTTCGAGGTCTTCGAGAAACAATTAACCGCAAAACAGTTGGGATGGAACAAAAAAATTCAAATTTATTTTTATTTTTATTGTTCTAAGATCGATTTCGATTAGCAAAATATCATCTTCAATTACCAAACGACTACTGAAATAATTTTTTCTGACACTTGATTTGACCGTAAGTCATAGCCTACTTGATCAAGAAATTTTTAATAATTATGTAATATAATTTTTATTCATATTATTTCTTTTGTTTTTATAGATCAATAATTATTCTTCCATTCTATTCTTCTATTCTATGTAAGTGGATGGAAAGAGTGATTTTTTAATAGCTAAAAGAAATTTTTCCAAGAAGACACATAAAATTAAGAAAATGCATGAAATCTTTATTTGAATCGATAGTACGGTCCATATAATTTATTGTTTGAAGATTATTTCATGCAAATGTTGACCGCGGCTGCGCCTCAAATAGTCCATCCGCTTAGTTAAATTTTGGCATACACTTTCCAATATTTCAGCCGGTATTTCACGAATAAATGCTTCAATGCTGTCTTTCAATCCGTCAATCGAAGCGGGCTTGTCAGTATAGACATGAGCCTTAACATAGCCCACAAAAAATAATCTAAAGGCGTTAAATCATATGATCTTGGCGGCCAATTGACCGGTCCCAAACGTGAAATAAAATATTCACCGAACCTGGCTCTCAATTGGTTCATTGTTTCGCGTGCTGTGTGACATGTGGCACCGTCTTGTTGAAACCACATGTCATGCAAGTCAAGCTCATTCATTTTAAAGATGTTTGACAGTGACACAAAACACGAAACATACGTGACCTGTCAAAATCAGTGTTACCAAAAATAAAATAGTTAAAAAATCACCCTTTACACACAATGATGAACGGATATTTTTAGTATGGATAGTATGAACCCTATCTATACTAAATATAACCCTTCCTCATTATATGTAGTATCTACATACATAGAATTTTGATCTGCTTGCATCATTATTATAAAATTTAACCGATTTATCATTATGATTATACCCGGCCATTTAATAATGAAAAGATATATCAATGTACTTCTCACCTGAGAACTGTGCCCTGCATCATAATATTAATTTCCTAAAATTATTTAGAATTTTTGATTCACTAATCACAACACTAATATAACACTGACCAATTTCTCAAAACTAATAAAAATATTTAATTTTTATTTTTCTCAATTTACCAAAATAGTTGATAATCATCGCCTACTGTTTTACTAAATGTATTAGGAAATTGTAGCGAACGTCAAGGTAAATTAAAATTAATAAAAAATGATGATAACAATGTGCACTTTCAATACCGTTTACTTATGAGGAACAATACATTATTTGTCGGTCATAAAGTCGGGCCCAATATATTAAATAGGGTTTTATTAGGAACAATTTATTTTAAACCATATTCCTTAGCTAATGTTCCAGTAACTGTAATTATATGTAATTACATTTACTTGCATTTGAAATCATCATTTACTTGCATTTTTGTGGCATCATGCTGTTGCATATCTTTCCTAAATTATTTGATATTTAACTAAACAGAACACGCTAATAACTGTGATAACAATTTAGACTGTTCCAATTGAACTGAGGCTTTCGAAAAAAAGTTCTCTTCTATCTGTATTTGCCCCTCAAAAAACATAGTTTTCTAGCTTTGTGCTCTATTTTATTTGACATGTTTATTTATTCCAATTCATTGTTAAATTTATAAAGATTTGATATTAACGTCTATTAAATTTAAATCAATTTTGCTTGTAATAAATCTTTATAATAATATATCTTGATTTTAACTGTCTTAAATTAAATATTTAATTTACACATTTCAAATCAATTAAAAAAAACTTTAAAAAAAAAAGGTTTACAATAATACACAGCGGTACCACCGTGTCCACCAGAAAGATTACTAAAAAATGGACGGAAGTTTTTAATATTATTAAATTTATTTTCATCAACAGTAATCCAAATTTCAGTTAAAATTATAATATCAACATTACGTATTTATGAAAAGTTCCACGTCATAACATTTTTCAAAGAAATATTTACATCGAGATCAAGCATCGAATTCAACGAAGAAACTATGACTATAAAATTCATTTGCCAAAACAATTGGAAAAATCAGATTGGTAATTAGAATATGGATAATAAATTGCGTGATCCAACAAAACAGATATTCAAATTGTAACATTTAAGATCTATGTTTTTGAATCCTGCAATCTTTTCTGGGGCTAAAGCTCTCCCAATTCTTTTCTTTCTTCCAAATTCTTTCGTCTGGAGTTAACCAAACCTGCCATTCTTAGTTTAGGGTAAGTCCAATTTTGCTACTTAGGCGATCCAAATGACTTCAAATGTCCGGGTTATTCGCGTATTGACTATTTGATTCCACGTCGAGAGGTGATTCTTTTTGTAAAGGATGATCTCCACTTTAATGTAACCAAATTTAGTTTACCTAGTTCCAACCCTGCGTTTAATACTTTGTAGATTTAAATTAAATTCCAATCTCGCTCTATTTTGATTTGTTCTTTGTACCGTAGTCCAAATCTACGTCATGCAGAGACATGTCACGAGTTTGATATAATTTCAAATTCAATTGATATGATTTATAAGATCTCTCCAATGTCTGAAGTGGTTGGTTAGGATTTTCTCAACCAAGAGATCAAACAGGTAAATATGTTGAATTGTTTGTGGGGATGAATAGTTTTATCTAACTTGTAGATAAACCAACTCGGTACCCTGACATATTAGGTCATTCATCTCATTTGTTGGACTTATTTTTGAGTACCATGCCTGATAAATATTCTATTGATTTTAATGCTCCTCTAGGTCGTTCTGATCATGCATTGGTCTCAGCAAAATTTCCGATTGCCCCACCTACTTTGGAGCTCATTACATGTACACCTAGACTAATCTGGAATTTCAATGATGCTGATTGGCAAAGTCTCAATCTAAATTCTCTTCTTTTGATTGGGCTGTGTGTTCTAAAAGTAATAATGCTGATACAGTATCTAAGCATATAACTTCGGTAATTTTAAAAGGAATGAAGTTATTCATTCCTAGCTTTTATAAAAGGAATCGGCCCCACAAAACTCAATGATTTAATGCAAATTGTTAGTCTGCTATCTCCATGAAGAAATGCGCTCATTTAAATTATCTCAGTAATCCTTCTAATGAAAATCTCATTAAAATTAGAATAGCCCGTAATAAATAGAATGCTATCATAATCAGGCCTTAATTAAACCATGACCTCAAAATTCGTAATCAAATACGAAATGTATTAGATTCTAAATCAAACAACCGACCTTTTTGGTCGTTTGCTTGCTTGGTAAAAAGGAATTTTATCATCTATCCCCTTATTGTTTTATAATAATAATTATTATAAAACCACTAATTTGTTAGCGTCCCACTTTGCTTTCGCATCGACTCTCTTTTTTCTTCCTAACCAATTCCCATCAGCATGCACTACTGTTTCTTCATCTATGCCCAACATTTATTTTCGTTCTCGAGTTGTTTCTAAAATTCATAGAAATCTGAGTCCATACAAAGCAACTGAGCCTGATGGATTACCATCAATTGTCCTAAAATGCTGTCATTTTCCCTAGCTAAGTCTTGTCAAACTGTTTAAATTATCAATAAACTCTGGCATTTTTCTCTCTATTTGGAAAACAGAAAATATTCAAGCGGTTCCTAAAAGAGGTGACAAAACTTCTCCTTATAATTACCGCCCAATTGCTTTGTTGTCGACCTTATCTAAAGTAATGGAATCTATTGTGAATTTTCACATAATGAGCATAATGAGCGAATCACTCTGCAGGTGACCTTATTGCTTATTTAACTCATTTGTGGAGAAAACGTATTGAAAAATATGTTGAGTCAAGTGTCGTATCTCTAGATATTTCAAATGCATTTGATAGAGTATGGCATCAATGTCTGATCATTAAAATTCGGTCACTGAATCTTGATAGTTCTCTAATTCAATGGAAAAAAAGTTATTTCTGTTAGTTAAAAGTTGTCGCCTACCTTATTTTTGATCTATATAAATGATATTATTAAATTGGCATAATGTAATATCCACTTTTTTGCTGATGATACTACAGTGTCTGCTTCTATTGAGTTTAGTTGCCAAAAGGACTGCAATTCCCATTTAAGTTGCTCTCGTCAAATTATGAATAGTTCACTTCTATGTTGCATTGACAAGGTCATTGAATGAGGCAAATCTAATAGGGTAAAATTAAATCTACAGAAATTCCAAGCGTGTCTTTTTTCACAAAAAAAAATTCAAAATTATGTTCCACCCATAATAAACGGTTTAATGTTGGGCTTAGACATTTTGAGTCATCTTTCTTGGAAAGAAGATATATATATATATATATATATATATATATATATATATATATATATATATTCTATTGCAAAAAAGCTAGTCAGTATCTGGGTTTCATTAGACGGTGTAACTTTTATTTTATCCCTATAGAAGTTCTTAAATTATACAAGACGGTGCTCCAAAATCTATTTCAAATGTCTTGGTAGAATTCAAAATAGAGTTATTCACAAGATTAATAATAAAAATATTGCTTTATCAATTGACTCATTAGAGCACAGACGCAAAGTAGATGCTTTATCGCTTTTTTACAAATATTATTTAGATCATTATTCTTCCGAAATTAAATCTCAAATACCAGCGGCGTTTGTCAGCAGGGTTGCCACTCGTTTTGGTTCAAAGCAACAGAGCTTCGTGTTAGATATATTCAGATGTTAAATCTTCATTTTTCCCTAGCGTCACCTCTCTGTGGAATCAAATAGATTCGTCGGTCTTTCCTACAATATTTAATTTACAGGTGTTCAAGAGGAATCTACACGCCTACTTATGCCCGGTTTCACAAAAAATACAAGTTAACCACCGGTTAACTAACGCTTAGTTAACTTTCGTATGTAATTTTGATTATTTCGTGACAAAAAATTCAATGCAACCTGATTAAACCTGATCATTTCGTCATGTAATTTTAATGATTTTTGCACCTTCTTCTTTGCGAAAAAGTATATTTCCATTTTGAATCCATAAAAATGTTTCGTTGTATTTTTGTTTAAGATTTAAAGCCTCTCTATTAAGTTCAAAACGATAAGCGGTTAGATGATCCCTAAAATAAACTTGTTGATCCGTTTTGAGTTGAAACCCTGTTTTATTTACAAACAACATGAGTTTTTTTTATTTTCTATTTATACTAATGCTGTGGCCCTAATTAACTTTTCATACTAAGCGTTTCAAATTGTTCAAGCTTCCGCTATTGCCTCATAGGTGGTAGCTGAAAAGTTCAGTTTCACACAAAAAGTATAAAATAACTATAATACTGCTACATTCTTGCCTTGTCACTTAAGGTTCGTATCTCTGGATTGTGAATAACTACCCGAACACCACTGTTCACTAATAAATTTCACAAAAACTACACAAGTTCCACTTTAACACTGTTCACTTTCACAGACAATAATTGCCTCAATAAAACACAATTATTCACAACTTAGTTCCTTTAACAATTCTTTATTTCATAAAAATCACTTACTATCACTTACTATCACTTACTATCACTTTCTATCACTTTTTATTTTAACCGCTTGTTATCGCTTTCGTAGTTCAAGTACAACTATTCCTCGCATACAGCATTGATTCGCTTATATACACAAATTAAAATATCTCGAACTTTCTACTTCTATCGAGATGTCACTACTACATTTAATTTGCTCAATTTTTAGTACTACCAGTACTATCGATATCTAATAGATGTCTCTAAGGTTAAGCTTAGAGAAATCTTCATATATTTACACTTATGCTATCGCACACTAGGTGGTACCGTGACACTACCCCCCACCTAAACCTGTTCGTCCCGAACAGGATCCAAAATCTCTCCTTTATAAATAGCCATCCGCTCGAGATGCACCACTTTTGGTTTACCTCGTCGCCCTTTCTTGATCCTATAAACCACGTCGTTTATCTTTGTGATGATAGTGTAAGGTCCTTCCCATGCTGACTGTAATTTCGGTGATAAACCCTTTCGTCGTTGCGGGTTATGAAGCCATATCAATTGCCCTTCTTCGAAGCCTTTGCTATTTGCTCGTATATCATATCGAGCTTTCACTTTGTCACTTGATATCCGTATTTTGTCTCGTACAAACTGATGTATCTCATTAATTTCTTCTTTCATCCGGTCTACATAATCTTGTCCGCATAAGGCCGCTGATGGAACAACCACAAACTTCAAATCTCCAGGCAGGCGAAGATTATTTCCGAAAAGCGTCTTTGCTGGCGTCATCCCAGTAGTGTCATGTACTGCTGATCGATAAGCCATCAAAAACATCGGTATATGTTGATCCCAGTTGCGTTGGTTTTTATCTATCACCTTCTTTAGATATTCTTCCAATGTTCCGTTAAATCTTTCTACAATTCCATCCGATTGTGGATGCAAAGGCGTCGTTCGCGTTTTGTTGATACCGAGCATCTGACAGATCTCCTGGAACACAACCGACTCAAAATTTCTTCCTTGATCCGTATGAAGTTCCATTGGTACTCCAAAATGACTAATCCAATTATTAACAACGGCAGTCGCTATTGTAGTAGTTTCCTGGTTTGGTAGTGGATACACCTCCGGCCATTTGCTAAAATAATCCATTATAACTAGCACATATTTGTTTCCATTATCGATAGTGGGCAATGGACCTGCCACATCCATGGCAATTCTCTCAAAAGGTGCTCCAACATTATACTGTTGCATAGCTCCTCGAGTTTTCCGAGCCGGTCCCTTTGCGGCTGCACATAGATCACATTTTTGGCACCATTCAGCCACCGACTGCCTACACCCGGACCAATAAAACCGCTGACGTACCTTAGCTAGCGTTTTGTTAATTCCTAAGTGACCTCCACTAGTTCCCTCGTGATATTCCTTCAGAATTTCCTTAATACGACTTTGTGGTACCACGATCAAGGATTGTTTAACGTTGCCGTCAGTGCTTTCCCACACTCGTTTTAAACAGCCGTCTTCTAATTTAAGGCTCTGCCATTGTGCCCAATAAGCCTTTACAGTGGGGGCTTTGTCCGCGATCTCATTCCATGTCGGCCGGTACTTCCTCTTCTTATATTCCAAAATTATCGACAAATTCGGATCTCGTTGTTGTTCCTCTCGGATTGCTTCATTGGTCCATTCATCATAAGGTAACACTTGCATCAGCCTGACATCAATGATATTCTCCTTCCCCTCTACGCGACCACAATGTTTGCATTCTGCCTGACATGGTTGTCTTGACGATGCGTCTCGATTGGTCACTACTTGACCTCCCTCCGGCCTTCGTACCATTGGAGATGGTGATCTTCCACGTTTCCGTTTATTTTTATAGCAGTCTCGTGAGATGTGACCTAATTTGTCACATATCCAGCATTTTATTTTGCCACCATTCGAAATTCTAGGGGCCGACTGCTCCATATTACTGCCGGTACTTATTTCTACCCGACGTATCTTATTGATTCTTGGTCCAATGAGAGTTTGTGCCGTCTCATTCATTAACGCACAAGCAATGGTTTCCGCGAAAGTAGCCTTTGTTGATAATATCACTGCTCTGCGTGTGTCTTGGTCTCGTATACCATCATTAAATGCGTCTATTTTAATTCTTTCCATGAAATCGGAAACAGTATTTGCATGTGCTAGATGTGCTAGCCTCTCGACGGCCGATGCAAATTCTTGTAAAGTTTCTCCAACCTTCTGTGACCGTCCTTTCAATTCCATTCGATAAATTTCCCGCTTATGGTCACTTCCATATTTGCGTTCCAACGCCTTCATTATTTCACCATATTCTTTGCGATCGTTTTCTGGAATTGTTTGTAATATCTCGGCTGCTTCTCCCTTAAGTGCCACTATTAACGCTGCTACTTTATGCGCTTCGCCCCAGTGATTTTGTGTGGACGCCATTTCAAATTGAAGCTTAAAAATTGCGAATGATGTGGTGCCGTCAAACGTTGGTGGCTTCAATTTAAAAGTGTTTACTGGTTGGATTACATGCGCTGATGTTTCATTTAGTTTCATTACACTGACCTCCTTTTCGAGACGAAGAAATTTTTGTTCGACATATTCGATTTTGTTGTCCTACTTTTATTGTTTTATAAAATAAAATTCGTATTGTTTCATCATCTCCAACAGTGGCCTAAGTAACGTCATCGACGCCATACTTCATGAGCATAACTCTTCTATCGAATGTCATTAGCCTTTCATACTCATTTGTCAGGTTCAAACTCTCTCAACTACACTTGACAATGGGTCTGATCAACACTTTGTACAACCTCAGTTTGTCGGCATATCGAAGGCATTTCAACGCTAGTAAAGGACTTTTGACAAACAAAGCACGGCAATAAGACTTGGCCTTTCCACATAATTATCATTCGCATGCGTAAACATAAGTTAGACATACCAAGGTCATTTCTACTATACAGCAACGTAAAGTCTTGGGACTCCTTACTCTATTTTTTGGTGAGTTTCCTCTTTTCGAGTATATTTTACATGCTTAGATACTGTAGTGGAATTTGTCGTAGTTTACACTAGTATTAACCATAATTAAATAATGCAATCATCGAGTCCTTCTATACTGATGTGAAGATTAACAGAAATACTTTGACATCCTTTATGAACAGTTAATTTAATCGTCAATTTTAATTAAGTGATAAAAGCTTATTTTATTATATGACTGTTTAAACCCCCAGCACTAATTGCTCGGTTAAATATTACTTGTGCAACATAATTACATACATCGGAAAATTTATTTTTATAATTATATGGTTTAATATAGTTCCACATGTTATTAGCCCGGAAAATCACATACACACACACACACCCATAAATCATTTTCTTTATAACGATGTAAAATGTACACATGACCGAATTCTCGGTCATTAAACCAAAAGGTCACATTTGTGATTTAAATACACATAATATATCCTATACATATTTACACTTAATTATGTCGACATAATTTTTTATCATTACTTTATTTTGTTGTTGTTGTGGTTATCATTACGATTTAAATTAACAAAATGTTTTTTTATCATCAATAAAAGTCGAAGATTTACAAAAGACGGGGATACACGTATACATAAATGTAATTATTTTTAATTTACCGATAGGACGATGGATATTGTACCCAGAGTCATATGTTCATCAATCTATGTTTCGTTTTTTTTTTTTTTTATTTGGTGTTAATGTTCTGCCAAAGAACAGATCGTCAATCTGCCCTATTATACACACGACATATGAATTGACATAACATTTAGTCGCACCATCGAGTCGCTCGATGGGAGTGAGAGGGTAGTAGGAAACTTTACAATTTCTAAATTTGTATACTATAAAAGTCATATAAATTTAAATTATTTTCTTTTTATGATATATAATTTTCATTATATATTTTCCACATTTGTTTTTTTTTTTGTGTTTGTGTGTGTTATTTTTCCCTATCTCTATGTTAAGAAAAAATTTATATGTTTTCATTAAAGTGATTATTTTTTGTAGATTTTAAAGTACTGTACGTACAAATGTATGTACCTACCACAACCAAATATACATAAATAATTTCGATTTTTTTTTTTGTTTTTGTAAAGGTGGTATGAGATCGAGAAAACATTTTTGTATCCACTTTAGGACAAACTACTTTATTCTATGTTACTCGTATATATATATAGAGCTAACAAAAACAAGATAATTTGGTTAAATTTTCCTCATCTTATATAATATGTTTGCCTTCTACAGTACAATGTTAGAATGTGATGGTGGTTTTAAGTGTTTTGGATATTTTACAATAATTGGGTAGCGGGGAAATCTTGACCTAAATTTTTTTTTGTCAATTAAATTTAATGGTTTAAATACAACAACCATTAAATCGAAAACTAGCACCAGAGTAGTTCTTTAATTAGGTATGTTACAAAATAACAATAAAATAAAAGCAATTAGCCGGGAAAATCGCCTCATTATTTATAATGGCCCTAATTTGATCGGCATTGTGTGTTGGGTCAATTCCAAAATGGGCGAGTTGAATTATTTTTTATAAACTAGATTTGCGTCGGATGGTTGTTTAAGATATTTGGAAAGTTTGTGTTTAATTTTTATTAAGGACTGCTTGCATTGTAGTTTATTATATGGTTTGTAAACATGTGGTGGTATAGGCAGGCTGAAATACTTATTGATAGATTACCTTGAGATGAGTCTACCTTCTATCTTGATAATAGGGCAAGTTATTTGCGCTCCAAAATAATAATACTATAATAAAGGCTTCTGATGTAATGCCCCTTTTCTCTTGCTGTGGTGTCCTTTGTTGCTGTGTAATGGTGTATGTCAATAACCTTTGATACATTTAGACTAAAATCTCCTTCGTTTGGTACTTCCTCAAGAATAACTGTAATATACGAGGTCATCTAATTGGTTGATTTATTAATTGTTGGTAGGAATAATAAACCAAATCTCCTTTTAATGGTTTTGTTACTTTTTAGTGTAACTCATCCAACATTCAACGTGCGTTCTTCTTTCATTGAAATTTTTCCGTTTATTAGAAAAGTTAACATAGGCACGTCTTTCTTACAAACTTTAATAGCTGGTTGCGGGTGTTACGATGAAAACAACCAGTTATTGTTACTCATTTTAAACTAGTTGGTTTATCACCTGCCTGCTCTTTGTTTCGATGCTATGCAATTATTTTTCTTGTGTACATTGCAAACTTAAATATACCAATATTGCTAGTAGCAATAACATGCAATAATGGAAACGTAGCATGTATCCTGATCAGGACGCATGGATGTTGTCAAGTAATACTGTGATGCTCCACATTATATTATCTATTCAAAAGTTATTTGCAAGGCTGCAATTGTTATAAAGTGATTATTTGATCGGGATTCTTATTTTCTGGAGTAACTACATCTGTTGGCACATGCGCAGTGTTGATTTTTTCTACTAACTGTGGTGGTGTTCAATCAAATATTGTTGGACCTCCTTAAAACTCAAAATGGACAGCAAGGCCTGCATTGCCATAGTCGTGAATCTATTGATGTTTTAAGATCGTTCAAATATTCGTTTATTTTTTTGATTAAACGTTTTTCAATGCTGGATTATTTTTAACTCGTTTTTCTTAAGTAGACTGAGGATTACCTCAGCAAAAGAGGTAATTTCAAGTTCAATTGATATGATTTACCAGATCTCTCCAATGTCTGAAGTGATTGTCTTGGGAGATTTTAATATTCATAATGACACTTGGTTGGGATTTTCTCAACCAAGAGATCAAACAGGTGAATATGTTGAATTGTTTGCGGGGATGAATAGTCTTGTCCAACTTGTAGACAAACCAACTCGGTATCCTGACATATTAGGTCATTCATCTCATTTGTTGGATTTGTTTTTGACTACCATGCCTGACAAATATTCTATTGATGTTAATGCTCCTCTAGGTCTTTCTGATCATGCATTGGTCTCAGCGAAATTTTCGATTGCCCCACCTACTTCGGAGCTTATTACATGTACACCTAGGCTAATCTGGAATTTCAATGATGCTGATTGGCATAGTCTCAATCTATTTTTCTCTTCTTTTGATTGGTCTGTGTGTTTTAAAAGTAATAATGCTGATACAGTATCCAAGCTTATAACTTCGGTGATTTTAAAAGGTATGAAGTTATTCATTCCTAGCTTTTATAAAAGAAATCGGCCCCACAAAACTCAATGGTTTAATGCAAATTGTAAGTTTGCTATCTCCGAGAAAAAATGTGCTCATTTAAATTATCTCAGTAATCCTTCTAATGAAAATCTCATTAAATTTAGAATAGCCCGTAATAAATCGAATGCTATCATAATCAGGTCTAAATTAAACCATGACCTCAAAATTCGTAATCGAATACGAAATGTATTAGATTCTAAAGCAAACAATCGACCTTTTTGGTCGTTTGCTAGCTTGGTTAAAAGGAATTTTAGCGGTAAGACATCATCTATCCCCTTATTGTTTTATAATAATAACTATTATAAAACCACCATTCAAAAAGCTAATTTATTAGCGTCTCACTTTGCTTCCGCATAGACTCTCCCTTTTCTCCCTAACCAATCCCCACCAGCATGTACTACTGTTTCTTCATTTATGCCCAAAATTTATTTTCGTACTCGAGTTGTTTCTAAAGTTCTTAAAAATCTGAGTCCATACAAAGCAACTGGGCCTGACGGATTACCATCAATTGTCCTAAAATGCTGTCATTTTTCCCTAGCTAAACCTCTTGCCAAACTGTTTAAATTATCAGTAAACTCTGGCATTTTTCCCTCTATTTTGAAAACAGCAAATATTCAACCGGTTCCTAAGAAAGGTGATAAAACTTCTCCTTCCAATTACCGCCCAATTTCTTTGTTGTCAACCTTATCTATAGTAATGGAATCTATTGTGAATTTTCACATAATGAACTATCTCGAAAGGCATGCGCTTTTATCAGATTTTCAATATGGGTTTCGTAAGAATCGCTCTTCAGGTGATCTTATTGCCTATTTAACTCATTTGTGGGAAAAAAGTATTGAAAAATATGGTGAGTCAAGTGTCATATCTCTAGATATTTCAAAAGCTTTTGATGGAGTATGGCATCAAAACCTGATCAATAAAATACGGTCACTGAATCTTGACAGTTATTTAATTAAATGGATAGAGAATTATTTAATGGGACGATCGATTAAGGTAGTATTAGACGGCATTTCATCCGACTCGTATGAAATCAATGCTGGTGTACCGCAAGGTTCATCTTTGTCGCCTACCTTATTTTTGATCTATATCAATGATATTTTTAAATTGGCATCATGTGATATCCACTCTTTTGCTGATGATACTACAGTGTCTGCTTCTATTGAGTTTAATAGCCAAAAGGACTGTAATTCTCATTTATCTTGCTCTCGTCAAATTATGTATAATTCACTTCTTACTTGCATTAACCAGGTCATTGAATGGGGCAAATCTAATAGGGTAGAATTTAATCCACAGAAATTCCAAGCGTGTCTTTTTTCACAAAAAAAAATTCAAAATTATGTTCCACCCATAATAAACGGAATTCAAATTAATAGGTCGTCCTCTCTTAGAATGTTGGGCTTAAACATTTCGAGTGATCTTTCTTGGAAAGAACATATATATTCTATTGCAAAAAAAGCTAGTCAGTATCTGGGTTTCATTAGACGGTGTAACTTTTATTTTACCCCTATAGAAGTTCTTAAGTTATACAAGGCTTATGTTAGGCCCATTATGGAATTTAATTCATTTGTCTGGGGTGGTGCTCCAAGATCAAATCTCAAATGTCTCGATAAAATTCAAAATAGAGTTATTCACATAATTAACGATAAAATATTGCTTTATCAATTGACTCATTAGAACACAGACGCAAAGTAGGTGCTTTATCGCTTTTTTACAAATATTATTTTGGTCACTGTTCTTCCGAAATTAAATCTCTAATACCAGCGGCGTTTGTCAACAGGGCTCCCACTCGTTTTGGTTCAAAGCAACATAGCTTCGCCTTAGATATAATCAGATGTAGAAGTAACCATTTTAAATCTTCATTTTTCCCTAGAGTCACCTCTCTGTGGAATCAAATAGATCCGTCGGTCTTTCCTGCAATATTTAATTTACAGGTGTTCAAGAGGAACCTTCGCGCCTACTTAAAGAAACAAGCAACCCGTGAAGATTAAAAATTGTTTTATATTTACTTGTTAATATTTTCTCGGTCAGGGTTTTATGTAGTTTTCCCTGACCATAATGCATTGATAAAATTGGTTTTAATGTGTCGGTCGTTGTATGTTTGTGAGCGTTATTCACCTTAAAATGAAAATCAATGCATTACAGAAATCTGAGAAAATAAATTGAAACCGGCTACATACGTTATGAATGTAATGTTTATTGTAAATTACATTCATTCAGTCTTTAAATTAATTGTAATAAAGGGTTTTAACCCACCATGTTGCCGTGGCGTAAGCCATTAAGGGAATTATCTCTAGGCAATGTGTTAATCTAAAAAATAAAAAAAAAAAAAAAAAAAATAAACTAAATAAACTTTTTACCATTTGTATTCTTTTCGATTCTTGATCGTGCTCTCATAAGTATGGTATGTCTTATCACCAAGTTTTCTCGTTAAAGTACTAAGGCACACTAGTACTAAGGCACACCAGGGTTCTGTCTCCATCCATAAGTTTTTATTGCGTAAAGACATTCTATAGAGGTGTCATATGTATTGCCTTTAAACCGCTGGTAGATTTGATGGCCAAGCTGGGAAGGTTTAGCAACACCCTAACATGCGTGCCAGTTATAGTAATTGCTTGTCATCGTATCTGGCGATAAGATTATATCATGCCATCATGTAATCGTCTTCTGATAGTGTGAGATGGCTGATTACTTTTGTTGCTTGACCTCGAACCAAGGAAAAGAGGTATTATATCCTTTTCTGGTTTGACAACCTGTCATTTTGTTTTTTCAGTTGTTGAACAGACTATTCCAACTAGTTTATTGCTGGTAATAAAAAACGCACAACTCGTATTCATCTTGGATTTCGTCAAACAAGTTATTTTCAAAGTATTCGCCTTTAAATTTAACGTTGGTTGCATTTGCAATAATCTCCTTGTGAATATTGTTAAATGGATTTCATACATCTGTTAACTGTTTTAATTATAGCTATACTTGCGAAAGTGATGTTATGTTGGCTTACAAAATCACCATTGTAACCTAGTAAGAAGAAGAGTCCTCTACTTTGTGTTCCAAATCTTCTTTCGCCTGCTTTGCTGATTGGCTTCGTGCTACTGTTTCTCGAGCCTCAAGAAGTATATTGCTGCAGTATATTACTAAGTTAAAACTGCAGATTGCTTAAACATCCGTTTAACTTGACAATAATTACAACATTAAGGCAGTTTAAAGCTTATACTTAAATCGAACCAGAGCATCTTCGATATTTAGCTCTTTGCGAATTCTAAACTAGTTTACTGGTAAGAATATTATTTTATTACAAAATTATGTTACTCTCCTTATCACAGCGCAAAAAGTAATATGAGTCGGTAATTCGCAATCAACATTGGATCCTCTTTTTTCAAAACTGAATCTTTCATTGCACTCGGCTAATCAACAATTAAGGAGCTAAGATTAAAAATATGGCAAAGACGATACGAAATCATGCAAAGATCTGTTGAAAAAACTTCCGTCATTCCATTGTAATTGATGGTGAATGTTAGTTTTATTAACCTGCGCACCATTTCAAATAGACCTTCATCAATTCTTACAACAATAAATTTGCATTCTGATAAATTTTGAGGAACATATTCGTTTTAATTTTGAGCTGTTTGAGATGAAGTAGCTTTAAAATCTCTCATTTGATTAGGAAGGTTATCCACAAAAATAATGTGATCGACTGCAGACGAATCTGGTGTTTAAATGTTTGACCATAAAATAGATCTGCGGGTGAGTAACCAATATCTTCGATTATAGTATAGTTCAAAAAACCAAAAAGTATAAATGGCAATTAATCAACCCAGTTTGGAGTATTACATGTGGCTCTCAGAGAAATTTTAAGAGGGCGATTTAGATTTTCACCATCCCGTTACTTTGTGGGTGATAATTGGTTGTATGTATATATGGTAAGAACTAAGAACCCAACAGTTTTGATAATTAATCAAACTCGAGGTTGTTACTCTTTAATCACTCTTTACGATTAGAGGGCAATCAAATGGTGACACACATGGTGATACAAAAGTGTTCGCTAAAGTTATGACAGTACTATCTTTCCCTCGGTCATTGGGTAAAACGATCGATCTTTAAGAAGGTAGTTATAACCTTGATATCGAGGAAGTGGTCCTAAAAGATCCATTTGAATATAATTGAATCTGGACAGTAGAATATTAAATGACCTTAAAAGAGATTTGGTTTGCCTTACAATTTTTAACCTCTGACAATTGATGCAAGATTTACCCCAGTTACCACTACCAGAATTCATTTTAGGCCAGAAATAACAAGTTGTATTATTTCCAAAGGGATGAATGGATGAATTTTATTCGTGAATGTTTTGCACCATATTCGTCTTTTGGTTTATTAAGCGACGTCTGGCGTAATTTTACCTTTGATCCATTCTTCGTTGTTGCAATTCGATTAACATCGATTCAACCGATAAATTATCAGCAACAACTTTATTGCATCCAGAAATATGGCGTATGTAAACTTAGCGACGTACTCGAAGTGTCTGAGTTGACGAGGTTTTCTCTCTGATTTAGATGTTATGGATGTAATCAACGGTTTGTGATCTGTGAATAAAAAAAAATCTTCCAAGTAGCTCATTGTCAAATGATGAATATCTTGTTTCAGCTAGTTTAACTTTTTTTTTAAATTAATTCAGGGGCTCGCAAATATTTTTTTCTTGGTTATGTTGTTCTAAAGTGGCAAAATATAACCTATCAGTAGTTAGACTCGTGCTTTGCTTTTAGGACGTACTAGCATAGCGGCTGCTACCAAACATTGTTTGTAGATTCTCCGAAAAATTCATTGCATTTCTTATGCCAATAAAAATTCTTGTTTGGATTTTTTATTATGGACATGTTTGCGGGATATTCGTACATTGGTTCCAAAATTCTAGCAATGTTTCGTAAATACCTGTATTATAATAGTTTAGCATGCCTTAAAACTTTTGTATTTGCTTTATTGAGTTTGAGGTTTATAGATAATTTCTTGAACCCGTTCAGCGGTAGGTGATATTTTGTATTCTGAAATTCGATGTGAGAGAAAATGAAGCGTCGGTTTTCCTAACGTAAAACGTAGTATGAGAACTACTTTGAATATTTGGGATGCAATTCTCAAACCAAGAGGCGTCAGCAGAAAGTCGTAAAGTCCAAATGCAGTAGTCCAGGCTATTTTATGAACATGTATATGGACGCAACAGGTATATGATGATATGCCTGCACAAATGTACATCCACTAATCTGAATTAAAATCATGAATATGCTGAACAGGGTAGAAATCAGGAACGGTACAAGTATTCAGCTGGAAATAATCATTGTTATCTTTTTCCCCAAATTTAAAGCGAAGGATACGTGAGATAACGTATGTTTGTTAATCCATAGCCAATATTTGGCTTTTAATTAGGTTCAAAATGTTGTCCTAGGGTAATTGTTCAAAATATAATTATTTCAGTATAATGATTAGATGGGTTTATCTGTAAATCTACTTGTACAATCCTCAAAAAGCAGCTTTTTAATAAGATTTGCTATTACCACTTAGCTTTGCTTTCTTATACCCTTTTTTTACCTCTGTTTAAAGAAAACATTTGCACAAAAAATTAGTCAGATATTTGCTGTCGGTTGGCTTAACGTTGTGGGCTAAGTATCTTAAGCACACTAGCTTTTATTTTCCGAAATAAGTGTCGATCATCCATCCAAAAGTTTTCACCGCCTAGTAGGCAGCGGATCATTTTCAGTGGCGATTATTAAATTAACTTTTATAAATTCTGACCATTAGGTTTCTGGACCATTAGGCTTTTGATCATCAGAGATTAGGATATTTCTGGATTTAAAAATTCGATAAGCCAAATAATTTTTTTTGCTTTTGATAATCTCCTTATATCTATAAAAGTCTTATCGCTGAATCAGTCTAAGCGATGGCGGGTTCATGTTGTATGTTCGTTTTTACTTTTTGCTACAATTTGTCGATCGTATTTGTGATTTAGTTGTACCCACTGATGCATTATTCAGGTGCATTGCTAAGCCATACAACTGTATTTGTGACCCGCTTGTGTATTTTATCCATTTTATTTTGAGCTCGTTAGTAGGTTTAGTTCCTATAACTATGTCACATTTTTTGCAGAACTATCTTTGATTGTGCTGGAAAAAAAATCTACTGGACCTAGTGAACCTACTGGATCAATTAGCTTCTCAATCTAGAACTCAAAAACATTCAACAGTAGTTTCCAAAATGGACCAATGTGTTTGTTCTAGCCTGATAGTAAGGTTCACCATAGAATACGCGGAAAGCCTGCATCTATTTCATTTATCTAAATCTGGCGACATATTTTTCTTTATTGGCAAAAACACATACCTATATGCTTTCGCCATATCATGATGATGTGCCATTGATATTGCTGTAATTTCAAAAACAAAAAAAATCATGCCATTAAAGGGATGTCCACTAGTTATTTTGGTGGATGACTCAAATTCCACTCTTGGTGGTTGCATTATGTGGCATTTAGCATACGATATATTGTTATTGAAGTGTTTGCTTTTTACTACTTTCCGAAAGTAGACTCACTAATTCCTAGTCGACATAAATGCTTCCTACGAGCATATAAGTTAACAAATCCTGTTTTGAGAGCAGCTGTAAATAATTAATCTAATTATCTACCGGGTGTTTCTTTATTAGATTATTATTCGTTATTACGACCTTTACATACAACCGAGATTTTTAGCAAGTGGTTGCAGAAGATCTTAAGTTACAACTACGAGTAAAAGCTCTTTGACAAATCCATCAGAATTAAACTGAGTTTTGAACTGCCAAGTAAGCCAGCAAATAAATATCTTCGAAGTCCATTTTGATTTGGGGTCACCAATACATATTTTTACAAAGATATAGTTTGTGATATCAAAACCAAGTAAAATATTATTTTCTTAAGGTACCTCCAAAATTCCGCATTGGGCCGAAAACATTTTAAACAACCTGCATGCATTCCTAAGACGTCATGATCCTATTATTTTATCTTTCGGTTTTGGTCATGTCATCTATTATAATATTATAAAGTTGTTTAAAAAAAAACATTTTCGAACATATATAGTACTTTTATTTTAAATGTCAAAATGTGTGACATTTTATGTTTAAACATAATTTAAATAAAATAAAAATCTAGAGAACGAGAACAAAATTTATTTTATATAAAAAAAAATAAAAATTGTGTGGTTATGTTTTCTCACATAATATATTTTCATAATAATTTAATTATCGTATGTGTGTGTTTGTAGATTTAAGGATTTTGGGCAAATATTTTTAATTGATTATAAATATGTTGGGGGGGCAAAGACATTTTTATGGTAATTTTTTACTTCCAATGCATACAAAACTTTTTTGCTATATTCTCTTAGTACTGAAAAAGCTTTTATGCTGTACAAATTAATTACGAATCATCTAATTTTAATACGCATAAACAGATATATGAATTGGCAGGCCTAACAACTTTTCAATTTCCATTATTGACATTTTATTTATTATGAAAATGTAGTAAATATTTAAATTAATATTTAACTCTTTATGAAATAACTTTTAATTGTTGACACAATTTTGTTTTTTATTGAAAAGTTTAACTTTTCTTCGTCGTAACATCAAAAAAAAAAAAAGTTTCTTTGTTATTATTAATATTTGTTTGGAAAATTGTTTTGTTTTATTATTTTGTGAAAGTCTGGTTAGTTTTAATTTTTAAAGTTTTAAATCATAATCTAACTAATCTTTTGCGTTTGTTTGTTCTTTTTTAAACAACTCAGTGCATCCACATTTTTGGTTCTAAATGTAGACTGCTTTTTATACAACACAGCCTAATATATTTCTGTGACTGCTAATAATTATTCATAGTTGCGAGACTACTCCAAATATTGGCTCCAAAAGCAGTCATATTGCCAACGAAACACTATGGTTATCAAAATAATGAATTTTGGAAGGGCTGATTTAAAATTACAATTAGGCACCTTACCAAAAAAGTTACTTGATCATGCCTTATATGAGCAAAGTCTTCAGACATGTTGAGCTCGAATCATTCCACAGCTGTAAATGGTCAGCAGGATGTTTGTGAACAATAATAGTCACAAACAACAATCTTAGTTCGTATGGCAGGAGCCTCAACTGGTAAAAATCTATATTTCATGGTGAAACAGTTAAAAGTCGTAGACTTTAGACTTCAGACCTTAGACTTTAGACTTTAGACTTTAGACTTTAGACTTTAGACTTTAGACTTTAGACTTTAGACTTTAGACTTTAGACTTTAGACTTTAGACTTTAGACTTTAGACTTTAGACTTTAGACTTTAGACTTTAGACTTTAGACTTTAGACTTTAGACTTTAGACTTTAGACTTTAGACTTTAGACTTTAGACTTTAGACTTTAGACTTTAGACTTTAGACTTTAGACTTTAGACTTTAGACTTTAGACTTTAGACTTTAGACTTTAGACTTTAGACTTTAGACTTTAGACTTTAGACTTTAGACTTTAGACTTTAGACTTTAGACTTTAGACTTTAGACTTTAGACTTTAGACTTTAGACTTTAGACTTTAGACTTTAGACTTTAGACTTTAGACTTTAGACTTTAGACTTTAGACTTTAGACTTTAGACTTTAGACTTTAGACTTTAGACTTTAGACTTTAGACTTTAGACTTTAGACTTTAGACTTTAGACTTTAGACTTTAGACTTTAGACTTTAGACTTTAGACTTTAGACTTTAGACTTTAGACTTTAGACTTTAGACTTTAGACTTTAGACTTTAGACTTTAGACTTTAGACTTTAGACTTTAGACTTTAGACTTTAGACTTTAGACTTTAGACTTTAGACTTTAGACTTTAGACTTTAGACTTTAGACTTTAGACTTTAGACTTTAGACTTTAGACTTTAGACTTTAGACTTTAGACTTTAGACTTTAGACTTTAGACTTTAGACTTTAGACTTTAGACTTTAGACTTTAGACTTTAGACTTTAGACTTTAGACTTTAGACTTTAGACTTTAGACTTTAGACTTTAGACTTTAGACTTTAGACTTTAGACTTTAGACTTTAGACTTTAGACTTTAGACTTTAGACTTTAGACTTTAGACTTTAGACTTTAGACTTTAGACTTTAGACTTTAGACTTTAGACTTTAGACTTTAGACTTTAGACTTTAGACTTTAGACTTTAGACTTTAGACTTTAGACTTTAGACTTTAGACTTTAGACTTTAGACTTTAGACTTTAGACTTTAGACTTTAGACTTTAGACTTTAGACTTTAGACTTTAGACTTTAGACTTTAGACTTTAGACTTTAGACTTTAGACTTTAGACTTTAGACTTTAGACTTTAGACTTTAGACTTTAGACTTTAGACTTTAGACTTTAGACTTTAGACTTTAGACTTTAGACTTTAGACTTTAGACTTTAGACTTTAGACTTTAGACCTTTTAAAATTTGATGAGTGAGCATGTTGGGACGTATTTTGAGATTGTTGGCTAAATCTTGTTGGCTAAATGTTAGCTACTAAATTTAATCATGCCTTTCTCTTTCTAACCTATATTATTTGTTGTAAAAAGGCGTTAGGAATATGCCCGGCGTCTTCCAGCAAATAAGCTTACCACCATGGTCCTATAGTCTAACCAATAAATCAGTATGTATTGCAAAGTTGTTGGGTAAATTTAAGAAAGAAAAGAAATTATATAGAAATCTATTCATTATTGATTGATTTACAAATCACACACTAACAGCGAATTTGTCTTAAAAACTACGTGCTAAACGATACAGGATCTCAAACTAATTTTGTCATCGATGTGTATACTCACACACAAGATGACTCATGCGACGGATATCATACAAAATGATGCGTGTCTGTGACTTAGAATATAATAGCATCTGATACCCTCCTTTTGAATCAAATCAATTAAAATTCCATTCTATATGTAACACAAATTGAAAATATTCTCATAAAATTTGATATAAACTGCATTCATTGGAATTAGTTGAGTCATGTCAATCCGCCATCGTTTATATATAGTTTCATCGATGTGTTATCTACCCTCCGCTCTTTCTCATGACTATGCATATAACGATCAATCAAAATCATCCAATTATAGTCGTCAGTCATCAATTTCTCAAAGGGCCAACATTTTTTTGTGTTTTTGTTGTTTTAGTTTGTTACTTGCGCCAACTGATTTGCAGTTGTTGAATTGAATTTTTTTTTAGTTTTATTATTGTTGTTGTTAGTGCCCGATTTAATCGTTTCCTTGTAACAAATTTGGCTTTAATGTCGGGCGGTTATTAAAAAAAAATATGTATATATCCGACATTGATATACGATAAATTTTTTTGAACATTTTTATTGATAACTCAATTTTACATTTAGATACGCGTGTGTTTTATTGTTTTACAGTTTTTATGTATCGTAAATATTGGGTGATGTAACAAGGGTGAAAATCTCAACCGTATTTATGTACATATACTCTCGTTTATATACGAGAGTAAATAATATCGTGAAAATCAAGGGTAGTTAGTATCATGCCAATGAAACAGTATGCTCCGTCACATTTCAAATATACACTTAGATTTTTTTTTTTTTTTTTGTGGTGTTTATACAATAAATTATTCCACAGCATATTTTATAGGTTCGATTTTTTCGTTTTGATTCATTAAATAATATTTTATCTATTTGCAAAAATTCGATATGGTATATGTATATATACATACATGTGTGTAAATAAACACTGGAAGGAAAATAAAATTTTCCTTAAAAAAAAAAATAATTTTATTTATTTTCCAGTCCAGTGAAAAACGAAAAATAAAAATAAATTTTATTTGCTTCGTTTTTTTTTCTTTGCGTTAAATTTTTTTTTTTTTTTTCGATCGTAATGTAAATTGAATTTTATGGTTTTGGCATGGAAGCTGAGAAAAAATATATTCCAACACAGCAAAAATTACACATACGTATATGGATTTTCGTATGTGATTTAAAAAAAAAAGGACATTTTCTAATTGGATTATTTATTAAAGGACATCTAACACATCCATGTAATACTTAATCGACAGTTTTAACAATACTGTCGATAAATTGTGAAAAAAGTCTATAAGGACAGTATAGATTTTGAAACTAAAGTAAAAAACTATAAATTTTTATGGAATTAAATTTTATTAATGCTTTTTACAAAAAACAAATAATCAGTTACACAACTGTCGGTCTCGGATGTGTCAAATTATTCAGATATTTCGTGCATAGTTATATAATTCGCTAACGCTACATGTACACTGTACATAAATATATAAAGAGCGTAAAGTAGCAATAACACATAGCACTCGGTCGCCATGGCCTGATGATATGACCATTATTTTTTTAACAAAATTATTACGATTCCTCATCAGATCGAGACCGAGTTTTGCTTCGCACAATATTCAATTCTGAATAATTAAAATAACGACACAACATCCGCCGTCTTTATAGGTGAATGTAAGGTCTTTTAAACTGATTTCTACTGATCATCCAATGTTGCGATGATGTAATTCAATTTACTCAACATCAGTTAGTAGTTGATTTCAATGGCTGTATATGAAGTCTGCTTTGAATTTTCACCAACTATATTGATTTTAATTGACTTCCACTATTTTCTGCCTGGTCCCTTTTTGAAAATTTCATTACACTTTTTAACTGCGATATCGAGGTTTTTTGAACTACAGCGGGGTTGTAATCTGAGGCAGCTGAATTTTCAGTCATCATGCATTGTAAGGCTATCTTTGTGAGATATTTATCTTAATATTTGGCGTCATTGCTAGGTGACCGCGGCCGAATGGAAAAAGCTGCAGATCGATTTTCAACAGGTAATACATTTGGACTTACAATTTGCTCAAATTGATGAAAAAAGCTGAAATTACTGGTAAGAGATAAATGCTTCAAAAGGACAATTGCAATGAATTATAGTGGGAAGAAGAGTGGTTTGGGGTATTAACACTCTATCACTACGATTGTACTTCGAGATAATGCGCGCTGTCATTGTGTTTCTAGAAAGTTGTTAAACCACCCATCGAGTGTCTTAATATAAACCTTTCTAGCACTGAAACTTCTCAGAATCTTGATAGTTGATGTTCCTATTTTGAACAACAGTCACAAGAAGGTGTCAATTCACTCAGAAATTCAAAAATGAAGTTTAAAGCATCAGTGAGATCTTCAAACACGACTGACTCGGGAAGCTGCATAGTAAATTGACACTAACTATTAGACAATTTCTTATGGCTAAGCCCGGAATGGTCAACACCCATTACTGCATTGCATAAACTGCCTGCCATACCAATTCAGTTATTTTTTCATCTTTCATATGCTTAATCGACAAAACGAAGGTGTCAAGAATTTGAACTAGGTGTTCGAATCTACTATAAATTATTATTCCGTTTTACTTCAAAAAAGTTGTTGTTGTTCCGGTAACTGCAAATAAAAAAGCAATTTAATCACAACCTCGCACCCTTGACAGAAGTGTTGTGTATTTTCACAAGATCCGTGTAAGTGGACTGGTAATCATCAAAGTTAACGACATTTCGGACTATGTTAAAAGCTTATTTATAAGATTTTGTTCCAAAAGTTTGTACAAAATAGTGTAGCTTAGAACTATTATGAAACCATGCTATGTTCCTAGCATGAAGATTGTGCGTATAGATGTATTTTGTTTAAGTGCTTTGCATTGGTTGGGACGTATGACTGATTTTCCCTCAGATAATTAAAGTCTCGTAACAATGAGTTCTCAGAACGCTAGTAATTTCGGAAAGATGTTAATCCCAAGTTTGATGATCATCTTTAACTTATGCTCGACTAGCTTATAGGAAAAGAAACATTATTGGGAATTAACGACTGTATTGATCTAATAATATAAATATATTAGTAAACCAATTTCTTGTTCTGGATATGGACCCAATAAATCTACATACAATCGCTTCCATGGGCAATTTACCGGTTTCGTAGATTTACATATTTGGCAATCATTTATAACGCTTTAATAATTGTATTGTCCCAGCAATACTTTGATGTGCCAACGTAGGTGGGTTATGCGCTTTCTCGATCAGTGACACACTCATTGATATTGGGATGCCTAATTTCCATGATGGTTAGACAGTAACTATATTAGTGTTGGTATTTACATAAATTTGGCCCTTTTCACGTGGTAATTAAGTTTTCCTCCAGTACTAAAGTTTTAGCCACATACTCGTCTTCCTTGAATGCCTTAGAATTTAAATCGATATGAAGAACATCATCAATTTTGTCTTCAAGAGGCTCCACATACACTCTGGATAGACATTCGGGAACGACGTTTAGAATGCTCTATCTATATTCGATACTAAAATCAAAAAATTGTAACTTTAATGACCATCTTGCTAGCCTGTCTGTTAGGTCCCGCTGTTAAACCAACTTAAACTCAAGTGATGGGTAACTACTATCAATGGATATCCCTCAATGTAGAGTGTAAACTTGTTAACACACATCACTGCAGTCAAACATTCCAGTTGCATGATGATATAATTCCTTTGCGAATGGTCCAACTTATGAGACATGAACACAATCGGTTGTTTATCTTGATCATCAAACTTTTGAAATAAAGTATAAGAGAGATTGTCGAAGACATTTTGGGCCTCTGTATTCCACATTTTGTGCTTACTCTTTTTGAGAAGCTCCATAATAGGTTAAACTAAACTTGAATAGTTGGGGACAATTCTTCAGTAGCAGCTGGTTCTGAGGCACCCCTTATTAATCCCATAACCCAGATACCTCGTCTCCTGTAAGGTGAATTTGTTATTTTTTTCTACTTTTAAAGTCAGATTTACTAAACTTAGTAATCTGGCAGCTTCATACAGTAGTAATATATGCTCCTTAAAAACTCCAGATACAACTAATAAATCACCAAGGTAGACGAAGACGCAATCGAGAAGTGTTTTCTAAAAAACGTTTTTTCAGTCGATGGTGCTAGTAAACCGTATTTTATTCAATAGTCCTAGTAGCCATTCAATCAACGGTGCAGGATAAAAACTCTTCGTTGAAACCAAGACTACTTTCTCGGTCAATTATAGTCACCGGAGACGACCTAGAGCTGGGAACTTTCCTCCAAAATTTCGAGATAAAGCATACGGGGCAATTCGAGGTCTTTTCTTGTTGTATCAGTGATACTGCATAATATCTTTGCTTACCGGCCACTGCGCTTCTTAAGTCTATTTTATGAGTCTCAAATTTCGTCTTTCTTAGTCCGAATTTTTCTCTTGATGAAACCTTTGCCATTACATCTACCAGTATATATGGGGCTGTTTTGGATTTAACCGATGCTTATTATTGGGAAATTTATCATGCTGCAGATGATTATTAAGATATCGGTACTAGTCATGTCTGCTCTTGCTGATGCGGAGAAATTCTGGATCTGTGTTCGTTACGAAATCTATCTTTGGGAATAGATGTAGTGCCAGTTGCTACTGGAGTATCAGATCCCTAATACATCTAACACGTTTTTGGTAGTTTCCCAATGTCACAGCATTACGACAAGTCTGACAGATGATTTTTATGATAGTTTTAGTCCCACGTCCAAAACAAAATTGATGTCCAATTGGTATTGTGCAATCTTTGAAACAGTGGGAATTATTGCCACAATTTATTGCTATCTTTTTAGGGGACAAAACTCTCCCAACTATTTCACGGTTAATTTTTAACGTCCTACTTTACGCCGTCACCAACTAAATTGGGAATGCCCAAATACAAGTTTACTTTAAATCCATATAGGCTGTAATGGCGTGGACAATGGCTTGGCCCATGGATTCTGCACTCCACCAGGGGATCATAGTTGTGTTCATCGGCATCACCTTTCTGAATTAAGTGATAAAAAATATCACTTTACAACCCTACCACGGTATGGTTCGAACCCGGTTCCTCCCGACCCAAACACCGCAGCTTTACCCACTGCACCAATTGCTCGGTTAATCCACAATTCCAACATATCTGTCTATTAAGTGTATTATCTTAATTGGATGAAGATGAATTTGGCCCGGAAACAGGGCACATGGATTAATAGTATTTTAACGACTCTTCCAGTAATCTGAATCCTTCTAAAGTTCACTAACTTGATGTCACGGTGTCTGATATACCTACTCTGCGATCCATGTTGAGCGATTCCAGGTATATAAATTATGTTTCCTGTGCTATATCGTAAAATTATTCTAATAATTTTAGAATTTTCAAATAGGGATTAAAACCAAAATATTCACCATTCAAGCCATGCTGCAACGTACGATTGAATGTTAATTTAGCTGATATTGATCGGGAAATGTTAAGGCTTTAAACAACGATTATCAAGGCTTGTCAAAGCCTATCTCTTAGGTTTACTAAGTACATTCGACATAATTGACTCCATTTTAATGACTTTACCATATTTTGTTGCGAATATGAACAGATCAGAGTGGAGCAATTGTCACGGGTCTTCAACAGAAATATAGCATTGAAAGAAAGACTCAAACTTACTAAGCTCTTTTTGTGCTGTTAAAGCAGGTATTTCGTGATTCAAAATAAATGTTTCAGTTTTATCATACATTTTTGACTCACACAAACGCCAGACAGCCTCAGGAGCACTCAATTATTGAAGAAAATTGTATGATATTGTCATATTTCGGTTGACCTTATCTTACCACGAAACTAGCTATATTGAGGATTTTTGGGAGTGCTCATACAATTTTGCTGCGAAGCAGGATATGCAAGTTCTTTGGTGTGAGTATTGATTTTAGAAATGTAACCTTTCAAATGAGAGAACCTTGTGCTAATAAAAAATTGCAGGGCTTTTTAGCGAGGAAATTTTTTAAATTGACTTGTGTTTTTTTTCGAATTTGAAGCTGAACCGTAATTGTGCTTAATTCACTTAAACCACCTGAGTCATCGTGCAATCCTTATTTCTCATCCTTATGTGATCTCTTGATTAGTTTTAGTCGCTTGAGCAACGGAAAAAAATCGTCGAGTTCTTGCGTTGGTTTTAACGATTTGATTATGCTAATGAGCCTTTTTATTTGAGATATCCTATATATTCAGGATCTGCAGGAGTTCTTCTGCTTGTACCTTAAGTTTAGAAAAAAATATTTTCTGGTACTGAATTTGTCTGTTTTGGAGTAGCTGATGGTGTATTTTCTGAAGGATCCTGCATTGCGTTCTGTATTATTGCATTATCTTTTCAAAAATTTATACTGTCTTTTATACTGGTACATACAGGCTGGTTTATGTGTAACTATGACTGCTCTTTGCTTTATTCTTGCGCTTCTATAGCGTTGGTAGGCGCTACATCTTTTGTAATTTTCCGCATGATTCCCGTTGCATAGTTGACGCATTTCACAGTTTTCTCGGTGATCGTTCTTTTACAGCTTCCTTTCTCGTTGAATTCCAGACACTTCATTCATCCCGAGGTATGGTTACAGTTTCATGCTGCATGCCGCTATTACCGACATTAGGTGTACACCATTAGTGTCAATGAGAATGGTTACCATGCGACTACAAAGTTACATAGCAATCCTATCTGTTGGAGCTCCTTGATGTTCGTCGTTCTTCTGGCAAAACGAGCAAAAACAATGGCAATTTTGAATTAGTTTGTTACGAGTTGTTACTGCTAGCGAATTATATGAATTGGCAAATATCCGAATAATTATTTTTGTTATAGCGATTTGATTTTGTCGCTATACTAGTATCATAAATTTTCATCCGATATCCCTGCTTTCAGTGATTTTAAGTTTCTGGAGAAAATTATAAAAAAATAATACTTGAAAATAAAACTAATTTTCTCAGTAATTGGCGCCAAATTTGGTTTTAGATCCCATTTAACAAATTAAGATTTTCTTCCCCTGCCCAAATGGCCAACACTGCGATCTAAAAAATCTTTTGTGCTATTGGGATTTATTAGTCCAAAAATCTTTTCCACCTTCTACTTCCCACCTTCCTAGGCCAATTTAAATTTCTTCGGGATCAAATAACTCTCTTCAAAATGAAGCCACCTAAGTGGATACAGAGCAACTGTGGACTGGTTCCTTTTATTCAATTGATATCTCAGGTTGCAGTGACGTGAACGAAAACTCACTAGCTTCCTAATATTTCCTTTACTTAAATTGACCGCCAAGTCCTTATGGTGAAATGGTCTGTTCAAAAATTGATAGCCGGGAATACAGTTCCAATAGGTCAAGCATTGTATTTTTCCAATTTATTAATTATCTACGCTGCAGAAATAAAATTATGCCGACAGGATGGCACAGAAAGGCCCAAGGCCAATGAGTATAGTCGTACTACACTCGATGTACCTACCACAACCTAACTTTGTTATGGCAAGAGAGAGGTTCTAGCAGTGTATAACAACTTTTAATCGACTTAGAATCCAGGCAGTTAGAAGCCAGTGCTTTCAATGCTGCTTGGGATGTTGAAGAAATCGTGGATGGAGGCGCCTTTAACACCTTTAGTCATAATAGTTGAGACGAAGGTTTCGATGGCGTGAATTTTGGCTAGAAAAACACTGGGATAAGTTGCCAGTGATTTCAATATATTTTAGTTGGTCCAAAGACACCAATGCCAACTCCATTATCCATTTTTGATCCATCTGTGAACCAGACTAGGCTGCTAGGAAGTTCACTAGTATCCTAGTCTGCTCTATCAAGGGACTGTTACTAGTCCTGTTTAAGCAGAGATCTTTAGACATCACGTCCGGGACTCTAAAGAACATATCCAAGTCTAAAAGATCATTCAAAATGCCAAAATGACCCATATGATCGAGACATGCTAGCCTCCGTAATGAGATTAGCTTGTTCAAAATAACTTGTTGCTGTATCATAAGCCACCAAACTATGGCCCCAATTGTAACTATGGTTACAATTGACCTTACTATCATGATGTACATCCAGTAAATCATTTTTGAGATGAAGTCAAAAATCCTGCTTAGCATACACCGACCGGTCCACATGGCCCTGACCACGCGTTCGGTAGTTGAATTAATATGACAGTTTCAATTAAGTGTCTTATCAAGGGGAACACCCAGATTTTTAACTTCATTGGAGTATCCGATAGTAATATCATTTAGACTAACTGAACCAAGATTCAATTTACATCTTTTAGTAAACGGCACCAGGGCTGTTTTGCTAGGGTTTATCGAAAGGCCCTCTTTAGTACACCAATTCAAAACAGCAAGCAAGGCTTGTATCATGCTGGCAGACATCAAACATTCATGCCCATCAGAGACTATGATAACTAAATTGTCCGCAGAACCAATGGTATGATAACCAAGGGCATGTAGCTCATCAAGTCGATCACGAGTAACCATAGCAAGGGTGACAGGATACTACCTTGAGAATAAAAACCAAGCTTTGGGATAAAAACCACACCAAGCCTATATTGATAAAGTGTTCAAAGCTGGAAAACATGATGAAATCTTATTTGTTTTCCCGTAAAATGTTGTGAATGGTAGTGTTCACAGTAACACTGAGTATATGTTTGATGTGGTGTGGTATAAAAAATTCACTGGTACCATCCAGTGAAAATTCCACCAAAATCAAAATATTTCGAGAAGAAACCGAAAAATAATACGACGACAACGAGAAGAAAACAATTAAATTGTGAATTGAATACAAAACCAAAATCGAAAGAAAATTCAGAAGCAAACAAAACTATATATACCTACTATGTAGGCAAAATCTCAAGTAGGAAGATTGATCTCGCACATTATCAAGCACGTAAAATATATTTTATTTTTCAGTACACCATCAGTATATCAACTCACCATATCTACTCACTGGCTCTAAAACACAATACGAGTATATAATAAATAAAAAATAAAATCTTGGAGGAATGATGAAGAAATATATCATGTAGGTATACATGGTTCGTTGGACATTCACACTTTTGGGAATAATCTAGTTTGGGAGTATTAGAAATGGCAAAAAAATAATTCTTTGATTGACTCAGTTTCGCTTCATTGAATTTATTTAGTTTATTTTTTCGATATATATATATATATATATATATATATATATATATATATATATATATATATATATATATATATATATATTTTTTTTTTTTTTGTTCGTCTAAGAAAGTTTTCTATTAAAGGCATACATACATATACACACACGCATACATATTAAGATAAAGATACTCGATTTTGATATTGTTAGTTTATTGTATGTTTTTCGTTCATTTCACCGATAATGACGGCAAAGATGGTGTTAATGATAAAATGAAAATGTGATAAATTTTCATTGTTTTTTATCTGTTTTGATTCGTAAAAATGGCCATCGAATTTGTTTTTGTAACGTGTTATCGGCGTTGTGTTACAAATAATAGAAATTAGTTCTGGTTGATTGAATTTAAATAGCATTTAAATTCAATCAACCAGAACTAATGCCAACAAATCAAAGTATACTTCCAACCACCACCTGATCCGATATTTGAAAGTCTGTCTAAAGTACTTCCTTAATTATGTACCAAGTTTTACCACGAAAACTGGTTGTGGCAAACACAGTGGAAAAGGCAAATTCATATTAGAAGAGGACAATTTAATATTTGGGATAGCAAGGCTTTGCCTTTCAAATTTAAACTTTTTTTTGCAAAAATTTTAAAAACACCAAATAATTGCACTAACTATGAGTTTGAAAACCATGAATATTGAACAAGCATGTCTGTTGGTTTAATTTATTTCAAAAATTATATTGGCAAGTTTAAACTTTCTTATTCGGTATCTGTGATAAAAGACTCAAATCTATGGTAATCGCTTTTTGACTTCTTCTAGGCAATTTAAATCTCCGTTCGTTATATAGTTTTCAGGGGACACAATATGGCTCTATTAGCAAATTGTTTTGTTTCAGCAAATTATTTTTCAATGATTTCTCTCCTGATCCATCCAAAAATAATAACCTTTTTTCAAAAACTTTCTTATAGGAAATATCTCCTAAAAATTTCATCTAAAAACTAGTTGGCGTTGCAGTTCAGTTTGGCAGATCTAAAGACACCAGTTTTCTCTTACGTCATTTTTATGCCAAAAAAGTTTGTCAATTACAAATTATAGGTACCCTAAATTGGATGTTGTAAGTTTTCTCCGGACTTTCTCTCTCCTGATAGAGAATCAATCCATGCTTCACTAAAGAACTCAAATAACTGGATGAGTAATGGGTATAGCGTTCACAGAAGATATAGGCGTACTACGATGCCATTACATTGTATCATGTTTAAGTTTCAGCGGAAGCAGTTTTCTTGTCTTAACTTATTCCTCTTTTACAATTACATGATTGATACAGAGCTGTGCTGTCGTTTACAGATTCTGTGGAAATAAAAATAGTCAAGTATTAAACATTTGAAATAAGAACCGTTTTTGTTAGAGATGACTTTCTCAAATAGTACTGCTATAATGCTTTATTTGGAGCTTAATGTATTGCAAGCTCTGATGAGTATGGGCGCTTTAAAGAGTCTGATTTTCCAATTTTGGCAAAACAGGCAAAGTAATATCATAATGTAAAAAGAAATGAAGCAGTGTGGTGACTAATTACCGTGAAATTGTAATACTGTCCTGTATTTCAAACCCTTCGTGTCAATGATTAACAATGCGATTTACTGCCATTCTAATATCGGCTTCACATAAAGCATTCGATAAGCTGGATTACAGGATATTTTTGACTAAATCAATCGAACTTAGTTGATTAATGCACTGGACTTGTGACTGTCTTGTTTATCAATTCATTCCCGTCTGCAAAAATCCAGTATCACTCTTGGTCACTTTTGGCTATGAAGCTTCTATAGTCGTAGGATTTTGCTCGATGGTACCTTTGACAAACTATACATAATAACAAAATATAAGATAATTTATAAGAAACAATTTATAAGATTTCCTCTTCAAACTTTGGCCACAAATATAATGAGCACTTATGCACATCTAATGAGCACATATGTAATGTTAACTCGGTTTCCTCGAGCCATCGTAATAAAAGAACCAATAAAATTTTTGCGCACCAAAGATTATCGAAAGTGCTTCTTTGCCCAGTTAGAAGAATTTCTTTTCCGCTGCAGACAAATTTTCTTAAGCAAACATTAGTGGACGGCCTAGTCTTTTAACTAACCGACCCAAAACAGCTTCAACACCAAACGATCTTGCATAGCATGAAAGGTACAGCTCATTAGTCAAAACGTAAGAATCCAACCAATTTGTTGTTCTAAGCTTTGTTTTGCGTCTCAAAAATCCATTGCTTCAACTCTTTGTCCACACAAACTGTATATCCTTCCGAATCAATTTACATAAAAGTGCTATCTCCACTGTCATCGCACTGGCATTAACTTCCTACACAAGAAGAATTGGTAATTTACCCATCCTAAAAATTTTCGCTGTTTCAATTTGCTGATATTTACACCAGCTAACTTCAATATGATAAAACAGCTACATCCGGAGGTCCCCAAAAATATAATATAATCACAGCTAAAAAGGGATTATATTTTAAAAATATCCACATATTTGGCCAAACCCTAGAAATCGATGCAAATTCTCAGACTATTGTCATTCTTAGGGACTAAAGGACCTAAAAAAAGTCCGCGGAAGACTGTTAAAAGCGGCAGTAATAATATTACACTTTAAGCCGTTAAACGAATGTGCAGAAAGGCCAGCAGCAGCTAGAGAACGTTTAACCTCGGTGAAAAATTAATTGAGAAATTTTTCAGGCCAAGAAAATATTTTTCCGTTTATGGTTATAGTTTACCATGCCATGAGCTTCTGAATTTAAACTGAATCTTTGGAGGGCTAGGTGCTATCTTTCAAACCCGTAGGACTTATGAACACAAGTGATTATGCATTTCCCGCCGAAAATGCATATCGATGCTTTGATCAATTTTTATTTTAAATGTAGAGGGATGTTCGTTTTTTTCATCTAGCAAACAAGATGTCGGGACTTTGTTCAGAAATTTTTGGAACGTCTGGCTGAATGACCGTATATTATTCGTGTTAACTCGAAAAGCCCATAAAAAGAGCTGCTAATGGATATCCTTATCAGTCTTCGCTTAACATTTTTTTAGTGAAGCATGTTTTGCTGACACTCCACGGAATACCATTTTTGCCACTTTGCTTATTCTGTTCCAAATTAAATGGACACGAGCCCCTTTTAAATCATTTCTAAAGTCTCACCGTTAAAGATAAGCTTAATGGTATATTATTTATATAAAACCATTGACAACAGGCCACATTGACCACAGGCACATTATTAAATTTAATTTAAATTTAATTTAAATTTAATTTAAATTTAATTTAAATTTAATTTAAATTTAATTTAAATTTAATTTAAATTTAATTTAAATTTAATTTAAATTTAATTTAAATTTAATTTAAATTTAATTTAAATTTAATTTAAATTTAATTTAAATTTAATTTAAATTTAATTTAAATTTAATTTAAATTTAATTTAAATTTAATTTAAATTTAATTTAAATTTAATTTAAATTTAATTTAAATTTAATTTAAATTTAATTTAAATTTAATTTAATTTGTAGGGTTTATCAAAGGAACCATGGTTCCTTTGATAAACCCTACATAATGAAATAGTTTTTTAGATGCCCTCATCAATTTTTGACCATCAATACATATTATGGCCAACATCTTTATCCGAATATTATTCCTAGATAATTTTCATGAAACAGATTGAGCACGTATACTAACGTAATGCTGGAATTATGAATCGGGTTGTAATGATATACAACCGTTTAACAAACTAGCGACAATTTTTTCACTTCAAATATTATCGTAAGTGCCCCTCTGTCCAGGCCCTACTGGACAAAATGCAATGCCGCAACTCTTTTTATCCAGACAAAATGCACATTCTTTCGAATCAAATTATATAATGGTGCTATAAATCCGCAGTTATCATGCTCTGTTGGGAGTGACAGTATAGTAATGTTGAACTTTGAGTTATTCAACCAGCGCGCAAAAAGGGTTGTAGCAGCAAGGAAACGTTTAACCTCAGCGAAAAATTCATTGAGCAATCTTCAGACCAAGAAAATATTTTTTCTCTTTATGCCTTTTTTACTAATCTGGCCAAATAACGGTGAAAATACAATAGCAGTTCTATTAAAAATCGCTTAAATGTCTGGCTAAACTATCGTATGTCCTTCGTGTGAACTCGGAAACTCCATAAAAGGAGTTGCTAATGGATATCTTCATCAGTCACCAGTTGAATTTTTTAGTAAAGCACTGCTGAATATATTACTGACACTGAAAAATTTTAGTGTAGCCGTATAGATTTTAGTGATGCTCTAGTTCATGAGTCGGTCACAAGTGAACACAATAGTCATCTGTTTTTTAAATTGACCATGAAGCTTATTTGGATAGAAGGTCGGCACATCTATATTTGATCCATCCACTGCCGCGATTAAGTAGCGGTTAGGTATGTAGACAATACAATCACCGCATATCGTTTTACAAAACTGATAATCAAAATGAGGCAACTTATGAACACTGCGGAAAATCCAATTATTCAATTATTGAATCAAATTTTTGGTTAACAAGAGCACAGTATTACACAGTTTTTCTATTGATGATTGATTCTAATAATGCAAGTTCCTTGCTAACTGCCTTGGTACCTGATGGAGGTTCAATTCGCTACTTTTTGTTTTGCTTCATTTTTAAATCCACAGCCGACCACGTAAAGCATTATTGAAAAAGTAATAGACTGTGCTGACCTGCTTTCAATTCACTTTACGTTCATGTATACACAGTTCACAATTACAAATAGTAACTTCAGCTATCATGATCTTGGAACGCGCATCCCACGAGATCTCAATTCTGTCTCGGGGAATTATGATTTACAATATTTCGCAATTCGTAGATATATAACCAAAATGACTTATCGTTAAATTACAAAAATGTTCAATACTGAGTTAATTTTAAAAATGTTAACCTATCATTTACATTTCCAAGTAAAAAACAAAACGAAAAACATTGCAATAAACGGAAAACTGTCATAAAATGAAAATGCATATAAATTTTCCATAACTGTGGATTAGATCTATTTAAATATGAACCTCAATGAATTCTGAAATGTATGGTTGAAACATTCCTTATCATAAAATTTATTTATTTATATTTTTTTTTCCTAAATTTACTGTCTTCTTATCATATTCAGGCCACGTGACAAATATCTTATTATGTATATAAAATTTTTGCTGGCAATCTGTATATGTACAGATGACATTTTCACGACTATGCACGGAATTGTGTATTTCATCCGCTGTTATTGGTATTGGATCGTATATTAAATTCAAATTTTGATAAGATGATATAAGATTTTGAATTTCAGTTAAATTCGTTTCCACAGTATCAATTCAATTCGTTTCAATTCATTATATAGGATATGGGAATTATTTGATGTGCCGTGACAATGAAATTGTCTACCACTGCTGTGACTGTGTGTACATGTTCCATGTAAAATATTATCCCTTCAAGAAAACTGAAAAAAAATTTATATACAAAAGGAGATAACGTACGTATATAACATTTTCGGAGAAAACAATCAGGATGACTATTCAAATAATGGATGTGTTGTTGGTTGGTTGGTGGAAATGGATAATTATTTACGGTGAATTAAATAATTTTGGATTTTATTTTTTCGGTTGCTAAATGTGTTTTATCATTTTTGTGTGTGTATGTGTCTGTAAGTGTGCTATATTTGCGCAAATATGGCAAAAAATATAATAATTTTTAGTTTGTTTTCGTTTGGTATACGGCATTGGTGAAAATATGATAAGAAATATTAGCAAATTTATCACTTTTTAATTTTTGATTTTCTTTGGCATTAAACAAATCGAATAATTTAGGATGATGTCTAAACGTTGGTCGGTAAAAGATTATTTTATCTTATGTGATTGAACCACGTAGTCGTAGCAGTAATTTAATATTTGATTGAGTTTTGTACATAATTTTCCAATTTTGCCATATATGGTTTGGTTTGGATGTGTAAAATCTAGTTTCCGCATGACTATATAACTAATACGATCGGGAATAGGTCATTGACGAGAGTAGGAATCCTTGTTCAATTAATTTCTTTAAAAACGACATGCCACAAAGTGTTTGCAGGCATTTTCGTATCTACATATTTATTTCTTAAAATAAATTTAACATTACTAATCCAACGGCTCCGATTATATTCTTGGTAGCAGAGTACGACCGAGTTAGCCTTAATGTAGGCTTCTTTAGTTTAGTTCCATTTAGTTTTGTTTTTCAAACAATACTAGTTCAATAAATCTTCCTTTAGTATTGTAACGCTAATTTGTGTTGGCCCTGTAGGTATGTGTCAAACCCTTCAAACAATAGCTATATTTTATGTACTAGTGGCAACACTGCTATATTTTTGGTACTTGTGGCAGCACTCTCACAGAAAAAAAAAAAGAGAAAAAAGTGCTTAAATAATTTGTGTAAGTTAGTTAATGTAACAAAAATCATTCAATGTTACCACTATTTAGATGGTTCCTTGAAATTATGCGCACGAACATGTATAGAAAAGGTAGATATTTCGGCGGAGGGGTTTGTTTTAGCTTAGAACGCATTGATAACGAGAAACGATAATCAGTTGTGCAATTATTGATAAACATATAAATGAATTGTTTAATTTGAAGAACATTCCAAAAGAATCGGCCATTGATTTAAGTTATCTGATGATTGTTCAATTCATATAGGAGCGTTCCTATAGGAAGCTACGACTATGGGGGCAGAATCTCTCTAATAACCCAGAAAGAAGTTAATAGGGAAATAAAATTCAATCTGAAGACCGGAAAGGCTCCTGGATATGATCTTTTAACAAGAGAAATTCTAAAGCAACTACCAAAGAAAGCTATTGTTCAACTAACCCATTTGTTTGATGCTGTTATTAGATTACGGCATGTTCCTTCTGCCTGGAAAGTTGCAGAAGTTACTATGCTACCGAAACCAGGTAAACCACCAAATGAAGCTCAATCATATCGTCCGATATCCCTGCTTCCTATCATCTCAAAGCTAATGGAGAGTCTTCTTCTTAGAAGAATGACATTAATAATAGAAAGTAGAAACCTAATACCGGATCACCAATTTGGATTCAGATGTAAACATTCAACAATTTACCAGGTTCACAGAATTACCTAAATTATAGAAAAGGCGTTAGAAGATAAACAAATTTGTTCTACCTTATTTCTGGAAATGGCAGCAGCTTTTGATAAGGTATGGCATGAAGGATTAATACATAAACTAAAAGTTATGCTTCCGGGACCATATGTTGACCTTCTGGAGTCGTACTTATCTGAAAGACTTTCCAGAGTAAGACAAGAAGATGAGTATTCTGAACTGAGAGAGGTAAGGGCAGAAGTCCTACAAGGCAGTGTTCTGGACCCATTCCTGTATCTACTTTATACAAGTGGTATACCACAGTCCGATCATGTAAGCATAGCAACGTTTGCTGAAGACACCGCTATACTAGCAACAGCAAAAACTGTTGAAGAGGCAGCGAATAAACTTCAATATGCAAGTGAAGAAATTCACCAGTGGACCAAGCGATAGAAAATCAAACTTAATGAATTAAAATATGCGCATGTCAACTTTACGAACAAACTGTTGGTTAATCCGCCGCCAATCAGCATAAACAATGTCATGGTGCCATATGAGAACTCCGCCAAATACCTGGGTATGACATTGGACGTTAAACTCAAATGGAAAGAACATGTGAATAAGAAAAGAAAGGAGCTTGATCTTAAATATAGACAATTGTACTGGCTAATCGGACGAAGGTCAAAATTAAGCACAGACAACAAAATATTGATTTACAATCAAATCCTAAAACCGGTCTGACTATATGGTATTCAGCTTTGGGGCTGTACTAAAACTTGTAACATCAAACCTATACAAAACTTCCAGAAAAAGGTACTTCGGAGTATAGTCAATGTACCCTACATTCGTAATAAGGATTTGCATCGAGATTTGGGGATACCGGATGTAAAACATGAAATAAAAAGATTTGCAATGAAGCATGAATCGAGGCTATTGCAACATGTTAATGCGGCAGCCTCTTGGCTACTGGATAATGAACACCTGGTTAGAAGACTAAAGAGAACCAAACCCTTCGAGCTTGCCAGTATGTGAGCAGCTACCAATTAACGAACAGGCATTCGAGCATCGTTTGATCAACAGTGACCTCATTATAGTATAGTTTTTAAGAATTCAGATGTAAATTGATGGTTAGTCTGAAAAGTCTAGTTTCAATAAATAAAAAAATAAAAATAAAAAAAAATAGAAGTGTTAGAAAAGCAGAATCAAAATGTACAAGCCTGGGACATGATTTTAGTGTTTATAGTTACACAAAAATTAGATAAGAATTCTCGGAGAGCATGGGAAGGAAGCATTGAACCATCAAATTTACCTACATGGAATCAATTAAATCATTTTTTTACAAAACCGATGTCGAGTCTTAGAATCTGTGGAAAATAACAAAACCCAACAAATTACACCATCGCAAATCAAATCATCTCCGAATTTAAAATTTTCACAGTAATCATTTGGTACTGAAATCGCAAGTTTAGACGTATGCCGAATTTGTAATGAACAGCATTTTATTGCTCATTGCCAATATTTTTTAAAGCTCACGCCGCAAGAAAGATTTACAAAAGCCAGAATTCTTCGAGTATGTTTAAATTGTCTTCGTCCAAATCATCGAGTGGTCGATTGTTCATCAATTCACAGGTGTAAATCATGTCAAAGCAAACACCACACATTGTTACACATCCGGGATCGCTTTCTTATACAAAAAATATAAACAGTAATCCAAGCATTAAACCAAAAATAGAAATTTCAAAGATTAATTCAAGTCACAATCAACATCGACAACCAAATGCTTATAAACAACGATCTACAAAATCAAATCAAAACGGAAGTTCCAATATTTAACAGCAAAGTTTTAAAAGTAATTGACAATGTATGCGTGTACTACTCCAATCAATTTGGTTCAACAAATCAAATTTTAGATAATAACTCCACAAATCAACCGTGGATTCCTGATAATACATAATATCCTGGAAATATAGAAAATAAAAATAGTATAGTAACCATCCATTTAAAATACAACCAAATTCGAACACACTTACATGTCCAACGAGAGAGCTCATCGTAAGCAAACAAATACAGGTGCTGCTACCTACAGCTTTAGTTTTAGTCAAGGATTCAAAAGGTAAATTTTATTTAAGTGGAGCTCTATTAGATTCTGCATCACAGAATAATTTTAGATCAAAAGAATTGACAGATAAACTTAATATAAATACAAATGATTTTCAAATAACGGTTTCTGGTTTGAATGATAATGTTACTAAGATTAGTAAACAATTAATAACAATTATTAAGTCTAGGGTATATAAGTTTGAACAAGTATTAGAATTTTTAATAGTTCCAGAAATTACAAATTTTTTTGTGGATGTGTCGAAATGGTCAATTCCGACAAACGTTGATTTGGCTGATTATACGTTCAATCAGCCAGGTCGGATTGATTTGTTGTTTGGTGCTGAATAGTTTTTTAAAACTTTGTTGCGTGGTCGTATCAAGTTGGCATCCAATCTACCGATTTTGCAGAAAACTAAATTTGATTTGGTTGTGAATGGTGGTTTGGATACGCCCAATTTTATGTTAGCTTCACATGACTGTGGCAATTCGGATAATAGGTTTGTTAGCAATAATTCCTGTTTGTTCTCACAGTATGATGAATCAATTGATGATAAATTAGATACATAATTAGCTAAATATTTCCAGTCAGAGTCCGTCTTTGAAAATGACAAACCAAAATTTTCTTTAGAAGAAAAATCTTACGAAACCAATTTTACGTCAGCTAAGGGTTCGAATGATATTTCATTAAATGATTGCCTAATGGTTGGACCATTCAACAGGAGCTTTTTGATATATTTCTGCGGTTTAGAAAATACCTCTATGTCTTCACTGCGGATGTGCAGAAATATATAGAATGGTTTTAGTAGATCCACAATAAACTAGGTATCAGTAAATTTTCTGTCGTGCACGTGAGGATGGATAACTCTTTAAAATAATATGATTTGCAAACTGTTACTTTTGGTACGTTATTCGCACCTTATTTGGCAACAAAGGCCTCACAACAGTTATATTTAGATGAAGAAGATAAATATCCATTGGCTAAGGAAGAAATTCTTTCGGATTTTTATGTGGATTATGTGTAGAGTGGTTCGAACGATGTGGAAATTTGTAATGAAACAATTCGACAACTAAATCAGATTCTCCTTAGTGCTGGAATGAAGTTACGAAAGTGGAGTTGGAACAGATCAGAGATTTTAGAAAATATACCCAATTCTGATTTAGAAGACGTTCCTAGTAAAATAAATGAAACGATTAAATGTTTAGGGCTGTCATGGGCGCCTACAATAATAATAGCTAAAATACTATATTACAGAAGTTATGGTTAGTAAAGGTTAGGTCTGAGATGAAAGGATACCTATCAATATTAGAACGAAATATTTAGAATTTAGAAATAACATGTATTGTTTAAATCATATTACATTGAGTATAGACTACATGGTTTGGCCGATTCTTCCATCTCTGCTTATGGGGCTTGTTTATATATAAAGAGCGTTAATAGAAAAAAAGGTGATGCAACTACATATTTGCTTTGCAGTAAATCTAGGGTCGCACCATTAAAAACAGTGACAATTCCTAGGCTGGAGTTGAACGCAACACGTTTGTTAGCCAAATTGACAAGTAAGGTTGTCAGAGCAATGGATATCAGATTTAGTAAAATTGTGCTTTGGTCGGATTCTAGTATTACTCTTTCATGGATTAAACTTCCACCTTATGAACTAAAAATGTATGTTGCACATAGAGTTAGTGAGATTCAAGACTTTACTCATACAATGGAATGGCGACATGTTGATAGCAAATTTAATCCCACTGACTTAGTTTCAAGAAGAATCATGCCGAACCGTTTAGAAACAATGGATATGTGGTGGAATAGCCCGTTGTTTTTGAAGGGATCTGAAAATGTATGGCCTTCGAAGTTGAAAGAAATTAGATTTGAAAATCTGCCCGATTTAAAGAAAATTGAAGAGTCAGTGGTTCTGGTTAACATAGTGTCTGAGCATTTAATCGATATACAACGTTTCAGTTCACTTAGAAATTTAAATAGAATTATTGGTATTGTTCTTAAGAGAAATTGCTTCAAGTATCCCATAGTATCCCTCTTGTTATGAAGAACACAATGTCCCAATTTATTGCTATCTCACTCTCTAACCAACTAGTTTTACTGATAAAAATATTTGACGCTTCTATTATGACCTCTTTTTACAATACAAATCTTGCTTCATCAACAAACTTCATCTTGTTTAGTTGAAGTTTAGTTATGTCTGAATTCTCACTCAGTTTAAGAGGCGTCATACGAAATAACTAATACTTGTTGAAGTATACGCATGCTCGTTTGGTTTTCATCTAGCTTTAGTTTTTGTTGATCTACGGTTATTTGTCTATATGTTCTGTTCATATTGAACTATTATAACTCTTTGACGATCAGACAAGCATTCGTATCTGCACTAAATGCAGATTTAGAAAAAAATATTCTGAAAGTTTGGTGGATTGAGACCACCAAACTTTGCACTGTGGATATAAGATCTATCGCATCAAACAGAAGAATATAAATTAAGCTTTAAGAACACTAATGTAATCAGCTTTTGATAGTGAGGAAAACCATCCAGTGGCAGCAAAAAACAAGAAGTACGATTTTCGGTAATATGTTGAGCGTATTCAACAATAGATGGAAATACTTGCAAAAAGTGGATGGTTTCCATTAAACAAATTTCCATTAATATTATCCGAGCATTCGAAGTTATTTGATCATATCGGTTGGTTATCACTAATAACGATAACAACAAAATTGATAATGCAATAAACATGGCCAGCCAATGTACAAAGAAATGATAGGCTACCTGAAGCAATAGGACAAAAAAAGGAACAAGTATAAGGTCAAAATAGGCAAATTATGTAAAAAATAGATACCTAGATGGATTAATACCTTGCAATAACCAAAAAAAGAGTAACATGAATTTGCAGATATATTGCAACAAGCCTATGCAACGGTCGTTTATATGGGAGAACTACATATGAACTCCAACAAATAACAACTATCTTGTTTTTGGCAAAGCCCAGCGAGGTCTCAATCAAGAATAAACATACCCTAATAGTCCCAAAATTAAAGTTAAGTGCAGTTTGTCGAGTGGCTCAGTGGTTAGCGCTGTGCCGCTTAGACCGAGAGGTACCGTGTTCTAATCCCAACTAGTTTCAGAGCTTAAACTTGCGGAAGCTCAGATAATTAAGATAAAACAACGATACTTCCACAAACAATTCCTGGTTTTAAGAAAAGGAACAACTTTAGACGAAAAATACAACTATATTAGCATGAAATCCAGGTTGCCTTCAACCTTTAGAGCAGCATATCGCAGATATTGGATCGAAATTTGTCGTCGTCAACCGTATATTTGTACGACAAACGAGAATGACTGCATACCTCACACCAAAAATTTCAAATATTTTAGAAAAAAATTAAGTAACATTTTATAATTCCTTTCTGCATTCCTTGACCTCATTTTGGTGAAATGTGAGAGGAAGGTGTTAAATCAGTATAAAGAATCACATAAAGAATGCCTTAGGAGAGATCGCTTTAAGATCCGAGGAGATGACTACACTAATGTCTCAAAAAGAAGCTTCACCTTAATTCTAGGCCATTAATGGTATTTAATATTGACAGGAATATAGGCTATAGAGAATGAAATTTACCTTTTCATATATATTTACTAATTGCTTTTCGAGTGGTGATGGCACCAACAAATTGGGATGCAAGATATTGAAATGTGCATTATGTATTACATCTGAACGTCTAACAACTTCCCAATAAACCAGTTCAAGAGATGATACATTAATAATAAAACGGCTTTTACAGGCCATTATTGGCCCGTACCGAGTTATCTGGCTCCAATGGATCCTATTCCGAACTTGTTTTTGGCATTATTCTAGACAACCCGAAAAAGCCAAGTCGTTTTCTACAACCGAGAAGCCACGCCAGTTCGACTCTGACGGATGAGTTTGAAAGATGGTTAATGATATTTTTCTCTTGATTCTGCTCTTGATATATGGCCTAACACGCGACTATTATGATGCTTACCGAGTTTTATTCAGCAACGAATTTAATGAAAATTACTGATCTCGTTCATAAAATAAAATAACAACAGTTACGCTGGGTTGGTCACTTTCTGCAAGCTAATATAATTGCAAAATGAGTGAAGCTAGTACTTCCATTACGAAGCCAGCAACATGAGTATATTACTCATTTTGCAAATTTGACATGCATTAATGAAATGTTTAACGTCATGAGTCATATTTTGTCAGTATAGAACGGGTTTTGAAGTTTTTCCAAACATTGATCAACTCCCAAATGAGCGCCGTTGAAGTTGAACAATGCGACTGCATTATCAATGATGTAACTAATATATTTGGTATAACTATAATTTCCATTCACATACGTCTGTGTTGTCATAACGATCACCATATGATAATGTAATCAGTAACGTTCCGTTTCCTATTCGATAGTTGTGTTGTGATGGTGGTAAGGTTTTGTATTTGTTGAATCGTTTTCACGATAAGTTATCCAAAAAATCATCCGATTTCAGATTTACATGCAATGTTGTTGTATCACTTGACACCGCAAAATTTTGAGAGGCAACATCGACTTTTTAAATATCAGCCTCATATAACTGAAATAAAACTCCACCGATCACAGAGGTGTTTGCGTCATACTAAACGACGAAAAACCCAATGCATCTTTTAACCTTTGTTAAGAAGTTCCGTAATTGGAGTGATCATTGTAGTAAAATTTAGAAAAAGTCTACATCCACAAAGTCCCAGAAATGTTCAAATTTGTTTTGGTGTTTTTGGTACCAGATAGTCTAATATGCTACTTTCACCTTTTCGGTGTTTATTTGTAAGGTTCCTTTTCCAACGATATATCCCACTTCTTTTAACAAAAAATGGCTTTTCTCTATATTTTTTCTCTATAGTATTATATTATTTGTTAGGCCTTCTTCGATTAATCTGTTTGTGATTGTGATTGTGTTTTGTCATTGCTTCTTTATTATTCAAACTTTATTACTTTTTAGTCCTTGATTTGACATTAATTGATCAGAATTATCATCATGATTTATTTCATAAATCTGTCTTATTATGATATGACACTACTATTCGGATCAATTTTGATCCTTTGAAAAGTATTTTCCAAATTGGAATACCTGGCAACAATATCGGCAATGGTTAGAAACATAGTGGTACAAATTAACAAAAGGTTCCCATGGTTTTTGTTTCATTGACATCTAATAAATTTTGTATTACGTCTATCCTTAAAGCGGTTCAGCAATGTTTATCTTAGGTAGTTCGCAAATGGGTTATGTTTCCTAAAGATCCAGAACCAATTTTGTGCTGTAACCCTTGAAATAAAAAAAAATCTCACTATGCAACTGGTCTTTTGAAATGCTCATCGCATTTCGAATTGCCCCTGCTTTATACATTTTAGATGTTTCTGTAGGGTAATAATAGTTTTGACGAAGATTTTGAAAAACAGTTAGAATTAAAACGTTTCTGAATTGTATGATGGCAAAAACCGTCTAAAAATTTCAAAATTTGGCTTGTAAGGTTGACATTCACAATTCTGTTACCACAATTCTGTTACCATTGTGTGAATGCTGCGCCATAAAAAGGATGATTTAAAACGGACATTTATGTTGTCAGCATGCGTTGATGGTGGAATAACTGGCAACGTTTGTATGAAATCGTCTGACAACAAAATCAATACACCGCTGAAAAGTCTGTCGCTTCCTTTTAGATTTTTAAGTGTATGGTTTAGGGCTTCTAATGAGTATTTGAGAGCATTGTACATTCATCAGCCATTGTACATTCATGTATGCGGTTTTTGGAGGTGTAGCTGCTAGTTATTCTATTTTCCTCTGTGTAATATACACAGGCATGTATAGTTATCATTATTCATTACCTCTAACGCACGTTTAAATAATTGAAGAAGTTGATTCTTTTCAGCCAATAAAGTTTTCAACGACGGAACTTGCTCTTCTTCGGTACTCAAAAAAAAATTTGCAAAAATGTTGGGTCTTCATTTGGTAATGGAAGTAAAACACAAGTACGGCCTTCTACATCTGAATTTGATATAATTTTGGCAGCAAACGAAGTTTTTTGAAAACATGAATTACATTTTCTTATTTTTCTCAAAAATAATTTTCACTTTTCCGGATATGCAACACATTCTAGCAGACTCATTCTTAAATTTCATTGCATGATAATATCGACATTTAACGCTCATATCACCAATATTACTTTTGGCATTTGCACAGTAATTGATTTTTGGATCATAGACAAAAGTAAGACGATTAAATGAAGACAAAGTTTCTAATATTCCCAGCTGCCTATTTGAATCAGTAATATGTCGTCTATTATTTGCTTGCATTGCTTCCAAGCTATACGAATTCTACCTGATTCATTGCATTATAAACCTTGTGCTGGCATTAGATTTTCTTGGAGTGCTCTTAAGGTTCGATAGTGCCAAGTATGCCTATAATTCTATATTGATATTGATATTAATTCAAATTCTGTCAATCAAAAAGGCATAATAATATAATAAAAATTATATATAAGTTTGAAACTTTGTTCCAGAATTCATGCAGACAATTTTCTTCAGCTTTCCTGTACCATTTTTTTTAAATTTTCTTTTTCGTCCTTTTCTTTGTAGATGAGGCAAAACAAAGCAGACTGGTAAGTGCGGTTCTTATTTGGTACTAAAAAATAATGATATAATTTACATTTTGGAATTAGCATTAATTAGGATATGGTAATAAGTATAAGTTGTTATCTTGCAAGCATTGTTGAAGCAATGCTACAGCAAGTCTTGAATATGGATTATATTGTGAATTGATACAATGTTTCGATATAGAAAACTTAATTGGATTTATGTAGCACCCCATTTATAAAAATCTAGACAAAACCTAGCTAAAGCTAATTATAACGATTAATATCACGATGTACCATAATATGCTTACAGCTTTGAAATGATACATTTTATCATAAAAAATTGTGTTGCTAACCACTTGGCCATTAACAGCAATGTGTAATATAGGAAATGATAAGCCAACGCAGATAAGTTATTTACCAGACATTTCTGAATTACGGCAACATTTTATTTTGTTATTTCGGCATTATTTATAAACATAAAGTTGTTTATCTTCCAGAATATATCAAACCATTAAGTATTTCAAGCTTACATCCGTAAAAAGGTTTAACGAAATTTATATTTTCGTAACTTTTAGGTTGATTTCAGGATCAAAAATGAAAAAAAGCACAATATTTATGTTATTTTGGTTTTAAAATAAAAAAGTAAACAAAAATTGACTATGCTATATAACTATACATATACACAAAATATCTTACGTACATTAAGTATAATACCAACACCGTCAAAATGACGACGAGGCATATGATCCACAGAAAGGTAACGTCGTCGAAATGCTAACATAAATTTTAAATTATTTAAATAAGGAAATGGATTCTTGTGGCAAATATTTTGCAATATATAATATTATATATATATATATATATATATATATATATATATATATATATATATATATATATATATATATATATATATATATATATATATATATATATATATACATATATGCATCACCTAAAAGCCACCCAACCCATAAATCGGGATATGGGTTTATGTACATACAGCACCCAAAATGAAAATTGATGTGGAAATATTTATTTTTCGGGATGCGTTATGAAACGAAAAAAAGAATATTGAAAATAATTTTTGAGATGAAAATTTCTCTATCTATATAGCCGCAATGTATCTAAGTATTTTGTGGTGGTATATCTCTAATTTATGTCGAAAACATTTATAAAATATGGTTCTGGATACAATAAAATGTTTAGTTTTGTGATGTTCGATTTAATTTACTGCCCGATGTCCGTTACATATATGACGTTATGTGTATCGGTTTAATTTCGGTTATTTAAAAACCATTTAGTGTGCTTACGGTGCTCTTGGCATGTATATATATATATATATATATATATATATATATATATATATATATATATATATATATATATATATCGAAATTCATCCGTTACATTCGCAGTCGATGGTGAAATCATGTTGATGGAAGTTGATATTGGCAAAGTTGTTCTGGTTCTTAAACTGCGATACAGCTCCATCCGAAAAACAATTTTTTTTTGGAGCTGGATACTCCCACTCATTTTCTTTGAGAAAATTAAAATATTTAGTTTGAAATCCATATACAGCTACTGCATCATGTGTTAGGAAAGTATATAGGAAAGTATGCTCATTTCACCAGCTGATGATTTGTAGTACGCTACGATTGGGAATAAAGTTGCTTTGCCGTTTATAATAATGCGCTGCTTGTATTTCATTTTGTGTTATAATCTTATGATTCTCAGAAAAATCCAAAATCACAACATTTTTTACGTGATTTAGGTAATTAGATTGTTGAAGAACGATATAATCGTGTTTACGCATTGCTGCTAGACCAAGCAGCATTGCGTAAACACGATTATATTTTATCATTGAGTTTGATAAAATTTCGACGATTTCATCAATTAAAAATGTAATTTTTTCCAATTTATACGTCTTCTCATCAGGCTTCCAATGTTACATCATCCAGCTCTGCAGCTTCTGCGGCGGCTTTAATTTCTTTCAGAAAATTATCCACAAGCACATTGCATTCTTCACATTTAACTTCATAGCAGTCCCACATCAAATTTCCACAGGCTACTTTTTTCATTCTTAATAACAGAATCCAATCGAAATTTTTTTATTATAAATGGGCATAACAAATTTGGTATTCTGATGAATAATACACACACATTCATTATGTCTTTCGGCCTTTCCAGCTAATATACATTCTTTTGGTCGAAGCTCCGCAAATTTAGAGAACGTTTTTAGTTGAATTTTTTGCCAGAAAATTCTGAAATGCCTCAGATAAATTACACAAAACAAGTAGCTTCTGCTTTTGAATCCGCTCCCCATTAGCATCACGAAACTACAACTTCATTTAATTGGTATAATTTAAGGCCGCATTTTCTACAAAACTTTTGAGCTTGTTCAGCTAATTTTTTACTAACAGCTATAGATTTTTGTTACAAATTTTTGTGATTTTCCAAATTAAAAGCATTGCAGCATTGTGGATTAACCATCTTGTATTTTGACTTTAATATTTCACTGAACCACTTAGAACTTTCAATAATAAATTTATAAAAAAGATACTTTATATTGCGCTTTTAAGTAATAACTAAAGATCCTAGAAATTTGTACGTCTATTTATATGACGGTTGATGATACTATTACTTTTACCTAAAATTATTCTGCAGGTAATTTTTTTGGTTGCATGGTACTAATAAACAATAGAAGGTAATAAAACAATAATAAGATAAGAAAGTAATAAAACAGGTGTTTGATGAGTCATATAGCCATTTTACTAAGAACAAACTTATAAAATCCTAAATTTCAATTTTGCAGCCATCTGATGGTCATACTGAAGCTAACAGAATTCGGGACTTTCACTATTTTAAATTGTTGATTTATTACCTATAAAATTCAATTGTAAATTTACATTAATTGTAAATATCGACTCATTTTTCACAATCAATAGAGCATATTTTTTATGAAAAACACAATTTTTCAACTTTGAAGCCTTCTGGTTGCTAAACTAGAGAGCTTTCAAAAATAATTTTACGTTTTTATAAAACGGTGGATTGTTATCTATCAAATCATGTATCGCGTATATTTAAATTTTGGTAGCTCTGATCTCTAGCGGCAAAAATATAAACTAAGATCTATCTTGTTTATATATATATATATATATATATATATATATATATATATATATATATATATATATATATATATATATTTATATATAAATATATATATATATATATATATATATATATATATATATATATATATATATATATATATATATATATATATATTGGTATATATATATATATATATATATATATATATATATATATATATATATATATATATATATATATATATATATATATATATATATATCAGGGGCGTACCCTCCTTGGAAGCAAGGGAAGCACTGCTTCCCTTTAATGCTAGGAGGCGATACAGAATTATATTTTGTATGATTAATCTTTTACAAAATATTTAACCTGGTTTTACAATTATTAAGAAAGTTTACTAAAATTAAAAGCATTTTTTTGCCCGCCTGAAAAAATAACACAACTAAAAATATACATACGTATTATGAAGAGACTAAAACCAATTCCCCATGGGAAGCAATATAATTTTTGATTATTTCTCTACTAAAAATTACACTGCTTGACATAATTTTTCCTCTCATTCCAATATAAAACCATCAAAAATTCGGAATGAAACTATTCCAAACGGAATGAAATGCATATGCAATTGATGTTGTAAAATTACCAATAAAATATGGCTATTTTGTGTCTATTAATTGAACTGATTATGAAATTTTTCTCCTTTTACGAAAAAATTTAATTTTTTATGATATGGAAAAGAAGTATGATGTGACAGAATAAACAAAAACAATCAGGGGAATTTAATTCTCAATTACTCTAATTGTGTATCATGTATATTATAATTATCTCAGGAAGCAACTTTAGATTTGCTTTTCTTATTTTGTTATAGTGTTTGGTGTACGTTATATAATTAGTATATATCAAAATATATAATAAAAAACGTTTATCTATAGCTAAAGCACTATAGCTATATTTTATTGGAAAGGTAACAACAGAAATGGGATGCATTTCATTCCGCTTGGATTAATTTAAATCTAACTTTTTGTCGGTTTGTATTAAAATAAGGGGAATTTTAATTCTTATTCCAGTGCCCAATAAAATACGCTGTACATTCAGATTTAGATATTTAGATTGTCTATATCTAGCCGTTATGAAGTAAATTTTTAGTTTTTGCCATTTGTAACTGTTTTAGTAAATAGTGTAATTCTAGCCTAGAGTTTTTATAATGAGCCAACCGGAAAACCCAGTATGTTCCTGTGTAATTAGAAGATTATGTCTAATTACACAGGAACACGTAAAATTTATTTAAAATTATACAAAACCATACTTTCAATATTTAGCTGTGGTTGCGTTGCAACTTTCAAAGTTTTTGCTGGGCTTGTTTAGTATCTTACAAAAAAAATGTTGAATAGTCAATGATTTTTGGATTTAAAAAGAAAAGAAAACTTTTAAAAAAAGCCATTAAACGACATGAAACGCAATCAGATTTCCATCTTTGTTTAATATTGTTTTTTAGACGATTTCCAGCCCGCGGCTCTTGAGCATTTTAAATGCAAACCTCACCTCCTTTATTGTATGATTTTATCAAGAACTAATTAACAATTTCATGAACATATTATTATATTTTAATATTAAATGATGAAAGTTAGCCACTTAAAATAAGGTTATGTAGCCATAGTAAAATATAGGGCTGAATGATTTAGATGCAAGACACACGATTATTTTCTTATAAAATTTTACAAATTTTGTGAGCAGGTTTTTTTGCATTTAAAGCTTACAGGTTCTTTTTTAAAAAATGGTATAACACTTAAAGGAACATCACCCGACATTAAGGCTCGGAATTACAAATAAATTTAATCAAATTGCTTCCCTACTTCCAAAAACCAGGCTACGCCACTGATATATATATATATATATATATATATATATATATATATATATATATATATATATATATATATATATATATATATAAATATATATATATATATATATATATATATATATATATATATATATATATATATATATATATATATATATATATATATATATATATATATATATATATATATATATATATATATATATACATATATATATATATATATATATATATATATATATATATATATATATATATATATATATATAATATATTAAAATATATTTTTATAATAAGGGGTGGTCCATCTAGCGTTTTCAATTTCAACCACCAGGTATTTCGAGTATGGCAATACTTCATAATAAGTGTTATGAAAGAAAATTAGTTTAATATTTGATATTTACGAAATGGGTCGCATTGAAAAAAATTGGGAAATATTGAAAACTTACTTTTAAATGATAAAATGAGCATTTTAACAGAAAAATCATCTTTTTCCAACGAAAATCATTTCCACCTCGGAAGCTAAGTCAACAAGCAAAATAGTGGCATTTGAGGCTCAGAAAATGTACACGTATAACCATGAAGAAGCTAATGCATCCTCACAATAAGTATCAGCCATAACGGAGATGTCGATTAGCCACTACTCAGCAACGATTTGTCTCCGTTGGACTTTCTTTTGTGTGGAGCCATTAAAGATAAGTGTTACCTAACCATCCAGAGACTATCCAAAACTTGAAAGATCAATCGAAGTTGCCATGAATAAGTTACCTTATAACCGAATTCTGAAAAATTGGTTTCACAGAATGGAGGTACTGTAAAGCCATCCGTGGAAGCCATTTAAATGAAACTGTATTCCATACCTAATGGCAATGTATAACCTTTCTAATAAAACTGCTTAGAAAAATATTTATTCGTCTTTGAATTTGAGACAAATTAAGTTTCAAGCATTCAATGGACCAGCTGTCCTTCATTCAAAATCTACAGTACAAATATTCTTTAACACAATAGTTGTCCTATTAAACTTTGCACATTACTTCAAACCAATGCTGTCCCGATTGCTTTTGTTTAAAAAAATAAAATAATGAATAATCCTGACATCTTAAGTGCCTCGAGGAAAGCTTGATTTTCGCCTAAAATTATTGAACCCCATTTAGATCAATTAGCGCATTTTAAAATTTAAACGGGACTTATATTCGTGAAGGAAATGCAAACTACGAATACCTGCAGATTAGAGATGCTATTATTAACTATAATGAGGAAATGATATGTTAGAATAAGTTAGAATAAGTTTATCTTGAAATCAATCATAATATAAATACATATAGTACTGCCATCATAAAAAAAACAGTTTACCTATTGGTGTTCCAGATGTCGGGTCGATAGAATTTCGTCTTAATTTAGAATTAATATATATATGACATTTAGGCGATTATACATATTAAAATATTTTGATTATTTTATAACGATACCAGTGGCGACATCTAGCAAGCACTTCAATGAGCTAACATACCATGGTAAAATTTCGTTAAAATTGAAATAAAAACATAAATTGCAATAATATTTATTTATTTTTTATTTGTATGGGTGACCAAAACATAGTATTCTAAACTAATTTTATACATATATTGTAATATTTTTATATTTTTTGCTTTACAAAAAAAATAAAACCAAAAAATGAAATGTTCGATTGAAACAGAGGAGAGAGTTCTGGTTTTTATTTTAGAGTTGATTAAAAAATAATTATACATGCACATTTATATGTATGTGTAGACTAAACCGTTACTCGCCAACAACTATTCCTATAATGAGCTAACAAACCGGACCTACCATATTTTACCAGACTAAACGTGGTTTACAAATTAAAGTTAATTGTAAAGACTTAAGTTACAAAATTATTGTTGATGACTTTAGGAAGATTAGTTATATTTTTATGTGAAAAATTTTTATGCGTGGATTTGGGCTCGTTGAGCTGAAGTCAAATTATTTATTCTTGTCTTCTCAGAAGTGATTTCCAAAAAATCTTGACATCTCAGAGTAAGAGAGTGTTGTTGGTCCCAGATGCGCCCTGTAGAGAGCTTTAAAAGACAATTAACAGGTACTCCGCAAATGTTTCAGGTTTCAGCTCCGGGTTTTCAACCCACTAACCATTTTGCATATTTAGAGGCGGTTCATGCCATTAGGATCAATTTAATCATTTAGCTACTATCCAAAAAGAGTTGTCTGTGTTTTTATCAGTGATTCAATTGCCGTGAAATCTTCTAATATATTTGTTTTATATTTCAGGGATACTTCATTTTATTTTAATCCTGAGCTCGTTTTTCTATTAGTAACTCTCTTATTTGTTATGGATAATTTATTGGTATTGGTTGTTTCTATTATTAGTGGTCTACTTTCCGCTGCTGCCTGTTTCACATCAGCCTTTATTTCCTTCTTCTAATTCGTTTTTCTTTTCTAATAGAAACGGTAAATCAATAAAAATTTCAAGTGTTTTTCTACTGGGTGAATTATTACTGGGTATTAACTGGGTGTACAGTCAGATAAAAGATCCTCTGAAACTTTCAGATTCAAGTTATTCCATTTTTAGTATGTTTTAGTGAAATCGCATGCGCAGCCACTAAAAAAATAATTTAACAAAAACCAACAGTTCTATTGTTTTTTATTTTTTAATATAATCTTGAAGAGTGTGCCCTTCCAATAAAGCCAATTTTATAAACTTAGTTGTCTTCTGTCAAATTAAAACAACGATGTTGAAAAATCTTTGGTTTCCCAAAAATTTTTGTTGATTTTTAAGTGGCGAGAAAACAATGTACGCCTGAAAGTTGACCAACTATCAGAAAAACTTGCGACATTTTTTTAAATGATATCATGCATTGGAGTATTCAAAATTTAACAAAATTTCAAGTGCTAAAATAACTGCTTTTTCAGAAATAAATCTTATTTAGTACATAGTTTTACGGTATGTAATGGCAACGCTCGAGCTGGTGCAAAAGAATACCAGATACGATTCTCGAATCGCGAACGCCTCTCCAATCACAGAATATTTCAAAACGTGCATCGAATCTACAGTGAAGCCGAAGTCCCTGGAGATCAAGAAACATCTGGAAGATCTAGTCAAGTTGATACCAACAAAGATAGTATAATTGAAATGGTAGCAGACGGTCTATCGACACGTGTTCGTCGTTTATCAAGACCCTCGGGACTGCCACGGTCAACAGTGCATCGTTTTCAAAAGGAATCAGTTGTGTCTTCATCATGTACAACGCGTACAAGACCTTTTATCGGCAACCATAGAAAAAGGGTGAAATTTTGTCGATAAATGTTGCGTCGCAACCAAGAAAATCCGCAATTTTTATGAAGGGAAAAAGCATGCTTTAAAAGAGTGGGTTAAAATCCACAATATTTAAAATCCATAATTTGTATTATTGGGCCCGTGTAAATCCAAAATTTGTGCGACATAGTAAAGTTCAACGCTTTCCTACAAAATGACTTGACTGGATTTTATGGTGACGTTTTATTACAAACAAATAGAAATATGTGACAGCAGCAGGGCCAAGCCTCTCCACACTATGCACAAATAGTGCAACAGTACCTCAATAGAAGGGAAGGTTCTATTAAATGGTCACCGTGGTCTCCTGATCTAAATTATTTAGAATTTCTTCTGTGGGGTTATTTTGAAGGGCTGGTCTATATGAACGAAAAAATCAAACGAGCAGGAGATGCGGCACCAACTAATCGAAACGACAAATATAATTAAATATAACGAGCGGGCTTCCGATGGATTGAAATATATTTTATTCGGTGATGATGATTATGTATTATGGCAAATGGTGGAAACTTCGAACACTTGTTATAATATTTAAAATAAAAAGAAATAAAAATAATTTAATTTTGTTCTATTTCTGACAAAGTTATTATTTTGGTACTTGAAATTTTGTTAAGTACATTCTAAACATGACTTACTTTGGCCTTTGGCTGTAGCCGAATAGTCAGGTAAATGGTACTTTTTACTATTTTTTAACATTGTAAAGGGTAAATTCAAATACTGTACTAAATAGCTGGGAAAATGAATTCTTGTTGTTGTGCGTTTGACGTTTAATTATTCTTATATATAAGCTGCTTTCGATTACGTAAAAAATATTTTTTGCTAATTTTGCAATTTCTCTACACATTATTACTCGTATCATTATTAGTTTTCCATTTTTTAATAAACACAAAATGTTGATAACAAAACTATAACCAATATATTTTACCCTATCAGCCGATTTTGACAAATTTATTTACCAAAGAATTCGGACACTACTGGAGGTAAATGTGTACTAAAATTTAATTTACTGTACTAAACGGTTTACCCGACTTCAGCCTTTGTCAAACAATTGATAAAAACATTCTGTTTAAAATACTTTTTAGTACAGCTTTTTTAGTACATTATTTTTCCACCAGTGTCAACAAAATTTTTTGGTAATCAAAAAAACGATTTCATCAAAACATACTAAAAGTGGACTAACTTTTGAACCATCAACAATTCGGTTAAAATTGTTTTGGTATTTTGGTTAGAAATAACCTCCGCTATCACCCTATTTCGTTTGTATCTCCAATTCTTGGACACCCTGTAAATGATTGTTTTAGGATTTTAGGATGTGTTTTTCTAAAATCAAGCATATATCTTTCTTTTGACCCTCTAAAAGTATCTCTGAGATGTATTGAATTAGCACTTTCGCATTTCTTTTTACTAATATCAAGGTGTTACACATTATGTCCCTTAGACGGATTTGTTATTTTGTAATTTTTTCTTTATCCCACTGATATTGTTACTTAGCGTAATTAACTGATTAATAAGTCTTGGCAAAATAAGTGCTAACATTTGTTTAACAGAAGTTTCTTGTTCTTTACGCGTGTTTTAGTGATTGGGGCATAAGATTCAGGTTCCTATATTGTACTTCAAGCTGCTGATTTGAAATGAAATGATTTAAAATTTCTATTGTTAACTTTGCTCAACAATTAAGATGTAATTAAAACAAAAAATATTATTATAAAACAATAACCAACTAAATTCTTTCAATAAACTGTACCCACCTATCTTGTGGCACAACAAACCGTTAATCTAACTCAAAACTATACTAAACAATTTATTATCTGAACATCCACATCGCTTTATGATAATTTTAAAAAAGTTTTTCATTTATGGAAAACATTTTCTTCGTTTAGTCTACCTTCAATTCCTTCAATTTCCTGGTTTTCATTTCGCAAAAAAAAAAAATTGAAAAAAAATAAAAAAATTCAAAAACCATTTCTTGAATTGTTGCTATGTTATGTAGAGGAGAGAGGTATATATGTATGGCGTACACACACACACACATAGTCCATATACAATAGCGTCGAGGCAAGCAAAAAATTTAACCTGTCAAATTCTGTCGATAATTTTTATCACCACTAAAAGTAATAAACTTTTCTTTTATTTTCCTCACTCTAGTTTTATTCAAACAGAACAACAAAAGCACAAAATTCCAAAATATAAAATGAAAAACTTTTTCACCTTTTCGAACATCATCACATAGAGGTTGGAAAGAAAATAGGTGTATTTTGTATATATGTATATATATATATTAAATACACACACAGCAATCAAAGTAAAAGTAAGAAGAAAACTTAAAATATTTTACTGATTTCCTCGTTTTTTTTTTTTTTTTTTTTTTTTTTTTGATGCAGAATTTTTTGTTCACACGAAAATTTATGGAAAAAGTTTTGGAACTTTTTTTTTTGCGTTTTTCCGAAATTTTAATGTTAGATTTTGTTCGATTTTCGAGTGCAAATGAAAGAGAATAATAAGTGACTTTAAAACAAGTGTGTGTGTGTGTACAGACGGAAAATTTGTGGAAAATATTGTATGGCGAAAAAAGTTTTTCATTGTGTTTTCATTCTATATATATCGAGAGGTTAAATTGAAAAATTATAGTTTTTTGAATTATGGTCGAACAATAGAATTAGCTGTGGCAGTTAAACATGTTAAGTATACGAGCCATACTATTAGCTAACCATATTCAATTCGATGGTTGAATTTATTTAAAGAAATAGCAGTAGTAGTTAGGAACGATCATACTCATAGTATATAACTAGGTTATTTAATTATAAATGACAGCCATTGGGTTAAGAACTCTGTATATGTTAAATTTTAGGTAACACACATTTTTATTAAATTTTCTAGATAAATTCTAAGGCTGTGTCCGAAACCCATGATATATATTTGTAAATAAATTTTTTGACATTTATTTGAAAAATATTCCTCTACATTCCCAATTTTTTATTAAGCTGTCCGAAAAGTATAATAATTGATTGAAATATTGTTCCGCCTTATATGTTTTTAAATTGTCATAGCAATGCAAAAGTTGAAATATTTCTTGTATGGTTTTTGATTGATACTATTACAAAACCAAGTAGTGAATATTATATGTTTTATTGTATATCAGAGTGTGCTATGCCACGAGTTTGGCTTTTATATGATTTTAGATAATTTTCGGGTGGGTGTCTTCGTTTTTATCAAATAAATGTCAAAAATTGGTATTCAGAAAAATTTATCATGGGTTTCGAATACAGTAGGTAGGTTTTTATAAATTTTTGTTTTTAGTTTTCATCAATAATGAATGGAAAACGTTCTTGACGTTCGGAAATCTAGGACTTAAGTCAATATTTGTTTCAACTTGATTTAATAGTAATAATGTTTACCGTCGCCTTGAAAATATTTTTAAAATCTTAAAAATTTACACGTTGCTTTTCAGTAAACTTAACTTCAGCAATCGTTTTGCAACTTCATTTTACAACACTTTGGATGATTTGATTTACCGATGCAAACCGTCCTAAAGCCAAGTTGGCCTTATGAATTGTGATTTCATGGCGCAGTCCGTATTTGCGACACTTATGGAATTTTTTGAAATGTAAAAGTTTCTATCGTTGAAATGTCGTTTTCTACGACAACGATCTTATATTATCGTAAAAAGAGCATAGATTTACGTTGATCTTTGGAGTCAATTGACAAATATGATACTCAAGACTCTTTCCTCTACTGTCCATTTCTCTCACTCATATGTCAGAGTGCGACTGATTAAAAGAGCCATGTAATAAAATGGGTTAGGATTTAAGCAATAACTTATCACGCTTTACAACACTTGACGTCAAGAGACTCAGAACCAAATAACTGCGATATATTCCTGTAATAAAATATTTTGAGCCTTAGTCTCTAAACTGTGATAGAATATTTTATTTTATACTCCTTGATTATAGGATCTACGCAAAAGCTGGTTGTTCCCCTTTTAGTAAAATTAAATTCTAACATACCTGGTGGAGCCCAGTACAATTAAAAGGTTTTTGAAAATTTTGCCTGAGTCTTTCGCTGTCCGTAACTTTGTCAGATCCAGGGTGCGTTTCAATTACTTTTCCTAGCAGCCATGTAGTTACAGGAAAGATGTATCATAGAAGATAATGACTAAATCATTTATGTGTATTAGGATTCTCGGTTTCAGCCACTTTGTTTTTTTGTTGAATTAACGAAGTGAGAAATTCGAGATGCCAACGCTTTAAAAAATATTGCCTCATGCTTTTGATCATTTGCCATCGGAATAAATGAGACGATTTTAGATGTGGTATATCGGTTTCAGGAATTTTTATAGCCAATTATCCAATTATAAAATGTAAAGGAGTAAGAGCATCTAAGGATCCACAGCGGTCGGAAGTGTTCTCTTTATGTTTTCTATTTTGGTAAGAAAGGTAAATGCTTTCAATTCCATTGTGAGTGTTGATTCGTCAATTACTCTTTACATGCCATGAACTTTGTGGCTGACTCCCAGATTCTACCAAAATGTGGTGAGTGAAGAGATATAAAAAGAGATTGTTGGATCGCTGTAACAAAAATTGCTGAATCATTTTAAGGTGGCTAAAAATGCATCGCTGCTTAAATCGGTGACAAATTCGATGTGCACTTCTTTGGTAGTTAATCAAATGAATAAAGAAATATTTGTTTGTTCAGAACCTTTTTCCAAATATATGAGTAGTGGACCAGCAGACTCCTACTTTTAGGAATGGCAGAATTTATTGAAGACTATAGTTTTGTAGATTTCCCATTAACTGATTTGTACAGTTGGCTCAATGTTGAATGCATGTTATACATTGCATAATTATTCTTACGATGACTTTCATTGCACTTAGTATCCAACATTGTTTTCGTGAAATTGCTGGTAAAAAGGAAGTGCCAGTATGTTTATAATTCTTGTACGTTTACCGAACTAAAAGTGTGGTTATGGGTGACTTTTGGCGGACACTAACACTAAGTACTCCACATTTTTCAACGAACGGACATCATTTGGTCCTCTTTTGTCCTTTAATTTAATGCCCGTGTAGCTAAAAATGGAACAGATGCTAGTCTGTAAGTAACGATCAGTAATTGATAATGATGAAGTGGAGTGAATGGAGTTGGACGCCATACAATTATTTGATAGAATGTTTTGTATTTGGAAAACGTATTTGACGATACATTTTCATCAGCTTAGAAGTACCTCGATTGAGTGCCTTTATCGAAAATCTGGGTCAAAGTCAAGTTTAATTAAAAAATTTACGATTCCCTTAGTAACTCCTGCTTTGGATTCAACAATGTAGCTTTTAGATACACGAGCATTCTTCTTTTTTAAGTTAAATTTCTATGTACACGCTTCCGTGACGAAGCTTACTTGAAATCCTTAGTCTAGTAGAGCGATAGTTCATAATGTTACTAAAAGAATCTTACACTTTAATAATTGCAGTAGGTATAAGATAGTTTGACATATTTAGATATTTGTGGTATGAAAGGGATAATCTTCGTTTTATTAGAATTGCAGCGCCGTGGGTTCTGCTATCTGGATGTTTAACGTCATAAACGGAATATTTGGTAATATTAAAAATATCCGATAAATCTATAATGTGAAAACCCGTTCGCATTTCATGTAGCAATTTTTTTCAACTTCGTCTGTTTTTATTTTGATCGATAATTTGCATTAATGTACTTTTATTTTGCACCGCTTGTCTTTTATACATGATCAAAATTTGAATGTTTTTCGAAGAAAAAGCGAAAGAAATAGCGAAAAAACTTGGTATGTCATGTATAGAAATAAAAGCAATAGCTCTAACAGAGTTCCACAGACAAGCACAGTTAAGTCCTATGAGAAGCCTTGATGGAATAACCAGGGTACAGTGTTCTCAAAAGCTACTGCTATATAAAACCTATAGGGAGATTTAACGGTAATTGGCAATGGTTGAAGAGACAAGTTCCTTTTTTTAAGTTTCAAACAGAAGGACAGATATTTGCAGAATCAAGAAAGGACAATGCTACAAGTATGAAGCAATAGGAGTTGTTAAAAGACAAAGATGAACTGCTTCAAGTCAAGGCTTGTAAACAAATTCTTGCAAAAATGATAATAGCAACGAAGAAAAAAAGCAAAGCAAATCATGGCGGCTAACGCCAAAATAAATACGATATTAATAACCAAAACGGGGGAAATACACTACTAGAACTAACATTGAAGGTAAAATAAAATTTAAAAGACAATTGACATATACTGTCAGAAATAAACCTATAGCATACTTAGTCTGATACCAAAAAACAATGTCTAAATCTAAGATCTGGACTACTATACCACGCCAGAAGAGAAAAAGAGAGGAGACCATACGAGAAAGAATCTTGAAGACAAACTTTAAGTTTAAAAGTGACTTTTTTGAATTTAAGTAGCGAAATGCACTCGTTGAGCTGCCGGAGCATGACGTCAATATATTAGTTCTAATTTGTTTAGTAAAATTCGAAGTAAAAGAATGAGTCAGTGTTACTAGTTGCTTTAGATATTTTGAATATGGACATACTCAGTCTAATTGCAGAGCAATGGACCGAAGATAGCCAGCCACATGGAAAAGACCAGCAAAGCAATAGAACCAAAATGTTTCCTTTGCTCTGAAATAAATAAAACCGGATGCAATCAAGCAAGTTGCGGGAACAAGTGGCTGTCGCGTATTTTGAAATAACTTAACAAATAACTTAACAAATGCGACTAAAAATAACGTTAAATGACGTTAAGACTTTTGCAAGGAAACCTCAACCGAAGTCGGCTGGCAGGTGATCTCCTCCCGCAATTTATAACGGGTCTCAATGTTAACCCGCTAATAATCAGCGAGCAGTATAGAGGAAAAAACACTAAAACACTACCTGGATACTCTGGTAATAGCTACACAATGGAACCCAAACACCGATAGTATCTCAGTAGAGAACGAGGGATCAAATACTGGGTTTATATGACTGAAGTGCAGTCAATTTTCATTTTTCAGCAGTTATTTTACTCTGAATGATGGCATTGAGCTATTCCAGCAGAAGTTAGACGCAGGAAATGCTAGGCGGCTTGTGCAGGGTTTGCCTTCTCCTAACTCCTGAAGTAACAAAATAAGGGAGCTGGGAACGAAACTAAATGGCTGAATGGGATGAACAAGGGGATACACCTAAATTTAGAAGACCATAATATACCGGATCCATACCAGATATTACTCTGGCGTCTGAGAGAGAGCCACACAAAACTGAGGGACTGGTGAGTCATTAAAGAATTCACTGACACTCTGGCAGTGACCAGCAATACATTATCTACGATTTTTTTGAATGATTGATGCACCAGCATAGTAAAGCAGCTACCCAGATAAAAAGTTGCTAAATGGTCAAAGAAGTTTCTTAAGCAAACATTGATAGAGAGAAATAATCATCTGTAACATGAAGTGAGACTGATTTCTCAACAATCAGTGCTATTATATGATTATATGATTGATCACATAGAGCATGTAGGGCAAAAATGCCGCGAAAGAAGATACTACATGGAAATTAAAAGTCAGCATATTAGTAAACAGACAAAATTGCTGAGCATAGAAAACGTTTCCTAAAATAAACGTAGGGTTACAAGGGTGAGAGGAAGAAGGGAAGAAGAATCTACTACGGCAAGACTGCAATACAAGTAGGCAAACAAAAGAGTTAAGAAAAATGGTTCTTGAAAGCAATAGCAAGAGACCTGGAAGAAACTAATAGCAGAAGTTTAATCCAATCTATAGAGATTGAGCTACAAAATATCTATCAGCTTCAAGTCCATTGGTAACTGCCGAAGATACTCACCCAGATAGAGGATTAAACACATGCAGTGGAAAATAGCGACAAAACGCTAGAAAAGAAGAAAAGCTCCAAGTCGGATGGAATATTTATCCCAAGATGGAAAAAGCAAAGGCTGGTGCTTGTTAGAAGAAGAAGGAAGTTCTAAGATCTCTCTCAGCATACTCTAAGATCTCTCTCAGCATATATTTTATAGTCCCAAAATATTTACTATGTAGGTCAGAATGCTACCTGAGTGATAGGACTTTATTCTTCAATACCACTGATTGGCCTCGTTAATAAAAAACAACGGCTGGCACAAGTCAAAGATCAGCTTTTTTTAATTTCTTCTTGAAAGGAAACTGGACCAGGTGATAAGAAATGAAAAAAGTGAAAAAAGCAATGTCACGTTTCTCGGTATGAGGATATACATGAAACAAACTTACAGGTGCCAAATACACCATGCAGGTGATAAGGTTGGTGATACGTGAAAAAAATACAGGACGTGGATGGTAACTATTCAAAGAGGATAGCATCTTTTCATTTAAAATCTGCTATTCACTTCCTGTGGTCCCTTTTCTCTGATCCTCGTGTTCATATCAAACAGTTTCAAAAGCGACAGAACTCGTTATTGCAGGAATTTTTCCACATGCCCTTCTAGCTAAGGAAAGGAAGAATGTGTATGATATAAAGGGAGCACATGCCAAACAAAAATTGAAACGAACTCTGAGAGGTCTAACCATGCAACAGCGGCAGGAGACGTAAGCACAAGACAGCAGAAATAAAGGGTTTGCAAGGCTTATTAGTAATTCCTAGGTCGATAAAACATCAGTTTTGAGAGCTAAACTATTACCTGACGCAGTCCGTGAGCAAACATGGCTAATTTGCAAACTACTTGCACAGAATTGAGAAAAGAATAAGCCCGAAGTATATCTTTGGAGACGTGGACAAGGATGAGGCAAGGCAATGTGGACACCTCAAAGGCGAGATCTTCTAAGCAGCATAGAACATGAGAAGCATCATTGAAAAGATGATTCTAAATGCGTACTGTTTGGAGAAAGTCGAAGCATATATCCAAGTTGTTTTATGAAAGCAAAAGATCACGCCCTTATGTGACAAAAAAAGTGTCTCCTTCTTGATTTAATGCGATAAAAGGTACTGAGAAGGTTAAAAGTCTAAATAGTATATGGAGGTTTTAGTAGGTGAGAGTACCACATACCAGAGAAGCGTGTATTCCTCTAATAGGGGATAATATATTTCCTGAAATCATATTTAGCATCAACATGCTCATTTATCTTTCCACATCACCTTCTTGAAGCTTTGGATTGTTTCAGTTTATTTTTTTATATAGCTTTGCATCGATATTTAGTTCCTCTTTCTTAAAATAAACTTTTGGGTTCCGTTACCATTTCGAATATTTCCTTAGAAAATATGAAACATTGCTCTCCAAGTTATCGTTACAGATTCGTTATGTATGTTGGTTTGACCAAAGCCACCAAAATATACAAGCCTCAATAATTGGACAAATTTTTAACTGAGCTTAATATAAGGGTCATACATTTTACGATATGCCATAAGAATAATTATGTTAAATATGGCTTTTTTGATTCGCATTTTCGGAATTAAAGTCATTCATAACCTCAATTTTTTTTATATCTATATTTTTATAGCGATGACATATGATATTTTGATCATACTCAAAGAGTTTGTTTTTGTAATTTCAGTTTTTTTCATTTTTCTATATTTTCATGTATTGCGCGTCACGGACTATAGTTGTGTTTGTAAATAGAGGTTTTTATGACCCTTAATTAAAACATTAATTAAAGTTGTAAAAAAAGATATTATTCGTTAAAGTTTTAATCAGTCATAAATTAACTTTTTTTCATACGATTGTTGAAAAGTAGAGTTTTTTCGTCTTTCTACTACCTCTTTGTATAGTTCGATTTTGATCATTGCGGCTTTGTTGTAAAAGAGGCTTTGGTTTGACAATTGAATTTCTTGGTAATATAACTCTTTGGTTACATTGTGATTTGAGTATCCGCTGCTGAACGTTTTTTTCGGTTTTAGGCACCTGCTGATACCTTACCAAATATATTGTAGTCCCAAATGTAATTTTTTCAAATACAGTACGACAGGCCGACTAACTACAGACCACAGATTCAATGTCTTAGAATTAAAACCAACCACAACAGTTTTTATTTTTCGTAGTTTTAGTTTGGTTATCCCAAAAGGATACCTTATCTGTTTTTTGCGATATTATTTGGTTTTATTTGCTATTACAGATTTATATTTTCCCCATACATCATAAGAAAAATTTCACTCGTTTTATATTTAGTTGTTGTTGTTATTCTACCACTGTATACAATATTGTTGGTGATAAAGACAATTAAAGCAAATTCATTTTTCCTTGTTTTATGTATGTCTATATTAGATACAGAACGAACCAGGATCGAAATATTCACAAGAGAAAACATTCCCAAATTTATTATGTGGTGTAGGGGAGGCTGATCGAGACATTTACACCGAAAAAAAATGTGAGGCAGACCGCAAACAAATAGCAATAACTAATTTTCTATATAAACTTATTTGGTCCACATCTTATTTGCCAAGATATTATTTCGTTTTAGTTTTTTATACGCTTTGAAGATGTGAAACTAGAGAATTGGATTTATCATATATTTGTTGTTGTTATCTTAAATGTTTTTTTTTTTTGTGAGTTTTTTCTAAATATAAGATGCCCTGAGATCTTTTATTTTTAGATTGATTTTATTTTTTTGTTGGTTGCTTTATTATTGTGGGTTGCTAATTAATTTTTTTTTAGTTTCCTTATGGGATAAATACGAACATTTTGTAATTTTTTTGGGGCTCCAGTAAATATAATTCTGTACATGTTTTGTTAGTTTGCCTTCACAAATATTTTAATATATTCGATTTGTATATAGACTAGTTACGAAACTAGTAAATATTGGGTGATACTAAATTGCATTGAATTATCTACATTATACACAGTTCAGCTTCCCTAAGTATTATATTTATCCACCCGTTACCACTTGGCTGTATTGACTTTTTTTGTATTTTAACAAACACCAATAAACAATATTAAAAAATAAAAATAAAAAATAAAAAAAAATTGGAAATTCTCCCTTGATATTACATATTTGTGTACGATATATACGAATATAATATTCGCATCATGATTTGTAACCTCCAGCACGCACAAGAAAGAAACAGCTTAATTCCATGGATATATTGTATGGATATGTGGTGCTGCTATCGATGCTATATCATCATAATATCAATATACATATACATAAATATATTGGAAATGGAAACTGCAGGGGCTGTCCCAATGAAATAATAATAAATTAAATATTGTTTTCTGAAAATGGTGTGTATGTGTGTGTGTGTGTATGTACGCATATTATGTAATATGCGGAATAAAACCCAGATAACATTATGTTTAACAATGAAATATGGGATTTACTTTATACAATTTCAAGACGATCGAAAATCTGGAGCTGTGGGATTTTCTTTTTATCTTTATCTTTTTTTAATAAAAGATATGTATTGCTAGGTCAGTTGGAGAGAAATGTTTTATCTATATACGGCAGAATATTTCCAGGAAACAAAAAACAAATCTTAATACAACATATTTATGGTTTTATTCGGTGTCTTTATATGTGAACATCCAGATTCGACAGCTGTTTTTATAGATCTAGTTTTTGATTCCACTATAAGCTTGTGACCAGCATAATGATTGACTATCGGCGACATAAGATTCTAAAGATTTTTTATAATTTTGAAGCAAGAAATAAACGTAAAATGCTAAATTTCGATTTAAACACTTTTGTCAGTTTTTTGAACTGGAGAAGCTGAAGTTTATTGATCAACTGAAGGTGGGTTATTTTCTAATTAACAAATAAAATATCCTACTTCTAGATTTGACATATTTTAATACTTCCTGTGTTCCATAATGTTGTTACGTAATGACAGTGGTCAGTCTACTGTGACAGTAAACGTTTTATGAGATTTATCGTTTTTTTAGATTACACTACTGTGTTTAGAATTCAGTATTTGTCATAAAACATTTAATTCAATTGATTTGTAATATTTAAGAGATAAAAGACTATATTTTGGAGAAACAATATAAAATTAGAGAAGTTACACAGCTGCTAAAAAGAGGTGACAAAACACCGATTCCATTATATATGTTACCTTTTGAAAGAACAGAAGACATTAAAAATATTTATGCAATCAACGAAATACTACTTGAAAGAGATGAAATACAAGCAATTAGCGTTAGCATTAATACCCGCAACCACAAAGTAGTGGTAGCCGCAATATATTACCCACCAACGAAGAGAATTACAGCATCAAAGAGAATGCTTATACACACTTCTTCAAGCAGCTTGGTGTAAAATTCAAAATCGGGGATGACTCCAACGCTAAACATACAGACTGGGAATCAAAACTAACCACACCTAAAGGGAAAGAGCTTCATCAAACAACAATTAAATACAACTGCAACTGGCATTCTACTGGAAAACCAACTTATTGGCCCAGCGATCAAAATAAAACACCAGACCTAATTGAATTTTTTATAATAAGAAAACGCTTAGTTGATTATATACAAGTGCAGGAAGGATTTGACTCCACATCTGACCATTTCTCTATTTTAATGATAATAAGTGATACAATAATTACAAATGACAAGCAGCCAATGTTAACAAAGAATTATACTGACTGGAAAAATTTTAGGAATAAACTAAAGAATAGCATCATTTTAAACGCACAACTTTCATCAGAAGAAACATTAGAACAAGAGGTGGAAAAGCTCGTCAAAGATATACAGCAAGCAGCGTGGAAAAGCACTAATACAACAACAAACAAAAAAATAGCTGGCAAATGCTACCCAGTGGAAATTAAATCACTAGTTATAGAGAAAAAAAGTGCCCGAAGGGATCGAATACGCAGAGAAATACGGGAATTTAAAAATAAATCAATAAATTTATACCTATAATCTCTCACCTATGATTAAGATAGAGATTATTCATTGTGGAAAGCTTCAAATATCTGAAAAGGCCAGTTATGCACATACCACCAATAATAACAAATAATAGTCGCCTGGCTAAAACCAAAGGAGAAAAAGCAGAAAGTTTTACGGGTCATCTCGAGCGTACCTTTCACCCCAATTTAACACTTAATCAACAGGATATACTAATTGAAAGCCATACAACCATCCAGAGATAGGAAATCTTATTAACTAATGTTAAAAAAGTGAAGCAAGAAATAAAGAACCATGTAGTACTTAAAAAATCACCAGGGTATGACTTGATAACTGGAGAGATTCTTAAACAACCTAATAAAGCTATTAAACAAATATCGGACGTGATTAAAGCTTCCTTCAGACTCCGTTATGTCCCTCTATCTTAAATTTGCAAAAGTGATAATGATACCTAAACCAGGTAAGCCACTAAGTGAATTAACCTCGTACAGACTAATATCACTCCTTCCCATTATATCAAAACTGTTTGAGAGACTATTATTAAAACGAATTAAACCAGAAATTATAAAATCAGGAGCTGTTCCGTCCCATCAGTTTGGATTTATAGAGAAACACTCCACAATCGATCAAGTCCATAGAATAACAGATTTACTGGAAAAATCCTTCGAGGAAAAAAAGATTTGTTCAGCCATATTTCTGGATATAGCACAGGCATTTGACAAAGTCTAGCTAGATGGTTTAATATTTAAATTGGAGAAAACTCTGCCATTTGAGTAATGCGAACTGTTAAAGTCATACCTGAAAAAAATACTTTAGAGTTAAACAGAAAGGAACTTACTCCAGCATAAAAGAAGCTAAAGCAGGAGTCCCGCAAGGGAGTGTCTTAGGGTCATTCCTTTTCGTACTGTTTACAAGCGGCTTACCACAGACGAGCAATACAACTACTGCCATGTTTGCCGATGACACTGCAATTCTAGCTGTTGGTGACACAATCGGTGAAGTGACACTCAAACTACAAATAGCCATAAATAATATACAAGATTTGCTTACTAAGTGGAGGATTAAAGTGACTGAATCAAAGTCTAGTCACATTAATTTCACTAATAGGTCAATAGAACCACTACCTATGACTCTCAATAATATCCCTGTACTACGTGCAAATCAATCAAAATATCTGGGTATGAACCTTGATGCAAAATTAAAGTGGAAAGTACATGTGAAAAAGAAAGCAGAAGAGATTCAGTTAAAATAAAGCAAAATGACTGGTTAATTGGAAGAAACTCTCAGTTATCCATTCATAATAAACTTCTGCTTTATAAACAAGGGCTCAAGCCGGTCTTGACTTATGATATCCAACTATGAGGATGCACCAAAACCAGCAATCAACAAATAGTTCAACGATTCCAAAATAAAGTTCTTAGAGGGATTGTAAACGCCCCATGGTACACTCGTAATAGTGACTTTCATAGAGTTCTCGGAATAGACACAGTTGCAAGTGAAATAAAGAAATGTGCTTAAAAACACCAGGTTCATAATCACCTTAATATTGAAGCTCTAAGACTACTTCATTAAGAGGGTATTATAAGAAGACGTAAAAGTCTAAAACCTTTGAGTTAACTGAGTAATGTGCATAATGCAAAATCAACCAAAACAGCACTTTATGGAAAGAATACATAGGAGTGACTTTATTATTATATTGTTAGGATCAAACGCTGTTAGTCAAAAATGACTAGTTACTTTGTAAAAAATCTTTAAAAAAAAAATATTACGGTCTACGGCTTGGATAATTGATATATTTGGTTTTTAGGGATTTTTTTTGCAGATTGCAGTTAGTTACAAAATGGTGAACCAATTCTATCATTACTGACATACCTTTCCTTTCCCTACACCACAAAAATAGAATAGGATTGTGCCGTAATAATCATGAGGTGTCTGAAACCGGGTCGTTTCTATCATGCATCAATATCAATCAATCAATATTGCTGGGATAGCTGGCTTAATTTTTGGCTTAATCCAGATTATTGAGTTGTCTGTCAGCCCTCTCTGAATGCCGTTAGGTGGTTTATTGTTTTCATTATTTGTTTTATCCATGACACTAGGTCTTAGAGCAGCAGTGGCGAATGTACACATCGTTGTCTTACTCGTTTGGTGTTTTGGTATATTTCACTTTATTTGCATTTGCATTGAGTTAAACAAAAAATAGAGTTATTGAAATTCTATAGTGATACGAATTTTGTTCATCATCTTGTTCTAGGTCATCATTTTAGGGGATCGTATTCTTTCTATTTGTGTGTTATATATTAGCAAAATAACATTATTTATATATAGGGTTAAAATTCAGAGATGTGCGTCGACACATCAACAATTATTGTCGACGTTGACGCGTCAACAATGTGTCAACATTACGTCAACATCATTTTTAAGTCAACAATGACGCAATGACGAGAAAAATTTCTATCCGAATTTTCTGTTAATTTGTTATTTTCTTTTACATTCCAAGAGTAAGATGCCATAATTTTACAATTAATGGACCAACCAGCGACTCAGCATTCAGCCTCAACTTTAAGTAAAAATACGAGAGTTAGATCAAGTCCACATGTTTATGAGCAGTGAAGTCTTTAAGGACTGATCGAACATTTTTTGTTTAAATAAATTGTCATTTAACAAAGTTAACAGAGAGAAACTTACGAAACAAAATACAGAAAATGTCAAAGGATCATTCCATATGAAATCGTACATAAAAATGGGATTTTGGAAGTTGATGTCTCAAAAATTGTTCGAACTATATTTATTCGATTTATAAGTAAAAAAAAAAAATATTGTAGAAAATTTTTTTCTTCTCTCTCTCTCTCTCGAGTTACACTCTCTTAAAGTTTTCACTTTTTCAAAGAGTTTTGGGTACATGTATTACATTTTTGATGATATTTTTGGAACGGTTTGATCGATTTTAGGTTCCTCAACGGTTTTTTAAAGCTAAAAAAATATAAAAAATTATAAAATTATTAGTTTTTAAAATGTTTCAATTTTAAAAGTTTAGTGATCCTTTGAATCTGTATTTTTTTTACTTCAATAACAAAAAAAGTATTTTTTTTAAATTTTTTTAGTTATCGTTAAATCACTTGTTAATAATAACACTTTATTCTATGAAAAAATCAGCTTGGCACTAGAACAAAAATGTTGAAATATAGGCCTTTGAAATCAATAGTTTATATTTCTTCCTACTCAAATTTTCTTTAAACTTTGTTAGTAAACCTTAATACATTTTAGCAAACTATAATACAAATATTTAAAAATAAAAATCTCCGCTATAAAATCATCAAGTTTTGTATTGCAAACAGAACATATATTTGTGCAGCAATCATAATTTTCATCATTGCACACTACATATTTTAAAACTTCTTTGTCATCGCTCGGTTGAACTAAATTGGAGACAGCTGAGTACATTAAATTTGAATTTTGATTTGTAATGCATACTGAATTTGCCCCTGAAGCTCCTGGCAAATCACCATTGCAAATTTTGAAAATCGATCATCTTCATTTTGTTGTTTGTATTTATGATATGCTTTCTTTAGGTTAAGCAACATAAAGCTTTTAGTGTTTTTCAATTTTATTGCGCCTTCACGGACGCTCACTGTATCTGTCATGCCCGCCAATATTCGGCTTATTTTGTTGTCGTAATAATGTTCCAAAATTCTACCTTTTACATCGCCTGAAATTGGATGACCCTTAATAGAATCTGGGTAACTATATAACGGCATTTGGTAACAACTAGCTGTTTCACTTGCCTGCTTGTGTATCTACTTACTCCAAATTCTTCTTCTATACGCTTTTCACTCCAACTAACTGGCAATGTGGTTAGCAAGTACATTTTTTGATTTTGTTTCGTTTCCTTTTTGAATCCTATTCGTTTTTAATAAAACTGATGCCAAAGGAACTTGGGATGCTTGGATCTGGAATTTGAATTGCTAGACTCAAAATTAAAGATACCCTCTGTATTTTTCCTATCCATATGTTTTGCAACCCAATTTTGTTTTATTTAATGGGCTTAATCCACGTGCTCCTATAACTTGGTTAGCCTGCAGTATAGTTTCATTTTCCTCAATTTGAATCATGTCAACTGATTCCATTTTTTTTTCTTTTGGTGTGGTGTGACTGCTAGTTGTATCTGAAACTTCTTCGGTTACTCTCAATATTTGCATGCAACATTCACCACAAATTTAATTTTCTGTGTTCAGTTGTTGCAGGTTGCAGATATAACAGTTCAGTAATTTTATAAATCTGTAGATTCTTACGTCGATGCGGAGTACATATATACATATATATATATATATATATATATATATATATATATATATATATATATATATATATATATATATATATATATATATATATATATATATATATATATATATATATATATATATATATATATATATATATATATATATATATATATATATATATATATATATATATATATATATATATATATATATATATATATATATATATATATATATATATATATATATATATATATATATATATATATATATATATATATATATATATATATATAGGATTTACGAGTTACAGCATAATTTAAACGACATTTTTGTAAAATTTATGGAAACCAATTTACAAAATTAATTACAAATCACTATTATACCACTTTATTTTAATTTTAGGTAACGTTTTAATTAGCATAATCTACCTTAATATTAAAATATCAATAAAAGATACGATTTTTATAGGTCTAAAAAGTTATATATTTAGAAAATTCCGAAAACAGATAAGTTTCAGTACGGAAGAATATACAATTTTGATTTCAGAGGCCTGTATTTCAACATTTTTGTTCTAGTGCCAAGCTGATTTTTTCATAGAATAAAGTGTTATTATTAACAAGTGATTTAACGATAACTAAAAAAATTTAAAAAAAATGCTTTTTTTGTTATTGAAGTAAAAAAAATACAGATTCAAAGGATCACTAAACTTTTAAAATTGAAACTTTTTAAAAACTAATAATTTTATAATTTTATATAGTTTTGTAGCTTTAAAAAACCGTTGAGGAACCTAAAATCGATCAAACCGTTCCAAAAATATCATCAAAAATGTAATGCATGTACCCAAAACTCTTTGAAAAAGTGAAAACTTTAAGAGAGTGTAACTCGAGAGAAAGAAAGAAGAAAACAAATTTTCTTCTACAATATTTTTTATTTACTTATAAATCGAATAAATATAGTTCGAACAATTTTTGAGACATCGACTGCAACTCATGTACGATTCCATATGGAATGATCCCAAATCATTTTATACGCAACCTCAAACCAAGGCAACTTGTTGAATGGGGCATGCTATATGATTTTATTTTGTGTTAGTTTAATTATCATTCGTAGATGGCTATACTTTATCATTCAAGCAATTTAAACAGTAATACGAGTATTTGCAAACACAAAATGCCTTAAATATAAAATAGGTTTACTTATTCACAATATACGTTAAATTGTATGGTCTTGTTTTTTGTCGAGTTGTCGGAAAACATATTCATAAAATTCAATATTAAATTCCACTTCATGGAACTTTAAAATCGAGTTTTTTAAAATAAAAATACTTTTTACTTCCCATGATCGTTAAAAACTTAAAAAGGACATCCCCGTCTGATCTTTAAAGTGGTACAATTAAATGACTTTAAATTTAGTAGCGAGTTCGGTATAATCTCTGCAATAATGATAGTAAAAATACTTTTATTTAAATAGTTTTCCGGCAATTATTGCCGGAGTAGAAAACCCGACACTAATAATTCAATTAAGGAAATCATCTTAAAGATGGTGCCAACTATATAACGTGTTAGTGCTTTTATGTTTGAATTCTGATTTTTTTCCTTTCTCAGCCAGGCGAGTGCATTTGGCTTAGATAATTGATAGACAAAATTATAAAAGAAAAAGTGTATTGAAGTGTATTGATCAACTGAAGGTGGATAATTTTCCAAATAACAAATAACATATCCTACTTCTAGATTTGGCATATTATAATATTTCCTCATCGAAATTTCGGTCATCGATCAAGCATTCTAACTATGTTTTAGTTAGACGTGTTTTTTTTTCCGGTGAAAATTCATTTTTTATTTAAATAAAAAAAAATATATTTTCTTTAATTTAATACACTTTTAGTGCATAAATATTTAGAGAATATAAAAACAATAGTACCTAATAAAATATTTAACATAAACATATTCAATTGAACTAAGTGAAAAATAAATTTCACCCTTACGAAAGTAACCCAAGGTGGAGGGCGCCTACAAGGCCCACCATCCTTGAAAATGCCTGTGAAAAGTGAGTGTAGTGAAGACCTGATCTTCTTGGATTTCCGGATTCAGTAACGAAAACCAACAAAGAAAATACAAAACTACGACCATGACAGATGGTGCGGATAAAGAAAAAGACAAACAGAGGTTACAAATAACGACATAAATGGTAACAACACCAAACGGAAGAAACTAGAAAACAAATATTTACACACAGATAAAGGACCGAATCTTCATTAACATTGATCACCCAAAATTAATGATGCGTTTTCTAATATCAAAAATTATAAAAGAAAATAATACAACATTTAAAAATATAACAGAAGTAAATAAAAAATTTGTAAGAGTTGAGTTTGACTCATATTATAAAGCACATAAATGCTCAAAAAGGATGAGCCTATCCACATACAACTAAAAACAAAATGGTATAAATGTTTTATATCAAAGTTTTATACCCATGTAGGGGTGGTCAAAGGGATCACAACCGAATCTCAGCAGACAAACTGATAGTAGGAATCGAAAGAATAAAATCCTGTGGGATAGACAGAATAGGGTATTAAGAGATACGGATTTAATAAAAATAAAAATTAGAGCTAAGTAGTTCTCTACCTGATAAAATATTATTTTATGATGTACCATTTAAAACCCAATTATTCTACCAAAAGCCGAGATTCTGTTCAAACTGCATGAGTTATGGACATCTAAAAAAATTTTGCAAGGCAGAAACGAAATGTACCAAATGCTCAAATCAAATTGAAAAAGGAAAACAACATGAATGTCAAGACAAACCAGAATGCATATATTGCAAGGAAGAGCATTATAACAATTCTAAAAATTGCCAAGAAAAAGAAAAACAATTTAAGTCCTACTCTCTTCAACATATACACCTCCAAGATACACGATATCAAATCAGATAAAGTCTCAATATACCAATTTGCAGACGACATAGCCAACCTAATAAAAGAAAAAAATTAAATTTGAAAAAATTTGCAGATGTTACCACAGATTCAAACAAAAAAGGCATAATGAACACAAGACAAAAAATCTCAAATAGCAGCATAAGAATATGCACTGGTATGATAGTTACCACACCCATACCAGCTTTTTTAGCCGAGGCCGTAACCCTTCCTGCTGAATTGAAGAGTAAAAAAGCTACACTCAAATTTATAACTAAAACAACTAAATGAAAATAATAAATTGGTCACTCAAATACGAAACAACAAAACTCTGCTAAAATTCCAATAATTATATAATGAATACCCTTTACTTCAATACATCTGAATAATGAATACCCTTTTCTTCAATACAAAACCAGATCACAATAGAACCAGATAAAATTGGAAATTTAATGATACATGACTCATTACATCCTACATATAACAAAGAAACCACAACTAAGAAAGCTATAAACATGAAAAAACAAAAAAATTTAATACTAACTGACTCAAAAAGCGCATGCGCAGATCACTAATTTCGGTTAAATCAAAAAAAAATGCCAAACAGTATGAAATAGAAATCCTAAACATAGCAAACCAATACGAAAATAAAAAAATTATAATTCAATGGATACCAGAACATGCAGCAACACAAGGTAATGAAAAAGCAGACGCCATAGCTAAAAAAGCAATAGATCAAATAACATAACCATACGAAAATATAATAACTCTAGAGGAAGCGTTCTACCTGATAAAAAAGAAATAAGCAAAGAGTGGACAGACAAATATATCGCATGGACAGACACGGTGGGAGGCTACAATAAGCAAGTAAATAGAAAACTACCATAATGGCCCTGGTTCAAACAAGTCAAAATGAACAGTTACAAAATACGACAAATAACAAGATTAAGAATTACGCGTTGCTTCGAATTGTGCATCTCTATCAGTCACTACGGTCGATGGCACTCCGAATCGGCTAATCCATGTTTTAATTAAAGCATCAGCTATGGTATCTGCTCTGATATTCGGAATTGGTGTAGACTCCGGCCAACGCGTGTAGCGGTCGATCATGCGGTCAGACAATATAAATTACCTTCGGATGGAGGTAACGGTCTGACTATATCGATGTGGACTTCGTCGAATCGTTTACTGGTCTATTCGTAAGTTCCAGTTCTACTTCTGACGCGTTTCGTAATTTTACACTTTTGGCAGCGTAAGCAGTGTTTGGCCCAAAAGCGTATTTCTTGATTCATCGCTGGTCACACGAATTTTCTGCTGATTTGTTTTGCTGTGGCGCGGATCTCGGGGTGAGAAATATTGTGTTTCCGTTGAAACATCGCACAAAATTTCTTTATCGGTTCCAAGAACTGTAAATTTTTTGAATTTTAAAAACGTGTTTGATCCAATCAGATTTATTAGCTCCGGATCATTTATTTGTTCCTCAGCTATTGCTTCTTAGTCAATTGCGCTTCCTATTTAAATTTCTTCGATACGTGAAAGCGTATCTACGACGACGTTGTTGTTCCGCGAAATATGACGAATGTCCGATGTATACTGTGCTATAAAGTCTAAATGCCGACGTTGTCTAAGCGATGCTTTTTTGAGACTTTGACGTAGTGAGAATGTCAGTGGTTTATGGTCAGCGAATAATATAAATTTTCGACCTTCTACGAAATTTTTAAAATGTTTGGTAGCTGAGTAAGCGGCTAAGAGTTCCCTGTCATAAGTACTGTAGTGGGTTTCGGTATCACTTAGCTTTCGTGAGTAGAAGATCAGTGGTTGCCACCCTTTTTGTGTCTGTTGCTGCAATATTGCTCCTATTATACTGTATTCGACGCATCGACGAAAATGGCAAAATTAGGCATTTAGAATCGGATATGCTAGCTGAATACACTGCGTCAAATTTACCTTGCACGTTTCGAATGCTTTGATAGATCAGTCAGTACACTTTATTGGTTTTTTATCCTTCTTCTTCTTTCACTCTTTTAAAAATTCGTATAAAATCGCCTGGTCGTGTGCTGCATTTGGTAAAAAAATTCGGTAGTAATTTACCATCCCTAAAAATCAAAGAATTCCATCTTTTCTAGTTGATCGTGGACATTTTTGAATGTCTTTATCAGAGGAGATCCCGCTTGCGGTGATGTGAAATCCAAGGAAAGATATTTCGTTCTTCATAAATTCGTACTTGTTAAGATTTATGACTAGTCCCGCTTCACTTAGGCAATGGAAAGTCGAGGTCGTCGATATACGGAAATACGAGGTCGTCGATATACGGAAATACGAATGCCAGATCTCGAAATATTGCGTGAATCAGACGTTGGAACGAACGTTTGAGCCGTGTTGCGTAATCCAATCGTAATCCGGGTGAACTCAAACAATCCGAACGGAGTGATGATTGCGGATTTTCCTATGGCTCGTTCTTCGATAGGGACCTGGTGATACGCACGGATGAGGTTGATTTTAGAGAACATTGTGCATGACTCGAGTTGGTGTGTGAAATCTGTCACAAAGGGAATCGGATAACGGTCAGGTTTTGTTATCGAATTTAATGCTCTATAGTTGCCACATAATCGCCAGTTTCCATCTTTCTTTTTTGCAATATGAAGCGGACTTGCCCAGTTGCTGTTAAAAGGTCAACACACTCCTTGTGCTGTCCAAACTTCAATTTCGGCTTTAGCGATTTTCATCTTCTCCGCGTTCATTCGACGTACTTGGTTGACCGGATGTTTCGATACAGTGCGTGACGCTGTGTTTTACTGTATATAGATTTTTCGATTCGCGAGTTACTGTATTGAATTCGTGTAGTAGTTCTAGAATTTCGGGAAGTATTGAATCGGATTGTTGTAACGCCATATGAAGGAATTTGAATTAGCTTTCCTTTGACGTCGAGATTCGTGTTGGGGTCGATGAGCTTGTTACTTTTAATGTCGACCAATAAACCGAAATGTGATAGGAAGTCAGCTTCAAGAATGCACCGATCGATTTTTACTATGATGAACTTCCATGTAAATGGTCTACGAAGACCTATGTTGAGTGTGAGGTCTTTACAACCGTATGTATCAATCGTGGTAGAGTTTGCCGCGAACAATTTGAATATAGATGAATTGGACTTTTCGGATTATGTTGGTGGTATTATTGAAACCTCGGCGCCAGTGTCTATCAAGAATTGTAGTATGTTTTGCAAATCGACTATGATTATGCGGCTATTTGAGATTTGGCTACCGTCACTTGCTGCGTGAAGTGCGACGCCTACCAGTTTTCCGGATTCATTGTCGATTGGTTCGGTTCGTTGAAGTAGCATGGTTTTAGATACTTTCGCGCTTGGATACCGTATTTGTGATGCTACCAGCAATTCAGATGTTTAGCCACTTGTTCATTTGATTGCAAACTACTGCGCTGACGACAAATGTCATTGGTCCTACGGCTTTGAGAACGTCCGCGGGAAGATTTATTTTTAGATTTCTCGTAATGACTGAACAGTTTTTCCACTTGTGTTAGTATATTGATCAGAGTCATTAAATTATTTTGTTATGCTCTGCCTTCGTCTCGTGTCGAGGTTTTCAGTTTGTAAATATTAGACGGTTTTTGTAAGTCAACTATTTGGTCAGCCGCGTTCGCAAGTTTTTGAAGTTTCGAACCGTCGATGTATGACAAAATTTCTTGTACATGTGTGGGGAGTCGCTATACCCACAAATTTCTTAAGACTGGCTCAGTAATCTGATTAATAGGCTTTTTATCGTCGAGCTGCAGTCCTGATAGGAGTCGATCGAGTTTAATTTTAGCTGATTCGCATAAGCGTTCAATTTTGGCCTCTTTTAATGTTTCGTAATTATCACTCTTTGGCGGTATGAGAATTTGGTCGCGCACACAATTCACTGTTTCTGGATCGAGAGCTGCGATAAGATATCCGTCTTTAGTCGAATCGGTTGAAATAGCACCGATTTCAAATTGTGCTTCCTATTGCGTAACCAGATTTCTGGGTCGTCTCGATTGAAGAGTGCGTATTTTATTGACACTTTGTAGACGTTGGTTGTCCCAAGTATGTTGGGTTTCGCTGCACTATTGCTTTCGTCGTCGGTCATTTGGGAAACGTAAAAAAAATACTTAAATCCGAACTGGTAATAAGCGTGATTATTATTGTTTGATCACGTCGGGGTCACCAATTGTTACTACGATTTGTAATGACGGTGTTCCGTCAATTTTCCACTTTTATTCGCAGGTTATGTTTTTTCCTTTCGCACGTGTTTTTATTAATACCAAAAAATAATTTGTAGATTTTATATTTCGATAGGTTATGATTTAAAAAATATTCAAGTGTTACTTTTTATTGGATTGATGATTAAAGATTACGAACTAAACCTATCCAACCCAATTTCGATTACTTTACCATCATTGAATTACTTCTTCCTTCTTTTTTGTTGTTTTTTCCACTGTCGTCTATTAACCCAATAAACCATAAAAATGATGTATTATCGATGTTAGTGTTGCCGCCACAAGTTTTCTGTCAGCCTACTCTGAACTCTATTTGTGTGGTACATATTAGCAGAATAACATTATTTATATATGAGGTTAAATTAGTGGAGGCAATTTATTTTTAAATTATACGCCACAATTATATATTTTATTAATTAATTTATTTCATAGAAACCAAATTAATGGCACCCATATTATCATATATATACGTAATTATAATGTAGTAACCTAATTATACATTAACTAAAATTAGTAAATAATAATTGAAAAATAATTAATAAATAACAGTTACATTAATAATTATATACTTTGTTTTTTACTTATAATTTTATATTTATAATTATTTAACTTAAAAACTAAATAAAAATATTAAAATATATATTTAATTGATTTTTATGTTTATGTATATTGCATAACTTATATGCAATATGCTGCCACAGACTTATACACAAATTATAATTTCGGATGAGCTTGGATGCTGTATTTATTCTCGAAATCTTAAAACTACTGTAAAATATCGAATATCATAATATCCACTGCACAGCATCATATTACTATGTTTTTACCAAATGAATAAAAGATGCGATGTAATTGAAATTCAGGAAATAAATTGAAGATAAATTGAAATCTGGTTTTGTACCAATTTCAACTAACCATCTTATATAACACCGCGGTAATTTTTTTTACGCTTACAATGTCTAACATAACCAAAACCCTCTTTACTACAAGCCGTATTGTTTGCATACTCATGCTATACAAAAATATATACTTTGATTGTATTGTAAGTATAAAATCGTGTCGGGATATGATAGCGAATATTGTGTAAAAGAAATAAACAATAAAATCAAATAATGCGCATGCGTTTACAATTTTTTTATTAATTTTATATGAAGTTTTGATATTTACCAATACATCTAAAGTATATATTTTCACTAATACATTTTAAAAATACATGATGATGTGTGTCAACGAAAGTTACAAGACGGCTTGTAGTAAAGAGGGTTTTGAACATAACCCTAAAGACACATACACATTTAGATTCTTATAAATAATTGAATCGTACATAGATAGACTAGCTAAAATCAATATGTTAAAGGATCGCACGGCAAGAATATTTCTATACAAACTTAAAACTACTTAGCACCATCACAGAATTGTACATGTATTTCCCCTCCACTTAAAATTGTTTGCGCCTTAAATTATTTGCCACTATACCGGAAATAATCGTCTCGCGCTTGTTCAGGTGAAAAAGCATTTGTAAACGTTTTGGCAGCACCCTGTATTACACCGCCCAAAAAACTTGTAACTGCCCGCGTTACACCAATAACTGCACTTAATACTTGTCCACCGCCTTCGCCACCCGTTACAGTGAGTGGTGATTCAAGCGGACGTGTTATACTTATATCCGGATCAATTCCTTGTGTATCGATTGGTATACGATTTCTTGTCGGCTGCTGTTGACTTTGTACAACTGGCGACCGTACCGTATTTGTTCGGGTCGATTGTACTCGCACCGGTGCAGATGGTGCTTGTTGTTGTTTTGGACCTGGTGCCGTATCTTGCCATGTTTTCCAAAGCCAAGCGAGACCATCTAGTATTGGACGTGGTTCACGAGTTGGTGGTGCTCGATATGTGGGGGGTCGACGTGTTGTCTGAGGATACAAATCAGGCGATACTAAATTTGTCGGCACATTATTGTGTGCAGGACCAATGCCACGTTGTTTTAAAAGTGATGCCAGTAGTGCTTCGTTCGTTTTACCATAGTACTCGTCACCTTTTATAGTAACAGCGGCGTTGCCTACACCACCGGTTGGTTTAGGTCTTAAATTTAATAGTAGTGGTGAAAGTGTTGTGGTTGTAGTTGAGGTTGACGTAACTTGTCGGGCTAATTTAGGTATTTCATTGGCTGTAATCGGTCGTCCTAGTAACGTCGATAATAATCGTAGATCATTATTGTATGACGCTATATCCGCTTTACCCGCTTCTAATTCTTTTTGATTCAGCACCGCTTTTTTCGGCACCGTCGTAGTAGATGGCGCTGTGGTCGTAGTTGTTGGAGTTAGAGGTGTTGTCGGCCGCAATGTAGTCGATGTTAATTGTTTTGCATTTTTCGAACGATTTATAGCCAATTGTATAATTCGATTTACTAGCGCGGGATCCTGTCTCATTTCGGGTGGTACGAATTTTGCATACTTTCGCTAAAAATATAATCGAAACGTTTAGTACACCATAAATGGTACAAAATCTTACAAAACTTACAAGATTATCTAAAAACGCAGCGTCATCATAGTCTGGCGCGGTTGTCATTGTGGTTGGCCGCTTTGTAGTTTTGAATTGGCTTTGGAAACGTTCCAATAAATCAATTTGACTTGGCGGCGAATTTGAATTGATTTGATTGTGCTGATTTAGTAGGCGCGATATTTCGTTTAGGTATGACGATGGATCGTTGTCGTTGTAATTTCCGTTATTGACTGATAACGATATTTGTAATGGCTTATCGTCATCAAAGTCTTTGGCGGTGGTCGTGGTCGTTGGTGCTGGAGTAGTAGTTGTGGTTGTTGTAGTTGGCGTTGTTGTAGGGGCTGGAGTAGTGGTGGTGGTGGTTGTTGTGCTCGTAGTGGTTCTTCTAGTAGTGGTTGTGGTTGTAGGTGGTCTAGTTGGTCTTCGTGTGGTTTGAGGTGAGGTTGCACCCCCTCCCAAGAATGATACTAGTCTTTGCTATAATAGAAAGTATACGTTTATAATAGAAAGTAATAATTTTGCTGTTAACTTACCAAAAATGCGACATCATCTTTATCAGAAGGTGTAGACGGACGTTTTGTTGTTGTCGTCTTCCTAGTTGTTGGTTTCCTTGTTGTTGTGGTTGTTGTTGTTGGTTTTTGGGTCGTTGTAGTTGTTGTCGTCGTTGTAGTTGGCTTTGGTGTTGTTGTAGTAGTAGTAGTAGTAGTTGTTGTTGTGGTTGGTTCCGGCGTAGTTGTTGTTGTCGTAGACGTAGTTGGTTTAGTTGTAACCGTTTTTCGGTTATTGGCCAGCAATAATTTGGAAAGTTCACGCTGCAAAAATTAAAATTAATCATATAAATGTTAAAATAAAATTAAAACGGGGGCTTAAAAATGCATTATACCAAAAAGGCTTCATCGTCGGTGGAAACAGGTGGTTTTTGCAGTTTTGGTGTAGTGACTTGGAAACTTTCAAGAAGTTTTGCAAAATTCAGCTCCGATTCGGACGGAATTGAACTTGTGGGTCGTGCAGTTGTGCTTGTTGTGCTTGTTGTTGTGCTTGGTGTAGTAGAAGTGGTTGTTGTTGAAGGTGTAGTTGATGTTGTTGTTGTTGATGTCGTAGATGGCACAGTGGTAGTTGGCTTTGGAGTTGTTGTTGTGGTGCTGGTAGTTGATGTTGCTGGTCTAGCAGCTGGTGTCATAAGTGCCGGATTTAAACGCAACAATTGTTGCCACAACTCTAAATTACGATCAAATTCATTTAGTGTTGAAGTTGGAGTAATAGTTGATGCAGTTGGAGGTGGAATAGTAGATGTACTGAGTGTTGGGGGTGGTGCTGCAGTTGTGGTGGAAGTTGTGGTTGTGGTAGCTGTTGTTGTTGGGGGCGGAGGAGTGGTAGTTGTCGTTGTTGTAGTAGTTGGTGCTTCAGTTGTAGTTGTGGTTGTGGTTGGCATCGGTATTGTAGTTGGAGCCGGCGTTGTAGTAGTTGTCGTTGTTGTGGTTGTAGTTGGCATCGGAGTAGTAGTGGTTGTAGTTGAGGTAGTACTTGTTGTTGATGGTAACGCCGTCGTAGTGGAAGTAGTTTCTATCAAAACCGACGATGGAATAGAATTAAAAATATTTTCAGTTGTGGTTGTACTTGTAGTTGGCACAACCAGTACTTCAGGCGTAATTTCAACATTTTTCATTGTAGTTAGCGATTGTACCACTGAACCGTTATCGTCTTGGGGACTAGATGTAGACCAATTCGGTAAATTACGAATTAACTCGATGCCTTTATTAACCGTTGTTTTCTCATCCGGTCCTACATCACCATCGTATGGAACTGGTTTCCATCGATAAATTGTTCCATCAATATTTTCATCGGATGTCGTTCGAACTTGATTTGTCTGAAAAATATTTTACCAATCAATATAACAATTTGGAACCGTAATTGGTTAACGATTTTAATCAATATATTGGCTGAGTTAATATACAAAAAATAAAAGCGCTTGCGGATTCCAAACTTACCACTGGATCAATATCTAAAGTTAGGTAATTTATTTTCTTAATATTTTTTGGGTTATTACTAAGATTATTATTTGAAAATTTCTTAGAAGTTGGTGATGGTGTTGTTGTTAAACTAAAGATATTTGGTGTTTTTAATAAATTATCACTTTGATTGTACTTTCTTAAAACATCAACAATTGATCCTGAGCTCTGTAAAAATGTATATATGGACATATTTTTGATTGGATTCATAACATTATATTTCAAAACTACAAAAAAATATTTATTTAAATTGATTCTAAATTACACAAATTCTACAAAAGCAATGTTTTACGACCAGTCGTGTGAGCATTTCCCAATTTCTACATATTATAGGTATCCAAATATATAAAGTCTACACAAATGAACCTAAAGTTTACAAAATAATTTTTCTAATCTATATCCCCGATGTAATATATTAATAAGGATGAGATGCGTGCGGTTTTGGACAAGCGTCCATTTCTTTCATCGCTACTAATTTATTGGCGGGTTCAATTGGTGATGTTCTCAAATGATAATTTTTTTTTGTTATTTAAGCCAATCAAAAATTATTCTAATGGTATTTAGCTGTGGTTCATTTGAATAATTTTTTTTGTTACGTGAATCTGTGTAAACATGGAGATGAATGTGCCAATAATACTGAAGATATTACTGTAATTAGGGTTACCATATGTCTTTGCTTAAACAATCGTAAGTGTCCTATATATTCTGGGAAGTTAACTCATTTCCAACACCTTTACCTTTAAGTATCCTTATTTTCAGTTTTGGAAATATAAAATTTAAAAAAGAACAAAGTAATTTTCCCATGAAAGTCACAATCGAGTCACAATCGAGTCACATCAGCAATTTATCGAGTTTTATATTCCGAAACTTTTACGTTACGACATAAGGTTACCAGACGAAAGAATTTAATATTCTGTACTAGTAAGTCCTTTACTAAAATAACCAATTACTATCCGGTAAGCTTCCAATTTCTTTAATCCATTTCCTTAAATCAAAAAAAATATGGTAACCGTAATTATGTTATTGACAAACTTCCAACATAAATATAGATATTTATCAACCCTACATCCACCACCGAACCACAAAAAGAAAATGTTACCCTCACCATAGTCAAACGCTACGATAAAAAAAAATGTAAACAAATAAATAAACAAAAAAAAATGTACCGAATTTAAATTATTAGTAGTAGTGGTAGTTAAACTATTAAAAGTAGTAGTAGTAGTGGTGGCGGTTGTTGCAGTATTTAGTGCTTCAATATATGCAATTCGTTCCTTTTCTCGGATGTGCTCTTCAAGTGTTTCAATATTATTGACATTGGTTAAAATTTTGGTTTCGCTAAATCTTTTCACTTCCTGCACAATTGTGCCGTTCGGATATTTTCGTACAATCGTGTTATTCGGATAAATGCCGTACACAACAAATCCATTTGATGATTCGACGGGCGTGTTGATAGTTGAAATTGGTAATTTCAAACGGCGTTCAACTATGGTTTTGTTCGGTAGAATTCCGTAAACAACATAGTCGCGTGCCGATGCTATCGTTACGGTGGGAATGGGATGGGTTGAAGTTTGTGGTGGAGATGGTGTAGTTTTTGGATAATTTGGGAGGACAGTAGTTAAAGGTGTACTAGTTTTAGGAATTATAGGACGAGAAGTAATTGTAGTCGTTGAACTAGTTGTTTCTGAGGTAGTTTCAAGGACTAAAGGACTTGAAGTAGTTGTTGTCGTTGAACTAGTTCTAAATGGAGTAGTTTCCGGAATTATAAATCGGAAATTAGTTGTAGTTGTTGGTCTAGTTGTATACAAAGGAGTTGCAGGATTGTTTGACACGACAGGTCGGTTCAATTGTGGATTTTGATTCCCAAAATACGATATAATAGGAATTCGACTGGCAAATCGAGGTATATATTGTGGTGTTGTAGACGCCATTGTGGTTGTTGTTGTTGATGTACTAGTTGATGTTGTTGTTGGCGTTGTTGTTTCAAATACTGTTTCAGGTATTTCGGCTGTCACTGTAATCGTTGACGTTGTTGATGTTTCATCTTGAAACGGTGTATCGGTTATTGTTGGCGTGTCGGTGGGCATAGCAGTTAGAGTAGTGGTCATAATAGTAGGTGTAGTTATATTTATATCAGAATCGCTTAGCATTGTTACTGGGTTAAAATTGGTGGCAATAGTAGGAATTTCTGTTAAATTGTTAATATTTGTACTTTGAGTTACGGACTCCTCAGAATCGCGTTTCTCAAGCTGAATAATTTTTGCGCTTGTATTTACAGCAGGTGGTGCTAATCTAGTGCTTTCATTAATTATTGACATATAAGTTGTGCTTAAATTTTGTACCTGTGCAATAGTTGACTGTGAATTTTGTGATGGTGTATTCATTGTAGTGGTGGGCATTGGCGTTGTCGTTGTAGTCGTACTAGTCGTCGTTGTCGTTGTTGGTTTAGGAGTCGTTGTTGTCGAAGTCGTTGTCGTAGTCGTTGTTGTAGTCGGTTGTTCTGTCGTTGTCGTTGTAGTTGATGATGTTGTTGTGCTTACAACCGGTGCACTAGTAGTTGTTGATGTTAAAAAGTTTAAACTTTCAGTTGTTTGTGATAGAATTTCGGATAGAGCACCAAATATTGATACTGTCACCGATGGTGAATGATGTGATGTTTCAACATTGATATGTGACTGTATTAAATTACTATCAATTGGTTTTATATCGTTCACAGATGTTGATAGTATTTCGTTATACAATTTAGTCGTTTCCTAGAAAGAAAATAAGAAGAAAAAAGGTTTTGGTTTGCATGCGCCATAAAGAAGTGTGGTAATATATAAAAAAAAAAAAGTTCATCAACATTGGTGTCACAAAAAGCATAAAAAGAAAAGTCTTTGATCATCAACATAGAAAGAAAATCATGCTCATTATTTTGGTTCGTTTTTGCATTTTAATCAAAGTGCTATTATAATTTTTTAATATAAATTTAAATTCATTGATAAAATACTTACACAGAATAAATGTTTATATATTGAGATGATCCAGCATCTTATGCTGTACTCACGACAAATACAAAATAAATACATACATTTTTGACGAAGGTCTATGTCAAGTGTAAATCTCATCTCAATACAAGTTTAAAAGTGAAAGTGAATGAAAAAGCATTTTAGTTGCGCTTTATGTTCTTCACAAGTAGTTATTACGTTAAATGGTAGGATGCACGATTAAATAAAGTTAAACAAGTAAAATATTATGTTTCGCTATTGTCTGCTATTTTATTTTTTTTCTAACGTCTTCCACCATAAATAATCGTGACTTAATAGTTTATTACTATTTATAGTGTTCATCTGCAGACGGTATGCGGTGTTAGTTTATAACACGACATTGAACTTATATTACGTTATTCACTTGCAGACGCGACGATTATTAATCGACTCTATTACATATTTAGTTGTATATTTAGTGCACGAATTATGATAAGAGATTTTCTGTATATAAATAGTTTAGCGCGAGCATAAAATGGTTATATAAAAATATAAACGAAACGTATCCTTTTTCCTAACTTAATATACGAGTATAATTCGTTCCTCCGACAGACAGTAACAAACTGTATGTGTATATATATTGTATAATATTTAACTTTTTAAAAATTACTGTCACGATCAAGGTGGGAGAAAGAAAAAAAAAATAGGTAAAACTGAAACACTAAAGACGGGAAAATATAGCAATGTACACACACACACACATCCCACTTAGCAAACCACCAAAAGGAAAACGGAAGAATAGAAGAGAAAATGATATCAATAAAAAAATTTGTTCGTTGCTATTTTATTTTTTCGAAAAATATATTTTATATTGGAAACAGCATAAAAATGTTATATAATCAAATTTTATAACATAAATTAAAAAAAAAATATGTATAGCATAAATTTAGTACATTACAGATTACAGTGAAGTGCTATGAATATTTGTACGAGCTAATTTTGATATGATTGTAAAATTATATCCGTTTCTTTTCAAAGTGTAAGTAACTAGCTGGTTGCGTCTGATACGCCGCGCGTCTGCCTCTTAACTTACGCTTCAAATAAAACTATTCAATATCTTTGGAAAAAACATTCAGAGAGAACTTCTGCTACAAACATGATACTTTTCACCAACTATATACATTTTAGGGAATGTTGACTTACACAAGCCGGATTGGAAATATTCTACAGGAAATACTTTCATCTTTTTGGACTTAAACACAAGTACTTGACCTTTAGGAAGTAATCCAATAGTTTGATAGATGATTCTGTAAACTTTAACGTTCACGAAAAAGGTTTATCATTTGATGAAATGTTTTTTTGATAAAAGTGTATGTCACCAAATTATCGTCACAAAGTATTCGGTTTAAACCCAAAGCCTTCCTATGATAATGCAAAGCTATGTTATGGGTGACCGATACTTCTTGTGTCACTCGTGGGAATTAAAATGATAAAAAATAGTAAACTAACAAAATTAGAAAACAAGACGGTTGTATCTTTATCAGCAACTATCTTTGGTTTCCGATACCATGGATCCTGGGTGGGACCAATTATTGCCAAATAAAGGGATTTCAATTTTCTCAAGAGCTCGATAATGATAAGATTACCAACTCTAAAGGTTCCAAATGTAAGTAGTGGTACACTACAATTAAAGGCGGCTGTAGACGTCGCAACTGAGGAAGTAATCACAGCTCTAAACGAGTATAGACAAGAAAACAAAGAATTAACTAAATCCATTCAATGGATGCAGCATCATATACAACTTCTTGAAGAATAAGTTAAAAACCTTAAACATAACCTAAAGACGAATTACCTAGCTGGTTCTGAAGCTCCGTTCGAAGTAGAAGCCGTAAACCAGGAAAATAAAAACAAAGAAACGAAAGGTGGTAATTCAATCGAGTACCAAACCGACGAGGAAGAGTAAAAACACAAGAAGTAAATTCTTCCAGTAAATGGAAAGCTGAGTCGTCTCCAGAAATGAGCACCAGTGTGAACGCAAAAATTTAATGGTATTAGATACAGATAATATGTTTAAATTGAAAAAAAGTCTACCGGTAACAGAGGGAGCATTGTTAACAAAATAAAGATTCTACTATTCACTCTGACCTTTGCAAACTCAGAGAAAATTGAGAACATATTCAACATTATGAACATTTTGAGAACGGTTGTCTGAATGGAGCCATTGAAAAAAGCAACAGAAATTATACCTCAATGCAAAAAGAGTCAGACATACAACCACACGCAAAAATACTGCAATCATGAAACCAGATGTGTAAAATGTGCTGAGAAGACGCTTGAAAACAAACAAGTATATTATGCAGTTTTCCTTGATGTTACTGAAGCCTTTGATCGAGTCTGGCATCGAAGACTAGAATATAAATTACATCGCGACCTCTCTAATTAGTTCTATGAGATATTAAAATCATACAATGAAGGGAGATATTTCAGAGTATAATATGAAGGAGAATTCCCATTTCTCAAGAGAATTAAAGCAGGAATACCACAAGGGAGCGTGCTGGAACCAGTCATGTATTTGCTTTATACGAATGACATACCTATTACTGGAGAAACAGATATTGCAACCTTTGTGGATGATACAGCAATTTTGGCGGTTGGAAGTGCAATCGAAGAGACAACCAGAAAATTACAGCACACGTGAATGAGAATGTCCACTAAAGCTATAGCACTAATCCGACAGCTGCGAAAACAATTTATCATCGACGTTCGAGGAAAACATCAATCTATATCGATTGATAGACTGAAGCCAGGGTTTGGAATCTTTGCTCAGTAGAAAATAATACTACCAGATATAAAACTGTCAATTTTAACTCATAATACAATACACCTCAATCCATGAGGAGTCGTCAACTGCGAGGGGGGTACTGTGGTGGTTAATGAATTTTTGTTACAAAATTATTATTTACACAATTCAACATCAAAATTAAGTGCACCTAAGTTGCATCAGACTATTTCACGTAGACTCAATTAATCTACTCTGTAGGTAGCACCATCTAATTAAAAATAGCGGGACTAAAAACATAGCTAAATGACCTCTATCCAACCTCTGTCTCATTTTTTTTATATATTTTTAATTACGGTCGAATTTGGAAATAAAACTTTATGGATAGAATTGTTAGATAGTTAGTATGATGCTGCAAGCGATCAAGTAATTATATATAATAAAAAACAAATAAATTTTTGTAAATTATTGTTGTCTATTATACAGACAACAATAAGTATTATCAATAAATTTAGTGCATAACCCAATACATCAGTAAAGTAAAGACCTAAAACAGGAAAGTTCGAAAAGGTTATTTTAAAACGATTATTGACCTTCTTCTGAGAAAATAGTATTATAACTAAAGCATGCATTTGGATCTTGTGCTAGGTACCATTGCAGATATTTTAATTATGACAAATTACGTAAACATTTAACTTTAAACTAATAACTTTATCGTAATCCAACTTGCACAAATGTGTTGATAAATAAAAATGTCAAAAATTGTTCAATACATTTTTTATTAATAGTGGTTCCATCTATTAGAAAAACCAATAAAATTATCTATAATGTCACAATTAATGTGGTAAAATAATATTTAATTATAGTTTTGTAATTTAATAAAAAGTGACTACTTACACAAATGTGTCAGTTGGCTTTTAAATATGATTACTTTTATTTTGAACGAATTGTTTTTTAATAAATACACAAATGTGTTGATCGGTTTTAATTTCATCTATAAATAACTTTTAACATCTCTTACCAGACCAATTAAAATGTACTTACACTTAGCATGGATGTAAAGGGATTTTTATCACTTGATTGCGATTGTTGATGTCGATTCACACAACTGTGACTCACTCAACTGGGAGTGAGAAATTGGCAACAAAATGGTAGGATTAAATCTTATAAGTCTAGCGCAATTCCATTGAAATCTAGCTGCCTCTGTGGAGAAGCACAAGATTCCAGATTTGAAAATTACCAATTATTTTAACAGAAACAATGGTGCAGAGATTCTGTTAAAAAGAAAAGATATTTGGGAGCAAAAATTGATAATGAACTAACGCATGTCACAGAAATTTAGACGAAAGTGGTTGCAAACGCATTGTCGACAATTATTTTTATGTAGAAGTCTGAAAAGAGAATAAACCAATCTTTTTATTCATTCTGATATCGGTGAAATGTTCGACACAAGAAGGCTTGTAGTTAACATATTCGCGAATGGAAATCAACTCGCATTTAGACAACACATTTAGACATCAGTGATAGATTTTATAAATTAGCCAAGAAACAATCTATTAATTTCATAAAGAATAACGCAAATATGGCACCAGAATCTCTGACATCACGACACGATATTAATCAAAATTTTACCAAAATGTGTTCTGATCGATGGTAAAAGAATCGAAAAATGTAGTTTCACTTATGCCACCGATTGCAACGTTTGTGTAATGGAGAAATTACTCGTGTACCGAGTCCAAATGAATCGACCAACAGAGCTTCAGAAATACTACCTAGATCTTTCGCATCGCGCTTTATTTTTCTTAAACAACAGGTCGTGCGAATTAGACGCGCCGCACCATATTTGCCATAGCAAAACGATGCAACAGAGTGGAATCACAGAACACTGACGGGGATGGCAAAATGTATTCTACACTAGAATACATTTTGCCATCTCCGTCAGTGTTCTACTTGGATCGAATTGTTTTGTTCGCATCCGGATGCAAATAGACATAAACTTTAGCCGAAAGTGGCAGAAGCGGTCTCCATCAATTTTCTAATGATGTTAAAGACTCTAAATGCTACGTTACAAGCAAAAATAAGTTATTAATTTCAAGGGACCTTAAATTTGTGACGACATCATTTATCCCAATTAAGTACCGAAATCTTCAGTCAACTAATGAAGTTCCAAATATGTTTTTTCAAATGGTGATGTTAATACTGGTATCCCACATCCAACTCAACTCAACGAACAAATTGATGAAACAAAGCCAACGCCGAATAAAAACGTCGTTTGGAACGAACACCAAAGGGCATTCCACCACATTGATTGATGACTGAAATTGGACTTGGTTTTCTGGCTTTTAATGGAGAACCTGTCACAGAGACACTAATAAATTGAGGTCCCAGAGGAAATATCCTTATACGAAACAATTGAATTTCAGTGAAACTTATTAAAATAAAGTCGGACAAATATTTAAATTCTCCACTGTATTCTGACACTGTAAAAAATCTAACCACCAAACAAAACAAAAACAGAAAACCAACAGATATACTGTGTGCAGATACAAAATAAAATAATAAAATAAAAAATGTACCACGATCCGCATATAGTTGATACATGTAGGTGATAAATTTTTTATGTGACTGTAACAAGAAACATTTATCGTCATAAATGGTTGGTGCGCTTAATATCTTAACATTATACGAAAAACTATAAAAACGTATCCGTTCATGGTTATTTCAAACCAAAAATATTTTTCCAAAACGCTGTGCTCAATTCGAGTAACGTTGGCAATTTTTTTGTCGACTGCTTGACTGGACGAAACCACGAAACTGTGGGACTCTTTGATTTTGTCGTTGATGTTTTTGACGGGTGCCGTTTATTTGATTTCGGTTTTTTTGGTTTTTTCTTTTGAGCCATTGGAAGTTTTATAATCGGCTGTCGCATCCTATTGGTAACTTGCACAAGTTTAAGTGGCTCAGGTAAATAATACGATGTTTCAATTTCGAATGTTGCAAATGTTGAAGGTGGCTGCATTATCATTTCGGGCGATTGTGGTGGCGACAAATGGAATGAATGAATTTTATTAACATTTTTTTGATCATGTCTTATCGACCATTGCCATTCGAAAACCTTTATGTTTATGTTTTTTGTTTGGACACCAATGTTGAGTTTGAGTACAATAAAAAAAATGTATTTTGTTGTTAAATGACAAATGGGGCTAGTGGACAAATAACATATCAATTAGTGACTTACCGGCTTTACCGTAATCGATGGTACGGTTGGTACGTAAGATGGAAGTTGTTTTGGTTTCCTTGCGGACGGTGAAACAGAAGATTGTGACACTAGATTTTTAAAATTTTCGGTCCGGTATCGAGATTGTAAACGCGATGCTTTTGGAAGTGGTGGACTATACGTTGTTGTCATCCAATTTTTTGGTCGTTTTTCATTGCCACTATACGGCAACGTTGATCGTGTTGATTTTGGATTTGGACTACGATACTGGCTTGAATATTCGTCGGTCATACGAATACCATCGCCAAAATCGACAGACAGTGTATATTTGGCATTATCATTTTTTAACTCGGTTTCACTATCCAAAAGATTTAAATTCAGCGACTCGGTCGATTGAGTTACAGATGTGGCTGGCGTTGTTGTAACTCGTGAAAATGTTTTAAATGGTTTATTCCGTTTAAATTTGTCAACTAAATTAGGTATTTGTGTAGTTGGTTTTGCGATTGGATTAGGTGTTGTATTGACTGGTTCGTGTGATGTTAGTTTCGATTTTATCAAAGTTTTAAAATGTTCCGGATAATTTTCCTCCTCAAGACTAGCATCAAGTTTATTTAATTGTTTTTGGGCTGATTTTGAGGAACTATACGGCTTTCGCACTCGTAACCGAGTTATGGTTACATTATTATTTTGTGTACGATTTGTTTGAACTCGCCTTGTTACCGGATTTTGAGTTGTGGTTGTCGATAAAGGCGTTGTTGACGTAATATTCGATCTTGCGGTCAATGGACGTTTTCGAACAGTTCTTATACTACTTCGTTCATTAATTTCGAATGACGACGACGTTATTGTTCTGAGAGGCGGTCGCCCAGTAGTCGATACTATTTCATCATCTTTAAATCGACTTCGACCCGTTCTTCTCGATTTTATCGGTCGTTCCACTACATTTTTAATAATTTTTTGGTCTAATACTACTTCAGACCTCAGACTTGACGAACCTTTTTCAAAATCATTCTCAGGTTGAGTGGTTCTCGAAAATTGCCGATAATTTCGTTGCCTCCTACTCGTTTCGGTTGTTTCAGCGCTAGTACGCGGTGAAATAGTTGTTGTACCCGGCTTAGTTGCATAGCTTGGTGTAAATTTTGATCTACCTCTTGTTCTGGAAGTTTGTGCCTGCAACAATAAAATAAAATGAAAGTTAGAAAAAATTTTGTCGCATATATACATAGTAAATGTTTCGGCCGGATGACCGCGTTTTTCTTTCATAAATGCTTATAATGTTCATTGAATTGGAAAATTTCAAACTTGAACTCGATGTACATTGCTTTATGCTATAAATATATATATAATAAATATGATACCGGAAGGGTTATGAATACATTAATTATATTCCATAAAATTTTTGGCCAACAAAAAATGTTCCATTTATGTGATGACATAATGCATTATTGGGTTTTTTGTCTATTCACGGTGTCTTTCTTTTAAAAATATTTTTTTTTTGTTTCAGTTGTTGGACCCCGACTAAATAGTATAGACCTAATTTAAACTGAACTTTCACTATGATCGAATTCTATAACATTTACATAAACTGTATATATGACCAATTTATAGAATGTTTATGAATTAATGAATCTGGTGCAAATATTTCACCTAAAATGACCTCCCAATTTATTAATTATTGTTTTGGCACACCCACAAATTTAATTACAAAGGGTGCCCCTCATACCTTGAAAAATGAGTAATAGTTTTTCTTACAATTTTTTTTTGATTTGTTTAGAGTATTACCCAATATACCAATATGCTATATGTAAATGTGAAAGGTTTGATTTGGTTATTGCATTTGTGAACATGTTTTAAATAAATATAGCATAAAGCACATGAATTTAACAATTAGAAATATGTTTAAATAACACGTCCATTCAAGTTATATTTTTTTTTTAAGATTGTAGTTATGTAACATCGATATGCCTTGCAGATGATGATAAGTTGAAAGTAAATCAAATTGTTTTCTAACCTTTTTCACTTTAATCCTTTCAGGATGTTTAATTAGTTAAAAACTTTTTATAGGACAAAGACTAAAAGACTAATAGGACAAAGACTAAACCCACCAAGAATGACTTCTCAAGATACGGGAGTTTATAGACTATCATGTGACGACTGTGATGGGTTCTACATAGGCCAAACCGGTAAATCTTTCGCAACTCGGTTTAACCAACATGTGAAAGAAATCGGCAAACCCAAAATAGACTCAAATTACGCACAACACATGACTGACAATAACCATAAATACACAGGCATTAACGAAAATCTGAAAGTGTTGCATAAATGTAAAAAAGGTAGCATGATGACAACACTGGAAGATTACGAAATTTACAAAAACAGACATAACAAGGACATAATAAATATTCAGGTACAAACTAAAATCAACCACCTGTTCAAAAAAATAATGGAAAATGAAAATAGCACAAGGGGGCGGAGCCAAAATCATACCTGAAAAAGGTATATAAGAGCATGGGTAAGGTAAATTCGGGTTCAAAGTAGTACAGGCTGATGAAGAGGATAGTAATCCTCGAAATTAATCCCGTTAAAAATAAAAAAATAATTATATTATAAAAAAATTTTTTAGAAAAATTTTTTCTTTTTAGAAAGAATTTAGATAAAAAATAAAAAATTAATATAAAAATTTTATATTATCACATTAAAGAAAGTTTTACTTCTTTGCTGCTGTAAATAATTTTTAATTTTTATATATAAAACTAAAGTATTGAATTCTTTGTTTTTATTAAAACAAGGTTTCCTTATTTCGTTTTATTAAAATTTAAAAAAAAGAATAATATATAAGTTTTCAAAATATTCAGAATCGGCATGCAGTAACATTAACGACAACATTATTTTCTCTAGAATCTGATAGTTTAGTGATATTTATTAAGTATGGGTTTCAACCATTGATATTTGAACCAACGAAGGCTGGGAACCCGAAAAGTGGCGTTATTTTGTTATTCCATACCTGAAAAGCATTCATTTGTTTGTATTTTGCAAACACGTGTAGCTTGTAAATATGGTTTAAGGACGTCCAGTCACTGAGGAATTCAACTTTTACACTCATGTAAAAATATTGACTAGAACTCATTGTTCTCCAAAAAATTCAATGGCAAATAAACTGGAGAAAGTGTGTCCCAAGGCTTTATGTTAATTTAAAGTGAAGATTACTTTAAACCAACTCTCAGCAGTAGGATTTTTTCTAGACCCTAAGTAAAAATAGCTGTTTTAGATTTAACAACAAACAAAACTTCAACTGTCAGTGCCGCTCAGCATATTTGTATTGTGGTACAATAACTAGGAGAACCGCTAATTAAACTTATAGATACAATTGTAAACGGCATTAGGATGAAATTTGAAGAATGTAACATTGCCTAATTAGTGTATTTCACATGATTTCTTAAAGGAAGTAACCAGACTGCATCATATCTTCAGACATCGGTCTATTGTCTATTATCGTGACCAATCGGAGCTGAGCTACAAATATTTATATATGTATAATCGCCCAAATGTCATATAAGTATACTAAATTTTGAAGATATTCTATCGTCCCGACATCTAGAACATCTTTGTTCGAAAAGCTTTTGTAATACTAAGAAGGATTCATTTTTCTTCACATATTAAAGTCCTATTGTGGTGATATCATTCTATCAGCACAAATATAATATAAGTAGTAAAACCTCTAGGCTTTCGTATATATTCTTAAGGATTCTACATTTAAGGCTTCAAGATTATTTAGCTACTCGTTTCAGCGTGGAGAAAAATTGTGATTGACATGTGACGTGACGCCAAGTGACGCAGTTTTTACTATCTTGGTTCTCACTCCATTAACAAACGTCAAAAGTGGTCTTCTGATTTTACGTGATCCGTTAAGTTGGATAATTAGCTGCAACAACAATCATTGATTATTTTAATAGCACTCTGAGCTAATTTTTGAATGCTTTGTCTAAAGTTACCTGCAAAAAGCTTATCGTCCAGTACCACGGCCTTTTGTTTTAGTGTCTTAGTTGCAAAAGGGAAATTGACGTACCATTGATGACTTTTTCTAGCTTTGAATGACAAGGTGCATTGTCAGCAACAATCACTCCTTCTGCATTCCATGAATATGATTTCTGTAGTTGAAATTGTTATAATTAAATTTATTTTATTAAATTAATGTTGTAAGGACCTTGATGCTGGAAGAAGTTGAACTACTCTATGACCACCCTTTGCACGACCTTTTGTTCGACGTGAGACAAAATAAATTAAAATTTATTTCATTCGTTTAAATAACTTGTTTCCCCTGCGGTATGTGCTGGTTCAAGGATTGGACATATTCAACTCGTTTTGTTTTTTTCACCTCAAAATTCATTGTAATTGGTGATAGTATATTCTTGTCTTGGTATATCGTCATCTCTCAACCATTGTGGCATATACCACCATAACTCGTGGCCTACTAATTGAGGTTATATTTCTCTGCCTGCACAATATGCGTAAGTATTCTTACTCTTACAATAAGATCAGTGATTCTGTACTCGTCAGCATCGAGCACTGCACTCATCTTGCCATATTTCTCACTTGTTTGCCACTGTTATTACCACTGGAGCGAACCATCCCATCGGATCATAAATTCTAGATGATTCTGACAGCATAGTATATACTTTTTGTATTTTCAATTTGCTTTGGTAACGTCGAAAGAAAAAATGTCTGTTTCGTAAACCAATAAATTCGAAGAACTTTCGTAATAGTTTCATCATCCGAAATGACTACAAGGTTTGTGATCTCGTGAGAAGGAAAAACCTGCTTATTGTTTGATTATCATTTCTGTAAATTGAATTCGGCTTTACTGCGAATGGCACATTCGACATTTTTCGCCCCGGCTAAAAGGTCATTCACATAAAAATTACTTGTAATTATGCACTAGCTGTATCGGTGACATGGTGTAGATTATATATGGCTATAAATGGAACTAACGTTACACCATATAAGTTACGGTGTTTAATTTATATTTTCGAACCACCTTGTCTGCTTCATTTTCACAATATTTGTTGATATTTCCTGTCTTCTGGGACTATACGACTACTTTTAGCGGTAGTCGTATAGCCACGGTACTTCTTTTGAATGTCTGCTGTAAGTGCAATGAAAAATGTTCTGAACTTGAATAAAATTTCCCATATCGTAGATTGAATGGTTGGGCTGGTTAGTAAAACATCATTTAACGATTTTCCATTTGACGTCTTGCACGACGCATCGCAAATGTTGTGATGCTAGTTTAGAAACTCATAATATGCACCATTCAGGGTTACTTTGAAACTTTCACTCCATTGCTTTGAGTCTAATGAGTTCTGCTTGATATGAATCAACTAATTCCTCTTGATCTACTTTAAATAATGGCAGTCTTACCATGAATATTCCTTCTGGTGTTTGAACAGTGGTTTTTGTAAAATGTTTTTTTTTTGTGTATGAACCCTGCCATCTTTTCTGGGGCCGAAGCTCTCCCAACTCTTTCGCGGTTAATTTTTAACGGCCTGCCTTACGCCGTCACCAGCCAAATCGAGGACGCACGAATACAGGTTCGATTTTAAATCCATCTGCACATTGCATTACTCCAGCCAGCCTGTACTGACATGGACGATGGTTCGGCCCATGGATTCTGCACTCCAACAGGGGGTCATAGTTGTGTTCATCGTCATCACCGATCGTAATCAGGTAATGAAAAATCCCTTTTGCAACACTCCCCCATTGGGATTCGAACCCGGTACCTCCCGTCCCAAAAACCGCAGCTTAAATACTGCGACAATTGCTCGGTAAAATGGTTTTCATAAATTACTTCTACTTCTGAATGTTGCAGTGTTTGTTGTGGTACCTCCTCAGTTTCCAAAAACTTGTAATGTTTCATCAATGTCAAGGTTGAAACTGTGGCTGGGCTATGAATTTATATTTTGAATTGACCAAAAACACCAAATTTCCATCTTGTAATATCAATATAGTTGGACAGTAATTGTGAAACAAGTTTGTCCAAAATCAAAACCTTTACTGTTAACTTTGAATTTTCGTTATAAATGGAGCATAAATTGATGACACACATGCCTCTTGTTACGATATTTGAAGTTGTTACCCCACCGATAGATATTCGAGCATTTGGAGGCGAAAGTTATAAGTATTTCTTTGAAATGAATGCAACTTGAGACCCAAAGTCAAGTAATACGCGACACGGAATCAGTCATAGCACAGCTTGTGGTTGATTTCTCGTCGATTTTGGTCAGCAAAATTTAAATGAGCCAAAGATGTCGTGACTCTGCTTTACCACCTAAGGCCTTCAACACTCTTCACAACGTCATCCAAAACATCTTACGTAACGCTTTCGTCGTTCCTTCCGAAATTAGACTTTGTTGCATAAACGATTTTATTAGAGATGTCGACACGTGCTGTTTACGATCGTATCGAACTACAACCTTGTCCCAAGTATCATCATAGATTGTTTTAAGATTTAAAAAAAACTGCTTTGTTCATCAGCAAAACGTACCATTGTTTTATTTAACTGAGCTTGAATCGTATTAAACGCTGTATTCGATTCGGTTCCAAACTTTCTCAGAGAGGATTATAATTTAAAATACCTTATTGTCTGCTAGTTGCACAATTTCTGGATCAGCAGCATCAAAATTTAGACTCAATAGTAATTCTTTTTCTTCTCGAATTTTAACGAAAGCTTTCTCTAACACTTCTAGTCGAGTTCTCATTTCTTGAATTGTTGTATCATGTGTTATATTCTCTATGTAATTCTCGTCATGGTTCGTTTTGCAAAACCACGTTTCTGCTTAGCAAAAGAAATTTTTGAAGCGATATCCGTAATTTTTTTGGTAAAACTTTAAACTATTTAAAAGCATAACGATTGTAAGATTTGGCTGGATCGCATATTTAATATTAGCTTGCACCACAAGTTTATGCAAATTATATATCGTTACGTTGCGATTTGTTATATGCGTCCACCCCAGGTTTGGCTCGATATGTATTATTGGTAATATGCGTCCCACGTGAAGGTCACCACAGCTTTGGTCGATAGTACAATTCAACAGGTGTAATGAATCGTTTTGCTGATTCTTTGTTGAATTCGACTCGAATGGCCAATATTAAGTTATTCTATAAGTTAAATGCCATCTAACATAATGTGCTTTAAAAATTAATGTTACTCACCACGAATAATAGTTTAATTCAATACGTTGTAGGCAACCTGAGACCTGATAAGTGAGGAGTCTGCCTTTTATGTAAATACATGCGGATGACATAGATAGCAGTTTGTTAAACTAACTCATAAACTTTTTTTTTTAATTGCTTTAATGATAAAGTATATACTGTCTTCTTCTACCCACGAAAAGATCAATTCAATTTTATCATTAGAAACAATTTTTATCCTTGTGGCACCTTTTGACAACATTTTGTCAATACCACATTGCAACCGATGATATGCGATGTTATACTTAATTTCTAGCCTCGCAGCCATAACTATATAATCATTTGTTAGCACAAGTTATTATCTTTTCACAATCTTTCCCACTACTATATTTTTTTTTTTTTTGTAATTAAGATCCATTTTTATGGACTTTTGAAAATTTCTTTTTATCTTTTTATATTAACTGTCAAATTGTTATAATAATTAATTCAGATGTTTTAGTTGAAAAAAAAAATTCATGGGTTACTATATAGATAATTTGTCGTCAGAAAATGTTTAGTGATTTTTCTTTAGTAAAATTATTATTTTCAGAACTACTTAACCGTAAAATTAGTGAGACCTGTTGCTTTACGTGCTTTCATTAATGAGATTGCGTACGTGGTTTTATCATAGCTGAATCCCGCGTCGCAAGACTATGATGTTAGCAGGAAACAGCGCACCATGGCCATTTGTTAGGGTACTTCAATCGTTTAAAAATTTATCGTACTAAATGTATACACAAAGCATTTCGTGCTTAATTTTAACTGTTGCTCTATTGGTTGTTAATTAAGCACTGTAATCAAGGCAGGTTTTTTTCCTGTGTGAGCACCTTTTCGTCCTAGGCATTTGTCACAAACGCCGATGAGTGAGCTCGTTATCGATCATTGCCATTTCGTTTCTAATAAATTATCGATTTTTACCAATTTGCACATTTGACATAATATCAGGAAAGTTGGTCAAATTTATTTCTGTCTATATCGCATCAATGTTCTTTTACTATCCAATTGGATGCTTTCTTCAACAACCTACCTATCATAAGAGTATCATTGATATTTGATTTACCGTTATGACAATATGTAGGAACCTGGCTGGCCATTATCAATATCAAACAGGTCTCTTCAATGACTATTCATCGCTCTTTTGTGTCATTACCATGCCATAGTTTGGACTTAGTATTGAAGTCACCAATAATAATAATCGGAAAGTTTGTGAGAACCTCCATAATTTTATCAAGTTTCTTGATGTTATCCACAGGTTCTTCAGAGTATTAAAAAAAGATACTGATTAGATGAAAATCACCCTGAGCAAACCTTACTTCAACACATGCCCAATGTAGGTCACACAGTTATGACATTAGAAGTACTTCTAAGTACTTTACCAGTAATAACACTTGTTGATGTTGCCAGTCTGCCTCTCTATGTTTTCTGTTTTTACAATTTTGGCTATTTGCATGTTGATCTGAACAATCGTTAATTGACAGTTTATGTGGTCTTTAAACATCATAAACAGTTTTTTATATTAACAAGTGCCTAGTTTATATTACAATGCCTATTTGTATGCTGATCATACTTTGGATTTAGTAGTTTACTAAGTAAAAGAACAACGAGTGCCCTAACTAAAAGTTATTTTGAAAGAAAAACCCCCGTTTGTGTTGCAGAGGTCACGAGTGATTCGAGGTTGATAACGATGGCCTCTTGAGATAGAGAACGATTTAGCTTTTTTTTGTTGCTTGAAACAGCAAATCAAGAACAAATCCGATGGTGTCGGATTGTTAATGTGGTACGGGCCAGCAGTTGACTGTGTAACCTGTTTATTATTATGAGAAGGCCAAGATAATACAATAAACTTTGTGATTTTGTTATTTGAATCTTCCACAATTTGAGCCATGGAATTCGTTGAAAAGAATGATCTAGAGTCTGAGATTCACATAATTTCATCAAATCAATTCTTTCAACTGAAAACATGTTTTTGTTCGGAGCCAACATTGTTTTGAAATGTAAGAAACTTTACTTTAGTAAAATGCTGTTTGCTTTCTGCCTACATTTAAATAAAATCGTTCACTATATCCTAAAAATCAAGTTGATCTTGGGGTCAAAAGTTATTCTTAAATTATCAAAGTAAAAATACTTTAGCACATCACGTGATGCAACACAGAAAGCTGTGATAGGTCTACTGCTAAATTTGTTGTTGTAAAATGTTTCAGTTTTCCTAAAAGTTGTTTAGATGTCAGTCAATATTGACATAAGAATAGGGGCTGTTCTAACGTATTTGTAGCAAAATTTATCAAGGCCAATGGCATAATAAATAAAATATTGCAAGACATGGTCGACAGTTGATTTTGTGATCTCGATTTCCCTGTTTGTTAGTGCCTGAGACTTCGAAATTAAAATGTATGTCATACCAGTTCTTCAACGACATTCGTGTTGGGTCTTCCGGTATGAGAAAGAAAACATTTTTTTTTATTTTTTATAAATTTTTTATGTTCCATAAATTTCCCTCTTGAAAATAAAAAAAATTATGAGACTACTCCGAATTTGCTGAAAATTATTCAACATCTACAAGTACCGCCTTCTTGTAGCGTAACGATTGATCTAGGCAATCAACATACATCCAAACTTTATTGTTCGAAAATCAAATTAAAAAAAAATAAAAACTGCAAACCCTCCATGTGTGTAAAATGTCTAAAATGAATTTAATCATGGAAAGTTGGTTTTACATCTAACAGTTTTGAATTCATGCACAATGAACCTATCTATATAGCGTAGAGAACAAGCCAATCAGTTTGAAAGCAATCGATAGGTTTGTATATTCGTTTTTTGCCGAAAAAATTTAGTCAAACGAAAATAATTTGCAAATATTGCATTAAGAATTTTTCCCATAACTGTATGCATGTATATATACACAATTTTAGCATCACTACAAATATCCAGACAATGTTACTTCAACATATAACCTAATAAGCTAGTTATTGCAACAACAAAAATAAATCGAATATAATCTCAATTTGGAATTTCCCAAAAAAAAAAATACAAAACATGTTACCATCAAAAATTGATACGGTCCAGACGGTATATTATTCTTACATCCAATTTTTAGTTGAATTCACATTTACTTCGTATTTTTAAATTTCAATCTTTAATTTGGTCATGATTATTGGATATTTGTTGTTGTAAAATGATAAATACAGAAAAGTAATAAAATCGAAATTTCCAAGTTTTTTTTTTAACTTCTTACATACCGTTTTCACTTTCACGATACTTGTTTATAACGATATTGTATATGTGACTGTACTTACTACAGTGTATATACCATGTAATCCAATTGCGTCAATTAAAAAGAAATATTGAGAGTAGTTTTTTTAAAGGCCGTTCACATTTATTTAATGCATGAGAAAAGCTCATACAGGTAAAAAACGACTCATATCATATTTCTTGAAAATTTATTTCAACATTGTCAATGTGAGGGTTTTCTGCAATATTGTAATTTACTATCCGTTCTAAATGCTTAAGTTATTTATAAATTTCAAAAGGTTAAACCTTTTAGTTTCACTACTTTTTTTTAACAGTTCTATATGTAAATGTTCAAGGTGAACAGGGTTGACGAAGTAATTTAGAAGTAGATTAACAATCGAAAAAATATTTGTATGTCTAATAATCTCTCGGATCAGAACCCTGGTAGCTCCTTTAGGAACCTTTACATTTTACTAGCATTAAGAAAATTTGGCTATTAGACAAATGATAAATAGATTGACTTGACTTGACATAAGAAATTTTAAAGGTCATCATAAGTTTTGGTTTAGCGTTATTTCGGTTTAAATGGTCGTATAAATGGGTCAAAGAGTATAAATGTTCAAGGGAACCTTCTTCGCATTTCTGTTTTCTAAAAACAAAGGAAATTCAAAACAATGAAGAACTACTTGATGATATACTAAACGTAAACTATTAGTGTTAGTAGAAAGAAAGAAATGTATCGGGCAGCTGGAAACCAAATGTTATTCCAAAGCCATCAAATTGAAAGATTCTAATACAAACTAACCGATGCACATCAACTAACAACCAACTGAAGATGTAAACGAATTCGTATACCGTACTTGCACAATCGAAAAAACCGGTAGGGCAGACGAGGACATAAATAAACGTAGAATTAAAACTAGATTTGAATTTAACATGTTACATACAATTTGGATTATCTCTGTCCTGTTTCGCAAGATACAAGAATATTGTAGTGTTACTGGTCGAACACCATAAGAAACATCGGACTGCGCATAATCATGAAACAGTTGGACACTGAGACCAAACTAAAGAAATGGAAACGTAAATGGATTGGTCTATCTACTAAGGAAACCCCAAGGGATATAATAAGGATGTCATTGGACTGGAAGTAGCAAAGGAAAAGAAATGTCAGAAGACCAATAAGTTAGAAAAAACTTGAGTTAGTAAAAAAACGAAAATACTTGAAAAAATGGGTGGACATTGAAACATTGAAAAATGGGTGGACAGAAACCCTCAATAGAGTAAGATGGTCTAGCCTAATAGATGCCCTATGATCTTAAATTGAAGATAAAGGAAACTTAAATGGAAGATAAAGGAGATTTATATTTTCTCTGGGATAACATAATGCGAAAAATAAAACTCGCTGCAAGCAATATGGTGGGTAAAACTATTATATCGGGCTTTTTATTTCTTCAAAAGACTGTCAAACTTCCATTTGAATAAATGTAAATTACATAAAATGGGAAAGTCTGAGAAATCTTGATAGTTCACTTTAGGTATACATGGATAGGTCACTTTAGGTAAAAAATGAAGTTACAATGCTTTAAACTAAGGTCATGGTAGCTAAAATGGATGAATCATATGGGAGTCAATTAGAAGCCTCACTTTTAAGCCTCAGTTTACTTTTCATACATTTCTCTCTTAACATTGAGCTAAATAAGAAATCAAACCACCTTATAAGAGCCATTCTTAAAAAACGTATTTGACGCGATTTAATTTAGTCGATGAATTCCCTGTAGATTCCAGTATACTTTGCAAAAAATTGGGGGGAGAATGTCAGACATCAAAGTGATAGGTGGAAAAAATAATCTACCTTTCTGAGTACCTTGTTGATTAACAAAAATATTTATTTCTACAAAAAATTAAACTGATTTGCTTCTTTGATCTCAGACCGTAATAAATGTTAGGGCTCTTTAGGGCAGTTCAATTCCAGGCACGGTTTTTCAAAAGTTGTATGAAATTTTCATCTAAAATGTGTGAAATTAGAGAAAGTGAAAACTTTAACACACAAGCTTTTATTTGCAATTAGGTGGGGAATAGAAAAATATTACGTTTGGTTAAACTTCAAAAGTTTCGTTAAGTTAACTTAACGGTAATGTATTAAAAAAAAAGAACACTCAAATTCCAATTTATTTTTCTTAAACTAAAAAATCGTAAGCTTGCTGTGCAAGACTTTTAAACCAAATTGCTAACAATCTATTGAGTTAAAAAGAAAGAAAGAAAACAATTGATATTTTCACGGTTTCCGAATAATTCAGCAAAGTTTAAACAATCTTGCTAAAACTGTATCCTCTACTCAAGATAGATTTCATAAGTGTTAATCAATCTTACAATACGCCCAATATGTAAAAGTATTATTTTACAATGATATTTCCAATTGCCATTAGAAACCATCATATAGCACGCTTCTTAAACACGTTTAAATTAGTTATTCAAACTTATTATTAATGCGTGTTAACGATTATCAGCTTTGGTTTATATTTTGTATTTTGTATTTTTAATATCAACAGCTATCCAATTTTAAGTGGTGAAAACATTACCAGATCTAATAATATATGATTTCTAAATGATTATTTTCCACACATTTTACTAAATATACTTGAAATGTAAAAAGTGATTCCGAATTCGGATTCATAATTCGTTAATTTACTTTTAAAAACTTGTCAGATAAATTTTTAATAAGTTTCGTTAAATTTTTGTTAAATGTTCGTTAAGTTATTTAGAATAATTTAATTAATTTTTATTAGCTAGTTTTTGAATAATCAAAATAAAAATAAAATTTTTGGTTCGTTAAACTTAAAAAGTTCCGTCAATTTTACTTAACGAAAAGGTTTAAAAAAATTACTAATAACCTTTGATTTAACTATTGTTTAAATTGCTTTGATATTTTCGTTAAGTTCGTTTTGAATCGTTCTTGTCTTTTTGGTCCAAACGCAAAAAAGTTTAGAAATAATTGTCATCGCTTTGCAGAATTACTTTGTTAACTCTACATTGTTAATTCATCTTAAATTAAGCCTCCCGAGTAATAGAAGTTTGAGGTAAAAATCAATCAAATAATGGGGAACGCCTTGAACTAAATCACTTGAAGTTTAAAATTGCGTCGATCAATAATTTTAATTAGCTTTTAAAAACTTTTAATATATATTTATATACTCGTTAATTGGTTTGAGTACAATTAATAAAAAGCTATTTGTTACTTTTTGAAAAACAATATAACGTCAAGATAGAAAAATATTTTTAAAGTGAAAAAGTTTCGTTAAGTTACCTAACTGGAAAACGCATTTAAAAAAAAAGAAATCAGAATAGAATTTCTAAAACGCTAATTTAGCGTTGAATTAAGAATGGATTAAGACTGTGTTCGAAACCCATGATAAATATTTTAGAATACAATTTTTTGACATCTATTTGATAAAAACGAAAACGGTCAGTTGCTATGGTAATTTTTGACAAATACCGAAACTTTCTTTAATAAAATCCAAACTACGCTTAGCTCACTCGGATATACAATAAAACATACTAAATAAAACATTATAAGAACATTTTGAACTTTTTCGTTGCTATGACAATTTCAATAAGCAATGCACAAAATTAAATGTATTAGTTTTTATACCTGACAAAAAATTAATTTAATAAACAAATGAGACAGGGAAATATTTCAATTAATTATTATTCTTTTCGGACAGCGTAATAAAACAATTGGGAATGTAATGGAATATTTTTCAAATACATGTCAAAACATTTATTCACATTTCATATTTATCATGGGTTTCAGACACAGTTTAAATTGATAATTTTCGTAAGTAATAGCTGCGTTGTATAGATGCGTTGCAATCATTAATTTTAGCATTTAATTGATATATCTGAAGCTTTAGTGGAAGCGACAAGGACTTAATTTACGCAATAACTATTTAAAGTCAGAAAAACACCTTGTTTATGTATTATGGAAAGTCTAGCATAAGTGGATTAAAATAATTTGATGCAAACATTTTCATTTTTTAGATATTCGGAAATTGCCACCAATCAACACTTTAAATATAATATTTATACATACAATTTAGAATCGATGTTTACCTATAATAGTATAAAAGCTCTGCAAATTTTAATGATGGTAACTGTATCGGTTACTTCTGGAGAAGGGAGCTTTTCGAACTTAAAGGCCATTAAAAACATTCTCAGAACTACTATTTGAAAGACAAATTAGTCGGATTAGCAACATTATCAATATAGAGTGAACTTCTTATAAAACAGTACTCTAATAGATAATTTTACTAAAGTATAGTAGCGTAGAACTAATACTGTGCAAAATCTGAGATTTTAAAAATCTATTTTTTATTTTTAACTATATTTTAATTGTTAAATTTACAGATGCAGTCTTGATTATGAAGGCATCATTTTCGTTAATTTTCTAGTAGAATTATTCTATGGTTTAATATGTTATGAGAATTATGTCTCAGTGAGAAATCTTAGTAAAAAGTTGCTCAACCTACCTCTAATGTAATGGAGGAACAGATTTTTGTTTGGGGCGTCACTTTTGCTCAACTGTTTAATCACATCGTAAGATTTGCACCCACCCAAATCAACTAAAAATCGTTTTTTTGGCTAATCCACAATTTGTACTACAAAGTTAATTCTCACATATGAACTGAAACACTTCCAAAATGATTTTAATCAGTATTAATGGTGCATAAAACTGTGAAAGTCAAAATCTATCTAGGACTATATCTGACGTGAGAAAGCTGTCCAAGTTAACTGTATAAAATTGTCAAAATTGTAGTAATTTGAACATATCAATTTACAATTTTAATAAGTTTTATTTTTTTTTTTAATTTCAGGCTTATTGCTAGTGCTAAATGGTAAGTCCCTATTTAAAAGTTTTATTGAATAAAATATTCAAACTTGCTTTTTAAAAATGTTTTTAAAAATATATGATATTCTTCCCTTTTTAAACAGATAGCTTCAAAATGAAAGCTTTCTTTTGTTTAGTCTCTACCTTAAACTAAAAACAACTACCTAGCTTTTTCATTTTTAAATAGGTTGATAAACAAATTTTTCCAATGATTTTCCGAGCTTACTACTTTGTCCTTATTAACTAATTAACAAATCATCTTTCCAATTTATCTGCATGAAATTAAGCGAACATTTTACTACTTATGAAGCAAAAGACTATAGGTAAAATCCAGCATGGTCAATAATTTGCAATCGATATGATATAAAAAGTTTGCAGAAAACAAATTTATTCAAACAGTTTTCGATTTATAGTAGACTAACAAATAAAATTGGTGAGGAAATTGCAAAACTTACATGGACAATCATCAACAATCGAAGTGATAAGCTAAAACATATGCGAGTTATTAAAATTTATCCTAAGCAACCGCCACCAAGATAGTAATTGTTTCAACCAACTATAACTACGCTCACGCTGAATGGAATCCATGCTGACTGCGTAATGATTCTCACAGAATACATGAGTGTTATAAGTTCCGAGAACTTGAACAAAAGTTTATGCGTGATGAGATATTTAAAATAAATGCTTATTTTAATTGTCTATACCCATCATATAGAGTTAATCGACACTAATCGACGCTAATCGATTGAAGAAATGATTCATGCTAATCAAACTTTTAAAATCACTTAAAAGGTACAACTATTCGTAGGAAGATTCTTAGTACAACTTACCATTCAAGAAAGAGACTAAAACTTGATGTTGCCTATATTGTTGTCAAATGGTGCATGCTGGATATGGAACGAAAAAAGACCTATAATCCAATATATTCACAAATGTAATGAATTAACAGTCACTTGGAAAAATGGTAACTGCGTGAGATATTTGTATTACGTATGAAGTTTGTTACTTGCCTCATCACGGTATCAGGATGTTTACTAGCAATACCAAAAAGTAAAGGATAGGTTTTGATGTATTAAGTTCATCTTCCTACGGTGTATCAAATGAAAATTTTTGGATAAACCCACCTTCCAACCAACGTTATGGAATATACATACTCAGTCAACTTTCAGAGGTTTTATGTGGCGGATCTCGATGCCGGAATTAAGAAAATATCAACAGATTTTATGGAGAACCTCAAAAAATTAACCAATAAAGCATTTTGAATTGCAAACGCTTATGGACCTTTATCTGAATATTTTTATCTCTACTCGTCATGTACTGCTGCTTATTGCTGAACAAAACGAAACAACATTTTCTAAGCCTACTGAGGCAAGATGATGTAAGTGTATCCGTTTAATTAATAAACAATAATTTGAGCTTTAGCAATATCCGTAGAAGCGTTCGTCGAATAAAACTATTATACTAAGCCTATATAGGAAGAATAAAATTGACCCCGACAGCAAAGATGTGGAATACCTCGGCTCATATCAATTCCAGTAATGATCGTTCAAAAAAGAAGTCTACCCAAATATAGAATCAATAGTATAAAAACATTTATTAAACCAAGAGAAGATAATTCAGGGCCTATGATATTTATTTGAAAATAAAGGATTGAAAATAAAGGAGAGTCAGCGACTGATCTGACTTGGAATGTGTTTATCGCTTAACATTATATTTATTAGTATTTTATACAACCTGTAGGACCACACTTTGGGGGTTGTACGATTAAAGCCCATCAATTGAAGTGATTTTTAATTTTAGATAATGACATCGGGACAGTTTCAATTGTTTGTCTAATAATTAGAATTTTAGAGCCTTTCCTAGCAAATAACGTTATATTAAAAACATTTGAGGTTACATCTAAATATATTAAAAGATATATATTAATTTTGAAAGGGAAAAGTTAATCGGATTGCACAAACGCTAAATTCGTGTGATTGGACTGTCAATGCAAGTTTGAGAATGAATCGGTTGATGAGTTGCGGAACCTAAAGGAGCCAATTTTGAAGTTATCTGGGATGGTTGCAGCAAAACTGCTGAACATTTGGTGAAGGTTCCTTAAAAATGCATTCCGTCGTATCGAAGAGGATCAATCGGGTCACTCAGCTGCCTCCCGTCACAACAATAGTGGAATTCTGATCATGATTCAAACAAAAGTGAGGTCACCGATGGCGGTGTGATTATATTACCGTTAATAAAAATCTTGAATTTCATCAAATTAATCTTAGGTGTGACATAGTTAGATCAACTATTATTAAAGTCAAGTACGGTTCTGGTTTGCTGTTTATTATGGAGGTTTATATACCGTTTGGCAGTGCCGCTGATGTGTACCGCGGATTAATGGAGTTTATTTTCAAAAATATTTTTTCTTTTTATAAAGATCAGCTACTATTTTTGTCGGTGACTTTAACCTAGTAAAAATATCATGTAGCTAACACTTCTAACTAAGTGTTAGATAGTTTTGCGAATTTTGGAATGCGTCAATATTTAACAATTACGGAAGTATTTTGAACCTTGTTTTTTCTTCATCAAACGTTAGCAATTCTCCAACCGATTAAATAGTTTAGCATTCATCACTAATTGCCAACAATATAATTAAATAAAAAAAAAACGATTTGAAAATGACAGAGAAAATTAAACCACTAAAAATGAGGTGCCATTTAGTAGATTATTGAATTTTATATCTTCCTGCTATGTCCATGGTACGCTATACTTTATCGATTATATACGTATGTAATTAGTAAAAGTGCGTAAATTTTGCGTAAGCACACACACTATACTAATATTTTCGACCAAACATAATTATATAATTATTCAGTTCCAGTACGTTAATTAGCAGTCGAAAAAAATTGTAATTTTGTACGAAATTTTGTTACTCAACCATAATCGGCTTTGAAATGAACCAAAACCATTACACTTGTGTAATTTTTTTTTTTGTTTTAAATCAACTACGAGATTTCTATAATAATATAACTTAAAACATTTATGTAATTTAACAAAAAAAAAAAAAAATTTATCATAACGCCAAAATAAACACAAATATTTATGTATAATTTATAAGCATATAATACTTATCGGATTAATGCGACACGAGATAAAATGATCCGCGCAAAAATTATGAAATGTTTCGGTTTATCGAATTAAATTTGCTGACCAAAAATAAAATTAATTTTTAAATATATAATTAATAAATTAATAGATTTGTAGATTGCCAAATTTATATATTGGTTATATATATATATATTTTTTTTACAATCATATGTGATAATCATGATTTATGCTCGAGTAGATTAAGCTCTAACGTTACATGTAATGTATGTATTCCATTAGAAATTTAAATTATTATTTATTTCTCGTTTTTACGCAAATCTGTAATTAAAATTTTGCTTGGTTTGGGTAATTTTAAATCAATTAATGTTTTTTTTTTGTACATTTATATTTTAGATAATTTATCTCATTTCTATATATATATACAGTATAATTATCACTTGAATATCTACATAGCAAAACAAAAAAAACCATCCCTATGGTATTTCACTAAATATCTAAACATTTTCGGTAAACAAACATCATCACCATAGATAGATGGATGAATGTTGATGGAATCTCATTAATTTCGAGCAAAATAACAACAACAAAAAACAATTTTGATTTATTTACCTAAAAGAACAAAAAAAAATTAAATTTGACGAACAAAAAAATAAATAAATAAAATTAAATCTTGGGAAAATTTATTTTTCTTATCTTCGCGCTCTATACGTATAAAGAACACCGAGGAAATGAAATCAAATCAAAATTAAGATAATTTTATTTAATTTGAATAAAAAAATAAAATTGTGCGATATCTATTTATATCAATCTATTTGGACTCTTAACATCTTGAATACAGTGTCGTCGTATATACCGAAAATACATTTATTTCGTTTTACCATCAAAATACCTTCAAGACATTTTCATTTCCCAACATTAAATTACAAAAAATAAAAAAAATGTGCTGTAGCAAAGCAGCACAACACAAATACGAGTATAGACATACACACAACAACAAAAAAAATTGAATTGATGAAAATATTATGCAAAACTGGAAAATTATTCTTTTTATAGAACCGAATCACTGTCAGACCGACAAATACTGATGATGGTATATACAGTATTAAGATCCGGGCCACCAATATGATATTGAAAAAACTCGTATATAATGTTGGAAATTGTTTGAAAAATTAAAATGCAAAACAAAAGTGGAAAATTGTGGAAAATTTTCGTTCGATATTTTTTCCGTTTATTTTGAAGATATTTTAATTTAAGACGATCAATCAATTCGACAAGACAATTTGAATTTTTTTTAATGTATAATTATAATGAAATATCCACCTGTGTATTCGTTTCGAAGTCATTATGCGAAATTATAGTAAAAAATCGAATCAGTGCGCGTTATCGTTTTATGGTCTAGAAGTTGAAAAATTATTTAGAGACGTGGACAAACTTATCAAATTACGTATAGTTGTGTTATTATGGGGGCGTTTGGATAGCTATAAATAACAAAAGAACGAATATTAAGAGAACTGCAAATCAAAACCATGACGTCATGATTTTAAAGTGACACTTCACAATTATACTGTCCTTTGATCTTTTATAGGTAGCAAAATAAATCACGAGCAAAAACTGTGCGCTGGATTGACGATGCAATAAAACATCCTGATTCACATGATAGCAGCTACCAGACGACTGCTGCAGAGTACCTAGAATGACAAACCTTTCCTAAAGAGCCATTCAATCCCCAGGATCACTAAAATATATTACAGTAGACCCTTAGAAACGAAACACAAAGGGCCATCCGAAAAAGGCCATCAATGTTCTTTTCGACAAAAGAAACATTAGAGACGGGAATTTTGAACTAGAAACCACACTGGTAACAACCTTAATGTTCTCTCGGTATGACAGTCCATTTTTTGAGTATTTCGGTTCACACCCCACATTAAAAGAGATAGAGACAATTATCGATAGGTTAAAGAACGGCAAAGCTACAGTTCACGATGGTATTCTAAAACGAAAGAACCCCTGGGATCAAGAAAAGCTTCCTGAAAATTGGAAATAAGCACTCATATGCCTCTTACATATAAAAAGACCATCAACATTGTAGGAGTTACCATAGTAAAGGATTTTTAACTACTGCACAAAAAAAATTTGTTTAAGCTGGATTCGCCAGACTCACCCCTTTAAAGGACTATAAGTATAGTTTTTTAACCAACTATTTAACCACTAATCATATCTTTACAAACAGGATGTGATGCATCAAAGCTATATCGATTTTGAACAAGTATATATGACAGCATCAACCGCAGAAACCTTTAGTCAGCGCTCATATATGTTAGTACCCCAGAGAAACTCTATATATGCTAATTAACTACACATGTGTGAAATTATAGATAAGTAATAGAAGGAATAATATTTGATCCCTTTGGGATAACATTGGAAGTGCAGCAGGGGGTTTTTGAATTTAGCCAAAACCTATAATTTCAAATCAGTTTGAACTTTTGAAAATAAACTCAAATATGGGGAATTGGATATATAATCTTGAATTACAAAATCTATTATGCAGAATCAAACATTACAAAATCTTTCATGCCAACTTTTAGTAAATTTATACAGATACGCGTGAGTCATAATTTTATCTTATGCAAGATAACAAATCAGTGCTGATCCAATTCTACTGTAAATATGCTACATGGAGGAAGTGTTGCTCGTAACGTCTAAAGATTGTTGCTATAGGAAGAAATAATTATTTGACATTTATTATTTTTTAAAGCTTCTTGCAGAATGTTGTTGTTGGAATGTGTGTATGGCTGCAGTTTTTAGATAATCCATCATTTCGTTCCTTCCATAGTACCATAGTTTTTTTTGTATAGAAAGAAACAAAACAAGTAAAAATTGTGTGCCAATTTTTTGGCTGAAGATCCAAAAAATTAGAGAAGCTGTCAAATATACAAAAGTCAGAAGCATTTTTTTATAGAAATTCAAAAGATTTATAGTCCCCCATTTGTGCCATTAAACGAAGTTGCCAATTACGACTCAAGCTTAAGCTGCATGTTTAAGGTAAAATATTTAAATTCTAAGGAGTTGGTTTAAAAAAGTATGTATTAGCCTTTAAAATTTAATCCCAAAATTTGGATAGTTGATAACGTGAAGTATACACCACAGGTTAAAAGTTAGTTCGGTAATGCTATGCAGGCTTATATAAACTGATTAAAGTCGACCTATAAGTAATTTGGAATAAAAATAAATTACAGAAATATGCTGAATATCACAAAAAAACAAAAAATAATCAAAATCGATAAGACAATCATCAAAAATGTTCAACTTCAAATATATTTTCAGAAATAGTCTTCTTCTTGTTGATATTTTCGACGCCAAATATTTTTTTTTAATATATCATCAGGAATGATCGGTAATAGTCAAAATAAAAAAATTATTATTACTAGATCTGGTTCCAAAATTATTGCATTGGTTATGTATTTGATAAAGACGACGTTAAGCAAGTTGTTGTGACTGGAGCAAAATTTGATTGTAACGGTATTTAAATACCTGATGTGGATGTACTGCATTCGATTGATGCTCTTGAAGCATTGAGTTTTTTATAAGAAATTTGATCTGTAATCAGATTACAAATTTTTCGTTTGTTGATATCGCATCAATACAGCCTTCCACTACACTGTTTGATCGTCACCCACTGTGGTGTTTAAAGGTTAGTAAATCGGCACCTGTGTGCCAATAATGTTACAAATGTGCGCCGAAAAATATGGTCCGTGTAATTTTCGACATCTTTAAGTTTCAAAAAATTAGGAAATTTATTTATTCCAATTGGTTGAAATGTGCATTTTCCTTTTTGGTTATTGACGAAGAATCGATTATGACCAACAACTTATAGACGAAGTTTAATGTACTTTCTGATATATGCTGAATACTCCTCCTCGACAGGAGGAGTATTCTAGCATCGAGAATTAAACCCACATTGAACCCGCATCTACATTGAACTTGCCTAATATTTTGCTGAAATTGTATTATTTGCAAAATACCAAATTATTCTCGTAATGATATACACTTACTTTTAAGATTCTTGAAGTATACAAACATGACCGATTCACTAATGCATTTTTCGTCAATTTTTTGTTTTTACACTCCATAAACTTATCATACGAGCGAAAATACACATCAGCAGACTTTTTGGGAAGTAAGTTTAAAGCATTTTACTCTCCTTCGTCATTAATTTAAGTTAAATGATCCTGATTGTCCATTTCAAAGTTAGATGCAGTCATTTTCATACACAATTATGAAAAACTTATTGTAAATTAAAAAATAAATGCAAAGGTTACTTAGATGTACGAAAAATATCAGAAAAAAAATACACTATCCAATAAAATAAATTATCCAACTTGTATTACTAATCAGTAATATTGTCCTCGTTTGGTGAAAAGTCATTCATTTACCAACCTGTTACATTATTACATATTAATAGCACTAATTGCATAATCTACTATAATTGACTAGATCAGCCTAATATTTATAATTTAAGGTTCGCATTTAAAGGTTTGCGCCTTTATTTTAGCAAAATCATCTAAAGTCTTTGCGTAATCCTTATTTTTACCAAGTTCCTTCTCTATTGATCAGTTTTGTTAGTCCTTCTAATCTTTCTGTTGACATAATTCTAAGATTATTTTTAATATCGAAAAGTTTTTCGGATTGTTTTAACTTAAATTAAAACAGGAGAAGGAAGAAGTATGTGGAACATTTAATTCTAATGCATTGTTATTAACGTAAACCAAGTTTTGAAAGCTTCCATCACTTTTCAAAACATTATTATTTCCAAATCATTAGTTCGAAGGCAGCATGTTAACTATAAATTATTGTTTAAAACTTCGGCTTGTGAAAACTTCGGCTGTGATCAATGAGTCATTGTCATTTGTCAATTCCACTAAAGCAAAACTGACAGTTTCAATCCATCTATATGCATTTTTATCTATTCGTCCATAACAGATTGTGAGTTAAAATCTTTACGATCTGTTTAAAAATGTCCCACCTGGTATGAACTGAATTATAAAAAATACATATATACTTTGACACTATAACATAGTACTGCCGGTGCTAAACATTGAACTGCGTCTAGTATTAAATTAGCAAAATGTGATGAACACGGAACAAAAGAAACCCGTGGTTCCTGTTATATTGCGCCTGCATTCCACTATTTTTCCCCTTCATATTAAAAGCCTTTTTTATACATTGGGGTAAAATTGACCCCAACCATTTTTAAAACCAAAAAAATTACATTTTTTATCATTTAAATAATCCGAGCTACATCTTGGCCGAACAGAAAAAACCAACGATAATTATGGAACAATTTGATACAGTAAACCTGATTGGTCGAGATAATTAACAAACAAGGCCGAGTTGACAAAAAGAGAAGTAAACTGTTCAGTTAAATTTTATTTTGTCAATGAATTTACTAAAAAATTTATAAAATATTATCTGAGATTACACCGTCATGAAGATTTACAACGATGGGTAATAGTGTTATTTTCTAGCATGGTTGATATTGCTGGTGTGCCGCTTACAACTGGCAGAAAAGTGCTAATCCTCAACTATACGCGAATCAAAAATTGTCGGAGAAAAAGTATTTTTAAAAGGACTGGCTATGCAGTTGGTTCAGATAATGTGCTAAATAAACTCCTCAATCCAAATGCTTTAAAAAAATGTAAAGTTGGCTATACGGTTTTATATGTAAACACGGTCCAGCAACAGAACAAGCAGTGAAACTAGCTGCTTGTTAACGTCTAAAATGTTACATAAATATGATTATATATATATATATATATATATATATATATATATATATATATATATATATATATATATATATATATATATATATATATATATATATACGAGTATTGCTGATGCAGTATTTCCATCCCATTGGAAAATTTCTAAAGTGATTCCTATACCTAAATCGTCTCACCCTAAACTAATGAGTGACATGAGACCTATTAGTGTTTTGCCAGTGTTAGCTAGGATAATTAAAGGTTAAATGAAAAATCAAATTAGCGAATGTTTTAATACTAATAATATGTTTATTCAATTACAATTCCGAGCTGGATATAGCACGACGACAGCCATGTCAAAGGTAACTGATGATATTTCTAGATCGTTGGATGATGGACAAGTTGTTTTTCTTGTGTTTGAGTGGGATTTACAGGTTAATCACATTTGTTCTAATATATTCTGGTCTGAAGCGGCTTTCCAAATTTAAGCACGCAACTCACATCAAAACCAAAAAGTGTATCGACTCATTACTCTTTAGTCTTATTTTATACTCAGATTTAGTACTTGGCAAACTTGATTATATCTTTAATAAAAGATTACAAATTGCTTTTAATTCAATCACTAGATATGTGAATAATGTGTAGAGGTTTGAACATATCACACCATACTCGAAATCTTTGTTGGGTTGCACATTTAACAACTACTTGAAATATAGGCAATGTGTTTTTATTTTTGATATTATTATTGGTAAGTGTACTGAATATTTTCGTAACATTATTCAGTTAGATCGTTCCAATAGATGTGTAACGTTAATCCCACCTCGAAATCGTACTACCTTTCGTGCCTCATTTTTGTTTGTTAATGGAGTTCAAACTTTTAATAGCTTGCCTCTTAATCTTAGAAGGATTTCACATCCGTCCCAGTTTAGAATCAAATTTTTAGAGTACTTTTCCTTACGTCAATGTTTCATATTAGAATTTAGCCTAATACACGCTTTCATCTTCTTTGTTTATTATTATTATTATTTTTTTTAAATTTTAATATTGAATTAGTGATTGATTGATTGTATCTATAATTGTTGTTATATTTGATTAATTTTATTAGTCTTTTAATATAAAATTTTTGTAAGTACTAAATTCGTTAATTTTGTGTACATTTGAATATGAACTGTGATAGTCTGGTGCGCATTTTTAATAAATATATAACCTCCTTATAAGACTATTCTTTAATCGGACTAATTCCAAATCGAATCACTTCTAGTGTTGTAAAAATTGTTTGCCATACAATCATACCTCTTTAATCGAACCTACTAACAGGACAAATGGATCGCAAAATTGCTTAAATTTTGAAATTGTTCACCTCTTATTACGACCATATCTTGTTTTTTTTTTTTTTTTTTTTTTTTTTTTTTTGTATAAATACATACATATTTAGTTATATTTACAAATATGTACATATTTATTATACGATACATATATGTTCAATATTATGCACATACATATTTTAAAATAACAGTTTTATTTCATTTATGTACATGATATATTGTATACTTGCATCGAACGACGGTTTGGAATCGAATTAGAGTTTTATTTGATAATATACAAGTACCATAAAGTATAGGTCCTTATAATGTAGTATATGTATATAGAAATGCACATTTTTTTTTTTTGTTTTTTTGAAATTTTCAAATTGGACTACCTCTCAATCGGACCACTTTCGAATTGTCCAAAAGGGTGGTCTTATTAGGAGGTTACACTATATATATATATATATATATATATATATATATATATATATATATATATATATATATATATATATATATATATATTATATATATTTTATATATATATATATATATATATATATATATATATATATATATACATGCACATATATATACATATATTATACATATATATATATATATATATATATATATATATATATATATATATATATATATATATATATATATATATATATATATATATATATATATATATATATATATATATATATATATATATATATATATTTATATTATATAGATTTAGTATTCTACGTTATATATTAAAATTGTCGGAACGAGCACATTTTATAGGTTATATTGTTACGTGTGTTTAGCGATGAGGCTTTTATTATAGAAGGTTTTGGTTGGATTCGGAAAGTTTATGTAATACTTTTATTTAAAGCAAGTAGTATTTTGTAGTTAATTTTATATTTTGGTAAAATTAACTAAATTTACACTAAGTAAATTATGTAAATAGTGCCATATTGGACAATACATAATAGAATTGGATGTTGCAACATCCAATCAATATATATTTATATTTAAAAATTTTACTTTTATTAACTAACAATTTTTCCAAATTTTCCAATCAATTTGGTTTTGTATACAAATTTATTATCATCAACGTAAATATAATATAGTAAAATATTATTAGTTTTAGTATTATTTATTTAATACGACTAGACATTTTTGATTTTGTGTAAAAACATACGTACGTACATAAAGGAAAAACGGAAAATTACATTGAAAAGTTTTTAAAAATCCATTTTCTTGTAAATCAGTCAAGTGCAATTAGTACTTGTTTTTACTGTATCGTACATAATGTACACATATAGGTAAATAGTAAATACACATAGACTCACATACACCCACACTTATAAAATTGTTTGTCTATATATTATTTTATGTTTATGATTTTGTTCAAAATTTTTTTTTATTTTTTCATAAAGCTTTACCATCGATAATACTGAAAAGCTCTTGTTATAAGTATGCTTTGTAATGTAATTGGAAAATTTTTCAATCGTGTTCGATAAAATGTTTTTTAAATGACGATAGTTTATGAAGATTATTGAGCGATTTTAATGAAGCATCGCAAATATCTATATTTATGTGGGTTTATATTTTATTTGCTAGAATCGTATATTTGCAAAGAGTTGCGGCCTGATCTATTGTGATATCTAAAGGTCATTTAAACAACAGCGGTCTCACAGTGAATTATATCCATCAAATAGTAAAAAGATGTCACCGGTAGATGCATAATTCCGAGATCTCCAAAGATATCACGGTATCGAACTATCTTCCAAGCCCACGTACAGTACAAAATATATTTAGTATATGAAGTGTTGAGATTAAGGTTTCTTGATTTAAAGATATTTCCGAACACACAAATCTTTAATTATTTTTTCAATTTCAATTCATTTACTAAACTAACAGTTTAACATTCGTGATAAATTTCAGAAAACCATAATTGTTAACATAATTATAAAATTATGCAACTTTACCAAATGTTACGTGCGGTAACACGACAAAACTCATTTGATTTAATCATTCATGAAAGAATATTTTGTTTTAAAAATAATTAACATTTGTCAATTGCCGCAGAATATATTTCTTGCAACATCCTTTAAAAAAAACACGACACTTATCATGTTGACAAGAAGTTACATGAAATTTAGACATGTGTTTATACCTGTGTAAGGTTGCATGTTAATTTGCGAAAAAAATTATTAAAATTATTTGCATGTACATCTATAATTATAAAGTCATAATTAAAGAAACATGCATATGATATATTAATGCGTATGTTCATGTGGCACATTAAGTTTGTTGTTCTCACTGCACTCTTAAGCATTTGGCCACCTAAATATTTGACTTTGTACATGATTTCTAAATTTTAATTATATTAAATTTTGAAAAGTACCTGCGGAGTTTTACTTTCGAATACCTACTTTTAATATAAACAATCGTTCATTACAGACCTTTTGCTATTTGCAATCTTCTTAAATATTGCGACAATATCACCTTAAGGTCGGCAGGCAGAAAGTGGAAATAATTTTAAAATAAATCTATATTTGCTAACAATTTTCAAGAATAACAATGCAGTCAGTGCTTGGAGAACCACTAAAGAGATTTCTAATCTTAAAAAAGTAAATAGTGAAAAGTCAAAATCTAAATGCGAAAGAATGGTCAACTGTTTGAGTTTAACCAACTTGGTCCTACCCTAGGAAATGTGTCTTTATTACAACAAGATAAAAATGAGTCTAACCAATTTAGACAACTACAACCATCAACATATAAGAATTTGTTTGCAACAGATATATATGAAGTACACAATCGTCGAGTATACTTGGAGAAAAAAGCAAAATTGTGAAAAGGACTATCTCTGGCAGAAAATGGAGTTTAATATAGAATCACTCGCAGCAAATCAGTGTTGAATCCTACAAATTCGAATACTCTGATGGAAATGATGCAGAATGTTTCGAATGCCATAAGCAACCTTTTTGAAAGGCTACAAAGATTGGAGCAAGGCAATTCTGCTTTATTATTCTAATTAATTCTCCCAAAACGGTATACCAAGAAAAATTGAGAATTGCTACATGGAAACCTAACGGTAATAAAAATATAAAATAAGAACTTGAAGCTTTTTTAAAAATGCAAAATATCGATGTGTGTCTGATATCTGAGACACACTCAACAAGACAATCTTACTTAAAAATTCAAGGTTACCAACTTTACGAAACAGTTCATCCGGATACGGATATTATAATCGAAAATGGGAGCAACGACTATGGGGGTAGAATCCCTCTAATAACCCAGAAAGAAGTTAATAGGGAAATACAATTCAATCTGAAGACCGGAAAGGCTCCTGGATATGATTTTTTAACAGGAGAAATTCTAAAGCAACTATCAAAGAAAGCTATTGTTCAACTAACCCATTTGTTTAATGCTGTTATTAGATTACGGCATGTTCATTCTGCCTGGAAAGTTGCAGAAGTTATTATGCTACCGAAACCAGGTAAACCGCCAAATGAAGCTTAATCATATCGTCCGATACCACTGCTACCTATCATCTCAAAGCTAATGGAGAGACTTTTTCTGAGAAGAATGACGCCAATAATAGAATGTAGAAACCCAATACCAGATCACCAATTTGGATTCAGATGTAAACATCAACAATTGACCAGGTTCACAGAATTACAGACATTATAGAAAAAGCGTTAGAAGATAAACAAATTTGTTCTACCTTATTTCTGGATGTGGCAGCAGCTTTCGATAAGGTATGGCATAAGGGATTAATACATAAACTAAAAGTTATGCTTCCGGAACCATATGTTGACCTTCTGGAGTCGTACTTATCTGAAAGACTTTTCAGAGTAAGACAAGAAGATGAGTATTTTGAACTGAGATAGGTAAGGGCAGGAGTCCCACAAGGCAGTGTTCTGGGCCCATTCATATATCTACTTTATACAAGTGATATACCACAGTCCGATCATGTAAGCATAGCAACGTTCGCTGATGACACCGCTAAACTAGCAACAGCGCAAACTGTCGAAGAGGCGGCGAATAAACTTCAATATGCAAGTGAAGAAATTTACCAGTGGACCAAGCGATTAAAAATCAAACTTAATGAATTAAAATCTGCGTATGTCAACTTTACGAACAAACTATTGGTTAATCCGCTGCCAATCAGCATAAACGATGTCATGGTGCCATACGAAAACTCCGCCAAATACTTGGGTATGACACTAGACGTTAAGCTCAAATGGACAGAGCATGTGAAGAAGAAAAGAAAGGAGCTTGATTTTAAATATAGACAGTTGTACTGGCTAATTGGACGAAGGTCAAAATTAAACACAGACACAAAATATTGATTTACAATCAAATCCTAAAACCGGTCTGGCTTATATGGTATTCAGCTTTGGGGCTGTACTAAAAATGCTAACATCAAACCTATACAAAACTTCCAGTATAAGGTACTTCGGAGTATAGTCAATGATACATTCGTAATAAGGATTTGCATCGAGATTTGGGGATACCGGATGTAAAACACGAAATAAAAAGATTTGCAACGAAGCAAGAATCGAGGCTATTGCAACATGTTAATGCGGAAGCCTCTCGGCTACTGGATAATGAACACTTGGTTAGAAGACTAAAGAGAACCAAACCCGTCGAGCACGTCAGTATGTGAGCAGCTACCTATTAACGAACAGGCATTGGAGCATCGCTGGATTAACAGTGACCTCATTATAGTTTAGTTTTTAAGAATTCAGATGTAAATTGATGGTTAGTCTGAAAAGACTAGTTTCAATAAATAAAATAAAATAAAATAAAAAAAAAACTTGCAGCAAATTGTTTGCAACTCGAAGAGAATGTCGAGTGATCTGCTTAGTTTCATAAATCAAAGACCCATCATAAACATTAAGCTTATTGTGTGTTATGTCATTAGAAAGCAATGGAAAAAGGTTCCAAAATGATGCTGTTAAACGACATGATGCTGTTAAATGAAGAGTTAAACGATTATTACTATTATACTATTTGCAGTTGCGTTATGGTTTTACTTGCATAAAATTGCTATTAGGGCTGATGTGGAACACATATATCGTCCGATTCTTGTTCGAGAGGAAGATAGAAAATGCTTAGCTATCTTCTGGAGATCGAGTGATAAGAATTATATGCAATACTTTAAGTTTAATACATTGACGTAAGAAACTATATAGCAACTCCTTATCAAACTACACGTTTGTTAAACGATCACGCGCAGAAAACAATTTTCTGCTTCATCCGAATAAAAGCGCATATAACGTAGACGATTTAGTAGCTGGTGAAGAGATAGTAGAAAGAGCCATTGAACTAAAAACCAACATAGTTCATACCATTTGCTGGAATGAAACTGAGGAAATATGTTCCAAATTCCGATAATTTTTACACACTATTTACCACAAGAAGACAGAGTTTTGATCAAAGTGATATAAGTGTGAAGGTTTAAGAAAATTTCAAATTTTCGATCCTTTGGGATTATTTTCTCCAGTAATAAGAAAAATTAAGGTATTCCTTCAGACACTTTGGCTGACTTCACTAGAATGAGATGATAGTTAGTAATCAGAGAGCAACTGTTGCAGCTGGAAGAAATTCAAATTCATAAATGGTTCCATACACCTAGTTCTGAAATGGATTTGCATGGGTATGGTGATGCAAATGAGAAAGCATACGCCGGTTTTGTTTATGTCACCGCTAAATCAAAGGATAATCTTGTAAAGTTATCTGAAGTTATCTGTGGCAAAATTAGAGCTGTGTGCCTTTCATTTAAAGCAAAATTAATTAAGTTAGTTGAGGAAATGTTAGAACTCGAAGTTAATACGATTTGTTATTTGTTGGACCGATTCTTCTATTGTATTATTGGTTCCAAGAAATTCTACCCTACAAAATACTTAAACACAGCTATGGTGGAATTCTCTTTCCTAATAAATTAATTTAGAAACTGTCATCTTATAAACAATTAATTGGGAATCAGGTCGCGTCAGTTCAGCAGTTCTTATTTAACGTAACATACAGCAAACATTGCTCATGACAGAAGAATTTATTGCCATCAAGTTGATGACTATGGAATAATGAGAGTAAAAGGAAGGATTCAAAAATTCAGATATCACAAATAAGACAATGCATTCGATTTTGCCACCCCCAACAAAATACAAGAAACTACTTATCGAAGACAACTACTGTCGTTTTACCATGCGGGTTCTTAATTAATGCTAACCATCATGAGACAAAAATTTTGGTACTAAAAGGATAAAAAACTACCAACTTGAAGAGTTTAGAAAATTCTAATAGTCTCACTAGAAGAGGTTTCTTCACGGTCATATTATGTTCTGATTATGGATAGAATTTTGTAATAGAACGAAGGAGTATATTGATAAGTTTAAGGTTAAATAGTACTGTATCGATGTAAAATAACGAAACTAGTAACGATTATTTTAAAAAATGACGACAAGAGACATCTATTATAAATATACTGAATTATTGGCGAGAGTTGAAATATTTTAAATGTAGATGGATCAACAATTTTTTGTTGACTAGTATAGAAGATATAGCCAAAAGTAATTTCTCAGGATGTAAATATAAACTAAAGCGGAGTTTTAAAAACAGCACGGTAACAAATGTCACTTTCACAAAATGTTTCTGCTAGAAACTTGGGCAGATTTTAAAGTTATATTTTTATTGAAATGATACAAATGATATAAATGTACAAATGATTAATTTAGAAATGTTGCACGATTTTTCTAGCTTGGCAAAAGGTTTTTACAAAATTACTAAAGTCTTGGAGTGACAAGAACCAAAAACAGAAGCAGAACAGAAAATATTTTTTTCTGTAGTAAATTCTATTTCTGTTTGCATTGCTCGTGCAGCAACACAACACAGAAACAGAATGCGCGAAAAACTTCTGACGTGTCGATACTATACTGTCAAATTTTATTTCATTTGTATAGTACGTGATTGCTTTGTTTTATTTATTATTAACAAAACAAAAGAAATATATAGTGAAGAGTTTGTATGAAGCAAATTGTCGAATCGTGGCATATAATAGAGCAGGAATTCGAAGGAGATTTAGATTTTTTGCTACTATTTTTTTGACTTGAAAGAAAAAACGAAGAAATCCAAACTTGTTGTTCAGCCATCGGTTCATGAACGATTTTTCGCCTCGCTGTCACGATTTTTGTGATTTTTCACGTAATCTATTATTTTGTCCTCCTCTTTAAACGAAAATTTTGATTTAAAAACATAAAATGAAAATGAATATTTTCATAAATCTATTGCCAACAGAAACAAAAACAACTCGGCTTGAGTTGTTTCTGTTCTGTAGTCAAAAGGCCATTTTTTGGCGGTAGATTCTGTTGCAACTCTGTTTTTAATTCTGTTTCTGTTGCAAATGTACTGAAATTTGTTTCTGTTTCTGTTTCTGGTTCTTGTCACTTTAATGCGGTACATGTGTTTATATTCTTTACGGCCAATACTAATTTGACTTCAAAATCGGAAGCTCTTGATGGCATACTTTAAATTAATTCAAGTAAGATTACTCGATCGTTTATGGTGCATCGATCTTAAGGAGTACAATACAGCCCCTTGACATACAAATCGAGTTGGAATCATCCGGTTATCTAGAATAATAAAACTAGTTTACCCGATCGACAACGGTGAATTCTGATTATTGGTACGGTGCCAGTAATGGCCTGTAATACCGAATATTTTTAACCAAATATAGAAAAATGAATATTTGGCGATTCTATAAAAAAAAACGTTAACTCAAATAAAACTTTTACTTTTCTTATTATTTAATATATCTAAGAAGTGTAGCTACTGAAAATGTTTTGTCTGTATACCATTCAAGTTTGTACCTATTTGAACTCAATTTTTGTCACGACATTGTGGTTGACTTATTTTAAACCGCTGTAACACTTTTTTTCATACAATAGAATTTACGTTCGATAACAATGTAGCGCCTGTAGGCTCCCAATATAGTTAAAAATTGTATAGCACGAGCAATATACAATAAATGTCAAATGTTTAAAAAATTGCATGATATATTGTTTAAATCAGCTACAAAATCTTTGTTGACGACCAAACAAACTATTAAACTGTGTATGCAATTTACTGATTTATGACTGAGTGCATACAAAAGTATAATATTCAAAACTATATTATGATGAACAAATATGTACATTTTATGACGTGATGTATAAGTAGTTTTGCGGTTTGTGTACACGAAACGGTATAGTAGAGTATAGCGTGATATACAAATAATTAGAAAGGAAACGCCATATTACCTAATTACTTTCGCTTTAACAGCTTTAAAAAAATTAGATTTGATTTTGAGTTGTATTTCTAATTTTCTATTATTATCTGTTTATAATTTTTTTAAATTAATTTGTATTCAATGAAATTTATAATATTTTTTAATGAAAGGTTTATATCATCTAAATCCAATTTGGAAAAAAATTATTTAAGTCATGATTTGTTTATACAAAATTTGTATAGACTACTGCAAAGTAAAATTCTGATCTCAAATTTGATAGTTCGAACTTTTGACTTAGTTTCGTAAGTTTTCGGTTTATAAAGCAAGATCCATAACTGGCTGATTAATTTGATTTGATTGTTTTTAGTTTTAATGTATTTTTACATGTTCCTGCTAATTGATTGCCACAATTTGGTGTTGTGTCATTCATTCTTACATATTTGCCACGTTTTGAAACAAAACATTTTGGAAATATTTTGCTCAATCGAGTGCTATTATTTGGTTATAGGATTTTGCACCCATATTTAAATATACAGCAAATTGTTTACATTTAAAAAAAATTAATTAAAAAAAAATATTGTTTATGTGTCTATTACTTTTCACATGGTTTAATTCGTTCTTGTGGTCAGTTTAAAGACAGTTTTGGAGCCATGGAAAAAAATAATGTGGTTTAATGCGAACGGATTTATTGATTAGGGAAGCCGTAATTGGATAAATCGTAACCAATGATCAGACGATTCACATCTTCTAGAATAAAATCGTGCGTCAACATACGTTCGAGTCCGACATATACCCTAAGCAACTTCGTACGAAGCAGAGTAAAGCTCAGTTTTGATCTGATAAGAAATCATGTAGCGTTAGTGAATTATGTGAATGTGATTGAAATATTTAAATAATTATATTTTGTACCTACAGTGTGGTCGCTACAGGTTTAACAATACCTGGTAAATAATTAGATGCTTTTTCTTCTCAAATATTTTGAGCTTCACTGCTTGTATTTGACGTTGGGTTCATTTGAAAACATTCGACATTCGGGAGCATAAACTTTCAGTTACACAAGAGTCTGCATTTCGAATTTTGAAGGGTTTCATCAATTATGATGAAGTGAACATCAAAACACGAACAAAACAATCTGTTTCTGAACACTCTTAATTTTCTCGGAATGACATTGGTAGGTTAGTGACCAAACTGGATCACTAAATCCTTGCAGTTTCTTTTATTGAAGTCAACGATAATGCATGATTTTAAATAATGACATTCTAATGTCTGGTAAATGTAGCGTCAGGCGCAAAGATTTAAAAGTTTATTTATTAGGTGAAAAATAAACGACCTGATACGTACGGTAAAATGGAAAATCTTACATTTGTAACTGTACGAAATCAGAACTACTACAGCTCAGGCGAAAATAGTTTCGTCCGCGAAGAGGGCAGATGGCAAACTTAAAGCAATCTACAACATCGTTCATAAATAATTAAAATAGTAATGAACCAATGTGTCTACTCTTAAAAACGCTAGATGGCACATTAAACAATTGTAAGAATAAATCTAAGCTCAATTGAAATAAAACGACAATCAAACTTCTCCAACTTGCTAATAAGAGTGATCAATAATGTCAAAAGTCTTAGCTAAGTATATGTAGTTTATATATGAACAACGTCAAGCTGCCGCCTCGAGCTTAAGTTGTCAAAAAAATCACCACAAAACGAGCCCAGATTAGTAAATATAGCTCTACTGAGATAAAATCTGTGGTGAGTAGTTAGTACAAAAGTGCAACACTTTGTTACAAAGTAACACTGTTTTGTCAAACAATTTGAGCAAAACATAGGGGGTAACGATTCCAGGACTTACTTTTTCCTTCGACATGCTTTAAAAATTGAAGAAATTCTTGAAATATTACAGGGATCAGAAAAAAAAGCGACGAACGCTTTAAAAAAAATCAGGTAACTGGACCAGCTAAAATCTCAGTAGAACATTTGAAAAATCACCAGAAAGCCGTCGTGACCTACTCTCTTGCGTACGTCAAGAGGGAGCAAACAATCCAGAACTTCTTGTTTGGTAACCTAAAATACTTAAATGAGCTATTTTAAAACTTTTTAAATTTTTTTCGTTATATGTGTATGGTGCAGCGTATAACGAGCATAACACACACGGCCGGGAGTTTGCAAAAGTTCCAATAAAAATCTTTTCAATTGAGAAAACGTAAACTGATAATTTTTGCCGTCCCTTCATAATTTTGCGGTTTAGAAACTATCTCTTATATTGGCGATCCGTTGGTCGTGTTTGTGTAATGGTTGAAAATGACTTGTATTCTCTCATCGCTGTTTTCTTAGTCATGTAATAATCACTTGTAAATTTTTGTATTCAGAAGTAACCTTTCTCGCTTGAACCAATTAGTTCTGAAATTATATCCTTCAATTCTTTAAAATTCACAGTGATAGTGAATGTGCATCTCAAAGGCAAGTATACTATAGTCATAGCTCCAAAAATTCTGTCAAAGATTATATCAAAGCAACAAATTTCCGTCTGGAGAAGGGATACATAGAAACTGTGAGCCCATCTTAAAGAAGCTGGTCCACTTAAGTATCAATATATTAAAAAAGCAATATCGTATAGAGTTAGATTTTCGAATTCAGCGAAAAATTCGGCGTAAGAGATCATTAGAAATTATTTTGAGATTATGATTATTTTCCATTATGCCGGAACGTAATGTCACAAAATAAAATATTTCAGCCAATTTTATTTGCTGTAAAACAAATTGTCATTTGTTCATTTTAAGCTTAGTTTACTAGTAATACTTAAGTTTAATTAGTTAAGTCGGATTAGGCACAAAACACCGTCATTTAAAACGTACGAGAAAAAAAGCATTCAAAATTGCTTTGTACGCTTTTATCATTTAAAATATTTTAATGCCATCCTTTAAATTGGAATCTCTATTAATTAAATATGTAAAGTGTAATGAATTGCATTAATTGTACATCATTTAAAATGTAAAACTGTGATTAAAATTAAATTAATTTTCTATTAAATTAATTTAATGTTTGTTGTCATTGCATTTATTTTTTATGTTTTTTATTTGTTAATTAAACACACTCATCAAAAATAATCATATATACATTAACACTATGCAAAATTGACGATTTAAATGTTTTTCAAATATCAATATACCATTAAATGTTTCGAATTGTTAATACTGTCGTATTGATATTGGTCGAGTTGCATTGCTTTGATAGACTATTGCTGTGATACTAGATCATATATACACGGTAGTAATCTAACACGACAAGGTTTCATCGGTTTAATTCTAGTTCTAAAACGCAGCTCATGGGAAATTTACTAGCAGTACGAGTTGATTTTGATTCGTACAAGGAAGAAAACACACAAGGCAAATAAAGGATACAAGCCATCTTCTTTTGCATGACAACTAAGGACATACACATTGAACCAGCTAGTGATCGCAGCCTATAAAAGGTTCACTGAAGTATTCATCGCAGCCTATAAAAGGTTCACTAAACGTAGAGAATTGTGTGGTGATCAGTATAGCAATGACGTTTCTAATTTTGTCGATGAAATCTAACTGCTGTGATAATTTAGTGGGCTGCTTCATAATATTCTAAAAGTATTGCCGAAGAACTATAAATGGTCAAGTAAAATCCCTCGCAAGTAAACGCTTTCCTAAACTCATAACCTCTTAACATTAAAATAGGTAACCTATATAGTGATCATCAAGGATGACAATTCTCTTTCATGAAAATGACTCATTGGACAAGTTATAGAAATATAATCCAGCAGCTACCAAAGGTTTCGAATCGTCTTACTTTGAGATCCAGCAGGACTTCTTTTAAAAATACCAATTTACAAGCTGTAACTACTACCCATAGATATGTAATACCAGATAAAATACAACCTGTAACTCCATTAAGTATCTCACCTCGTCTAGTAAAACAAGTGAGGTCGCACCATATTAAACCTGAACCCAAAAATGAGCTTAGCATACGGGGTCGACTAACACTATTGATCATGGGAATCATAAAGAGCTGTTTACTCCGGTTTCATCATTAACTACACTATAAATATTTTCCCAACTCCGCTACTGTCAACTTAATGTGGATAAAGATTATATTGGGAAAATATCAGAGCTTTATAACAATCATATACTTAAATCATATACTTTTTTGGTATGTTAAAAGAGATAGAAACAGATATTCTGTTGAAAATGTGTGATGTCGTCATATAATTTCTAAGGCTGTGTCCGAAACCCATGATAAATATTTGTAAATACTAATTTTTGGCATGTACTTGATAAAATCGAAGACAACCAAATTATTAAGGTCAATTGGTGTTAGATTTTGACAAATACCAAAATTTTCTAAAGGGTTACCCAATAAGAAGTTTTATTTTGAATAGTCTCCTATTTGAGCAGCTGCTGCCAATTTTCAAGCTGTCATCTTTTGACATTTGAGAAGTAAAAGCTACGCCATTACTAAAAATGGCACGATACACGCTCCAACAACGCATTGAAATTGTTAAAATTTTCGAACTGTGACTGCTCTTTAATTTTAAAGAGCAGTCACAGTTCGAAAATTTTGAGCTGTTGGGACAAGTTAGTGATGTGAAAAATCGAAACCGTGTGCGTCGCTCAAGATCAACTGAGGATATTGCTGATGTAGCCTGTAGTGTTGAAAAAAACCAGGCTTGTCGATTCCTCGTCGATCTTTGATTAATGATTTTTATGGCCGGAATTGGAAGATATTAATGTGGATGACATTTATTTTCACTAAGACGGCGCTACGTGACAACAAGCAACGAAACAATTGCAATTTTCCAAAAGTTTCCTGACCTGGCCACCGAAATCTTGTTATTCAACACCTTTAGACGTTTTTCTTTTAAGCCATGTGAAAGATAAGGTCTATACCAATGCTCCACAATCGATTCAAGACCTAAAAGATGTAATTCGTGAAGTTATCGAGAACATACAGCCGCAAATGTGCGAATTGGTCAATGAAAATTTCATGCAAGGGATATGGTGCTGTAAGTGTAGCCATGGCGGCCATTTGGCTGATATTGTTTTGAAATGTTAATGGCATACAATGAAATAGACATTCATTGATTTCTCTTAAAAATACTCGTTTTTTTTAATATCAAAAGGAAACCTCTTATTGGAAAACCCACTATAATAAAAGCCAAACTCATCGCGTAGCACACTCGTATATATTTTGAATAAAACATATAAAATTGAATTATTGGTTCATTCAAAAACCGTCTAAGAAAAATTTGAACTTTTTCGTTACTATGACAATTGTTTTTTTTTTTAGCATTATCAGTTTTATTTTATTACAAATTTTACGTTTTATATTTTTTTATTTCAATAAACAATTTATTAGTATTTTGGGACCGTGATTTGATGAATATATATTTGACAGTTAGAACTAAATTAGAAGACTATGTTAACGTGACCTGTTTACTTTTATTTCATAGATAGGATAAAAAAACAAATATGTAACGGTTGAACCTGAAAAAAGTCACTAAATCGGACACAATAAATACAAAAATTCTTGTATATAGGGACACAAAAAGTATATTCTATATGTATGCCATAAAAATACCGACCATAAACACTCATTTATTTTTCAAATAAATATCAAAAATTTTATTCATTAATATTTATTATCGGTTTCGGACACAGGCTTAGTGAACAAATGCAAAAAATTACCTACCAAAAAAAAACTTATTGCAACAACTAACAAAGAACATGCATTAAGAAAGCGGGTGGTTGAGAATAAAATTGAATAAATATTTGGTGACGCATTAGGCATTCTGAATCAAATAGGCGCCTGCTACATAAAACTTAAGCTTGAAAAGGCAGAAATTAATCAAGAATATTTATTAGAACACATCAAGAACCAAACATCAATCATATTGATGCAACATAAAAAAAAATTCAAACATTAAAAGGAATTGAACGACCAAAACGTATGTGCTATCCCCAAACAGTTCCACTATATTGACGAAACCTTCACGACTTGATGTCTTGAGTCTTTATCGATGTCATCATTAGTTTTCACCACGGCCATTTCCAGTCTTATTGAGTCCACAACAACAAAAGCAAAAAATCAGACGAATTCACGAGTTTTTTTTGAGTAACCCTCGATACATGTAATGATCCCCCATTGCCTTTTATTTTTATCTACACAATTTTAAACAACGCTTGGCCTACGATATCACAATAAAAATTAAGACGGTAAGCTAAATTTTAGCTAGTTTTAAGACTATGTAGTCATTCGTCTATATCCGTCTTCCGATAGTAAGGATAACAACTAAAATTCAAATCAACCTAGTCAAGTTATATTAATTAAACTCGACACTAATACATTCTACAGGATTCCAAATGAATTAACAAATAGTGTTAAGAGATTGTATTCTTAATTTGCATATGCATTTTCATTCAATATTACAAAAAAATAATAATAATAATTTAAACTGAAAAGTAGAAGACCAAGCCCGTATCTCATTTTATCAGCATATAGAAATGTTAAATTTAATTTGCATAAAACATAATAAAACAATTGTTATTCAAATTCGTACGTTGCTATTTCGTCCTCAGTTTTATGTATGAAGTAATATTTTGATGGATGAGCATTCTTTCGAGAACATAAAAACCTATCGTATCTAAATGATTAATTCGAGTTTTATTCAAATAAATCTTCACACGATATCCATCTTCTTGTATATTGAAGAGATATGCGTTATCTGTCAAAAAAAAATGTAATTTAAATTGAAATTTTTCAAAGCTTGACTATAAATTATCTCTCTTAGATTCGATGCTATACCGGTACACCTATACACCAACACTATAATTTGTACCACTTTAAATTAGTTTTTGCCACTTTTCGTGCTATCGTGCCGTACTAATGACTTTCAAATTAAATTTTACTATTTGCAAACACCAAAACGAAGCTTATAATCAAGTTAACGAATAATATTGTTATAAATGTTAACAGCACAGTGATATTCGCTATACAATTATACCATTACTCGGGATAAATAATCTTAGAACGTTGCTTAAGGGGATGAAAATTAAATTAATTCCTTTTAATTATTTTATTGTTGTGCATTAAAAAACATTCGAAACTAATAAAAGTGGTGTCAACTATCGTCTAGACAGTATTTTTTTTTTGTATATATGTCCACCGTATCGTATGTGTGATACAGATCTGCTACATGTCTTTTTTTTATATAAAAATTTGTTATTATTGGAAAATTCGGTTTGTATAGAGAGAGCGAGTGAAAAAAAGAGAGGAACGAGTATAATAAAGCCACTGTCAGGAAATAAATGAGTTTATGGTTACATGAAATCTATGTACGAAAGATAATTGTATTAATTAGATCATTTTAATAGAGTTGGACAGAAATGAGTGGGAGTTGTGTTCTTATATTATAATAGACCAAGATTTATGTTATTTGAATAGATTGGGTTGGATAAAATTTTTATTCGTTTTATTGTTCAATTTAACGAAATACGTACCAATTATTCGAAATTAATTAGGATAATTAAATGAAGGTTTTGCCTTCAACTATATAATATGTCAGTTGTTAACAAATTATCTGATAATTGTATTATTTACTAATTAGTTTTACTGTGCTTTATAAATATGTAAATATAGTACTCATTCACTTCCTTAAAAAAGGTCAGGGAGAAGGGTCAATATTATATTTTTAATAAAGGTGTCACTCCATCATGAAACGCTAATTAGTCGAGAAACGTTTCGAAATCTATCGAATTCTTAAAAATTTTTGAAGAACATATACACACACATACCGTGAAATTTGATTGTAAATGTTAAACATTTAAGAAGTTAACAAGTTTCTCATTCTATTTTCAAAGGAGTATTGAGATGTCAACGACAAGGTTATTTGGATTACATTTTTTTCAGAAAATCTGTTCTATTGAATGAAGAAACGACCAAAACCTTACAAAAAGAATAGAGATCATCCCATTTTGACGGCAAACATCTCGATGAATATAAAACAAAGGTAAAAAAGTTAAAGAATAAAAGGAAAATTGGTTAATTTGAGTTTGGAAAACGGAAAAGGTTAGACGATTGCGGAAGGGAATTTCGCTCTGATAGCATTACCAGCAGTAACACTGGAAAAAATACAGAATTTGCCTCAAATTGAAAAAGACATTTTAATAGTCTATCAAGCTTTTTCGATTATAAAAATGCACAATTTGATGAATACAGAGCTTAGGGGACCACCACTAGGTTTTTAAGTATTGAATATTTCTTTGCTAACTTCTTTGCTAACTTCTTCACTACTTCTTTGCAACTAATCTTCCTCAACGGAAGTTTTAAAATTAGGAAAATTTATTGTAATTCTCAAATAATGAATTCAGATATTAAATCATAAAAAGAATTCTTCCAATTTCTAATCAAAGACAAGATTTTAATTATCGTTCCAATAGCTTAACTGTTACAAAGTAGGCTCGTGTTCTGTTGGAACAGAACATAATTTGCTTTTTTTGCAAAAAGAAGAAAACATTGGAATAAACAACGACCTATCGAAAGTCACTGAGAATGCAAGCATTTGAATCGAATCGCAGAAATCTGATATTTGCTCTTCTTTGGAATGCGTTGTAAAATTTTCATGGTGATCCTTTGCTTCCTATCAAAATTGATACAATTAAAATTCCAAGTTGTGTTCAATTAGCAGATCTCAAATAATAGACAAAACCTATTAACGAAGACCAGAGGGATTTTTAACAGTTTTGGTAGTGTGACGATAAACAATCCGTCTTAAAATGTTATCACCTGAGCACAGTAAGCGATTTTTTTAGCGATTCGTACATTTCAGCTGGCGTAATATGAAGCAAAATTTTTCCGTTGGCGTCACAAGTTATAAGGAACGATATGTATGTAGATGGTGCAACTAGTGCTCATTCTACTACGTAGTTGCAATAAAATTGAAAAATGACGTAATTTGAATATTGGATTGTGATTGTTTTTGGATCTAAATTGGGATGTCGAGTTTGATTTGTTTTCTGTTCATTTCAAAAGTATTCATAAACTAGTGCTTACAAAGCAAGTCGTTCTCTGAGAAATTGCACAATTGTTCAATTGTTATTTTGGCAATACTATAAATGCAGAAATTGTAGGCACTTAAACTAAATTGGGGTGATGAACTTTCAAGTCAATTGACGAGAATATTGGATTAAATTTAAAAGTCATTTAAGACTTATTCGGAGGTTGCTATTTCCACGTAGTGTTAGTACAAAAAATCTGATTGTAGACGCTTCCTAGAGGCTTCTTTAGAGACGCAAATGACACCACGTTAATGGAACCCGCTAATAGAGTATTGTTAATTCTGCCAATCAATTTTGGTCGATTCATTTGAGGATTCATTAAAATCTACGCCATCAAGATTTGCAAATTTTGTCGCAAAACGAATTTCTAAAATCTAAGATTTAACGGGTCTCATTTATTAAAAATATTTAGGAGGCTAGTATCGATGGTTTTCAAATTTAATAATCTTTTTTGATCTCCTTGAATTACTAAGTTTGCAACTCTCAATTACTGCACTTTTGTCGTTGGTCCCATTAGAAGGTCCCATATATTTGGTTTCGGAAGGTCCCAAGTTTCGTTTTCCTCATATTTATAGCCTTATTTATAGTCATTTAAAGCCATCCTAGTTCTCACTGAACTAAAAGTCGCTAACGAAAAGCTCCTTTAAGTTTAATTATAAAAGAAATCATATTTTGATGGATGATATCTCCATTTTGTGGTTATTAAATTAATTTTTTATCTATTGAACTAAAGTTTTGTGGGTTGCCTACTACTATTAAAGATAAGATTCAGAAGGTGTGGTTAAAATATGAAACCATAAAGTCAACCTTTATTTACACTTTTTTTGTGTTTATCGAGGATGCACAAAAACATGTTCGCTTTGAATATCCTTCTCTACATTGCATTCGACGGTTCAAACCATGGATTCTGAACTACAATAAGGGATCATAGTTGTGTTTATCGTCATCACCAATCGCAATTAAGTGATGAAAACTCCATTTTTCAACTCTCCCCGTGGGATTTAATCACAGTACCTTCCGACCCAAACACCGCAACTTTAACGACTGCGCCAATTGCTCAGTGAAATCTGCTTATATAGCACTTTACAATACATGTAATTATAATGATTTTAATTACTCAGATGTAGATGTTCTGCAAAGCAAAGCTCAGTTTTGATCTGATGAGGAATCGTAATAATTTTGTTAAAAATTTATTGTCATCTCATCAGGCCATGGCGACCGAGTGCTATGTGTAATAGCTACTTTACGCTCTATATATATTTATGTACAGTGTACATGTAGCGTTAGCGAATTATATGGAATTGCACGAAAGATCTGAATAATTTTAATTGTGTGTGTAGCGATGGTCGCTACAAATTTGACTGACTTTGACACAAAAAGATTGAAAAAATCTAATAAATGATTGTAAGATCCTTTTAAGTTTCATGTTGATCATACAAAATCTGTTTCTTTCATTCGGTGTTACACAACAGTTTACACCGAATGTAAAGCGCTGGTTCAAATACTTGGTTATCACGCCACAGTTCTAAAGTCGATTCTGGTAGCTACCCAAAACCAAATATAATGAGTTACATTTTGCATGGTTAACCGTGTTTAAGAGGATAACTTGCTCATTGAGCTGATCACATACAACGGTCACACAAATATTTTTATTAAGTTGTTCATAAGGTCTCATAACAAAATTTTTCTGCTTTTATGTATGAAGACCAACTGTTTAAAAATATGGTATATCTCTGTGTAAAACTTTTTCTAAATGTAAACAAGCTTATTTGTTACTTAGCACAGAAAAAAAGAACTGTCGTCAACAATTGGGTCAATTTCAACTACTTGTGCTTTCAGAGAAAACTTACTTGCAGGTATCCGAATTAAAACAATCTTTGGAGTAATAAAAGTGACAGAACACTACTGAGAGTACTAGATTTATTTATTACAAATATCTCAAACCTGGTAGTGAAAGTTAAAAATTCCAACTGAAATCAGATCATTTTCCAGTAGTCTGTACCCTAACTCTAGAGTATTAATTAAATCTTGATCACTACAAACAGTTGTACAATATTATAAGGCGAAAAATTGCGATGTGTACCAGGTAATAATAAACCGTAACCTCAGAAATATCAACTTCAAATTAGATTTAGAATCAACTCAAAATGTTAATTTATGTCATGTTAATTTTCTCGCACATTGTATTCAAAAGGCTAGAGATTCCTGCACTCCAAAAATCTGTTCAGCGCCTAGTATAGATAATTCTAAGGAAATTTTAAAATTATATAGATTTCGTAACAAAAAAAGACGTCAATGGTTAAAGGAGATTTGATAATTTAAACAAACTGTAAAATTGCACCTTCAATTGGAACCAATAGATAAAAGCCTAACTAATGTTGAAACTTATCTAGAAACATTAAATCCCGCAATCTCGCCACTTAAATTTTTTTTGTATGTCATGAGCAAAAGCTGTTTTAAATTAAATAAAAAGCACAGTGTTTTCCAATAATTATTATTAAGCACATAGTGCCACAAATTCATCGCCCTATGTGAGAGTGCAAAATAGCTTTTACTCAATCAATAATGTAATAATAAAGAGTGATAACTCAATAAAGGGGTTAGCTTTAACTAAATTTACGAATTTAATTGTATATTCAATACAACACGAAATAGTGGCCCGATTGAGAGGAATGATACCTCATTTAAAAGCTATGGTAATCAGTATAAATATTGCTTTAAAATATAAGAACATTTCAACAAATGATTCTCAAGCCAGAAAAAAATCCTACTTCTTCGGAAAACTACCGACCTATTAGTATGTTATGTATGAGCAAATTTCAAGAATATGTCGTAAAGACAAAATTAATAATCTATATTGAAGAGATGTTTTAATAAATTAGCAATTTGGGTTTAGAAGCCTTCACTATACAGTGCACCAAATCAATCGAATAACGCTATCGATAAAAGAAAACATCCAATAAAAAATCTACTGAAGAAAGCTTTCGATACCGTATGACAACGAACTAATATAAATTACAAGTTGTTCATAATAAATTTTTAAACGTCATTCTCAAAGTAACTAGAAGATTAAAAACATTAACATTCCATACGGCTTACCAATACGAAATTATTAGAATAGGTGGCCATTGACATCCAACGTATATATGAGCTAATTATAGTGCCAATCCACTAATAAATTCTAATAAATTCAATGAATTCTTAACAAACTTTGATGGATATCCATACGTCCCTGGTATAACAATAATTAAGCATTTAATTTCCATCTTTTAATATTAGGTTTGTTTAAATTAACAATTAGGTTAAAAGGTATTTTAAATAGGTCATTATTATTATAGTACAATTATAATAATAACTTTAAAATAAATTATAAAATTGTACATTAATTACATTACAATCGTTCAACTGCTGTAAGCTTTCTAAGAATTGTCCTCTCCGCAACTAAACATTTATGACTTTCTTTAAAAAAAATAAAGTGTTGGGACCAGTAAGTAGGTCAACATCAATAGCATTAGTAACTAGTAAGCTTGTTATATCATTTGCAATGTTTAGTTTTATTCGATAGTTTCAAATGATTCACAATTTTCTTGGCTGTATGTTCAAATACGCATGAATCTTTTTCTCCACTGCATTATCAATTTATTTTCGATAAACTATTTTAAAGTTAGCTTTCTTAATTTTTCTCAGCGGTTAGGTACAGAATTAAAACTTAAACCACAGCCTGGTAGGGAAGTGTATTATTAATTGCTTTGCTACCTGTGACAGTTTAGAAGTTAAACAATTGATCGAAGTAACCGTTCAAAGTTTCAATCCTTTTTTGTTAAATTTTTTTTTGGTCTAGTGAAATATTATTATTAATTATTACCTCCAAATCTGAATAATACAACATGATAAGATAACGTTAGAGATTCCTCATTATAGATGATACTGCTAAAATCACATAAATTCTTATAATCATATTCCAGTCATCAAAGTAGAGAAAACAAATATTTTTGGAGTTACAATATCTGGTTGGTATTTGGTAACCTAATTTCGAAACGATATGCATGCCATCTCTGATGCATTGATAAAACCTATTTAAACCTCATGCCGAAAACAAAACTAAAATTTGTCTTTTCACTTTCAAATCGAACTGTTTACTAGACTAAATTTGGCAATTGGGAACAGATACACCAATTTAGTTAATTAGGTCCGGGATGTTTTAATTTAAGTTGCCACGTTTATATATACTTTGTTTGTTAAATACTCTGGTACTGCCCCTAATCCTAAAATTGGCCCTCGGCAAGCCTATAGATTTGTAAACAGTTACAATTTGAGATTAAATTGTCAATCAATTCTCAGTCGCAATTAAACTGCAAACTTAATTTGAGTTCCAGCTGAGTTTTAAGCAGTTATTGTGGTTTCAAGTACAAATGTGGAGAAACGCACGAGAATCGTATGTTGCAAGATCAAATCATTGAGGGATTTTATAAAAAAAAATTGTTTTCATTATAATAATAATAAAATTAAAATTGTTGGAACTGCCCAACGATCGATTTAAATTCAAAAATGGAACGATCAGTGGAATTTGTTGTTATCAATGATAAATGTAAGCCAATACTGAGATTCGAAGCCTGTAAAAGTTTTGGATTTATTAAACGTTTGGATGTGAATAGAATTGCATGCATGGAATCAAGAATCAAAGGAATCATTTACAGACGGATACAGTGATGCTTTGATAAATTCTTATAGCAACGCTTTCAAAGCTACTTGATGTATGTATCAAACGCGCATTGTTTTTAAATCCAACAATAGAAAGACTTTTCGGTTTTTGATCTGAGCAATGGCTTTTGGCATATGGAATTGGAAAAGTAAAGTTTAGAATTATTTCACCCTTCGAAATATTCAAATTTCGACGGGAAATGATTGAAATTTTTTGAGATATACGGAGAGTTGTTGTTTATTGGGATGCTCTTAGACCGTTAGGCGTTCTTAAATACTTTGCAAGATTTATTCTGAACCTGTTTAAGCAATCAACAGAATTAAGTAATCTGACACTGAATGATATAGAATTTGCATGGGTGGAAAAGCATGATATGTAATATCAAAAAATTTGCTGAGCATCATATCATCGCAACCATTACTGGCTATCGATGGTCTAAAGATGCATTTAGTAGAAAATGATGCATCTAAGGAAGAGTTATGGTGTGTATTAGTTCAAAATGGACATCCAGTGGAGTTTGCATCTGCATTTCCCCACAAATGTGGGGCCAAATTGAAAAAGAATTTTTGGGTAATGTTTTCGCAACCGCCAACGGTTTCATTTATTTTTATACGGATGAAAACTAATTCTGATAATATCACAATATAACTATTCGACTTAAGGCAGTTTTGCAAAACTAAAATTAGAATGGCACGTATAGAAAATGAACCAGTTTTTGGGATCCATTTAGATTGGTCATCCCAGCGGAGATGCAATGCAAAATATCAATTTGGTTGCATAAACTTCATCTCGGAATCGAAAAAACTCTTGCAAGTGCAAGAATGTTTTATTATTAGTCAGGAATGCGTACACTAATTAAAGAATTGGTTACTTAATATATATATATATATATATATATATATATATATATATATATATATATATATATATATATATATATACGCAATATATATATATATATATATATATATATATATATATATATATATATATATATATATATATATATATATATATATATATATATATATTTTAATACATGAGTCACGAATCCATTGCGCTAATTGTACTCAAATTACTATTAATGGGATCGGATGAATTTTTTCTGCTTATGTTAACAATTGAGCAGTCAAAGTTTTTCCTTAACAAAAACCATATCTGCTTCATTTAGAACATGAACAATTGTTATGAACAATTTTTAACACCCAGTACCAATTAGCTAAATTAACACAATAAAAGATTGAGCAATCTTAACAATTAAATATCTCTGATGAGTTGATACTATAATTAACTAAAGTTTATTACTAGCGCACATTTCTTAATCAAATCTATTCACACTCATAAAAGCATTTCACTTTCAAATCGACCGTCGTCTACCCTATCGATTTGCATTATGCATCAAAATATTTACTTTCCACGCTTCAAACAAGGTCAGATTCCATGCATAAATGTATACTAATTTCTAATCCATCTACGTACAATGTCTGCGTACACACGACTCGATTTTTTTTAGTGTTGTTGTTCGTTTTAGATTTAAAAAATTAAAAATTTCTACAAGAAATTCATTTTACTGGTATATAAGATTTGCAATCACAAAAAAAAAATCGAAATTAATTCAACTATGGTCAATGACCTAAATTTTACTTATTTTTAACACTATGTTTATACAAGATATTTAAGTTTTTTGTGGTTCACTCAACATTTTTATTAGTAGTTTTGGTGACATTTCGTTTTAAGAGTGCAATAAAAATCGTTAAAATTATAAAATATTTTAATTATGTACCAATAAAATGTCAACTTTCTTTTACGAGATATAATTTAAAAAAAAAAAAAAAAACAAAAAAAAATTTGTGGTACTTACAGTAGTTTGCCCAAATCCATTTAGCTCAATTAAACATAGCAAGACAAAAATGATTAAAAATAATTTTTTGTACATTTTTCGGGTTTTAAATAGCTTTGGGGGGTTCTTGAACACGATTTGGTGTGAGTGCGATGAATATCTGTAAAAATAACAACAAAAAAATGGTTTTTAATTAGAAACTTGTACTTGGTAATTATAATGTGCTTTTTTAAAAAGCTTTTTTCAATAAATTTCGGTTTAAGTATGCACTTAGAAATTGTAATGATACGAACCGGGTTAGTAGTTCATATTAATATATTTAATTAGATACAATTACCAAAGTTCGTCGATAATGTGGGTAAATATGTCATGTGGGACATTTAGTGTGTTCAAAATATACTATGTACAATTAAAAATAATGTAACGATATTATACGTGAAACATTTATTGGCTTCTAAAATATTTTTAAAATGTTAATAATATCTGTAGATTTTGAATTGTTCTCCGAAAGAACTTTCCATTCATATTGCATAGTCTTTAATGTTGACCACAATGCTCAACTAGTATATGAAACCCAGAACAGTTAATTATTTAGGCTAAAAACTACTAACATAATAGTCAATAGATGAGGAACATCTAATTACGGTTTCTTTAAAGATGTTATGAGTTTTTAAAAAGACCGACCCTTCTTTTAAGGTATATCCATTTTTAATAATAAAAAGATGGCTATAAAGTCTCCATCACAAGCTATACTAGCTCGCCGTTCTTTTCCAATTGAGAAAATCGATTTATTGTTTTTTAACATGATCCATGTATCTAATGAGTTTTCTGATATTTCTTTCACAATATGGCAGTTGAACGTTTGTTGTAATGCTAACAAATTTAATTCAGATATAGAATGGTTGTTGTTTGCGGAATGAATTGGATGTAGCAGCATACAAATGTCTAAACTCGTCTTTCGACATCATGTAGTATTCATCACGTATGGACGTTACCAAACAGTCCATTGATGGTTGAATGAAGATTCCTTCAGCTGTAGGAAGAGGTATAGGTTTATAAATTAGGTACCTCGCGTTGTTAATTATTGGAAGTTCAATTCAAATATCAAATATTGTCCAGACAGTTTTCCGCTGCAGGAAAGCATCGGGTGGCATATGAGTTTTTATATCTTGAAGTGCCTTTTTAAGTTGATGTAGTGATAAAATTGATGTGCTAATTGCATTATTCTACGAATTTAAGAAAGCGTCGATCAGTTTTTGGTGCGTATCTTTAAAATCCAGTAAAAGAAAAAGCGCGTGAAACGATAAAGATATTAATTTTTGATTGTTATAAATGTCTTCCACTTGAGATTTTATTTGCTGCTTTAAAGCTTGCCAAAAAAGTCTATTTACTCATTCTGTTCTTTTTAAAATGCTGAGAGTAGAATCGGTAATCGATGTTTGATTTTTGACTAAAGTTAACAAACGTGCTTGGTTAAGATTGTTTCGGTTTATTTCTTCTTCATAGTGTTTCGCATCACGATCATCAAGGACACCAAATAAGTCACTCGCCAAATTGCCTACGATGTTAAGAATACCGCATTTGCGTCTATCTGTCTTGTAGTGAAGAATTTCGTTTTTCTCTTCGATGCCGATAGGTGGGTAAGTTGACTATTAATTACAGAGCACATTTCTGGTATTTCTACAGTTTTTGCCATGCAAAGCTGATCTATGTTTTTCGCCAAGGTTCTGTATTGTGATAAATCAGAATAATATGTTGTGAGATTGAAGTATACAACAATCTTCCATTGTTGGTTGGTAAAACTGAGACTTCCTGTGTTCTCCAAATAAATACCTGGTTGATGAATAAACTTATTGATATTAAGAGGGTGTGATTTGTTGATGATACTGGATTAATAACTGCTGCCATAGTGACAAAGCTTAGTAGAAGAATTGGCATCACTTTGAAGTTGGTGATAGCGCATGTATGAATTTTACTATAGACTCAATTTCTGGTTCCTTTTGTTTGGAGTTGACAGACTCTAGAAGGAGAGCACTTAGTTTTGTAATGGGTCTCCTAAATGTGGCACCATCACGTCCCTTTATTGTAACTACTCTAGTTAGATTATCTCTACTAAGGTCTAGCTCTATAATACTTCCTAAAGGCCAATTGGTGGGCGGCAGGTTACTGTCCTTTATTAAAACGACATCATCTACCTTTACTTCTGGTTGTTTGCAGAACCATTTATTTCTTTGTTGTAATCCAGTTAAATGATCATTTGACCAATGTTTCCAGAAATCTTGAACCATTTTTTGGATTAGTCTCCATCGATGATTGCCAGAAATGATTTCGTTCAGCAAATTTAATTCTGGAGTTGTAATTAGTGAATCCAAATTTTAGAATTGTCCATGAGTTAGTATTAACGCATTTTTGGACAATTTTGTGAAGTTATGTTTTCGTTTTTCAACAAGTCATTTTTCTACTTGTAACAGACGTGCCATTGCGCTCTTTTTTTAGCATCTCAGTGGTTGGCAGAATACAAATCAATGTCAAAAGGATTTTTGACTAAGTAACGGCCATTTTTGAGACGTCTGTGGCTGGCTACGAACATTTTTTCACACTCTTCTTCTTTCGTAAATGTTCGTTTATGAGGAACCTCTTCTTTTTCCTATAAGCTTCTCAATTTAGAATCTAAATCAGCAGTTCTTGTTGTTATTGATTGTATCACTGTTGAATTGTGACAATCGTCTGAAACACGGCCTAGAAATATCCAGCCCAATTTGGTTTCTTGAGCAACTGGTTTGTAGAGGATGTTCTGGCATATCCCGCGTTAAGTTTTTGAATACTAATGCCTTTACGGTTAAGTTATATTTGGAGGGAAATCTCAGCTTCATGTTAAATTCAACGGTTGAGTTCGGTACTCCAGCATCAGTTTTTCCCATGCCTGTTATTTCTGCATACGCTGCGCTCTTTTTTAACTTAAGTCTCTGACAGGCTTCTTCTGTAATAAAGGTTGCTTGAGACCCAGAATCTATCAGCACGCGAAGCAATTCATTATGACTACCTGACGTTGCTTTTACTAAAGCAGTTCCTAATAAGATTCACTTCCGATTCCATGATTGTGCTGCTTGTACGTTTGTATTAGCGGGCTTTATACTTTCAAGTGCCCCAGTTCGCGTACTGTGTCACAATGCAGCAGAATGTGATGTGAACCCCTGCATAATTCACAAATTTTATTACATGGGAGTTTGTGTTCCGGAAGCAAGCATCTTCGGCATAGTGGGTTATAATATAATTCAATTTGTGAAAGATTTTGGAACTTTTTACATTCAGGTAGATTGTGCTCTACATAGCAGAAACAACATTTAACGGTTTTTTAGTAATCGCTAAATTTGCAGCTTTACTGGATGAGGTTGTTTGTTATCTCGAGATAGAACTCCCAGAGATTGGAACCTTACTTCTAGAAAGGCTAGAAAATCTTTCGCTGTTTGAATTTCTTTTGGGTTCTTTAAAGATGTCTCGTACAAGCGATGAGTTTCCCTGTCTAGCTTCTTTGTTAAAATATTCATCAATATAGCATTCCAAGAATCTAATTACTTGGTTTTTAATTGCATGAAGACATTCAAATACATTAGCATGCAATAATCGTAAACCATCAGCGGATTCTGATGATATTGTTAATGTTCGTATTCGTGAGAAACCGTTTATCATCATCATATGTGGAGCATAAAATATTTCAAGCAGTGTGATAATTTTCCTGCGAGATGTCTAGGTGGTTTACGAGCTTAGCTCGATCTCCTACAATGACTGATAATAGATAATGGATCTTTTCTTCACCAGTTAGTTCATCATTACAATGAATGGTTTTACTGAAGAGGCTTTGAAAGCTTGTCCATTGTTTATAATCCCCGTTAAAACGGGATTTTTCGATCCTGGGAAGTTTTACATTGGATCATTTTACGTCTTGTTTTGAGTAATCTTTCGATACTGTCTTTGCAAGATGGTCTTGAAGATATATGATGGTAAATTCATAATCTTGCTATAGGTTCTCGTACGTTTCGTACGTTTCTCGGCTAAAATACTCGTTTTAAAGCTCTTCTTCACTTGCGTTTTCAATTATCTCGTCGTGATTTTATGTAATCGAGATTCATGAGTTGGTTAGAAGTTTGATTTTTAACTCATAATATGCCTTGGAAATACTCCAATCATCTTTTAGTTTGTGAATCGCGTTAGTGTTGAAGCGAAACATTTTAGTCTTCACATGCTGAATTTTATATCTTTTATGTTGTTGGTCGTCATTGACTTGAACAACCTTAGCTTCAGATTCGATTGGCTGATGCTCATCCGTTAGGAAATATGATGAAGCATCAGCGACCTGTTTATCTAAGTTGGCCTTTTCTTCATCATTTCCTGCTACTTTTAGTTTGGCTTCTAGTAGCAGTTTCAATATATTTGATATTGACAAACAAAGGTTGCGATATTTCAGGTAAATATTAAATTGTCAAAAGTTCGATCGCGGGATCTGTCTGAAAAAATCGCTTTTAAACTGATAGAAAAAGATGAAACGCATGAAATTTAAACCCTAAGGCCAGTTGTCATTCCAACCTTGCACTGTAGATGAAGTTCACTAAATTGCCTATAGACTTGATATAACATTCTTCATTGAAAACATGAAACAAAAAAAATTTGTCGTCGTTCGGAATGTTGACCAAGATTTGACAAACCTCATAAATAAACTGTTACTCAGCCAAAACAGTTGGCTTCGGTTCGTCTAACTTCCTTTATTTAACCCAGCGTGGTACAGATAATAAAATCAAGTTTAACTGGTGGGATTACTTAAGCTGAAAGAAATCAACGCTGCTGGAATAATATGAGTAAATAGATTAGCAAATTTTGGTTAACAAAAGACAAATAAATGAAAATGGTGCGGATCGACTGGGCAATGGATCAACACTAATGAAGTTGTGATTATCACTCGCTGCTGTTCGATATTAAAACTATCTATTTCGCCTCAATTTCGTTAGAAAAATTAGTTAGAAGACTTTGTTAAGCGCGGCGAGATAAGGATAAATTTCAATTTTGAAATCATCGTTAGTCTTCAAGAGGTATAACGAATGTATTCCCTTAGAATATTCAATATTTTAGAGTAAATATTCTGACCGTAAAGTGTTGAATTAGACATATACTAGATCTTATGGTTGGACGAGATTTTATGTTCAATTATATCGCAATTAAATATTTAAAATCAATGGGACACCAAAACATAAAAGCCTTTAGAGGTCTGGAATGTCACATTGTATAAATTGATTGAAAATGGATATTTCTGAGATTCCATTCAACATTTTAAAAGCATTTATAGACCTTAACTTCATCATTTGATAAAAAATAATTGACACATCATTTGTAGGGTAGGTTCAATAGTATTACCAAGTAAATTGGCAACTTAGTTATTGTGTCGGTGTGATGCCACTCTTCTTTAAGAAGTATTTTGATAAATAATTTGGCTTCAATTAAGACAATCTAGTAACGAATTTTAAATAACAATTTTTACTGAATTAGTGAACGTCAGACAAACAAGCCTTTCACAATATTTACAAAGAGGGCAACACAGACCAAAGTATAACCCAAATGTTGAACTTAAAATATTTTGAGCAATTGTCGAAAGGGAATATTGTGCAAAAAAAATTAACAAAGTCGATCGTCTTAAATCTGATTTTATTTATGTCAAATAACTCAGAAGGACATAACAGATATTACGCCAGAAAACCTTAACAGAAAGGAAAAGAACTTTCTATATTTTCGTTGTAAAATAATTCGTTGTAACCTTATTACGAGCCAGTTTGTATGCCAAATAGGACTAATTGTAAGAAAGTCAAAAAATAGCCTCCCAAATAATCAAATTACTAGCTAAATAAAGACTGAAATCATATTACCTAGAATAATAGCTAAAGCTAAAACATATCATGTCTTCGGAAGTGAAAACCAATTAACAAATTAGAGCTATCGGGAAATGTTACATAGCGTTCGCAATAAGGAAGGTCAATAAGGAAATAAAAAGCCCGTTGGACAACAAAATGTAGGTGCACAGTGTTAAATAGAAATAAATTAAGATTCAACAGGGTCGCGTTTACAGAAAGGCCCACTAGGCACTTGTCTTGGGCCCATTATTTCCATACTAATAATTTTTTTCACATTTCATATCGCTAAAATGATAATAAATTTTGTCATCACAATTTTAGGTTAGTTGGAGGCCCGAATTTATAGTCGTTACTACAGCTAGTGCTATAACTATATCTATAGCTTGTAGTGATCAAAATCCATCGCTACAACTAATGCTACAGAATATCAATTTTTTATTTTTGATTTTTCGAAGATTCATAAATGTTGACATAATTATGTGACATATGTCAATATTATGCGAATGTCATTTTGTAATACCTATTATAAAAAAATAATAAAAAAATATGGATGGCTCGTATGATATATTTTATTCATCATCCAGTTCCGATGATTCGTTTGCTGAAGAAAATGTGAGGAGAAAAAAATATTATCAAACGAGGATTGGCGAGAACTATTACGATGACGTCGATTTAGATTAACTAAGTCTACTTTTAATTATTTAGCAACCTTAATAGAAATTAAAAGCAATCATTGTGATAATCGAGGATTACCGTTGTCTGTACACCAGAAATTAATGTTAACCTTAAGATATTTTGCTACTGGTAGTTACCAACTAGTAACGGGTGACCTAATTGATATGAGTCAATCAACCGCCAATAAATTTTTTAAATTTTAAGAGAAATCGCAAAGTTTATCAAATAGATTTATCAAAATGCCATCAAATAATGTTGAATGATCAAACATGATAAGAAATTTCCATGTTTTAAAAAGAATTCCAACATGCATTGGTTGCATAGACGCTTGTCATATCCCCATTCGATCGCCCGGAGGAGACAACGCTGAAATATTTAGAAATCGGAAAAATTATTTCTCAATAAACGTGCAAGCGATTTGTGCTGAAACCTGCAAGTTTCAAGATATTGTAGTAAGGTAAATCGGAAGCGCTCACGATCAAACTATTTTCAATTTTTCGTCTATAAAACGACGTTTTGATGACGGTGAGTTTGATGATAGTATTATTATCGGTGATGGTACATATGGTTGTAGACGATATTTGATTACACCATATAGAAACCCTATAACCCAGCAGCAAAAATCATTTTTTTCTTTATGTTCGACTCAGTTCTGACGACAGGTATTTTTTTTATAATTAGATATATAATTTTTATAATAATAAATTTACTTTTAGCTTCACAAATGAAACTAGATAATTATTTGACCGTCATAATAGCAACTGCTGTGGTTTATAATATAGCTAAGACAACGAAACAGACGACTTTGAAATAGATGAAAGTGATGGTGGTTTCAATTCCATTAAACCAATTCCTTGTACGACCCAAGTAGTTCGGAATATGTTGCTGACACTCAAATAAGGGATCTAAGTTGCAGTCGATTTTAAAAAATTAAAATCCATTTATATACACACATATTTGCCTTTTCCTTGTTAAAAACGCCATTTAAATCAAAAACATTTGCTTGTGGTTTAATCGTGAGTAATATAAATTCGTACAGCTCCCCGTCACCATTATCCTCATCTAATTGTACACTCGATGTTCCTCCACCAGTTCACAGTCATGTTTTTTAGCTGCAATTTCTTTTCGTAATTTACCCTTCCAATTAATGTATACCGACTTAATTTGTTTTTTCGTTTTGTTTGGGCCAAGACACTGAGAATTATATTAATTTTTTATTGTTTTCCAGCAATTAACTTTTTTTTTATTAGAGACCGTCTTTTTATTTTCTATTATATCTTTATATTTTTTAATTATTTTTATTAAATACAAAACTATTTCCGTCTTCAATTCGCGAAGACATTTTTGTTTATTTAAGTACCGGGAACACAATATTTTTTTCGACAAGTCATTATTTTATAGTGAGTTTGTTTTATTTATGTCGGCAGCTTATTTTGAATTCGGGTATTACAGATTTGCTTATAAATAGCAAAAATCAACGCATGCTATAGCAATGGATTACTATAAATTACAAAAAAAATATTTTCAAAATCAGTTGATTTTCGAAAATGCTTGCTATAGTACTAGCAATAGTTACGTCTATAAATATGGACCAAAGTAAAACTAAAAGTTGTTTTGTTCATTGGTTATAATATTTGATTGTTCGAAGTAAAATAATAAATAAAATCTAGTAGTTTCACAAAAAATAAAGAACGACAATGAAAATTTCGTTACCGGCGCATGTCATTAAAACAAAAGAAATGGATGTTACCTTATTGCAAATATTAAATAAATATCAAGCTTGTTTAAATGAAATTGTAACCGACGTTAATTGTGATTTGATGCTTAAAAACAGAATTAGTATCGGAAATGCAATCTAACGTTCATTTCGTGGTCAATTGTTATGGTTATACAAACGACATCGCTCGATGGCCAGAAATTATAACTTCGGCAATGCAGGATTACTTTATTAGAATCACACCATCGCCTTTTTTTGGTGAACTTAATTCATCTAATTTGATGTCTATTGAAGGAACAAGACAAATAAATATAGAAGCTTAAACAAAAATGCATTTACCTGCACACACACGAGAACGGTGAACAATTTCAACGTGATTGCTGTTTGTGTATACACAAACTAATCAAAAAGCATGCTTCTATGTCATCTATGTGTTCTTTAATTTCCAGGACGAAACAAGTGGATCACAGAGATTTAGCTCTAATGCCAGTGAGTAACAGTATACTGGAGATAAGTCCTCAAAATAATCGTAGCAACCATTAAAATCCTGGCTTCCAACGCTCACTTGCTTTTCGCGGTAAAAATCAAAAATGTAATAAAGAGGACAGTGGAAACTACATTGGGGCTTTAAGCTTTTTATCAGAATTTTATCCATTTCTTAGAGCACATATAAGTCAATATGCCAACCTATTAACTACTTTGTGATGCATTTTTTAAGCTGATGGGTGATAGAGTCAGACGGGGCATATTAAATTAATCAAAAAATTGACGCATAATTACAATAACTACATTAATCAGCTTCAGTAATTCTGCGATATGGCCTAAAAGTGTAGTCTATAAGTGTTTTCTATATTGATTCCCATTAATACACATACTGGAAAAACTTAGAGAATGTTATATTGAAGGATTTAAAAAGTCTTGGCATACATATTAAAAACTGCCGTGAACAAGGCTATGATAATGCTTCCAATATATTAACATAGTTCTTCAGTTGAATTTATTCCGTGATCGAGTCGTTTAAGAAACTTAAAGAACAACTATAGATCACTTACAAAAATCAATAAGTAGAGTAGAAAGTGATTATAAAATATATACTACACTCATACCTCGCTTTACGGCCTAGATACGTACCGGGAAACTTGGCAGTAAACCGAAATGCCGTAAAACGAATCATATATTTTTATACAAGGCCATATAAATTTGATAAGATCCTTTCCAATTTTTTAAAAACCGTATACACAAAGTTTTGTTTTTAGCTGAAAATTCATCTATTTCAATCTACACATTTAACTATTTCAATATTACTCACGTTCGCTGTTTTGCCTTTTTCTTCGCTTCCATACGCATATCCTTGCATATTCTTCTCAGTGAAACTTTAGTGATTTTTCCTTGTTCGAAATAAGAAAGCGCTTTTGATAAATCATTTAACGTTAACTTTCGGGAAACATCTGATTCCACCTCTTCATTTAATGGTGGAACCTGTTCTATTTGAAGAAGTTATTCGATAAAAAGAGGTTCGAGATCTGCTTCAACGAAGTTTAGATCCTAGGTTCAAAATGTATTGTCGATTTGTCTTTGATGACTTTTTCCAAAATTCTGTGAGCGAAAATTTACCATCTGTCTCGTTAATCAGTTTCCGAAAAGTTCTGCATAAATAATATGCTTTAAACGTAGCTATTACATCCTGATCCATTTGCTGGATTAAGGCTGTTGTGGTTTTAGGCAGAAACTCAATTGTCACATATTTAGATAAGTCAGCTAAATTAACCGGATGTGCTGGAGCATTATCTAAAAGAAGCAGAACTTTGTTGCTTAAATTTTTGCTTTGCAAATATTTTTTCCAACCTCGGAAAATTCAAGTAGCCCATGAAATTATATGCCAAATCAAAATTAGGTTCAGAGAATATTGGTTGGGATATTACTAATTGGAATTCTCCGTTGATTATTGCCTTCAATCCAAATGCATAATAACTTCTCCATTTTTTCAGCTTAAATTCTATGCGAAACTTCTAGTTTAGTCTCTAATGTAACAGATTTTCGACTTCTCTTTACATTCGAGACACTGTCTAAAGTCGAGAAAGAACGTTTTTGCGACATTTTGTGGGAAAAAACAGAGATATATTGTATATAGACGATTAAATAAACACGTCCTATTTACACAATTTTAATTACAAACTAATAAAAACACAAACATAATCCGTGCTCTATTTCTTCTGTTTTTACTTTTCTATATTGCAACAAACAAAAGCTAAATCGCAAAAAATTAATGCATTAATGCGGGAGTTCCCCGATTTTTCTCTTTTTTTGTTTGGCTGTATAACGAATTTTTTTGACCATTTAACGAAACTGTACCATAATTCTAAGAGGCCGTTATAGCAAAAAGCCGTATAAAGAGCGGCCGTATAGCAAGAAATGTGTGTATTGTAGTAGTATGATGCTACAATTAATTGAATTTTAAAATTAAAATCACCTGCTAAAAGACATTTCGATCTCGTACTATAGTATAAGCAGAGTAATAAACATAACATTTTAAAATGGTCCTATTCTAAACCATACATAAACCACCATAATTAAGAGGAGGTACAGACCCATCTTTTTTGAAAATATGAAACCTTTTCATGGCTTAAGATGCATTAATTATAGTTGGATTAAGGAATGTTTTAGAAGAAAAAAGAACAACCTCCAACCCACCGTTAAAATGGATGAATCTTCCGAGAATAGATCTAATTACTACATTCGGACAACTAAACAACACAAAAAACGGACACATTAATTCTTTGTTATGTGGTTGTGGTTGTCTTGTGGGTTTTTAATCTACCCAACGTAATACAAAATTTAATCGTTTTATACCAGCAAAGGAGAACCTTATGCTAGCGAACGAAAAACTGTCGGGTAGCAACACGGTGAACAAATTAAGAACATCATATTAGCCTATTTCAGCAAAACCAACATTTTTCAATTAAGTTCAAAGAGAACAAGTTTTTATTTGATAAATTCAGGAACCAACGGTACTCAACGATGTTTGAATGCACTGCATTTATCTTTAAACCGAATTCTAAAATTAGACTTAATAAAAATTCAGTTTTGAAAATAATAATTCGCCCGCAACAATTTTTCAAACCATTAAATTTGTCCGAAATCACATTAAGATTTAAATTTTTCATAGTGGGAGGTCCCTGTCTTTCATATAGCGTTTAGTTTCTGATACAAAATGGTTTTAATAGTATTAATTGCAGAACAATGCAGGTTATAAGATTCTACATCGAACCATCACTTTTGGAGAAATCACTATTCTTAGATAAACTCCTTTTCTTCATTATGGGACTCTTCTTTAAGGGTTTAAAATCTAAGAGCTTAAAAGTTTTTTTTTTTTAAATCAAAAGAATAATTTTTCAAGGCCTGCTTCCTCAAAAGAGATAAACAAACAAAAGCAAAACTAATCATACAAATTTTGTAACTGTTTTAACTTTCTAAGCTTACTTTCCGAATATTTTTGAAATTACGTTAGTCTATATTATCGTGGGTATTTTGCAGGTCGAGGAACTCGTTAAAAACATCGCCGCGACCAACATCCATTTGAGATAACAAAACTGTGTTAATGATTTTAAGTTATGATAATTCGTATTCAATTTTGCATTTCTATTAAAATTATTGTGCTATTTTAAAACAAATATGCTAATTCGTGAGCGATATTTTAAATAAATAAAAATATAACAGTCGAAATGCATTCAAAAATATTGAATTTAGTAATCGATTAAACGTTTAAAGGTTAATATATTTTGTAACATTAGCTAATAAGAATGCTGTAATAATTAAATAACACATATTGAAATATAGAAAGCTGTCTACTGCTCAAGATGATTATAACGAAAGATTATAATTTTAAACTGATTTATGCTTATTGGTTTTGTTTATTGATCATACTTATTCGATCATTATTCGATCACCATATCGAAACAAAGCTGTCGATCTTATCATCCCAATTTAAATAATACAACATTCATTATAATAAAACAACAATTTATTTGAACTTACAAGCCACGAATTTCCGTATCCAATTATAAATACATATATGTATGTATAAATCGCATATATTCGTCACATAAAATGCACATAAATTAAGTTTTGCTTGTGTCAAAATTATTGTTGCTGTTCTTTTACTATTAATGATTTGTTGTATAAGACTGCAAAAAAAAAACGCAAACGCAAACTAAATTATGCATAATATATTTTTCTTCTATATACATGGCATGACTCCATCCGATAACAATAGAAATGTTGAACATAATTCATTGCATGCATACATAATAAAATAATTTTAAAAACAAATGTGCTACACTCGAGCAACACAAACATTATAACCAAATTCCAAATTTATTTATTAATGTTACATAAAATATTAAACAACGATATACAATAAATTAGCAGGAATTAAATAATTAAAATTTCAAACTAAAGTCATTAAACCAAAACAAAAAAAATATTATATCGATCAAAGATCGAAAATAAAATAATTTCCAATCAATAAATTAATAATAAAATTATAACATTCGTTGAAATTATTTAAGTTAAATTTCTTTTTTAATACAGATTCCAATTAAATTACAATTATTCCATAAAATATCACAAGTAAAACTTTAATTAGAGATACTTTATGCGGGAGTACACGGTACCCATTGAGCAAGTGGGAACGTGATTGAAACATAAAAGAATAATCGGTTTGGTTTAACGAAACTTTTAAGTCAATAAAGGTTTTTTAACATTTGGGCTCACGTTTATTAAATATTGGTTGTAAATATTTGTAGATATTCGTAATCGGTTGATATTCGTAATCGGTTTTTTTCTGGACGTAGAGGCAGGCTGATTTGTCAATGACTGGGGACAGTAGGGATGATTTGTTGGGCTTGTGGATGGGAATGGCTTTGATATATTTCCGCGGGAGGGGGATGTAAATGTTAAAATGTATAATTATTTTTATATTGTTTTGTATTTTTATGTTTTTTTAAATTTTTAGATTTTTGTATTTTTATATTTTTTATATTTTTATATATTTTGTTTTTAGGTTTTTATATTTTTTATATTTATATATTTTTTAAATTTTTTATATTTTTATATTATTTTTTTGTATTTTTTGTATTTTATATTTTTTATATTTATATATATTTTATATTTATATATTTCTTATGCTTTGTGTTTTTTTATATATTTTATATTTTTTATTTTTTACATTTTTTATATTTTTCGTATTTTTATATTTTTTATATTTTCTATATATTTTATATTTTTAAATTTATTATATTTTGTTATATTTTTATTTTAATATTTTTTAGTTGTTAAATTTGTTATATTTTTTATAATTTAATTGTAAATTTCAATCGAAAACTAATTCAATTTATTCGCTCCTACGGCTTACAGAAATTAGCCCATGAATAGATTTTTTTACCCTAAAAACACTGCAAGATTTCAGAAAAATGGTGGCAGATTGGAGTTCCTGATAAGATATGACAAAATGCAGAGCAGTTCATTATAATTGTGATTGTCTTGTGCTAGCGACCGAAAACCGGGCCAATTCTGTCATTACTGATTTCCCTTCCTTTCCCTTTGCCACTTAAAAAAAACTAACTATCGATTGCTTAGGTGTCTGCAACCGGGTCAAGTCTGTTATATCTAACATTCGATCCACTCCTTCGGTTTTGTTATATGTAATACGGGTGTGTGGTGGTGCTCGGCATACCGGGAGTTCCTGGTTCGTCCTTGGCCGTACACCCTAATCAATATATCAATCAAATTCGGGCTCACGTTTATTTAATCAGTTATTAAGTGTTTTGTCATTCATTGTATCAGTTTTTTAATATCCATCTATTGTGATTATCAATATTTTACAGAAAATTAATGTTGCTGTTGTGTTCGTGAAGATTCCCGAGTAAATTACATTAACATTAAATTAATATTGCTACTCGTTATTTATGTTATTATATTATAGGCTATAGAAAATAAGCTCATTAGAGCAAACAAACACAGAACGAGAAAAAGCAGCAATAGAAATGGTCATAAAAAGAGCCGCTGACTCTGATCGTCGAAAATAAAACAAACGTGCAAAAAATTCAAAAAGAACGACAGACTCGCTCTTCTATGCTATTCGGACGGAACGAAGCCTATTCAGTCAGAATGCCACGTTTTCAAAATCTAGACCTTGCACGGTTATACCGCACATATTGGGACCAATTTCTATTGAGTACATTGGTTGTAAATCTTTAAATTTTGAAGGGAAGAGTCCTTAAAAATAAATTATTCCAATATTGTTCGCTTCTTTAATAGTGCATTGGCATTTGCTGCCATAGGATTCTTTTAATGAAGAAGATATGGTTCCCACTGGAGAGATTTACTGCTTTAAAATTGTTGGTCAAATGTATCATGCGACCTCTAAAAGCGTGCACCCAAGAGGACGAGAAAATGCGAAATATGCACAACTATATATATTTGCTTGATTCTGTAAACTGGTACAATGAAATAATAAGTGACAAGCACAACAAAACTTGCCACAAACAAACAATGCAGAAAATGTTAGATTTTACGTTAATAAATAATGAGCTTGCAAAATCATACGAGATAATGCAAGAAATAGAGAGATCTTTGCACAATGATCCAAAAAAGGATTAAAGAAAATTAAATGCCCCAATAGCAGCAAATGAATATGCTGTCGTGTTTAAAAATATGAATGGTGAACCATCATTTAAAAAAATTTGGCAGTAGTTAAACAATTTGGGAAACCACATATTTTTATTACAATGACCTGTAATCCCAAACGTACTAAAATTGATGAAAACCTGGATGGTTGTAAACCCGAAAATAAACCAGATCCTATTGCTGAAGTCTTCAATTCAAAATTGAAAGCATTGTTAGAAAATGTCAGACCAGGCCATGTTTTTAGAAAATAACGTGCAATGGTGTATGTAATTGAATTTCAGAAGTGAGGTTTACCTCATATGCATTTGTGAATCATCATAGGTAACGAAGATAAACCTCGAACAACGAGGTCGATAAAATTGTTTAGGCAGAGATCACAGTTTCCAAATGAATTTCAAAACGAACCAAATGCAAAAGTCAATGAATATTATACCCCAAATATCAAAGACGAGATTTGACGCAAGATTCTGACTTATAATTAAAAGGGATTAATAATTCTGGGTTGTTCTTTGCAACCCATATTTATCACATCATTAATGTGAAATTTTTGCACATCTGTAAAAAGCGTCAAATATGTGCAAAAAGGATATGATTGTATGAATGTAGAGATAACGCATAACGAAGTTCAGAATTTCTTTAATTCCCGTCACATAAGCCCCCAGAAGCGGCGTACAAACGCGTATTTAATACACTGGCAATCGCATGCCTAAATACTATGTGTTTAAAATAAGGAATTGAACCTCCTTACAGCAGCGGAATTGAACCTCCTCCATACTAATGACCCCGTGCAATGACCCTGAACGATTTTATTTAAGACTATTCTTGCTAAATGTGAAAAATCTTTTGAATGTTTACGACCTGGCAAAAAACTTACTTGCTGAAGATACTGAGTGGGATAATGCTCCCATAAAATTGCGCAGTTTATTTGCGCATATAGAAATCCAAGAGACATTTTGACTTTTTGAAATAAACACAAAAAGCTATGACTAATGATTTTGAACATCACAGGAAAGTGCTTCTGAAAACCAAACATTGAAATTATTGTTCGACAAAACTCTGTAGACTATAAATTAGGATTCCTGCAAACGACACTAATTAATGATATCCTGTCTGAATACGAGTTGGACTTTGAATGAGAAAAAAGGGAACTATTTGAATCTCAGCTCAATTGTGAGCAAAAAAGAATCTGCGACATGATAATGAAAGCCATCGATGATAAGACAGAGCCGAACCGGTTATTCTATGTTGATGGAGCAGGAGGAAGTGGGTAAACATTTTTATATAACTCTTTATTAAGTGTATTAAGAGGGAAAGGGTCAAATATATTACCGGTAGGCTCCACTGGAATTGCTGGAACTCTTTTGGAGGGTGGAACAACATATCACTCTCAATTTAAGTTACCAATGCCCTAACCAGCTCATCAAGAATTCGAATGAAATCTGCAAAGGTAGATATGATAAGGGCTGCCAAACTCATTGTTTGGGATGAGACTGGAATGACACCCGAAATCACACTTGAGGTAGTCAATAGACTTCTTAAGTAAGTTTTCAATAATGAATAAATATTTGAGAATATGTTAATCCTTTTTTCGAGGAGTTTAAAGGCAAATACGGCTAGTCGTAACCAGCCAGCAACCGAAAATAGAAGAAACCATAAAACACTGTTCTATTGTATCCAGTGAAGTTAACTACAAATATGAGAACTGAGGAGACAAAAAATTTGCACATTGTTTGATCGAGTTGGTTGATGGTAAATTAACCAACTAACATAACCTTGGAGTAAATATTTTTGGAATACCCGGAGAATTTAATTACAAAGGTGCAATTTTTCCAAAAACGTTTACGGCTGTGAACTCTAAACATTTTGCCAATAGAGCAATATGTCATTTAAACGAGGACTCACTAAAAATGAATGACGACGTAAAAGGAGAAGAGAAGATATATTACATTGTGGATTATGTAGCTACAGTTGAAGAAGAGGAAAAAACAAATTTACCAACGGAATTTTTAAATGACTTCACCAGACATGACTGTACATGCTTTAAAGCTAAAAGTTGGATTAATAGTAATATTACTTAAAAATAATTGCACAAACAGAACTTTGTGCAATGGGCCACGCTTTTTTAAACTCAAATGAAAGCAAACATTATATTTTCGAATTAAATTAGCTCCTTCTGGCAACAATTTTCCTTTTAAAGCATTGCCACAGCTAGTTTAGGTACGATGTGATTTTTATAAAAAAAACTATTTCGTACGATAATTTCCTACGATAACATTTAAAAAATAAATTTTTCAATAAAAAAAATATTAGCATTTATTGAAACATATTTTTCTACCATATTCCTAGCCATTTTTAAGGTAAATTTCTGCGCTGAGCACCAGACAGAAAATCTTTTACATCTTTGGCATTCGAAACTATTTTACCATTTAGATAATCCGCATTGATTAAAATATCTGAATGCCTCAAACCGTTCAAGACACAACATGGTTAAAATAAATGCCGTTTAACATTTTTTATGTTAAACAGTATGCAATTTTCTTTATAGTACGAAGCAGTGCGGTTCATCTTTCGCGTATGCTGACAAATATTCATTTAATTAGAGAAGTACATCCAAAAAGGCAATGTAGCCAGAAAATACACTTATAGATAAACGTGTTATATATTTTGATGATGTAGTCTACCAACGAATGAATTACCTTCCAGAGAAAAACAGCGTGCAGAAGTGCTATCCATAACTCAAAATCAACATGTATAGAATTTTAGAATTTCAGGGTGGTGTATCCTCTTTAAGAACTACTGAATACAGAAAGCCGGGTTGCCAGTCTTAAAAAGTTAAAATGTCTCAAATTATTGATTTGTGGTGTTCTAACAGATTTTTTTTTTTTTTTTTTTGATTTGATGAATCCCTTATGTTGAGATACTCTTGTCGCTTGGGACAGGTTTTAGAGTTTGATGTATGATTTCCATTACAGTTACCAGATTTAAGGTTTGTTAGTAAGTCCTTAATTGTGCATTTCTGTTCATCAATGTGGTTAAGACTGCATTATTTAGATTTTGATTTCATGTTGCAATTATTTGTGGTAAGTCCATACAGCTGGCTTTTAGTACATTGTGTTAGCCGTTCTAATTTTTTATGAAGAACATCCCATCTACAAGGAATATAACCGATGCACCATTGATTTCTTAGATCTGCGTATGTAATTGAGCTCGGAAACGACATGAAGCACATCGCATTTTTTTTACTAATGCCATCTTTTAGATGAAAATACGATTTAATTCACATTATCACTTTAAGTAAGTTATTTGTTGGACTAAGTTAATGAGTTAAAGCTTTACAAAAAATAACCAAGATGTTATTGGGGAAGTTAAAATTTAAAAAGTTGCGTTTTCTAATTTCATTTTCTGGAGATAACATTGCTATACTAAAATAGCTGAATAAAATCACAAATATTTACAAACTTGTGCAAATCCATGGCACTGAAAAATATTAAAGAAAATCTTATGAAAATTTTCTCAAATAATTGGAAACTGCATTAAAATTAATATTTGTTATATATCTATCTGTATATATTTAACTATTTACATATTTTATATATATGTATATATATATATATATATATATATATATATATATATATATATATATATATATATATATATATATTCATATGTATGAGTAAATAAATAAAATCCATTAAAACTATTTTCAAATTATTCTTCCTGAAATAACAAAAATTTTCTATCTGAATTAAATCATCTCGAAAAATTGTTTGGTAAAATTTTATTTAGTTATCAACAAAAATTTAATTCTAACTATTTTAATTATTTATTACATTTATAGTATTTTGTTGTTATTTATTTATAAAAATTAAATTATTTCCTAAATTATTATTATGATTATTTATCAACATAATAAAATCTCTAAAATTAAAATTAATCAAAAATAAAAATAATATTTTAATTTCTCTCGGAAATAAATACAATTATAGCAATATAATATAATTATTTTTAAATAAAATAAATCAATTTAAAAATTAACATTTTGATATTTACAAAAATTTTCTCTATATAGAAAAAATAGATCCGAAACTATATTGTAGCAAGTGTTTTTTTAATGTACATACTTTGTATTTTAGGAATGTTTCCCTAATACTGAAGAGCATATCGAAAAATGGAAATATAAACTACCCTCGGGGATGTTTTGTTAAAAAATAAAAAATAAAAATTCGAAATTTTGTGCCATCTACATTTTTAACAATATTATTTACTTCCGGCGGATAAATCAATTTGAATTGTAAACTAAAAAAAATTTTATTGAATCCATAAAAGTACTAATATTATGCTAATTTTATTAATGGTATGAATTCGATTATTTGTATATTTCAACGATGATAAATAAATCGATCAAAATAAATAATAAATTAATTTGATAATTATATTTAGATTATTGTAAAAATGCAATTAGGACGTAAATAGATGGGAAAATTAATGCATAATATATTTTAACTTAATTTTCACAAATTATAATCGAATAATGCAATCGAATGATTGGTGAGTCGTGTAAGTAGATTTTTGGTGAACATATCACCTATGCTACATATTTGTTACGTTTAGTTGGTTTCACTTACGTTTATACCTTAAGAAAACGAATTAATTTAAACGAAACAAAACTAATTGAAGTATTAATAATTTACGATAGGCAATTGTTTTTGTAGTTAAAGTAGTTTTAGTAGTTAAGCCAAGGTGGTTCTGTCAAAAGGGTAACAATTATTTAATCGTTTAATAAAAAATTAAAATTTTTCTGTTAAAGTCAATTTGATAAGTTGTTTTTCAGTGGATATGACCTAGACGTTCTTGGTGTTTGGTTTCTTCTAGGTTGTCAGTTAAAAAAAAGGTTTCAGGTTTCATAGTAATTGATAATGGAAACTTTGTTTATGTATGAGATTAGACAACTCCTTAATAATATGTAGGTACACGAATTTATGATAGCTATAGTAAATTCTTTTCTCATAAAAGTATGCACCTTGAAACTGGTAACCTACTTAGCTAGTTACTATAGAGATTCGATATCAGATGATATTCGCAAAGATATTGCGGAAATCTTTTACCATACAGACAAATAGTATCAAGAACAACGCAAATTTGTAGACTGCCAAAGCATAATTTATTTTAAAGTCACCGAACTGGTATATTATTTTTCCTCAACCTATTGTGTTAACCGCAATGAGGCACTTGACACTTGAAAGTTATATTGTTGGGCTTTAATCAATTTTCAATAAGTGTCAGAAATGTGTCAGAAAGCAGTGAAATGTTCATTGAACTTTTCTACCGTTACAAATATAAGCACAGCATTACTAATGGCCGTAATGCCGTTGTCGAAGGCAATTACCATAAGGTGTTCAGATGGCAGTGTATACAAAATTAGATACAAAAATTACTATAAAAACCAGTGTGAGAGTTACCAAACATTAGAGGCTAGTATAGGTACCTATCACGATGTTTTGTGACCTTTAAAATCCCGGTTTTCAATATGAAAAATAATACCAAAAAGTGTCACTCGAGTCATGAAATTGTACCTGTAGCATTCGGTTAATCAGAAAACGGTTTAGAGGGTGGCACACAAAGTATGTCTATCCAAAAGATGTTATGGTGTTTAAATAAAAAATTCAAGCACATTTTAATTTGAATTAAAGGTGTAAAAGCTAAAACTTCTGAGTTTAGTGTTAATTTTAAAACTCAACCGAGCAAAAACATGTTTCTAAGTGATTTTCGTTTACGACTACCAAAAATACTTACTGTACAATTATAAGTTTAATTTGAACTCATTTTGAAACTAGGTTGCGCAATATATTTAAATTCAAGATCAGTTAATAGACTCTTGTTGGTGTAAAAAACTTCCCTATTTTAAACTAAATAAAAACCCTATTTTCAACTCCTAACCCAATCTTGAAACATTCTTTAAGGGTCATCAATAACACTGGATAAACTACAAATGTTGGTGCTATTTACTAATGAGGACAAAGAGATTAAAATTAAAATTTTGCTTTTGCAGCATTGAAATAACCCTGAAAACATCAAATTTCGGTAAATTTAAGGAGTGGATTAACAAAGTCAACACCAAAGAAAAGCAAAAAATGTCCAAATATTTTAAGAGTGTCAAAATATTGTTGTTTTACATAAGTCATCCAAAAATGCTTGACCAACTTCTGCACTCTTCAAGGAGTGGTACAGTAAATTGTTGATCTGTGAAGTTTATGCACTTGGAAGCTAAATATTGTGGATGTATCATGCCTCCTGTCTGACACAGCGTACATTTGTTTGGACATTGAATATTGAAAGGTTAATGCATTAAGAGAATCATAGATTTTCCACTCCTTTTTTCTATATCTAAGCAACCATTTTTAGAATTAGTTCAATTAAGTTGCTTATGTGGAATGCGCATACATTCAAGTAAGGCGTGGTAGGTTTCGTTAAAAACTCTTGGTAAGCTTGATATTTGACGTCATTTATAATTCAATGAACTAATACTTCGTACAGTAGTTCCACATAACCTTAAGCTGCAATCACTGTATTTACTAGGAATATTTTCCAGCTGGTTTAGGAGGTATTAAGTAAAACTCAGTACTTTTAAATGTATGACATACATTTAAAAGTACTGAGATAATGATGTGGATAATCGCCCATAAATTGTTTGGTTGGTTTTGGCTTATTTTTGAATCAGATGAGGCATTTTTTGGACCAATAAGATTGTCGAACAATTAACAATTGCGCTTGTTGACCAGTATGGCCGTGTTCCTCATAAAAATATTAAGTGACTAATTCAGTTAAATGACAATGTATTGACATAGTATTATCTGCTGTTTTATCTCAAATGATTGATCAGAATTTCTATTTGTTAACCCACGAGTTATTTCCTTTGGACCTTGAATCTTGGCCACCCGGTGAGATACAAAGGTGTTCATCTTGACTGATCAGGAATTGATCCAACTCAGCACAATTGTGGAGTCTGTCCACAAGACTACTCTGTCCAATATCAATTACATAGCCTTTTTAACCTAGTCGGTAAGTTAAGATAACAAAACAACACTATGCATAGTTAAAGCCTCGGTATTGTGATTGTTTCAAGAGGTGCTACTCGATAAATTTAGGAACGGAGTAATATCGGTCTTTTTTTCGTCGAATAAATTTACATATGCACCAAATTCTATTTGAGAAGCATAAAAAAACTAGCCACTATTTGCGAAACTCCAGCCACTCAATTTCATAATTTTTGGGCAACGGGTGACTCCACTCGATATTTACTTGCCATAACTACTGTAATGTGACTTTAGGTATTAGATTTATAGGACCAGTCAACCCCAATAGATCGTAGAATCTTGCTGTATCGGAAAAAAAATTTACCAGTACCGATTTGTCGACTAAAAATTCAGAGCTATCGAATTTAGGTTTCCACGTTAACCCCATTCAGTTTGCTCATCATCAACGAGTTGTTGGAGAACTAGTGCTGCAAAGAATGGTGCACATGCAGTGGTAATCATTCTTAGTCCAAAGGTGATGATCTCTTTCAAGGTGATGATCGCAAATCGATATTTTCGAAATCTAACAATGATCTCGAAAAATGTTTGTTGAATCGTAGCCCCGATTTTGATCATGTTATTAAAGGATACTCCGTAGATGATAGTGCTGATGCGTCGAACACAACATGAAGTTTGGTTGCACTGCTTTCGAATTTCAAAGCAACGTGATGCATTTGGATTTAAAGATGGACTCATGTGACCCAATTGGTTATATTTTCGCATGAAATCACGATATTGTTCTTTCAAGTTTTCACTTTTCAAGAGTTTATTCTCCAATAAATGTAAACTTTTAGCGGCTATTGATTTGGATTCACCCAACTCTCGAAAAGATTTTTTGATGGGTAATTTTACAATATATCGGACATTGTTATGGCATTCATTTGGTGTGTTCACGAAAATAGGGTTCCACTTGTTTCTTTTCGACTGTCAAAACAGTGGACGAATCACAATTCTCAATTTTCAAAAATCTCTTAACCTGGTCGAATAGATCAACCTCGGCATTAGTAGACATTTCCAGAAGTTCGGTCTTGGATTACTCGACGCTCTTTTTTCACTTAACAATGGTAAACTATCCCCTATAGTTTTCTTTGATTTCCAATCCGAGCGTCTTGGAAAATTTCAGCTCCTATCAACATATCAATGCGTTGAGGAACATTAAAATATGAAAAGCCAAATGAATGTGGCTTGGTATGCTCCATTCTTCAATATTAATTTTTCTTGAAATTGTCTGCTATGTTTTTAAAAAAGAAGCAAGAAATTTATCTTAGCCCTGAAGTCAATTGTTCGCGATTTGATTACTGCGGTAGTTAATTTCGAAGAAATTGGATAGAAATTGGGTAGAAAATGGGAAAGCGGTCAATTATAGTTTGGAGTCCTTTCCACTGACTACCGGTAAATTCATGTTGTTTTTGCATAGCAATATCTTTCTTTTGACTGTTGGGATTTGGTGCCTGTTCTGCAATCACCTTTGGAGCTAAACCAAAAATCTCTCAAACATCACATCCTAAATATAAAAATTGTTGGAGAGAACAATAACAATTTTGATGCAATCCCGTTTGCATTTGAACGACATATTAGCCTTTACATAACCTAATACTTCTTGTGATGAACCACAGGCGGTTCGCACAAACGTAGATATTGGATGGAGGAAAACACTATGTTTCCGAATGAAATCTTCAGCTCCTTTACCCAAAGCACTAATGGTTGCTCCACTGTCCAACAAACCATTTATTTTAGTTCCTTCAATCTCCACCAAAGCGTAGAGATGGTTATCAAGTGGGTCAGAACGGTCATCAAGTACAGCTTCAGCACATCGAGCATACAAGTGTTTGCGGTCAGAGAAATATATTTTAGAACGAAGATACCAAGAGCTCGGAAAATTATATTTGGTAAAGCTTTTCGAACATCGCGAAATAGGATTTATTATTGGTACTGACCTCCTGAACTCGGTCTTGGACACCTCAGTTGTGGTCGTTGTAGGATTGCTCGTGGTCCGAATCTTTGCTGTCGGAAATGATGTGGACCATCCATGAGGATAGTCCACTCCATCTCCGGGTGTGCCACTTTCGATGAGCAATCAGGACAATGGACAGTTTTAACTTCGCCTCTTCCGCCAACGTAACAAAAAGTGTTTGAGGGTAATTCATATTTAAACCAAGTGTGACCTGGCAGTTTACAATTAAAGCAAACAAGTAGTTTAGGTGGTGCATCTTGATGGTGATAATTTTCAGCGTTATTGTTGTAAGGAGCATAACTCATTTGGTTACCAGGCGCTTGACTCAGGGGAGAGTACACTGGACAGCCAGGAAAAGTTAAGCTTCTAAGTGTTGAATCACCCTTGGAAGCTTACCCTGTGGTGATATCATATTTGTGACAACCGGTAAATAGTTCTGAGATGCAGACACTTCATAATTGGGTGTTATGATTTCTCATATTTAGCGCAGCTTCAGGAATAAAAGATAAGCGTTTCCACGATCAGATTTGTCTACCTGCTAGTTGTGTGATTAAACCCACTCGCATAATAGTCTTTAAGATACTTAAAAGCTCGTGCTCGGTCAAAGGGGTTCGCATAGGCATAGCCATTGACAAAATCTCAATAAAATCGACGAAGCTTTCTTTTGGTTTTTGTTTACGGTCTTCCAACTGTTTGCGAATATCACTACCTGACCTACGATCCTGAAACCGGTGATAAAAAGACGTGCGCAGCATAGACCAATTGCAACCCGGATATTGTTGAAAAGTGAGCCAAAGTGTTCTTGCGCTGGTCTACTTAATAAGAAATGTAGTTCCTGGGTGCGTTGAATAACCAGCATTTAAAGAAGTGACCTCTGTTTGGTTAAATGGTGGCCTCTGGGGTATAAATGTACCTGGCGAATCTTGCTTTGTAGTAGCCGTTGGAATTTGAGGATATTGTGCCACCAGAGGAGGATTAGGAATACTTTCCATAACTAAAGAAGGATCGAGATAACCGTTTAGGAGTCCCGACTTACTAATTACCTCTGAAACTCGTCCTGTCTAGTGCTTGCGTTAGTTAACTTCTGCGATACTGCTCCCATTTGAGAAACTAGAGCAGCCAATATTTTGTTAAGATCGGGAGCACCGAGGAAGTTAGCTGAACTCGACTCGAACCACAATATGTTGTGCTACTTTTTCCGAGGAAGTAATAGATGTGGTATGAGTCGGCGAGTTATTACCAGACGAAATCACTGGACGCTCTGCACCAGCCCCATCTAAGGAATTAGCACTGACTCAAATGGCGTTTGAGAAAATTTGGGATTGGAGTCCCTTGAGACTTTGATTTAAATTGCCAGATACCATCTCTAGATTCTCAGGATTATTCTGAAGATCAGGTAGTGAATCCGAAATTGATTCATTTCCTGATTCTGATATTTGTTCACGCACTACCTCTCCTGCTGCCAACGAAGTTATATGATCGCTTAGTGGAATCTCTGAGGTTTTTATTTTATTAACTAATGTGAGTAATGTTTCACATGTTGTGGACAATTTGCCCGCGACGCCTTGTACTGATTTCGATGTTGAAATTCTTTCTACACGAAGAAAAATGTGAGTTCCTCGACACAACAATGCATCATAATTGAAGACTACAGACATGTTAAGAAGAGGGTCTTGCAACCCTACTTGAAGTTGCTTTAACTTTGAAGTGAAACTTGACATCTCGAGCTTCGGAGACTTTAGGGCCCTGAGGTGTGATCGTTTTGGTGCGAGAGCAACATCAGCTAATTCCCGTTGGAAGCATGCATAAAGTTCTTTTAGTTGATTTTGGAGTGATCCTTTGATCTGACGAATCTCGCACTCAATCAGAAACTCGTCTGATTCAAGATGTTGACTTTTCATTAAAATATACATTTTTTTTTTATTTTTTTTTTAATGGCAAATCTTGAGGCAACAAAAGAAAAATTTCAAAAAAATTAAAGAACTTAATAATTATTATAACTATTTTACTATATATAAATAAATTTGGATACTTTGGTTGATTTTGGTATATATTGTAAGGTTGAGAATGTGGTAGACAGTGTTTCAGCCGAAGAACAGAACTCAGATACGACTACAGTTTATGGGATTGACGGGATTATTTCGAAAGTTCAAGAAAAACTTTAATATTGTTGCAAAACTTTGGAAGCGCGGTACCTCATTTATATGCTAAATTAGTGAATCGCTAAACGTTAGCAATATATGACCCTAATTTAGAACATGAAGTGGTTACCGATGCTTGATCGAATGGGTTAGGTGGAGTTTTGTTGCAAATCAATCAGTATAAGAAAGACGGCCTGTGGCCTATTTAAACAGACAAACCACCCAATGTGAACAAAAGTACCATTCATACGAATTGTAAGCCTTAGCCTTAGTCGCGATGATAAGCGATTGTGCGTCGTTACAAAGTTGCTCACCAAAAAAAATTTAATACCAAGAATTTTAATATGGAGGCTAAAATTGGCAGATTACGATTTTGTCATGAAATACCGGCCAGGAGTACAAATGAAGCATGTGGTGGTGCTGGAACGGAATACAAACGATACGGAAGAACTGATGCATCTGACCATTTTACATGTTTATAAAATGACTAGTAGGAAACACGATGAGCTTGATGGTATGTGCCTATTGTACGAGGATCTTAGGAAAATATTTATTAGTTGAAACGACCACCTCAGATTGCAGAATTACGTCAGATACACCTCGATTATTTCACGGATAAATGCCAACTTATTTATAAGACTTACGCAGGGCGCATAAATGTGTCATTCCTAGAATGACTCATTTATGAATTCACCTAACCAAACCACGACTATATGGGATATATGGAGTTTAGAAGGTAACAAAGATGCTGCAGAGAAATTTTTAGCATGGACCATTTCCTTATACGTGTAAGTTGTTTCAAAGCTTTTGTGAAGACAATGTTATAAAGCATGAGCGAAAGTCCAATTTAAAGAAAATGTAACCGCACAATACTATCTATGCTGAGGGCTACTATATGCGAAGAAGACAACAAATGGGATTTCGAAATTATTCAATTGCAATACAACAAAACAACATACCAAATTCAACTACTGGAAATTCGCCACAATATTTAGTTTTGACCTAAAACCCGATGAGTATATTGAAAACCAAATTATTACTCGCGCTGCGGTTAAAGAGACGTTCAATTATAAACACCAGAAACAAAGGAACTATAACGAGGGTGCTATGGGACTATTACGAGGGACCGAGGGCAGATTTTTAATGAAAGTTTATTTTTATGAAACGTTTTGAACCACGTTTTTAACCACGTTTATTTCTAGCAGTGTTTAAAGCAACAGTTAACTGTCCTCCTGTGGCATTTTCCAAAGGTGGCAAGCCTAATTGATAGGTTCAATCCGTTAAAAAATTATAATGATCTGGTAACGATGATCTGATGATACAAAGTGTCAAATTTTATAGAATTTTATATGGTAATGCAACACCCTAATGGTTTACAATAGTTAAATGCTTCGGATAATAATTTTGAATGTAAGAAAGTACCTATATTAGAAAGCAAAAACAACTGAAAGTCTTTTTTTATTGAATACACATCTTTGATGCTTCAAAAAACCTTCAAATTCAAAAAAACGGAATCGAATCGATCGAAAACTTTGCCCCAAAACCTGTTATAGATTTCTCGTTCACTGTATAATTTCATCTCTAATAAAAGTTATTGAACCAACATAAGTAAAAGTTGATTTGCTCAATATAACGACAGAAACACAGTACGTATTCGACTATTTTGACAACAAAAACAAATGAAACTCAATTATATATGTATGTGGATAACGTTCCACTGTACGAATCCAATAATACTTCAAGTACAATAATTTCAATGACAAGGTTAATGAATAAAATAAAATAAAAAAATGTTCCGCATCTAAAACAATCGCATCCACCTCCACGCTCATCTGCGCTATATATAGCAAATGAACATATTAAATGACCAGAAATTACCTACAATTTACCTACAAATATATTACAGTACAATTTAATTGTAATTCGATCCTATACTTATCGTTATGGTCTATGTAATTTAATGTAAATTCATAAATAGACAACCCATAACCATTATTATTATGTATCGAAAGTAAATTGCCCGACATTATATGATTTAATGAAACAGAATGAATTATTTCGCCATTCGTGTGTACATGACTAAAAAATTGTTAAAGAATTGAATTTTAATAGTTTGTTTACATGAAATATTGAAAGTACATAATATAAATAAATAAATTGGAAATCAATATTTAAATTAAGAACTAAGTATATACCGCGGGCGCACATACGACTGTTAGTTAATAATTGGCACGAAAAATTTGTTTGCCAAAAATTACAAAACTATCGTTGCCACGGGCCAATTTTAAACAATTAATGCAATTCGTTTCGTGTGTACAGTGTTTTTCTATATTACATGCGGCATGACATTTTTGACGTTTAACAAACCGTAAACATATATAAATAGTTTGCAAAACTATTAATTAATTAACAAATTTGTATAAAAGAACCATACACGAATTTTGTACTAATTTAATTTATTAATTGTTGTATGTCATCCAGCAGAATTCCGGCGACATATTTAATCGAAAAAAATGTATTTTCTAGATACATAATATGTTGCAAACATAGATTTCTACAATCTTCAATGCATTTACTGTATAATTAAATTTGTAATGGTAAACTAGTTTTTTTATAAAACTTGTTTTAATAATCTTTACCGGAGTATTCTCGTTTGGTATTCCAAATGAATAATAAAACTTTTATATAGTAAAAGTAATTTTATATTGCCGCAGCGGACACTATTCATACAATTCATTCAAAGTTGCAGTTTTATTTATAGTAAAAGTGCATTGAAAGTTTTGAAAAAACTTTGAAATAACAAAGAGTCCGTCAACACTTTGTTTGCAAATAGTAAGGAAATGATGAACCAATTGACAAATATAACTGATGGAAATCAGAATGACCTTGCCGGTAATTTCCTTTTAATTCAAGAGTTAATTCTTCCATGGAAATGGAACAGCGACCAAAATTGGTATAGAAAGGCTTTCAAATAAAGATCATATTGTTCATATTTTAATGAAAACTATCGCGGCATAGCTCTCCTTTGGACTTTGTTCGAATGTTTGCGATGGCTGAAAATACTTTACAAGTATGTGCGTTTATGTAAAATGACCGTATTGCAGTCACAAGCTGTGTCAAAGTTGAGAACAAGCTATCAGAAATTGCTCTATCCGGGATGCTGTTTAATCGTTAGAATTTTTTTTTTGTTTTAAAAGCTTACTATGGATGTAAAATCAATGAGTCTAAAAAACCAAATATATGATCACTGATTTTAGAGCACAAGACGCAATGGGTTTTATTAGTGGATACAACATAATTGGAAGAGTAACAAGTTGCCGATATCTTGGGTTCCTTATCACTCATGATAATTGTGTGGGAGGAGATATTACAGCGCGCCTTGTCGCTTGTATAACCGTGATTTGTATATCCTTCGTCCACTGCTAAAGTCTAAATACCTTGCAAATGCCAACAAGCTGAAGTTGTACAAGATATTGATCTTACTCGTTGTCATATATATGGGTGTGATGCCGCAATAAGTTCTTATATAAAATGCATATCTTACAGATTGAGAACGTAATTTGTCCCAATCTTAAACGGTTTTTTTCTTTCATTAATACGAAGTTCTTAAGTAATTTGTGACACCTTTGCTAATTTTTTCCAAAACTCTCTCGATGATGACAGGACGAATATAAATTTAGGTTCGTTAAATTTGCCGTCTTCTGCTTTCTTTGATTCAATTCAATCAGTCGTTTAGTACTTAACGGCTTAGAGCGTCTAAAACCTGACAATGGTAAGTCCCGACGGCATTACTCCATTTATACAGGTCAAATGTACCTAATCTTTATGCCTTTCCACTGCTTCCTTTCCTGAGGTTTTGCAATTGTCATTTGTTATACCAATATTCAAATCAGGCAGAAAAAGTGGCATTACTTGTTATATAGAGGAATTTCGATCCGTGATTCCGAAGCTTTTTGAGTCCTTAGTCAAAAAAAGACTTGAGTTTCATTCACCAACATGGATTTTTTTCGGGTAAAACTACAATTACAAACCCAATAAATTTTTCTGGACAAGCATTTAACATCATGGGAGGTCGTGAGCTGGTTGACGTCATTTACACATATTCTTTTAAAGCGTTCGACAAACTAAATCATAAAATTATTTTGAAGAAATTGATGGTCTTCGGTTCCGATTTTATTTCAGTAGCTTGGATTGCATCTGGATTGGACGTGGTTCAGTGTTTCAATTATTGTAAATGTCTTTAATATTTATAGATGATCTGAAAATGTATGCCAACATTATTTCTTTTATTGACATTGAGCGTCTGCAGCGAGAACTTGACATATTTTGTAGTTGGTGAGTGAAATAAGTTGCTTTTGAAGGGTAATAAAGTTATACCTTTCTCAAGAACTCGGACATATGTCATATATGTCTAGATGGATGAACAAATAAGTCGAGTGATTTATGCATCACGACCTCTAAATCGCATTTTATTAATAAATTTAATAAACTTAGTCTCAATCGTATACGTGAAATAGCCTGTGCAGTGTTTGATCGGGAAATTTTGTGCTCAAAGATTAATTAACCGGAGTTGCTTGGAAACTTCAGCATTTATGTTCCACAGAGAAATTTAAGATTGTGACTGGGTTCTCTCTCTATTCCGTTTTGCTCCAATAACTTTAAAAAAAGAGTTTCCCAATAAAGATATACATAAATACACAAAGAAATTACCTAATTGTAGAACAAGGAACCAGATATATCACGTATAATGATTGAAACAAAAAAATGTTCACGTCATTACCGGATGTCAAGTCAATGAGGGGTGCAGACATCGACAATGGCTACCCTCTCAAATTGTAAGAAATTTAATACCGACAGATTAAAAGATGTCGATACAAGAAACACATTCTGCGTAGAAACAAGTCGAAGAAGCATATATCATAACAGCTACTGATACAGTCGGGAGCTAAGACCGATGCAAACCTTAGATCAGTGATAGTCCTTGAAAGAAAATTGAAGAACGCCAACTACTCAAGATGCCAACAACACATGTCCGAACTGAAACGTCAAAAGGAGGACACAGCACGTAAAATCAAAAAAAATGGCAAGGAATTATCGTAGACAATACACTGGAAATATTCTCATTGAAACAGATGAGGCTGCAGCAACTACACTATTGCAGATAATCGAGTTCAATACAAAGGCAAACAAAGTAATTCCTACAACAATAATCAAGGATTAAGCCAAGAATGCGTAATCTTATCACTTCTGTTCCTACAGTAGTATTAGATAGTATCATGAGAAAATTAGACAGCGCGCCCCCCAACGGTCTCCAATAAGGATTAATGGAGAAACTCAATGACCTGGATTACGCAGGTGGCATAATATACCTGCTAACACAAAAACATGCCGACATGTAACAAACAGTGAACAGACGCTAACAGATCTAACGAAAGAGGTTGGCCTCAAAATTGATATCAAGAAAACCAAGACGATGAGGCTAGATGTCAATGAATTCGTTTGCACACTGGCAAAAATGAGTGAAACAGATGAAGACATCAATAAACGGATCAACAAAGCCAGAATAACTTACAATATGCTACATAAAATCTGGAACTCATCTATCCTATCCCCAACACCAAGCTAAGGATGTTAAATGCATATGTAAAATCGGTGTTGCTCTTTGGGTGAGAAACCTAGAAGCATACGTAAAATATCAATAACAAGCTACAGGAGTTTATAAACAAATGTCTTAGGAAAATACTGAGATGCTTCTGGCCCAACAAAACTACAAAAGTTGAGTTCCTATAAGGGAAACAAATCAAACCGCCAATAAGACCGAAATTGGGTAACGCAAATGCAGATGAATTGGCCACATGCTTTGAAAAACATCAAATGATGTCACAAGAAGAGATCTGAAGTGGAATCCGTAAGGAAAGAAGAAAGTTGGACGACCACCTGTATGTAACATGGAAAAGAACGATACTAGCAGAAGTGAAACATTACGGACAATTATGGGCGGGAATTACACTAATAGCGCCCAACAGGGTTAGATGATCCACTTTAGTAGACACCTTATGCTCCTAAATTGGAGATAAAGGGAAAAAAACTAACTGACATCTTATTATGATATTTGAAACCAACGGTGGTTATATTATATACCTATTATGTGCAAATGAGCTGAACGAGAGGATTATCTAGGGTTCGATTGCTGATAGTTACATACCACAAAATGTCAACTACCCATGCAAATTACCAGAAATACCGCTAACAGAACATAATATAATTTTCTTAGTGCTATTTAAATTCGCTGATTTCGGAAGTAGGAAGTACATTTTATTTTTTACTATAATATAAGAAATTACCGAGCCATTGGCCCTGTGGTTAAATCTGCGGTGTTTGGGTCGGGAGATACCGGATTCGAATCCCAACGGAGGAAGGTGCTTTAATTGATAAAATTTAATTTTTTTAAAATTCTACTGTTAAAATTGTTAATCCTGCAGGCCAGTTTGCCTCATCATCTTTCTACTAAAGAAAGTTCAAACCTTTGACTTTCAAATCAACATTTCAAATGATAATACAACAATTCGAACAATCATTCCAAGTATAAGCTTCATTAATTTACCGAACCAACTCTACCAATCCAGCATCCATTGAAATGTTACTTTTGCCACTTAAAATTATCCTGGAAAACCATCATATTAAATCCCTATGTTCTGTTACACTTTCAAGCGCAAGGCCTTAAGTAATTTTGGTAGTTATTTTTCCAAAATTTGTCGTTACTCATTCAAGTTACTCATTTAATAAATTTGATGAGTTTGTTGTCAATTATTTCATACCACACGTTAATAGTCCAAAAACCCTAATTTTTAAATTGGTATGAACTTTTAACCGTTCCATGGTTTGGAAATGACGACTCTTCAAAGCCATGGGTAAAAGTTATTTTGGATACTACACAAGCCTTCGACATATAATATGCACATTTTTTTTTTTTTTTTTTTTTTTAATAAAACACAAACTGGTTGCAGATTTTTCAAGCTGTTTTTTTATTGAAAGTATATGATTGATTACAACTATTTGTGGAATCATTGAAATGTCCACCCCGACGATTTTCTGCACGAATTGCATGAATATTGTTCATTATAGATCATTAATTATTTGGGGCTGGTTTGCATATACACTCGATTTTGTAAAAAAAAACTCAACAAAAAATCGATTAGTGTTAAAACGCAATTGAAATCTGCATTTCGTGCAATGATATGTTGGAAATGTCGATCGCAGAAACAAATCTTGCTGGAAAATTTGCCTACCAACTTTGAAGAAATATGGCCTAAATATGCCATTTGCCTGCGCACCAAAAAGTAACTTATTAAGACATCTTTCCTGATTACTATGAGAACTTTCATCACCAATTACGATAATTTTATTTATTGACTCATTGTGAAATAACCATCATTACTGAACCAAATTTTACTTGAAACTAGCGCAATTATGACGATGTAAATGGTGTCTTTCTATCAATTGTTAAATTATAGGGAGGGGGATTATATACCAATATTTATGCACAATTATGCATTTAAGCATGGCAGAATCATCTGCGAATGTGGCCATCATAATATTACTATCTTCTGAAATGTGTTTGATGAACATAGATAAACAGTGGGAGCAATTACGCTTCCCTGCGGAACACCATCAATTTTCTTTAATTCAGAGATTTTACGTACCATATATCGCACCATAAAATATCTGTCTTCTATTTAAGGTTTGAGTATTTTTTTCCTAAACCAGCTTTTCATTTATACGATGTTCCTGTTTTAATGTCGAATGTTTTCTTCTAATTGGATCCCAAATTGGGGATTCAGAAGTAGTTTTGTTTTTACAATTATTCGTTCTAGTTCGCCTTAGAAGTAATTTCTCTAAAAATGTTAGCATTTGTTTTAATTTTAAACAGGTATTTATAATTAAAAGCTTTTAAGAGCCACATTTGGCATCTTTTATCACTTGACCCGTAATAAGACTATAGCTGTATGCTTTTTTATTACTGAGATTGTTCATGCACATGTTCTTTAGTTCCTTTAGATTGCTAAAAAAGAATTTTATGCTCGTCCCCGTTTTTAAGTAGAGTTGTATTGTTCTAAGATGTGCTCTGTGGAGAGCTTTTCATAACATTTAACAGGTACTCTGCAAATATATCAACTTTCAACTTCGAGTTTCCAATCCACTTACCATCTTGCATTTTTAAATCGCAAAAAATGCTATTATGGAGACTTAAAATCAATTTAAATTTCAAATTGTTCTCTAAATGTGTTCCAGTTGGTTCTTTTATTTGTGATCGTTGGTAGGCTTTATCTTTTTGCATTTCTATTTCAATTAACTTTAGTATTACTGGCTAGTATAAGGCCTGGCACATTTATCGGGTTAAAAGGTCAATAGATTGGTATATTAGATTTTAAAAAATAACATCTTTTATTTAAAACTGCTTCAAGCCCCAGTAAGTGTGCCTAACATTATAATCACCTCTAATATTAAAATAATTACCTAATATTTGAAATAGATAACATTAATCTTTTTAACTAAACAATCTCTTCGTGGTGGACAGTTAATTGATGCAACTATTATTTTTTTAGTTTTTACTTAGATGCTAAAAACGTCCCATGCATGATTGCATATAAAAATGTTAAAAGAGTCGCGACGTCCATATGAACGTAAATATATTTCATGGAGTCGCGTTCTCATGCATATGTCACGAATCTTAAATTAACGATCCTCGTTTCCATCAAATGTACTCCGTAAAGCGCACAATTATTCACACATCGACTCACCAAAGATTCGACGCAATCATATGGTATATGAACAGACAAACAATACAACAAACATTGTCTTTTATATAGTAGACGTAACGTCATTTCTAAAAAGTTTTTGAAACCCGTATTTTGAACAAGTACATGGCTCATACATTTATATGATTTTTTTATTGCTTATAATAAATAGTTAAGACCGAACAAATTGTCTAACGTCTATAATTAATACTTTCCATTTGAATATTTTGCTCGTTTCTATTTTTTTATGTTATAGGGGCAAAAAATCTTCTAACTCCTTCGCTGTTGAGTTTAACTGACTATATTACGCCGTAAAAGTTTCGTTACCACTTTGAACTTCCTCGCTAAGCTATTTGGAATCGTTTACAAAAATATTTGGCATATGAGTAAGTGAAGGTTTAAATTCGAAAAATGGGAGCAATTGTGAAATGAAAACCAAAACATGTGTATGATTTATAGTCAAATCTCTACTTACAATAAAAAAAAATAATGTTAGATGATAAGAAAAACTAATGTATTGCTAAGTAAAAGTGCAATAAACCATACCGCTAACAAGAAAAGCCATTAAACTATTTTCAACATCTTGGTCAAGTTGAGAAGAAGGTCACTGCGATATAGTAATATGTTTCAAGTTTAAAATACAGGCATCGTAAATCTAACTCGCCTAACATAACATCATAAAAAAATTTACATTTCAAACAAACCTTTCTAAATTAATTTACTATCCATAAACAATTTCTTAATACTCTTTAATTTTGTTGCGTACCATTCCAATTTTAATATTTCTATTTCACACAATTAAATAAGTCGAGCAGGAAGTATACACACAGACATTAATACTTTTTCTGTTCTTGGTAACTTTCATTTGAGTGGCACAGACGATGATGAGCTAAAAACTATTAAGAATTCAATTATCATATAGCCTTCATAAAGTTTGCAAATTTTTTTAATAGGTCAACGTCATGTTGCGAATGTTCATTTATCGAAATCTCATCGTATCGTGCAAACCGTGCATAAAAATAGTTAACTAATTTACGTTAGTTATTATCACAAATTTACAAAACGATTTAAAAATTTAAATTACAAAAAAAAAATTTAACAAAATTACAGAAAGTGAAAGAATTTAATCTTATTTCTTTTGGTCGTTTTCTTTTTTTTTATCTTTTTAATCATCATTATGATGATGATGATGATGATATAAAGTTATTATGTACAGAACTACAGTGTTAAAAGCGAAATGTGCCCCATTAATAAAACTCGTGTGTACTTTGTGTGCATCTCATCATCGTTGAAATCGAAAGAAATTGTTAAACCGCACCGACAGCTCTTTATAGTGTAGAAATTATACTTTCTTCTTTTCTACATATAAAATGTACGAGTCAACATACTTAAGTAGGCCAACCTATAAATAGAGAGTATACCTTTTAAATATTTAAATCGATATTCGATTATGTCAAATGAAAATTAATTACGATGACAGATGATTAGTTAGACATTTATTATAGATGAAACGATAATTGCAATTTTTTAATATTAGAAAATTGTGTTTATTGCATTTTTGATTTGATTCATGATTTTCATTTCGATACAGTAATTTTCATCTCCCGGTGACTCGGGATATTTCAAATGTGTTTTTATTTTGGAAAATTTTATTAGAGCATGTCCGCATAGTTCGTCGATGGCTTTTTTATACAGTCAATTGACAAATGAAATAAAAAAAAATTGGTATTTCTTTACACTACTGACACCGTAATATTATACTATCATTAATTACCTGTGTTGGTTAACATAGATCAAACAAGTAAACATAAGGATGAAGTTAACACTCATTGGTTTGTTCTGTGGTCTCAAATTAAAATATTTTCTATATAGACTATCATAGCTATGTCATTAATTTTTATTTTTTATTTTTGTTTAAATTAATATTTCATCTAGTTTTCGTGGTTTTATGTCAAAATCATTTGTTATTTGAATTCTTGATGTAATTTTCATCTAAACGTGATTTTCAATTATTTGTTCATCAGTTGTGTTCATAATAACTAGTGAAAGTGAACGTATTTCTATCATTGTATTGCACGAGACGGGAATAAAGACAGTCAACAATGTGTGTAGGACTGGTTTAAAGTGACTAATGATTGCTATATCACAAATTCTACCACAAAATTGTGAATTTAGCGTCCGCCACATACTAAAAAGGAAGCTTTAAGTTCGCACTTAATATAATTAATTTAAGTATTTATTTATTTATTAATATTGAACAATTTCACCAATTATTTATTTATTTGTTTCTATACTTCATAATAAAGCTCAGAGCTTTAAAAATATTATGCCAAGTTAACATTAGTTACATAGTCCTATGCAACTATATAGTCATCTTGAGCAAGTGCTCATTCGTGATGGAGTATGCAACAATAGTTAAAGCCACAAAAAAAAAGTATAAAAATAAACCACCCGCTATCGCAATTCTTGTTCCAACAACATTTAGTGAAGTTTAATTTTGATAATAATGTAATACAATAGATGACGTATCGATCGCTATTGTTAAGGAAAGTAATATTTAATTTACAAGATATACCACTTGAGATAACTAGGATGTACTGTACCGCCCTTCGGTCCCAATTTTGGTAATTGGAAGGAAGAAGTAAACGGTGTTATTCTTATAGCGCCGTTCGTTTTATTAGCTAAGCTTTTATTATTTTTCCCTGTACCTTTAGATCTAACATCATCAATTTTTCTCAATTTGGTAAACAGTTTATTTAATCAAATGCACCAAGAGATCAAATTTTATTGGAATTTCCAAATTTTAGAATTAATACATTTTTTTAAAAATTTAATTTAAAATTTACACGTCTAAACAAAAGCAACTTAATTCAAAAAAGGTGACTTTTTATATGGTGAACAAGTAAAAAGGGCCTTACCACCACTACTATCGTGCACGAAAGATCTAAGCGTGTTGGAAGCTACAGCAACCTAGTCGGAAGCTAACGATGACCCTACTCCTGAAAATAAATCTGAAGCAGAACTGAAAAAGGGACGAGCAGAGCAAGTCACATCTATTCCCGAATCAGCAACCAGAACAACAAACATCGGAACAGTTTTCGAAGCTATGATGTTACAAACGACACAGCTAAGCATTGAAGTAAAACAGCAGGAGCAACAACAGAGTGAGAAGCTGGATGAGGTCAAATTGCCCCTGCTAGGAAAGATGAAAGACTTAGAAACAGACGTGGCAGAAGTTATAGGCAAAATGCAAAAGTTGGAGGGTTCCATCAGAGCTACCGTAGAAGTTCAAGAAAGGTTGTAACAATTTGAGAGCAGAACTAAACTGTGGAAAGACCACCCGAGGAACGATCCTTCGCACTACAATAGAGCTTTTCGAGAAAACAGCCCGACGAGTATTAAGGAACCATCTACTGGTGGCCATAAAGGAATTTCGAAACCCCTATCATTCGATGGGAACTCACCAATCGAAAACTTCAAGGTTTTGTTTCAAGCGGCAGTACATCATAATGGCTGGAATCTGAATGAGCAACTAAATGCATTAATTCTGGCACTACGAGGAAAGACAGCAGACGTACTCCAGACTGTACCAGCAACAGAGATGAGCTGTGAAAAAATCTTAAAGGAGCTAGAGCTAAGACACGGGCAGTCTCACGTTCAAAAACTATGCAAAATACAGCTGCATAATTGTAGATCGTTTGTAATGCTCCTTTGGATATATTAAATGGGTTAACAGTAGAGGCTGCCGTAGGAGACAACCAATTAAAACTCTACTTGAAAATGACGGCGAAAGGAAAGACTATGAACGAGGTTATAGCATCGGCATAACCACGGGTTCCCTTAAACTGAGGAAGCTCGAAGTGGAAAATATAGCTCAAATAGAGGTCATGATAGAAGCCAAACTTGGAAGACCATGACAAAGCTTCCGGAACATCAGACGGAGATCTCGTTTTCAATCAAGGTGCTTTATTGGCAACAAACCAGCAAACGGCAGAGCGGGCCAGCGTGAGGGTGGTGAGAAACAACATAAAAAACTCAGACAGATATAGGTGCATAACAGGAAGACGTTAAAGCAGAGTATATGACTCTCCACCAGAGAATGGCAAACTGATGGCAAAATTAGGTGCCATCAGTTTTGCGGTGTGAAAGCTGGGTCAAGTGGGAGAAAACCCCAGGGTTACTGTTCAGATTGCTCAACTATAGGGAAGGACTGTAACAGCTTAGTCCTTAACGGCATATTAGAAAAACAACCGTGCACATTCACATTGGATACAGGAGCTTCCAGATTTGTTATATGTCCTGACGTGGTGCCACAAAAGCGTATGGAAAGAGTGATTTGGTACAACCTAATAACTGCAACTGGAGACGTTGCAGCAGTGAATGAAGGTCAATCCAGTAAATTTGTTTACGGTGTTTTATTATTGCAAAATCCATTACGAATTCAGAAGGTAAAATCGTAACAATGAGCATATTAGTTTAAAAGTCCTCCACAAAATGGTGGGAATGCTTATAATAAGTGAATTGCCACCGCTACATAAAAAAAGCTTTGGGTTGCAGTTACAAGCTTGGGTGGGATCAAGGCAATAAAGTGGACGAAACTTACTTAAATCATTTAGTTAATTCTTTGTGATTCCAGTTTTCAATCGTCACTGAATATATTTCTTTGGAATCGACAAAAATGTTAAAATAAATTCCGGCTGACCTAGGCAGTAAGCTCGTCAAGCCATAAAGATATCTGAGCGCATCTTGATGGAATTTTCGGAGTGATCACTCTTTGAAAAAAATGTTTTCGGAATAAGCCAAATTCAGTTGGGTTAAAACCTTCGGTAATTGTAAAAAGTCTGTTATCTTTTATCCGGTATATTTTATCACTCTTGCATATACTGATAATCTATAAAGGGATTTTTCAAGCGACTTGGTCGTTTCACAAATAATAAATGTCAAAAACGACCTCTTGATTGAATCATTGTGTGCGACAACGGTAATTTAGGGTAAGGCAAATTTAAATGCTTAGAGAACCCTAAGTCGTTGATATGCTTGGCTTAATGTTAATCAAATTGCTTTAGGAAAACTAAGGAAATGAAGGACTAACATTCGGAATAAAGACTTAAATAAATCCTGATAAAGGAATTCGATTTTGTCTAAATGGCCATATTTAAATTTCATAATTGTATACTAAAGAGTTTGTATTTTAAAGCACAAAAAACAGCCTTGATATTCTCTTTTTTGACCAATGAAGTATTTTGCAATTTTTGTCAGCCTGCATTAATCCCTTGTGATTAGATCAGTGATGGAAAACTGAAACTCGAAATGATATTTCATAGAGGTATAACATCAAATTCATCAAAGTTATTTGAACTTGTAGTATGCAATTCATTCAGGTGCCTCGAAACACATTTCTGTCTCAACATGGTTTCATGCCAAACACATCATTTACAATCAATTTTATGGAGTTTACCAGCAGCACGATTGCAGAAATTTAAAATCGTTAGCAGATTGTGGTATAAATTTGGTTATTGCAATCTCTTTGCTCTCAATTTATAGAAATGGGAAATAGAAGGTCTGCAGTTATTTTAGCCTCCAGTGTAACTAAAAGGTTTTATTGGCCAATGGATCATCATTATTGTTAAAGGAAACACGAAAGTAATTCATAATTCAAAGATCGTAATGTTCGCAAATCACCTCATAATTTGCAAAACTGTGTAGAAGACAATTGAAACCTAAACAAACTGTAACAAGGTATCAACAACCTAAGGACTTGGTGTGAGTCAAACCTCTTCAGTCTAAACATCAATAAGTGCGAAAACCATACATGGTACTAATCTACAAAAGTATTCGAATTTAAAGGTCTAGGGGTAACTTTAGTTGAAAATATTAGTTTATCTAATTATACAACAGTGTGTAGCTAGAGCTATATGTTTGGCTTTAATTAACGGTAGATTGGAGATATTTAGGATATGAATAAAATAAAAATACTATAATATTATGTTAAGTGCCCAGGCTTTGGCTTATATATTACAAAACAAGAGAATATTCAGAATTAGTTTATCAAATACCTGACCTGGAAATATGGTTGGCCCCATGACTATCTATTGCCTTATTATTATTATATTAATGAAAAATAACTACCACTATATTTAACAGGCTGCTTAACCTATAAGATGGTTACATCTTATAGAGTAGATGACCAAATTGCTGCCAAAAATTAATATTTTTTCACCTTCCAGAGTCACATCAAATTTTGATGCTGGTATTTCACAGAACAAACTACTCCAGGAACAAAATTACCCTGGAACTGTAATTTCCGAATCATTAAATTTTTTTTTTTTTTGATTTAATCTCTACAATCTTTTCTGGGGCCGAAGCTCACCCAACTATTAGTTAAAGTAAAACGTAGGGTCAAGGATATTCATAATTTCCGTTGATGGGTTGATGGAAATATAAACACACTGTGGTACTTCTGTACAATGATGCTGCACTGAACTCGTATGTTAGGTTATACTATGCACATGTTCGATCACAACTAATGTTTGGTGTCTATAGTTTATGACGAGCATGTATAAACGAGAATATGCAGTAAAAGCTTATTCGATAAAAAGTTTAATTTGAACAAATTAGAACTGTATTTTACTAGATATAAAGCTTATAAAATAACATCACTCTAAAAGAAACGTAAGTTTCTAAAGTGTTCATTTGTAGGCAACGTTTGGCTCAAATTGATACACTCAAGCCTTTCTTTTTCTGTAGAAGCATTTAAAATGGCTACAGAAAAAGAAGGCTCAACTTACAACAATTTGTATAATGAAGTCAATGTGTATATGATAGGTGACTTTAATGCTAGACTTAGTCAAAATCAAACTGAATTAAAAATATAGGTCTGTATTCTCGACACAAACTAGCGGTCGATGGGAAAAATAATTTAATTTGCGATTGCTCACGGTCTCATTGTAGCTATAGCAACGTTTTTGGAGTCATGAACAAACTCACGTAAGACGCCTAAGTTCAATTGACTATGTTTTAATTTTTACAGGAATGGTTGGACTCTAAAACCATATCGTTTAGCTACCTACCTTATTTTTCAAAAGTTTATCAAAGTAACCTGAGTTGATAAAAACCCGATTCCAAATCGCGGCATTATGGTTAACTCATAAAGTATGTAAATTAAAAAATAAATTATTCAAATTAATCGTCTTAATTATAGGGATTTTTTCTCACCTTTCAAAAAAAAAACAACATAATTTCTTGTAACACACAACGCACATGTCACCTATATTATGTTAATTATTCAACATTTTTTATTCTTAAAATTTAATTTTAATTAACCAAACCTAATTAAAAGATATAACAATAAAAATCTAGAATTTATAAATTTTTTTTTATGTATTTATGCGTACGTATACGAGACTCGTTTACTCACTCGTCTGTATATAACTCATTTGAATATCATTAAAAACAAAAAAAAAATATTTTTGTAGAACCCAAAGGAAGAGAAATTATGATTATGGTTATGTTGTAATTAAAAATTTCTTTTATTAATTTTTAATTTAATTCTCGGTCTTATCTATTTTTTATCGCACATAACATAATACTTTGGCTCTTTCTATATACTTTCAAACAACAAACAACAATTTTGGTTCAATGATAAATTTTTTTTTTGTTTAATTAACAATGTAATAAGTTATAATCATATACTAATATATTCGTAATTAATGTACAAGAAAAAATAAAAGACGACGACATAAAGAAGACATTAAAATATTTGGTAACAGAAAGGGTCTAATTGCATCATTAGAAAATTAATTGGTTGGATCCGTAAACAAATTTTTATTCGTATATCGTTTAGAAATTTTAATTTTTATTGATTTTGATTGAATTAAATAAAATTTAAGCTTTTGATATATAAACACATTACCCTTCCCGTCAACTTTTTTAATTAATGGTAATGGAATAGGCGAGATTGATGGGTAGATGTATCATTAAAATTAATTAAGTAAATTGGAATTTTGATTTTATGGTAAAATATCGATAGGCAAACGCGTTTAGGCGAACAAAATGTTAGATATATTGCTATAGTGCGAATAACGTGGAAATCAGAGCATTTCCTGTCTGAGATTTTTACTACAATAGATAGACAATTCTGCCATTAAACGTCTAGTTTTGTTCTAATACAGAAATGAATTCTTTCGCAGTCTTAAACCTTGAACATAAACCTTTTTTTCAAGTGTCTAATATACTGATTGAATTATTACAAATCATCACTTAAATCTATTTGAATTGAAAATTAAAAAATTAATAAATAAAAACATATTTTTCGTGGACAAAACTTGAACTAAGTTCCTCATTACAAGTGACAAAACACCAGTTTTAGGCTTGAAACCCATTTGTGATGAGCTCCATTGAGGAAGTCTTCCTAATTGTTAGTCAGTTCGGTACTCTAGCACCTCATACAGATGTTAAAAAAAGAGGAATGTGATTTAGGAAGTCAAATGTCAAAACTTCACTAATAAGTGTTAACAATTTTAACTGTACAAGAAGTACGAGAGTCAGCAACTTATCATACACAAAATATAGAAACCTAACCCAAATATCAAAATCTGGTTTAGAATACCATTGTGGGAACCAATCATCGTCTTGATACTGTGAATACTCTAGGGGATAACCGATAACCGGATGTGTAAATTACGTTTACGCATGCAAATAGTCACATGCATATTGACCATGCAGAGAGTAAAAAGAAACCGTTTTAATGATAATGACAGAAATCTAATTTTATGGAAAGGTTACTTTGTGAAACTGTCTTTTCGACCGTATTCGTTTTAGTTCGCGAGTACTTCTCGTTCTGCAAACTGAACTGAAATGGATCATCGATTGTTGATAGGAAAGTCCCCATTTGGCAGGCATAGATGTCGCTGTGGCCAACACTTCTCGTAATAGAGAAGTCTGGTTGTCTGAAATAATACGGAGAGCAAGCTCGAGATTGAAATCAGCTATGGCGTTTAAACACAGTTTTTAAAATAATTTTTTCGCTTCTGCGGTAACATCGTTCTTTTCCAAATTATTCCTGGTCTTTCGACTTTTCTTTACCCGTGCGGGTTCTAAGCCAATGACATCTTTGGGTCACCACTTATTGTTATACTATAAACTTATAGGCAATTTACCTATAAGTCTCACTCCCATAAGGTGGTATTGATTTTATACACGAGTTGAACATGTGGATTTTGGTATTACGAGACATAACAGGGGTATTCTGACAGAACAGGGGTATTCTCGACTCTGCATGACAGTGTTATTGTATGGGAGCAGGCAGATGTCATTTACGTAATTTATATCATTGCCTTACTCTTGTTGCCTTTCTGTGTAGTGGATAATTTTATTAATTTGATTGTTAATTGATGAGGATTGAGTTGATGCGATCTTCTTCCTGGCCCAAAACCAGTTTGTCAGTTTTTTAATTTTGTGTTGATGTTGGAGATACCTTACTTTTATTGCATTTCCTTAGGTTAACTTTTTTTACCGTATAGTCAGTTGTCATGTTCGTAGTTGTCAAACCCATTTTTGTGGTATATTCTTTCAGAATTCTATACTTCTTAAAGTATTTGTGCAAGTACAGATTTTCACTGCTTTTGATGACGTGTTCTTTTTAAAAAAATATTTTGTTCTTTTCTTGCTTTACCAATAATTACTTAAGTAATGCTTTACCTATAATTACTTAAGTAAAAGCATCTCTTAAAGAAGGTATGTTGATAATATTAGCAGTAACCAAATCTGGATATCTGACCATCTGAATCTTCAGTTAGATCATAGCATTAAATGATGGTTCTGTTTCTTAAAATATAATTTTGCAACTATAATTCTGCTGCTTCTAAGTTCCGTTTCATTGACATTTCTTTGCATCCCTTATTGTTATTCAGCCGTTATTCATGTCCTTGTCCGATACTTCTTTATCCGGGTTGTATTAATCCTATATGGTTGCTGGATAAATTTTACTGGTCTTTTAGGGAAAGATTCTTCTCCATTATTTTTCATAAATATTTTGATTCGGTCAACTTAATTATTAGGCTAAAACTGTCATTGCTATAAAGGAAATTTTCTAAGAGAAGTTTCACCGAACAAACCTTGATCTTGGGACGTGTTCTTACAATTGTGAATGCACGATTAGATTGGTATACGTTTCTTCCTTTGTAATTTGCACTTGATTAACATTCGAATAATTTCGATTTCCAAACTATACGCAATAAATTTGGATTTACAAATATTTTATATACACGATAAATTTCGACTTACAATTATAATTTTGTAACTTTATGGTGTTAAAGCCACTATCTTATCGTGCACCGTGTTATCTCGTTGCTATCGCAATACTAAAATCAAAAATCAATGTTGCTTTTTATTTTTTAATATACTACAACGCCATGTCAGGTATTTATGTTTTTTTTTTTTTTTAACTTAAGTACGTTACAAACATAAGCTGACTACGCTACATACTATGCTATACTACTCCGAACAAAAATAAAATCTATCGAGTTAATATCTATGTGGTCCATGTTTTAATGTGTGTCTAATACTGTATGCAATACAGTCCATAAAGATATGTGTAGAGGTCATCCTATGAATACACCCTGGCCTGAGTCTATCGTGACGTGAAGCCGATGTTTGAAAATCCACCAAGCTATGACTCTAAATAAATCGAGAAAGTTTATGGGTTTGCTTTAATATATCTTAAAAAATACTTTAAAAATATGCGCATGAAAATATACAAAAAGCCAGTAAGTCAGGTAAAATGAGGAGTTAAAGTGTCGAACAGGCAAATTGACATTGTGATAAGTAGTTCTGGTGACAAGGTTATGCTCTATGTCAGTTACTACATATAATCTCAACAATAAAAATAAATGTTCCATAAAAATAAAACATCTTCTACCGCCAGTTCACCAAATCTTGGCATACACAAATTATATCTGCCTATAATTGCTATAAAATAGTCGCGATTAATTTTAAGAGGTAGACTGGTGGTACCCATTAGGCTTCCCCCATAAAATATGTTTTGTATATACAAAGATCGTTGCATTTTGTGCTGCTATATCAGAACGTCCTTTCTAATAATAACATATTGTATCGAATTCTCCTAATATATAATAATGTCCTATCCACTAGAAACAATCTTGAAAATATTTTAGATTATTTCTGTTGATGAGTTTCATTGCCAGTATTGATATAACATTTCGAAAGATCCTCAAAATTCCAGTTCAAATTTCAATTCAAGTACTCATATGCACTGATTGTTTGTGTTCCTTCGCCTTAGTCAGTAATGCATTACCCACTTAAACCATATCAATTTGTATAAATTATCGTGAAATCAGATATTACGTTAATTGGTTGGGACGCAAGACCACAATTACACGCATTGAACTCCAACAGCAACATTAATGTCTTTTTAAATAGCCTGCGGGCTATCTATTTTGGTTTTAATCAGATAAGCTGTAAAAAAAATTAAGTACAATTTGTCATTTGAACACTTTGAACATCCACGATAAGACTGTCAATGCTAATTGCCGTAAATAAAATAACAAGTAAAAGATAAGTTTTACATAACTGACCTTACGAAATTTAAATCGTTCATTACGTCAATTTGAAAATTTTCAAATCGAAATTTAAGTCGTTACGACTAGATATGACTTAGAATGGAATAATCAATTAAATGGCAAACAGTTTTAACTCAACTATACATATTTGTAGTAAAACAATTTATTAAGTTAAATGGCGCGAAGTAGTACGGATGATTAACACATTTCCCCAATTGGTTTAATAGTCAATTCATGCACTTGAACGTGAGGTGGTGTTCCTAATACATATAGGATCGCATTCGATATGTCTTGTGGCTCTAACGCTGGTAAACCTGATTCTTTAATATTCTCCATAATCTCTGTGGAAACGAGTCCGGGACTAATACTCTGAAATATCAATAAATATAAGTCACCATGCCATCGATTTTACGTTGCACAAATTTAATAACTTACAGTCACTTTAATTTTGGTGCCAAGATGAATAAATTCTTGACGATGTGTTTCAGTAACCGCTGTCACAGCATATTTAGTAGCAAAGTACACATTTAAAGTAGGTGGCATTCCCGGAAGCACCGCTACATTATGACCGGCGACACTATTTATATGAATCACATGACCATTGCTGTTATTTTTACGCATCAATTGAACTGCTTCACGTGTACAAAATACCAATCCCAGTAAATTTGTATTCACCAGTGATGTGATTATATCACTGTTGCCTGCATCGACGAGCAATCCATGTTTTGAAAGACCCGCATTATTAACTAAAATATCAACACCTCGAAAACGTTCTTCAATTTCACGGAATGTATTCACAATATCCTGTTCTTTGGTAATATCACATTTAATGGCGTACAAATTTTTACGCGCACTACTCGGTAAACCAGCAATAATTTGATCAACACGTTCCTTACGACGGGCCAAACCAATCGTAATAACACCAGCTAATGCTAGATCACGGACGACAGCTGCACCAATACCTGAACTTGCACCCGTAACTACGGCAACTTTACCACGCCAACGTTCCATTTTATAAAAAAAATGTTTATATATTTAAAGAAACGACTAAGTGTTTATGGTATGCAGTGCACGACTAACTTTAATATGTCAATTTACTTTCTCGATTTAAAGCTTTTATATTAGTCGGCGTGATAAGAACACATGTTCTTATCACCGCGTGTAATGATGACCACGCATAATTTGGTTATAATATTTTGATCGATGAATCACATAAGTTTGTGAATTCATTTCAGATAAGAGCACGTCCATACAAACGTAATTCGGTGAATATCGATTAATTTGTTATTAAATTTCGTTTTGAAACGTTGGTGGCATTTTTCATATCTAAATATCTTTTTGATATTACACAGTGTTCTAGATCCGGTTCCAGACATTCTAAGTATATGTTTCGAGTATTTCATTAGGCCTTAGATGAGCTCATGGTGATTGATGCTTTTTAAGCTTGTTACAAAGTTATTCTATCTCTTACATCATTACTATGTGTTGGGATCAAAAAATATACCGGGACCATATTCCAAGAAAAATTATACGTAGTTGCAACTTATGATTGCTAAATGCGCTTTACCAATCTGATCAATTATTACCACGCTCATTAACGATGCACTAATGAAGGCTATATTTTAATCAATTAATTAAATGAATCGCATGAGTTATCGTAAAAAATCTGTAAGCAATTGGAAGCAAACATGTGCAGTGGCAATATGTTCATTTCATAAAGTTAGACCAAAAGGTCATAAAGATTAAATAGAAACCAAAACGGCATCTGTTTTGGAACCGGTATCTGTTGCATTCAAATTCAAGGAAGTAATATATGCTTCAGGCACCTAAACGTATTTCAAAAGAGAACTTTTTTAGTTTTTGGCTAAAAAGTAAGCGTTCAAATTTTGTCAAGTAGTCGAGCTCAGTGCTTAAGTTTGGCTGGTTTTCGGCATTTAGAAACATTTTTTGGAGGACCATTTTAACTTATACGCCATAAAAAACTTATAATTGCAAAATAAATATATTTTAATGTTTGTTTAAAGTTTAAACTAATTGTTACAATTAGCATACCAGCCCCGGAGTAGCAATTAAAATGCTATTTTACTGATTAATATATTTTATACACTTTTCAATATTTTTCTTGAACAAAAGCGTTTCGCTTCGACTTCTTAAGGAACCTAACCAATAATCTGATCGTCATTCATATTTGAAACGTATTAGCAAACGTTAAGTTTTGATGAACTAAATTGCCGAAATAAAACTCCTTGAACTCCTTGGCAACATCACAAGGTCCAGGTTTTATAAAGTAACTTGGCGAGTCTTGTGTTGGCTGTCTTTAAGACCTTCCCTATTTATAAATAAAGCTGGTTTCCTCCATTCAAAAAAATAATGCAGTAATTTTGATAGAAATATTCGTAAAAACCCGTAATAAACATAATTTGTTAGATTTATAAAAATTATTACAGAAAATAAAATTTTTTATTATAATTATGAAAAAATTGTTGATTTAACGTAAGATTGCAGGCAGTATAGAACTCTACTTAAAAAAACATAACAAAATGTGCGAGAAGCTATTTTGATTGATTTTTAGCAAATTAACTAATTTTTTTAAAATTTAGGAAATTTACATAACTATAACAAAAATAATATATTACATTTTCAACAAACGAAGTAGTTAAATTTTACAACAATTTTAACATAATTTCTATTAATTTAATAGATATTTTATGCAAAGGTTGTTGAAATAATAGAAATTTGTTAATTTCATAACTTGTTTTTTAAATTGTATCACTATTTCATTGGTTTTTGCAAATGTTTTGCAAATCACAATATAAAACAAGGAGTTGTTGCAAACAATACATATTTTTCTTTTATGTGCAGCTTATATATAAGAAATAATTTACAGTCGCCATTTTAAAAGAATTTTTATTTTTAAAAAATTAAAGGCATAATAAATTTATTTTAAAAAAAAGTCTAAGGAGTGATCTTAATACATTTGTGCTCTGGTAAGTATATAGATTTTAATAAAATAAGTTATCTAGTTGTGGTATCAGTAAATATGACGAAATTTTAGGTGGTGTGCCGATTATCTTTTTCACATTGTAGAAGCATTTTCATGATATAAAATAGTTATAGTATCGCAAATTACCTGACATACTTTTTTTTGGTATTGACAAGTTTATACCGATTAGATTTAGCCGCAGGTTTAATAAACATCGGTGGTTTGATAAGGAGTTGCGTTCAGCCAAGAATAAAATGGATCGGTTACGGAAAAAGTTAAAGAATCATGTTAACTCGCTAGGTTATCTATGATTCCTAAATGTGCGACGTGAATTTAGAAAAATGCATCGTAGTAAATTTCGTCGGTATATAACTGGGGTTGAGGGTAACATCACTAATCCAAAATGTTTGTGGTCCTTCATTAATTCCAAAAGAGGAACTATTGGATATCCTCGGACATTAAGATTTGGTGCCAAGGAGAATGTGCTGCGGATATTAGCGCTATGTTCTCAATTTTTTTTTCATCGAGTGTTTTATTATCAGCTAATCCCTTCATTGAGGAGTAGACCACTTGCTCAACTATTGGAAATTTGGGTTCGATTACTTTAGATGCTGAATTTATTTTTAAATATATCTCCAAGTTAAAACCAAATCATAATTCTGGCCCTGATTAAGTGCCTGTAGTTTTATTACGTGAATGTGCTCATTCATTAACTTTACCTCTGGCATTGATATACAATAGATCACTATATTGGGTATTGGGTCTATATTGGGTATTTTCCAGACAGTTGGAAAACTTCGTATGTCATTCCGATTTTTAAAACTGGTAATCGAACTTTAATTAAGAATTATAGGCCTATTTCAATATTATCCGCTATTCCAAAGGTATTTAAATGTATGGTTGGTGATTTATAGTTTATTGAGTTTGGAAAGGTTATTATCCCACAACAGCATGGTTTTTTTCCCAGGTAGATCAACTGCAAGTAATCTCGTTGAACTTATACATTTTGTGATAAATTCAATTGAAGATGGTTCGCAAGTTGATGTGGTGTTCACTGACTTTAAAAAAGCGTTTAATAGAATCTTACATGAGATTATTGTATCTAAATTGCGGAAGGTCAGTGTTCACTCAAACTTGCTGCTGTGGTTGAAATCTAACCTTTGTGATCGTAGACAATGTGTTAAGTTCAATGAATGTCTCTCGGGTGAATATGAAACAACATCTGGAGTTCCTCAAGGCAGTCACTTAGGTCCGTTGCTATTTTTATTGTTTAATCGATGATGTAGATACCTGCATACTTTCATCTAAATTTTTATTGTATGCGGATGATATGAAGATATTTATTAAAATTGATAACACAACTGACTGCGCACGTCTCCAGGACGATTTGGATAAGTTTTTTGTATGGTGTAAACTTAATAAAATGGAGCTAAGTGTTTCAAAATGTCGAGTTATGAGCTTCCACAGAAAGAAAAATCCAATTAGGTTTGAATATAGATTCAACAAAATTATTATTGATCGAGTTCCTGAGTTTAAGGACCTGGGGATCGTTCTCGATGATAGCCTAACGTTTATCCAACACACTGAAATTATAATAAATAAAACTAATGCAATGATGAGATTTATGTTTAGAACTTGCAAGGACTTTAAAGATGTCGCTACTTTTAAAACAGTTTATGCCACATTAGTAAGATCACATGTTGAATACTTGTCAATTATATGGGGTCCTCAGTATAATATTAGAATTAACCGTCTAGGAAAAAATCAGCACAGATTCACGAGTCGCTTATGACGCTGTATTTTAAAAAATAAGGATCACTTTGTTCATTTTTTGTCTAATCTCGACTTTTTGGCAAAAAACTTGAATATTAGAAATCGTTCTTTATTCCAGCCTCGATTTCATAGAACTTATTACGGTACGCATAACCCTTTGGATATTGCTATAAATAATTTTTATAACGTTTTTGAATTCAATATAAGTAAACGCGAATTTAAAAAGCGGATTATTAACAGCCTACATATTCTGTGATTATTTTTATTTAAAGTTTTAATTAAATTAATTTTATTTTATATAGTTTTTGTTTGCTCCCGTTTTTTTTTTTTTTTTGGTTTTTGATAAAGAGTCTATTGTTATATGCTATATATATTTAAATATTGTAATTGTAATTATGTAAATATTTAATTGTAATTATTGTAATTGATCGGTTTAATTTTTATTATGTTGATCTCAATAAATAAATAAATAGCCATAAATAAATTTCGATTATTAAAATTATTTCCTATTAGTATTAGAGTATGATAGTATTAGAGTTATAATAGTATTATAACTTAAATATTCGTTAAACAAAATTTTACGCCATGAAGTGTTCCAAATGCAGTGAAGAAAACTTCTCGGAACGAGGTTTAATAGTGCATTTAAAAACTGTTGAAAACATTGTTGTGAAAGTTTATGTTATCAACATTTTGGAAATTTAAAAAGTTTTAGAAAACATATTAAAAAGCACAAAATTGGTTTATTGTTAAATGTAAATCAAACAACAGATTCTTTAATTGATTCCATAACAAATACAATGAGCCAAACAGTTCCAAATTTTATTTGCAGTGAAAATCCAATATCGTCTAGCAATGAACATAAATCTGATTGTTCTTCGAATGAAGTGTTTGTAGATTTTTCAGAGGCGATACAAAATATAGAAATGTCGGTTATTAAATTTTATTTGCAACTGCATGATAATAACAGTTTTAATAGACAGAATATAGAAGATATTCAGGATATTCATTGCACAATATATCGAAAGTGTGTTAAAGTAAATAAAGTGGATTTTGATGTAAATTATGCATTAGGTAATACAATATAGCGATTCTAAAAGATGTGTTTAAACCTTGTAAAACTTAATATTTATTAAATAATTGATTAATAGCCAATAATTTGTTCCCTCCTATTGAAAAGTTTTCAATAAATAATGAAGTTAGTTTAATTACCAGAAACGGAGAAACGGTTTATGATAACATATCAACCAAAAGTGTTCTTTTAACGATGCAGTTTCAAATGAAAATTTTAGCCGAAACAGTGCAATGGGTTGACTTAATCCTAGCCATTTTCCAGGGATGCTGATAATTTATACTGGTATTCTAGTGAAAGATTCTTGGTTCATTGTTTTTCATTAATATTTTGAAGCGGTCAACTTAATTATTAGGCTAAAACTGTCATTGCTATTTAAGAGATTTGCTAAGAGAAGAGGTTTCACCGGTCAAACTTTGATCTTGAGACGTCTTCTTACAATTGTGAATGAACGATTAGATTGGTACACGTTTCTTCCTTTATAATTTGCATTCGATTGACATTCGAATAATTTCGATTTACAATTATTTATTTATACGCAATAAATTTGGATTTACAAATATTTTATATATACGATAAATTTCGACTTACAATTATAATTTTTATAATTTTGTAACTTTATGCTCTTAAAGCCACTATCATATCGTGCACCGTGTTATCTCGTTGTTATCGCAATACCAAAATCAAAAATCAATGTTGCTTTTTATTTTTTTAATATACTACAACGCCATGTCAGGTATTTATGTTTTTTTTTTTTTAACTTAAATACGTTACGAACATAAGCTGACTATGCTACATACTACGCTACTCCGAAACAAAATCAAATCTATCGTGACGTGAAACGGGTGTTTGGAAATCCACCAAACTATGACTCTAAATAAATCGAGAAAGTTTATGGGTTGCTTTAATATATCTCAGGCTACTTCAAAATAATGCGCATGCATATACAAAAAGACAGTAAGTCAGGTACAATGATGAGTTAAAGTGTAGAACAGGCAAATTGACGAATGAAACTTTTTATTATACACGAACTCGCATTTACAATTCGGGGATTCCCAATTTCTACTTTTTTTATAATTTGATTTGAAAATGCATCAGAAAGAGGAAATATTTCGTGCTGTTAACAAGTGTGTTTAAAGTTTATTGATAAATTTCAATTTTTAAAAAATGGGTAAATATAAAAAATGAACATTTTTAACATTAAAAGAAAAATGTAAAATTATTGAACAAATCCGTAACAAATTTACGCTAGTGGAACAAATTTAGCAAGAAAGTATAATGTTGCTAAGTCCACAATTTGTGCAATTGTAAAGAAAGGTGGTAAAATTTTAAAGGTTGTAAACAATACATTTATGGGACCGGATAATAGAAGAACCCTTAAGCCACCAGGATTTCATAAATTGGAAAAGCTCCTATATAGCTGGTTTCTTCGGCAGCGCGATAAAAATGTTCCAGTCTGAAGCGATATGTTAAAAGAAAAGACTAAACTTTTATATGCTAAAATAAATGAAAACAAAAGTCATTTCAATGCGAGTGAAGTAATGGATGGTTACATCGTTTTGGTGTGCGGTTTCTCCAAATTACAGAGGAAAAGTTCTCAACCTGAGCTTGTGGAACCCTTTAAAAGAAAATTACAACTTAAAATAACTGAACTTGATTTGCCAGTGAATCAAATTTACAATGCAGATGAAACCGGCTTATACTGGAAACTTTTGCCAGAAAAGACTTTTGTTTCTTCATTAGAAAAAAACGCGCCAGGAAGAAAAAGTGAAAAACAACGAATTACTTTTCTGGCATGCACCAATGCAAATAGGCTTCACAAATTACGACCGTTAGTAATTGGAAAAGCAAAAAATCCCCGAGCATTAAAAGCTCTTTTACTGTTGGATAATGCTCCATTTCATCCACCCGAAACCGAGCTAAAATCAAGCGATGGAATTATAACAACAATGTTTATGACAGCAAATGTCACACCGCTCATTCAGCCCATGGACCAAAACGTAATAAGAATTACAAAACTTTATTATCGTACTATTTTATTAGCCTCAATAATAACTAATAAACTTGATATATCGTAGTCGCTAAAAAAATTGAACCTTAAAGATGTTATTCTTTGTTTAAATGCAGCTTAGCTAAAACTCGAGCAGAGTACAATAGAAAAATGTTGGAAAAACCTACTTAGTTTGGCTGAAGATGCGGAATATCCAGATGATGATGTGCCTTTAAGCATTCTGATAAAACAGTGCAATGTTGAAATTAATTCGGCAATCGAGCAAACCATTGAGATTCTATATACCATTTACCCTCAGGGTTGTGTAGCATTGCTTTTTCTATTACTTTTACTAAATTATACTTACAAAATTTAATAGGAGATGTGCACTGTTGCAGAAGTCAATGCATGGCATGCAGATGTGCAAGTTGAAATCAATCATGAAAATATAGAAGGCAGCGATAGCGACAATGACATTGATATTATTCTTGAACCGAACGAAAAAATTCGACCAAAGGAAGCCATTGAAATGTTTAATAACGCTGTACAATGGGCCGAAGAAAACGGATAATAATCTTTCATTTATATCTGTGAGGTATACTGTAAACTGGGAAAATTCAAATTTCATTTAAAATAAACTCCCGCAAACATGAACAATCTCATTATAATGAACCATCTTGGTTTTATTTTGTTCATGTGATCGCGAGTCTACTGTACTATAAAACAAGAAATTTTTACAGAAAATTTTGTGGACGTTGAAGCATGAAAACTAATGAAAAACAATTTTAAAGTCGATTTTTATAAAAAATTACCAATCGGGCTTCAATCTAACTAAATGGCAACAAACACTTACTGAAGGAAATACATCTCAAAATAATCAAGATTCAGTTTCTATAGAAACGACACTAGTATCTTCTGATGATGATAAAAACAAAATACTGAATTTGAATATTGATGTTTTGTTGAATCAAACTCATACCGGCCTAGAAATTTTAAATTTTTACAAAACAAATAGCACGTTAAACAATATTCTACGAAATTTATTGGTAAATAAAATTTCACAGTTATTATATTATTGCAGAACCGTCAATTATATTTCATTTTGGATTTTCAAATTAAAATTCTAAATTAGATTAATATAAATTAAATGGACCCCCAAAACTAATAATTGACACTCTTTGGAACTACAATAATTGGCATGGTATCATAATAATGGCCACCCACTTTAATTACAATAATGGTTACCAAACCATAGATTTTGGACACCTTAATATTTACAATTATTAACAGTCAGAGAAAATAAATAAAATGGATATTCATTAGCTTTTCTAAATTTATTTAAATGTTTTTGCATTTCAAATTACAAACATTAAGTACCTATAATTGAAAATTCATTATCACATTAAGATTTCAATATCGCGTTAAAATAAAAATTAAATTAAATGACTTATGTACCTAATCCTTGCAATAAGTACAAAAAAAAACTGGTTCAACCGACGCTTGTTGACGCAACGGATGTGGTATTCAGCTCTATATTTCCCGCAACTAAGTCCTTTGTAGTTTTTATGAATGCTACGGGTGCAATTATAACACATTTTACCCGAGAGGATTTCATCGTTTTCACTGTTATGATTATATCAGAGATATCTCGATCAGTAGATCAGAGGTATCTTCTTCCTTTTTATTTTTCATATCACTTGTTGCTGGAGAAGATATGCTATGTGGTAACTTCTGGTTCGGTTTTATTTGCATAACCTCTTTATCTGTTATTATCTCGCCAGATTCATTTAATAAAACAAAATCGTTTTCTTTTATACCATCTTGTTTAGAACACTCAATTATACAAGAACTATCAGGCGTTATCGGTGGTAACGTTTCATCATGATGACTTGATTGGTTTGGTAGATGGATGTGAGTTGCTTTTGTGGAAACTGTTACGCTATTATCTAATGCAGTTAAACTATTGTGCGCGAAATGCTGTAGAGGAATGAATTGATCGAACGCCAGTTTTTTTACAGGCTGTTTGTTAATCTGCAATTTAGGATTGGATTGTTTTTGTGGCTTTTTTTTATGATGGGTTTTTCCTACTTTAATTTCAATTTTTTCTCTATTCTCGATTCTTAACAGTTGCCGTTGTTCTTTCTGCATTTCTTTTTCCACTTTTTCCTTTCGCTTTTGCTCTTGTATCTTGGAATATGCTGACGATGTAATAACGAACGGTAAATTTTCTTTATAAGATTTATCATTTTTTCTCTCTGGAGACCCATCTCATGTATTGGTTAATTATTTTAACGGTAACCTTGTTGGGCTCAACATTAATCGGTTCAACCAACTGTGAAACCGCCACACAATTAACAGATTCCTCTTCTACTTGTGTTTCTGGAGTATCGCGACACTCTAGTTCTCGTTCTTCGATAGCTTCAATGGGTTCAACTGAAAATGCATCAGGTAGGTATATAAAATCATTAATATCCATAATATCCATCGGTTTAATGATATCTGAAGAAATTAGAAGTAATTTATCTATTTTATGAAGACACTGAAACTCCTCTGTCTTAAGAATTAAATCACGGTCTTCTACTGACTGATGTTCCACTAATTTTGTTCCTACAATATCACTAAATTGTTAGAGATTAATTGTGTTTCTATTTTCGTCTAATTCATTGGACTGCCCTTGCACTGTGTCGTGTTTATTTCCATGTATTGATTTTCCCAAACATTTTGAGAAATCAATTGCTAATTTATTAAACGGATAACTTCCACATGCCTTAAATCCGGTTTGAATAGTTACCGGGTTGACTGCTTGGTCAATAGCTTTCTGTAATAGTGGTGGTCAATTGCTTTCTGTAACAGTGGTGGTCAATAGCTTTCTGTAACAGTTTTCTCTTTTTAAAGTACTATGCATATTGCCTCGATTCGAATTTAGTACAACCTTTTGTCATGCCGACTTTAATGGCTTAAATGCCGAGACATCACAGTGCTGCAAAATGCGTGTTGCGTTTGGCTACAGAGCAATTAAAATTATTTCTAATCTTTTACATAAAACACTCAAAACTATCACTTCTTTCCACACCCCAATGTGGTAGGACCGAGTATAATTTCCTCAGTGGTGGGTATAATTTCCTTATACCGTCTGGAATCCGTTTATTAGGGTATATTATCATTGGGGGTATCATATGTCTTGCAGCTGAGAAGCTAAACATGATTGTGAGGCACGACTTGGATGGAGCTTGTTCAACTTCATAAACGTTTTGGATACCAACTTTTGCTAGTACGTTTTTTGTTTTCGGACGAAGCAGGAAATTGGTCTCATCTCCATTAAATAAGCAATTTTTGTCCGTCAGATAATTTTCAATTTGATTGAACCATCAATTATTAATATAATTATCAATTATAATATAATTAATAATTATCAATAAATAAATGTCAAACAAAAACACCTGAAACACTCCACGTCTACTTGAATACTAATTAGGTTCAAAACAAAATGGAATATGTGAAAATGAATAAAAATATATTATTCCAATAGAGTAGAATGAGACAAATATATTATCAATGAAACATAAATTGATTTTGGCGCAAAATGCTTATAAAAATAGGGTGCCGTATAAATATATCCTTTTTTCATAGTGTCCATTACTGTATCGTTTACCCTATTTTTGCATATGATACAGTTTCATTCAGTCTTCCTAAATTTATAAATTTTATTGCAAAATTTAAAGGCTTTTTGTATTATATTTTTTTTTTTCTAATAGATCGAGATAGACTTCAATGTAAATTACCCTAACATGGAGAGCATTGAAGAGAAATTTGTATCGTTCGCAGTTAAAATTAACGATATTTTGGAAAAACAAAATCAAAAATAAAACTGCCATTTCCATGATGGTCGATCAAAAAGAAAATAAAGATATATCTCAAAGTTAGTAAACTATGTACTTGAAAATATACTTTATCTGGAAACGATTTAAAATTATTATTGATTTTGCATCTGATGCATTTTGTGTCAGTCCCAACAGCTCGAACAGTAAAAAAAGTGAATGGAGAAAACCAATTTAACAAGGCATCCATAAAAGATTCACAAACATAATTTATGTTGGTTGTTGCAACTGCAGCACACGTCGAAGAATTATTAGACAAGAAACTAAATGTAGGTGTAGCAATACAAACGTTCATTTTACTAAAAAAAAGGCACATTAAATGCTTCTGAAGAAATCTTTATTTATTTTGACGAAATCAAGTATAGAATTTACTCCTTAATTCGATCATTAATTTAAATTATCCTTCTTCATCAATTTTAATTTGGAGTTTTATAAAACAAAATTTTTTCGAGTCAATGGATAATAATATTCGAGACAAAAAACATCTTGCTGTTGACAGTATAATTTCTGAGTTAAATAAAAAATAAATAGTATGATTGTTCAGTTCCATTAGATTGTGGGTGTACTTTTTTATGTTTCTATATATAAATTTGAGTAAACTATACTCAGCCGTACAAATAGATAGTTATATAAATATATAATTAACGTAATTATATATTTACATAACATCACAACACACATCAAAATTGACGACATGTCAGTGTCGGTCGTTTGTTTACATAACATTGACATACGACCGACTTGAAGTCGAACACGATTTCTATTTCAGCACATTGCTGAATTACGATGGTTGCTGTGATCACCACAGGATGGAGCGACATCACTAACAAACGAAAAAAACGAAAACTCGTCCATTTCATATTAGATCATCAACATTAACAACAACAATAATTTATTTATTTATTTTAATTAATTTACTGCAAACTGTAAGTCGTAACAAAATTAAATAAATAAGTGCGTATTAGAAAAATAAAATTTGTAATTTAAATAGTGAATTTTATTCTCTACTTGGGAAGTTTTATCCTATTTAACTAATAGCGTTTTTTACAGTTGCATAGACGTAAAAGAACTAAATTAGTATTTAAGTTTGTGTAACATATTTTTGTAATTTTAATTAATATGCTAATGAAAGCAATTTTTTATAAGCTATTTGTAAGAAATATATGGAATAAAAAATAGGACTGAATTATTTTCGTTTATGAATATGTGGTTTATTTTATTTATTAATGACCTTTTACCTCAATCTGAAAAAATTGTCAGTAAATTTATAAAATTGTCTATTTTATTGAAGATGTAATTTATTTAATAAACTTTTTTTTTTATTAATTTGAAGAATACTTTTATTATATTAACTAAAATTCTATCTTTTTAATCAAAGCTCCTATCATTCTGAAAAAGAAGTTTATTAAGTATATAACGTTTGTTATTAAGCTAATGACTTGTTTATATAAATTAAAAATTTAATTTATTAGTTTGAGAACCAAATATTCAAATATATTATACGTTTATAATTTTAAAGAGTAATTTTATCAAATTAATGATACTTTCTATCAAAATTATCCCCGAATTCAGTGATTACCATTTTCCTCATTTTGACTGTTTTTTTTAGTGTAATATATAATTATGACCTATCCACTAGAAATAACCTTGAAAAAATCTCAGATTATTACAAGTTTTTTATACCCATTTGTTTGTTGTCTGTTTATGAGTTTCATTGCCAGTATTACCACATGCACTGATTGTTTGTGTTTTTTCGCCTTGTCAGTAATGCAGTACCCACCTAAAGCTTATCAGTTTGTATATAATATCGTGAAATCAGACATTACGTTAATTGGTTGGGACGCAATACCACAATTAGATGCATTGAACTCCAACAGCAACATTAATGTCTTTTTAAATAGCTTGCGGGCTATTTTGGTTTTAATCAAATAAGCTGTAAAAATTTAAGTCGTTACGACTAGATATCACTTAGAATGGAATAATCAATTAAATGGCAAACAGTTTTAACTCAACTATACATATTTGTAGTAAAACAATTTATTAAGTTAAATGGCGCGAAGTAGTACGGATGATTAACACATTTCCCCAAGTGGTTTAATAGTCAATTCATGCACTTGAACGTTAGGTGGTGTTCCCAATACATATAGAATCGCGTTCGATATATCTTGTGGCTCTAACGCTGGTAAACCTGATTCTTTAATATTCTCCATAATCTCTGTGGAAACGAGTCCGGGACTAATACTCTGAAATATCAATAAATATAAGTCACCATGCCATCGATTTTACGTTGCAAAAATTTAATAACTTACAGTCACTTTAATTTTGGTGCCAAGATGATTAAATTCTTGACGATGTGTTTCAGTAATCGCTGTCACAGCATGTTTCGTAGCAAAGTACACATTTAAAGTAGGTGGCATTCCCGGAAGCACCGCTACATTATGACCGGCGACACTATTTATATGAATCACATGTCCATTGCTGTTATTTTTACGCATCAATTGAACTGCTTCACGTGTACAAAATACCAAACCAAATAAATTTGTATTCACCAGTGATGTGATTATATCACTGTTGCCTGGATCGACGAGCAATCCATGTTTTGAAAGACCCGCATTATTAACTAAAATATCAACACCTCGAAAACGTTTTTCAATTTCACGGAATGTATTCACAATATCCTGTTCTTTGGTAATATCACATTTAATGGCGTACAAATTTTTACGCGCACTACTCGGTAAACCAGCAATAATTTGATCAACACGTTCCTTACGACGGGCCAAACCAATCGTAATAACACCAGCTAATGCTAGATCACGGACGACAGCTGCACCAATACCTGAACTTGCACCCGTAACTACGGCAACTTTACCACGCCAACGTTCCATTTTATAAAAAAAATGTTTATATATTTAAAGAAACGACTAAGTGTTTATGGTATGCAGTGCACGACTAACTTTAATATGTCAATTTACTTTCTCGATTTAAAGCTTTTATATTAGTCGGCGTGATAAGAACACAAGTTCATATCACCTCGTGTAATGATGACCACGCATAATTTGGTTATATTATTTTGATCGATGAATCACATCAGTTTGTGAACTGAAGTGATTCATTTTTGATAAAAGTGCATCCATACATACGTAATTTGGTGAATATGGATTAATTTGTTATTAAATTTCGTTTTGAAACGTTGGTGGCATTTTTCATATCTTAATACCTTTTTGAAACTACACAGTGTTCTAGGTCCGGTTCGAGACATTCTAGGTATCTATTTCGGGTACTTCATCAGACCTTAGATGACCACATGGTGATTGATGTTTAAGCTTGTTACAAATTTATTCTATCTCTTACATCATTAGTATGTGCTGTGATCAAAAAATATACTGGGACCATATTCCTAGAAAAATTATACGAAGTTGCAACTTATGATTGCTAAACCCTCTGTAAATTATGTTAATGAGCGTGGTAATAATTGATCAGATAGACCCATTGTTAGGGTGCGGTTACCTATCTGATCAATTATTACCACGCTCATTACCGATGCATCAATGAAGGCTATATTTTAATCAATTAATCAAATAAATCGCATTAGTTAACGGTAAAAAAATTGTACGCAATTGGAAGCAAACATGTGCAGTGGCAATATGTTCATTTCATAAAGATAGACCAAAAGGTCATAAAGATGAAATAGAAATCAAAATGGCATCTGTTTTGGTACTGGTATCTGTTGCATTCAAAGTCAAGCAAGTAAGTTCTTCAGGCACCTAAACGTATTTCAAAAGGGAGCTTTTTTATTTTTTTGCTAAAAAATAATTTTCGTTCAAATTTTTTCAAGTAGTCAGGCATTCAGTGCTTAAGTTTAGCTGGTTTTCGGCATTTAGAAACATTTTTTGGAGGACCATTTAAACTTATACGCCATAAAAAACTTATAATTGCCAAATAAATATATTTTAATGTTTGTTTAAAGTTTAAACCAATTGTTACCATTAGCATACCAGCCCTTAAGGAACTTTACCAATGATCGTCATCCATATTTGAAACATAGTAGCAAACGTTAAATTTCGATTAACTAAATTGCCGAAATAATATATCAAGAGCAGCAAAAAACTGAAAAATTAGATCATATGCAACGCGTAATAGCAGGAATATACAAGATTTGAATAAATCGATCATGGCTGATGTGGCAGAACAAATGTAAGAGCTAGAAACAAGAAAAATGCAAGAGTTGGAAACATACGCAGCTAACATTACCAACATGAAAGGAGAAATACAAGATTTGAACAAATCAATCACAGCTGATGTAACAAGAGAAATGTAAGAGTTGGAGGGCAAAATAATACGAAGCTGAACAAGAAAAGTTTTCCTTACAAATCGTTGAAACTGCCCAAATGAGCTGTGTAAAAAAACAATAAACACCAATTAGCTGCCGAAAGACAAAAAGGAATCCTAAAAGTTTGTACCAGATGTGCTACAAACTGTCCCCGCCACAGAAATTAACTACATCCAAATTTTAAGGGAGTTGAGATTAAGATACGGATAATTTCATGTCTAGGAGCTAGGCATCACGGCAGAGGGAGAATGCCTTTAACATATGGAACCGATATGGTACCTCAAAAGTAAATGGAGAATGTTGTCCTGTTCAGTGAAACTCCTGCTAAAAATTACAGTGAGAGTAATGAATGAGAATCTGACAGTAAGTGAATCAAGAAAAGGTTAATGATTAGGGAAGCTAATTTGCGAATAATTTGCGTTAAAATCCTGAATTGGTTTAAAATCCTCTCTTGATTATTTTTAATAAAATAATATGCAAATTTGACTTATTTCTCTAACTTTATCGATCAAAAGATATTTTAACTCTGATCTTAAATTTAGAGGCAGCTTTTCATCTAGTTCCTCGTCAAAATGTCCACGAAAATAAATAAACCGATAATAGATGTTAGGAAATAATTTTTAACTTCTTTGTTAACAAATGATTAAAACCGAGAAAAGCCTCTATACACAAAATTGTAAATTTGCGCTTTGAAAGCAGCAAAATACCTAGGTACTCCTTGGCAACATCACAAGGTCCAGGTTTTATAAAGTTACTTGGCGAATCTTGTGTTGGCTGTCTTTAAGACCTTCCCTATTTATAAATAAAGTTGGTTTCCTCCTACCAGTAAATATATTAGCAAATACTTATGAGTGTCTCAAATCGAACACGTTACAAAGTAACTTTTGAAAATGTTAAGCCTGGTGGACATGCATGGTCAAACTTTACATCAATCAGGTATTTTGAGTTTAATGGGTTATTGTCTTTTATCAAATATTGTAAAAGTTATAAAACGATATTTGATTTCAGCAATAATTGAGGTAATTATATTCGCAAAATGGGACAGAAAGATGGCGTTAGGTTTCTATACTCCCAGAAACTCAATGATCAGTATTATTTTATACCCACATAATACATATCTTCATACAAATTCCGACATCGTAATATGATTTAGGTAACAAAAAAATTTAGAACTGTTGGAACTGTTTATAGTATGTGCAATGGAAGAAAACGGAAGTAGTCTTATAAAAAGGACAAAATTCTCAGTTTACGGGATATGCCTCAAAATAACAATTGATATTTGTTATTACCATTGTCCTTGATACATCGTACTTTATGCTGTATTTTGATTGCAACCAAAAGAGATACTTGACAGTTCCTGCCTCTAGGCTTTCTGGACTACTCATTTATATAGATATAACCATTACTTCGATATTTCGGTATAAAACACCCGTTGAAAAATTGTAATCTACAACCTATTGTTGTAGCATAGACGTAACACAACAATTAATAATCATTTCAACGTTTTGCAACTGTCGGTTTAAAATGCAAGTAGCTCAATATAATTTTCTTGAAAATGTATAAAATTTTAACCTCAATAATGAAGCACTGTGGAAACCGATAAATTGACTTTACCAAGGCCATAGGTAGGTCCTCTACATCAATTTAGATCCAGAAAAAAACTTTCTAAAATTGAGCAGGTACAGCTACATAGTATCAAGAACATAATTGGAAATGCATTAAAAAGCACAAACGTTTATGTTATTTGTTTAAATGTTGCTCAAGTATTCAATAAAATTTATCTTAAAAGGAATCCATGTTGCAAAGAGATCTGTCGACACAATTCTAGATTCTTAGATTTTATTTATCGAATAGACATTTTTGCACACTTAGTTTATACAGCAAAAGGCTAACTATTTACCTTTAAAAATTAACTGGTGATAGTGCTTTATGCAAACACAACTAAATAAACTTTCAATGCTTTAAGCTCAAGCTGACTATAGATATTTAAAAATAAAAAAGCAGAACCTTACACATGCTCATTGATATAATACCATAACATATCCAGAAATTATAGTAATGCTAAAGAGTTTTACCTTACTGTCCTGGATAATAATTATAATATGATCATAATCTGGCAGGCTTGGTTTCCTGATACTTTTAATTCTGCGGAATACTTATCATCGTCATACGTCGTGCACAGAAAATATTGGCATAATTTTAGCATCAGTCTAAAAAGTGAAGGCTTTCTAGTTGCGGTGAAAAATAAAATGCGCAAAGATTTATTCTTTAATTGTTGGTTGTCCACCTGATCAAACTAGGAAAGAACAATTAAATCCAATCAATATGATAAGAAATTTGGAATTAAAGAATTTTTTGAGGATTTCTAGTAGCCTCCTATACGGCTGGTAAGGGTTTGACTGACTTAGTGTTAAAGCAGCTTGAGTTTGTAAAACATGATTGTAGGGAGCAATGATATGATAGCAGGATGAATTTGAAAAAAATTAGAATGGAAGCGCAAATCACACAGTTAGAGCTACGGGCATCTTTTGTTAAAGATTTAGGCAAAGGGGTTTAAACAAAGGGGTTCATATAAACAGGTTTAGCAAGGGAGGTTTAGCAAAGGGGGTTAGGCACAGGGAGTTAGGCAAAGCGGTTTAGCGGGAGGGTTTAGCTAAAAGGGGTTAGGCAAAGGAGGTTGTATCCAAGGGGGTTAGGCAGATAGGGTTTAAATAAAGGGGGTTAGACAAAAGGGTCTAAACAAATGTGTTAGGTAAAGGGGGTTTAGCCAAGGGGGTTAGTCAAAGGAGGTCAGGAATAGGAGGTTTAGCAAATACGGTTAGGCAAAGTAGGTTAAGCAAAGGAGTTTAGACCAAAGGGGTTTAGCGGAGATTAATATTCATTCGACGGAAACTCCAAAATGTTGATATAATTTTGGTCAAAACATAACAACGAGAAAACGATTAAGAAATCGAACTACTAGACGAGTAGTAGATGCTGCGATACGAGTATAACACCCAATGACCAAAATAACGATTGTAACCTTCTGAAAAGCACATACACTAGCTTTTTTTGATTGTCAGGTTTTGGAAACATAGACGTTCTGCATGAAATCAGAACGCAAATGCTTCATAATAGCTCATAGTAGATTTTTGGCTAAATTGATATGACAACATGTTAATCTGAGTCGAATAAAAAACTGAATCCTAATAAAATTCGACAATAAATGTTGTTGTTGTTTTTGTTAAATTCTCACGGTGAAAATAAAAATTCGCGCTTTAGATAATATATACACATACATACATACAGCAAAATAATCATAATCCATTAAAATTTCAAGATTGGTGTGCCGTTTTTTTTAATCGTTTTATGTCTTGTATGCTGTGATAACACGATATAAAATGATGCAAATAAAATTTTGGATGTTACCGTGTTACGTGCAAATGTGATAAAAACGAATGTGATTTTTACGATATGAGTATTACGTCAAATAAAAATTTTTATTATTCCATTTTTTTTTTTTTTCGATTGAAGAAAGAAATGACTGTATACGATGGTAAAAGTAAATAATTTTTTTAATTACATAAGTTTGCCGGTAACTCAAAACGTCTTCGAAAGAAAGTAATTTATTTGCTATTTTGAATGGTATAATATATATATATATATATAGAGAGAGAGACATGTAAAAATGTTGACACGGTAATCAATAAATATTATGTTACTAAAAGCTTAAGATTAATCTTTCTTACCCGGTATATGGTTAGCACACTTACCTGAAATAAAATAAAATAAGATTATAAATTTCAAAATTATGTAGTTTAATAGAATTTGATAAGTTTTATTTGAATTTGACCAACTGTGTGTAAAATTGTTTGTTGGGCTGACCACACCGATCGCTAATATTGTAAAAAATGGTTTCAAAGATCTTGTGAAAGTTCTCAGTAAAGGGGTAAACTATAACTGTAATTCTGTGTTGATTTGTCCTAAGTCTTATTACACCTTGGTATAAATAGGTAGATAACAAAGTTAGCACCAAAAGAAAAATTAAACTATGCGGAAAGCATAAGCTGGAAGAATTGTTCGATTATATTTGGTAATCGGAGAAGATAACAACAAAGGTATTGCAAACAAAATCGAAAATTGTTCTGCCAATAGAACCAACTAAGCGATCAGATAAGTTTAGGATAAGTTGGCAACCGCGTTTGAGGACGAAAGTTTAACAAGGAAATTTGGAGTGTTGCTCTCATCAAAACTTTGCCCAACAAACCGCGATAAAGATATTCATCAATAACCAGCACGATATTGGTAAAAGTAAATATACATGGAATGTATATTTGCATATGACATGGCTCACAGAGGTCACTTTAATTCAAAATTGAAAGTAACGTCAGTTAGATGTGTGGCAAGATGGAATGTACAATTTTCAAAAAATCGACAATGAAATATATGCAACCACAAGTTTTAACATATACCTACACAATATGAAACACGTATACCAAAGGAGTTTTGGAATATATCCATTCGGATTTGTTTGTTATATTGTTAAAATTAAAAACCAAAAAATTTGAGGAAATGAAGTTTTCAAGCGAAACTGGGAAGAGTTTAAAAGGTTTGCAAACATAAAATGGAGAAGCTTAAATTAACAAGGTTTATATCAACATTTAATGAAAAACAGTGATATGTTACCAGACCTCAGTTCCATATGCGTCGGAAGAAATACGAATCGCTAAAATGAATCAGACAATTGTTGTGAAAGTAAGATGTACGCTTATTGAAGCCTGTTTAATATAAGTATCGACATCATAATCAACTGATTTCTTACACGAAACATTAAAGAAAACATAACACTAGAAGAAATCTGAATAAAAAAAAAAAGAAACAGTCAAAAATTTGAGAGATGCTTATTTCACAACTGCTGGATCCACATCATTTCACGTTATACAGAGTGACCCAAATGTCGGCAATAAAAAGGAGTTATCTATGATGAAATCTATGCCCCAGTGTTGAGGTTTATGCCCTGAAGATATTTAACATAATTTGCAGCAAATTACAATTTGTGCATTAAACAGATGATGGCTGCTATAAAAACTTCATGGGGAACTTAAAGAAAAATCTGCATGCACCCAAGAAGTTCAACAATAGGGTTAAAATATACCAACTTAGTCTGGTCATTGGAATCAACAAGTTGATTAAGAATTAAAGCAGCTTGGACTGTTATAATATAAAGTTGATGCTTGCATATATCGACGACCTTTTATTATTTACAAATGACCAACAACACAAGTCATCCGTCAAAACTAAATTAATGGACAATTTTAAAATGAAAGAAATCGGAAAAGCATTGGATTATTGCATTGGAACAAGAGACCTAATATGAGGAATACATTTGAGGGGTTTACTATTAGTGAGTGCACTCGTTGTGTAATACCCATTGATCCAAAGCTCCAGAACAATGTGTCCTCAACAAGGACGCATTGAATGTGACCAATTGACAAATATACCATATTAGCAAACTGACGAGCCCAAATCACGTAAATGTTATGTATGCTCGAGTTTTTCTCAAAATCCAACTAATGCCCTGAAATAAGGTGTTTATCCTCTATTATGGGCTTCATTCTCTTCAGCAGTAATTCCAAATATGTATATATAAATACAGCGTTGATTATGTTTTGTAATTTGCGTATCGGATAATTCCCATAAATTATTATGCTCATGTTTTAAATTGCTCGAATATTATAAAGCCTTGAATACCCTTATTGCCAGGCGTTTAAGCATAAAAACGGCAGTCTTCTAACCAAAACGTGGTTGCCTTTAATGCTTTCAGTTATGTCTCTTTTGATGATATTGACCGCATCCTGATGTATGTTCTTTATGTTACAACTCTCCTGTTGTCTCTGCAGATCTTTTAATATGTATTTGAGTTTGTCATACACATTTACCTTCCAGTCATTGTTATGTAATATGTCATTGTTGAGTAATGTGGCCCTGGCTGATTTTTCTTCCATAGATATAGATCTTTATTTCATTGAAAAATGCTTGTACCAATATCCATTTAAAGTGTCTGGGTTACTTGGTCAATATGTTCTGGCTGCATTTGATTTCAGTTTCACTGAGTTTTCCATTACTCGTGGATAGTGCTGCTGGTCCAATATATTCTGGCGATGTTTTTTCGAGTTTTTTTTCATATGTGAAAGTAACTCTATTTTGACGATTGATACGAAATAATATTCCTTATACTTCCTATGGAATTGGCTTTTTTAATTGTTGCATTAACTTCAACATTTTATACCCCTTAGAAATAAGCTGTCACTTCACCCAAATTTGCCACAGCAGTAGCTGTGACCACATTATAATTGACTTGATTTGTTACACTGAACTAATGACGCTTTCGTTATAATTATGTATCAATTACCAAATATCGGTGATCTTCATTTTTTTGTATGTAACCGAACCAAATATCCATTTCAAATTATGTGCAAACAAAAAAACTAATTGTTTGCAATATCCAAAAGCTATTTGCAGTCTAAATCAGTTAAATACCCCAAAAAAACCTCATTACTATCCATTCCATAAAAAAATGTTCCTTTCACTTTATACATTACACAGAACTACATAACATGAATTATCTTAAAAAAAAACAGAGACAAATTTTATTGTGGGCACATGATTCACTGTAAATGAGGTATCAATATTCACATGTGAAAGTAACTTTAAAATTTTTTACTCAAAGTTCCAGCGCATCAAGAAAAAGGTCTTTACGCATTCTTGCCGATAAAACTGTGAAAAAATATTCTCAAGGTCAAAATAGCTAACTACTGAATATTCTTCCAAATTTAATTTTAAATTTGTCTAAGACCGATAAATACTAAGATCCGCATCTGCAAACGAGTGAACTAAACTCACGTATACCAAAAGGTTAAGTATATAAATTTCACTTTGCACTCTACAATCTCTATAATCAATCTACAATTATATTTGTTGCATCTGAAATAGAAATGTGGCCGAATAAATGTTGTAAATTGCAAAATAATTTGAAAGTATCATATATGACCGACAGTCAAGATAACATAATGATGAACTGCAAATTTCCGACAAGCATTGTGTATATAAATCTCACATTTGTATGTAACAAGTCAATAAACTTCAAAAGATTTCGGATGTGTAAAACAACAACAAAAATATTAATATAAGATAACAATTAAGAAATATTTCTCAGATTTTGGGAGAAATTTCGGTTTTAAAACCTTTTTGTTTTTGTTTTGTTGTCTCTCAAACTATAAAACAGCGAGACATTGTATGGTGATAAGAGTGTGAACGAACACAAACATTTGACATTGTAATTTGACAAAGTGAAAGGTGTGTGAGCTTCACATACCATATATTCGTATTAAATATTAAAATTTTGCCGCCTATATCATAAATCATTTATAACGGTTGTTACATAATATTTGTTCAACAAATTATTGATCGATCGATACGGAACTACATCGGGAGTAATTAGATTTCATAATTATACGTAAATATGTCCCATTTGCTGTGGAGGTCGGTTTATAAATCAAATCGTGCTTATGTTTTTGTGGATTTTTATTTTTTTCAATTTCAAGGTTGGCATTAATGTAATTTTTTTTACCAAAAGTCAAAAACATGCTATCCAAAACCGTTTTATAAAAGTGAATGCCCCAAAAATTATATTCAATCGATTGGTGTTAGATACTTAGATACAACAGAGTATGATAACAAAGTGTAATGTGGGCGAATATATGAAATCTTATGTTTTATGCTGTAACCGATATATGTCTATTTAAATTAAAAACTTTCTTTAAAACACAAAAATGCCGAACGGTTAAGATACTATTGAAGCCGGCACGTTTTTTATCATATTCACTTTAAAATAAATTTCCAAAATTAAATTTGCTAATTAAATTGAAATGCAATACAAGTTTTAGAAAGTATAAAGTAAATCTATTGAACGATCATCTTGCGCTTTTGGAAGAACACATAAAAAAAATAACAAGATGACCAATGAGTTTTTAATACGTCAATTATATTTGTTGTACTGGTAAAAATTGTTAACAGAAATTAATACTTTTAAAATAAGTCGAAGATCATATTTACGTAAATTACTTTCGAGCTTTCGATACAAGATGATCGTTAACGTACTAAAAACACTGTACTATATTAAATAGAGGTCGTAACCCAGGAAAATATAAAAATTGTTTATATATAGATAGCTCTTCAGATTTTGCATGTGTGGCCTCACAAGCATAAAATGTTAAATGCATTTGAGAAATATTTTCTACAAAAAAATATTTTCGATTATTCTTCAATGTAGCACCGTATAGACACCTTGTAGACTCTTCCTGAAGCATTTTTGGATTTAACACCAAGCAAATTATGAACAGGGATTCTTTGAACTCGACGTTTGAATTCATTTCTTGATAAGAGGACAAGACAATTTTAAGAAATTTAAAGTTTAGGGAACTCTCCGCAGCCCGACCTCTGTCTTCTAAACCTTTTAGTCAGCACAGAGAGTATCCGTTAACATTATGATTCGGTCTCTTCGCCTAAGTGGATTTTTTTTAGAATTTACCATCTTTAATGCAAGAAGATTGAGATTTGCTAGGGACACACGGGCCATGGATTATATTTTTTACAATAATGTCATGTATTTTGCAAATAGTTGTATCAGTTATTTCTGCTCGGATTATGCTAGCAATTTATTTGAGTGTCATCTTGTCTTTTAATCAAAGTAAAATAAAGGCATGTGTAAGCCGCGTTTTTGCCATTTTATACAAGCTTTTGTCATATCAGTCACTAGCGACTTCTCTTAGAATTAAAGCTATATATAAACTTCTCTTAGAAACAAAGCTATATATAGAAATACACCTGGCGTAACATTTTAGAAAGTTAAAAATCTCTTAAAAATTTTAGAAATGTGGTTATTCTTATTAAAAGAGACTCCAGGCAGACCTTGCCAATCGGCTCTCATATGGTTCTCGTGTGGTTATCATTAAAGATGCAATAAAAGTTGTGTCCTTTGGCAACATAAAAAGCCTAACACAACAGCTGCTATTTGACTTCAGTTAGGTTATGATAATTACATCAACTTAGTTGATAGTGCGGAAGACATGATTAAAAAACAACCTTTATGCAAGTTCCCAATAATATAATATGAGACATTTAACAAAAATTATAATGATTCTGAAACAAAACATTTCGCTAGTAGCTGTCCTCTGAAAATGAATTCTGTAAAATTTAACGACGAAGTTTTACATGGCCTAGATCATAGAAGGATAACAAAAAGTGTATCATAGTGTTATTTGTATTGTACTGTAATAACAAACAAAAGAGGTGAACTTTCTAGAATTTTTGAATTCAAGACCGTTAAACTGATTTTCAAATTTCAAGGAGATCCATGAGGTCGGGTCGGATTGATCGAGGGCTCAGTAAGTGTTAATTGAATACATACAGATAAAACATTGATTCCGCCTGCATTCAGGCGTTGAATAGGTATTATATCTGGTATAAAACATGGACACGCCAACCGTTATAGAAGGTCAGGTTTAGGAGGCAGCGACTTCCACATTTGTGGTGCCACCGTAACTTCAGGAAAAGCTACAATGTGCAAGTCAGAGCCCGCAAGTCTACCGGCGGTCCTAAGGACTACAAAGCCGGGGCTTTGTAGGGGCTGGGTTACTTTGCAAATGGCACCAGCCAATGAAGCCAACTTTGTTACGATTTTAGAAAATGGTTGCATCATCCTTCCTCCTAAAGTTCGGCCCGTCCAATATTCCTGCTTATTGCATATTTGTAATGGACCAGGTCGAGTCTGGGCAGGTGAAACCACCCCTCCCCATTTGGGTTCGTTATATGATATCCACTGGGATAGCATAAGATTTATCGGCCATATGGCTCCTTTTGGCATGGAGACCCACGATGGCACAGTTACGAGGTTTTTTATTTAAATTGGCGTCAGAACTCGACACAAATGACGACCTCATTATTGGATTAACCAGGGCGTCAATGCTTGTTAACGGTAAAATATAACCACATGACTGCAATAATTATCCAGTAGCCTACGCAGATGTGGGGGCCTCACTTCTGCGAATTCCATCACGTGAGGATCTAATAGCTCACTCAAATAATGGCCAAAATCTGGACTTATTGTGATCAAAGGTTGAAGACCCAGTTAGGTTGAATAGTCGCTACAAATAATGAGTAATCTGCTTGGTACATCAAAGTCATGACTGAGCGTACAGCGCCGGCTTGTCAAACATTGACCGAAATCTCAGAAGTATCAAGTTCAGCTGTGTGGGCGTCCTTCAGCTGTTACATCGCTGTCCTGAACAAGCGCCAACTATACAGCCGGCTGACACCGAGGAGGATCTTTTTAGACAGATGAAAATAGTTTGCAAGCGCTATTCAACCCAGGTTTGTTTATGTGGGAGAGCACTAAAGATTCTTGTCATTAAGCAGGTCCGAGTGCTGCAATCAGCCTATATGGTGGGAAATATCAATAAACAATAGATTTGTGGAATTTACGAAATTCTCGACTTCTACCATAAATTTCAATGTTATTATTTAGGTTTTAACAGGCTACCAATCATTTTGTGAGTTTTAGAAATTTACGATTTATGGCATAAGTTTCAATGTTTTAATGGATCATGTATTTTGGAAATTTTTGATTGATCGAACTATCTTGCGTTTTTGTAGATTTTAAAAACTTTTGATTTATGGCAGAAATTTCATGACTTAAATGAACTAACCACCAATTCATTGCAGTGGCAGTAATAAAATTAATTGAAATTTTTCGAATGAATGGTAAATAGGAAAAACGGCACGGATTGCAGATATATGTTTTGCAATAAATGAAAATAACGATAACCAGATTATTCTGGTTGATTTTAACTTGATTCTTTATCAATTTATAATTTGATTCTTTATAATCTGCGAAGTGACATATAACTGTAAAATCAGAATATAACTTCTAAGTTACTTTAACGTCCTAACCAGCCAAATCGAGGACTCACAAATACAAATTTGCTTTGAAGATCCACCTGCACGTTGCATTGCTCCAGCCAGTCTGTGGGCCGTGGGTACTGCATTCCGCGATCATAGTTGTGTTCATCGTTATCACAGATCGCAATCGAGTGATGAAAATTTGCCTTTTCAACCCTCCCCCATTGGGATTTGAACCCGGAACCTCCCGACCCAAACACCGTAGCTTTAATCAGTGCGCCAATTGCTCAGTGAAAGCAAGTTACCAAGTGTAAATTTAAAATAGGATCGATGCGTATACTCGAGATGAAATAACGTCAAAGACTTACAATGAAAAACTGCGAATTCATATTTTAAAAACTAACGAACTTGCTGCATTCAACTAAGTTTTTTGCACACAAGGAAGCCCTAGAAGCAGTTATAGATAAAAATTGGGTCATTCAAATTGAAAGAACAAAAAGATGCCAAAATTAATGAACTATTAGAAAATTGTGTCATGGAACCTGTTAGGGTTTGACAACCCGTAATATGTCTTTTTGGTCAGTTTTTTGGTCTAATAAGGTGGTACTAAGAGAAAAATATTTTATACTAACCGTTGATGAAATTTTTTGCAAATTGAAGAATGCCAAAATTTTTTCAAGTTTTGATATAAGCAGGTATTTAAACCGGGTTTTATTAAAACCAAAATCTCTACATATTACAAGGTTTGGGACCAACGAAGGACTCAACAGGTGTATAACTTTCACTATATGAAATTTTTATAATATAGTAAAGTTATATACATGGTCTTTCGAGCTAAACAACCACCGGAAATTATTCAAGTTTATCCATTCATGTAATTGTGGATTCAGCTACCCAACAACCAACAGATTAAAACTCACAAACTTTTATCAATATCCAGAAAAGCCACTTGATTATTTACAAAAATTTATAGAGATGGAAGAGCTTCTTCAAAAACAAGAACAAATTGGAGGAAAAATAGTCCAACTATCTATACCAAAGATAAGGGAGAGCCAAAATCCAAAAAATATTTGGGATTCCACTATCAGCTGAAAGCGCTTTACGTTGATAACCTACATAAAAACAATTGTGAAATCGCAAAAACCACGAATTCCGAATTATATAGAGAAATTGACAATGTAAAAGAAATACTAATAGATCAAGATCAATTCTCAGCAAATCAGCGACTATCTAATACTCACAAAATAAATTACCTAAAAACTCTTTTGTAAAGCTAATTTGTCATCTAGAATCAACGGCAGATAATTATGTAAAAGCCTAGAACATTTAAACAACCGATACAACAAAAAGGTGATATTCTCAGATTACCTAAATACATAGCTGAACCAACTGAGTCGTCATCTGTAATTAGAAATATGGATGATACGACCTAGACGTAGTGCAATTTTGGAATTAACATCGAGTTCAGGAATTCATTCCTAATTTTTATTTTATTAAAATAATTTGAAAATGAAACTCAATGACTGTTTGAAACTTCACTTACCAACCCATTTGTGCTTTTCTAGAAATAACCAAATTGTCTTTACAACCAATAAAACAGTACAAGGTATTTGCGTCTATTGTCAAAAAAATCATGCAATAGAAAATTATGAAAAATTCATAAAGCAGCCATCGTCTGACAGCGGTCAAATTATATTACTACATAATGTATGTAGAAGTTACCTAGGGACAACAAGATGAAAGCCAAACAACATTAAGAGTCTTGATAGATCCAGGCTCATAGACTATACCTTTATAATGGAAGAAACAGTACAAGTGCTCTCTAGCGGGAGTTGGTAACGATGACATTGGAGAAGTATATGAAAAACAATCAGCCTCACAATCTAACCAATTATAGCTTTCAAATTTGAGCTACGCCAAATTGCCTTGTTAGTCCCAAAACTGACAAAACTACTACCAGATCAAGAGGAGGAAACTATAGATCAACATCTCAACAATCTTGACTAGGCAGATCTAAAAGCCACAGTACGACTAATCCATAAATAGAAAAGACGTTAAAAATAAATATGTACGAATGGACTCCAAAGATCAAATCTACTAATTAATGCTTTGGAGAGGCGAACAAGGCAGAATCAGGACTTATAAAATGGTGACGCATGGATCTGCAGCAGTGACAAATCAAAGAGGTTTTATTCTAAGGAAATGGAGTAGCAATAACCAAAACTACTCAAAATCATTCAAAAGAAACATATTGTTGCAAACACCCATACAAAAGAAAGTGGCGAAACAATTAAAACCTTAGGGACCATTTGGAATCCTACAGAGGGCATATTTCAAATCAAAATCAAATTATTGGATACTAAAGCACCTGTTACTAAGAGGAAGGTGTTACCCAACATATCCAAAATGTTTGAAAAATGAGATAGTTAGCCCCTATTATTGTAAGATCAAAGATTACCACGTAACAACTATATAAACCGTAGACTAGGATACACAGTTACCTAAAGACCTAGAGTAAATTAAGCTACAAAGATGAATCAGGCACAACAAATCAACAATGATTGCTAAGTTAACTGCACGGTTCCTATGACCCATCGGAAAATGCATATGCGTCTAGTTTATTATAAATCCAACTGTAAGGCCGATGATAGCAAGGTGGCATCATTTAAAGGAAAATAAGTAATTCCCAGATTGGCGTTGAACGCCGCTGTGCTGTTAGTAAGACTACTAAAAAAAAACAAAAAAAGCATTACAAGTGCCCGAGTCTTAATCCGTCAAAGCTATTAAATCACAAACTGTGGTCGATTGGTCCAACCTGGCTGAAACATTCACCAGGATGCCTTTTTACAACCGCACAGATTGAAAGAGCCACAGAAAAAAATATCGAAATACGTACGCTAGTTTCCATGGTCAAAAAAGAAAATGGTATATTACGGGTCTATATTTACAGAGCTGTTTAACATTGACTAAAGCCGAAAGAACCACCCCTTATGTCCTAAGTAGATTAGCATCTGCGAGTAAGCATTTAAAATAGTAAACAACCAACTAGAACCCCAAAGTGAATCTCAGCTAAAGTTACTTAATGCAAAAATAGATGAGAATGGGTTATTGCGAGTAAGCGGAAGGTTGTCTAACGCCAACATTGCTTTCAATTTTCAACATCCAATAATATTGCCTTAGAGTACGCACATATAAGATGACCTTGCATGGACAAAAGACACTTATACTACCTTTTATTCGGCAAAGATACTGGATAATTAAGGGTCCATTAACAGTAGATTATTCATATACTGGTGAAGATTATGATTGGTTCTTCAATCTTCGGTGCTCACCTGGTTGAGGTCGCAAAAGCTATAAGGATTACCTAGAAGTATTCATATCCTTAGCGGTAAAAGCCATTCACATAGTAGTAGTAAGAGATTTGTCATCAGAAAGTTTCATAGCAGCATTCAAACGTTTCACAGTATGCTGAGGAGTTGGCACGGACCTTTATAGTAACAGTTGTTCCAATTTTATAGGAGCTTCAAAACTTTTGCTCAATGAACTCATCCTTGCCGTAAAACCACTATCCGGAAAATGAAGAGCTTGCAAAGATGGTACACAATGGAATTATAAACCACCAAAAACTTCACATATGAGTGGAATTTGGGGAGCAGAAGTTAGATCCATTAATCATCATTTGCATAGGATATTTGGGGAAAAGCATTTAACGGTTGAAAAATTAATGACTACGGTAGTTTACCAAATTGAAGCATGCCTGAATTCGCGTCAACTATGTCCAGTGACATCTGGTCCTAACGAAAATTTCAACCATTTAACACGTTGGAAACTTCTGCAAAAAAAATCTCAAGAATATTGGAAAATTTGCATAACCGAATAGAATTATTACTCAAACAAAAACTTGATGTTTTTTCTCTAATAGTAATCAGACCGCACCAGTGGAAATCATTCTCGTGAAATTATCAAATATATAAAAAGTAAATAAAATAAATCAAAAAGGCCAGAATCACAATCAGAGACATAAAACGGATCCTCTCTTACGATTGCTGTTAATAAACAAAGGGAATGTTTCAATAATACAATTATTGAAGTGCAGTCCAAAGCAATGTCGATAATTCTGAAATACATCTGATTAGAAAATTAATAAATAGCGATCAAAGATGGAAAAAGAGTCACCAATTCAACCATATTGGCAATTCAAAATGGAATACTATTTCTAAGAAAACGAAAGGAACAAGAATTATTGCTCCTACAGCTATCAGAATCCAAGTTCCAACCACACCTTGGAAAGAAGTAGCTATTAATTTTTTGGAGTTCTCTACCTTCGGGAATCAGGATAATATATTTTAGTAGCTATTGTCTACTACAATGAATTTAAAGAAGTAATAATCACTGTCAAAGAAAAAATGGGACTTCTTGAAAACCCATTTTCTTTATTGGGCATTATAAAACGATAATGGTTGCTAATGGACGACAATTTGCGAGCCGTGAATTCAGAAACTTTTGCGATGAACTTGGAATTAAGCTTTCCTCAAAATCGACAAAATGGTTAAATGGTTAGAAATACGCCAAACCAGCAAAAGGTGTTTGCTCGCGGAAAACCGACTCGAACCAAGCCCAAATCCAAAAAACATCGCTTTTTAAAGTTGTGCCAACCAACTGATTCCTAGTAATGTAAGTTTGCTAACAAAGTAAAAAAGAAGGCATTGATACGAATCTTTAACCTGTATTTTTTTTAAACTATACGAGTAAAATCAATTACCGCGTTTGAACCAAACTCATACATTTCTGAAATTTGGAAAGTTGTCGGTTTATAGCATAAATATCACAGTTTTTATGGATAAGGTATCATGTATTTTCAGGGTTCTGAAAATATTTTTTTGGTACAATTTCCATAGTTTTAAAGGCCCCAATCATCATGGCTGAATTATACATTTTATGGTTTTAATGAGCTAACCTTCATGTATTTTATAATTTTTTTCCAACTTCCAATTTTTGGCAAACAATTTATTTTAAATTTTACAAATTTTTAATCTGTGGTTTAAATTGAAAAATTAGTACAGTAAATCGAGTAAATCGATCCACCAAGGTAACCAATAAACAAGAGGACTAAAATATTTCAGCCTGAGGTACCATTGAAACATTTCCAAAACAAAATATTAAATATTTATCTGGTAATTTGCAATAAACATTTTTGGTGAATACGAAACGATCGATTAACATATAAATCATGTTTTAAGGCCACCACCCTAATTTGCATATATTCTCACGATGCTTTTAAATTAATTTACGCAGTTGACTAAACTTTTACTTTTTTTGTTTTTCGATCTTATATAGACTTCACTTCCCAGAAAAAACGGGTATATGCTATAATTTTTGTTTTATCTTTATACCAGGAAAGCTATTTTACAGGAAAACAACATCCAACAGCACAAAATTTACCATGAACTATGGTAAAATGTAAAATATTTTTTTAATCGTACAATGAAAAGACAATCAATCATTATCTTTTACACTAAAGCATTTCATGGTTATCAATTCGTTATAATTATAACGAAACCATAGCACACAAACAACACACAATTCAATAAAATTTCGTTCGTAGCTTTTGAACAAACTTTCCATTTTTTTTTTTTTTTTTTTTTGTGTTATTGTTGTTAAAATTATTTCGTTTACCTGTACGTAATATTCCCAATCTTATAGCTAGCTATATATTTTGAAAGTACTTTGGAATTGTTGCTTATAAAATTTATGATTTTTAATTGGTAATAAATAAGAATTACCTATAAATTTGTACATAAGCATAAAAAAAATTTGTATTACTGATCATCTTCAGCTTAAACTCGTTCGTTTGTAAAACGATTTATAGATTAAACCATAATCTTATATATGATGCAATGGAACCAGTCTAAGTAGATTTATTATGCGGTGTTTTATAGTTTTTACAAACAGATTAATAACGAGATTACTAAATTCGATATTTAACGATTTTTTAATGATTTTTTGTGTGTACACATAATTCGTTGGGCATATTTTCATTGGTACAAAATCGGTTGGAAGAAAGTGAAGCTACTTTTTTCGCTTTGACAAACTACAAATTTACATTTTTAATTAAAATTTTATTGATTTTTTTATTATTTCAAAATTTTTAAAAACACTATAAGGTTCATGATTGCAGCATAATTACAGCCGGTGAACTTGCCAAACTATCTCATCTAATTTGATCTGATGCGCTCTCCTCATTTTCAAAGTTAATTTTAAACGTCCTACTTTTGTGCCGTTTACAGCCAAACCTAGAACGCACTATTAGAGGTTCACTTTAACTACTCAATTTCCCATTGTGGTACTCAAAGTATATTACAACAGCATGGTATATGGTTCGGCTAATAGATTATACAGTTCATTAATTTTTTCTCATACTCACCAGGAACCAATTTTTTCCTATACATGACAACTGGTCTGATCAAATCATTGCACAACTTCAGTTCGTCGTCATTTGCAAAGTACTTCGACGCACTCCTTCAAATGTGTGAGGTCACAACTACTATTGTCCATTGAGTCTTGATCTCTATAGAAAGCAAGTATATTTTGTACAATTTTCGTTCATCGTTGCCACTCATACCAATCACACAGATATCATCTAGATATGTTAGAACCTGGGTACACTGATGGATTTTGTCTTAAGGTGTTAAACTTTCAAAAAAGATAAATTCTTAAATGAGTTTAAAGAATAACGGGGACAGAGCATCTACTTGTCGTACACCAGAACTAATTGCAAAAATTTCTGATAGCTGGTTTTCATCTTTGATACAGCATCGTGACTGCGTAACTGCATTAATATCATTTTATATAAACGCGTAAAATTTTCAGGTATTCCCAGGCATCGCAACGCAAACTATAAGATACCCCGATAGATTTGAGTCATATGCTTGCTGGAAATCCATGAACACCTAATGTACGTTACGAGATGTTTCGTAATATTTAGAAAAAATTATACTCAGCGAAAAAATTTAGTCATTGACTAACCGATTCAGACGAAACCCTTCTTGGCAGTCACTTACAATTTCTTAGGTTTTGTCTAAAATCAAGCTTTAAAAACATTTAAGATTATTGCCAATATATGATTTAATCTCAACAATGATAGCCAAATTCGATTTAAATTGACATTTGGGCGCTAAATGACTCACAATTTTCGGCAGACGAATTTATTCGATTTTTTTTTATTAAATTTAGCTTTCCGATTTTTCAAGTTTGTGGGAAGAAGATTCATGGTTTGCATCCCGATCAAATATGTGGAACAATGGTTTGAGTATTAACCAAGAATTAAACGACCTTGGTCACAATGAACATCAAGTCACGAATGATGTTATTTCGGTTCACTAGGATGTAAATATATTCTTGTCCAAAAACTTAACCGAATCGAAATCATTAGCTATACAAGTGAGAATTTGCACGAGAAGTCTGCAGCTTGCTTATTGTCCCATAAACTGAATATCCTTATAATAGTCACAATCTCCAGATCTTTACTCTCCAGATCATCAGAGATGAAGATTGAACACTAAGGCATAAAAGTATAAGTGGGAAAGTTATTAATGATGTATAATTCATTGCTTTAGCAAAATGGCTCGTTCCAATTTTGAAAAGCTGGGTAAAAAATCAGAATACTTTTGTCAGAATTGAGATTTAAAAGCTATTAAAAGTTTATTTTTACTCACTGGACGATATTTCTTCACTAAACTTCGGCAATCAAAATCTTCTAGCTTTTAGTGTTTCATTCACAAATTTAATATTTTTTTTTAATTGCACGGCGAACCATAATAGAGCTTTTAAGCTATTTCTTTGTAAGGAATACCTTACATGGAAATCATGACTGCATATGTTTCATTTGAAAAATTTGTCATTTTATTTTTTTTAATTACAAATTAAAAATAATAATTTAATTTACTTTATTTTTAAATAATTGAGGCTGAAACACACCAAATAACTAAGAATTGATTACTAACCAAAGAATGATTGTCAATTATTTTGAAACTAGACAAAAAGAAAACATGAAAGAAAAGGCTACTAGATTTAATAAAAAAGTCAATAAGTTAAACGCTAATGGTGCGTACATGTATGTGATTAAAAATTTCATCACAGGATGAAGTTAGTAACAAAATCTTTTGCTCAAAATTATTACCTATTTTACTTGACATATGAAACATATGTAATTATTAATTGTCTATCGTTGTTGGCTGTGGTATACGAAATATTTGTGCGATTTTTTGTGATTTTTTTTTTTTTTTATTAGATTTCCATTTTTAATTTCTTATCGGTGATTTTAAATTCTTGCTGTTTGTTTTTTTCGGTGATTTAAATTTTTTATGTGTTATTTCGTAATAATTTCTAATATTAAATTTAACTTCATCTTGTTTTTATTGGTTGATTTTAATTTCGTAATAATTTATTTTTGTTTGTTTTCGGTGATTTTAAATTTTCGTGTAATTTAATATTTTTCGTGAAATTAAATTTTTTTTTGTGTAATTTAATTTTTTTTGTGTAATTTAATTTTTTGAATTTAATTAATTCGTAATAATACCTAAAATGTCTTTATCAAGACGTACCGCTATCGAAAATCATTACAACAGCATGGTATATGGTTCGGCTAATAGATTATACAGTTCATTAATTTTTTCTCATACTCACCAGGAACCAATTTTTTCCTATACATGACAACTGGTCTGATCAAATCATTGCACAACTTCAGTTCGTCGTCATTTGCAAAGTACTTCGACGCACTCCTTCAAATGTGTGAGGTCACAACTACTATTGTCCATTGAGTCTTGATCTCTATAGAAAGCAAGTATATTTTGTACAATTTTCGTTCATCGTTGCCACTCATACCAATCACACAGATATCATCTAGATATGTTAGAACCTGGGTACACTGATGGATTTTGTCTTAAGGTGTTAAACTTTCAAAAAAGATAAATTCTTAAATGAGTTTAAAGAATAACGGGGACAGAGCATCTACTTGTCGTACACCAGAACTAATTGCAAAAATTTCTGATAGCTGGTTTTCATCTTTGATACAGCATCGTGACTGCGTAACTGCATTAATATCATTTTATATAAACGCGTAAAATTTTCAGGTATTCCCAGGCATCGCAACGCAAACTATAAGATACCCCGATAGATTTGAGTCATATGCTTGCTGGAAATCCATGAACACCTAATGTACGTTACGAGATGTTTCGTAATATTTAGAAAAAATTATACTCAGCGAAAAAATTTAGTCATTGACTAACCGATTCAGACGAAACCCTTCTTGGCAGTCACTTACAATTTCTTAGGTTTTGTCTAAAATCAAGCTTTAAAAACATTTAAGATTATTGCCAATATATGATTTAATCTCAACAATGATAGCCAAATTCGATTTAAATTGACATTTGGGCGCTAAATGACTCACAATTTTCGGCAGACGAATTTATTCGATTTTTTTTTATTAAATTTAGCTTTCCGATTTTTCAAGTTTGTGGGAAGAAGATTCATGGTTTGCATCCCGATCAAATATGTGGAACAATGGTTTGAGTATTAACCAAGAATTAAACGACCTTGGTCACAATGAACATCAAGTCACGAATGATGTTATTTCGGTTCACTAGGATGTAAATATATTCTTGTCCAAAAACTTAACCGAATCGAAATCATTAGCTATACAAGTGAGAATTTGCACGAGAAGTCTGCAGCTTGCTTATTGTCCCATAAACTGAATATCCTTATAATAGTCACAATCTCCAGATCTTTACTCTCCAGATCATCAGAGATGAAGATTGAACACTAAGGCATAAAAGTATAAGTGGGAAAGTTATTAATGATGTATAATTCATTGCTTTAGCAAAATGGCTCGTTCCAATTTTGAAAAGCTGGGTAAAAAATCAGAATACTTTTGTCAGAATTGAGATTTAAAAGCTATTAAAAGTTAATTTTTACTCACTGGACGATATTTCTTCACTAAACTTCGGCAATCAAAATCTTCTAGCTTTTAGTGTTTCATTCACAAATTTAATATTTTTTTTTAATTGCACGGCGAACCATAATAGAGCTTTTAAGCTATTTCTTTGTAAGGAATACCTTACATGGAAATCATGACTGCATATGTTTCATTTGAAAAATTTGTCATTTTATTTTTTTTAATTACAAATTAAAAATAATAATTTAATTTACTTTATTTTTAAATAATTGAGGCTGAAACACACCAAATAACTAAGAATTGATTACTAACCAAAGAATGATTGTCAATTATTTTGAAACTAGACAAAAAGAAAACATGAAAGAAAAGGCTACTAGATTTAATAAAAAAGTCAATAAGTTAAACGCTAATGGTGCGTACATGTATGTGATTAAAAATTTCATCACAGGATGAAGTTAGTAACAAAATCTTTTGCTCAAAATTATTACCTATTTTACTTGACATATGAAACATATGTAATTATTAATTGTCTATCGTTGTTGGCTGTGGTATACGAAATATTTGTGCGATTTTTTGTGATTTTTTTTTTTTTTTATTAGATTTCCATTTTTAATTTCTTATCGGTGATTTTAAATTCTTGCTGTTTGTTTTTTTCGGTGATTTAAATTTTTTATGTGTTATTTCGTAATAATTTCTAATATTAAATTTAACTTCATCTTGTTTTTATTGGTTGATTTTAATTTCGTAATAATTTATTTTTGTTTGTTTTCGGTGATTTTAAATTTTCGTGTAATTTAATATTTTTCGTGAAATTAAATTTTTTTTTGTGTAATTTAATTTTTTTTGTGTAATTTAATTTTTTGAATTTAATTAATTCGTAATAATACCTAAAATGTCTTTATCAAGACGTACCGCTATCGAAATTTTGGCGCGGGACTTAAATTTTGTCAGTGAATTGACAATAGTATACATAAACGAAAATCGGACACTTAGAAGTGGTAGGAGATTTCGGGTAAATCCGGTGAACCACAATAGACTCCGACAAGGATTCTACACAGATCTTGTCGCTGAGATGAGGCTGCATGATGAAACATTTACAAATTATCATCGAATGACGCCTGCAGTGTTTGCAGTGAAGATATTCTACCTTGGCAGAATAATTCGTTATTTTAAAATAAAAATTTATGTTATTCAAATATAATAAATTAAATTTTTTATTGCGATTTTATTTACGATTTTTAAAAAATGATGTTTGTTGTTAGCTCGCACAAAAAGTTTGAAAACAAAATATGAAATGTCAAAATATAGCACAATTATATATGAGCTTTATAATGAGCACAATTATTGCTTATAATTTTTATTTTTGTTTAATATATACTGAAGCAGCTACTGTTCACAACTTTCCAACAAAATATACACTATTTGGAACCGAAATGAAAATCTCTTTCATCCGAGACTCCTTAAACTATGCAGTACAATTTAGTTCACTGCACCAGTTTTGCGTATAAGCCAATGGTAAATTAGTTACCTCTTTCACTCGGTAAAAAAAACTATTGAGATCAATAAAGTGCCTACTTTAATGTTTATTTAACTGTTTTCATTTAACGATGATGTAAAATTATTTCATTTCTTATAGTGCTATGGGCTACGTTTACATATGGTCTATAATTATTCTAAATTAGTCTGATATAATAACTAATATAAATATTGAATTATCTAATATATGAACTATCTTCTCTAAATGTATAACTAATAGCTTATTACGTAAACGTATATATTAAACAACATGCATCTTAAGATATTTAGAAAATATTTGTTTCTTAAACGAAGAAACGAACTAGAAACCATGGCGTAGTTAAATCAGGTACCAAAACCAGCGCTGTTTAAACCTGTGATCGCTAGTTGTCACTTTTAATTTTTTCTGTTAAGAACATAAGTCAAAATAAAATTTAAGATTTTTACCTACTTTCGTAGTTTATTTTTTATTACTGCCATCTATCGGGAAATATAATTTATATAATTCTTTTATTGGAGACAATAAGAGTGAGTGAAATAGTACAAATCATAGAGTGAGTGAAATAGTACAAATCAATCTATGGAGTAAAATCCAAGACGATTGAGGTTATAAAATATTTTGATTTTGTTTTCAATATATCGTATAAACTTATTTTAATTTTGACGTTTTAATATAGTATTTTCTTTTCTTTTATTTTTCAGTTGGCGAGATCTTCAGGTAAGCAAAAATTCTATAAAAAACAGTTTTAAAATGCAAAATATGCGGTTGAAAAAATTTAATAATTATTTATTGCATATATACTGTCTGGAACAAATTAGTATTTTACATCTTAAGCCAATTATCGTAACTTAGTCATAAGTTCGATATAGTAGAACCTTTAAACAAAAGAGCTCAGGACTAAAGATGGTTAAAATTTAGAATCAACATTGCAAATCTAGCTAGATAGAGTTCATTGGTATTTCCTAGGAATTTAATCCACTGAAAGTACACTTCCCTCTCCATTATTATTTGAAAGCCCCAATATGTAATAAGCGACATATTGACATACCTGGATCATTTGGTTTTGATCGCGGTAATGACGATAAACTTACGTCTCTATATTTTATAGTATCGCTAGTTAGCCATTTTGTCTGTAACATACTTTACGCTTTTGACTTGACCATGAATTCAACAGCTATATCCAGTATTAAGAACTAAGTTTCAAATAAAAAGGCTGAAAGGTACAGAGTCTTGCTAGGGCTGCAAAATAAGTTACAACAGTTCCACACCTTTTCAATTCCAACCTAGAGATATTGTTTTTCATCTGAGAAACGATCAATTGACAAAAGTTGCAGAAACTTTTCGATGCTACAATGTCCTGTAATATCCAAACATTTGTTGGGATGGTGTATCTGTATAAAGATGATAAATCTAGTCAGTGGCGAAGAAACAAACAAGAAATGCAGCGCAATGAACTATTATCCATACGAATTAATGATTTGAAGTAATTGCTGATTGATTTCATGGTAAAACATGAAGTGTCTGGGTCTGTACGCTGCCGGATTTACTCAATGGAATGGACAAAGATAGGATTGCCACACGCACAGATACTTATCTGGCTCTGTATTAAAATCATATCAATCGATATCGATGACGTAACATGCGCTGAAATACCCGATGCTGACATCGATAAGCATGAATGAATTTGTGACGATAAATGTGATACATAAACCTTGCGGTACTTTGAATCCAAATTCATTAAGCATGATATAGACAAAAAATGTTCTTAGCTATATCCTCAAGCATTAATATCCAACATACTGATGAAATCGCAGAGCATATCAGGCTGGAAGATTCTTATAAAAAGTAATGAAGCTGTATGGCGAATTCTTTCATTTTCTCAACATGTACGAAATCCAGCTGTTATTCACTTAGCAGTACATTTAGAAAATGGACAATGCGTTTATTTCACAACTGCAAATTTACAACAAATAGCCCTCACCGGTTACAACGTTAACTGCTTTCTTTACGTTATATCAAAATGACGCGTTTGCGAAAACACTGGTGTATGCGGAAGTGCCTAAGTATTACACATAGAATGGGAGTAGATAATTATTTAAACGACGCAAACGAGGAGAGCAATTTGGACAACCTGGCATATTCAAAGACTTTACGATAGGCATACTGAACACCGTGCATTCCAATGAAGATAAAAGCTTCTTTCTTCGCATGCTGTTAGTAAATTTGCCCGGTTCAACGGCGTTTTAGAAATTATGAATTGTTGCACTACGTCGCATCCAAATTAAATTCGTGTATTATCTGCAATCATATTGACCGCCTGTTATGCTTCATCTTCAACAGAGTTATGCGAGCAATATAAATCACACATGGCTAAAGATATTCTCCGTCGAATACGCGAGGAAAATTTAAGTATGAACTTGAAATTCAAGGCAGAAATCTACAATAAAGATTGAATATTTGTGTTCCGAAATCTCGAACAAAATTCTCAAACAATCGGGTATGCCATACCATCGAATCGATCTGTTGCTGCTTCGTTCGATGTAGAATTGCGTTATGAACAAAATTACGCCACGGGTGGTCTTTTCGCGTATGTGCAATCAAATATTCCTAAGGTAACGTTTGAGTATAAGGAATTTACGATCAAATACATGCGCCAGAGGGAACTGGTAAAACTTTCCTGATTAGATTGATTCTGGCAGCAATTCGATCCCAAAAAGACATAGCCTAAGCTGTTGCGTCGTCCAGCTTAGCTAACTACCAGAAGAACTTTTCATTCCGCATTAAAATTGTCATTGTACATACAATTTATAAACTCCCACGTGCAATATTTCCAAAGCATCTGGTATGGGAAAAGTATTGCAGAAAAGCAAACTTATTGTTTGGGATGAATGCACAATGGTATATAAAAAATTGCAGGAGATTTCAGGCAAACATTACTGTATTTCCTCGATTAACATCAGCGGACGAAATAAATGATTGCCTGAAATTGCCTAACTGAGTTTTTTCGTGGACGATCTACCGTGACAAACTTAATGGAATTTTCAAAACATGCTAAGTGTTGATTGAGGTGAATAAGCTTAACTTGACGTCATTTATACTGACTTTAGCAAGGCATTTGATTCAATTATGTTATTTTATTAGAAAAATTAAAATCATTTGGCATTACTGTGATATAAGGAGTTACACATGTAGCCGTATTTCAAATCATTTTAAAGAAGTTTTATGAACAACAACAATAAAATAGGTGCACAGGTCGAATAATAACTAAAATCAAAAAGATCATGATATCATAATTAAATTTCGCTTTTCGACCATTTTAGCGTATAGTTTACATTTAATTGAAGTCGTGATGTCCGATCCAAAACTATATAAAAAATCTTAAAATTATTGTTATTGTTATTAAAAACTAAAAGTTTAAAAAATTACGCGATCACAATAATTACCTGTAATTTTTTATATACATTTTTACACCACTAAAAAACTATATTGCATTATATAAATTTTCACTTTCGATCATGTACAAATACAGAGCAAAGTGTTTTAAAGTATGTATATCCGGGCGTGTTTATACTCGTATATTATGTATGATATTTTTACTCAAATGAAAGTAACGACTCGACTACTTATATAAAAATTGTATTGGATGCAACCAAAAAATGTATTTATACAATTATAAACTATATAATTTAATTAAAAAAATAATTAATTAAATTAATAACTCCCGATATTTTTCTTAGGTATTTTGGAGAACACTCCTTCAGACTTTCTTTTGATGCCTCATCATTCAAATAATTAGTTTATAGTATATATAATATACAAAATAGTTGTGTATATATAGTCAGTATTTCATCCAATTATAGAAATTATTTTGAAAGCAACAAAAATATTGAAAAGCAGCAAACAAAAATCAATTTCATGCAATTGAAGCTCAATGGTTGAGTGAAAAAAGAAAATAATATTGCATTATTCAATGAAAATTAATCAGACGAAAAATTAGTAAAAAAGTTAAAAAAAAACCAACTACAAGTGTACTTCACACACAGTAGAGTAATTACATTTTATATTCAAGTAAATCGTGAACACTGAAAGTTAAAATTATTACATAGAACATAATATCTAAAGTACATTGTTACGAATTTGTAAATATCTTAAATTGTAATTAAAATTTTGCTGTAATAATAATTTTTATCACCTTCGGGCTTCATTAGAGTAACTAAAAATATTCTAGGTCAACTACTTTACCATATAGTTGTATTTCTAGAGAATGACATTGAATTTATCGTTGCTAGATAATAAAAATTAAATTACTTACCTACCGCAAAAAAAATCAATGTATATAGTTGGGAGAATTTTGTAGCTTCTAGCTGGAAAATTCTACACCTTGTAATTGGTATCGATACAAAATAATAAAGGTCGATAAAAAGTAGTTCAATAACAATACTTTATGTGTGCTATGAAGGTTTTAAAATAATGGCTAATTACTAAACTATCTGTATAACGCTTGTTAAGATCTTCAATTATATCTGCAAATCAAATGCCATTAGATGCGATGTTGCAGAAAATAAAAAATCACACGGTTGTGTTTTTTCATTTTATACAATTGCAATCTATATTTAGTCTTAAGGCTATAATAGCAATTTTATTCTTAGCTGTAATCTTAGCTATAAAATTCGCAATTATTATCACTGATTTTACCTGCTACAAAAAAAAAAATGTGCGTGCACACGATTTGGTGTATCATCTCTAATATCCAATTCATTATAAAACATCAAGGAAAAAGCGCAGCGTTCTATAGATAAAATAAAAATTTGTTGTTAACTACAAGAAGGGCAAACAGTATTAATCCAAATTTAAGGAACACTTAAATTTGGAACACTACGAAATAAGAATAAATATGGTCAACACCATCTTTAAAGACACGGTGTCACGTCGCATGTCGAAATGGTGGTGGACAGTAATAAAAATGTTATTTCAAATCTGAAACTAGTGGCTAAAAAAACTATAGGATTAAAACAGATAATTAATATACAAATATGAATTAAAGCAACGTGTTTTTCAAGCTACTAGATTAAGCCCTTCCTTGTATATATAAGCTCGTTTAAAAGACAAATGTGAAAATCATCGACAGCACTTCGGCAAGAAAGGTGGAAATTGTCAATTTGTCAACCTCCTGTACATGAATTGGAATTGTAAATAATTTTAAATATTTCGCTATTGTCTTAGATGGTCAATTAAATTGGAAAGGTCCTATTGACAAATTGAAAAAGTTTTAATTCTTCTAAAAACTTATCTAAGTAAAATACAGCCAAATTCAATTTTAAAAATCTACATATTTTTGTTTTCTGAGTGGAGCATATTACACTTCTTTCAAGGTTTTGGGTTACTGCACAAAACCATGCAATTCGTATAATAACTTTATTAATAATCGTGTATCTGCATTTCGACATTATTGAATGCATTACCATTGCACCACCTTTATGTATATACAGTTTTTAAAATTTTCTTTAAAAAAAGTGGCCATAGATTTGTTATAGGTAGACACATTTATAATTTGCGAACTAATAAGCTGTGTGAAATATCATTTCACAGCCTAAAATGCTGCTTCTTTTTATCGACTCTTTTTACGTATGGCACCGCGACTCTATAATGTATTACAAAGTGGCTCTATTATATTTTGATTTAGTCTAAAATATTTTTCATTACATTAGCTATGTTGCTTTCGTCAAGCTAAGCGAGTTTTACTTTAATATCGCAAAGCAACAGCTTTTGGCTTTATGCGCATTTTAATTTTTCTGTTTTGGTTATAAAACATTTACGTCAAACTTTTTTATATACATTTATGTAAAATGTAACCACCTTGTGGTGAACACCATAACCATAAAATGATTTTATTTCCCCTAAGTGTACGTTTCCAACCAAAAGTTGGTTGTTTTTTTTTACATCGCACCTCACACGGATAGTATACATTCTCAAAAAAATTGCGTCCCAACACAAAATTTATTATCTACAAAAAACAAAACAAAAAACAACCGATTTGTAGAAAAAACAACCGATTTGTACTAATGAAGAGAACTTTTGCTGTTGTTTTTTTTACATTGGTACTAAAATATAAAATTTCCTCTAGGAAATTTAATGGACAATCCTTCATTTATTTGAAAAATGTCATTATCATGTATTTTTGTTGCGATTCAAATTTAAATAAAAGTTATTTATTCATTTAAAACACTAAAAGCCATTTATTTTTTATTAAACTTTAAAAATTTTAGATTTGCAACCTTTTACAATAAATTTTTATGAAAAAAATCAACGTTAAAATTCAAATATTTAAATTTATCATTCTAATCAAAAACGTCTCTATAGAAAGACCAACTATTCAAAAATTTAAAGGGACAAAGCGCCTCTTTGATGTAGTATTGGTTGTGTACAGATATAGCGTAAAACAAAAACAAAAATATATATTTACTAACACTCATATAGTTAGTTTTTTTATGTTAGTTTTGCTTTGTTATTTGTTCTGGTACCAATACTACTTTATTGAGGCGAATATATAGTAGTATTAGTGTACGAAAAAATGAGTTGGTCTTTCTATAGAGACGTTTTTGTTCTAATACATAGAATTTCAATACACATACATAAAAAAAATTAAAATATTTCCCTTTGTAAAAAAAACAACCTATTTCTTGGTCGAAACCAAGACTAAACCTAAAAATTTGTTGACTTACAATAAAGCCGATTCAGCTTTATACAATGCAATTGTTGTTGTAATATTTTTCGGCTTTGTGAAAGCAACAGAGCTTTTATATAAATTTCATTAGGATAATTATCACTGTATATTGTTTAATTTGTTATTAAGTAGTATTTATTATTTTTTTGAAAATAGACATAGTAAGCCAAGCGATTATCATCTAATTTTTTTCCTGTGTTTGAAAAATATTTAAAAAATATGATGCAAGAAGAGCATAATATATGATGCTAGAGCAGCCGTTAAATTATTTATAGAATGTCTCAAGGTTATTGATTTACACTATTGTCGTTCCAAGAAAGTCGGTCGTCAGTATTTCTCAGGTAATCTGTAAATAAATAAAATGTATAGAATGTACCTCGTAGATCAACCGGCAGAATTACATATGAAGCAGAGCTATTTTAGACGTATTTTCAATACGTGCTTAAACCTGGGATTTAAGGCGCCTTCATCTGATAAGTGCTCAACGTGCCTAATGTACAAGAAACAACTTAAAAATGTAACAAATGTAAGAATAAAAAGCGATATTATGATCAAGAAAAGGGTTCATAATCTGCGAGCACGGAGTTTCTATGATCTCGCAGCGAGGAACAAGAAGGACTGCTAACCATCTCTTTCGTTTGCTAGAAAAATATGGTTCTCCCGAAAGTTCCAGACCAGGCAGCCTATTTTTCGAGACAACTCTATTTATATAATTTTGGAGTTGTACAGGGATCATCATCTGCTAGCCTTAATAAAGGAAACGTATGTTTGTACGTTTGGCTGGAAAATGAGCATAATAAAGGCTCCAACGAGATTGCATCAGCTTTATACCACCGACTAAGCTCCACTAAATTTGAGGAAATTTCAATTCTTCGACTGGTTTGCGATGGCTGCGGGGCCCAAAATAAAAATATTACCGTGATGGGTATGACCTCTTTCAGGCTAAAATAAGTTGCGTCTACGCAGATAAAAGAAGTGCAAATTATTTTTTCAGTTCCTGGCTACTCCTACATTCCGCCGGACAGAGCTTTTACCCAACTGAAAAAAATGGTGAAAGCTAAAGAGCGGATTATAAATCCAAATAAATATTTAGATTTATATGCCGGACTTGGTCTAATTATTCGGTTAGGACCAGATGCCTGTCCGGTAAAGGATTGGAAGACAACAACCAGCCTGTGTTAAACCTCCAGGACAATGGCACTTCCAGTTTAACAAAGCCAAGCGCTTTATCATACACAAAACGCCTAAAGGTTCTATTTCTGTTCGCGGCGAGGTACCATATAGATCAGATATTAGTGTAAGTAAGACGGTTGCAAAACTGACAAAAAACATTTTTTTATTCATTATTTTCCTTCTCTTCCTTTCGTTCGATGTTTTTTTATTTTTTCCATCTATAAGATCATATAGGACTGATTATACCGCTAGATGTCAGTCAAAAAGTCTAAAATATAAACAATATATTTGTGATATATTCGTGCCAAATAATTCAAATTGTACATAAATACACCAAACAAAGAACATCATTCCTATTGGAATTATCTCGAACAACAACAAATTAAAAGTAAGAAAAAAACATGGCCGACTATCATTTTATTCAAACAATCCATTGCTTTAAAATATTGCATTTTTTCTGGTGTTTTTTCTTTTTTATTTTGAACTATTTTGTAATTATTTTTGATTTGTAATATTTTGTTTTCCGTTTGAAACGAAATGTTTTTAAGAACAATATAAAATAAAATCTCCTAAGAATGATTGGTACTATATACTTTGATCGTGCTGCCCCTTTCGGAAAACATAGCGTACTAAATACTTTGATCGTGGTGCTTCTTTCGGAAAACAGGATCTATTCCGAACGTATCCTTTCGTACTACATTAAAAGGTATATTTTAAAATGAGAAGCCATTTTGCTTTGTTGTGCCAATTGTATTAAAAAATTTAGCTTTGAAAATAAAATATAAATAATATAAATGGGACCATTTTTATTATTAGATTGATACTAATTAAAAAAACTTAATACTATTTAATTGGTATAATTTATTAATTTAAACTTTTAAATCACTGTGTCAAAAATCTATTCCATTTTTCCATATCGTTTTTTTATTATAGATCATTTGGTATATTCTGGAGTCACGTGACCAATTTTCCATTTCTTCTCTTCTTTCTCTGGAATGAATAAAAAAAACTCTCATTATTTCTTTTGGGCAGCCTAGTTGTTTTTCTATATCTGTTTACGACTTAGTCTAAACACATTACAAGTTTTGCCGTCCCAGAGATAAAATTTTAAGTTATGATATTCCTGATTTGAATTCCATAAATTGTGAGGCTTTTACTAATTGTTACTTTTCTCTTTTCATATTTCCCAATTTGTGGAAAGTGGCTTTGATCATTTTACTGCCTAAAATGATGTAATTATCAATATAGGTGACATTCGACCAATCATTGCATATATATTTAATGATGTATCAGCTATCTTAGATAAACCAAATTCGTTTCCTATTTTGATCCTGTTAGACTTTTCTAGAGCATTTAATTGTGTAAATCATATTCAGTTACTTCGAAAGGTAATTTTCTTACTTCATTCGTAATTGAGTAATCGTAAATAATTTGTAAAGCATGGTGATGATGTTTCTAATATAACTGATGAATTTTTAAGGATGCCTCAAGGATCAATTTTAAGCACTTTACTTTTTTCCATATTCATACATTGTTTACCTTGGCATATTGCTGTAAATTTCATCTTTATCTGCTGATGATTTACAACTGTATATAAGAGGAGTTATTCTAAAATTAGATGATAGTGTCAATCGACTTAATTCCGATGTTAAAAATATTTCGTTATGAGCTAAAAATAGTTCGCTTTCAATTAACTCGGCCAAACGTAAAGCATTATGATCTCCTATGCTCAATAGGAGAAAATTTCATATTTGCTCTTAACTTTTTTTGGACAATGATATAATTTCATTTGTACCTACTGTTAATAGTTTAGCATTACTTTTAAACTGAAAACTTACTTGGAATGACCATGTCGATGCCTTTTGTCGGCGTGTTAATTATAAAAATGCTGTCCACTTAAACTAAGGATTTATCTTGTTAATAGTTTAGTAATGCCAATCTAGGCATTACTTAGTATACGTATTTTAATCGGATTGCTGCGCATTCATTTTGTGCAATAATTTCTTCCTTCCTTTTTCTGGCAAGCTTTTAATTACTTAAATTATACGTAGGAGCCTTTTTAACGTCTAGTTGTTCTTTATTCCCTAATTTAGTTAATGCATTGTTATAGGTCTTATTTTGTGCTTATAAATTTTGACAGCTGGGGTAATATCTTCCTCTGTAGATTGCTTTGGATATAGTTGAAATATCTACTTTAGATGATTTGCAAACAGTTCTGCATTTTCTTTGGGATTTCTAGCCCAAGTATAATTATTTTTAATTGGAGGGACCTGTAAGTTGGGCCTATTTAGGGCCTTCGTTACGTTCCATAGAAAATAGCCTGAGCTTTTTTATCCTCAGATTTTTTAGATATTTATTGACGGACTGGTTCTCCTTTATTAAAGCTTTTAATTTATTCACCTAATTATTAAACAGTCTCTTCGCTTCCGGTGTTCGATTTTTTTACCATTTTTTAGGAGCTTTCCTTTTATTTTTAATCATTTCTCTCACTTCTTCGAGATATGTAACGTTTTGATTTGTGTCCCTTATGTGACTAGGAGTACTATCTCAAGTGGCACGTCTATAAGATCTGCTAAAAGCTCCTTCCCTTTAGCTGTTGTTAACCGTGATTCCTAGTACATATTTTTTACGTTAAAGTCACCTCCAATTAAAAATTACTTCCAAGAGTTTTGAGGAACATAATGTATTCTTCTTGTTTGAGGTTATATCTAGGTAAGCAGTATATTGTAGAGATGCTATAACTTTTTGTTTTACTTAGATGCACTTTAATTGTTGAGACTTGCATGTCTGAAATTTTTCAATTTTCAGTTCTTCATTGTGTTAGATATTATCTTTAGCAAAGATAGCTGACCCTCCTCTAGCTTTATTCTCAGAATGTATTACATGATAAAAGGTATCCCGACGAAATGTACAATATGAGGATTTTGTGAAATGAGTTTCTGATATCAAACATATATATATATATAGGGTTAAAAATATTTCTAGCTCTTGAAAATGCTGTAATAACCCATTTGCATTTTGATAATCTTTATCAAGGTTTTTTCAACCCATCATTTTGTTTTTTTATTTCTCTAAGTGTGCTTTGAAGACCTTCTTCTTGTGTATCTAATCGCTTATTTAGAGCTTCTAGATTTCTCAATATATCTTGTAAAATTTGGTCTATTTTTTTTTGTCTTTGATCTTTTTGTTGAGCGTAGTCTAGTTTGTGCTTACTCATTCAATTTGTACTCTCACATTATTATTTGTAACGATTCTTCCTTTTTCTGCTTCTTGTACATATTTACCATTGTTTTGTTTTGGATTAAGATATTTATTTCTCATTTTTGGTAATTCCATTGCAACTTCACATCCTCGATAGTTAGCTGGATGCTCCCCTTTGCAATTGACACATTTTGGAGCTGAGGTTATTGGCTGCGTGTTTCCCTGCACATTTGATACATCTAAGTTCACGATTACAGTATTTTAGAGTACGGTTAAATTATTGGCATTTCTTGCACTGTGGGATTAGTCTAATCGCTTTTCTCAATGGCTCAATTTTAACTTTCAAGTGGAGAATTGCATTTATGTTATAGATTTTTCTATAGTTTCTTTATTGTCGAAGGTTAACATGAACAGTGGAAGTCCTACTTTGATAATTTCAGTGTTTCTGTTCCTGTTTTGCTTTTTTTCTTTTTGATGATATTTATGCATCTTTAATTTTAAAACCTTTACGTGTTAGTTTTTCTATAATGTCTTCTTTTAAACAAGATTGGTGGAGCCTCCGGGCCATAAGTTACATTGGGCGATGATTTTTGTCCTCATACTAATGCCATTCAAATCCATCGACCCATTCTGTCGTGTTGATTTTCCAGATGTAATTATTGGTTTCTTGATTTCTTCTATATAGTTCACACTTTTGTAGTGTGCCTTGACCAGAGAGTCTTTAAGACTCCGTAAAAAAACCTTACAGAATTAAACGAATCTGTTTTGAATCAGAGATTTTGACATATCGCCCAGCGAATGTGTAAAACGATTTAAATCAAAAATAATTAAGAGTAAACTATGCATATTACTACAAAAAAAGATAAGTAAATCATGTGATTGGAAATGATCAACTATAGCATAGCTATTTATTTTTTATTTACTCTCGACCTGAAGCACATCCAAATCTTTTTCGGTCCCTTGCATCTTATAAATCGTATTATAATATTTTTTGCTTATTATAACTCTCGCCGAGTGAATCTGTTTATATAAAAAGTCTCAGATTCAAATACTATTTGGCTTACATCGTAACAACTATCATTTCATGTTTTCTCTTAACCGTTAACACGTAACAATATATAAGATTATTTTCAGCACACACATATTTATAAATCATTAACAATAACGACCTTAAACAATTTTTAATAATAATTGATTAAAAGTTTAAAAAAAAAAATCACCACGAACAATCACTTTCGACTCTCGTTTTCGATATTTTTGTATATGATATATGACGTGTGTACAAACAAAAGCACATGTTAAACAACAAAACGATTAGAAACAAAACAGAAAACTTTCAATGATTTATGTGCCGTATATGTGTTGAGTTTTGGAACTACAAAAAAAAATTCAAATATTATATCCAATGAACAGCGTATACCGAATCCGTTAAATACATAAAACTGGTTTCAACGTTAATTTTATGCAGAAAATTCAATGTCATATTTTTTTTTTTCTTATCAATTTATTAATAAACGTGAAAATCATGTTAGAAAATTAATTTCAATTTCATATTTTCACTAAAATCGTATATTAAATAATATTATACAAAAGTGAAATTGAATTTTTAGTAAAAAAAAAATGTGCTGTGCCACCTAAAGACAATATAAAGCGAATTGAAGTTAATTTAACTTTATAAATTGATGTCAGTATGGGTGGGTATGGTTGTGTATGTGGCTCTGTATAGTTGTGTGTACACTTTGGTTATTTTGTGTGCTTAAGAATATAATTGAAAACAAGGAAATTGCATTAAATGGAAAAATGTTTTTATTTTGTACGAGTATTATATAAAAAAAAAAAGAAAAGTGAACCAGTTTTTTTCACCATTTTTTATTTTGTTTTTGTTTTTATTAATTAAATTAATAAGATAAATTTGAAATTTATAAATTTAAGTATTCCCTTATTAGTCAAATTATTGGTAGTGTTGGTACATGACCGAATTTAATTCTAAATGTCAACTGGATGTTGTTTCGATTTTTTGAAGGCGTTTGACTCTCCATAATTTGAATTTCACTTTGCCAAGTTTGCATTTGCATGATCGGCAGCAGATGATTCCGATAAGTGGTATGGCAATGGTTATTCCCGTTCAACAGTCTATTGAACTTCAGAATGACCTTAATTTATTATACAAATTGTCTAACATGAATAAACAATACTTAAGATAATTTAAGATAATTTAACAGCAATTTAGTTTTCGTGACCATATAGTAGTTCAAAAGTAGATAAGTAAAATCGTCTTCTTGGATTTATTCGTCATATCACAAAGAACTTTTCCAATTCGTATTCCGTAAAAATTTTTAGCATACACAACAGATTGATTTCGGGGTATATTAAAAAGTTGTGACAAGTAATTTTCCACACTTGCTACTTAATATGTTTTGGACTTGCTTATCTTTCCAATTTGGTTTTGGTAAAATGGGCTTGGCTACACACAAACATTTTTCTGTATGTTAGAGTCAAGTCATAGAAATTATGAATGGGCTAATAATTTAAGTTAGATATCTGGCCTCGACAAACTAAAAGTCGAAAGTTCAAAAGCTTTTAACATAGATACTTATTAGAAACTCCTTAAGGTGAACACCACTTTAGAAAGTAAAGAGTTCGCGTAGTGTTGGGGCATCTATCCCATCAAACAGTGTCGAGATTTGAGTGTGTTGGTCCCATGTTTTAATTCTGGTTGATTAATTCTGGTTTTCCATAGTTTCGGCAATGCTTGCTTTATATGCTGCGGGAAAACATCAAAATCCAAAAATGCAGTTTTAGCTTCAACAAGTTTTGTTCTAAAACCAAATATTAGTGCAATCACATTTTCTATAAAGCGTATATCCAAAGCACTAGATCAAGTTTGAGGTCTACATTTTAAACAAATGTTAAGAAACACTGCATTTTCCGTTAACCTGTATATTTTCGAATTTGGATAATATATAAAACCGGGAAGTATTACTGAACCAAAGTAAATAAGTCGTTCGATTAATTTGCTTTATATAGACAAGACTCGAGCAGAAATCTTTATATTCCCTGGTGAAAAAAATTGTATTATGTTATGTATAATCTGTTATAGACTAATTAATAAGCCAAATATGGAAGTTCTGGTTTTTTAATATTGTGAACACGCTGCAAAATATAATATTTGTATAAACAGTACGAACCAGAGAATATCGCGTAAAGCTTTGAGCAATAATTGACCACCGATTATGTCATTTAACGATTTTCTTTACTTTCATCGACGATTACCCACAAAGTATCGGTTTAAGTTGGGTTTAGGCTTGAGCAATAAGGTACAATATTACTAAACCATAAACTAATCGATCAGTCTCATGATTAACTACTACACAATGAAGCTAACTGGCAGATGATAAAAATTGTTCCAAAAGGTTTTAGCAACAGTGGTATTTATGGAATCATTCGGCAGTTGAAAATCGCAAGAGAGTATAGTGAAAGTATAAATTGTAGTTATCATCAATTAAGGCTAAAAATGTATTTCAGGTTTAAATTTTTAGTATGCTTCCTAAAAAATATAGACTTAGTCTGGATTATACTTTCTTACGATGATACTTTTATACAGTCGATAGTTAAATCGACTGTAAATTTATTTTGCGATGTTATGCATGAACAATCCAATTTTTAACGCCATTTCATTATGTTCCGTAACTTGCACACAACATAATAAAGTAGTTATATTCGCATACAGTAATGAATGGTTCATCATACCGCCTCTTTATATAAAAAAACTACTTTTTATGCTACCTCATAGCTACAACGAAAACCAATATAGGTTAACATCCTATTCATATTGAGGTTATCTTCCTATCACCTAAGAGTTATAGTTTACGTTTAAGAGTTATAGTTTGAGTCTGTGGAGACTCTCCTATACGAGTACTTAACTAAATAGGTAAACTACCTAATGTGCTCTGATATAGGCACGACACAATTGACCAAAGCGTATAGGAATACTAACAACAGCTAGAAGCCAGAAAGCACTACTCGAATGGAAACCTGTAAGCAGCCGAATAGTAACAAGAAGATTCCACTCAGAAAAAATTTCTATCATCCTTGCAGGAGTAATAAGAGGTGCAAACATGCACATAGCGATCACCAACTAGCAATAGGAAGATTCAAAGCAAAACTTGCCGCTGTAAATTAAGCAAGGAACAACAAGAATTTAACAAAGAAAGGTTAAGAAATGTCGACAATAGAATCGCCTTCAGTGAAGCCCTACAGCTAAACATTACCAGTAACGAAAATGGCACAGTTGCTAAAAAATGGTCACAAATAGAAGAGCCTTAACACGAGGAAACTGTGGATAAGAGATAATACCTAAAAGAAAATTGACGAACGCCGTCAACTTATGCAACAATTGTGGCATGAGAAATTAGAAGCAAAATACGAAAATACAGCTCAACAGGTAAAGAAAATGGCACGTAGTGATCGCAAAATGCACTGACGACATGTGCACGCTACACATTAATGTGTCAGATGGGTGACCGAAAAGTTTAACGACATACCACAAATTAGGGATAGAGCAAGTTTTGACCTCAACAAATCAACAGCTATAAACAGATGAAAAGCATTTTTCGAAGATAACCGTAAAACCACTGAAGAAAATTATGCGCTTCCAGATGGAAACTATAACGAAACAATCAACACCCATCCACCAACGTAGAAGGAAGTTACAAGTCCCATAAGCGAGTTAAAGAACAGAAAAGTTGATGGATCGGACAACATCCCAGCTGATTTCTTAAATGGTGATATATCTACATCAGCAGTGGTTTTAACACCATTATTAGTAGAAGTTTGGAGAACAGGTCGAATACCAGAGAGATAGAAAGAAGGAATAAATATAACAACTCCGAAGAAAGGCAACTATATAGAGAATGCAAAAATAGGAGAGGAATCTCCTTCCTCGACATCATAATGAAAGTAGTAACCATTGTGATCCTGGAGCGTATCTCATCTCACAATTCGGATCATATAGTTGAACAATCTAATGAATGGAACTCGCCGCTTTACTTAATCTTCGTAGACTTTAAGCAAGCGTTTGACTCGATTAATAGGAGCACAATTTGGAAGGCACTTAGCGAAATCAGCATTCCGAGGAAAATAATAGAACTCATCAAAGTATCGGGTAGCTGGAAATAGATTTCAATATAAAGGCAAGCAGAGTGTATAAATACCACAGCACATGATGCGGGCTAGGCAGGGAAAACCACCGATCACCAGGAAAAAATATTAAGCTAACTAAAGCGAGATAATATAGGTAAGGCAAGGGTTGAGTTAAAGACAATAGCTTCCAGTAGAGTGACAAATTAGGTTTCAATAATGATATGAAATCACAGAGGTCAAGACTTAATAAAGAAAATGTAAAAAAAGTCAATGGTATTGGCATACAGGCTTGCCGCTATACATGTACCGCGTTGCCTTAAATGTCCTGGGAAACTCCCCACAATATCTTGTAATAAATAAAAAAATTCATTGGCAAAATGTGTATGCTGCAGAGTTCTTCATCCAAATACTTATAGACATTGCAAGGAAGTTTTCAAATACAGAGGATTAAAGACAAGATAATGAACGGCAAAAACACAGCTATTACTAGCCAAATCGAGGATGCGCGAATACAGGCCCCCTTTTAAATGTCAATCTGTCCATTACATTGCTTCAGCTAGCCTGTACTGGCATTGATCTTGATTTGGCCCCTGGATTCTGCTCTCCAACAGGGGCCATAGTTGTGTTCATCGTCATTACCGATCGTAATTAAGTGATAAAACATCCCTTTTTGCAACCTTCTGCCGTTGGAATTTGAATGTTGATTAAACTCGGTACCACGCGTGCTTAGGGAACACAAAAGCAAAGCCAGAATTTTAATTTTTCTCAAAATGACAGCTATGGGAAATTTTTATAAAATTAAACTTGTCAATGAGGACAAAATTCGGAATGAAACGATACAGCATTTCTCAACAGCAGATCTGCTAGTTTGCAAAATTAATAATTAAATGCAATGGCTAAATTTTTAGAATGTCTTAAAGATCATTGCACAACACATATTTCGAATCTTGGCAGTAATGAAAAATTATAGACTCCTGTTGCACGTTCAGTAGTTAACTTATGTCGATTTCAATTGTTTTTTCCCCTCATTACAAAAGCAATCTATATTTTTCTGAAAATATAACGAAAAACTCATTTCTCCAATTTTAAATGTGTGTGAGTAATTTTTTATGTATAAAATACTAAACAAACCACTAATGTCATTTTAAATTGGTAGCAAAATGACAGTACTGTTCCTTCATGTTAAGAGGGACAAATCTTTCAAAAAACCCAGATTGATAAAAAGAGCAATAAATGTCGGCCAATAGCCACATAAACGTATCAATATAAAAAGGACACAAAATTTACTGTCAAGGATTGTTAAAGTGTCATGTTTCGAATTTGACAGCAAGCCTATGATCGAGACAGTATGGTACTTATTTTAAAACAGGAGTTTCCAGTAATACTTTCAGAATATGATGATGGTTTGCAAAAGCTTTTGTATATTAAAACTTTGTTTAAGTTTCCATTTCTTTGACAGCATCCTTAAATGAATCCCTTGGCAGAATAAAATCGAATACAGAAAATACGGTATTAAACAGTTGGCAATGTTCAACCAATGAAACCGATAGTAAACGGTACACGAATTGGCATCAAGAAAGTAACTATAGGAATAATCAACACCGTCCACCAATTTGTTTTGAACATAAACTGCACAAAAAACTTGTCTGAGGACTTGAGCAATGATTTCACTTAACAATCGACAACGACACGGATACGGCAAAAGCACAAGGTGTGGCAGTCGTTTAAAGGCAAACGTTTATTATAGTATGAATATTAAACTATTGACTCCCATACTTAAAGTGAAGCAGGCCAGGCCTTGTCAACTGCACTGTTCCTCAACGATTCCTTAATTGAGAGTGAGAATGATGTAACAAGTTTTGGGACCATTATACGATTCTTGATGTATTTTAATTCTAATTTCGAAATTGACTTTTGATGACATACTACAGCTTTTACTGATGAATTTGCATGTCATCAACTACTTGCCTTAAGTATATATGTATATTCATGTGTTAAAAACACTGCAAAGCTCTGTGCTATTCTCTAGAATCAGTTTAGAAGTATAAATATGTATAGGCAACTTAGATCCGCAACTAAGAATATGCGATCCTTGCTATCGAACAAAGACAGAAATTTGATAGAAAAACTCGAATGTGGCTATTAAAATTTAAAAATATTTTTCTAATAAAATATTTTTTTAAAAAATGGAAATAGAAAATTGAAAATGCTTAAACGCGTAAATAAAAAAATGTAAATATTTGAGCATGTAAGGCCGTGTGTGAATCGGGTAAAAAGTTCAATATTTTAACTGTGGAGAAATAAAAAAAGTTGCCAAATTGTTTAACAGTTTTACGGTGCAAATTGCAACATGGTTAAAATTTTGACGTTTACATCTTTACTGAAAATGGATTCAAATTTTATGATAATTGGCCATTATGACTCGATTGTGTGTATATTATTATTTATTATGCCCAAAACTTCAAAGGGAAATGCGACTAACATCAAACGTCAAAGCGAATTGTTAACTGCACCATGAAATTTAAAAATTGTGTAGTGGGTAAAAAGTTAAAATTTGAACTTTTTAACTTTTTACCTGTATTCTATGCCCTCCGAAACACGCATTAAAAAAAATGTTTCTCTAATTTTTCAGTAAACTAGGGAAAACTTACATTACTTGGAGAAGACTAATGCAAAAAATATTACGTGTCAACTGGAGAATCAACCTACGAGCTTACTGACCAAAAAAAAACAAATTTAATTGATTTCTTTATAATCAAGCTTTGGTCAGAACCACTTTAGAAACCAGCTGCTTTTCTGATGGTATCAGCCAAACCGGACATAATTTAAAACAAGAAGCAAGTAAATTAGCAATGCCCACAGTGTTATTACCGAGTTTATATTTTTTTGATGGCTAGCCACAGAGTTTCTGTCTTGAATCAACATATTTCCTAAACGAATTTGAAGGTGCTGTCAATTCATTTTGAACCCTGACGAGGTATGTTTTATAAACTATTAGATGGCAGTTTATTAAACTGCAATATTGAGTGAGATTAAAATCATAGGTTTCAATGAAAACCAGACTTATATGAATCAGATAGCAAGAGTTCAAATTCATTAACTGACAATTTATGAAAAATCTGCTTGCATCACGTTATCAAAAGGCTCATACGCTACTATAATGTTGTTCGATACATAATTCACATTCCAAATCTGCTTAATTAGTAAATACACTCAGCATCAGCAATCTGAAGATCATTCACAACCAGTGACAAAATCGCAGTCCGAGAAAATTTGTTTCAGCCTGGGTACAAAAATTAATTTTTGAGGTACAGCTGAAACTGATGATAATTCATTACCGCATTACTAATCGCGACATCCTTTCCATTTTAAATAGTTCGATTGTTGAATACCCTATTTTTAGTCATCACTGCTTTTATACCATATATAAAAATCGGAACTAAGTTGCAAGCCAACATACAAATTAACATAAATTAACCCATTGTGCCGTCAAAAGGTGACTGATATCTGATTATGACATATTAGAGTCAGTTTCAAAATTTTCTGAAAGCACTTTGTTTCCTCATGACTATAGTCACTTATTGTCAACCTGAAACTAACATACAGTAAATGTGGACTTAGAATTTCACTAAAGTATGCAAAATGTTACTTAGAATGTCAAAGACAACGTCATACTATCAATGTCTGAGGTAAATGTCCCAATTTTCGTCAGTGATCTAATTATCGATAGTTTAGCACACAAAGGGAAATAAGAAAATTTGGTACAATTGTTTTGCATCAAAACGACTACTTAGATCTAAAACATACTATATTTATTCTAATATAGAAAGAGAGAAACATTTAGGTAGACACTCTCAATTGTTTTTTGTTTTCGATTGTTCAATTATACGTATATGATTCAGAAGTATTGTGAAATTTGATGTAAAAAGTTCCTTAAAAAGTACAAGAGCTTAAATTTGTTGCGTAAGCGATTTAAAAATTATTTTTAACTATTTCTTATTAGTCTAAGGTTTTATGTTGTTCATTAATCAATTAATTAATAAAAAAGCATATAATTTTAATGCCGAAAATTGGAACGAGTAAAATTTTAATTTTTATTATTACCGGCACATTGCCGATAATACATTAAAATCATTCATCTTTTTAAAGAAATTTTTCTGAAATTCAAGTAAATTAATTTTAAGTTTACAAATATTTCTAATTAATTTAAATACAAATTAATTATTTAGCTAATTTCCGGCAGAATGAATTTAAATTAAAAACGTTGAAATTTTGTGAGATAATCCAGAAAATAGTGCATGATGTGCCACTTATAAGGAATACGGTGTCTGACGAGAAAAGATTGTTAACTCTATCGATTAATTATTGTAAATTAAGGAAATAATTAACTTTTTAAAAGAATATTGTAGTATGCCAATAATAAGTGTAGAGTATGATGGTAATTAGAACATTTCTTTCCAGAACTGGCAAAAAACAAGTTCAGAAACAGTTGACAGTATTGCACTCTATGTCAAAGAATGAAAAAAGCCCAACTGTTTTACTAATGGCATACTTGGCAGTCATTGGTGTGAACTGTTTATAAAAAGTTACCCAAATATTACACAGCGGGAATCCCAAAATTTAACAGCCAGTAGATCAGCAATCAAAAAAATGACATGCATCGCAAATTTGCAATAAGGACGAAGCTGCCTTTTATTATGTCTACAAGAAAAAGTGGCTCGGGTTCAGAAAGAGCCAAAGCAGGTGTGCAATAGAATTATCAACGACGAGAAGGAATGTCTGATCATCGCAATTACCATTTGTGCTGATGGTGAACTGGCGCTACCTACGATTGCTTACACGTACCAAAGAATATCAAACAATATTGTAAAAGAATATCCACAGCACTTGTTCCTACCATTGGTAGAATTCTGGAGTGATCATAAAATAATTCTCATCATGCTGCTATCTAATACTATACACATTTACTTCAATTAGTAGATGTCGCATGTTTTCATCCTATTAAAAATGAATGGAAAAATATTTTGAAAAAATGGAAAACAAAAATCTAAAACTAAGCCAAAAAAAGTTTGTCCCTTTACATAAAGTTTGTTTACATCGCTCAATTTAAATTGATAGATTAAAAATGGATTTCGAACGGTAGGATTATTCCCATTTAATGCAGATGCAATTAATTATTCGAAGCTTTTAGAATCATCAGTTATGGTCTGGTTGTGATAATATTTGAAATTGCACCGTTGACAAAGATAGTACGGTTATGTTTCCAGAGGACGTGAGTCTGATATATATATATATATATATATATATATATATATATATATATATATATATATATATATATATATATATATATATTAATTATAGTACAAAGCTGATCAAATTAGAATACAATTATTTGTTTATCTTAAATATGCTTTAGTAAACACTTTGATGTATCATAAATGCTTCAAAAGCTCAACAAGTATTTAAATCATGTGTACAGTGTGCACAGTTTGTTTCAAAATAAGAATGCTATAATTATAACTCTTTGGATAAGCGACTACCAGTTTTCAAGTAGGTTAAATTACCAAATTCGTAAAATTTACAAACCATACCGTTATGTATATACAACCAATTCATAAAAAAAAATTCACTTACCTCTATTCAAGCTCACAACCGATTTTTTATTTACAACTTATTTGTTTAAAAGATTAAAAATTCTTTCGTGGTTTTCGTTTTAATTTCTTTTTATCACTTTTTCTTTAATCACTTTTTTGTATTTCTATCCAAAAATAGAAAAAAAACTTATAATTATTAATTTTCACAATTTCTATTTCGATCGATAAATAAGAAACATATTTTTGATTTATACTTTAGAAGAAATCACTAAAATTATTTAGAAAAAAAAAATTGATCGCTTAATTGAAATAAATCCATTTCAAAACAAAATATTTTTTTGTTTCGATTAAGAAAGTATTTGGATTTAAAATTGTTGAGGCATGATCGAAATTTTAAAAAATAAAACCGTTTTCGAATATAAATATATAATGTGCGCATGCGTGATATCCTTATACTAAAACCTAATTGAAACTCGATTATAAGCGACCGCACACCAGCAAATTACCGCATGTGCACATAACATAAATCCTTTCTAAAATCGCTTAAATCACGACTCAATAAGATTTAAATCCAATTAAATGTATCGAAGCAAGATAAAGATCAGCGAAGGTCGATCGAAATAATTTTACACAATCTAAGCCTGATAATCACTTTAATTTTATAATAATTTATGTTGCTCACTTTCACTTTACGATTATATCCTGTTTGATGTACAAATCACTTAAAAAAAATATATCACTCACTACTCTATATTCACTTTAAATATATATTTGAAACCGTACAAAAAAAACGATCACATATTTCAGTTGTATACAGTATACACGCGATCGAACAGTTTAAACGTAACTAAAAGGAAATTTTTAAGTTTCGGAACAAATTGTGCACACACAAAAAAAAATACAAAAAAAAAAAAAAAAAATTTCCCTTTCACTTCCAAATCGAAAATGTATCGCGCGTTCGTTAATAGAATTGAGTAAATAAATGACCAACTCGTGTGTCTGACAAAATACACAATAACAACAACACAATAAAATATCGACCAACTTACACTCAACCTCATGTAAAATGCCTCTACCTCCCCACTATTTTGCATAGGCTCAAGTGCTTTTTCTTTTCTTTAATTATTACTTGCTTCGCTTATATTTTATCTCCGCTTTGGTTTTTTTTTTTTTTTTTTGTTTTTATTTTTTCGATCGTGGCTTAAAGAAACCAAACCAACACTAGTGCATACAAAATATACATAGTTGTCACAATTACCGCGCTCTACAGCTGAAGAAAATATGTATATATATAGTTTACCAAATGTACTCAGGTACGCGATCGAATAGTTTTTTGTTTTTTTTTTTTGTTTTTTATTAATTTTTGTTGTCTTAAAGCTATATTTGGTTAATGGTACTCGTCGCGAGACAATAATCACGAACTATTTATTCATTTATCATGGTAATGTGTAACAACCGTTTGATTGTTTTTGTTGTGATCTTGAGATTTAAATGTACATATAATAACATAATTTAGTAACATATACGCGGTGTGATTATCTTACTTAATCGATTTATATATCCGCATAATTGAGATATATAAACATATCATAAGTGTCGTGACTTTTGACGTGTGGAATTTTTACGCGATGTTTTACAAAAAAAAAATTATGTCGATGCGGGATATCCGTCATATTTTTAAAAAAAATAAGACGCATGCGTGATTAGATAATCTAGCTACGGGATTTGAACGGACCTTATGTAATCCTATAGACTGAATCGTGTAAACGAAATTTTTGTTTTTGTTTTTGTTTTTTTTTCAAATCGATTTTGAATTATGATGACAGATGTAATGAAAGGTTGCTTAGATTATGTAATTTACTTGGCCTATTTAGTGAGGGGTCAATCATCTTGATTTGATTGATTAAACTAGAAATCACTTTCCGTGAATGATTAGCATTTATTACACAGCAATTATAGAGTTTCTCTGCTATAATCTTGGTATTGAAATTATACTAGGTCATCTGGTTACAAAGGATTCTTTTGATTTTAAAATAGTCGTTAATCGGCTTTGAACGGTTTTATGGGATCCATACCGGAGCCCGACACCAAAATAGTGATGAATTTAATGCTATAGCTGGCAAATATCAGACTCCTTCATGAGAAAATATATCTTACTCCAGATACAAACAAGCGATTTATAATCATAATGTGGCTAGCACATTCTTTCCTCATAAAAATAACAAAAAAGAACTCACATGTAAATTTTTTAAGGGAGGCTCAGTCAGTTATCCAAGATGTAAGTGTTAATGTTCGAAATCAAAATCAATTGATGTTATTGCACACAGCCTAAAACGTAAAACTTAAAAACGTGAATTAATTAAATTATAATTAGGTAAATTGTAAATTAGAAATAGTATATTTTTTTACCAAAGTTTATAAAAAATTATTACTTTTATATGGTAATAAATGGTAATAAATGGTAATCTTTAACTATGCCATCATTCGATGGAAATATAGCAGACTGGCAATCTTTTTACGATATTTGTATGTCCACATTCATGGTTCATCCACATAGTGTTACAAAACTTACAAGGCCAGAATTGTGGTTTCAACAAGAGGGCGCCACAGCTCATACAGTTCGTCTAACTACGGCTCTCCTGCGTGAAATTTTTAGCGATCGTATAATTTCGTATTTTTGTGATTTTAACTGGCCAACTTAGAAAATATCTCTCTAACAAATTTGATGTCAGATGTGGGGTCGTGCAAAAGGCTAAATAATATTAAATAATTTAAATTAAATAATTATTTAGTAATGCTAAATAAAATTGCTCGAGTATTAAACACAACAATTCATAGCCGTGATAGTCAAAAAAAAATTTCTAGAAACATAAATTATCCATACACTGGATAAATATCGTAACAACTCTGCGAATTTCAAAGTGGGTCTTTCGAATCCAGTTATAAATATATTATTACGGAATTCCAACGAAATAACCATCCGATGGTAAACCATGCGGTGTCATATGATGTCAAGGTCATCATACCAAGAAGCACATTTTCATCAACTTTGAAAAAATACCATCTTTAATTCAACGTTAATCCAATTTTATTCGTTTGTATGTAATATATTGGATCACGCAATATATACACCAATGACACAAGTAAAATTTCATCATTATAATCATTTTACGTTAATAACGTATCATCTGTTCATTACGTCACCAGTTCATCATTTCATCGATCATCATTCTACATAATTTCGATGAGTATATTTCATTAATTTTTTTTATTTTCTAAATTGCTTCTGTGTAATGCCTTCTGTCCGGATCGAATCTGTCTTTTTTGATCATATTGACAGCATCCTGTATATCTAACCCTTTATTCTGTAACTCAGCTATTATATCTTTGCTTTCACAGGTATGGTGTAACCCTCTAGCCATAACCTTAATTAGTCTAGCTTGCTTATCTTCATAAGTATACCACTGAAACTTGTCAGCGTTAAGCTTCATGGTAAGTGTACGGTATGTTTCTGAGTCTGGTACATTTACCTTCCAGACATCGTTGTTTAATGCTACTAACTTGTAATCTTTATCCGTGATATTTTTCATCAAGGCATTGATCGTAGGGTAGTCTTTGACACCAACTATATTAATAGGTGGTGGCTGAATTATTTTCTGTGGTTTAGGATTTTTATTGCTCTGAGTAGTTGCATTACTCGATACAGATGTCCGGGTTACTTGCTCAATATTTTCTGGTTGCTTTTGGTTTTCTTTCTGTTGAGTTTTATCATTACTCGTTTTGGGTGCTGCTTGTCCAATATATTCTGGCGATGATTCTGCTTTTCTTTTCTTTGAGGGCTTGCTTTTTTTCAATGCCCAAGCAGTTTCTCTCGATGGCTCGTCTTCGTCAGTAACTTCCATATTTATTGTTACTCTTTTTTTAGTTTTTTTTGTCACGAGTGTCCACTGAGAATCACTTTCAGATTTCTTATTTGGATGATTTTCTGATATATAAAATTGCATTCTCGAAAAATCAATGTGCCTAAGTATAATAATTCAGATAGTTTGCATTCCGAACACTATCCTGATAGTAGTAGTAATAGTGATAGTAGTGGTTTTGAAACAATGACAAAATTCGAATTAAGAACAGCCATCGCATTAATACCATAATTTGAAACCAGAAAATCTCCATTAGTTTATAAGATGTTGTGAAATAATATTAGATCCTTTGGAAGGAGAACATATTACTTCTTTTATGACATATATACCCTCAAAATTGTCTGGTAAAGCATATGATATTGTTCGTTATAAAACATTTAAAACTTGGAAGGACCTAAAATGTATATTAAAGAATAGATTTGGTGAAATTAAAGCACTGGAAAACATTCAAATGGAATTAATTTCGGTTTATCAATTTAAGAATGAAGAAGTGCGTGCTTTTGCTTTAAGAGTAGAGAAGTTGCTTTCCCAACTAAATGACTCATGCATTTAATCACAGGGTCCAGCTTCTGCAGATCTTATCGAAAAATTGAATTTAAAAACTGCAATAAAAGCATTTCAAGAAGGATTGCTCGAACCAATAAAATTAATTGTTAAAGCTTGTGATTCGAGAACTTTCAAGATTCTATTTCAAAAGCAGTTGAAGAAGAAATTTCCATTTCCAAATCTAAGCGTATATCGAATTCAAATCAATCGCTTACAAATTATATGTTCTAAGTGTGGTAATCCTGGTCATATGTTTCGAGACTGCAACTTAAATAAAAGTATTCAGTTTACTTCAACTAATCCTAATCAAACTTATCAACCGAATTTTTCATCCAGTTTCCGGAACAATCCTAAACAAATTAATCATTTTCAATTAACATGTGCGTATTGTAAGAAAACTGGGCATCATATAAGACAATGTTTTAGAAAGAAAGCGGCTCAAACATCCAATCTAACAATGCTAAGGAAAACTTAAATAAGTCCTCGCAGACATTAAACAACACTTCCTGCCGGATCCAAACAAAACAATAATGGAGTGTTTCACATGCCAAGCTCAACGAAAACTACAACAATCAATCATTAATAATTCAAATGTTGAGAATCAATCAACTGTTGAAATATCAAAATTTACATCTGTATTTGTTTCAAACCATTCTTCCAATAAAATGTATGTCATACTATGTCTTGATGTAGCTAATCATAATAAACAAAAATTTCTGATAGATACTGAAGATACTTTAGTGTGATTAAAGTTTCCAAAATTGGCAACAATTGTATTAAAAATTCAACCATTTTAAATATTAAAGGGATAACCAACGAAGAAATAAAAACCCTTGGAAGTTGTAGGGCCGAAATTAAATTTTTTAATATTCCTAATATTGTAATACCGTGCAGCGGAATACTGGGCAAGGATTTCCTCTGAACTTAGAATTCCCTTCCAAAAATATAATATTGTCTTAGATCTTATACAATTACCAGAATCTATTGTAGTGTCACCACGTTCTGAGCAAATTTCAAAAATATCTCTCTATGTTGAAGATGATACAGAACTTATTTACTGTTCAAATGAAATAAAGCCGGGATTATTTATTGGTAGTTCAATTGTTCTTCCTCGAAATAATATAATTTTCATTGCTATAATCAACGCGAATGATTACCCAGTTACTATCATCTCAACTGATTTAAAATTTGAAAATTTATCCGAATATGAGATACTTAATCTCAGTATGGAACAATGTAGTCGAAGATAGGCTTAAATTGTCTTCACAAATTAATATTTTTAATTTTTAATTTGTTAGCCGTTCCAAAGAAATCACACGATGAGTCAAAAAAATGGAGAGTGGTTGTCGATTTTCGACGTCTTAATGATATTACCGTTGATAGAGTCTTCCCATTACCAAATATAAGTGAAATTTTAGACTAATTAGGTAGAGCAACATATTTTAGCACTTTAGATTTGACAAATTGTTATCACCAAGTAACGCTGAACGAATCTGACAGACCAAAAACTGTACGTGTTACGGTCATCACCATTTTAGACGGATGTCATTTGATTTTAAAGGGGCACCAGCCACATTTCAGCATATGATGAATAAAGTTCTCAGTGGTATTAATGTAGTGAAATGTTTTGTGTACATGGACGATAGACATTGTCGTCTATGGTAAAAATTTGTTCGATCATAACCAAAAATTAGAGGAATTACTGTCTTGTTTACGCCTTAATAGCAGATTAAAACTAAATCCTAGCAAATGTCGATTTTTAAAAACCGAAATTACTTATTTGGGTCACATTGTTAGTCAAAATGGTGTTTCACCAGATCCAAATAAAATAGATGTAATAGACCGATACCCAATACCTAAAACTGCAACTGAATTAAAATCTTTTCTTGGGGTTGTCGGATATTACCGCAAATTTATTAAAAACTTTTCAAAGATCGCTCAACCATTGACTAATCTGCTTAAAAAGGATATTCAATATAATTGGTCACCTTTCTGCGATGAAGTTTTTAAACTATTGAAATCCTTTATAATGAACAATCCGATCCTTCAATTCCCTGGTTTTCAAAAAGAGTGCATGATAACATATGACGCAAGTAAATTAGCAATTGGTGCAGTCTTGTCCTAAGAGTCTAATAAAATGGATCTTCCTATTTCATTTGCCAGTCTCTCTAAAGCTGAAATCAATTATTCAGTTATTGAAGAGGAATGGCTGGCTATGTTATGGGCCATATATCATTTCCGATCATATGTTTAGCCTTTAGTTTGGCTTAAAACTCTAAATAATGCATCATCTCGCTTAATGCGGTGGAAGCTCAAACTGGAAGAATTTGACTTCGAAGTTATTCATAAGGCTGGAGCCTTAAATAAAAATGCCGATGCTCTTAGCCGCATTAAAATTCCACAAATCAATAATCATTCCTTGAACAATATAAAAAAATTGAAAATTCCGATTATATTCCTAAAATGGGCCACTCTAATAGTCTTGAATCCTTAAATTTAGATACAATCTTTGAAAAGAATTCCTCATCAAATAATATTCAAGATTTTTCACATTTAGATCCTTCTTGTTCCATACTTTATGAACCACAATCAAGTGGAAATTCATATTGTGAAAAAGGTTCAACATATTCTAATCCGGATATAATAAATGTTGTAACACGGTCGCAAACTAAAATGTCACCATCAGAGACGTCTAATCCAAAAGCAGTAAAGTTTGATAATGTACCAAGTAATAATGATAATGATATATCATGCTCTGAATCGGAACAAACCGAAAATTCTCTAATAGAAATCAATCATCCCTAGATCGAACAAAATCTCATCAAGGAATTTCATTTATCCCATCAAGGAGTTAATCGTACCTTTAACCGCATGAAACAGTATTATTATTTCTCTAAAATGTACGCCAAAATTGAATCATTTGTCAGATCGTGTATTCTATGTCAAAAGAATAAGGTTAGTCGCATCCAAAAAAATACCTATGAAGATAACTACGTCATCCAAGGAACCGTTCGATAAAGTTTTTATTGTTGGACCCCTATTACCTAGTTTCAATGCACACAAATATATACTTACTATCCAGGATGACTTATCAAAATATTCTGTCGCAATACCATTGGAAACTCAAGAAGCAGAAAATGTAGCTAAACAACGATTTGTGAAACATTTCGTATGTCTATATGGTGCACCAAAGATTATTCTAACAAATCAAGGGTCGAATTTTTTGAGTAATTTCTTTTCTGAGTGCTATAAATTACTCAAAATAAAGAAAATAAATTCTACAGCATTCCATCCTCAAACCAATGGCGGTCTAGAGCGAACACATCGTACATTGGGTGAATATGTCCGTATTTTGTTGATCATGATAATATGGATTGGGATAGCTGGTTACCTTATTGTATGTTTTGTTTTAATACAACTCCTCATACCTCCACGAAAATAATGCCATATGAATTAATATTTGGAAGGAAAACATAGATTTCATCGTCATTCTCTAAAGATCCTGTAACGTATAATGAATGTATGGTTTGTAGGGTAACTCAATTATAATTAGTGTGTATAATAAAGACACGGCACTACTGATGTAACATTAGAACACGAAACACGTCTTTTATTACATGGTGTCAGAGTAAAAAGCAAAAAGTTATTATAAAATTAAAATTAGTTAAATAAAAACAGTAAGAGGCAGCTTCTAGACAAATAAATCAGATGAAAACCTCAAATAATAACAACGTAGATGCAATAAACAAACACCAATACAAACGTGATAATTCCCAACCTAAAAACATTAAGTCAGTAAATAATTCAAAGAATCGTGATTCGGAAGTATTTGATTGTAAGAGATGCGGAACCACACATGGACGAAGAAATTGCCCGGCTTTTCGTCAAAATTGCAAAAAATGCAATGGAAAAGGTCATTTCGGAAAAATGTGTAGGTCAAGTAAAAAACAGACAAATGAAGTGATAGTCGAAGATTCAAATTCAACGAATAGTGATAACAACAAAGATGTTGTTGTAGAATCAGTTCATGAAAACAATCATGACGACAACAAAAATTGGTATGAGGAAATAAAAATAGCTACAACAAATGTCAAAGTCAAGCTTGACACAGGCGCGCAGTGTAACGTACTTCCAAAAAGAATAGTAGACAAAATAAACATTAGAAAACAACCATCAAACGCAAAACACTTGACAGTGTTCAATAACGAGAAGTTAAATGTAATAGGCGAAATTAAAACAAAGTGTGTTGTTCGAGATGAAAATCATCAGATCAAATTTCTAGTAGTGAATGCAAAGGTGTCACCAATTTTGGGAAAACAAGCTTGCGAAAATTTAAAATTAGTGCTTAGAGTACAGGAACTGAAGATGCTGGAAGAAATCTTCGACGGTTTAGGGTGTATAAAAAATTACATCTACGATATTGATTTGGTGCAAGATCCAAAGTTTGAAATTCAACCGGTTCGCAATAAAACAACAAGTGAAAAAAGAAATAGACAGTATGGTAGAATTAGGTGTGCTAGAGAAAACACGCGAGGTTACTCAAGTGGTATCGCCTATGGTAATAGTGAAGAAAAATGATAAACTACGAGTTTGTATTGATCCTACAGACGTAAATAAAAATATAATCCGAAGATATCATCCATTAAAAACAGCTGAGGAGATTATGTCAAAAATACAGAAGTCTAAGTATTTTACAATACTGGATTGCAAAAGAGGTTTTTGGCAGATACAGGTGTCACCACGGACACAAAAATATCTGACAATGGGCACTCCTTGGGGACGATATTCATTTAAACGATTGCCGTTCGGATTAGCGTCTGCTCCTGAAGTGTTCCAGGATGTAATGGGGCAAATCCTATCGTCAATGGAGAATGTTGAGAACTCTATGGATGACATACTGATTCATGCTGAAACGTTGGAACAACTCGAAAGACTTACGTCCAGGGTAATCAAAAAGTTGATGGTATGTGGAGTTAAACTGAACAAAGACAAATGCATATTTAATTCTCAAAAAGTAAAGTTCCTGGGCCACATTTTTAGTGTTAATGGTTTGTTAGTAGATCCGGAAAAGACAAAAGCGATCCGACAGTTAAATAAACCAAACAACGTGAACGAACTACAACGATTGCTAGAAATGGCAACGTATTTGTCAAAATTCGTTCCAAATTTATCAGGAATAACACAACCACTCAGACTTCTACTCGAAAAAAATTCGGAATGGATGTGGCCTGATCAACACGAGGAAGCTTTTCGAAATCTTAAAGAAGCATTTTCGTCGCCACCAGTGTTAAAATTTTTTGATACCAATCAAGATGTAACAATTCAGGTCGATGCAAGTTATAAAAGTTTTGGAGCCGCGTTGTTACAAAACGGTCAGCCGATAGCATTTGCTATCATTGACCAAAGCTCAGCAAAGATATCCACCAATTGAATTAGAAGCAGCAGCAGTTAGATGGGCTTGTAAAAAATTCCATGAGTATGTATATGGAAAAAAACTCACGGTACAAAGCGATCATAAACCGTTGGAAATCATCTTCAAGAAATCTTTGACTTCAGCACCAGCCAGGTTGCAGAGAATACTATTTGACGTAAAACAGTATTCTCCAACGATAATTTATAAAAAAGGAACAACAATGGATCTAGCTGATACACTCAGTAGATACTGTAAAAGTGATAGTGTTGAAGAAGAGGAAGAATTTCAAGTTTATTTAGTACTGAACATGTCGAACAGTGCAAAAGCTGAACTGGTAGAAGCAACAAGAAATGATCACGAAATTCAAGAATTGATAAAAATTTCACAATCAGGATGGCCAGAGGATACAAAAGTATTGAGTGAGGTGATTAAGCCGTACCATAATTTCAGAGAAGAAATTGCGTATTATAATGGTATTGCCTTTAAAGGAATGAAAATAATTGTTCCAAAATCACAAATAAAAAAAATGCTGAAAGCAATTCATCTTGGACATTTTGGTATAACAAGATGTTGTAGTAGAGCTAGGCAAATGTTCTACTGGCGTGGAATGACTAAAGACATTGCAGATTATGTGAATAGTTGTGCTGTGTGCCAACAAAATCAAACCTCGAAACAGAAAGAACCGCTAATAAATAAACAAGTACCAGAGTATCCGTTTGAAATCGTAGCAACCGATTTATTTCACTTTCAAAGAAACGAATATCTGCTGTTAGTCGATAGTTATTCGGGATTTTTTGATTTCAAGTTGATGAGCAAAATAAATTCAGATGAAGTTATCAAAGAGTTAAAGTCATGGTTTTCGGTGCATGGTATTCCGGAAATACTAGAGTCAGACAATGGAACACAATATACGTCCGAAAAATTTCAAAAATTCACGAGAGACTGGTCGATCACACAGCAATTTTCGAGTCCAAAATACGCACGCTCAAATGGTCTAGCAGAAAGATTTGTAGAGACAGCGAAGAATTTACTAACAAAATGCAGTAAAGATGATACAGATGTGTATCTAGCCTTATTGAACTACAGAAACATGCCTCGAGATGAACACTTACAATCACCAAACCAGAGATTGTTTAGTCGTGTCACCAGATCAACAATACCAACGTCAAAAGAATTACTAAAACCAGTTGTGGTAAAGAATGTATCCGAACGTCCCACCATCCTTCGTAAAATTCAGAAGCAGTATGCTGACCAAAATAGCAAATCATCAGAAGAATTTAAACCAGGGGATGCAGTTAGAATCCAGTTAGATCATAGAAAATGGGTATCGGGTAAAATCAAAAGTTTGTCAAATGCACCAAGGTCATACATCGTAGAAACAGCTGATGGCAGTGTTTTAAGAAGAAATTCAAAACACATTGCCAAGTGCAAAGCGTCAATCCAAACACCAACAGAAATGGTAGTGATGCCTTCACAAAGCAATAGTAACGGGGCTGAACAACAAACTCAAATAATAATTCAGATGCCAAATGAGGACAACGATAGGTCGAACAATCTAGATAATTCCAACAGTAAGGCGAACGAGAATACAGTCAACAATCGGGTGACTAATAATGCAGGAAGGAGATCTGAATTACAAACAAGCAGATACGGACGTATCATTAAACCAGTTAAGAAATTAGACCTGTAAAAACAAAAGGTTTTATCATTACTAGTTAGTAAGTAATATTAAAAAAAAAAAAAAAAAAAAAAAAAGGGAAGCCAGGAATTACTAAATAGTACCTTTATTATAAGTTTATACATATACATGTAGTGATGATATTGTTGCAAGTTATATTTAATTGTCTAATTCCGTTCTCAAATTGTAACCGCTCGACATCGTGAACGTAAAGAATGCTAATGATAAGTTAGGTAGCCTATAGTATCTACAAGACGTACATAAATAAGTTATAATGTAGCATTATAAAAAATGGGGATGTAACGTATAATGAATGTATGGTTTGTAGGGTAACTCAATTATAATTAGTGTGTATAATAAAGACACGGCACTACTGATGTAACATTAGAACACGAAACACGTCTTTTATTACAGATCCTGAGAGTGTATAATATTATGACAATTATCTTGCTGATCTGAAACATCGAATGCAAGTTCTAATAAAATAGCACGTCATCATAATATAGAAGCTAAGAAAAATCCAAGACTTATTACGACAGGAATGCAACCGAAATAAAATTTAATGTTGGTAATAAGGTATGGTTAAAAAAATGAGCAGAGGAAATTCTCGTCATTATGGTTAGGTCCATGAGGTAGTAGAGAATATTTCTCCAGAAAATACAGCCATTCGGGTTGGGTGAAATATAAAAATAGTCCATAATAATCACTTAGAGATCATAAGATAAGGTATACAAGCATTAAAAATTTAATGAACCTTAAGTTTACGTTTATCAACAAAATTATATAAACTATTGTAAAATGAAATTCGGAATGAAAAAAAATGTAGTTTTAAATAATAACAAATTTCATTTCCTATATCTTTATTTTATATCAACTTAATTAATTCTAAGTTTTAAATATTTTGTCATTAATTATAAATAAATTTTGTAAATTTGAGATTGGGACATCTCTCTTAAAGGGCGGAGGTGTTATAAACCCCTAACAAAATCAGTCGTAATTGATTACATGCTTGAATTATACCGTTTATGTATGTACAGGGTGTCCGCCGGGAAGGTATACTACTTTGTTTGTTTATAATTTTTGATTAATGCCCCTATTATGGTTCTCACCTCACCTCACCATACCACAAAAATGTGAGGTGAAGTGATCACTTCAATATTTTGGTATTATCGTTCTCGCGGTGAGGTGAGGTGAGGTGAGGTGAGGTGAACAAAGTGTCAAATCTGTTCACCTACAATATCTTGGTGATTGGTTTAAAAATAAAATAATTGAAGGCAAAAGCGGGTAAATTTTTTTATTTATATTTATATATGTATATATATATATATATATATATATATATATATATATATTTATATATATAAATATATATATATATATATATATATATATATATATATATATATATATATATATATATATATATATATATATTTATATATATATATATATATATATATATATATATATATATATATATATATATATATATATATATATATATATATATTTATATATATATATATATATATATATATATATATATATATATATAATATATATATATATATATATATATATATATATATATATATATATATATATATATATTTCATTTAATTTTTATCACCGAAAAACTATTTGTAAACAAACAAATTCTCAACATGAAATGTCAAACATTTTAAAATTTACTTGTTCCAACATAAAAAAAAAAATTACGCACAGCGCCGCATACAACTGCTCACCAAAAATTAGGTGAGAATCATAATACCAAATTATGAGTTAGGTGAATCTTTTAGGTGAGGTGAGGTGAGGTGAACTGTACGGTGAGGTGAGAACCATAATAGGGGTATAAATGAAAGAGAATGGATCTTATATTGATAAATGTATTATTTAATGTCGGCAATTATGTATGGAATACAATATCAGATAAATGTCCGCCTCTGTTAGCCTCACAAATGCGAGCCCTTTTGAGCATATTTTTCATTATATTCTCACACATTTCACGCGGTATTTCATTAATTTCATCACGAATAATTTGTTTCAGTTGATCAAGCGTTTCTGGGTTGTTTGCAAAAGACTTGCTTTTTAGATATCCCCACAAAAACAAGTCCGGAGCAGTCAAATCAGGCGACCGTGGAGGCCAATCAACATCACCATTTTTTAAAACAACTTGTTGGGGAAAGAGGTCTCGCAGTAATTCCATTGTAATCCTGGCTGTGTGCGATGTGGCACCGTCTTGTTGATACCACATGTTAATCAAGCCCAAAGCATGCAGTCGTGGCATTAAAAAGTTTACAATCATATCACGATATCGCTCCCCATTCACAGTTACCGTTACGCCGTTTTAATTTTCAACGAAGTAAGGTCCAATGATTCCTCCTGACCAAATTGCACACCAGACTGTCACTTTTAATGGATGTAAAGGTGACTGATGAATAATTTGAGGATTTTCCATTACCCAGAACCAACTATTCTGTTTATTCACATATCCATTTAAATGAAAATGTGCCTCGTCTCTCATTATGATTTTTTCATGAAAATCGGGGTTGTCATGGGCGAGCTGTAACATCCTATTGGCATATGTACGGCGGCGTAAATGGTCTTGTGGAAGAAGCTCTTGTGTCAACTGAATCTTAAATGGAAAAAAAAGCAAATCTTTGTGCAAAACTGTGGCCAAACTTGTTCTTTGAAGACCAAGCTCCTGAGCATGGCGTCGAATTGAGGTTGATGGATTGTTTTGAACATTTTCTTGAGCAGCAGTAATGTTTTCAGCCGATCTTGCAGTACATTATGGCCCATGCTTAGGCCTATCACTTACAGGCCCTCTTTCTTCGAAATCATTCACTACACGATAAATAGTGCGTTTTGTTGGCACGTTGTTTCTCCCAAAAATTTCACGGTACTTTCTATATTTTTTTAAAATATAACGTTTACCAATATGGCGGCAAAACAAAGTAGTATACCTTCCCTGCGGACACCCTGTATTAAGCTTACTCCTCCTTTTAATGTAATAAAATAATTGTACCAAAAATAAAAGTCCAACTGAAAAAAGATAATAAAAAGTGAGTCGGTCGAGAGCAGTCATTGTGTAGTCAATCAAATACTTAATTAGCATATTTTCAAGTGATAAAAGTAGATATATATATATATAACATACGATTCTTTTTATTTAACAAAAACTCTTAATAAGTGCCTGAAACGGGCTTTAGTGATAAAGAAAGCCGGTGTACGACTGTGAAGAGGTTTTAGAAAAGATCTCTCTAACACATAAACTTGGAAGGATAAGGCAGGATTTTAGTTAAATTATTGAGATCGACCCGGTTACAGATACCATGGCGGCCAATAAAAATATATCAACAACAAAGTATTTATTATATAAAGGAATTCACAATTGTTGACCGAGGAATACCAACACACCACATAGAGTCCTCCAGTAGAATTTAAGAAACTTGATAAATTATTGGTAAATTACGCGATACTAAGTTCGATATTTTTACTTTAAAAACCGCGCTGGAATTTTTACCGTGCGACCATACCTTGATTATCTTACTTGGTTCGTTTTGTGTTTAAATTTGTTAATCAAAAACTTTTCTTTTTTTGTGTTTTGGAGTTTCAGGAATCACATTCATAGGCTTATCCTCCAAATTCTGTGAGAAGTTGTTTGTTATTGTTTGGTTATTTGACATGTCACCCGTTTTCGGTATAACATGGTTATTTTTTATTTCAAGCTCGAAAAATTTGTCGTCACTTTTGGATGTTTTATATGGACCTGTATATGGGGGTTGAAGTAACTTTTTAATTGCATCTGTATGTATGAATACGTGTGAGCAGTCTTCTAAGGCTTGGCTAATGAAGACTTTTTCTTTCGTATGTCTACAAGAGCTGACTGGTTTTAATTCTTCGAAATGTTTCCTTAATTTGTTTACAAACTCTGACTGTAGTATTGAGTTATTCTGTAGTTTCATGGATTTCCCTGGATTTCGCTAAATGACGTAAGTAATCCTAATAGTACGAGTGGTAATATTTCTGTCCAATCTGGTCTATTATGACACATAATTGCTACTTTCAACGTCCTGTGCCATCGGTTTATCATCCCTTTGCATTTGGGATTATTCGACGTGGTATATGTCTTCGTGGAAATCCTAACAAATGAGCTAATTCTGTGAAAAGGTGTGACTCAAATTGAGCACCCTGCTTCGTTATAATGAATTGAGGAACCCCAAAACGAGCTATCCAATTAGTATATAATGCAATTGCAACTGTGCTTGCGTTGATATCTGGAATAGGGATTGCTTCCGCTCAACGGATGTACCTATCAATCATTGTTAGGCAGTACCTTTGATTATTTGATAATGGTAACGTTCTATTGTAGCTTCAAAATTGCTTATTGGTGTTTGTGTATTCCACGTGACTTTTGATTTTTGACCAGCTAAGCACGCTTGTGCCATTAACCTCAAATCTGTTTTAATTGCCAGCCATACCACATGTTTCGACATTAACTTGATTGCAGCTTTTATTCCTGAATGAGATAAGTTGTGTAGCGACTCAAATACCTTCTTTCTCCATGCTCTTGGGGTGAAAGCTCTTGTTTGTCCCGTTGATATGTCACAGTAAATGAATTGTTCTGTGTTAAAAACTAACGGTCGTCGTAGTAAAGTCAGTCCAGAGTTCTCGTCTTGCAATATGTTATTCAATTATGAGTCTTGTAACTGATCTGTGACAAGCTGGTTATAGTCGATGTTAGTTGTCAACTGTCCGATGAAGTCTAGTTGACGTCTCTGTCTTGGTGATGCTTTGTCCAAATTTTGTTGAAAAGCGTAAATGAGAGGTTATGGTCCGTAATGGGAATACAATTTCGTCCCTCGAGATAGAATTGGAAGTACTTAACGCTTAGTTAAGCCGCTAACAACTCCCGATCATATGTACTATATTTTTTCTGTGCTTCAATCAATCTCACGGAATAAAAGCCCAATGGCTGCCAAACATGATTTACCAGTTGCTGCATGATGGCACCAAATTTAGATGTGCTAGTAGAGTGGCCTCACTCAATTTTGACTTACATTTTACGAAAGCTAACACCGACTCTTCTGTCTGTGCGATCGGTGCTTTACTGTTTCATTTATAACCTTTTAAAAAATCATTCAGTGTAGCTTGATCTCATGCTGCGGATGAAATAAATCTTCTACAAAAATTGATCATTCCTAAAAAACATTTTAGTTGTCGGTTTAGGATAATTACGTATGATTTCAACTCTCGTTGGGGATGGTTTAAATTCTGTTTGAATTTACCAAATGCCCTAAAATGAGAATTCAGGCTGGATAAATACACATTTGTCTATTTTTAAGATCAAACCATTTTCTGATAATCGTTTAAATACCTGCTCCACATGCGACATATGTTCGTCAAATGAACTGGATGCAATCAGTATATCATCGAGGTTTACAAAACAGTATGATAACCCTCTCAATACTGAATGAATCAAACATGTGCACCCTGCTAGCTGAAAAAAAAAATTTTTAAATGTAAATGTGGTGCAAGGTAGTTATCGAGTGTTGTTACGCAATTTAGTGCCCGATAATCTCCAGAACGTCTCCACTCGCCGTTTTTCTTTGGAACTAAATGCAACGGACTGGCCCATTCACTCTTGCTAGGATGACAGATACCTTGATTCACCATACTTTCGAAATGATCACGCGCTATTTTTAATTTATCAGGAGCTAAGCGTCTTGGCTTACACATAACTGGTAGTCCTTGTGTCTCTAAGCAGTAATTTTAATTTAAGCTTTAATTTTGGTGCCATTTACCGCGTATAAATAAAATTCGGGCTCTTTATTTTTATTTGTATTGGAATTACCTGGTAAAACTGACACATCCGCTCTTGTATCTACTAGAAATTTAGGTCTTGAGTTTCGGTCAAAAATCAACTAACGATTTGTAAATATTTCATCAACACACGCCGCAGAATGTTGACTAGAATTTAGTTTTTTGGATGAAATTTTGATGGCTGGCTTTTTTTAATAGACGAGTCATGATGTCGACAACCAGAAACACGCTTTGTAGCTCTATTTTTAAAACGACGATGGTAAAAACATTCAGTCAGAATTTCTTTCTCTTGGTTTTGAAAGGTTTCTGGGATTATTTTTATAATTTTTATGAGCATGTGTTGTGTCATGAACTTAACAGGTTTAGCGCCGCCATCTAACTCTCCATAGTGGTTATCGCTGTTCTGAAAAGTGCGCCTTATTAGACTGTGAAACACGGCTCGTACTTGATCCTGAACAAGAGCATACAGCTGCTCGCGTGTTACATTGATCATATTTGTTTCGTCGTTGTCCGTTGACAAAATTTCCATTCAGGGAAATGTATATCATGTGAAATCGTTTCTTCATCATCGGAATTAATACCATGAACTACGAATAAGGTATCCGAATATTAAAAAAACTCTTGAACAAACGAAATAAACTCACGAAAGAACAAACATTGCGATATTTTTTTTTTTTTAATTTTTTAAAACAGTTGACACACGAATAGATTTTTATATATTGCTTATTTGATCTTTTTTCTACTTTTTATTTTTTATGAATGAGCAAACGGATAAAAAATGGACAACACGCTTTACTAAAAGAAAATGTACTTGGTAATTACAATTTTAAAAAAATGTTTCTTTAATTCCTGCGTTCTGAATGGTTTCCTGGTTTTTGGCTGGTTAATATCCTTCCTTTTTAAGTGGTTGTAACTACGACTACTACTTCTGGGATGATATTGTGTTTAAACTTCCGCTTCTTGCTTTTAAATAAATTGCATATTTTTGTTGGTTGTAATTTCTTTCCTATTTTTATATAGTTCAACGTTTTCAATACGGCTACTGAACTGGCTGTTACCGGTGATACAATTCATCACCAATTTGGGTCACCAATTTGGGAGATAATGATGCCTATTACTGGCTTTATATTCATATACATATATACACGTTCCATTCTCGAATCTCCTTTACCGATACCAACTACACTTTCAATACAAAACGCGCCCATTATACCATTTACTAAATATGATAATTCGGGGTACCGGTCAAAACTGGATATTTTACAACTGGATTTGACGAAACAGGATATTTCAAAACTGGATAGGAAGGAACTCAGTGAGTTCTTAACCGATTATGATGAAATTCTATATGTAGGATGATAATAGGATTTTTAAATGATTTTTTGGGAAAGTTCTGGAATATGGTCAGTAAGGAAGGAACTCGGCGAGTTCTTAACAAGCAATTAAAACAAAACATTAAGTGAAGGAAAATTCTATCTCTCTGCTTAGAAATATTCAAGTATGGAACCTGATAGGCCTTATTCCAGAACTTTCCTAACAAATCATTTTAAAATCCCATTTTCATCCTACATATCGAATTTCATCATAATCGGTTAAGAACTCGCCGAGTTCCTTCCTAATTGGCCATATTCCTAAAATAAGAAACTATATTCTTTTTGAGTTTAAATCATTTTGAGTTTAAATCACATGTTGAAATATCCTGTTTTGAAATATCCGGTTTTGTACCTTATCTCGTTTTGTCAAATCCTATTTTGAAATATCCAGTTTTAAAATATCCAGTTCTGAGCGGTTCCCAATTCGATATATCTTTTTACAATTAATGTATGTAAAACTGAACAATCCTAAAAATATATCAAAGAAATTTACAATTGTTGACCGGGGGTACCGACACACCACAGCACCATTTGAAAGATTATCTTCCAAATAAAATGTAAAATGTTTTCAAAACTATAATCTAAATTTTAAAAAATGCCAACGTTAAATAAAATCAGAAAGAAAAAATTTATTCATAAAATAAATCATAACGTTACTTATGCGCCACCCTTTATAAGGGTAAGACACTTACAACCAAATTTGACAAATTTTTGCTGAAGACAATTAATTAGGTTATGGTTCTTTGGAATTCTTGAAATCATCGAACTAACGTTACGAGACTAAATAACTTTGCCAGTTTAACGGTGCGCTCCAATTAAATTTTTAAACTAACTGAAAATAAATTTATATAGAACCAATAATTTTTCATCTCACTCCCGACATTGACAATAACAAACAAGACAACAATTTTCCATTTTATTTTACTTAACTTAACTTTCCCAGAGAAAAGTTTCCAATTTAAACTTATTTTCGTCGTCAATTTTTTGTATTTTATACAGGTGAAAAACGATGAAAATACAAATTTGTTTGTTATTTGTTTGTGCCATCGCATATGAAAAGTATAAATATCTTTGAATGTAGTTATAGGAGAGATATTTTTCCAATTTTTCCTATCAAATTCCAATTTAAATTTAATTTTTTTTTTATTTTTCGTTTTCGTTTTGAATTTTGGGAAATGACAAACAAACAAAGAAATAACAAATTTATGTAGTAAATATACAAAAAGTTTTTCCAAAGTTTTCATACTTGTTAAATTATTTCATGTATGATCGATTACCGCAATATGCATTTCTTGTTTGGAACATTTTCAATGCTTTGTTAAGCGGTAATAGTGCTTCTATTGATTTCAAAAAGTTTCGAGACAATTTGGAAAACTATAATATTAAATCTAAAAGATGACTACGGCATCAACCAACATTACTTCATTAAACCTTTGGCCATAGCGTTGTAGTGGAAACATATTTTGTTGACGCCTAAAGTTATACAAATAGCAGTAGACAATCTAACATTGAAAATTCTAAGGTCCAAATGAGCCTTCAAAATTTTTATTTTTCGATTGTGATCACAAACTGATTGACGTAGCTGGCTGATAGTTTTCCAATTGAAATAGTGGCTTAAGCTTGATTTAAAAAGAGGTCTTAACGGTGAGTTTTGAGACTTAAGCCAATATATTTTGTATTAAAGACATGATATTAGCTTAAGTTTGGTTACTTACATGTATTTTCTTCAACTTCTTTATTTTAAGAATATTGTTTCTTATTTAAAGAATATTGTTTCTTATTTCAAGAATATTATTTCTTATTTCAAGAATATTATTTCTTATTTCAAGAATATTATTTCTTATTTCAAGAATATAATTTATTATTTTAAGACTATAGTTTCTTATTTTAAGAATATTGTTTCTTATTTCAAGAATATTGTTTCTTAATTTAAGAATATTATTTATTATTTCAAGAATATTATTTCTTATTTTAAGAATATAGTTTCTTATTTTAAGAATATTGTTTCTTATTTCAAGAATATTGTTTCTTAATTTAAGAATAATGTTTTTTAATTTAAGAATATTATTTCTTATTTCAAGAATATTATTTCTTATTTTAAGAATATTTTTTCTTGTTTTAAGAATATTAATTCTTATTTCAAGAATATTGTTATAACACCTTAGTTATATTTTTAACGAATTTAAAATACAATATTTTAAATAATTCTTTTATTTATTCTTTAACAATTTTAAATCATTAATTTTTTTTATGTTTAAAACAATTATTAGAATTTATTTTGTATGTTTTTGGACTCGCAGTTTTTTTAGAATTAAGAAAATAATTTTTTTACCAAAATTATTTTGTTAATTTTTTTAGTGTCCTTGATTAAAAAATTTATACAAATAATTTTAAATGCAAGAGTTGATTTTTGTACTCAGCTATTCTTTTAAGGGCTAAGTAAATTTTAATTAAATTTTATTAATATGAATTTTAAAACGTAAATATGATAAAGGACGCCACAAACACTCCCCTCCCAGAGAGATCGAAGATCTATCGACTTTGACTAGTAAATCTGGAAGGGATTCTGGACACACGACCCGACCTCGTGGTTATTATAAATTTAGGTGATAAGTCGAAGCGAACCTGTTTGCGAGCTTTCGGCTCTACGGAAGGCAATTTAGGTCCGTCAATCGAAATAGGAAGTTCTGGTTTATGAGTGGGTAGGGTTAATCTAGTTTGCATAGTCTGAGTGTCCGATTGGTAGTCCGAATAGCACGGTTTGAGACGATCGATGGAAATTTTGACGTGTCGTCCGTTCATATCTATAGTGAAAAATTTTGGAGTACGGTCGATAACTAAATACGGTCCGGTATACGGTGGTTGTAAAGATCTGCGTACTGCATCGGTCCTTAAGAAAACATGTGAGCAAGTATGAAGATCTTTGCTAATAAAAGTTTTGTCCGTAGTGTGACGAGAAGCTGGTACAGGGCGAATTTCGTCGAAGTGTCGCTTGATATTCGTTACAAAGTCAGATTGTAAAATTTGATCGTTTGTAGTATCCAAAAAGGTTCCCGGAACTCGAATTGTACATCCGTATACAAGTTCAGCGGGAGTGGTTTTTAGTTCGTCACTGTAAGTCGTTCGTAGTCCAAGTAAGATTGAAGGGAGAATACTGGTCCAATCCGTTCGGTCGTAGCACATGATGGCACTTTTAATGACACGATGCCATCGCTCGATCATACCATTACATTTTGGATTGTAAGCCGTAGTTCTCCTTCTCTGAAAACCGAGTTAGTTAGCCAGTTCGTTAAAAAGTTGTGATTCGAATTGAATGCCTTGGTCCGTGACAATGAATTCTGGCACACCAAAGCGAGCTATCCAATGTGAGTATACAGCAAAAGCGACGGTAGCTGCAGTAATATCAGAAACTGGAATCGCCTCGGGCCAGCGGGTGTATCTATCGATCAATGTGACGCAATACAGCTGATTGTCAGAAACTGGTAATGGACCAATGATATCGAGGTGAATTATCGAAAAACGTTGGGAAGTTAATTTGTAAGTACTGAGTGGAGATTTAGTGTGTCGTGAGACTTTAGCCTTTTGGCATGCTACACAACTATGAGCCATTTTCTGGACGTCTTTATTAATAGATGGCCAAATAACCTTGTGTGTCAAGAGTTTAATAGAAGATTTGACGCCAGGATGTGAAAGATTATGAAATGCATCGAAAACTTGTTTTCGGAAATTTAGCGGAATGAATGGCCTAGGTGTAGAAGTAGTAGTATCGCAATAAATAAGATTTTTCGAATTGAATGAAACCGGGAATTTCTCAAATTTGAGAACAGAATTACTCCTTAAGATTTCTTGAAGTTCTTCATCATTGGACTGAGCATCTGCGATGACAGCATAATCAATACTTTCAGGGATAGAAATTTGATTAATGCGTGAGAGAGTATCAGCGACGACGTTATCCATACCAGATATGTGTTGGATATCAGTCGTGAATTGACTAATGAAATCTAAATGTCTGAATTGACGAGGAGATGCTTTTTCCGGATTCTGATTAAAAGCGTAGATCAGTGGTTTATGATCGGTATAGAGAGTGAAGATACGACCTTCGAGAAGGTGTCGAAAATGTTTGATACCCGAATAAGCCGCGAGAAGTTCACGATCATAAGCACTGTATCTTTTTTGCGTATCATTGAGACGTACTGAAAAGAAACCAAGTGGTTGCCAAGTATCCGAAACTAACTGCTGAACCACCGCTCCGATCGCTGTATCGGAAGCGTCAACCATGATGGCCAGAGGTGCTGATGATGATGGATGAATAAGTAAGGTCGCGTCCGTAAGTTTATTTTTGCAGTTATTAAACGCTTCAATTGCTGCTGTCGACCACTGAATTGGAACGCGACTGTTCTTAACATAGCCTTTTAGGTAGTCGTTTAGTAATGCTTGATCGGCAGCAGCACCAGGAACAAAACGTCGATAAAAGTTTATCATTCCTAAGAAACGTTTCAGTTGATTTACTGTCAGTGGTCGTTCGAAATTTTTGATGATTTGAACTCGTTCTGTCGATGGTAGAATACCTTGTTCAGTAACCAAATGGCCTAAAAAGAGAATTTTTGATTTAGCAAAAACGCATTTGTCTACATTTACTACTAAACCGTGTTCTTTTAATTTAGCGAAGATAATTTTGATGTGTTCGAGATGTTCGTCATAATTTTTAGAGGCAATGAGCACGTCGTCCAAATATACAAAACAGAAGTCAAGTCCACGTAATACTGAATGCATAAGACGTTGGAACGACTGTGCCGCATTCCTAAGACCGAAAGTCATTCTACAAAATTCAAAAAGTCCAAAAGGTGTCGAAATTGCAGTCTTCGGAATGTCCGTCGGTTCGATTGGTATTTGATGGTAGGCCTGAACAAGATCAATAGTTGTGAAAATTTTGCAACCCTCAAGTCGTTGAGTGAAATTCTGGAGATGTGGTATCGGATACCGATCTGGAATCGTTACTTTGTTAAGTGATCGAAAATCTCCACACGGTCTCCAATCTCCGTTCTTTTTTTGCACAAGATGCAGAGGGCTGGACCAAGGACTGTTGCTGGGTCGACACATCCCGAGTTTCATCATATGTTCGAATTCTGTTTTTGCAATAATGCGTTTGTCCGGTGCCAGTCGTCGTGTCTTGCATGCAATTGGAGGTCCGATAGTCTCGAGTTTATGAGTCACGTTATGTTTAGTGTTATTTATGTTGATGTTACCGTGAATGACAGTCGGAAATTTTGTGATTATGTCGAATACTCCTGGGTCTGTCGTTAACCTATCAATCGCTGTTAAAGTTGGTGTATCATTGAAGGAAAGTCTACCGGATGAATAAAACGGCGTTAAAGGGTCTATGAGCCGTTTTCTTTGTATATCCACGAGCAAACCGGTGTTCTTCAAAAAATCAGCGCCGATGATAGGCAACGAAACGTCAGCAACAATGAACTCCCAGGTGAATTCACGTCGCAATTCAATGTCTAATTTTAAAATTTTAGTGCCGAAAGCGTTTACCGTAGAACCATTTGCTGCAAATAACTTGAATGATGGGTCGACTCTTTGACTCTGAACAAAACTAGCAGGCAAAACGGAAACGTCTGCACCAGTATCTATTAAAAACTGAATTTGTGAATAGGTTTCAAAAATTGAAAGACGGCTGGATTGAGATAAATCATTGAATCCAACCAATTGCGAATGATTTAGTTGTTTTTTGGAATAGGGGTATTCGAAGAATTTTTGCAAAGAAATTGACATCCGGGCTTACACTTAAAAGCTTTGGTACCAAAATGTTGGTGATAAAAACAAGTAAAATTATTAGCTGCCGAAGGATCACCGGAATTTTGATCAGAAAAATTTTGATAATTTAGTGAGTTTCTTCTAGATTTACAGGAATTATTTTGTGACCTAGAATTGCGACGGTGTCGAAAATTTGAATTTGATTTAGATCGAGATCGAGAATTATGTTGAACAATTTCAGAAATTTCGGCTAAAAGAGTTTTTTTGAATTCCAAAAATTTTTGATCGATCGTACTGATTGGACTTTGACAATGAGAGTTAGATGCAGACGTCTCCAGTACGCTTATTTAAGCTTTTTTCATGGTTTCATGCACATTGTCAGCTCGCTCAGCCAGAACTGTCAAGGAAACATCATTCTCAAACGGAGTGAGTACCATCTGAACCTGCTGTGGCAACCTCTTCATCCAAAATTGACGGATGGTTGCATCGTTTAAATTATCACCAGCGTTCAGTTTCATGGTACTCAATAGCTGCGATGGCTTCCTGTCACCAAGAGTCAAGCCATGCATCAAATTATTAATTTTTGTTTTTTCCGACTCACCAAGTACTCGAATTACTTCTGATTTAAATGTTGAGTAAGGTTGAGAACCTTTCGGACTAGTAATTAGATATGCGAAAGTGTCGTGGTGTCGTGCATCCAGTACCCCAACCGCATGAGCGTACTTAATTGCCTCTGATGCAATTCCAGCGACCTTAAATTGTTGTTCCAGTATTTCGAACCAAACTACTGGATTCTGGGAATACAGAGGTTGTAGAGGTTTGAATGCAACCCGAGCAATCAACCCAGCCGAAGTAGACGGATTCAAAGAATCGTGTGTAGTTTCTTGTTGATTATGATCAATGAGTGTCACAGCTCTGGTGACAGCATCATTGATCATACTTGTTAGTTGTTCGGGTGTCAGTGTAATTTGTCGTTCGTTAGCAAACAAATTACCCGATTGAATTGATATCCTTTCATCATCATCGTTCGCTGAGAAAGGAGGAGGTAGTGGATCTCTAACACACTGTACGACACGCCGAAATAAGTAAGAGAAAATCAAAAATAAAACCGAAAAGCAAAAAAGAATTGGAACGAAAGACATAACTAAATTAAGCAAAATTTAAACCGAATAATAAAATGAATTTCTAGTCCTTGCACTTAAAAAAATAGCTGAGTACTTACAATTTGTGTTTCCGAAAGTTGTGAGTTGGTATCGTCGTTTGCTGCTGCTGTTGTTGCAGTTGATGTTAATGTTATCGTTGCTGCTGCTGTTGTTTCCGTTGTGGTTTTCGTGCTGCTTTCGGTGATGTTGCAGTTATTGCCGTATGGTGATTGTATTGGCTGCGATATACTACCAAATATTTTTGAATATTACGTGTTAATCACGTCGGGATCACCAATTATAACACCTTAGTTATATTTTTAACGAATTTAAAATACAATATTTTAAATAATTCTTTTATTTATTCTTTAACAATTTTAAATCATTAATTTTTTTTATGTTTAAAACAATTATTAGAATTTATTTTGTATGTTTTTGGACTCGCAGTTTTTTTAGAAATTAAGAAAATAATTTTTTTACCAAAATTATTTTGTTAATTTTTTTAGTGTCCTTGATTAAAAATTTTATACAAATAATTTTAAATGCAAGAGTTGATTTTTGTACTCAGCTATTCTTTTAAGTGCAAAGTAAATTTTAATTAAATTTTATTAATATGAATTTTAAAACGTAAGTATGATAAAGGACGCCACATTGTTTCTTATTTCAAGAATATTATTTCTTATTTCAAACTTTTGTTTGATTTTTTTTTTTTATTTTTTGTTAAAACAAAAGTATTTTAAAGCTAACTTAGTTTTTAAAATTACATAATCTATAAATTATTGACAAAACAAGTTGATTTTGTACCCAACTAATTCTTCGTGAAAGTCTAGCACCAAATGGCAGATTTAATAACACATTTCCAATTGAAACTAGTTGTTCTCCTTCTCTCAAAGCCGAGTAACAGTTAGTTAAAAAGTTGTGTTTAGAATTACATTTCTTGATACGTGACAATGGACTCTGGCACACCAACGTGAGCTATCCAATGCGAGAATAGACAACAAAAGAGAGAATGCGTGAGAGAGAGAGTATCAGCAATGTATTATCTATGCCGAAAATATAAGCCGAAGCAAATGAATTCATTAAATTCTTTTGCTGGTTAAGTTTATTTTGTGTAACGGCTCTGGCAACAGCATCATATCTGCCAGTTAATCTGGCGTTAACTTAACTTTTCATGCGTTATCTTCAAACTAGTCCGATAATACGGTTCCCACGTTAAATCGAGCCTAGCAACAGAGGTAAAATTAGAACCGGTACAAACTGCAAAGCAAATCAGGAAAAAAACCGTTCGTACATCCCGAATTCAGAAAATGTCCTCTCGTGTTCATAAGAATCAATGCTTTATAAAGCGCACTACAGCCGCCCATTTCTCCCGACGATTCATTTCTGGTTCTCAACCGAAAACTTACCATCGCGATATACAGTTGCGGGCTTATAATATTTTAACTAATTCAAAATTAAATCGTTGGCACAGTACTTTAAACGTCTCATAACCTTGAAATTTTATTTTAACTCCTCATTGTAAACCACAACAAAAAGTTTAAATATGTTTGTATCTCAACTAAACTTTATTGGTTGCAATGCTACAAAAAAGATGCCGCTACAAAACATATTCGAGATTCATACGTATACTATTCGATGAAATCATGCAGCGTGCATCTTCACATGTCATACATGAAATTTATTTATTGACCGAGCCGTCTCTTTTACACTTACATTGTTTAAACATATTTTAAGTTATTTACCTTTTAACTAACATATCACTGTCTCTTTCCTCTTAATAATATAATCGGCTGTCAAATTTATACACAAAACGAAAACAATCGCGATAAGCTTTCGCTTTTATAAGAATGTGTCGTTTCGTCGTTCGAGTCGATTTACTAACAAGTTAAAAGTTAAAAAGAAATCAATTTTGGTAACCACACAAACACCAAAAAAAAAAAAACCTAATCGCAATACATAAACTTTTTTAATTAAATTCAAAATGTATTTACTCGTGCAATTGACAGCATGATTTGGCAAAATATCAACGAAAAAAAAAAATTGCGATAATTCATAAGGTTCTTGGTTGGACTTGCAGCAAGACGTTAAAACGTCTTGAAGACATACAAAAGTTTTGTGTTAAAAGTTAAATTAAAAATGTCTCTAATTAAATTGCACAGTGGTATTTTTCATCCGACCTTAAGAAAATTACAAGAAAATGTCGATATATCACCGCATAATTTAATGTATCCAATATTTTTGATGTAAGTCCGTGACACATAACCTCACAATATGTCGAATTTATTGTACAAGTTTTTAATTCTAATATTTCAGTGATGATGACAATGAAATGCAACCGATACCTAGTATGCCTGGAATATATCGTTACGGTATAAATAAGCTAATCGATCATTTGGATCAACTCATCGTCAAGGGCCTGTGTTCGATACTACTTTTTGGTGTTATTGATAACTTGCCCAAGGTAACCACAAATTTATTTACTGATAAGAATAGTTTGGTTTTGTAGTTTATATCAAATACGTGATACTTTAATTTATAAACAATTATCAAATCGCTTTTATGCGGAATCGTGGTGTCATTAAAGTGAAAGTTTTGTATTACTGTTTCGGTTGATAGAATCGAACAAAAAAACATGTTTTTGCAGACTGATTACGAAATCGACGGTGATTTCGCCCGAATGTCGAAATGCTGGGTCGTTTTGTAAACGTTAACATCATTGGCACTATGTCGATGACATGAATTTTATTTAAGCATGTCATCGGCTAGAACTTTGTGTTGAATGAACTCCAAGATTAACTTGAATCCAAGATACTTCAACCAATTTATGTGACTATGTTTGGGCAGATCTATTGAAAGATAAAGTCTCACATAATGTTGGTGGTCTGAAAACGAATTATCGTTGACACTGTTAACGTCCAAAACTTTCTCAGTTCTCTTTCAACGTTCTGGACAAACAGAGAAAACGATTGAAAACGATTTCTTTTTAAACACTGCATGACCATTTCATTTCCATTTGAATTTCTCGTAGGATAATAAGTCATATATGCACATTGCCACCGTCTACATTTGACAAATGTTAAATATTTAGTAAGTCAGAGATATCCTCCATCCTGGGTGTCGGGTACCGAATCGATGTTAACAAGAAGATTTCCACTATGGTTCCGAATGGCAATGAACCTCGGCCTTAAAATATGATGCAGTCCAGAGTAGTTACGTGATTAACGATTCGCACTTTGTAACAAACAATTTTTTTACTTGCAGGATAGTAACGCAACAAATGCTGATTCATCCGATAATCCCGTTGTCAAAGCATTACCAATACTTCGAAAAAGATATCCAGAACTTATGATAGCATGTGACGTATGCTTATGTCCGTACGCCGATCATGGTCATTGCGGTATAATAACACCGAACGGCATCGACAATGACCTAAGTATTAAACGTATCGCACAAATATCGTTGGCCTATGCCAGAGCTGGTGCTCATATGGTGGCTCCATCCGATATGATGGACAATCGTATCAAAGCCATAAAAGACACATTAATCGCAAATGGTTTTGAAAAAAATGTTTCGGTTCTCAGTTACTCGGTAAAATTCGCATCAAGCTTTTATGGACCGTTTCGTGATGCTGCCAAATCGGCACCATCGTTTGGCGATCGAAAATGTTATCAATTGCCGCCTGGTGCGCGTGGTTTATCGGCACGGGCCGCACAACGTGATGTTGAAGAAGGTGCCGATATGTTAATGGTAAAACCAGGAATGCCATATTTGGATTTAGTACGACACGTCAAGGATACCTATGCTAATCATCCGCTATTCATATATCAAGTGTCTGGTGAATATGCCATGATTTATCATGGATCAAAAGCCGGATCACTCGACTTAAGATTATTACTGACGGAAATTTTAATTTCTATGCGACGTGCCGGTGCCGATTGTATTATTTCGTATTTTACGCCAGTCATATTGGATTGGATGGTGAACAAGAGTAAATTATAGGTATTTGAAGGTGGGTGGGACGGTATACACACAGTCAATTGGTAGCTGCTATGTACATACAAATTGGACCATTTCTACTTACTGTTTTATAGAATTTTTATTGTGTATAGTGAACGAGATATATATTTATTGATAACAACATAGTATTTTATAAAGAAATGTTTAAAAATGTTGATTTAACTTTTAAAATTTTGTCTTACATCTCGTGACTGTTAATTGATCCGTGCTACCTTCTTGCATAATTCCTTATCTGTTTGATGTTTTCAATGTCTTCTGCTATCGCATCGTGTTGCATAAAAGCAAAAACGACTTAAAAGGTCACATCTATCCTATGTTACAGGCGGATGCAGCCCATGGAGGTTATATAAGCTTCTTACTGGAACTTTTCTTCTATCTTTACAAGTCAAATGCGGATGCTCGGTCAGTTCTTATCTTTACTTATCGATTTACCATATCATTTATATATTTGTGTCTTACCACTGACAAGCGGCACACAAAATATGCAACTAAGTGCTTTAGGTGATTTTTACGAAATTATTTAGTTGGTGGTTCCTTTCATCCAGTGGGTGGTTAAGTTGACGGTGCATTGCAAAGCTTCGACGGTAGTTTTCGAATAAGTCAAAGATTCCAGGAAAATGAACCTTACGTTTCAACTGTGAAGGTCTGATAAGCGAAGATAAGAAATCATTCACCGTTCTGATGATGTGCCTCATTGGAAGTATTTAAATCCTCGTTATCAGTCCCGCACGGGCTATTCTAGCTATGGCGAAAATGAAACCAAAATATAATTGATTGGCCAATTCGGAGTACCGTCTTGCGGTCTTTGCTAGGAAAACTGTTATAAAATTTGTAGACGGAAAAGGGTGAATTGTGGAAGGCTGAAGTTTTAACATATCTGCCCAGTCGCAGCCTTAACTTGTCATAAAAGGACAATTTCGGGCGCAGAATACAATCTTGGAGTGGACTAACGCTCACTTCAAGAATTTTGAGAGCGCGAAGAAGTAGGCATCAATCATCCATCAATTGACCCTGGAGGAAGTTCAGTATGAAACCCATTTTGCCAAAACCTACCAACGTGATCAAGAAGGCAGGTTTGTCGTACGTTGAAGGAACCTAGAAAACCATTAGAGCATTCCAGAGATATGGCCATTAGACGGTTGTTTGCTATGAAAACCAAGCTTACCAAACGTACACAGCTCAAACGGGAATATGTGACATTCATGAGCGAATATTTATTTGGTCAGGTAATCACGATGAAATATGTTAATGGACACTTTTACCGTTATTCAATAGTCAGAATCAACGATAGATACGGCTATCAACCGAAATAATGTAGGAGAAGTCGATCAAATTGAAAGCGAATCTATTATGAAACAAAGAGTAGTTTCAACACCGACGACGAGGTCATTAAGTGCTTTGAACCAGTCGCTAACAGATCCGTTATATGCCGCGCCAGGCGGACTACAGTTAATAACGATAAGCAAACCACCCCGCTACAGCTCAATTTGCGGTGGTCGAGCGCATTCAACACATTTTATTATACTACAAGCAATTCTGTCCAACCGTTAACCACGATAGATGAAATGCAAAACCAAACCCACAGTTAAGACAACACATTAAGTTTGAACACTTAATGGAATTAATGCAATGCCTACTCGAACAGTAGTCACATATACAACACCAGCCGATACAGCAGCCACATATGCAACAACAACCGATACAGCAACAAATAAGCCTCAACAACCAACGCACAACCAGCATTATTACGATCGCCTTCCAGTACCAACATTTAGTCGAGATAATGTAAAAATGTAGTTTTTCCAGCTAGAAACTTGGTTCAATCGTCGAAATATTGCAAATGATGACGCAGCAAAGTATGACACGCTGGTTGCAACACTGAACACCAATTTATTGACTCTTGTAGCTGGTGTTCTAAAAAGTGTTAGTCATGGGAATAAATACGAACCACTCAAAAAAGCAATCATTGCCAATTTTGCCGATGGTGAAACACAGCAACTTCGTAAATTGCTAGCCGGAATTCCACGAGGTACTAACAAACCGACGGGCTTGGTCAACATTATGCGAAACACTTGCAAGAAAGCAAAGGCGGAGCAACTTGGTTCAATCAGACATTTTTGGCTAGCCCAAATGCCGTCAGAAGTTCGTGCAGTGATAGTGGGGAAAAAAGCAAATTGCCTGCAAAACAACCTGGCAACATTACTTTAGATGGCGAAGCAACGCTCGCTGATGCCATCATCGAAACGTTAGGTACCAGAAATTTAAATGTTGCCCAGATATCTCAAGTTTTCGACGGTAATACAATTCAGCTAGCCATTGCTGAACTCACGCGAAAAGTCGACGGATGGTATCAACGAAAAAGTAGAAATCGCTCAAAAAATCGAACGCGGGTTGTGCAAACGATGAACGTGAGAGTCATAAACTTCATCGTAATTCAAGCCGAACTCGATCAACTACTTGTATTTATCATCGGAAATATGGAATGGATGCTCGAAAGTATAGAGCCCCTGTAATTTCCATACTCCTTCCCAACAAAAAAACGAGTAGAGCTCAGATTATGGTCGAATAATATACCTGCCATCAACGCCGACATTTCAAAAGAATATATATCCGAAGAAACAATTTCGAAACAAAAGGCTGATCACGCAGATTCATTTGCATCTGCGACTAAAGAAGTTATTTTTATACCGTTATTTTTAGAACCGTATTTTTATTGCTGATTCATCTTCGAAAAGAACGTTTTTAATTGACACTGGAGCAGAGATTTCTGTCTTGCCACCTGCACAGCGATCGAAACACAGTCCGCGAGCTATCAAGCTCTTTGCGGCAAATGGTACTCCGATAAACACTTACGCTGAATGGACGTTAAAATTAACTCTCGGACTACGGAGAATTTTACACTGGAAGTTCATGATAGCCGATGTAAGTCAGCCAATTATTGGATCCGATTTTCTCACCCATTACGACCTCCTTGTCGACGGGCTTCTAATTTCCAAGCACTCCACTGCAACTCAAAACGTTTAGCATTGTTGGAAGAATTAAAGGTTGTTACGCAAGCAACTTCATTGTTACGTCCGGTTAATGTTGTAAAACACCACATCGTCACAAAGGGTCATGCAGTTTCGCAAAGGCACGACGTCTGTCACCAGACAAGCCCCAAGCTGCCAAAGACGAGTTTGAATTCCTGTTAAAACATGGTATATGCAGACCTTGCCATTTTGCAAGTCCACTGCACATGTTAAAGAAAGCAGACGGTTCCTGGCGCCCATGCGGCGACTTTAGAGCGGTCAATGCCATAACTGTTCCAGACAAATATCCTCTACCGTATATTCAAGATTGTGCAAACGCGGTGTGTAACAAAAAAGTATTCTCCAAGATCGACTTGCACAAAGCATTTCATCAAATTCCAATAGAACCAGCAGATATTCACAAGACAGCCATAATCACACCATTTAGGCTATTTGAGTTTCTGTATATGACCTTCGCGCAGACGTTCCAGCGGTATGTCGATCATGCTACAAGAGACTTGCCGTTTGTGTTCAGATACATCGACGATTTCCTCATCGCTTCGGAGAATGAGCTGCAGCATCGTAAGCACCTTCGAATATTTTTCCAGTGACTTCGAAATTTTCGACTTCGAATAAACATTGCGAAATGCGAATATTTCAAGGACCAGATCGAGTTTGTAGGCCATGTAATCACGCCAAACGGTCTGAAACCAATGCCACATAGAGTCGAGATGGTCAACCAGTTTCCGAAGCCGACAGTCACCAAGCAGCTAAAAAGTTTTTTAGCTATGATAAAATTTTACGGAAAGTTTATCCCACATGCTGTTAAACACCAGATTATCTTACAAAGACTGATCAAAGGAAACGTAAAGAACGATCAAAGTAAAATCGAATGGCCGTCTGGAACCGAAGAAGCATTCGCCAAATGTAAAGACGACTTAGCTTAAGCAACCTTACTTGCATATCCAGTACCTAACACTTCTGTGTCATTAAACGTTGATGCCTCAGATTCACAGCATACACGGATCACAAGCCGTTGGTGTACGCTTTTGTGCAAAAATCAGACAAGGCTACCCCGCGTAGATTTCGTCATCTAAACTACATAAGCCAGTTTTCAACGGATATACGACACATCAAAGGAAAAAATAATCACACAGCAGATTTGTTATCGCGGATTGAACCAATCACCCAGGGATGGAGTTACGACGATATTTCGGTTGAACAAAATTCCGATGCAGAAATCCAAAGGTTACTCAATGGTAATACAACATCTCTCCAACTAAAACAGATACGTTTGCCGAATGTTTCAAAACCAATCACCTGTGATTTTCAAAGTGATTCTATTCGCCCGTTCGTGACACAGAAATACAGAAATACAGTCATGAGTCATTTTCATTCATTTTCATAGCTCATCCTGACATTCGTGCTACGACTAAACTACTCGCTGATAGATTTGTCTGGCCCGAACTTCGAAAAGATTGTGCAGCGTTCGTCAAACATTGTATGACCTGTCAACGAACGAAGGTGCATGTTCTACGCACAGCACACAAAGAAGATATCGGTGCAACACCATCTGAGATGTTATACGGAACGACTCCTGGATTGCCTGGTGAGATTTTCGTAGGAAGCATGCCAACACCCCAGTCCGAGTTCGTAAAAATTTTAAATTTTAAAGCAAAATAAGAGCGCTTTGCAGCCAACGGTCACAGCACACCATATCACATCGCAGGACGTCTTCGAGCACCTGTTGCTACGCTAAACTAAGTACGTTTGTATTCGAAGCGACGCGGTCCAACCACCATTATTACCCGCATACGATGGCCCATATCTCGTAAAAACAACATGACAAATACTTCGTCCTGGAAACAAATGGCCGGAAAACCAAGGTTTCAGTGGATCGATTGAAACCAGTACATGTTTTAAAGTCCAGCGGTATCACCGGACCCGCAAAAATCGCCCAAAGTCACCAAAATTGGCTGTCCCATAGTGACGCCCGTACGATTCAGAAGATGACTTTGGTCTGGCGGAGGTTGTGTTTCCCAGAATCCTTCACCAATCTGTTCGAAAAATTATATATTTTCAGTTCATGTCGATCCGTCGGCAATGAAAGTGGTTTATCTTTATGTTATTTATCTATGGTATTATTGCGCATTTGGATGACAGGTAAAATAGTGTGGTATGTTGATGGTATGTCGCTTTTCAAGTACGCTTTTCCGTATTATCACTTTACGCACTTGAGCTATGTACCACAGTGCCAATTTACGGCCGTGATCTAACCGATTACAATTAATGAAAATCTTGGCTGAACGTGGGCTACTCGTTCACACTAAAAGCCGAACAAGAAATTGTTCGTGACAACAAGCAAAAATTATGCTGAATTTTAAACTTGAAATGTCAAACGCAACAGCATCTACTTAACTCGAAAAACCATATGAATTAGCTGATGGTCAAGTAATCACAATCGGTAACAAAAGTTTCAGTTGCGTATGGGATCGCGTTGTATTCGTAAAAATTTGAACGCCAATACCGTTTCGGGTGGTACCACAATATATCTGGGTATTGCTGATCGTATTCAAAAGGAAATATCGCTTGCACGACCAACAATTAAGAATAAAATTATTGCGTCTTATTAACGATGGCATTATTTGGTATGGATTAGCGGTTCGATTCTGGCATAAAGATGTTAAAAACATTCTTAAATGGTGCAAACAGTACACAATGTCAAAAGACAAAATTCCAAAGATTTTAAAACAGTAAATAAAATTAAAAACTAACGCTTTATTTATACTTTGTTGATGGAACTTTTTGTAGTTTCATTAAGCTTCAATATAGTGAGGTTCTTCCTTCACATCAACGTATTTATACAATTTTGGAAACGTGTTCCGACGGAAATCAGCAAACGGTTCAGCAAAATGCAATAAATAGAGTTCAGTTGGATAATGATCTTTGTCTGGTTCGGTAAATTCATCTTGTGGTGATCTAAAATGAGATAAAATAATTTTCATGTCACAATTTTCAATTTGCACATCGATATATGACAACAAGTCTGATCAACACCTCGTTCAACTTCAGCTTGTCTATACAATTTTCGAGTTCATCTCAACAGAAAACCACCGTATAGCATTCTCGAAAAAACAAAGTAGTTTTAAATGTCCAGACATGGACATCAGGTGTTCCTTTATTTCCAAATATGACAGTCACAGAAATGAACAGACTCTCTAAAAATTTAGTAGTTAACTCTGTGATACGAAAACTTGACAATGAGAATGCACCGTCCCCAATCTTTTTAACATCATGTTAGAACCTTCCATAAAAATGAAGCATCTCAACAGACAACAACATTTCAACCGAATCTGCTGGATCCAATTGTACGATTTTAAGCTAATGGTCTCAAAATCAATGAGTTTTAGAGACAAAGGCGCCATGAAGTCGAGTATGCGATGCTTTTTGTTTTTCTAGAAAAAACAAGCTCAATGTACAAGTTTAGGGCCAGGATGGTCTAGGAACTCCGACTAGTACTAATTTATAAGTTAGAGTAGTTTTCACCTCGCTATCGTGAAAACCACTATTAAACGGAGCATTTTGACAGCCATACAAATAAACAAAATCCAAAAAAAAAATATGTATACTTACGGCGATGGTGGTGGTGCCCCGTGCAATTTTTCTATTGCCATATACACATCAAGGCAGAGCATACTATGTAATAAATATAAAAATCCAGCTGCTAACGAAAATATACCTTGCATCATCATAAAATAATAATGATCAGGGTCATCATAAGATTTTATCATCGACCAAAATGATGTCACTATAAATCCGATTGATGCTAGAAGCGAAATAATGGCCTCTTGTCCTATTGATATTGGTAATCCATAGAAAAGGTCTAAAAAAAGAATTTTAAAAAATTATCCCATTATTTTCACTGGCGTCGAGGAGATTGATTTTTACCTAAAATTGTGATTAAATTCAATATGATGAACATCATATACAAGAAACAAAAGTAACATTTATATGAGTATGTTTGGTTCCCGTGCTCCAGCCCCACAATATAAATAACTGCACATGCTACAGATATCAGGAGCTCTAATCCATGGTATTGTAATAAAACGTACCTCATTTTTCTTTCGTTCGGACACATGGGCGATTTGATTTTTTATCAGACTTGTTTTATTTTAAATTGATCGTGAACATTTTTCATGGCCATTTATGAAATTGTTGCCAGAACTAAAAAAATTTCCGGATTCCACAAAGTGATTTTTTACAGTGCATGTCGTCCCTTTAGCGCAGAGGATAGCGCATTGTACTTGTAATCGAAAGGTTGTGGGTCCGATGCCATATTTGTAAATTTCGTTTAGTAAAATGGCCAAAATAATGGTGAAAACTTAGTTGAACCATCAAAAAAGGTACAGGGATAGTTGGATTAGACGGTTTCGAATCTCGAAACGAAGAAGCGAAACCGTCTTGGAGAAATGGAGAAGCGATGCCGCGATAAAACATATTACTATACGCGACTACGCGAACTAAGCTATATCAGCTCTTGGCCTTATCATTCTTTGCTGCTCTTGTAGATAGTCTGTCGTGTTAAATTGTATTCTTTCAGAAAACGGTATCACTTGTACAGTTTGAAGTTTCAATTCAATACGAATCTGCGTTTGGAGCCCCTTTTCGTAACAATTGGTGTCAGAAGTGGGATTTGAATAAATTAGAGCTGCTTACGAGATTACAACAGGCTATTCGGCAAGAGTTAGATAATGATGCATTTTCACACGCACTATAGCCTCTTTGACGGAGTCATTGACCCTGACGTTATCAGGCCTGAATAGTGAGGATGATATCCGTGGTAATAGTGGAGAAAAATGAAACTTTTGAGGTTCAAAAGGGGCAGCAGTCAACCCCAAGGGAAAAACAATGAATGAAATGTTGGCATCAGCATTGGAATAAGGAGCAGCTTGAGTTTGTACACTGATTCCATCAAACTGCGGAAGTTGGACCATGAAAATATTGAACAAATAGACACACTCATAGAAAAGAAAATGAGAAGACCAAAACGAGTAAAATACCCAGGGTTAACGTGCTATTTGCCAAAATTGGAAAGGACTGTATTGTCAAGTGGAGAAAATAGTCCGATTTAATCTAAAAGAACAGCCACTAGTAATGCTGCAGTATCAGAAGAGTATTTCCTCCCTGTCATGTTCGGAGGGATAAGCTCAATCATAGTTTTATTGTTGCCAGCATAATCGATTAATGCATTTTGGGGCTAGTGGTAACCATGTGGTAAACTGGCGGAATGTGCAAGTGCTCTTACAAATAAAGGCCATCATAATGATTTGAGAGTTATCACCAAAGAAAGGCTGGAATACCACTCACGTGCGAAAAGATTATCTATGCTAGGATAGATGGTAACCATGGGGAAGTAAGATGAGAATTATAGCAGCAGAATCCGGAGCAACGGTGTCATGCAACTCGAATCCGGCAGGCATCGAGACGTCTATTCCCTATTTCAAGACTATCTGCATAATCTTCAGAAAGTTCTACAAACCATTAATGCTGCCGGATTAAAGTTAAATGCAACAAAATCCAGCCATTTCAGACGCGAGGTAAGCTACCTGGCCCACATTGTATCTAGTGAAGGAGAATATGAACTCATCAACAGAAGTTAATGGCAGTAGAACAATGGGCGACTCCAAGAAACATGCATGAAGTGAGGAGCTTTCCGGGACTGTACTCGTATTATCGCCGATTTGTTAGGAAAAAGTGAAGGCTAGTTCCTTATTTGCAATAGTTGCAGTACTTTCACAAAAATTAAATGGAATAGAACGAGTAATAGCATAATACAATCGAGCACTATCGAAACCGGAGAAAAACTACTCCGTAACAAGAAGAGAATTACTGGCAGTGGTGGATAGTGTAAAATATTTCAACAAATATCTGTACGAACACGAGTATCTTTCACAAAGCGAATGAGCCAGAAGGGCAAGCAGATGGGATGTCCAGATCCCAATAAATTTCCCTATCCTTATAGGCTCTTTCAAAATATTACGAAACTCGTGACGTACATCAAATGTTCTTGGATTTCCGGCAAGACTATCCATCGACATAGCTTACGGTTTGTTTTGCTATTTCTGCGGGAATGCATAGAAAATATGTGCGTTTATATACAAATGGCAGTAATGCCAAAGTTAATAAAAAATTATCACGCATTTTTGTAATTAACGTTTATGTACGGACCAGCAATGGCTTGTAAAACAAGTTTTATTATTATTAATGTTTAACAAAAGATGGTAGCAAATTAAAATGTATCGGCTAAACCAATCAAATGGCTAAGATTTATCTAATCAAATATAGATGTCACTCCCACCGCTAGTTTCCACTTTATTAAATTCCACTACATATGCACAGCAATTGCAAGAATCTAAATAGTTTAACTACCCTATTCTAAATCCTAAAATGATTTTATGACTTATTTATCTTTAAGATTAATTTATCGAAAATTTTTATTCTTTGGATAAAACACAACAATTTAATAAAGAAAACTTATAATTTTGACATATCAATCGCACATAAATTTTTTATCTCATTCTTACTTAACATCCACTAACACGTTGACAACAATAACAAAAAAAAAACAAAGTAAACCAAAATAACAACAAAACTTCGTTGTCGAACATTTTTTCTTTTTGTTTTTAGTTTTTACGATATCGTGGCCGTGGTGATACGTATGTTCGTGCGTATATTTTACTATATCAAGTTAATGTTTTTGTTTTGATTCATTCATTGTTTTTTTTTTGTTTTTTTTTTTTTTTGTTTTGTGTAAATGTTACAATACTGGAATTGTTATGTTTTTCTTTTTTATGTCACATTAAATTTATAATTTTTGTTAGTTAATTATATTTAAAGTTTATCGTCGAAAATATTGAAGTTGATGTAAAATAGTTATTTTTTCGATTAATGAAATTATAATTATTAAATGTATAGTGTAAAGTTTTAAGTTTTAATTAAAACCTTGGTGTAAAAAATAATAATAAAACACGATTGTAAGGTTCCGATTTGTCTCAATTCCGTTTTATTAGCAACATAAAAGCAAAATAAAAGCTTTCTCTTTTTGTTGCACATAGTACATGTTTATGTTTCAACAGCAAACATTACAAAGCATAACAAAATTGTTCAATTTATATTTTATACAAAGTAAACAGCAAAATTCTTAGTATTTCCACTATTATTGTCTGATGATATTCTCTGGAATACAGACATCGTGTACTCTGCAGACAAAGAAGATTTATTAAGATTTGTTTGTTTCCTTATATAAAATTTAAAAAAAAAAAAAATTAAGTGGTTTTGAATAATAAAATGTGATAAGTAAATTAAATTGTGGTGCTTTTATAATAAAATAATAACAGCTATCATTGAAGAACAGTAGATCAAGGTAAAGTCAGTTTTTAATGTTTTTTTTTTGTTTTAACTGTCTCCTCGTGTTTCATGTGCCAAATAATTTTATCTTTGATTACATTTGTTTGTTATTTTTAAAATAGATATGTAGCTATGTAAATATAGTTATAGAACAGCTGATTTTCTTGATTTATTTGTCAAGTGACCAGATTACTGTATTATGTCTATGTTGAGATTTATGTAAATATTACAAAAATGTGCTCGCGTCCCGACACGCTAATCATGTCTCGGCTATTTATAGTGAGACAAAGAAGCGATACAAAAGAAATATAAAGAAAAAACGGTTCATTGTTTAGGGAAATCTATTTAACATTTTCTTGGTGGAAAATTTAAATTAGACGACAAGGATTTAAGTTTCTAATCTTTTTTTTGAATTCAGTTCTTCCTCGGTTTTGTTGCGAGATTAGAAGGATTAAACGAATATGTCTATGTATATATATATATATATATATATATATATATATATATATATATATATATATATATATATATATATATATATAAATCAGTTACGTCGCAAATTTATCAATGGAACTTCTTCCACCAGAAATTCTTTAAATTGTTTTTTTTACAAATTTAAATATTTTGGACCCTATTCTATCTGGAAGTATTATCGGTCTCAGCCATTCATCGCCAAAAATAGCTCACCATACATTTACTGTGAATTTATATAATAATAGTTTATAATTTTTAAATGGGGATTGCTTGATGACCAAAAATGTGGTTTGTGTAAATTTATATATCCGTCCCGAGTAAAAGCAGCTTCTTCAGTAAAAATTATCTTTTTCGAGAACCAAAAAGTCTTAGATTTGCTGCCCAATTCGTTATCTTATCAATGAACTTTGATTGAAGCCACCGAGTTAAATTATTAAAGCTCTCTAAATTAGCCCTTTTCTCGAGTTCTTTGTTGTTTTTGCATTTGTAATGATGTAGGCCTATCGTCAAACAAAAATCGTTGGCTGGATGATTGCATAGATAAAGGAAGCGCTATTTCGAGTAAAAAACATTTTTAGCTAGGAGAAGCGGTGATTGGTATATATAATAGGTGTGAGAGCAAAGAGGTGTTGGCTATTTATAATTACACCTAGATATTTGATTTTAGTTTTGTATTATAAGATGATTCCTCCGAATTAATTAGCGTGTCGATAAACGTGTCAGCGAAAAGAGGTGTATGTCTACGATTAAACTTTATACAGTTCCTGCTGCAATTGATTTGGTACTGGAACTGTGTTTGTTCAGAGAGACGTATAATTGTCTATTGGTAAGGTATGATTCGCTTAGTTTAATGTGATGGTGAGAAAAAAAATGTATGCCGTATCAAAGGCTTTTTCTAAATCGAGATCAGTCAAATGTGCTCTATACTGTTACAACTGAAAGGCATTCCTGTCTTAAGAATAGGGATGATTTTGACAATTTTCCAACATTCTGACAAGTAGCTTATCAATTTCTTTTTTATATCGACGTTTTCCTTGTTAGGGTTCTGAGGAGAAGCAAATTTGAGAAACTTGTTGACATATAGTTATTCACTATAACGGTTCGAAACGGGGACCTTTGAGAGAATCATTTGGTATTTAAACCTTTTCGAAATGTAGCTCAAAATTAGTTGAATATGTCTGGCGAACTGTTGAATGTGAGTCATCTTGGGATAGAAATTAAAGTCAAGTTTTAAAATAGATGGAGATTATTTATAAAAGAGCGGACGCATTCGGTTTCCTAACGCTTTATGCGTGTTTGGAGTTCATAGGGTATTTTTGAGATGTCTTTGCTCTGAGTGAAGAGCATAATTTGCTTATTAACAAGTTTGATTATATCACTTAACTTGACCGCTTTTTCCTTAGCTTCCGTTTAAATATATGAACTTTATATTTTTATCTAGACGGACAGTAATCAGCAACCTATATTAGTAAATACGCAGTGATCCTAATATTCTGTAGTGCTTCTAACATCCATTGATATCTGTAGTCAAAATTCGTCAAAATTCTTTTTTTTTATTTTTACCTCTCTTTGTTTCACTCTATGTCTGTTTCTGTCTCTCTCTCTGTCTCTCGCTCTTTCACTTCCATTGTTCTTCAAAACTATATATCGTAAGTAAAAACCACCACTCTTGCTATATATCCATCAATTCCGATATTCTAAGCCACTTCTGATATGCGCCGCAAACTAGTCGAAATTCATTAGGACTATCTCTATGGAAAACTACACGACTAACTGATCAGATTGATTGCAGATTATTAGTATCGAATGAAAGCCCTGTAAATAGCCCTTTGACTTTCATCTCCTTTAAAATAGGCCTGACTTAGTCTCATTATGTGATTATTATGGTAGATCGACCATTACAAATCTATTTTTGTTTACTAATTTAAATGCGTCTGCCTTAGATAACGGTAGTGTTGTAAAGGCGTTAGATAAACTTGACCATCAGTTACTTTTGAGCAAGTTGGATTACTTTTGAGCAAGTTACTTTTGAGCAAGTTGAATATTATGTGGATTAAATCTTAAATTTGGTAGCCAAAATTAGTTAATTGTCTTAAAAACTTGTAAACTATAATTTCAACATTTCAGGAAGCTTTCGAATTCTTGGAATATTGGGTCTCACTTTGTTTTGCAATTGGTGTTCTTCGCATAACTTGATGTTAAATGAATCGAAATGTAAAACCATTTGTTTCTCTCGATCACGTGTTGTTGTGAATAATGAATATTTTCGGAACGATGGCTTTATTGAAAAAGTTGAAGTCTTTATAGATTTAGGAATCACAATCAAATTTATCGTTCTATAATCATATTCAACATTAAATATCAAAGGCGCGATCCATGTTAGGTTTTGTCAAAAGATCCTTCAAAGTCTTTTATGATCGCATCGTAGTAAAAAATATTATCGTTCTCAATTGGAGTATACGGTGTGGTAATTTGAGTACCTTATTACTAGGAGTTCTCAGATTGCATTGAAAGTACCTAAAAACAATTTTTGCAATTTGCATAAAGAAGACTACTAAAAGATAGAATTTACCTAGTTATGTTCTTCTTCCTTACCGAAGAAAGTGTAAACTTCTAGCTTTGGAGCCACTGTCTAGTCGTCGAATTGTTGCATGTAGAACTTTTTTCGAGATATTTTCGTCTCCAAATTAGTTTGCTTAGGTTAGAGATTGAGTTAGCCGTCCAAAAGGACGAGGTATAAATACATATAGTCCATAGCCTTACCACAGAAATCACTACTCGGCACTACCTTACTGGAACCAATTTGAGCCTCTTATGCAGCAGTGAATATCTCTAATGCTCAATTTATTAAGACCCGTTAGATTGCACAGAAGATGAGCTCCCAAAAACTTGAGTCGGTTTTGAGATGGACTAGGGAAGATGCATAACAAATGAAATATTGGTTCCTCCTCTTCTTTGTCCTTGCAACTTCGACAGTAATCATGAAAGAAAATACCAAGTCTACTGGCATGCTTAGACAGTGCCAATAAGACAGTGTCCAGTAATGACGCCCACAACTGTGCTAATATTAAGCCGTTCATAGATATTAACTGATTAGATATTTTTAAGTGTAGATTAGGCCAAATCTGCCTAGTAATGACACATGAGGTGCAATTTGCCCATCTATTGTTTGTAATTTTATAAGCTACTTCTTTAAGGAGCAGTTTGAACGTAGCAAGTAGAACTTCCACCTTGCATGGTAAGATAAGGCAAGTGATACCTTGTCGTGCGAGTTTATTGGCTTTCCGATTCCCCGTAATATTTAAATGCCATGGCACCCATATACGATGGATGTTGACTTGTTCAGCCATCTCGTTAAGAGATGAAAGACGGGCTACTTTCGACGTGATATAGCCTGATTGTGGAACTTTAATAGCAGCCTGACTATCCATAAAAATGCCAATATCTTACAAATATTACATGATATTTCATCCAGTCTATGACTTCCTTTTTTGCTATAAGCTCTGCCTGAAGAATACTGCAATGATCAGGGAGGCGGAGAAAGAGATTTACAATTAGTTCTTTACAGGAAACTCCACCGCCGACCTTTCCATCAATTTTCGAGCCATCTGTAAAGAAGTTAATAAAACCTGACTTTAAAACTCTTCCACTCGTCCAGTTCTCTCTGGAAAGAATATCAGTTAGAAATTTAACTTCAAAGGATGATGTCAATATGGTATAGTCGATGGGTTTGGGGATTTCTTTGTTCGTTAGAATAGGAGAGTGTCCCATTATGTTACAGGGCCATAGCGAAATTGATTTAAGCCTTATAACTGTACTAGCAGCCAGTTGCTTGGCCAGGATATCCAGAGGGATGAAATGAAAGAGAATCTTCAGTTTTTGAGCTGAGGTGCTCCTTAGTGCATGACTAATATACAAGGTGGTAGCTTTTTGCACTGTCATCAGCAACTTTTGGTTCACCTAAGTTCGTATTTAAGGCGGGCCACCAAACTATAACTCCATACATTAGAACTGGTCCAACTACAGAGTTGTAAAGCCAATGCACGATGTGAGGCTTAAACCCCATCCTTTCCAATGGCATTTTTAAATGAGTAGAGTGCTATCGTAGCCTTTTTAACTCTTTCCAGAATATTTGGCTTCCAGCTTAGTTTGCTGTTCAAAATGAAACCTAAGAATTTCACTTTGTCTGTGATATTCAGAACTACTCCATTGAGAGTTTGAGTGTTAAAACGAGGAAGTTTGTACTTCCTGGAAAAAAGTCTTCAGTGGATAAACACTAAGACCACAACTATTGGTCCATTGAGCTAGGATGCCAAGAGCATTCTGCATAACATCCCTGAGGACACAATGATATTTACCGAAAGAGCCAATAGCAACATCATCCGCATAAGCCACCGCATAAGCCACCAGTCCCTTCCATGATTTAGTAACAGGTCATTTATGACCAAGTTCCAAACGAGGGGAGATAATACATCAACTTGCGGTGTACCTCTACTTACAAATTTACGGACGAATGATACACCTAGATTCGCTGTTATGACTCTGCCTCTGAGCATTTGATCAATCCAGCTTCCAAGTGCCGCATCCAGCCCAAAATTTGAAAGTGCCTGTGTGATCGCCTCTGGTTTGACACTATTAAAGGAAAAAGAATTCTTTATATTCGAGAGACTTATCTATAGAACATAAGAGGGAATGAAAAGCAGTTTCCACCGATTTCCCTTTACAATATGCATGCTGAGACGTTGACAGAGCCGATTGAGCCTTTGAGGTAAGCCTCTATCCGTCTTTCTAGAATTTTCAAGAAATAAGAAGATAAGCTAATAGGCCTAAGGTCTTTGGATTACAATGAGAGCGTTTTGCCGCCTTAGGTATACAAATTACATTTACTTCAGTCCATTTCTTTGGAATACGACATAGATAGATTCATTGGATTGCTTAGAGATTGTGAATCTTATTTCAATTTATGTCCCAGTGTGAAATTTGCGGTATTTCGGTAACTTTATTTTAAAGTACCGTTTCACAAAAAAATTATTCTAGAAGTGATCTCGTGTATGTTACATCGGTGGCTTTTAATAAAATACGTTCGGATTTTGATTTTAATTTGTCCAGAAAAGTATTTAAGAGATTAAAGTCACAGAGATTAATTAATCAGAACAGCGTTCAGTCGGGAATCGGCTTCTTATTCAACATGATTAAAAAGTTGCTGTTCGTTGTTACGGGCCGCCCAAATATTGTTACGTTTTTTTGATGCTGTCAGTATGCTATTATTACGATACGCAAACATACGATACGCAAACATTTTGATACCAAATTTGGAACCAAATATACCAAAATCACACTAGTACGTTTAAATTCCATGCTTCTTAATTTTTTATGTGTACTAACTAGAAATAAACTTCTTGTGATGACAAAAACAAAATCTCTAACGAGAAATCATAAAGGCTACTATTCGGTGTGGTTCAAGGTTATGTAAGAAGAATAAAGTTAGTTGCAATTGGTATCGGGCACTACTCCTCTGACAATCAATTGCAAACTATTAAAATCTTTTTCAAAACGACGTGAACCCTGGTGCAAAGTAACGCTTAAACCTAAGCTATAAGAATCATCGTCTTTGTATATAGTTTGTGAATTGTTACGATATCCACACAACTAAAAATAGCATAGCTTAAATTCATATTTACGACCAGTTTTGATACTTTGGCTGATGGCAAATACTAATCGTAAAACATATTTGTTGTGACGTTTTCCAAGTATAACTATAGCAAGTCGTTGTGTTAGATAACCTATTTTAAAATAAAATCTGGTCACTTTTAAATTTTCTCGTAGCTAAATGAAAATAGTTCAACTTAAAAAAGATACAAGTTATACTTGTTTTCGTATTATTGCTATCTGTAAATAAAAACATAGTCTTTAGTCATACCCACAAAGTAAATGTAAATATGTAGTTCTTTAGTTGTATATGAGTAGATGTATGTAAATTTGTTTAGGAAATATCTTCATGAATTTCTTAATATTGCAGCAGATGAAACGAAAATGAAACACAAACGTATCTTTTTATTTTAGTCTATTACAAAATAGCAGACACTTATGTTGCATTTTAAGATGAAATAAATATTCCTACTTATTGCACATCATTTAGTTCTAATTAACGTAGTTAAAATGTGTGTGTGTGTATTTGTATATTGTGTTACATGAGAAAATGCATGTCTAATGTATCCACAGACCTATCAGATAAAAGTTAATTTCCCAAATGAAATTATTCCGACTATTTTATTTTATTATATTAATTTAAATGGTATGAACATACATACAACTGCTGTTAAGTGGTATAATATGATAAATTTATTTTTGTATGGTTCTATTGTTAGCTCGTGAATAAAACTAATAAATTAAATGTTCCATTTTCATTGATATAGTGCGGTTATTTGGATATGATGGTACAATAAAACGAGTGACTTGGATCATCATAAAATAATTTTTTGCTGAAGGTTACGTTACAACAATGATATGAAATAATGTAAACTACCTATATGCATAAAGTGGTTTAGCATACGGTGTGTCATTAGTGGGTCGTACCGTAAAATTTATATTTACGGATTCACGGTTCTCGGTCATTAATTTAACCAAGCGTGTTTAAGTTGATTTACTCGTATAACTATATTATAAATCCACGTATGTAGTTCGCGCAATTAATCATTCATTCAATTTACTTTTCATCTCAACTGCGTCGTCTACATAACAAGATGCAAGTGTCAAGTACATAATATGCTAGTATAAGTTCAATGTGAATCAATCGTGTCAGTCAACACGTTATAATTATAAAATTCGAGTTTCTTTACAATTTTGGTCTATATGAATGAGACAACATTTATTTTTGTATACAATATCGAAAATGTTATGTAAGAGAAACATTTAAATACAAAATCCACTGTACATCCATCTATATACGTGATAATCATATGTGATGAACATTTAATTATGTTGAAAATAATTTTCTAAAAATATTTAAATTTATTTTTATATGCTAATGTAGAAAGTAGCATACATAAGGTAGACATTTATGTATAATAATTTCACCTAGTTATATGCATTTGATACATGTTTTCAAACGCGATGCAATATTTTTTTTGTAGTGTGGATTTCAAATAAAAAAAAAAAAAAGTTTTAAAAAATTATGATATATATGAATGACAAAGAGCAAGGTGAAGTTCAAAGAACGATATAATAAAAATATCGTCATAAGTCTCGATTGACACAAATTAAATCAAAACTAGCGCTAAAATATTTGCATATTAAACATAAATAAATATGATATACACACACACACACACACAAACACACATATCAAATATAATATCAATGGTAAAGTTTGGCAAGCTCAAGTGGCATTTAAAAAATTCGTCTGTTCAACATTTTTGTTTGAATCAAGTTGTAAACAAGTTTTTAATCAGGAAGTTATATTGATTACAGATTTTGCTTGTTTGGGTTCTCTGTTGTGTGTTGAATGGTATTGCATTTCGAACTCTTTTGCAACTTCCTAATACCATCTAACGTTACTCCGTTACCAGTGTAATAGAATATGCGCAGATAGTTGTACGGTTACCAATGCACTAATTGGTGTGTAAAATAGGTTGACTTTTGAATTCTGCACGTTATTGTAATTTTCACCGAACGTTATAAAATTGATAACTATGTTATCATATAAAGAGTGTCCCAGTAAGAAGTTCAGATTTAAAAATTTAATAAAACAAAAACGGCTTAATATATTTCCAAATTTATTTTTTGTTTGAAAGAATAATCCTCCTGGTTATTTATGGAAAATTATTTCATTCAAATGGGAGCCGCGGCTGGCCTCAGCGTACTCCATTCGGTCAGTCCAATTTCTGAGCATATTTTGGATTGTGTTCGGATCTATTTCGGCAATGGTTGCTTCAATATTGGCTTTCAAATGCTCAATTGTTTCTGGATTCTTCTTATAGCACTTGTCCTTCACGGCACCTCACAAATAAAAATCCAAAGGCGTCAAATCACAGCTCTTTGCTGGCCAATTCACGTGACTATTTCGACTGATAATGCGGCCATCGAATTTTTGACATAGTTTCACTATTGCAACGCCCGATGTGTGGCATGGCGCACCATCTTGCTGGATCCAAAGGTCGTCCAAATTAATATCTCCAAGATATGGCCACAAAAAAGATGTTAACATGTGGCGGTAGTTGATTCATTTGACCGTAACGGTCGCGCCTTCCTCATCTTCGAAGAAACTGAACAATAATGCCACTACGCCACAAGCGGCACCAAACAATAACACGCAATGAATGCATCGACTTGTCCACATATCCTTGTGGATTTTCCGATCCTTAAATGCGACAATTCTGTTTGTTTACGAACCCACCGAGATGAAAATGCGCCCCGTCCGAAAAGATGATTTTTTTGAGAAAAAATGATTTTTTAATTGTTGTGGAAGTAAATTTCAAACATTTCCCACTTTTGTTTAAGCGTTAAGCGACTCATTTAAACTAGAAATAATATACGTGAGTTTATGTCAAAGAAAGAATGAAATTAGTGTTGCCAGAGCCAAAATAACCGATATGTCAAATCTGAACCGGTTAATGGGACACCCTCTATATATATATATATATATATATATATATATATATATATATATATATATATATATATATATATATATATATATATATATATATATATATATATATATATATATATTTATATAGGTGTGTATTTCTGTAGGAAAACAAACAAAACTCAATCAGTTATTGCTTTAATGTGAATGTTTTATTATTCCAGGGTGGTAATTTTGTGGTGCTATATCACACTTTTATATCACATTTGTAGAATTTTTTGGTGACAAAATGTAAACAAAGAAGTCTACAAACTCAACCCTGCACAATGAATTTTGTAGAGAACGTGATGAATTAGAAGTGATATGTTGACGTTTCTACATAACCTTAAAATTAATTATAAGAACCTTTTTTATAATAATTTTCAATACTGTTGAAATTTAATTTCTTGTGTTTGTTATTTTTTTTCTCGTTATTTTGAATATAAAATATTTTATTTTATTATTACTAATAACATAAAATATTCAAAATAAGGAAAAAATAACATACAAAAATTATTGTATATCACTAGATGAGATAGCACTTCAAATAAAACCTTCATATGATTAATTTTGAGGTTATGTAGAAACGTCAACATATTACTTTTTATTGATTTGTATAAAATTGACAAAACTCGCGACATTTTGATTCGTCTTGTTTCAATTAAAATATTCAAATAAAATATTGACATATTTAAATTAATATGTAAATATTTTAATTGTCTTTGAAACAAGACGAATTACAATAATGTCGCGTGTGTAATACAACTTGTTTTGGATAGACGCGAATATTGACAATTATTTCAACCAAACACAGGACAAATTTATGTTGTATTATATTTATGTAATAGTTTTTAGTTATTTCTAAGCTATAATTTGAGTATGCATCAGTTTATTTATATTCAAAATTAGTGTTTGGTGTGAATATTCATATATCCATACATCGAAATTGGTGTTTTCATTTTTTGTACTAGTGTAAGTAAGACAGCAAATAATGTTGACAACAACATTAGTTTTTTGTACTAGTGTAAGTAAGACAGCAAATATTATTGTATTTTTCATTCAAATCAATAAGCGACGTGCAATAATTCATCCATAAAGCGCACGGATTAAGTACAGACTATTTCATTTTATCACAGGTTATATCATCAAATGTGATATAGCAACACAAAATGACCACCCAATTTAAATTTCATTTATTTCTTAAATTTATAATTATTTATTAATTCTTATATTTATTTATTATATTTATTGAATTTCTTTGGTGTATGCATTTGTTATTAAAATTTATAGAATTTCGTACTATTACATTTTCTTATTAAAATAAAATTAAATAAAAATGTAATTTAAAATAAAAAATTTTAATTTAATAAATAATTTTTACTAGGTATTTGAGATTTCACTCAGCATTACGGTAACTTTTTAATTTTTTAATTTTGCGGATTTCATGATATAAAATAACTCTTGAACAATTTATAAAAAAGTGTTGCCTCCAGTGGATATTCTTGGTTAAACAAATGGAATATTTAAAAACATATATCTATTGCCCTTACTGAATGGGAATCTGATTCCATCAAAGTAAACAAATATTTCAGTAATTTCAGTTATAATATACCCTAAAGCTAATATGAATGGCTGAATATTTAACTGTTTGGATCCAGTTCTTGGATTGTTTTTTCGACACATAGAAACGCTTCTTAGGAATCTGTTATAGTGCATTTTGTAACCGATTTCTGTACAGATTTGGTTTTAGTGACGATTTTTTGAGCTGGTGCTAAGTATCCACGTAACGACCTTAACAGTAATGTGTTGCAGTTATCTATAAATAAAAATAGTAAACTTATGTATAAACTACCAATATAAATGTTAAAATAAATAGTTTTGCAATATTCTTTCTGAAATATTTGCGTTTTTTTTTTTATTTCATTAAAGTTCATGAAAATACTTTTATTTTTTATTTTTCCTTCGATTAGTAGAAAGGAGCTTTAGCGCCAAATGGTGTGTTGACTATCCAAAATAAACTAATTTAAAATAATTTAAATTAAATAAACGTATACCAAACGATATCCAGATGGCTGTTTGTAGAAAGACTAGTTTTTGTGTATCCAGAATTCTGTAGTTACTGTTTGCCTGCCAAATACGGTCGAAATCTTCTACCAATAAAAGTTAGACAAGCACTTAACTTCACTGAACCACTCAATATGAAATACTATTCATTTCCAGCACCTTTTTTACGTACATTAATATTTCAAAAGTTTATTGCATTTATTTATGCACCAGATTATTGTGGCAAAGATATTTTTGATAATATATTTCTTTCTCTAAATTTACTCTGAAAGTATGGTACCTAATCTTAAAAACTTTACTTTATTTCTTCAATTTCTGTCGGATATATACCGTCTATCCGTTTAGACAACGCTGCGTTATCAATACTATATTAGCTCGAAAATTATTGATTCATTTTAAGTGCAATTTGGTACACTAATGAAATTTCGCAACCTGGGTATGAACTAGCCGAGTATAGGAAGGCGGTCGGAACAAAATTGCAACTTTAATATTTAAATATGTCTACTATGTCAACTAATCTACTAGTAATAATATAACCTTTAAGCCTTGGTTGCATAGAACTAAAATTTGATTTATAAATCGAACTTTGGTCTAGACTTTATCCAAAGTATAAAAACACAAATTGTTCAAAATAGGAAAGCGACCATCTAAAACAATTCGTTTATGTAGCTGCAAATTAAATTCATTGTAACTAACTATATACTGAAAATGCCACTGCTAAAATATATATATATATATATATATATATATATATATATATATATATATATATATATATATATATATATATATATATATATATATATATATATATATATATATATAAATATATATGTATATATATATATATATATATATATATATATATATATATATATATATATATAATATATTTAGGTACCTTATATATAGAGACTTTATATATTTATTTTTACTTTTTTAATAACTGACTTTACCAATTAATTAAAAGTTTCGTTGATATATCCGAAATTTCGAAATTCTCTTTAATTAACGCACATTAAGGACCCAAGTATCAAGTTCCATTGAACAACATATTCATTGAAAAATTCGTTGATTAAATAAATTAATTCGTTAATTCAACGAAATATCTTTTAGAAAAAATCAATGAATGCCGTACATTAATTTTATGTTTTCAGTGTACAATCTTTTCCGCTAGAGAGGAATATTCTTTCCAAGACCACCAATAGTATATATGTAAGACTATGATACGACAGTTTTTGTATTTTGAGCGGCTCTCTTTTTTAACAGACAACATGACCACTTTCCGTTTATCGGACATACAGCAAATAAAAAAACCGTTCCCAAGGTCTTCTTTCCGAATATACAAAAAATTAATGCAATCTACTTTAGGGAACAGCTTTTTTTAGTATCTGCTTATCTAAAGTGTGATAATTTTCGTTTACAGTGTTTGTCACATGTTGGACTTTAATTAAATCGGATAAATATCGCTTCCAAGTGTTGAGTACCGCATTGATATTAACACGAAGGTTTCCGTTCTGGTTAAGAATATTAATAAACGTAGAACTGTACGTATAGTGCAATCCGGTAGCTCTTTTAAAGTGAACATATTGTTGTATTCTCAGAGGTTCAGCCTCCAACCTTTCACGTTTTTTCGTCTAACTATCCTCGTAGCAAGTGTATTATAGTCTTATTCTTGCTTGTAATTGTGGAAAAAACTTGAGTTTCCTTGAGAGCACTCTATAATGTTGAATTTAAAAAAAAATCTAGCATTATCTTGCATATCCAAAAATATTATTGAAAAATAAAAAGGACGGAAAATTTTAAACCGTTTTTAGAAACGGCTAACCTTTTGCTTTATATTCTTTGTATTTTTTTATACTTGTTAGTTTGCTTTCGTTTTTGGGAACCTGGGCACCAGATTAAATTCTAAACTTTGCCAAAATTGCTCCCTTTGTTTAAGTCTTTTTTTTTTAGACAATCGCGTTTCGCTGGCCAACCACAATATTTAAACATCGGTGACGGGCTTCCTATTTTCTTTTCGAGGCAAGTATTTATTCGAATTTTCTGAGTCTGCTACTAACCGCTTAATTGCCATTGTCTATATAATTTTTGTTGTGTTATGATCCAATTCCTTTAACATCGGTGTCATTATACTAATTGGACAAACTGGCATAGTACGCAGCTACTTCATAATCTCGCACAAAAAATATGCTTTTTACTATTCTAATTTCCATTGAAAAAAGATTTCATTTAGCGATATAATTGAGTATCAACATTTTTTTTGGATATTCCGCCAGTCTGAACTCTATATATGATAAACATTTGATCAAACTACAACATCATCTCATGACATAAACTTTTTCCCGTAAATATATGAAATCGCGAGATTTTTTATATTTACGGGAAAAAGTTTTTATGAAATGATATTGTAATGCGGGATTGTATAATGTGAGATGATATTATGGTAATGATATAAATCATAGTTCCGAAAAGAATGCCTTATTATCTAACCATCTAATTACAAAGTTCTTGCTGGTTCAACAATACATTCAGAATTGACAAAATATTTTTGGAATAATGTAAGTTTTAATTTGAGCTCTTGCAAAACAGACATTTCAAAGCGAAATCCGTATTTTTTAATCTGTAGAAGCATGTGCCTCATGTGCCAACAATTTCGCATAATTCGGCGACTTTACTAAATTGTTTATTACTTCGTATATTAGCCATTCAATTCGATTCCTGTTTCTAAATTATTGAGTTTTCAGTCGTCCACTAAATTGAAAACTTTCGGTGGTTAAAAAATATAATGTTTTAAAACAACTATAGCATTAGCATAAATGTTGCCTTTTAGACATATTTTTTGTAACGGCTTGAATCAATCATTCTCAGGGTTCTCTCACATGGACACACCTGATGGGTTAAATCGCTATCAAATGTTCATGAACTGTATCCTGCAGTTTCTCTACCTTTATGGACGAGTAACATCTCTGGACTTTGATATTTCCCAATTCTTTGATCAAACCGATAATTTTTTTACATCTAGTGTACCCTTTCGTTCTAATTTGTTGATCCTAACCTGTGTTTACGGGTCATACTTTATTTATTTAAAAGCAATAAACAAATGTAGCCTTTAGGGTCATAGATGCTGATAACGAATCTGAAAATTCGCGTTTGTTGAGTTTTCTTGTTTTTTTTTAAATATTTCTGAGTCATACTTTCTGATTTAATACTTCTTAAATAACTCCTTGATTTTTAAATTCTTATATTTTGTAGGTGGTATTTTATCAAGTGCTTCATCTACGTTCTCAGAATTAGATAATGCTTCATTTCAAAACCAGGCTGTAAATGAGCCATTTTCCCTATGCCGAGACTTTAATAGCAGTTTTCTCCGTCTCCAAACTTCGAGTTTTTTTTCTTCTTAGATCATGCAACATTAACTAACAACAATCTGAGACACTATTTTGCTCAAAGAATCGTTAGCACCGTCGATCTTCCTTCCTCAGCAAGACCTGGTGGAACATCTTTGCTTCTAGCTGCTTCTCCCCTGTAACCGCAACTTTTCATTCAAGGACTGAAATTAAACATACAATAATGGCTGCCATATCCATATCCTTTAATAATAAACTGTTTGCGAAATATCATTGATTGTAGCAGCTGCGTCTCAGCCAACTCGAAAAATCCCAGGTTTATACGGAGTTTCTGCAGCTAACTTCAGTAAATTTAAACGGTGCGATAGATATCAACTGCCTAATTATTTTGTCTGACCTGTCCAGAGCCAGATTTGTTCTTTCCATAATTTGCATAATCTTTTTGCCCGGTTCACGGGCAAAAGGATCTTTCCTTCTTCAAAAGCAAATTGTCTTGATAAGCTGAAAAAATTTTTATTCGTGTTATATTCGCACTTGAGCACCTGATAGACCTTTCCTATTTGTTTTACATTAGTAAATAGTCTGCATACAACCCAACTAAGCCAGATTAATAACCCTTTATTGTCAAAATTTTCAGATGTGTATCAGAAAATACTTATATTGCACTATAGTTGGCTAAGACTTGCGATCTTTCAAACCGTTTGTAGTTTGGTAATATACACATGACTTCTATATATTTGAGACATAAATCCTGTTGCAGATTACGAACATGCAAATTATTTGCCAATTGCATTTCCTGTAAATTTCCGGATGGCCTTGCACAGCATAAAACCGTCAACTTCAGCCACAACAATTTTTTTAGAAAGCATATCTTTGGTTGGTTACTAGTTTATTTTTTGACGCATCAACTTTTAAGCTTAAATACACAATATGGCTAAAATTGAGGCCGTTGAAACAGTGCTCATCGCCTTGTGCAGTAAAATTGAACAATTAAACTATGGCTTTGGTTTCGGGTAGCCCATCTCAAACATAATCTAAACAGACACCAAAGCAATTCACCAAGAATTTGAATAAAACATTTAACGCTAGAATATTCTTGTAAATCGTTGTCTCGTTTCATAAGTGCCTATAATTTTAGTATTCATTTTTTTAACCAAATTACGAATCATTCTCTTCTGTGGATAAACTCAGTGCTTTTAGATCTCTTATTATTTCATGTAGAATGTAAAATTCTTTGAAATTTGATTTATAAACTTTCTATAGTGTTCTAGGCGTAGTTATGAAATCGAAAAAACACTTTATTTGAAATAACTAATTTATCAGTTAAACCCAAAATTTGTTTTGATTGTTTAATTTATAGTTGGTAAAAGTCATAATCCTTATTAGTAATTTACGGGTTTTATTGAATTGGGTTATGGTTATCTTTATTGGATTCCAGCCTAGGATTATTCTTATCTTTATAATTTTATTATCTACTTTATTAACTAAGACGTGAAGGACTAGACTAAAAGTCATTATATTTGTATCCTATATTATATTTTTTTATCTTTATTGCCTTATTATCCAATTTATTTACTTGAGCTCAAAACATTTGGTATCTCTCAAAAAAGATTTATAATATTTTTCAAAATATTAATATAAGTATTGATCGTAGACAGTAATATTTCAGCTAAATAACCTTACTGAAATTTGAAGCCATATAGTGATACAAGAGAACGATTAAAATATCGGTTGTTTTTTTTAAATCAAGAATTTAATATTGAATCATTTTATTTATTGGTAATTTTGGAACAGATATAGCTTGCACGAAATCGTGACGTCGCGCAATGCTATCTTAATGTTTAGCATGGATAATATTAAAACAAACCTCTTTGTAACTAATGTGTTCAATCCAACCAAATTCTCTCATCTAACCGTCGCACCTTTACGTACCTTACTGTCAGTGCGCCAATTTCTCGCTTTCAAACTAGATTTCAACTCGATTGTTGTTCTAAATAAATGATTTTGTTACTGACTGCACACAATTTCTTTAACGTGTCAGTTGACCAGTACACTTTATACTGTATCAATTTTTCTATTCGTACTATATTTCGTCTAATAAAAGATTATCTTGTATTTTAAAACGATGACATCACGTCCGAATTATGTCATCGAATAATAAGAATGCCAATTTTTTCGTCAAGAATATTTCTACAATTAAAATTTTGTTGGAACTTCCATATATTGAATATAATTTATCATATTTGGGCAATTACGGCACACCCAAAATTTGCTTATCATAATTCTTATCGCTATTATGCGCACATTATAATCGCTCACAAATTTATAAGTTATATTGCATTAATATAAATATTTGTGACATTTATACGGCTCAAATGAATTTGTATAATTTATACTCAGCACGCATTAATTACAAAATAAATTTACACTTTATTAGAATTTGAACACAAATTTTTGTTTTCAGTAATTAATTTCTCATTAATTATTTATGATGAGTAAAAGTAATTTTTTGTGTACAAAATTTGAGTTTTAATTGTTTTGTTAATTTGGGTTCGGCAGATAATTTTGTTTAACATTGTTGAAAATATATTTAACATTACCTATATGGAAGGTTTACTGTATTCTATTTTTGGAACGTTTGTTGATATATTTTTGATAGCAGCTAGCTAATTGCATTTTGTCAATTTTAAGTAATGCGCAGCGTTACAGTTGCAAGAAAAAATATGGGAACAATTAGTGGATCTTTGATCTTTAAATTTAACAAAGTAAATAATGAAATACAAATATTTTTTAAATCGTTTTTTAAATGCGCTTTTACTACTCTACTCATTCACACTAAAGTTTTTTCACTCAACTCATTTAAAATTTGTTTTAAATTTAACGACGTACTTCTGTTTAATCAATAACGTTAGATCAACTTTAAAATTGAGTTATTAAACAGATAAAACATAGATGGCCTCGCTTAGCTTAAGTTATAGGGTGTGGGTCTAAAAAGGTCTAAGTACTTCTTATTTAAAGCCGATGTAGGGATAGAACAGAAATTAACTATATACTTTAGGTTATCCTACGCGTTCAGCTACTTCTAAAAAACTAAACTATAGTACCTATATAGGATTTTATTGTGTTTTGATATCTAATACTATGCCTTATTAGGAATATAAATCGGCCGCTTTCTGTAACATGCTTTTGAAAAATGCTATATTTTTTGTTGGCGAATTTCTTAAAATTTCAAAAATTTTGCGAATATTATCCAAAATCGGGAAGATATTAGTATGTAAAAAATAAATATCGTCAGAGCGAAATTTCAGCGAAATAAAATTATATTCAGTAGCGCATGAAGCAAATTAGAGCAACCGGAAAACCTTACTGTAGCTGACTAGATCTGGGAAGTTTCGCATCCATCTGTGTTGTCCGTTAATGGATCAGGTCCAATCTCTTCCAAACGATCCAATATGTGAGTTGTGTGATATGGTCAAAAATATGTGTAAAAAGAGGTCACCGAATTGGAATAAGAATTCTCAGAAATACGTTCTCCGCGTTCGAGTCAGTATAGTTCCGAGGTAGATCAAGGTCTCATTTTAGAAGTGTTGGAAATAACCGTCACTTTAGTCATTATAGTCGATCTCGGAGTTTGTTGGTATAATCGTCATTTTAGAGACCGAGCAACCAGATGCTCCGATGGTTGTGCTTATCCAAAGGCAAGGAGATCCGAAGATCACCAACAAAAAAAACCAGCCAACCCAGTTGTTAAAGTGGACGATAACTCTTAGGCCATTACCCCACTTACTTATTCGAGACCCAACAACTAATTGAAGATTTCCCATCGATACGGGCGCCGATATCTCGGTTACACCCCGTTCATCGAATTCACCTTACAAACCACAGAGTCCTTACAGCAGCGAACGGTTCAAGCATTAAAACGTATTGCATGAAATGTTTAAAATTAAGTCTGAGACTTAAGAGAAATTTCATACACGTTTTCACCATTGCCGTCAATCGGCCTATTCTGGGAGCGAAATTCTTATCAAAATTCGATTTGATGGTAGATTTCATTAACACAAAACCCGAGGTACGATATTCAAGTACAACACGACATCGTTTATTATATTCAAACAACCAAAAGATTATTGTATTCGCATCCACGTCGTCCTGATCCTACTCGTCTTAGAGCCGCACGACAAGAATTTGAGAATATGATGGAGCTGAGGATTTGCCGTTCATCCTCTTCACAAAAGGCATCTCTCTTACATATGGTAGCCAAAAAAAACGACTGGCGTCCCTGTGGGGATTACCGGCGTCTGTATGCTGTGACCGTACCTGACTGTATGTACAATCATCTTCGAATCAACTGCACGGTTGTACAATCTTTGCGATAATCGATTTAGTAACGGCCTACTACAACATACCGTTTACAGGAGAGGATATTTTCAAAACAGCCATCATGACACCATTTGGCCTGTTTGAATTCGTGAGACTGCCATTTGGATTGCGTAATGCAGCGCAAACCTTGTTCATAACTTAAGACCCCTCGAAGAATTGTTCCGCCGCTTAACAGAATATGGACTCAATATAAATTCATCCAAATGTATTTTTGGAATGACCCAGCTGGATTTCTTAAGCCACAAAACCACAAAAAATCCATCAATCAGAAGATAGAATCAAAGCTATAAAGACTTTCCCAATCTCCACGACCTTGCGTCACATTCAACGGTTCATTGAAATGGTCAATTAAGTACTACCATAGGTTCAAACCATAACTTACAGAAATACTTGCCCCAATCCATTCGCATTTGGCCCCGTTGACTAAGAACCAAGAGCTATATGCCAAGAGGATTTTGAGAGACCAAAAATGGAGTTGGCTAAAGCAATGATTTTAGTTCACGCTGATTAAAATACTAAGTATAGCTTGACGACCGATGCCTCTACTGTTATAGAAGTTGGGGCCGTATTGCAACAAAAAATCACAGGTGTGGATGAACAATAATATTCGACATTTGATAAGGAGCTTTTGGCGATTTATTTGTCAATAAAACACTTTCAACATTTAGTAGGGGTTTACAGTGGGCTTACAGTGTGCCACTACTCTATGCAGTAGCTTCAAAAACTAAGCGAAGTCCTCAACAGTCGCAACATTTTGACTATGTCTCCCAATTTACCACCGATATTAGGTACGTCAAGAATAAAGATAACATAGTGACAGATACACTTTACCGAAGAATCTAGTATGGAGTCGCTCGATGTAACATTGACTACATTACAAGAGGGACAGCGAGACGATGAGAAACGAGCAAAATGTATAACAGAGAGTGAGGTTATTAAAGTAATGTGACGATGGAATTGGTTCAAGTGCCAGCAACGAATAACAGCTCCATGTATTTGGATTGTTCATCACATCATCTATTGAAATAGTTTTCTAGTCACGACAATCCGAGCAACGTAATTTGAACCGCGTCTTTTCTCCGAATTAACGAAATGTCTGGGAAGCAACCGAATTCGTACGACCGAGTACAACCCGCAAAGTAATGGTTCGCGCCACGATGGCCACGTTTAACGTGCTGCATCGCACTTTAAACGTGGCCATCGTGGCGCGAGGTAGTGTAAAACGTTCTGAGAAATTGCCAATTATACTTCTTCGCTTGCGAAGTTCAGTTAAGGAAGATGCATTGGTTGTACCCCAGCCGAACTACTATATTGTCAATCTCTTGTCTTGTCCGATGAACTAATCGGAGACATTCCTATATTGTCAATCTCTATATTGTCAATCTCTTGTCTTGTCCGATGAACTAATCGGAGACATTCCTGAGCCAACGATTACTTCTGAAGAGTTTATCAACCGACTTCGGAAAATTTTCAAAAACTTTCGTCCAGCATCAACCTGCACTGATATTCGAAACATATACGTTCGAAAAACGATTGAGAATTGCAGTCATGTCTACGTGCGAACCGACCGAGTGAGACGACCACTAACAGCTATACGAAAGACCATTCAGAATCATCAGACATCTTCAAAAAGCATTTGTTGTTGATCGAAACAGAACAAATTCTTCTCAAAAAGGTGATCTTAAAAACTTCAACAATTTATAAAACGTTCGATTTAAATTATTTTTCAAGTTTGTGGTAAGTTCCACGATAAACAATAAAAGTTTTTGAATGAAAAGGTAATTACCCCCACAGCTCTTGTCACTTTGTCCTATGCCGGATGTTCAAATGTGTTCCAGTTACATACCTCTTGCAAGACGTCCTTTATACGGTGTACTAGTACCACCACCAATTGTTTATGATTTTCTCCGATTGCTGATTCCCTAAATCATAAGTAACCCAAATTTACTTTCATGACAATATTTGTCAAACGATATGCCCAGTATTTTTAATTGGGATCTCGGTTAATGGTTGCCTTATACCTTTTTCATCCACCACTGGTGCACTAGATTAGTAATTTATTATATCTTCTTTGTTATCCATTGATCATCGATATCGATTCTGATCAAAGTTTACTTCTTCTTCCTGTCTCACGAAGTACTCCCGCTGAACAGAGTTAGTTCTCTTTACCAGCCCTTCCGCATATTTGTGTACACCACCAATTACTCGATTTTATTTATTTAAGTTTTAATCTCATGAAATGAGACATCAAGTGCAGACTCATAAAGTGCACCAACCGCCCTTCCATATCACTGCTGTTCCTATGTGAGACTATAGTGCCTTAAATACATTTCTTGGCAGTGTACATTTTAAATTTAGATCGATATATTAAGAATAATTTAAACGTTTGTCTTGATTAGTGATAATAAATTTTTTTCAGTGATGTGTTAAACTCCGAATTGGCTTGAACCAAGCCTGATTACTTCAATAACAATATCAAAACGTTGTTGAATAACATTTTGTGTCATATTTTTTTTTTAAATTGTCCAAAGGTTTCACCGGATTTCACCTACATGTTTTTGACTTATCAAAAAGTAAACAACATAGAAAAAATAACGTTAACGATACACATAAATATATAAAAAGTCGTTAAATTTAATTTCGTTTTCAAAGGAATCGTTAACAATTTTAGTAAAAGTTTATAACTTTTTGTTTTCAAAATGTGGTCGCAATCATTATGTTAAGTATGACTGAACCTTTCTAGACAACATTAAGATATTTATTCATTCAATCGTATCGTATCGTAAAATAATAGTTTAACAATGATTTAGAAAGTAAACATATTTTTATGTCGTTGTGTTATGTGCATGCACTTTACAATGGTAACGCCAGTGCACAACTAAGTATACACGTATAGCAGCGATAACGATACCGGAATTGATACATTTTTGATGTGTTGTTGAACTTATAACTAAATATCGACTTGTATATAGATGGCGAGTGCGGTAACAAGTATAATTTTACTTGTTTTCTATTATAAAATGATTTATTACTTAGGGTTTATGTTAGATCATTCAAACGTTTAAATGTTTAGCATTTAAAAAACGTGAAAAACAACTTCTTGTCATGACAAATGAATGTAGGCAGATAAGACAAATTTAGTGTACAGTTGAACTACGGAAAAATGTAATCAAATTTATTTTTTAATGAAATTGGTATGTTTAAATATATGATTTCATAACTAAATCATAAAGCGTAAATATGACATAATGTTTTAATCAATGTACAAACAAATGAAATATAAATGATCAAATCATTGACGAAAGTGTTAACAAAAGTTTGTAAATAATGTATTCATATTTATCGCTAAATCACTTGACCAAGCCCAAGGCATTCCGACTTGTCTGAACACTTGAAGCTGAACCATACTATATATTTTTAAAGTGAATATAACCTTAATTTTATATTTGCTAAAGTAAACTGAATTATACATAGTAACAAGTAAAAGTCAGATAATAAAGTTGTGCGGGAAAAAAATAATTTAGTTAAGACTCGTTTTTACGCAGATTTAGCATTGAAAATAGCTCTAAATAAAAATGCTGTATTCTAATATATTCCTTAAAGTCCGTACTCACTTCTGTTACCTGTGATATATTATGTGATATATTATGAGAACTACGAGTATTTAACCTAATGAAGCGCCATGAGAATGATACAGCATCACTGTATTATTCATCAGCAAAATATGATTGGGAATACTTTAGAATTCTCAAAAATTATGAATTATAAATTGTGACTGCGGTACATTTTATAAGATCTCGAGGCTTAAACCACAAACAATTCAAGGGATTCCTTACTGTGATTGACAGTGAATTAAGTGATTTTATGTTCTATACCGAGGTAAGTTGTCTTAGTCGGGGTAAAGTTCTGCAACAATTTTTATCTTAACTGGATGAAATAAAAATATTTTTAGTTCAGAAAGGGCAAAAAATACATCAGTTTAAAAATTCAAATTGGGTATGTGATCTGGCATTCTTAACAGATTTAACTGGCCATTCGAACGAACTTAATAAAAGGCTATAAAGAAAAAATCAGTTTATATCGAAGCTAGTTAATGACATTTTGCGAATGAAGCTGTCTTTATTTTTTACACAATTGAAAAATAATAATACTGCTCACTTTCCGAATGGAGATCAAATTTTTAAAAAATATAAAAATATCAATAATAATAATTCTAATGAGGAAGCTTGGTGCTGCGGGAAAATCACAAGCCCGGTTATTTCAACCAACAGGTTGCACAAAATGATTAAAAAAAGCACAAATGATTATATTTTTGTAAACAATTTTGAAACGAAAAAAAGTGCCGGTCTGAAAAGATAATACCTAATATTAACGAATCAAATACGTCCTAGACTCATCATGAAATGAACGAGATCTATTCGAAGCTAAATTTAAATGTACAAGCCTCACTCACAGTACATCCTAGTTCATCCTAGTCATCAATGCTGTCAGAGTCAGCTGCCAGTAATACGTAATTTCGTCGATAGCAAAGAACCACAGAACCATTATTCTGCTTTGCTATCAACGAATTTAATTAATGAAAGAAAAAGATTGTGTATTTAACATTAATGCTGTGGAAACTCAAAAATATTATGCTAAGCACTGTAATGTTATTGAAAGCCAGATTTTGATTATCAAACAGACCATTAACATTTTATTTATCTTCACAAATAAATAACTTACATTTATTATCATTAGAATATTTTAACACATAAAAGTGGGGACGATGATGAAATCAAATATTAGGAATAGAAACTGTACAAACATTTAAATTGACATCTGAGTGCGCTAAACCATTCATAATTATCAGCAGACGGATTTCATTTATTTTTTTTTAGTTTGAAACACGACGATTGCACCATGGTTTTCGTAACGACAAAAGAACAGGCATACATCGAGGTATAAATTCCAATATTTCTTAAAAGTAATATCAAGACAACAGTTTAATTTATCCATGCTAGATCGCTTCCAATTTAAAAGATTCATTTAAGCATAATATAAATACCTACATAAGAAAAAACAGTTTACCTATTGATGTTCCAGATGTCGGGTCGATTAAATACTGTCAAAATTTAGAATGAATATATGACATTTAGGCGAATATACATATATAAAAATATTTTTATTATTTTAAAACGATACCAGTAGTATCATCTTCTAGCATGCTAATGGGCTAACATACTATGGTATTACTATGTGTTTTTTTATTATGATTTAAGCCACCATAAGACTCTTTCTAAAATAAAAAGAACCAAATGAGTTTCAATCAACATTAACATAATTTACAAAAAAAAAAATAAAAATATAAAAATACAGCGTTGTTTAAAACACGTTCAAAGGATCAAACAACCACACTAAGATCATCATAAGAAGAAATTGTAACTTCAAACATGTAATTTCATTGGCAAAAATCCTAAGTCGATAATGTTGTTGCTTCGGTTCACAAAGTTTTAGATATCTTTTTTCTATTAAATGAAACAGAAAATCATTATTGATAATCATCCATTTTAGCATTTATCATCCATTTTAGCAGAAGTTAAAATCTCCAAATCTCAGCAGTCACAATGTATAATTCATCATTTCTGAGAAACCTAAAGTTTTCCCCAACAGATTTTGCTCATGAATAATACAGTGATACAGTATTAAATTTGTTTGCGCCGCCCTGCTTTTGCATATGATCATGGAGCAACGATTCTTACCATCAATCATCGAAGGGCCACGTCTGTAGTTATTCCAACAAGTTTTAAGACATTCAAACTATTTTTTTAAACTAGAAATGACACATACAAGCATATCTGAACATCTTGTTTGGCCTTTTAAAGGACATAATTCCAACTGTTCTTCGTATGTATATTACTTTTTTGCGCTACGCTCCGCGTAAAAACTGATAATTGAGCGGTTGATGTGATATCTACTGACTCGTTAACTACAAGCAAAAAACAAATACTCTGATGTAAAATTTGCGAAAACATATTTTTTGATATCATTTGAAATATCACTCACAGCCCTTTGAACTCTGCTTAAGAATATATTCAGAAAATGATTTTGACCGAGCAACTAACTGCGATAACTCGTAGCTAGCTTCTAAAGTTTGAGCTGAGGTGTCATTACTTGTGACAAACACATTTTGCTGAACTTGTAATGAAGGAATTAACAAATTTACTTTTCATTTCTGGAGTTTTCCTATAAATATTTTTTTATCAAAATCCGAGTGTTTTGTAACAAAATGACGCTGCAAATTATATTCCTTTGAAACCCTATTTTGTGCTGACAAAAGAATCAAATTATCTGGTTCTTGAATTCAATGAACAATTGGTCTTGAAACAAGCGATTTCATCTTCTAGCTTCCTATTTTTTTATTTTACTAGCCATTTTTATAATTTCACACTAATTTTTTCCACAATGTATCAAATACTACCTATAACTGGAGAGACGAACCAAAGGTTATTAAAATATAAAGGTGAATAAAACAATAAAGGGAATCCCAATTTTAGAACAAAATTTTGCATTAAAAAAAATTGGTTGCGTTTTAGTTCTGAAAAATATATTTTTAATACATATATTTAATGCAGAAGATGCTTTAATCACCTGCGGGTTGTACATCACTGGACTAGATTTTTAGTCGTGTTTGGTAATTTTACCAAATATTGCTCCATACATTTTTGGAAAACAGTGGAAGCGCTTACTATTCCGAAAAGCATATATTGAAATTCGATCACAAGCTTCTTTGACTCTTCATCTATTGGAATCTAAAGGTAAGCTTTAGCCAAATCAATTTGGGAAAATAATCTTGCTTTAGACCCGTTGAAATAACTCTTCCGCCGTGAAATTAGATATGATTGAATCTTCAATTGACGATTTAACGTAACTTTTAAATCACCACAATGTCGAACAGACAAATGCTGTTATGTTACGAGTACAATTGACGCTGCAAATTGGATTAACTTCAGGATGCTTTTTAACTGGACTGGTAAGTCATATGCAGTCAATTTTGGATGTACAGGCTGTAATCGAATCAAATATACCGGGTGTTTTTTTTAAGCTGAAACTTTCAAATATCTCAGAAAATAAGCACTCTACGAAAAAAATATCTAGGATCAAAATTTAATCGAACCGAAGGTGACAAACATTAGTGCTAAAATTCGTAAACCACTCCCCTCCCTGTAGGTGGGGCGGGAGATATCTTTGAAATTAAAATAGAAACCCCTATTTTTATTGCAGATTTGGATTCTCAGACTAAAAATAAATACGTAGGAAAGTTAACTTTGGCGAAAATCGTATAACCCGAAGTGGCAGAATTTTAATTTTTTTTTTTTTAATTTTTTTTATTTTTTTTTTATTTTTTTAAATTTTTTTGTTTATTTTTTTAATACAACATTCGTGCACTTAACATTTTCCTCAAGAGTGCTGTACGTTTTGAAATATTTACAAAACTCGAAAAACTACCTATGGAAAACCACTTCCAGTTTGCCGATTGTAGCCAAAATTAACTAACCTCCTTACTTATTTTTTGCCGGACATTCCGAATCTGCAATAAAAAATAGGGGTTCCTATTTTTATTTCAAAGTTATCGCCCGCCCCACCTTTAAGGAGGGGAAGAGGGGTATTAATTTTAGCACTAATGTGTTTCCCCCTTGGAATAATTTTTTTATATTTTTTTTCGTTACTTATTTATTTCCCGAAAAATGTTTACATTTTTACTGTGGAAAACATCAAAATTAAATTTTGATCTTGCACATTTTTTCGTAGAGAGCTTATTTTCCGAGATATTTGAAAGTTTCAGCTTAAAAAAACACCCGGTATAACCCTGAATATTTTATTCAAAACGGAGTTAAAGTGGTATGCCTTTGGCAATATATTTTAATTATGTGACATCGCAGCCACAAGGATTCCACAAAGAACCATTAATATGTTGGTGTATTTCTTAAAAGTGCTGATGGGATATTTCCTGATATTTGGAAATCCAATTTCATACCAGTTGTCATACTTTACTTTAATTATCTTCTTTTGATTTTGGATTTTATCATATTTGTCAAACCGAATTCAACATAAGTCCTAGTAAAGAATGTGTTATCTAAATATAAATATAAAGGGTTTGTCCTGTGTACCACAAGGGACCCAACATGGACCTGTTTTATGTATTGCATAAATAAATTTCATAAATCGAATTATTAAATGTCGGACGCTATTTTTTCAATGAATGTGCTGAATTTTATTTCAATTTGTCAAGAGATGGCTCTAAAGATGCCGTGAACATAAATGAGAACTAAGTAATTTTAATAGACAGATATCAAATATATTGTTGAGCAAATAAATTTCTATTCCATTATGAAAATTGTTGTACAAAAATTTTTCTTGGGTAATTTTTATAGTTACATTTTGTAGCTAAACTTAGACAGCTTTGGTTAACATGTCAATATTTTATTATTTTTTTATGAAAATTTATTATTATATAGATAAATTTAGTCCAATCATTACATTTTGCTGTAATTAATTTTACATGTAATTTATTACAGTTCGTTATAAAAAAATAAAAAACAAAAATTATCATTGTGTGTGTGAAACATATCCCATCGAGACACAAATTCTCCGTATGTACTATATACAGTAATCCTTCGATCTGCGCGGTAGTTTCGTTCTAAAAAACAGCTCGCAAACCGAACCCGTGCACTGTGGACCCACTTTTGTATTAAATTTGGGGAATACGCTCTAAATCCTAAATTTCTCATAAAAAAATTTAATTTTAAGTGCATAGTTCAAAATAAAAATTATAAATTACATATGTAAAACAAAAACTCTTTACATAATTTCATTTTCACTGCTATCTTCACTGCTGTCATCTGTTGGATTTGATTTTTCCGCGAAGGGTCTTGTAAAAAAACTTGTTAATAGTGATTGCTTTGTATCTCTTGATAAAGTTCCTTATACGGCGATAAAGCTTCGATCAAACGTCTGCGGAATATTAAAGCACGCTTCAAATCAGGGTCTAAGTTAATGGCTTCTTCACCAAGTTGAGTGCAAATTTTCAAAAATTCTGCCAGTGCTTTGCTACTTAATTTCTTTTGTTCGACTATTTCTGCATCATCACTTTCGTCTTTTTCGTCATTATTATCTGCGAAATACGTTACACCATTTCTTCAACAGAAAGATTTTCTTGAGAGCATTTCGTAACTTCAGAAATATCTTCTGAACCTATATAATCAAATCATTTACCACCAATTTTTTACCCATTCAGGTATATTAAATTTGACTCAGGCCATATTTTTTTCCAAACAGCATTCATAGTTGTGTTCTTTACTTCATCTCAAGCAAATTTACTATTTTGTACGGCGTCTAAGATGTTGAATTGTTGCCAATATTCACGAATTGGGAGTTTATCTGGTCCACCTGTAGCTCAGTTAGTTGGAAAAATGTTCTTCTAAGATAATAAAGTTTAAATGCAGCAATGACACCTTAGCCCATGGATTGAATTAATGAGGTCGTATTCGGGGGAAGGCTTATTACCGTTTAACATTTGGATGCAAATCAGACAAATGTGCTGGATGACTTAGTGCATTTTTGAGAATGAGCAATATCTTTAAGGCAATGTTTTCTCTTTTGGCATAATTCTCAGCTTCTATGCAAAAGTAATTTAAAAACCAGTCTTCGAAAATTTTAACTGTCATCCAAGCTTTATTATTCGATTTCCAATAGACTGGTAGGAAACTCTGAAATTTTTTAAAAAGCTCGGGGATTTTCAGAGTTATAAACCAACAGTGCTTTGTTCTTATAATCTCCAGTGGCATTTCCATAATAAGAGTGATAATTTGTCTTTTGTAACCTTGAAACCAGAAGCAGATCTTTCTTCTTTCGATATAAACGTTCTACTCGGCATTCGTTTCCAAAATAGGCCGGCCTCGTCGTCATTGAAAACTTGCTTTGATGGATATTTACCACTTTCTATTAGATCTTTTATAAATTTTGGAAATGCTGAAGCCGCAACCGTATCAGCACTATCCGCTTCCCCCATTAATTTTATATAGTGTAAGTTTTGGAGTCTTTTAAACCTTTTAAAGCAACCTTTACTGGCTGAGAATTGAAAATCCCTAGAATTGGATGAATCCCGCTCCCTTTTCAAATAATCAAAAAATGATAAGGCTTTACTACGAATAATACCTGAACTAATTGCCTTTTTTTATGTTGGCCCTCTATCCACAAGCTTAGCAATTTTTCAGTCCTCTCTATAACAGAATTTCGATTTTGTTTGTGGTTTTTGAAGATAATGGTGTAGAACAAGCGACTGAATTTTCAAATTTCTCAGCATTTAATTTTATTCTTCTTATGCTTGATTCATTTATAAAGGGTGATTTTTTAACTACTTTCTTTTTGGCAACACTGATTTTGACAGGTCACGTATGTTTCGTGTTTTGTGTCACTGTCAAACATCTTCAGTTTTGTCTATAATTTAACCATGAATCGTCTTACAAACGAACAACGCTTGCAAATCATTAAATTTTATTATCAAAATGCGTGCCCTGTTAAGAAAGTTCATCGCGCCATTTCTTCCATTTCTTCCATTTTATGGTCAGTTTAATCGACCCACTAAAGTGGCTGTTCGTGCTATTGTGACTAAATTTCGCACCAAATTTACATTGTTGGACATTAAATCACCAACACGCTTACGTACAGTGCGAACTGAAGAAAACATCGCAACAGTATCGGCCAGTGTTAGTGATCGGCGCCGTTCCCAGCAATTGGGTCTCTGTTACTTAACAACGTGGAAAATTCTGCGGAAGGATTTATGAGTGAAGCCTTACAAAATACAGCCGGTGCAAGAATTGAAGTCGAACGACCTCAAAGAAAAGATTCAGTTAAACACGAAATATTAGTCCGTAAAAATATTGTAACAGTTGTGTAAGAGTAATCTAGTTTCATACTAAATGTGAGGAGTCTATGGCACATCAAATCAAATGAGGGAACAACACTACGAAAATTAAGATATTTCACAATAATAGTTAGCTTTCTAGCTTAATTTATAGCGAGTAATGCAGGTTAGATGAAAACTGTTCTTCCACCTTTCTGGTACCATAAGTCAAACCAAGTCCTGGCAAATGTAGATTATACCTGTGTAATTTGCCCGAATAGCAACGGCGTAAAAAACTTTTGGAACTACTTGGACGAATATTGGCTTCTGTTGGTCTCAAAATCAATGAGTCTAACAAAATATATCACAGGTTTAAGAGATCAAGATGGAATGTATTTAAATGTCGACAAACTGAAATTATACAAGATGCTAATCAGACCCGTTGTCATGTATGAGTGTAAGTGTTGGACGAATGAGTCCATTTGGCAGGCGCAGAGGTCGGAGTCGGCGACGATAGCTTCTGATAATAGACAACGGTCTAACTTCCTTAAGTTGTCTAGAACAACACAAAGGGCAAGCTCGGTTGATACAGTATGAGTTACCAATGGCCTGTAAAAACCGTTCATTATATTATTATGCTTTAACACATCCAACCTATCTAATGGAAATCCAACCTATCACATCCAACCTATCCAACCTATATATCTACACTATCTAATGTATAACTATTTATGGTATATATGAATTTCCGCTATTGTATTATTTCATCTGATAAGAGTATAATATTTACAGAGCTTTATATCAATAAGGTTTTTTACAATTACTAATCAACCGATTTTTATTAAAATGTTTTGATAAGAAATTGATAACAATACAGCGAGTGAGTAAAACATAACTTGTTAGTCGAAAAATATAGTATAAAGCCCAAATATAATATGTATGTGTAGTATACATTAGATTGATGTTAAAAACTAATATTCTCGGCATTATGTTACCACAGTTTCAGATCTAATTTCATGTGAAAATAGAAAATCATAACATTAATTGTAAGCGTTATTGCATACTTGAAACATAGTTTTTTTTTATACTCGTACTTCACACGATGAATCTCTAAGGTAATGTAATACATACACTTTATATAGTTTTATGTACTATTCCCATTAAAAGCATAAACCGATAAACTAATTATATTTATAATAATAATATTTATTTAATTAACGTTATTACACCACTTGAATCATGAAATTAATTACGTACTCGTATTTGTTGTTTTTATTTTTTATTACTCTAAATTAATTTGAAAATTTATTTTTTTTAAAATTTTTTTTATGTAGATAAGAAAAATGATTCATTTTTGACCAATTTGAAATGTTATCACCTTCAATAAATTTTCTTTGAATACACAACATAAATAATTATAGTTCTTAAGTAGTTGTCAAATTATACATACTAAAAATAAACAGGTAACTCACCACAACCATCAATTAAACAGTTGCGGGTTATCAGTAGATTACAGAAAAACTCCCGTATATAAGAAATTGACAAATAATAGCAATATATATAAAAATAGGCCTAAGATAATATTTACATTGTTGAATTGGATCAGATAATTTTTTTTAATATATTAGTACATTTATTAATTTTTATTTTGTTTCCTAACATTCCTAGTATTAAGCAACTGCAATGAAACTAATTTGTTAAAACATTTTAAAACTATATGGAAAACTATTTTGCTTGCTAAGTATTTTGTAATTATACTCTTGCTGAATTATTTGACAGTAAAGCTAAAAATGTTTCCCCTTGTGATAATTATATTTTATTTTGATCCTCAAATACTCTTTTGCTCCTCAAATGCCATTTTTGACAGATTTCCCCGCAAATAATTTGGATGAGTTCGTTTTGTGACGTTTAAAGTTCTAAACTTACAACAAGTAAATGATGACAAGTTTTATGTACAGTTATAACGACGGCGGATGTTGTATCGTTATTTTAAATTATTCAGAAGAAGGTGGTGTGCAAAGCAAAGCTCAGTTTGATGACGAATAATAGAATTAAAAATTAATTGTCATCTCATCAGGCCATGGCGACCGAGTACTTTGTGTAATACTCATTATAATATTATAATATTATAATATTATAATATTATAATATTATATTTTTATATTTTAATATTTTAATGTTTTAAATTTACAGCCTAGGGCTTGCAGACATTTTGTATGTTTTTTATATTTTTATATTATATTTTGTTATATTTTTATATTTTAATATTTAATTGAAAAGTTCAATCGAAAACTAATTCAATTTATTACAGCCTACGGCTTGCAGAAATTAGCCCATTAATAGATTTTTTTTTCAGAGAAACACTGCAAGATTACAGAAAAAAGGTTCTAGATTGGAGTTGCTGATGAGATATAGCAAAATGCAGAGCAGTTTATTATAATTGTGATTGTCTTGTGCTAACTAACAGTAGTTTGAATATTGGCTACCGGGAAATCGGACCAATTATGTCATTACTGACTTACCCTTCTTTTTCTTTCGCCACAAAAAAAAACTAACTATCGATCGCTTAGGTGTCTGCAACCGGGTCCAGTCTGTCATAACTAACATTCCATCCACTCCTTCGGTTTTGTTATATGTAACACGGGTGTACGGTGGTGCCCGGCATTCCGGGAGTTCATAGTTCGTCCTTGGCCGTACACTCTAATCAATCAATCAATCAATCTCATCAGGCCATGGCGAACGAGTGCTTTGTGTAATTGCTAATTTACGCTGGCATTTAACCATACATTAAAAAATTACTATTCTTGAATAAAAACAATACTATTTGTGCACCAAAAAATGATTATTCTTGCATAATTCTTGCATAAAAGAGTAGAGGAGATGGAAGAGACGTTACACCATTCATGAACAACGTCAAGCAACCATGTGCGAAGTTAGTACACATTTAGTTGACCGCTTGGGATTTTCTAAGAATAAAAAAAGTACAAAACATGAAAAAGAATGAGAACCTCCCTCCCCGATATGCCAATATACCTTATCCAGCAGCCCTAGAAACTGGCTAAAATTCAATGGCCCAATCATTCATTAATCTGAAACCAAAATAATTACAGAAACGAATACTATTACAAATAACAACACAAACCGGACACAAATATCGGCCCTTGACTATCGTACACGGACACGAATCGGAAACTGGAACAAGAACTCTTACAGAAACATCACAAGGGTAACAAGTAGAGAAGAAAATGGAACGTTATAACATCGAGATTCTCGGCCTCAGTGAAGTCAGATAGAAAAGCAGTGGAAAAATAAACACGAGCAATGGAAATTATATGATAATTTCTGGTAGAGACGACACACATGAACAAGGCGTGGGCATATATTAACAACAAATAAAGCAAAGAAAGCATTGATGGAATAAGAAATACAACAATCATTCAGTGCTATGCCCCAACAGAAGACGCAGAAGATACAACAAAAGATGAGTTCTACGAGCAATTACAAGCCACAATAGCAAGAACGCACAGAAATGACGTCAAAATCATTCAAAGAGATTCCAATGCTAAAATTGGTACAGACATAACAACCTAACCACTATCATGGGAAGAAATGCATTGGACCCTGTGCGAAATAACAATGGAGAAAGACTTGTCGACTTCTGTATGTGGCAGTAGGTTTCACCACAAAAATATACATAAATACACATGGACATCACCGGATGGCAGAACTAAAAATCAGATAGATCACGTAATGATCAATAAGAAATTCCTCACATCACTACAAGATATAAGAACAATGAAGGGCGCAAATGTATACAGCGATCATCAACTGGTAATAGCACAATTCAAAATCAAGCCAGCAGCTGTGAAACATTTGAAGACAAATAGGATGAAATTTAACACAAATAGATTGAGAGACACTGAAACAAGAAACACTTTCAACGAAACGCTCCAACTCAATCTCCAAACTGAAGCCACCTGTATAGAAGAAAGATGGAACCAAACAGATGAAGCCTACGTCAAGACTGCCACGGAAGTACTCGGTTACAGAGTATACAATCGAAAACCTTGGATCATACATGATACATGGCAGAAAGTTGAGGAACGCCGTCAATTTAAGTTGCAAATGTGCCAACATAACACGGAAGAGGTCAAACGTAGATACGTGGAAACAGCGCGTCAAGTAAAAAAGATGGCAAGGAATGATCGAAGAAAATATACAGAAAGCATTCTCAAAGCTGCTGAAGAGGCAGCAGCAATCCAAAATATGCGAGCACTACACCAGTGTGTAAGAAAGGTCACTGGTCAAATTGCAAACATACCATCTATAAAGGACGCTAATGGTCAAGTACTAACAACAGATGATGATCCTTGACAGAATCTCACCTACAGAATCTCACTTTTGATCAATGCAAAATTAAAAAACAAAAAAGCTGGATTTAGTCCTGGAAGACGTTGCACTGATCACATCAACACAATCCGTATCATCACTGAACAATCCAATGAATGAAATTCACCATTGTATATGTTCTTCGTCGTATTCGAACGCGCATTCGATACGATAAACAGAAACGCAATATGGCAGACTCTTTGTGAACGCATCCCAAAGAAATTAATTGAACTCATACAAGAAATGTATCGGGATGCTGGGAACCAAATTCAATACAAAGGCAAACCAAGTGAGACATACTACAACACTCGAGAAGTAAGGCAAGGTTGCGTACTCTCACCAATGCTGTTCCTAATCGTATTAGACAGTGTAATGCGGAAACTAGATAACAAGTCCCCTAATGGCATTCAATGGGGGTTAACTGGTAAACTCAATGATCCGGACTATGCACGCAACATATGCTTGCTCACACGCAAACACTCCGACAAAATCGGAGTACTGTATGGGTGTGAGATTTGGAAGCATACAGGAAAAATCATACAGAAGCTACAGGTGTTCGTAAACAAATGCCTTCGACGAATACTTAAGTGCTTCTGCCCTAACACGATTAGTAACATCAATCTGCACAGAACAACATGTCAGTCAGACATTGAGACCGAAATAAAGCGACGAAAATGGAGATGGATTGGCCACACACTGAGAAAGGCATCAAGTGATATAACGAGGATGTCATTAGACTGGATTAAAGCAATAGCCCCAAATAGAGTAAGATGGTTCAGAATAGTAGACGCCCTATGCTCCTAAAAAATTGGAGATACAGGAAAAAAAAGATAATTATTAAACTAGCACAAATAAAAGAGTTCTGCTAAGAAAAAAAAAATACTTTGTACATAAAAATAATAATATTAAGCACAAAATTGTACAACTATTTTAAAAGGTAGAATTGTTGATGCAAACTGCTTTAATAACGGGATAATATTTTACGTACATCAAATAAAAAAATTACACACAAAATTGTACCATCAAAATAATTAAACGTTCTACAGAAAAATTATTTGTGCATAAAAAATAATATATCTTGCACACAATTTTACAACCAAAAATTAAATTTCTGTTCGGAAATTTCGTTTATAAAAAAAATATTTCGTACATAAAAATAATAAACCTTGCACAATATTTTATTATTTGCCAATCGCAATTCGCAGGATTAAGGCAGTTAATTCACCGCATCGAAAAGTAAGATAAATTACTAACCGAACTCATTTCAAAATCCGAAATCATCGAACTACAGTGAGTGCCATTGGCGGTAACGTTCGGCCATCGTTATCTTTAAAAAATACAGATTTTATCGCCACACCAAACAGTGTTTTTGGATACATTGGCAGTTCTTGCATTGCCTATAGCTGCTCATTACATTAAATGCGTTAATTTTGCTTATTAACGTACCCATTTAACCAAAATGAGCTTCGTCTCTAAACACAATTTTAAATAATTTTAAAATTTTAACTGAGTACAATTGACTTTGATATATCATGCGTGACTAGTGATGTCAAGCGTGTTGCGTCAAAAACATATACACGAATACCCAAAAAGCAAAAAAATCACAATTTTCAGAGTGATCCGTAGCCGTAACTAATTAATTGATAATTACTAATTAATAATTTAATTTGCGGGACATGTGCTCGAATATGTTTGCCGACTCCTACATCATCTGGAGAGTAAATCTAAACCCCTTCGTCGAACTAAGCGAGGGAAAGCCATGCAACTTCCCGTGAGCCCGCGAGGCTTACCAACAATTCTACTTTTTAAAATGGTTGTACAATTTTGTGCCTTATATATATTTTTATGTACAAATTATTTTTTTTTTCCTAATCAAAATTACTAATACTATGTGCCTTAATCGACCAAACTAACTAAATTAAATTATAACGAGTTAGTTCATGCTATTTCTAGATAGATGGAACTACGCAAAAGTAGACAAAAGTTGCAAACTGTGCCTCAACTTGAAACAAAAATTATTATAGTTTATTTATTGTTTAAAATTATTATAGTTATTTTATACTTTTTGTGAAAAGTCACCAAAAAGTTACCTCGGAAACTTTCCATCTACCACCTATAACGCAATAGCGAAAGCTTCAATAATTTGAAAAGTTTAGTTTTTAAAGGCGATTAAGACATACAGCATAAACAGAAATAGAATTTTTGGTAAAAAAATGTTGTGCAAGGTTTATTATTTTTTATGCACAAAGTATTTTTTTTTTCTTAACAGAAAACTTTTATTTTGTGCTCGTTTAATAATTATTTTGTGCAAGAAAAATTATTTTTTTGTGAACAAATAATAATTTTTTTGTGCAAGAATAGACAATTTTTAATGTATGGTTAAATCCTAGCATTTAATAACACTCGAGGGCGCGCAATAAGTTGCTTTGTTCTCCTCCCGCTTAGTTTTTCGCAGGGCTTTAGATTTACACTCCAGGGGGAGTAATAGCCGGGTTCAACAAATATGGTGGAGCACTTGATTCGCAAATAGAAGTGACTTATTTAATTTAAAAAGCTAGTTTCGACTACGGTTTACTACGGTGTGATAAGCAACGACAGGCAATGCAAAGATTGCCAATACACCCAGAAAAAATCACTGTTTGGTGCGGTTTATGAGCCGGTGAAATCATCGGTTCACATTTTTCCAAAGATAATGATGGCCAAACGCTCGCCAAAGACGTTCGCTATAGTTCAAAAAGTTCGGACATTTTTGCCCAAACTGCATGAACTAAATCTCGTTGATACAAGCATGTAAAGGTATCCCAGTATTTCATCTCACGAAAATAAAAAAAAATCATCAGGCAATACTATTCATTCCATCTCAGGATTTTATATTTTAAATTCAAACGAGAAGCGAGAAAAACAAACAAAACCTAAATTATTAAAACGCATCCCATTCCAGTTTTATCTTCATAAAAAATTTGAATATTATAAAGCAAACTCAATTAATGGTTAGCAACTAGTAATCATAAATAGGACTCGCTAAATTTAAATTCGATATATTGTTGAGTAATCACAAGTGATTATTGATAAACATCAGACTGTAACCGACCAATTATACAAAGAGTCTCTCAGAAACATTTTATAGATTTTTCAAACTTGATATTCAAAAAAATTGTTCAGGTGGAAGTTTGATGGCCATTATCTGACCATCGTAGAGATGGCTAATTGGATCTGAATATGAGATCTTGTAGAGTACTATTTGGCAATCATTTGTGATCATTTGTGACCACCATATTAACGCGACCCTCGGGAAACATTTTATAGAATTTTCAAACTTGATATTCAAAAAAATTGTTCAGGTGGGAGTTTGATGGCCATTATCTGACCATCGTAGAGATGGCTAATTGGATCTGAATATGAGATCTTGTAGAGTACTATTTGGCAATCATTTGTGACCACCATATTAACGCGACCCTCGGGAAACATTTTACAGAATTTTCAAACTTGATATTCAAAAAAATTGTTCAGGTGGAAGTTTGATGGTCATTATCTGACCATCGTAGAGATGGCTAGGTGGATTTGAATATGAGAACTTGTAGAGTACTATTTGGCAATCATTTGTGATAAACCACCATATTAACGCGACCCTCAGGAAACATTTTATAGATTTTTCAAACTTGATATTCAAAAAAATTGTTCAGATGGAAGTTTGATGGCCATTATCTGACCATCGTAGAGATGGCTAGGTGGATCTGAATATGAGATCTTCTAGAGTACTATTTGGTAATCATTTGTGATCATTTGTGTTCACCGTATTAACGCGACCCTCAGGAAACATTTTATAGATTTTTCAAACTTGATATTCAAAAAAATTGTTCAGGTGGAAGTTTGATGGTCATTATCTGACCATCGCAGAGATGGCTAGGTGGATCTGAATATCAGATCTTGTAGAACACGTATTATTATTTTTTATACGCAAATTATTTTTCGTCGAACATTTAATTATTTTGATGGTAACAATTTGTGCATAATTTACTTGTTTGATGTACGAATAATATACGCTGTATATATTATTGTACTGTGTCCACGTAGCATTAGCGAATTAAATGAAAGCACGAAATATCTGAATATTTAATTATGTGAGTAGCGATTGTCACTACACAGTCTTATAATCAAATAATCAAATACTACTATCCAAGCTTATCAGTTAATTTAATGATATACACCTATAATTTTAAGGCTATATATCACATATAATTTTGAATTTTATAGCAATTATAGTCGACTTTACAAAAACATAAATACTGAAACGGATTAAACCCTCACCGCCAGAGTTCGTTTGTTCACTGATGATCTGTCCCAATAAATGGCTTATTTAATTAGTCAGACTTATTTGATTAAGTCTGCTTACTAGCTTACTTATGTTCCGTCTATTTGTCAAAAAAAAATTATTTGATATCACGCAAACATCGTATACAAAACTTATTTGGTAACAATATAGTATAATCAATAATATAAATGTTCGTTGGTTGTCCATTTTAATTAGTTTTTGTTTTCATTTTTTTATTATTCAATCAGCAGATTGATTGTTTGATGAGACTGTGGGACCAAGCGCTTGTCAAGTGTTCCGGTTAACGCCGGTCCTATTCCCACAGCCTTTTTATATTTAACAAACGGTAGGATAGGAGGGATTTTCATATATTTATATTTCTATAAATATACTACCATGCATGATAGAAACGGCCCGGTTTCAGACACTTTAGGATCATTACGACACAATTCTATTCTTTTTTGTGGTGCAGGGAAAGTAAAGATATGCCAGTAATGACAGAATTAGTCCGGTTTCCCGGTAGCCAATATTCAAACTACTATTAGCATAAGACAATCACAATTATATTGAACTGCTCTGCATTCTGTTTTCTGTATCCTGTCATCTCTTATCAGCAACTCTACCATTCAACAGTAATCTGCAAAATAAAATCAGTAAAAACAAAGTATATTAATGGTCTAATTTCTCCAAGCCGGGTAAATTGGATTAGTTTTTGACTAAAATTTACAATTAATCAATTTATTACATCACTAAATTGAATTAACCGTTTTATGACCAATACGTCATGTAATCACCGAAAATCTAATTTATATACACTTTATTTAACACAAAACTTTAAAATTAATACAAATTAGATTTTAAAGAAATCGGTTTCGTTTTGTTAAGTGTAAAAAAGACTAAACATATCATTTTTATTTGATCTAAGATTGTTTTAGTTGCTTTATTTGAAGCCTAATCTTAGACATAACGCCATACAATCGTAGGTAACTTTGGTGCACGTCATTTTAAGGCAAGAAAAAAACGTTTTTGTCTGATTTGGTGTGTCACCAGCTTAAATGACACATATACTCTAAAGCACAAACAAAAACTATAGCAAACAGTGCAGCTTAATACTGTTAAGGTGTTAAGTTATATGGTGATACTTATATTACTCTTGAACCACATTTAGTACTTTTACGCCAGGCATTAATTACCTGGCTAAAATAAAACTTAAACTGTAGTGTTTGTTGGATGTTAAGATTTGCCAATCAGATTATTACTTTCTTAATAAGATATTTTAATATTTTAAGTACCTATATCCGTAATTATATGTTGCAAAACGCCCACTGATACTATCGCAAATTGGCAGTGTAAATTTAAACAAATAAGTGATAAAAAATATTTCGATTTGAACAAAACTAATGTCATCCAAGTATTTGTTGTTCAAAATAATCTATTTGATATAAATTACAATGGTTTGATTCCAATCGTATATAGGTAATCGTATTTTATTCATTTTGCAATTCTGTCAAATTAATGTTATCAGTATTTTCATAAGCATAGTCTTTCTATAAACAATTTGATAAGTAGAAAACTTATCTGTTTACGTAGTTCGGTTAGATTTTTTTTTTTTTTCATTTATTTACAAGCTCGTACATAACTACATATGAATAATCATCGATCAACGACATATTCATACACTATACTATCCAATATGTTTAGTCTTGCGGTAACCTATATTCAAGTAGTTCGTTTTTATTTTACAATAAAAAAAAACGTTGACTGTCAATTATAAAACGAAAAACCAAAATACTTTACAGTCAATATAGAAATTAATTTAAAATAAAATAAAATTCACGCGGCCATGATTAATCGAGTTTTATTATTAATTTGAAAATTGTTACAGAAAAAAAAATAATTAAAATTTCACATTACAGTGTTTATTTTAGAGTGTTAATACGTGGAAAGTGTAACTCTTACTCAAGTTGTGTGACAGTTTCATAATATTATAGTTGTTCCTGTACTATAACGATATTTCGTGGATTAATCATCAACATATTTACTGTACGTACATATATAACATAAAAATTAACAAATTAAATGCCTCTATAAATTTGTGGTGGATGAATCAGCTTTAGTATACATATACATTTCGAAATAACCTCTGCAAATATGAAAAGTTAAATGTAAAATTTTAATTTCCGTTCGGTATACCTATATTATAGTGGAAAATGTGTGTGGTAACAGTGTACAGTTTTTTCAAGTGGAAATTAATTTAAAATCAATAAAATTGCGAATGTTAATTGTGTAGTATGATTGATTATATAAATAAAAAAAAAATTGTATTTGGTCATTTGATAGGTCTGATTTGAAGCTACACAACTGGGATGTTATTTTTAAAGCGTAACCAAAATATCTCGGTAGTATATATTTGTTTAAGAGTTTAAAGATTATTGTAGCCAGTTGATCGCAGTTCATTCATTGCGCATTATACTAAAATTTGTAAATTTTACGAATATTTACTTTAAATTAAGTAACATTTATCGATTATTTGCAATCGGCTGGCTGAAATTTTAAATTTTAGTAAGTTAGAGTCCTTTCAAGTTAATTTCACGGAAATGGACAGACATTTTTTTATATTTATTTTTTGATTAAAACTTCTAACTTAATCTTTATGACTTCTTTGAATTAATTTAGTTATACCACTATACAAATAATTCTTATCTATGCCCTCAAAATTGATGAATTGCACAAAATTTGATGTTAAAATGTTCCTCGCGGTGCTATTTCCCAATTGTTCATGCACTCATTGTTTCTTCTCGTGTATATGGTGGCGCTGTTCTTTTAAACGATATAAAATATCAGCATAATCATAGTATGCTCTCGAACCACAGCTATATTAACTTTCCAGCAAAAGCCACGAATTTAAATTTCATTGAGGTTAGATCAATGTCGATGATCCTCTCGAGTCCTGCAGTCGTCGACGGTTAGGGTTCAGGTTTTGTTTCCAATGTTTCCAGAAGCTAGTTTTGTTTGTGTTTTAATTTTTAATTCGAGTCGTTTGGTATTTCCAGCAGTATGAATTTATTAATGATATCATTTGGTATTTAGCCGATTAGAATATCGGTTGCAAAGCCAAAGATTTAACTAGATTTATTTTAAACGCAGTGTAAATACAGGTTTACCTTATCACGTACTCAATCATGAGGTTAAAAAATCTTTTTGAGATTTTACCTCAAAAGAAGCAGATACTGTTTCTACGATTACTTTTCTACAAGTCGAACCGGATGTTTTTATTTTGCACATAGTGACGAGTTTTTCTGTGATGCCAAGACACATGAGCGCTGATCAAAAGTTTCTGCGATTGATGACACCTTGTTGAAAATCGATGAAGAGATGATGCATGCTGATGTTGTTTACTCTCAATATTTCTCAAAGACCTGACTGTAAAATTTTACATATTTAGTGTTAGATATAAGTACCTTTGTATGTAAAAAAATGAATGCAAAATTATGTCCAAGGTTTCTTTATATTTGATATTTTACTGCAAAAAATTCTCCTCACATTGCAGACTCACTGAATATTATTGCGATATGACTCTTCTGGCACTTCTTTACCGAAGATAAATAAATAGAGCTAGATCACTGGTCAGCATAGAGTAATTGTCTTTATCAAAATATGTTGGAAGAAGGACTCATGGTTAGTGAACTTGGTTCCTGCGGCTAACCTGATTCTTTTTGAGCAGCTGGGTTCCTTCAAAAGTTTCTGCAACATTTGCGAAGTCAAATACTTTAAAAATGTATACGCATATATATATATATATATATATATATATATATATATATATATATATATATATATATATATATATATATATATATATATATATTAAGGTCGAAATAATGATATATTTTTTTCATAGTTAGTTAACCGCGCATTATACTTTATCCATATCCATACATCTCAAGCTTACGTTGGCGGTATCTAAAGACAGGATATCCGCACACATTTGGTACTGTAGTCTCCTGTTTTTTACAGCATCTAAAGATTGTTGGCACCGGTCTGTTCATCGTGTTTTGAAAAACGATTTCTCGCAATCGAAGGTTTTTGTCTGCACTCGGCATGAATGTGACCGCGCTTCTAGAACTCAATCATGTATATACACAAACACGATGCACTGACCGAACATTTCATGTTTTGTGACATCATCAATCAATGACTCGAGCTTATTTTTGTAGCCTCTGACAACCAAATCTAGTCTACTAAATGCAGTTTTGCCAGGCGATAGATTAGATTTTAGGATAGATTTTGCAATAAGTGGTCCATGTTTAACAAAACTTAACATGTTATCGTAGCATTGCTCTGGCATGTTACGCGGTCTCTAGATTTAGCTTACTGTAGACGTAGGCTTGCTGTGTTGCACACAGAATAAAAAAATTCACTTTAGCTTTTACTCAATATCGTGATTGATAATTTCCCGGTGAGTAACTTGAAGTTTGCTGCTTATTTTTGCCATTATAGGTGCAGTGCATAATTTTTCGTGCTGATCGCTATGACAAAAATACCGAAAACATTTGCTATCGAATCGGCTTTGCAACGTTGTCAGCAGTAATATGCTCTTTGAAGAATAAAGTTACATAAAATTAACAATGCATTTGGCATATGTCTCAAACAAAGACAAACGAAATAGTTTTAAATTTTCGAATAATGTCAGATGGAAACCAAATTTGATTCAGTTAATGTATAAAACGTTCGATTTATTAGGACTTCTTGACATCAAATTTTTTTTCTAATTTTTATTAGCTTTCATAAGCTTTTTTGTCAGACCATTACAGTTAAGACGTTTTATGGTTACAGTTGGGATATTTACCTAATGGTGACGGCTGGTAACGAATTATCTATCCAGCTGATAAAATGTCACATTCTAAAAATGCAAAACTATTTAGTTCTTACTTCTTAGTGAATATTTTTAAAAGGACAGAATGTGTATGGTGCCAGGAGCACGCAATCGATAAACGTTTATTGGAAGTTATACTTCAATGAGATATGTTCAAAAAATACATAATTAAAAAAAATAAATTCTGTCGTCATATAAGATTCATTTCCTGATTAATGATCTGATTAATCACAACTGATTAATAAACTAATGATTAATGAAGGGTTCTTGAAGGTACGGAAAGGGACACTTGTTAGTATTATATTATTAGTATTTTAGTACCAGACTTACATTGAAGATTTTTATAGTTTTGCTGCAACAGGAGAGGGCCGTGAGTTTTAATTATTTTTACGTTTGAATGGATCAAAGAAGTCCTTTGCGTGTATTGATTATGAGCAAGCATCATGATAAGGATCATTCTTATCCTAAATATTTACGTCCTTTTCTGCAAAAAACGTTGATACTTTATGGAGAATAAACCATTCTCTTAAGTTTTATTTGTATTATCTTTAGCTTAAGCTGTGTTCGGAAACGCATGATTAAAACATTTGTGAATACAAATTTTTGACATTTATATCATAATAACACCAGCACACCCAAATAAATTATCACGGTTGATTGCTTTGATAATTTTTGACAAAATAAAACCAAAACTTTCTATCGCGTAGCTCACTCGGATATATACAACAAAATAAAATAATCATTACTTTGTTTTGTAATATGTATTACCATTCAAATTTGAACTTTTTCGTTGCAATGATAATTTCAATAAATAATACACACAATTATGAATGTGATTTTTCTTCATAGTTTTTATACCTGAAGCTGCTTTTATAAAAAAAAATTTTCAGAAAATTTTGGTAATATTTCTGCAAAACATGGCGGAAATAACAATTGTTTATCTTTTTTATGAAAATAATTCAAACAATTATTATACTTATTATACTCGAAACTCGGACAGCGCAATGAAAAATTGGGAATGTAGAGGAATATTTTTCAAATAAATGTCAAAAATTTGTAGTCACAAATAATTATCATGGGTTCCGGACACAGTCTTAGAATATTGTAAAATATTACAGTTCAGTTTAAAACTGTAATTTATAAGTAAAATATAAATTTCCTGATATAAGTGTGCCTGATACGAGTTCATTAGTCTGAGTAATACTAATCTTATCATTTTTAATGTAATAAAAAAGTTATAATTCCATTTTTGTAATAAAATTGATAAATAAAGAAACATGTAGGCTACTCTTATATAATTAATGTCATTAATTTTTTAGAATTTGAGTTGTTAGATATTGGTTTCCTCTGGAACTTTTACTATGGTAAAGCTTGACATTTTGACAGCTCCTCAGTCTGATGTTTCGCTTATCACGAAACAACCATGTTTTAGCTTGAAAAGAGTTTCAAAATATTGATAACTTATTTTCAAATAATTTTCGTTATCAGCTCTCTTCGTGAGTCATACACCAGCTTGATAAGTGCATTCCCATCTTGGGGCTATGTAACAAAGTAGAATTGCCGAATTTGGGGTTCGAAACAGCCACAGATAATCGTAGAGAAGCCAATGCATTCACCAAACGTAACAGTTCGATGTGGATTTTAGAGTGGTGGCATAATTGGCCCATTTTTCTTTTAAAACGCTGTTGGAAATGGCGTTACCGTTGATGGCGATCATAACAATGGCATGCTAATCAACTTTTTATGGCATTAAGTTTACGCTATGTATGTGGACGACCTTTGGTTTCAACACTATGACGTCACATGACATATAAGCCAATAGACAATCGATCTCTTGCGCATCACATTTGGCAACCGAATAATCAGCCGTTTTGGAGATGTCAATTGGCCTGCGCGAGGGAGCCACATGAACGAAATTTGTTTTATTTTTAAATCGGAGACTCCACTCTTCACAATAAAAAAAAATCCACAATAAAAAAAAATTGGGTTTTTCACTGACTTCATGTTCTACGTGAAGATTTATTAGCTGGATTAAAAGTCGGGGCCACAATGATGGTGCTTCATAATTAATGCCTCGTTGACCAAATTGTGTAAACAAGCATTCATTAGGCCGACCACCTACAACGTACGTAAATATACGTAGAATTGGTTAGAAAGTGGTTATGTATGACGACCACATTTTCTTTACCATATTTTAGTTATACAACGATACCCGATAGTTTTATACAACGATATCCGATTAATCTGTTTGTGGTTAAATTCTTTTAATTCTTTTGGATTATAGTGAATCAGTAATACAGTTAAGGTTTACTTTGATTACCTATATAGTAAAATGGTTAGAGATCAAAAGTTTAATCAATCAAATGATATCTTGATTTTCTTTTAATTTCGGTTTTCCTTCACACTATTTTACCGTATTTTATTTACCTTTGATGTGGTGAACGGCAGTTGTTAATTAAAAAAATATATCTTTGAGTTAGCATGGGTACCGGATACAGTTTTTTATGCTTTTAACTAGTAAATTTCTTAAGAATTATGATACACATTAGTTGTAAATTTGGTTTTTGGTCGGATTGATCTTTACTAGAGACATTTTTTGTTAGTTTTTAATATGAAAATAAAATATTAGGTAAGATATTATAGAGTAACAGATAAGTTTAGTTAAAATATTATAAATTAAACTTCCGAATGCAAACAACCAGCTTCAGCCATTATTATGTTAAAAATATGCGTTCTTGATCGTTTTAAAATTAAACTTACTTTCAATATCTACTCTTCAATATCAAAAGTAAGCGACCTTATCAAAACTAACTCAAGGTTGCAGAAGGTTATTTTCTTTGTTTTGTATGTAAGTACAAGAAAATGGCGATAAATTAACCTCGAGTGTGTATTGAATAAAGTTAATTAAGTTTTGATGCGGACAAGTGGATATGTTGAAAAAGCACTTCGTTTTGTTTTGAAAATAAATAAATTGTTTTAAAAATATAATATTCTAAATGAGTTGTTATACAGGGTGGGTCAACTTTGAGTCCGGGACTAACTGAACTGATTTTAAATGCATGTATCGTCTTTCAAAGTTTTTTTCCTTTATCTCTAATTAAGAAGCATATGGCGTCAGCTGGGTTGGACCATCTTACTCTATTGTGGGCTACAGCTTTTATTTCCACCCATGATTTTCCACATATTTTCGCTTCACAGTTCGTGTTGCAGTTTGAGTATTATAGTCTTTTTGCGTTTCTTTATTTCGACTACCACTTGCTTGCATGTCCACTTGCTTCGTGATTCTGTGTAGTTCGATGATTGTAATGGGGTTCGGTCTGAAGTACTTCAGACTGTAAAGTACTTCAGACTGAAAACCTGCAATTGCTGCATGATTTCGTTCGTATGTTCCATTGTCTCACACCCATACAGTAGTACTGATTTACACACGAGTATAATGGTGACGGCAGAATATATGTCGGAGTTTTAGGATAAAACCTTGATTAGTGAGGAAATCAAATACTATATTAATGTATTGATTGGATTTTGAGCACTCTTACATTCTTTGTTTCGAATTCAGATCATTACATATAAAAAAGTTTGCAATGGAGCTACTGATGAGGTTTAGATCAGATTTAAACCAAACAAACTTCTGTTTAATTTTTTTGCTAATTGAAAAATAATTTGCAATTATATTTAGCATACCTTTTTTAGGGTATATTCTAACAGTTGTTTTACAGAAAACAATAAGTAAGGAAGGAAAGGTATTATTTAAATACATTTATATATAAAGGGTTACCCAATAAAAAGTTTCATTTTAAATAGCCTGCTATTTGAGCAGCTGTCAATTTTGAAGATGTCATCTTTTGACATTTGACAAATAACAACTACGCCATTACTAAAAATGGTACGATACATGCTTCAACAACGCATTGGAATTGTTAAAATTCACTACAAAAATGGTGAAAATTTTACAGTCACAGTTCGCGAAACTAAAGCACTTTTTGGTCGTAGTGAAGCACCTTCTCGGCCGGCAATAGTGAAACTGGTGGAAAAAATTGAACTACTGGGACAAATTAGGGATGTGAAGACTGAGAATATTGCTACTGTAGCCCGTAGTGTTGCAAAAAACCCAGGTTTGTCGATTTCTCGCTGAACTTTATCTTGAGTGATGTGGCCCATTATCACCTCGAAAAAGTACGTTAATAAGCAGAATTGTCGCATTTGGGGCTCAGAAAATCCAAAAATGGTTGTTGAAAAGCCTCTCCATCCTTAACGTGTCACTGTTTGGTGCGGTTTTTGGGCTGGCGGTGTGATTGGCTGGTGCAACTGTTACGGTGAATAAATTGTGCCACCGAGCTTATGATTAATGATTTTTTATGGTCAGAATTGGAAGATATTGATGTGGATGACGTTCGTTTTTAGCAATACAGCGCTACGTGCTACACAAGCAACGAAACAATCGCAATTTTGCAAGAAAAGTTTTCTGACCGAGTTATTTCTCGAAGAGATGATCACAATTGGCCACCAAGATCTTGTGATTTAACACCTTTAACCTTTTTTTTGGGCCATGTGAAATCTGCGAATTGGTCATGGTAAATTTCATGAAAAGGATATGGTGCTGCAAGTGTAGCCGTGGTGGCCATTTGGCTGATATCGTTTTCAAATGTTAATGGCATACCTTCCTCTTTACAATGACATTCATTGATATCTCTTAAAAAAACTTGTATTTTTTTTTAATATCAATATGAAACCTCTTATTGGAAAACCCTCTACACATATACTTAAACGTACACGTATGCAGACGCTCAACCACGTGCATATACAAACATAAACGAATATTCTTGTATAATGTTTATAGTTTCGTATGTACATAAATCGAACGGCACAAGACAACACAATTCTAATTAATATACCTGTAACTGCCTCTTTCCCAGAGTATCAGAATGTCTCCTTAAATTTCAATTATTTATTAATAAATTATGTAAATTATTATTATATTGAACCTATCATCTTGAAATATAAATAAGATTAAAACATTTATTCTAATTAAGACTACCACCAATGGATGTTGCATAGGGTTAACATTCATCTAACATTTATATAAATTAGATTAAAAAATCTTTATTGTACACTAAAATCATTAGAAACAACCGTTTAATGATAAAAAAACGTCATGGTACCACACGAAAATCTAACTTATATACATGTCAATAGACATAAAACTTTAGAAGTTATATAAATTAGATTAAAAAATTAAATACTTAAATTAATAGAACTAACCGTAAAAATGATGACAAAATTTTAAATTTGCCAGTCAATTTCTTCTGTGCTAAAATAGGTTAAATTATCCTAAAAAAAACATTTGTAATCTCATAACGCTATGTCAACTGAGTGCTACAATACAAAAACTAAAAAATGTTTATGATAAAATTATTTAGCACCAAAATTAAATGAAATAACCATTAAACAGACAAAATTCGTCATTGTAATATAAAAAAAATGTCTTTATATAGACATTAATATCTTTATATTTGGTTGACATTTCCGAAAAGTCCTCCCAGTGATAAAGGTGGGTGGGAGGAAATAATTGTGGCCATTATTTAACAAAATTGACTTGACAAAAAATATTAGAACCATAGTGAGGATGATGTTAACTTCTTCAAATGATAACTAGAAATTGACAACTTCAATATTCGTGCCTTGAGAATCACCACGATATGTTATCGAAATTGCTAATCGGAGCGAAACGAATTCAGTAAATATATCAACAGAACTAATTAGCATACCAAAGCAAAATTAATAGCACGTAATGATAAAGTAAAAGCCATTAATGTAACAATTTTAGCCAAATTACGGAGATATTGTCAGATGAACTTCCATTGATTATGCGATACTTGGATTGGATTTGATGAAACTAAGAATAAAAATATAAACCTGCGATATCCGACAAATACCAACTTTACACTTAAAATGAGATTCATCGTTGTCTTACTAACAAATCGGCACATATTAGTTTGCCAGATATTAAACGGAGAAGCGAAAAATCCAAAGCATTTGTGAGATTCTTTGATGAGCAGTCTTAAAGTGTTTCAAATGTTTGCTCCATTTATGAAAAATGACGATATTTAAGAGTTAGAGCATCGAACTAAGTCTTTTAAGTATTCAGAATAGTTTCCATAAATAACATTGAAAACAAATAAACACTGTATGTATTTTATATAGTACAACCATTTTTAATACAACCCAATAAAACTTTGGAAAACGGACTAATATCAATATGATCGTATCTGGGGATATTGTATGCATATCGAGTTAAAAGCATCCGCTTTTAACTCGATATGCATACAATAATATGGCTGATAAGTAATGGCTGAGCAAATGCCTTTTTAGTGTACAACAGAGTTGATTATCTCTTCACGTTTATTTCTTATTTTAGTAGATACTGTATCATTGTATTAACCATAGATTAAGATATAAAAAGATACTCCAATTAAAACAAAAAATAAAAATAAGTGACGGGTACCTCTAATATGCTGACTGGTACCACTAGTTTGAATAACAATTTAAAAGCATTTTTTGGTTTACTGTACGAATTATAAAAATAAATTTTTCAACTACAAATAAAGATTGCGAAAAAAGGCTACTTGGTTTTATTTTTTATTCTTTCATTGTCGAATACATATTTTAAAAAATTTCATTATACAGTAACCAAATAAAATAGTTTGTTCTTTTTATTTTTACTTTCTCTATTATTATTTTTAGATATAAATTTTTGTTGCTAGTGTATGGGCTATCTTTATTACATCTTAATCTATGATTTAACGTATTGATTTCTGTTTATATGATCATTTCTCTGTAATTTTACAGAATGACCTGAAAAATCGAAATGCAAGCTAAGCTTTTTAAGCAATAAGTTATGGTTTAAGTTATTAAATTAAGCATTAAGTTATTTCTAGAAACAACATAAAATCGTGATCGAGAAAAGAAAAGTCAAGTTGTGTTATAATTGTTTAATTCTTGACTGTTTCGTATTTGAGGTAGTGATTAGATCCAAATGCGAGGCACTGTTGTTAAAAATTAGGATGAAAGATAGTACAATGCGATTGCAACAGGTTTGCATGAAGTCACCAGTAATGAGAATATGTTCATAGTTTTGTCCGTGCTTAGCAAATAATGTCTCAATAAATACTACAATTCCACCTTTGATCGCCAACTAAAACTTCATTAAATGACTTATTCACATTTTTCCACTTTAGAGTATTACAAATATATATGGCGAAACCTCCAGCATGAGAAAATTCACGTCCATTTCTTATTAGCTGAAAACTGGGGATTTTAACCGTACTATAAGAAATTTTTGGTTTGAGCCACGTTTTGGCTACGGCAGTAAATTAAAAGTCGGTAAGATCGAACATGAATTTCATCAAATTTTCCTCATTAACATATATAGGTGTATTCTCGATACATTCTTGCAAGCAAATTAGCAACTTGCTAGCTGATACTGACAGTCGTTTTTGCGACAATCTAGCTGTAAAAAATTAAAAATATTTGCGACCAACTTTTTGAGCTCGCAAGTAAAACAAAAGACAAAAAGTATGAAAAAACATTTAGAATGACATATTTTGATAAATGCGTATGTGTTTGTAGCAACCATCGCTACACACAAACAATTATTCAGGTATTTCGTGCGCATTCATATAATTCGCTAACGCTGCATGGACAATAATTGATGAGATGATACAATAATTTTTAACAAAAATTCCTCATCAGATCAAAACTGAGCTTTGTTTCACACAACATCCATTCTGTATAATTAAAATAACGACACAACATCCCCACCATCGTTATATGTTTGTTTTGGGTACTTTATGCGATTGCTAGTTGCACCGATTTTCAGCGATTTTTTTTATTAATTTAAAATGCGTGTTAGAAAGATGGATACAATTTTAATTAGAAGACGGCGAAATATTATCGCTCGGAAAATGGAACTCTTTCGCGGATACAATTATGCGAAGATACATTTTTTAGGCGTAATATTTTTTATATGCATGTATATCGTTTTACCTATCGTATATTTATTTTTTTTAGCAACCGCTACACAGAAAGAACCAAAACAGAACTCAATTCAAATTGAATACCATGTCTAGCAAATTAAAAATTGAATCGTAAGTCCGCCATATTTAACAGTCGCATTTTGTTAACTTGCGATATGTACGTGAATCTACCTAAAAACCTTTGCTATTTTTCATTGCACATTTCACAACAAAATATTAGATACTCCTAGATTTCAAGCAGGCATATGACTTAATCTTTAGATTTAGTTTATGGTTTGCTTTGCCGTGTCTGAGAATACCTGAAAAATATGTGCGTTTGTGTAGAATGACAGTAATGTAGTCACAATGCTGTGTCAAAGTCGAGAACAAGCTATCAGAAAGTTTTGCAATTAGCTCTTGTGTATGACAAAGATATGCTCTGTTTCCGATACTCTTTAGTCTCATGTTATAATACATTTTTCAAAAGTTAAACACTTTATAAAATAACATCTTGTACCATGAGTCCAACCAGCTTATTGCATATGAAGTGGTTTTTGTGTGATTGTATTGAGTGGTTTGTACCATTTTCGGCTTCCACTAGTCTCAAAATCTATGAGTCCAATACAAAATATATGATCGCAGGTTTTAGATACCAAGATGCAATTGGTTGAAGTAGTAGTGAACACCCATTTAAATAAGCAACGGGTCTTTGACACCCCGGATCACCTAGTGATTAATGATAATTGTGAGGACGTGTAATTTTTCGCTGGCAACCGAGCCTTATAATGAAGTTGTTCATTATGTAAAAGGACAACGAATACCTTAATTCGGTTCAGCCCTTCGATCCGATCACAAATTAATGATGAAGCAATTTATGAGAAGAGAGCCGCATTTTGGCAGGCGGTGAGGTCGATTTTGGGGACGATGGCTCCTCGGTAGGGAACGACCTAGCTTCTTTAATTTGTCTAGAACAATGGTATGGTACTTGATTGTAATGGCCTTAAACCGATAATTTTATTATCAATTTGATAAACGTTTTGTATTAACTGTAAATTTAAGTGCGTAATATGTATCCACCATTTTGTGGGCGCTATCGAAAATAGTATAACAATCAATTAATAGTTTCATAAAAAGGTTAAAATGATTGGCTAATCAAAATAAATTACTAAAATATAATAATTACCTAATTATTATCTTATCTCTTTCTTATATAATCTTTATAAATTTAGATTTTATTTTTATTCAATTTTAATTTTTCATTTATATATTTCCAGATTTTCTTGGCCACACACCGCGAAATTTTCTAAATCATTTTATTTTATTTCGGTTTTAAATTCGAGATATTGACGTTTTGTTATGGCAGTTGATAGTAAAAGTTATGGTGAGTAATATTTATACGTTTCAAGACGTTTTATTGTGATACGTGATTTTTTATAATTGTGTATATGGTGTAGTTAATGGTTAGTTAAAAAACACCTGTGAAAAAACTGCTTATTCAGCAGCTGTTTGTTGATAATTAAACTATACACTACAGTGATAAATAAATAAATTATATTTCTTGGAAATTACGGTTTTATGCTTAGTTTACATAATTTTATTTAATTTAATTTTAAAGACAATAGTTTATTGGTCGTACATCAAATTTTATATTTCCTATAGTTAAATATCCCATTTTAGTATTTTACCCAAAGGTTTTGTAACTGATAACATTGAAATGTGTAGTGAAACTTTGATTTTCGGTTACTTGGTTGGTTTCTGCAAATGATGTAAACCACCGAGTTTTGTTTATTTTACCGCAGAACTAGAATTAACTTTAAATTTGCACTCGGTTGTTTTCATATGCTTTACGTATTAGGAAAGGTAAAAATTTTATTAATTAGGTAATAAACTGCTCTAGCGACACTGTTATCTTACACCATTGTGTTGATCAAATTATTTTAAATTTTTTGTAAGTATTTGTACTTATCTTAATCAAGAATCCAATTTAACCTCTTTAAAAATAAATAATAAAATCACTAATATTAAATTTTTTAATAAAATGTTTGAAATCTAATCGTGTTATGTTTGTACAAATATTTTGTAATATTACTCGGAACAAGAATTTTATTGAAACAATTGATTTGGAAACAGAAGTTCACTTAAAGTTTTTAGAATAATTGTAGACTAATTCTTATTACAATCGATAGCTACTCGTACCAACGAGCGCCACTACGCCAATTGCTTATTTGTACTAAATTTACAATTACTCAATTTGAAACTTTAAATTTAGTGACTAAACAGAAAACACTTAAAGTCTACAAAAATGTAAGAAACACTTAAGTTAATCTAATTTTTTAAACTTGTAGTTTATGATACATTCATCGTATTTGTTGGTAAGATTGGCTCTTGGTCTTTTGTTTAAAAGTATCTCATGGACTCTATTAATGAGGTGTTGCGTGTAAATGCCGCTCACAATTGGTTTCAAAACCCTCTTTGTTTTTAGTTACATTTAAAAAAAAATTAATTTAAAGTCTTACTTCACTTATTTTACGAGGGCTGATATATAGGTAAGCGATCTCAAAATGAAGTTTACAGTTGTTTATATATTAAAGCTAATAATTTTGTTTAAAAAACATTAGAAGTTTGTAATTTTACAGCTTATGTGGGTTTTGAGATATTGTAAGTTTCTGACGTGACTCATTTTTGTGACTGAAAATCGCAAAGGCTCAACATTTTCAATGTTAAAACAAAAATATTTCGTTTTAAAATGTTTTATTGGATAAAACTAGTATATGTACTAAGTTATAAAAGGCGAATACTGGGTAAAATTCGGTTAAGTATTCCTGTGGTTAGTTTATCTCTGGGCAACTCTTACCTTAACTGTCGACAACAAATTCTTGTTAGCTGCAACTTCTTTGGAGTATACATAAGCTAATTAGTGAATCAATCGTATTACTACTGCACAAAATGCATTTTCTAATTGTCGACGGATAATGGTTTACCAAATAAATTTCTAAGTTAAATTTGTCAACTTCTGTAAAGTATCTTAACTATAAAAATATATTTTATTTTTAAAAAAATTTATAATTCGAATTTTAGAACAATGACACGAAATAGATCGAAAAAATTTAGTCAAATAGAAACAAGATCATTAGTCGACTTAGTAAAAAATAAATTGGATATCATTGAAAATAAAAAAACGGATAATAAAAGTGTAGACAAAAAAACAAAAGTTTGGGAAGAGATTACAGCCAATTTTAATAGTGATAATATTAAATCGACACGAACATCCGTTGGTTTAAAAAATAAATATAACAATTTAAAAAAGAAAATCAAAAATCATGAGAAAAAATGCGGAAGAGGTTCTCCACAATCATGTAAATGTTTAACTCATGGTGAGTATAAACTATTAAAGTGTCTTAACCGTTTTTATGGTTCACGTGGAACTATCAATGATCTAGATGACCCACAGGACGTAGAAAATGAAGAGGTGTAGTTTTTTTTCTATCTTATGCTTAATAAAATAATGTCCAATTGAAAATTTAATTCTATTTCAAGGGAGTACTTATTGAACCAGTCGCTGAAATCAATATTGAACCTTTAAACAAAAACATTGTAATAGAATCAGTTGATTCTAGAACAATCGTTGAAAATCCTCTTGGTAGCGGGATAATGGAACAGCAGTCAACTTTATTAAAACATCAAATTATCAATGAAAAGCTCACAACAGAGCTTATTCAATTGAAAATTGAAAAATACAAAAAATAAAATCTGTTCAATTTAAATAAACTATTTAAAAAAAATGTTCACTTAACTGATATTTAAAAGTGGATAAAATTTTGTTTTATTTAAGTCATAATACATATTTTCAATTTTAGTATAACGTCGTCTTCCTTCTCTTGCCAGTGGAAGCTTATTAAGATAATTTCAATTCCTAAGGTTAGAGTTCTTTCTAAATTGTCCCACTATATCGGTGAAGTGGAATACTTGTCCCACCGAGACAAGTTGTCTCTCGAATGCTTTTAAGTTAATCGTTAAAAATTAAATTTAAACACATCTAAATAACAATAGCTATGTGTGATTTCGAACCTACCAATAATCCACAAACTATAACTTTTTTTTAAAGGATTTCTATTCCCAGAAAAAAATACACCAGTAAACTGATTAATTTATCACTTTTATCATTTATACATATTTATATAAGATGGCAGCACTTAGACTTCTCACAAAATTTCACAGCTGTTCACTCATAACAGCTTTAATTACTTATGTGAAAACTTTTTTGGTTAGAACAAAACTAAAAGTCTAATTTTCGCTTCTTTTTTTTGAACAAACGTTATAAGTTATGTTCGAACTTATCGGAATCGCCCTGCATTACCACGACCTGTAATTCAGATTTAGCTTTTTCCATAACTTGTTCATTGCAACTCTATTTTGCAATGAAATATCAATTAAAAATAAACCGGCTAAGACACGAACTGTAACTATTAATACAATTCTGTAAGCTTTAGCAATTCCAACAAAAGATTCTGCTCTGTCCAGTTATTAATGTTTGTCGGAAGAGACAGGTCATTCTGCCAGCCCATCCGACACACGCTTATAAATTTTATAGTTGAAAAAAAAATGTTTACCATATTTTGCAACCCTTTTGACATGCTCTGTCCCGAATTGCTGGCACAGAGCATAACATTCTCGTCAGCAGTTGCTACTCCAAAGATATCACCATCATGGAATCCACCATAGTCTTTCATGGGTTAACTTAAATTGTTGAAAGATTGCCAAGAACGCATTTTCTTCCGATTGAACTATGTTTACCATTTTCTCTTATGTTTAAACATTTTTCTCTAAATATGAATTTCTTTCACTCAACACTTCTTTAGAAGTCAACTATCTAGTAATTGATTATTGGAGTAATTCATTTAAGACTGGTATTATCATGATTGTTCTATCAATAATGACTCCGATTTTCCCAAGCTTTAGATACAAATTCTTTTCTGGAAGCATTCAGCAAAGTATAATATATAACTTTGATGTCGATGTTATAGGGCTTAGTATGCTTAACAAACACTTTGTGGAGTCCTTCCAACTCAAAGTTGTTTCGCCATTGGACATTTTCTTAAGATACATCAGATCAAACTCTTACTAAGTACGTCATATTAAAATCAAGTGCTGACACTATCGTTTAACATAATGCCAAAATTACGACTCTTAATCAGTAAATTCCAATCCAAACAAATATGAGTAAGATCAGGTAAACGAGATAAACTGGTTTATAGTCCATAATAATGTTTTTTTTTAATATTCTAGTTTATAGCAGTCTCGGTTTGCGCCATGTTTCCTCTGGCTCGAACTTTATCAGATTTGATTTAGGGGTGCTTCAGTTAACATGGTAAAAACTACTTAAATCTTTTAAATTTTTACAATTATTTAAAGATTATGATGAAAATCTTTAAATGTTATTCAAATTGGACATCTACTAAAGATATCAGAAAGAAACCGTGGTTTTATAGTAATATAATAATATAATAATATAATAATATAATAATATAATAATATAATAATATAATAATATAATAATATAATAATATAATAATATAATAATATAATAATATAATAATATAATAATATAATAATATAATAATATAATAATATAATAATATAATAATATAATAATATAATAATATAATAATATAATAATATAATAATATAATAATATAATAATATAATAATATAATAATATAATAATATAATAATATAATAATATAATAATATAATAATATAATAATATAATAATATAATAATATAATAATATAATAATATAATAATATAATAATATAATAATATAATAATATAATAATATAATAATATAATAATATAATAATATAATAATATAATAATATAATAATATAATAATATAATAATATAATAATATAATAATATAATAATATAATAATATAATAATATAATAATATAATAATATAATAATATAATAATATAATAATATAATAATATAATAATATAATAATATAATAATATAATAATATAATAATATAATAATATAATAATATAATAATATAATAATATAATAATATAATAATATAATAATATAATAATATAATAATATAATAATATAATAATATAATAATATAATAATATAATAATATAATAATATAATAATATAATAATATAATAATATAATAATATAATAATATAATAATATAATAATATAATAATATAATAATATAATAATATAATAATATAATAATATAATAATATAATAATATAATAATATAATAATATAATAATATAATAATATAATAATATAATAATATAATAATATAATAATATAATAATATAATAATATAATAATATAATAATATAATAATATAATAATATAATAATATAATAATATAATAATATAATAATATAATAATATAATAATATAATAATATAATAATATAATAATATAATAATATAATAATATAATAATATAATAATATAATAATATAATAATATAATAATATAATAATATAATAATATAATAATATAATAATATAATAATATAATAATATAATAATATAATAATATAATAATATAATAATATAATAATATAATAATATAATAATATAATAATATAATAATATAATAATATAATAATATAATAATATAATAATATAATAATATAATAATATAATAATATAATAATATAATAATATAATAATATAATAATATAATAATATAATAATATAATAATATAATAATATAATAATATAATAATATAATAATATAATAATATAATAATATAATAATATAATAATATAATAATATAATAATATAATAATATAATAATATAATAATATAATAATATAATAATATAATAATATAATAATATAATAATATAATAATATAATAATATAATAATATAATAATATAATAATATAATAATATAATAATATAATAATATAATAATATAATAATATAATAATATAATAATATAATAATATAATAATATAATAATATAATAATATAATAATATAATAATATAATAATATAATAATATAATAATATAATAATATAATAATATAATAATATAATAATATAATAATATAATAATATAATAATATAATAATATAATAATATAATAATATAATAATATAATAATATAATAATATAATAATATAATAATATAATAATATAATAATATAATAATATAATAATATAATAATATAATAATATAATAATATAATAATATAATAATATAATAATATAATAATATAATAATATAATAATATAATAATATAATAATATAATAATATAATAATATAATAATATAATAATATAATAATATAATAATATAATAATATAATAATATAATAATATAATAATATAATAATATAATAATATAATAATATAATAATATAATAATATAATAATATAATAATATAATAATATAATAATATAATAATATAATAATATAATAATATAATAATATAATAATATAATAATATAATAATATAATAATATAATAATATAATAATATAATAATATAATAATATAATAATATAATAATATAATAATATAATAATATAATAATATAATAATATAATAATATAATAATATAATAATATAATAATATAATAATATAATAATATAATAATATAATAATATAATAATATAATAATATAATAATATAATAATATAATAATATAATAATATAATAATATAATAATATAATAATATAATAATATAATAATATAATAATATAATAATATAATAATATAATAATATAATAATATAATAATATAATAATATAATAATATAATAATATAATAATATAATAATATAATAATATAATAATATAATAATATAATAATATAATAATATAATAATATAATAATATAATAATATAATAATATAATAATATAATAATATAATAATATAATAATATAATAATATAATAATATAATAATATAATAATATAATAATATAATAATATAATAATATAATAATATAATAATATAATAATATAATAATATAATAATATAATAATATAATAATATAATAATATAATAATATAATAATATAATAATATAATAATATAATAATATAATAATATAATAATATAATAATATAATAATATAATAATATAATAATATAATAATATAATAATATAATAATATAATAATATAATAATATAATAATATAATAATATAATAATATAATAATATAATAATATAATAATATAATAATATAATAATATAATAATATAATAATATAATAATATAATAATATAATAATATAATAATATAATAATATAATAATATAATAATATAATAATATAATAATATAATAATATAATAATATAATAATATAATAATATAATAATATAATAATATAATAATATAATAATATAATAATATAATAATATAATAATATAATAATATAATAATATAATAATATAATAATATAATAATATAATAATATAATAATATAATAATATAATAATATAATAATATAATAATATAATAATATAATAATATAATAATATAATAATATAATAATATAATAATATAATAATATAATAATATAATAATATAATAATATAATAATATAATAATATAATAATATAATAATATAATAATATAATAATATAATAATATAATAATATAATAATATAATAATATAATAATATAATAATATAATAATATAATAATATAATAATATAATAATATAATAATATAATAATATAATAATATAATAATATAATAATATAATAATATAATAATATAATAATATAATAATATAATAATATAATAATATAATAATATAATAATATAATAATATAATAATATAATAATATAATAATATAATAATATAATAATATAATAATATAATAATATAATAATATAATAATATAATAATATAATAATATAATAATATAATAATATAATAATATAATAATATAATAATATAATAATATAATAATATAATAATATAATAATATAATAATATAATAATATAATAATATAATAATATAATAATATAATAATATAATAATATAATAATATAATAATATAATAATATAATAATATAATAATATAATAATATAATAATATAATAATATAATAATATAATAATATAATAATATAATAATATAATAATATAATAATATAATAATATAATAATATAATAATATAATAATATAATAATATAATAATATAATAATATAATAATATAATAATATAATAATATAATAATATAATAATATAATAATATAATAATATAATAATATAATAATATAATAATATAATAATATAATAATATAATAATATAATAATATAATAATATAATAATATAATAATATAATAATATAATAATATAATAATATAATAATATAATAATATAATAATATAATAATATAATAATATAATAATATAATAATATAATAATATAATAATATAATAATATAATAATATAATAATATAATAATATAATAATATAATAATATAATAATATAATAATATAATAATATAATAATATAATAATATAATAATATAATAATATAATAATATAATAATATAATAATATAATAATATAATAATATAATAATATAATAATATAATAATATAATAATATAATAATATAATAATATAATAATATAATAATATAATAATATAATAATATAATAATATAATAATATAATAATATAATAATATAATAATATAATAATATAATAATATCATAATATCATAATATCATAATATAATAATATAATAATATAATAATATAATAATATGATAATATGATAATATAATAATATAATAATATGATAATATGATAATATGATAATATGATAATATAATAATATAATAATATTATTATAATATTATAATATAATAATAAACGACTTTATTATTTTAGGCGATTTTAATGATAATTTTTTATCAAAAGTTAATTGGGCTGGTTGAATTGTTAACTGATGCTATTGAGAAATTTATTCTTAAACTGATGATTAAAAAGTCGCATATGCGTAACGATCCATGGTTCACAAAATAACTTAAGCAATTAGAGGCCTTGCGTTATAAAGATCGCAGGAAGTAAAGGCTAACAGGGTTACATAGTGATTTTTTCAGTTTAAATCTTTACGTAGTCAATTTTCCTACCTAAACCGATTTCTGTACAATAATTACATAATTGACATAGAGGATGATTCATACTGTAATCCAAAAAATTCAGTAACAATCTATAATTTAGTTGCTGAAATCGGAAGCGTTTTTGTTAAAGATAACACACATATTCCAAAAGTGAACCGCTCAGAACTGGACATTTTAAAACTGGATATTTCAAAATAGGATTTGACAAAACCAGATAAGGTACAAAACTGGATATTTCAAAATTGGATATTTCAATACGAGATAAGGTACAAAACGACATATGGTACAACACTGGATATTTCAAAACAGGATATTTTGACATGTGATTTAAAATTAAAATGATTTTTTTAGGAAAGTTCTGGAATATGGCCAATTAGAAAGGAACTCAGCGAGTTCTTAACCGATTATGATGAAATTCGATATGTAGGATGAAAATGGGATTTTAAAATAATTTGTTGGAAAAGTTCTAGAATAAAACCAGTAAGGTTTCATACTTGAACATTTCTAAGGAGAGAAATAGAATTTTCCTTCACTTAATGTTTTTTTTTTCTTTAATTGTATAATTAAATTTGATTGTAAAACCTTTTTGGGAAAACCTCTGGAATATGGCCAATAAGGTTTTTATACTTGAATAATTTTAAGCAGAGAGATAGAATTTTCCTTCACTTAATGGTTTTTTTTAATTGGTTCTTTTCTCATCTTATTGAAATAATCATTGACTTGAAAAAATCATTTTAAAATCACATTCCCAACCCACATATAGAATTTCATCATAATCGGTTAAGAACTCACCAAGTTCCTCCCTAATTGACCATATTCCAGAACTTTTCCAAAAAATCATTTTAAAATTCCATTTTCATCCTACATATCGAATTTCATTATAATCGGTTAAGAACTCGCCGAGTTCCTTCCTAATTGGCCATATTTCAGAACTGTCCTAAAAAATCATTTTAAGTTTAAATCACATGTCAAAATATCCTGTTTGGAAATATCTAGTTTTGTACCATATCTCGTTTTGTACCTTATCTCGTTTTGAAATATCCAGTTTTGAATTATCCAGATTTGTACCATATCTCGTTTTGTATCTTATCTCGTTTTGAATTATCCAATTTTGAAATATCCAGTTTTGTACCATATCTCGTTTTGAACCTTATCTCGTTTTAAAATATCCAGTTTTGAATTATCCTGTTTCGTAAAATCCAATTGTAAAATATCCAGTTTCGACAGGTACCCATTCCAAAGGTATCTGGTGACTATTCAAAAATAGTTTTTCCAGTTTTTATTAAAGCGTTGTGCTGATGGATTTGCTGCTCCGTTATGCCTGTTATTTAACTCAAACAAGGCAAACGATTCCCAAACAAAGCAAATTTGCTGATGCTTGGAAAATACCAAATGTCATACCGATCTATAAAAATAGGTCCCGCACTGATGTAACTAATTATCGCTGTATTGCAATACTGTCTTCTATTCCAAAACTATTCGAGTCAATGGTCAATAATGTAATAAACTTCTACTCTAAGCAATAGATCAGCAGACGTTACCATGGATTTTTTCCAGATCATTCAACGGTAACTAATTTGGCCAAAATAATTTAGTCACTTCAGTTATCGCGGGTCTATTGATTTAGATCGATTTATACCGATTTCGCTAAAGCATTTGACAAACTTTACCATCGAATGTTATTGGAAAAACTTAGTAGGCTGGGTTGCAAATTTATTCTGTTAAATTGGTTAAGGTCATACTTAACAAGTGGGAAAATGTATGTCAATATTAACGATCATTAGAATGTTTTTGCATCGTCTGGTATGTCGCAATGAAGCCGTTTAGGCCTTCTATTATTTAAATCATTTATTAATGAAGTTGTTGATTGTTTTGAATATGCAGATTGTGTTTTATTTGCAGGCAGAGAGTCTCGGTCTCCAAACATTGGTCTCTTGGTGTAAATGTATTAGTGCTAAATTTGCACGTGATATTATTTGGGGTAAAGTAAACTGTGCCGACTTGCTTTTACATTTTAATTATTATGCTCCTCAACACATTTTTGAGTCCTCGTGTCCTTCTGCATATTCCGACTGCAAATAGTAACTAAGGCTACCATGGTCCTGCAGCGCGCATTCAACGTGATCTCAACACCGTAGCAAAATATTTTGACTTTCATATTTCCCGCGAAACTTTTAAAAAAGCATAACTAAGCTTATGTGTTAATAATTTTTTTTTTAGTTTGGTTGCTAGTTTTTAAGTATTAGAAGTATCAAGTACAACTAAAACTCTAATAAATAAAAAATGGTAATTTTCTGAAAATGGTTTAGAAACCCTGATTATTTATTTTTTTCGCATAATTAAAAATAGAACAATGATTTTGTTTCAACTATTCGTATACTAATTATCAATAAATGTTGATTACTTAACGGCCATTTAGAATTAATAATTCTAACAAACATGCAAAAATTAATTTGCAATATTTAGTTTATAGTATTTAACAATTCATAGAACTAGTTTACGACTGTATAGAATTATTCAAATATAGTAGTTCAAGGTTTAAATACCAGATTACATATTATAAGGCCGGAAAATTCATATTCCATTATGCATTATCGACTTTTTTTGGGTACATAACTGAAACATACATACATAATTAAATGGCGAGACGATTTAGACACATAAAGTATCCTTGACATTTAAAAATAAAAATATATACCATGTTAAAAAACCATAAATATAACAGACATTTTATTATTAGATTAATGGCCAAATTTTATGTTTCGCACAGAAACGAATATGTTTGAGGGAGAACAAGAAAGAAGCAAATCAGTTCAAAAAATTCAACAAAAAAGTTTTAACTGGCGGGACATAATAAAAATGTAGCAAATGCATTTTAAGGGATTGTTGACTTTAAAGGACGTTATAGATAATAAGAAATTTTTAGTAAAAATTTTCTTTCTTTCAAATATTCGAATTAAGAAAATATTATTGATTTCCGATTCCCAATAGAACTACTATATAAATATAGAAAATAAACAAGTGTAGAAATTTGAATTCAAGCACGCAATAGTAATATAAATAGATACACATATACCGCATGTACTTATATAACATAAGACCGGAATTAGTTAGAAATGCTGTTGCGTGCTTAGAAAATAATTAAAAAATATATATGTTTGTAAAACAATCGAATAACTGTTGTAAATGTTATTCGAATACACTTATGCTTGAAGATTTTGTCTGTGTATTTCTTACTGTGAATACATTGTTTACGCATATACGTCTGAGGAACGTAGAGTTATGGCAAATAACAAATAACTAAAAAAACACACTGGAGTCATTCTGACTAGACTGGATAAATTTGGGCAAACAGTGCAGGTGGTTATTTGAAGGACTGCTTTTTATGTTTTTAGAATAGATAACCAAAAAATAAAAATTTTACATTAAAAATTATTCCACTGTTCTATGCGCTCAAACCAGTTTCCGAGCACTTGAAGATGTTAATGGTAAAACATGAATTTTAAACGTCCACTCAGCTTACTTTTGATTCTTGTGAAAACTCAAATTATTATTGGGTGCTAAATCGACGCTTTGCAAAATGTTTTTCTTATTTCACACTTCTTGCAAATAAATTGTTGCATACCAGTTGTTCACTTTAGACAGCTTTGTTATATTTCAAAGAAATATAGCAAAGGAAGGAAAAAATAAATTGCTTATCACTATTAAGTCATGAATGGTAACGTTTGTTGTCAATGCCTCTAGTTCCTTCTTGTGGACTTGAATTGAAGCCACAATATTCCTAAGGTTGATTTAATGCCTGTGATGTCCATTTGTGCTATATCACTCAAATTAAATTGAGGTTTAAAAAAGAGCTCCAAGTTAATATACTAAGAAAACTATGTCCTGCTACTGTAACCGTATCTCCTTTTAAAAACGCAAGATAGATTCAGTGTTGGAATTCCTTCCCCTTCGATGAATGATTGTGTTGTCCCAATCACTCGATTCTTGGACTTAATTACAAATATCTCTGCGTTAGATCTTCGCAATGGAATACATATAGAGTGGTTGTGTTCATCTTCCTGATCTCACAGCTGGTCGGTAGATGTACAGGTTTTTTGATAAATTGTATCTCACAGTTACTTGTGTTCGCCTTGAATTCGTATAGTGAATATAGATCTGCGCGGTTTACTACATCTCTTTTCGCGAATCAATTGTGAGGTTATTGCCATCGGTTGCAGTAAGCGATTTCTCTTTTGCTGGGGCCGATACTTTGGATTGCTCTTTGGTAGAGAGAATTTCCTAGGCCGCGTATTGTAACGACTCGAACTTTAGCATCTGCTCCCGGATGCGTGTCAACAATTTGAGGTCGTACCCGTTTTGACGGTGGTAAATTGTCTTCAATTTGAAGTATTAGATCACCGATTTCGAGATAAGGTTTTGACTGTAGCCATTTCAGAAGTTTTGTTTGAATTTTTCTTAAATTTGTCACCTAGTTAGTCTGTGGATGCTCCAATTCTTTAGATTTCTTTCAGGTACTGTTGTTATCGACGAACCTATCAAAAAGTGGCCAGGTGTGAGTACTTCAAAACCAGTTATGTCATTGGACAATAAACATAGGAGCCTTGGATTTAACACGGCTTCTATTTGATTTAAGACTGTCGTTAACTCTTCGTAAGTATAAGCATTCTATTTCCCACGATCTTTTTCAGATGTGTTTTAACTTACTTTATGCCTGCTTCCCATAGTCTACCGATGTGTGATGATGCAGGTGATCGAAAGTGCCAGATTTTTTCCTATATCGCTGCAAACGATATCGCTAAAAGTGAGTCGTTTTAGAACAGCAATGAACGCCTCTGTTTTGAGTTCTGTCACAACCTCTATATGCATATAGCTTTAGCTAAGAAACAAACAAATATCGCTATGTAGGCTTTATAAGTTTTACTTTCTCTTCCATTGCTCGTTTTTATGTACGAAGAGCCTACGTTGTCAACTCCTGTATGTGAGAATAGTTAAGATGGCTGCATTCCCATAAGCATTCCTATAAGGAGACGGCAAGATACCCATAAGGTGACTGCCACGTGGCTGAAGATTCTCTTCATAATTTAATAATGGTTAATTAAGTCTTCCATCTATTCGCAGTATTCCAATTTTATCGAGGAATGGGCTTAACTGCAGTAACTTGTTCGTGTTGTTTATTTGGTTGCCCTTCTTAAGCTGCGTTTTCTCAGCATAGAAACAGCTGCCTTTGTGCCATATTAACAAATGTTTGATAAGGTAAATGGTATATAAAGTTGTTAGTGCCAGTCGTATATAATACTAGTAAATATCTGTAAAGGTTCAATGCAACAATTGAATCCTTATAATTTATTGATTGCACATAAATTTATTGATGAGTTAATTTTATGTTTTTTAAGTGTCGTGACATTTTTTCTGTGCTCCGAGTCTTTGTCAAACTTAATCCGCCACTGCTAACATAATTCGATTATCCTTAGAAGATGCTGCAATAAAGAAAACCATGTTTCCATTTAAAAAACAAGTGACCTTGAATTTACCTTGAAACGTACTCTTTTCTATATAAGGCTGGGGCATACATTTATTTGGTTGTCTCACATTTCCTGACCGTGTATATGTGTTGCTTTAGCCTATTTATATGTCTATATGTATGTCCTGTAATACATCTATACATATGCAGTCGCCCAAACATGCACATAAACACACATACATGAAATTCATACATATATGTTTATACGTACACGTACCTTCATCCACATACATATATACGTATAGGGATAAAACGATCCAGTTACCAGATGTCGGTACACAATTCTAAACTAGCTGTATCAATGAATAATCTATTATCAATTAATGACTATAAATAAGATTATAACGTTTCTACTTAAGACTACCGCCTTTTAAGACTACCACCAATTGATTCGGAATAGACTTTACATTAATTTATTTGAGAAGCGCGAATATAGGCGTAAATACTCGGATTTACCTTTTCATTCACCTTGCTAATTCCAACTTCAGGTTGGTACTGTTCTAAAAAAAATTAAAATGCTAATCTAATCTGGAATAAAATCATTTATTAAATTTTATAAGTAACGTAAACATAAGTCTTCTTATAAGTAACTGAAAAATTTAGATCTGATGAACTAAACTCCAATTATATCTAAAAACTTCCGGCAAATCAAACATAATAAATTGGATGTCATTAATATCTTCAAGCCGTAATCTCTAATAAATAAATACATAAATAAATTTGGATATCACCTGAAAATTCAAAAGTAAAACAACACTCTTAAAACACGTTACAACACTCACACAAAACTCAAAAATGTATATTAATTACAGATTCACAAAAATTATTTAGCACAAAAGTTAAATGAAATAACCGTTAAACTGACGAAATACGTCATTCTAATTGCAATAAACCTAATAATATAAGGTTAAGTCACAAAACTCTAAAATATTATTATATTATTTACATATTCAAAAAAACTATGTATTTAACACCAAAATCAAATAAAATAATCGTTTAACAAAATACGTCATTGTAATTACAAGAAAAACCAATTGATATCCATTTTAATACACAACAAAACTGTAAAATGTATATCCCTGCCAACAATGATAGTATTAAGTCTCAAAATTTAAAAAAAAAATCGATATCGATATCGATTTATATCAATCGGATATCACAAACCTTAAATCACATTATTATCAATCTAACATTTAATTTTTGCGTTAAATATTTCCCACCCAACAAAAAAAAGTGCTTAAAATTATTTCAAATGATTGATTTACTATCTTATATTAAAATTAGCGGTCGAATAGGGTTTCCAGTATCTTATACGCTTTAACAGATTTGACCAAATACATCGTATATACTGACTACCTTACTAGTGATGTTTTCTAATATACACTAATACATATATTCAATGTATCAAAGTTCATAATTAAATTAGTATAAAACGAAAGTAAAAAAAAAATATAAATATTTCAAGTTCGCGTTCGATTCATAATTTAGTTCAATTCACATGTGCAACATGTGAAACCAATCAAAAATCTATGTATAACAACATAATTATATAAGGTATGTATTCTTAACATATTAAATTGTCGATTACATAGCTAGGGAAGAATGTGCACGCACAAATATTATTTTTTTGTGCCTAAAGGTCATTGCATTAACCCTATCCTACTGATAATGAATAACAAACAAATTTTCGATATCATCCACACTTTGCGTACCATATACATGTACACTATTCTCTACATTTTTTAAAAATATTAAGTTAGTCTAATTGTATCATCGGTCGATATCGAATGTGTAATGTAGTTGTCGTCTAATTTTATTTTAGTTGAAAATAAAAAATTATCTTATCAACAAGCTATATAAGAAACTATTTTTAATTTTTTAATGCAAATAATATAAAATTGATCGTATAAATAACTGATCATCGTGAGTTCAAAATACTTAAATAATTAAATTTAAGTGACTTACAGTGAAATTGTGTTTGTGACAAATTTAAGTGTATCTACTAGTATTATATTTAAACTATCGATAGAAAAAACTATAATGTTAATGTTAAAACGCATACCTTCATTATCAGCTGATTTGTCTATATAATATAATTCTTTGTTCAAATTTGTTGTGTACATTTGTAGTGATTCCAAGAATTTGAACCACATTTTCTGAATGACAATCAATTATATTGTGTTTTTTGTTGTGTTTGAATAGTTCGATATTGCATTTTTCAATATGTTTGTATTTGATGAAGTATCGGATTCTAATTATGATCGATCGTTAAAATTTACTTGTAAAAAGTTCGAAACCAGAATAAATGTGTTGCACAAATGCAATATATAGATTGCTCATCTAACAGATTCAAATATAGTTTTTACATTTGTAATAGAATTCTCTTTTGCTGGAGTGAGTAACCAGAGCCGTGCGGTCCTATGGCGCAAATGCGCGAATTTGCCAGGGGCCAGTCTTTTTCATTATATTTATATTGATATCCGTTGATTGATTGATTGATTGATGAAACTTTTGAGACCAAGCTCCAAGCAAGTGTTCCGGATAACGCCGATCCTATTTCCACAGCATTTTTTTATTTAACAAACTATAGGACGATAGGATAGGAGAGATTGTCATGTATTTATATTTCTATAGATATATTTCCATGCATGACAGAAATGACCCGGTTTCAGCCACCTCATGATCATTATAGAACAGTTCTCTTCTACAGGTTTTTGTGGAGTAGGGAAGTTAAGTTATGTTAGTAATGGCAACCACCGTTTTATAGCAATTACAAAATTTACTCGCATGAAAATACATTTATATTTACTTTAAATCTATTTATATTCACTTTAACACTGAAAATATTGCAAATAGAATTTTATTAAAAAAATTAAACGTTTAAATTCGAACGAATCCACCGTTTTATAGCAATTACAAAAACTACTCGCATGAATATCCTATTTATATTCACTTTAACACTGAAAATATTACAAATAGAATTTTATTAAAAAAAATTAAACGTTTCAATTCGACCGAATCCACCGTTTTATAGCAATTACAAAAAGTACTCGCATGAAAATTCTATTTATATTCACTTTAACACCGAAAATATTACAATTAGAATTTTATTAAAATAATTCAATGTTTAAATTCGACCGAATCCACCGTTTTATAGCAATTACACAAAGAACTCGCATTTATATTTATATTCACTTTAACATGAAAATATTACAAATAGAATTTTATTAAAATAATTTAACGTTTAAATTTGATCGAATCCACCAAATGTTTGTTTTATAGCAATTACACAAAATACGCGCATGGAAATCCTATTTATATTCTTTTTAACACCAAAAATATTACAAATTGAATTTTATTAAAAAAATTAAACGTTTAAATTCAACCGAATTCACCGTTTTATAGCAATTACAAAAAGTACTCGCATGAAAATCTTATTTATATTCACTTTAACACCGAAAATATTACAATTTGAATTTTATTAAAATAATTCAATGTTTAAATTCGACCGAATCCCCCGTTTTATAGCAATTAAAACGTTTCAATTCGGTCGAATCCACCGATTTATAGCAATTACAATATGTACTTACATGAAAATCCTATTTATATTCACTTTAATACCGAAAATATTACAATTAGAATTTTATTAAAATAATTAAACGTTTAAACTCGACCGAATCCACCGTTTTATAGCAATTACACAAAGAACTCGCATGAAAACTATTTATATTCACTTTAACACTGAAAATATTACAAATAGAATTTTATTAAAATGATTTAACGTTTAAATTTGATCGAATCCACCATTTTATAGCAATTACACAAAATACTCGCATGAAAACCCTATTTATATTCTTTTTAACACCAAAAATATTACAAATAAAAATTTATTCAAATAATAAAACTTTTAAATTCACCTTAGTTAAACAAACGACAATTACCAAATTGAGTGGTTATTCTGACTGGTCACATTTGTTGTGGGACTTGAAATCACAAGAGACAGATCGCCAACATTTAAAAAAGGAACGAAATTGATTCACGATTAAAAACTAATAATATGATTAATGCTGCCATCATCCTATACGTGCTTTGAATGCGCAAGTTCATAAATGGCAAGAAATATTGAAACGAAATATTTCTGTCTTGCAGTTTCTTGCATCGCAGTCGTTAGCCTTTTAGGAATCAAGTTAAAAATTATATTATGTTTAAAGTTACGGAATTTTGTTAAATTATTCGAAATTCTGGCGAAATTATTAAACGAAATTTCGAAATTCTGGCGAAAAATTAACTGGTACATAGTTAATAAAGTCAAGAAGAGTAAATACTATTTAATATAATTTTAGATTGTACTCCCGATAGGAGGCACGTTGAGCAAATGACGCTAATTGTAAGATGTGTTGTGAGCAGTGATGAATTCCAAAACATATATGGACTTTATCATAACCGTTCTCTTACCTCATAACCATTCTCTTAATTTAATTTCAATGTTGCAACATTGATTTTCAACAAGCCTTTAGTCAAACAAATTTGCGCAACAAGATGGAAAAGCAGATTATCTGCCCTAAAGCCTGTAAAATGTCATCTTGAAGAAATATACGAGACTACTTAGCATCCATTTAGATATTAATCGAGACAGCCACACGAAATGTAAAGCAGGAACCTTAGCCAAAAGCTTTTCTTCATTTAAATTTATTTGTAGCCTCAAAGTTATGTGATACGATATACTATCAAAAATTATGTGTTTCGATTAATGCAAAATCCGTAATTGATTGTGTTGCGAACAGTTGCATGTTTCCTGTATGTAATCAAAGAAGCAAAAGTAATTTGCTGAAGCCATTGAAATTAAATATTATTTTCCTGCAATTTCAACTGTTCGGCCTAGACAGAAAAAATAGAGTTGTGATTATGAATCCGAAGACCATCCAATTTTGGACCCTTTTTTTAAAAAATGACTTCAATTATCGACACAGCCATTAATTCAATTACAGACAGATTTAAACAAATGAAATCGCATACTACAACTTACATATTTCTTTATAATATATTTGATTTCAAAAACAAAACCGCTCGAAAATTGTAAAAATGTGTAAAGATTCAAAAGTAGTATTAACTGATGTAGATAAAATAGAAGTTACAACAAACGTCATGGCAAAAGTGATAATAAAAGGAACAAAAGTATGTAAATAAATCATTAATCTTACGTCTATCGTCTCAAATGGAACCTAAGAAATTTCTTAACTTTTTACAAAAAAAAACCCCAAATAATAACAGTTTTCCCTAATTTATCCATTAACTCAAAGAGTTAGTTCTAATAAATAACTCAAATAGTTAAACATATTAGTTTTTAAATAAAAAACGGTGATATTTTCGCTCTTACGCTCCAGGCACTAAACTATTTCAGCACGGCCCTGTGTGTAACCCAATGTTTCGTTCCATAGTTGATTAAACCAATTTACTAATTTTAATTTGGTAATTTCATCAGGTCATGTGGCCTCGAACTTTGAAGTTGTCGAACTTTTTTATGCTAAAACCTGATTTTATGTATTGCGACATTTTATGTTTTTTCTTTTTGACCCAAAATACACACTGCCGCATATCCATCTCTTATTTTACTCAAAAAAGCTTATTGGAAACTGAGGTCACCGGATTTTTAACATTAAGGTTACCTTCTACTTTTTCTTTTAATTCTTTAAGAGTTGCTTATTTCAAGCTTATCTAAGTTTCTAATCTAAGTTTTTTTTGAGATGATCCACCAATAGAAGGTGTCTTTGGGACTTATTGCTTCAGTCCTCATCCTCCTTTTTAAGTGTCGGTTTTTGAAAACTTTTGAGTTTTTTTAAAGTATTACTTTATTGATTGATATTCTTGTACGCTAATACATATTTATACAATGATTCTTAAGCTAGTTTTAACTTTGTATATAGTTGTAAAAAAACTTATTTACATAAATGACAAATAGCTATTGTAATAACCTAATAACCATGTAATTAGTTAAGTTTGGCCTTGTCATGAAAAATAGAAAAACAACTAATTACATGGTTTAATTATTAAAATTTTCATTTAAAATTTAAATATTATTTAATTGTTTTCTTAAAAACTATGCTTAAAACTAAAAATTTATTTAATTTAGATTTTTATTTTTAATTTTTTTTTTCATTTTTATTTACCTATTTTTCTTAATGCGTGATTTACATTCATTGAAATCGACGTCTGCAAAAAACATGAGATACAACATTGTAAAATTGTTCAAGTGCAAAAAAGAAAACACAACTTCTGCAAACAAGAATCGACATATGTAAGCCGAGAAACGAACCGAAAAATAATGATGTCGATATCGAATTTTTTAGTTGTGAATCGACATCTTTTATTAAAAACAGACGACGATACACTGTTAAATGATTTTGAATTTTTTTTGATTGTAAGTGAAAATTGCCTTTAAGAATATATATATATAGATATTCAATCAAAGATTATTAATTTGTACATAAAAACATGTATGCAAATCCTAAACATGCGCCAATTTTGTATTTTCATTTTTTTAAAGTATTATACAAAAACAAATGAGGTTATATTATCGTTTTGAAATGTCAAAATGAACGGTATATAATTGACTATAGCCAAAAAAATTATAAAAAACTATTTTATTTTTCTCATATTTTCCATAGTATTTTATTTCTCATGCTATCTCGTTTTAAATACCTGCATCTTGAAAATATCGCCCATAATTCTAAAATTTTCGAATCAATTTGTGCTTGTGCCGGAATTGAACGTCAGAAGGTTGTATGTTGCCTAGTGATGATACAAATTGGGTACTAGATGTGTAAAATTTTGATGTGAGTTTGGTGATAAATTTAGAGATGGTAGGAATATTTGCTAAATAGTGGAGATCATGAATAGGAGTGGATTTAGGTAATGATAGAGCTGATCTGATGCATCTATTTTGTACTACTTCGGTTTTGTTAATATGGGTTTCAGCTGCGTTAGCCTAAAGTGCGTATGTAGATGTTAGTATAGGTCTAATGGCCACTTTGTAAAATTATAAATTGTTAGTTTCGTTAAATTTTGATTGCAAATGAAAAAGTGCGTAAATGGAGTATAAGGCTTTGTTAGCTATACTAGAATTTATATGAAGTTTGAGTGTTAGATGGATATCCAAAGTACAACCAAGGTATTTGCCATTGAATGGCTAAGTTATCAACATCCAATACACTAGTTGCCGCTTTATATTTGATGATTTTTGAGTTAGCGAATATGACGGCTTGGGTTTTGATCGTATTAACCTTGATTTCCCAAAGTTTATAAAACTGTAGAAAGAGCCTCTCTACCAATCTTTTAGATAATAAATGAAAACCACCTTTGGTGATGGAGGACAATTCTGCGGCATCGCCCGGAAAAACAGCCAATTGGAAAGTTTTGGGAGCGGGTAGGTCGTCGGTGAAGATATTGTAAAGAATTGGATTGAAAACTAAAGCCCTGCGGAACACTTGATGGAATATCGACTATTCCTAAAGATACTCCATGTATATGAGCATGCAAAAAGCTCTTATGCCGGTATGGTTGGATTATTTTGTGTATAAAGATTGAAAATTGTTTTTCGATATCAAGCATGAGTCCAGTAGACTTATTCATGTTTGATATTAAAGCAAAATGTTTACCAATTCCAACTAGTTGGTATTGAGCAGAATGACCCGATCGAAAAACGGACTGGTGGTCAGTTATAATTTTAAAACTTTCTATGTAAAAAATATTCTAGTGAGGATGGTTCGTTCGATGACTTTTTATAGAACTGGAAGGGGACTGATTGGCCTATAGCTAAAGACACATGTGAAGATGGCTTATTATAAATTGGGATAACTTTACCGTGTTTTCGCATACTAAAAGAAAGTAAAAAAGGCGAATACATGCATTTAATATTGCTAATATTAAATGCATACATGATGCCTATTTTTGGGCCTATTTTATTGCTAATTAAATACGTTTTGTTAGTTTATTTATGTTAGTTTCTATATGGATTCTGAGCTTGAAAGTAAATTTGGGTCCCAAGTCAAATTATTATGGATGTAACAACCACAAAATGATTTCCATACGATTTTCCGTCGAACTGGAGCTGAAGGTATTATTATTGGACTATGACCTAGTTCAAAAAGAATCGGACTATGGTTTGATCACAAATCATTTATGGATTCTATATTAATGATTTTTAAATAAGAAACGTTTGAGTTCTTTCGTCGCTTTTCCTTACCAACTTTCTACCTTCCATTTATGTTAAGCACCTCCATATTTTGGAAAATGGAGGTGCTTGCGGACACAGCATACAGTGTATTATTTGATTAAGTTGTTCCAATGCGTCTGCCACTGCATCAGTATGTTCGTGAGCCACCAGAATACAATTCACATTTTAATGTTTTGTCTGCTGCCTACAATTATATATCATTTGTTGTCGTAACTCTATAGATCTCCAATAAGCGTTTTAAGTGACTTTTAGTCGGCACATCTCTGCCTTTTGTATATACCTGAGACATGCTTGTCTAAACATTTTACAGACCTTGGATCCTGACCACAATGTCTTTGAGTGTGATTGAATCGCTGACATTTTTTCTCAAGTAATTTCAGTAAATTTCTTGTTTGGTCATAGGTCAGTTGGTGGCTTAGGTCAATCATCAAATACGAGTTAGAGGCCGGTTGGCTGCATAGATGAAATACTGTTAGCGTGAATTTTGGACATAAGGGTGGCTGTTTATGAAGATTATATAAAAGAGTTTTATTATAGCCATTTATAGGGATGGGTTTTATGCATTTTGTTTACTAGTTGCGATATATTTGAAATTTTGATTAAAACAGGTTTTTACTTTATACAAAAACCCCTTTGCCACTTCTTTTTGTCATTTTCTCCGTGATTGAGTGATTAACTACTTCTCCGTAATTGGGTGATTGTCTACCTTTTTGGATTAGCTTGAATCTTGAATAGGACGTTTAATACCATTATGGTTAAAATTATAATCTTTGTCCAAATCTAGAACTATAAATTACATCGGTAGATTTTTGATTCGCATGTGGAGCACTTAATCAAACATTACTTATTTTTTCGTGTTTCAATTTCCCAATGCGACAATTCATACAATGTGACTCAGTTATGTTAAGCTAATTTGAGAGATATACTCCAGAACATAATGTTAAGCAGTGAAAAGTTCTTCATTGCTAATTTTATTTGCTTACAATTATTTTATTAGGCACCTTTGGCACAAACACCGCAAACGCGTGTCGGTTGCGTCAATAAACGCAATACAGTTCAAAACTTTGTGAACCGTTTTAAACCAGTGTCTTGCTTTGTCGAAGGAAGTATATAAATTAATGATTCTCTCGAATTGACCTGTGGGACCTATTATAACTAGTTTTAAATAATCAAAAGTGTAACTAGTCACAAGCTGTGCTTTTAAAAAGCAACATTTTAAACATAAAAATTTTTCTCAATTTATTAATTCTAAAAAATGGTGTATGGGTAAAAATTCAGCTGTGGAACATATGTTCATTTTACGTTTCTCGTTGTATATGACTGGCACTAAAGTATTTGCACTGTATGAGAAAATATGTGGAACATAAAAATTTTGTTTTTTAAAAGCATTCCTAACAATTTAACTTCATTAAACAATAAGTGGAACACATTAATATTTTACTGGTATTGTTAAATCTAAAAAATGATAAATATATTTTTACATTCTTTTGTGGAACTTATGTTTACCATTCATTAATACATTTTAATAGTAACATGTGTGGAATCTGTTATGATCCTTTAATTTCACTTATGATTATTTAAAAATACGTTTAATGGACTTACTGTTTATGCTAATGATTGACGAGTTAAGGTCGTCACTAAAAGAGTCTACACACTATGATTTCTTCAATTATTATTTTAAAATCAATGTAAATAAACAATAATTTAGCATGTTGTATATGTAGACGCATTTTTCCGTCTGAATTACAAAGATTTTGTTTACCTACAAGACAGCATTTATGATATCACCACATACACAACATAGTATAATATGATATCATCATAGATATATGAAAACCGATTTTTTTCTATTTTAAATTCAAAATTAAACATTACATTATTGAAAAAGAACAAAAAATTATTAATTTTTAGGTGTTTAGTTTTTAGGAAAAGGGTTTCCCATCAAAGGCATCTAAACCTTAATTTAGAATAACATAATAACTATATATCAATGTGTCATATAAGATAAGAATATTTAACGCAATAATCGACTAACTGATTATCTACTTTAATCTTATTGAAAGCAGAAGTAACCAATTTCTGAAAGACAAAATACGTTAAGCGCCCATATTGGAAAACACTGTATGTTCAATGTACATACACTATATATACATTTATAATATTATTGATGTGTCGCTGCCGCACCATATGAACCATATAGTTATACGGTAGCTTAGCAAATGCACGGATGTCTCCGTAAAAAAGTGTGTGTGTAAACTAGTGATAAAAAATATTTACTATTGTGTAATCTTTAATGGGTTTTATTTGTGATTAAACTTTGTGTTACAGTGTTATAGTTTACAACCGACATTAGTGATTTACTACCTACGCGTTCAGTAATAATTAAAAATAATTATTTGTTTGAACTTTTGAACAATATAAATTTAATTAGTGTTTCGAAATTATAAGACTATTGCCTTTCGAAACTGTTTGTCAATTTTCAATCAGTTTTACTTGGCCGTTGCGACAAAAGTAAATAACTTCTTTAAAATCAGACAACGTTTAGAAATATTTTGAGCCTCCAAACGTGTAGTAGATGCATAACTTTTGATATCATCTGATCATATATGCAATTACAATAAGAATAAAACAGAACAATTTGTTCATTTGTAATTTTTTTCTTTGTAAACTTAACAAGTATAGTACCAAAAATAGTGATGCTGTATTGGGGGTCTGTATCAACCTAAAAAAAAAGTCTCACATTTGCTTACGTTTAGAAAAAACTTGTTTTGGCACTTAAACTAGATCAATTGACCAAATCACTTTCCAACTTCGAACAGTCAATCTGTAACTGTAGCGAAATTTTGAAAACCACCTGACCGGTATACTATTGCAGCTTAATTTATCTAACTTGTCGACAAATATAGCATAAATTTAGTTACACATTTAGACTGTAACATAGGTGAAACGGTTATATAGGTGAAATGGATAAAAATAATAGAATCACTAAAGTGAAGACAAGTAGCGTAGTTCCTAATAAGAATTGGGGAAAACTTTGTGACCCGCACTCTTACTGACATTTAAGTGGGATGGATTAAGTATAATTTGTAAAGGCCAAACATTTTAGTTTGTAAATTTCTTGGTTTGTGCAAAGTTTGATTGAAACTTATTGACCATGTTGACTGAAAATTGAAAGCAAGTGTATAAAGTTTAAACGAAATTTGAACAAAGATAATTAATATGATTGATAAAAAATTTAGTTTGATTGAAATTTGACTGACTTATTTTTGAAAAAAATTATATATTTTTGGTTTCAAATCGAATCAAATCCGGTTAATATTAATGTCGATTTCGATTGATGCCGCTTTCATAAAAAAATTCTGCAGAATTTTTTTAGTAATATTTCTTCGGCAAAACATGACGGAATTAAATATTGTTTATCTTTTTTAGTAAATTCCGAAAGTTTATTTATTACTAAAAAATTACTAAAAAAGATAAACAATATTTAATTTCCGTCATGTTTTGCCGAAGAAATATTACTGAAGAATTCTGCAGAATTTTTCTATGAAAACGGCTTGAAGAATAAAACTTGCACTGTGCAAAAAGGGTACTCGATTTACCCTGATTATGTTCGATTGATGAAAAAAAATTGCTCTGACAGCTAATTTGACAGCTCTAGTGCAAGTTTTACTACTCGAGGTTTTTGGTCGAGTAACCCCTACTTTACACACACCAACAAATATATTCTGTTTATTTGTCAATAAATAATTTGACGGTTAATTTGTTTTGCGGAAAATTTGAAATGTAATTTTGCATTATATTTTGTGTGTAATTTTTATTCAATTGTGTTTTTGTTAATTTTTCTGTTAATTATTGTTAGTTTTATATTAGAAATTTTGGTAGTCAATAGATTTTGACAAAATACATATTTTGACAGATCACATAAACACATGCATAAAGCTGTCAGAGTAATTTTCATGTTCGTTTGATTGAAAAAATCAGTGTACTCGACCAGAGTGGGGTAAAAAATCAATCGAAATCGACATAAGTATCAAATGCAAAAAATAAAAATCACCTTTTTGCAATCAATATTTCTTTTTTTTTTCATAAATTTGTAAAATCTACTGAATATTACACTTTATGTTAGTTCATATCTAATTTACAGTCAAATTTTACTCTACGGCTAGTAACCCACCAAATCAGACAAAAACATATTTGTCTTAAATCGATTTGCGCCAATGTCACCTACGATTACATGGCGTTATGCACACTAAGTAAAACAAAACTAAAAACTGTTTTGCTTTACTCAGTGTGCATAAGGCCCTGTAGGTAACTTTGACAATCGTAGGTAACTTTGACGCAAGTCGGTTTATGACATAAGAAAAAAACGTTTTAGTCTGATTGGGTTTTAGTCTGTAAGTTATACAACATTTTCGGTATTTGTGCCTTTGGTACTAGCAGCTTCATTCCTTTGAACACTAAACCGTTGTAATATGATATTTCCTCTCTCAAATTCCAATATGGTTTTACCCATTCATGTATCTCAGCTTAATTGTTTGGTCAACCTGACATTGTTACTTTAATCAGCTCCTGGGTTTCTTGGTCGTGCTTCGTGGCTTCTACCATTTCACGTTTCGCATCTTTTGAGAAATCAATCGCAACATATACTTGTAGCTCTTCTTCCTCTTCCGACTCATTATTTACACAGTCTCTACTTAGGATATCTGCTATGTGTTGACTAAGTAGTCCCTTTTACATACACTACCGTTGGCGAATATTGTTTTATGTCAAACATAATACGTTGTAGTCTAAATGATGCTGACTGTAATCGTTTTTTATATTTATGCTCAAGTGGCTTGTGATCACTTACAATTCTTAACTTCTTTCCGTAGACATACTCATGAAACTTTCCACATGCCCATCTTATCGCTGCTGCTTCTAACTCTATTGGTGGATAGTTTCGTTGACTTTGGCGTAACACTTTAGATGCATATGCCACAGGCTGTCCATTTTGAAGTCTACTTGAAGTTACGTCTTCATTCGTATAGAATTTCAATATAGGAGTACTTGAATGATAAGATTTCTTAGTGGTTTTGTAATCGCTGACAAATTCGGTACAAATTTCGATAAATACGTTGCCATTCCTAATAGCCTTTGTAATTCTTTGACGTTTACTGGTCTCTTTAGATTTTTAATCGCAGCTATTTTATCAGGATCAGGTGACAAACCACTTCCACTCAACACATGAATTTGACTTCACTTGCTCCAAATATACATTTGTCTATGTTCAATTTTAATCCAGCTTCTTCTACTTTTTTCAGTATTTTATTTGTGATGATTTCTAGTTGTTTCCTATTCTCAGCATGAATAAGAATATCGTCCATGTAACATTCTACGTTTTCAAGATTGCCTAAAATCTGATTGATTAGATCTTGAAATACCTCAGGAGCCGATGACTGTCCAAATGGTAATCTCTTGTATGAATACGTGCCCCATGGTGTTCCCATTGTCAAGTATTTTTCTATACGACTTGATACCCTTATATTTTAGTCTAATATTGTAAACAACTTGGCTTTCTCATTCTGGTTACCATTTTTTCGATTGTCTTTAACGAATGGTATCTTCTTACGATGTTGTTGTTCACATCAGTAGGGTCCAGATACACCCGCAGTCTACCTTCTTTCCTCACCACTACCATTGGTGATACGACTGGTGTTACTTAATGAACTTTTGCTAACACTCTCATTTTCATCATATTTTCAATTTCAGCTTTGACCTGTTCCTTAATTGCTAACGGAACTTTTCGAACTGGCTTGATTTCGAACTTTGAATGTTTAACCAAATCTTTATCATATTCATAATTATTCACGCAGCCTAACCCGTCAAAAATATTATTCTGCATTCTTAATTCCTCTACTCGTACAATCAGCTTTTCTCGTTCACATGCCTCTTTCCCTAATATTGGTGTGACATTTGCGTTGACTACTTTAAATATTAATTTTATCATTTTGTTTCTCACTTGACAATCGACTTCGACCTCGCCTACATCTACGTTGTTGTTTCCAAACCCTATTATTCGTCGGGTGTTTGACTTGACAATTCTGATTCCTAGCTTATCGACTAAATGTTTAGGTAATACGTTGCACTGTACATCCGTATCCAACTTTGCTTTAATCTTCACTTGATTTATTCGGATTTCTTCGACCCAATTCCTATCTTCATCCACTTTAATTTCACTATTTTATCCGATATTTTCAGATTTTTTTTCCGTTTTTTACTATTTTTACTTTTATTCTGACACCATGTAATGTTAGTTGAAACACACTTGTTGATAGTGAAGTTAGAACTAATCGTCTTTTAGTATATTCATTTACTTGACATTATGACCCTATCAACCATGGTGGGTAATGCTCATATGATTACAATATTACATTCATATGTTCAAGCCTCTATGTTAACATGGTGAAGTAGCCGTTGTTTATGACTTTTAGCAGATTTCATAATTTCGCTTTTGATGGGTTCTATGCCCAGATCTTTGTGGATGTCGCTATTTCTGACAAACCATGATGCGTTGATGATATTTCTTAGCACTTTATTTTGGAATCGTTGGATAATATTCATGTTGTTCTGCTTGGTATATCCCGTCAGCTGTACACGATAAATCCAAACAGGCTTTAATATTTGCTTATAAAGCAGAAGCTTTTTAGGGATTGATAGAAGAGAGTTTCTTCCCAGAGTTTCGTTGAAAGAAAACTTTTTTACATGAGCTGTCCAACGAAATTTACCGTCTAATGGCATACCAAGATCTTTGGCATATTGGTTATTCTATGCACTTGATCAATAGTTGAGTGCTCACTGCGAAAACCAAATTAGTGAGTCAGAATTAGGTTATTTTTTTTTCAATTATTAGTTTGAGTCTTTTTAACAGTCATTTTTCAAAGAGTTCAGACATTACCGACAGCAACTATATAGGTCTATATAATGTTATTAGATGTGGTGGTTTTCTTGGTTTGGGAAGCTTTTTCTTTGTTTTTCCTTGCCCATGTTCCATCTATTTTCCTGATTGGATGAATCGGCATTATTGGCCTTTTTTGAGTTTAAGTTGCTTTCCAGAGCGAATAATCCGTATTACTGTCATTCGTCAATTTACTTAAGTAGAAAATAACTGACTCATTTTTTAATTTCTGAATTTCTCTTGTTAATTGCTGAGTAAGACTGTTTAGTTTTTTTTGTCTGGTGGAGCTCTAGTTTGGTGCCACTTTTTTCTGGATTTGCGTTTATCCTAAGGAAATTTCTAATTCTATTGGATAGCTATTTCCTTTTAGCCTTGATTTGATTTCTGGAGTACTTACCCATGCTGATTATTGAATATCCGTAATCAACTTTTCCACTTCTATGTCCAGTTAGTCCATAGTTTTTAAAGGAACTTTCAAAAGTATTCTTTGTTCAAGGTGTACTTTGAAACATTCCCAATCCGTTTATTTGTTGGTTAATACTGAATTATTCCCTTTTTAGATGATATACTCGTTTAGAGTTAGGACTATTGGAGAATGATCTGAGCTCATTTCTTGGCTTTCTTCGACTTTCATAAAATTATTAGAAATATTTTTGGTTATAGTTATTCTGGTTCTGCTTCATTAATGGTTTAGCTTGGGTTTTATGCTGCGTTAATTGCATCATTTGTTTTTTTTAGTTCGTCAAATTGTTGTTGTAAATTGGGAATAATAATGCTTTGCTGATTTTAATCATCAGTTTGTATAACATTCGCTCTTTTACTGAAGCTCTATTTTCAATAAAAGATGTTTCTCTATAATTATATGAGGTTGTTATACCTGCTTGTTGGAGTGCCGCTGTTGCGCCCATATTATTTTAGAATTGCTCCATGTTAAGATTTTCATATGATAAATTAGAAGTTTTCGCAGGAGATCTAGTAACCCTTCTTCGCCTTTGGAATGGGCTGCTTATTATTTCCATATTCTTGTTGTTTTGTTTATGCTAGGATCGGCCCTCCCCAGAATCCTTAGAGCCAGTCTCATCGAAAAGTGGATTGCCCAATGTTTCCATTGGTGTATCACCTGGGGTATTTCTTCCTTCTACTTTACTCATTGGATCATCTCATTAGTTGCAAAGTTGGAATATAGTTCACGAAAGTGATGGCTATAGAGGGTCAACTCCTATCTATTAAAGCGCACCACAACGCTCAACAATTTTTAATAGAATCGTGACAGCTTGATAGCAGTTGTGTTTTATGCTGTACCGGATAATCGAAGCAACTAGAAGTTTTTCTTCTTATGGGGGTAAAATTAAATACTCGTTATTGTTGTGGACTCATAGATTTCACGCGTAGTGCTTAGGTAGAATTAATTTAAATGATCTACCACGTTTCAATGCCCATATCCAAAAGGAACATTTATTTAATTTTATTTTCAGATTTAGATTAATTTTTTATCTTTATTATATATCCACACTGAAACAACCCACAAATCAGAGAGCGAGTAGAAAACCACAACTGCAAGCAAACGTTAACATTGTTGTTGGAACCATGGGAAAAGTTTTATCCGATTTTTATGTACAATCTTGTCAGTTCGACTAATTCGATTTTTTGTGTTTTTCAATATTAGCCAGATATGGACCAAGCCAAAGTGAATCTATCTAGGGCATGCAAGTGTAGGTCTTTTCAGATTACGTGTGGCTTTTCACAGAGAGTAATCTGTTGCTTCAGTTGCTGTAAGTCCATTGAGATAATGTTGAACCTCTCCATCGCGCTCTTAACAAATCGATAAAAGATCTTAAAATAAGGCTATTTTAAGATCTTTTATCGATTTGTTTAATTTTGCCACTTTAGTTGTCACTGCCTGCGTATTGACCGTTTTATCATTAAGAGCTGCTGAATGTTTTGAGATGGTTTCTGCAGCTTTTTGTAAACTGAGTTGCTAGGTGTAGCATCCATGGCAGCTTGTTTTAGTACATCCGTCAGATTTTCTACTGCCGCATCAATTTCATCTTTTGTTTTTAGAGCGACGTTTAATGAACACTCTCTGATTAATCTAGACTTAAATTGAGTCCAATTAGTATGTTGATTCGTCAGAAATCTAGGCGACGATAGTTTTAGAACTTGCATGTTTATCGGTGAATGATCAGAAGACAGATTGTAGCACATTTCAGCCGTTACAAGAGATCCTTTGTTACACAAAAATCTGCAGTAAGTCAGGAATTTTTCGCCAGTAGGTTGGGTGACCAGCAGATATATGATCCAGTTTTACCTGTTGCATGTATTCCCACAGTTGTTTTCCTTTCAAGGGCGTTAACCTCATTGAATATGTTTGGCGTTGTAGTCACCACAACGCGGACAATTGCATTAGTGGACAATAAACTGCAGATATGATGCATTTTCCCGTCCATTCCTCGAGGCAGATGCTAGTTGCTTGAATATGTCCTCACCATATTCTTTATAAGGATAGCAGATCCACCTTGTGGTTTTCCGCTAGGATGCTTAGTATCTTAAAAAATACATCATTTGATTTTGAGATGACTCGTAGTCGTAAAATGTGTTTCAGAAATCAGCAGAATATCGATGTTGTGTTCAATAAGGAAATTTTGTACTTCTAATTTACGTTCCGTTGTTCCGTTAGCCCATTGGTATTCCAAACAGCTAATTTAAATTCATTCATTTTTGGTTTTTGATTAGTAGTTGCATGAGGATATTCATGTTTTGGAGCATGAGACTCATATTGGTCTCCATCATTTGCATAAATTTATTACCCCTGTAGGGCCTCGGATAATTATTAGAATTATATTTTGACACACCAAAACTCTTAAGCAATTCATTATTTTTGAAGCATTTTTGGACAACAGCTGGCGATTTTAACAATTTGGCAGAGATTGTTTTTTATTCAAATTTCTTTTTAAGTTGATGTTTTCTTTAATGATTTGTTAGTGCAGTCTTCTGACTATAAATGATACCATTTATCATTTTCATTTTTTTCATCATTATTTCTTGATTATCATGTCATTATTTTAAATTACTTTATTGGTGTCTTTATTAATTATTACACTCGCTTTACAATCAGTATTATGGTAGCACGTGTACCGACTTATATTTTTGCGGATGTATTTCTTCACATAAATTTGTTTTTCTACAGATATATATATATATATATATATATATATATATATATATATATATATATATATATATATATATATATATATATATATATATAACAATTAGCCCGTGATTCGAAATAATTTTCACTTAAATTCTCCATTATAATTATCAAATTTAGAAATTTTAATGAACTTATTTGTTAGCTTCACTGGACATACTTGACTGTTACGATAATAATTCAAGAATAGATTATATTTGGTTGGTATTTCATTTATTTTTATTTAATAGCATGACTAAAATAACTGTACTTCGAAATAATATCAAACTCTCTTGTTAAAAAAGAAACAATTGAATATAATTTGTTTGTATAACTGTTATAACTGTTGCTCTCGTAGAAATAATTTGTTCACAGCTATTTTTTTTTTAAATGGAATTAATTCTCATCTACCTGTTTGAAAAGTGAAGTAAAACCTCACCAACATGTGGTATTATAACCCACTGGTAGTGAAAATTAAGTCCACCTCAATTATGTGGAATTAATTCTCACTTAGGTGGAGTAAATTCCCATGAAGTACGTGTGGAGTTAATCCCCACACCATAATTTTGTTAAATAACAATGAATTTGGGTTTGAGTAAATGTCTACTTGTTACTATGCTTATTGAATAATATATCAGAATAATTAATTGTGACTGTTCCGGTTACTCTCCTCTAATCAAATGGTAACTGTTATTTAACAAATTAATTAAGCTCAACATATTTTGACGGCTGTAATGGTATTGCTGTATTTCCATCCAAATCAAGATAATAATAAAATAAATCCTACAAAGTCTCAATATTCCCGTAGTCCTTTCAACAATTTCCAACCACGAAATCAAAGTATTACTACAATAGCCGATAAGATAAGAAAATTTTATAAGTTTTTCAATGACCGCCGATTAAAGAACGATTATATTTTTTTTTAATAATATAATTATATTACATTGACAAATTAGATGACATCTAACATTAAAAATTAACATTGAAGTTTTCTAAAAAAAAGAGCAATATGTGTTGCATCAAAGAATATTTACTATATCAGAAGTGAAGACACAAACAAAATAGTTCGGGCAACAGTATTTTTTCTGCTAAATCCATATTTTTTAAATCCATCTAGTGAGTAACTTTAATTTAATTTATATAAAGTTACAATAAAGCTTGAATTTGATAGATTTTTTTTATGGAATTTGTTTTATTGTCATTCGTTTTCCTTCACAGTAACATGCATATAAAATATACTTTATTTATATAAAAACACTAACACAATTGTTTTTTCGGGTGGTTTTCGTTATTTCTTGTGCGATCGTTGATCGTATGCAAAACCCTCTTTACTACAAGCCGTATTGTTTGCATACTCATGCTATACAAAAATATATACTTTGATTGTATTGTAAGTAAAAAATCGTGTCGGGATATGATAGCGAATATCGTGTAAAAGAAATAAACAATAAAATCAAATAATGCGCATGCGTTTACAATTTTTTTTATTAATTCTATATGGAGTTTTGATATTTACCAATACATCTAAAGTATATATTTTCACTAATACATTTTAAAAATACATGATGATGTGTGTCAACGAAAGTTATAAGACGGCTTGTAGTAAAGAGGGTTTTGATAGTATGCTATATTTTTTTTAATTTTGTTTTTTTTTCTGTTGTTCTACGAATACATGATTGTAGTTACATAATATAACAACAACAAAATATTATTTGTTCAATATAGGTGCTGCCAATGCCTATTTATATACAGGCCATTTAAACACTTTTATAGCTTATGTAGTAAGTGTGGAATAGAAAAACGAAATTTCAATATACATTTTTTTTTGTTACTATGGAACGCTGTTTTAAGTTCAATATAACTTAAAAACAAAGAAAAAAACGATTATACGTCCTTCTAAGGAAATGAAATTTGGTTTTTCCTGGTGGACATTGATAAATTTGTTTGCACATGTTTCATATGATTTTAATTAGAATTCGGCATTTGAAAGCATTAAGATTAATTTAATAATTACCTTAGCATATGTAAAACAAAAAACAATTTCTTTGTCTTTTTCATTGTAATTTTGTAATCACTTTCTCACTCGTTTATTTTATTTTTTACTTCGTTTAAAAAATGTTGATAGATGCAAATGGTTTTCTGATTTTTTCATACTCGTTTTTGTTTCGTCGAGCTAACAGAAATGTACTATTTGGATTTTTTATCTTTTGTTTTGTTGATTTGGAAAATGTATTTATTTAAATGAATAGTCGAGTCGAAGCGCTCATCTAAGAAGGATGAGGGATATGTGTACATCGCGCTTTCTAATTTTCTAAACATTGTTACGTAAATACTATTTACGTAAAATTCATGATTAATATAAATTTTTAGTAATTATTTTAATTTTCATTATTTTTTTTATTAAATAATTTAAATCATATTTCGGGATACAAAATTATATGCGAGCTTATATGAATTTTGTTACGTAAAATGTGTGTTAACTTATTAAATATCGCGTTTTGACAATACAAAATAAGACGCCACTGCTGGCCCGAATAAATATTCTGGCTTCGAAATAATTATAATAAGACGGGTGTAAAAGGCCATTGCTGGCCCGTGTTGGCATAGAAGTGTTGGCAATTTCCAGCAGAACACTTACACTTTGATGGATTGCTATAAAAGTAGTCATGGTTAAACCACTTTGAAAGATGTCGGTAGTCATTCACTTTTCTATTCAGGATAACAAATTTTTAAGGAACAAAATGCCTGCATCATCTAACGTATAGATATAGGCAATCGGTACAGCTCGCGTTTCTTAATACCTTCAACCACTGATTTGCAATTAACAATATTCCACTAACGTTTTATAATTTTGAGAAACTCTACAGTGCCTTCGACTTCTTTAAGATCACTAGTTGTTTCAAGTGCGACAATTGCACATTCTGCCGTTCAATTATACTGGAAAATACCGATTTCTTATTTAATATTTACGCTTTTCTTACTAGTTGCGCTATTTTTCATTTTTATATAGATCTCGAATATCTTTAAAACATGCAATTTTAATAGATTTATCTTCAAAATCCGGATAGTAAAACGACTTTTCGCCGTCTTTTTTTTGATCCAGTTGTTCCGAATGTTTTTAAAAATATAAACTGGATCATACTTAAGAAATATAAAACTACTAGGAAAATCAGGGTTAATAAATTTAAATGAGTTCGGTGCGAAAATTGAAAACATATTTTGATTAATCCTATGGTTATCTGTTACGATTGAAATTACTTCTAAATCTAATGATTGTACTAATTTTAAAATATTTAAAGTTAACTTATTAACATCATCACCTGAACGGTTACTTACTGGATGTAAGGCAACTATTTCTTTGGAATTACCAAACGCGGAACTAACTAAAAATGCAATTACCGTTTTTGCGACATTTGAATTATTCTAGACATAGCCAGTAATTTTTTGAGTTTTATTGGTTATTTGCGCCTTTAAATAAATTCCTTCTATTTAAATTTTGACTTTGCGTTGCATATGCTTTAAATGTTCGGCTTGCTTAAAGAGATAACTTTTATTACCTTCAAAATTTGAAGGGCTTACGTTTTGATGGTCTGATAGTTGCTATAGAGTACTTTTACTTGATAGAATTAAAATATTTTGATCTCTAATTAAATGGTATATTAAACGGGTGATTGAAGGTATATTAAAAACGACTTGACTAGGGTATTTTCCGAATACCGTTTTTTACCAATCATAAGGTTTAGCTGATCATTAATCATTTTAAGTGCTCCTATATATTTAAATTCGATTTCACTTGCAACAATTAACTATTCAGCAATTTAATGTTTGGTTTTTCTTATAATCATCTTTTTTCATTTTACCGGAATATACAGCTTATATATATATATATATATATATATATATATATATATATATATATATATATATATATATATATATATATATATATATATATATATATATTTATATATATATATATATATATATATATATATATATATATATATATATATATATATATATTATATAGGCATATAATAAAAAGAATAGGCAGGCACTCATTAAATAATGTGTATGCCAAATATTTATGCCAACACTAAATTCGCACCGCAACACAATCGAGTGTGAAATAAAAAAAAAATACATTTTCCATTACTTGTTTTGTAATTTCCACTATACATATTTACAAAATTTTATACGCTTACGTGGCTATTCAAAAGAGATTTAAAGTTACCGAATGACCCAATTAAATCAGCTTTCATTTTAAAATGATTATCCTTCAATACAGTTTCATGAGATCTAGCCAAAACCTCACGTTCCCTATCTGACGGACATTTTCTGGTATTCGGCTTGGATTTTGAATAATATGCCAGTAAATCTAGGAAAATGTTAGGAACTACATTAGGTATTAACTGCGGATATTTCAAAGGAATTATTAAGCTCCCGTGCTTATTTTCAAATTTAATTTCATTTACGTTAAAATGTTTCATACATACAAATGAGAATTTTGTCGGTACAAAATTTTTACGTGGAATCGCGTTTAACAAAGCCTGTTGTTTGAGTTTACACTGTGGAAAACTATAAAAGACAAGTGCCCTTGTTCGCTTTTAGAAGAATTGGACATACATCCCGGTTAATATAATTAACCTGAAGAATTTAATAACCGCGGTGATTTTACTAAAACTGTGAATTTATAATGAAGTAATTTTATTTTAATTAATATATATTTATGTATTATACTTATATTTACCCAACTATATTTTAATTTAATTAATTTAAATTCATGCAACTTACTACATGTATTTACCCGCCTAAATTTTTATAATATGTGCTGTCACAACAAAACATTCGAATTACACGTAAAAACCATACTGAACGTAAATGTACCAACATTGTATTATTAAATCAAAAAACGGACGAATCAAATTCCTCACAGCATTGTATAATTGTATATGTAAAACCAAAAGTTAAAAATTATCTTTATGGAAATTTCAATGCGCAAGAAGAGTTAAGTTATACAAAACGTTAATGTACATTTCGTATAGTTTTTTAAAAATTATGAATGAAAAATTAAATTCCTCGATTTTTTTTTTTGAAATGCCAAATACTAATTGATTTAATATGAAACATGTACAAACAAATTTATCAATAATCAAAAACAGTTTTGGCATGTGATTTTCATAGAAGGTCGTAGGGCCGTTACGTTCCTTGTTTTAAAGTTATGTTGAAGTATAATCCGATCCATCCTAAAAATTCATATATAACCAAAATACTACTATGAACGTTTTTGTTTACTATACATTTACTAATACATAGGATCCGCCATTTTTTTCAATTTTATACGGCCTGTACTATAGTGGTATTGATTCAAACTGTAATTATTTATTTTTCTGTTTAAAATGAACATTGTTTTGTTGTTGCAACAAATATCACAATTAAACTAGGAGTAGATAAATATGCGTATAAAAATATCCTACTGTATTTTGTTGTTGCTACAGATTTTTTTATACATTTAAACACACACAAATCTAAACTCTGGATATTCAAAAATAAAAAAATGTAATCTATAGATATATTTATATAAATAAAAATATAAATATAAATATATTATATAAATTAATTAAAATTAAATTGTCATTCATCAACATTAAAATATATTTATCATCAAATAGCTATCTTATGGCCAACAATTTCCAAGTTAGAAATATATAAAAAAAATTTTGTATGAATTTGAATTAGAATAGTAAACGATTTTACAAATAAGATTTTGTTGTTGTTATATTATATTAACAACATGATTGTATTCGTAGAACAACAGAAAAAAAAACAAAATTAAAAAAATATAGCATGCGATCGGCGATCGCATAAGAAATAACGAAAACCACCCGAAAAACAATTGTGTTAGTGTTTTTACCAAAACCCTCTTTACTACAAGCCGTCTTGTAACTTTTGTTGACACACATCATCATGTATTTTTAAAATGTATTACTGAAAATATATACTTTAGATGTATTAGTAACTATCAAAACTCCATATAAAATTAATAAAAAAATTTTTAAACGCATGCGCATTATTTGATTTTATTGTTTATTTCTTTTACACAATATTCGCTATCATATCCCGACACGATTTTCTACTTACAATACAATCAAACTATATATTTTTGTATAGCATGAGTATGCAAACAAAACGGCTTGTAGTAAAGAGGGTTTTGATTTTCAGTAATACATTTTAAAAATACATGATGATGTGTGTCAACAAAAGTTACAAGACGGCTTGTAGTAAAGAGGGTTTTGGTTTTTACAATACCACCAATACCACTATAGTACAGGCCGTATAAAATTGAAAAAAATGGCGGATCCTATGTATTAGTAAATGTATAGTAAACAAAAACGTTCATAGTAGTATTTTGGTTGTATATGAATTTTTAGGATTGATCGGATTATACTTCAACCAATGCCTATATATATACAGGCCATTTAAACACTTTTATAGCTTATGTAGTAAGTGTGGAATAGAAAAACGAAATTTTAATATAAATTTTTTTTTGTTACTATGGAACGCTGTTTTAAGTTCAATATAACTTAAAAACAAAGAAAAAAACGACTATACGTCCTTCTAAGGAAATAAAATTTGGTTTTTCGTGGTGAACATTGATAAATTTGTTTGCACATGTTTCATATGATTTTAATTAGAATTCGGCATTTTAAAACATTAAGATTAATTTAAAAATTACCTTAGTATATGTAAAACACAAAACAATTTCTTTGTCTTTTTCATTGTAATTTCGTAATCACTTTCTCACTCATTTATTTTATTTTTTACTTCGTTTAAAAAATTTCGATAGATGCAAATCGTTTTCTGATTTTTTCATACTCGTTTTTGTTTTGTCGAGCTAACAGAAATGTACTATTTGGATTTTTTATCTTTTGTTTTGTTGATTTGGAAAATTTATTTATTTAAATGATCAGTCGAGTCGAAGCGCTCATCTAAGAAGGATGTGGGATATGTGTACAGCGTGCATTCTAATTTTCTAAACATTGTTACGTAAATACTATTTACGTAAAATTCATGATATAGATTTTTAGTAATTATTTTAATTTTCATTATTTTTTTTTATTAAATAATTTAAATCATATTTAGGGATACAAAATTATATGCGAGCTTATATGAATTTTGTTACGTAAAATGTATGTTAACTTATTAAATATGGCGTTTTGACAATACAAAATAAGACGATTTTTACAGGCCGCTGCTGGCTCGAATAAATATTCTGGCTTCTAAATAATTATAATAAGACGGGTTTAAAGGCCATTGCTAATGGCCCGTGTTGGCATATAAGTGTTGGCAATTTCCAGCAGAACACTTACACTTTGATGGATTGCTTTAAAAGTAGTCATGGTTAAACCACTTTGAAAGATGTCGGTAGTCATTCACTTTTCTATCCAGGATAACAAATTTTTAAGGAAAAAATGCCTGCATCATCTAACGTATAGATATAGGCAATCGGTACGGCTCGCGTTTCCTTATACCTTCAACCACTGATTTGCAATTTACAATATACCACTAACGTTTTATAATTTTAAGAAACTCTACAGTGCCTTCGACTTCTTTAAGATCGCTAGTTGTTTCAAGTGCGACAATTGTAGACTCATGAAAAACATTTGAAACACACTGCACATTCTGCCGTTCAATTATACTGTAAAATACCGATTTCTTATTTAATATATACGCTTTTCTTACTAGTTGCGCTATTCTTCATTTTTATATAGATCGCGAATATCTTTAAAACATGCAATTTTAATAGATTTATCTTCAAAATCCGGATAGTAAAACGACTTTTCGCCGTCTTTTTTATTGATCCAGTTGTTCCGAATGTTTTTAAAAATATGAACTGGATCATACTTAAGAAATATAAAACTACTAGGAAAATCAGGGTTAATCAATTTAAATGAGTTCGGTGCGAAAATTGAAAACATATTTTGATTAATCCTATGGTTATCTGTTACGATTGAAATTACTTCTAAATCTAATGATTGTACTAATTTTAAAATATTTAAAGTTAACTTATTAACATCATCACCTGAACGGTTACTTAAGGCAACTATTTCTTTGGAATTACCAAACGCGGAACTAACTAAAAATGCAATTACCGTTTTTGCGACATTTGAATTATTCTGGACATAGCCAGTAATTTCATTTAATTTTAAAATGATTATCCTTCAATACAGTTTCATGAGATCTAGCCAAAACCTCACGTTCCCTATCTGACGGACATTTTCTGGTATTCGGCTTGGATTTTGAATAATATGTCAGTAAATCTAGGAAAATGTTAGGAACTACATTAGGTATTAACTGCGGACATTTCAAAGGAATTATTAAGCTCCCGTGCTTGTTTTCAAATTTAATTTCATTTACGTTAAAATGTTTCATAGATACAAATGAGAATTTTGTCGGTACACAATTTTTACGTGGAATCGCGTTTAACAAAGCCTGTCGTTTGAGTTTACACTGCGGAAAACTAAAAAAGACAAGTGCCCTTGTTCGCTTTTAGAAGAATTGGACATGCATCCCGGGACACAACAAGTTTTGGGCATCTTAAAATCTAAACACTAGCACACAATAATTATTTACACAAATTATTTAAAATATATTTGGGCAAATATAATTAACCTTAAGAATTTAATAACCGCGGTGATTTTACTAAAACTGTGAATTTATAATGAAGTAATTTTATTTTAATTAATATATATTTATGTATTAATACTTATATTTACCCAACTATATTTTAATTTAATTAATTTAAATTCATGCAACTTATTACATGTATTTACCCGCCTAAATTTTTATAATATGTGCTGTCACAACAAAACATTCGAATTACACGTAAAAACCATACTGACCGTAAATGTACCAACATTGTATTATTAAATCAAAAAACGGACGAATCAAACACCTCACAGCATTGTATAATTGTATATGTAAAACCAAAAGTTAAAAATTATCTTTATGGAAATTTCAATGCGCAAGAAGAGTTAAGTTATACAAAACGTTAATGTACATTTGGTATAGTTTTTTAAAAATTATGAATGAAAAATCAAATTCCTCGATTTTTTTTTTTGAAATGCCAAATACTAATTAATTTAATATGAAACATGTACGAACAAATTTATCAATATTCAAAAACAGTTTTGGCATGTGATTTTCATAGAAGGTCGTAGGGCTGTTACGTTCCTTGTTTTAAAGTTATGTTGAAGTATAATCCGATTCATCCTAAAAATTCATATACAACCAAAATACTACTATGAACGTTTTTGTTTACTATACATTTACTAATACATTGGATCCGCCATTTTTTTCAATTTTATACGGCCTGTACTATAGTGGTATTGCTTCAACATAACTTTAAAACAAGGAACGTAACAGCCCTACGACCTTCTATGATAATCATATGCCAAAACTGTTTATGAATATTGATAAATTTGTTTGTACATGTTTCATATTAAATTAATTAGTATTTGGCATTTCAAAAAAAAAATCGAGGAATTTGATTTTTCATTCATAATTTTTAAAAAACTATACCAAATGTACATTAACGTTTTGTATAACTTAACTCTTCTTGCGCATTGAAATTTCCATAAAGATAATTTTTAACTTTTGGTTTTACATATACAATTATACAATGCTGTGAGGTGTTTGATTCGTCCGTTTTTTGATTTAATAATACAATGTTGGTACATTTACGGTCAGTTTGGTTTTTACGTGTAATTCGAATGTTTTGTTGTGACAGCACATATTATAAAAATTTAGGCGGGTAAATACATGTGGTAAGTTGCATGAATTTAAATTAATTAAATTAAAATATAGTTGGGTAAATATAAGTATTAATACATAAATATATATATTAATTAAAATAAAATTACTTCATTATAAATTCACAGTTTTAGTAAAATCACGGAGGTTATTAAATTCTTAAGGTTAATTATATTTGCCCAAATATATTTTAAATAATTTGTGTAAATAATTATTGTGTGCTTGTGTTTAGATTTTAAGATGCCCAAAACTTGTTGTGTCCCGGGATGCATGTCCAATTCTTCTAAAAGCGAACAAGGGCACTTGTCTTTTTTAGTTTTCCGCAGTGTAAACTCAAAAGACAGGCTTTGTTAAACGCGATTCCACGTAAAAATTTTGTACCGTCAAAATTCTCATTTGTATCTATTAAACATTTTAACGTAAATGAAATTAAATTTGAGCTTAATAATTCCTTTGAAATGTCCGCAGTTAACACCTAATGTAGTTCCTAACATTTTCCTAGATTTACTGACATATTAGAAGGATGATCATTTTAAAATGAAAGCTGATTTAATCGGGTCATTCGATAACTTTAAATCTCTTTTGACTAGCCACGTAAGCGATTTGGATGTTGAAATCAAACTCAATGTTGAAGAAGCTTTTATTTATAAAATTAACTTAAAAAACTTTACCATTTCACAATATATACGAGTAAATAAAGATTTAATTTGTCATTTTTATCGTGAGTCAGTATTTATACAAAAATCTGATCAACAATATCAGTGTTGGTCTCAATTTAAACGCTCGAATCAATTCTTTTTTAAAAAACGTCCGAAAAGTCCCCCGCTGTTAGAAAAGAGGAACTTTTAAATGGAATATTTAGAAAATTGCTAAATTGTTAATTGTTGCAAGTGAAATTGATTTTAAATATATAGGGGCACCTAAAATGATTAATGATCAGCTAAACCTTATGATTGGTAAAAAACGGTATTCGGAAAATACCCTAGTCAAGTCGTTTTTAATATATCTTCAATCACCCGTAACTTACCATCTAATTAGAGATCAACATTTTTTAATTCTTCCAAGTAAAAGTACTCTACAGCGACTATCAGGCCATCAAAACGTAAGCCCTACAAATTTTGAAGGTAATAAAAGTTATCTCTTTAAACAAGCCGAACATTTAAAGCATATGCAACGCAAAGTCATAATTCAAATAGATGAAATTTATTTAAAGGCGCAAATAACCTATAAATCTCAAAAAATTACTGGCTATGCCCAGAATAATTCAAACGTCGCAAAAACGGTAGTTGCATTTTTAGTTAGTTCCGCGTTTGGTAATTTCAAAGAAATAGTTGCCTTACATCCAGTAAGTAACCCTTCCAGTGATGATCTTCATAAGTTAACTTTAAATATTTTAAAATTAGTACAATCATTAGATTTAGAAGTAATTTCAATCGTAACAGATAACCATAGGATTAATCAAAATATGTTTTCAATTTTCGCGCCGAACTCTTTTAAATTGATTAACCCTGATTTGCCTAGTAGTTTTATATTTTTTAAGTATGATCCAGTTCATATTTTTAAAAACATTCGGAACAACTGGATTAATAAAAAAGACGGCGAAAAGTCGTTTTACTATCCGGATTTTGAAGATAAATCTATTAAAATTGCATGTTGTAAAGATATTCGCGATCTATATAAAAATGAAGAATAGCGCAACTAGTAAGAAAAGCGTATATATTAAATAAGAAATCGGTATTTTCCAGTACAATTGAACGGCAGAATGTGCAGTGTGTTGCAAATGTTTTTCATGAGTCTACAATTGTCGCACTTGAAACAACTAGTGATCTTAAAGAAGTCGAAGGCACTGTAGAGTTTCTTAAAATTATAAAACGTTAGTGGAATATTGTTAATTGCAAATCAGTGGTTGAAGGTATAAAGAAACGCGAGCCGTACCGCTTGCCTATATCTATACGTTAGATGATGCAGGCATTTTGTTCCTTAAAAATTTGTTATCCTGGATAGAAAAGTGAATGACTACCGACATCTTTCAAAGTGGTTTAACCATGACTACTTTTAAAGCAATCCATCAAAGTGTAAGTGTTCTGCTGGAAATTTCCAACACTTATATCAATGATGTTGATTACGTAATGTTCGGTAAATTCCAAACTGATAACCTTGAAAGGAGATTTTCTTGGTATCGCCGATTAAGCGGGTGCACTTTTCACGTTTCGTATACTGAAGTAATCGAATCAGAAATAAAGTTAAGGCTGAAATATATATATATATATATATATATATATATATATATATATATATATATATATATATATATATATATATACCTTTATATATATATAAATATATATATATATATATATATATATATATATATATATATATATATATATATATATATATATATATATATTTATATATATATATAAATATATATATATATATATATATATATATATATATATATATATATATATATATATATATATATTTATATATAAATATATATATATATATATATATATATATAAATATATATATATATATATATATATATATATATATATATATATATATATATATATGTATATATATATATATATATATATATATATATATATATATATATATATTTATATATATATATATATATATATATATATATATATATATATATATATATATATATATATATATAACATGTATATAACATTATTTTGTTATACAATTTCTTATTTTATAAAATGTGCATGTGACAGCGCACATTACGTGTTACGCTACATTTTACTCAGTAACACACTACTAAAATCTTACAATAAAAAAAAAATACTATATTCCTAAAAAGAATAAAAAAATTAAATTCTCAGTAATTTGAAAAAAAAAGACGACGCTCCACCATCGACCGCATTCTTCAATTGATGAATGAAAACTAAATAAATTTTATGAAAAAAAAAAGAACACAAAACGAAGATCGCGTAAAACCAAATATTCATTGGAAATGGCAAATCTTAAATGAAAAATAATTTTTTAAAATTTTTTTTTTATTTCTAAATTAACTTACATTAATGTTACTGAAATGACCTCGTACAAACAAGCAGTTTTTTGGCTAATATACTAGATATACTAAATCTAGTGAAAAATGCCATATTTTTACCATAGGATTATTTTATTTCAGTGGCAAATTCATTAATTGTTGGGTCACACTCATACATACATGAAATATGATGATACGGCCTGTACATATACAGGCATTGGTTTTTATATAAATAAAGTATATTTTATATGCATGTGACTGTGAAGAAAAACGAATGACAATAAAACAAATTCCATAAAAAAATCTATCAAATTCAAGCTTTATTGTAACTTTATATAAATTAAATTAAAGTTACTCACTAGATGGATTTAAAAAATATGGATTTTGCAGAAAAAATACTGTTGCCCGTACTATTTTGTTTGTGTCTTCACTTCTGATATAGTAAATGTTCTTTGGTTGTATCTAACAACAGTTCTACGAAAAATAGGTTTCAAAACCAAATCGAATATTATTTATATATCGGAGAAAAATACCTAACTTATTTATATTAGGCATAATGCCTTCGACTAATTTACCCGAAAGTCAACTATTAACCGAAAATTTATTAAACGGATCGGTTTCACCTTCAAAATCATCGACACCACAACGAGGATCAAGAAAAAATCGTCGACATAATAACATATCGATTTACAATGAATCCGAAAGTATATCGACTATTATCATATCTCTATAATAAATTATAAAAATGACGACATAAATATTAATTCAATCTTTTATTTTTTATTTAATTTTAGGTGAACCGCTTAGATTCGATCCAACATTTAAAGGACCACTTAAAGGTCGCTCGTGCACCGATGTAATATGTTTATTAATTTTTGTTGCATTCATCGGTGGATGGATTGCAATCAGTGTATATGCATTTAAAAATGGTGACTTAGATCGACTGCTGGTGCCAACCGATTCCAATGGAAAAAAATGTGGCCTAGATCATGAGGTGATCGATCGGCCATATTTAATATTTTTTGATTTATCAAAATGTGTTGATGTGTCAACACCTATATTCGGATGTAAAACACCACAAGTGTGTGTAGAAAAATGTCCTACCGAAGAATTTCTACTGGACACGTTTACAGACAGTGTAGCTGAACTACGAAAAAAATTAATTTGTATTGATGGTATTAACAAGGAAACGGACATTAAAACATTTGAAGACGCAAAGCGTTTAAGTGAAAAAGTACCACCATCTTGTATACGATATTATTTAAAAAGTGATTCATGTAAGTTGATTAAATTTTACACTAACTTGGGTTTTTTTGTTGTGTTTTTTTTGTGTGTGTCTTTATGTTTTTTTTTTATATATACATTTTTTGTGCTAAATATAGTCCTCAAAAGGTGCTTATACGATTTGCTGCCTGATGTTTGTCCATTCATACCCGATTCAATCATAAAAAAAAGGTATCCGCGTGATACGAACGAACAAAATGTAATAGCACCGGCAAGAAATTCATTCATTGTAAATAATAATCAAAATGCAAGCTTTAGCTATTTGAAGGATTCATCATTCCAGGATAAATGTAAAGAGAAACGTGAAATTGGCCAAGAAATTGTTAAACGTAAAATGATCAATACCGAAACGTATACATCACGATTTGTTGGAAATATTTTAGTGCATTTAGTCGAGTTCGATAAAGCTCAAAAGGTAATCAAAAAATAAAAATAGTTACATAAACATAATTCATAAATGACATAGTAGAACTTTTGGGAAATTGTTTAATTAATGTGCGCATGTGTGACTTACTAACGTAAATAAGCTGTTGTATCCATTTCGATCGCATCACCATAATTTATTTAACTGTGTATAATGTTGCTCAATGTGTAAGGCCATTAACTATGTAGCTTAGTTTGTGCTTTGTACTTAACTATTAATTTTTCAATATATAATTTTATAATTTTCATTTAAATTTAATTATCATTATCCTTTTAAAGTATCCAAACGATGCATTCCAATGTACGTATCTAACGATATTTTAAAAGGAATTGGTTCAACCTTAGAAGAATTTGCTGTTGCTATGAATAATTTTAAGTTATTTGCCACGGTAAATGGTGTAAGTATCATTTTGTTTAATTTAATCTTGTTCTTTAGTGTTTACTAGTTTAGATGACTGAAAGTTTATGCGTGTTATTTTTGAAAAATTAATTATTAAATTTAATCCAAATTCAATTTATTTTATTCAAATTGACAAATATTTTGATCGTAGATTAGCTCTAATATTGATTTTGTGTCTAGGAGAAATTTCATCCTGAAAATCTTTAAAATCATCCTGTGATTCAGGTGGCGATAAAGCGATTGGATTACTGAACTAATGACTTTTACCCGAAAAATTTAATTAAAGTTTCCAAGAAACTCAATTGCCAACAATGGGATATTATTTACTAATATTTCACGTTGAAGCTCTTTAAAATCTTTCGCAGTTAATTAACTTTCTGCTTAACGCTATTGCTAGCTAAATCAATGACACATAAATACAGATTCGATATAATTATCCATCTGCACATTGCGTTGCTCCAGCCAGCCTGTTCGATAGCGACGATGGTTCGGGTGACGATTTCTGCACTGCAACAAGGGTTATAGTTGTGTTCATCGTTGGAACTCGAAACCAAGGTACAACTTTCATTTAAAGCAATAGTGAACTTTTAGTGCAACTATCAATTCAGTCAAAATGAAGCATCAAACCTTCCTTTTCAATGGAGTTTGCAGCATATAAAGGGAGGTTAAATTTCAAGGGCCGATGTTGATTTTGAATAAAACACAAATTATTTAGGAAATTACTGTCAATTCTTTTTATTATGATAATATGGTATGGTTCATTATGTATGGAACAAAATATCGGCCAAATGGCCGCCGCGATCTCGGCGGCACACCTCCATCCGATGGTCCAAATTTTCGATGACGCTTAGGCATGATTGAGGTTCTATGCCGTTAATGTGCCGAATTATCTCATCCTTTAGCTCTTGATTTGTTGCTGGCTTATCGACGTACACCTTTTCTTTCAAATAACCCCAAAGAAAGAAGTCCAACGGTGTCAAATCACATGATCTTGGCGGCCAATTGGCATCGCCACCACGTGAGATAACACGACTATTGAATTTGTCGCGCAAAAGAGCCATTGTTTCGTTAGCTGTGTGGCAAGTAGCACCGTCCTGTTGAAACCACATATCGCCCACAGCCATATCTTCCAATTCGGGCCATAAAAAGTTCGTTTTCATCTCACGATAGCGAACACCATTCACAGTAACACTATCGCGAACAGCAGCAATATTTTCTGCAGTACGAGCTGTACGAGCATGCACTGGTGTTTTAAAATATCCTTCAGATCCGGTTTACTCAAATTTTTGCACGATTTTTGCCATTTTCATAATAAGCCTGAATAACTTTAACGCGTTACTCGATTGTGTATCTTTCCATGGTTCAAATTGAGTTAGTCTGAAATTAAGAAATGTCAAATGAAATGCAGAAAAAACTTGACGTTTAGGTGTAGATGACATTCAACATCGGCCCTTAAAATTTAACCACCCTATATTTTCAGTTATTCTTTATTTTCATTTCAAAGCAACAAAGCGTCATATGAAGAGAAAAGGGCACAAATATATGCATAAAGCTGTATCATTACATAAGGAAATACCGTACGATTTGGCATCTTCCAAAGTTTCTTTCCGAATTGAATATCTCCTTAACTCTTTCCTGGTACGTTCACAAGATTTGACCGCTTTGCTACCTGCTGCCGACTCAGTTAGTTTCCTTCTCATGTTGAAGCGCCCAATTGCGATTTTTACATCACGTTTTCGGTAAAAACAAAAAATTCTCCAAATTTCTTCCGGTTCACTTACGTTAAGCGTCCCCACATCCATTATAGATTCATTGTGATTATTTTTGTCGGATACCGACACGTTAGCACCATCATATTCTGATTTAACGACAAAAGTATATGGATTATATACGACCTTTCAATTGTGCCAGGCAGTATAGAGAATTATCGTGCTTGCTGTCCAAATCGATGCGACATACATCAGAATATATGTAACCTCGTTGTTATAAGTAATAATCTGTGACTTTGGCGAGTACTTTCTACGTTCGGTATGAACTCTCACAGTTTTCTCACACACAATGTCCAAATGAACATTAAATTATAGTCTGGCAACGATTATCACTCCCAAGTACTTAATAAAAGGTTTATTAAGTACTTAATAAAAGATGGACTCATTGTCCACAAGTACTTAATAAAAGGTGGACTCATTGTCCACTCACTTTAACCTTTATGTTTTATGCCATGCTTTTTCTGCTGGAGATCAGAACTATTTATGTCTTTCTTTTTCGCCAACTACAAAGCCATAGACAATACCAATCCTGAATGACTTTTACACTCCAAGTATATATCTCTTCCACCTCCTTTCTATGTTTTGTCATCACAATAACTGCTACATCTTTGCGGATGCCGACGAATTAGCCTTGTTAAGTACTTGCTAACGTCTATACTTAGTAGCACGTCTAATATGAACTCCCACTTAGTCGAGTTGAAGGTATTTATAACATCCAATGTGACCACCGCACAATATTTTTTGGAATCTATTCCATCAGACTGGTCCTCTTTGTTTTTAATGACCTTATGCAATCTTTCGCATATGATCCTCTCTAATATTTTACCAGCCGTAATCAACAAGCAGGTTGCGCAATATTATGATGGGTTTTCTAATGCCTTCGTTCCTTTCGGCAGAAATAACAGCCATTGAAATTTCCACTGCATATAAGGAATAATACTTCTACGATCCCTACAGAATGTGGAGGTTGTACAAACATTCAGCATTATCCCTGAAAGTAACAAAAATGTTTCCAGTAGAGATGTACCTCTAGTATTAGTAAATTGGCCTCCCCATTCAATGGTTGCACTGGGATGAGCATAACAGCTATTGATATGAATAATCGAACTTACATCTTACAAAAACACAATTCACACCGCTAAGTAGCATTTACTTAGAAGGATAACTTCTCACTGAATCAGACAACAGCGCGATTTGTGAAATCTGGTCCCCAAGTCTTACTTTCAAAATTCCTTTATGATTAGCATATAATAACACCGTCTGCGTCCAAATCACGTACCGTTTACTGGATTTAGTTGGATCAACATCATCTTCCCCGTTAAGTTTGCCGCGCATTCTGATATATCGGACACTTCAAACTACCAGTGGAATGTCTGTTCTTTCCAATGGCTTAATGGGTAAAATCGGTGTATTATACAAAAAAAAATTGTGTGTGTCAGCTCCGACGCACGATTGGAGTTTACTTCTTCAGATCGACGGTCTAAATCAAAAAAGGCTTACTAGTCTAAGAAAAAGATTAATACCATATCAAATGGTAAATAAACGAATCAATGAAAATACCTAAATAATGTATTTTTTATTAAAAACCATAGACGATCACAAACATTACAGACGTAACTAAAATCATTTTCCATGAACATCTTTTGGAATAGTTTATGCGCTGATTGATGCAAACGATAGCCGCTATATGGATGACTTGAATTATCTTCTGCTAGTAAAATCTCATCTAAATTGAAATCATCTTCATTATCAATTTGTTCACTTCAATGACTGACTCTGCATACTCGCCATCATCACCATCATGGAGATTTTGCGGTTGTATCGACTCATTGAAATCTCTACTTTCTATTTGTTGATTCAATACCTGTTGTATTTCATCATTGGGCAAGTATGGAGACTGAATGGATTGGCTTGGAAGTTGGTGAATTTCATCGAAATTATCAACTTCTGTTGAACGTTGTTTCAGTCTATTCAATTGACGATTGTAGTTACTCGATACCTTGATACTTTCTTCAGCTTTTCGTTTTCTATTCAATGGCATAGATGGTACAGTTTCGATGACTGCTTTGAGTTGACAGCTGGAGTTTTTGGAGGTGGTTTAGATTTTTTGCTGTTTATGTGTTTCTGCATATTTCTCAGATCACTATTTATGTGGTTGGGCATCTAGCTGTTTTAAATTTTCATGGAACTTTGAATCAAATTTTACATAAAAATTATCCAGTTTGTGGATAGGGATGGTACTCAAGTTTGTGGTTAAGTTTTTCTGTGGGTATAATTTCAATATTAAATTGTTAGACAATTTTAAAATAGTCTATTTCACCACTTTAAATTTCATTTATTAGGATATTAATATTTTATAACAAAATTTTAAATTTTTATTAAAATGTTGGAAAATGTTAAATGAAATTTTTAATCAAGTGACAGGTTTACTGATATACGCAGTGCAAATATTTTATAATTTTATCTATTAGTTCTACTAATTGTTTTTAGAGTGTATCAAATGTAGTTAAGATATTTGAATTATTAAAAAAATAATAAAATTATTTGTACGTAAATCTAAAAAAAAATGTTCCGGTAGCAAACAATAATACTTCTCTCTCCTCTTAGTATTGTTAATAAACTAAAACTAATTGAAGAAAAAATCAAGTATACAAATTTTATCGAATTATTGACTAACGAACCAACGCCGAACATAGAAATCACACGAAAATTAAAAAAGTGAAAGGTGCGCCGACTAGGTTGCGCACAAAAAAAGTAACGAGGTCATCCGTTCAATAGATTTTACTACTCATATTTTTTTCATACCGGGTGCCTTATATGAAAATCGATTCTTAAGGAGTAAACTCCAATAAGTTCCGTTACTTCAAAACTTTCTGATTTCATCTTTAATTGTACCAAAACTTTTTTGTAATACCCTTGACTGCATGGAGTTAAAAGAAAAGATCATATTTTCGGCCATATCACTCTAATCTTTAGAGCTAATAGAAAAAGCAGATTCTAAAGCTGATAGAATACATTTTAAAATGGATGATATGCAACTGATGGCTTATGCCTTCCGTGGAATTTGGGGCACTTACCATGTATTCCTTATTTTCATTCCAAAGCAACAAAGATATCAGATGGCGGGGAAAAGGTACAATCTTATTAAAATATATCCGTAATATGGGCCAAATCTAAACGAATTTGGTTGAACTTATTATAAAAAAAAAACCGAAAATTTAACGAACGTTTGTTCGGGAGTAATTATCATCTTATAATTATATCCAAAATTATTAATATGATTAATGAGTTAACAGGAGTCAAATATAATTTAAAGCGGGCAGAATTTGTCCGAGCTGCTGCAAAAACGAAAATATAAGGAACTTTTACAAAAAATGTATTTTTTATTATTTAATTACGATCGGTGATGATCGGTGGCAAAACAAGAAAATTCTAAACTTACCCTGGAGATGTACATTTCTATGCTACCAAATTATTTATTTGTAGATGGATTACACCGTTCCTTACTCTCCTCACTTTGTTTGTTTAGATTAATTTTGATAAATGTCGGTATTTATCGGATCAGCGAATTCGCCAGAGTAAGTATATAAATTTGATCCTTAATGTCAGAGGCGTACATTTAAGTTAAATTTGTTCGTGTACAGTTCGGGATGTAGGCCATCACGGATATCGAAAAGGAGCACAAACTTTCATCCTTTTTAGTTATACTTAATTATACCTTAAAAATCATACTGGCCTCTAGTGACAGTTCTTTGAACGAAATTTTCGTTTATTTGACGCCATTTATTTACCGCCAGTAGTTTCAAAGTTCGACTAGTAAAATTCATGGTTATTATAAACTCTACTGCATGTGGTGAGGGAACATATTCACCTTCCTCTTTCTTATAGCTATGCAGCATGACTGTTAAATTTAATAATTTTGCTTACGTTTATGGTTCGTAATTAAAATTAAGATTAGTTAACCTATACTTTAGTAGTCAAAATGCATTGCAGATATTTAATTAGAGTATGGCTTATTTTCAAATGACTAACCAATCGCACTCGTCTTAAATTTTTTAACCAACAACATAAACTATTTAATATACTTACATTTATTATAAATATTTTATTTTTAGATGGCTCAAGTTATCGTTGACGATATCACTAATTCATATTTTGAAATATTTTTGGGCCTCGTAATCGCGATGTTCGTTTGTTTATTTTTTATATTTTTAATGCGATGGATTGCCGGTCCAATGGTTTGGTTATCGATCGTAGGTGTTCTTGCACTGCTTAGTTTCAGTAAGTCTGATGATTTTTAAAACCATTTTTCCGTTACTACACATAATAATTTGTCAACAGGTGTTTACTACAGTGTAACAAAATATAATGAGCTTAAAGATAAAACCGAAGATACTACTGTAACGATTTCACCAAATTTAGAATCGGTTGTTAAATCGTGGTTGGGACAAGCCGATACATGGTACTGGATAATGATTATATCGTCGATTGTACTTGGTATAATCGTGTTGATTATCATATTTTTACGGCGACGAATTATAATTGCGATAGCGCTTATTAAAGAGGGCAGCAAGTAAGATAAATACTTAAATTCAATAACTTTGTCATTTTTTTTAAACTTTTTCTTATTAATCTTTCAGAGCTGTCAGTTCGATAACATCGTCCGTATTTTTCCCATTATTCCCATGGGCTCTACAAATTATTGGAATTACATTTTCGGTGGCGATACTCTTGTATTTGGCATCAGTTGGTGAAAAAATGTATAAAGTCAATAACTTGGACGAAAATTGTGTTTGTGTTGGTCCAGCGCAGGCGTATGCTAATAATCAAACGTGTTTGCCAACAATTTTTGCTGATAATTGTAAGCAAAAGGATAATCGGGCTTTAGGATGTGTATTGGCAACATGTAACTTTATGGGAATCGATAATCCCAATATTGTAACGTATATGCATGCCTATAACATTGTTGGATTTTTCTGGATTCTCTTTTTTATATCGGCCTTCGGTGAAATGGTACTAGCATCAACATTTGCCACATGGTACTGGACTTTCCACAAAACGAACGTTCCATTTTTCACCGTATTTGTGGGCATGGGACGTACGCTTCGTTATCATTTAGGAACATTAGCGTTTGGCTCATTGATCGTCACCATATGTCGTATAATTCGAGTGATACTCGAATATATGGATCAAAAATTGAAGCAATACGATAATGAATTAACGCGTGCCATAATGTGTGTACTTAAATGTTTCTTCTGGTGTTTGGAGAAATTTTTGAAATTTTTAAATAAAAATGCTTACATTATGTGCGCAATTCATGGTAAAAATTTCTGTTTATCAGCTAAAGATGCTTTCAATTTGTTGATGCGAAATGTTTTACGTGTCATCGCCTTAGATAAAGTGACCGACTTTTTATTCTTTTTATCGAAACTATTGATTTCGGTTGGTATGGCATATCTCACGTATGCATTCTTTTCAAATGAATCAAATCCTACGGTACAATACAAAATGGTTCCAATGATATTGGTATTTATCGGCACATATTTGATTGCTACGGTATTCTTTAATGTATATTCAATGGCGGTTGATACCTTATTCCTGTGCTTCTTAGAAGATTGTGAACGTAACGATGGCTCGGAGGAGAAACCATATTTCATGTCAAAGCAGCTAATGAAAGTATTGGGCAAGAAAAATGTTATCCCACGAGATGGGTATGGCCATGAATAAAATGTTAACGTTTCAAAAGACGGTTGTGATGAATGTGACTTTAATTTTTAAATTATATTATGTATTGAATGTAATTAAATTTGCAAACACAATTTGCGCTGCCAAAATTTTTATTTTATTTTAATTTTTTATATAGATAGTTATCTTATATACATATATAATATATAATATATTATATAAAAAGAATGTTATATAAAAATTTTTGTTGTTGGGTTAAAGAGTTAATTAGAGGAATGGATATATATTTATATATAAAATGAAATGTTAATTAAAAAAAATTAAAAATATTGTAAATAAATAAATAAAAATAATTTTATATAAATTTTTTTATTGTGATAAATAAATATTTTATAAAATTTATCTTATACATATTCATATACCTAATATATATAAATTTATAATTATATATTTTTATAAATTCTACCTATAAATTTCTAGAATTAATCGTAATTTTATATGTTAGTCATGTAAGAAATTTAATAAAAATGAAAAACCAGAAATTGCCAAATAAAAAAAAGGAATTTATTGTAAATAAAAAAATTTTCTTACACTAATTTTAGAGATGACTTTTGTAAAATGTTGAAAATCTACCAGAAGCCACCAGGTTAAAACCATTGAAAAGGTTTGTTTATTTTGAGTTAAAATTATCTACAAACAACATGAAAATACTTTGAGGTGTGTCGTAAAAGACCAATGAACTAAGTTCCATTTGTAGTATTTAGGTAAGGTATATATGTTTAAGAGAATAATACACATTATTTTAGTTTTATTTTAATTATTTAGATCAATATAATAAAATTAACCTAATCAACAGCGGATAAATAATGATGAAAGGTAACAAAACGAAACTGTTTTGAAAATTACAAAAAGTAAAGTCATGTAAGAAGGCTGAAGATAGCGTAAGTACCTATCAATATTACAGGTAGTCTTGCATCTCAATTAATGAAGTTGATTAGGTTATATGCGATGTCTGAAAAAGTCGTGGTACTGAGTTAACTGCTTACAAAAAAATGAAACAATCAAAAATAGTGAGCATCTTCTCGACTGAGAAGTGAGCATTAGATATAAATAAACTGAAACATTGCTCCGATTACAGTGTTAAAAAAGTAAGACGGTAGATTTCAAATGTGGAAGAAAATACAACGAAAATGGAGAAAAAATTAGAATTTTTGAAATAACAACGGCTTGAGAAGTCGATTGAGTTGGTAGGTATTGCGTCGAATTTACCTAAAACCATTTAATGTTATTTAAGTAAAATTTTGTAGTCGTCAGGTAAACCTTAAAATTTTGGAAGCAAAAAACAAACTTTTGGTGGCTGGATTAAACTCTACTCTTGATCTAAATAAATAAAAGCTTAACGTATTACCCAATGCCACTATTTCTACAGGGGTAAGGATATAAATATAAGTGAACCGAAATTCAAGAATATTAATAAGGAAAATTGTCGTCACTATAGATGATGTGAATGATCCTGAGTTCAAGCACATGCTTTTGTAGATGCATCTAATTTTGATAGAAGAAATATATTTTGGATCATATATTAAAATACGCGAAGGCCTTGGTAAAAACGGGATTTAGTTTTTGCTCATTGTCCTTCATATAATATTTTACCATGTATTTTATTGATTTCCGAAGTTTGAATCGCCATTGACCAGGTAAATATCTATATTAAATACCTACATTTTAAAATTGCCGACTACTTTAATTTAAATTCTGAAAGAATTTTGTGTTGTTTGTGTTTAAGAATTTTCATTCTTAAAAAAAGGTTATTCTTGCGGTATAAATATTTTTAAATCGATTTTAGACGCTACTGTCTTCCACCGTAAAAAACGCCAAGGCGTTTTATTCGGGAGTAGCTAAAAATTCTAAAATGTTGAAAATTAGGTAAAATAGTCAAATACAACGCCCTTTCAAATAAAGCGCCTAAGCGCTCTATTGAAAAATTCAAGAACTAAATAAAAAATTAATTTAATTATTTGTTCCGATTATTGTTATTCCGAAATTCAGATAAATTCACCAAAAAATGTACTATTTTAAAAATTTTAAAATTTATATCATTTAACTTGAATTAAACGCCCTGGGCGTGAACCAAACGCCTAGTAAGCATACTATTCGTTTACAGCGCCTATGCCTTTTTTACGGTAGAAAACTGTAGTCTAATTCACACGATTGTAACAACGATGGTTCGAAGCCATCATTCCCTTAAATTATGAAATGTTTTAATAACTTTTTTCCAAAATTCAATTGGACTTGGTATATCAGTCGAAGTGTCGCAATAAATTGTTTTCACGTAAAAGTTCTCGTAGTTCTGCATCATTGACTTGTGCATCTGCTATTTGTGCATAATCTATGCTTTCAGGGATAGAAATTAGATTAATGCGTGATTTTGATTAATGTGTGAGATGGTAGTGAATTCACCGATAAAAACCAAATGGCGAAATAAGCGAGGAGATGCTTTTTCTGCATTCTGATAAAATGAGTAAATAACTGGCTTGTGATCCGTGAACAGAGTAAACTCTTGACCTTCTTAAACGTGTTTAATGCCAGAAAAAGCTGCGAGTAAATCCATCATAAAGTAAGCACTATATCTTTGCTGCGTATCATTTAGGCGAACTGAGAAAAAACCTAAGTGGTTGCCATGTGCCCGTAACATACTGTTGCACTACTGCCCCAATTGCTTTATCCGATGCGTCGATCAATATTGCTAATCGTGCTGTAGAAGCCGGATGTGCGAGAAGTGTTGCATTGCAAAACTTTTCCTTGCAATTGTTGAAGGCTTCGATAGATTCAGACTTAAAAGTTGTTACGAAAGATTTGGTCATGTGCTGCGTTTGGGATGAAACGTCTGTAAAAGTAAATCATACCCAAAAATCGTATGAGATGATTAACTGTTAAAGGACGCTCAAAATTTTTAATAACATTAATTCGTTCAGAATTAGGTAAAATGTCTTGCATTAACTGAGTGTCCAAGAAATGGAATTCCGTGAGAAGCGAATACACATTTACTGTGATTAATAATTAAACCACATTCTCATAATTTTGTTCTAGGTGTTCTTCGAAAGATTTAGACACTACTAATATGTCGGCTAAGTTCAAATGTAAAGTTTAGTCTCAATAGTACGGAATGCATAAATCTTTGAAAAGTTTGCGCAGCATTCCTCAGAGCGAAAGCCATTTTAGTGAACTCGAATAAACCAAAAGGAATTAAAATTGCTGTTTTGGGTCTACAAATCTTTTGCGCCATCATTGTCTCGAACTCCGCTCTTGCTAACAGTAGTTTGTCCGGTGCCAAACATCGAGTTTTGTGATCGGTGGTCCAGTGGTTTCAAGTCGATGTGAAATTTCGTGTTTTATGCACTGGGATCCTTTTGTTCACTGAGTGACTTCCGGAATTTTCGCATACAGAAAGGTTAACGGATCAATGAGCCTCTGCCTCTGTATGTCAACAAGCAATCCAGATTCTTTAAGGAAATCCGCTCAGATGATATGTATCGACACATCAGAAATTCCAAATTCCCAATTAAATGATTGCCTAAGGCCAATATCTAAATTTAGAAATTTAGTACCGAATGCTTTAACAGGCTACCATTTGCCGTGAAGAGATTAAAAGTCGAAAAAGTTGAATCAATTTTAGTGAATTTTGGGGGGATAATGGAAATGTCGGCACCAGTATCGATTAAAAATTCAGTACGCCAATTTATTTTATAGATTAGTAGACGGTTCGAAGTGTGACCATCAATGACCGCCGCCTCCTGTTAATGGTTTTTTAATTTTGATTTTTTTGACAATTTCCCGGTTAGAAAATTTTGAATAAGAGGATAGTTAGTTTGACTTTTCAAAGCCTGGTTGCCAAATCGTTGATGGAAATAGCATTTCTTAGATGTATTATTTCCCCGAAATTTGACGAGCAGGACTTTTTAAATTTCTACGCGAATTTATTGGATTGGAGCGAGAAGATTTAGATTTATGTCGAAAATTTTGGTGATTATCAACTAATGTCGACACTTCCATTAATAATTTTAAACGCAAATTTTCTAGAATTGCTTCTAAATCGGTTGTCAAAACTGAATTTTGAGGTGGGTTTTCCTAGATCAAAGTGCCCAGATCAGCCTCCACGCTGGCCTGCGACGCTTACACATCATCAAACGAGAAGGTAGTGACACAATCTTTTTAAAATTTTAAATTAATAATTTTTTTTTTTAAATTGAATTTTGATGTTGCGTGAATTAAAAGAGGTACTTGTAGTTTTCAAAGCTCGTTGATTTCTCTTTTAAAGTATTTGTTCACTTTTTTGGGTTCACTCCTATTCATATTCAGATATATGTCTCACACTTCCAGCGACTGACTTGTAAATTGTTTATGGTCATCACAAATGCAAGTTTCACAGGGGACTTTATGCCTTTGAACTGGAACGTCAAATCGGTCGAAGTCAACCAATCGTAGTTACGATAATTTTGACCAATGTTCGGGTTTACATTAGTGATGAGTTCATCTTTCGTTGAAGTAAGTGAATTGGCAAATTTCAGATGGAATCGATATTAAACCACTGGAAGTATTTACTGAAATTTGTCCATTTCCGATTCTCAGTAGTTCTTTGGTGATGAAAAATTCTGCGATTCTATTCTGTTGCAGGAACACTCGCATATTCATACTCAATTGCATAATTTTCGTGTATCGCCACAAATACGATGACTTGAGTCAAGCGTTCAATTCATTCGCTGCTGTTGATTTCGGAATACGGGAAATGTTTGTTGGAAGTCGCTCGTGAATAGTAGCATCACGCCACCAAAGAGACGATTATTGTTGCGCAAATCTTTCAATGGTCGACGAATTTTGCAGGTTTAATGGAAGTTTCAGTGCTCAATTAGCAGTGAAAATTAGCCGTTTTTCCACCGTCCAACAGTATTGCAGCAAGTCCAGTAGATGCGAGAGCTAACGCAATGCCACTTTGAGCACGTATTGCTGCTAATATCAATGATATCAGAAGCGTTCTCCCATAGTTTCGCCGGGTGCATCAAGGAAAAATAGTTCACCTTTTACATCATCGGCAGCCACCATTAGTTAATCATACGCACTCTTTTGCTGTTCATTCAACAATGGAACATTTGTTTGTACTTGTTGTGCAAAGTTGTCGTGTAGTAAGCACGTTCGTGTTCCAATTCACGGTTCAATACATCTCTAGTTTGACGATTTGGCGCTATCATATGAATTTCAGTCAATAGTTTGCCACTCTTAAGCAAACACAAATCTTCAATCAGCACTAACGCTTCATTGTAGATGTCATCGTTTATTTGCAATTCGAAATTTCCTATCGTGACTCGAAAGCGATGTAAACTGTCTTCTGCGATGGCATCTTTGCATTTTCAGTTCGGTGTTTAATGACTATATCATGCGATTCCAGATTTTCACCAACAACAACAATTGATATTTCACTAACTGTAGGTGCATCCACTTTTATGACAATACTGTGATCATCGGATGGCATCTGTTACTACGAATTCATTGTGTTCGTGTAACATTTGTTGCAATTGATGGACTGTTTATCTTTATTTGTATTCTTTATCTGGATGCGGCAACAAGATGATTCAAAGATCCAGTAAGTTGAACAATTTTCTGAATAAATCTGTAAAGTTGGAGGCAAATTCTGTAATTATTGTCTTTTGTTGGCAAGATAATATTATCTAACACTTATAAGGGTTAGTTTGGGTCATATCGTTATGTATCGTGTGATGTGTGTGGTGTCTTTTTGTATTTTGTGATGTTAGTGTTGGTGTATTAGCATTTATTGCTGATGTTGGTGAAATTACCTTGAATTTTGGATTGTAATTTCGTTCATTTACAATTTCTCCACCAAACGACTTCATTTGAAAACAATCGTTGTACATCTTCATGTGTTGCAAGAAATGGTTCGAATTAGGAGATTCACCGTTAAGCAGCGTCCGCAATTGCTCTGTTGGTGGAAACAACTCTGGCAGTTTCAGCTTGCTACTAGTGCAACACGATCCAGGTGGTTCTACGAACGAAAGACATCTGACCAATTTGAACTTATGCGTGTGCACTATATTGAATGTTTGGCTGATATATCGAAATGCTGCACGTTCAATGTTCGCCGGAATAATTTGTTGTATGTCGATGTTATCGTTCAATATAGTCGCACGTTGTGATCTTGCTTCATAACTTTGCCCAGCACGAACATCTCTTCTTCTCAATCGCTCTTGCTGATTGTAAGCCTCGTTGATCTCTTCTGATTGTCGCGCACAAATTGCAATCATTCTGATTCGAGCTGATTCCCTTTCAACGTGCTATTGTTCCTCTTCCGTTCGACGTGCTGTGACATTTCAGGGTCGCATTGCTTTTAGAGAACGCCGACTAATGTTACCATGACCTCTTTCTTCTTGGCATCGTGACAAATATCGAAATATTTCGTAAATGTAAACTATTTCACTCGAAAAATCAATGAAAAATGATAAAAATATCGGAAACTCATTTAAAGGTGACCGCACAGCTCAAATTATCAAATCAGAAAGGACAAACCATATGCTGAGCTGTCAAACGGAATGACCGCATACAGCGTTGGCACACCTATTAAACTGTAATTGAATTGTACTGAAAAACGAGCTGTAAGGCCAGCGCCACCTGTTGAGAATTTTCGATTTTTCGTTTTTCTTAAACCTTTGTGTATCAATTAGGAACAAACCCGCAGAAGGGAGTATCCAATTTGGTCCAGTCGTTTTCAAGTTTTAAGCATCCAAACAAACCACGATCGAGCAGTTTGTATGTGCCAAAATCTCACTATAAACAGAAGAGGGAATCCGCTATCCAATGCGAAAGACTGCTATCTAATGTACCGTTGCCGAGATGGAGTCTTTGCGTTTGGAAGAGGAGTATGAATGGATAATCGAAATGTTGTTCCTTCCAGTCAATATACTTAGCTTTGTATTACGGTGCTCACATCAATGTAGAAGCTTATACAGATCGTTGCGTTCTATCAACTAAGGTTTAGCGTTTGGCTTAGGCTTTCAAAAATACTTTTGTTACAGCAAGTGGTCATCGAAATTCAAAACATCATAGAAACTCGCGTCGAAAAACACCAATACGTGACAGCTCACATTCAGTTATGAGACTTGTGTTGATCATCTTGCGGCAAAAGTGTGCTGTCATTTGGATGGAAAGTTAAAATTATTGGAGGCTTCAAACTCTACCATTGAAAACTTTTGACTGAATGTCACTTTATTTAATTATTATATTTTTACAAATAATTTAATGTCTGACAGACAGATCCGCACTTAGTTATAAGTATAAAGTTATTCACAAAATTGGATCCGTCCTAGGACGAGCTGTACTCCCTAGTTAATGAAATTAGTACATGACGGGTGCTTGCTGCAACTTGCACCAATGTATAACTCTGTCAGATGATCAAGGGGACATTAAAGAAGATTATTTAACTTGATTCATGACACTGGAATAAAAAAATACTAACTACTATTAGCTTATCCTTTGCAACCACCAGCTTATCCTTGGCCACGAGTACCATCTGAAAAAAATAATCTGATCCAGATTAAATGGTAATATTATGGAATATTATGTGACAGAGCCTTAATGAAATGTCTGCCAAATTTTCCAGAGAAAATAATAAGCGTGTGTCCGATACTAGTTATGATCATTTTCTAGTGATTGCTCATGTAAACTTTAGACATCCCAAAACAAGAAGTGGTAACAGCAGTAAAAACACTAGGATGTTTGGCCGTCGTTTTTCATTTTTCTCAGACGAGAGACAGAATACGACCTTAATGTTAGGGGACGAGTTGTAACTTTGGATCGTGCTAAAGGGTATATTTCACAGACATGTAAACAATTTGCACAAAATTCTAAGATTCAAGGTGTTTGTGCACAACTGCATCTTTATTGTACGAAGACTTTATCGACTAAGAAAAGTTGAGTTGGTCTGAAAAGTCAAAAAATCACCTGGATAAAAAAGCCTCAAAACAGATTCTTAAAGTTTAAAAAAAAACTCTGCAGTAATTTAATTTTGTAATACGGAAAAAGGATCAGCTACAATAAAAAACTAACGATAAGTGCGACTTGACACCGGCGCTATGTCGAACGATAAAACAAATTATTAACAAAATACCTAGCATTTTTAGGAACACTTGATTGCTCTTACAACCCGATTGATAAAACAGAGAAACCAAGGCCACTGAAATCTTTTAAATAGTTCAAGCTCTTAGAAAAGGGGCTTATTTCTTTTAAACTAACAAAATCTAATTCATAATTTTGGTTTACCTCTTTACTAATTTGTTTACATACAAATTATTTTTTAAAATTTTCATATATATAATGGCAGTATTTATATTGATGACCAGATTTGATTAAAGTATAGGGTGGGCCATCTATCGGTTTAAATTTGAACCACCGGTTATTTCGAATCTGGTAATACTTATGTCATTCTATTCTGTCACAAAATTCAGTACGAATATGTCGTGCAAAATTTGGTCGCAGAAAAGGACCAACAGTGCGTACACCTGAAAATATCGAAGCTGTGGCTGAGAGTGTGCGTGAGAATCCATCAACATCAACTCGTCATCGTACTCAAGAATTGAACATTTCACGCACCGGTTTACGTCGAATTTTCTGAAAAGATCTCGGTATGACGCCTTACAATGTTCAATTGGTTCAAGAGTTGAAGCCGCATGACCATCCGTGTGCTTTTTTTAATTAAACCTTTTTTAATTAAAACAAATTATTTTTAATTTTACAGTTAATTAAATTTTCTTTTTATTTTTTAAATTTTGTTTAGTGAACGGCCTTCTTGGCTCTAATAATTTTTAACAATATACATTCATTGTAATATTTATTTAATTGCCGCTAACTTCATTAGTCTATGAGACTAGGTGGTTTTGGCAAATACATACCCCTCAGTATTACTGGCCCCCAGTATTGACTCTTAATCGTCAATACTAACGATTTCATTTGCCTCGTTCAAGACGATTGGGATGACTTTGTTGACCGACCGCTTGATAATAGCATTTCCGGTCTTGATACTGACGACTCTTACGTTCCCATCATTTCCGGGATGAACCTCAACCACCTTTCCAATTGGCCAGTTTCCTCTGGATGTATTTTCATTTTCAATTTTATCAATGTCCCCCAAACATAGGTTTCGAATTTTTGCCGAGCCATTTACGACGTGGTAACAATTGCAGTATATACTCTTTTGTCTCTGTCCTTCAGCATCATACTAGGTGTCAACGCTCTTGCATCATGAACACCTGTTGAAACAAAGGTTATCGGTCGTTGGTTGATGACATTCTCGACTTCTATTAGAAACGTTAAAAGCGTCTCTTTTTTCGGTACTTTCTCCATTAGAACAGCTGACAGACAAGTCTTTATGATTCTTATTCAACGTTCCCAACATCCACCAAAATGCAAACTTGAAGCTGGAATGAAAGAAAATAATGTCCCTCCCGTAGCAGTGTATCGTTGAAGGGTTGCTTCGTCTAATTCTAATAACGCTTTTTGCAACTCAATGGATGCTCCGCGAAAATTAGTTTCGTTGTCGCAAAAGATTTTCCTTGGTGTACCTCTTCGAGCTTGAAATCTTCGGATGGCCATTATTGCATAGTCGGTGGACAACGATCCGACCAATTCCAAATGCACAGCGCGTGACACCATGCAAGTGAAGATTGCTCCTCACCTTTTCTCCTGCCGACGACCGATTTTTACGACCATCGGCCCAAAAAAATCCATACCAACGAACGTGAACACTGGTAAGTTTGGAGTCAATCGTATTTCTGGTATGTTTCCCATCAATTGGGGCTTCGGTAAACTTCAATGGACAGTACAGTTTTGACACTCGTTGATATAAAGATTTACGAAAGCACGCATCTTTGGAAAGTAAAACTCCTGCTTCATGTTATTTAGAACCGTCTCTCGTCCTTGATGCATCGTTTTTCCGTGATAATTTAAAATCATTAATTTTACGAATCGATGCTTGCCATTAAGTATAATTGGATGACGTGTTTCAAATTGCATTGCTACTGCATTTTTCAATCTTCCTTCTGCTCTTCATATTCCGTCGCTGTCGGCAAAGGGAGTAACATGACGAAGGTTTTTTAGAAAGTCTTTTGGAAATTCTTCCTCCACGGCTTTACACCAGATCTTATTTGCCCAGTTGGCATCATTTGTTTCCAAGCCACCAATCATCGGGATCTCGCATTTTGTTTTCAGGATAAACTGACGACACAAATCAGTGACCCTCAGATGCCTCTGATATGAAGAGTAAGACGAAAAATCAGGCAGACTGTTTGTGATCTTTGGAATTGATGTAGGATTCATTTGTTGTTTTCCAGACATATTATTCGTATTGACTACTGCTCTTGTCAATACGAATAATATGTCTGGAAAACATCAAATAGATCATACATTAATTCCAAAGATCACAAAAAGTTTCTCGTTGGCTCTCGAAAAATCATCTTTTCGGATGAAGCTCATTTTCATCTTGGTGGGTACGTTAATAAGCAAAATTGCCGTATTTGGGGCTCAGAAAACCCACACGTGGTCTTACAGAAGCCAATGCAATCATTACGAGTGACTGTTTGGTGCGGCTTGTGGAGCGGAGGCATCATTGGCCCATATTTCTTTGAAAATGAGGACGGTGCAACCATTACGGTCAATGGAGACACCTATCGCACCATGATAACCGATTTTTTTGCGCCCGCTCTTCATGGTATTGATGTGAACGATGTTTGTTTTCAACAGGATTGTGCAACTTGCCACACATCTCATCCCACAATCGATTTATTGCGTCAAACGTTTGATGGCCATTTAATTAGCCGAAATGTGATGTCAATTGGCCGGCAAGAAGCTGCGATTTAACACCATTGGACTATTTTCTGTGGGGTGCCGTTAAAGACAAGTGTTACGCCGACAAAACCAGAGACAATTGAGCATTTGAAGGCCAACATTCGTGATGCCATCGCCGAGATACAACCCCATACACTCGAAAAAGTGCTCGAAAATGAGTTCGATCGAATGGGGTACTGTGAGGCCAGCCGCGGCAGCCATATGAATGAAATAATATTCCATCTCTAACCGGAACAATTGAATAAATTTGGCAAAATTACAAACCGTTTTTGTTTTATTGCATTTTTAAATTTAAACTTTTAAATGGCCCACCCATTAATATTCAACACGATCGGGCCACTATTACGTGTTGTATAGAGCATACAATCAAATTCGTAAATTTACAAAGGCTAATCCTGTTAACAAACCAAAAGACTTAAATTTTCTTCAGCTAGTTCAAAACTGTGAGATGAATTTCAGGACTCGTATTTAGATATTTAATCATTTATTACTGTTCGATAAAATTTTACGGTTTGTCCAATTTTATGGTTTTTATGGAGAAGTCAACATATATAGAACGATGACTGATCTATAATAAAATTATTGTAATTGTGATTAATTTGTTGACAATTCGAGAATCACAGAAATAGCCTCTATCTACGCTTCCATACTATGGCATGTATCGTTTAATATGATAAGCTAAATTTATTGTTTATTTGATCGCGATTCATATAGAGGTGATCGTAAAAAAAATTATAGACCATTTGTGGTTTGTTTCAGCCAATGAAAGGATAAAGAGATTTGGAAAAAGTAAGTCAATATTTTTGTTGTTGTTTTAAGTAACCCTGGTTCAAGATCACATTATGAATAGAAATTGCGATCTTAACCACAAAGTATAAATATTGGATAAAGATATTTATTATCACTGATAACCCCAAAATGTTCTATATTACCGAAATCAAATCGTAACGAAAACCACAACGGAAGTTTTATATTTGCTGTATTGTGATCATTTTTACAAATCAGTCTCAGTCAGTGATCGTAAGCGTAGTGATAAGTATAAAAATTAGTTTTGAAATTTATTCGTTTGTTTGGTTTTGCTTAAAAGTTCAATTAAGTTTTGTTCACCGGACTTAATAAAATGGTGAGTTTGTGATTAACATAAAGGGAATTAATGCCATTTTTTATTAGTGCCAATCACTATTTCATCATACTTAAATTTATACTTCCAGAGTTTGGCCAAATAACGAGAATTAAAAATGCCAAAACGACAAAACCGCAAGATCCAAGAAGCCGAAGATCAAAAGGAAGTTCATTTTGATCAAAGTGCACGAAAAAGTATTCGTCCTATCACACCTCTTAAGGGGCGATCGTGTACCGATGTAATATGTTTATTATTTTTTATTGTATTTCTCATCGGCTGGGGATTCATTTCGACCTACGGTAACTTAAATATGATCAATTATATTGAGCTATAGTCTTAACAATTGTATTCTCTATAGCATTCAAAGAGGGTAATTTGCAACAAGTTCTTATACCAACCGATTCGAAAGGATCCAAATGTGGAATCGATCCAGACGTGCAAAATCGGACAAAAGTTATATTTTTCGATATATCGGAATGTGTTTTGAATCCATTGACCCCACTAACGGGATGCCAGACACCACACGTTTGTGTGCACGAATGTCCAAACGAAAGTTTTATTTTATTGTTAAACCGAGATTTGGGTGTGACGGAGCTGCGCCGAAAAATGCTTTGTGTTGATGGTTTCGATAAGAACAAAATTATTAGTTATGAATCCGCTGAAAATTTTACGAATGGTTTAAATCCGGCTTGTGCTAAATATTATATTCAGAGCACCGAAAGTATGTTAAAATTGTGGAGACTATAGACATAAAGCCAGCTGATTATTAATCTGTTGATTTGTGCATTTCAGTTCAAAATCGCTGTATACCAATGATGACTCTCGATTTCCTTCAAAACATGGTTAAAGATGTGCGCGGCATAAATGATCCCTCAATGCAACAGTTCGATGACTTGGAACGCGCACTCGGCAAAAATAATGTTTGTATAACTTATTTGATTTCTAATGTCCTCATCAGGATGTAGGATTTAACAATCTTTTTTTTTTTTTTGATTTTAATTTAGATTGGCGTCATGATTGTGGGTGACATCCAAAAATCGTATGTTCACATTTTAATCGCTCTCATGATTTCGATTTTGGCCTGTTTTATTTTTATATTTTTGATGAGATGGTTGGCTGGGCCCGTTGTTTGGCTATCAATATTGGGTTCTATTGGATCGTTGGGTTTTGGTAAATACATAATTATTTAAGTATTATGATACATTTTCATGGGCGTTTTCATTTTCAGCTACTTATTACAGTTACTTCAAATATATGGAACTTCGCAATCAAATAAAGAAGAAAGAATCGAATCAGTTCGGACTCTCCCTTAATATACGCTCGATTGTTACACAGAGTTTGGAGAGCGAAGAAATATGGTTTTGGCTTCTAATCATCAGTAGTGTCGTATTTATTGTCGTTGTATTGATAATGGCCTTTCTAAGGAAACGTATTAGTACTGCAGTGGCAATAATTAAAGAAGGGAGCAAGTAAGTGTTCGCTTATTAGACGAAATTCATCTATTTATAATACTACTTATATTTTCAGGGCCGTCAGCACAATCAAAACATCGGTATTCTTTCCACTACTACCACTGGTATTCAAAATACTTGTAATAATTTTTGGAATATGCGTGGCATTGCAACTGGAATCAATTGGAACGAAAGATTTCAAAGTGACTGGATTAGATACAAATTGTACATGTGTTGATGAAGCACTAACCTATGTGAATAATGGAACATGTTCACCAAAAATATTCTATCTCAAGTGTAAAACCGTCGAAGGTTTACGTTGCCCGGATGCCTCATGCCGTTTCATGGATTATGACATCCCCGATCTCATGTTTTATTTCAAAGCCTACAATGTGGTCGGTTTCTTATGGTTATTTTTTTTCATAACCGCGTTTGGTGAAATGGTTTTAGGCGCAACATTTGCAACATGGTATTGGACATTTCAAAAATCTGAGCTGCCTTATTTTGCGGTACTTTCTGGTATGAGACGAACGATTCGTTATCATTTGGGAACACTGGCGTTTGGATCTCTTATTATAACGATTTGCCAGATAATTAAAATGCTACTGGATTATGTGGATCATCAGTTAAAAAAACATAATAACGAATTTACACGGGCCATCATGTGCATCTTTAAATGTTTGTTCTGGTGTTTTGAGAAATTTATAAAATTCATCAACAAAAATGCATACATTATGTGCGCCATACATGGAAAGAACTTTTGTGTGTCGGCCAGAGATGCGTTCAGTTTAATATTGAGGAATTGTGTTCGGGCATTGGCTGTGGACAAAGTAACCGATTTTCTATTTTTCTTATCAAAAATATTTTTATCGGTTGGCATGGGCTACCTAACATACCTTTACTTTTCACTAAATGAAACACATCTCGAATCGGTGGCACCAGAGTTACGAGCAGATGTATCGAAATATTTAGCACATCGTGTACAATTTAAAGAAGTACCAATGGTTTTAGTTGGCCTTGGAACTTATATTATTGCAACACTTTTCTTCAAGGTATATTCCATGGCAATCGATACCTTATTTTTGTGTTTCCTCGAGGATTGTGAAATTAACGATGGATCAGCCAATAAACCTTATTTCATGTCCAAGGAACTAATGAAAATTCTCAGGAAGAAGAATATCGAAGATAATCCTCATTAAGCGATAATACTCTAAATTGCGTTTGTAAGCTTTAATAAAATTAAATTAATATCAAATAGGTAAAATGTGTGTTTTAGAGAAGTAATATTTTTGCGTCAAACTTCGGAGCGTTACTGTTACATTGGTTACCGTTACATCGGTCACAAGAATTTGTCAGACCCCATTGCTCATCAAAAATATGAAGTACATGTTGGCTCACTATATGGTCACGCAAAATTAATGCTAATGTTAACTCCAATTCCAATTCTTCTGTCAATTTGTCTGATTTTTCGAAAATACCGCAGACTTAGACCGATTGCGGTTGTTTGTAATACAACCTATGATCTTAGTTCGCTAATACCCTTATTGGAACCATGTTAAGTTACTAATGTAGCGAAAAAATGTCTTGCACTTTATTGCCCGTAAATTTTGAAAAATTGTCCATTACATACTTACCCAAGTATTAATGTCTCCTTTTTGCAAAAGCTAAATATGATCGTAGGAAGTAAACCGCTGGCTCTACCTCAAAAAGGCAGGGTCCTGTCATTATCACTAAGACTATTCTTAAATCACTTTTGCGTATAGAGATTAGTGTTCTGTAGGCGCTCCAGTCTTCACTACACTTGTCTTGCTCTCTCAAATGTAGGGTGCTAGTTCATATTTCCAATGCCAATGCTTTGCCCTTTTCTTAAGTGTCTGCCAAGTACGTCTGTGCTGGAACTTCCCTTGTCGTCCGAAAAATCTGGGACTCAGATGATATGGATTTTGAAATGCTCACCTATCTCGTAGCCAGAGAATATCATTTGTCAATATCACAATATGCCCCAATCAAGTGAAGAATTTTTCAATTGGTGACTCTTCTGCTTAGTACAAGCTGCAGTAGTCATGCAGACGAGCATCAAATCATTTTGAAGTACTTAAAAACGCGAAGTACTCAGGCTCCAACTTTACCGTCTAGTATAGAGCCATCCGTGAAAGACTGTAAGCTATAGCTTCGGTTTTCATTACTGACCATTCCTCCCAAGACTTTGTAACGGTGAATAACAGTTAGTCTCCTAGTAAACAATAATTACGGTAAAATTTTAAAAGAATATCCTAATTTAATTTCGGCTCCAAATTATAACGCGAAAGTTAATCATTCGGTCGTGCACCATATTTTTACTCACGGGCAATTACCTTATTCCAAGCTGCGACGGCTTGATCCAGCTAAGCATAAAGCTGCATTACTAGAATTTAATCACATGGTCGAATTAGGGATTTGTAGACCTTCTAGTTCATCGGTCTCATCAGCTTTACATATGGTTGTAAAGAAACAAAGCTCGGATTGGCGACTATCGCAGGTTGAACGCCATCACCGTTCCTGATCGCTATTCGTTACCACACTTACAAAATTTTTCAATGTTCCTTAATGGCTGTAAAATATTTTCAAAAATTGATCTCGTGAGAGCGTATCATCTTATACCGGTTGCTCCAGAAGACGTTTTTAAGATGGCCATAATAACACCCTTTGGTCTATATGAGTATACGTGAATGCCGTTTGACATCTTTGACATAGATGACATTTTAATTGCAAGTAAAGATGAAATTCAACATACTGAACATTTCCGCTTATTATTCAATCGACTATCAGAATATAAGTCACTGTTAATGGCACACAATCACTCGATTTTCTTGGTCATAAAATAACACCAAACGGGATATTTCCATCTGATCAGCGAGTTGAGGCTATTAGAGATTTCCCTACTCCTAGTTCAATTAAACAAATACAGAGGTTTATCGGCATGATAAATTTTTATCATAGATTTATATCGCAACTAGCCGTTATATTAACCCCTCATTTAAGTCATTTGACTTTATTAGTTAAGTCATCACTTTTTAAGTTAAGTCATTTGACTTTATTAGCTCATCCATTTGAAAATGCTGTAGTTAGTTTAACAACCGATGCTTCAAATATTGCAGTTGGTACAGTTCTACATCAGTTAAATAAAAAAGCCTGGGAACCTTCAGGATTTTATTCTAAAAAGCTTTCTCCAGCAAAAGTTAAATATTCTGCCTTTGATAGGGATTTGTTAGCAGTGTATCAGGCTGTAAAACATTTTAAATATTTCTTAGAAGAACGTGATTTTACTGTGTATACTGATCACAAACCATTGACGATCGCATTATCATCTAAAACTGACCGTTCCCCTCGGCACGCCCATTTATATTCGAATCAATGCGACAACAAGTATTTGAACATTTACACTCTCTTTCGCATCTAGGGATTCGTGGTTCGCGAAAATTGTTGTCATCTCGATACTTCTGGCCAAACATAAACAAAGATGTGAGATTATGGGCCAAGTCCTGCATTGCTTGTCAAAAGTCTAAAGTACATAAACATACTCGATCAGAATTTGGTCGACTCGAGATACCAAAGGGTAGATTTGAAGATATTCAAATGGATATCGTAGGTCCTTTACCACAATCGAGAGGTAATTCAAATATGCTTACTATCATTGATAGATATACTCGATGGCCCGAGGCATATCCTATTCCGGATATGACAGCAGTAATAATAGCTAGTACTTTCGTAGAACAATACTTTCCCAGATTCGGAGTTACTTGCAAAATTACTACTGATCAAGGAAACCAGTTCGAATCAAAACTTTTTGCAGAGCTGACCAAACTGATTGGATCTCATAGTTTGATTGAACATCTGCAGAGCGCTATGAAAACTTTATTACCAACTGACATTCGACAATGTAAGCAAACCAATCTTTTCATTCCGAAAAACCTAAACAACTGCGAATTTGTATTTGTAAAGGTAGACAAAATTAAAACGGGTCTTGGTTCTCCTTATGATGGTCCTTATAAAGTAATACGTCGATTCAGGAAACATTTTGTTGTTCTTAAAAACAATAAAAATATTATCATATCAATTGAATCAAATGTCTTATACTAGTTGGATTGTTGGATAGAATCTTCTTAAGATGAAAATTTTCTGGTACCTCCTATCTTTATTAAAGTCTTAGATCTCCTTATATGAGTTCCAGTCATGAGACTCCTTAGTTATTTTATTCTGATTAAAAGTCACACCAAGCAGGTTTCCACTTACCCTCAAAGAGAGCCTTCCCTTCCAATCAACCTGAAGTGTTCAGGATTTTAATTTTTTACGCTTTTCGCGTTACGATTTTTTGGATTTCTTGGTCAACATAGACGTCAAGAAAGGTGCTTAATTTCTGCCAGCTGCTTGATGTTGAACACTCTATTCCGACAACCTTGAAAAGATAAACCATCCATCTCTTAATGTAATCATAGGTGCGGTTGATGTCATATCTGTTTGATCGCTGGCATCTTAACGTGTCTCACTGCGTTCGCCTGCATTTTTTTGTGAATGGTCGACTAACAAGAGGTTATTTCTGAACGTAAGTCACGGTCGTTCTCTCAAATCGATTTTATTTCTGATTTTGGATTTTATATTTTCGTCTAAATTCTGACTCCATTCATAATGCACATTGACCAGGTTATATTAAAGACGTTTGTTATGTAGGTTGTCTTAACGCGCAACTTTTTTTATTTTAAAAAGATTTTTTACAAAGTAACTAGTAATTTTTGACTAACAGCGTTCGATTCTAACAATATAATAATAAAGCCACTTCTATGTATTCTTTCCATAAAGTGTTGTTGTCATAAAGTGTCGCATTATGCCCACTACTCAGGTAACTCAAAAGGTTTTAGTCTTTTGAGTCTTCTTATAATACCCTCTTGATGAAGTAGACTTACAGCTTCAATATTAGGGTGATGATGGAGCCTCTCATGGTGTTTTTAAGCCAATTTATTTATTTCACTTGCGACTGTGTCTATTCCGAGATCTCTATGAAAGTCACTATTACGAGTGTACCTAGGGGCGTTTACAATCCCTCTAAGAACTTTATTTTGGAATTGTTGAACTATCTGTTGATTGCTGGTTTTGATGCACCCCCATAGTTGGTTACCATAAGTCCAGACCGGCTTGAACACTTGTTTATAAAGCATAAGTTTATTATGAATGGATAACTGAGAGTTTCTTCCAATTAACCAGTACATTTTTCTATATTTTAACTTAAGCTCTTCTGCTTTCTTTTTCACATGTACTTTCTACTTTAACTTTGCATCAAGGTTCATACCAAGGTATTTTGCTTGATTTTCATGTGGTACAGGGATATTATTGAGAGCCACAGGTAGTGGTTCCTGTCAGTTCCTTCCTGTTTAACTCTAAAATATCTTCTTTTCAGGTATGACTTTAACAGTTTGTAATACTCAAATGGCAGAGTTTTCTCTAATTTAATTATTAAACCATCTAGACAGACTTTGTCAAATGCCTGTGCTATATCCAGAAATATGGCTGAACAAATCTTTTTTTCCTCTAAGGATTTTCTATTAAATCTGTTATTCTATGGACTTGATCGATTGTGGAGTGTTTCTCTCTAAATCTACGAGGTTAATTCACGAGGTACGCGGTTAATTCACTTAGTGGCTTACCTAGTTTAGATATCATTATCACTTCTGCAAATTTCCAAGAAAGAGGAACATAACGGAGTCTAAAGGAAGCATTAACCATGTCCGATATTTTTTTCATAGCTTTATTAGGTAGTTGTTTAAGAATCTCTCCAGTTATCAAGTCACATCCTGGTGATTTTTTAAGTACTACATGATTCTTTATTTTTTGCTTCACTTCTTTAGCCTTAGTTAATGGGATTTCCTATCTCAGGATGATTGTATGGCTTTCAATCAGTATATCCTGTTGATTAAGTGTTGTTAAATTGGGGTAAAAGGTACGTCACCTCGAATCCGCGAACCTGTCTGCTTTTTCTTCTTTGGTTTTAGCCAGGCGACCATTATTGGTTTCTTTTGGTGGTATATGTATAACGCGCCATTATCATTAAAATGGAGGAATGGTCAGATGTGGAGTCAAATCATTCCTGCACTTGTATATAATCAACCGGGAGTTTTCTTGTTATAAAAAAGGCATTCTACTGGTTTTCCAGTAGAATCTCTTTTCTTTTAGTTAGTCTTGATCCCCAGTCTGTATGTTTAGCATTGAATTCCCCCCCCCCCCCCGATTATTCATTTTTCACCTAGCTGCTTGAAGAACTGTGTATAAGCATTCTCTTTGATGCTGTATCTAGGTGGGCAATATATTGCGTCTACCACTACTTTGTGGTTGCAGGTATTAATGCTAACGCTAATTGCTTGTATTTCATCACTTTCAAGTTTTAGTTATAGATCGTATTTAATATCCTTTTTTAAAATAATGGCACTACCCCTTCGTGCATTATTATTAGATGTACTGCTGAGTGAACTTCGTAGCCACGGAGTTTTATATGACTCTGAGTAGTAAGGTGTGTTTCAGATAATAAGCATATATCTATTTTTTCTAAATCTAACTATTTGCAATATACCATTGCAGTTCCATGCAAGAATTTTTAAAATATTTGCCATTCTTGCCATTAAAATTCTTGCTTTTCTTCTTGTGAACTAAGTCTATTAAGAATATCTTGTAGTATTTTATTAGTTTGGTTATTATTTGAATCATTAACTGAAGCAGAACTATGTTGCCCTCTCGAACTTCCAATAGTGAGTGCATCAGCATATGTTACATTTCGATTAGTTCTTGATAATTTGTTTAATGTTTCGTGTGTCCTTAACTTTGTGGATATTCTTGTTGAGGCTGAGTTGATTTCTGGCCTGGTACTTACTGAAGTTTCCCTTGTTTTGTTGCGAATTTTTTGCAGCTCTCTTATAACAATGCAACCTCTGTAGTTGGCTGGATGTGCCTTCCCACAGTTGACAAATTTTGGTGGGGTGTCTTTTTGTTTCAAACATTCAGACGTACGGTGTTTTCCTATTCATTTCACGCATCTACATTTTGCGTTTCTATGGTATTACTGAATTTCTCGATGATAGTTGTTTATCCAAATATCCAAAAATGTGTTTCTTGTAATTTTCAATTTTATTTTATTTTTATTCTTGATGGTTTGATAGCTTGATTATAAGTGACAGAAGAGAGGTTTAAGCCACTAAAATTTCAATCTAGTTGCTATAGCCATCTGCGGTACAACATTTATACAAATAAATAATTCTTGCATATCAGTGGTGACATCTCTTAATTAATAGTCAAATCAATATATTAACATAATTGAGCTACATTGATCTAAATAATAATGATCATTTAACACTGACTACTTACAATAATGTCGATATCCACGTTAACATTCTTCCTTCCGGTTGAGAATTCTTTACTTGATCGTTCCTGTTTCGCTGAAACATGAGCTTTTTCCTCCTGTAGTACATTCCTACTTCCGGTTGGAAGCTGCTTAATTAATTGTTTCAGTTCGGGTGACACTGTGGTGATTTACTCATCTTGCGTTCCTTATTTTTTTTTTGTTACGGTTCAGAATCCATCCCGTTTCTCTGTTCAGCTCTTCCTCGTCTGTTTCATATATAACCTTTTTATGATCATTGGTATCGTGTTTTCCTGTAGCTTTCGCAGATATTACTGCATTTAAAGCAACTTTTAACTCCTTGTTTTCTCGCTGTAAGTTTTCGAGATCTTTGTTTAGATTTAACGTTAACTTTTCTATTTCGTAAATCTTATTGCGCAGTTCTACATTATCCCTTTCCAAGGTGTTCGCTATAATGGTGGTGGTGATCTACTCACCCTGGGTTTTTGTCCAAATGGAGTTGCCTTAGAGGGCTGCTAATGCGCAACTGCAGGGTATTCTGTGACCCACTTACGTTGAAATCAGCTTAGGTTGCCAACGTTCGTTCGGTGCGTGAATATGCCTTCCCAGAGAGGTTTCTTTTCTCATTGCATTTTTTTTTGTAATTATACGATTTTTTGTGGTTGGAATAAATAAATCCATTTTGGAAAATATCAGAAGTTATAGTTCTTTTTTTATAAATCATATCTGTTTGAAAGCTTATCACCGCACTACGAAAATAGTTCGATGATTGATCGGATCAATCTTATCGTCTATAACAATTAATAAAAAATTCATCATGAATAATTTGTTGACAATCGATGTATTTTTCAGACGAATTTGAAAAAAAAATTATCTAAATCCGTGCCACTCAGTGTACTGTAATTACAGTTCATTTGATGTACTTGTTCAATTTTTAATTAATTCGAATTCATTGTGATCAAAATCGTTGATCATTGTGGGTGAAGTGATTGTGAAAAAGTGGCTTGTTATACGCTAATTTTGATTATAGTAAATTTGAAATAAAATGGCAAAGTAAGTTGATGAAACTGTAACGGATAAATTTTTATTTTATAACCACAATATATATATATATATATATATATATATATATATATATATATATATATATATATATATATATATATATATATATATATATATATATATATATATATATATATATATATATATATATATATATATATATATATATATATATATATATATATATTATTTAAGGGTGTTTTATTTCGAGGTATAGAACTTTGAAATTATTGCCATTATTTGCATTTCACACGTATGGCAGCCGCAGGTAGGGCGTACATAACGTAATCTGGAAGTCATCAAATTGTCATTCTTTGCTGCAGTTCTGTTTGTATTTAGCCAATGACGTCTCCGATGTTCGCTTGCAAGTGTTCACTAGTCTGTGGCTTATCAGTGTAGTCAAGTGATTTCAACTACCTCCTAAGAAAATAGTTCAGTGGTGTTGAGTCACCCGAATGCAGTGGCCAGTTGATAGATCCATTTATCGATATTAATCGGGCATCAAATGTTTCTTTCAGTAAACTAATGATAACGCGCGCTGCATGGCATGTGGCCACGTCTTGTCAGAATCACATGTCTCTAATGCCTAAACCGGTTTAAGTTTAATGTAACGTTTTTCACCAGTATTATTTTTAGACACATATGGTTCGATAATTCCTTCGGCCCATAAAGCACACCAAACGGTAACTTTGGTGACAAACCAAACTAACCAAAAATCAACTGTCAAACGGCAGGTATCGGGATTATCAATTACTACCTAAAATATGGCTATCATGGTCGGTTTTGGTTTTGTCGGGCTATTGCTTTATGTGCCTCCCGAACAAAAGGTAGTGCATTTTCGGTGTTTTCGTAATATCTCGAACCAATGTCGCCCAAATATAATGGCATTTTCAGTGCTGAAGTGAAAAATTTGTCATTTATTTAATCATCAACGGTAGAGTGGATAACCATCATTGCCGATGATATTCTCGGCAAGTAAGCACATTGGTTATCGATTCGTGCATTTTCCATCAGACATACATGGTAAATTGTCGACTTGATCACCTTCGTCGAATTTCATAAAATACTCAACTAAATATAGAGATAGCTAGAAATAGTATTAAAAATAACCATACTGTTGATTTAGTGATTAATTATTATTCTAATTATTTAACGGTTAAATTTAGTAAATTTATCGCAATTATTCAAAACAATAAAAATTTACGAGATAGTCGATATGACACACAAAAATTTAGAAAATTAACGCAAATTATGGAAATCTACAAAAAAACGCAAACCAAAGTCGTTTCATATGCCGACGAGACAGTTTTTGTTTTTCTTTATGGGCTACGCACCGCTAATGCGACTGCTGCTGCGCCCAATCCTGACACTACTGTCGACGTTCGCGATTGCGTCATCACATTACCCTTTTCCTAGTGAGCGAAGTGAACGCTACTACAGGAATTTAGCTAGACGTTTATAGACCGGCAGTGATGGCGATTCTATATATAGGATTGCTAAATATCACTGTTTCGAAAGGCTCCTCCCGCGTCATGAAACATGGTTTTAGCCTGTTAATTGAGATGTTTACAGTCTTGTCCTTAAACTTGACTGCAAAATACTTGTCATTACGCTGAAGGGTATGGCCCTTCATACGGTCGCTGCAACGCTGCTTTTAGTGCATCTGTTCTAACGAAAACGTAAATGAACGTACTTTGTTTGACATGTCTAGAAGCTGGAGTGGGTTGAATGCTATTGAAAAGCTTTCGTAACTGAACCATAAAATCTGACGGGTTTATTTTTGATTTGCTTGTTTCGAAAAAATCACTTGGTAACCTTAAACTCCCGCCATATACCAATTCTGCTGTAGAAGTTCTCAACTCGTCTTTATATGCTGTTCGTAACCGCAATATTATTAACGGGAGTGTCTTGGTCCATTGTGTGTTACCATGACCCATGATTGCAGCCTTCAGCGTTTGATGTAGTCTCTCGATCATCCGTTTGCATGCGGGATTGTACGCTTGTGTTTGCACCCAATACTCGACCCGCGCACCGAAACGACAGATCCATTCCTTGACTATCGCAACTGCTACTGTCTCAGCTTTTATATCCACTACTAGTATAATCTCGGGCCAACGTATATACCTATCGATTAGTGTGATGAAATATTTGTTGCCTTCTGGCGATGGAAGAGGCCTGATGATGTTCAAATGGATCTCATCAAATCGATTGCTTGCAATAGTGTAGACTCCTATTGGTGATTTAACATGTCTAGATACTTTTGCCTTTTGACACGCGACACACGCTTTTTCCATCAAATTGACGTCCTTGTTCATCACCGGCTATACGTATATTTTTGCTACTATTTTCATAGTTGTGCGGCTTCCCGGGTGGGACAAGTTATGCATACTGTTGAAAATTCCTCGGCGGAAACTTCTCTGGAATGTATGGCTTCGGTGTACTAGTAAAAATGTCGCAAAAAATCTCAGTGCCCCACTCAAATACTGATGATTTCTGTAACTTCAAGGATTTATTTGACTGAATCATTTCAGCTAACACAGGATCAGATACTTGTTCTTCTGCTATTAGCCTATAATCGACTGCACTGTCCAAAGTTACCTCCTTGATTCTTGACAAAGCATCGGTTACCGTATTGCTTCTACCCGCGATGTGTCGTATACCCGACGTGAATTGCGAAATAAAATCCAGTTGACGACGTAGTCTAAGGGATGCTTTATCCATATTTTGCTGCAAGGTATATACTAATGGCTTGTGATCCGTAAACACTGCAAATGCACGTCCCTCAAGTATATGTTGAAAGTATTTGACCGCGCTGTAAGCCGCCAAAAGCTCGTGATCATAAGCGCTATATTTTCGCTGTACCTCATTTAATTTTATCGAGAAAAAAACCCACTGGCGTCCAAACATCGACTAACCGCTGTTGAACAACAGCCCCAATTGCTATTTCAGTCGCGTCGACCATAACTGATAATTCCACCTCCGAAGAAAGATGAGCCAACATTACTGCATCTGATAACTTTGTTTTGCTCAGCTCAATGAGTTTTCACTGTCACTTGTCCATTGCACTTTCCTCTTGTCGTTCTTTTTGCTTCCTTTCAAGAACTCGTTGAGCACTGCCTGATCTTGTGCCGCATTCGGGATAAATTTTCTATATAAATTAAGCATGCCCAAAAACCTGCGCATTAGTTGATTGTCTCGGGTTTCGAAAAATTCAATATAACTTCCACTTTTGACGTCGAGGGCTTTATACCATCGCTTGAGATCTCGTGACCCAAGAATGTGACTTCTGGTTGTCCGAAACCGCAATTACTCACATTTATGACTAGGCCTGCATCTTTTAATCGCTCAAACAAGACTTTAAGGTGCAACAAATGTTCCTCCATCGATTGCGATGGCACCAGCAAATCGTCAATATACGGAAAACAATAGCTTAAATTGCGCATTACTGTGTGAATGCATCTTTGAAATGTCAGTGCAGCGTTTCTGAGACCGAACGTCATTCTGGTAAATTCAAACAACCCATAGGGTATGCAAATGGCTGTCTTGGGAATATCCTGCTCTTCCACCGGGATTTGATGGTATGCTTTTACCAGGTCTATAGTAGAGAATACTTTGCAGTTGTGCAACTGACTAGAAAAATCCGCCAATAATGGAATAGGGTATCAGTCCTTGGTTTGTGCGTTTTCACAGTAATCATCGGTTATCATCGCACGGCCACCACGAGACACCTTTTTTTTACACAAACTGTAATGAACTTGACCACTCTGAGTCCGAAGGACGACATATGCCCTGACTTAACAGAATGTCGAATTTCTTGCAATTTCAAGCTTTTCAGGCGACAGGCGTCTCATCTTCGCCGTGCAAGGCTTTTACGATAACATGTGATACTTTAATGTTTTAATGATTTAGCTGAAATTGTTTTGAGTTCCGATGATGGTCCTGTAACAATTCTCGTAGACCTCTTATGCTGCGAGCTTTGTCACTGAATCTATAATGATATCGGCACACAAGAAACCGGTGAACTTCGCTATCACTACGTTTACGAACTGACCTGTCTCGTTGTCGAGAATAGTTAGTCTGGTTTAGTGATCTACTCCTACTATGTGTCAGACTATTTACCATATTAGTCAAAACGTCAATTTGCTTTGTTAACTTGTCGATCACATGAGAACTGTCATGGCTGACCGCTCACACTTCAGTCACTCTGTGAACTTCTAAAATTCTGTCCACCATTGCTGCTAATTTATCGATGTTGCTTTCTTTTAAACTTGCTAGAAATATTTGTGACTGGGAAGGTAGTCGTTGTAGCCACAGGTTTAACAATACTGAGTCTTGTATCTGCGTCCCCGCGAGGCCTTGCATTTCCCTAAGGAAGTCGGATGGCTTTCTGTCGCCCAGCTGTAGATCCTTCAACAATCTGGCCAATAATCGTCTTTTTAAGATCATCGTATTTTGATTTTTGCGGGAGGTTTTAATATTTTCTCCCTAACGCACTTCACTGTCTCACCATCCAGTGCCGCTATTAAATAACCGTATTTGGTTTTATCTGCTGTTATGTCCGAAATGTTGAACTGAGCTTCTAGTTGATGGAATTAAATTTCTGCATCGTCTCTATTGAATGGTGGTGCTCTCACGGATACCTTAAACGCAGACTTGATCTCTGTCTCGCCGTCAGACATACTGGCCGATATTTATGATAACGATTTTTCTTTTGATCTGCGTCCTGCTGCACAATGATGTTGACCACGTGTTGATTTATTAACCGTACTTGTGTTTTTATTGCGCTGAATTTGTATATTCGCCAGCCAGCTGTGACTCCGTTATTTAATTACACCACTTGTATACGTTCACGTCGTTTATTTGGCAACGCGAGATAGTTTTTTATGTTTAATCACTTTGCACCAGCCCAGGTACGTTTTTAACTGTCAGAGTTGACACAGTCTTCACCACCTACCAATTGTTATTATTTAAGTTTCACGTCACCCAGACTTGTAAAACACGGAAATGCTCAACACCGAATTGAATAAAACAATATGGCTGATGAAATTGTTTATTATGGTATTCACATTTATTTCACAAACTAATTCAATTGTTTTTTTATATGAGATTTTTTCATTTTAAGAAAGCGTGCCGCTTATTACTCTTTTTACTTTTTACTTTTTTTTTTTTTTTGTCTTTTATCTACCACGTTTTGTGCAATACTAATTTTTTCTCGGTTCATATGGCGACGAGACATTTTTTGTTTTTCTTTATGGGCTACGCACCGCTAATGCGACTGCTGCTGCGCTCTGTGCCCGATCCTGACACTACTGACGACGTTTGTGAATGCGTCGTCACATGTACAAAACATCACGTAATAGTCGCCTGATTTTGATGAATGCTACCTTAATTTTTTCTTTTATTATTTTTAACCCAAAAATTTAAAACTAACTAGCAGCTTAATTATTTAATCATCAACAGGATTAATCGACGACAATCAGTCCCATGCTATTCCTATGAGCACGGTATTGAATTGCGACAATTCAATTCACAATTACGGCCCAAAGTTGTTAGTTTAAGTCCATACGATGTTGGACCACAAGTACCTCGAGTCTTACAATACGAATACGATATTTGCGATGACCAAGATATAGAAGGAGTACCAACGCCATCAACAAAATTACCATCTAAGATGAAACACCGACAAAGTTACATACGAGATGATGAAATACAAAAAAAAGATGTGGTCCGGTTTGATCGAAGTGTTCGAAAATCTATTCAACCCATCACACCACTTAAGGGACGTTCATGTACCGATGTAATATGCTTATTATTATTTATCGCATTTCTCGTCGGCTGGGGGTTCATTTCGACCTACGGTAAGTTTTATGATCAATTAATTTGTGCTAAATGTCTGGATTTTTAAATAAAAATTATGTTCCGCAGCATTTAAGGCGGGTAATTTGCAACAAGTTCTTATACCAACCGATTCGAAAGGATCAAAATGTGGCATCGATGCAGACGTTCTAAACAGGACAAAAGTTGTATTTTTCGATATATCAGAGTGTGTATTAAATCCATTGACGCCGCTAACAGGATGTCAGACTCCACACGTGTGTGTGCACGAATGTCCACATGAAAATTTTATTTTATTGTTAAGCCGAAATTTAAGTGTGGCTGAGTTACGTCAAAAAATGCTTTGTGTTGATGGTTTCGATAAGAACGAAATCGTTAGTTATGAATCGGCTGAAAACTTTACGAATGGTTTAAATCCGGCTTGTGCTAAATATTATATTCAGAGCACCGATAGTATGTTACAGTTGCATTGACGTGAGGGCAGATTATTAATCTATCGATTTGTATATTCCAGTTCAAAACCGGTGTATACCAATGCTGACTCTCGATTTTATTCAAGAAATAGTTCTAGAAGTTCAAACGCTCGGCATAAATGATCATTCAATGCAAAAATTCGATGACTTGGAACGAGCATTCGGCAAAAATAATGTGTGTACCTTTTTTGACTTTTAACGTCTATCTTCAGGTGCAGTAAATCTTAACAATTTTTTATTTTGTTATAATTTAGATTGGCGTCATGATTGTTGGAGACATTCAAAAATCGTACTGTACAATTCTAATCGGGCTAGTTATATCAATGGTGGCCTGTTTTATTTTTATATTTTTGATGAGGTGGTTAGCTGGACCCGTGGTTTGGCTGTCAATATTTGGTTCAATTGGATCATTAGGGTTTGGTAAGTTTGTCATCGTATTATGTATGTTCGAGAGAAATGAATTTTTTTTTATTATTTTTGCAGCAACTTATTACAGTTTTTTCAAGTATACCGAACTCAAAAGTAAGATTGGCGAAAAGGAAACGAAAGAATTTTCTGTGACCCTTAATATACGTTCTATCGTTACACAAAGTTTAGAAAGTGAAGAAATATGGTTTTGGATCCTTATCATAAGTGGTATAGCGTTTGCTATCGTTCTATTGATTGTAGCATTTCTAAGGAAACGTATTAGTATCGCAGTTGCAATAATTAAAGAAGGAAGCAAGTAAGTGTAACATTTTTGACGAAGATGTTTACATTCAATAATTACTTGTCATATTTTTAGAGCCGTCAGCTCAATCAAAACATCGGTATTCTTTCCACTAGTGCCACTGGTATTCAAAATTTTGGTTATAATTTTCGGTATATTCGTGGCATTGCAGTTGGAATCAATTGGCACAAAAGATTTCAAAGTGACTGGATTAGATACAAATTGTACATGTGTTGATGAAGCACTGAACTATGTGAATAATGGAACATGTTCACCAAAAATATTCTATCTCAAGTGTAAAACGGTCGATGGTTTACGCTGCCCGGATGCCTCATGCCGTTTCATGGATTATGACATCCCCGATCTCATGTTTTATTTCAAAGCCTACAATGTGGTCGGCCTATTATGGGTTTTCTTTTTTATAATCGCATTTGGCGAAATGGTTCTAGGCGCAACATTTGCAACATGGTATTGGACATTTAAAAAATCTGAAATTCCCTATTTCACAGTAATCAGTGGTATGAATCGAACGATTCGTTATCATTTGGGAACACTTGCGTTTGGATCTCTTATCATAACGATTTGTCAGATAATTAAAATGCTACTGGAGTATTTGGATCGACAGTTGAAAAAACATAATAACGAATTCACACGGGCCATCATGTGCATCTTAAAATGCTTGTTCTGGTGTTTTGAGAAATTCATAAAATTCTTAAACAAAAATGCGTACATTATGTGCGCGATACATGGAAAGAATTTTTGTGTGTCGGCCAGAGATGCGTTCAGTTTAATATTGAGGAATTGTGTTCGGGCAATGGCTGTGGATAAAGTAACCGATTTTCTATTTTTCTTATCAAAAATATTTTTATCGGTTGGCATGGGCTACCTAACATATGTTTACTTTTCACTAAATGAAACTCACCTTGAACACGTGCCACAAGAGCTACGAAATGAAGTATCAAAACTTTTGGCACATCGTGTACAATTTAAGGAAGTACCAATGGTTTTAGTTGGCCTTGGAACTTATATTATTGCAACACTTTTCTTCAAGGTATATTCAATGGCAATCGATACCTTATTTTTGTGTTTCCTCGAGGATTGTGAAATTAACGATGGATCAGAGGAGAAACCTTATTACATGTCCAAGGAGTTGATGAAAATATTGCAGAAATCAAACAAGGAGTTACGTAAATCTGATGCCGAATAAAACCAATTTAGGGTTTGAAATTTTATAGTGCTTAACATCTTTTTAATTTTCAATAAAAATATTTGAATAAATTTTAAGCAGCAAAATGGTTTTAGTTGTCAAACAACAATAAGCATGATGAACATATCCATGGGGCCATTGCCATTTACCATATTTTAAGCAAAGTTTATCGAAAAAGTGTTTGTGATGGAAAGAAAGTAAGTATAGAAGTTTTAGTTTAACCTAATGAGAAGGCTTACTGTGTATTGTTCAACAAATAACTAGCATATTGCTTGTTCAAAATATTGCTCAAACTTTAAATACAAAATTCATAACTGAGCTAACAAAAGTTTTAAAAGCTCAACCTTCTAAAAATTTAGAAAATGTTGGATGTGTTTAAGGAAAATCACAAAAGTTTTTAAAACCAATGATTTATAGCCTTTGATAATCAAAAAAATGTAAAAATATTTTATAGCAGTATTTACCCTGATGACTAGAGCTTTTGATTAAGGTATCATTCGTCACAATCGGGCCACTTTTTCTCGATTTTCGTAAATTGACTTTTTCTCGATTTTCGTAAATTCGTAAAGGCTAACCCCTTTGCTAATTTTTTTGAGAAATAATTTATGGTGGAAATGTATAAATATTTTATAGCAGTATTTACCCTGATGACTAGAGCTTTTGATTAAGGTATCATTCATTACAATCGGGCCACTTTTAGGTGTTTTATTGACTTTTCCCGATTTTCGTAAATTCGCCAAGGCTAACCCCTTTGCTAATTTTTTTGAGAAATAATTTATGGTAGAAATCTATAAATATTTTATAGCAGTATTTACCCTGATGACTAGAGCTTTTGATTAAGTTATCATTCATTACAATCGGGCCACTTGTAGGTGTTTTATTGACTTTTCCCGATTTTCGTAAATTCGCCAAGGCTAACCCCTTTGCTAATTTTTTTGAGAAATAATTTATGGTGGAAATGTATAAATATTTTATAGCAGTATTTACCCTGATGACTAGAGCTTTTGATTAAGGTATCATTCATTACAATCGGGCCACTTTTAGGTGTTTTATTGACTTTTCCCGATTTTCGTAAATTCGCCAAGGCTAACCCCTTTGTTAATTTTTATGATAAATAATTTATGGTGGAAATCTATAAATATTTTATAGCAGTATTTACCCTGATGACTAGAGCTTTTGATTAAGGTATCATTCATTACAATCGGGCCACTTTTAGGTGTTTTATTGACTTTTCCCGATTTTCGTAAATTCGCCAAGGCTAACCCCTTTGTTAATTTGTATGAGAAATAATTTATGGTAGAAATCTATAAATATTTTATAGCAGTATTTACACTGATGACTAGAGCTTTTGATTAAGGTATCATTCATCACAATCGGGCCACTTTTAGGTGTTTTATTGACTTTTCCCGATTTTCGTAAATTCGCCAAGGCTAACCCCTTTGCTAATTTTTTTGAGAAATAATTTATGGTGAAAATCTATAAATATTTTATAGCAGTATTTACCCTGATGACTAGAGCTTTTGATTAAGGTATCATTCATTACAATCGGGCCACTTTTAGGTGTTTTATTGACTTTTCTCGATTTTCGTAAATTCGCCAAGGCTAACCCCTTTGCTAATTTTTTTGAGAAATAATTTATGGTAGAAATCTATAAATATTTTATAGCAGTATTTACCCTGATGACTAGAGCTTTTGATTAAGTTATCATTCATTACAATCGGGCCACTTGTAGGTGTTTTATTGACTTTTCCCGATTTTCGTAAATTCGCCAAGGCTAACCCCTTTGCTAATTTTTTTGAGAAATAATTTTTGGTGGAAATCTATAAATATTTTATAGCAGTATTTACCCTGATGACTAGAGCTTTTGATTAAGGTATCATTCATTACAATCGGGCCACTTTTAGGTGTTTTATTGACTTTTCCCGATTTTCGTAAATTCGCCAAGGCCCTTTGCTAATTTTTTTGAGAAATAATTTATGGTGGAAATCTATAAATATTTTATAGCAGTATTTACCCGGATGACTAGAGCTTTTGATTAAGGTATCATTCATTACAATCGGGCCACTTTTAGGTGTTTTATTGACTTTTCCCGATTTTCGTAAATTCGCCAAGGCTAACCCCTTTGCTAATTTTTTTGAGAAATAATTTTTGGTGGAAATCTATAAATATTTTATAGCAGTATTTACACTGATGACTAGAGCTTTTGGATTAAGGTATCATTCATCAAAATCGGGCCTCTTTTAAGTGTTTTATTGACTTTTCCCGATTTTCGTAAATTCGCCAAGGCTAACCCCTTTGCTAATTTTTATGAGAAATAATTTATGGTGAAAATCTATAAATATTTTATAGCAGTATTTACCCTGATGACTAGAGCTTTTGATTAAGGTATCATTCATCACAATCGGGCCACTTTTAGGTGTTTTATTGACTTTTCCCGATTTTCGTAAATTCGCCAAGGCTAACCCCTTTGCTAATTTTTTTGAGAAATAATTTATGGTGGAAATCTATAAATATTTTATAGCAGTATTTACCCTGATGACTAGAGCTTTTGATTAAGGTATCATTCATTACAATCGGGCCACTTTTAGGTGTTTTATTGACTTTTCCCGATTTTCGTAAATTCGCCAAGGCTAACCCCTTTGCTAATTTTTTTGAGAAATAATTTTTCGTGGAAATCTATAAATATTTTATAGCAGTATTTACCCTGATGACTAGAGCTTTTGATTAAGGTATCATTCATTACAATCGGGCCACTTTTAGGTGTTTTATTGATTTTTCTCGATTTTCGTAAATTCGCCAAGGCTAACCCCTTTGCTAATTTTTTTGAGAAATAATTTATGGTGGAAATCTATAAATATTTTATAGCAGTATTTACCCTGATGACTAGAGCTTTTGATTAAGGTATCATTCATTACAATCGGGCCACTTTTAGGTGTTTTATTGACTTTTCCCGATTTTCGTAAATTCGCCAAGGCTAACCCCTTTGCTAATTTTTTTGAGAAATAATTTTTGGTGGAAATCTATAAATATTTTATAGCAGTATTTACCCTGATGACTAGAGCTTTTGATTAAGGTATCATTCATCACAATCGGGCCACTTTTAGGTGTTTTATTGACTTTTCCCGATTTTCGTAAATTCGCCAAGGCTAACCCCTTTGCTAATTTTTTTGAGAAATAATTTATGGTAGAAATCTATAAATATTTTATAGCAGTATTTACCCTGATGACTAGAGCTTTTGATTAAGGTATCATTCATCACAATCGGGCCACTTTTAGGTGTTTTATTGACTTTTCCCGATTTTCGTAAATTCGCCAAGGCTAACCCCTTTGTTAATTTTTATGAGAAATAATTTATGGTGGAAATCTATAAATATTTTATAGCAGTATTTACCCTGATGACTAGAGCTTTTGATTAAGGTATCATTCATCACAATCGGGCCACTTTTAGGTGTTTTATTGACTTTTCCCGATTTTCGTAAATTCGCCAAGGCTAACCCCTTTGCTAATTTTTTTGAGAAATAATTTATGGTAGAAATCTATAAATATTTTATAGCAGTATTTACCCTGATGACTAGAGCTTTTGATTAAGGTATCATTCATCACAATCGGGCCACTTTTAGGTGTTTTATTGACTTTTCCCGATTTTCGTAAATTCGCCAAGGCTAACCCCTTTGCTAATTTTTTTGAGAAATAATTTTTGGTTGAAATCTATAAATATTTTATAGCAGTATTTACCCTGATGACTAGAGCTTTTGATTAAGGTATCATTCATTACAATCGGGCCACTTTTAGGTGTTTTATTGACTTTTCCCGATTTTCGTAAATTCGCCAAGGCTAACCCCTTTGCTAATTTTTATGAGAAATACTTTATGGTGAAAATCTATAAATATTTTATAGCAGTATTTACCCTGATGACTAGAGCTTTTGATTAAGGTATCATTCATTACAATCGGGCCACTTTTAGGTGTTTTATTGACTTTTCCCGATTTTCGTAAATTCGCCAAGGCTAACCCCTTTGCTAATTTTTTTAAGAAATAATTTTTGTTGAAAATCTATAAATGTTTTATAGCAGTATTTACCCTGATGACTAGAGCTTTTGATTAAGGTATCATTCATCACAATCGGGCCACTTTTAGGTGTTTTATTGACTTTTCCCGATTTTCGTAAATTCGCCAAGGCTAACCCCTTTGTTAATTTTTATGAGAAATAATTTATGGTGGAAATCTATAAATATTTTATAGCAGTATTTACCCTGATGACTAGAGCTTTTGATTAAGGTATCATTCATCACAATCGGGCCACTTTTAGGTGTTTTATTGACTTTTCCCGATTTTCGTAAATTCGCCAAGGCTAACCCCTTTGCTAATTTTTTTGAGAAATAATTTATGGTAGAAATCTATAAATATTTTATAGCAGTATTTACCCTGATGACTAGAGCTTTTGATTAAGGTATCATTCATCACAATCGGGCCACTTTTAGGTGTTTTATTGACTTTTCCCGATTTTCGTAAATTCGCCAAGGCTAACCCCTTTGCTAATTTTTTTGAGAAATAATTTTTGGTTGAAATCTATAAATATTTTATAGCAGTATTTACCCTGATGACTAGAGCTTTTGATTAAGGTATCATTCATTACAATCGGGCCACTTTTAGGTGTTTTATTGACTTTTCCCGATTTTCGTAAATTCGCCAAGGCTAACCCCTTTGCTAATTTTTATGAGAAATACTTTATGGTGAAAATCTATAAATATTTTATAGCAGTATTTACCCTGATGACTAGAGCTTTTGATTAAGGTATCATTCATTACAATCGGGCCACTTTTAGGTGTTTTATTGACTTTTCCCGATTTTCGTAAATTCGCCAAGGCTAACCCCTTTGCTAATTTTTTTAAGAAATAATTTTTGTTGAAAATCTATAAATGTTTTATAGCAGTATTTACCCTGATGACTAGAGCTTTTGATTAAGGTATCATTCATCACAATCGGGCCACTTTTAGGTGTTTTATTGACTTTTCCCGATTTTCGTAAATTCGCCAAGGCTAACCCCTTTGCTAATTTTTTTGAGAAATAATTTTTGGTGAAAATCTATAATATTTTATAGCAGTATTTACCCTGATGACTAGAGCTTTTGATTGATCTTTAAATTTTAATACATTATTTTCTAAATTATCAAAGAAATACATCAGGTGTCAATGCAACATTTTAAACGCAAGATTTGTCTTTTATAGTCAATTTAAAATATTGAGTTTTGAAAATTTGTATGATTGCACTTCATCGTACACAGTGATAGCCGGTTAAGCGATTGTTTGTATTTTCTGGGAAGCTTTTTGATTTAATTATTGCCAAGTCAATTTCAGACGTTTGCTGCATTTTTGTTTGGTGTAATCAAAAGTTTATTAGACAGGATTGAATGTGGTAGTTTCATGCTTACCAAACACCGAGAGTCACCTAACAGTATATTATAGTTTATAACAAATCTAATCACATTATGTTTTCAAACAATAAAAAGTCGTTAACTTACACTGTATAACAAAAACGATTTTTTTATAAAAAATGAAATATGACATGAAACAGCTACCTAGTACATAAAGAACATAAGTTGATATAAATTATCGGTTATTGCTTTTGGCTTATTACCATACACATATATCCCTAATTCATATGTGGAAAAACACCCACAGAAATTACCACCAAAACTTTGCATGTGTGCAATTTGTTATTTTATGAGTTATTATGGAAAACAATAAAATAAAAGAAAAAGTGAAAACTTAAATAGATTTTCACACAAAATAAATTTTTTTGTTTTTGATTTTCGAACACCTTTGTGTAGTATACGTTTGATTATAGTAACGAATTGACGATAGTTTGCTTTCGATTTGAAATGTTAAAAGCGGCATTATCTCGGGTAAAAGAAAAAACCAATCGATCACCTTCGATTCCGGTACCTAAACTGAAATTAATTAAAAGTACAGCAGGATTTTCGGATAAAAATGAAATTTTGGCGTGCGAACCAAAAAATCCCGACCTTTTGGCCGAATACATCATCAAAAATCCGGTCGACCGTGGAATATCGACTTGTACACAAATGGCAATAAGTGAGGTGAGTACTAATTTAGCGCAACGGAAACATACGGGCATGCTGCATAAGGAGGGTGGTTGGCCCAAGGATATAAATTTAAATGATCAGGAGCATATAACTCGGTACAAAAAGAAGGTGGAGAAAAACGAAAATTTCTATCCACAAATCACAGCACTATCAAAATTGTTGGAGGCTAATGTTTTACAAAATAATGCGGTCAATATATATGAAAATTATTTTGAAGGACTTTCACCGCCCGGACTAGGTTCCATTGCAACATATAGTACATGTAATGTGTACCGAGATGCTAATATGTTACGGGTAAATATTAATCTGATTTCACCTTAACACTTATATGTTTGTATATTTCTATGTTATATGTGAGGTATTGATCAAACAACATTTCACTATTCATCAACAAATGTGTGTAGCGTCCAGTTAATCATTTATCATTCTCACCTGATCGTGGATCGAAACTGGCCGTGTCGCATTGCGATAAAAACTATCTCAAAATGAATTTAAAAAAGTCGTCGTTGAACGAATGTTTTATATGGGATATTGGTGATTAAAATATGCCAATGTGTAATCCTGGAACACTTTGTAATATTAGATATATTATCTTGAATTTCAGAAAAGCCCAATACGGCATTACTTCAAATAACATATGATTATTCAATTTTGTGCTTGGAGTATAGTCAAAAAGATCCTCACAACTTAGTGAGTGGTTTATCATCGGGACAAGTCGCATGCTGGGATTTAAGAATGGGGAAACTCCCATACGCTATCAGTTCACAAACTAATTCCCACCATGATGTTGTTAATTCCGTGCTCTGGAATAATACAAAATCGGGAACAGAATTTTTTTCCGGTTCAGCCGATGGCCAAGTATTATGGTGGGATGCGCGAAAAATTAATGTTCCACTACATTGTTTGTTAATGGATCCGGTCAAGACCGACAATCAAAAATTGTATCGATCGTATGGCATTTCAACGCTCGAATATGAGCCATCAATACCGACCAAATTTATGTGTGGCACATATCAAGGTTATGTATTCTCGTGCAATCGCAAGGGGAAAGCACCATCGGAAAAAATTAACTTTAAGCTGCCGTGCCATATCGGACCAATTCAAACACTAACGCGTAATCCATTTTTTGTTAAAAGTTTTTTAACCGTTGGCGATTGGGTTGGCAAAATATGGGTGGAAGAATGTCGGGAAAGTTGTATCATTAGTACGAGGCACCATTCGGCTATGCTAACCGGTGGCGCATGGAGCACCACTAAGTAAGTAAAATGTCAATAAATAGACCCATAATATCATAAGACTCTAATTTATTTTATAGATCATCGTTATTTTTTTTAACACGTGAGGACGGAACTGTTAACTGTTACGACATATTACAAAAATTATACGAACCCCTATTAAGTATAAAAGTGTGTGATTCATCGATTATATCGATCAAACCACATGAACACGGTAAAATGATCGCAGTAGGCAATGCTAAGGGGGCGACCCATCTTATCGAGCTGTCGGAGAACATGCAGTCCAGCAATAAAAACGATAAATTAATTTTAACTTCGGTTTTATCTAAATTTTTTGTCCGTATAAATTCGACCCGATTATTTATATGTCTCTATTTATTTTTTTTTAGATGCTGGAACGTGAGACAAAACGTGAAAAAATTTTAGAAACAAAACATCGAGAATTAAAGTTAAAATTTCGTTCAGCCTTGAAAATATTTGACGATGATGATCCACCAACGAATAATACGCAAAAAAATGTTGACGAAATATTGGCGTGTCGCATGGCTGAAAAGGATCTCTTCGAAAAAATTGAATTGGAGAAGAGAATTCGTAATAATTCGATTGATATTAATGTCGTGGACGAACCTGGAAAAGTTGATAATCCCCAAATGTTGGGTGGAATATTTTAATTTAAAAATGAGATTAATGTATTAATAAACGGTAACAAAATGATTTGAAGTTTAAACTTGTTCGCTTAATGGGTCTCTTGAACAATCAAAAATGGACCAAATAGAATCTGATGTTTAGCTGTGCAAGGACGTTTGTTGTAGGCCAATTATACTTCTTCCAGATGACTAATATTAACACTCAAAAAAACTAAGGTTGCATCACTATCAGAGAATTTTCTTGCAAAAAGTGGCCTTGAGTTTAGGATTCACTCAAGAGCAAAGTTGCCATCTCTTCATAAGTTAAATGGGTATTGGACGAAAATCAGTGCCGTTGTCTCTGTAAATGTTGCCTTCTTATTTCGCCACAAATCGTTTGAGGGCACCTATAAAAGAATCATTTGAAAAATCACTCACTACATCGATGTAATTAGGCTATATATCCATCCCTTCGTTAATCTGACACCTCTACCTCTTATCGGATCTTTCTGTATATGCCCCGCATAATCATCTAAATAAATAACCGGCCTGCTTTCAATCATACAGTTGGGAGATTCCCAATCAATTTTCCAATTTTCCTCATTACCTGTTTGGATGATTTTGCGTTATTTTTGAAGTATATTACGCATTTATTTATAATTTTCCTGATTCTGCTACTGTCACCAACTATCCAAAATTTCTGACTCGTCAGATGGAATGATAATGTTAAACCAGGATGTAAGTTTATTTCATGTCTGTGTAAAATCACAATTCGGCTTAGTACATGGCCCTTTGTTGAGTTATTAAGTGTGAGTGAGCCTTTATTTTGTTTTGTTTTTTATACTAGCCGCTTGTGGCGTTATAGTTTCCTTCTTGTACTTATTCTCTAAAATAAATACCTCGTGTATGGACGCTTGTCTTTTTTATTCGGATTATTTTTCTTTTTATTTAAGTACATAATCACATCAGGTTATGGGCCCAGACCCACTTAAATAATAAAAAAAAAGAAGTTCAATTTGTTAAATTTCGTGGTTGACGAGTTTAGCGTAATTATTTTTTTTTGTGAAAAAAATAATTTAAAAAAAAAAAAATTAAAATGGCGGCAACGTTTGCGTCCATAGAGAAATTGCGTGGAAATAGTTTCAACTAGTTTCAACAAGACTAGTGGATTGCGCTACGATGAAATTTTTCGTCAACAAAATTATTATGACCGCCTACAAGATGAGTTGATTGGCACATTGTTGCTGGCCGGATTAAGCGACGAGTACAAGCCCATGATTATGGCGATAGAAAATTCTGGCACAAAAATTTTGGCTGACTTAATAAAAACCAAACTACTTGAAGAAATTCGTTGGGATGATAGAGTTGAGGGCTCTGTCTCTGCATCAGCCATGTACATGAAGCCAGCAAAGCCAAACAATTATCAGAAGAAGAAGAAACAAGTCAAGCACGGAAAATGTTTTGGATGTGGCGTAGTTGGTCACTCCAAAAACAAATGTTCGAATACGAAGATGGCTAATCATTCGTCAGTTTTTTCGTGTTTGACGGCATGCAATATTAAATCGATCTCTGGTGCCTCTGCACACATGACATGTGAACAACTTTGGATGGAAAATCTCAAACCAGTCCCAGAATCAGAATTACCAAATTACTGATTATCAAATTACTGATTGAGGCAAAAGTAAATGCAGGGATGTTCAAAGTAACACAGACGAGTGAAACATGTTTAAGGGTCCTATTTGTTGAGAATTCATGGGAAATATGGCATCGACATCTAGGACATGTGGGTCATGATAGCTTGATGAGATTACGAAATTGATTTGTGGACGGGATGAGTTTTGTCGGAGGTCAACAGGACAAGTGTGAAACTTGTATAAAGGGGAAACAGACTCGCCTTCCGTTCAAGGACAGCAAATTTCGGGCTTCCAGAGTACTAGAACTGGTGCACACTGACTTGTGTGGTCCAATGCCAGTTGATTCCATTGACGGCTCGCGATATTTTATGACTTTCTTGGATGATTTTAGCCGCAAGATTTCCGTGTGTGTCATAAAAAACAAATCAAACACCTTAAATGTTTTCGACGAGTTCAAAGCTTTTGCGGATAATCAAACGGGTCACAAAATAAAAACGTTGCGATCAGATAATAGAACAAAATACTGCAACAAGGAGTTTTCTAAATTCCTCCGAAAATTCAGGAATACGGCATCAAACAACTGTACCCTATACGCCAGAACAAAACGGCAAGACGGAAAGGATGAGTCGTACATTGGTGGAGCGTGCGAGATCTATGCTTTTTGACGCAGAGCTTGACAACAGATTTTGGGGTGAAGCTGTCAATACAGCGGCTTATCTTGTGAATCGTTTACCATATCGTGGGGCTATCGATAAAACGCCCGAAGAAATTTGGTCTAATAAAAAACCAGATTTATCCAACTTGAAAGTTTTTGGATGCAGGGCAATATTCCATATTCCGAAACAAAAGCGCCAGAAATTTGATTCGAAATCAAAGGAATACATCATGGTCGGCTTCAGCGAGAATATTAAAGGTTATCGAGTTTTTGATTTAAAAAAATCACGAGTGGATGTCAGTCGTGATGTCATTTTTTCTGGAGGAGCAACGCTGTGAAAACAAGGTAATTGATTGTAACGAATTTTCTAATCATTTTTATCCAATCAAAGATGATAGCAATGAAGTGGAGGATGAGGCAATTGTTACAACAGCAAGTTCAAAAGGCGTATCCAGATCTTAAAAAAGTGAGGATCTAACAGCTGACGATTCAATTGACGTTTCGGGTAGTAATGAACGTGGTCACTTAGAGATTTGCCACCTGATCGTAGAGCAATTCAAAGCAAATGGGTTTTCAAGACCAAGTACAACGGAAAAGGAGGGGTAGATCGGTACAAGGCTCGTTTGGTAGAGAAGGGCTGTGTTCAGCGTAAGGGCATTGACTCTGAGGAGACATTCCCGCCCGTAGTTCACTACTCGTCGATACGTTTTTTGATTGCGGTAGCTGTGAGATACGATTTAGAGATCGATCAGATGGATGCGATTACACGATTTTTCATGGCGATTTGAGCGAGAAAATCTATATGATTCAACCTGAAAAGTTTAGTGATCGAAGTCAACGTGTTTGTTGTTTGAAGAAGTCGTTATACGGACTCAAGCAGTCCAATCGTGTATGGACAATCCCTTGAAGATTTTTCGCATGAAATGCTCAAATTACGAAGCATGCATTTACTATTTAATGGATGGTAGTAAGATGTTGATTGTGGCAGTATATGTTGACGACTTGCTCATTTTTCCAACGACAAAGTTTTGAAAGCTGAATTGTAGTTGTGTCTTCAAAAGCAATTTAAAATGAAAGACATTAGCGAAGCCAAATGTGTGTTGGCCATGCAGATTACTCGAGATCGCAAGACGAAACATTTCCAAATGGCCGATGTGTAAGTGTTCCAGCTGATCCCAATCAGAAACTTAAATCAGAAATGGCGCCGAAGAATGAGTCAGATCGTGAATCCATGAAGGATGTGCCATATCAAGAAGCAGTAGGGAGCTTGTTGTTTGCTGCCCAGGTATCACGACCAGATATACAGTTCGTAGTAGGGGCTGTCAGCAGATTTAATAACAAACCAGGCGTTGCTCATTGGTTGGTAGTAAAGCGGATCTTGCGATATTTGAAAGGTACAATCGAGATGAAACTGATTTATTCAAAAAATGGAAATGAAATAGAGTAAAGTTATTACGATTCAGATTGGGCAAGTGATTCAGTAAATCGGCGTTCGACAACTGGCTATGTATTCAAACTTCAAAGAAGCAACCAACAGTTGCTTTGTCTACAACATAGTCTTTGGCATAGTCATGTATTCGGAGTTGCTAGGTGATGTCATATGTCAGGAGTTGCTAGGTGAAAATAAATCTTCAACCATCATACACTGCGACAACAAAGGAGCGATCCAACTAACGGAGAAGACTGCTTTTTCACCCAGAACAAAGCATATAGATGTACGTCATCATTTTCTGCGCGAGAAGGTTAATGACAAGGTGGTTAAATTTGTTTACGTCCACACAAACAATATATTAGCAGACAGCCTTACCAAACCGGTGACAGCAGAAAAACTCAGGTTCTGTTCAATATGGGAGTAAATCTTGTAAAAAGTTGAGTGCTGGAAAATAAGGCTCTAGTGGAAGTGTTGAGTTATTAAGTGTGAAAGAGCCTTTATTTTGTTTTGTTTTTTATACTAGCCGCTTGTGGCGTTCTCGTCAATACCTCGTGTATTTGGTCAATACCTCGTGTATGGACGCTTGTCTTTTTTATTCGGATGGATTATATTTCTTTTTATTTAAGTACATAATCACATCACCCTTTGACAGTATTATTGGATGCTTTAAAATAATCATATTAGTAATTTATATGTTTTAGCCTTCCACCATCTCTCAAAATACCATTTTCCGCTCTGTCTAGGAAATCTAGTTCTTCGAGCAAATGATACTCTCCTTAAAGAAGAAAACTTAAATTTCTGTCACTCGTTGGTACTTTTGTATTTTTGCCAAACCTTAAAACATACGCTCTTAACAATTTGGTGTAAGATGAAATTCTCCCTATTAAATAGTCAATGGTGTGCCCCTCTTTTCGACCATTGAGAAAGAAGAGATTTGTTTCTTCTTTCTTCGAAAGACAAGCTGTGATGGAAGTTCCCATCTCGAAGTGCGTCTTATATTTCTTGAATTTGTTCTATCGTAGAGTAATTTTTTGTAAATACGAATTGAAGTGGTTGAAACAAATTTTGATATTTTAATATTGGCTTAAGCCTCTTGAGCAGTAATTTTTCAAAAAAATTTTAAATGACAGGTAGTAGTGAAATCAGTATCTATACGATTTTTTATCGTTTACTGGTTTGCATAGTTTAAGAATCAAAATTACTTCTGCTACTTGTCATTGACGTGGGACATATTTTAGTCGTAAGCCAGTTTTTGGAGCTCCTTTTCGGTAGTGGCTTTATAATTTAACCAGTAATTAAATCATATCCTGGAGCCTTTTTCGCACTTAAATTACACTTCACATCTCATCTTTTAATTCCTAATTTAATGTTACAGGTTGTATGTTAGGATCATCAATCTTGATTAATGTTATATTTTTTTCATCAGCTATTAGCCTAGGTAAGCTTATAGCGAGCTTGTCCATGCTGCATGAAGAATAGCACTGTTAAACAGTACCTCAGTTCGTCTTCTAACTGTAAAGGAGTTTTAATTGGTACTTGCTGGTTTATTTTCTCTTCATATTTTATGCGGGAATAGGTCTCGATTAAATTTACTAATTCTGAGCTTAGGCACGTTTTCCCTATAAATCATTGTGCTGAGACTAAGAGTAATAATATTTTATTTATATCAGTAGTGTGAATGCGTCCTGCTTCGGAAAGCTCTTTTTCTTTATGAGTTGTAAGTTATGGACCCCCGAAACTTTAATTAAACTTTAATCTTCATTGTTTAGATAAAATCGTGGAGGGCAGTTATAGATAGAGGATAGATTGTATTCTTTATTATTACTCGTTTCAACTTTTACGGTGTTTAGCAGAGAAAATCTTAAACATATTGTTTGTGGTTTCTCTTGTTTTTTTCTGCTGGGGTCCCTGTTTAGTGATAGTATTACTATTAACGCTAGCTGGCAGATGATTTTTCTTCGCTTCAGTAACCAATATATTTATCGCACGAAATCATCTACATCAGTGTGGAACTGTTGTTGTTATAACCGGTGTAAGTGTTTGTTTCGTTATAACTGGTCAGAAGAGTTTCGGAAGTGTCTATTTGTTTGACATTACTTAGATCTTCATTTTCTTAGTTTTCTGTAAAGTTTGTGGCGACGCACTCGCAAATGTCGACATCGAAACGAAAATAAAAACCAAAAGCAATTTTAGCAACGGGTTCGCAGCACCGGAAAAGTACATATCTAAATCAGGTCCGCGACCCTGAATAAATATAACTTGTAGACGCCACCGATAGGTGAAAAGAAAATTTTTCAATATTCGAGAAAGAAATAAAAATATATGGAGACGCCATTACGCTTACAAGTTTTACAACGTGCACCTCGGTACGCAGAAAACATGAAAACAAATTAAGACAGTTTCGTGCGATAAAGCTAAAGAAAAAAATCATTAGAGATAAAATATAGTTGTAATTTCAGTTTGTGAACATAAATGTAAACTACTGTGAACTAAATAAAAAAAAGTAAAATTTTTATAAAAAAATTCGTGAAGAGCGTAAAATTATTTGTACGGAGTCATTTACTGGGAACGGTGAGTGGGAGCCATTCCGGTAGTCCAACACTCAACAACTACCCCACAAGTTTAACGTTTACAAGAGCTGGGCTCGTCCCAGAATCTATTGACCCAGCCTTGTGGTATTCACTGCCTCAAGTAATGTCGTTTTACACCCAAACGAAGATAAGGTTCGAAAACGACGCAGCATGATTGTTGAACTAGTATGGACCGGTAAAACCTATTCTAAATGTTCCCAAATAATTATTTTAAAACATACATATTTATTTTTAAATATAATTTGTTAGTGTTTATATTTTTTGTTTATACGTATTTCTTAAAAACTAATCACATTTAAAATAATAATATTAATTATTATCATTATTTATTTATTTAGTTTTCTTTATAATAGAAATTTTTGTAAGCAGTTATTGTATTTATATATTTATAGAGTTTGTTTATTTATATATATAATATAGACAGGTTGAACTAATAATATTTATTTATTAAATCTTATTTACTTCTTATGTATGTATTTAAATTTGTTTATAAAATAAGATAATGCAAATATTTGAACAAGACTATTAATTATCATATGATTTGAAATCAAAGTTAAAAAACAAAGTCCATAAGATTTAAATAAATAAATTTAATTCAACTTTGATTTAATTAACAGTTATCACATTGCTTCATTAATATTTATTTAAATATAATTAATTATAATTTTATGCATTTTTTTTCTCTTGTTATTTGTAAATGTAATCTATTGAATTGATGTCTTTTTTTTTATTTGAACGTATGACTTAGGTCCATAATTTTAAATGAGAATAGCATGATTATTTAAAAGAAAAAATGTTAAGTGATTAGATAGATTTGTTTATTATAAATAAACAAAATTATTGTAAATATTTACCTCAAACTATTCTCATTTTATGTTACTTGTATATTCTTACCTGAAAAATGTATTAGAATTTTTTATTTAAAATTTAAAAACGACCCCCTTATGGCGATTCAACGTTCCAATAAAAAGTAATAGTAATATTCATAACAAATAAATTTCACCCGGAGACTCTTTTAATCAATCCTCGGTTTTCGTTTTTTTTAATAAATTCTCCGGTTTTTCCTACTAAATTTGTATGTCATAATATTTCGAATTAAACTCGGCACCTCGATTACGCTACAATAAGCCACATGTCTCCCGCTTAAAGTAATGCCTGTATTTTATTTTAGCTGATGTTACATGGATCATAATCGTCACAATAATTAAATTAATAACAGCTTTTTATTGGACGTTGAAAATAGACTCTGAGACAAAACCACTAAACGAGTTCAACCAAACAAATGACGTTTTATATAAGACGTCACTCAATAAAGAATGGCTTACTAATCCAAAATATTGCAATTGCAAAAAAACGAAATAATGTTAAAAATGTAAAGTGTTTTTTGTCGGATTAATATAACTATAAATGGAATGGTAAATATTTCGTAAAATATTTCGTGAAACTTGCGAATCAGAAATTCATAAACAATTGGATGATCAATGTTTAAAATAATTAAAATTTATATTAAAAAAGAACTAATGGTATTTTTCCACGATGAAACATATTTTTTCTGCAGCAAAACATTAAAATTTGCAGCAAAACCAAAACAGAAAAGATAGTGTTAAATTACACTTGAGTGACGAAATCAAGTTTTTTTTTTTTTTTTTATAGCTAAATTTTATAGTTTATGAAAGTTGACGCCTTCCCTAAATAACCTAAAAAAATCAAAAATATATGTGCACATCTCCAAAATAAATTGTGTTTTTTTTTTTGTTTTATTATGAGATTGTCCTATTTTAATGAATAATTATTTTTAAATTCGAAAAAATGATCCGATATTTTATAATTTTTTTTAAATTTATTACGACACTTTTATCAAAATATTTCAATAATGTCATAAATTTATTTAATTATTTTAACCTCAAAATTTTAGTTGTTACCACACTGAAAATTAAAATTTAATGAATTTAGCTACAAAAAAAATAAACAAAAATTTAATATTTGTGTGCGAGTAATATTTTCACACAATTTTTTATGTGCATGTGTATTTTGCAGCAATTTCCAACCATAAAAAATACTCCGATTTTATATTTTTTGTTAATAATTTTGCATTTTTTCGTTTTTCTGCCATAATTATGGCGACAAAACGAAAAAAATACAAAATTATTTTATATACACAGCGTGCAGCAAAAGTTGTCTATCTCACTCGTATAACAGTTAAATTTATATTTTTATCTCACGTTTTTCGTGCATATAAAATATGTTTCATCGTGGAAAATACTCTTAAAGAGTATTTTCCACGATGAAACATATTTTATATGCACGAAAAACGTGAGATAAAAATATAAATTTACCTTTTGTATGAGTGAGACGGACAACTTTTGCTGCACGCTGTGCATACAAAATTATTTTGTATTTTTTTCGTTCTGTCGCCATAATTATGGCAGCAAAACGAAAAAATATAAAATTGGAATACTTTTTATGGTTGAAAATTGCTGCAAAACAATACATGCACATAAAAATTGTGTTTGGACGAGAAAATATTTCTCGCATACACACATAAAATTTTTGTTTATTTTTTTTATAGCTAAATTCATTTTATTTTTATTTTCAGTGTGGTAACAACTAAAATTTTGAGGTTAAAAAATTAAATAAAATTTTGATATTATTGAAATATTTTGATAAAAGTGTCGTAATAGATTTAAGAAAAATTATAAAATATTATCGGATCATTTTTTCGAATTTAAAAATAAATAATCATTAAAATAGGACACTCTCATAAAAAAAAAAAATACCAAAATTTATTTTGGAGATTTTTTTTGATTGATTGATTTTGAATGTACTGCCAAGCATTAAGCAGGATATCCCGGAAAGCGCCGGACCCACAGTACACCCGTTTTTACATATACTTGGAAGGATATGGAAGGATACTAATTAAATTATTGAGATCGACCCGGTTACAGACACCTTGGCGGCCAATAGTTAGTAAATTTTTGTGGGTTAGGGAAAGGAAAAGTATGTTAGTTATGACAAAATTGGTCCGATTGCCCGGTAGCCAATATTCAAACTACTGTTAGTGTAAGACAATCACATTTTTGTTGTACTGCTCCGCACTCTGCCATCTCTTATCAGCAACTCCAGTATGCCGCCATTCATCTATAATCTGCAATGGTACCCTGAAAACAATATCTATTAATTAATTAATTGCTCTTAGCCGTGAGCTGTAATAAATTGAATTAATTTTTAATCTGAAATTACAAATCCATTAATTCCCAATACAATAACATAATTATATAATAATATAACTCCTACAAGTCATTTCCTGTAATAAATTGAATTAGTTTTTGCCTGAAATTTACAATTAATTAAATTTTAACATTTATAGAAATATGAAATTATAAAAATTATAAATAATATAAATTAGATTTTTCAAATTTGATTAAATATTACAAATCAATTGAATTAACCGCTTTACGACAAATAGGTCATATACTCGCCGAAAATCTAATTTATACACCCTATAAATATAAATTTACCTTCTAATATAATAATAAAATAATATAATAATATAGTTATAATAATACAGGTATAAACAGCCTTAAAAATTTGGTGATGTACCAAATTTGGAAATTCAAAATCCTAAAGTGCCTAAAGGAAGGGGGCGTAAAAGAAATACAATAACTAAGGAAGACTACGCTTGTGTAAAGAGACCCTTTGAGTACAGGAAAATCTGTTCTAAGTGAGATAAACAGTATGTAAGAGAAATAAAAATTATTGTCAAACTGTACTCAGGTGGCTTTGTGAAGCGAATGTAAAAAAAAAGGCAGAAGAATAAAAAAAAACCGGCTAAACTGTGCTCGTACCTATTTAGTGAAACCTGCCGAGTTTTGGCGGATAATATTATGAAACAACGAATCAATCTTTTCTTTAGATGGAAGCTACGGAGAGAAATATTTTTTGAGCATCTCAGACATAGGCGGAAATAAGGCATGCGTTTGTAAGAACTCAAACTTGTCTTACGACAGCAAACAACCCATAATTCTAAGTAAACATAACATAATCACACAAAAGATCATCGAGGAAGCTCATAGCAAGACATTGCATGGCGGCACTCAAGTAACGCTGGCACTCCTGAGGAACAAGTACTGGATACTCGATGATAGACGCGCTATGAGCCAAGTAATAAAAAATGTATAACATGTTTTCGCCACAAACAAACCAACATGGAACAGTTGATGAGCGAGCTACCACCATCAAGAGTGAGGCCATTCATATCGAAATAGTAAGCAACTTAACAACAGAAGGGTTTATTGCTGCGTATAAGCGGTTTATAGCCAGGCGAGGATTATGCACAGATATATACTCCGATAATGGGACATATTTTGTTGGAGCTAACGCCAAAATAAAGAAATGCTACTACATGGCCATGGCGTCATTACCAAGTGATATATCAACCATACTCGCCAGTGAAGGAACAACCTAGCATTTTATACCACCGCATACCCCTCACTTCGGAGGCTTATGAGAAGCTGGAATAAAATCGGTGAATTTTCACCTTAAAAAGTGATAGGATAAACAACACTCACATTTGAAGAATTATACACCGTCATAAATGAAAAACGGTACAAGATTTCTGGAAACGATGGTCATCAGAATATCTACACCAACTACATCAACGGAATAAGTGGACAAGTATTCAACCTGATTTAATTACCAATGACCTAGTTCTATTAAAAGATGACCAACTACCTGCCACACGATGGAAGTTAGAACGGATTCTCCATACTCACGCCAGAACTGATGGTTTAGTGCGAACAGTCACAGTTAAATGTAAGGACGCAATCTACAAGCGGCCAATAGCGGAACTATGCAAGCTACCAATCAGCGATCGAACCGATAAAACAGAGCCAATACAACTAAGTCATCTGGCGACGGATGTAACACCCAAGAATAGCATACCGAGAACCAGTCGAACCCATAGCACTACGTCTAGACAACAACCATGCCGACGTGCCAAAAACATAGAAAAAAAAACAGAAAAAATGAATCCTTTGCAATAACAATGTTATCAGTTTGTTGTCGCGATGGAGTGGACTTTAGTAATTCAGTACAACATGAGCACTTACTAAAACGAAATCGAGAACATCGAATTAGCTGACAAGGAACTACAGGCACTTTGCAAGGAACTGCCTAGATTGAATTGCAATATTCTAAACCAACTGAAATGGCAATTAAGAAATTTAATGGCAGTTAATGAACTTCTGCTAGCTAGTAACAAGGGACGATCACGCGTAAGGCGAGGTCTAGGAGTCACAATGGATGTCATATTAGGGGACATGTTCGGAGTACTCACACAACGAGAGGCCAGCAAATATGAAGATCGGTTCAAGAGAATTAACAACAATGATCACCTTTACTAGCACTAGTGAAAAATCAAACATCCCTGATCGATAATACCGTCAAGCTGGTAAAACATAACACAAATCTCACCCTAACGTCAATAAACAGCTTGATAATGGAGCAAAACCATTTACGGCGGGAAATGTCGGAACTCCAGGAATACCAAAGTTATGAGGACAGAGTTCATTCGATAATGCTAAGCATACTCGGATTTGAGTCTAATCCTGAGAAACCTGGCGGAGACACAACAGGCTCTGCTCGAGGTGGCTTACGATGTTCATCGGCGAATTATACACCCAGCTATCCTAACACCAACTCAGTTAAGCAGGGTGCTACAGTTAATTCAGCAGCACGTGCCAGTATCATTTACCATCTCGGGACACAACCTCCGGGATCTTACACATGTGCATCAAAGCATGAAAACACGAAGCAGGGTAACACCACAGTGTATAATTATTAAACTCACACTACCGCTTTCCTTCAAGTGGGACTACACACTACTAGCAGTGGTTCCCGCTCCAGACATCAACCACGGGACTACCCAGTCGCACATCATCAGAACAACCGAATACCTAGCCGTAGATAAACGATGAGAGCATTTCGCAACATTAACAAAATAAGACGTAGGCCGGTGTCAAGTTTTCCAACCAACACAATTTCTATGCAAACTATCGCCAATTGTTACTGCAATTGCCGACCAAGGAAAATGCGAAATAGCCCTATTACAGCGAAGGAAGGAAATCAATACCGTGTGCAGCAGCAGAGCAATAAATGGAACCAACCACTGGATCAAGTTGCACAGTTGCACACCCCGAACCAATGGATATACATCATACCCAACGAAGCTACGGTCGATGTTATCTGTGAATCCACTCCAATCTTGCAGCCATGCAAGTTCCAAGGATTCGGGCTAGTAGAAATAGGCCCAGGGTGCATTCTAAGGGATGCCGAGACACTAATCATAGCCACGGCGACAGTTCACAGCAACATCAGTATAGCATTCAATAATTCGGCGGTCTGCTACACGGGGGAAATTATCTAAGGGAATTCAATGCGCAAATCATAAACAAAACTATAGGACATCAGCAGATCCAGTTGATGACGGCACCAACAACAAGGGAATTAGAAAAACAAATCACAACTCTAGAGCAGAATGAGGTGCTTGCGCCGAATCAAAGCATTCACCACGTTCACCATTATACCATGATTCACATAATATTTTGGAGCGGCATACTGATCGCAGTAACCTGGAGCGCACGACGCCTATATAGAAGAAATCATCCGCTAGTCACAGGTCCCCCTCTCCACTGCCAACCATAGAAGGAAGCGTTGCCTAGAGATCCTGTAATTTAATCCCTATAGACACTCTTCTTTGGAGCCACGTGAAAGATAAGGTCTATGCGAATACTCCACCTTCAATTCAAGACCTTACAAATGAAATTCGTGAAGACACCGAGGACATCGCCGCAAATGCACGAATTTGTCATGGAAAATTTCATAAAAAGGATATGGTGCTGCACGCGTAGACCAAAATTTATTTTGGAGATGTGCACATAAATTTGTGATTTTTTTAGGTTATATAGGGAAGGCGTCAACTTTCATAAACTATAAAATTTAGCTATAAAAAAAAACAAAAAAAACCTGTTGTCTTCGTCACTCAAGTGTAATTTAACACTATCTTTCCTGTTTTGGTTTTGCTGCAGATTTTAATGTTTGGCTGCAGAAAAAATATGTTTCATCGTGGAAAAACACCATAATTCATCATTTGTAATGTAAGAAATATACTTTGTACATTCGCTAAGAATACCATACGTCCCATAATTTTAACATTATTTTGTGAATCACCGAATAACAAATTTCGAATATCGAATAAAATAAAAAAATTTTTTAAAATTATACAATAATTATAAAATATGTGATATTACTCATTTCAATAAAAGAGCTTATAATGGCAGTGTTTTTTTTATATCGGAGAAATCGGAGAGATTATTTATCGGATATATCCGATAATTTTTTCTCCGATTTGTATCTGTCAGATCGATAAAATTATTTTTTGTTTTTTTTTTTTAGTATCGGAAATAATAAATTATTTAATAAATTTCAGTATTAAGCTCCCTAAATTGAAGTTTTATTTGTCACCTGGTAGCTCATTATTAATCGGAGTCGCCATTTTAGAATTTACTAAAATATATAAAATGCAACACACTGCTGTCAAACAATAATCTGTACATTTTTTCAGAGTTAAAAGATCGTATCCGATAATTTAAAAAAAACGCATATCTAAAAATTTGACAGTAAATTTATCTCTCCGACTTCTCCGATATCAAAAAAAACACACCCAATAACATCATAAATTGTCGGGTTGTAATAAAACAAAAAATTTAAAGCACTTGCATATCCGTTCTATTAACAAAACTAAACTTAACAATTTTTATAAAGTCATAAGGTTTTTCATTTGTTTTTATATGTATACAGTTTAAAAGTTTGTTTTATTTTTAAATCGTTTATTGTTTATGTAAATAACAACGTAATAGTATTAAAAATAATAATGTTGATAATAAATTTTCGGTAAAATAGAAAATCTATTGCATATTCATAATAATTATATCGCTATTTTTTTTTTTTTTTTTTTTTTTACTTTAAATTTTTGTTTGTTGTGTTTCTGTCACTAAAATACATTAAATTTTTTTAACATTTATTTTTAAGTTCCTAGTTTGCATTTTATAAACTTTTATTATTTAACTAATTTCTGTACTTATTATTTGTATGTAATTTATGTTCACATTAATTATTATTATTATTATTATTTATGTATGTATATTATTTTTTATTGTTGCAGTTTATTTTTATTATGTTGGTTTAACATTTTGTCAAAATTGTATTTATTGTTTGTAAACTGGGAAAAGTAATAAATAAACTATTATTGTTGTTATTTTGTTGTTGTTTTTGCTCTGTTGCCGTTGACGTTGTTTTTAATTGATGGTTTAATGATAGCAATGTAGGACCTGAAAAATGAAAGTAAAAAAATAATTAATTAATTATGATATGTTTAAAATCATTTAATGTTTGTAATATGTAATGAACCTAGACCTATTAGATAAGTTATTCAAATATTAAAATGGACAAGATACAATTTGAGACGTAGTAAGCTTTGATTTAGACAGTTAAAAAGTAAATGGTAAAATCAACTATTTCGATAATTTTTGGCAATCACAGTAGTCCTTGTCACGAGCATTTCGTATTTGTGTATTTTTTTTGATATAACAATAAATCCATTTATTTAATAACATTTTTTACAAGGATTCCAAAGTATAACAAAAAAAATTTTTTTTTTAAATGGCAAGTGGATCTATAAAAAAAATTGTCATAAAATAAAAATCATACAAAATAAAAAAAGGACCACCGTCCCTACATAAAAACGGGCACTCGGGTACACTAATTCTATAAAACAAAAGTTTTCATATACACTTGTAAAAAGATTAGCTTATCAAAAAAAAAAAATATATATATTTATAAAAAAAAAATTTTATATAAAATCACAGTGTATATATTTTGATGTAAGAAAAAATGTTATAAAAATCTTTACGTCAATAGGTTCACATCGTATTTGTGTATTGCGTATATTGTATTTTTGACGTTTTTCCTGATTGGTTAAAACTTTTTAACAATGTCAAAAATGACAAAAATAATCACGCTCAAGGCTATTTATTTGTGACAATTATGCATTTCGTATTGTTGTGGATGGTTGCTATTTCAATGTTTTTGTAATTTGATTAATCAATTGAAAAGGCTTAAATCGTTAAATCTTTTGACAATGTCTGATATGTTTAGAAGCTGTGATGCCACTACGTTAGAATGAATTTGTAGTCTCTTTTGGTGACTCGTTGCCCATTTTTGTATTACCTTTGCAACTTGCTTAGATTTTATGACATAGTCTAATAAACCTTAATTATATATAATTTATGTATTTATTTTTCTTATGGTAATTCTTTTGTTAGATTGATTACTAATGTTTATTGGGGAGCTCTAGTTTCAAGTCATTTATTTTGCATTTGACTTTTCCTACGCAATAGATAAGTCATTTCTTGATGATTTTATCATTTCTTATACTGCTTGCTGAATCTCTTTAAAAAATTATTTAGTTGTGTTGCTTTCACAAAGCCAAAAAAGATTACAACAACAATTGCATTGTATAAAGCCGAAACGGCTTTATTTGTAAGCCAAAAAATGTTTAGATTTAGGGGAAATAAAACCATTTTATGGTTATGGTGTTCACCACAAGTTGGTAATTTTTCAAATTTGTTATTTAAAATCATATTTAAAATCACATCACATGATTCTTGTATATAATTTTTTTTTAAATAAATGTATATAAAAAAGTTTGACGAGAATGTTTTATACGATAATTAAACCAAACAGAAAAATTAAAATGCGCATAAAGCCACAAGCTGTTGCTTTGAGATATTAAAGTAAAACTCGCTTAGCTTTACCAAAGCAACACAGCTTTAATTTGCTTCTACGATAAGTTGCCCATTTTTAATAAGTTTTATTGCACTTTGATTGTCAATATTTACTATCATTTTTACTTTCTTTAGCGTCAGTTCTTCCATAAGTGCCTTTAGATAAATAAGTTCTTTTGTGCAGTCTGCAGCTGCAATGTACTCCGTCTCAGTACTGGACAAAGCGACTATTGGTTGTTTTCTGGAACACCAAGAAAGTACCCCACCAGAGTAGTTTACCACAAACCCTGTTGTACTTTTTCTAGATTCCAAGTCCCTTGCGTAGTCTGAGTCACAAAATGCCTATATCTGACTGTTCGTCTGCTAAAAAACGTATAACTACTTTTCTCGTGGAGTTTAGGTATCTGAATATTCTTTTTACGTTAGATATGTCTTGCTCCGTTGGTTGTTCCATATGCCTGCTTGCATAGCTCACTGCATAAGCTATATCGGGTCGTGTTTTATTAGATAGATAGAGTAAGCTTCCAATTGCTTCTCCATGCGGGAATTTGATTTTAACTACCTCTGTTTTGGTGTCTTTACCTGGGCTCGTTATTGGTGTTGATGCCGGTTTCGATTGATTCATAATTAGTTTCGTTAGAATTGAATTTATATAATTTTCCTGAGTTAACACCAACTTTTTCTCATGTTTTGTTATTTCTATTCCTAGATATACTGAAGGTTGTTCACAGGTTTCCAGTTGAAATTCCTCATTTAGATGGAGAAGTAAACTTTTTATTTCCTTTTCGTTTTTACCGATGATAATACTATCATCAACGTAAATTCCCAGAAACATAGTACCAATTTCATTTTTAAAAATACATTGTTCTGTTTTAATTGGCAAAAATCCCTTAGATTTTAAGAAATTTGTGAATCGTTTGTTCCACTTTATTGGTGATTGTTTTAGTCCATATAGCGCCTTTCGTAATTGACAGATTTTGTTTCTTTCTTCCTCATAACCATCTGGAAGCTGCATATACACATCATCATCTATTTCTCCATAGAGAAATACTGTTTTTATGTCGAAAATTTTAATAGTATAGCTTCTTTTAATTGCTATTGCAAAAATTATGCGAATCGAACAAGCATTCACGACAGGGCTAAAAGTTTCCTGATAGTCTATACCATGTTCCTGTTCACAGCTTCTTACTACTAAACTCGCTTTGTATCTACCATTGCCCTTAATTTTAAATATCCATCTATTTGATAGTATCTTAGTGTTTCCAGCTTTCGACCTATCCACATAATCCCACGTTTCATTTTGTTTTAGCGATGCTTTATCCTCTTCTATTGCATCTTTTCATTTTTCACTTTCTTTTCCGGTCATTGCTTTTTCATAGGTCAGCAAGGCATAGTCATTCAACCGCTGTGGTAGTTTCTTTATCCTATTTAGCAATTCTTCCACCACTTTTTGTTCGTGTCGATCGCATTCCTCAGGAACCGAAATTGATTCGCTTTGTTGTTCGTGTTCTATATTTGTATCTACTTCTTCAGTGAAACTCATGGTAGTTCCTTTCTTCGAAAATTCTTTCTCTACTTTATCGGTGCATATTAGATCCCTTGAGATTATTATCCGTTGTTTTACGGGATTCCACAATCGATAATCGTTTAATCCATAACCTATAAATATTAGTTTACTACTTCGACTGTCCAATTTCTTTAGATATCCTAGGTTTTTTTGTAAATGCCTGACATCCAAAAATTTGCAGTTTCGATAGATCGGGTTTTCTGTTTGTCTATTTTTCAACAGGCATACGATTCGTTGCTTCTGTTGGACTTCGATTTAATAAGTACGTTGAAGTACGAATTGCTTCTCCAAAAGTCCTTACTAAGTTTCGAATCGAAAATCAGTGCTCTTGATTTATCCATTAGTGTTCTATTGAAAAGTTCCGCTTTCCCATTTAGCTGAGGAGTATGACTGATAGTATAGTTAAGCACTATACCTCGCCCTTTACACCATGTTTTTAAGCCACTCTGAATGTACTCTCCTCCATTATCACATCTTATTTTTGATGTCTTTAGATTCATAAACGCTTCCATTTCATTCACATATTTCTTCATATATTCAGCCTGAATCCACAACAAAATTATCTTTACTAGATATTTGATTTTTCGGCGCTATAAACACAATTTTTTCGCTCGACGGTATTTTTGATTCCTTGTTTTTACGAAAATAGCAATTTTCTTCATCGTGGTTATTTTTCTTACAAATGTTGCAATTGTAGTTTTGAGTCGTAGTCATTTTCATACACGATTTAGCATAATGCCCATAACTGTTACATCTAAAACATTTTACATTCCCTTTATTTGTCGGTGTTTTATTTTTTGGACAATGACGACTTATATGTCCTTTGTTCCTGATGAATTAAATGCAACTTAACCTACACACTCGATTATTTTATTCCTGGACTCTTCAGATAACAACCTGGCTATCAGTATGTTTAACGTATTTTTTTTCTCTTGTTAACGTTGTAGACTTCCATGCGGTACTAAAATGTTTATAACTATCAGGTAATATGGCGAGAATTTTGGACATTATCATATAAATAATTTTGGACATTGTCATCTATTGGTTGCTTCAAGTCTGTACGCCATATTTTCTAATTTACTGATGTTTGTTGAAATATCACATTCCTTATCGTACTTGTAACTAAAGAACTGCTGTAACAGATTACATTTTTCCTGATCCGTATTTTTTTTTTTTTAAACAATGCAATTAGTTTGTTAAACATTTCGCTCGAGTTTTCACAGTTTATTATGTGCATTAATAGTTTTTTTTCTATCGTTGTTACAATTATTTTCTGTACACGTGCATCCTTTTTGTTTCACGCAACTATTTCCTCAGGTTTTTAACACTTTTCTAGTTTTAATTTTCCACTAGCCACATCGAATAGATTATGGGCTTTATATAAAATTGTCACTTGAAATTTCCAAATCTGGAAAGTTTAATTGTCTTCGAGTTTTTCAATTTTCGTTTCTTCTAGAATGTCCGCCATCTTATCGATGAGATTATTTCACTCTCCTTTTTTCTTTTTTTTTATGATTTCACACTTGTTTTACTTTTATATTGATAACCCTTGTTTAAATTTGTAAATTGTCCTGGGCCCATAACCTGTTCAGATTAAGTAAATCGATCAAATTAAACAAGTATCGCAAGTTCAGTTTTTATTTTATTTTTAATAACTCTCTACTTTATACACGTCTTACAATCTCAACGTTTTTAATGCAAGTGTGCTTTTCCCCTTTTTTTATTTTTGCATTTATATTTTAGTGTTGCCCAATTTGATTTATTATATTTTTATAAACCTCGTTTATACGAGTAGTTTCATTATACATATTTAGAAAATTATTCTTAACAATGCAAATGTTTTTAAAAGAAAGTGGTATTTTACATCAAACATTGGCTCCGTAATCACCGCAGCAAAATGGTACAGCCGAAAGAATTAATCGAAGCTTAGTTGAGAAAGCAACGTGTTTACTTTTTGATGCAAAATTAAACAAATTGTTTTGGGCAGAAGAAGAATTCCGCGTAGAAGTATTAACAATAAAATTCCTGAGGACAAATGGTCAGGTAAAGAACTTGATATATCAAATATAAGAGTTTTTAGTTGTCTTGAGCAAGTTCATTTACCAAAAGAAAAACTAAAAAAGTTTGATTGTAAATCAACATCAGGTATTTTAATTGGTTTTTGTGAAACCAGCAAGGCATACAGAAACAAAAAGTGCAATATGTTTATTATCTAATGAAAGTTACTAAGCACGAACTAAGCATATTGATGTTCGTCATCATTTTGTCCGTGATATTGTCAATCAAGGTAGTAGAACGTGGTTGCGATCCACGGACCTTTGTTTAAGAGTTTTATCCAGTTTTTGATTCCAGATACCGTGTGTTTTATCAAAAAATAAGAAATATATAGAGAGCCCCAGATCATTGTGTAAAGTACAAAGAAAGAAAAGAATTGTAGCTTTTGAAAGGCCAGTAAGGTCAACGACCTGACTCAAAAATGAAGTCAATGGTACTGGATCGTTGTTTGTATTTGCGGCAGCACCAATTAAACATGCTAAAATAATTATATTTTCTTAATGCGTAACTTGGCTTTTAAACTCTACCTCAAACTTTATAATATAATATTCGATATTTTAGTTGTAACTTTCGTCATATGTTGATTGTTGACTATTACAATTTATTTGTATGATTTTGGATGGACGGCTTCTATTTCAATTTTATTTTTGTGTCATTTGTGTTGTTCCAAAATAAACACATTAGCATTATACTCGTTTTCTTCATAAATAATCTATACAATGAATGTGATATTCTTTCGTTTCCATCACTTTTGTATTTTTCATATATTGCGCAACTTTATATTAACATTAAAAAATTTGCAACATTCAAATTCTATTAAGTTTACCGAACCTAAATTTTTGAATCATAATTCAATGAAGGTCAAGAATTTTTGTAGATTTTTTAAGAAATTTGAGTTAAATCAATTGTATTCGTAGGGATTAAATTTTAGTAATCAATCAAAAATTATGTAAGCTAAATCGCAATGCGCATTAAGTTATTGAATCGTACGTATTTAATGCGAAGCTGCATGTTAAACACCTACGATCTGCACCAAATAAGTAAAGTTACACCTTAAACCGTAAATCACCTTGGCATTGGCCACCAAAATAATATTTTGTGTTAAAAAAATAACAATTTTTGTTAAAACCTTCAAAACAACTAAACAATAAACAATAAAGACTACGCCCGCAGTTCAAAATTATAACAACAAAATAGTATATACTACACGGCTTATAGCACAAAGCTTATCAGTACAAATAATTATGAATAAGCTTATTGTAATTTCTTCCGCAATATATTCTGAATAATGATAAAACACTAAGCTACACAATAATTACAAACGACTTTATTACGGAGCGTTGCGGAAATATAAAAATACAATAGCATTTCGGTTTTATTGAGGAAACCTTGAACATGCAAAAAAAAATAAATAAAAATATAATACATGGTCTATAATAACTCTAAATATGATACCATCACACGTGATAAATTTTATGTTGTATTTGCTGTGCTACTTACCACCGGTTTTTATTTAATTTTTAGTGTTGCATTGTTTTACTAAAAACACACTCTATATATCTCGTAGTATATAAGTATATTATAGTTGTGAAAAATAATCAGATAAAAATTTAATTTTAGTAATCAATGCGTCATGATTTTCGCGAACTTGATGGCGTTGGTAACGGTCGTATTTCTTTAGGAATGTTTTCATATGCTGAAAAAAATTAAAGAGAACCACGATAAGCATATAATAGCATATTGGGACACCGATTTAATCTCTTACCTGTTTGAGATGGAATGATATCACAAAATGATCCAGGCAGTGTATTATGCGTACTTATATCCGATGTTGATCGCATTTTATTATGCGATCGATTATTTAACGTATCACTTTTCGTACAATTTAAACTTAAATTAGACATTGATGATGGTAATGGTGATCGTTGCCATTCGCTTAAATCACCAGAATATCTTAAACGAGTAAATTGAAAAAAAGAAAAAGAATAAAAATAAACACAACAAATAATGTTAATAATTCATGTTTTAATACAATGGTGATAGTTTTTCAAGACGCAATAATTTTTTTTTATTACTACATGTGCCGCACTATTTCAAGGTCATTCATAGCACGAAACGATTCAAAGAAAAGACATCATATTCTCACCGACCGAAATTATGTGTAAACAACAAAATGTCCATTTATAGTATATATTATTTAGCACATACCGAATCATACTGAATCATAAAAAATTCTCAAAAAATTAGTTTTTTTTTTTTTTTTTTTTTTAACTCAATTGAATGAATTTCTTTATTTTATTTTTGTATAGTAAAAATATTATTGGCGACTTGAAAAACATAGTTTTTTTTTAGTTTAGTTTTTTTTAAATTAGCACTTAGTGCTTAATACTTTATTAATTAAAATATAAAAAAAAAATATCTATTGTTAACTTAAAAAATATCACAAAAATTATAAAAACTTAAAAGCTAAAGCGTTATATGCTAACTTCTATATCAACATACTTTATGTTGGAATATTCACGACCAACAATAATACTTTGTTGTTCTGCCCGCATCCTTTGAAACAGCGTATCGATATGATGCTGAACCGCAAAGTATACGAATTTATATTGTGCCTCCGTTTGCACCATGCCCGATCGCTGGGATCTCACCATTTGTATTGTACGTTGTATATCGATTTCGGTATCGAGACCTTCCCGATCGATTTGATCTAGAATCATATCGATCACAATAAATGTACCGGTACGACCAATACCCGCCGAACAATGTACACATATTGGACCCGGATTAACACCATCGAGTAAAATTTGTTCTTGACGTGCGTTTATATCGTGCAAAAAATTGAGTACACAACCAGGATCCGAGGGTACACCGTGATCGGGCCACACTAGAAAATGATATTGAAATATTCGACGTTCCTCTTTGTTTCGCCACGAAAATAAAAATTCGCGTAATGTATAGTCGTGTGTTGAACTTTCCAGCAGACAGGTTACTTTGGCATAACCCCATTCTTTTGTTTGACCTTGATCCGGCCAATATTTGGCACATTTTGACTGTATATAGAAGAAAAATAAAATTGTTTAGCTAAAATATTCGTATAAACAAATCATTATATGATAACTTACACGTCCTCTTTCCAGTTCTTTTGTTGTCATTACAATCACCCGAGTGTTTTCTTGCCATATCATACTCCAAAAATCTGTTATCGTATTTGGCAAACAACCCTGCGTTGCAATATACGTTTTAAGACTATTTTGAACTGGTAATTTAGATTGGGATAACGTTAGACTACTACTTGTACACGCCGAACTAATTGATTGACTATCAAGATTTTCCAAATCCTGTTGATCATTCTCGATCGATTGTCGAATATAATTTGCATTTATATATTCAGAACCCGGAGCATTTGGATCAACATCACGTAACCTTACACGAGTATGATCAACTGTAATAAATATAAATTTGTCGAATGAGTGGGTGTGCAACAAAATAATTGTGTTTGCTTTTTTTCGATTTACTTACAAGGTAATATATTTTTATAACGATTTTTACTACGATTTTCTAATTTTTGTCCTTCTCGCCGCGAAAATATGTGACGACATTCTTGCTGTTGTAGAGATTCAAATTCTTCCCAGAAACCACCTTTTCCATAACCATGACTACCATTTTCTTTTTGTAATTGTTCCACACGCGCATTTATACTTGCGGCCGTAATTCGTGTCGCATTAAATGGTTGACGTAAATGTACAACCGTACCACATGTTTCGACCATGGGATTTTTTTTATAGTGTTCTATTAAATCACATAATGTTGGAAATTGATCACCACCGCCAACATCGTATTTATTATCTTGCCATCGTATCATCACATGTGTTACTTTATCATCCGTACGTACTGATAATACAAAATCACCCGGTTTACTTTGAGATTCGCGTACTAAAAATGATCCATTTTTACCACGTTCTAATAGCCGTTCGGCTTCTTTACCCGATAAATTGCCGTGAAACCATCTAAAAATACAAAAAATAAAATCGTCGTTTAGTAATTGTTAAAACAAAAAAAAAAAAAATCTGCTAAATTTATATAACGGCCAAAGTCAGGAAAGTTCGAACGCACGATATCTAATTGAAAAATTATATTTGGTAAAATGCAAAAACATATTTATCTATTTAATATGTTGGCTAATTTAATTAGCGTCAATCTATAAATAAATTTATTTTCGTTATAACTTAATTGTTAAAACAACGACAACATCATATGACGACCACCCACTTTAAATACCATGATCACTCTAATTTGTATTAAATTTCCAACTCGTCTTCAGATCACATGCTATATGTTTTTACCCATCATTGAGTAGTTTTTTTTTATTATTATTGGACCTTGACAATTAGTATTTTGAAATAAATGGTTTGTGATGATCACAAGACGATTTGTGATGAAATTATTTTATTTATCTTGAATAAATATTGTAAGAGTATTTTTCTTTTTATATACTAATATAGATTTAATAAATTATTTCAATTGTTAATTTACTACAAAAATAACGAGTAATTAAATAATTCTGTTTATCCATTTGTGATATAAACAAAAACACGTAAACTGAAGTATTAAATTAGAATGTATGTGATCGCCAATACAATTGTAAAAAAAAATGCTAAACGATCAATTGATATTCCAAGAATAATCGATCACGATCGAGCACTACAAGTAAATAGTATTTAATTTAAATATATATGATCGTATTAACGATCGAAAATAATTGGTTGAAATTGCTAAACAAGAACAACATGAGATCGCGCACGATCGCCAATATTTTAATAAGAAATTAGCCGGTGGTAAACACAGCCACAAACTTTGTGTAAACTTATTTACGTTTCAGACACATATAAGTGTTTTGAACTCAAATTTGAATAAAGATAAACGTAAATAAGATCGCAGACGATCAAACACTTCTGTACGACAATCAGATAAGAAATTATTAATTTTTATTATATTAAGTGATCATTTTATTTTTAAATTTTTAGCCACGATTGTACACATAAAATAAACTACACATTAAATTCATACTAACTTATAAAATATAAACGAATCCTTTAGTTCAGATATTGTTGTCGGTATGATAATCTGGAATGTAGGATATACCAGAAACGATGAGATATGATGATGATCCAATTCTCCGTCGATGTGATCACGAGTTTTCATTGTTAAATAGTTTATCGCGCTTATAATGTTTCTTAATTTAATTAAATATTTTTTTAAAATAATTTTTGGGCTCATTTTTACGTTTTTTTTAATTTTAATGTTTTTTTATTATTTAACTACTACTACTATTAACTAAAGTTTTTCTATAATCACTATAATTTTTTAATGATTTTTTTAATAAATCCACCACTATTATAAATTTTAGAAAATTTGTTAGATTTTTTTTCCTTTTTTTTTTCTTCAACAATATCAATTTCAATGTTTGATAATCTATCGGTCGATAAACTCGAATTTTGCAAAAATAATGTTAAATTCATTTTATTTACAATTTATTATTGTTTACTTTAGGTTTGTGTTTTATTATTATGTTTTTTTTTTTTATTATTATTTTTAAACGATTTATTAATTTTTTTTTAAAATTTTAATAAAAACTGCACACTTCTTCTTATTGTTTGTCAGAATCAAAGACAAGTGTACCTTTCAATATTATGATTTTAGTTAAACTGTTTTGATTTCTTTGCGAAACCAACGTTTATATAAGAAAATTAACACCGACTTAATAAGCAACCACAACAAGAAAACGACACTAAAAAAAATACACTTAATACAGAGAAAGACAATCGACACTAAAAAATGTCGTGAGAGACGATAAAACGACAAGAGAATGAGTAAGACGATTTTATTAAGTAATTTACTTTTAGTTTGTATTTTTTATAGTTTTTTAAGTTTTTAACTCATTCAATCGTGCGTAATCGTCTTTGGACATATTAGTACAACCATTTATTTATTGAGAATTTTACGTTATTTTCTTAAGAAATTTAACATGAGTCAATGATTTGGAGATTTAAGTTTCAATGTCATTGTTGTTTAAAATTTAATGCGACATCTAAAAATGTGGGAGTGTGACAATAATATTGGTCTGCGCCGATATGCCCATTTATAAAAATGTAAACAAATTTTTCTAAAGAATTTCAAGATGTTAGCGCCAAAAACTAGTGTGTCATGTGTCTTAATGTCAACTATAAACCTTATTTCCGATTTAGAATTTATACACGTGAGTGTTAAATATTTCTTAGCTTCGTCGAAACAAGTTTTTTGAATCGATTAAGAATACCGAAATAGATTTTTGGAAGAATATATTATACAAAATTAAATGCCGGTTTGCATAAAACTATGTAAATATTTTTGATATCATATAAAATAACTTAAAAAAAAAAAACTAAACATAACCAAAACCGCTTGAAGTTCTTAGATTTATGAAGGCAAAAAACCGTTAATAATTCTATAAGCAACAAAATTAAAAAGTTGACGGAATGTTTTAAATATTCTTAGTTCCGAAAGTATAATCTTCTTTATTTTTAGTTTTAAAACACTCGTAAAAATGATTGTGTGAAATGCAAATTGATTATTAGTTGTATTTGTAACTTGAATATTCCAGTTTATCCGGATCTTCAAGCCAGTACAAAACAATAAAAAATATATCTTACCATATAAATGGTTGAATTATGGCTAGCTATGATATGTCTGACTTAATTTTCAGATCAGATAAAATATTAGATTTAAACATTTTAATTCTAATTTTAATCAAATATAATTTTAGTAGTTTATAATTCAAAAAATCTCGATTGGTTAGAATCTAGATAATCAATATACCGATTATTTTTAGATTACTAATTTAACCAGTTCGGATTTATAGCAAATATGTCTGAAATTACTATTTATGTTAGGATTTGAGGTATGCTATTATATTCTGGAGGTTAAAGAAAGTATGTCCAACTCGTTTACGCGTGTTCAACCATGTCAAAAGCACTACAGGCCCACTCTATATCATCTTATCAATGCTTAGTCCTAGCATTATGTTTTTAGTTTTACCTGGATGGAACCTTTAAATGAATAACAATGTTTTTAGTGAATTTTAACAAGCTTTTAGTAAATTTTAACATGATTTTGATGATATTTTTAAAGTTGTAATCAAATTGTTTCTTCCTTTTCCTTTTGACGATTGTCAGTTATAATTTATTGTGTTTTTATTTGTGCAGAATCAAATTTTGGCAAAAAAATTTGAATAATCGAAAAAACAATTAAATCACTACAAATAAATCAATTGCAATGTGTAAACAACATTTTAAAAGTACTATCTATATCAGTGAAGTGTAATACCATACATTGGAGATCACAGAACTGTCGAAACAGCAGGTGCCTTTAGGCGAATAGTCGCAGGAGACGGCAAAGGTGGTATTTATTTCCGATGCACGCGATATAATCTATATCGAGAACCTCTAAAAGAGGAAAACGATAAACGGAAAATATTATGCGGACCAAAATATTTTATGGAAAAAACTACTGCATTTATTTAGGAAACAAGTTTATTTGTATCAATACAATGCATGTGTGCATACGCGAGTAATCTCTATGGTTAAATTTATGAGTTACGATACACAAGTTGCTTCCATATTCGCCACATTTGGCCCCAGCTATTATTTTCTGTTTCCGAATATGACAAAATTTCTTAGCGTTCAAAACGTATATTTTGAAGAGTTGCGAAAGTACTATTTTAGGGAGGGATCGAAAAATTTAAAAGTTTTAAATTTAAAAATAATTGTTTTTAAACTTAAAACTTAACCTATTATTTCAACAATAATTTGATAGTCGAAACGGTTAACGGTTATAGTTAAACTGAGAGATCGACCCACTAAGGTAACAAAAAAAAAATTGAAGCACTGAAAGATTATGTCCTTAATGGTGCGTACATGTACGTGATCAAAAAATTGATTCACGAATCAAGGGGAAATTTGTATATTTTTCATATGAAAAATATATAAATTTCCCCTCCTGAGTTGAAATAATTTTAACTTTGGGCACATTTTTCACAGCAAGCATTCCACATAATAAAAAAAAATAATAATTATGAGCAATAATTGTGCTCATAGGTCAAGTAAAATAGGTAATAATTTTGAGCACTAACTTCATCCTGTGATGAAATTTTTTAATCAAGTACATGTACGCACCATAAATGACAAAATTAAATCATGTATGAGGAGCTTAACAACTATTTATAACCAAATTTAACAGAAGTACTACAATCTTTTCAAACTATTTATAAGCCGGGTAATCCTTAAAATCTAAAAAAATTTAAAAATAAATCAAATAAGACTTATGCCCACGTGCCTTAATTGACTATTCGAACTAAACATTTCAAATTTTCAAGCTTTCGCTACTGTTTCATAGGCGATAATTGAAAATTCACCTCAAGGAGGTTACTTTTTATTCTTTTTATTTATGCAGTGTGCTGTGATAAGCAAACAACGAAGCAAACAAAAAAAAATCGAGAAACGTCACTAATCGAATTTGTGTAAGTAATAATTAACAAATGTATTAACTTTAAAATGTTTAATAACTATATAAATTGAAATATATATTCAATAAATAAATTACAATTTTCTATTTATATATATATAGGGGCAAAAGAGGAAACGGGAAGGTTCATTCGTGTCCGAATTAAAATGGAAAATTTATTCACTACAAAATTTTTCGTCATGAAATCAAGTTGGGAGTAATTAAATACAGTCAGCTCCAAAAGTGAGCAAACAGTATGAAATGCATATATTCAATGGTTTCAACACTGTGTTATTGACAAGTGCACATAATTGTTTTTCTTTTACTGTATAATTTAAAATATCCCAATAAAAATATAGTGTTTTTTTTTATTTAGTCCATTGTTTACCATAAAAATAATAGATAAAGATAGTTGTACTCATTTTTTCATGTCAAAAATGAGTAAACAATATTGAAATCCGGTAAAGTTTAAAGGTTTTACACAAAAACATGTTTGGTTTTAGTCAATTACTGCTAGTTCGATCATCGACAAATAATATCGCGTAGTTGGCCGTAAAAAATTTCAAAAGTGTTACATTATGTTTTGCGACAATGTATAATCCAAGAACTGAAACGAATGAAGAAGTTCGTAAGATCATCTACAAATTTCATATGGATGGAAAATCTACGTGAAATTGGAAAATTAGTTAGCAGGAACCATTGCACTGTAAGGAAAATAATTAATAAAAACAAAGAACATCGATCCATGAAGAATTTACCACGAAGCGGCCGTCCAAAAAAGTTAACTCAAAGGGAAAACAATGCGATTTATAGAAAGGTAAAAAAAATCCTAGGTTCAGTGCAGTCAAAATAGCCCAAGAGGATAGTACCAACAAGGGAACATCAGTCAGCGCAAGCACTATAGGAAGATTTCCGTATACTAAGGGATTACATGGCCGTAATGCGAGAAAAAAACCTCTTGTAAGTTTAGTAAATAAAAAGAAAAGATTAAATTTTGCAAAGAAACATCAAAAGCAAAATTCTGAGTTTTGGAATACCGTTCTTTTTACTGATGAGAGTAAATTTGAAATTTTGGGCCACCGTAAGCATCAAAAAATATGGCGTACAGTTAATAGTGAAATGCAATCTCAAAATCTCCAAACCATAAAACATAGTGGTGGTTCTGTAATGGTTTGGGGTTGTATGTCTGCGGCAGGAGTTGATAACCTACTTTTCATAGATAGTAAAATGAACCGTCATGACTATTTAAATATAATAAGAGATAATTTAAGGCCAAGTGTTTGAAAAATTAGGGTTACCACTAAATTGGATTTTCCAGCAAGACTATGATCTTAAGCACACAGCATCTATATTGGAAAGGAATGGTTATTGTACAATACTCCAATACAGCTTCACCTCCTCAATCTCCAGACCTGAATCCGATTGAGCATCTTTGGGAAGATTTGGAAAGAAGGGTCACGAAACACAGTAAAACTGGAAAAGAAAGCTTAAAAAGGATTTTTACAGAAGAATGGAGTAAAATATCACCAAATGATACAAAAAATTTATTGAACTCAATTAAAGGACGTTTCTAAATTGAAAGGTGGACCAATGAAATATTGATTGATGATTTTGATAAGCAAATCCACAATGATTTATAAAATGTTTACTAACTTTTGACATTAAAATTTGAATACTTTTTCATTTTTCTTCTAACTGTTTTGTAAATAATAAAAATTATTAATTATTATTCTTATATTTTGTTTAAGTTTCTTTTCAAGTTTTAAAAATGAAAAACAGAATTGATATTGATCATCAATTAAAGAAAATATAAAGCATTAAAATATATGTTTTTCGCTGTTTACTTACTTTTGAAACTGACTGTACATATGCCTATATAATGATCATTTAATAAATTTACTTATAGGGTGAAATTTACTTATTTAAGCCCAGTTAGGTATATGACGCGAAAACTAAAAAAAAAGGTGGACCAATCTAATTAATAAACAAAAGAGTTACTCACGTAAACATTTCTTTAAAGGCCATTATTAAACCACTGTCAGGTATGGGGAAAGGAGAGGCCCCGATAAGCCACTTGGCGTTATTTTGAACTAATGCATCAATATTGCTCAGAAAGGCATAATATTAATCCGCTTTTTATTGTTGACACCGGCACTGAAGAATTTTGAAAATTTACAATTAATTTTGGGATACATATTGAATTTATATTTGTCTTATGATTTTGACAATAAATAGACTGCGTTTTTGTTTTATATTTAAATTCATAGATTTCATTTTAAATTTCAAGTCGTCTCTTAAAATTTAGTTGGGGCTACAATTTCATTTTAAATTTCAACAAATATTACTTAAAATTAGCTTCCAATTCATGTATTAGCATACTACGAAATGCTAAGGCCTGTTCATTATCCTGGTTATCCTCAAACGATTCGTTTATCTCTTCCAATGGTTCCAGTTTAAAATGATCGCTCACACATATGTTATGTAAGACGGGGCAAGCTGTAATAACCTTGACACAATTATTATTTTTCATTTACTTCAGTTTAGTTAGTTTAGTCGATTAAGGGACTCAGCATTCGTTATGATCCAAGTTGTAACGATATATATAATATAACTCTTATAAACTTGCCAAGAAAAGGTAATATATTCCTGACAATGCTATTTAAAATTTGGTTATTTCCCCCAAAAATTTATAAAATTCAAAATAATAGAAACCAAAAGCCCTCTACAGGTCTTATGCCCTGCGACATTTTTCATTTATTGCTTTTGTAGCAATATGGCATGATGGCTGTTCATAGAATTATCGAAACTAGATGTCCCTATTTTTTCTTAAGTATAATGATTAGGAAGAATAATTAAAAATGTTTTTATAGTTCGAAAATCCGTATTTTTTCCAAACTTACTATCGTTATTCACAGCTGATTTACCTACAAATTGTATTATTGCCACATTGCCGGATGACAACATTATTATGCCGTTATGACAAACATCCAATACGCCAAAGTGTATTCACGCTTCTAAATACAGGCTGAGTACTGTCTTTTGGAATATTTTAACCGTTTAAACATCAGCTATGATTTCCAGTACTCATACAGGGTGCTTTCAAGAATTAAGCGACTGTGCAGCTTTTGCAGTTCGACGTTTCAAAATTCATTTTAGCATCATATGAAACGCAGTAGAACGTTCAAAAATTAAGTTGTCGTGCAGTCGCAATCGATTTGCGCAGTCGTATTATTTAACTGCACAAATGCAAGCTGTTTAAAATTAAAAATATTTATGTTTTGTTGATATTTATTTTGACTAAAATTTGAATAATTTGGTTCTAATCAAATTTTTTTTATATTTACGGAGTAACAATTTTAGATTAAATTTTAGGTTGTATTAACATGTCAACAACTGCACAGTTTCATGATTGGCCTGTTTTCCAGATTTTTTTAAAAGATGATATCTGAATCTTCAAACACTGAGTAATACGGATCTGAGACCTAAATCTAGAAAAACTAAACAAACTCAATCTAAAACGTATAACTCTGGTAGATACCATTAAAATGTATCACGTTCGGAAACGTTTTTCGGTGCGTGATGATAATATCTCATGGATTCCTTAAAAAGTAAACATTTGGCATATCAATGACATTGTGACATTGTACAATTATAAATACAATTAAGTAATTCTACTATAAAGTTGTTTGTTCTTTTTACTATAAAGTTGTAATATATCTATTTATAAAAATGTTTAATTGTAGCTACAACGCAATCTTAATTACCCAAATTACTTAAATCAAATATGTCTGTTGATAAAATTGTTAGATGTTGGTGATAACGATAACTTTTAATTATCTATGTTAAAATTAAAGCACAACAATTTTAAAATAATCGTCCCGGTCAGGAATCATTTTCTCTGATTTATTTCCGTTGATTCTCTGAATATATTTAAAAACCATATATGATAATTATACGCCAAAATGTAGCGTTAGCGAATTATATGAATGTGCACGAAATATCTGAATAATTGTTTTTTGTGTTTGTGAAGCGATAAACTCTTAAATTTTCATTGTAACATTTTATCATTCTAATTTTAATAAATTTTAAATAAATTAAATTCAACATTTAACGTTTTTAGTTCCATCTATTAGCAGTCAAATTGAAAAAATGTATTTTACTTTCAAGTTAAATCCGAGTAATTTTTTACATACTATTTAATTTTTTTCATCAATTTTTCCAACGTTATGTACTCGTAGCAATCGACATTGACAACCAGAAATAAACTTAAAATAAACCTTTAAAAAAAATTAATTGTACTTCAGCGGCCAAATTTTACTGTACAATTTAAACGTATCATCGTATACCATTTTTTACATTAACCGCATATTTAAATGTTTAGATTCGGTTTTTACAAGCTTACTAAGCGTTCCAAGCTTAATTAAATGTATAGTTTAGATCTTACCTAAATCCATTTGGTAATGTAAATTGTGAAGAGTAAACTGTGAAGATGCGTTTTGGATTTCTTAGGATAACTCTGAATAAAATAACACATAATAAATAATTAATAATATATTTAATACTCTATATAATCTTAAAACGAAGTTCCTTAAAAAATTGTTGCTTTAGATAAAAGCACTCTGAAGCATAAGCATTTTTTAGTCTGAAAGAGAAACGTATACCTTAAAAAGGTAAAGTTATAACATTAAAAAATAATTATATTATTTCTTGTGTATGCCAGAAACGATGTTGGCATAGCAAGTTCTTTAAAAAAATATTTATGATTTATTTGAAGAACTGTTAACTCATTTATGGACGCTTAAAGTGGATAGCAACAGCAAGATTTTATTAATAGCTTTTTTTATTTCGACATTATGTTTTTAAACTTTTCGGCAAATCTGATATACCAGTTTTCAAATTTGAAACGCTTTGTTCCAGGTGTGGTAGTTGACAGTCATACAGAATACTCAGATTTTGTGTGTATTATACATAAAATAATAATAGAAAGGTAAGGGGTTATCTTAACCACAGCGCATATTTGACATACTTTCAATAGGATTCTATCTAAAAGATTTTTGTTGAGGATGTTTTAATTATTTGAATTGTATTTATGGACTAACATATTTTAGAAGTTTTAAAAGTCTGTTAAAGTCTGTCAGTCTGTTAAATTGTATATTTTTGTTTATATTAACCTACATATACTCAGCAAAATGAAACGACATCTATTAGGGGCTGTGAAAGGACGAATTAAAAAAGTCACGAGCAAGTGGTCAACAAACAAAAAGGAGATTGGACAAATATAAATAAGGCTCTTGCTATTTGGGCCATCGTGATGAACCACAAGATGAGCAACAAAGCAGATAAAAAAACTAGAAGAAATCAACAGGCAACCAGGTAAAAAACCAGTAATTTTTTTCTAAAACAATTGATTGTTATACATACAAAATTATTTTAGGCTCAACATCTTAGTTGACTAGAGTGTTCAGTAAAATATCAGAGTAACTTTATCTGAGTATGTTATATCAAAGAGCTCATACCAATTATTTTACTAGTTTAGAATAATATTAAGTAGCCTTAATATAACCATTTTTTAAACTTCCACTTCAAAAAGTTCAGAAAGCATAAGGATCAACTTACTTTTGTAGTACACTTTTTACTAGCAAATGGAGAAGTTAAAGAAAGTTTTTTATGTTTTTTCCAATAGAAAGACATGATGAGGAGTATCTTGAAGATACATTTTAAGATACTAGATACATTCTAGTAATTCACTAAATTCAGTAGGTAATATTGCTGCAGAGAATTGTAGTAATACTGCCAAATGTTTGTTTTTTTTCTCTGTCTCAACGTGTCCATATTTAAAAGGCCTGATATTTCTATTAAGACATAGTGTCAACCTTATTAAAACTGAACTATCAGTAAAACATTTGAAAATGATCACGGACGTTTACAGAAATTCGAAAAGATTTTTTTTTACTTAACGCACTCTACGTAATATATGATCATTTAATGCAGAACCAAACAGAGTAGATAAAATCTATGAAAATGCTATTAGTAATTTTCTAGTAAGTTATACATACGAAATGATAGATATTAATATGCTTTATCATTGTAATTTATAAAAAAATTAAAAATATATTCAGAAAATGTGTAATTAATTAAAATATATTTCATTCTAACAGAAAAAAATGCTTGGTCTAATCAAGAATAACTAAAGAGTTTTAATCAGAAACTCCTTACATAATTTGCAGATAAAGCGTATTTATTTCATGTGTGTTATTTTAGTCTTAATGCTTAGTTTGTCTTAATTCAAATTGCACTTAAGGTAAATTGGCTATTTTGTAAAACTGACTTAAGTAATATTTGCTGTATTTGATTGGTGTATTTAAAAAAAATAACTTATCAACAGAAAAAAATCGTATCTGACTAAAATTGTTACATTGTTTAAAAGACAATTACTAAAATTGTTACATTGTTTAAAAGAAAATTATTAATATTAAAGAACCATAAACGACTTATGTGGTAGGTAAGGTATAAATACTTCGTAAGTAAAAACTAATTTTCACTTTACTTTGTGAGATCTTTGACTTAACGATAAATAAGTCATTATTGATTAGTTTTAAGGAATGAGTTTTATCCCTTGTGCTAGATAAAACACTATTTTGTTTAATTTGTTCATAAAAAAACTATATTTTTAATTTTTGTGCGGCAAAATTGTTGTCCTTATTATAATGGTTAATATTACAAAACAATTGCATGATTTAATTTTTATTTTTATGGATTTTATGCAAAACTGGTTTATAAATTTAAACTACAATTTTCTCAAAAGTATTTTTTTTTTCAGTTAAGGTAAACATCTTTAGTACGGCAATATGGTCAACATGTATTTTTATTTTCACCTATCATCCTTTATTTTAAGTGATTCTATATTTTCTTGTGCGACTAGGAAATTGACTAAGCTTAATCCACCGCTGAGAATATTGCTATAATAAGTCAACTTTTAACATTAAACTTAAAAACTATTAAGTTAAGATTAAAAATTATTTTTAGACTTAAGTGCTTTTGCTTTTAACTCAAAACCAAAAGAAAAATGATAAAAATACTAAATCACTTTTCAAGGACTGTAAATGCTCGATTTGCACAACATTCAATAATCGCGAATTTCGCTATCTAAAATTATCTACATTTTGATAGTTGCAATAATTTTTATTTTACGGTTTTGTAGTTGCAACAGGTAAATAAATTTTGAGTTCCTTAAAATCTCCCTACAAATGTGTATTTCAGTTGGAAAATACAGCTTGTATTTACAGCCTCGGATTTTCTATGCTTAATTGGCATAAGTGAAAAAAACGGTATTATTACATACTGTAGCAGTTGATGATAGTAATATAGAAAAAGCAATTAAATCTTTTAATTTTATGTATGCTATAATTTTTAAAGATCAACATGGAAAACCTCTACAAAGAAAAATGCCCAAGGTTCGAGGAAAACAGTTCTATACCTGCAAAACAAAATAACGAAGCTGATGAAATTTGGACAATTTCATCAGTGTGGACTCTGTATGAACTACTGCATAATATTAGTGAATGCCACTCCTGAATTAGAGAATCCAAGAGAACATACTTCACCGATCATTTTTCTCGGCCTAAAGGGATCTCGGTGAAATTTTGAGACTCAGTCTGACCAAGGCTATAGCCAACAAAAAATCCAAACTAGGATAATACGAAGACTAAATTAAAGTGAATCGAAATTCCGCTTTTCTATGGAGAACCCAACAAATGGGCATGGAAATAAGTACATTAATGAAACTGTCAAGATGTATAAATGAAAAACGAGTCTGCCTTGGGAGTGCAGGAATGATGATCAGTCATTTTAAGGTAACATGTGAGAATTACTTTGATGTGTCACGACACATATCTAGGCTTCCCTGAATTGCATTCAGAGTCAACAAGCTCAATACAAACCATGCATGATCCGTTGATAGAGTATGCACGCCCTTAAAAACTTAGGCATACCAACTTCGTCATGGGATTATATATTTATCCCAATTGTCAACAAAAAACTTGAAAAATTGACGGCGACTAAGTTAAAATCACACGCTTCCTGCATCACAGCAATCGCTCTACAACCAGCAAAAAATTAAAACCTTTTACACACAACCCCAGAAGACTTGTACTAGAGAATTAGCTCCAATACCAACGAAAGCTAAGAGCCTTCACAAACAAATTAAGAAGGTCTGTACCGTGTGTCAACAAAGCCACGAGAAACAAGATTGCAAGAGCTCGCTTCACGTCGTATCCTAAATTTCCCTTCCCACAAAATAAAAGTTTACTTTTATCGGAATGTTTATTTCAGGCAGATTTTTACTGGAAATACAATTGGATGTATACAAACGAAATTTCCAAGTTGATAATTTAATTTAATAAAAGACAATACATAATTAAAAACAATTTAATTTAGTTAAGTAATTAATTAAATTAAATAATTTAATCTGCTCCCAAGTCACATTAATTCCTTTTCCTAAATAATAATTTTTTTTTCAGAGGAAAAAAACTTAACTTATAATTATCGGAGCGTAAAAAACGATTCACAGAGATAATTTTTCTCTCGGATATTAAAAAAAAACTCGTATCTGAATTTTGACCAACTAACTAATATTACTATAAGGTAAATCGCGTGGAATTCATGTGCCAACATGATATAGTTCATAGAAAAATCATAGATGGCACTAGTAGTAGTTGAACGAAATGTTTACATTTTTTTATCTACATTTTTTTTTATATTCAACGAATTATTAACGAAACAAAAATTTGAAATCTAAAAAAAAGTTTAAATTTTATAATCGGAATTGGAAATTATTGGAAATGGGCTCATATTCATATATAATAATAAATAAATAAAACAAAACTTGCTATATAATGTTATGAAATTTTGCGAAAATAGAAAATAAGAAAAATTGTATGACGTTAAAACGTTTGCTAAGCCATCTAGGATTTTTCGAAAATCTTAATGTAAACTCTATGGATCTCTGGCGTTTTCTGGAATCAACAGTTACATTTAAAACAACAGTTACATTAAAAGGCATAAAAACAAAAACATTTTATGATATATTCCAACTTCCAAAGGTAAGGTTACCTTGTGGACAACAAAACAAGAGTCACTCCAATTTCAAAAAGTTCGATTATTGCGACAAAAGCGGTAATTGGTCTGGTTCTTATTGTGTTTTGTGAATCGAGCTTTTATTATATACCTAATATAAACAGATAAAATATATATCTAAAAAAGGGGAACCGCTCAGAACTGGACATTTTAAAACTTGATATTTCAAAATAGGATTTGACAAAACGAGATAAGGTACAAAACTGGATATTTCAAAATTAGATATTTCAAACAAGGTACAAAACGAGATATGGTACAAAATTGGATATTTCAAAATTGGATATTTCAATACGAGATAAGATACAAAACGAGATATGGTTCAAAACTGGATATTTCAATACGAGATAAGGTACAAAACGAGATATGGTTCAAAACTGGATATTTCAAAACAGGATATTACGACATGTGATATAAACTTAAAATGATTTTTTAGGAAAGTTCTGGAATATGGCCAATTAGGGAGGAACTCGGCGAGTTCTTAACCGATTTTGATGAAATAAAATATACATTGATACATTGATAAAATAAATATATACAAATAAAATATAAATAAAATATCCAGAACTTTCCCAAAAAATTATTTTAAAATCCCCTTCCCATCCTACAAATACAATTTCATCATAATCGGTTAAGAACTCACCGAGTTCCTTCCTAATTGGCCATATTCCAAAACTTTCCCAACTAATCATTTAAAATTCTATTTTCATCCTACGTATCGAATTTCATCATAATTGGTTAATAACTCGCCGAGTTCCTTTCTAATTGGCCATATTCCAGAACTTTCCTAAAAAATCATTTTAAGTTTAAATCACATGTCGAAATATTCTGTTTTGAAATATCCAGTTTTGTACCATATCTCGTTTTGTACCATATCTCGTTTTGTACCTTATCTCGTTGTAAAATATCCAGTTTTGACCTGTACCCCTAAAAAAACAGCAATTTTAAGAAAAAATCTAAATATTGTTAAAATTTAAATGCCTTTCCGGATTATGACTCCAACATTAAAGAAATAAAATCAAGAAGAATATATGGAAACAGGAACATCTTTTGTTTTAAAATTTTAATTTACTGGCCAAATTAGAGTAAATGATGAGCATGATGAATTTTACAAGCTAGGGCAACAACAAATATATATATATATATACGAATATTATAAGTTATGCCTCACAATGATAAGTGTTATCTTAAACCGAATAATAACCGTTACGCCTGAAGAAGTTAAAATAATATAATCAAGTAAACTATACAAATTGTAAATAATCTCTTTTTAATTTGCTCAAAGGAAGTAACTTCACAGTACATAGAAGGTGAAAAAAAAACATTATCTTCATGTCGCGGTTTTGCATTACAAAAAAAAATTAAATATTCCATAATGACGTGATAAACCAATTATTTAAATGACTACTTAACAAAATGATATCGTTTGCATACCACGTAAATTAATTATAATAATAATAATATAAGTTGTGTTTACAAATTGATAGTAGTAAGATGATTTTATAAGTAGTATTAATGTAATAGAGGCTACGAAATTAAAAAAAAAATGTTATGGCGTAGTAATGGCATTGGAAAATGTTTTAGCTATTTTCGCTTAGTATAGAATAAATAAAGAAAATTATATTAGCATAAATATTCTGTGATTTACAAATAGGGAAAAGCTAACTACGTTAAATGATATTGTGTGTTAATATGCGCAAATATTGTTTTAACTATATACTTAATTAGTAATTATTACTTTAAGTTTAAATAAACAAAATATATTTAAAGAAGATTAAAAGTGAGCTAAATTCTCGAGGCAAATCGCAAATGCATAAAATATTTTTTTTTTAAATAAAATAATGTAAATTAATTCAAGATATTATAATATAATGGCGCGCGAATCGTCCTGTTAAATAAAATAGGTTGCATGATTTGTATTCAAAAACTCATTTGTTTTGAACTTACGTGTGGAATACATATTCATATCCAGAATATTCGAATCATATATTATTTCAGTTCTAAAATCGAATTACGATAAAACCCCAATATTTGCGCATGTAACGACAATACAAAAATATCAAGTTGTCTTTAAACGTATTTTATGACTTCGACTATACCTGACAAGCATAAATATAGGATTTTGAGTGTTTTTAATGTTTTATGTGACGCTATAAGTAAATCAATAATGCATCATGTATGTTATACAAAAAAATACAAATTATATTGGATCAGTCGAGAAAAAAAAAACTTGATAATTCATTAGTATCCATTAAAAACAAACGCAAAACTTCATCACATGATTTAATCTTAATAATTTAGAATAAATCATATTATTTATAGAAAATAAAGAAATCATATTTATAGAATACTAATTAAAAAAAACTATACTCTCAAACCTGATTGAAAGTCAATCTTCCATATTTCTTATAATGTAATTTCGTATCTGACAAGTTAGCTGGAATTTATTAAATAAGTTTATTAGCATATATATGCAAATTTTATAGTAATGAACTTCGACCACCATAACTTACAAATTTGATTAATTATTTTTTTTTTAAATGATGTCTACAGTCTGAATTGCTACAATCTTTAAAATATTATTTATGGTATATGTCATTGAAATCGCGCCCGATAATGCAATGCGAAGCACTTAAATTTCTACATCTACATTTAAATTTTTTTATTCGCTATTTGTTAGTAAACTCAATTTATTTACTATCGAACTATAATTTTTAATTTAGTTCTTCAGTGAAAATTTGTTGGAGCCGCTATAATAAAACGTGCTTAATAACATCCTGTATAAAAAATAAATTTTGGATGGAGGCGATATTTACATCTTTTTCAAGTTGTATAGGATGGAAATTCATTTCAATTTTATTTCATTATTTTGTAAATAAGACTTGAAAAATGTTGGTATTTTAATTTGAGTATTGGACCCAATTTGTATTTGTTGTAAACAAGGAGATGTTTGAAAATGGCCAACTGTGGAAAACCATCTATCCCTGTGGTTTCAACAAGATGGGTACAGCTCATACTGCGAAGGATTGGATGGCTTCGCTAAGGAATATCATTGAGGAACGCAGCTAATTTTCAGAATACACACGTAATTTCTAAAAAAATCTTACAGAATTAAACATATCTACTTTATAATTTTATTATGTATTTATTTATTTAAGTTCTAATAAAATTCTAACCTCAAAAAAATGTCTAATGCGTCTAAAACCATAAGTGAAGAGAATAGTGTACATGTACGTGATTAAAAAATTTCATCACAGGATGAAGTTAGTAACAAAAGCTTTTGCTCAAAATTATTACCTATTTTACTTGACATATGATATGTATCGTTGTTGGCTGTGGTATACGAAATTTTGTGCGATTTTTTGTAATTAGATTTCCATTTTTAATTTCTTATCGTTGATTTTAAATTCTTGCTGTTTGTTTTTAACGGTGATTTAAATTTTTTCGTTTTATTTCGTAATAATTTCTAATATTAAATTTAACTTCATTTTGTTTTTATTGGTTGATTTTAATTTCGTAATAATTTCTTTTTGTTTGTTTTCGGTGATTTTAAATTTTCGTGTAATTTAATTTTTTGAATTTAATTAATTCGTAATAATACCCAAAATGTCTTTATCAAGACAAATCGCTATCGAAATTTTGACGCGGGACTTAAATATTGTCAATGAATTGACAACAGTATATATAAACAAAATAAGAAATGTCAAAAAGTAGCAAAATTATATATAATGAGCACAATTATTACTCATATTTTTTTTTTTTTATTATGTTGGATGCTTGCGGTGACAAATGTGCCCAAAGTTAAAATTATTTCAACTCAGGAGAGGAAATTTATATATTTTTCGTATGAAAAATATACAAATTTCCCCTTGATTCGCGAATCAATTTTTTGATCACGTCCATGTACGCACCATTAATGTATATTTTTCGAAAACTGGGCAAATGTTTTTGAAGGTTTTATGATTTAAGATAATAGATGATGCCCTCTAACAAAAAACGATCTGTTTAAATATTTATCTTTATGACGACACGACCTAAGGTTATTCAAGCGTATTGATCCTAATTTTGTAAATATGTGATCCATACTATTAAATTTCTTAAAAAATACAAATAACAACAAAATATTGGGTTACGATTCTCAGAGAATCTATTATCATACAAATAATCCCATATCTGACGCTTAGCAACCTTTTCAAGCACTTTAACCAAACATGATATTATGCTAATGGGCCGAAAATCATAAAGTGAAGTACTTCGCATAAGCTTAGGAATTGAAATGACTTTGATAATTTTCCATTGTAAAGGAAAATTAGATTTGGCAATAATCCTGTTAAAAATGTAAAGTAAAGGGTGGGCCCCCTTTGTAATTTCGGGGCTAGCGTATTTTCATTTCGAGGCTATGTCAAACAGCAGAACTGTCGGATGTTGGGTTCCAAACAGCCACACGTAACCGTAGAGAAGCCAATGCGTTCATCAATAGTCCACACTTTGGTGTGGATTTTGGAGTGATGGCATAATCACTGCGATTTGACGCCTTTGAACTTTTTCTATGCTGTTTCATTATTGATAAATGTTATGCGGATAATTCAGAGAAAGTTCGAGCTTTAAAACATAACATTGCGACTATTAATCGCAAGATAGGCGCCGAAGTCATCGATAACGTTCTTGAAAACTGGAGTCAAAGAATGGGTTACGATAAGGTCAGCAGAGGAAGCCACATGAACCAAATGATTTTTAATTGTTAAATCGAAGACTCCAACCTTCACAATAAAAAAGATTTCCAAAACATATTGATGAATACTAATCTACAGCGTTTGAAAAAACCAACTTTTAAATGGCCGACTCTTTATATGCTGCTGAATAAGAGGATACAATATTTTGATGAACTTTAGAGAAATTCTTTCTAAGCCAACAGAACTGAAAATAAAGCATCAGATATAACATTAATGAAAGAATTGTAAAATAAAAACCAGTCAATTTCACCTACATAGCAAATCCGAATACCGAGAATTTGGTATTCCGCTACAGCTGCTTTTTGTGGTAATATAATAGCAAAACAAACTAGGATTAATTTCAGGATAAGCCTGGTTGTTTTGACCTAAGCCCAGATTTATAATTTTATTCCAGAAACTGGTATATTTATTAGCCGCAAGGCACCATTAAAATAATCTGACTTAGCCTTGAGAATTAAACGCAAAACCCGAATCCTCATCTTACGAAATTTACACAATTATGTAACAGACTTTTAATTTAATCAACTTTACCACATAATCCTCTAATATTTAAAGCTTGGCTCATAACATCCGCAATAATCCAATCAAAGCTTAAACCAATCAAAACACAGCATATGATAAACCCTCCGCCTTTTATACTCGATTTGAATTAGTTTTTACTTTGAGTAAAAAGAGTGTGAGAGTTCGGGAGTTCGAAAATTATTTCCGATGTTATGAACCAAGCTTAAAAAGCTAATATTCAAACCCTTAAATGTACTCAAAAATAATTTTAAAACAATATTTCAGTTGTAAAGTGCAGGAGCACCACCAGACATACTAATCCGTATTCTGTATAATATGAATGTTAAAATTTGTTATACACGTGTGTTATATTTTGTGTGTTAAATTTTTGTATTATTTAAAAAAAAACAACATTTTAACGGGTTTCATATAAAACTTCGCAGTAACGACTTGTTGCTTTTTCACTCGTTCTTGTAATTTTTTTTTTATTCCTATCTCTTTTTAGGTAATTTCATTATCATTAATTACAGTTTGTTTATTCACTGTTACGTTATTTTGTTATGTAACGTAAAAATTTGTTCCGTTCTGTAATGACGTTATAATGACGTGTTATGGATCTAATGAACGTACTTAATGTTGAATTTTCTTTCCGGGAGAACCTAATTTTACATAGAAAATTAAATTTGACTTTTCAACTGATACTTGTGTTGCGGGACCAACTAAAGTAAATTTTACGATTTTGCTGTTTTTTTATTGCGCATAAAATATCTAATTTTGATAGATTGGATCTTAATTAAAATCATCCTTAATAAAGAACAACATTGTGTTGGCTTTACACAAACTTACTGTTGCTGTTTGCCATGAAACTATTAATTCGAAGAGACAGTTTAAGGTTGCTGCCAACGTCTATTCTAGAGCAATCATGATCATATATTTAAAATTATGGTAATAAACCTTTTGCTTAGTTCGATAAGTCCGATCACCATTTAGTGACAAACAAAGTTATGATTGTCCTTAATTTTATTACAAGTGATAGCGACCTTTCAGTAATTGTTAAGTGGGATAGAAGATTTTCTCAACACGTCATTTACTGGTAACTAAACATTTAAACCGGTCGTATAGTGATAGTTAAGATGTATATGCTAAACACACCGCAGTTTTGAATTTCGATTCCCCGCGCTGACCACAACGCAGTCACTAATTGTGACTAATAAAGTCCGTTGCACTGAATGCATTATTTTATTTTTGGAAATGTTTTACCAGACTGTTAGGTAACAATAACAATCTGGTAATTTTGGCAAACTTTGATCATGATCTTTCAAACAATTATGTACTAATTAATTTAAGAGGCTATTAATGAGTTATAAGCCTGTCTACTGCAGCCGAGGGCGTAGCTACAAATGTTAAATGTGACAGTGTAACTCAGATTGACCTAACAGTGATCAACCAATTGTCGAAACTACTTTTCTATACATGCAGCTTTTGTTGCTTGCACGAGAACTCATGATTTTGTTTATGGGTGGTTTAATTTGAGAATAATAGAGTGTCAGCAATCTAAATATGGAAACCACTCAGAACTGGACATTTTAAAACTGGATATTTCAAAATTGGATATTTCAATACGAGATAAGGTACAAAACGAGATATGGTACAACACTGGATATTTCAAAACAGGGTATTTCGACATGTAATTTAAACTTAAAATGATTTTTTGGGAAAGTTCTGGAATATGGCCAATAAGGAAGGAATTCGGTAATTTCTTAACCGTTTTTGATGAAATTCGATATGTAGGATGGAAATGGGATTTTAAAATGATTTGATGGGAAAGTTCTGGAATAAGGCCAGTAAGGTTCCATACTTGAATATTTCTTAGTAGAGACATAGAATTTTCCTTCACTTAATGGTTTTTTTTAATTGCAGCTTTTCTCAGTTTTGTACTATATCTCGTTTTATACCTTATCTCGTTTTGAAATATCCAGTTTTGAATTATCCTGTTTCGTCAAATCCAGTTGTAAAATATCCAGTTTTGACCGTTACCCTCTAAATATGTGCAAGTGAGAACACGTTACGCGTCTAGACTTATCTGGTACATCCTACACTTATTTAATAAATTTACGCTCTTAAAAAAAGTTAAAAATATTAGTAATCCATCTTTTGGCTAACAAATCGTCGGTTAACAAGTCCAATAGAAGAATGCTTTGCATCGATGTCGGAGCTTTCTGAGAAGTGTTGATGACCCAGAAAATTTTAGGATTTACCGAAATAAGTAAAATTGCTGCTGATTCCAAAATGTTCATTGTTAATGTTTTATATAAAAGTTTGTGGACAAATAATCTGCAACAATTAGGGGTTACAAAACCATCAGCACCTATACTAGTAAAAGTACAGGAAAATGTCCCAACGGACCGGAGAAACAATTTCACAAAATGGGCAATTTAGCCAGACTAATAGCTGCCAGACTAATAAGCTTGTTCGAATTCAGTGAGTTTGGCAGAATCACAATTTGTTCTTTATGTGCCCTAAATGAAATCGCATTGTCACTTTATTGTTGACAATATAAGCAGATAATAAGATGGATATTGGTGGAAAATTTAATCCCATAGATAAAATGGACACAATCTAGCTACATAATATTTTCTAGAAATTATGCTGTTACCACCAAAAAAACACACAGTCGACATACATTGCTAGTAATAGAAGATCGAACCGCGAACACAAAAGTGATTGCTCAATTTTTTTTAAACCTGGGATAAAGAGCATATTAGGCCGCCCGGCTGTATGAAGCTACTGCGTTTGTTGGACAGTATTATCTTTAAAACACAAGACACAGAAATGTTGCAGACAGTTTCTAAATGTAATCAATATTTATAAACTGTAATCAATGTTCCTTTATCAATTAGGCTAAACCAAATTGTTAGACACAACTAAAAATAAAAAAGGTACAATTGTACCTTGTCATGCACATAAAGGAGGATTCGAAGTCATTGTTATCATTCCATTCTACAACTATTGGAGCTATAGGGGAATCACGCCTTAAAAATGTTACCTGATTTAAATCCATTAATGATCCAGCTGATAATATTGAAATGGGCAAAAATCGACTGGAGTACCTCATAACGGGTTACCCAATAAGAAGTTTTATTTTAAATAGCTTGCTATTTGGGCAGCTGTCAATTTTGAAGCGGTCATCTTTTGACATTTGACTAGTAAAACTACACCATTACTAAAAATGGTACGATACTCGCTTCAACAACGCAATGAAATTGTTAAAATTCACTACGAAAATGAGGCTGGTGCAACTGTTACAGTGAATAGATTGCGCTACCGACCTATGATTAATGATTTTTTATGGCAGGAATTAGAAGATATTGATGTGGACGGCGTTTATTTTCAGCAAGACTGCGCTACGTGCCGCACAAACAACGAAACAATCACAATTTTGCAAGAAAAGTTTCCTGACCGTGTTATTTCTCGAAGAGATGATCACAATTGGCCACCGAGATGTAGTGATTTTGTAATGAACTCTTCCAGTCCATTCATTACCGATGCCAAACCCAAGTCATGGGAGCAAATTAAAACACATGTATCAAAGTTCTATAGGATAGAGGATACATTTGACGATGTGGGGAAGAAAATATCGTCCCTAAGATTCGAACCACTATACGAAACAATCCAAAACTACTACCTAAGGTCCGAGAACCTGACGAACCGATATCCAAATTTACTGAAAACGCAGTGTCGCATAGATTATACTCGATTTGAAAAAATTTTTACTTTGAGTAAAAAGAGTGTGAGAGTTCGGGAGTTCGAAAATTATTTCCGATGTTATAAACCAAGCTTAAAAAGCTAATATTCAAACCCTTAAATCTACTCAAAAATAATTTTAAAACAATATTTAAGTTGTCAAGTGCAGGAGCACCACCAGACATACTAATCCGTATTCTGTATAATATGAATGTTAAAATTTGTTATACACGTGTGTTATATTTTGTGTGTTAAATTTTTGTATTATTTAAATAACAAAATTTTAACGGGTTTCATATAAAACTTCGCAGTAACGACTTGTTGCTTTTTCACTCGTTCTTGTAAATTTTTTTTTATTCCTATCTCTTTTTAGGTAATTTCATTATCATTAATTACAGTTTGTTTATTCACTGTTACGTTATTTTGTTATGTAACGTAAAAATTTGTTCCGTTCTGTAATGACGTTATAATGACGTGTTATGGATCTAATGAACGTACTTAATGTTGAATTTTCTTTCCGGAAGAACCCTTTTTTCAACTGATACTTGTGTTGGGCAATTGATACTTGTGTTAAAATAAATTTTATGATTTTGCTGTTTTTTTATTGCGCATAAAATACCTAATTTTGATAACTTGGATCTTAATTAAAATTATCGTTAATAAAGAACAACATTGTGTTGGCTTCACTCAAACTTACTGTTGCTGTTTGCCATGAAATTATTATTTCGAAGGAACATTTTAAGGTTGCTGCCAAACTTCTATTCTAGAGCAGTCATGATCATACATTTAAAATTCTGGAAATAACCCTTCCGTTTCTGCCGACATTTTGCTTTGTTCGATAATTCCGATCACCATTTAGTGACATTCCAAGTTATAATTGTCCTTAATTTTATTACAAGTGATAGCGACCTCTCAGTAATTGTTAAGTGGGATAGAAGATTTGCTCAACACGTCATTTACTGGTAACTAAACATTTAAACCGGTCGTATAGTGATAGTTATAGTTATAGTGATAGATGTATATGCTTAACACAACGCAGTTTTGAATTTCGATTCTCCCCGCTGGCTATAACGCAGTGACCAATTGTGACTAAAAAAGTCCGTTGCATTGAATGCATTATTTTATTTTCGGAAATGTTTTACCAGACTGTTAGGTAACAATAACAATCTGCTAATTTTGGCAAACTTTGACATGATCTTCCAAACAATTATGTAAACCAATTTACGAGGCTATTAATGAGCCTGTCTACTGCAGCTGTTGGCATAGCTACAAATGTTAAACGTGACAGTATCACTCAGATTGACCTAATAGTGATCAACCATTTGTCGAAACTACTTTTCTATACATGCAGATTTTGTTGCTTGCACGACAACTCATGATTTTGTTTATGGATGGTTTAATTTTAGAATAATAGAGTGTCAGCAATCTAAATATGGGAACCGCTAAGAACTGGACATTTTAAAACTGGATATTTTAAAATGGGATTTGACAAAACTAGATATGGTACAAAACTGGATATTTCAAAATTGGATATTTCAAAACGAGATAAGGTACAAAACGATATATGGTACAACACTGGATATTTCAAAAATAGATATTTCGTTATTTAATTTAAACTTAAAATGAGTTTTTAGGAAAGTTCTGGAATATGGCCAATTACGGATGAACTCGGCGAGTTCCTAACCGATTTTGATGGAATTCGATACGTAGGAAAAAGATGGGATTTTAAAATGATTTTTTGGGAAAGTTCTGGAATATGGCCAATTAGGAAGGAACTCGGTAATTTCTTAACCGATTTTGATGAAATTCGATATGTATGATGCAAATGGGATTTTAAAATGATTTGTTTGGAAAGTTATGGAATAAGGCCAGTAAGCTTCCATACTTGATTATTTCTAAGGAGAAAAATAGAATTTTCCTTCACTTAATGTTTTTTTTCTTTAATTGTATAATTAAATTTGATTTAAAAACCTTTTTTGGGAAAACCTCTGGAATATGGCCAGTAAGGTTTATACTTGAATAATTTTAAGCAGAGACATAGAATTTTCCTTAATTGCAGCTTTTCTTAGTTTTGTACTATATCTCGTTTTGTACCTTATCTCGTTTTGAAATATCCAGTTTTGAATTATCATGTTTCGTCAAATCCAGTTGTAAAATATCCAGTTTTGGCCGGTACCCTCTAAATATGTGCAAGTGAGAACACGTTACGCGTCTAGACTTATCTGGTACATCCTGCACTTATTTAATAAATTTACGCTCTTAAAAAAAGTTAAAAATATTAGTAATCCATCTTTTGGCTAACAAATCGTTGGTTAATAAGTCCAATAGAAGAATTCTTTGCATCGATGTCGGAGCTTTCTGAGAAGTGTTGATGACCCAGAAAATTTTAGGATTTACCGAAATAAGTAAAATTGCTGCTGATTACAAAATGTTCATTGTTAATGTTTTATATAAAAGTTTGTGGACTAATCTGCAACAATTAGGGGTTACAAAACCATCAGCACCTATACTAGTAAAAATGGGAGTGCATTACAACTCTAATTATGAGCACCACCACGTAATTACGTATTGAGGTGATCGCAGTTTCAAACCCACTTTACAGAGCGACCATTACGATCAACATATTTCGCAGTATCTACAACTCTCTCCACATTGAGATAGGGCCAGGTTTACCCAATGCATGCCATTAAAACCGACAATACAGGGCCTTAAAAATTCTTGGTTTGCTACACAACATTGGATTAGCCTCTCACATGTTAGCTGTGTACAGGAAAATGTCCCAACGGACCGGAGAAACAATTTCACAAAATGGGCAATTTAGGCAGACTAATAGCTGCCAGACTAATAAGCTTGTTCGAATTCAGTGAGTTTGGCAGAATCACAATTTGTTCTTTATGTGCCCTAAATGAAATCGCATTGTCACTTTATTGTTGACAATATAAGCAGATAATAAGATGGATATTGGTGGAAAATTTAATCCCATAGATAAAATGGACAAAATCTTGCTACATAATATTTTCTAGAAATTATGCAGTCACCACCAAAAAACCACATAGTCGACATACCTTGCTAGTAATAGAAGATCGGACCGCGAACACAAAAGTGATTGCTCAATTTTTTTTTTAAACCTGGGATAAAGAGCATATTAGGCCGCCCGGCTGTAGGAAGCTACTGCGTGTGTCGGACAGTATTATCTTTAAAACACAAGACACAGAAATGTTGCTCAAATTGCAAGCGACCAATTTGTAATGAGCATATAGAAACCATTTCTAAATGTAATCAATGTTTATAAACTTTATTAATGTTCTTTATCAATTAAGTTAAACCAAATTGTTAGACGCACCTATAGGTAAATACAAAAGTTAAAAAAAATTTAATTAAAAATAAAAAAGGTACAATTGTACCTTGTCATGCACACAAAGGAGGATTCGAAGTCATTGTTATCATTCCATTCTATTGGGGCTATTGGGGAATCGCGCCTTAAAGATGATACCTGATTTAAACCCATCAATATTTTACCGTTTTGTCAAAAATTCTAGAGACAATTATAAAACATCAAATGAGTTGTCATCTTTCAGTAAATGGATTTCTTAATAACTTCCAATCAGGATTTAGTACGTGTACCTTATATCATTGATGATCTAGCTGATAATATTGAAATAGGTAAAGTATCCGCACTACTCTGCCTTGACTTTGCATTTGTCCCATTTGACTATAATATTTTATTTAATAAATTGCTTAGTCAATTAAAATGTTTTTTGCCAGCAGCCCTACTTCGTGGTTTATTCCTAAAGTCTGAACGTATAAAAGGTATTGTTAATAATGGCAAATCAGCTAAGATACAAAAAACGACTGGAGTACCTCATAACAGGTTACCCAATAGGAAGTTTCATTTTGAATAGCTTGCTATTTGGAAAGTTGTCAATCTTGAAGCTGTCAACTTTTGACATTTGATAAGTAAAAACTACCCCATTAATAAAAATGGTACGATGCACGCTTCAACAACGCAATTGTTAAAATTCACTACGAAAATGAGGCTGGTGCCACTGTTACGGTGAATAGATTGCGCTACCAACCTATGATTAATGATTTTTTATGGCAGGAATTAGAAGATATTGATGTGGACGACGTTTATTTTCAGTAAGACTGCGCTACGTGCCACACAAGATACGAAACAATCGCAATTTTGCAAGAAAAGTTTACTGGTCGTGTTATTTCTTGAAGAGGTGATCACAATTGGCCACCGTGATGTAGTGATTTTGTAATGAACTCTTCCAGTCCATTCATTACCGATGCCAAACCCAAGTCATGGGAGCAAATTAAAACACACCTATCAAAGTTCTATATAAGATAGAGGACACATTTGACGATGTGGAGGGGAAAATATCGTCCCTAAGATTCGAACCACTATACGAAACAATCCAAGACTACTACCTAAGGTCCGAGAACCTGACGAACAGATATCCAAATTAACTGAAGACGCAGTGTAGCATAGACGACAATGAAAAATCAAGAGCAATAGCGGAAAAAAGAGTAATCCCTAGATTCTTCATCGGCCTACCTGATAAAATAAGGAATTTTGTGTGAGGCCATCTAAACGAATCCTTAAAGTCATGTATGGAAGCAACCATACAAGAATTGAACTTCGAGAGAAGTATGTTCGATGACAGGAACATGTGGATTAGCGCCACAAGCACTGACTGTTGCACCAGAAAGGACCGACCCACCTAAGTTCTGTAGGTATTGCAAGAGAAATGGTCATGTGATATCAGAGTGTTGAACCAAAAAAAGGAATGAGTCGCACGCTTATAATTCTCGAAACAACAACAACTCAACAAGGTATAGTGACAACCTTTTCAACACAAATCTCTCACACATTCCTCAGACACTCCCTAAATTCACACAACTTTAGGCAAATGACATGTATCAACCGCAAACCTGGAGACAACCACAATCCCAGCAACAATTAAACAAGCCACCATTTAAGGAATACCGAGATACTTATCAGACGGACATCAACACGACAACCAATTCCCGACAACCACCACCTACTACATGGCGAGCACCTGTCGCAATATCGACAACCAATAGAAACCAGCATGTGCAAAATCAATCAGGTTGTTTCCCAAATAACTCCTCGGTGAACAACATCACGAATGCTTTCCAAGGATTAGGATTGTCAAACAAGGCAAACAACCCACCCAATAATAATAATACGCAAATTCGCCATTTCACAGCCGAAAACACACATTCGGAAAACCCCAACGGGCTTGACAACGCATTAGAGAGAAGCGATGTTTGAGTCCCATCAACCATCCAAATAACGACGAACCAATAATACCCATAGAAGCAACAGTAACAGATCCCTATTATATAAGTACCCTCAACAACCAAAACCCTGAAAATCTAACCAAAATTCTCTCAACCAAACTACAAACAAATACACAACAAATACGAGCCAGAATACATGAACAAACAAGCAGACCGAAGTTCCCAAAATCCAATCAACAATTTCAATACAGAAATTAGCTATAAGATTAATAATATGAGCACACCTAGATATCCTCAGCGAGAGCACGTAAACTATGAAGTATACCCATATAACTACAAGCTTCAATAAAAGCTACATGCAATATGCATCACCAGTTGCGTCATCAGAAATAAAAATTCCCTTTAAAGTAGAACACGAAGATAAAATCACCTCAAGACCAGTCATAAGCAACACCACAAATATCCCCTACACAGGAACGACACCCAAATCAACAGACACTAATACCTACAACCACGATCACGCATGAAACGCAAACATCGACTTGGGAGAACACAGCACGCACCAACGCATTCCCACATTGCAACATGTTTTTATGTTCAGATTTATACCCAACGACGAATTCCGTTACTCTCGATACCGAGTCAACAAAACACAAAACATTGTACTTACTGATAGACACAGGCGCAGATGTATGCATTATCAAGGAGAACTATCTAGCCGAATCCACAGAAATAAGACCAGAAGGAAAAATGTGTCTCCGGAAAAAAAGAAATTTTGACCGTAGGGTCATGCGATGTCACCTTTACACTGGATGACGGCAGCGGTATTACCCAGAAATTTCAAGTTGTGACCAAAGAATTCCCGATTAACCGAGAAGGTATCCTCGGCAGAGATATGCTCAGCAATTTTAGAATAGACGTAATGTACAGCATTAACCAAATAAAGATTCACCAAGACCACACCGAAAACACAACATCTATACAGCTTCAAACAAAAGTAAATACACTAAGAATACCCTCGAGGCAGAGGTCATCTGCCTGGCAGATGAAATTCAACCTGCAACGATCCCACTGACCAACATAAATGATAGCGAAATTAACGTTTCCCCATTTTCGCCGAAGAAAGAACCCACTACAGGATATTACATTCACATTCTCAAAGAAAACAAGAGCGTAGCCGACCAGAATATCGACAGGCAGCAAACCGTATTAGGTATGATCAACAAAAAATTCGACCCAGAATTAAACCTTGAGGAACGAAACTCAATACTCGACACATGAGCAAGATACGCAGACCTTTTCTACATGACGGGTGAACAATTATCCTGCATCCCTGCAGTAGAACACCCCATCCAATTACACTCAGATTCAGCCCCTATCAACGTTAAACAAGACCATAAAGACCTTAAAGATGGAATTCGTGAACTTATCGAGGACATACAGCCGCAAATGTCCAAATTGGTCATGGAAAATTTCATTAAAAGGATATGGTGCTGCAAGCGTAGCCATGGCGGCCATTTGGCTGATATCGTTTTCAAATGTTAATGACATACCTTCCTCCAACAAATGACTAGTTTTTGTCAGGTAATCCATTAAAACTTGAAAATGTATGACACAAATCTAAAAATTGTATGATTCAAAAAATGCGTGATGGCTAGCATTGAAACTATGAAATTAATGACAAAAATCGGAAATTAATTTTTTTCACCAAAACAAGCCGCTATTAACCGGGAGCTTGAGTTAAACGAAGCCGATAGAACTTACAGAAAATAGAGATACTTGCATGTATACTGAATTTTTCTACTTCCAAATTTTATAGTTGCTCTTCAAGTCATTTTAAAAGAATTTATAAATTTAAAAATTGCTGAGGTCGATTTGCCAAATAATTTAGCGATTTCATGAATTGTTTTCTTGCGTGTATTTATTTATAATAAGCTGACACTTTTTTATCATAAAATACTTAAATTTTTCAATTTTTGACTCTAAAATATAATTGCACTGTATGATGAATTTATCGAACAATGGTACTTTGAAATGTGCAGTAGTTAATATTTTGATTGATAATTGTCTAAATGACTCAATGCTTGACGAATACTAAACAAACGTAATGTAATTAAGTTCACTGAACGACGAACGACTTGATATTTGAATTGTAACCTTTTTCTGTTGCATGCGTTATGCGCATAAAATATGTTTATTTAAAATTTGAGTATCCATTTTAAAATGTGGATTTATAGTACTTGCTAAAAGCTAAATATGCTTTAGAGAGAAAAGGTACTTAGTATTTTACAAACTTAAAACAAAAATGCCGGAAAGTAACCCACAAGTGGAAGAAAGTTTTCTTATCCTACAAACGGAACACATGACTAAGCTAAATCATTGAGTACTAAAGTAGTTCTCGATAATTTTAATCAAATTCAGAAATGAAGTTTACACAAAACCGACAATGTCTCGGTAATAAACTATCATTATCTAAATCGGTAAACCCAAGGCAATTATTATATCCTGACCCGAGTCGAGTGCATTCATTTTATTTTGTTTACATTTTCGATTGAGTATCGCCAAAATTATTTTTATATTGTTGTTCAATGTAACACAAAAGTCCCATATTAGTTACCGCAAAGTAACATATTTAGCTATATTCAAAGTTAAAACATTAAATCATTTTGATATGAGATCAGAATTTCAATTAATTTAAACCAAGTATGTATATTCCCTAGGAATACTCTGTTGCTTGAATAGTTCTGTCGTTTTTATAAAATACAAATAAATAAAATAAAAAAAAACATTCAAGGTTTCCCCGGCTTAAAAAGAAATTGACGCGATTCTGATTGGTGACGCGAGTTTTTATTTTGTATTTAACTAAGTTGTTTCATTACCGAGCAAGCATAAAAATTATATAATTTATGTTTTTACCCTACGATAATTGCCGTGTATGAAGTTGGTGAAAGTCCAAAGAGATTGGATTTTTTTTTTGCGTCTGCGAATGGAAAATCACTTATATCGGCGCTATTACAATTTATACTACGACACATGTGTGTTCAAGATAAATAAAATTTATAAATTTTATTCGCGTTTACGGTATAAATAAAAACATAATAATGAAAATGACCATTTAATCCGAGGCCAAAGAATATGAATGGATCAATTTCAATTGTTTTAATTTAAATTAATTATAAAAAATTTAAAATATATATGAATAAAAAATAATATTAATTTTTATTTCTATAAAAAAAATAAAAACGTTTATCGAATTCTGTAAAATATGTGATTTCCAATTTTTATTAATCGCAATGAATCTGTAATTTGTTTGGATTTTAAAATTCTTTTGGGTTTTGCATATTTTTATTTTTAATTCGTTAATTAATTACAAAAATATATAATTACATTTTATATACAATATAATCAAAAACTTGATTTTCAATGTAGGATCCCTTAAATAATTGAATAAATGGTTGACACAAAGATCAAGTGCAAAAAATTACAAGTTTAATTATTATTAACGATTATTGACTCGGACAAGTAAATTTTTTGGTACAGCATGTAGCTGAAAATGAGGTCCAGTCGAAAAGCACCCAATATAAAACTGAAATAAGAGTCGCATAAATACAACACAAAATCAATAATCAATCAATTGTTATGACTCATTCAAATTCTCGCAATAGATCACTGTATTGATAGCATAGAAGAAAAGTTATGCATACATAAATGACATTGGCATTGAATATCTAAAAATACCCATGACAATTTAATAATATATAATTTTTCTAATATAAAACAAAATGTAAATAAAATTACTATTTAATTACTTTTTCAAGTTATTTGTAGTTAAGTTTGTAAATTTCAACATTATATAACGATTAATTTTCTATCACACGGAGTAAGTTAATCAAGTCATTTATTAACAAGATCCAACGAGTTACTGAACATAAACCAACCCGGTTTTAAGTTTTCGGATAATGTCGAAAACACTATAATGTTCCAAACCACGTTATTTATATACTCGTCGGCAAAAAATGCAAAATCAGTAAGTTCATTTTTGTCAATTTTGAGTTTTAAACATCAATCGAAAGAGGTTATAATTTTGCAACTATACACTTTTATAAAATACAAAATAATAACGGTAAAAACGTGGAAAAAATTAGTGCATGTGTAAAAACAATATGCAGAGTGTGTAAGTCAAAACCAAAACCCTCTTTACTACAAGCCGTATCAAAACCCTCTTTACTACAAGCCGTTGCATACTCATGCTATATAATATAATTCATTGCATACTCATGCTATATAATCATATACACATGAGAATGTATTGGAACTAAAAAACGTGTCGATATATGATTTAGGCTCCGTCCGATTTCCATAATAATTATGATCTTTGTAATAATTTTGACATAAGTGAAATAATTGTCTCTTCTATATTTTGTAATGAGCTCGTTTGCTGTTCGAATTCTGTAATAATTTTGTCTGTTGTAATTGTGACGTTACTAAATTAAATATAGCTAACAATTTAAAATTAATTAAAACTATGATTTAATTCAAATATGGCTTTATTTATGATCACTTCTGGATACATGAATTGAATGTGAATAACACACGAAAATCAGCACCAGGTGCGAAATGTACATCGGGTGGCCATATAGGTATTCCACCTCGTACTATAAAATGTATTGTGTTTTAAACTGGATCTGCAATGTTATGGATTGTAACGAGCGACTTGTGCTCGTTTCCTTGTGTCAAATTTATTTATGTGTGCACCCCCGAATTTTTTGTTTAAATTATTTTAAAATTTTTTTTTTATGTTGTATACCTGCTCAGTGCCCCTACATTGTTTGTTTACAAAATAAGTAACGGGTAATGAGTAGGTATATATAAAGCGTGTTTTTGTGTAATTCGAGAGAGTGATAGCATAAATTTTGAGAAAAATTAACCAATGATTGAATCGAAACGTGTTCACTATAATAATCATTTGTTATCAATAATTCGGTAGATATATTATATATATGAGAAATATTTAAAAGAAAAAGTAATATTAAAATTTTGAATTTAAATTGTAAAAAAAAAAAAAAAATAGTAAAGAAAATAAAATGCAAATATTTTATAAATATTCGTTGTTGCTGTTGATAAGTGTTTATTGCGTACAGTGATTTACATCGAAAGAAGTTAAAGGTCATGTATGCAAGGCCACCGTGAATGAAATCGAAGAAGCAATCAGCAAGGTTGATCAAAAAAATAATTAAAAAATTGTTGAAGTTGGTGGTTTTAAAATTAACAGCACAGGAGAATCGATGGATGATTATGCTAAAGCAACATATAAAACCACCGAAAAATTTACTGTGCTAAAAATGACGGCCGGAGGAATGAATCCAGATATGAGTAAAAGTAGACTTCGTACAAGATGGTGATTTGAACAAAAGTTTGAGGAATTTTTGTCTCGAAGTTCTGGATGATCATGAAGAAATCGCCACTAAACTACGATAATGGACGAGACAAAAAGGGCGAAATTTTAGTTAAGTTTTTTTTATTTATATATTATTATTTATTTTGTGTGTGTAATTAGTATTAAAGATTGTGTTTTGTCGTTTTAATTAAGTTTTGTGTTTATTTAATTAAGATTTTTTTTTGTTTCTTTTGTTAATTTATTTAAGTTTTTATATTTTATTTATTGGTTGTTGTTTTTTTTTCTCAAAATCGTTGCTATTGTTTTTCTGTTAATTTATTTTTATCTTAATTAAAATTACTGTTAAAATTTATTTGGTGATTCTTTTTTTTATTTTTCGTGATGTGATGGTTACAAGTCTGGTTGCGTGCCGACTTGTTCAAGTAACCCCGCCTCCCCGTCTTTTCCATTCCTTGCGGTTAATCCAGCTCCCAAGCATGCCTTGCAAACCCCACGCCCCACCCTGAGCTCTAGCCGGCTATAATACCGCAGAAAGGCCTCTGCTGGGAGAAAATCTGTTAACGCAATCGGGGTGCGAATCCCAATGGTGTCATTTTTAATGACACTTATGGGACTCGCACCTTCAAACGTTACAGGATTTATAATGATTGCATTGAGGCGACCAACAATTTTATTTCCACCAACAATATTATTAATTCAATCAATTCATGAAATTAGTAGTTCTTGTCAAAAAATCTTATTATAACTAATCTAGTTCACTATCCAAGAGTGAACTATTAATAGTTTTGCTGTAGTTGACCAGTGACATAAGTCACAGGATCTAGTAGGGGCATCAACAAACATTTTGGGAACCACTTTATGTGACATCATTCACAAATTATTTGTTTTTACGGTATAGAGATGTTCATGGCACAAGTGACAATATGGCCAAGCAATGGTCTGTCCTTATATTTTTAATTATCACTGCACTTATCCTCGTATAAATAATTATTCTCTAATTATTACAGTTTACTTTAAATTATTTTGGAAATGTCAAAATTTTTTTATGTAGCTGATGTGATAATTTGGTTGCATGCAGCACGTTGTCAAAATTATTACAGGAAAAAAAATGTTAACAGAAATCGAACGGGCCCTTAGAATATAGTGTAAAATAAAATAAACATTTCCATACTATAAAACAAAAGAAAGTAAAAATTAACAAAAAAAAATTCAAAAGACAAAATTGATGTTATCTCTTTCCTATATAAAACACAAATAACAAAAGCAGAGACGAAAAAATTCTAAATTATCCATACACATTAAATAGTGTGCGTTACGTAGAGATAAAAATGTTAAATAGTGGTAGTAGGAATGAGAAAATTAAACATTTTTTGGTATGGATTTTCAAAGCACCAATGCACTCAATTGTGTATATGTATATGTTTGTTTAACTGTGTCAACGGAAGTTACAAGACGGCTTGTAATAAAGGGGGTTTTGGTCAAACCCTCTTTACTACAAGCTGTCTTGTAACTTTCGTTAACACAGACAAACAAAACCTATATACACTATTGAGTGTATTGGTGCTATGAAAATCCATAACAAAAAATGTATAATTTTCTCATTCCTGCTACCACTATTTCACATTTTTATCTCTAAGTTGCTTACACTATTTAATGTGTATGAATAATTAAGAATTTTTTCGTCTCTTTTTTATTATTTGTGTTTTGTATAGGAAAGAGATAACATCAATTTTGCCTTTAAATTTTTTTTGTTTTCTCAATTTTTACTCTCTATTGTTTTATAGTATGGAAATGTTTATTTTATTTTATACTATATTCTAAATCATATATCGACTCGTTTTTTACTTACATTTTCATGTGTAAATGAAGTATTGTTTCCTCCTCTTCTTCGACGTTACAGCTTCGAAAATAATCATGAAAGAAAACACCAAGTCTACTGGCATGCCTACCAATAAGACAGTGTCCAGTAATGGCAACCGTGCTAATATTATGCCGTTGCATAGATATTAGCTGATTAGACCTTTTAAAGCCCAAATAAGGCCGAATCTGCCTAGTAGTTACACATGAAGTGCAACTGCCCATCTATTGTTTGTATTTTACTATCGGTTCTTTTAACGAGTAATTTGCATGTAGCAAGTGGTACTTCAATGTCCACCTTGCATGGTAAGATGAGGCACGTAATACCTTGTCGCGCGAGTTCATCCCCTTTGATATTCCCCGTAATATTGAAATGCCCTGGTACCCATATAAGATGGATATTGAACTGTTCAGCCATCTCGTTAAGAGATGAAAGACAACTCCGGGCTACTTTCGACGTGATAAAGCCTTACCAGAAGAAACTAGTAATTTTGGATTGAGCTATTTTCTCAATTATTTTACCATATACTGAGAGCAATAAAATTGGCCTATTGTTGATAATATTTTTTTTATCACCTTTTAAAAATTGGAATAACTGATAAAACGTAAAGAAAAGAAATTTTAGAATGTAAAGAAAAGCAATGCCACGATAGTAGCCGCATTTTGCGTGATTTTTTTTTTTTTAAAGATAACCCATAATGCGGGGTTTTATTTCATCTGAAATGGTGCAATCAACCCCAGCAGAACGATTTGTTTCTCCAAAACCTGAGGAACAAACTTAACTTTATCGAGTTACGATTTGTATCTTATCAATCGCTCTCGAAATAAAATATGTGAGTGTTAGGCATGACAAATACTAGATTGAGTCCTAAATGAAACAGTAAACTCACACGGTCTTTAATTTGTTGGCAATATTGCATCCCCATCATTATGGACTGGTCTGACTCGTAGCATTTTTACTTTTTTTCGAAAATTACCTCCTGAGATTTAATTGTTTCAAGAGGATTAATGTTTTCTTCAACTTTTCTTGGAGGAACGTACTATTCCATCTCGTTTAGAGACTGCTGAAGAATTCAGTTCATTTGCATTTCAACGATTTACAAAATATTAAACTTTCTCTATTATGGGCTTCAATATGTTTTTTAAACGGACCGACCTATTTCTTGAACTTTACTTATTTTTGCCTTTATTTTGTCCTTTTATATTATTTTTCTCAGTAAGTGTTGCCATTGTCGCGTTTGGTGCTATATATCGCATGGTGCTATATATCGCACGATTCTTCTCTCGAATGTCATTAACCATTTCTCATACTCATCAGTCAGGGTTCAAATCTCACATCTTTACATGACAACATGATCAGGTGTGATCAACATCACTTTATCGAAATTTGCAAGGTATTTTGACTTAAGCAGTGTACGTAAGGCATACAAAGCATAGTTATCATAAGTGACAAGAGACCCCAAAAATCAAAAACTTGTAACTCTCTTTAAATGTGAGGACACCACTACTAAAATCCATTGCGTCTTGCTCATTAAAACCTGTGATCATATATTTTGTTTAAAACTCATTGATGTTGAACCTACGGAACCTGAGAATCATACAAGTGGATCAACTAGCTCTCTGGCACCAATGCCATTCAATCCCATTACCCAGATATCATTTGCATATGCCAGAACCTAGTTAGACAGACGGTACAAAATGTTGTACAAACGGTACAAAATATCTGAGTTGGTTTAGATTTACGAAAGATAAATTCTAACATGAGATTAAAGAGTATCAGGGACAGAGCATCATTTTGCCGTACACCAGAGCTAATTGAAAAAATTCTTGATAGTTTATTCTCAACTTTGATACATAACTGTAACTGCATTACTGTCATTTTACATAAACTATCCCGATGGATTGAGTCATATGCTTGTTGGGATTCCAAGAACACTTGATGTACGTCACAAGATGTTTCGTAATATTTAGAGAGAATCATTCTCAACGAAAAAATGATCAATGACTGACCGATTCGGACGAAATTTTCATTGCTAGTCACCTACAATTTCCTTCATCAGGGGAGTGATTAGTTGCAATGTTATAAAATACAATGTTTGATATTTTATATTTTGTTATTAGACTTTAAAGAACGATAAACTGATTACTATGTAATAAAGATAAATTATTTATCATTTTTAAAATGTGAGCTTGAATACGGTCATTACATAAGTCACAAGTTATACGTAATTAGTCATCAACACACGTACAGATTAGTAACTAAACTCTTCATATAGTTATCAATGTACCGATGATTTAATCTATAAAAATATTTCAGCTATAAATGATAGTATAACGACGATAGGTGACTAACTACTTGACGTGTTATGATTATAGACTGGCGTGTTTTTAAATAAAATGTTGTCATACCAGTCCCGAATTTAATGCTCGCCATTGACCAAAATATAATAAAATATAATATATTTAAACCACAAATGATCGAAATGTATTCAAATTTCTCACGTTTAGATTTGTAAATAAACTTATTTCCTTATTAATGCAGATAACTTTAAGTCGGTGATTAAATCGTAAAGATATCTTCAACATTGTATGAAGTAAACAATTTGGGAAAAATACTACTGGTGGCATTAGTAGATGTTTAATTGTGTTAATTTCTACAATCATTATTCATATAGTATCTGGTGTTTGAAATTTCGAAAAATACTCTTGTAGCTCACGTATCAGAAATACAGCACACTAAGCCTTATGCTGGAAAAATTTTAAATTTACATAAAAATATCTCTATATTTAATACTTTAATATAATACCAGGTGATATTATTATTAATAACTTCAGGAACATAACTTATTCCTTAGAGGATCTTAGGAATTATAGTTTTAGTTTAAGCCAACCATAATATATCCCTTGTATATGAATATAAAAATTATCTTCATTTAAACATTGACTTATTATATGCCAATTAAATAACATGTCAGTTTTTATATTTATACGAATGATTAATCGCATGCATTGAACTTATTCAATGCATATTGTGTTAAAACTTAATATAACTATCGCCCACAATCGTCATATTAATTATCACATGGTAGAAAACAAAAGTAAGAAAACTGATTAGTTATTCATATATCATATAAATAGGCACAGCTCATCCAAGGTGACAGTATCGTTCAGCCTATTCAAACGTGGGCTTAATAATCGTTATATATAATAAAACGAATTTTATAAACATTTTTTGGCAATAAGGTTTTTTCGTGTTGACAAACTTTCAGTAGAAAGTCTCTTATGAGGCGGATTCACAAAAATAAAATTTTACAGCCTTTTCACTAACTCTCAGTTTAGTGGAAACAAAATCGCTATACGAGTCATGATTTTTGCTAGTGAAACGTGTTTCGTAATTTAAAATACGATTTTTTCTGTAGTATAGGTGTCGTTTCACAGTGTTATTTTGGTTTGAAAACATTTACAACTAATTTTGTAAAAAACTTATTGTAGACTATTTTGAATTATTTGGGAGAGTTTCCACAAAAATGATATTTTACACAAAAATGATTTTTTTGTTTGACATGTTTATCGTATGTGTAAAAGTCTTGAAATGATGTAATTAAATAAACCATGTATTTGAATTATTATAAACGGTGGGCCATCTATCGGTTTAAATTTGACCACCGGTTATTTCGAATCTGGCAATACTTATGTCATTCTATTCTGTCACAAAAGTATATTATCGTCACTGAACGAAATGAATCGATTTACGCTTGAGCAACGTTGGGATTTATTGGAAATTTATTTCCAAAACAAAGACAATTGGTCGGAAATTGCATGAAAATGTCGTGTAAAATTTGGTCACAGAGAAGGACCAACAGTGCCCGGTATACGCAAGTTTATTGTTAAAGTTCGTGAAACTTCGGTTTCATTGTTGATGCGCCAAGACGTAAGCGTGCGAACAGTGCGTACACTTGAAAATATCGAAACTGTGGCTGAGAGTGTGCGTGAGAATCCATCAACATCAACTCGTCATTGTTCTCCAGAATTGAATATTTCACGCACCAGTTTACGTCGAATTTTGCGAAAAGATCTCGGTATGACGCCTTACAAAGTCAAAAAAATCATCTTTTCGGATGAAGCTCATTTTCATCTTGGTGGGTACGTTAATAAGCAAAATTACCGTATTTGAGGCTCAGAAAACCCACACGTGGTCTTACAGAAGCCAATGAACCCATTACGAGTGATTGTTTGGTGCGGCTTGTGGAGCGGAGGCATCATTGGCCCATATTTCTTTGAAGATGAGGACGGCGCAACCATTACGGTCAATGGAGATACCTATCGCACCATGATAACCGATTTTTTTGCACCCGCTTTTCATGGTATAGATGTTAACGATGTTTGGTTTCAACAGGATGGTGCAACTTGCCACACATCTCATGCCACAATCGATTTATTGCGTCAAACGTTTGATGGCCGTTTAATTAGCCGAAATGGTGATGTCAATTGGCCGGCAAGAAGCTGCAAATTAACACCATTGGACTATTTTCCCTGGGGCGCCGTTAAAGACAAGTGGTTTGCCGACAAACCAGAGACAATTAAGCATTTGAAGGCCAACATTCGTGATGTCATCGCCGAGATACGACCCCATACACTCGATAGGTCCGATCGAATGGGGTACTGTGAGGCCAGCCCCGGCAGCCATATGAATGAAATAATATTCCATCTCTAACCGAAACAATAAAAAAATAAATTTGGCAAAATTACAAACCGTTTTTGTTTTATTGCATTTTTAAATTTAAACTTATAAATTGCCCACCCGTTATTAATATGTATATAGATAATTATATTTTTTTATTTCTGTTTACGTCGAAATAATCGTATAATGTGTCCGAATTGAAGTTCTGACTCTGATGTATTGGCAATATTTTGATACGGCTTCTATAGTGGGATTTCATAGGACGCAAGATCATTTTTCGTTATGCCCACATTATTAAAATTATTTTCTCGCAATTCCGACTTCTTAAAGAATTATGTAATAATACAATAATGTAATAAAAACTAAACTGTCAATAATTTAAATGTAATAAGTTAAATGTATGTTCAAATAAGTCTCGGTATGAATTGAACCGGAAAATGATTTATTTTATACCGCCATCTTGAATAAGTCAAATAAGTCGACTTATTTGAAATAAGTCGAGAATTGAACCACAGTCTTACTCAAAAATATTGTAAAGCAGATTTGGTTCTTAACATTTTTTTGCTAAACTAAGTGTACGTTTCCACCAAAAAGTTGGTTGTTTTATTTACATCGCACCTCACACGGATAGTATACATTCTCAAAAAAATTGCGCCTCAACACAAAATTTATTACCTACCCATGCAAACAAAAAACAACCGATTTGTAGAAAAAACAACCGATTTGTACTAATGAAGAGAACTTTTGCTGTTGTTTTTTTTTTACATTGTTACTAAAATATAAATTTTCCTTTAGGAAATTTTATGGACAACCCTTCATTTATTTGAAAAATGTCATTATCATTTTTGTTCAAAAATGATAATGACATTTGAATTTAAATTCAAATTTAAATAAAAGTTATTTATTTTTTTAAAACACTAAAAACCGTTTATTTTTTATTAAACTTTAAACATTTTGGATTTGCAACCATTTAAAATAATTTTTTATGAAAAAATCAACGTTAAAATTCAAATATTTAAATTTATGATTCTAATACATAGAATTTTATACACATACATAACAAAAATTAAAATATTTCCCTTTTTTCCTGTAAAAAAAACAACCGATTTTTTGGTCGAAACCAAGAGTAAATTTATTTTATTTATTTTATTTTATTTTCTCTAAGTTTGTATTGGTTTAAATCGTGCTTAAACATTTAAACAATGGCAAAATTTTTCTTTCATAATAAACGAAGTTACATTAAATTCACTAAACGTTAGTTAACAGGCTGTTAACGTGTTTCATAAAACTGAGCATCAGAATTGCCTTATAAAACGTTTCACATATTATTTATATCGATATATGGACTTTTATAAGCTATCACAAATTAATTAGTATGCTACTGGTTGTTATGATCGTAATCCGGGATCTCGAAATCCCGGAATCCCGGTCTATTAGATAATAAATGAAGTTATTTGAGTTAAAATTTTATAAAAATTGACCAACTATTTTTTCATTACATAATTTTTTTGTCGCGGGATTCTGATCGTTAAGATTGGTTTCGACCAAAACCCTCTTTACTACAAGCCGTCTTGTAACTTTCGTTGACACATATTATCATGTATTTTTAAAATGTATTAGTGAAAATATATACTTTAGATGTATTAGTAACTATCAAAACTCCATATAAAATTAATAAAAAAAAATTGTAACGCATGCGCATTATTTGATTTTATTGTTTATTTCGTTTACACAATATTCGCTATCATATCCCGACACGATTTTCTACTCACAATACAATCAAAGTATATATTTTTGTATAGCATGAGTATGCAAACAATACGGCTTGTAGTAAAGAGGGTTTTGGTTTCGACCGAGAAATCGGTTTTTTTTAATTTTTTTATGTATGTGTATAGAATTTCTATGTATTAAAATCATAAATTTAAATATTTTAATTTTAACGTTGATTTTGTTATAAAATTTATTGTAAATGTTTGCAAATCTAAATTGTTTAAAGTTTAATAAAACATAAATGGTTTTTAGTGTTTTAAAAAAATAAATAACTTTTATTTAAATTTGAATCGCAACAAAAATACATGATAATGAAATTTTTCAAATAAATGAAGGGTTGTCCATAAAATTTCTTAGAGGAAATTTTATATTTTAGTACCAATGTAAAAAAAACAACAGCAAAAGTTCTCTTTATTAGTACAAATCGGTTGTTTTTTCGACAAATCGATTGTTTTTTGTTTGCATGGGTAGGCAATAAATTTTGTGTTTAGGCGCAATTTTTTTGAGAATGTATACTATCCGTGTAAGATGCGATGTAAAAAACAACTTTTTGGTGGAAACGTACACTTAAAGTGCGAGAACGTAGTTTGATTTAATGTGTACATTTACGTCTTCATTTAATCTTGTATTGGTGCAGGTATCAAACTTTGGATTTAATTCAGCAATACTGCTAAATAAAATTAATGCTCTTATTTTATTGCAATATCGATATAGCAATAAAATAACAGTGCTTATTTCTTTGTGATCCAAGGAATTTTTTTAGTGCCTTTGTTATTTATTTTTAAATAAACAATATAAGTATTTGTAATTTTGTGAAGTGTTGATCCTTTATTTATAAAAAACTATTGACCACCAATTTATTATTTTAGTGATATAGAATACTCTAATCTCAAAAGAAAGGGCTAATCGAATTAGCATTGGAAAACAAACATTTCAAAAAAATTTTAAAATGTTATATGGGAACAAATTTTAATTGAACTAAATACCTTAGATGGTGTTGGAAAAACTTCGGAACTCAGGAAAGTTAAAAATGAGAAAGTCAGAAGTATTAACATCAAAGGTCAGGCATCACATCGATAAAATAATTCACCAGCACCAATGTAAGATTTCAATTCTTCAGAAACAATGGAAGAAGGATATTTTGATTTGGAGGAAATTAGCGATGGAATTGAAATAAGTGTGCAGTTGCCTAAACAAACTCAAATACAGGTCGAACCTGAAGGCATAAGTATACGACCAAATAAAGTCATCTAACATACTAAATTCATCTCAACCCGAATATGAACATCATTCAAATAATCAAATAATACCAGTAGATTAACGTTCCCGACGCTATACAGTGCGAATAACAAATTCCTGGCAAACAAATTAACCAATTATACATTTTCAAATGGGGGCCTAATTTCTATTTACAAGAATTTTCTATTAATTTACCTTGGTCCAAATTATCTGAAAAGTCGACATATAGGCAAAGCTTAACTTATTGGTGAATATAATATTAATTTGTCTAATAATTCGAGACGTCATCGTTTGGCACCCAAACAATCTTTTTTGGTAAATTCTAGAGTCGTGAGAGTTTAATGCTGTCAACATATGGAAATATATGGAAATTTCGGAGGTACTTTATCAAATTGATAAAAAATACTAATGATAAAAAATTGATAAAAAATACTAATACTAATTTCTGTTAATATTTAAAAGATCACCAACTAAAATATGTAAAACGGATTTCAAAACAAATTAAACATTTGACAAGTTATTCCAAACCACGCTGAACAGTTTACTTTCAATTCTAAAAAAATTCGATATCTTAAAAAATTCACTCGAAAATGCCTTTAAAAATCTAAATATTGACGAATCGCTAAAACTAAGTGGTAATCGATGTTAAATTTAGTAAAGGTTTTGAGTCCCATTAAAGCACCCATTTAGTCAGCACGGATATTGTAATAAACTTTATGATGACAAAGCTGAAAAGCAGGTTTCCTGCATAAGTCACGAACTTTTTTCAGCGCTGGTTGCAAGAATTAAGAAAAGAAGAACTATTTTAAGGGAACTACCAAATTATCTCCACAAACGAAACAAGGACACAAAAATTTATAAAGCGTTTGTAAATTAGTTTACAAACCGGATCAATTTGTTTTCAAAAACCATTAATGACCATTATTTAGGTGGCCTATCAAAAGTTTGAAATATACAGGGATGTTTAAAAATTTCCAAAACTCTCAAAAACGAATAATAGTTAGTCTTTCAAAATTGAGCAATATTTAGGAAAATTAAAATATTCTTAAAATTCTTAAATATGACTTATGATTATTAAAGACGAATAATGGTTGACCTATCACAATTTTGAGATATTCAGGGATGTTTAAAAGTTCCTAAAATCTTCAAACTCGAATTAGTGCTTTCAAAATTGGGCAATATTTAAGAAAATTATGTTATCAAAATTCTCAAATATGATAATTTTCAAAAACGAAAATTAGTTAACATATTAAAACTGTGAGATATTTAAGGAAATTGAAGTTTCTAAAATTCTCAAAACGAATGATGCTCTTAGTTTATCAAAATTGGGCAATATTTAGGGAAATTAAAAAGCTCCCAAAATTCTCAAAAACGAATAATAGTAAGCCTATAAAAATTGTAAGATTTTTAGGGAAACTAAAAAGTCCTCAAATGTCAAAAACGAGTGATGGTCTATCAAAATTGGAAAATATTTAGGCTAAATGATGGTTAGCGTATCAAAATTGTGCAATATTTAGGCAAAGTGACGAGTTTCCAAAATTTTCAAAACCGAATGATGGTTAGTAAAGGGTGTTTTTTTTATATAGGTTCACAACTTTGAGTTGGCAACACTGGTTTATTTGACAACCCATTTAACAGCTGATAATTGATTTTTGTTTAGTTTATCAGAGCACCGCTTGCAAATTGTTGACATTTTTTATCAAAATAATGGTTCTGTTCGTCAAACTTATCGTGCACTTCGTCCTGTAGCCGCTGTACAGGAAAGCATTGAAGAAGATCCATAAATCAATTCGTCGCCGTTTTCAGCAACTGGGGTTGTGTCCTTCCACTTTATGGAAGATTTTACGAAAGGATCTTGGCTTAAAAGCTTTCAAGATTCAACTTGTGCAGAAATTAAAGCCAAAAGACCATCGTATGCGCCGCCAATTCAGCGAATGGTACAAATTGTACAAATTGATATTGATGTTGAATTTCCATTCAAAATTTTGTTCTCCGATGAAGCCTATTTTTGATTGAATGGGTACGTAAATAAGCATAATCGTCGGATTTGGAGTGAGGATAATCAACAAGCTTTTGTCGAAACACCATTACATCCAAAGAAAAATAATTTTTGGTGCGCTCTATGGGCTGACGGGGTCATTGATCCATTTGCCTACAAAAACGATGATGTTCAGAATGTTACTGTCAATGGTGAGCGGTATAGGGACATGATTAGTAATTTTTTCGTACCTCGATTAGATATAGCATTAATTTTGCTGATATGTGGTTCCAAGAGAACGGAGCCACATGCCACACAGCGCGCGCTACAATTGAGCAAATACTCAAACAAATTTTTGATGAAAGAATAATTTCGCGTAATGGTCCAATTAATTGGCCACCAAGATCGTGTGATTTAACCCCATTGGATTATTTTTTTGGGGTTATGTAAAGTCACTTGTCTACGTCGATAAACCAGAGACAACTGAACACCTGGAAATCAACATTCAAAGAGTCACTGGCGAAATACGGCCACAAATGCTGCGAAAAGTTTGAGAAAATTAGTGTTCCAGATTGCGCCTTGTACGCGCCAGCCGTGGCGGCCACATGGCCGAAATCATATTTAAACATTAATGTCATAAAATTTTTTATCCAATAAAGCCTGTTTCATTGATATTAAAAATAAATTTCTTTATTTTATTATGATTTAAACTTATGTAACTCTATAAAAAACACCCTTTATATCAAAATTGTGAGATATCCAAGGATGTTTAAAAATTCCTTAAATTCTCAAAAACGAATGATGTTTCGCCTATCAAAATTGTGCAATATTTAGGAAAATTACAAAAATTTTCAAAAAGCAAAGGTGGTTCGCCTATCAAAGTTTTGAAATCTTCAGGGATGTTTAAAAGTTCCCAAAACTTTGAAAATCGAATAATAGTACGCCTATCAACAATATTTGGAGAAATTAAATTGTTCCTAAAATTCTCAAAACATGATGATTTTTAAAAACAAATCATGTAGTCTAACAAAATTATGAGATATTTAGAGAAATTTAAAAGTTCCCAAAATTCTCAAAACCATATGATGATTGGCCTATGGAAATTGGGTAATATTTAGGAAAATTAGAAAGATCTATCAAAATTTTAAAATATTCAGGGATATTTAAAACTTCCCAAAACTCTCAAAAAAGATTGATGGGTAGCCTAACAAAATTGGGGAATATTTAGACAAAATGAAAAAGTCTTCAAAACTCTTAAAAACAAATAATAGTACGTCTATCAAAATTGTGAGATATATACAGGGATGTTTAAAATTTCCTTAAATTCTCAAAAACGAATGATCATCTTTGGCTTCAAAACTGAGCAAAATTTAGGAAAAATACAATTTTTTAAAAATTCTCAAAAACCAATGGTGGTTAGCCTATGAAATTTTGGAAATATTTAGGGACAATTAAAGTTCCCAAAACTCTCAAAAATAAAAATAGTATTCCTATCAAAATTGAGCAACTTTTTTAATGAAATTTAAAAGTTCCTAAAATTCTTAAAGACGAATGATTAGCCTATCAAAATTAAAAAATATTTAGGAAAATTTAAAAGTTCAATATCTATAGTCAATTTCCTTTCTCTGGACGATTTGAAGGACATCAGCGATATGGAGATTAAGAGGATTTAACGCACCATGAGAAGATGAAGATTGTTTACTTCTACATGAGCTGGGAACTATGTGGTATGGCTATGGCTGTTTGTGTTTATGCCAGTTTGTTTTGTATATAATTAGTTTTAATTTTAACAATATATAAAAAATAACATTTTAAATGAAAATGTTGTTCTAGTTAAAGTATCTATATATCAGTTAGTAATTAATTATTAGTAGAAATATACAATGTCACTAACTTTTTGACAGTTAGCCGAAATTCTTGGACAACTATAAACAGTATAAACTGTTAAATTTTACTAACTGTGAGACTAAAATTTACATAACTTGTCTCAAGTGGATTAAATATTGTTTACCATTCATGTCATAATTTACCAAACTCGAGAATTTACCCAACTAACACATTTACAAGTATAAAATAATCGAAACGCAATACCAGCAATTTAAAAAACTAATTCATCGTAGCGTCCTAAACGTATATAAATTATATCCCTCGATTGTATGTTAATTTAATTTTTAGAACTATTCAAATAAACTGCCAATAATTCATTCATAATGTTAGTCGTATATAAATTCAAGTTTAATATTAAAATGCACTTAAGTATATAAATCTAAGGCTGATTGTGTAAAAATTTAATTTCAACTTCAAGTTGTTTTTTGCGACTAATGATTTTGTAACTAATTAATTAATTTTAATATATTAACGATATATTACAAAAATATTAAAATTTTAAACACATATTAAATATCAATATATCTCATCTCAACTCTAATCATTTGATAATAAATAAACTCCATAACTTGTCACTTCCGTGAATTATACAAAAAATACACCTATATATCTATTATCAATTATGTAGCCAATCTTACAAAGAATTTAATGACGTGTATAATGAAGCTACTTGAACATTCCGAACACATTTTGCACCGAACAACGCATTATGAATTATCAACCGTGTTTACATTATCAAATCATTCTTCCGAGTCTTTGAAACAAAACAAAAAATACGACTAACGTACCATGAACAAAATTATTCGTTGCGATAAATTCAAGGATAATAAAATCATCCTGTTTGTTTGCGTAGTAAGTCTGCGAACGTCATCGTAGTACAGAAACTCATTCATAAATAAATAAATCAAATTAAATTAATCCGGCTATAAACAAAAAGCATTTATAGCATTTTTTATTGATTCATTACCACAATAAACCCAAACTTGGCCACAAAAAATTATGTAGATTCCGTTGGTATTTTTGAAATATATATATATATATATATATATATATATATATATATATATATATATATATATATATATATATATATATATATATATATATATTAATATATATATATATATATATATATATATATATATATATATATATATATATATATATATATATATATATATATATATATATATATATATATATATATTAGCCATATAGTTTCCTTTATTTTTATTTATCACATTTACCACATGATAATATAATCGGACACAAAAATGTTTATACATTTTTAAATGTGTTATCAGAAATCGTTTGACAAATCATTAAAATTTTGGCAGTTGAACGTCATTGAAACGTATAAAATATTTTGTTTGTATACATTGCATTCAACGTTTTAAACAATTGAAATATCTATAATAGGAATACATAGTTTTGGAACAGTTATTAAATAATAAAATGGGATATAGTAAATTAATATGTAGGGGATTTTTAATTGAAATATTTCAGCCTGTCAATGTGTTAATAAGGTAACCATTTATACTTTCGATGCGATTTACATATTTTAAGTAATGTTAAATAGATCAGTTTATATAAGGTATTGCCAGCTATTACGTCACTCAATAACGCTTCAAAATAAATTTAATACAATTTTACGGAAACTTATAGTCGTATTTTATTTGATTTTTTACAACCACAATCCCATATATCGAATTCATTTTTGGAATTGGTTGAAATCTTTCTCTATTGATGGTATTGTAATTCCAATACTTCTTTTTAGTTAGCATCTCGAATACCAGGTGCGCCACATCTCATATTTTAATTTCTATAAGTTGGTCATCGTTGTTATTTTATTATTTTGACATTCATTTTGAGTTAACGATATTTTGATAAATCTTGAATGTGATTATTTAATCAGTATTTTAGTTACTAAATTATTTAGTATTGGAAAGTGAAATCATTTTGATAATTGATATGGATCAACTTTTAATAGTATACAGGTAAAAGTTTCCTTTTGTATGTAAGCATGTTATATTATTTTCATGACGTATTTATTTTTAGAGCATAACTAATAATATTATTGGGTCAAGCAGCAGTATTAGTTCATCGGATTCAGATGGGTCTTCATCAAATATGCAAAATTTGCATTAAGCAAAATTCTTGAAATTCTTCTTTACGGTTGGTAACGAAGACCAATAGCATTCTCGTCTCTGTTCTAGACCATTGTTTTCTTGAGGAACTGTAATTATCAAATTTGTATTTAACAAATTTTGATTGTACGTTATTAAAACTAAGCCGAATTTAAAATTTTTGATGATTACCAAAAGAAACTATTTGAAAATTCAAATGTAAAAATATACAACGTACCAACCTTTAAAATAATATCCAATTCCAAAAAAAAATTTAAACCTATTTTATTTGAATTCCAAATCCAATTCCAATACCAAAACCAAATAAAATACGACTTATGTTGATTTCGATTGATTTTTTCCCCTCTTTAACAGAGTACTCTGATTTTGTAATGTCGATTTCGATTGAAGAATAAAACTTGCACTGAGTGCAAAAAGGGTACTCGATTTACCCTGATTATGTTCGATTGATGAATAAAAAATTGCTCTGACAGCTAATTTGACAGCTCTAGTGCAAGTTGTGCTACTCGAGGTTTTTTGGTCGAGTAACCCCTACTTTACACACACCAACAAATATATTTTCTTTATTTGTCAATAAATAATTTGTCAGTGACGGTTAATTTATTTAGCGGAAAATTTGAAATGTAATTTTGCATTATATTTTGTGTGTAATTTTTATTCAATTGTGTTTAAAGTTTTTGTTAATTTTTCTGTTAATTTTCTGTTAATTATTGTTAATTTTTTATTAGAATTTTTGGTAGTCAATAGATTTTGGCAAAATACATATTTTGACAGAATACATAAACACATGTATAAAGCTGTCAGAGTAATTTTCATGTTCGATTGATTGAAAAAATCAGAATACTTGACCAGAGTGGGGTAAAAAATCAATCGAAATCGACATAAGTCAATCGAACAGAAAACTGAGGTACCTTTTTTTAAGTATGTATTTGTGTTTTTTTGTGAAAAATTTGGCAATCTCGTCTCTATTAACATCTGGAACAAATAATTATAAAATACTAATTTTCATTTTAGTTTTAAAATGAAATTCCCTTTATTCTAAAATGTTAAATATTTTTGTTCATTTGTCCATTTTTTAAAACAATAGAAATACAATATACAATTAAATAGCATCAATAAAACAAGTTGTAAAGATGACGTTGTATTTGATGAAGGAAATGATAAAAAAAATAACAATTCTGAAAATTTCAATGTTCAATGATGTTTCAAACACAATTGACCAATGAATTGTAATCGTAAATAACAAAAAAAAACAAAATAACAGCAGAATGACAGTAAAGTTATTAGTGTTGGTGTAAAAGTGGGGTAAATCCATCGAAAAACTCGGAGTAGACAAAATCACTTGGTGCAAAAAAAAAAAACTTTGCACTGAGTGCTGTCAGAGTAATTTTTTTATTTCATCCTGTGTCAAATTCTAATACTTTGCGACAACAGTTTGAGTCCGGGAAAACGCAAAAAACGGTCTTGTCCGGAAAAGTGTTGCTATAGAAACCGCATAAAATTATCAACGCAATAACAATTATAACAATCGCCAAATTACAGTTGTTAATTATGTTTCGAAAATGTTACTAGATTTGGAGCATTAGGTAAATTATTTTGAAATTAATATTACTGTTTCTTTAAAACGGAATTTAACACAGAATAAAATAAAATCCATAACGACATTCGTCCGTGAATTCTTTTAACAATACTCCTTTCGAGTTGCAAGACTCGACTCCTTCGTCGCCTCGTCTTCAAACGTCTCACTCGTACTGTTAAATATGATTTCCCGGACTTGTAACGTTAATTACTATAATGGTCAATCAAACGTTATCAGAGTACTCTTTTTACCCTTTTTGCACTCAGTGCAAGTTTTTAAAATCAATCGAAATCCACATAAGATTTAAATCAATAACTTTAATATTTTAGGGATTTCGCAAAATAATACATAATTGAAATAATAAACCTTTCAAACCCTTCGTTTCTTAGTATTACATATCTGCAATGTACCAAACAATATACCAAAATACCATCATGCACACCGATTTTATTGTTTTGATTTCGTTTTTTAATTTGTTCTATTATTCGTTCTTCTTTGTATGTAGGGAAAACACCTTTTTGAAATGTCACATTTTAGCACCAAATCATTAGTTGCAAAAGCAATTCTAAAGACAAGGTGCTTTGTTTGTTCAAGTGTTGAAGTTTGTAAAATTTAAGAGATTAAAAACGTAAAAATATTAGAAGGTAAGTGTTGTTGATGTTTATAATCTAGTGATCATTGTTATAAAATTAACAACCTTTTGTTATTTAATTTGATTTATGTGAAATTTGAGATCGAAAATGTATATTGCAAATATGCAATACTAAGTGAATTTCCAAATAATAATAAGTTTTACATATATGCAATACATGCATATATGCAATATCACGTTAGTATTAATTAAATTATTTTATGTTGACTTTTACGTAACATTGCATATATGCAATAAAAAAATCTTTTCTTATTTAAACTGTTTCTCTTTATTTTGAATTATTTTAGGAAATACGTATTCGATAACAGAACTACTAACTTGTACAATGAGTAGGAAGAAAAATCTCACTGAAACAGAAATTCTTCAAATAGTTGACGTTTGGTCTGATAGTGAAGATGAGATGTACGACGATAACAATAACGATATAAATGATAACGAGGATATGATAATTTCGAAATCCAAACAGTTCGAAGAACAGTTGATGAAGAGAATATCGAGAATGAACAATTTGATGAGGAATTTGACATTACCAACTTGCCCATCGATTGTTATCGGTAACAATCCGATTGTAGAACCACTTATTCCAGAAAGATCAAGTGTCAATTCAAAAGAAAAAATATTATGCCGCTGTCAAGATTTTGTGAAAACTGACAATGAAATAATATTCAAAGGCGACGATTCATTACCTGAAAACTATTTGGACATGGTCACACCTTACGCTTGCTTCAACTATCTGTTTGATGACAAACTGCTTAGTCTTATAGTCAATGAATCAAATAATTATGCATGCCAAAAAAATATAAATAATACTAAATTGATTACCGAAAATGAGTTACGAAAGTTTTTGGGCATTTGTATATTAATGTCTATGATTCAAATTCCCAAATATCGCCGCTATTGGTCACCTAAAGCCGGTAACAGATTAATTCAAGAAACGATGTCTTTATCAAACTATGAACGGATTAAATCATTTACATTTTAATGATAACAATAAAATGGTATCAAAGAAGAATCAAAGTTATGATCGTCTTTTCAAAATTCGACCAGTAATCGACATGATCCGCACAAATTTTCGTAAAGTTCCATTGGAATCCTGTTTGGCAGTAGATGAGCAACTTTGTTCCCCTAAGGCGAAAAGCGTAATCATACAATATTTGCCAAATAAACCATATAAATGGGGGTTCAAACTTTTGGTTTTGTCTTGAATATCTGGTTTCTCATATAATTTTGAAATCTATACTTGGCAAGAAAACGATGTTTTAAAGAGGTATCCGTCAGAGAAGGACCTCGGTGCAAGTGCCAATATTGTAATTCGTATGGTTAGAGAAGTACCAAGACACCTCAACTACAGAATTTATTTTGACAACTATTATATTCTTCGATACCTTTAGTAGTAGAATTGTCGAAACAAGGAATACTATGCCTAGGGACAATCCGTCAAAATAGGATTCCCAACTGTAAGCTTCCTAAGGAAAAAGAATTGAAGAAAACAGAAAGAGGATCTTCATTTGAATACACTGCAAATATTCAAGATGTCGAGATAACTACGGTGGCCTGGAAGGATAATCATTTGGTTTCCTTAATTTCAAACTTCGTGGGTCGTCATCCAATGAATATTTCGACCAGATTTGATAAAAAACATAATTAAGGAGTACAACACTTATATGGGAGGGGTTGATCTTCTGGATAGTTATATCGGGCGATATAAAGTTCTGCTTCGATCTAAAAAGTGGTACATGCGGATCTTTTACCATCTTCTGGATATGTCTGTTGTCAATTCCTGGCTGCTTTATAAGCGAATTCATAAAAGTCATAAAACTAAACCAAATCAAATTTGGCAATTGGCTGATTTTCGACTGAAAATTGGTGAGGTGTTATGTAAGTATCAGCAACCAAAAAATAAAGTAGGACGACGATCCGACATAAATAAGCGCATAGAATTAAAACGAAAGAGGCCAACTAGTTCCCATATTCCGGTTAAGGAAATAAGAACTGATGGTGTATGTCATATGGGGATATACAACGAGAAACGCCTTCAATGTAAATTGCCAGGCAGCAAAGGATACACTTTCATTAGCTGTGAATTGCTTCAAATAATTTCACGGATTATAGTATGAATGGTTGAAGATAACAAAGCTTACACTGTGAACGTAATTATATTCTGTGATGAATTTATTATAACAGTTTTATTTTTGAACAGTTTTATATTTGAATATATATTATATTAATTATTTTTATTTTAATATATTTATAATTTTTTTTTATATTATTTTGTTAATAAATAAAGATTTGAAATCTCGTTACTATGGTGTGTTTGAATTTTAAATAGTAAAAAAATTTTCGTAAATGTCATTATACACTTGATATAGCATACGTGCAAGTAATGAAAATTTGAATTTTCCGGAAAAATGGAGAATATTTTAGGAAAATGAAAGTTAATGTTTACCTAAGAAACACATTACACATTCAAAAATAATTTTTTCGTAGAAAAAAAGTCAAGAAACGAAGGGTTAATTACATTTCAAAAAACAATATACTATTGAAAGAGAAAATATGTAGTTTTAGATTTGCCAAAATGCATCAAAAATAAATGCACCGTTAAAAACTACAACACTCGTAAACTTGTCAAATCGTACATATTACGATATAATAATAGTGGATATGTATTAATTTTTTTTTTTTTTATTGGGATCAATATTTTTTATGCGTTTCGGCAAATCGAAAACCACATGAAGCAAAATTTTCTTACATATTTGTTACATATTTTGTTGAATAAACCAAACAAGGAAAAAAATAACCCAAGGTGGAATACCTGATACTCTGATAAATCCACTCTCTTTGGAGATCGATCTAACGGATTCTGGTGGAGATCAATCATTACGATACTATAATTATTACAACCAATCCCAAGTTATATTAGGGAACAATGATGATACTCAACTGAGTACATAAGAAAAGGTTATTTCATATTTATTCCGAAAGGAGTCAGAAATTAACATGATTTCCTAACGAGTCACTATCCCATCTTTGGAAGGTAACATCATATTAAAAAAAATACTCCTAAAAAATAAAGAAAATTCGAAAAACTAACTCTTTCAAGAGAACTGCAATCGTTCTATAACTGAAAAAATGCTCTACAGTGAATTGTGCAAAGCCCGCATAGTTGATTCGTCGATGCTACAAATATAAACAAGCAACGGGATCAAACAATTGCATGGATGCACGAGCAAATAAAAGTTCTTGAAAAATAACAAACAATACTAACTGTGCAAGAATACCATACCATAGATGAAGAAGGACTAGCTAGAAACGGAGTTTGTAAGAGTAATAAATCGAAGGAAAAAAAGGAAATGAAATATGTAATACCTCCTCATCTCTACCTCAATTACAACTTAATGTTTCGAATATGTTTATGTTGATTTTCGATACCGATGAGATAATCGAAAAAAAATATCAAATTAAGCACATCTTATGATGCAGTGATTATACAGCCTGTAAGAAGGTCTAAGCTTATACCATAATGTCATCAATTGCAAGCATATGGACATACAAAAAAGTATTGTAACAAGGAACCAAGATGTATCAAATGTACCGGAAAACATCATATGAGAGATTGGGTACAACCAAAAAATGTGCAGGCCAAAAGCGTTCACTGTGGAGAAAACCATCCCGCTGATTATAGAGGTTGTAGTGTTGCTACTATTTATGAATATATGAAAAAAATTTAAATTTAATTAGAAAACCAACGATTCGGATAAAACAAGCTCGAAGCATTACGACAAGTATCGGAAGCTCATCAAGGGAAAATGGGCAATTTGACTTATGCTCAAGTATTGAAGAGTAGAGTAAATCAAAGAGGAACTACCCAAAATAAGGATAGTAATCGAACTCTCAAATTGATATTAAGTAAACTTAATACGTTTGAGATGAACGACTAACCACACTTGAGTATAGAGCTTAGGGAGCTATCCCTAAACAGAAAAATCTTAGAATTACAACGCTTGAATGCCAATGGGCTCATGCAAGATCAGCAAGAATTGCAGGTAGGCTTGGAAACAGAAAAAATCGACATATGTCTTACCACAGAAACACACTTTACTAGAAAATCAAAATAATTATGTTATAATTAGAAATAACATCCATCATTAGGGAGAGCTGAAATATGAAACAGTTGAAATACATGCAAATGCTGTTAATGTTAAAACAAAAAGTTATTATATTAGTGTTATTTACTGCCCTCCGAAAAGGTATCGAAAAAGATACTCCTTAAAGCTGTCAAAATATGCGGTATTGAAACCTTGTCAACTGGAAAACCAATATACTGGCCTACAGATCAAAACAAAATAACAGACTCAATTGATTTCTTTATAATCAAAAATATATCAATGAACTATATACAAGTAGGCGAAAGTCGAGACCTAAACTCGGACCGTTTTCCTATACTTTTGATATTAAACGAAAAAATTACTGAAAAAGAAAGAAATCCAAGCCTAATAAATAAACACACTAGTTGGGAATACTTTAGAAGAAAAGCAGTCCTTAGAAGAAAAAAAATAGTCTAAAGGTTCCATTAAAAAACGAGGTGCACATAGAAAACGAAGTTCAAGAATTTGTAACTGATATACAGCAATCAACCTGGTAAAGTATCCCAAAAATTAAATATAAAATAAAAGGAAACAACTACCCTAAATAAATTAAAGAACTCTTGACAGAAAAGGGAATAGCGAGAAGAATATTGCAGCAAACTAGAGCTCGTCAATATAAAACTAAGTTAAACAATTTAACTCAACAGTTAAGAAGGGAAATCTAAAAAGTAAAAGACGAGTCAATCAGTACTGTCTAAAAAAAACTAACTAATAATAGCAGGACTGATTATTCACTTTGGAAAGCAAACATAAAATTAAAAGACTAACAATGCAGAACCCTCCAATAAGTATAGAAGGAGTAAAATAGGCTCGAAATAACGGAGATAAAGATCAATGTTTCGCGGAGCACCTCGAAAAAATATTCCAACCACTTGAGGATCAAACTTTAAATTATAAAATAATAACGGTGGAATCTGAAAAAAATTAGAAAATTCTATTGACTTCTATTGAGATAAAATTCAATATGTATTTGAAAAAATCTTCTGGTTATGATCTTATTAGTGCAGAAATTTTAAAAGAACTACCAAGGAAGGCTCTAGTTAAGCTTACTTATCTTATCAATGCAGCATTTAGAACCAAATTTGTGCCCAGTTTGAGGAAAATTGCAGAAGTAATAATGATACCAAAATCTGGAAAACCACCATACGAAACTTCATCTTATAGACCAATTTCGGTGTTGCCCAAACAAGAAAGTATTCAAAGAGAAAAAAGTCTACTCCACGGTATTTTTAGACGTTGTATAAGCTTTTGACAAAGTTTGGCATAAAGTAGGTACTTAACCAAGTTAAGAAATCTATTACCAATGCAATTCGCTAAAATACTAGAATCATGTTTGAAAGATAGATTATTCGGAATTAAGTTGGATGAAACCTATTCTGAATTGAAAGAAATAAAAGCAGGTCTACCGCAGAGCAATGTATAAGGGCCGATTTTATATTTACTATACACTAATGATTTACCTGAATTAAAGAATAATACAGTGGCGACTTTCGCTTATGACACTGCGATCCTAACTGTTGGAAAAAAACAATGAAGAATCGGCACAAAAATTACAAACAGCTATCTCTAAGTGTACATAAATTGACTAAAAGATGATGGATTAAACTAAATGAAACTAAATCACTTAACTCTGGATGCTAAACTTAGATGGAAAGTACACGTCAAGAAGAAAAATAAACAACTAAAACTAAAATATAGAAAAATGAATTGGCTGATATGCAGTTACTCTTCTCAATCTACTTATGGTATTGAACTTTGGGGTTGTACCAAACCAAACAAGGTTTCAGAATAGGGTACTAAGGAACATCGTCCAAACACCATGGTACGTCATAAATAGTGACCTACATAGAGACCGTAAAGTGGATCTCGTTTTAAACGAAATCCAAAAAAATGCAAGGATACATGAAGGAAGACTCCAGCAAATAAACCAACAACAATATCGTACGCCGACCGCAAAGAACCAAACCATGAGAGCTGACTTAATTGTTAGGACAAACATCGGTTTGCTGATTTAAATCCACAATAACCATAATAAAAAATCCGCATTGTCAAATAACTTGCACAACCACACGGATTTTAAATTCCAAGCCAAAACTTATTTTGTCCTTTTTAGAATATTAATTAGTAACCTGACCGAGATTTTAAATTGACTTTATCTGATAGGTTTGGTCGTTATTTACCAAACAATCGTTGTTTTTTGTCCAGTAAAAATATAGACAGCGTTCAGTTTTGTCGGATAACCGCAACTTATTGTCTGTATTCACGACGAACAAAAGGACAGGTGGTCAATCTAAAGGTAGAATATGTAGAGTTACTTTATTTTCATAAATTTTTGGTCTCGAATATTTATCACGATCGTTTGGGCATTTAATTTTTACATGAGATCGTTTTTTTTTTTACTAACATATCATTCCTAATTAGTAATTATAACGGCATATATATTAAACGATGTTTATTACCTAACATGGGGATCTCCTATCGTGACTGAAAGCTACATTGACGTGATACCGAACTATTCTACATAGCTAATTAACCTTTTTCTCAGTTAAAAATTGTCAAACGTATCAGGTAATATAATTTTAAATGAAAATCAAAACCCCATAAAAGTTAAGAATATATATACAAAATACTTTGAATCTCTACAGTTATCTTTTTCATCTAATTACATTAAATAATTATACGATGTTTACTTAACCTTTGTATTTGTTTAATGAACACAATTAATTAATTTTTTTATTATTGTTAAAGGTTAATGACTAATGCAAAGTCAAATTACTGATTGATATCAATAACTACTGACTATGAAAATACTTATTTAAGACATAAACAACCTATCAATCACTGCCGTGCTATCAAAACCAAAAATATAATAATTACAATTTTTGTAACTGGTTACAAGCTGTCTTCTTGCTACTCATTTTAAATCCAAGTACTCCGAAACTGTCATGTTAAAATCAAACCAGATCAACTAAAAACTAATAACATTTATAGAATGAATATAGATAATTACATAGACAATAAGTTAAATCGTTAAATAGTAGTAAGAAATAATGTAATAAAATAGTATTTATCTTTACCTAACACTATTAAAGTATTTTCTACTATTGTATAATTAAAATAAATTTAATAGTTAAAAGTCCGAAACCCAATTCCAGTTTATAAGTTTATAAAGCTGGAAATAAGAAGCCTAAAAAGAAACAGGTTAATTTAAGAGACATTCTAGAATTTAAATTAAAATTATTAAACTTAAACCAAAGAAAATATACTATATCAGAAGTGAAGACACAAACAAAATAGTACGGGCAACAATATTTTTTCTGCAAAATCCATCTAGTGAGAAACTTTAATTTAATTTATATAAAGCTACAATAATGTTTGAATGCGATGAGATTTTTTTTTATGGAATTTGTTTTATTGTCATTCGTTTTTCTACACAGTCACATGCATATAAAATATACTTTTTTTATATAAAAACACTAACACAATTGTTTTTTCGGTTGGTTTTCGTTATTTCTTGTGCGATCGCCGATCGCATGCTATATTTTTTTTTAATTTTGTTTTTTTTCTGTTGTTCTACGAATACATATGAGTACATATGTAGTTACATAATTTAACAAGAACTTGAATGATGTGTATGAATCAGAAAATTGTTCCTCTACATTAAAATATATTTATCAAATAGCTATGGACCAAAATTTCCAAATTGGAGAAACATAAAAAATTGCTATATAAATTTAAATAACAATAGGAAACGATTTTAACGCATCATCTATATTGAACGAACAAATAATATTTTGTTCTTGTAAATTATGTAACTACATATGTACATGTATTCGTAGAAAAACAGAAAAAAAACAAAATTGAAAAAAATATAGCATGAGATCGGCGATCGCACAAGAAATAACGAAAACCAACCGAAAAAACAATTGTGTTAGTGTTTTTATATAAATAAAAACAGACTGTGTAGAAAAACGAATGACAATAAAACAAATTCCATAAAAAAAATCTCATTACATTCAAGCTTTATTGTAACTTTATATAAATTAAATTAAAGTTTCTCACTAGATGGATTTAAAAAATATGGATTTTGCAGAAAAAATATTGTTGCTCGAACTATTTTGTTTGTGTCTTCACTTCTGATAAGTATGTTTTCTTTGCTTAAACTTAAATTATTTTTATAGTGTAGAAGAACAGAGATCGATTACAAAAAATAATACTAAAACTAAAAACTTGGGAACCAATACTCAAATTAATTTAAATATTAATTTAATTACTGTGAAATGTATTAAAGAAATGGAAATCAACATCTAAATAAGTAAATACTCGTATTTGGACTCATCGATTTGTTTGATTCCAAATCGATTAAACTACTAAAAATTCGATTTTGTTTTATAAATAATATAAAAAGTTACATTATAAATATTTGTAACTATTAAAAATTTTGCTGTTTGAACTCATTATCAATAATAATAGTAAATGTCTCTTAAAGTTACTTTTTAAAACTATAAAAACTGAAGCATTTTAGAAAGAAGTGCTGTTGTCACGGAATTTTCAAAATAATTTTCGGTGACATTTTTTGCATAATTTTCATTTTTCACATTTAAGTCTACTTTCCATGATGTACTGAAAATTTTTCGAGAAAAAATAAATTGAGGTAAACATATAGCATTGCTTGTAGTGTGAAAGATACAAAACATTTTTTCCAGTAATCAGTACCGAAAAAAAGTTGTGAATGTGTTAGTTTACTCTCATAATTTACTAATGAAGTTTGAGTATGTGTTAGTTTACTGACATAATTTAAAAGAAAAAATATCAAATCGAGGACTCGAGATATTTTTTTCAGTACTTTGAATACATATACAAATTGTTTAAAATACAAAAAGATTATATTTATCCCTTCCTTTGGAATTTCTATTTGGTCTCTCTTTTTATTTATTCCTATAATCAGTACTGAAAGGTATATTTTGCATATGTAAAGTAAACTTAAGTATTCACATTCCACCATCGTTAAAATCGACTTGCAGATGAAATCTTCTACTAGTATGATAATGACATGTTTCAGGCTTAGTTCAAAATGATGTGTTATTGAATTATTCAATACATATTTTGTAAATGATTGGCATAAGTTCAATATTTACTAATTTATATATTTGACAGCAGTACAGCAAACTTTTTTTTAAATAAAGAGACGATTAACTGTATCACTATTTAAACAAGCGCTCCAAACGGTGTTTAGATATGACAAATCCAAATGAATACACAATCTTGGACATAGTTTTAGTATGACTAACATTTTTAAGATGTGGAACTGTTTTTGTTGCAATAATAATATCATTGTTTATCATTTTAGACAAGCATTAATTTTCACCGGTCGTGTAGTGGCGGTTATGGTGTTGGCTTTAACCATAAACAAACTAAATAATAAGACTCGTTATGTAGAACAAAAAAAATAAAACATGCGAGGGTAACTATATACATAGTTAAATTTTACTTTTTGTATGTATAATTACCCACAAACATCGATTTTTTTTTGTTCTACATGTCCAGTCTTATTATTTAGTTAGTTTATGCTTTAACACAGCGCGGTCTTGAGCTCGATTCCCACTAGTGACCACAACGCCGTGACCAATTGTGTGTAAAATCGTTTTTGGGCTGGTCAGGTACAAAGATCACCATATTGTAAAAATATGGTCTGAAATATCTTGTAAAATAGCTCAGTAAAGGGTCAATTTTGGAATGTAATACTGTTGATTAATGATTAAAAATAAATGGTTGCATCTTCGAACTTTTAAAATGTTAGTCTGATTTAAAATTTTCTTTATATTTATAAGTAGAAATTGCATATGCAAAATTCAAGAATTCCGAAATTCGTTCTCATAAATATAATTTCGAATTCCGAAAAAATCATAGCGAATTCCGAATTATTAAATTTTATTTTATCATGCTCTTAATATGTGTTTTCGTATTAAGTTTACAGTTATTCAGCAGTTATATGCATATGTATGTTTTAATTTATTAACGTTATTTGAAAATATAATTTTTAAATTTTTTTGTTTAAAAAGTTTAATTATTGTTTACAGTCCAATAATGTGCATTGCAAACAGTTTATCAAAAATGACGATTACAAATTATTTAATCAACAAAAGAGATGAATCACTTTCTGCAATCGTATCAAGATTATGTGCCTTGGATAATATGCCATTCAAAGTTTTTTGTACGTCTATTGATTTGAAAAATTGCAGTTTGGATACGGGCTCTCGAAGTTATGTGTTACTAAAATTACCAAATGTAGGATTTTATTAATGAAAAAGATGGAACACGGTTTTGCTTAACTTTAGATGAATGGACATCATCAATAAACCGATGCTATTTGAATGTGAAGGTCCATGGCAACGATAGGATCTGGAACTTAGGACTAGTTCTCGTTGAAGGACGTTTCCCTGCAGAGAAGTGCATTGCTGCCCAGTAAATCACATCACTAAACAATAATCTAAAATGTCGATAAAGATATTACGTCCATAACTACTAATGGGGCAGCGGTTATGCAAAAGTTGGACGCACATATAACTACAGAAAATGTTAGTAACCAGGGAGTGACAACGAGGAATCAGAGGATGAAGAATTCGTTGACGATGATGGCGCTGGCTTGATGGAACAAATTGTTAATGAAGCTGGATTAGAGCACGTTGTGGAGACTGAATAATTTAGATTTTGTTTTATCATCAAAAAAGTTCGTTCGATTGTAAAGGAATTCTGTTTTTTGGGAACATCGAATGATATTCTTCAAATGTATGCGAAACAAAAATTTGGAAAAGAATTGAAACTTATTATGGACACTAAAACTATAGGTGGCATAGCCTAGTCCAAATGCTAGAAAGATTTAACCAACTAAAAACTGTGTTAGAAAAGCATTGATTGACATCGCATCTGATATTGTTATTAAAGATATTGAAATTTTGTCGATTAACAACATTATTTCTGCACTTTTCCCAGTGAAGCTTACTGATGACGCCCTCTGTCGAGAGGGTGCAAATGTTCTTTCTGCTGATGCGGCACTATCTTTTATGCTTGAGAACTTCGGATCTGCGAAACTCTCACTAAAATTGAAGTACGGTTTAGAAGAACGAATACGCTTAAGACGCACAATGTATCTGGTACTCTTCAGTATTTACACAAGGTGGAAAAAGTGAGATTCATGCATCTGTCACCAGATCATTGAAAAATATAATAAAATTATTGAAAGCTTTGCAAAAAGATTAAAATTTAACACAAATATGGAAAATTCGTTAAAATCTGACGATCTGGCAGAAATAATTTTGGAAGAACAAACGAATTACAATGCGCAGTCCCGCTTTGAGTGGGACTCTGCTTTCTCAAAGCATATTTTAGGCACACAAAAAAATTATAGATTTAATTGTCTGCACTATGTACTAACTGAAATTTTGTACAATGTTCCTTTTTGATTTAAAACTTTTTAATTTTTAATACAAGAAATAACTATGAATTTATTTTTTTATTATTTAATTTGTTTTTTATTAAATTAATTTTTGTTGTCTATATATTATTGAATTTTTGTACAATTTTATTTTTAATAATGTATTATACTATCTTAAATAAGTTTTTTCAAGTATTCGTATTGATCAAAAATTAATTTAAAAATATTTCGAAATTCGATTGAATTACGAAATCGAAATTAAACAAATGCGAATTTCGAATTCCGTTTTTTTTAATTTCGTCAAAATTTTCAATCGATATTTATAAGTCTATACAAATCATAGAACACGTTCTATAAAATCCGTACAAAAACGCTTCCTCGACGTATGAAATGGTCATGCTTATTCCCTAATTTGCTTAACACAAAATTATGCTAAATTTCATCATTCATGATTTTATATATTACCTCTGAGATAAAATGTGAAAAACATTAAAAGTAGACTTTTTAAATCGACTTTTTAAAATTAAACAAAAAATAAAGAAATAAAACGGAATGTGGATAACATGTTTCAACATTTAAAAGAAACTTTACAGCTCGTTTTTGTATAATTTCAAGATCTTGTTTTCGGAAAGATGTGCAGCCGCTCTAAATTCGACTTTGATATAACATTCTTGAATGAAAGCATTATAAATAAGAAGCAATCAAAGTGTTCTTTGATCATGTGATAGCGAATATATAAGGCAAAATATTTTTTTTTTATCCAAAGATGACCCTTACTGAGATCTTTTACAAGATCTTTCAGACCGTAGCATTTTTACAATTGGTTATCGTTGCAGGTGGTCAGCCCAACAAACGAGTTTACACACAATTGGTCAAGGCGTTGAGGTCATCGGTAGGGATCGAACTCACGACCGCAATGTATTTAAGCCAACACTTTAACCATCACTATACGACCGGTGACAAAAGCATTAAACACTAAGGTACGCCTGGAGTAACAGGAAGGCAATCGCAAAAAATTGTTACTAAAAAAAATCTGTCTGACAACGATTAGAGGGCTAGTTAAAAATCAAACTGCCATCAGAAATTTGAAATGTGATCTGGGCGAATATCTTATTGAATATCATTTTGTGGTTTATAGAATCGAATTCTTTATAGAAAAATCTAACAAAGATAAAAGTGTCAATTTTTTATAACAATGGATGTAGGTCGATAATTTAGGGATCTAATTTATAGATTGGTAATAACCCTAGCTGTTTATAGACAATCCGGAAATCTTCACTTATGGATCATTTATTGATAATCTATTTTGGAACGGTATAATTTGTGCAGTGTTTCCAGAAGCTAGCTATTCCGTCTATTCCTTTAGCAGAAGTTGAATCTAAGCTATTAATATATTTCGTTATTTTGTTCAGTGTATACAGCTCAAAATTTAATGGATACTGTTATAATAATTATAAAATTAAAATCTACAAAGTACCTTGGAGAAAGATGTTTTGTAATTATAAGAGGAACGTTAATAAAAAATTAATTAAATTTCTCAGCAATTAAAGTAACGTTAGTTATAATCTCGCACTATTTATATTTAGGCAAAAGAAAAATCATATATTGTTTTCTTACGTAAGCATTGTCAGGCATTCTATTTCTCATTCTGTGATATTGTTTGTGATTATTGTCCTTTAATATTGTCAGGTTCTCTGCAATCTTTAATGACACTAGTGAATATGTAAATTAAATCGTCAGCATTAGAAACATAATTTAATTTTGATCAAGACCAGTTGAATAGAATTGTATCATAGTTTAAGATTGATTCGTTCGTACTTTTATGCTTATGCCAAATGTATGTGCAAATAAATATAGAATCCTATATGGTCAAATAAACTAGTATCCGTTCCAACTTTCAATTTCTCTAGCTCCCGTTTCACTTAATGTTTGTATTTGAACAGTATATATTTAGTTTTATCTTTGCAAAAACCTAAGCAATTTCCTTGTTTATAGTTGTGCAATGCCTATAATTCTACCAAGTATCCCATTATCTAAATAATAATATTTGGGCGTGAGGTAAGTTAGGTTTTCCTAATTAATTAGTAAAGGCGATTCATGTACAAAATGTGTCTGATAGACATAAATTATAATAGCTTTGATTGGTGTGATTATTTTCTCTTGGCGTTATTGATTATAATCAATTGTGCAGCCTCAAACCCATATAAAATGTCAAGAGTTCGTAATATTTAAAACTAAAACTGATCAATTTAAAGCATCAACCCGAATTAATTTTTTTTTATTATAATTCTTCAATAATGTAATTTAAATGTATTTTTAAATAATATCATACAAACTAGAATTGAGATAATATGTAGATTAAAAAACGAGTGATTCAGACGAACTATACTCATTGGATTACTTGTAGCACAAAAAAATGTTCAATGAATTAATATAGCCATTCGAATATTGTACACTTCTAGCATAATGAATATTATAGTGATTAATGATGTGATTATTCCTTACTTATATTTGATCGATCATGCCGATTACCATAACTACGACCCATTAAAATTGGGCTTGAAGCAGTACATAAAAATTAACCGCAAAAAATTGAAAGAGATTAAACAGGTTGCTGGTATAAGATATAGTGAAACCCCGATACAACAAACATGGACGTCGTTATATCCTAATTACCTAAAACGTTTTTTATAAACAGAGGTTTGTTAAAGGCATTTCTTCGTTTAAAACCAACGCCGTATAACAACAAATTATCGTTTCAACATCAATTTCGATGTAGGCATTCACATTTTAAACCAAAGTGATCCAATAATGGTTTTATTTCCTTTTTTTAAATTACTTTGCTCTAATTTCCTAAAAAATCCTGCTTCTCCAAAACAATTTTTTAATAGTGGATAGTTTTGCTCGATCCAAAGCTTGATTTTTTTGTGAAATGCACTGCATCTAAAATGTTAATTTTAACCATCGAAATCGAAGCTGTTGTAACTAAATTATTAGTAAATTATTATTTTAACTGTCACATATTTTGAAATAAAGATTGAAATAAATAAAAATATAATAAAATTGGTTTTTTTACTGACGAGAGCTGAAATATTTTTGACCAGTCACACGAAATCATTCATGTCTTTTTGTTGGCAGCATAAAGTAGCGAGTGAAGAGTTGTTACATTATAAAAAGTTTTTATATCAGTCTGTTTGTTATAAAGATATTTCCGAAATATTTGGCCCCAAAATACTAGTTCTAAAGACTGGTTTAGAAAACATGTTTTTTAAGCCACAGGTGTTTTCTAAAATCCTAGTTCTCAAAAGTCTGGTTAAAAGTATAATTTTATTAATTCAGCTAAAATTAATTTAGCACATAAGAAAGGGAGCCTCTCATAATCTTGGTTGACCAAATCTTGGGGCAAAACTCCTGGTTTCAACAATCTTGGTTTTTCACTAAAATTTTTGGATAATCCCCCAATTTGACGATTTTTAATAGGGTTTCCCCTAAATCAAAAAAGAGCTTCTATTAGAAAAATAAATTTTTATGTTAAATACAAAAATTATAATTTTATTAAGGTTCAAAGATTTTAAGATATTATTGGACATGAAATGCACCTTTAGGCATTTGGGTAGGAACATTTAAACAATATCGATGAATTCCCTAATTTTGTAATTAATTTAATGAAAATCGCGAATTCCTAAAATTAAAATAAGAAATAATTGAAGTTCACCAAATAAATAAAACACAAGTTTGGATAATCCCCAAATTTTTGTGAAATTTTGTTACTTTACTTCCTAATCAATATGTTTCTGGTTTACCGTTATAAAATATTATTCGATGGAGATTGATATCAAAGAAATTCATATCTAAGATACAATTTTAAAAACCGAGAAAACCAACTTCCAAGTTGTCTTTTAATATCTTGGTTTTAAAACATAAATTTTAAAAAATTTAATTTGCAAAAACCAAGATATTGAAACCTAGATTTTGAAATCCAATATTTTGAAAACCAAGATTTTGATAACCAAGAATTCGAAAACCGTGATTTTGTCGGATTACAGCGCTTTCTAATTAAAAAAAAAAATCCGGGTAGATAAGAACCGGGCAAACAAGATGGACTTGCTTGTCGCATACAGGAGTTGCTTTTTTAAATGAATAATACGTAACGTTTATTAATAATTTAAAAAGATAACAATTTTAGAAATCAAAGATTTTTACATGTGCAAAAACAGGATTTGGAAATCCAATATTTTGAAACCAGAATTTTGATAACCGGGATTTCAGAAAACCAAATTTTCAAGAACCATGGAAGTTTTGGTATTTTTAAAATCATGATTTAGACTACAACAAGATTTTGGTTCTCAGAATTTCAATGCGCTTGCATCTGAAACATATCTGAAGTTTATAGATTACTTATTATTATTATTATATAAATTTTTTGATGGTGTCAAACGAGAGAAAACCTTTAATGAATTTATTTGCTTTGTTTTGTAAGATTTATACCTCGTTAAACTTTTCTTTAGAATTAATATGATATATTAACCAAACGATACTTTAAAAATACTTTAGAGCATTTAAATTCATCAAATTTGCTACCAACCAATAAATAATTAATAGATCAAAGCACATATTGTTGAGTAAGTCCTAAAGACTTTTAGATTGGTACACAATAGCAGCATTAGTTTTTTAACATCTCCATTATTTTTTAAATTTGTTTCGAATAGAATTAAATTTTTAAAGATTTAACTATACAAGAATTTGTATCCTTAAGTTGCTTTATTTGTACATTGAATTTTCGTAATATTTCCATTAACTTTCAAAACAAGTCCTTTTTTTCTTGACTCGTCTAAATATTACCCCTAAATGATGATTTTATGCAAAAAAAAAATCTCGTATCACATATCTCCATTTCAAGATTGATTTAAGAAGGCAATTAAATTAGATACTCATTTATTTATTACCTATTAATTGAAACCATTGAAAATCTATAAGATGAATAAAACTGTTTGCTTGATACCAAACAAAACGTAATAAAATTCTTGTTTTATAGGTTTTCTCTTTAGTTGAACTTCTAAACGAGTGGCTAACAAAGAAATTCGAATATTAGTTGATAACGCTAGCAAACACTTTATTTGACGATTTTTCAATTTATTACAGCTTCTAAGCGAAATATTTTGGCAAAGCCTTGCTCAGTTCAAATAAGGCTTATACAAGCTTGGCAATATATCGTACTAGAAATTAATTATATACAGTTAGTAATTTAAATTTATCTTAAAATAGTTTTTATCATTTACAAAACCTTTTTTGCAAATATACTTGAGCTAAAAAAAACCGCAATAATATAGATGTTTACAATGAATCACGTTAATTGTTAATATATCATGTATGTAATTAAATAATAAAAAAAAATATATATTTAACGTTTACGACAGAAAATCACGTAAACACACCCAAAACAAATAAAATGGGTATTTGCCTAAAAATTTAATTACATATAGAACAAGAGGGCTTACCGTTCGGTGGTTGGTTCCGCACATATTAAAGGTTGTCTTAGTTCTATAATTTGCCCATTCTTTTCTTTTAATTGACCACATCTATCCACATAAAATTGTACAAGTTCCGATAGGGTGGCAAATTTTTCACCTTAAATAAATAGTAAAAAAAAAACATATATACATTATTAGTTTGATATAATATGACCATGAATAGATTAGCGCACGACTCTCGTGTGACATTGAATTGAGTATCTTACTGACCCCCAAATAAATCTAAAAAATCTCCATTATTTTGTATCTTAATATGTGTTACTTCTGAACCTCGTCGAACTGATAACGTAAAGGCACCCGGATTCGAAGACGACATTCGTGCTAAAAACGAGCCATCATATCCATATTCCAATAATAACTGTTCGGCTTCCAAACCAGAAATTGACGGATGAAACCATCTGTAAATCAAAAAGGAAATACGATTCATATTGGAATGTGTCAATAAACGATGACTAATTTAATTGCATTAATTACACAAAATAAAAATTAAAAACCACTAAAAAATGTATTTTATTAAACCATACGTTATATAAGATTATCTCGCTTAAAATGACATTTAATTGTTCATAAATTCAAGTGTAAATTATATGTACAAGAAAACTTCAACAAAAACACTATAATACCTGAGATGGAAAATCAAGGCCGAACAAAATTTACATTCAAATAAGAATTTACAAATAAAAAAAATAATAATTCCCATGCCTCTTAACCCTCGTCGCGTTTCATATCAATGATTAAGCATTCGTATTGAAAGATATTATATATCTAGCTATATACAATTTTAAAATATTAATCACAATTTTTTAGTCATATAAAATAAGAAAAACACATTTACAATAAAAGAAAATTTTCTGATTTTAAAACAAAACACCCAAAAAATATCAAAATCAATATTTTCATTTTTTTTTTTAACATATTCAAATTGTTATTACCTTCTGGATGACATATTTTAAAAATTTATTGGTTTAATCTTAAATTTAAATAGTTATTGAAAATATGATTTAATTTATTAAAACTGTTTATTTTAATAATTTAATTTGTCTAAAATAATAAAATGTAAAAAAAAAAATTCAATTGACTTTATAAATTCAATGAATTTTGACAACTGTCACCATTGTAATCCCACCATAAATATAATAAAAAATATATATTCCGAGTGCAGGGATGTACTTGTGTTTTCTAGTTGGATTGTGGTGAATAAAATTTTTAAGATTTTATAGCAAATTGAATTGTGCAAGGCAGTTGTGGTGTTGTGTATGCGAGCGAGTAGTTTTGGTAACGAATAAATTTTAGGGAAGAGGAAATTTTCATTTATTCATGATAAATGAAAATTTATATCTCAATTTAACTGACATAAGAGTACGTTTTGTGGCAAAGCGAAATAAGTTTTGTGTGCCTGGGAAACAGAACACAAGCCTGAAAAACTGTTTTGGCTTCTTGGGATATGATGACTTTAAAACCCCAACTAATTTAGATAACGATAAAGCTGTGAAGTTCCTAAGTAGTCTCTGATTATCGTGTATTTTTTTCTTAATTCAAATTTTGTATATCCGATGCATGAATCATCATGCTGATACGATGGATTAAATTTTTGTCAAAAAGCCAGGATTCCATCGACGACGTGTTGACTCAATTTGAGAATTATTACAAAATGCGTTATTCATTACATATATCCCTTAAAAATTGCATCAGAAATATAAACAACTACGATTAATTTGCATTAAAAGTAATTAAAGCACGAGATAAGATTGTAAACAAAGGGTACACGATTGAATATATTTTGCCCATCACTGTGCGACGTCGGATTCCAGTACGAAAATTCTAACACAAAATTGTTACATTTTGAGTACGCAAATTTAGAAGAAAATATTCTACGTCACATCTAATTTCATGGCCATTGCAAATTTTCACGTGTTTCGATTAGTTAAATTTAGATGACCAAATTAATATACCCACTTAAATATAAGGTTAGAAATGACGCTAAAAGATAGGTTAGAAAACGTATGTCGCATGCAAAATAATCATTTAAAATGAATAAATAAAAACTAAAAAATATTTATTTACAAATAATCAACACAAATATATACATCTACGAAGTAATTTTATTAATTTTCCTGATCAACTGACAAATTTAGTATTCTTTTTTTTATATTCCTAATCAGCAGTAATTCTGTAGTTGACAATCTATACTAAATGATTTTGTACTTTGCACTGTCTAATAGCCTCATTGAATCCCTCGCATAATGTCAAATCCGATTGTGTTTGAGCGCAATGCAAAAATTGTTGTAGTTCATTTGAACATGGGCCACTTCCAGTTTCAGACCTTTGTTGTTGTTGCATAGGTTGGCCTGCTTCTGGTGCGGCGGCCACAGCTGTATCATTTCCACCACCACTAAACATTCCAGTCATGGCATGTCCAAGTGTATGACCGACTGCCGATCCAATTGCAACTCCACCGGCTGTAGCTGCCATTTGTCCCATTAGTGATGGTCCTTGTGATGCTGCAGCAGGTGCGGCTACAGCCGATGGTGGGGGTGCGGCTGGTGCGACAGCTCTTGACTGTGCGGGAGCTCTTGGCGGTGCAGCATACGATGGTGAAGCTCTATAAATTAAAATACGAAATTCTTTTAGGAATGGCTGACTCAATAATATGAATTACGAATGCGATTATATAATCAAACAACTTTTTTACACAAATACTTTTTTAATTATCACTACGTTAAAAATTAATTTTTTAATTATACCTTCGTTGAGCTGGTGGTGGGCTTGCGGATCTTCCTCGTCTTGGCATAATTATTTTTTTTTAAGTTATTGTTTTTTAAAATATCACAAAATTTCACTGTCTCGTACGATTATTCGTATTTTTATGTGGATATGATTTAGGTTGAAGTTTACGTATAGCTTGGTATAGCCCTAGATATTGATAAACAAAATGACTTAAATTAACTTCGTTTACCAGATATATATATAATTTATAAATTTTGTTTCTTCTAGAAATTTGACTATGAAAATGACAGACAAGTAAGAAAATTTTGCCAAGGAAAAAACTAGTGAACTTATAATTTCGAACTGGCGTGTACTTCATATGTCGGCTAACAGATGTCACTAGTTTATGTGTATACATATTTTATATAATAGATGGCAGATATGTTATTGACGGGTGAATTCAAATTCCGATTAAAATTTATAACATGATAGTTGTCTTGTGTGGCGTCTTTAATACCATGTCCGTCTAAAATTAGTATTTAGTAAAATTATTTGAAATTAACTTGCACGAAATAATAGTTGGATACAAAACCAACATGTTTGGTCAAAAAACTATAATTGTAAAAACTTAGTTAACTTTGAAACCTTTTTGTTTTAAAACAAAATAAAGCAAATAGAAAAGATTTTCGTTCAAGTTTTTTAAATAGTTTCTTACCAAGCTGTAAATGCAAAAGTATCAAAAAATAAACTTTTACTTTAAAAATTTATATTGGATTTTCAATCGAATTGTTTAATATTATCAGTGAATGCAGCATTAGTATAATTAGCTTATTTTCAACTATATTGTGCTTTGTAAAGGAATGGCATGAAATTATCGTTTTACTCAGAATTCAACTTATATAAAATATTTGAGATTAGGCATATTCATATGTATCTATCTCTGTATCAATAAAAGTTGGATTAATTATTTTTAACTAATCATTATAACCAATCGGAAACTAACATTCAAAGTTGACTAATCAAATAAACTGTTTTCAATTAATAGAATCAGGAGGAATGTGTACAATGAGCAGATGATCATCTAACTAATTATAGAGGATGAAGGGTAGCAGCACACAGAAACAATTATCAGCTTAATCGTCACTTAATTAACATATAAATATGAATAAAATACTGAAGTAGTGCAACTATAGATGAAATCCTCATATGCGCAAGTAACGACTAATGTTCCGAATTAAAAAACCTAGCAAAATAGTATCAAATATTTCAAATGATACTAAATAAGCTGAATTTGTTAGACGTGCGGTTTTAAGTGTAGCCATGATGGAGCTATCACTACAAAATGAAAAAACAACCAATCTAAGTATTAATAATACAGATTGGGACCATTTTAGAATTTGCATAGATAATAAAAGACAACTTATGACTCCAGCGCAAAGGATTTTAGATGAACTAGATGCTGAAGGTTAGCAATTTGTTAAAGCTATTTAGCAATTAGCACAGGAAAGAACTTCTATAATAAAAGATAAAACTATAAGACAAAATTATCCTCAAGAAATAACTGATCTTTTTTAAAGAAAGAGATCAGTGGGAAATAAATGGCACCAAAGCAGAGCTCCCCAAGATCATACAGTAGTAAACAATCTAACAAAAGGAGTAACATGAACAAGTTAATAAAGACCAACAGCATTCAATTAGAAAAAACTAGATGGAAATTGGCAAGAATAGATAAAGAGAAAGCCGGTAGGAGTGCCGAACATTTGAAAAGTTTATTTAAACCGCTGGACAGACAACGAGGAGAAACTCTCGATAACAGTCTTAATCAAGAATCTGACGATATCAAAAGTAATAAAAAACTGAAAATAAAAAAGCGCCAGCTTTTGATTTAATAACAGGAGAAGTGCTGAAACCGAACTTTACCGAATTGATAATGGCAGCATTAAAACTTAAAAATGTATCCAAATTGAAGGTGGAAGGTGTTAAGTCATCATGATTCTCTATTAGGAAAACCACCACAAAAAGCAACGTCGCACAGACCATTATCACTATTGTCAGTAATTTTTAAGATATTTGAAAAGATTTTCAGTCTTCTAGTTTTTAACTTTTGATATTAAGTTTGAATCTCTGTAAATTGTATACCAAGGAGAACATCTCATCATTCAGTTCATTCCACATTCGCGAGTTTCGAACAAAAATGATGTTTTTAAATTTATTGGTTCTGGCGAATTTTATTTCCAGATTGTATAATTACGCGTGGGTCTTAACAAACCAGGCATAAATTCATAAAGTTCCGAGTAACAATGACTGCGAAAGTACTTGTAAAACACACATATCACATTACGGCTATCCCACATTTCCCATAGGCATAATGTCGGCTATCCTACATTATGCCTATGGGAAAGGGAATCTAAATAATAAGTTTACGCCCGCAATCATTCGAGATGCTCGGTTTTGGATCCGATCTAGTCCCCTTCACTAGTTTGTGTTTTATTTTTTAATAAGATTAGATCATCATTAGGTTAGTTGGCCTCCTTTTCAACCACCTCACTTCGCCTATGATTTTCAGCATACTGCACACGTCCGCATTAATATGTTAAGTAATACGCTCCCCATCACTGTGGAAGAGCCCCATAACTGTATTCCGTAAGTCCATATGAGCTCTAGCACCTGTTGGTACAATAACAAATTGTTTTTTCTGGCAATCCGGAGTTTTCCCACAGAAGCCAATACATTTTTCTTAATTTAATATTTTTTCTTCCTTTTTTATAAGATGTTCTTTCCATCTAAGCCTGGTATCTAATGTCATCCCCAAGTACTTAGCTGTATTTGCATAAGGATTCTGCTGTCCGTTAATAACCAATTCACCTTACCAATGATCTTATATATCTTTTTCATGGCAACCGCTCAGAACTGGACATTTTAAAACTGGATATTTCAAAATGGGATTTGACAAAACGAGATAAGGTACAAAACTGGATATTTCAAAATTGGATATTTCAATACGAGATAAGGTACAAAACGAGATATGGTACAAAAGTGGATATTTCAAAATTGGATATTTCAATACGAGATAAGGTACAAAACGAGATATGGTACAAAAGTGGATATTTCAAAACAGGATATTTCGACATGTGATTTAAACTTAAAATGATTTTTTAGGAAAGTTCTGGAATATGTCCAATTAGGGAGGAACTCGGCGAGTTCTTAACCGATTATGATGAAATTCGATATGTAGGATGGGAATGGGATTTTAAAATGATTTTTTGGGATATTTCTGGAATATGGCCAATTAGGGAGGAACTAGGGAGTTCTTAACCGATTATGATGAAATTCTATATGTAGGGTGGGAATGGGATTTTAAAATGATTTTTTGGGAAAGTTCTGGAATATGGCCAATTAGGGAGGAACTCGGTGAGTTCTTAACCGATTATGATGAAATTCGATATGTAGGATGGGAATGGGATTTTAAAATGTTTTTTTGGATAAGTTCTAAAAAATCATTTTAAGTTTAAATCACATGTCCAAATATCCTGTTTTGAAATATCCAGTGTTGTACCATATCTCGTTTTGTACCTTATCCCGTTTTGAATTATCCAATTTTGAAATATCCAGTTTTGTACCATATCTCGTTTTGTACCTTATTTCGTTTTAAAATATCCAGTTTTGAATTATCTTGTTTCGTCAAATCCAGTTGTAAAATATCCAGTTTCGACAGGTACCCTTTTTTCATATATGATTTAGGCTCCGCCTTTTATTCTATTTTCGTTCTCTATTATTCTATTAAACAGGTGGTTGGTTTTAGTCTGTAACTGTATGTTTATTATGTCCTTGTGTCTGTTTTTGTAAATTTCATAATCTTCCAGTGTTGTCATGATACTACCTTTTTTACATTTATGCAACATTTTCAGATTTTCGTTAATGGCTGTGTATTTGTGATCGTTATTTTTTCAGTATTTAGAAATATTTCAAGTTCTGCTAAATGTTGTATTAATCCATTTACATTCCATGTTGATATTCTTATGGATGATTTCCTCAGATTTTTCGTGCTCGGTTCCTTATTTTCTTAAGCTGTTTGGCTACTTCACATCCCGATAACTGGCTGGGTGCTGCCCGTTGCAGCTCACTCATTTTGGTAATGTATCTCTTGTTAGTTTCCACATTTCGGTTGGATGCTTTTTTTATTTTTGCTTATGATTAATTACATTTTGGGCACTGCCGAATTTTCATCGAAGCTCTTTTAATTGCTTCTATTTTAACTCTTATGTTGAGTATGCCAGTCATACTGTATATATTTTGAATGTTTTTGAAGTTATCAGACGTCAGCAAAAAGAGCAGTCTCCTTTTTGTCACAGATTCTATTCTTTCTCTTTTTTATAACATTTAAATATTTCTAATTTCTACCAAATGGAATTTCCATTAAATATGCTGGCATCGTCGACTTAGTCTATTATTGGCCAAGACAGTCTAAAACACATATTGCGTAAAAAAGTACTTACTTGTGAAAAATATAAATGATTTCTAATTATTTTATTATTAGTCAAATTTTAAAAAAATAATAACGATCAACTATTTAAATACAAATCATTACAAATCAAATCAAACCGTATAGTAAAATATAGGTTCGACCAAAGTAAAAGATTCAAATTTAAAAATGTCACACAGATTAAAAATTCTTATACATTCGAGAATGGTTTATGCGCGAATGCGTAAAAATCTACTAATAAAATTACTAATAAAATTAAATCAATGTTTTTTAGATATAAGGCCTTGTTTTTTCAATTGCCTTAGAGCACATTTAGCGGCTGTGCACTTAGCAATCCGATAATTACGGCCAATTCCACGGAATGTTCCTTTACCAAATACTTCGACAGTTACACGAACACGACGTCCATCAGCTAATTTTTCTGGTTTACTGAAAATATAAATCGATTTAAAATCGGTAGTTACATTAACCATATAATATTCACTAACCCGAATTTTGCTGTTTCCGGTTCTAATTCTAGCAACTCACGTATTGGTGATTTTGGCACACTATTACTAAATTGCTCGATTTCTGGCCGCATCATATTGCTATATATTTTCCATACTGTATCAAGTGACATATTTGAATCAAGAAATATAGCACCAGCTACCGATTCGAAAACATCGCCTAATGCTTTAGGTACCTCAACATCTTCAGCCTCATCACATTCTTCTTCCGACAACAAGTAAAACTCTTCGCTAATGCTATGCCCATTTTCGTGTTGAATTCTTACAAAACGATCAATCACTTCGTTTAAACCAGGCGATAAATGACGAAAATATTTATGAAAACCATGACGTACGGCTAGTGACGCAAAAATTGTATTATTTACCAAAGCCGATCGTAAATCTGTTAATGCTCCAGGCGAATGCTGTCGCGGATCCTCGTACAAATGTCTCGTTATTAAATAATCTAATACAGCATCACCAAGAAATTCTAATCGCTGATAACAATCAGTCAATCGATTTGGTGAATAAGATGCATGTGTCATAGCTTGCAATAAATACGATCGATCATTAAAATAATAACCAATAGCATTATCAAATTCATCGTAGCCATCAAGTAATTTATTAAGTTGGCTATCTGCATTTGGTATGTGTCTTAAAAGTGGTGATTTCGGTGGTGACCAATGGCCATAAACTTTTTGTAAAGTTTGACCATCTTTTTCGTATGTTCCTGAGCTACCGGGTATACGATCAATTGTTGCATCATGTTCCGTTACAATTATTGGCAAAACTCGAATACCAAGCCAGGCCATAAATAAAAGAGCACCACGAGGTCCACATTCTATTAAATATGCACCAATTAACGCTTCCACACAATCAGCAATCGATTTATCCGGAATACTGTGTTGCGTTACTAAATTGTATGGTATAAAACATGGAAAATTATCTAAATTTACAATGCCATTTGGATTGGAGTTTGATGTGTCGTTCATATAATCATCCTATAATTTAGATTTTGGAATTAAAATTAAAATATTCAATTTGACTAGTTACAAAATTTTTTTACCAAATCGTCCATTAAACCTAATGATTCGGCGCGCTGTTTCACGAGGGCACAAATTTCATCGGCCGACAATCTTTTTAGATTTGGTAGCTCGGCTAAATTCCAATGACAGGCTGGGATCTAGCATAAAAATACAATAAAACATGGTTAACGTTTGGTTAAGCGCATTAATACAGTGTTTTTATGAATTTACGTAAAAGTAAATTTAAACCGCCCGATCATAATACCTTCGCCTCGATTAACGCCTTTTCCAATTCTCTCGGTACATAGTAACATGGTGGTAACCAATTATCGTGTGGCTCAAATTTTGTTGCAATCATATTTTCACCTAAATTTTTCCTCCTACCTAAACGATATAAATTTAAATTCGATACCTGTTTCGAACGTAAATGACTTAATTTTCCTTCATGCACATTTTCATAAGCACAATACAAATACGTTGTTATAGCATACTTTAAAAAGGAATCTCCAATTGTTTCAAGTCGTTCCAAATTTATACCATCGTTGGCATTCGACATAGTTAATCCTTGTAGTATAATACTGGGTGATGGCCCCGGATGACCATTTAAATTTGGTTGATAATCAAAACTAAAACTATTTTCACCATTCAAAGTATTTCGAACTTCGCTATTCAATCGTATTAAATCATTTATTTTCGTCTGATTATCAATATTTTCGCAATTGTGTTCGATTTTTTTTATATTTCCATTTGCATTATGAAAATTAATAATTATGTCTTTTGTGTCGCTGATATGTTGATCATTGAAATTATCAAAAATATCACCAGTACCCTCAACCGTGTATTTCTCATAACCATTATTCGTTTCGCAATTTTGATTTATGTACATTTTATTTAACTCAAATAAATCGTCTATTTTTAATTTAATATTGCTTGTATCGTTTAAAGTTTCGTAACGAGTTAAAAGATAACAATCGATTGTATTTTTATCTAGATACGGAATTAAATCATAAATTAATAATAAATTATCACTATTTGGTACTATTTCTGTATTGCTTTTCTTGTTTAGTTCGCCTAATTGAATTATATTTAGTTCCTGATCAAATTTAACTAATTTATTTGATTTTAGAATATGTTCTTTAAGCGAACTTATCGATGTTGAAAATAATTTTTCGTGATATAAAATATTTGCTATATTTTCACATTTGTTCAGATCGTGTACATCGTCTTCACTATTGCTATAACAATTATTGTATCCGGAACAAATATTTTTCGAAATTTGATAATTTTTTTCATTTATATTACGATCGTTTATTATTGCCAATTGTTTTTCACGTTTTATTAATTCTTCTTCGGTTTCAATTGCTTCGGCCACATTATCCGATTTGAATTCAATTCGTAGTCCATTTAAATTTTTTGTGGCCGTTTTTATTAATGCGTCATCATCGTATTGACTGTTTTCACTATCCACTTCATCGTCCGTATGATACGAAGTTTCCGAATCGGAATATAAATTTTCAGTTGACGATGTAAATTGGTTTTCTTTTGTGGCTGCTATTACACTCCATGATGTAGGTGATCCATATCGAATTTGTGCTAGTTATAAATTTAATTTTGAATCATAAACTTGATAGTAAATAAGATTGTTACTAAATAAATAAATTAACAAAATTTGTCATATATCATAGTTTCGGGATATTTGGGAATCAACAACATAAAAATCATGCAATTACTATAAGCAAAGCTGCACTTTTCAACCAACGAAATGCGCCTCATAATTCACAACTTAACATCATATAAAATATTCAAGGCAACGAGAACAGTTAAGTTTAGCATAAAATGTATTTGTAGACATCACTGCCACCATGTAAGGATTTAAAAATTGGTGGATGATAACTGAGGTGGAATAGTTCAAAAGCCGAATAAGAAAGAAGTAACATTTACGGCATTAATAATGGGAACTTACGAAATGTTGATAATTTCATTGTAAGTATAAATTAAATTTGTTTGCGTCAAATTAGAACTAAGCTGTTCGAGAATTAAAAAATTACCCAACAAAAATGTAACTTTGCAATTTTTCTAGCGACCATAATTGATTGAAAGCTTACTAAAAATAAGTCGATAAATTATAAATTAATCGTTAATGTTATATAGATAGATTAACATTCGAACAAATATCATAAATAAATAATTTGAAAATTTGCTTGCTTACATGTTTTCCGTGAACCCATCTTATTATTTGATGAAATTTCTGGCCAACCATTTTCCTCCTTATCGTTTGACACCGCCATATCGTTTGACCATATTCCGATTTCCATCATGTCTACACTCTATTTTAACATGCCACTGTATTAAAATATTAATAAAAAATAAAACAATTTCAAAACATTTTACCTCGATTCGTTCGTCGTATTTTACCAAAGCATCATTTACCGTTACTTTAGGTTCTTCAAGACAAACATCACTAAACTTATGATCAATTTCAACAATCGTCATAACATTTTCGCATGATTTTTCTTTCTCTTTTATTTTTTTAGGCCCGACATTGTCTTGAACGACTGCGAAAAGATTATCGTTTGGCCCAGTTCGAGCTTCTCTAGATTTTTTTAAAACATCTGCCAAACTCCATCCAAAATCTAATGTCGACCATTCAAAATAATCATAGTCCATACTTATTTTACCTAAACCTAAATCGAGTGCGACCTGTTTTCGAATTTCATCGGCTAAGAGTAATGCATTTATACGATATAAAATACAAGGAAGACAAACAGCTGCACGCCACAAGGATGCCGGAAATGGATGTATCGTACATAGTTCAGGAACTAAAATTTGTTTTTGTTCTAAATTTTCGCGTTTCGCTCGTTTCGTTTCTTCTGAGCTAGTCGGTAATGCAACACCTTTTCGATTAACGTAGCGTGGTGTTAAAAAATTTAAACGTGCACTCGTATGATCAACATCTAATAACGGTTGTGTATTATTTTGTATCTCAATGCCATATTTACGATAATAGTACTCCTGAAATGTTGTATAATTTTCACCCGGGAATGAACTATTCGGCGAAAGATGATAACATATTTCAGCTACATAAAAATACTGTGGTTGATCTTGATTTCGATACCAGGGCATTACGACCGCATCTTTAAATTTATCGGGACTAAATGCTGTACTTTTACGTATATCGTCCGATACATGTTGTGGCATTTTATCAATATTATCGTTGATTAGATCTAAAAAATTCCAATCTACAACAATTTCATTAGTTTCGCGAATTGTTGGAACAATAAAAAATGAATTTTCAGTTGCCTCGGGATCAAACAGCATAAGATATTTTTTTAAACGCAGAACATTTGTGAATGTGTAATTTATGAACGTATAGATTTTATGAAGTTGTGTCTCATTCAAAATAATTTCCCGTTTCGTTAGTTCAAGGGCTACCTTTACTTCGCCTGATCGTGTAAAAATTGGAAACGAACTAACTTTTGGAATTTTTTTCGTTGTTAATATACCAAATCCTTGTGTCGCGTCCTCGGGTGGATATATTTTTCGACCTCGGGTATTCTGTTCCTCGGGTATTGGACACGTTAAAATCATTGAAATGTGATAGAGATATGTAATTTCACCAGCATTTGGACGGCATTTTGAAAATGTAGATGCTATCTGAAAAAATTAAATCATATTTCATTAAGTTGTTACATGTTAATCATAAAAGCTTACTCGTTTATAGTAATACTGCCTTCGTTTTGTGGTGCCCGGTCGTGGTTCACTATTGTCACTAACAATTTGCTCGTCTTCATCTTCCAAATCAAAATTTTCCCAATCCGCTTCATTTGCCCGAAAACTTTCTTTTCCTATTGGTTGTAAATTATTATCCAGCTCTCCGTATTCATGTAATATTTTACACGCGACCAACGCAGCAGATCGTCTCGCTAATATACGTGTTATCATTGGAAATCCAATGATATCCTGTTTCATTGGTGAATTTATAGGAAGCCTTAATGTACATTGAAAAAATTCTTTACCGTTTCGGACGGTTCGAGCTGATCTCCAGAACGGTGTTAATTTTGTAAATGTGTCGCTCGGCAATTTGGCACAGTATTTATTGATTAAACTAACCGCAGTTGATAAATTAACAAACGCTGATGGAAGTTTACTTTTAAGAGGACGATACTCTTCAATACATTGTGTAAATTTATCTGCATTTAACATTTCTGTTTCAGGTGGTTCCATATTTTCACATTTGCGTATTAACATTTTTTCAATTTCCATATACTGTGCCAAACGCTCAATCACTTCGTTTGTTGTTGTTTCTAGCTTGCCAAAATATTTATTTAACTCAATATTTTGACATTCTAAACTATTGTTGGGTATCGTTTGGTCAACAATCAAACACTTTTCTGCCGAGATTTCATCGCTTTTTTCATCCATATCATCCGGATTTTCTTTAGCATTAATATCACAGGCAAATTTATGTATTTTTTTATAGAGATCATTATTTTGAATATTTTCGTTAAAAAGTCCAAAATGTGATGAGACCATAATAATGTGATATGCATTCTGTGCGCGAGCACGTCCTTTACATTGTACATAGCTGCGATATGTTGTCGGTACATCCCATCTAACCACTAAATTACACTTTGGCAAATCGATTCCTTCTTCCAGCACCGATGTTCCAATAAGCAAATTACATTCGTGCATCCGAAACCGTTTAAGTACTTCTTCCTGTTTACGATGTTCAGCTTCGGCTTCTTTTAAATCATTTAACGGATTTGCTTCTTTGTCGACTGTATACTGAACATTTAAAAATTTATATAGATTATCGTTGCGAGTCATATCGCATAGCAGTCCGAATAATATTTTGGCAATAAATTTCGAATTACAAAATATAATTCCGCATAGTGCGTCCGATTCATTTTGATAATGGGAATAGTGATATTTACGTTGCGCATTGTAATGATGGTTAGGGTTATTATGATATCCACCTCTTTGCCTAAATCGTTTTCGATAGCCGCCACCACCTCGATGATTTGTTTGATGTTGAACTCGTGGTGCGATGGTATCGATATTCGATTTATTTAAAACATTATTTAGACCATCTGTTACACGTTTAATAACCGGAGATGGGCCATTATCAAGATTATCCTTGATTCTATCAATTTTATCTACTAATTTATTAAAATTCAACTCATCAATTTTTTCAATGTTTTTTAAATTTACTGAACTAGTTTCACCATGATCGGGTTTAATTAATTCGTCGTCTAGTTTATTGTCAGTGGTCGGTACTTGTTGTTTTGTTAACGAACCTTCTTTATAATTATTAGTATAGGTAGGTTTAAATTTTTTTAATATTTCTAAAAGTCTTAAAACTTTTGGTGTTGAATATTTTTCAATCCGTTCTTTTTCATTTGGTAATTTTTGAAATATATAGTCACAGTGAGCTCGAACTTGGACCAGTGTCGTTGATATAAGGCACAATAATAAATAGTGTCGTTCATATGGGGTATTAGTTTTACATTTTTCGAGTTGAACTAAAAGTAATAAGGCTGCACGGTCGGCACTCCATGGACCCAATTCATTTAAAATTTCTAAAAATTCATTTAAAAATTTGATTGGTTCTGTTTTGGGATCAGGAATAACTAAAGAAGAAAAAAGAAAAATAATTAGCAGATTTCGAACTGATAAAAATTTTTCGATTTTAATTAGGTACCTTTTAATTCATCTAGAAATCCCTCGTAAATTTCCGATGGATCAAATCGATGATCTTGAATAAATGATCGACGGGACAGCACTAAATCTCTTAAAAATTCGGTAATTTCCGTTTTCTCTGGAGGAGCACATTGTAATATAATTTCAATCGGTTTTGAACAATATCTAAATATTAAATGTTAAAAATTTTAAATAAAATTAATTTATTATAATGCATTGAGGTTGGTTTCTTTGGTATAAGATTAATACCCAAAACATTGTTGTTTATCTAAGACACACAATAAATATTTCAAAATTTAAATTTTTAGTTGTAGGCGCATGAAGCAACCTCACAAACTTTCAAAATGTTTTTACCTGAGCACCGTAACAATGTCACTAGCAGTTTCCGCCTTTGCATATAAACATTTTTCTAAATATTCAAGTTCACCTCCCAATCGTCCAGGCGCACATTCAGCACTATGTAACGGTCCGGCAAGTCCCAAAAGTTTTGGTTTCGTTTCACATTTTAAATAATAATCGTTAATAATTTCCGATAACGCATAATTTCCATAATGCTTATGACAATCATCAATCACAATTAAATTAATTTCATTTAAATCAATATAGCCACAAATCAAACCATTTAAACATAGTTCCAAATCTAAAATCACGACTTGATATTCTTCGAATAGTGCATCCCAATCTATAAGACTTTTTGATATATCATTAAGATTAATTACACGCAAATCAGTTAAATGATAAATTAAATTATATGTTGAATTAGAATTTGCTTTATCGGTTAGGTACAGTGTCGCTTTCTTATGTTTTCGAGAACGCAATTCATAACCTAACTCATGAATTAATTTTAACGAGATAAATTCTTTCGACGAATAGTGACCCAAACAAATGATAATGTTTTTTTCTATGGCTGCTGCAAGCAGTTCGACTTGATAGTCACGTGGTGTGAATGCTGTAGTAAGAACATTATCTGACCAGTGATGCGCCATGTAGGATGTGGCACTAAAAAATACAAAATTTTAATTTTGTAAACACTTTACTTTTATAGATTACACAATACGCACTTTGTGTTCCTTCTGTTTTTTATAATTATTTATTTAACTTTTTTAATACATTTTATTTAGAATTTAACAAAAGTAGACTTCTCGCGATGTTGTTTACAAAAATAATATTTGGATTAATGTCAAATCGAGATACCCTAGAAACAATGAGATTGTAACAACGTAATTATTCTACAATAATTGCACAATTTTATTGGTCATAAGAGTTGTATTACGCAATACGCAAGCAACATAACGCAGAACACATTCAAAACTTATGTCCAATTCAATTAGTTTTTTCCGGATGGTTTATTTCGTTGTTTTGATAATTTAATAATTAAAATATTTCATTTAGTTTCAAAACTCAATTTTTTCTATTATTTGTTTATTATTAAAGACATAAACGACAACTATAGAACTTTTAAACATTTTTGTTCAAATAATTTGAATAATTTGATGACATTCGTTATGACTTTAATGCCAGTACTTCTGTACTTCCGACACAAACTAGGAACCGGTAAGATGATATACTTTGCCATTATGCTCAATCACATTGTTCACATTCTTTCCTTATAAAAATATCCACTTAGAAATATAATCAGATACGCGTAAAAATTAAGGTATGCTGAAGGGAACTCGATTAAGTGACATTTTAAATTGGGTTCCCTCAGATTTAAATGGTTCAATGGAGAATCGGTCAAATGAAGGTGCTCGGTATATTTTGAAATTCTCGATGACCATTCACGGAAAACATTCGTATACTTTTAACGTTAAAAATCAGAAACGTTTGATCCAATTAGTGAGTTCAACTCGATGGCTTGAAAACAGACAAGACAAAAGTTGAAGGAACTACGCACTGATACGCATCGAATACGCAAATTCGAAATTTAAAGTTTATTTCAAGAATTAGAATGGAGTTTCCGAAACACACAATTGTAAATTAGTTCAAAAAGCTTAATGTAAGCTACTTGACGCAAATTTGAATGTATCATTTTAAAATGAAGCTGTCAATATGGCATCGTACATACTTAATTGTTCCTCAAATTCAGTTTTGGCTACAATGAGACCAGAAGAAGCATGATCGTGAAACAAAGAGAATGTTGGTCATATACAAATGCTTGGAAATGCAATCATGGTTTATGTGCCAACACAAAAACGTTGTAAATAATCAAAAAATATGGTCTTCGTTGGTTTTAGTAAGGCATTAAAAGATGTTGATGCATTGAATTTGAAGCCAAAGAGTTAATGACAGTTATTAGTATTAAAAATTGTTTAAATAAAGTGAGGGAAAATAATGTAACTTAGGCTTCAGCAAACGGTCGTTATAAACCAGTACATCTGAGAAAACGATTGATCAAAGCTAATGAAGTATTCAATGTGATTATGAAGAAACAGACAATAGTACAATTGTTCCAGACATTAACGATTTTCCAACGAAAATGTGACATTTGTCGAGGATCCAAAAACAAAAAATATTTCATGATTATGTTACACATCCCGGTATCGTATCTGGCATATATGGCCGAAAAAATTAGATAGCCAAAAAGGCGTTAATTTGTGACGAGAAACGAAATTTGAAATCAACCTAGACGACGTTTATTTACTGATTGCATTTCATGCTCAGGAGTGGAGCAATTTCGTGGAGTACAAACATCAAGAGATGGACACACTGTCAAGCACAGAAGCTGAGTACAGTCTTGTTCTGTTCATGAGGCTAACGGCCTGCAACAACAAGGCTTTAGCAAATGATATCTCTAATGTCGTTAATTGTTTAAAAGAACAGCGAGTACACTTGGTTGTTATGTTCTGAGTGTCTATCCTAAAAGAATGCTAGAGAACGACTTGTAAATGATGTTCTAGATCAAATACGATGGAGACATATATATATTATTATGTCTTATAAGAAAATAACCTGTCCACTCTACTATTATTTTCACCAAAAAAATTATACCAAATTGAGTTCGACGTCAAGTAACGTTTCGTTGAGCAGAATGATTGTAGTAGAAAAAAACACCAAATGAAATCGCTTTTACCGTAATCTTGTATTTCGGTTAACTGGGCGTATTAAGATTTTGACATAATTGTTTATTGTCAACTTTCACATTAGAAATATTTTATTTGTCTGAATCCCAGAATTCAGTACGTGTAAAATATTTATAATTAGGAAAACTATTTTATATTAATATAGTTCAGTTGATAGTTAATATAATTTAGTTGTATGTACACTATACGTAATAATGTCGTTTCATAATTATAATAGTGATATTGTAAATTTAAATGTTGGTGGTACAAGGTACGATCCAATTGTATCATTTTAATTATGTTAAAACTATTGTACTTCAATGTAAAAAATAATTAAATATTGTTCTATTATAAGTCGAATTAGTAATAAGTGTAATTGGCAACAGTATTTTAAACATTCCAGGAAATTATGATTAATTTTGGCCTGGATTTGTCAATCATCGCCATGTCATTTTTACCACATATGATAAATCTGAAATCGTCATTATTTGACATTTGTAATGTAAACAATAATAAATATGAGATGTCAGCTTTACCAAACCAACGATGCAAATGCTAACTGCAAGGCTAAACTAATTGCTAAATATTTTACTGGCTATATAAAGTAATACCAAAGAAAACAATAACTTTATGGAAGTTCCATATCACAAACGAATGGTAGTTCCTTGTTTGTCCTTGTAAAAATCAATAATAAGAACATTATTATGTACAATTGTGTACATAAGCTTTGGATTTGCGACTTCTGTAATGCAGAGGTACCCCAAAACTTTATTTCTTCGATCTGATTCTTTACATAATTCTTTTTTTGTGTGTCATTATTTTTCAATAAATGTCCCTTGTTGATGACGACCATTTCCACCGAAAGCTTGCAAGATATATTCTTAATTTTTTTAAATTGAATTCCTAATGTTATTCTATTATTCTGGACAATATACAAAACTAATCAAAGTTTCATTAAAATATTATTAAAAGTGTTAATTATTTTTTATAGATTTTCAACATCACGACAAACACTAACATGGATTCCTGATACATTCTTCACAGGTCTTCTGAGCGGAAGAATTTCAAGCTTACGCGATGAAACTGGCTCAATTTTTATTGATCGTGATCCCAGTTTATTTGCACTCATATTAAATTATTTACGTACTCGTGATATTGACGTAACTCAATACGATATTAGGGCATTGAAACATGAAGCCGAATACTATAATATATCACCATTAATCAAACGATTAATGCTGTGTGAAGATTTAGAACATTTCTCATGTGGTGGTTTACTATTTTATGGATATTTGCCACCGCCAAGTAAATTAATTCTGTTTATTTTTAACTGGTCAAATACAATCTATGTGATTTCGTTTTAGATATTCCACTACTTGAATTATTAACAACAAGTTCTTCGTCCCAATCGTATAACACGCATGTGGGGAACTCGTCATCACCACAACAAGTTAATTCGGAAAATATGTCTAATAGTCAATCATCCCCACCAAATTCATCGAATGCATTAAATGCTCGCCCCGGTTCAATGGTAAGAGTACCGGAAAATCTACAAAATGTATCAACCAATGCTTCTAGTACATCAACAACAACAACAACTCAAACCATTTCATCGTCATCACCTCCTATAATTCCATCGTCATCATCCACTACTTCTACATCTTCGTCAAGTAATTCGGGAAATAATACATCTACGACACGGCATCCAGGGCATTCTCGAAATTCGTCTTGGGACATGCGAGTGTCATATAATGGCACGGCTACCGCTCGTAATTCAAAAGAAATTCATTCGTGGGTTCCAGCCGGAGGCCATTCTCGTACCGCATCACTTGACCTCCGCCATTCGCGTAATTCATCTGCCGATTTAAATAAATTTATTCGAAATGATGTTAGTTTAGTATTTGGCGCACAAACATATGGCAGTTGGTCAGACCCACTACGCGTCCAAGTTTTAAAAGCACATCATAATTGGATTGCGGTAGCCTATTCACATTTTGTAACCTGTTACCGCTTAAAAGATTCATTCGGTTGGCAATTAGTATTTACATCTAATTACATTGAATCGCCGATTGAACGGATTGCAATTAACGCAAAAATGAATATAGCGGCAAGTTCCGGTGAACAATTGCACAACAAAATGGTTGCAATTTCGTACGGAAGTCAAATACGATTATGGAGTGTATCGGAGGAGGGCACAAAAACTGATGTTGGTGAATTTAATTTAAACGTACGGGTTGAATATTTATTTTTTATTGGTAGCCAGCTAGTGGCACTATCTTCTTCGGGTAAAATTGGGGTTTGGCACGCGATGACACAACATTGGCAAATACAAGATTTAGTTCCGATTTTGTCCTATGATACAGCCGGATCATTTTTACTGTTGGGCTGTAACAATGGATCTATTTATTATATTGGTCAGGACTTATAATTTTTATAAATTTGTTTAAATCGAAAAATTTTAAATTTATATAATTTTCGTTTTTAGACATGCAAAAATTCCCATTGCGGATGAAAGATAACGACCTATTAGTGACCGAGCTGTATAAAGATCCTTCAAACGATCATATTACGGCCATATCAGTATATCTAACGCCTAAAACGACAAGTAGGTATTTTTTAAATTATTTTTTTAGTTTAAGACTAGGTAGTTTCAAACCAGCAAAATTAAAAACTTATTTTGGCTGAATTCAATTGACATTAATAAAAGTTTATATCGAATTATTAATAAATAATCGATTATCAAAGTTACAGATTTTAAATTTCCTAAATACCTAATATCACATAACTATTAATTATTATGTACATATTTAAAAAATCACAATTAGTAAGGAATAACATGATATATTAAATATAATATTTTACATGCCAGCACCGGATAGAGGACGAGAAGGTAACAAACTAAACAAATTTGCAACAAATAATAATCTTTTTTAACACAAGCACAAATTACCGTAGTAAACCAATTAATTAATAAATTGTTCATAAAGTCTATTAGGCCATTATGCTACATTTCAATTTGCGATCCATAATTTATAGTCTTACGTGGTTGTTTTAAATTTAAATAAATTTTTCTTCCAAGAACGAGTACAACATGGATCGTAAGCCTTGTTTGGATTTCACTTCCATTAATCTAGAATCTCGAGATTTTTGTTATATCATTAATGAAACTTCCCACGTTTATTACTTCTTAGATTTTAATGTTTCACAGATACAAATTTGGACTGAAACGTGTGAACGAAAGAACTTATAAATCCGGCTATATTATTCCTGCTTTGCAACAATACTATTTTTAATGTTACTCATCTTCGTTCTATTTCTAAAAAAAATTAAAAGTAAACATTGCACATTTAACATAAGTGATTTTTAAATTCACCAAAAGTTTACATTAAATTATTGAATTGTATGCTAAGTTATGTAGAGCTTTGGCTTCTTTTATTTGTCTAGTGCAATGTACTAGTTCGAGATAAAAACCGATATGGCCAGATTATTGTAAAGTTATAGACTAACAATGTACTGGCCTATAAGAACTGTTTTATTATTACTATAAGCATTATCTAAAGTTAGGCCATTATGACTATACATCAGAGAGAAAATTTTGTAAAATATTTATATCACGTGTTAAAAAATTATATGAAACATTTACATGCTAAAAATGCAGAATATAATATTGTTTGCTGTATTTATTTAATTTTATTCATCATCTATTGAATATTCACAATCATAAATAATAAATTTAAAGTCATAATATCTTGCTATAATATGCAATGGCATCGCTATTTTGTATTTTTTTCGTTTTTAACTTTAAAAAAAGCCATTTGTACTGGTGCTGGCATGATTTTACATTTTTAATCAATCGGGTGCAAAAATAAAAATAATTTTCCAGACGTATATTTCGTGCCAAACATATCAATTTTAATAGTAGATTTTTAAATGTTAAATCCAGGTTTATGTGGAAATTGGATTGAAATCGCCTATGGTACACGGTCAGGATCAGTGCGTGTAATAGTGCAGCATCCTGAAACGGTTGGACATGGACCACAACTATTTCAAACATTTACCGTACATCAAAGTCCGGTAACAAAAGTAACTTTATCGGAAAAATATCTTATATCCGTTTGTAGTGAATATAATCATGTTCGGACATGGCGCGTTACACGATTTAGAGGAATGATATCGACCCAACCCGGATCAACGCCAGAAGCGTCGTTTAAGGTATTTTCATTTGACTATGTTTACATTACGTTACGTTGATATTTTATGTTTACTCATACAGATTGTATCATTGGAAGCAACGGATACAAATTATAGTTATTCAGCTGGTAATGATTTCGGTCCGTTTGGCGAACAAGACGATGAACAAGTTTTTGTACAAAAAGTTGTTCCAGATACAGATCATCTATATGTTCGACTGGCCTCGAATGGTGATCGTGTTTGCGTTATAAAATCAGTTGATGGTACGACAGTTACATCGTTTTGTGTCCACGAAAGTGAAGGATCATCACGTATGGGATCGCGACCACGTCGTTTTATATTATCCGGACATAGTAATGGTTCGATTCAGATGTGGGATCTAACAACTGCACTCGAACTATCGTCTAAATGGGAACCCCTAATACCGGGCAACAATGGTGGCCCAACGCCTAACGAATTATTACGATTACTCGACCAGTGCGATTTAAGTAATAGTCACTGTTCAACACCGTGTATGTCTCCTTGTCCAACCACTTTACCTACAGCTACTATTGCACGATTAAAAGCGGCTAATGTTGCATTTCTAAATCAAGCACCGATTAATAACGACTAATATGGTGGTGATTTGTTATACATTTTTTAAGATGTGGAGCGGGTGTCGAAACAATTCTCTAAAACATATACACATTATTACATTACGTTTAATCGTCGCACGTTTTTTTTATTATAAAATACTCGCATGAATCTAAACCGCGAACCTCCGAGGCTTTTCGGATATTAAAAATTTAACTAAAACATTTGTAATAAATGAATATTTTTTTTTTTTTTTTGATAATCTCATTTTTAATGTAATCTCTAAATAGTTTATAATTTATGCATTTATTTTATATTAGGTTTGTAAATAAAAACATATTTTTCAATAAAATGTTAAAAAAATAAATAAAGTTGAAGTTTTTATTTCAAATGAGTATTGGACTTTGTGCTTTCTTTCATTGAGCTTACAATGAGGAAGAAAAAATTATACCGAAGGCTAAGCAATAGCATCCAGAATAGTTGATAACGGGTTTTAAATTTGACATCGAGAGATTCGCTAAAAATGTAATACATTAATAAATGTTTTCAATGCTTTCAAATTTAGATCAATATATAACAAACCCTCACGACGGCGCAAACAACGAGTAGAATACAAATTCAAACGCTCATAAATTGTATCACAATCTATACGAGAGACCTAAACATTGCGAATAAAGATGACTTCGTCTCGTCGGATATTTAATGGTTATAATTTTTTATAAATCACACCGATCTTTATAGGGTGGGAGAATATATTCGTTTTCCCGACAAGTAGATAAACCCCGAAGGCCATACAAAACAAACTGTGTCTAAATACTTTCAATTCTGTCCGAATTGATAGAATAAAGACAAAACCTGAGAAGCGTATTCTAAAACTGATCGAACAAAGATTTTAGACTAAGCTTTAAAAAAACACCTAATGCAATAGCATCTTACATTTACCAACAGTCAATAACAATTTGTGGTTAATCGACGTGCTATATCTGATATATCTCAATCTGATATATCAGCAATGATGCTAAAAATTTCAAATCACGCTGATGATGACAAAAAGAGACATTGAGCAAATTCATGAGAAAGATAGGTTTAAGTTCACTCATTGAACTGTAGATGGTAGCACCTATGAATTAATATGTAAAAGGTGGCCATGCTGTTTAAGTGATTTTGTTTTTTCTTTCTATTATTAACTCGAGTTACTCGACGATACGTGCATATAATTTAATACATTGATTATTATAATTAATATAATTAATAAACTAACTAAATAATAATAACAAGTCTATTAATATTTTCTCAGGTTATGGGCCCAGAAGAGCGCCATAGTCGAGTAACTAAATAAAATTTATAAATAAATAATAAAACTGTGTAATAATGAGTTCGTCAAATGTTTCGGCGGTCGCGCCATTATCGTCAGGTCCAAATTTCAATAATTGAAAATTTAAAATTATGTCTCAAATGGAGAAAAGCGAAATCGGAGAAGTATTTACTGATACAGTGCCAGATGATCAAAACAAAAAAAACATATTTGTTGAAAGATACAAAAGCTAAAGCTTTAATTATTCAATATGTATCCGAAAAGCATTTGGACTTAATTAAGGATGCAACAACAGCGAAAGGTATGTTAGATGCTTTAGAGCAAGTCTTTGCGAGAACAAACACTTTTTCAAAACTAAGTCATTGGAGAAAACTCGTAAAGTTGAAATGTGATAAAAGCAGTAGCCTGGAAGATTATTTTTTTATTTTTGATACGTTGCGTGATCTCGAGAATCTTGGGTCAAAACTTGATGATTCTGAAAAAATCTGTCATCTTATATTAACATTACCCTTAGAATATGATACTGTAATAACAGCAATTGAAACAATCGAAAATGTTAAAATGGAATTTGTGAAATCACGATTGCTAGATGAAGAAATAAAAATACATGGGAAGTTAAAATGTGAAACAGATGATGTCTCATTTGGAGCAGGCACAAAAACATTAAGTACGTCAGAATGTTACGAATGTGGAAGTAAAGTTCACCTACGGTACAATTGTCCTAATCTGACCAAAACTAGAGGCAGAGGTGGTAAAAACTTTGGAAGACCACAAAGAGGAAATAGAAATTGCTATAGGGGTCAAGGTGATCAAACTAAAAATTATGCTAATGAAGCCGGAGTTAATTTTATAGCGTGTTTGTCGCTACAAAACGAAAATAATAATTTATTTGTCGTGGATTCTGGATGTTCCAGAAATATGATAAAAGGTGAGTTGGAGGACCAAATACATAATTTGGAGTTATTAAATGCTGGTATCAAAATAAGGATGGCGAACGGAACAGAACTGCTAGCAAATAAAAAAGAGAACCTACCGATTACTGTTCAAGGAAAAGTGGTAAATATTGAAGAGCTCTTGTGGTCTAAAACAGAATTTGTTATCAGTTTCTCAAATTACAAGTAAAAATAGTAATAAAATAATTTTTGAAAATAACCAAATGATAATACGGAAGGATTGTATGTAAACAAACAAATGGCGTGGACGTAATTTATGTGAAATGTGTTTTGTGTAATCAAGTGGCTAGTATTCCGAAGTTTTTGTGGCACAAAAGATTGGGGCATTATTAGCATGTTCATAGGACTCTCGGACTACCAAAGATGAATCAGAAACGTACCTATTGCATAGAATGAAAAGTAAAGAGAGAATCTTTTCCACGGAACGAAACGAAAACACACCAAATAGGACAACTTATTTGGACTGATGTATGTGGTCCAGTAAATGTTTCAACTTGGAATAGAAAACGCTACTTTCAAGTTATTCTGGATGATTTTTCACATTTTATCACAGTAAAACTATTAAGAAACAAAAGTGAAGCTGCACAAAATCTTATTGAATATGTTGCTGAATTAGAAAATCAATTCGGAAGTACGATAAAACGCATACGTAGTGACAGGGGTGGAAAATTCCCTTCGTTTGAACTTAAAAATTTTGCTAAACAAAAGAGAATAAAGATTGAGTATACAATAAGTCATAACCCACCTATGAATGGTAAAGCAGAGAAAATGAATGATTAACTTCAAAATATGGTTAGAACCAAGTTAGCCGATTCGGGTGTACCAAAATATCTATGGAATGAAGCAATTAGAGCATCAGCATACGAGTTAAATAAGACACCTACTTCAACTCTAGAAAAGGGGAAAACCCCGTCTATGATTTGGAAATGAAGAAATGATTTATCATTTTAGTTGCGAGAGGATTTCAAGAATCAGAAAATGAAAATGAATTTCTGTATTCTCCTGTTTGGAGAATACCTACGGTACGTCTTTTATTTTCTGTTGCACTACAAAACAATTAATTGAACTGATCGGGATAGCTTATGGTTAGCTTTGCGATGTCTAAGAATACCTTAGAAATATGTGCGTTTACGTAAAATGACAGTAATGCAGTTACAATGTTGTGTCAAAATTGAGAACAAGCTATCAGGAACTTCTGCAATTGGCTCTGGTGTACGGCAAGGGATGCTCTGTCTTCAATACTCTTTATTCTCATGTTAGAATTTATCTGTCGTAAAAGTGAAACATTTCAAGATAACATCTTGTACCATTAGTCCAACCAGGTTCTGGCATATGCAGATGATTTCTGTGTAATTGGACTGAATGGCAACGATATCAAAGAACTACCGAATCCACTTGTATGATTCTCAGCTTCTATATTGGTCTTTTAATCAATGAGTTTAAAACCAAATATATGATCACTGGTTTTCGGGACCAAGACACAATGGATGTTAGTAGTGGTGACCAAATATTTGAAGGAGTGACCAGTTTCCGATACCCCGGGTTCCTTGTGACTCAAGATAACTGTGTAAAGCGTGTCTTGTCACTGAAAACCGGGCTTTGTATACCTTACGTTCACTGGTAAAGTCAACCTTGCAAATGTCGAAATGCTGAATAGTCAGCTACGGGAATATAAACGTTTACCAAAGTTTAAAGGTTCATATATTGTTAGAAACGTTCTCTTAATCCTGGGGTGCATGTGGATGATGTTGACATGGAATTCGACTTTGATTTAATGACAGATGGCAAAGCGGAAGTTAAGCAACGTCCAGGTTGATGTCAGTACGATTGAGATTAAAAATATTTTATTAATTTTTACTGGGCGGAAAACCAAATAATTTGTGGAATTCAACTAATTGGGCTAACAATACAGATTATATGTCAACTTTCGACATGATCTTGAAACCGATAATGAAAACATTAAAATTTAAGAATATAGATTCGATTCCTTATTGGCCACCACATTGTTTCAAGACACAAATATACCCAATATAAATATAAAAGTGGCACTCAATATAAAAACGAAACTCAATACTTGGAAAGATTATATTATTCAGTATATTAATTTTAAATAAAAATAAAGGACTCCCCATACCATAAAAACACACAGAGTTTACAGAGACTCTAAAAGAACTGATAATGATGCAATTGCAAACATAATCGGACAGTTTTGTCCATTGGCATGGAGATTATTGTTTTACATAGAGCTGGAAAACGGAGGAAAATAAGAAACCACTTTACAACCTCAAAGGAGGTCGTTGGTTAACGATTACAAAACATAATATGAGATATCCAAGCTTCAAGCCCATGGGACTATTTAACAAGTCGAGATTCTTTAGTAGTGAAAACTAATATTTGTTAGGCCTGGTTGTCTAAGACCGTCTTTAAACATATTTTGAAACTGATGCAATGGATTAATTAAACCGTAATATTATATACCACTTTTTGCTACTGTTTTAACGTGCAATATTTTATGTTTTCCTTAAAATACAACCAAAGCCTCCTTTAATTTTAAATTGAGGCGACTAAACGGTTGTTTGCGGTGCTGACGACCCGTAATCTTTCCGGTATAGCTCAGAATATACAAGAAACAAACGTGAATGGCGGAAGACTTAAAAGCACAAAAAACCAGCTCACCAGCTTACTTTTACCTTGAGGCTGTTGAATAATATAATAATTTTTCGTTTTAATACACAGCCTTAGTTTTGTAATGTAGCTGTCAAGAAAGAATCAAATGTTTGGTTGGTTGCTGAATTCAAAAAAAGTAAAAACGTGTTTCATTTGGTTGTGTGAAGAAATTAAAATTAATTTAAAAAAGAAAAATCAGCGTTTATGTTTGTTGTGTGTCTGGACAATAGTAAAATTCATAATCCTGCGCTATTCATTATTAACAGAGGTGACTAAACGGTTGGTTTGCGGTGCTGACAATCCGTAATCTTTCTGGTATATCTCAGGATATACACGAAACAAACGTGAATTGCGGAAATTATCAAGGACTTCGAATTAAAGTTGATTGCTTTAATTCGAAGTCCTTGATAATTTGAAAGGATACAGTGCGATACTAAAGCATATCTTGTTCATATCACCGTGTTTGTTAAACCCTATGTTCACTACTTATAAATATAAATACCTTATAAATTTCACCCACTGCAATTGTACAAGGTATAAATCAGTCTAATAATTCCATGTATGGATGTAAAAGATGGTTGATCACATTCGAAAAATGTGGCATGATTATGATATAATGTTCCAAACATGACAAAAATTGCAATTATTGTGTCCTGTTGGAGGCTAAAGTTCCAAGAAATAGAGAATTTGAGTTGCTACTTCTGCTTGCCTAGAATATTATGAAGGATTGGCTGGGGTATCTTGAAAAGGTATAGGCACACAATGTACTGTTCGGTGGAATTAAGAGACAACAACCATTTAACCACTAAAATTGATAAAATTTTCCCGTATCATTAATTCTAAACCAGTCTAAGAGAAAAAATTTCTTCGGTGATTCATCTGTTTGGTCAATGACCTTTTAAGTTACATAAAAGTATATAAATTAAACTAATAAAAAATTCCAATTTATTTTCCAATTTTAATCCAATATTCCATCGAATTTTTGTGGCAGTTATAAATTATAAATTAATTTTAACAGTGATGCATACTCTTAAAATGACTTTCATTTTTTAGTGTTGATCCCCAAGCACCATATTTATTTGCATCACTTCCATTAGACTTAATCATTCCTGTTTTATCCATTTTATTTGCCTGCTTTGTTGTTGACGGATTATTATCGTATCCAATTTTTGTTTTTATTTTATCACCATCGTTGTGTGAAATGTAATTTGTTGTTGTAAGTCGATCAATTGTTTGAACCATTTTTAAAATTTTGTTTTTTTGTTTCGTTAAATTTATTATGGAGAGGTTAAAGTTACTACTGTACGAAAGTAGATGTAGTCGAACGATGGCAGAATTTAGGGGACGTATTCAATTAAGGTTAATACTTGAAATTCTAAATGATTTCCAGAATTTCCGGTACGACTCTTTTTACTTGTATTTAAATGATTCGAAAGTCTTAAAAGAGAAAAATTAATAAAATGTTAGATTACTATAAAAACATGTTATACACACACAAATAAATATATATATATATATATATATATATATATATATATATATATATATATATATATATATATATATATATATATATATATATATACATATATAATATTACATATCCATATGTATATATAATTATGCAGATTAATTTGAATTGCAAATCACTATTAGTGACGCGATCGTTATAGACAAGACAATAAACTTACCTAGCAATTGGTAAGAAGAATCTTGCGTTTTTATTAATGATCATTGACACACAAAAAAATTTAGTATAAATCACAAAGTATTAATATTTGAAAGAAAATTGAATTGAATTTTGGTTGAAAATTTTAAAAATTTTTATAAATTTTATTTTTTTTTATATTTTTCGAATTGAAACCAACACCATAGTCAACAGCCAATTGAGAAGTAAAATTTTTCGTAATTTGTCTTGTGGTTTTATAACGTATTTTTTGCTCTCTGCACTCTAATGAAATTACAAGGTATTGCATACAAAATATTTAGTGTATTGCAGTATGCAAATTTATGATAAACATTGTGGTTTGTTTACAATGTATAGAAATGCTGTAGTCCTACCTTTAAATGCATATGCGGTTGATTTTTGTAGCCATAATTCTATGTTTGTGAGCTTAGAAGCATAAATATGTAAGATTATATAAATGACTAGGCTGTTGATGATTTGAATTATGTCTGTAATTATCGAAGGTAAAGTTTTCAAAACCGGTTCTTACCGCATCTTTAACCAGGGCTTTGGAACCGTTTGTTTTAGGTCGTACGTGGTCAGCCGATCAAACGAAGTTTTTACACCCAATTCGGTCATCCGTAATATATACAACGTATTATTATATATATATATATATATATATATATATATATATATATATATATATATATATATATATATATATATATATATATATCCAGTGTAAAAATCTGATGCAATAATTCGCTATGTATCATCATTCAAACTACATATTATAGTTATTGCATTGAAAAGGCAATTTATGAACAATAAATGTAAATGAATTTCATCCGATCATGCACACATCGCATGTGCTCATAAAATACTCGAAAGCAGCACTGAGGACCGCCAAGTGGTTCCGGTAAAAATTGCCTAACTATTTAGAAACCCGTAGATAGATTTGACTCATCTATAGTGACACGTAGAGAAAATGAAACTTGTAATGATTTGCTTAAGACTTAGATTATTGTATAATTTGTTCTTGACAAGTCTAATAACTTAGAAAAACAGCTTAATTTAATACTATTCGACAAAACAAAGTAAAGTTTAGAACAAAACACGTTTAGTGAGATTCTCAACTTCGAAAATATAGTTCCTTTGAGAATGTTTATCAAGAGTATATTGATAAATTATTAGCTACAGTACAAAATTAATTAGCTACAGTACATAACTATACTAAAAATAATTTTACCCAACAATCGGGTTTCATTACTTTCGATCCTTTGTTACCGGCAGGGGCCACTCTACCGACAAAATGCTGACTTCCCATTGAAGAAAATGGGCTATGTTCGTGGCTGTGTTCTTTATAGGTCCACAAATCATCTACAATTCCCAACCATTCATTTTAATATACACACATATAGGTAGGATGAATATGGTCAATTCGTTTAATTTTCGACTGTTTTGAAAAGTAAGCACTTCGAACTCTTTCGCGATTCCATATTTGGAGTAATCCATATTTATTACAAATAAACATTTGGTTCTTCGAGCCAGATGAAAACATCAAATAGACTAAGTTTCAATGACATACAATTATTCGGGGCATCACTATTTTCAAGATCTATTTTCGATCATAAAAAGTTGGAAATTTGGAAAGGAAATACAAGTATGTGTTGTACAGACAGATCCGTGAGACCGAAAGAAAACAAAACATACAAAGAATAGTTTGAAGAAATGATCCACAATTGCAAATCAAGAAGTACAAGTTACGGATCATAACATACGGTACATCTTCTGCGCAATACCTGGCATAAGAACCCTTAAGCAGCTCGCTTTAGAATGGTAACAAACATACCAAATTGTTTTAGAAATTCTTTTGAAGGACTTTTGTCTTGATGATGTTTTTGCTGGTGCCGATACCAGAGAATATGTCATAAAATGTCAGCAAAAATTACGAAGAGATATGCTTAATTCTGGAGTTTTTAAACTGCGAAGATGGCTCAAATACAAATCAACATTCTACGAGCTGCAAAAAATAAAAATACTGAAATATAAAAAAAATAATTTTGATACTGGGAAAAACAGAAGTGGCACGTATCAGTCAAAAATTAACTCTTCTAAGGCTTGAATTGTGCGGAGCTTCATTATTAGCAAAGCTATACTAAGGCAAATTTCCGAGGACATGGAGATCCTCCTAAAAAAGAACAACTAGATTTATTCTATTATCAGTTCCGCACGATGAAAACATGTAACATCTAAAGAAAACACAGTGGTCTGCGTAACACGAGTTATAGATCCTGATAAGCTGTGCGATCATAACTTATAGTCGTCGGGGCCAGATTGGCTTAAAAGTAGTATGCTGATGTTACATGCGATACGGTAATAGCCGAAATGAATTTAGAAAAAAAGCAGCTGTGTTTTGTCTGCTCATTTAGGACAATAATAACGGGTCTAACAATAATTAAATTAATTCTCTACTTTCACAAAAACAAAAATATTAGTCGCATATTGTTGGCGCTTCTATTGGAACAGTCATCTTAAGGATAATCAAAGGAAAAGTGGTTTAACTGTTCAAGATAATATTAGAAAATTAAAGGAAATAGGTGCAGTGGGCAGTCAAACCAAACTTATGTCCTTACATCCTACATCCTACTCAATTCTACAATATAACGAAATTTTCTCTATATATACTACCACCTAAATGTCATATTACGAGTTTAATCCTCGATTGGGGGCATAAAAGCATTCTGCATGGACGTGTGGTTTTTACTCTTGCTTTTATAAGAAAGCAATTTTGGATTCTTCAAGACAAAAGAGCTACAAAACAATAATATAATCACCATTGCCACAGTGCTTCAGAAATAATGCTGATCGTGCAACCCAACTAATTGGAAGCCTACCGACACCAAGGCTGATACCATCAAGAAAATTCACCCACAAGGGAGTAGTTGATTGCGATTGGTGATGAAGATAAACACAACTATGACCCCCTGTTGAAGTGCAGAATCTATGGGCTGACCCATCGACCATGCCAGTACAGGCTGGCTGGAACAAAGCGATGTGCAGATACATGTTTAAAGCGAACCTGTTTTCGTACGTTCTCGATTATGCTGGCGACGATGTAAAGTAGGACGTTAAATCACCGGCGGAACAGTTGGGAGAGCTTCGGCCCCAGAACGATGTACCCTTTAAAAGATTATCCAAAACAGATTATGATTGCCCCACCTAATGACCAGCCACTTCAATTAAAACTACAACTATTAACTAGGTGGCAACTAGTCGACAGAATTCACAGTGATTTTTGGAAAATCTGGAGCAAGTATTATCTTCAGAAGATGAAACATCGCACTAAATAGGCCAAGCAACAACCAAATCATATGAAAAAGAACCAGTTCGTTCCCTTGGGGGATGAAAATATACTACATAATAAATGGATTATGGCAAGAGTTAAAGAATCACACCCAGGACATGATAAATTAGTTATAGAGTCGTTACTATTAAAACTTAGAACGGAAATACCGAAAGATCCATCGCTAAGTCCACTATACCAACTCACTGAAACGACGAACCAGATGATCATTCCTATAACTTCTGAGCCGATAGATAATACATCCAAGGGCGCAAGTTCAGTTATTATTTTATTTTTAATCACTCTCTAGTTTCTACACGTCTTACAATCGCAACGTTTTTAATGCCAGTGTGTTTTTTACCTTTTTTTTATTTTTGCATTTATATTTTAGTGTTGCCTAATTTGAATTATTATATTTAAACCTCGTTTATACGAGTAGTTGCATTATACATATTTAGATAATTATTCTTAACAATCCCTTGTGCCCGCGAGAGCTATAAAAGCTTCAACGATTAATGTCGACAAATTTGATGAGCTTGAACTGAGATTCACTATCTTGAATTCAAACTCTTCGTTAATTTCATGAAAGTGTCAATTAAAATTAATTTATTAATCTTAATTAGTAATTACGACATCGTAGCAAACACTATACCGGGTGATTTTTTTAAGTTGAAACTATCAAATATCTCGGAAAATAAGGACGAACAAAATTTCCAAGATCAAAATTTAATCTTTCCGCGGGGAAAATACATTAATGCTAAAATTAGTACCCCCTCCCTTTCCCCTCTTTGTAGGTGGGGCCCGGGTAACTTTGAAATTAAAATAGGAACCCCTATTTTTATTAAAAAATATGCAATAAAAAATATGGGTTCCTACTTTAATTTCAAAGTTACTCGCCACCCCACCTACAAGGAGGAGACAGAAGTACAGTCTATAGCCTTGTAAATTTTGGTAAAAACGTGTTTAAATTTTCGATTTGTATCTGTTTTCAAATGGCTGAAGCTCCACTTCGGTGGGCCCAACGTAGATTTTACGTTTTAATAAGTCTATTTAAATCTGATTTAAAATAGCCACTACACCATTAATAATGGGTTTAGAGTGGCTTTTACAGTTTAAAATGATAGTTAAGACGGGTTTAAAGGCCAACATCCGTAAAAAAAACTAAGCTTCCGTTAGTTTTTAAATCTAAGAGCAATGATCAAATATTAAAGAGAAAAAAATGTAACTGCTTTGATTGGTAGTAACCACATGTTTGAACGTGTCTTCCGTTAGCTTTAGGAATTTATTGCTCATTGCTGATTTCATACAGTTAATTTAATTTACACAGTAAATAGGAAAGCAGCACGTTGACTCATTTATAAATTTAGTTTGCCCCCATTTAAAATTAGCAGAATTCACTGTCATGCAGAAAATAATAATAATAACTCGCCACCAAATTATAAAAAGATTTATCGGTGTATCATGATACTGATCGGCATATGCTATAACCCAAATATTTTTTGGTCTAAAGTAGTATTTAATTATTCTAATAACCGACAATTTTCTAATACTGGCTTGGTTAGGGTGTTAAGATAAAGTTGTGTGACATGTAGCGCCGTCTTTCTGCAAATACACATCAGACATATCTTTCCCGAATAACACAAGTATTTTCATTCCAGATATGAAATTTTTGTCTATTGACGAATCCATCCTTCTTTTCTTGTACTATCTTCTTTTGTTAACCCGAATCACCCAATTTACACTTGGTCTCATAATACCGGACATTCTTCATTCCTTTTCCCTTTGTTATATCTTTTTATGGATGGATATTAATCTCTTGTTGCTCGATTATGTAAAAACTGGTTAATATATTTAGATTTCTTTGTTATTGACACAGATCGATTTCAAGTGCGTCTATCTTACTCAATACTGTATATTCTACTCTCTTTCATAGAGGTCGTATATGTATTACACACTTGATGGGTAATCCTCAACTGATCGAAAACGTAACTAGTCGAAAATTGAATTCGATACATAATATAGGTAACATAGGCTCTCCACCTGCCATTAACATCAAGTTATACCATTGATATCATAACAGTTTGCTAGTGGAGACCCGCAATTAACATAACATTGCCATATGTCTACCATCAAGTTATACAATTATGGTATAACTTGATGGTAGACTTATGGTATACAAAATTATGACATTTCTTTATTTTCAAAATGGCGTCATTAAGATTTTACGTTGAAACTTTGTGTAATGCGTGATTTTTAAGGCCCAATTTAAAAATAAAAAGCAAAAATATATTAAAATCAATTAATTTCTATAAAAACAATCAGTTACTATATCGAGGTTATACGCCATAAACACTCATTGTCACGAATGATTCCAAAATGTCAGATTTATCGTACATTGACCACACGAGACGCCATCTTTAATAAATTAGTCTTATGGTACGTTAATGGTAATGGTATGATTTGTGGAGACGTAGGGTAAAGGGGAAAATAATGAAGTATGAATCCGGTATCATGAGACCAAGTGTAAACACACTGAATAATAATAGCTCTAAAGACTAAAATGTCATCTGAAATTTTAATTAATTATGATGCTCAAAACGTCAAAGGAAAATACGATTAAAATTTTTAACTGGACCTGACCAATTAAAAATTTTGTGGTGAGTAAAAAGTTAAAATTTTAACTTTTTAGGGGTTTTATTTCGTTTCGCACAACGACTTAGTAAGAAAAACTTCACAATCCGATAATTTTTCCGAAGAAAACATACGTGAATTGTGCTCATTTTTACTAATGGGCTTACTTCTGTTGCTGGATTTCCAAAATAAACTTCTCATTCAATCAATCATGTTTATGTTAACTTTTTACTATACCTAGGTAGCCCACTAAACCGAAGGAATAACCAAAATTTACCATCGAAATCATCTTATATTAAAAATCTTTTCGTATATTTACTCATGCAAAATATTTGCCCACATTGAGCTTTACACTGTTTTCAATTAGACTTTTTTACTTTAATAAATTTGGTACTTTTTTTTCATCATTTATTAATAGATTCAAGTTTTCCGAAGCAAATCGTGGCGCCCACGATCAAAGTATTTAGTATACCATTTTTTCGAAATAGGCAGCACGATCAAAGTGTATAGTACCAAACATTGCTGGAAGATTTGTTCTTTAAATCATTTCGTGTCAAACGGAAAACATAAAATATTACAAATCAACAAAGTAGCACAAAGTAAGAAAGAAAAACACTAAATCTATAACATAAACAAATGTAATATGACTATTTAAAGAGTAGCAAAATATCAAGAATATTCTGATCAAAAATGGCTTTGGGTAAACTTTACGATTTCTGTATTCTCAAGCTATATCGGTATTTATCAACTTTTATGTTCAATCGTTTCATTTGCTTACTTAGAGCAAACTCACAAAAGACTTAAGGTGGAATGGTTTATTTTTAATTTTGCTATTTATTTTGAAGCTAAAACACACCCAATACTAAAACATCTCAAATCATAGCTAGTCGAACGCTTGACTGAACGCTTTTACTTTCCATTCTATAAGTTCCCAAAAATTCTAATAGATGGTTTTTTGAAGTTAAAATAACAGATTTGCACATTTTCGTATGTAACTCTGATTTCTTAAACTTAAATAAACTTAAATTTAAGTTGAGTAACTTAAGCAATACTCGAACAGGAACAATCAACTATTTAATCGATATATACATTCTAAGACTTTTTGTAACAAGCAACTTAAAAAATCGAACTTCATCATATTGGTGATCTTTTGAGAAAAATGGAAAAAATATTTGCTTATCAATTCAAATCAGTCTATATCGAACGTATTGAATTTAGATTTACTAATTTAACTGATTTGACAGTATGTATGTATTATTACGACTTCAGATTTAAGATTGTTGACTTTAATGCATGATCTATATAAAAATCCAATCCCTTTAACTTAAGCCTTTTCGAAAAAATTGGAGGTCACCAACCAGGTTAATCTTTACAATGTCAACTGCAATAACAAAACCATAACAATATTATGCCAAAGTTGAGAACGTTTAGTCTTGTAAATTTACAGACAACACCGGTGTCCGATATAGAGGTATCTAATCCTCGGTGCTATTCAAGGTTATTTTAAAATTTATTATGATTTTAAAATTTATTATTACTTTCTCAAAATTGATAAGTCAAAACCAACGTATCGTTATAATTGCAGAACGGATTTTGTGAGTGAAAACTTGATAGAAGTACTGTCCATTTTTATGAACAATGCATGCACGGGAAAAAATGCATTGTTTTAATACCTAGATTTATGATCCTATAGGATTCACACAACATGACATTTAAATCATCACCAGCATTAAATACCGACCCAGAAATGCATTAACCGTAATGGCCCATTTTAAAGTTATATGTGATTGATTTAACAAGTCATCACACGTTGAGTTGGTCACCTCCTGACCCATTGGTATATGAACACCAAATCCAACCATTTTTAAAATTAGTCCTATGACAATACAGTTTTAACTCCAATGCAAATATTTCAGAGAAGAAGTTTTTAACCTCACCATTCATGTCGATAAGATTCATATTATGATCCACAAAATTCCTTACAATATTAGGCATGTTTAGCTCTGATGTACGGCAAAGAAATACTCTATCGCCGATAATCTTTAATCTCATGTTAGAATTTATATTTCGTAAAAGCGAAACACCTCAGGTCAATATCTTGTACACTCAATGCAACCAGGCCCTATGGCATATGCAGATGATATCTGTGTAATTGCATACTAACTGGCATTGTTGTCAACAACTACTGGATCCATTTGTACAATTCTTGACTACCGTTGGTCTCAAAATCAATGACATCAAAACAACATATATGATCACTGGTTTTAGAGAAAAAGACGAAATGGATTTTAGTAGTGGTGACTGATGATCACACATTTAATATCATGTTTATCGGAAAAATCATCCGTTTATCGCAAAAATATGTGGCATATGTAATGGCCGTCGATAATATTGAAAATTAACCTCAGTGGCACTTTCAAAATGAAATTGATTCAAGAAGCGTCGACGTCGAGCACAAGTGAGGCACGTTTCTTGGGAAATCAAATGCCTTGAACAAAAGAGGTAAAGACTCAACGAAATTCAAAGGCATATTTTACTTATGCAACAAAAAGGCCATTAATCTCCCAATTACCTTGAAAAGAAAAAGGCCAATAAAACCAGGAAAATGGGAGGTTCCGATGGCAAATCTGGCGCATCATTCAGAACAGTATTTTTTACCGGTATAACGAAACATCTGACCATGAACCAAAACATAAAATTTGATGCGGAAAAAAAACTAACCGGTTGTGACTGACATAACGATGACAAGCAACAAACAAATTAAAGTTGAACAATGCGGCACGGGTAAATTGTTGACTGATTTGCAATTCCAGCCGCATGACTCTTGCATTTTTCATCAAATCGAAGAATAATTTTTTTACCAAATTTTGTGAATATAAAGCATAATTTGAGGAGACCGGCAAACAAATTAAAACATTTAGATCTGATAATAGAATCGAATTATGCAATCCATGCCATATACGCCACAGCAAAATGGTCTTGGAACGTTGACTAAGCGTACGAAATGCATGCTGCAAGATGCAGAATCTCCCGAATACATTTTGGTCGAAAAATTTAACATTTTGGTTTCTCGAGTGTTGGACGATAAAACGCCATTAGAAATTTGGACAGGATCGAAACTAAATTTAAATCATTTGCAAATTTTTAGATGGGAAGCAATAGATCAAACTCAAATCGGTTAACAATAAATTCCTATCCTCCTTACAAGATGTTAGAGCAATGAGAGGTACAGACGAATACAGCGATCAAACAACAAAAACAACATTTAAAATCAAACCAACAGCAGTGAAACGCGTAAAAATCAGTCGGAGAAAATTAAATATTGAGAGATTGAAAAATACTCACACCAAAGGCACATTCAAAGAAACGATCCAACTCATTCTTCCGAGTAACGATATCCACACCATCGATAAGAAATTAGAACAAATAGCAGAAGCCTACTTTAAGATTGCTACACTTGTGCTTGGCTATGCGGAAAATCAGAACAAATATATGAAGAAACTCAAATAAAGCAAAGCAAATAAAGAAAATGGCAAATAAAGGAAATGATCGCAGGAAATACACGGGAGACATTCTCAAGACTGCACAAGGTACAGCAGCAAATAGAAACATTCGCACACTACATGAATGTGTAAGAAGGGTCACCGATCTAAATAGACTTAGAATTCACAAACTTACCACCAATAAAGCATTCATCTGGGCAAGTACTAACCATAAAAAATCTACATCAAAATAGACGGAAAGAGTTCTTCGATGACAACGGAACACATAGCGAATAAAATGACGAGGTCCCTGATGGGAACTATAACAAACCTGTAAATACCCATCCACCAATGAAACGGAATATTAAAAGTTCTATTCAGAAGATCTGAAATTTGTTTCACAAGATCTGGAAGGCTTGTTTCATTGTCATTTGAAATACAATCACAAATGAGGCACTCCTGCGGCAAACCAGACAGATGAAGCGTGAACTTAAGAAACGAATGGAGAAAATACGTAAACTCTACAAGTCTGTTTGTTTGTTTGTTTCTGAACTCGGCAATCTGTTCTGAGGCCGAAGCTCTCCCAACTCTTTCGTGGTTAATTTTTAACGTCATACCATACACCGTCACCAGCCAAATCGAGGACGCACGAAAACAGGTTCGATTTTATATCCATCTGCACATTGTATTGCTCCAGCCAGCCTGCACTGACATGGACGATGGTTCGGCCTATGGATTCTGCACTCCAACAGGGGGTCATAGTTGTGTTCATCGTCATCACCGATCGTAATCAGGTGATGAAAAATCCCTTTTGCTACCGTCCCCCGTTGGGATTCAAACCCGGTACCTCCCGTCCCAAACACCGCAGCTTTAACCAGAGTGCCAATTGCTCGGTGACTACAAGTTTTAGTGAGACTAAAAATTGTAGTCTAAATTTATATGTAGATTATTTTGGTTTGAAAATTGGATTTTTTTTGACATATCATAATATAAATACACATAGTATATTCTGCCATGGTATGTTAGCCCTTTGATTTGATAGATGTCGCTACTGGTATCGTTTTAAAATAATCAAAATATTTGTATATTTATAATCGCCTAAAAGTCATATATTTAAACTAAATGCGATATTCGATCGACCCGACATCTAGAACATCAATGGGCAAACTGTTTTTTTCTTATGATGGTAGTACTATGTGTATTTATATTATGGACATATGTATTACTAGTTCATATTTATAAACCAAAAATAAACACGAAAGATGACACGCATTTTGAATATCCTTATATTTACGATAATGATGGAGGTAAATATAGATGTTATTTGTTATGAAGTAAATTAAAAAAAGCTATTACGTAATTTCAACAAGTTATCCAAGACAAAAACCAACATGGATACGTAAATATTTACATCCAGATGCACATGTAGTCTTCAAATGAGATTAGTCTACATTATAGACTATCAAATGTAGACTCTTCGTGTGCTAGATGCGTCCAACGTTGACCATGTGTCAAACACTATAGATTTGTCAATAAAGACTGATGTAAAGGAATATATATTCATAGAGAGTATTGTATGTAGAATTTACCCTGCGGACATGCAGATACTAAAAATAAACTTTTCACGTGGAGTGGGTTACATTAATCGAGACCTTTGATATCTGAAGGGGAGACATTGAGGAACGGTATTTTTACGATTAGTTTGACAAAATAAAGTTATGTCCGATGAATGGAAGAAAGATCACCCAAAATTAAAAATTAATCTTTCATTGTTCAATATCTTATAGTTAACAGTCTGTTTATTGTAAGGGGAGCGAAATCTAAGAATGTCAAATTTATCACTATTCTACTTTGTTGACAATTCCCAAAATATAAATTCCCAACTATATATTTATTGAGGTGTGTATTCAAGTTTGCTATAGTCAACAAAAAAAAAACGGACGACACAGTGCATTTGCCCACTTTGTTCTATAACTTGTTTCTTGATTATTTTTGGCAAAACGTATAAATTAAATTAAACGATGTTTTCGAAATCTAAATCGTTATGAGCAAACTAGTTTAATAGAGTTGTGACGTTGTTATCAGCACGTCCACTATGTAGCATATAATAGATATAAATGGTATGGAAAATTTTACCATCTATTACGATGACTCAAAATTCCGAAAATAACCGAATTTTATTTTTTTAAGAAAATGTTATCTTACCACTATAAAAAATAACGCCTTTTACGTACGAGTACGTATATATAAACAGACCCGTTTAAAACTATATAAGAAATAATATGCTAATTTTATCTATCGATTAGAGTATATAAAGCTAACGAATTTTTTTATATTCATCAGTTACATTTGATAAGCTAAACATATCGAAATCTACGAAACTTTAAAATTAAGTGTCAATAAATTTTTTTTAAAAATTTAAACCAAAGTTACTAAAATCATTTATCTCAATATAATCGACATAAAGTGTATTGTCGTTACATTTACAAGTGAATCGAAATTTTTTATAAACTGACCTGTGTCAATGAAGTGTACCTATCGGATTAATCAGAGGTAATTAAATTAATTCAATCATTCATGGATACAAATTTTTTCTAATTATATATGTTTCTATTTTATTTTTGTGCAGCGATTCCAAAAATTTACAATTCAGTAAAGGTAGTCGTACCGGAAATTCTGGTAATCATTTAGAATTGTCTGTCCTCACTCTAATCCATAGTGTGCCCTAAATTGTATAATATCAAAACAATTTAAAACTTATAAAAAAAAATCAATTCAAAATGGTTTATGAACAAGTTGCAACTTTATCAATCAATGGTGGTGATAGCAGATTAATTGTTCCATCGCACAGTAGCACATTTGATAAGACGTCATTTATGCTAAATGACTCGCGCAAAACCGAGAAGGACAAATATGAAAATGAAAAATCAAAATATGGTGCTTGGGGTTCAATGTTTAAAGATCAAAAACATTTTACTGACATGCATCACTGTTAGATTTTAGTATTTTATTTAATGAGTTTTATAATAAGATTTGTAATATAAGTTTTAATAAAAATTTTTTAAAAATCATAAAATTATATATATTTTTTTTTAAATGCTGTTTTCGATTGCTAATTTACAATCGTTGACCATGAAATCTCTAATCTAGAAATGGTTTAAATAACTTTTTCTCCTTCGCCATCTGGTGTTGGTACCAAAGGTATTCAAACAAGATGATGAGGATTGAACCAGCAATACCTGTAATAATTCAAAAATAGTAATAAAGGTGCAAGAATGTAAAAAATTGTGGCTTATTTGTATAATTCAACAGGCAATCAATATTTTTGAATGGCCGAATGCTTATTAGTTGTGGTTTATAGTTCGAAAACAATCTTTCAAAAACCAGTTTTGAATTTCTAAAAATTAGCTAAAATAATCAAAACAAACTAATAAAATTTCTTTTAATATATTCAAATGAGAAGAAGTCTTAATAAGATAACTAGTTAATCGCGAAATGATTATAAAATATGCAAATTCCGGGGTTTTTGTTGGTAGGTAGATAGGTAGATTGGCGAATGATGAAAATGAATGATTTAGTTACATCAGACAAAATTAGTTATTCGATTTTTGATAAGACGATAAAATATGTAGATCAGAGGTTTTTAACCTTTTTCTAATCACTTTGTTTATCATTCAGGGTAAATAAGTGTTTAATGGAAGGTCATTAATAAAACTGGTTCGAATAAAACTGGTGAACTCCATCGATATCCAAATTAACACTCATCAGTTGATCTAGGTGTGTAGGCGTGATGTAGTTAGGTGACTCCTGTAAACAAATTAGGTTATTTGTATTAACAAAACCGGTAAGTTGGTCCTAGCGATAGTACTTTGATGCTTTGGTAAACATTTAATTTATCAGTAGGGTAAAAATTCAGATTAACTTTAAAAAAATGATATCTTTAATTTCGTTTTATTCGATAATCTTTAATTATAATCTGTATTCAAGTCAAGCTAAAGATAAACATTAATTTTACAATAATCTGTATAATATGAGGGGGTCCTTATCTAAGTACGTCAGCAAGATTGTTGGAGACTGTCTTTCTAGAAATGGTAAGACTAAGAAAATATATCATCTTAAAAATATTCACTTAGAAACAAATTGCACATGTCTAAATTTCTAAGCGATTGTCTCTAGGATAAATTATAATTCAGGAATTTCAGGAAAACACACCAAACTTTGAAGGTCTGATAATCGAAGATTAAAATTATTTTCACCAAAATCTTGTTAGAAAAAGTTTTAAGAAAACAAATGACCATGTCTGTTGTTGACCTTGTTTTAATTAATGTCGCCTTGTTGTCCGAGTAACATAATATATAGTCTATTGCGAAACGATAAGTAATTTTACAACAAAGCAACCGTTGCAAAGAGAGACACCAAAGCTCCGATACTCTTAGTCGAGTCATTTCATACGACGTGATTGCTGTCACGTTACTTCAAGTGAAAATCGATATTCCCTTAGTCGATCAAAGTGACGTGACACGAAAAATATAATTTACTATTTTTATCTAACAGCACCAATAATTTCCTACTATTTGACAGAAGATTGTTATTTACCCTACGTTTCCACCTGATATAAATCATACCATTACCATTAACATATCATAAGACTAAATTATTAAAGATGGCGTCTCGTGTGGTCAATGTACGATAAATCTGACATTTGATTGTGTTTATAAAAATTTAATAATTTTAATATATTTTTGCTTTTTATTTTTAAATTGGGTTTAAAATATCACGCATAACACAAAGTTTCAACGTAAAATCATAATGACGCCATTTTGAAAATAACGAAATGTCATAATTTTGTATACCATAAGTCTACCATCAAGTTATACCATCATGGAGTCTCCACTAGCAAACTGTTATAATATTAATGGTATAACTTGATGGTAATGGCAGGTGAAGAGACTATGTAAGGGAATAGGGGCATAAATAAATTTTTAGACCTAAAATATGATCCTTAAGGAACTTAAGTAGTAAATCTTCAACTAGTGATGGTGTAACGATAAATGTTAAAAGATTACTTCAAAAGAATTGGAATAAATACCTTTGACAAAATATTCGAAGAAGTTAAAATGCTTAGTATTATAGGATTTCAATGAACTGCATTCCGATATATAGAACAGCGTAAAAACTAATCTGACTACTATTGTCATTGACAGACTGTCTTTATAGCAGTCTCGAAGTCAAATCTGATCAAATAAATTTACGAATTTCCTTACACCGATTTATGTGGGTTTTAAACAGTAGCTGAACTTATTTACTTCCTTATTTCTCTGTTCTTCATTTCTAACATTTATTTGGTCTTGCTTCTTAATCATTGTTTATAAACTTCATAAGGACTTATACATTTTGTGTTCGTAATTTAAAATCGTCGAGCAGGCATTCAACAGTTACCATGACGTCCGCATTCTTTGGTTTATCATCTGCTTTTACAATTAGCTGTATGTCAACATGAGAAAGGCCCCGTTTCTGAAATTTAATTGCATGCACTAATGCAGTAGTGGTTCCAACGTATGTCTTCTAAAAGCTAAAGTTCGTTTTAATTTAAAAATTCGTGTCACTAAATCCGACAAAAATTTTGCTGACTGCCTTTGTTCCAAACTAACCGTAATTACAGGCCATTTTGGATTACATGTCGTTGTTATAAAGTTATCTTGTTTTCCGTACTTCCGAACAAAGGCTATTGCATCTTGGTAATTTTGTGCCATATTTCTTGGGCCTCCTTCGAATGAAGATAGAAGAATAACAGCTGTCCCAGGAAGCAAACCTTGAATTCCTCAGCTATGACCACGAAAGGACACTATAGCTGATTTACTAATAGTCCTAAATTCGGATTTAAAATATTAATCCGTTTCATTTTTCGATTATTTGGGTCATTGTTGTTAGAGTGGCAATAAATCAGTAAATCTCTCTCAAAAGAAGGTGTGTCGTCAGGGTTTCTGAAAATGGCAGCAACCTCGTTACATTGCTGAGGATTGTATCACCTCATATCGGATTTTCTTTCCTGAACATTGGTCATAGTATCCTTCAATGGTACAACACCAAAGAGTGCTGCATCATTATTACTTTCTTTTTTTACTCGCAAAAGGACTGTATTGAGACATGAAAATACTTAAATCTTTCATGAGATCAGTATTGCAATCCGAATTTAATGTACTATTAATTTTTTGATTTGCAGCCTCATCCGAGTCTAAAATATAGTTGTGCAAACTTTCGTAGATTCTAATTAGCTGGTTGTAAAGTTCCAGTCCGATAATAAATTTAAACAAAAGAAGCAATGCAGATAGTGCATGTAACTAAGATTCAAATAATTGCTGAATCTTACGGACAGCAACGAAGCGCAAGCCCAAGGGCACGCCATTGGACACATAATTTAAGGCAAGCGTTTGAAAAACAGAAGGAGGAATACCAAAAATTATAGATTGAATTGGCAGATACGAAAAGGGACAGATTAGAGGCTAGGAGATAGCAGAATTTTGGAATGGAGGAGCTTGAGATAAGCAAAAGTATAATTAAAAAATTAAAGAGGAAATCATGGAAATTGGAAGAAGAAACTGACGAGTAAAAAGTTAAGCTAAAAGAGTGAAACGTGTGGAAAGAAGATAAGAATCGAGCAGCGATTAAGAAGAAGAGAGAGCACGAAGAGAGAAGACAAATGAAAATGCAATTAGAGGACGTTGCAAGTATGCAACCTATATTCAACCCTGACAGCAACGAGGGAATGATGATGCAGGACTGGTTAGGGGCAGTGGAAGACCTGATGGAAACTTAAGAGGAAGACGAAAAAACGGTCATTAGTAAATTACTTCTTGGAAGTGGAATGCAATGGGAAAGATAGACCGATACTATTTAACAAGAGCAATCGTTAAAGGAAGCAACAACGAGTTATTACAATCGGGAATAAATCCAGGGACGGTAGTAACATGGAATGGGCTGTGGGAAAGACTGCGGTTGTTGGACCAGGCGAAGATGTCAGGCCTAAGAAGAATGGAAAAATAAAAGGTAGACCAAATACGGGCTGAGCAACGATGAATTGCTATATGTATGTGGAAAATGTAGGTCATTTGGCGAGAAACTGTAGAGGGCGAACCAAAGAAACGTGGAAGGAGTACAGTCATGAAGAATCAAAACGTAGATTGCAGGTATCGTAGGATGAGAGGGGCTGGGTGACAGTGGAGGTAGAAACAGGGAGAAATCGTTTGATCCTCAACGAACTACTAGATATTGAAAGTGCTATCAAAACTAACAAATTGGATAAGGGAAATATATTGGAAAAATTAAGGGATAAACAGGATTTAAGCGAATAAATGAGTCTAAGTTTAAGATAGGCCAAGTAGAAGCTAGAGTATATATAGAAGGAAATAAATATGAGGCTGGTTTATTGGTGGTCCCAGATGTAACATTGTCGAATGATCTTATATAGGAACGGGATTTTTTTGACGGTAATGAGGTGAGGCAGGTTGAATTAAAGGAAAAAAGTCGGAAAGTAGGACAAATAGAAAATATGGGTAAAGGGAAAAGAGTGAAACAGCTAGATATTTGTAAGATAGAAGTAGAAGAGAAAAGAGAGGAGTGGGATTTAGAAGTAGGGAAGATAGGGCAACTCGAATGATGTATTTCTGTGAGTAATTACGAAAAGTGAAGTAGTAAGATCGAAGCATTTGCAAGGTACAAAGTGACATAGTAATAGCGACAAAAACAATAGAGGAGCATAAGGTAGTATTGGATAAACTTTTGAGCGTGTTAACAGATAATAAGGTGATATTGCAGTTGAAGAAATGTAGTTGAATGCGGACACAAGTTGATTTTTTGGGATATCAAGTAAATGGATAGGGTATTGATCGGTAGAACACTACGTTGAAGCGGCGAAGAATATTCAAGACAAAAGAGGTTAGAGAGGTAGGATTAGTAAGGTACTTTAGAAATTTAACTTTTCATTTTAAGGATTGGTAAGCGCCACTTTTGATAGTAATAAAAAATAATAAGTTTGTATCGGAAAAAGAACAAGAAATTATGAAGATGAAATTATGCCAGTGTCGAGAATATTTTCACATAAAGCAGAAACATAGTTTCATACAGATGCATCAGCGGGAGGGTTTGGGGCGCTTATATTTCAGAAAGGAGGAAAGGATGAGAAAATCTACCCGGTATCGTACTATAGTATAACTAAGGTGGCACAACAAAAACTGCATGGTTTCGAGTTAGAGACATTGATAGAAAAGGAGAGAGAATGAAACATGTAGATGCGTTGAGTAGGACAAAGATATTGTTACTATAGAGGAAGTAGTAAAAGAGGACGAATTGGAAGAGGAAGAAGATAAAGAAGGATGGAAGGTGAGGTTGATGGTAACTCAGTTAAGGGATGAAAAGATATTAAGGATGAAAGAACAGATATTATTAGAGAAAACTGAGAAAACTAATTATGAAGTAAGGGAAAACATTATTTATAAAATGGACGGCAAGAGATTGAAGTTAGTGATACCGGGGAAGATTATAGGGAATTTGATTTTTCAGATGCATGATGGGATCGGACATAAGAGAGAGGAAAAGACGTGTAGATATATTAAAAGAAATTTTAACAAGAGGGAATTAGTAAAAGAGCATATAGAAGGATGTCTACCGTGTTTGAGATTCAATTAGAAATAGGGGCATAATGCCCTTATTTCTTTAACAAACGTTGTATGAATGATGATTTTAAGAAGTGGGGAGAAAATAATAACGTAAAACATGTAAAAATAGCGGTAGCCTGTCCCAGAGCAAACGAGCAGGTAGACAGATTGAATAGGACAATTGTACTAATATTAGCAAAATTAGCGGTCAAGGAGGGAGTAGACTAGTGTAAATTATTGAAACAAGTGGAATTTGCGGTAAACAATCATTTTGTTAATTGTATTCAACATTAAAATAAACGACAATGAAGCGAAACAGCACACACTAGGTTGAAACAGTTTAATTGTTCCTTATATGAATGCTTTTCCGTCCAGGAATGCTTAAAAATTTGAAAATTTGAAACCGAAAACTGGAAAGGAATATTTTCCAATTTTTCAGTTTTCGGTTTCAATAACAATAACATATACTGCGCAAAGTTAATTTTAATCGAAGTCTAAAACATGGCAACTAAGTCAAGTAATATTCCGTAATTTTCTTTGCCTTGAAATGATTAACTTCCTCAGTCTAAATTTATTTTGTCTTACACAAAAGTTTGTTGTGCTAAAACTACTTGAACTACTTTGCAAAACTTTCAAATTAACAGTTAAAAATGATTGATCTACCGATGAATGTATTAATAAGTGTTTAACACTCGACATTTGCAACAAAACAGAAATAATTGAAAACAATTTGGGTGGGTGCTAGATGAATTCCTTATATAGAAATGAGATAGCTTTTGAGATATCTCAAAAGTTTCTCCCGATTTATCGAGTGATATTTAAAATTAAATCATGCGCCTAGTAATCATCACAACTAGATCGAACATTTCGAAAACTATACCTCCTGACAGTCAAACTGACTCTGCACAGAACAATAGAGTGTCACAGAAATGATTGTGCATTAAACAAATAAAATCATCTTACCTAGCAACAAAACGAGAAAACATCCTTGCATATCGTCTATGTTCACGGTATGATTGGTAATTTCGTTCGTCAACTTGTATTGCGTACACCGATCTTTTTTCGGTAAATATTTATTCAACCACCGTTGAATAAATCCCATCTGATGCATACGTTTTATTTCACCATTGATCAAATTCAAATACGAACTTTTTCGTGGCATTAATATTGAAATTTGTTCGTCGAGTAAATCTTCCGGTGCTATAACAAAATCACATCGATTCGTCTCGATATATTCTTTTTTCATAATAAATTGTAAATTTTGCTTCCACTCGAATATAATGTGTTTGCCCTGGCGTACCATGTCAATTATTTCGGCTGTTTCACCATCATACGATATTGCTTGCTCGTACAAATGTTTATGTTTCGCTAAATCCGTTTCTTTTAAATATTCTTCAAGAAATGTACCAGTCTTGATGCCCCATGTTATTGAATTTTGATGACGTAAAATTTGATTTACGGTTGTTATTGGTCGTTCGATTTTCGGGAATGTTAGATAGGCGACTAAATTACCACAATATGTCGTAACCACAATAATTACTACTAACCACCAAGTACCTATTATTAATCGACCACTATCGGCTCGTGGCAAATGTAAACCACCTTGTTGCAATAGTGCTCCATAAACATACCAAAAACAATTATTTATGGTATTCAATCCACCTTTTTGACTAAGACCGTGATGATCGTAGTACGGACTTAATCGATGCACGATATAAAGTAAAGGACTCATTAGCACGATTGACCCAGCTAAACAAAACCATGTCGAGCCCGCAAAAGGTGAAAGAAATAAAAAAATTCGACTTAACTCTTTCGGACGCGATACTATAAACGTATACGTTTGAATACTTATAGGTATGGTGAAGTTTAATATTTGCTTGTAACGTTCATTTACGGTTGAAGCGACTGCGGCTAGAATTACTTTATTACTTCCGACAATATTTAAAATCTCGGTTGGAATAGTCGTTGAAGGCAGATAAATACTTGAAATGTTACTGCCAAAATTTTCTGATTCATTCCCATAATTTAAATTGTTCGTTTGAATCACATGAAGTTTGTACGTAAAATTAAGTTTTCTACTCAGCTCGTTTAATATATCGAATGTTAATCCTTGGGCATTTTCCATACCAGACTCGTTGTAGGTAATTATTTGCCATGGAGGATTCTGGAATATATATATATATTTTTAAATTAACATTTCACCGTAGTTTAAATTAACATCTTACGTGGTAGGTCACAATATGAAGTAACTTTTGTCGAAATCCATGTTTTGCATGTGGGAATATTGCATCGACCATACTAAATCCATTTACTGGTTTCCAATCGCCTACTTGTAATAGCATTGTTTCTGTTTTACGCACGGCTGTACTTTGTAAATCATCTTCATTGTTTAAAAATTGGGAATCGTATATGTTACCCCAAACTTCGCCCGCTTGCATACGCCAAGTTGTACAATTATTACATTTCGATGTCGTTTGTAGATGATCGATAATAAATTTTAAAATGTTTTTACGTTTTTCATGCTTCGTCGGTCGAATCGCTTCCCATTCTTCATCCGAAATTTGACCATAAATTGATTGTTCCTCTTTAATCATACGCGACAGTCCAAGTACAAAAGCTTGTAACACTTCACCAACATGACATTTTATGCCGCTTACACAATTCCTCCCGTTATACGTTAAATTGTAGGCGAACGCAATATTATCACCTTCACTAATTAATGTTTTCACTGAACTGATATTATTTTGATTGTAGTTGGTGTCCGACACGATATACAACCATTTACTAAAGGTATTTACCATCTCTAAATCTTTGACCGTTTCCATAATATTTTCCATTGTGTTTGTGGTGACGATCGCAATAAAATTGGTTCCAATAAATCGGGTCGGTAGTCCTAATAAAGTTTTACGTAAAGTTTTTCTACGTTCCCATTCGAGAATATGAGCCTTTAGCTTATAAATTGATAGTGACATTGGTTTTACTGAACCATCAGGCGATTCCGTTGAAAGTGCAATTACAGCTCGACTTATCATATCACGATCGAATGTGTCATCATGCAATACTATAGCTGATTTCCAATCAAGTTCATCAGTTGATTTAATATCCATTAGAACTTGAGGTAATTCTTGACCCGCCGTCATAACTGGTATCATAATTGATTCGGATATCGGTAGCCGTGGACAATGCGGATCCGTTAACGCAATAACCAATATATTTTCTTGTCTTGCCTTTTTAAATATCTTCCATGTGTCCTTACAATTGGTGATACTAAGAATTGAAGTAAAATCTGAAAAATTATATAATTAATCGAAACCGATTAATCCATTTCCACGATATCAGTTCATCAACAGCTTTACCTTTTTTAAAATCAATCATCGTCCACGAATAGTAGCTTACGTAGAGGCCACCGTTTTTCAAATTCTCACGTAAAACGCGCTCCATCACAATTTTAATTTCGCCTAATGTACTTTCGTAGGCCGTATCCAAATATTCTCGATCTAATAGTATGGCAATTGAAGCGTTTGCCATTAGCAGCGACGGAAAATCATCACATTGTACCGGAACAAAATAAATCGACGAATATAAAGACAGAATATAGTAGACCACCTTGATGTGATTTCCGTGTAACATTTTTAACAGAAATGAATGAAATTGAAAAAAAAATTGATGCTTTTATATAAGCACAAGGTGAACTGGGTAATTGGTTGGTAAAAAAAATAAAAAATTATAAATCGGAAAATCGTATTTATTTGATAATTGATATCGATTTTGAAAATTAATTTCCAATTTACTTTCGATTAAAATCCACGAATACTTTAATTATTGATGGCTAGTTCATTTCAAACAGGTGTTTTCAAATGAATAGATATATATATATATATATATATATATATATATATATATATATATATATATATATATATATATATATATATATATATCATATATTTTACAACGTCATATAACACGGGCTCAAGCCTCTACCTCCATCGAAGAAGAGGGTTGATACTATCAGTGCCAATTTTTTTGCAAAGAAATGTGTCGACTGCACAATTATTATTGTGGATGAATGGTTCTTTGCCTGCGTAAAGGTTTCATGTGTTACAATGTTCTCTGTTACAATCGTGCACCTATAGTCACTCAAAAGAACTAATGACTAAATTTCCAAATGATGTGAAAAAGGGCATGAAACTATTGCTCGATAGTGTGCTTCGTTTATGTTGGTTCTGCACTTAGTGCTTGATCAGGATGAAAGAATTTCATTTTACATCGATTAAAAGTGTTGTCATGGCGGAGTAGACTCTCAATAATACAACGATTGCATTTTCAACGACTCCTACAACACTGGAGGATTCTGTAGTTACAGGTCATAGTTCTCAGTTGAATCTTAATACACAAGATTTAGCTCCTGACTCAGAGGCAATATCAGTCTAAACATCAATGGCATCAAATTATACAACATCGACAAACTCTACTTCTAAAGCTTCACATGTAGCACCAAATTTGTCAAATATGAAATTTCGAAAACCACTGCCGAAATTTCAACGAAAATTGTTGTTGATGTCGTTGACCACATCAACGACATCAACAACATTTACACAGCATCCGTTAAGTTCTCAGACTTCTCACTTATTAAATTCATCAATTGCAACACTATTCCAATATCCTCACAGTTAAAGCATCATAGGCTCTAATCGAACATTTAAAAGTCGCATAGCTCCTCGAAGATGGCTTTTCGTGAGTCGAATTGATAAATCGATCGCAAACCAACAGTTTGAAATTTTTTTTAAATTAATAATACGACTTGATAAAGCTGTGTGCGTTACAATTTCACAGAATCTACAGCATGGCCAAGTGAATGACTAAACATCTTTTCATGTTAGTCTGTCTGAAGAGCAATTTCTAACCGCATTGCATTCCACAATGTGGCCAAATGGTTTTTTTGGTAATGGAATTCGAACGGAGACATCGTCGCCAAAATTGTCGGAATCTGACGTTAGATCATACACGCCAGAATTTAAAACTCGACTGTTTACTTCGAATCCAACGATTTCAGAAGTTCCAAAGATTTCAACAGAAGACATAAATTATGCTTTAAATAATTTAGTAATGAATGCCGTCCTGACAACATACCTGCTTTGGTATTAAAGGATAATCAAGCTTTAAAATTACCGCATTCTGCTTGATATTCAATCAATCTCTAAGATTGGGATTTTCGCAGATATGGAAAACTACTAGAATAACACCGATTTTCAAAGCCGGAGATACAAGCAATGTTTTATGTTACAGAGATCATTGATATCTTCAATTCCTAAATTATTTGAACTCGTTGTATGCAACAATTTTAAAGCGCTCGTCTCGTGACACAACACAAAGTCAAAGGTTTTATGCCTAAGAAATCGACATCAACCAACCTTGTTGAGTTCACTATAGTAGTAGCATCAAAGAAATTAAAAATCATAAGCAAGTTAATGTTGTGTATACAGATTTCAGTAAAGCATTCGACTCTATCAGTCAACGCAAAGCACTGAAAAGATTATACAAATTTGGATTTTCACAAAACTTTGTCTTATGGTTTGACTCATACTTGAGCGACCGTTTCCAATATATTGAAATTGAAAATAAAAAATAAAAACGTATTAAAGCGACTTCTGGGGTGCCACAAGGCTCTCACATTGTTCCTTGGATCTTTACTATTTTCATCAACAGTATTACCGAAGTTATCCAACACTCCAAGGAACTAATAGTCGCGGATGACATTAAAATATATAAATCAGTTAAAAGTATTAACGACACCTACCAACTACAAGAAGATGTCAATATAGTTTTGTGAAATGGAGCGCTTCCCATTTACTTGAACATCAGCAAGTGTAAGATGTAGCAAGTGTAAGATGTCAGTAAATCTAAGATGATGTCATCGGAAAGTAATTCCTATAATTATAATTCAACTATCGTATTAATGCCATTCAGCTACAAAGATCAGCTGAAATTATGGACTTAGGAGTTACTTTTACTGAAAATATGTCTTTCACAAAGTATATTGACTTATGTGTAGCTAAAACCAATTCCATGCTTGGATTCATCATATTTATGAGATAAACGCAAATAAGATCTTGAACTATGCATATGATCGATCGCAACTCGAGTTGCAGTCACTGTTTGGTGTCCTTTCTATCTACGATATCCGAAAAATTATTTTGTAATTTTATTTAAACTAACATTTAATATAAAGACACGTCTATTCACGACGATGAATGACAAGAAAAAGCGAAAAATGTATATGAAGTAGGTGACAATTAAAATTAATTGTACATTCCAATACTCCTCCTCAATTCATTTTAATTTGAATTGTTAATTTAATCCACATGTTTTCCTGATATTCATCAATCTATATCCAGGTAGTGGTTTGCTTAACATGTCTGCGAGTATATCTTCAGTTGGACAATATTCACAAATTATATCGTTCAGCATGATCCTTGACGAAATGGGATTTAATGTCAACATGTTTTGAACGATCATTGCACTTTTCTTCTTCGATTTTTGTTAGACAACTTTGACTATCTTTATAAATTACAGTTGGTTCGCAGCACCGTATTCCATAATTAGATAGTATACGACGTAACCATAATGCTTCTTTGCACGATTCTGATAGTGTAATAAATTCTGCTTCAGTTGATGATAGGGCGACACATGTTTGTTTCTTGCATCTCCAGCTTATAACTCCAGCAAATAATTTGAAGATATGTCCACTATTGGATCCTTACCGTCTTCAGCCCAATTTGCATCAGCATAATCGATGAGTGTTGTTTTGTCTTCTTCTTTTCCCAGCTGCAATTTCAAGTTTGACGTTCCTTTTAAATACGTTATGATTCTTTTTTACCTCGTTCCAATCTTCTCTAGTAGGTGCAGTTACTTTTTGCGCTAGTATTGAAACGCTCGCTGATATATCTGACTGATATATAGAGTAAACAGCCAATTGCCTTTTGATATAGCTTATTATCTGGAAGCAATTCGTTTTCATTTCCTTTTCCATATGAAACATTCAATAGAAATTCTGATACTTTTGCATCGTATAATCCGAATTCAGATACCACATTTAAAATGTATGCAGTTTGATTAATAGTGTAACTTCCAGTTATTAAATCTCGCTCAATTTGTAATCCAAGGTAATTTTTGATTTCGCTAAGATTTTGAATTTCAAATTAATAAGTTTTCACATTCTTTGATTGTATTTATGTTGTCACTAGCAATGATTATATCATCAACATAAATTAATATATAACATACTGTTTGATTTTTAGTTTTTTTTATATATAAACCTTGTTGATTTGTGCTTTGTGTTAAACCTGAGTCAATTAATGTATTATGAAGCACCACATTCCAAATTCTAGCCGATTGTTTGAGTCCATAAAATCTTCTCCTCAAGAAGCAAACTTTGTCACTATTCCTGTTGGTTATTTCGTGTAAACTGTTTCGTTCAAATCTCCGTTTAAAAATGCTGTCTTAGCATCAAAAAGAAGGATTTTCATTTTATTTTTAGTTGCAACGGATAATAAGATCCTGCATGTTGTTTGTCTTGCGACTGGAGCAATAACTCGATCATAATCAGTTCCGTATTTTTGGCTAAAACCTTGAGCCACCAGTCTTTATATTGTGTAATTGTTCCTGTTGTTAATTTTATAAACCCATTTGTTACCTATTGCTTTCCCGTCCTTCGGTAAGTCCACTAATTCCCATGTTGAAATTTTCATTATTGAATTATATTCAGCACCCATTTCTTGTAGCCATTTATTTTTTTCTTTGGATTTAATAGTGCTGTTGTATGAAACTGGAGTAAAATCTTAATTATCTCATTTCATTTATTAATCTTTTCGGTGATAAATTGTTGAAGTCTGCTGTTTATACTCTTTCAGTAGTGTCCTCACCTGAATCAAACTTTATGTCAAAAATTGCTATTGATTCATTGCTGCTTTGAGTATTTATCGGTTTATTAATAACTTGTTCAGCCTTTAAATTTCACATTTTTGTTGAATTCCAATTATCGTCTTTGTTGATAAATATAACGTCTCTATTTATAATTACTTTTCCTCTGGATGAAACAAAACATCTGTATGCCTTTGATTGCATATCATACACAAATTGAATTCGACGATGTTCATCTAGTATTTTAACAAAGCATTTAGCTCCAAAAGCTTTAAAATTTTGTAAATTACGTTTGTTTCCAAGCCATTCTTCGTATGGTGTCTTCAGTAAATTTCTTGCTGGTAATCGGTTTTGAACAAAATTAGACATGGTAACGGCTGCCCCCAAAACTTATTTTTCACTAATTATCATACATCTCGCTATTTCAATAAGTGTACGATTTTTCCTTTCAGCTACACCATTTTGTTGTGAACTATATGGTGCAATTCTTTGTATTTGAACTTCTTGAATTAAAAAAAATTAAAAATTTTTACTGATAAATTCACCACCTCTGTTCGATCTAAGGCATTTTATTTTTCGATCAAATAAATTTGTTACCATAGCGAAATATTCTTTAAATTTGTCAAAAGTTTCTGATTTTACTTTTAATAAATATATCACTGTATATTTCGAAGAATAATCAATAAATGTAAAAATATATTTCTTCCCAAATGGTGTGATCGTTTGCATCCACAAACATCAGTATGTATTAGTTCCAAAACAGATTTTGTATTATGATCAGACTACCTTGGAAATTTAATTCTGGTCATTTTTCCTTCGAGGCAGATTTCACAATTTTCTAAAGAGTTGCACTCCTTCGTACATTTTCCAATTTGAATTCCATTTACAAAACCGCTGTCTGCCAATGTTTTGATTATTTCAATGACACTATGGCCTAAAATTCCGTGCCATTTATGTTTACATTGAGTTGAACTGTTGTCTGTTAAATACACTTTGTTTGGAAGTCGTAGTTTATATAGAATTCCATGTAAATCACCAACTGCGATTTGTTTTCTACTTTATGATATTATTTCACATTTGACACCTTCGAATGAAATTGTCATTCCTTTCTCTGTTTATTTTTTAACTGAAATTATATTAATGGCAATCCCTGGAATATATAGCGCCCCAGAAATGTTCACAATTGATTTTATATTCTTGTCGTTCAGAATTTTCAAATTAATTGTGCCTTTTCCTTTTGATGTCATCTTCTGACCATTTGCTACAGTTTTTTGTTCTTTATGGTTTAGATCAAAATTAATAAATTTGTTTTAATTACCAATTGACACGTAGGACCTGAATCCACTATCAATTCATCTAAATTAGATGAAGACATGAACAAAATTCTTCTTCGGTTGAATCGTTCGTTAAATTAACTTGTGCAATGGTTTTTTCGTATGTTTTAAGTATTCTCTGCATTTATTCTTTATTACAATGATGACACTTTATATTTCTGTTTGAATTTTTCTTAAAATTCGTTTCAATTTTCAATGCCACTTCTTCATTACTTGTTCTGTTTTTGCACCGTTTATATTCCTCAATCAACTGTGATTTAACTAATAAATCTATAGTTAATTCGTTCTTTTAACGTATATGCAAAGCTGTAATTGAAAAACAGCTTTGGATATACGTTAAAAGGACTTGGTTAAAAGCTTTGGATATACGTTCAAAGCTATGATAGCTTAGTGGAAGTGAACCCAAAAAGTCACACATTGAAAGAATTCTGGCTTAATTTCAGTACATAAAGCCATTAATTTTTAAAATAAATCGGTTATTTTCATAATATGTGCTTCAATATCACTTCCTTTGGAACGCTTAATTTCCCGTAAAATATAAACTAAATTTTCTGGAGTGTCTCGTCCATGTATTTGTTTTAATGTTTGTGTATTTCGAATGTGTTAAATTTGACTGTTTTCAACTGACAATGCAATTTTAGCATGAGGCTTTTCATCATTGCGATCCTATGTATCGATTGCGCTTTGTTGAACTGTCGATGATAATACTGGCTTATTTTCAATAATGCACTTCCAAATTCCTTTTTTCTTCCACATGTTGTAATTCCCTCCATTAAGTTTAGTAATTACATATTTTGCCTCAGTTGATGCCATCATAAACGTTTGGTTATGTATGTATAATACGCCGGTCGGAACAAAATTCTCAAAATTGAAATAATAACCTATTGAAATATTATGTGGATGATTATTGTATGGATAATAAAGCCGATGATTTGAGATTCTTTTGTAATTTTATTTAAAGCAACATTTAATATAAAGACACGTTTATTCACGTCGATGAACGACAAGGAAGAAGCATGTATATGAAGTAGGTTACAATTAAAATTAATTGTATGCACATGAAGTAGGTTACAATTAAAATTAATTGTACATTCTAATAAACGACAATGGGTCTTCGAGGTAGCTACCTAGTAATACAAATCTGATTTGTTTGCCGCAGCATCAGTTTGTGAAAGGACCAGGAGACAAGAGATCAATACGATATTCGAATCCCGTTAACAGGTGGATGCAAAATGGATGGCGCTGAACACAACTATTAACTTTTCTACATAATCCGTAGGTCGAACCATCTTATACACCAGCACAGGTTGGTTCGAGCTTTGCAAGGTTCAGACGGGTTATTAAAGGTAACCAGAAGGCCGCTTCCTTGATGTTAATTTTAGGTTTTATAAGTTGTGGCACAAGTAAGTAGTTTTAATTTTTTGTTTGTAACATATTTCGTTACCGTTTCGTTATTCGTTATCATTTTGTGTTTTCTCATTATTTAAATAAGACTAATGACTTTTGCAAAAATTCTTAACTTTAAATATTAGTGTTTATTAGGGTTATAAGAATGTTTTTGTATTATACGAATTATTATATCGCGGAGCTGAAGAATTTAATTTAAAAAATAAAACAAAATTATATAATTTCATTTGAAACTTCTAAATATACTTTGCTTTATTTATTCTTTTAAAATTTATATTAAAACATAACAAAATAAAATGTTTAAAATTGACAAATTCATATTTAAGGAAACAATATAGAATCTATTAAGAATATATAATATTATATATCAAATCTGAAACTTAGATTTTTTTTACAATTTAAATATAATTTATATAAAATACTATATTAATTTGAATAAGTCGCATGCGGTGTAACAGAAGAACGAACATGATTGTGTTCCAGATACATAACTACATATTTATGTTAATTGTACGCCAAGTGATACGTAAATAAATGATTATCTGTCTGTTTTATTAAATTCGATTAAATTAATGTGATTTTCGAGTCTTGGCACTTACAAGATCTTTATGAGTACTAACAGATAAGTGAACTTAATCAGTTAAGAGTTCCGAACGCATTCCTAATTTAAAAATGTATGTTGTGCTTTTTAAGTGTCACTTTCAAAGTTTCAAAATGTGTGTAAGAGTGTATTTGTGTGTATATTATTATAACTATCAGCTATGTTTCGGGAAATTGAACAGGTATTTATTATTTTAAAATAATTAAAACTATTATATATTATTATATAGTATTATTTATGTACTTTTTTATTTCGGAAGACCCGAAGAATTATTATACACCGTGTGAATAACAAGTTAATCATTTTAAATGATTAAATTTGTATTCGAAATCAAACTAAACGTTTATAATTTATGATAGTTAATTAAACATAATTTATCAAACTATTTATCAAATATTTTACTTAAAATGTCTAACACTCAACGGACCATCACAATGGCTTAATGGTCGTGATGATATATGTTGGCTAGATGTTCGCGTTTCACTATGATGTGAACTATGAGGACGCGGTATTGATATACCTAGATGTTCTTTTAATAAAATACCATTTTTTTTCTTATTTTGAAAATGTTGTGTCAAACTATTTTCCGACATGGTACTATGGCTTCGTGTCGTTAAAAACATTTCGTTTAATTTTGGAATTGTTCGGACCGATAATGTACTCTCCTCACTACTTTGTGAACTAATTGTTAAACCATTATCGTTCGAAAAATTAAACGCATTAAAATGTGGTGAACGTGGCCACGAAGTAGGTGGTGGTGAACGTATCATATGTTCTTGTACTTCAGGTAGTGTGAACGGATCCGATTCTAACTCTGAAGTAAATTCCTAAAAACAAAAAAGTTTATAGAGATAATATTATAAGTCAAATATATTTTTTTTAGCATATTATGAAGGTATAAATTTACCTCCGACATTAGTATTGCATCATCTGAGACGGAATCATCAATTGTATCCACTAAACTTTCTCGACTAGCTAATACCTTCTGCAAAATTAATAAACACAATGATTTTTATGAATTTAGAACTAATGTCAATATATTTTAACCTGTATAAATGGATTATCCTGTCGTGACAGTCTTAAAGCTTGCATATCTTGATCAATATCCCTACACCGGCCAGGTGTTAAATTTAATGTTGCTATGGATGGAGATGACGCATTCGGTGCACCCATTGGAGTACAATTATAGCTTATAACTAAAAATGTCAAATAGAATAAAACAAAATATTATAACAGTGAATTAGATAAATTTGTATTGCTTCATATAGTATTGTTACCAATGAAAAATTTTGATTTTAAACCTACACAAAAAAAAAAGATTTTCTTTGGAAAACCTTCCAATCCCAAACATTTTATTTAAATGCTTGTTTGTCTTTCATACAAAATTTGCGAATAAATTATTATTTGTTTTTCATGGTATTTTTTCCACTTGACAATACTGAGTACAATTTTCTACGGCGTCTCCTTGTCTTAAAAATAGATCAGGCACAAAAGTTCTAGGCAATGATTATAATTTTGTTACTGCAATGGAAACCACACTAGGACTTTTTTGCTATTAATTGTAAAGGTGTTTAAATTGTAATAAGTATGTATCTTTTTTAATCCACTTGGGAACATGGACACACCCTCGTAAGGCGTCCCGAAGTCAAATTGAACTTCATGTTCAAATTGATGTGTTAATTTCTAAAGGAAGATCTCGGTTTATCCAAGATGTGATCTCTTATCGGTCGGCTGCCAAATTCGTAATCAGTAATTATCAATTAGTTGCAAAGCTAAGATGGCTGTTTTCGTACAAGTCAGTGTTCTCAGAAAACGAACCTTACGTTTCAACTGTGAAGGCCTGATAAACGAATATAAGAAAGTACAATATACGAATCTTGTCAGCAGTAGCAATATGAGAACCAATTACCGTTTAGATGATGTGAAAACATCGCGTTTATGTAAAATGACAGTAATGCAGCCACAATGTTGTGTTAACGTTGAGAACAAGCTAACAGGAATTTTTGCAATTTTCTATAGTGCACAGCAAGGAGATGCTCTGCCCCCGCTACTTTTTAATTTCATGTTACAATTTATCTTTGGTAAAAGTGAAACACTTCAGGACCATATCTTGTACCGTCAGTCCAACCAGATTATGGAGCATGTAGATGATATCTGTACAATTGGACTGAATGGCAATGTCGTTAAAAAACTACTGGTTTTAGAGACCAAAACGCAATGGACTTTAGTAGTGGCATAATATAAATACATATAGTACTACCATCATAAGAAAAAAACAGTTTACCCATTGATGTTCCAGATGTCGGGTCGATAGAATATCGTCAACATTTATAATAAATATATGACATTTAGGCTATTATGCATATACAAATATTTTGAGTATGTTAAAACGATACCAGTAGCGACATCTAGCACGTCAATTGCGCGTCCTGCCACTGATAGCCGTGGTTTGTATGCCTTAGGTCCATTGCTAAAGTCTAAATATCTTGAAAAATACCGACAAGCTGAAATTATACAAGATACTAATCAAACCCCATGCATGGGTGAGAGAGTTGGACCCTGACGAATGATAATGAGAGATGGATAATGAATTCGAGAGAAGAATATCATGCGTATGATGGCAGAAACGCGACGAGGAAGACAGTTACCGAGTTTCATTCAACCACGAGATCAGGAATTGTCGTTCATGAAATAAAAGGATCGCGAGTACTACGACCCCAGGAACTAATCGAGTGAGTTACAGAATTATTGCGAATTAGGGTTTTAATGCAAAGGTAACTTTGCTAAAAATTTGCAATAAGGCGTGGAAAGAAGACAGAGGGATACCCATACCCAAAAGAAAAACTGACATCGAAATCTGGCAACAAATTACAGACGAATATGTATATATGTCGAATGTGTTCATGGAATTGGTGAGTGGTTAATAGAAGAAAAATTATTGACGTTTCGTCACAACACTCTGTTAACGAATGTTTGAAAAAGCGTGTGTGGTAAGTAAGATAGGAAAATAAATTGTGTTGGTATTTTTGTACATTAAAATATGATTTTGTGGTTCCAGGGAAACTATGTCAGGTTCTTTTGAATTTGGGTTACTCTGGGAAAATTTGAGAATGGGTATATTATTTTATGAATGCACGTAAACTAATTGTGAGTGAAAGTGAGGGTTGGAGGGAAATGTGAGCATTGGACTCCCGCAAAGAACTAAAATACTAATACACCAATACTCTGTTAAATCGACACGAGCTTGATTTATGGATTAAAGTCAGAATACTAAGTTAATCCTCAGTTTGCAAATGACCATAATGGGTAAAGGCCCAAACATAGAAACGACTTATGATCGAGCTCAGGTGTGTGTGGATTAGGAATCTGCGTGTTAATACGAGAAAATGTTGTTGTATAATAAGCTGGATCAATCAAAGTTTACATTTTAAAGCGCACATGGAGAAATTAACTGATGATTACCCGACAACTATGATCCCCTGTTGGAGTGAACCTGTATTCGTGCGTCGTCGATTGTCTTGTAATGGCATAAACAGAAGGCATAGGGTAAAACTAAAAAAAATTAGGCACTACAATGATTCCAACAATGGTACGAGTGAGATTGAATATAGGAAATTAAAAGAAATATCTGCAGAAAGGTCATTTGAGGGAAATAAATGTGAGTGGTACTTTCATGATTGTAGAGGACATTGAACCATTTCTTCTACAAGTACAGCAAATTTGAGCAAAGTAGAGCAGATTTCAATATTTTTATAAATGTAAGGACATTGACTGAAATGCCGGTACAAATGCTTTATACCGTTGGGATATAAAATTTAAAGCAAAACATTTAAAGCAAAATATTACATCTTTCAACCCCGTAAAAATCACAAAAATATCGAAACGTTCGAAAATATCGAAGTTTCTCAATTAGACAGGGCAAAATAACGTGGTGTTTGCTAAACAGATTTTTTTCTGAATTATGAAAGATATGTAAGTACATAGAAACTTTAAAATGAGATTTATTCGTCACGAGCTTAATTCGTCAAGTTTCAATTTTGCAATAATGTATCTGATCAGAAAAGAAGGCAACAATTTTAAGGTTTATTCTATTTAAGCTATCTGACAACGAGGATAGTTACCAATAGAACATCAGGAAAGCAGACTTGATATTTTACTGATAATCAATATGAATTTTTCGTAGAGGTCCATTCTAATGACATAGAAGATTTGGCTAGGAGCAAGCCGAAGTTTAACACGTTATCTTTTTGAGACATGTTGAAATTCAAATTCAATGAAGAAGAAACTTACATTTTCTCTATATTTTCTCTATGAAGAAGTACAAATGAGGTTCTTTGTTTAAATATTAATTTTCTTTTTGCATTCTATTCTGGGCCCGAAACACGAACAACATTTCAAACGCCTTCTCTATTAACGGTTTCTTACACCGTTACCAGCCAAATTTAAAACACGTATATACAGATTAACTTTTATTATTTATCTGCATACTACATGTGTCAAAAAAGAATAATGAATGATTAAAGTGTTCACTTTAAGTGATTAAAGTTCCACACATTCTTTTGTTCTATCTTCTGTTTGACGGTTAGTAATTTAGCTGGCGCATTGTCATGTTCTTTGAAAACATATACATTTTTTGACTTTATTCGAAATTACAAAATAATTTGTAAAACATTTAGAAGTATACATTCTAGGATGATAAGATGACAACATGACAACTTAGCAACAAAAGGCATGACAACCATATTAAGAAAGAGCTCTGTATACTAAAATGAAGCATTATAGGACGAATCAAATGTATTGAACTGTAAATTTTGTGGAAAATTTTTTTTTAATGAAGATGAATGAATTTTAAATGGAAGTAAATTAGTGATACTGAGAATGCCTTCAAATCTAGTCAAACTACCAGCACTTTTAGCCACAGCAGCCAAAGGAAGATTCGTCATCCTCTTACTTGAAATAAAAATAAAATCTAATATAATATAGTAATATTCATTAATTGAAACGTCTACTTAAATGTCTGAGACCGACCCTACACCTGTTTAAGCCTCTTAAATCGTATGATTGCTATTTTAACTGAAATAAGGCATAAAGAAATTTAAAAACAGGGATTTTTTTGACTTTTAAAAATCAGGACATCACCAGAACCATTATTTTGGTGTCAAAAAGAATGAGAATAATGAAAACAAGATAATCATACTTAAATTTTTGAAATGTACACTAATTAAAGTCCAACAACATTTAAACTCGTAAATGTCGATTTCGGTGGGCTTCTTCATAGCTATAATCCTACTAATCGTTCTTGCCTTAAGGTCGACCCTAATACTTTTGCAATTTTGAAAACAATGGAAAAAAGAGTACCGTGTGTTGATAAAACATTGTTTTTTAACGGGAGAAACACCGTTCAAGGTCAGCAATGACATGAAAAGGCACTTGTCGGTTGCATACTAATTTCAAACGTGGTCGTTCAGACACAAATAATGTAGAACGTTCAGAATGTGGATTTTGGTCCCAAACTGAGAAATGAGGCATGTAAAATTCACTTGAGTTACACTTACTATAGATGTACAGTTTTATTAGTTACAGAAAATAGACCACTTCATGACAGGCAAAATAAAAGTTTCATATCTAGCACGTCACTTAAATAAATAAACATGTCTCAGTTTGCAACCAAAATCCACATTTTGGATGTCAAAATAAAGAAGTGACTCCCGAAAACATTAAACAAGTCCTCAAAATTGTGATGAAAAGATCAACAGTTAAAAGTGCGTGAGATAGCTGAGATCATATAGCGTGTTCAGTATTTTGCATAAAAATTTGGCCATAAAAAAGTGTTTTCCAAATGGATGTCGCGTTTGATCACAATGGAACAAAACAAACAACGCATCGAAGATTCAAACGAGGTTTAGTGAAAATAAAAATATTTTTTTTACTTTGGTGTCTGATAATGGCCGAGCATATAAGCACTGGAAATAGGTCAGGACATTAAAATCGAAGATGGCTGATAATAAACTGCGCTACTTGTCAAATACAACTTGAAAAAGTGCTAAATTTTAATAAAATGTTTCCACTTAAACAACCACACAAATCTATCTGAAGATACTTATCGGATCTAGGTTGATAGCCCAAACTAGTCCAAAGAATACGTTTAATTCTAATGACATTATGGCATTTTTCACTTCCGGGCAGTCTATGTTTGTTAGCAATAACTTGCCATCACCTAATCAGACTCATTAAAATATTGTTGGGGAGTTAAGTTTCCAAGGTGTAATATGATAGTGAGGCATTTCCACTTATAGCATTAAGTTATGTGCTATTGGGATCGATGGTATTTGTCCTAAATAATTCCTATTCAAGAACTGAGCTTGAATAGGAATTATTTAGGACAAATACCATTCTGAGAGCTGTATCATCCAAAGTGAATATTATAGCGAACCTGGCCTCATAGATGGTCCTCTAGATTATTAATAAATTAATACCATAGCCCATATTTGAAATTAAGGTTTCTTCCTTGACGTTTCTTCCACTTAAGAGCCGTATTTTACCGTTTTTTACCGATAAGATTCTTACGCAATGAGGAATTAATCCTGTTAGAAAATATAAGAAGGTACCTCTCCTTAATTATAGTGGGCTATGCATGTTTGTAGTTAATCATATTAAAATTAATAATGTTCTGAAAATTATATAGATGGTAAGAAGAGATGAGTGTAGTGTATTTCCATAGTTATTGCCAAGCAACCTTAGAACCTGGGATCAATTTAAAATTATATAAATATTTAAAAGGAAGGCGTTGTAATATAAACCCCGTTTCAACTTAACGATATAGTGAAGATCCTTATCAAAATAATTCACAAAATATAATAATAATACATGGCTTACCAGATGGTTCCGATCTAGCCCTATGGTTCATTTCACGATCAAACATTAGATCATCGATTTCCAAAACTTTCTTTCGCCTCAATAAATTTGTTAAAAATAAAAATGGTTTTTTCTTAGTATTACAATTATTTCCCGAATTACCATTATTATTTGTTTTATTGTTATTGTTATTATTATTGATATTATTAAATTGGGATGGGGAACTTGAAGCTGGCATAACAAATTATTGATAAGTGTAGGTGGTACTGTTAACTTCTAAACAACTGTCTTACATTTATTTTTTCTTTTTTAATGATTTAATTTATAATATTTATAATATATTTATTTTTTTCGTATGAGATCACAATAATTACACAAAATTATTTTTAATTTTCCAATAAATCAATCATTTTTCATTAACTAATTTTATTGTATTGTAACACCCTAAAAGCTCAAAAATTGAATTTATCAAATTTTACTATTCTATTAATATAAATTATATTGAAACACTGTATTAACAATTTAAAATAGTAAAATATAAGTAATTATTTTGTAGGTAATGAAATTGTTTAAATTATTAAAATAAAAACAAAACACGAAACTGTTTAAAGAAAAACTTGATGGATATAAAAATGAGTTTATAATAAAATTGCCTAGTTGACAGGCGCTAAAATTATACATATTCGTAATATTTTATACCATTTAATACTGTAGCTTCCAATGTTACAAAATAGAGAGCGTTACTGTCTGGCGTGTATATGGTATGTATATTCCATGAATCAATTATTGTACATTTGAGAATAGGTCTTTAAAGGCCCAGTATCGAAACACTAATATGGCCCTTCGAATCATTTCGTGATTGAAGAGAAAAAGCAGCTGTTACACACACCCATATAATAACTGGTCAGCTTGACAACTGACATTTTTATCTGGAACCTACTGTAAAGCAACGTTTAGCCTTGTGAAACATGATGGTCTTCACTATTAGGCTATCCAATTTTTTGACGCGACTAATTCTTATATGTTAGGAGAAGGGGCTTTCTTATCTTGGGTGGTATTATTTTTTTGTTTTGGTGATATTTTTGATCGAACTCTGTTAATATTTGGAACTGTTGCCTTTAGTTTTCACTAGTTCTTCTCGAATGTAGAGATAATTCTGCAGTCAATAGAGGCAGTATCCAGCTTTTGCTTCCGTAGGTAAGCACCGGTTATATGTTAGTGCTTTAGATTTTTCAGATTTTCTAAGGAGTCTTATCTTCGGAATTGTTATTGTTAAGACTTGTTTTCATTTCTTTGGCATACTTGTATTCCATTCTTCTGAATTTCTGCCAATAGTGGAGTTGAGACTTCTGCTGATTTAGATCATCTGCTTATTCTGTGAATGTCTGGCACTGGCAAAGCAAATTGTTTCTAAGATAGTGATAAACTTGGTTTTTAGCGCAATCTAGCAGATTCTAGTCAAAAAAATAATAATAATAAGCGGTTTTAGGGGCCATTATCGTATCAACAATCAAACTCAATGGGTTTCGAGCTATATCCTCGTTTTGTTCTTCTCAGCGACCTCTGCACCTGCTAAAACGCTGCTCTTCTCTCAGATATCGCTGCATCATCCGTTAAGGATTAGCCCGTAGAACATGACCAGAAACAACTGATTGACAGCTTGGCTAGTTGCATGCGTAAACGTAACTTACACATACGGTTATCGACTGCTTTGAAATTCAAAACAGCCTTTTTCACCTGGGGCCTCAAGAGAAAACACAAGACCTAGATTGTCGAAGTCATCTCATCATCTGTTTTTGGCCATCGTAGTTTTTGGAGAATAACGCATCCCTCTAACGATACTCGTTTATTGAACATTGAACATTGAACATAGGTTGCACTTAAAAGAGTAACCGCTTGGGTCTAACAAATTTAATTTGTCGTCCCCTACAATAAGCTATATGATGCTGTGGTGGAATTCTAAGGTAACGTGCTGGTTTAAAAGCTGAATACAAGGCATATATGACCAATACTTCAAAAAACTTGTGAATTAGGCATCAGGTCAAATGGTATAGCTTTAAGACCCTCAAATAATTTGGCCTCTTCTCTTTAGGGGCTCGAACCTGCACTACTTTCCAATCATATTAAAAACCGCCACAAATATTTCACCTCAAATTTAATGGTTATTGTTTCCATCTATAGTGTAGTACGTAAACTATTCGATAAACGTCACTCATAAAGTCAAATGTCATTATATTTTCTTGTCAAAAAATTTCACATTTTTATCTAATTTTGTAACAAATTAACCAAAACAAATTCGAATTAATAAAATGGTGCTAAGGAAACGTAATGCAAGCCAAGCACTTGATAAACTTCATAAAGGTGTAGTGCTAACATGCATAGGACTAACCTCATATGGACTATATTTACTGGGATGGAGAGTTCACCGCTACTTTACAGTAATCCGTCCGGCAAAACAGGAAGCTGAATTAAAAATGATCCAAGCCAAAGATGATGATAAAGCGCCAACATTAAGAACCTAAAAACACTGTATTCAAAATAATTGTAGATAAATTAAATACATAATTTCTAAAAGTAAAATAAACTATCTTGTTTTTTTTTAATTTTTCTCCTTTATTTTATAAATTAAAATATTTATTATATAAAAAATGTTAATAATTACATTGTTTTTATTTATTTTACTTTAATTTTTTATTATTCGTAATGCTCTTAAGAAATGCCGTTAATATATTATTATATGTATGGGGATAAATTTGATTAATGCTGTAATGATTGTGTCTGATGGTAAAAAATCAATAGTCAACATATTTTTAAATAGAAATTTCATCAGTTCACTTTTAAATTATTATCGTCTCAGAAGAAAGTGTGTCACGTTTATTTTGTTTTAAACTTAAAATTTACGAAAACTAATAAATCGTTTTATCGGCAAAGCTAATAAAAAATTAATTTAACAAAATTTATATTACTAATTTTTAAAAAGTCTATTCTTTTTAAAATTATGTTACTTCTTTTACTTAATACGTTTTCTCGTCATGCACGATGTTATATAAGAAATGTTCAAAATTAATTAAATTAAATTAAATTAAAAAAAAAAAAAAAAACAGAAAAAATACAAATTTGTTAATTTATAAATGCTAAAAACATAAAATAAAAATATAAATATATGATTTTCATTATTATATTTAATTTTAACATAATATTTTATCTTTTCTCATTTTTTTAATCAAAAAATACTTTCAATATATCAATCCTTTTTCTTTTTTTTTTTAAATATATATCCTATACATATTCTAAATATTATAATTTTTTTATTTTTTTTTGCTTATAATTTACAATAATCATTTTCCATTTTATATTTTTTACTTTTCATTTTAAATTGTGATTATTTTTAATTATATATAAACTTTTATATTAACAGTACAATGAACGGAAAACTATATATTATGTAGTAAGTTTCCTTTTTCTTAAACAAATTTTTAAAGCGTGAAAAACTAAAGAAAAGTTCACAATATAAAAACTACGCTCTTAAAAATATTGTTTTACGATTTTAAATTTAGAAAACACATTTTAAAAACCATAATTTCTTTTTTAAATAAATCAAACTATTTTATGTAGTTGTGTATATTGCACTGTTAATCAAAAATGTATATATGAAATGTTTTTTTTTTTTTTTTATGTAAGATTTTTGGAATATTTTCATTCTTGTGTAATATTTTATCTTGCTTTTTAAAAGATTTTACATCTTTTCTTTCTTGGTAATTCTGGTGGTTCTAGTGCGGCTAAAATCGCTTCATCAAATACATTTTTTAATCCTTTCTAAAATATTCCGTAAAAAAAAATAATGTATGATTACGTTTTAATATTTTAATATATTTATCGTAATTCGTACCTGTGTCAAAGCTGAGCACTCGACATATTTTACGGCTTTTAATTCCTTTGCTAATTTTTCACCTTGTTCATTTGTAATTGGCTTTTGTTTATTTTTAGCCAATTTCTCTAATGTACTATTATCATCCCGTAAATCAATTTGTGTTCCAACTAGTAAAAATGGTGTTTTTAAACAATGATGTGTTATTTCGGGTACCCATTTCTCCTTTACATTTTCGAATGAACTAGGGCTTACAACCGAAAAACACACAAGAAATACATCAGTTTGTGGATATGATAATGGTCTCAAACGATCATAATCTTCCTGGCCTAAAAATCAATAAAACAAAATAAATGATGTTAAGTAGAGTAGACTTTGTCACTTCTAAATAATAGGCTGTTAAATTTTCATTAAATCATTAATCACTATAATTTAAAACAAATTTTTGAGAAATATACGTAGTCCGAACTGTCAGTTTAGTCAGATAAAAATGATGGCAATTCAGAGTGTTATCAATTTATTAGTACTAATAAAATTGTTTATCTTAACAATTGGCGTGTATTAGTCATATTGATAATAATATTTATGGCTTGTGATCTTTACGCTATTCATCTAATGCTATAATTAAAAACAATATCAAAACATCAAAAGGTATCACTATCCATTTTTCTGAATTCGAACAACCGGTTTCGTCAATACCCTTTAATCATATTATAGAGGTAGCCATTACACTACACTATACTTACCAGCAGTATCAAATAATCCTAGTGTATACGGTTCTCCGCCAATCATAACTGTCACCGCATAATTATCGAATACGGTTGGAACATATTCTGATGGAAATTTATTTGTTGTGTATGAAATAAGAAGGCATGTTTTACCAACAGCACCATCGCCAACAACAACACATTTTATAGTCTGCATTTTTATTTTTTTATTTTGTTGTCTTTTACTACAACACCCAATATATTCTAAAACAAAAAATATAATATATTGATTATACGAAATATGCACTCAATTAAAATAACTATATGAATTAATAATACACCAAATAATTTTTTTTTTATCTATTCTAAACTCAAAGTTTACTTTAAATCAGCCATTTTGTAGTAAAAAAAAAATATAAAAAATTTGTATGATAACTTCAAAGCCAACCAAATTTTTAACATCGCAATTTTATGTGTTGTCTTTTTATGAAAAATTATATTACATTTTAATTCGATTTACTTACAATAATTTAAAAAGAAAGAAAACCACTAACTTTATCGATTTGTTTAGCTTTTATTTGTTTATTATTTTTATATAAAAATTAAACTTAAAATAAAAATAAAATAAAACAAAAAATTTTGGGTTGGGCAGGAAAGATATCACTTTTATGACACAACTTAAAAAAATACTACAACCATATTTATCTTTAATTTTACAAATACATTTATATAAATTACGTCTGATTTTGTGTACCGACACGAAAATGCAGATGAATGATAGAAAATTAAACATGCGTTAAGAAATTGACATGTAATGGGGCCAATAAACAAATTGAAAAATTTTTCGATATCGAACTGTATAATCGATTAGGTTAATTTTTCAGAAATTGAACCAAACGATAACCATTTCTATTACTGGTCCGTCAGAGTTCTACTCTTATATCTATAAATGCCAACAGGCTTCATCGGCACTTTGACTCAAAACAAGGCATCTCTTTGTCCGTGCTCTAAAAGTAAACTTAAATTACTTATTTTAGATGGCGGTCAATGAGAAAACAAGTATGTTGGAAAACACCCGTATTTATGAAAAAATACAATTATGAAAAATATTCGATATTAGAAAAATTCATTAATCGAATTTATTACACAGTGTGTTTAGGGTGTAAAAGATTCGATACCCTCTAAACGTTGTACCACAAAATTGATACAGGAAATGATAAAACTTTCGTAATTCGCTGTTAAAGATGCAAAACTGATATCTACATTTCACACTCCTTGTTAATAATTTAAACAATTAAACGATTTATTTACTATTCGGTCCCAAGACTTTAGTAGAGATAAATTTGGTAATCATTGTGTTGGGTTTCATTTTGGCCGCCTAGTAAAAAATGCAGTTTTTAATCTCAAAGCAGTCAATAGTCGTAGGAGTAAGCCACGTTTCCCAAGCCAATTCAAAGGTAAAGACTTTATTTATAACAATTTGGATGATCTGATGGGCATGGGATAAAGAATGGTCAATAATGATGGTTTGAGCTACAAAATTCGTAGTCACTCAACAAAAATTAGTCACTGCAAACTACGAGAGCAGTTTTCGTACAAGTCAGGAATCATAAGGTAAACGTACCTTACTTTTCATCTGTGAAGGTCTAATAAACGAAAAATTGAGACAATCTGAACGCTTTATAGGAGCTATTGAAAACTTCTTTGTAGAAGAGCCCTGTGCGAATTAAACGAAAACGCGTGAATGGTACAAAGCTGAAGTTCTATAATTTCAACAATTCAGCATGGCCATTTGGAAAGAGGTTTAAAATTAAGGAATGTAGACTAAAGAGAAACCGATCTGGTTGATTGCATTAATTTCGATCTCTTGATATTCGGAGAGGATACATTGTACAACTATCTTTTCGATTAGTATGGCAAAGCGAAGTCAAATGATCAAGTTTCTTTTCTGAGGATAATTCTTACTAGATATTAGACACATAGCTTATATAACAATGTGTGCGTCTGTAAAATTACTGGAATAGATCCACTTGTGTAGTTCCCAGCTTTTTCTGTTCCCAAAATCATTGAGTCCATAACAAAATTGGTCTTAGAGACCAAGCAGCAATGGATTTTAATAGTGTGAGCACACATTTTAAGGAGTGAAGGGTTTTCGCTACCTCGAACTGGTTGCCATTAGGTTCATAGAGAACATCTTCTTCTGGTTGTCTAGAACAGTAAGGCAAACAAGTTTAGGATCAAAATTGATGGAGACAAATTATTGATTCGGTGTTAGCCAGCAATATCCTGTAAAAACAACAAGTAAATATGGCTACTCGTGGTTGAGAAGAATTGGGCTACTTCGTCTAGAACACTACGATAGACCCATATTGTTAATGCCATTTCCGGATTTGTATTGACTCATTGAAGGGAAAAAATAATTACACGAAACGTTTATTTTAATAAATTTAATCAAAAAATTCTTTAATTTGGTTCTGTATTAGAATTTCTTTGATTTCGAATAAGTCTATTTGCCTGTTTTCGCGATTTATCTTTGCACGTGACGAAATATTTCCTCATAAAATTTATTGTTGTTTCTTTTGGTGCGTACGTAAACTTTTGATTTATAAGATCTAAAAATAAAAATATTAATTATGTGAAATTTAAATAAATTCGAAAACGAAAATTCTTAAATTGTACCTAGCAAAATTGATATTAACTTAAAATCTTTAATACAACGATTGTGATTGAGGCCAAACCATGAAAACGATCTAGCCACTTCCTCGGTCATTATCGATTGAAATGCTGATCTTACAAATTTTGGTAGCTCATAGTCTTGAATGTTTTTAAAATGATTGACCATATAATTTTCGTAATATACATTTTCTAGGACTTTTTTGTCCAAATTTTCTAGGTCTTCGACACTAGAACATGGTAATTTGATTACAAGCTGTTTGTTTACTGGTTTGAGTAGTTTTGGTAATTCAGTGACGTCGTTAGTTGCACCGCTATCAGATTCATTATTTATGTTTGATTCATTTTTGACTATTGCAATATCTTTCATAATTTGAAATTGATTGTCTAAAATTAACTGGCATGTTTCTTTTAAATGTTTTAATTCGGCTCTTAAGCTTACGGTGTCCGTGTCAGCGTCACCTGTGGCATATGAATGATCGTGTAAAGTTTCAACATCCGCTGTAAATATGAAAAATATATTAAATATTGAATTTTTAGAAAATATTGGTTTAGGTAAGATTTTTACCTGTAACAAATTCTGGCTCTGCTCGTTTTTTACAACGAACCGATTTCTTAGACATTATCCCTCTATATATTTGTAATCAATCAAAGAAACAAGGTATCGAATATGTTATTTTGGCTTTATTTCTATAGTTTTGGCTTTTTTTTGTTAAAACTGACAACAATGTCCTTGTATGAGGAATGACAGAAGTAATCAAAACAGTAACCACATTTGGAACATCAAATTTACATGGCGGTATTGGGGAAACCATAGGGTGTATCTTTTTAGTTCATAAATTCAGCAAAAATAACCATCATGTGGATGTGACTAGAGAATATGTCGAATAGAATAACGGAATACATTGGCGATTGGAAATAGAAAATAGCGCCTCTCACGGGCACTAGCCATACCAAATATCATATATAAAAATCTGACTGCCTCTGTGTTTTCAGTACTAATTGTAATTTGCAAGTAAAAGTAAGTATACAATTTTTAAATGAAAATTAAACGTTAGAAATATATAACTAGGGCCGTTGAAAAAATAAATGTGTAAATTATTAATAAATAACTTTTGTTATGTGGTTTTGTAACCATATCAACAAGAAAATCTTTAACCAATGCTACCTATTTTTGCGTGTTACGTTCATTGTAGGATTAAAAAATGCATTAAAAAACTATAGCCGTATTTTACTTGGCGAACAAATTGGAATTCAGTTTTATTCTAATAAAGAGGGGTTTTCAAATTAAAATTAATACAACAAAAAATAATATGTTTAATAAAAAATAAATATCGCATTCGTATGTCATATCGAACACGTATTAAACTTACACGTATACACATATACACATTAAACTTAGGTTAGGTAAGGTTAGTTTAAGGTGGCCATCCTAATGAATGTGGCAAAGACACAATTGGTTCGTAGCCTTACCACAACAATTATATTCTCCACTCAATACCAACTGGAACCATTTCGAGCTTCTAACGAAGCAGTTGATATCCCTAACACTCATCCTACTGAGGTCTGACAGGTCACACAGAAGGCGAGCTCTCAGGAACTTTAGCCTGTACCGAGCCAGGCTGGGACAGGTGCAGAGCAGATGTAGTATAGTCTCCTCATCCCTACAACTTCTACAGTAATCATGTGCGAGAACACCTAGTATACTTGCATGCTTACCAATGAGATAGTGTCCAGTGATGACACTTGTAAATATAATTATATTGCATGGATATTAGTTGGTTAGACCTGATTAAGTCTAGAGCAGGCCAAACTTGCTGAGTTCAATACATAAGGCACAATCTATCTATTAATTGTGATTTTATACGCTTCTTCCTTAAGGAAAAAGCTGCTTAAGGAGCAGTTTACACAAAGCAAATGTTACTTCTGTATCAGCGTTGCATGATAAGAAATGACAGGAAATATCCTGTCGAGTGATTCCATCGGCTTTAGTATTCCGCGTTATATTGAAATGCCCTGGCACTCATGTAAGCTGAATGTTGAACTGTTCTCCCGTCTCGTTGAGAGATGACAGACAGTTCTGGGCTACTTTTGACGGGACAAACCTGATTGTAGTATGCATTATACTTATTAAAATACAAATTAATCATTAAACTCTTTTTAGTATTTTAAATAGCATTTAAAATGCAGTTAAAAAAATTAAATGTATACTGTCTCAAAAATCCTGTCAAATTCGAAAAGTTCTTGCTATTAAAAAATCGATCTTTTGTTGGATGCGTTTCGAAATTTTAGCGATACCATTTCTATGTGGTTGTTGGTTCATTGGGTTTTTTTGTTTTGTGGTTTCGTTGTTGATAAAACCACTACTTGAAGAGTACACAGAATATTCTATATAATCATTGATAACAGTAACAATGGCACAAAAAGTTTCAGTAAAAGGTTACGATGAATTCGTACAATATTTAAACGGTTTATCATCACAAGAGGGCTTAAATATTCTATTTAGTTCCGATTGGTGTCCAGATTGCATCATTGCACAACCTGTTATTGACAAATACTTGAAAAATTTACCAGCTGAGACCAAGTTGTTGTATGTCAATGTTGGTGATCGGCCCACGTATGTACCATAGATTATTTTGATTTTTTAAAAAGATTTTACGCTATACATTACATTTTAGGTGGAAGGATAACAAGAACCCATTTAGAACAGACAAACGAACTCATTTGACTGTAATTCCTACACTGATAAAGTGGAAGCAACCACAAAGATTGGAAATGGAACAGTGCTCGGATTCTGGTTTATTAGATTTATTTTTCCATGACGATGAATAATAGTCGGATAATCTTTAAAATAAAGTATAAAACTAAATAAAGATGATTCTTATCCAAGATATTTGCGTATTTCTAAAGAATCCGCCCATTAACCAATTTAGTTCCATTTTGGTATACGCTTGTTTAAAGTTTGTGCGGGATATTATGCGGGAGCACTCTCGTCATTCAAACACTTGGAACACAATAAAAAACACAAATATTTTGCAATTAAGTTAATTTCTAGGTTTTTGAACTACTTTAAAAAAATTTGGAAAAAGTATTAACTATCTTAAGTTTTAACAAGCCGACCCATTATTTCATTACGGTATTTTAGCCACCAATTTATTAATAAATAATCACAAATCACATATAAAATCTTAGAAACAATTTCTATTAATCCCTTATCTCAAATCCTTCATACTTTCTTGGTTTCATAGTTTCAATAGTGATTTTAGTAAATTGTACATTATCAATGGTACTGCCTGGACTACCGGTTTTTTCAAGCCATTCTTTCATTAAGGCCATTTTTTCTAAGTTCCCTTCAATTTCACCTTGAACCGTACCCTTTTCGGTATTCCTACACCATCCTGATATATCTAATTCAGTTGCTTTATCTTTTGTACATTTCCGAAAAAATACACCTAAAAAATTGTACAATTTATTTTACTAGTTTTACACTAAAATTATAAATAAAACAAATAACCTTGAACTCTGCCATATACTTGAAACGAACAAGACATTGTTTTGCCGCTAGCCACTGCTCTTGCCATTTCGAAAAAATAGTTGAGATTTTAATTTTAATTATTTTTGTAATTTGAGCAGCCGCTACTCATCCATGCTTTTGTTTTGACAGATCGAGAAAAAAAAATTGTAAGGAGAACGTCGTAGCAAGCGGATTTAAAATTATGATTACATGTATATTTTTAACATCAATATTTTTTAATCGGTAAACGCTGAACAACAATAAATTATATACGCATGTGTGTCGGTTTATTTACATTTAATTTTACCAACACACGCAAGCTAATCTTGGCTTATCAATTTTTTGACGTAAACAGATTAAATAGTTTCAAACTTGCCGTTTTGCAAAATTTCTAGTTTTTTATATTCGAAATATTTGTATAATAATGTCTTTAATTAGAAATCAATTAATTCGTAAAATATTAAAATCACAGTTACGGGTAAATATATAAATTTGACTTAAGGTCTAATGTTCGTACAAATTTAATTGCTCGTAATTTGTTTAATGGTTTTTCAAGGTCTTGTCTACAGTTACAAGTGCTCACCAAAGTGTTACGAATGCGGATAGTGATGTTGAAACATATTTTCCAGGTGCGCGTGCGCCATGGACTTATAAAGCAAATCTAAATCTACCCACTGTCGACGATATTTCGACGGTTATACCTATTTATCGAGTGATCGACGATAATGGGGTGGTTTTACATCCGGAAGAAGATCCCAATTTAAGCCAAGAAATGGTTTCGAAAATGTTCCGTGATATGGTGTTGCTAAATACGATGGATAAAATTTTATACGAATCTCAACGTCAAGGTAGGATTTCATTTTATATGACAAATTTTGGCGAAGAGGCTAGTCATATTGGTAGCGCAGCTGGATTATTACCAAACGATATTGTTTATTCGCAATATCGTGAAGCTGGTGTTCTAGTGTGGAGAGGATTCACAATATCAGATTTTATAAATCAATGTTTTGGTAATAAAGAGGATTTGGGTAAAGGTCGCCAGATGCCAGTTCATTATGGAAGTAAAAAATTAAATTTTGTTACTATTTCAAGTACATTGGGTAAGGCGAAATGATTCAATTGTAAAAGTACGGATATAAACTTTTTTTTTTGCACAGCTACTCAAATATCTCAAGCAGCGGGTGCGGCATATGCGCTAAAACTTAAACCTAACAATACAACTTGTACTATTGCATATTTTGGCGAAGGAGCCGCCTCAGAAGGTGATGCACATGCTGCATTTAATTTTGCAGCCACCCTTAATTGCCCTGTTATATTTTTTTGTCGAAATAACGGTTTTGCTATATCGACACCATCCTCCGAACAGTATAAGGGCGATGGGATTGCAGGCCGAGCATCTGGTTATGGTATGGCAGCTTTACGAGTTGATGGAACTGATATGTTCGCTGTATACAATGGTATAAAAGCAGCTCGTGAATATATCCTTAAAAACAATAAGCCGATTATTTTTGAAGCAATGACCTATCGAGTTGGACATCATTCGACGTCCGATGATAGTACAGCATATCGGCCGGCTGAAGAAATTGAAGTTTGGAATACACAAAAGCATCCGATTACAAAATTAAAAAATTATATGATAAACAAGAATTGGTTTAATGAAGACGAAGAAAATGCATATGTTAAATCGGTGCGAAAACAAATATTGTCTCAAATAAACCTATCGGAGAAAATTCAAAAGCACGATTGGCGTGAAATGTTCAATGATGTATATTACGAGATGCCAGAAAACTTGAAAGAGCAAATAAATGAGATGGAACAGCATCTAGATAAGTATAAGGAACATTATCCATTAAAAGATTTTCAATCTTAAAACATAATTTCTAAGAAGTAACACTTTGTGGTGATCGGAATGTGCATTTATAATTTTTAAGATTTTTCCCAAGATTTGAAATAAATATATATATGTTATTAAAATGTTTTGTTGGTGGTTTTGCAAATGAAATAGGTAAGTCCTGATTTTAAGGCAACTTAAAGTCTTCGAAACAAACTAAAGGTTCAAATACTGCCACGTAATTTATTTTTCGTTACATATTTTTTTTTTACATTAAATATTGTTAGAATTAAAATAAATATATGTCAATTAAAAATAAATTATCTTTTCGCCGTCTCAGAATCATTCCACATATCAATTGTAGAATAATCGATCTCAAAATCACTCATTTTTACTTCAGTAGCCTCCTTATATGGTTCTAAAGAATGTTCAACAAAAACTGTATCATCTAAATTAGGTGATGTTTCAATTTGTTGCTTTGTTAAAGCATCTACAGGAATATCAAAATGTTCTTCAGATTTGATTTGATTTACAATTTTGTCGTCCATTTTATGAGCTTCAAGTTCTTCTAATTTATGGTTTTCTGCAAAATTACGATGCTTTGTTATTTTTTTTTCGCGGATTTGCAATCGAGCCTATTTATTGTGCGAGTCAATTCAAAACGTTAAAATCATTTTGGTATTAGATTAACGAAGTTAAACTCACCTTAAGTTCCATTTCCGATTGAAATTTGAATATTTTCTTTATTGAACACACAAATAAGATTATCGATCCAAATATAATTACTACTGAAAGTAAAAGAAATAACACTACATCCCAGTTTGCGGCTGTATTACTTATTGCATCGGCGAATTTTTGTAAGTGACCAAATGCTCCATTATCTATACCAACGAATTGTTCGGAAACAATGTATGTTTGGTTTTCGATTGCCTTTAGTTGCATTTTGAACAATATTTTGAATTCTGAAAGTGTTAATATATAGTATACATAGTATAGTTTTTAAAAGATTTACAATTTTAAGACAGTTTGATTGCAGTTCAATGATTCCGATGCTCTGTTCAACTTTTACTTTAAACACCTTTGAGTTCAATGAATGTGAATTGAAGTATCTTAAAGAACACGTTAATATCTGGTGACTAATAAGATAATCATAGATAATATGTACACAATTCTGCGAACTATATGATAATAGTTACAACTATTTTAAAACTATACCGTCATCTATAAAAATCAGGCAAAAGCGAACCCATGCAATAATTTTTATAAATAATTGTTCAATAATTTACCAAAAGTTGTAGATCCTCAAAGTATATAAACTATTTGAATAGAACTTTAAAATAGTTTTAGTCCATTAAAAATAAATCGATAGGAAATTTGCTCCCTCAATAGCTCGAAATTTCAATACAAACTAAAATTAAATCATCTGAATAACTTCAAAACTTATCACGTCAGTCTAAAAACAGATTTTACATTAATTCTATTTTTTTATTTTTTTTTTGAAATTATATTCCCATATTCCATATATGTATCTAAATATGATGATAAGCTTCTGTTAAAATTATCCACATTTCCGATTTATAGTTGCGATCGATGATCTGCAATTATGCATGTTTCGAATGTATCTCAACAGTTTGCAAATATTATGATTTATCTGTGTTGATCATATAAGTAATAATATTGTATTAAAATGGCCTTTGGGCCCTGTGCTAATATAATTATGCCTGCGGGGAAGGGGGACTTAATACCTCCAAAATTAAGCCTGACCTTTACTTGAATCGTTCATCTACACATTTAATATATCTCTATTGCTGAAATATTGCCATATGACATGACAGCAGCAAACCATTGATCACAGGAAATGACTGAACTAATCCAAGTAACCGCACAACACGGAACGCAGAGATTTTAAAACAGCAACACTCTGAGTTCTACTTTTAAGCATGCTAAATCAGTTATTTGGCCACTATGGTTGGAGGGGGGTCACAGGAGAACCGCCAAGCAAATTTGTTGACGAAAAAAGCGCGATTGGTGGAAGGCTCAAGTCTTAAAGGCACAACAAATCACCAATGATTGTAGTTCTCGTAGCTACTTTTAAGAAGTCACCGAACTGCAGCATTTGAAAGCTGTCAAATACAGACTGTAGGGATGTCAATAGCATCAATTGAATTAATTTTGGTCTATTCATATTCGGAGGGGATACTTTGTGGAACTATCTTTTCGACCTTGTTCGATTAGTATGGCAAAACAAAGTTATGCCTGATACAAGTCGTACAAATTGATGGCTTACATAATATGGCAGAAAATCATTCCTCTGGCGGAGGAAATTGTAGGTTTGTAAAAACCAAAAGTTTAATTGTAAATCAAGGAGGATTTCGTCCGAATCGCTCAGTCACTGATCAAGTTTTTTTCGTTGAGGATGATTCTTTCTAAATATTACAAAACATCTCGTGATGTGCAGGTGTTCTTGGATTCCCAACAAGCCTATGACTTAGTCCATCGGGATAGCTTATGGTTTGCTATGCGATGTCTGGGAAGACCTGACAAATATGTACGTTTATGTAAAATGACCATAAAGCAGTCATAATGATGCGTCAAAGTTGTGAACAAGTTTTCAGAAATTTTTGCTCTGGGATACGGCAAGAAGATGCAGTGTAATTGGATTGAATGGTAACGGTGTCAGAAAACTACTGGATCCACTTGTACTATTCTTAGTTTCCGTTGGTCTAAAAATCAATTAGTTCAAAACAAAATATATGATGACTGGTTTTAGAGACCAAGAAGCAATGGATTTTAGTAGTGGTGACTACACATTTGAAGGAGTGACAAGTTGCCGATACCTCGGGTGCCTTGTCACACATGAGAATTGTGTGGAAAGGGTATTAAAGCATGTCTTGTCGCTGGCAACTGTGCTTTGTATGCTTTACGCCCGCTGCTAAAGAAAATACTTTGCAAATGCCGACATGCTGAAGTTGTATAAGTTGGTGATAAAACCAACTGATGACGACATTTACTGAGTTTTATACAACCACGAGATCACGAATTTAAAAAAAAAACCTTATGAAATAAAAATATTGCGAAGTTCGCTGGCTCGGCCACGTTCTGCTAGCCGCATCTAAGTGGATGGTGTAGCAATCTCTGAGAAGGAGAGCCACCATTTGGCAGGCGCACAGATAACTGTGAACAAACTTTTGAATAGAACAAACACCAAAATGAAGTATTTTTTGTTAAGAAAACGATTAAGTGTAGCCTAAACGTGGGCATACTTTATATATCCAACGTGAAGTTTATTTTTAACATCGATTAAATTATGGTAATAGCTACTGCGAATCAAGTAACATATTCATCGAAATGCTCCAATTTATAATGTTCATAGGAATGAAACCACCAGTAAGAACAACGATGGAACTAAACTGAAGAAGCTTACATCAAAACTACTTCGGACTTACTCGGCTACACGGAATACAATCGTAAAACTTGAAAGTGATGATTTATGAAAAAAAAAAAAAATTAAAAAAGCTCGTCAATTTAAGTTACTTATGTAACAGAAAAATACGGCAGAATGAAATGCATGAAGATAAGACCCATCAAGTAAAGAAGATGGTGAGAAATGATCGAACAAATATGTGGAGGACATCTTCAAAACTGCCGAGGGGGCCTTCTCATTGGCAAAATTAGCCACAAGTCAAAATTGGCAAAAGGTCGCTGGCAAAATTACAAATATAATATCTATAAGAGATGTTGCTGGTCAAGTCTTAACAACGACAAAGCACAGTTAAAGAGATGGAGGGAGTATTTCGAAGAACACGTCATCAACAGCAGCGAAAATCTTTGATCCTTAGTTAGCATTAATAACGAAGCTATAGCAAACCAAGCTTCCCATCTATTAACGAAATGAGAAGTAAAAGGTCTTATATAGAAGCTAAATAACAATATTGCTGCTAGAACAGATAGCATAATCACCGAAATATTCAAAGGCAATACTTCTACAACTGAATGTCCATCAACACCATTAATACAATAAGTTTGGAATTAGTATATCACAAAAATGGAAAGATGGCTTGACAATTAAGATCCCTAATATCCTCGTAACGTATCCTCACCACTACAATAATAATACACGGCGCGCAATGATAATCTTTGACAGAATCTCACCTGCAATCAATGCGAAATTAAGAAACGAACAAGCTGGCTTCAGTACTGGGAAGAATTTGCACTGATCACATAAACTTACTCCAAATCATCACTGAACAATCCAATGAATTAAAATTCAGTATACCTGTTTTTCTTTGATTTCGAACGCGCATTTGCCACGATAAATAGGAACGCAATAAGGCAGATATTTTGGAAAATGGGCATCCCAAAGAAATTAATTGAACTAATACAAAAAATGTATCGGGATGCTGGAAACCCAGTTTAAGACGAGGACAACCAAAATGAAACATACTACAATACTCGAGGAGTAAGGCAAGGATGCATACTCTCGCTAATGGTGTTCCTGATCGTATTGGATAGTGTAAATTTGATAACTCATCATCTAGCGGCATTCAATGGTGATTAACCGGTAAACTCAATGAACTGGCTTACGCAGAAGATATAATATTCTTGCTCACACACAAACACTCAGCTATGCTGCAAAAACTGCAATAGCTGTCAGATCTAGCTAACGAAGTTGGTTTAAAGATAACCATCAGGAAAACTAAGACGAACTCAGATTATCAGGAATACCTCTGTCCTGTCTTGCAAGGTCAAAAACATACGAAAAAGATCATACAGCAAACTACAGGTGTTCGTAAATAAGTGCGTTCGACGAATGATGAAGTGCTTTTGGCCGTACACCATAACAAACATCGAACTGCACAGAATTACAAAGCGGTTTGACATTGAGACCGAAATAAAGAAACAGAAATGAAGATGGATTATGACCAATTGATTTATCCACTAAGGAAACATCTATGATATAACATAAGGATGGTAAATGGAACATCGGAAGACAATCAATAATTATGGAGAAGAACTATGCTAGCAGGAGCAAACTTGATAAATCATAGGTGCGTAATGAAAGCAGCAGCTCCGAAAAGAGTTTGAAAGTCCAACCTAGCAGACCCGAATCAAAAAGAGTACTTCTGATCAGCCTACTCATAAAAGACGAGATAAGGATTAAATCAAAAACTACTGTACACACAAACAAGTACAAGTTATTAATTTTTTTAAATGCAGTTTATTTCATATAAATTTACAGTGCAATCATTAAAATAATCTTATATAACAAAAATATACATAGTACTAGCAATTAAACTTACCTCTTATTTAAAATTAATCTCTGTGTAATCTGTCGAACCATATATTTGCAAAAAAATACAATTTATGTTCTATCACGATACAATTTCTCCGACACAACGGCTCCCATTTCTGAATTATTGCGTAAAAAAATCTTCCTCAATTTTATCGAGCACGAAACAAAAAGTCCCACAAATAGTATGATACCCAAAAACCATAAGATCATATCAATTTTTGTGGAATCATTCAAATCGAATAGCTTTTTGGTGTTACCTTCCTGATTTTGATATGAAAATGAGTTAATCGCACTTGTTGGAAATTTAATGTTGCCTATAAATTATAGTTGTATGATATATGTAAAATATTTTATTTTATTTTATTAAAACTAAATTACCGCATAGTGCCGGATAGATAATATTACATTGGGTTCTGTAATCATTACACCGGGAACATGGTGTACCGACATCGATAGCCGATTGCGTTGTTTTATTATCTGAATTATGTAAACAACGTAATAAGTATGCAACATGATTTGTTGTTTCGTCATACCATTTTCCAATTCCGCAACCAACACTATGAATTGACGCATCTGTATACAGTGAATTCGTATCGGGTCCGATTGTATTTCTGCAATTAAAAACGATAACAATAACGATTCATTATAGGAAATCGCATGATTTTATTTTACAATTTCATAAATGTTAATTTTATGCCAACATGCACTTAATCGACGAGGGGGTTTGATGAGAAAATAATTAATGTTGTGTTATGATTGCTGTATACTGCACCGTAGAGTTATTAGAGTAGCTAGTTGTTCTATATATGGCTGTTTTGCATGTCCAAATGTACTATCGAGGTTTTATTTGCATGTCTTTTTTATCAAACAAGGTGGAATTAGTGACAAAATAAATCAATATATAGTATAGTGACGAGATCTATTACACATTATAGTTTTTACTGGAATTTTTTATTTCACTGGGATTAAAAATACGAGTATGTATATAGTATGTAGATAGTTCATCAATTTTGTAATTATTTATAAAATATTTTAAGTTAGTTGATAATACACATAAAATAGTTAACTCATATGACTTAGTCACACTCGTCATAATTCTGTTAAATCAGTTCAGTCTAGACAAGCCGTATATTCACTTTCTTAAATTGAGTGACTAGACAATACTATACCTTCACAATATTTAAAATGCATGAAACCACATATAATGACTAAGCATATAAGCCATCACTAGACTGGATCATCGAAATATGTTGAAGGCTTTTGGTTTTATTTTCGCCCTTTTTAATGACATATGTGTAATGCCACTTGATGTTTTTATCAGTGCATAGCCAATCCATCTTCACTTCGGTTTTCTATCATTTGTTTTAATGTTTGTCTGTTTGTCGCGTTCAATTTATTTTAAAACTAATGCATTACAAACTTTGTGTAGCACGTTAATTAATGTTTTGGTTGTTTGTTGCTTTGCTGAAGCATTTTCCACATTTATTCATTATTTAAGATACTGTCAGTGTTTATGCCAGTACAGGCGAGCTGGAGCAGCGCAATGTCCAGATGGATATTCAAAGCGAACCTGTAATCAGGCATCCTCGTTTTGGCTGACGACGCCGTAAAATATGACGTTATATTAATCACGCAAGAGTTCGAAGAGCTTTGCCCTCAGAAAAGATTATATAGATTGGAAAAAAGTAAATGATGAAAATATGCATTTGTTGGTTTGGAGTAATTGATGAAACTCCTTAACTCCCCATGTTAAAACAAGGCTCATCATATAACAAGGGTGGTCCGAGACGTACCCGCCCGACTTATAGTTAGCATAGTTGTTGTTTGAAAACAATGCATATGGTAGAAAGTACCAACCTTATAAAGATTAACTTTAATATTTGACGACGCCATGTTGTTTAGTATTTGTTTGACAGCCATCAATATAATGAACGCTCTAAGAGAATTTGTTAATTTTGTGATACAGTACTTTCATATGAAAGCCTTTAGTCCATCCAATATTAAGGTGAAGCTGTATTCTACTCTGGGGAATGTGCTCTTTTTACAATAGTGAAATCTTGGATGGCAGAGTTTAAACGAGGCCTCAAAATGGTATAGGATGACCGTCAACTGCTCGTTGAGGATGCCGCGATCACTCACAATATCACAAAAATAGTCATAAGGATGTTTCAATTGAGTGTTTGATGAAGTTTCTCAGCAATAAAGTCGAAATTTTTACGTTGATTCACACCTGATATAACAGTTAACAGTTAAACAATGGAGCGAAATGTGAGAATCGTTTCCAATGAAGGTGAAGACAATTGCATCTGCAGGCAAAGTCATGGCGCCAGTTGTTTTGGATGCGCGTGGAAACTGTGAAAAAACGGCCGAATTTGGCGAAGAAAAAAATTTTGTTTTGTCAAGACATTGCTTCAGTTTATACATCATATACCATATTCGATAGATTTAGCCTTCTCCGATTGTTTAATGTTTTTATGTTTGGACTTGAAAAAAGGCTCGGTACTAAAAGATTGGCCAACAATAAAGAGTTGGTGTCTGAAAAGTTGATGTCGATTTTGACGATCTCGTGGTTCCCACTATAAACAGGGTATCAAAGCTATTGATCATCGCTAGTAAACGAATATTGAGCTAAAAGGAGGCTATATGCAGAGGAATAAAGATATTTTTTCTAAAATTGTTTGTGTTTCTTTGTCAGGTCAGTTACCTCTATAACGATAGCCCAGTTGATTTACATTTTGAATTAACGGCCTTGGGAATAATTCCCCCGACGCTAGCAAACGATGCTCACATTTCTTTGTAACGTGAAATAAAGTGTTCACCGAACTTGCCTCTCAATTGGTTAATTGTTTCGCGTGCTGTGTGGCATGTGGGCACCGTCTTGTTGAAACCACATGTCATGCAAGTCAAGCTCTTCCATTTTGGGCAAAAAAAGTTCTATATCATCTCACGGTAGTACTCACATTCACAGTTACGTTGCGATTCGCATCATCTTTAAAGAAGTAAGGTCCAATGATGCCACCAGCCCATAATCCGCACCAAACAGTAACTCTTTCTGGATGTATTGGTAGCTCTTACAATGCTCCTGGCTGAGCTTCACTCTAAAATCGCAAATTCTGCTTATTTACGAATCCATTCAGCCAAAAATGCGCTTCGTTGCGGAACACAATTTTTCGATACAAAAAATGGATCTTCTGCCAACTTTTTAAGAGCCCATTCACCAAAAATTCTGCGTTGTGGTAGGTCGTTCGATTTCAATTCTTGCACCAGCTGAATTTTGTACGGCTTCACACCTAAATCCTTCCGCAAAATTTTCCACGTTGTTGAGTAACAGAGGTCCAATTGCTGCGAGCGGCGCTGAATCGATAATTGATGGTCATCACTAACACTGGCCGATACAGCTGCGATATTTTCTTCAGTTCGCACTGTACGTAAGCGTGTTGGTGATTTAATGTCCAACAATCTAAATTTGGTGTGAAATTTAGTCACAATAGCCCGAATAGCCGCTTCAGTGGGTCGATTAAACTGACCATACAATGGAAGAAGCGCGTGATGAACTTTCTTAACAGAGCACGCATTTTGATAATACAATTCGATGATTTGCAAGCGTTGTTCGTTTGTAAGACGATTCATGGTTAAATTGATTAGATATTTTCTTTTTGGCAACACTGATTTTGACAGCTAACGTTAGCTGTCAAAATCAGTGTTGCCAAAAAGAAAATATCAAAAAAATCACCCTTTATAACATAAACAATTAACCCAAATAGCTTTCATCCAAATTTGTGACTTTTCTGAATCGTTCATCTGTTTAATAGTTCATTATCGTTTGGAACTTGTTAGGTAAGGGTCTAAGGGCCACATAAATGATTATCGATTTATTCAAGTTTTGAAGTCATTATCTACAAATTTTCGATTCAATGTCAGTCTTCTTTATCGAAATTCAAAAACTAGTTTCCCTAATCGGGTAAATGACGTGCGACAAGGTTGTATACTATTTACTTGTATCACAATCAAACTATTAAACCACATTAAACGTAATAAAAAATATCTAATTAAAACTTACGTTAGTTGCGTATGTCGTCTAATATTATTAATTATATCGTGAACTAGATCAATAAAATCGTTGCTATTAATACTTCCATTGAGCGAATACGACTGTGAAATTGGATATTGTTCTGAAAATAAAAATATCATTGTCAAAATTCTTAAATGTATATAATATGGATGTATGTTTATAGATAGGGTTTTCAATTAGACTGTCCGGATTTTATGAAAACCGTTTCCTTGATAAATTTGTTTGTGGTTTGAAACTCTTTGATCTCCAAAAAATTCGATGACAAAACCTTGAACGCCATTCATGAGTACCAATTTTCTACGTGCTCTTATACAATGAAGAAGACATCGACAGTCAAATATAAAGATAAATGCCGCAAAAGTGATTAGTAACTTTAATACTAGTCCTAGCAAAGGTACTGGTCCTGTCAAGAACAAATAAGGGGGCTCATTTCTGCCAAAATATTAACATCTAAAGCTCCTTTAAGTTAATTTCTGATTTTATTTTTAAATCCGGACATCGAAAATGGAGGACCCTTTATATATATATATATATATAATACAAATTGATATATCAATATAAATTAACACGTTATCAAAATAGCTCTAGTATAATATACATAGTATAAAAGATAAATATATTCTTATTTAGTTAAAAAATTATGTTAATTAGCACCATACGCGATTACAACAACAATTTGTAAATTGATTTAACGCTTTGCTATAAGAGCTTACCTGTTGCAAAACAGTCTGTATCATTGGATGAATACTTAATGGAATATTCGGCCAAATACTGATATTCTTCGTGCCAAGTCTAGTCATTTAGAGAAAATAAAAAGTTTTATTGTTCAGACTGTATATTAATACTACAATAATATTTAGTAAATTTTAACTATTAGACATTTACCAGTAATTGCATATTAGATATGTTAGAAATTTGTGCTACATGATTTCGTGCTGTATTAAAATTATCTAGAATTGATAAAATTATCTCGTTCCATTGGTGTACCAGGTCATATTTATTGTCACCTAAATTATTTATCTGGAAATAAATGTAAACAATATGGGTATAAAAATTACTATTTTTTAAATACATGAAATAATGGTATATAGTTAGAAGTTGATAATTCCACTCCCATAACTCGTGTATATACATCAAATTTCTATTATGCACCTCGCATTGATATACGAGAAATATGACTTTGATGTGCTTAGCACTTTTATTCGATTCTCATAATACGATGAATACTTGAATTAATTTACCTTTCGTTACTGTTTTATAATGTGTTGGGTGGTAATTTAATACTCTTAAATAACCACACATAGTGGTAGGATAAATATGTTGTTACCTTAAAACTAACGATTGCTGCATAATTGTAAAATATAAAAATTGCAAGAGACATTTTTAATAATTCGTCATTTCAGCTCTAGTATTTCATGCCACAAGACTTTTAACAAAACTTAATTCCAATTCTTCATCCAGATCGAAACTGACCACTGTAAAGTAATCTATTCCAAAAACATTTATTTAAAATTCACATTTTTGAATAATGCTTTTGGATGCAATTCTTTACTTTAGAATAAATCATTAAATTGGCGAATAATGATGCTGAACTTTACACTTGCAATATGACATTTTCATTCATCAAATCATCAGCACTATGTTTTTATTTTATACCGGCTGTTTTGCAGCCGATACCCTGCAATCTCTAAATCAGCTTTCTTTTTACGTCCTTTTTACTTAACGCAGAAGCTGGCCAATTTGACGAGGATCAACTATAGGTAGCTATAGTACGCTGACTAAAATATGATGACCAATTGTGTGTAAAATCATTTGTTCGCCTGACTACCTGCATTTGTAGGTGATAGGCATCGAACCTATGTAGGCATTGCCTACAATTGTAAAAATATGGTTGAAAGATCTTGCAAAAGATCTCAGTACGGTGTCAACTGTGGCCTGTAATGCCGGTGGTTTTTTTTATATTTGAGGCATGTTTCAGATTTCGTAAACATTCAATTTGCATTTATCCTTTATTCTTCACCTTCACTATATACTCCCAGGTGTTACCTGTAAACTTCTTTAAATATCTTTTAAATTCAGGCTTGGTTGGATAATTTAGTATAATTAGTATGGGTCCATAATCTTTTCAAACTTTTGATTCGTAAAAAAAATATAGAAAACTTTACTGCCATTTCACAATTCCACCCCACTTCCTTTGTGTAAGGCTGTGCATCTAACAAACTGGCCTTTTTCGTTTTTCTTCGTTAAAGCACATATGACATTAACCTTTATGTGGGAGCCAACCATCTGCACTCTATCCGTTTTATCACCTGGAATAATGGAAACGTTCTGCGGCTGTTGTAATTCTTCAATAGATATTTCAAGAATGCACTCCATACCATTTTTCGTTGGAAAATAAATCATGGCTCGTGGTATTTTGGCCCTTTTGCTGATAATAGAAAAGTTTAAATGTTCGCCTAACCCTTTCTAACATTTCCTAAAAGTTTTTACGGTTTGAGTGCTTGATAGATTGCTGGTCGTAAATACAACAAAAACAGCCAGCCCTGCGGTATCAATTATATTTAATGGCCAGTTTTCCTTTTCGTCATTTAGTGACCCAGCATCTTGTCCATCGTATCGACTGCTCCTTTATTTTTATTATAAATGCATAAAGTACTTTTTTCTCTCCAAAACAAAAATTTGTTAACATAATTTCCCGAGTTTTTGAGGCTTTGAGTTCAGCCAAGGTGGTCCGTTTATTTTTTTTAGGTATATCTTTCGCTAGAGAAATTGATATGAACAATAATTATCCATTTCTAGATTCCTGCCTATATTTGTAATGCCCTATATTGCTGGCTTCGACGAAATATACATACAGTGTAAACTTGGTACACTCTCTAAATGAAAACAATTGTTCATCAACTGTTATATGCTGGTGTTTGGTCGAAAACCAAATTGCAGGTTGCCATTTAGCATAAACACATTTTAGTGCTGGTGCCGCCTTGTCGATTTCAATTCCAGCCGCTCTAGTTGCATTAAAATCAAACCGAATAAAGCTCATTAGGTACCGGATTATAGTTTGATCTATAAGGACCGATTACAATTATAGTAGCCAATTAGAAGCCAATAATTCTTCCTCATGCAACGGTTTCCATTTCAACACCGGGGTATATTGCTGTCAAGATTATGGATTGTTTGGCTACAAAGTGCAGGTTATTCAAAAATCAAAATTACCAGACTGTGCATAGCTTATGAACTAAGGACAGATAAATTAAATAGGTCTTTGACCCGGGGAGAAAAGAGAAAATGGTAATTTAAGATTACCATGCTCGTTTCCATGTATTTCACAAGTCATATCGGTAAGTTGAAAAGGTCAACTTAAGAACATGGATTTAAGCCTTATAGCCAAAAGTTGTGGATCAATTTTAAAAATTGTTCAGATTGTGCTTTAATATTGCTAAACTAAATATGGGTTAAACTGCGAAGTTTTGTGCTATCTAACTCATATCTAAATAATAACCAAATAACCAAACCATCTGGATTAGCTTGTAAAACGTGATTGAGACAGTGTACTCTCAATACATTTCTGGTTTTGCGATTGGAGAGTACTCTTTACTTTTCACCAAAGTAATTTTTGAGGAGATACATCATGAGTGCTCTTGAATGTCACCAAATGTATCTATTAGACTGAGTCGTAAAGGTCCAACTCTCCTTATTTCGCATGTCCAACATCAGCTTGTTGGCATTTACAATACAGTTATCATGGGTGATAAGAAATCTCAGGTACTGAAAATCTGCTAATCATTTAAATTTAAAATGTTTTCTCTAAAACCTTTCGTCTTATATTTGGTTTCAGACTCATTGATATACCTCGTTAAATTCTAACTTGAGATTAAAGAAAATCGGAGACGGAACATCTCTTTTCTTACATCCGAATTTATTTTAACACGAAATTGTGTCTGAATTGAGTTGTTCTCAGATATCTCAAACTACACCATAAATTTGGAAATCTAGGAACACTCAAAATACGTCACGAAATATTTTGTAATATTTAAAAAGAATCAACCTCGAACACTTGATCAGTGACTGATTTTAATGAATCCTATACTAAGTAAGATAGTAATTTATAACTACTTTAACACTTGAAGAAGAAAACTTGAATCTTGAAGATAAAGTATAATAGGGCTACTTTCCATTCATTGGGTATTACTATACAGATAGAATTTTAGATCGATCAGACAGTTCCAAAAAGTCTCCCATTCGAATATGAAGAGAACATCTTTCATTTACTGTATTCGACAAATGATGTTGAACAATAATGTTCTTTTTAAATGTCAAGAATGACATTGATGTGAACAAGGTGGTTTCCATTCTGGTTTAAAATACAAAAATTTGTCTTATCAAATACCACCTTGTAATTTTGACACACTGGCCCAACTATCTTTTTTTCCCGGCAACAAGAACATTTTATCTCGGGTTAGTAATGAATACGCAATTAGCAATAAATTACGCCTCAATGTAAACAAATGTAGACATCTTGTATTTTATGGTATCCGCTTCCCTTTATACTACATCAATACTATGTTTGTACAACAAAGTCATTCATAGAGTTGATTCTTGTTCTGACATGGATGCAATTGTTTGAACCGTTGCTACATTTATTTCAACTGCATTACAGGCTATAGTTGTCCCTTTACTGAGATCTATATACTAAGATTCACCTGTAAGCTGTAACTAACAATGTATGTAAAGATATCTTGGAAATCGACTTCAACCAACCTCTAATTGTTGGATTATCATAAAATTTGTGTGTAGTTCTGAATGCCAATATCCTTCTAACTGCAAAATGGTGGACGCAGCAAGATAGCGGACTATCGTTCTTTTCATTCCAAAAAGAATATGGCGAGCACCTTAAGATGGCGGATTTAATTTTTCTCTCCGTATTTTTGACAAGCGATTTTTTATTAAATTTTTTAAACTATATTTTTTTTACAATTGTTACCCGTTGTAGTTGGTAACTAAACGAAAGACATTTTTATAAATTTCGTCTATAAATTTTGGAATATTCATCAAAGGTATGGTCACCATCTTACCATTGGGAATGTTTAGAAACAATTCTTTGATATGCCCTCCGATTCTTAAGGTCTGGTAAGACATCCTTTTTTATGCTTTTTTTACCTTATCGGGGTCGCTGAAATAGTTCATGCTATTTTCAACTCTAGTATGGATACTGCTAAGCTCTTCCAACACTTAAACTTATTATGTTCCTGAAAGTCGTATGTGTCAACTCAGTTTACTTTTACTACAATAATTTTAAGTCCCACAAAAATACTCAGATCTATTCGCATGTTATTGTGAGATATTTGTATCCCGTGGGGACATGTATGACAACTATTTGTTTTAGTGAGATCTTTATTCTTAGAATACTGTGCCCCTAGATGATCAGCTAACACGTGATTGAGCCAGCGTACTAGCAATACATTTCTGATATCGCGATTGGAGAAATGGAGAGTATTCTTTACTTGTTGCCAAATTCATTTTTAGGGACATATATCACGAGACATGAATCATGGTCTCTAAAACCTTTGATTCTATATTTTGTTTCAGATACATTGATTTATCCCATTATCTTTTTTACTCCGATATTATTCAATCGAATCATACAGATATTATCTGCATAATATGCCAGGTCTTGGTTGGACTGACGGTACAAGATATTGGCCTGAGGTGTTTCTCTCTTTTATTATTCCAGATATTTCAAACTAAACCAAAATCACTCAGGATGGAAATCCAGTAAGACCCAATATCACAAGATGTTTCGTAATATGTATTTAGAAACAATCAGCTTCAGTGAAAAACTTAATTGGTGACTGATTCTAATGGTAACTTCAATGTTGTAGTCACCTGTAATTTTTTTGCCAGAATAATGATCCTCTCATGTACTCAGTACGACATAATTTATTTACTATACAAAGAAGAGCTACTTCGCGAAAACTTCTTAAAGATAATGTATAATGCGGCCACCTTTCCATTCGAAATCGGAAAGACAGCCTCTCAAAGTTCCTCATCCGATTATCAATACCTGTCAAGAAACGAGCATTTACGAGCAGTTATCAAAGGCCAACCATCATCCACCTTTAGAGAAGTGGCCGGTACTTTTTATCCTACACCAAAGGCAGTTAAATAGCTGAGAAGGTTTCTGAGTAAATTTAAATGGAAAGAAGTTGCTCAAAAATTTGTTGAGCAGTTGAAATTGGCTGTTTCTTATGCTCTCGTCCTGTGCAATCCCGATTGAAGTAAACGATCGGTGTGTGAGCCGTGTTATTTAAGAAGTCTTCCAGCACAGCGTATCTACAGAGTTTCTGATCTCGAATGCTACGCTACTATTTATTTTAGATCCTGACTCTATTTCCAAGACCCCCAGTACTTAAACTTGATTAACCTCGTCAAGACTTAAATTAATGCCAATCTCTGAGTTAGCAATGGACGGTAATTTTTCCTTCCTAATACCCATCCTGACGTCTTTTCTGATGGTCTTTTAAAAAGGCTCATTCACTACATAACGCGTCTCATTTGAAAGTATACGTAAGACAACGATCTTTTTGTAACCCGATTTTATAATTGGCCTGTAACATTGTAAAAGATGTAAATAGCAAAGTAAATAGCAAAGTAAATAGCAAGGCTTTTAAAGATACTAATATTATTACTCGCCCGCCTATAAGTAGATACACATAGTCAAATTAAAAGTGTTAATTGGAAGTGTATTATTATAGTAATAAAGTAACAGTGTTTAAAGACCTTAAAAGGGATGGATAAAAACGTAACAATTGGTGACAGCGGTGGGATTGGGACTCATAAAAAAAAGATGATATTCTACGAATTGAAAATTGTGGTATTGAAAATGGAATTGGGATGACGAGATTTTATTACTAACGGTAATGAAGAGACGTTGGTGGTACAATTTTGTGAGGCTAAAAAGTAAGAGGGAGTCGGAAAGTTGAGTATAAGTTTGATATAGATAAGGCGGATATGTGGTAATTGTAGAAAATAAAGATAATATGCAAGAAGTAATCGTTGAAAAGAAAATAGAAAAAACACAACCGTTGGTTGAAACGAATAGAGGACCATCCGGAAATTTCAATCTGTCTCAGTTATTGGTTATCTAAATATCTATGTGTAACATTTCGCATATGCGAATAAGGTTTCAGATTTTATAGAGAAGATAAAGTTAGATTTCCAACTACTGAGTGTGACAATAAATATGTGCTGGTAGTAGTGGATTATTACAGCAGTTGGCCAGAGGTATATCCAATTCCAAATCAGAAGACCATGAAGATAGCTGATGCAGTTATTAACAATTGGATTAGCATATTTGGGGTACCGATGACGATTTACACGGATCAAGGAATAAACGTCGAATCTATTGTCTTCCACGAACGATATCAGATGCTTGGAATAAATAAAACACGAACGATACCTTTTTACATCCTTATACCTATGCCGATGCCACTTAATGAATTATCGATTGAAGCTACATGATGCAAATAAAGAATCCAAGAGTATTTTTGTAGAGAATCTACGATTACTAGGAGTTTGAAAATTTGGCTATTCAGTTGTAGATATCAGTTGTATTTTAAACGCGGAAGAGAGAAAAATATTAGTATGTCTAGTCCCCACCAGTTGTAATAAAATAGCTGTATTTAAAGTGGAAATCATTGTGTTGAAATGAGCAAAAACGTATCAATATTTAAATTCAAAATTGCTCGTTGGGCGCATCATTTGCTAATTTCAATCCAGTGACATTAAATTAACAAAGTGACATTTTATACAATTCCTTAGCCAATTTTGTTTTAACAATTAATTAATTAAAAAATATTAATTTTATAACTGTATTAATAACGATAAGTAATATTTATATAGAACTTAACATATTTTCACACGTAAAAAATTATCAGAGTTCGTATTAAATATTCGCGACTGTAAAAATAAAAAATGCATGCCGGTAACCATGGGTAACTTATAAACACACTTAACATTCATATCTGCAATATGATTCGTACGAGTAGATTTAATTTTTTTTTTCTAATTTAAATTACTGGAAAAAAACTAAACATATTTAAATTTATTAAGTTTTGTAAAATAAGAATTTTACAGCTAGCTATATATCAATGTACTAAATAGTAGATATGTATATGTATATGCATATTTTAATTTTAGTTTAGTTTCCGCGTTTAAATATTGGGAGCACTACATAAAATGATTTTAGTTTTGGTTTTTCGGTAATTTGCTTTTTATAAAATATTAGCATAAACTCGTTTTCGCGTTTTCCATATACATATTTTAGGGTAGCGGTAAAGTATTTGATTATACCTATAATACCTCGTAACTAACCAACATAATCAAGATTCAACCTTGGTTAGGACATAACGAAGTAAATAAATATTATGTGTGTATTTGAATTAAAACTATGCATGAAATATGTTAAGGTATATAAAAATAAATTAACACCGACTTGATTGGAACTGAACTGAACTAAGACGATAAAAATAAGACAAACAAGTATCATATGTGTATATACGATACGTATATTACAAGCATATAGTAAACAAAGAAATTAATATTAATGGAGATTTTAGCTGGAAGGGGTATGAAACTATAATTTAATATACCAAACCATATGCTAAAGCTTCCCAGTTATTCAACTTTTGTAACATGTACATGTAATATACCTTTACTTCCTACTAACACTAACATATAGAACAAATATTAAATACGAAACGAAAATTTTTTTGTACAATTGGATTGTTTCGCTAATTATATTTCTATATATTGTAAATTAGGGTTATAGGGTAGAATACTAATTGATATATTTTAACAAAAATTAGCTTTGTACAGCAAAACGTGCTAAAAGTATCAACATTGAAGGTCTACAAAACAATGATAGCAAAATTCGTAATCATAATCTCGTCAGCAATCGCATTGTGTAATTTTTACGGAAGAACTTAGAACTTCGATTGTTGCACATAGTAACGGTGTGACGGAAATTTTGGACCAAACTGTAGTTTTCTCAGCTCCTTTTAAATGTTATACATTTATCTAATCTTAATATTCCATCTCAGGTTTGCGAGCCCCTTTTAAAAGAAAGAGATAACAAAAATCTTCCTTAGAAGTTTTTGAATGCGAGAGGAATAGAACAACAAATAAGAGCTCCACAATATAAAACTATATGTTGAACAATCTTACTCAACAGTTAAGAAGAAAAATAAGAAAAATAAAAGATGAGTCAATCAGTAACTGTCTAAATAATGACAGCAGTACTAATTAGTCACTTTAAAAAGTAACCAAAATACTGCAATCACATGACAATTGAGCCTTGGAATCCCAAATATGAACGGCTTAGAATCCGAAAATAAAAGTGAAAGTTCTTTAACTTCACCAAAAGAAGTCTAGGTTACGATTTTATCTTATCAGAAGTTTTAAAAGAAGTTCCAAGAAAACTTCTAGTTAAACTCACCAATCTTATAAATTAAGCATTCAGAATCAAATTTGTAACCAGCTTGTTGAAAATTGCAAAAGTAATCATGATACTAAACCTGGCAATCAACAGTTCAGGTTTCAAATCAACAGTTCAGGTTTCGTAGCCAACATTTAACATTACGTCAATAGAATTGGGTAAGCACTCGAAACGAAAAAATGTACTCAACGATATTTTTAGACGTTGCGTAAGCTTTATACCTCAGGGCGTTTTGTATAATATATAGGACAGGCTTTATAAAAATTACACTAATGACCTTCTTGCATTAAAAAACCACACAGTGGTGATTTTTGCTAATTTTATTTCGATTTTCGCAGTAAAAGAAAGCAGCCAAAAATCAATACAGAAGTTTCAGTGCGTACTAAAATACATAAATGGACTAAAAGATGGTGGATTTCACTTAATGAAACTATAAATCAGTTCACATAACAATCAAATGAATTGAACAAATAATTTTCAATAAATCGTTTTGAAGCCGTTATGGACTTATGGTATACAAATTTGGATCAACAAAGTTAAGATCATTCGAAGATTCCAGATTAGGCTACCAACTACCAAGGAACATCGTCCATTCACCATAGTAGGTCAGAAACAATGACCCACATAAAGACCTTAAAATGGATTCTGTTTTAAAAAAAATCCAAGAACACAGTGAAAGACTCCAGCAACATCTGGTTTAATTGTTGGGACAAAAAGCGGATTACTGATTTAAATCCATTATAACGATGTAGTATAAATCTTAACTTGCCAGAAACTGCGAAACGCCAATGGGACGGAGTCATAGATACATTTATCTTAGTAAATTAAGTCAAAACCAAAATGCTCATAGAAAAGGTTGGGGAAACCAATATGCATTAGATCATCAGTAATAATGTCTTGGAAAATCAACCGGACCTCTTGGGTGAGGTTCAGCTATGTCAGCTATGTTTAAAATCAAGATAGCTAAATATCAAATTATTTGATAATAAGATTATATCAGAAGTTAGAAAGGAGGGTGTAATAAAAATGTATCTTGTATCCGCGCATTCTTTATTTAACTGGCAGTGGAAGAATATATTACGTTTAAATAGAATTGCAAAAGAATTTGGTAGGACTCATTTCCCAAAGTAATAAAAGAGCTTGGTACTAGCCAAGTTCCCTAAGAAACTATTTTAAATTTTATTATAGTTTTTATATGTTAAGCCAAAAACTTGAATTGCTCTATGATGACTTGCTTTGGTAACTGTTCCAACAGATTAATCTGTCTATATCAACGTAATAAACTCCCTTTCCTATTCTAAGGATTAAAGTAAGATAGGCGCCTTTTGTTAAAAAAATAACAAATTTAAGGTTATAAAGGACTCACTTTTTTGCAACTTCTGAAATTGTTACCGATTTCTAACATTGGATCTTTCACAGCCATTGAAGCTCAAAAAATTTTTTTTTTCGAGATTCCTGATTGAGATCGATTCCTGATGTAACATTTTACTTCATGTTAAAATGAATTGGCTGCTCACTATTAGTCCCTTTAAGTTTGGTTCATAACATCGGAAATAATTCCCAAACTCCCGAGCTTAAACCAATCAAAACACAGCATATGATAAAGAATCAGCCTTTTATTTCCATACTCGAGTTGAAAAAAATTTAACTTCATACAAAATGAGCACGGGATTTCGAGAGTTCGGAAGTTTTTTCCGATGTTATGAACCAAGCTTCATTATTATCTATTTCCGCTGATATGAAAAAAATGATTTGATTTTGACAGATATTATAGTGTAAATATAATATAAACGATATCATCTTTTTCATCATAGGCAAGCGTCAAAGAAGTAGAAATGGAGAAAGCAGTGTATAATTTGAATAAAGTGACGTGAAAGTGAGGTTCTGGATACTCGATGAATTGTATTTTTTTGTTTTTAATGTCACTATATGGCTAAAGCTCAATGGTACTAGACCGATCACTTTGGACCAGATGTGCAGAATTTTTTAGTAACATGAATTTTAATTAAATATAAGGACATTATTTCGATGACAGTGTAAAAGCAAATATTTTAAATTCTATCATCTCTCTTTTGTGCCAAAGATATTATAAACGAACCTTAACACGATCGTTCAATAAGTTTTGAGTCTAACCCAGAGATGACTTTTATGAAAAATCTTTATTTTAAAAGTCAAAATTGTATGACAATCGAACCATAACATACTGAATTACAGTGATTTAAGTGAAGCTTACAGTGATTAAAGTGAGTTTTTTAACGGAAAAAAGACAGCATTCAAGCTCATCAATGGCTTAAAAATTATTATTCGGACAGTATTCTGTAGAAACCAACCATTTGTCGGTGGTATATGCCGATTTCAAATGAGGTCGTTCAGATACAAATGTTGCTCTGGTCGCCCAAATGAAGCAATGACCCAATAAAACATCAAGCAAGTTAAACAAATCGTGATGAAAGATCGAAAAGTGATAGTGCGGGATAGCTGAGATCATAACGATATTGAGTAGTAGTACGTTCAATATTTTGCATACAAATAAGGCCATAAAAAAGCTTTTTCCAATTTTTGAGCCTGCTTGTGACAGTGGTTTTACCATTTAACTTCGGAATTAAATAGGCATCATTTATGTGGAGACAAGTTGATGAAATTTATCCATAGCGTCTGAAATTCCGAAGGCGCAACAGTCTGTTGATGCCTTTATGGCCTCTGTATTTTGGGATTTACACGGCATAATATTCATTACTATCTTGAAAAATCATAAATGGAGAGTATTAAATGTCATTATTGGTGCTTTTCAAGGACGAAATCGGCCATAAATGAAGAAGAAAAGTGATATTTCAAGTCATTGAAAACGATGGCCAAACTCCTCGAATTGGGCTTCTCCATCCACCGTATTATCCAGATCTGGTCCCAGTATTTACTGGCTGGAAGTCATCACTGCAACTGAGTTTATTTTGAAGCCAAAGTTAAAACGTTCTACACACATGGTAAAGAAAAGTTAGAATAGCGTTGGAAGGATTGTATCATATTGAAGGAGGTTATGTCGATAAATAAAGAAGAGTTTTGCCAAAACCATGTCTTGGGACTTATTGAAAGATTTTATATCAACATTTTCATTAAATTTTAAGAAAGCTAACCAAATTTGTTATTTAAATACAAATGTTGGTCCGAAACAGCCAATCTCCCAATTTTTTTTTATGTTAACTAAAATACTTAGGTAAATTTTTAATTAAAATTACGCATTGTAAAATGTGGGTAATCTTTTCAATTGGCAACATTTAATTCAGTTAGCTCCATGTTGGTTTGCCATTTCACCATGAATAGACTTACCTCAGACAACGCTTGCAAATTGTTCAAGTTTATTTCGTAAATCGTAGTTCAGTTTTTAACAATTTTTTCAGCGAATGTGCTTATTTTTTGTTGAATAGGTCACAACCAAAAATACGGTATTCAGAGTGAAGAAATTTCACAAGCCATATCATTATTAAGTCGCCGAGTCATCCACAAAAAGTCAGTTTTATAGAACGTTACAGTAAATTTAAACCACTATTGAGCCATGATTATTGATTTTTTTGTTGGCCTCCAAAGTCATGTAATGATGAAATACTTTGTGAAGATGTGTAATGTCGTTAGACTACGACAATAAACCAGAGATGATGAACGGCTTGGAAACCAATTTCGCGTGATTACCAATGTCACTTCCCCCAATCACTAAAATGGACGCAAATAGGGTTGCTAGATTTTGGCTTATTCGAGGTTTAGTTCATTAAACAAAAAAAAAAAAAGTTACATTTTGACTATCTTAGTTGTCTATTTAAACAAACCAAAAGACCTCATAGGGAAAAAAATAATTTACGCCACTTAGAAGAATTTTAAAAATTCAAAAATATTTTCTGTCACTGCTCATATTTTAAAACCATTGTATGATCCACTTTTTACTGGTAAGAACATTAATTGCGCGCTAAATAAAACATTTCAATCAAGATTAATTTTTTGATCAAGGCTACTGAACAACGTATCACTTCCAAAATGCACAGCACACAACATATCACTGATTTATTAAAGTGTAATCGCCACTGTTAAATCTTAAAAATTCTTTTAAGAAATATATAACCACTGATTAAAACTTTCGATAATCAAAAAATGAATTAATGGAAACACTAAAATTCTTTAAACCTATTTAATAAACCAAAACAATCAATTACTTCTTTAGAGTTTTGTTGATGATGCTGATTATGATGATGGTGGTGGCAAGCTACATGCTTTCGATTATAACACAGCTTATCTTCAATTTTACAATAGTACGATGTGCTGCCATCAATTACACAAAATAAATGTATCACAATAAATAGTTTTATTTGAATGAAATTCATATTATTATTTTAAAATATGTAACAAAAAATTATAACAATTTTTTTTAAATTTTATTTTATTTACTATTTTATTTTATTTTATTATTTAGCAGAAAGGTATAGTAATGGTATGTCTAAGTGAAAACAAGATAATTTACTGAAGTTGTTTTTTTGTATTTTTTAATTTTTTATTTTGTTGTGTATTATAAAATAATAGTTGTTGTATATATAAAACTATATGTATATATGTAGTTTGTATAATATTATAGAAGAGAAATAAAATATTCGACGGCCAGTATATCATTATAGTACTACAATATGTAGGTATAGTTGGAGAATCGTATACATACATATATATGTGTTACGAAATATCGTTTTTTCGCGTTATCGGTGAATTTTGATTGTTTCTAATAAATTTTTTGTTTGTTTGCCAACGTATTTGTGTGTTTATCAAATATTATTAAATTAGATAGTGTGATAATGATTGCATATTTATATAAACTCATGTGTGTACAATTCGGTAGAATATAACACTATAAAATTTAAAGCGTGCGCTTATCTCACTTCTCTCATATTTATAATATACTTGGTTATGTTTCGTATATGAAGGATAATTTTAAGGCCAGATACGTGACCCTTTCCATTTTTAGCTTAAGCACCATTATATACTTACATGTTGATGTATTTATTATATGTCTCGCTCGCGTTTTACAATATATTCATGCATATATATATATATATATATATATATATATATATATATATATATATATATATATATATATATATATATATATATATATACATAGAAATTGCACGTACAATTAGCAGCGTTTGAAAATATATTTGCATTCTTGTATTTACCAATGGAATGGATAAAAACAAGAAAGGAGACTTAACGATGATGACGATGAACTTTGACCTCCTTTTGGAGTGCAAAATTCGTGGGCCAAAATTTAATTCATTGATTACATTAATTCTGGAGTAATGTAATGTACAAATAGATATTTATGAGTAAACCTGTAATCGTGAATCGTTGATTTAGCCGGTGATGGCGTAAAGTTACATGTGAAAAATATCCACAAAAGAGTTGGGAGCGCTTTGGTTCAATAAAAGATTGCATGGATTAAAAACATAAATTAACTAAACAAAACAAAGGAGATTTGCCGGTAATTAAATCAACTAATTCAAAGACATGATTGAACCCTGTGGTTAAAGACACTTGCATTTTAAGATTTTAAAGAAGTCAATAATCATATATGTGTAAGTTAATTTTATTCGTGTGATTTAATCATTTATGTTCACGCGCTCATTAATGTTATAGTCATCTCGCAAAGTTCAAGCTCATTTTACAATAACTAGGATGATCTAATCAGGTCCGATTTTGAGGCCAATGGAAGCTGAGAATCAGACAAGTCGATCCACTAGTTGGTTGACACCGTTGCTAAATCGTTCAATTACACAGATATAATCTGCATATGCCAGAAGCTGATTGGACTGACGGTACAAGATGTTATTCTGAGATGTTTTACTTTTACTGTCAGTTTACATAAACGAACATATTTGTTAGGTACTCCCAGACATCGCAAAGTAAATCATAAGCTATCCCAATGGAGTAAGTCATAAGCTTGTTATGGAAATACCTGAATTCATGGGAAGTTTCATAATATTTAGAAAAAATTATCCTCAACAAAAAGACTTGGTCAGTAACTGACCGATTTGAACAAAATCCTCCTTGATGGTCACTTACAATTTCCTCTGTTAGGGGAGTGCGATTTTCTCTAATATTTTGTAAGATAATAATTTATATGCTGTGCAAAGGAGAGCTATACTGCGATAGTTTTCGTATTTTACAACGGTACAACGGCCTCTTTCCATTCATCAGGCATAACTTTGCTTTGCTATACTAATAGAATAAAGTCGAACATATAGTTCCACAAAGTATCCTCCCATATATCAAGAGCTTAGAATGAATGCAATTAACCCAAGAGATAGGTTCCTTTTTAGTTTCTGCATTACCAGTGTGAATTTCTCGAAGGATAGGTTCCCCCTGCAGTCTCTATTTGACATTTTTCAAACACAGAATTTGATATTTGTTGAACATTGAGTAAATCAGAGAAATGCTTCTTCCAAGTGTCGATCACTCCATCGATGTTAACACGGATGTTTCCATTCTGGTCCCAAATTAGGAAAGACCTCGTTTTGAAGGTATGGTGCAGTCCGGTGATTTCTTTAAAAAAGTTATGTGAATTGCTCTCATATCATTGCTGAGTTATTGTACTCTTAAGGCTTTAACCTTCTACCGTTCACGCTTTTTCCATCGACAAATTCGTTTGGCGGTTCTCCTAGCAAGTACCGTTTTGTTCTTCCATGCAATTATACAACGTATTCACGCTTCGTTATAGGCTATATTCTGTTGCTCAACAGTAATATGACACTACTCATCAAACCAATCATTTTTGGCTTTCATTTTTACCATACGTTAGAGTCGCCTGGGCGGCACCGACAACCGACGTTTTTAATAACTCCGATAAAGCGTTCACATCATCAGAACGGTGGTTGGTTTCCATAATGCTTCTGCTATTAAGATTCGGATGTGGTGTTTTCTCATCTTCGTTTATCAGAACTTCACAATTGAAACGTAAGTTTCCATTTTCTTGTGATCCCTGACTTGTACGAAATCTTCCATCTTAGCTTTGCAGTGATCAATTGATGATCACTGCTTACAAATTTTAAAGCCGACCGATAAGATTTCTCATCTTGGATGACCCCAAACCTTCCCTTGGAAATTAACACTTGGTCAATTTGACTTCGGGACGTCTTACGAAGTTGGGTCCATGTTTCCAATTGGATATTTTTATATGAGGAAAGAATGCGATCGCAAGGTACATTATTCTTTCCCCATTATCCGTAGTTAAAATGTGTTGGTAATACGGACCTATGTTTCCACATAGGTCAGTCTGATTTTTATCACCTCTATTATTAAAGTCACCAGTCATTGTGTTGACGGTGAAGAAAGTCGATCGCTATTTTTTATCCTAATTTTTGGGTCGAGATTTGCATTTATTCCCTTTTGCCTTTTTAATATACGGTTGGTACTAATAAAATTCCTTCCATGATCGGAGTAAATATCGATACACAGACCCTTATGTGATATGGAAATGTGCCATATGCTGCTGTCGTTTTGCTGTTGGTTACCTCAGAATGTAAGACTTTGGTGACCATGCATTCGAAATGTATTTTGAAAGTGGTATGATTTTTTTCTATCCTGTTCTTCAGTTCAATAGGTCCAGCATAGTCAATCTTAGCGAATGGCCAAGAACGAGCCACTCTGTAGGTAGGTTGAGTTTCCATTAGATAATAGAAGGTTAGATTTCTGCTAAAGGTGTTCAATTATATTTACCTGCTAGTTATACATTTTTGACAGGATGATGGTTATATAGATTCAGAGTCAATGCTATTTGAGAGTCACTTAAACGTCCAAGGAGTTGGACAATAAGTTATCCTTGTAAGTTATCCTTATAAGTTATCCTTGAGCAATAAGTTATCCTTGTCTAAAAAAGGATTTAATGGGAATAGTAAGTCATCTTTCGGCCCGAAATTCTTTATGAACGAATTTTTGTTGTTCAAGCTTTATTATTTGCACTTCCACAAGTTTTAGCTCTACAACGTCAAACTTCTTGGAAGATGGTAGTTTTTTATGAACTTGTTGATTCATAAATCTCTGGCAATATTCAATTGTACGCTTCAATTTATGAATAAAATTTGTTCAATTTGCGTAAGTATAGAAAATATAATTGTCTTTAGTGTTGGAGACTATGCAAACTTGCCGTTTAACTCTAACTTTGGAATCGTGATGGTCTTATTGATTGGGGTCACCTTTGTCTTTTTTATCAACAAGCTATAGTTGTTATTATGTTACAGCTATAGCTATCAGCGATATACTACGTTTTATAAGTTAGGGTTGTTTTGAAAATTAGTTTAATTTGCTGCACCTCTCTCATGTATATCTTTGTATAATAATGACCCCGATTAACGCTGATTTTCCTAAAGCTTAATGTTTCAAGAACAAATCTCGAGCCTGAAGCGGGGTTTTGCTGTATATTCTTGTGGAAACCCACCACTCTCCTCATGATGTGATCGCTGTGTATAAGAGGTATTGCCAAGCTGGGTTGTCAATGCCATCCACATGATTCTATGTATGGTGAAAATTAAACCTAAAAATGATTGATGGGAAGTGCCATTTTGCTGTTTACTAATAGAATTTACTCGTAGGCTATAGAATTGAGCACAATCTACGGAACAACAAAGCAGTTTTTGGTAGAAACCACTCAGCAATGAATATATTTCATCTGATTTCTGGAAAAGAAGATTCCAGACTACACAATACCTTCGGACATCTTTGTGTTAACTCTGATGCGTTAACTCTGATTAACTAGTTGAAAGAGATATTTTAATACTAACTTATCGAAAATAATACTAAATATTCTGTAAAAAGGACACATGACGATCAGTATGGCTTTAGGAAATAGCGTAGCACAATTGATGCTATTGCAAAGATGTGTCACATAGCACGCAGTGCACTGGCTGGTAAAAGGTGGAAGGAAGGCGAAAAACAGTACTATGCAGTCACTACACTTGATTTACAAAACGCGTTCCATACTGCAAATTGGGACAAAATCCTTAGGAAACAACCAAGCTTATGCGTGGCAATCTACCTAACCCGCTTAATAGGTAACTATTTTCAAGAACGGATGCTAATATACGACACTGATGAAGGGCCAAAACAATATAAGGTAACCGGCGGCGTCTCGCTGGGCTCAGTACTCGGCCCGGTTCTCTAGAATGTCATGTATGATGGAATATTAAGAATTCCAAAGCCAAAAAATGTTCAGACAACTGTCTATGCGGACGACATTGCAATAGTAGTAGTGGCAAAAAACATTTCACAAGTTTGGTAACTTGTTACAAGCTGTAACGAAACGATAGAGGACATAAAAAAGTGCGGGTCTCACAACTTGTGGAGCATAAAACCGAAGTGGTCCTAATGAGTAGCCGAAAGAAGGTAGAGACCATCACAATTCGTGTGGGTTATCACTATATTACTTCCGTGCAGCATCTGAAATACCTGAGTGTCCTTCTAGAACACAGGCTCAACTTCCGAGACCAATTAGAAGAGTACGCAAGCGAGAAAGCCAGGAAAGTGTATTCTTCGTTGTCAAGACTGATGCCAAAAATCGGAGGCCCAAAACAACCAACCAGATACGCATTTCCGATATGGTCGTATATTAAAGGTGTAAAATCTGTTCATAGATTGACCACGAACAATCTGTGCATATGGCGAGGTCAACTATCACCTCTCACAAATTTCTATCGGGTCACGTGTGTTTCGAGAATATCTGCATAAATACTAGTATGTCGAGGATCAATACCGCTTATACTGCGATAATAAAATTGAAAACGCAGAGCACAATCTCATTGAATGCAAAAGATTCGATGAGAAGCGAAGGTGTATGGAGAATATAATAAAACAACCAGTAAATCCAGTCGGAATAGTGCAGTATATGCTGACCTACAAAGAAGCTTGGGAGGCAATGAGTGAAATTCTTGTAGAGATTATGAAACTTCCTACGTAAAAAAAACACACATACACACACACATATGTATGAAAATATATGAGTAGCGACATCTAGCACGTCAATGGGCTAACATACTATGGTAGTACTATGTGTATTTATATTATGATTGTATAGTTCTAACACATTGTGTTTAAGAATTATCGCCTTACACTTCTCGATTGCCGACTGACACCTAGGCGACCATTCAAAATTAACTATATATCTCAAAATATATTATAAATCTATTAAATGAATATAATAGTATAATGAATATAATAAATGAGTAACAGCAACCCTAAGAAGAATTGCAACTGTGATACATTAGTTGAAGCAAGTGCGTTAACAATTGATAAACTATGACCTCAATAATGTAACAAACCATCATTTACTTTGACAATCTTGTTATTCTTTACCTCCAGCTAAAATAACATCTAAACATGAAATTGCTCCGCCTAGGCTTATCTAACATGGATAATATTTGATCCATGTTAGATTGAAAAATAGAAGGGGCGTGCATTGTGCATTGTGCAAGTTGGACTCGGGCAGATGATAACATCAGATGACTGATGACATTTGAGCTCGAGAATCGAATTTGATAAAAATTCTTGACGCGTTAATCATTTGATAGACATTGAAATCGCTGTCGGAAATACGAAGAGCTAAATCAGGATCGAACTCAGTGGAGCCGGATTGTTGTTTTGATAGAGGCCAGCAATGGCGTGTAAAATTCAAATATTATTATGTTACTATTATTATCTCAGAGTGTTGTTTTTATTTTGTGACGACGAGATTTAAATTCTTGCAATTTTTTAATTTATTAATCCATGCGTGCTCCGACATATTGCATCATATTACTGTTTTTTTTTTGACTTAGCTAGTTTTTAGTTTACAATATTATGTATTTACTTTTTGGTTTATATTACGTTGCATTAAGTTGTAAGATCTATTAAGTTTATCGCTGTAGTTAGTTTTCCGGTCGTGTCTCGTTTAACCTCGACAATGGGACATTGCCAAACCTAACCATATCAACAATCAAGCATCAACAGTTTCATCAGATCCTGCGGCAATATTTGTATTGTTTTATACAAGGAAACACACAGAGTTCTTACATACAAGTCATAAATCATCAAGCTGACGTCTTAATTCGGCTGAAATCTTAAAGATCCTCGAAATTGTTGTAAAACTGCCTTTCATGCATTACCTTTTGGTAATACCTTTATAAGGTATTAGTCTCATAACAATTGAGCAACTATTATATTGTGTTTGAATAAGCATTCAGTGGAAAATCATTAGTTGGTGAGCTAAAGCCATGCTCTAAATTTTATGTAACAAATGGATTTTGGTTAAGGTATTAGCAGAAACCAAATATACACAGAATCGTCGCAACCCATATATAAAAAACCAATTGTTGTTGCGGGTGCTAAACAATTATATAAAATACAATGATACATATACATACTTACTCTACATTGTATTTCATGTATAGCATGAGTATGCAAACAATATGGTTTGTAATATAGATGGTTTTGACCCGCAATGACGATTGAAACCCGATAAAAAGATTGGAACCCGGAACTAAATTTTGGATGTTTTTTCATATATACCCCGCATCTTTTTATATTATTTGGTTTAAGGTATAAGTCCTCGTAATTATGAAAATGTATGAATTTAGAACTTTCTTTATCTTAGGATTGGCTTACTCTCGTGAGTGCATACATATAAATTATACAGACGCAACGTACTTAAGAAGACAGCTTATTGAAGTAATAGCAATTTATTAATGATTTTGAGTCACCGTGTCCACAATATTATTTCTAATTGTTAAGAATTTCTAACAATTATTTGTAAACTATGCAAAATGTATGCGTGCATATACATTTTTCATTTTTATTATCATTCAAATTTATCAAAGTAAAAATTAAACAACGATAAAAAAGTTAAAATGGTGCATTGCAGTAACAATTAATCATCGTATAGGCATAATTTATTTCAAAATGTCAGATATAAACGATAGATATCAGTACAAAACGTAATTACAATTCCAATTATAGAATCAGAGATTAGCTAGCTAACATATTTTATAAATTAAGGTCAGAGTGGTTTACTATTTCTGAATTATAGCCAGTAAAATGTTTTGTTAGCAGTGCACATTTTAATTGGTACTTAAGATTTAATAATTAGCCATTTAATAATTTAATAATTTAAGATTACATAACATCACCATTAATTTCTCATAATAGTCCATCAGCATTAGTCCATAGCCTTAGTATTTAACGTAAGGTATACAAAGCACTGTTATTTGCGGCTAAATTCTTTAATATCACCTCCCACACAATTATTATGACTGACAAGGAATCAGAGATACCGGAAAATAGTTACTCTGTGGCTGCCTTCTGCAACCACGATTTAGTACGTAGGGTTGATGTGGTTTACTCGATTTACTTAGACGATCGGGCAGCACGGGTTGAGTTAAAAACGTACGTTGAAGGTGAGGTCGGATGAAACAATAAAAAGTCGAAGAAAGGAAGGAAACCAAATGGCAGTCTACCCGCGTCTTTTATAAGAGAAATAAATTCACAAGCAATAAAGTTATTCAATTTCTTGGTTAATCATGTAATGTTCTAATAGTATAAAAATAAATAGTTGGAGTAAATTTTGTACAACTGAAATAAATACATTATACGACATAAAGTTGTGGTGTTTGTAATTTGATACTAATGGAAGCAGATGTATAAGGCTAGTTTACCACGTGCGACACTACAACTCCTTCAAATGTGTGGTTATCACTACTAAAATTTGCCGCGCCTTGTTTTTTTAGGAAACCAAATAAGCTATACGCTAATACTTATTCCGCTTTAATTTTCGCATTTTGAGAAATTTAGTTTTTTTTAAGATGGGTCTTTCCATTCTTGGGACATAACTTCGCATTCGCCTTTGTTTAAGGAATTGTTATTCTCACATGTAACTGTTTGCTAAAGAGGACAGTTGGTCCTAAATTTAAATTTTTCCATATGGTGTTTGATGACTTTAAGGAACCAGAAAGTGTGTTCTGGAGTCCATTGTTAGCTTCTTGTGATTTAACGATTTACTTCATGTTGAAGTGAGTCTGGATATCTTGAAGTTTCGTGGTTTGGTGTCCAAGACATTGTATCGGCATCACGTTGGTTTTGATTTGTTCTATGTCCGTCGAGAACTTGGGCACAACATCCAAATGTCGTTGGTTGTGCTCAGCCTTTGATTGTATTGCTTTAATCAACGATTTGTGGTCAGTATAGATTTAAACTCTCGATTTTCGATGCAATAACGAAATTGTTTAATTGCTTAGTATTAGGGAAGATCCAATCCTCCAAGATAAATTTTTCGAATCGATTCAGATCGCATTCATAAAAATCGATTCAACAGTAAAATCGTATGAAATGAATTTATCTGCTAGAAATCGATTTAAAAAATCGGATTGGTTTTAATAGATCAAGTCGGACGGTCAAGATTATACTACAAACGAAAATGCTGCCATCTTTTCGAAAGTGGTATGTTTTACACGTATGCCCTAGTGCATTGATTGTGCCACTAGATGTCAGTCAACATATAAAATATAAACAATATATTTGTGATCATCGTGTGCGAATAATTCAAATTGTACATAAATACACTAAACAACGAACATCATTCCTGTTGGAATTATCTCGAACAACAACAAATTTAAAATAAAAAAAATCATGCCCGACTATCATTTTATTCAAACAATCTGTTGCTTTAAAATATTACATTTTTTTGGTAGTATAGTCTTTATTTTTTAGTTCTTATTTTGAACTATTTTGTAGTTATTGTTGATTTGTAATATTTTATGTTTTCCGTTTGAAACGAAATGTTTTTAAAGGTAATATAAAAAAAATTTGCTGACTGGTACTATATACTTTGATCGTGCTGCCTCTTTCGGAAAACACAGCATACTACATACTTTGATCATGGCGCCTCTTTCGGAAAACATGATCTATTACAAAATTTCATTAAAAATCAAATTTACGCACATTAGTCAATATAATTATTCGACAACACAGGCATGGTCAGGCAGAATCGAATATGACTTGTTGATGTGCATTAATATTTTTGTTGTGAATCAATTGTATTAATGCGTTTTAGCAAATTGAATTTGACACTACTCAAAAGCACCCGAAATAACAACGATTATCTTAGCGACCCGCGAGTGTTTTTAGGCACTAGGTTGCTAGTACTTGATCGCAGTTGCTCCATTATAGAGTATTTTGACTGATACTCCAAACCTGGTGGTATAGTTCTCTGCAAAACTTTGTGCTACTGCAGAAAAGTCTCATACAGTACGCTTCTGTGCGAAAACGATCGACGCAATAACAAGTAAGTGTATCCATTAAATGCTAGGAATGAACTCACGATATCTAAATAGATATGTTAAAACCATCCTGGTGAAATGCTGAAATGCGGCCCATGTTGGGACTTACTAGTTTGTTTTAACATCTTGTATTTATGGCAAGATAAACAGGATTGTGACGTCCTGACTAGGCCAGAAATATCTTGTAGAAATGGCTCGACAGCTTTACTTAATTATCGAGTGCGTTGATATGGATCCCAATAGACCATTCAAATTCATGTAAAATAATTAGTCTTTATCTTTGAGTTGGCCACTTTTGGGTTGTTAGACGTATCAATCATTACCTTCGTGTCCTTGCACGTGATCGGGTTTCTATTATTGCTCGGCGGTATTAATTTTTTAAGTTGTTGCAATTTTAACAATTTGGTTTTTAAGGATGTGATTTGTAATTTTTTAAGAATCACAAAGTTGTGGGATAACTTCGCACACACTCATTTTGATTCTGCACTGTGTAAGGTTGTGTTCATAGTCATCATCGACCATAATCTCTAGATAAGCAACATATTTTTGTATCCAGGGTTACACATACAGCCTCTATTACGATTTACGATAATTCGATGAAAAAACGATTGTAAAGAAAATTTTAAACCACCTTTCGTTTTGTTTAATAAACCCTGCCACCTTTACTTCAGTTAACTTACTACAATAGTACAAACCAAATAACTTATATTACTATAAGGGAAATCGCGTCGATTTTATGTGCCAACATGATATTAGTTGGGATAAAAATAGTAGATGGCACTAGAGTAGTTGAACGAAATGTTTACATTTTTTTATCTACAGTTTTTTATATTGAACGAATTATTAACGAAACAAAAATTTTAAATCTAAAAAAAAAATTTTAAATTTTATAATCGGGATTGGAGTACATGGGCTTATATTTATATACAATAATAAATAAATAAAACCAAATTTTATTTTTTTTTAATTATTTCATTTCATTAAAATGAATTAACTTCGTTAATTTTTTTCTTACACCAATTTTTTTTAAATTCTCTTGTTTTGCAAAATGAAAAAATCTTATTTTATAATATATATTTATGATAGTTTTAATTAACACGTAAAAATGATTTTCTATATCATTAATATTAAATCTAGAGTATAAGTGATTGCTATTATCTATAAAAATTAAATCGATTAAACTAATATTTTGTATTGATCGTAAAACTAACTTACTATATTCTAATTTTACATTAATATTAACACTACTTTTAAAAATTTTCTCACATTCGACTAAAATTTTGTATGTATTTAATGATGGGGTCATTAATTTACCCCATTTTTTTAAATTAAATAAACCTAGATTTAGCTCCAACCGTGCACTTTTATTTAAAATTTGGAGACATTCCTTACATTTTAAAAATTTAGGCAATTGTTTGGCTTCAATATACCCAGCTAAATACGTTATTATATCACACGAGTATTCATCCAGCTCGACTTCAATTAAATCTAATACAACATCATCATTTAAATTTAATTGATTTGTCTTTCGGCTGGATGAAATAGTTAATATTTCTGGCAAGGAAACATTACCCGTACCTTGCGCTTAAAATAAATAATAAAAAATAAAAAATAAAAAAATTGGTTGACGTGCCATCTATTGTTCTCGTTAAAAACGTTTGGTATGCCATCTAGAATTTTTATCCGAAACAAAATTGAACGAAATCATGTTGTCGTTAGCATTTACTATGGAAATGTTCACGATTTCCCTTATAGTAATATAAGTTATTTGGTACAAACCGTTCATTATTTAGGTTGCTTACCAAATAATATTAAAAGTTTACAACTTCTAGCTTAATGAGTTATTTGATTAATAGCGTAATAAATATTTGGTATTTTCATGCAGGTTTTACCTGTATTTTAAGGTTAAAAATTATAGTATCGCCAGAATAAAATTAAATTCATACAAAATTAAATATACAACTTCACGAATACTGTGCTCTCTATTGGTGAGTACAGTAAGATAAGAACATCGAAATAGTTTGACGTACAAATAATAAATAAAACATCGAATCGCCATTTTCCATAAAAATATATAAAAACTACACACATGAAGTCGCGCATTTTCCTGTTTTAATAAAAAAAAAAAACTTTAAACAAAAAAATCACATATATTTTTGAATAATATAAATTTAAATGCATTATTGTGTAATTTATACATAATTTTAAGAAATACTACTCTGTGAAAACAAGTGTATCATACCTAAATAGCAAAAAGTATAAAGTGAAAATTCTGCATACAGAAAAAAAAAGTGTTTTTCTCAAACTATCTTGCGTGGTGGAAATATTTTGTAATATAAATGACAAAAAAAATTGTAAAATTTTTTTGGTAAAACCGGCGTCAAAAAAACCATTCGTACGCCATCTTTTTTCTTGAGCGTGAAAAATTAGAAAATCGCAACGAAAACGCGTATAAAAATAAGAATATTTTAGTTAGAATTAAAGAAATAAATTATTGTAAAGCAATTATTATAAGATTAAATAGTTTTTAATAAGTTATAATCGAAATAACATGGATAATTCATCGCAAGGGCCACCGATGCGAGGCGGATATCGTGGACGTAATGGTCCACCAGGACGAGGAGGTTTTGATGGTCGAGGACGGTAAATATTTTAGAGATTACGTGTATAAGTACCTAGTTGGAATAAATTTGTTTATGTAAAGGGGTCGTGGAATGGGTAGAGGAGGTCCAATGGGTGGACGTGGAGGTGGACCAGGCGGTCCACCGATGATGAGAGGTAGAGGTGGTGTACCCCGAGGTCCAATGCGAGGTGGTATGGGTGGTCCACCCAGAGGTATGGGACCACCACGTCCAGGTATGATGCCCAGAGGTGGACCTTCATCTAGAGGTGGAAGACCTCCAATGCCACCACCAAATGGTAAGTCATCTATAGATTTTACATTATCTTGACATTTCATATCATAGTTAGTTAGGTGCTCTGTTGCTATAAAATATTTCATTTTCCTTTGACATTATGGTTATTAAAGCGAAACAGTAAACAACTATTAACGTTGTAGACACCTGACTTTCTGTACCAACTATGATTGTTTCCTAATCTTAAGACTAATTAAAATTCAATAATTTGTTCTATAGATAGGCCTATTAAGGCACAAATCATATAACATTTAAATTAATTAATATTTTCCTTCCATATCCAGCAAACTATTATTACAACAGTACGAGAACAAGGGTCAATCAAATCGGCTCAGATGATAAGGGTAACATTTTTTTTCTTTTTTATGACACAGTTAGGTTTTAGATTCGGTATCTCTGTTTAGACATATCTTTAAAACAATTTGCTAAAGATTTAGGTTATTTAGAAAATTCTATTTAACACGTCAAATACAATATTTTCAATGAAATTCAAATTAGCAAAAACCTCCTAAAGACGCGCAAATAGTAATTTTACGATTACTTACCAATCTTAGAGTTTTAAATTTTAAAATGTGTCAATAATATTATTTCAGGTCATGTGTAATAATTTTAAAAATGTATACTTTATATTTCCTTGAAAATATAGCCAACTATTACAATAGCACGAGACCGAGGGTCACTCATGTAGGATCAGAAGACAAAGGTAATTATATTATTATTTTATATAAAAATTCTTTTAAACGAGTGCACACAATCGAAATGTGCTTTAGGAAGGCAATCAGTTGTGGGAGACCAAATTTTGTTAGTACATTATTTCATGTAATTAAGAGATGGTCTCTGAATGCCCAGTTGTAATATTTTATAAAATTATCTTAAAATATAGTAATCCAAGGCGACCACTATTTTTGAAGACTCTTGATACCTCATTAACCATATTAAAAAATAGTTGAGTTTACTGGTTCCCAAGCATAGATCAAAGTTTTAATTTCTTCAACCGTAAATTCCTCAATTCTCTTCTGTAGCTCTTTATCAAATATTTCCCATTATTCTTCATCCTGTAAATAGTATTAAGCCAAACTGCAAAAATAAGTGGCCTAAGTTGTGAATCTGTGAGCCTTGATACCAGAAAGTAACCTTAATTAGAGTAGATAAATAATTACTCATTTTAACAATTTGAGAGCGCCTCTAAAGTATGAAGTAAGCCATTTAATAAAATTATCGCAAGTGCCTAATGTGATTAAAAGCATATACATAATTACAAACAGTTGACAGCTTCGGAATCGCAGTCAATAATCATATCTCCTATATAATTAGAAACATTATTTATCAAAGTATCCCATTTTCAGCTTGGTCCTGCTATTTTTGTAATGACATCATAGTGCTGACTCTGTAAATTTAATGATTTTGTCGATATTATTTGTTATTGCTGATTTGGTAGCTTCCAGGATCGCGAGGGTTTCTAATGATTTTATTGAAATTTCTAAGATTCCTATGCCGCTTGTAACTGCTGCTTTTAATTTCTTGGCTTATTGTTGTATTATTATATAGATTTTTGGCAATACAAATGTAGTTGGATATGTCTATTTTGAGCTCCTTGGGAAGATTTCTGGCTTCCGCAATGATTGTTATGTTTGGATTTTTTGCAGTTTATTCTTGATGTTCGCTGTCGAGTGACTGAATCTCGTCCTTCTTTCGTTGATGCTTTTATGTCTGTTCAGGGAAGATCTGGGGTGAGCGCCGCCATTTTTCCTCGCGAAAATTTTTAAAATGTTCCTGGCCGAGATACAATTATTCTTGATTTGGCCGAAGTGTTTGTTGAAGTTAAGATTTCTATTAACCAAATAGCCCATTGATTTGATGATGTTGTCTTTGGTATTCTCATTTTAGATTTTAAAGTTAATTTTGTGAGTAATTCTTTTGTTGTTGAAACTCATAAATGAAGTTTTACTTGGATTAATTTTAAGGTCTATTTTTCTCAGAAGGTCTTTAATCAACTTGTCTTTAATTTTATTTATTTGTTTCCAGATTTCCTTGCAGTTTAAATTAGGATTAATATTGTTAACAAAGTTGTCCTACGACTTCTTCTCCTTCCTAATCTCCGCTCTTAATTTGTTGGTGGTTTTATTTAGTTCTTCCTTGATATGAAAAGTGTGTTTTCTTCTTAATATCCCATATTCGTTTGATCTTCTCTGCCCACAATATTTTAGGTACATATTTGTTGTTTTTATTTTGCAAGTTTGTAATCGTCTATGTACCACGTGTGGTTAGGGTTAAATGATGAAATTTTTTCTAGCACTTTGTCGTAGTTACTTTTTCAATCGGCTTCTGCTAATTCATTGTCACTGGAGGCAATCGATCGCTGATGATTTAACTTGATTCCTCAATCTGGTATGTTCACCATTGTTCAGTTTAATACGCAGAAATTGGATTTGATGATGATATTGGATAAAAGTTTTTCTCTGGTATCTATGGAGTTGTTGTCTCCCATAGAGAATGGTGAGTGTTATTAGCTCCAATTATGATTGTTTTGGCCTTATTATCCTTGTCTTTTATTAGTTTTTTAATTATTGAGATGTTGATGTTTGGAGGAATGTATATTCCTATTACGTTAATTTTGTTATTATTGTTGTCTGTGGTTTGTATATTAATGGATTCTTATGAATAATAGATGATAAAGTTTAGGCTAAGAATCTTAACTAAGAAAATTTATGTAAATATTAACTAATTAAATATTTTTAGGGGAAGAAAATTTAAAGGATTCAATTGGGTCGTGTATATTTGAAGTGTTGAGTTTGGCGTTTATTTATTTTTTTTTATTACCCACCGCCCCATAATTATCATTTATGTTTTTAAATAGTGTTGTGATTGCTGAACTTAAAAGCATTATTGTCCTATAACCAGGTTTCGCTGATAATAGCTGTCTATTTTTTCATTATACATGTATATTTCCAGCTCATCTCTGTTTAAACTAAGGCTCCTAATGTTGATTTGTAGGATTATAAGTTTGTTCTTGCTGTTGTGACACTTCATGAGTGGTTTATTTCTTTTTCCTGTGAGTATAATGTCTGAACTTAGGCCTTTATCAAAGGAATTCAAGTAACCCTGAGTGACTGATTGAATTTGTCGGTTTATTAATTTAATTTCTTTGAACGAATCCTTTATTGAAGCGACTTAGTTTCTTATAATACCATTATTCCCCGTCTTTGTAATTAGTGTACGCATTTCCATCCTGAGTTTCTCGATTTCTTTGTTTTCTGTAGTGATGGAGTTTGGTATTTTCTGAGTGTTTCCTTTGACTTTTTCTCCTTGGAGCCATTGACTCTCAGCAACCATTAATCTCGGAAAGTTTTCATTATTGATGTCAAATACTGCAATATTTTTGTGGATGTCTATATATCAGACATTTTCTGCGTAATAGGGTCTTTTGAATATATAGAGTGGCCCAACTAGAACGGACTATATGAAAGTATAAACTATTAAGTTTTCTTAAGTTAAATGTGAAAAATTACATATTTTAAATGGCTGCCATTTTGATCTTTGCAGTTAATGGCTCTTTTTAACACTGGTTTCTGGCTCCAGTTTTGCATCCGAATATTCTGTTTTAGTTCCTGAACGGTTTGTGGCCTAATTGAGTAGACAGATGAATCCGTGTAGACACTCTCTCGTACATATATTGTTACATATTTTGTTCGTGGGTCATCACCTACTGCACTTCGATCCTCAAAACAAATCATTAATCTTCTTATCGTGTTTGAACTGGGAGCCGTCGCAGTATTAAAATGCTGACAGTATTTTCTTTGTGTGGTAATAATTGATCGTCTGGAAATAAAATAAAATTCAACAAATTTTAGACGTTCTTGCACTGAGTATGATTACATTATAAAGTTTTTTAAATTTCTTTATTTTCTGCAAAAAAAAAAAAATAATAAAAACTTTATAAAAAAAAAAATTATAAGCATTTCAAATCAGTCCGTCTAAGTTGACTTACCCTGTAGCATGCTACCTCTTAAGTTGACTTGCCACCTTCGAAGGTTCTTAATTGAAGTAAGTGGGTTCTATTATAGCCTCTTGATTGTTCGATCTTGTCATTCTTTCGATGTTAACTTTTTTTCATTTAGATATTATTTTTGATCTTATCCTTCGATGATCCATCCATCGATACGGGGATTTCGATATAGCCAAAGGTTCTATCAGTAAATTTGGAATATATGCTAGGTAGTAGTGTATTTTCTTTATATCAACATTGTTTATGATTTTGTTTGCTATTTCTGGTTCCCGAAGTTGTATTTTGACTTTATTACTGCAAAATTGTTTAATATTGATGGTGATACCGAAATTGAGGTTGTTAATTGTTTCCGCAACTGTAAGTTCGCCTATAAGTTTTTTTTCTATAATGACGAAATATGGACTCATCATCGGGTTTATATCTATTGTTTGGTATAGACTCGGAGCCATTGTTTTGGGTCATATAGCCTTCTTTTTGTTGTCATTTTGGTTATACTCACTATAAATAAGTCAAGCCATTATTTTATTATTTTTTTTATCTATCTCTTAAAAAATTTAATTTGTCAGACAAACATCGAGAACCCATTTATCGAATTAGGATTTGCGCTACTCAGGCTCTCCTAATACTTCGCCAAACACACCCAACTTATCTTTGATGACATTTTCAGTCTTGCATTTTATATGTTTTTGGGCTGTCACCTGTCACTTCAAACTATCTATTGACGAAAAAAGTCATTTTACGCGAAGATAAACTTTGTGACGATTGTCGCTTCAATCGATTAAAACAATATCAAAATTTGGCTGTCGCCCCGGTGACAGCTGACACGACTAAGGGAATAGGGGTTGTAATTTTAAAACCTATATAGGCGTTGGGGTCCAATGATAAAGCTAGTTCAAATTTTTTTTTAGCTGAGATTTTTTTATAAATAGTAAAGGTTGATATCGTAAAGTAAATATTTAATGTAATATGATTACATAAAAACGATTGATTAGGTGTTATTAAGTATGAATATGTCTTGCTTTTAGATTTATATTTAATTTGTAAATTTAGCCAAATCAATTGATTTAAGTATCAAAATATATAGGTTCAAATTTAGCACTAAAATCAAACTAAATATAAATTAACCTGAATTCAAGGGAGCTCCCTTATTATATCGAAATTTATATTATTAAATCAGCTGCATAACAAAGGTTAATAATGCTTACCATGCCGCGGTTCCGAGTTTAATGCTCGCCGTTGAACAAAATTAAATAATTATATCTTGCATTGGTGACCGAATTGGGTGTAAACAAACGTTCTTTCGGCTGTCCACATACAACGTTTCTTTTGAGATGCGGTAAGGGACATTTACTATAGATAGTTAGTTTTTAATAATTTAAACTGTTGGAGTATAATACTTATACTATTATGTACGAGGTGGTCCTAGAAGTATCCAAACTGGCACAAAAAAAAAAAAACAAAAAATATCATTATTTCTCTACATAGTCTCCATTTGGCTCAATACACTTTTTCCAGTGATGTGCAATACCTTTGATTCCCTGTTGATAACAAAAATCGTCAAGCTTCACAAAACAGCCATCAGCCGCAGGCATAACCTCTTCATTGTTAGAAAATATTTTACCACTTAGTAATTTTTTATTTTTGGAAGCGGAAAATAATCCGAGGGGGCTTAATCTGGCGAATAAGATGCATTAGGAAGCAAATCTAAATTAAACTCATTTATTTGGGCCATAGCGATAACGGATGTGTGAAATGGTGCATTGTCTTGATGAAACAAAATTTGCTTCTTCGCGAAAATACTAATAATTGCTGGTAATTATTTTTTATTTCTGAAGATAATCAATGAAAATTATCCTACGCGCATCCTAAAAACAGACGGCAAGACTACCGGCACATAGAACTGTCTCGGCCTACTTTAGAGCCGATTATGTATTTTTGATTGATTGTGACTGTTCCATTGTAAAGGGATCCATGTTTCAGCCATGGTTTTTGAATCGACGCAAAAACTCTGGTTTATTGCTGTGAACAGTGAAAGCTCGTACGGCCTCGTTTAAACTCTGCCATCAAATATTTTACTGTTGTAAACGCAGGAGAATTTTCCTCAGAGTAGAATCCAGCTCCGCTCTGATATTGGTTTGAGTAAGGCCTTTCGAATGAAAATATTGTATCACACAACGAAGACCAATTTTCCCATGTTTACAATTTACAAATTCACTGAGAGCGCTCAGTATTGATGGCTGCCAAACAAATACTAAGCAACATAGAGTCGTCAAACTTCATACTTAAGCGTTAGTACTTTCTACCATAGCCATTCTTTTCAAATACACAACCGCCATTTAAAGGTCGAAAATATTACCACCCTCGTATAAACTAAAACTGATCTGCTTAAGATTGAAACATACACACTTGTTTTTGATGGTGGTGAGAGGTTGAAAAACACGATTAATTAGAAACCATCAAATCTTTAATTATTTTAGCTTGACGATTACTATGTATGTAGTTTAAATTATCTATCATTCATAAATTACTAATTATTTAGGTCCAGGACCATTACCTCCAGCAGTCGAATCAAAGGTACCACCACCAAATGGTACAACTTCACAACCTCCACCACCATCTCGCGGCATGGCAAGAGGTAGAGGTACTTTAATAAGAGGAGGTCGAGGTGGCACAGGAGGAAGCTCAAGCAGTAACGTTGGTACAGGAGGTCATGTACCACCACCAGGTATTGTAATGGATGCTAAACCTATCCAACCCAGAGGGGAATTTAATAAACCAATCCGTGGACCATTACTTCCACGTGGTCGTGGTACTTATCAGAATGTAACTAGACAATTAACAGGATCTTCTCAACCTTCAGCTGGATCCACGTCACAAGGCGGAGCACCAGTACCACCCATAAAACGAGGCGCCCCAAGTGGACCACCTGGACCAAAACGAGGTAGATATGATCAAGGTATACAAGGCAGACAAATTCCATTACATCATGGGCCCTCGATGAATCAAATTCCACAGCATGCACCACCCCACGTTAATTCATACAATAATTCGCAGTCATCAATTCAACCAAGGTATATTGAACAGTAAGTTTTTATATTAACAAAAAATATTGTAATACATTTCTCCACAGTTATTCACAAGGATTACACACTGGTTATCAGAATCATGATCAAATGCCACCAGTCGACTCGTATTCACAAGGTTACTCAGCACAATCCGGTGGTTATATGAATAATGGTTATTCGCAGGGTGGTTATGGTACAACTACCGCTTCGTCTCAATCATATGCACCATCATCAGAATATGATCAGCACTATCAAGATTATAGATACAAGTAAGTAACAAATTTGTTGCAATTATCGTATATTTTAATTAAATTGTTTACTTCTTTAAAATATGTTTAGCTCGACGTCATATACGCCCGATACAAGGTATCAAAACTACAGTGCAACCGACTATAATCAATCATACGGAGGTGGTGATGGTTATGGTTCTACATCACAAGATGCTTACACGACAGCGTCATATGATGATCGAACGTACAGTGGATATGGTAAGTTATTTTCTTAATAGTTTTTTATTTATATAAATATATATTTTTTAACTATTGCAATATTTTATAATTATATATATTATACATAATATTATATATATATTTATATAAAAATATACAATTAATAATTTATTTAATTTATTATTTTTAATTTTATATTTTATTTTATATGAATTTATTTTGAGTTAAGAAAAAAAACTAATGGTGATATCAAACCAACTTATTATTTTTTTTTGTTATAGACTCGCAAGCCTATCCCCAAAGTTATACCAATCAGGGTTATTATTAATATAATAAAAATATATAAATATAAATGGGTTAACATAAAAAACAAAATATATTTTGAATATATCTAACAAAAAAATATTAATAAGATATTTTACAAAACATATAAGTATAACATTTTAATTTAACATAGTAAAAAAAATAATATATATATATATATATATATATATATATATATATATATATATATATATATATATATATATATTATATATATATATATATATATATATATATATATATATATATATATATATATATATATATATATATATATATATAATGCTAATTAATTATGAATTAATATGTGTACTAAAATTTAGTACAATTATCATTGAATACAAAAACAAATATCTGACGAAAAAAAAAAAATTTTCACGTTTTAATTTTTTTTTTATATTTTTTAATATATTTTGTGGTTTTATTTTTAAACAAATATTAAAAATAATGATTATATTAGTAAATGTTTTTAAATTTTAATCCGTTAAATGTAGTTTTTATTTCAAAATGATAAAATAATTTTTAGTTTATTATACGTTTTTTTTTAAAATATTTCAAAATTAAAATCATCAAATAATTTTTTTTTTTAAATATAAGCAAAATAGAATATTCAATTTTTTAAGAGTACAGTTTGAAATTTAATTAATTTATTCAAACAACATTACACAAACAACACTATCCAAAAAAGAAGATGATAATTAAAATAGATTTTTGTGTTTGTCAGTATTTATTTAAGCCCCGAATATATTTTATTATTTTTTTTTTTTTGTAAATATTTTTAAAACTTATATTTAAAGTAAGAATTTTAAGTAAAAAACTTTTTCTCTGCATGTTTTTCATCAGAATAGTTCGATTGGCAAACACAAACGCATATTAGGTAGGCCACATAATTATTTCGTTTAAATAAATTTTGAACAATAGGCTTAATATAATATTAAAAAAAAAAAAAATCTCCAATTGATCAAAATTCTGAAAATATGTTATCTAATTTGGATAGTTTTTATTTTGTAGCATTACGTTATTTAATTATTGAAGGACTATACAAAAACCTAAATACAAAACAATTTAAATATAAAAATAATCATTGTATGATAAAATTAATTATAAATATAAAATATAAAATAAATATAATGAGCAAAAAGGATAAAAAAAAAGATTAAAAAAAAATTAACCAATCAAAGGTGTGATATTATTTTATTATATTTTTTTTAAACAATTTAAAATTTTCGTAAAAAAGTTTCGAACCAAAATAATATAGAAGAATCAAAGATATAACAAGTTCTGTGATATTTTATAAAAAAAAATTTTAATTTTAAGACAATTTTACACAAAATTTCGTAAAGTACATAATGAGAATCTTAAAGTTTAAATTTTGTGATTTCTCACTGTGATTTTAAAAAAATCATTATAAGCGTATACAAAAAGTGATCAATTTTTTTTTTTAAAATATAAGTGATTTTATTTTTCAAAAAAATTTTAAAAATATATTTTATATATAAAATTGTTTTTTTACAAACAATTCGATTGATAAAATATTTAAAACAAATCATAAATGGAAATAAGTCGTAAAAAAAGGATACAATTAAAAATATTTATTATTTTTAGTAACGAAAAGTACAAATTTATTAAACAATACAATTTTAAAAAGGTATAATAATACGAATATAAAAATATATTATATATATATGATATGGGTAAGTTATAATTTTTTGTTTAAAAAATAACTAAATAAGACAAAAAATAAATAAATAATTTATATTAAATTAAAATTCATTAAACCAAAATTGAAGTTAAAAATCGAATATAAATTATTTTTAATAATTAAAAATAAATTAAATCTTCAACTAGAATTTAAAATTTTCGCAACTATTTTTATTCATATTGAATATTGACAAACTTAAGTTCTAAAAATATTATTCGTAAACAAAATGAAAAAAAAAAAAAAAGTAAACAAATTTTAACTAAATTTTATTTATTTATTTCTAAATTATTTATAATTTTCTTTTTATTATTTTTATTTTTACTTTTATTTTTATTATTATATTTTGGTTGAATCTAGTTTTGGGATATTAAATTAAATAAAATTTAAATCACTTAATATTCTTTAAAAATAAGCGGCTATATTAGCCCGATTAACAACAAAGGCATAATATATATATTTATATATTGTTAATTATTTAATAGATGCCATAGACGACAGTTTTTATTTTTAAAAATATATTTCAAGATATGACTGAGAAAAAAGCTTATTTTATTAGAGTGTTTCTCGTAGCAATTAGAAGTATAAGTGGTAACTATGGCACTCTATACAATTTGAATTTTTTATTAGTAATCAAAATATGATATTTAGTTAGACTTGCTACATTTATATAAATGTTTGAGCATTAGTTCTAAAATTTAAATCAGACATTTATTCGATCATTCATAATTTAAAATGATTACATTAATTTTAAAAGTTAAAAAATAGTCAGAAATAAATCTTAAAAAGAAGTAAAAATATATTACACATCTATAATTCTAGACTTGTCTAGAATTAAAAATACTAAACATTAAATATTAAAATGAAATAATGTCAAACCATGACATGAACGTTCTAAAAATAAATTAACAAAATGTTTAACCGCTTTTTGAATTAAAAAATCGCCATGTTTATATAACTATAATGTAATATAAAAAATCTAACAATAATATAATAAAATCGTATTTAATTTTCGGTATTATTCGGCTCTTTAGATGCTTTTAAATTTTTATGTTTAGTTTTAATTATCGTAAATTTACTATTGTATAATAAGCCGATGTATTTTGTACTAAAACATGGTAGCTAATTGACAAATTTAAAATAACTGTTTTCCATCGGTACTTGCAGATAATGTTAAAAATTCATTTTTTCATAATTACAATGGTATTGCCAAGCTATATTTTAATATATATTTAATTTTTAACCATATTTAAGGGATTAATACTAATTTTCTTTTTTATCAGCATACAACTCATTTTTCGTAAATCTGAATGTAGTTTAGACTTTCAATTGTCAAGTATTACTCTAGATTACATGACTCAAATAAGTGCTATTAAAAGGCAAATAATAATTGTTTGTCAATTAGATTATTGTAGGTTATTCTTTAATTGTATTTAAGCACGTCGACTTGTGCTTTGATCTATTGTATAAACATGTCGATTTGTTAGGTCGGCACTGTTTTACTGTTAATATTATTAAAACTTGAAAAGTATCACGTATAAGTTATGAGAGTTTGGTTTTCAAATTATTCTTTTTAGTCAAATTGGGAATTAATATGGCATACAGCCTTACTTAAAAATTTTAAACTTATCCATAGTCGGATAATTTATACCATCCGGCGTTTTGAACAATTTGCTTTGCTATTAACGCTTGAATCGAAAGCACCTTAATCTTGCAAAAATATCTCTTTCAAGTACAAAATCATGCTATATTTTTTAAAACGTGCAAATTAAAATCTACCTAGTCCGAAATTTTGCAAAAATTGTTAGTACCTATCTGCAACATAATTTTGTGTATTCTTAAAAAAAAATTATGAAAATTTAATAATATAATCGGCGATTAAAATGGCTGCTTTATCTTGAAAAACAATCTAAAAACTTAAAATCCCGAAAAAAAAATAGAAATAAATTCGGAAAATCCAAAATAAATCCAGAAATCTATAAAGTATAAGGTGTTAAATGTTTTAGTCGCATGGCCTAAAATAAAAGGAAAATAATTTTAATAATAATAAGTTGCCCAAATTTCTTTTTTAAGTGGTTTAGCCAGGTATAAATGATATGACAAATTCAAAAATATAAGGCTAGTATTTAACCATACATTAAGAAATTATTATTCTTGCACAAAAAAATCCGTAAAGAAAAATACATAATAATTTGTGCATAAAAATAACATTTCTTGCACAAAATTTTACCACCAAAAATTATGTTTCGATTCACAATTTTGTTTACAACAAAAAAAAAAAAAATTCTTTTAACATAAAAATAATTAAAATAAAATTTTACAACCATTTATAAAAATGTAGAATTGTTGAGGCTAAAGGCTTTAATAAATCTCGCGGGCTCGTAGGAATTTTTAACATTAAGATTTTTTATCCTTATTCTTTTATCCTTAAATTTGTTGTCCTAGGATAAAGTCCTAGCATTTTTTTACTTTAAGATTTTTTAGCCTAGGCATTTTTATCCAAAGAGTTTTTAGCCTAATTTTTTATCTCGGATTTTTTATTCTAGGATTTTTATCGGATTTTTTATCGTAGAAATTTTAACCCTAGGATTTTAAGATTTTTTCTCCTTGACTTTTTATTTTAACATTTTTTATGCCATGGTTTTTCCAAGGATTTTTTATCCTGGATAATATCTAGAATTTTTTATCCTCGATTTTTTAAGTATTCCGTTACTTAATTCCGTTACTTTCTATCCTATGATGTTTATCTTAGGAGATTTATTCTAGGTTTTTTTATCTAGGAATATTAATGTTTATCATAAGATTTTTTATCCAAGAAGTTTTATCTCGGATTTTTTCTCGCGGTCCTCTGAAGCGCTTTAGATTCTAAAAACCTTAGGGAATCTCCGGTGGAAGTAGGAACTAGGATCAGCAAACATGTTTCACTGTGTGCTGAAAATAGGAGCGGCTTTTTTAAATTAAATAATTCGTTAGAGGTCGCGGCATACATGATATGACAAATTCAAAAATTAAGTCTAGTATTTAACCATACATTAACAAATTATTATTCTTGCACAAAAAATATTATTTGTGCACAAAAAAATCATTAAACGTTCACAAATAAAAAAAAATTCTGTAAAGAAAAATACATAATATTTTTTTGTGCACAAAAAATAATAAATCTTGCACGAAATTTTACCACCAAAAATTATGTTTCTGTTCACAATTTTGCTTACAAAAAAAAATCCTTTTACATAAAAATAATGAATCAGGTACAAAATTGTACAACCATTTAAAATAAAAATAAAATTTTATAACCATTTATAAACATTTAGATTTGTTGAGGCTAAAGGCTTAGATAAATCTCGCGGGCTCAGGAATTTTTATCCCAGATTTTTTATCCTGGGAATTTTTACCATTAAGTTTTTTATCCTTAAATTTTTTAACCTAGAACTTTTTAACCTAACATTTTTTTACTTTAAGATTTTCTAGCCTATGCATTTTTATCCAAATATTTTTTAGCCTAATATTTTTTGTCTCGGATTTTTTATTCTAGGATTTTTATCGGATTTTTTATCGTAGAAATTTTAACCCTAGGATTTTAAAATTTTTTCTCCTTGATTTTTTATTTTAACATTTTTTATCTCATGGTTTCTTCCAAGGATTTTTTACCCTGGATTATATATAGAATTTTTTAGCCTCGACTTTTTAAGTATAATTTTTATTTCGTTACTTTTTATCCTATGATGTTTATTCCTTATTAATAAATCTCCAATTCCAGGTTTTTTTATCTAGGAATGTTAATGTTTATCAAAGTTTTATCCCGAATATTTTCTCGCGGTCCTCTGAAGGGCTTTAGATTTTAAAAACTTTAGTAAATCTCCGGTGGAAGTAGGAGCCAGGATCAGCAATCATGTTTCACTGTGTGCTGAAAATAGGAGCGGCTTTTTTAAATTAAATAATTCGTTAGAGGTCGCGGCAATAATTAATTTTTTTTTAAATTTTGTACAAGATTATGTTTATGTCCAAATAGTTTTTCCGCCGAAATTATTTTGATGGTAAAATTTTGTGAATTTTTTATTTATTTTATGTACGAATTTTATCCCAAAATTTATTTAATAATTTTTGGGGATAATTTTTGCAAGATAATTTTTTTTCTGGACTTCAACGTTTTTAGTATTCTGAAATCTAATAACTGTCTTTATTTTCGAACAAAAAAAGTAATCCCGTTAGGAACAATTCTTTTGAAAAAATCAGGTTTACTGATTCTTTCGCTGTCTTATCACAATTTAAGACGCCACAGTCACGCTTCGACATTGTTTTGGGACGTGGAAAGTTTTCTAAATTTATAAATCAGCATCTGCAATGAACCAGAATTTTGAACTTTATCTGGGTTTACGGTTGGCGTTGAATATTCCAGTACCGAATATATCAGGCGTAAAATTCCAACATTGAGCACTTACAAAAATCGAGCGTGAGATTTTCTCTATTTTAGGATGAAGCATTGCTACTTAACGTGCACCATCATTGCAATGGCATTATGGATATTGGTAAATTAAAATAAAATTAATTATTTTGAATTTTGTCCACATCCTTTTGGTTTGGCACTAAACAAAAATAATAAAATTCTTTGCGATCCAACGTCTAATCAATTTTACTCCGCTATTATCAAACTAGTTTTATAATTTTTGATGATATGCAAGCATTGGAACTCGCGTATCTAGCCACACACCATAGATTTTGTACTTTTCACCAAATACAACTTTTAAAAAATTGGACTTTTAAGGAACTTAGTATAAATGTCGAAATTTCAGTGAATTTGCATAGTACTGTGACTTGGTGGTGCTCCTTGAATGTCTATGAGCAATATCTTTATTTTTTATTGACTGAAATCGTTAAATTATTGTTTCCAGTTAGTTTTAATAGTATACAGGGTTATTTGATACTCTATACAGTTGACGTTTAATATTTTAAAATAAAGTTAAATTATAGATTTTTAGATAATAGTTAATATATATTTTTTTTGTTGCAAATTGGATTTATGGTTATACTTCGAGTTATTAACCATTGTAAAAAGAATCAGATTTGATAAAAATATTTAGTTGTTTAACATATATATCAATACTTAACTATTTTTAAGTTCTAATATTTTTTGGAAAAATTTAAATTAATAATTTCGAAGACATAGAATTTTACATAAAAAGTGCTAAGTCAACATATACTATTTTCACTATCTTGGTTTGAAACCAATTATTTAATAAAAGAAAAACTATAATTTATTTAAATTAAAATTAACGAATTGTTCGCGAGCCGAAACTTTATTATATATATATTGTGACAAGATTATTAAATCGGAGTAATTTAAATAAATCAAAGTATCGTCTAATTCGTAAAGAAATGTTGTAATAATGATATACATGATGCTATAATAAAAATTTATTCTAAGGAAGGAAGTATTTATGTATATTTTGTTGATTAAACTAAATCAAATGCAAAAAAAAAAAAAAAAAAACAAGTAAGAAAAACATTTTAGAAAATTATAACACATAATATTCTTTAGTTTTATCAGATTTAATTGAAAGTAGTTGTTGCTACCGAGGAAATAAAGATAAAAAAAAATGTTGTTAATTTTTATTTTGTGTTGTCTTAATTTTTATGTTTGAATACGTTGACTTTAACAATTTATATTGTTATTAAACACCGACTTACTTAATTTCTCGTAGTTCAATATATAGAACTAATAAAAATTAGTCTTTAATGCTTACCTCTTGTTGAACTTTTTGTCTATTAATTTTACTTTTTTTTATTTTTTAAATTATGAATTATGATTTCGTTTTAGTTTTGATCGCAGTATATTTTTCTTTTGTTTATTTCTTTTATGAATTAAGACAATTTATTTTAGAATCAAAACAAATTCTTAAAAAGAATAAACGTAATATTTGTTATTAATTTTTTTTTTATAAAAAAAAAAGATTGATTTAAAACAATTAATATATTAACTATATAAATGATTAATTTTCTTCTTTTTTCAGAAGGTTGGTGGTAGAAAAAAAAATTTGATCGAAATTTAAATAAAATATAGCATCTAGAATATAAACCCAAATGAATAATATGTATTATTGATTACACAAGAAATAAATAAACAATTTTATGCCTTTGTGTTATTACTGAAATTTATTAAATTAATTTAATAAACAAATATATAATAGCTATATATTTGTTAATTTTATTTTACAGCTAAAACTTGTATATTTTCAGTATTTATAGGATTTTACATAAGATAAAAAATAAAAACACAATTAGGCTATTTATAAAATATAGAAATTAACAATGTATGGTTCAACAAGAGATATCAGCCGAAAAATTGAACAAAAAATAACCTCTAGTCTCTCTAGACGAAAGAAAAATGGAAATTTATTATGACTTATTTAAAATATATATATATAAAATATAAATTTAAAATTGAATAAATAAATGTTACAAATAAGATAAAGAAACATATTGTTTAATTATTAAATAAGAAAATACAAAATACCTTATGTACCTGTAATGATCTAAAGAAATTAGTATTTTTATTATCATTATTATTATTATTTAAGTTTTCACTGTGATAAAAAAAAATTATATTTAAAATTAATATCTAAAAATAATTAAATTCAGTATTTAAATTAAATAATGAGAAAATTTTATATTCCTTAAAATTGTTAAAACTTACATCTTATACATTTTTATTTTTATTTTCGCAAATTAGTAATTTTATTTTGAATAAAATAATTATTTTAGTTTCAGCAAACATATTTAGTTTAAAAAAAAAAAAAGATTTAAGACTTTTTACGACAGCTTCAAATGAATTTTAAATTGGTAAAATAATGAAATATTGGTGAATTTATTTATTTTACAAAGTTTACAAAGAAACATTTAAAAAGGAATCGAATGTTTAAGCTGACCTACATGTGATGATTTTTCCTGTTCGGAAAACAATAAATACTTAATATGGTATATTTGAATTTACAAACAAAATGGGATTTAATAAAAACTTATATGAATGAAATAAAATTTCTAAAACTTAAAATTATTTATAATGTAATATACAATTGTTTTCAACAAATAAAAATAAAATAAAATGCGATATAATAAGAAAAATAAAATTTGAGTATTTTTATAATTCAACATCGAATATTTTACATTAAACTATTCAAAACAGTTAAAATAAACACACAATTTTAAATAAACAAATAAAATACGAAAAATGGAATAGGAACATAATATTATAATAAGAAATTTATTTATAATTATTTGCTTAAACATTCCATTACCAACAAAAAAAAATCGGCTGTCATTTTAAAACAAATTAATTTCAATTTACCTAATTATATAAATTAAAATAAAAACATAAGACGAATATAATTTACATTAAGTCACTTTGAGAACCTTACGTTGAAATAAATTAACACAACCTTACATAGTAAAAAGAAAATAGTTTTTAAAATAAATTCGATGACTATAAAAATCAACAAAAAATAAAATTTCATCAGGCCTAATAATGACGAGAACGAAATAATATTTTTATTTTATTAAATAATGAACGAATATCTATAGTTATCGTTTGGAAAGTATGTTGAAACGCATTTTACATATAAGTTTTTAATATTACCTAATTTGATAAAATATTTTTAATTTACGAAGTTATTCGAATTTCGTTCTTGCAAACTGCTAGTTCTCTGGGCACACGGACCTCTACAGTATAAACATAACTTGTATATATATATATATATATATATATATATATATATATATATATATATATATATATATATATATATATAAATTATATATATATATATATATATATATATATATATATATATATATATATATATATATATATATATATATTTATATATTTATATATATGTATTTGTACTTATGTCAAATTAAGATTTATATTCTGTTTATTGGCTTTGGGCTACAAAAATAAAATTAACAAACCTCTTTTAAAAAAAACTTACACAACAATTAACTATTAATAACGATTTACTTAGTACATAATTCACAAATTCAATTAAAAGATTAAGCTAAAATAAAAGTTTTTGATTTGTTGTGAATAAATTAAGTTTTAACGTAAAATTTAAAAAAAAAATGAAGTTAATTTTAATTAAATTAAATTTAATTTTATAAGCCAATAAAACAAATATGATTTAATTTCCGCAAGTAAAGGACTTTTGCAAGGCATAGTTTATTTCGATATTTATTCAATCTTATTCAAAAGTATTTGTGAAAGCTATATTTTTAATACTGTCTCACAAGAATGATTATAAATAATGTACAATTATTTATAATAATCAACCAATTAGGCTCTTTTTGTAGAAACAATTACAAATATTTCCACATGTATTGGCTGTCGAACATATTTGTGGAAGTAACTATTGTTTAAGAAGTGCTTGTGCAAATTAAAAATTCAAATAAAAATCATAAAAAAAAATTATTAAAATGCATGTTTATAACTGCGGATAGACGCCTGGGCACTGACACAAATAAAGTTTTTAAGAATTGCTTCCATGTTACTCCACGCTTTAACTATGGCATTCCAAGTTTTCAGTCCTTCCAGAACCACTAGATATTTGCTTTTGATATAAGCCCATAAGAATTCAATAACATCGAGATCGGTGTGGCGTTCTGATGAGTACGGTTATTTTTCAAATCTCAACAATTTAAGAATTAAATTGCGGCTGCAACATTAAATTACGAATAAGTTTGCATCCAGCTACTAAAGACAACATTTTACAGCTCCAAATAACGTAATTGACCAATTTATTGCCCCTTATTAGGATTCTAGGACCAACGCTGTTAAATGATATACATCCTCATATTAAATTGTGGCCGGCACTAGAACGCCAAAGTCCAATCCAATGAAACTATTGATTCATTCGTTTATAAAGTATTTCACCAAAATTCAAAAGTCTCATTAATATGCTCCTTGGAAAATTTCGAAGGCCGCAACTTATTCTATTCAGATATGATTGACTTTTTAGAAATTGTATACTTTTTAGTACCAGCAGGTTAAAAAACTTCTTTTGACTGCCTTTATTAAATTGGGTACCGTCTGTTAGCTTATTACTTGTGAAGAATTAATCACATCGTTAATGCTTCATTGTGACGTTGCTGGAATTTCTGATTTTCAGCTAATAAATTTTAAAAATAATGAAGATGATACTGGAGGTCTATTATGAAATATTATTCGCTTTCGAAAAATTCGATATCTATAGATTCGCAACGTGGTGAATATGCATATTATGAAACATAAGCGAATTGTCAAATTCAAATTATTATTTTTTTAAATTTAAAACACTTCGAATTAAACGTCACATCTTCGTAAAATTCGATTCATATCAAATTATTCGAAACCAAAAAATTTCATAATACCAAAATACGCGCGAATCGAATTTTTCGAAACCGAATGAGTTTTAAAATATCCCCAGCAAAAGTGTAAAGTAAATCATGCTTTTTGATCTGCACAAATACTTTTGAATAGGGCTGTAAATAATACAATATATATATATATATATATATATATATATATATATATATATATATATATATATATATATATATATATATATATATATATATATATATATATATATATATATATATATATATATATATATATATATATATATATATATATATATATATATATATATATATACCATAAAAACTTTATTTTAATTTATTACCAATTTATTATAGCAAAATTTATTTATTTTAAACTAAAAATTATTTTTATGAAAATATATTTGCGATTAGAAAACAAAATTTTTTGCTTATTTTTCTAATTAAAAAGGAACATCGCTGTTATATGTTGAGGTAAGTGCAATATCTAATATACAAATTTTATAAGTAGAAGTTAGATGGTTTCTAAGAAGTTAGAAAGTATGAAATATATTCCCAATTTACGATGGTACAAATTAAATTCCAACTTTTTCCAATACATTAATTTGCATGCATCACAGATCTTTCTGTGCTTCAGGATTTGTTCTGTATTATTGAGTTTTTTTAAAAATGTTCTAAGCAGTTTCAATAATCTATTAATTTAAATGCTTCTAACGAGTCTACATTCTATAGAGGATCCTTAATTCTTGATTTGGTGCTGTGAGTCTTAGACCGATTTTATTCTGCTCATTTACCAGTGTTATTGACAATATCATTCAAGATTATAAGCTAAACCTGTAAAGAAGCTTCTTGCAACTACTCTTATGTTTACTGGATGAAATTTCAAGTTCATGTTCAACATAATTTTCCAGATATTACCCCAGTCTCTACGTTTTTAAAAATTGAAAATGCTATCATATTAAAAACCATCAATTGCTTCTCAATCAGAGCAAAGGTAACCTTAATAGTCATCCTAAACTTTATTCATTGATTAAGCTACGCAAACAAATGTGTCAGATGGTGATTTCCTGTTAGTTCAGCGAACTGAGAAATTCCGAATTCAAAAGCAGAATTCTTCGGATTCCCGATAATTCCAATTTTTTTAGCAATATTAGGAAAATTAACGGTAAAAAGCAAAATGTTGTCATTATTAAATAGCTAAAGATTCTAAATGGTTCATATACAAACCATTTCTTTAAAAGATCCTAGTTTGAGACACCTGTCAGTAATTATTTCAACTCTCTTCTTCAGAACCTTCAGAACCAATAACCAATAATCTGAGTAGCAGGAGTCGCTGAAGGTTTAATAAAAGGATCACATTTTTTTTCGTTCTTATATCCTGATATGCCCACAACATAGAAAAAAAAACAAATATTTGCCGACGACATGGGCATATACATCTCTTTAACCAGCGAACGGAAAAAATGGCAGATCAAACATTCCAACCAGTATTCTGAATAAGCGGAGAATCTAGGTAAACTCTTCTAAACCAAAATAATGCAGTTATTGCGCAACCAGTACAGCAAAATCCCAAAAGCCAGTCCTATTTCATTACAAGATAGCATCGTAGAATACGATGCTGGATATATCCACATAAAATACCTAGGGCACGGTGTAATTAGAGATAGAAAACTATCATCTCTTTACATTTTTTTACTGTCTTGACAAAAACCAATTAACATTTGTTAATGGAAGTCCAAAAGTAACTCAATCAGCCTTCGATTTAAGATTGACGATTGGCGTAGATCACCATCCTTTATACAAATATACAAACAACTATGATCTCGAGAAACGCACCAATTTAAAGATTTTTAATAACTTCGCTCAGCGACTTCAATCGAAGTTCATTAAAAAAATAACGAATTCTGAGGCACATTTCTTATATGAAATTGACCAATCATGGATGGGACCTGGCATTCGCAAGTAATCACAATAAATTAATCTCTCCACATCTAATAAAGCAACTCAGCTTGAGTTGTTATGTTCGCTTTTACAGGCTACTTTTATATTAGGAAAATTGCTATGATATAAATACGGATATATAGTGTCTATTTTATGGGAACCGCTCAGACCTGGACATTTTAAAACTGGATATTTCAAAATAGGATTTGACAAAACGAGATAAGGTACAAAACTGGATATTTCAAAATTGAATATTTCAAAACGAGATAAGATACAAAACGAGATATGGTACAACACTGGATATTTTAAAACAGGATATTTCGACATGTGATTTAAAGTTAAAATGATTTTTTAGGAAAGTTCTGGAATATGGCCAATTAGGAAGGAACTCGGCGAGTTCTTAACCGATTTTGATGAAATTCGATATGTAAGATGAAAATGGGATTTAAAATGATTTGTTGGGAAAGTTCTGGAATAAGGCTAGTAAGGTTCCATACTTGAATATTTCTAAGGAGAGAAATAGAATTTTCCTTCACTTAATGTTTTTTTTTTCTTTAATTGTATAATTAAATTTGATTTTAAAACCTTTTTTTTGGAAAACCTCTGAAATATGGCCAATAAGGTTTCATACTTGAATAATTTTAAGCAGAGAGATAGAATTTTCCTTCACCTAATGGTTTTTTTAATCTCTGCTTTTCTCATCTTGTTAAAATAATCATTGCCTTGCTCGAGTTAACTGTCAGTAAAATTTATTTTCATCTAGTTTTTATTCTTCTACTTAATATAACTTTTCTGCACTTTAAAGAATCTATGTGAGAAAAATTAATTAATTTTCATCAACATTTTCATCCTACATATTTAATTTCATCATAATCGGTTAAGAACTCGCTGAGTTCCTTCCTTACTGGCCATATTCCAGAACTGTCCCAAAAAATCATTTTAAATTCCATTTTCATCCTACAAATCGAATTTCATCATAACCAGTTAAGAACTCGCTGAGTTCCTTCCTAATTGGCCATATTCCAGAACTTTCCTAAAAAATCATTTTAAGTTTAAATCACATGTCGAAATATCTTGTATTGAAATATCCAGTGTTGTACCATATCTCGTTTTGTACCTTATCTCGTTTTGAATTATCCAATTTTGAAATATCCAGTTTTGTACCATATCTCGTTTTGTACCTTATCTCGTTTTAAATTATCCAGTTTTGAATTATCCTGTTTCGTCAAATCCAGTTGTAAAATATCCAGTTTCGACCGGAACCCCTATTTTATACCTTTATTGCATCGACTACAGACAACTGGCCACATCGCGAGGAGCAAATAACTTGACTAATAGTGAATAAGAAACTCGAACACATACTTACTACTTTTTTAAAGTTAGAGAATTGGTTAACTGAAATCGCTGAACTATCCGTTTAGGATCGGCTCGCAGAAGGTGACCGAGCCAGCGTACTCGCTTACTCGGTAAGAGTCGTCATCGTCAAGTTTGGGACCATATAACAATCGCATGAATCTTCCCTCGAATAACTATCTTTCATACTCCTCCGTCAGGAACTAACTCTCATACTCATACATCTCATCGGGTCTGATCAACACCTTGTACAACTTTAGCTTGTGGGCATTTGCAAGGTATTTCGACTTTAGCAGTGGACGTAAGGCATACAAAGTACGACAATACACTGAAAAGTATCAGACAATACACGCTTGTATATACTCCCTCCCATACAGTTATCATGAATGATAAGGAATCCGAGGTATCAGAAACTTGACACTCCTTCAAATGTGTGGTCACCTCTACTAAAAGATGTCCTGAGGTGTTTTACTTTTACGAAAGATAAATTCTAACGTATCCCGGGGACAAAGCATCTCCTTGCTACCGCACGAGCTTTTTAGTAATATTTAGAAACAATCATCTTCAGCGAAAAATACGATACGGATGAAACCCTCCTTGATAGTCACCTACAGTTTTCTCTGCCATGAGAGTGATTTGCTCCAATATTTTGTAAAAAGGAGAGCTACAACGCGGCCACTTTACCATTATAATCGAATAAGGTCGAAATAATGGTCCCACAAAGTATCCCCTCCTAATATCAAGAGCTCGGAAATAAGGCAATCAACCCCAGCGGAACGGTTTCTTTTTAGTCTTTGCATGGCCAGTGTGAATTTCTCGTAAGATAGGTACTCTATGTACATCTCCGCAGTCTATATTTGAACACTTTCAAATATAGCATTTGACATTAATTGGACGTTGAGTAAATTAGAGAAATGCTCCTCCCAAGTGTCAAGATGTTAGCACGGAGGCTTTCATCCTGGTCCCGAATAGCGATAGACCTAGTTCTACAGGTATGCTGCAGTCCGGTGGCTCCTTTAAAGAAGTTACGAGAACTATCATCATTGCTAAGTTGTTGTACTCTTAAGACTTCGAGCTTCCACCTTTCATGCATTTTCCGTCTTCAAATTCGCTGGTGGTTCCGCCATCATGGCGGTTGATTCGTGCTTCTTTATCAATCGATATTTTGTTGCTCGACAGCAAAATATTTTGTGATATCAGTGGGCTTGAACACAAATGATTGACAGGTTGGCTAATCGCATGCGTAAACGTAGCTTACACATACGATCATCAATTTCTTTGAAATGCTAAATAGCCTATGTCACCCGGAGCCTAAGAAGAAATCCAACAGCAAGAAGGCCAAAGTCATATCCACTCTAAAGTATCGCATAGTTGTTTGTGGGACACATGATCTCCACTTTTTGGCCTTCGAGTTTCTTGGAGAGCAAAGAGTTACAACCCAAGCGATACTCTGTAATTGCCTGAACAAATCCTATTCATACATATTTATGCAATTTTTCCCCCATAGCTGCACATTATAAATGTTAAAAACGCCAGTTCTAAATGATACCTAACTGAAATTTCATTCATAGTTTTGATTTTTTTTACTCTTCTTTTGTCATGGAACGGAACATATACATTATATTTTTTTCTTCATTGCATTGTTGTTGTTGAATTGATGTAAGAAGAAGTACTACTACCACAGTAGAAAATGTAATGTTAAAAAAAAAATAAACAAATAAAACAAAAAAAAATTATTCGATTCGATCAAATTCGTTTTTAAATTTTTACTTTAATTCAGTTTTCGTCTGACCGTCAAAGAAGAAAGATGTCTGATTAAATTTTGTGTGGTAACTTTGTACATGTGTTTCAAATATTATTATTGTTATTGTTTTGGTTCTAAAATTTGTGTGCCTCTGTGTTTTAATTAAATTAAATAAAAGAAATTTAAGATTATAAATAATATTTTCTTTTGTTTTGTAGTATAGAAAAAAGTGTTTTAAAGTTAGAATAATATGATCATAGAAACATAAAATAAGTAGGCCTTTTCTCATCTTAAAATACAAAACAAAAAAAAAAAAAAAAATAAATAAAAAGGCGAAAACGCTTAATAAAAACCTGTTTGAGTCATTTTTTTCGAGTGGATTTTTTTTGTGTTTAAATTATTGAGTGTAAAAAAGGTAGTTTAGAAGGAAGAATATAAAAGAAAATTTAATTGTGTAATGATTTTTCTTTCTTGTGTTCTATTTTGTTGTTTTATAATGAGAAAATTTAGTGCTATAACTGTGTAAATATTTAAGTATATTATATGTATGTGCATTTTATTTAGTGATATTGTTGTGTGATTTACTTGCTGAAATTTTTAGTGCACACCATAATTTTTAACTAAAGTGTAAATTTGCAATTGTGCAACAAAGCGGTTTTATAGTTGAGGTTTTGGTCAATTATCGAACAAACCAATTCTTAAATGTAAGGTTTTTTTTATTGTAATTTTATTTTTAGAGCATACAAGTTTTAAATATTTTTTGTGATAGCCCGTTTATACAGCATTTCCGTTGTACAATCATTTTTTTTGACAAATCCTGGTTTAATAGTGTGATAGTTTATAAACTGTGATATATTATTATACATATAATATTACGGTCACCAAGTACAAATTTAATTAAAATAAATAGGAGTATGTAAATATATAAATGATACATACATACATACATACATCACTATATAGTGGTATATAAGTATTTTTTGTAAGATTGCGAAATTTTCATCTTCATTTAATTTATCTTAACTATATGTGTAATACAATTTTCTATTTCGTTTCTTGTATAGTATTATAATATACAATCGCACTAGAGTTACATTCTTATGTGCACGATACATGTACACGAGAAGAGGAAAATCCCCCTTAATAAAATTTTTTTTCCCTCAAAACTACAAAATAATAAATTGGTACTTAAACTAACCTTAAAATTGTCGTCTTCAAGTGGAATTTCAAGAGTTGAATTGTGTATATGATGTGTGAAATATATCGCGTTGAAATATGTTGAACTTTTCTTTAAAATTTTATGAACATGATGTACACACTTATATAATTGAATTTTAAATTGTGAATTAGATTGGATGGTAACATTTTTGATTAGAGATTGGTAAGAAAATATTAAGTGATAAGCACGAATATGTAATTTTGTCTCTATCAACGTTCTAGTTTAGATTTCCAAGTCATTCTACTATAGCTAGCAGAATGTAATCAATATTGCAAACTCTAAATTCGTTTATTTCGTAAATGCAGAAACTAAACGCTGGCAAGATACAGTAGGCAGACTGAAGACATCTACAAAAGTTATCATTAGTTATTGGTGACAGTGGTTAAAATCTATTTAGAAGCACTTGTAATCTCAGAGTCTTTGACCCACATTGTATCAAGGTATTCTCTGGGTAATTTTTATCTAATCAGTTTTTACTTTAATACTCTAATGAACATTTGGATTACATCAATTTCTCTTTCTATCTCTCTCTGCTTCTCTCTCTCTCTCTCTGGTTTTACATCTCATGAAGAGATTTTGCCACCCGCATAATCGACCTTCATTTACGACATACTATGTCACAACGATCTTGTTCGATGTCGTCACGCCAGCGTATATTCTGGGTCTTCATCTTCGACGCACACCAGCTGGTTGTTGTTTGGACAGTTTTTTAACGGTTCGATGTGAAGGGGCTCTTTTGACGTGACCAAGCCATCTAATTTAGTGAAAATTCATTTGATCGCATGAGTTTTAGTTGTGGGAAGACAACTTTGCAACCGGCTGCAATGCAGGCTTTTATATATGCTTGTAAATCGTTTTTCTACGTTAAAGTTGGCCCGACGCATTTAAAGTCTTCCGTTCAGCTATAAAATTCCCAGGAGATGCTCCTAGATGTCGTCATGAATTTATTATTTCGGGTCATTGCCATTTCAGGCCAGTGGTATGCAATTTTAATTAATATCTTTCTGTCAAAGGATTTAACTAAATTTATTTAAAGCGCAGTTCTTTGTCTTAATACGGTTTTTCCTTATCACGTACTCAAGAGCTAGATTAAATAAAGTAGGTCCGAGTGTCTAATTACTATTCTACAATTCGATCCAAATGTAGTTACCTTGCATAAAGAGACTCTCTAGACAGTCCAACGGTTTCCGTGGTTGATGCTATTATATGCTTGTTTGAAATCGATATAGAGCTGATGTTTTATACTCGTAACATTTGTCCAAGACCATCTTGATCATACAAATTTGATCCGTGGTTGAATGGTTGATTTAAAATCCACACTAATAGATTTCAACGATCGCTTCAGTGAATAGGATGAGCCTGGCGAGTATAACGTTAGCAAATAGTTTGCATGCAGTTTTAAAAGTAGGACTGCCATACCCGAAAAACCAGCAGTTTAATTTGTTCTCAGTTCACTATTTTCATCTCTGATAGCGGTGGACCTAGGATGAAAATCTTCAGTAACATTTCGGTCGTTGGCAAAGCCATCTCTGGATTTTCCGTTTAGCGTAAGGTCGTTGATGTTTTCGATCCTACTTCTGAATTTTTCTGGTTTATTTTCTAGCGTTGAGGTATTTCAATTGATTGCTAAAGGTGTTCCGCGATAGCCACTTATCATACGTGGCATTGTTCATATAACCATTGGGAAGGGCTGACTGTAAAATTTACCGTTGCTCATGGATATTGCATGGATTTTCAGAGTGGTCTTGCCAAGTATTTTGTTAACAATCAAGAGACTTTTTTTAAAATTAAGCTTAAGGCCAATATGATTTGTTAATTTCGTTCTGTTTTAATTTTAATAGTTTTAGTTTTTTAAATTTAATTTTTTATATACTTTCTTAAAATTTGATTGATTTTTTTATTTTATTGATTCAATTTGAATAATTTTGTGGCTGTGGTCTTTTAGTGTACCTATATATAGAAATATTATCATATACATTGTATTTTTATACAATTTCTGTTATCGGCTGACATATTTGACATCGTTAATTGTTTACGTAAATCTCGCTTGAAGAAATACAACTTCAAGATTACCGAGATGGCTGTTAAAGTATCTTTTGAAATTATACTGTTCCACGTGTTAATCCTAAATTTTGGTTCCTACGTGAGCGGTAGTTGTTTTTTTCTTTTATTTTAAATGGTTCTTGGTTTCAATGATTCAATCTTAAAATATGTGAGATGAGAATGTTTTGTAAGGTGAGTTTAAATATTCGAAGGTGAATTATAAGAATTATTGTGTATTTAAGTAAGATTTTTTACTTTTATTTGTACCTCAAACTTTTATTGGGAACGTTATAACGTTTTAATGAAACTAAAAAAAAATTTAATCTCTCTAATAAGGGAATCTGGTCCCATCCAAATTGCATCTGTAAGTGTTTTGTTAACAATTTATTAATGTAATAATTTTCGATAGAAAAGTTCCCTTTCCAGAAAGGTTTCCTTTCCAACTAATTGCTCAAGAGTAAAATTATTTCTAATTGATTACCATTATTACTCCTCTAACATTAAATGAGTTCCGATTACTTCGGAACTCATTTAATAGCTCCTGTTAAGTTATCTCAATAGTCGATTATTAGCAGTATCTTAAAAAGTGTATTATTTAAACTGGTACCTCTGAATTGTAAGCAGAGAAAGAGCATCCCATAAGTTATTAACATTATTCTTAATAACTTCCTTTGTATTTTAGCTCAATGTTGTAATCTATTGATGATCTATTGAAATTACTATATTAATTTCCAAACGTCAGTACGGTTTTCGCGGAGGGCGTTTAGCAGGTGATTCAAATTATATTTTCACTGAACAATGGAAGAGAAGCATTCATCAATCCAGTGAATCACAAGTCTTTGCGCTCGATATTTCGAAAGCATTTGAACGCGTGTGGCACAAAGGTTAACTGTGCAAATCGAGGGCAGTTGGCCTTCACGGTTCGTTAATTTTATGGACTGAGAATTTTCTTCTCTGTCGCAAAATCCAAGTAGTGGTGGATAGCGAGACTTCCGTTTCACGTGTTTTAAACGCTGGTGTTCTTCAGGGATCCGTCCTTTCTCCGACCCTTTTTCTAATTTTTTTCAATGATCTATCAGCAACTCTCAATCCAATATACTCCCACCCTGATGACAGCTCACTTTCCAAGTTTTATTATTTACCTTCTTCTTCAAAACCATCCAAAACCGAGCTTCTCGAATGATTGAGGACGTAAAATTATTGCCTAATCTTGATTCTCTTTCTCATAGGCGTAATGTGGGAGCTTTATGCGTGTTTTACAAGTACTTTCAAGGTCATTGTTTATCGGAACTTTATGGATTTATGCCTGGTTCGTCACAGCCGCGCGTAATTTGAGACGTCCTATGCATCGGTACAGTCTGGAAAAAAAATTCGCGAGGACCAATAAATTTAAAAATTCATTTTTTGTAAGGAGTTCGTTTTCATTCCTGGAATGAACTAAACGACTAGACGTTCCCTGGAATACAATTTACCAAAGTTCAAACTTAATATCCAAAGTAAACTAGAAGACTGACAACCTTTATTCCGTTTATTCTTCTCTTACCTTATTCCCTCCTAATCCTTCCTTGATCTTTTGCAGTAGTGCTGTGTGTTTGTTGCTAGAACATCACATTAAGGATATTCATTTATCCTAAGTGCTATGGACATTTATAAAAAAAATCTACAACTCCTTCTTTTATCTACAAATTAACAGTGCTTAATCTCAACCTCGGTTAGCTAGGTTCAACCATAAACAAACTAAATAATAAAGACTCGTAATGTAGAACAAAAACATACAACATGCGAGGGTACTATATGCATAGTAAAATTTTACTTTTTGTATGTATAATTACCCAATATCATCGATTTTTTGGTTCTACATGACGAGTGTTTATTATTTAGATTGTTTATGGTTCAACTTTAGAAAAAATCTATGAAATTTTTTAAGTTTTTATAAAATTAAATTTACATCGATCATCAATATATAATTGTTTCTAAAACCTTCTCACCGAGCGATTGGCGCAGTGGTTAAAGCTGCGCTGTTTAGGTCGGAAGGTACCGGTTTCGAATCCCAACGGAGAAGGGTTGAAAAATAGATTTTTCATCACTTGATTGATATCGGTGATCACGATGAACACAACAATGATCCCCTGTAGGAACCATCGTCCATGCCATTACAGAGAGGCTGAAGCAAGTCAATCTACAGATGGATATTTAAAGCGAACCTGTATTCGTGTGTCCTTGATTTGGCTGGCCATAGCGTAAAGTAGGACGTAAAATTAACCTCGAAAGAGTTGGATGAGCTTCAGCCCCAATAAAGATTGTATGGATTAAAACATAAAAAAAAATTTTCTCATCAAATGTGCGATAAAGAATGTTCTACGAAAAATGATCTCATAATGCATACAATTTTAAAAACAACTAACAATTAATTAAACTTTGAAAACATTTCTGCAATGTCAGCAAATTGTTGCATTATCATACAACTTTTATACAAATTATCACTAATCGGTGCTGCTTTTATTCCCCTCAAAAGCTGTAAATGCTTTTTTCAAATGATGAATATACTTGAATGAATGTTATTAAATGTTTACAGGTTTATAAAAAGGTCATCAAATGTTAGATAAATATGTTGAACTCTACACTTTAAAAATTTCAAGCTTTATAATTTCTAAAAAACTGTTTAAGTTCCATTTAAGTTGTATTTAATCTCGGACTTAATCTTGATGCTTGCGGTGCACCAAGAAGGATTACGTTCGAGTCAGTCACTGATCAAATCTAAGGATGATTCTTTTTAAATGTTACGAAATATCTCGTTATAAACTTCAGGTGTTCTTAGATTTCCAGGATTTCTTATGGTTTGTTTTTTGATGTCTGGGAATAGATGAAAAATGTGTGAATTTATGTAAAATGCTAGTAATGCAGTCACTTGCTTTGTCTAAGTTGAGAACAACCTATCAAGATTTTTTGCAGTTCGCTCTGGTGTAAACACCTCAGGACAACATCTTGTACCGAGATGTCCAACCAGGCCCTTAACATGCAGATAATACTGTGTAATTGGACTGAATGGGAAAGAACTACTAGATCCACTTTTAGAGATGATTTAAATACCTTGCGAAAGAACTACTAGATCCACTTTTAGAGATGATTTAAATACCTTGCGAAACCCGACAAGCTGAATTTGAACAATGTGTTGATCAGGCTCCGTTGTTATGTATGAGTGTAAGAGTTAGACACTGACGAATGAGTATGGAATATAGATGATGACATTTGAAAGAGGAGTATTGCGCATGATATATGGCTCCAAAAGCGATCAGTATCAGTAAAGCTGATAAATAATCCAAACACATCACTTTCGTAATTTACGTAAGTTTAAAAGCCAATAAAAGTAAGCAGTACCATAACCAATAATTTAATTAAAATTAAAGCACTTTTTTCTCTATCCAATCTCTCTCGTAGTATATCCTATTTCTGCTTCATCAACGCCCAAATTTTAGATTTGATCTCGATTTCCAATTTTAAAAATCCTTATTTATAAAATTTATAACGTCGTTTTTTTGGAAAATAATCGTCAAAATTATTTTCATCGGATTTCCAATGTATGTTAATTCCGTTAATAATACGTTAAAGTTGGTGTTATTTTAATCGTTTTTAAAATCTTTTATTAATTGGGTAAGAAATTGAGTAGTGGGATGATCAATGAAAGCCCTTTAAGATTGTCTGACTCACAAGGTAGGTTTAGTAATTCCACCTACCTTGTTTATAATCTACATCAATGAAATTTTATCATTAACTTTATGCCATACCCAATTTTTTTGCTGACGATACTACGTAGATAAACGGTCTATCTTATAAACATCTTCTAATCCAGCACACTCTACATCGAAAGTGAGACAGTGACAAGAAAATTTCACAAAACTAAAATTAAAACTGCAAACAATTTTTTCCACTACCAGTCGTAGAAGGTATCATTACTTTTAAGATTCTCAATAAATCATTCTAGGGAACAAATGTATATTGATACCGGATCGATTAAAAAGGAATGCTTATTGGAATGCAGGAGCAGATGAATTTTTAATCATTCGCCACAATATGGCACAGTGCGAGATGAGCAAGACTTACACAATAATTATTTAAAGTTCGAGAAACTTCCTCCTTAATCTTTAAATCTTAATAATCGCAAGTCTAGGCATTAGTGGATTAGAATTATTTGATGAATTAAAAACATTTCGAATTTTAGGTTTTCTAAAATTGAACCTATCGACACGTTAAATATGATATTTATATCAAAAATTTAGAATCGATATAGAAAATGTTTAACTGCGACGATACCTGTAACGGTAGCTTCCTTAAAACGGAGCTTTTCGAAATTAAAAAGAACAATTTTAATTTTTCGATTATATGCAGTCTCGACTTAAAAGGCTTTTACAATCAAGTATTTAATTTTCTAGGATAATTATTGTATTTTTAAAATTAGTTATGAGGATTTTGTCTCAGTGGTCGATCTCTATAAAAGACGCATCGTAAGTCCTACCTCCTGTGTTATGTGAGAAAGGATTTTTGTTTGACCAGCGAAAACAGTTTGCTCGTGCTCTTTATGGTTTTGGTTATCCGAAGTTTGAGAGGGATATTTTCATGTAATTCGCCTTAACGTATTCATTATTATAATAACAACATTCTTTTGAAAACAAATAAATTGTAGTATGAATCATATGACAAAATTACAGCCACTGTTTCTTTGTTCGAACAATTATATAGCGTTCTTTCCCTTGCTCAAACTGCCTAAATTGCAGCTTGCTCCGCCGCTGGTTGACTTTAATGTGATAATATTACAAATGAGACCTCTAAATTAAAGATGAACCTACTCAGTTAAATATTTAAAATAAATTAACGCCTTTTATTCAACGAGTAGTCCATTTGCAAAAAAAAGCAAATTCCAATAAATTTTATGAACATGATGAGTCACAATATATCTGTAGATTTGCCAGCGATTTTAATTGATGAATTAGTTCTTGCATTTGTCTAAAACCGGTACGATTTTGTTAAATTTGTCAAATTACATTTTAGAAAATATTAATCATTTTAAATAACGACTTGGTCACAAATGTAAATATTCTCTTTTAAAGTAGAAGGCCCTAACACTTTTGACGTTAAAAATTTCTAAAGAAAAATTATATTTTTAATGGCAGGTATTTCCATCTACCGCACATTTCTTATTTTATAAACTAAATCTTATGAATAATTGCTTCATCAACGTTTATCCAGATCTTACAAGTACAAAAATAGTTTTAATGTTAAGAAGGTGTCATGCCATTTGGCAACTGATTTCCGTTTCTTTAACACCTTGAGGTACTTTTCGTTCAAGGCTTTGAAAAGATTTATTTTTGTCCAACAAACTTTCAACTTATTTTGTTACGTATATGATCGAAACGCTTCGTTGTGAGCTATATTTTTTTTGTTGATATAGAATCTTCTATATATCATTCGACAACATTGTAAGATTTCCATCCACCATATTGCTTAAGTTGAAGAAGATTACTCCCACTCGCAGCTAATAAAGTAGCATCTTGCAATTTTTTGTGGCATTAGCGTAAAAGTATTATGGCCTATATTTTGTCTAATAGGTTTGCCATTTTTTATACAAATGAAAACTTTTAGAATGTCTGGAATCGGTCTCAATTTTAAATATCTACCAACAATATCCATCCAAAGTGTTTCAATAATAATAAAATTTCTTGATGTATCATTTTTAGTATTAGGAATCTTAACAAGAATCATTTTCTAATGTCTTTACTTATATTGTTTCGTTGAAAAATAAACGCTTGTTGATTTTATACTGTTTTAATTTTATATGTATTTCCTTCGAAAATGTTGTATATTCTGAACGCAGTTATCACTGCCTACACGCTACATTCTCAAATTCGGACAATCCATAAACTATAACTCTCCCGATCTATCGTCAACAATATTAAATTATAAATTTTATATCAAACACTACAACTCGGCAATATCTGACGGAACAATCGACTCTGATTGTCTTCCAGTATTCAGCGGTTTCATATTAAAAACACCATGAAATATTTTCTGTGATAAACGCAGTCCAGGAATGTCTTTCACCACATATCGCTCGGTCGGCAGTACAGGCGTAACTACTTTAAATTTGGGTAAGAGTTTGTGACACATTCCGATTTCGTTAACCGTATTTTTGATGAAAACAAAGTCTCCAATTTTGTATTCATATACGCATGAATTCGTTTTTTAACAAAATAATTCTTATATTTCCCTTGATTTGTCGACGTATTTTCAACTATTTATTTTTATATCGGAGGTCACTAAGATTTCTTTCAACATTTGTGTTCTGGGAACTAATAAATTGTTTTAAAAAATCATTACTCTGAATCTGGTTTACACCAAATAAAGCTTACTGTAAGTGTCGTTTGAATAGTTCTAATTAAGGCATTATTAATCACAAATTCCGTATCAAATAAAAGTAAATCCCAACATTTGCTTGGTTCTGAATCACAAATCTTGGCTAAAATAGATTTAAAAGTTCAATTTATTCGTTCGACTTGCCCGTTCAATTGAAGAGAATTTGTCGCGTTGAGAACATGTTGAACTTGGTGTTCTGTTAAAAAAACTTTCTAAACGATGTAGAAGTGAAACATGTTCCACGAATGTTCCATCTGAAATGGACATGCACTTCACGCATTGCAGTCGTTTTGATAGCAAAAAGTTTTGTATATTTCGTAAATCCATCTACAACCACAAAAATGTATTTATTCCCTTTCCTCGTTAAATTCAATAGACCTTCATGGTCGATATGTAAAGTGTGGAATGGACGATCGTATTTATCGAAAATATTAAAGAAACCTTCCTTGCGAGATTTTGGTTCAAACAATAAACATTTCAAACAATTTTTAATAAACTCATTCACACGTTCGGTCATATTTGAACACCAAAAACTACTTCGTATCAGTTTTACTGTTTTATTAACCCCTACATGCCATGTATAATGATGTTGTCGTATAATTTCGTCTACAAACATATCAGGTATTACCAAAAGAATCCGTTCATTATATTTTCTATATAAGAGATTATCACGTATCTCATAGAATTTATCATCTCCATTTTCTTGAATTTGGTCATAAATCAGTTTGATTTTGGAATCGGTTAGCTGAAATCTCGCTAAATTTTGTGAAAGAGTACACTCAACAATTAAAATTGTAGGGGCTCGACTCAAAGCGTCGACATGCCGCATTTAATTGTTCGCCCGATGTACAATTTCATAATCGGAATTCTCTAAAACCAACGTCCATCGCATAATTCAATTATTTGCATTAACTTTATCCAATGTACATTTCAAAGAATTACAATCCGTAACAATTTTGATGTGAATTCCATGAACGTAAACATGAAATCGTTTCAATGCATAGATGATCGCAAGAGATTCGAGTTGAAATGAATGGTATCGTGATTTAGGTTCGGTTGTACGTTTACTATAGAATAAAATTGGGTGAAGCTGTTCATCAGCCTGCCTTTGTAATAATATAGCTTCGAATCCTATTTTACTCACATCAGTATATGTCATTCGGTATATGCGGTCGGATTATATAGACATAATGTCGGTGACGAAATTAATTTTGTTTTTAGTAATTGAAACGTTTCTAGCTCGGCTTTTCCCATTATAAAATTTAATATTGAAAAGTTCTGTATGAATCGTCTAAAGAAACTATAACTAAACCAATAAACCGTTGTAACTCGTGAACATTTAAAGGAATGGGATTGTCTTGAATTGCATCGATATGTCTTGATGACATTCGAATTTCGTTTTCGGATATCTCATATCCGAGATAGTCTATTTTAGTTTGAAAGAAACTAAAGTTGGTTGGTTGGATTTCTAAACAATTATTATGTAAAAGGTCTAAGACTTTGTCTAAAATTTCAAAATGTTGTTCAACGGTTTGAGTCGTGATAAGGATATCGGCAATATAAATAATAACATTGCCGTTGGTAATTATGTCCTTAAACACACTCACAATAAATCTTTGAAAAATTGCTGGCGCATTCGTGAGACCAAAAGGCATTTTAGAAATTCAAACTGTCCGTTTGGAGTGACAAAAGCCATATATTTAATTGACTTTTCTAAAAGAACCACTTTTTAAGTCTATCAATGAGAATACTTTCTGGCTATGACAAAGACTATTCTACTGGAATAATCACTTTTACTCGGTCTTATAATATTATTACTTAACAAATCATTTAAGATTTCGTTTACTATCATCGAGTTTCAATCATCGAGTTAAATCGTTTTTCTACTGCGTAATCTGTCGCGGCTGTATTGTATAATGGTCCAAATTTTAACACTGGTTGCAAATCGTCAGAATCTGGATAATATTCAACACTTAAAATTTCGTTAAAAAGTTCGCGGCGAGTTTTATGTTCGGTTCGTCATTCGGACGAATACTCACAGATGTAACTCCATAATTATTTAAAATATTAAAACTTACATTTGGATAAAAAATAAATTCCCTCCCGATAAGTTAATCGTAAGCCATTGTTTCGTTCGGCACAACACAAAATCTGAGAATAAAAATATTACAATTAATTTTACAATTTAAATTCACAATTCCAAGAACTCTTAACTTTGAGCCATTTAAACCAATACTTATAATTCAATCCGTCGAAATCTTTAATTTTATATCCTTCAGGAACAATTCCAACTTTTAGAAGATTAATTGGACTTCCATTGTCAATAATTCCAGAGACGTTCCTCTTGAATTCTTTAATGTAAAACATTAATTGAAATTCATCATGGATTAAATTATTTGGCGGCGTATTACACAATTTACAACGTCACTTTTTCGCTCGATACAAATTGTTTGTCCTCTCGAGTGAAAATGCTTACAACGCTCGCATCTGTCACGTCGTTGTGGTTTTGGACGATTTCGTAGAAAAATGCCTCTCTTCTAAACAGTTAAAACAATGAGTAGTATTTAAATCCCTTCGCTGGGGTCTGTTTATTTCTATATGCAATCTGTTTTGGGGCCGAAGCTCACCCAACTCTTTCGCGGTTAATTAACGTCCTACTTTACGCCATTACTAGCCAAATCGAGGACTCGCGAATACAGGTTCGCGTTTCAAATATCCATCTGCACATTGCATTGCTCCAGCCAGCCTGTACTAGCATGGACGATGGTTCGGCCCATGAATTCTGCACTCCAACGGGGGGTCATAGTTGTGTTCATCGTCATCACCGATCGTAATCAAGTGATGAAAAATCCCTTTTGCAACCCTCCCCCATTGGGATTCGAACCCGGTACCTCCCGTCCCAAACACCACAGCTTTAACCACTGCGCCAATTGCTCGGTTTCGCTGGGGTTTATATGTATATTTTTGAGACTGATTATAATTTGTCAAATCCGGTTTATTTTCTTTCGTCGTCATATTCGATACATTGCCTTTACTAAATTGAATAGGTTGATCGTTTCTAATTTTCGTTTGTATTTGTGGCATACTAGTGTACCATTCGATATTCTTTCGAAGTTATTCTAACGTTGATACGATCTGCGTTCGTAGAGTTAATTCCCATAATAATATATTTCATAACACTTTCGTCTGATAAACTCACTCACTACTGCATGCATTTCATAATAATACTCGAGTAAATGTTGGTCGCGCCGTCGCGAATATATAAATTCCGGTAAAAATTCTATCACGACACGTGCCGACAATATGGGTTTTACATTATCTTGCCTTGGTTGAATTAAATTACGACGTTCAACTTCCAATAATTCGCGTTCTCTTTTAAACATCTCTTTTTCACGTTCAATCATATTTCTTTCAATAAATTCGATATTCCTGTACCAATTTTCTGGAATTCCAGATTTATGGTCGATAGATAAATTATGATCGTTCGCATTATTTGCTGTATCAGCTAGCAGCATCCATGATAATAATCGTTCCACCATTATTTGCCTCTTCTCGTTAGTTGGCAATCCACGCTTCTCCAACTCACACTCCAATTGCTTGCAATTCATTGTCATTACTCGTTTCTCTATTTCACAATAAATTGCAACGTAGTACCACAAATTAGTTTTCGTTCCACGCGGTTCCTTTTCGTATAGGGAAAACAAATTTTCTGATTCACAATTATTCCACAATTTCGTATAAAAAATGTTAATTATAATATGTAATTATATATGGTATATATAGTCAACTTTTTACACGTCATCCCATTTCTGAATTGGTCGTAACTTATATTGTTTCATTGAAAAATAAAACCTGCATAGGAATTAAGCACGTGATTAAAAAAAATCACTAACGAAAAATAATTATTAATACTGCTACAATAAGGTTACATGATACCAACTCAAAACACGGAGGATTTACATGATACCAAAAAAATCACTATACAAAATTTATTTTATGAGTACATCCATACCAGTCGATAAAAAAAAATCATTATACAATTGATAATAAATATGCAATATTTAAAATAAAATAAAATTTATTATGAACTACAAATACATATCATACAATGTTTTATTTTATTTTCATTTATTTATTGTATATAATATATGAACTTTACCGACTAAAAATGAATTTGATCAATAAATTTGTACATAACCGTCGAACAATATTTGAACAACGGAAAACTAAATTTCTTTTTGTAATAGACTATGTGATAAACGTAAATCGTCTATCACATAGTCTGTTACAAACTTACAAAAACAAATTTATGGTTTTATAAAACTTAAAAAATAAATAAATTATAATAATAAAAAAAAAGTATTATATAAATACAACATAGAGAATAAAATAACAAAATTTAAATATTTAGATGTTATTATATTATATTCATTTTTGTATATTTTTAATATTTAAAGACAAATAAATATATCAAATTTAAATTTTTAGCAAAGCAAAAAATAATTATTTTTGTATTGACAACAACAAACGTAAATGTCAAAAAGAAGCATACAAACAATAAACAAAAGTGTTTTTAGACATACGTTTTTCTAGCAAAGTACAAGAAGTAGTGTTTTTAGACATACGTTTTTCTAGCAAATTACAAGAAATTATATGGATTTTTTTTAATCACTAAAAGTCGTGCTTAATTCCTATGCTGGTTGATTTTAGATTGTTTTAATTTTATGTTTATTTCCATCGAAAATGTTTTATATACTGAACGCAGTTATCACTGCCTACACGCTACATTCTCAAATTTGGACAATCCATAAACTATAACTCTCCCCATCTATCGTCAATAATATCAAATTATAAAATTTACATCAAACTCTACACTAATTGATTTGTATGTGGACCACAAACATATTGCAAAGGTCGTCACTTCTGCAGGCACTTGCAACACCAATTACAAGTGCTGATGGCAATGGTAATGGTTTGATTATTAAAGACGCTTTTCTTTTACATCCGTCTCTAACTAAGTAGAATCAAGAAAATACATACCTTTGTTGCAATGTAACCTTCATCGAGCGCTTGAAATATCGAAAATTTCGAAATATCAATATTTTCGTTTAAAGATATTGTTAATTTTAGCATTAAATACTGGGCCCATAAAGAGGAGGCCTATTTCAGCCGAATAAATCTCCATTTTTTTAATTGCATGCCAATTTTATTCAACAATATTAACAATTCCAATAACAAACAAAATGCAAAGTCATTTTAAATTTACGCATACTACGATTCCGTGTGTTTACACGAGGCATTTTATTCCGGATTCTTCAGCAAATTTTGTCCACCTAAAGGCAAATTAAATCTTCCAAGATAAACAAAATATATAAAATATGTCCTTGAGAATTTTTTTTATTCATTTATGTTTGTGTGAGTGCGAAAAATTCGAGCAAACCAACAAAGTTTTAGTGCAAAAAAAAAAAAAATTAGGGAATAAATATCTCGCGTAAACACACGAATTCAGTTAAAATTCGGGCTACTTCGATATCTCTAATATTATTAAAGAGCAAGTGTTTCCCTTATAAAATTAATTTTCTTGTCAATAAAAAACCTTTAATGGTTGGTGTGTAGTACTTCTAGTAGTGGAAAAAATAGTATAAACACCACGCTTGAGGAGTGCTTTTGTAGCCCTCGCATACTAAACTCGCTCGTGCTATAATAGCATACTTCTCAACCTTGGTATATAATATACTATTCCTGAACGCAGCTAAATCCCTAGTTCAAATTTCATTTGTACATTGATATATTACAATCCATGTATAAATTCGATTAAATTTAAATATTCTGGTTGTAATTTAAATTCGTAAAAATTGTATAATATTCAAATCGTTTGGAAATTTAAATGTTTCCAATTAAATTCGACAAAAATTCAAATACAGTAGAAAATATTGATTTAAATATGTATTACAGATATTTCCATTTATGTAATAAATCTTATTTCAAGGTTATATCGGCTTAAGATTATTTTGCGCAGGCTTTATGATTAGCTATACACACGAATTTGGTAATGCAAATACAGAAAAACTTAAATCTTTCGAAAATGCTTAGAATTGTCGTATTCGAAAAAAAAAAATTTATACACATGTTTTTTTAGTCAGAGCTTTGCAGTAATTTATCTGTTATGTGTTTTCTAAACATCTGTAAATACTTCTGTTGAGTCACAAAGTTATAATTTAGACCATAAAAGAATGTTAATTTTTTGCTGGCGAAAACAAGTGTTTTCGATCAAAACTAAATCTAAATCGTATATACTGTAAGTGAGCACTATATGTATATAAGCTCTTGCTAGATAGAATAACCCAGATAAATAAAATTTATATAACAGCTATGTCCTACATTTATTTTATTGCCTTATCCATAACTTATGTTAATTCCATCGAAAACTTATTAATTTCTTGGATTAGTTCCAATCGCAAGATTGTTTTGATTTTTGTCTTGATTTCATAAATTGTTATTATCTTAGCTTAAATCACGAAAAACTGCAAAAAATTAAATAACTGATATACTCTTAAGATTTAACTAATAATGTGATTACTGTTACAAAGATCTAGAAGATTTTTAAGGTAACTTTTAATATTAGCATATCTAGTAAAATCATCAAAATAAGATCTTCATATTTAAATTTATTACTTCATAGTGTGGCGAATAGTTTTATCGAAGCAGTGATTTTGTGAGACGTATTACTACCATACAAATACATAAATTAATTTATTTTCCACTACAAATCAATCGAAAGGACCCATTCCAGATATACAACGAATGCATTCTTGTCTGCGATCCATTTCAATGACTCATTAAATGGACTATCATTAAAATAACATAGGCTATACACCCGTAAAGTTATATAATTTTCTTATTTCAACAAAGACTTCCGGCAAACAAACTGTTGTGATTTTTTCGGAATTTACCGTCTTTTGACCTTCTAAAGCCATTTTCTTCATGTACACAGCACTTTTGTTGGATTTTCTTTATCTTGAAGATTTTTCTTTATCTTGACATTCGACTGCTGTTTTCTTTAGGCTTTTTTTAATTATAAGATAATTTATGTGGGATCCATCTCACATCTTATGTTTATGCCAGATTGCACTAAAGACCCAATTTATTAAACCACCTTTACGTGGCTTGCCTTCGATTTTTTCTTCTATAAGTAACTAAAACACTTAACTATAAATAAGTAAAACTATACGACCAACATATAACTATTGTCATTGGAAATACTAGTAGTATCTGACGCTAAAAACCTAAATAGCTTGGTTAAGATTGTCGGCAACCATTCATATTAGTCCTATCTTAATAAGACACCACTCCATATTATTATAGTTCTCCAAACCTTTGCCATTGTGTGGTGTAAACAACAATGCTTATGTCGCAACATTTAAATAAATTAAATCGGTTAGGTGTTAATGACCACATAAATTAAAAGTAAATTCCTCTGGCACACATTTTTGTAAGCTAATTAAACAAGGAGCTTTTGACCGCTTGAGCCGATTGTAAACAGATTCCAGGACGTTTTCTAGTAGGAAATCCACAATTAAAATTTGAAAATGTATATAATCTTCTTATTTCTGATAAAATGGTAGTTTCCTCTTTCGGTATTTTGACCAGCGCAAAACAAATTTATGCTGCATAACTATTGTTCAGCATCTAGACGAAAAAATATTCCAAATCACAACAATAACATACAACAGTATTACAATATTTATTTTTAAGGTGAGTGACAGCTAAAATAAACATCCTTTGTACTGAGACAAACGAATACACTTCTGTTTGCTTTGTAGGTTCATTAACCCCGAGCGTTGGTTAAATGGACTGCCAATGGCCCAGTAAAATCGACGCCTGTTTTATGAAATGCTCGAATCAATTCTACTCGGGAAGCTGGCAAATTTCCCATCATTTGAAGTTGTAGTTCCCCTTGGTATTTTCTACTTTCGGGTGACTTCTCTGACAATGTTGCGTCCACCGGTCGAGCAACAGATTTGATGATAAATTGCTAGAAACAACGATGGTCCAGTGTGGTTATACTTTGGATGAAGCTCTTTAACTATTTGTTTGTATTGATTTCGGAGGCATAATTATAGGATGCCTTGTGCTATATGGTGCTGTGTTTTTTCCAGTCTGCCGCCAACTCGCAATATGTTTTCGTCGCCTAAAAATCTTTCCATGAACACGATGATTCTTTGTAATTTATAAAATTATGAATATGTATCCAACATTGAATCCAAAAGGTCATTGGTTATGAATCCCCCGAAAGTGTCTACTCTAACTGGTTGTTCCTCTTCCGTATGTTCGTAACTACGCTCTTATTTTGGCCAATATTCTATGCTAAACTGTAACAAATCAGGCCTTGACCACCATATAAGATGGTTCCGAAGTTCTGTAGCTGACACGCTACGGCTGGCACAATCCAGTACGATTTTTGAGTTGACAAGTTTTTTGAGTTTATAAGTTGAATTCTGTTTAGTAGATATTTACCACTGTGATTGACTGTGAGTGACGGCATAGCAACCCTTTTCTGAGTGATCGCTGCATCATTCGTTTAGGATCGGCGTACAGAACGTAACCGAGCCAGCGTACTCACTGACCCTTTATTGTGGTAGAATAGGACTTGGTAAGTGATGTTTGAGCTATGTATCATTCGCATCACTCTTCTCTCGAATGTCATTAATCATTTCTCATACTCCATCAAGGTCTCGAAACCTATAAATGACAACGGGTTAGATGAACACCTTGTACAACTTCAGCTTGTCGGCATTCGTAAAGTATTTCGATTTTAGCAGTGGACGTCAGGTGTACAAAGCATTGTTGCCGGCGACAAGGTGCCCTTTTATATCATCTCCCACACAATTGTCATGAGTGTCAAGGAACTCGAAGTATCGAAAACAATATTTCAAATGTGTGATCACTACTAAAATTTATTGCGTTTTGGTCTCTAAAACCAGTGGTCCTATATTTTGTTTTAGAGTTTTTAATTTTGAGACCAACGGAAGCTGAGAATCATACAAGTTGGTGAAAAATTTTGATCAGTAGCTGACCAATTTGGATGAAATCCTCCTTGATGCCTTTCAATTTTCCCTGTAACGGAGCGTGATTCTCTCCAATATGACGTAAGATAGTGATTTGTATGCTTTGCTAAGCAGATTTATGTCGCGATAGTTTTCGCAATCCAGAACGGTTTATTTTTAGACTTTCCATAGTTAGTGTTAACTCTTCGTAGGACAGGGCCTCTACGCACATATGAACTGTCTCTATTTGACATCCTCCAAATACAGAATTTAATACTTGTATAAAATTAAGTTAATTAGAGAAATGCTCTTCCAAGTGTCTAGTACTGTTTCGATGTTAACACGGAGGTTTTCATCCTGGTCCCGATTGGTAATACACCTAGTTTTGGTGAATCCTTTAAAGGAGTTACGTGAACTGTGCTCATTGCTGAGTGGTTGGACTTTGGTCTTCTACCATTTACGCTTTTTCCGTCTAAAAACAGCTTAGCAGTACTCCTAGCAAGGACCGCTTTGTTGTTCCGTGCATTTGCCAAACGTATAAGCGCTTCTTTACAGGGTATATTCAAATGCCTGGCAGTAAAACGACAGTTCCCATCAATCTTATCATTTTTGGGTTAAAGCTTTACCAAACCTAGAGTCGTCTGGGCGGCTGACCTCCGAAGTATTAAATACCTCGCATAGGGTGGTGACATAATCAGAACGGTGGTTGACCTTCACAATTGATATGTAATGTTCGTTTTCCTGTCTTGTAAGAAAACTGCCATTTTAGCTATCCAGCGACCAATTGATGATCACTCATTTCGGAAACGAAGGTGTGTCCATGTTTCTAAGATCGCCATCGAGTTTTTTGAAAGCAACGAGTTCTAAGCGATACTCTTTTATGGCTGATATAGTGCAATCAAACGGGCCAAGTTTTTTTTGCGACTTCACGTTTCACGTACTAATTCTAAATCTGTGTTCGTTATGTAGCCGGGGTCTTGTTTAATTTTGGCGGTATCCATATTTTTTTATTGTTGTTAAAGTAAAATATCCTTTTACATGCGTTTTTTTATCAGCGTAATGTAAGAATTATTGTATACGGTTTTCTAAAAAAGTAAAAAAGCTTAAGATGATCATGGTCAAGCTAAACGACCTGTACAAATTAAGTTTAGTTGTTGAATTTACCGGTAAGCATTACATATTTTTTGATCTAAAGTGAAAATTAAAAGAATTTAAAGAGTAAGAAACTTAAAACTGTCTGGGGAAATCTTTTGATAATGTTTCTTATATATAAGGAAAGTGGGTACCGGTCGAAACTGAATATTTTACAACTAGATTTGACGAAACAGTATAATTCAAAACTGGATATTTTAAAACGATATAAGGTACAAAACGAGATATGGTACAAAACTGGATAATTCAAAACTGGATATTTCAAAACGAGATACGGTTCAAAACTGGATATTTCAAAACGAGATAAGGTACAAAACGAGATATGGTACAAAACTGGATATTTCAAAACAGGGTAATTCGACATGTGATTTAAACTTAAAATGATTTTTTAGGAAAGTTATGGAATATGGCCAATTAGGAAGGAACTCGGCGAGTTCTTAACCAATTATAATGAAATTCGATACGTAGGATGAAAATAGAATTTTAAAATGAATTTTTGGGAAAGTTCTGGCATATGGCCAATTAGGAAGGAACTCGGTGAGTTCTTAATAGATTATGATATAATTCTATATGTAGGTTGGAAATGTGATTTTAAAATGATTTCTTGGGTAAGCTCTGGAATATGGCCAGTTAGGAAGGAACTCGGAGAGGTCTTAACCGATTATGATGAAATTCAATGTGTAAAATGAAAATGTTGATGAAAATTAATTAATTTTTCGCACATAGATTCTCTAAAGTGAAGAAAAGTTATATTAAGTAGAAGAATAAAAAATAAATGAAGATAGATTTTACTGACAGAATCTTGATCAAGTCAATGATTATTTTAATAAGATGAGAAAAGAAGCAATTTAAAAAAACCATTAAGTGTAGGAAAATTCTATCTCTCTACTTAAAATTATTCAAGTATTGAACCTTACTGGCCATATTACAGAGGTTTCCTAAAAAAAGTTTTAAAATCAAATTTAATTATACAATTAAAGAAACAAAACATTAAGTGAAGGAAAATTCTATTTCTCTCCTTAGAAATATTCAAGTATGGAACCTTACTGGCCATATTCCAGAACTTTCCCAAAAAATCATTTTAAAATCCCATTTTCATCTTACATATCGAATTTCATCAAAATCGGTTAAGAACTCGCCGAGTTCCTACTTAATTGGCCATATTCCAGAACTTTCATAAAAAATCATTTTATGTTTAAATCACATGTCGAAATATCCTGTTTTGAAATATCCAGTTTTGTACCTTATCTCGTTTTGTCAAATCCTATTTTGAAATATCCAGTTTTAAAATGTCCAGTTCTGAGCGGTTCCCAAGGAAAGTACATATAGGCTTAAAAGCATTTAGAAAATAACACAACCGACTTGTCTTTCATGTGCTTAAATTTGATTGAAGTTTCTTTGTAGAAAGTTCTAGCACTGAAATGCTTTATTTTATGTTGGTGCATAACTAATTCTGTTTATTTTAGAGTCATCACGTTTTCCAACCTCCGTGAAATTTCGTTTCACATTTGGTTTAAAAAAGCTTTACTAGAATCGAGTGGAAACTTTTCAAAAGATGTATCCTATTAAAGTCTAATTACTTGGTCGGCCACTAGGTATCAAATAAATGTGGTGTATTTTGAGCAGCTAGAGCCTGGTGAAATAATTTAAACCGTTGATTATAAACGACATATACAAATTGCATCGAACTTTGAACAGAAAATATCGCTTGACAACATGTTACCAAACAAAACCGTAATCGAACGATTAAATTAGGAATTATCACACCCATTGTATTAACGAAACATTCTTCATACCTCACTAGTTAATTTTATTAAGTTCTTAAGAAAAGTGACGAAGTGTTTATGGCTTAAGATTATTTTTTAAAAAATATTTTAATCTATATATGCAATTTTTTAACGACCCACTACTACAGATTCGCTTTTAGTTTTAATATCCATCTACATATTAGGCCCTAGGATCCTGCATTCCATGTGTTAAAATACCCCTTTTACACCGCTCTCCCGTTTCGAACCTAGAATCTTTCGACACAAGCTTTTTTTTAGCCGCTCCTCCTATTGATCGCCAGATTAATTTGAACTAAATGCAAATAAGTTCAAACTTACAGCGTTGTACATATTTAAATTTCTGTCAATATTAGATCGTGACGTAAAATTTTGAAAACCAAACTTTTAAGACATACGTACTTCCAACACCATTATTTTGATAATGTCTGGGCACCATAAAATTGCGTATTTTTTTCTGCGTAATCGAAACAATTTGTTGCGGCCCACATATATCTTTCAAGAATAGAAAATGTTGTTGAGACGTGTGTTCATATCGTAATTTATTGGAACATTGACCGTTTGTGAAATTATTTATAAAATCCACGTATGCAGATTATATATATATTTATATATATATATATATATATATATATATATATATATATATATATATATATATATATACGAATAGATTGAATTTAACCTTTTCAACGGCAACGTTTATGAAATTTATAATAAACAATTTTTTTTCTAAACGTAAATAATTCGTGCATGATAAACATACGTCGCGATGTATGTTTGTTGGGTATATAAACGCTGTACATATTATTTATTACATATTGAAAATTTAAATCATATTCACAACAGCGCGACACACATGTATTCAGTTCGAGTGCGCGCGCATATATATAGAATAACCATTAATTTTTATTAATAATTTCATTTCTTAATGAGTAATCCGAATTCGTCGTCTTCGGGGGTCCCGCCAATAAAAATAAAATAAAAAAATAAAAATTGTCATCGTAAATTATGTTGTCACTGCACTCGCGGATTAGATCGCGCAGTCAAAAAAAAAACTATATATATAGTTGCGTCATATTATTATACCGTATCCGCTACTAATCTCACTTTGGAAACAATATACAGTGTTACGGTGTTACCTCAAGGGGTTTCTCTATAGTTTTGTATATTGTTATTAACTTTCACATCATGATTAGTTTTTTATTTTATTTTCAATTTGAACTTTAATCTGCAGATATACACAATTATTGTCTATATTCCCTAATGCATTATCCCCTCGATTGATTATAAATACAAAAAAAAAAAAAAAAAGTTTTTCGTATTCTTAAATAAATATTCAACACAGATTTTTTGATCCAGTTACGAGATAACTTTTTTTCTTTTACTTTTTTCTAATCTTTGATGTTACGAAATGTATGTCTAGTTCTGTTATATCTTAGCTGTATCCGCGTTATTTTGTTTCAAAGCTATTTGAAAATTGAATACCTTATGTGTATGATATAAAGTATAATCTAACGTTGTGTTACTTAGAGCGTGAAAGAGCCCCAATATAATTTTACCCTAGCGTCCGATTAAAGTTTCTAATCTCTTAAAGTATATGTAATACAGGTTGGATATTAAGTTGAAAGATTTTCCAAATGGCAAAGACCAAAAATTAGGCAGCTATTTGAAACAATTATACGTGACTGATTGATTGATTGATAAGACTGTGAGATCAAGCTCTTGTCAAGTGTTCCGGTTAACACCGGTCCTATTTACGCAGCTTTTTTACATTTAACAAACGTAGGAGGCATTTTCATATATTTATATATCTAAAAATATGTTTCCATGCATGCTAGAAACGACCCGGTTACAGACACCTCGTGATCATTACGACACAATTCTGAAAAAGGAATGGTATGTCAGTAATGACAAAATTGGTCCAGTTTCTCGGTAGCCAATATTCAAACTCCTGTTAGCATAAGACAATCACAATTTTATTGAACAGCTCAGCATTCTGTTTTCTGAATCTAATTTATAAAATATTAGCCAAAAATCTAATTTACATACACTTTATTTGACACAAAAATTTAAAATAATACAAATTAGATTTACAAAAAATTGGTTAAACATTACAAATCAACTGAATTAACCGTTTTATGACAAATACGTCATGTAATCGTCCAACATTCAATTTATATACCATTTGTTTGATACAAAACTTTAAAATTAATACAAATTAGATTTTAAAAAAATTGATTTAACGGTACAAATCAATTGAATTAAACGTTTTATGACAAAAAATCCCAATGAGTCTTATCCAATTTTATTTAACTTGAGAATGGTTTGAGTGAAACTTGATTTTGAAATTTGATTCAAATATTTAAGTATTATTTATAGTAAAATACAGTTAAACTGCTATTCTCTCAGGAGGAATTTGTAGTCTTGTGAACAACACCAACAAGTGATGTTGGTGTTGTTCATATTTTCGGTTATATTTTGAAACCGCTATGATCGTAGTAGGTTGTTCTTCCTATCACACTTATTAGGTTTAAAAGTTAAGCTGAAAAAGAAGTTGCTTTGCAAGTTTTATAATTTCCGACTTAGATAGCATTTCGAAAAATTTAATAGGAATTTGAAAAATTTTGGCTGGCGATACCAAATTTCTGTTTCTTCTATTCCTAATTTCTAATTAAAAGCAATTAGTAAGCAATTACTCGAGTTTATTCCATTTTCCTCTAAAGCTTAAAAAAGTAACATTATAACTCGTGACTTTTTAAAATAAGGTTGCATTCACGATTACTCAGCGCTACTCCAGCTTTTCTGATTGGGGAGATCATTCACCTTTCATTTACCTTTCCAAAGAACATATGTACTCTTCTTTCCCAAGACATTTCAATCAGAAATTTTTGAATCAGCTTTCGTATTTTATTTCACCTAGTAGTACAATCTTAAACTAAACTATGTTCCGTTTTTCTGATCTTCATCGTCAGAGTAATTCTCGTACAAGACCAATTTTTAAAGCCGTATTACGACTATATATTTTTACATTACGTCTGTTGTGGAAACCGATGGATATATATGCTTTAATTTGTCAGATGAATTTTCAAAACGGTCATATTTTATTTAATATTAATAAAATTTTTCAATAATAAAAATCAAATTTTCCGAGAATTCTCGAGAAAAATAAAAAATTCAAAATAGGAATTTCTCAGGAAAATTTCATCGAGAATTTTCGACACTACCTACTCCAAAAATCAAATCTATATAACTGCAACAATACATTTTTCGTTCAAGCACTTATAGGTCTTTAGATATTTCATAATCGTTTGGTCTAGAATTCTTTTAATAATCAATCCTTAAAATTCCTGGAGTTTATTAAGTGGCTAGGAAATTATGAGACAATCGATCAACACCGTAATACACCGTAACTCACACAAGAATTTGTTTTATTTTTTATAAAATAAATTAATCGTTTGCAAAAAAAAGAAAGGGACGGAAATATGCGTTTTTATTTATACATCTATTTTCAATTTTGATTATATTACGGTTGCGTTGATTTGCGTAGCATGAATTTACTTGTGTAAGTTTTAGCCTTACAAGATGTTCATCTTGTATAGTTATCTGTGGTCTTAGCTCGAATCAAAATAAAAATATTCGCCTAAAATAAACCAATGTAAAAGTAACTATTTCAAAACTAGACAGATAATTTGTGTATGATTTATAGGTATTTAAAAAGGGCTTAAACAGCTCATTATTCAGGAACAGGCCAGTTCGGCAAATTCGATGCCGTTAAACTTGAACGCTAAAATTATCTGTTTTAAGTGGATCAATATGCAACTATCAGTCTGCCATGTATTATCAAAACGAAAACCCTCTTTATTACAAGCCGTCTGGTAACTTTCGTTGACACAGATAAACAAAACCTATATACACAATTGAGTGTAATGGTGCTATGAAAATCCGTACCAAACAAATGTATAATTTTCTCATTCCTACTACCACTATCTAACATTTTTATCTCTAAGTTACACACACTATTTAATGTGTAAGGATAAATGGGAATTTTTTCGTCTCTTTTTTTGTTATTTGTGTTTTTTATAGGAAAGAGATAACATCAATTTTGGCTTTTAAATTTTTTTTGACAATTTTTACGCTCTTTTGTTTTATAGTATGGAAATGTTTATTTTATTTTACAATATATTCTAAATCATATATTGACACGTTTTTTACTTACAATACAATCTCATGTGTATATGATTAAGTAGTATGAGTATGCAATGAATACGGCTTGTAGTAAAGAGGGTTTTGTGTATTATTGATAATAATAATAATAATAATATTTATTATTCATAATGATTTGTCTAAAAACTCTGGCGCTTGTGAAATCAAAACTTGCCGAGAGAATCTGTTTTACCGTCCCCTTCTGAATCATTGTTACCTTCACCATTATCATTACCATCTGTGCAACCTGCTCCACGTCAGTTGCAACTTAATGATTGTTTTACTACAAAACTGGTAGACTCAGTATAGATGCCCTGGTTTGACGAACATTTGTTGCAGTAAATATGAGTCGCCTTAATTTCGTCTCTTTCAAAATTGAGGTCGACGAAGATCATTTACAAAACTGCTTCAGCCAAGTATTTGAGCCATTCTAGCCTTGATGTGCTAGTAGTCTGTGTTAAGCATTTTCACTTGCATTTGGCCAGAATTGATTCCGTTCAAAAGCAGTTTGTCCTATTTGAACTTCGACGTTTACCATTTGTTCGCTCTAACGCTTGTGAGCTTTCTCCACATGGTCCTCGCTGTAATTAACTGAGAATTGACCATTAGTAAATCAACCAAAAATTACAGCAGTGCTCTTCGTTCCGTATACTTGCGTTTCGTAAACTTGCTCGCCCGATTGCGCAGATTGCTTTGTTGTGAAGGAATCTTGCTTATATTAACCAACTTCGCTCTTTACAGTGTTTAAGGTTGACGTGATTTGCTAAAATAATTGGTGAAAATAAATAATCGAGTGTTTAATAGTTAAAATGTTGACAGCTGTATATAATACAAATTAATTATTGTGTAGCATTGGTTAAAAAATTGATTAAACGGTACAATTCAATTGATTTAACCGTTTTATGACAAATACGTCATGTAATCGTCGAAAATCTAATTTATATACACTTTATTTGATACAAAACTTCAAAATTAAAACAAATTAGATTTAAAAAAAATTGATCAAACATTACAAATCAATTGAATTAACTTTTATGACAAATACATTGAAACAATTACACGTGACTGATACTAATAAATTGGTTTCGAAGTTAGAATATTGAAAAAGTGTAGCAATTGATCCAGTTATTCCAAATATCTATGATGTAACCAATTTTAATCCTAAAGCAAACTCAGTGGAACATCGATATATCGCCTATAACATAATCTATTAATATTTCGTCAATAAAGTAAACAACCGTTTTAAATTTGGATGGAACTATTTAATGCTCGGTGCCCTACTCGATGTATTTCAGCTTCGAGTACATCGGAAGCCCGCTCTTAGAGGAATGCAAAACAAATCTTATTAACCTATATAGATTAAACAATTAAACAATTTATATAGATAAATGTAACGGAAATGACGACAAAACGTAACGGAAATTAAAAAATATTTATATACCCAAAATTACGAAAAGCATATTCGAACAAACTGAACACAAATTGTATAAATGTATATTTGAATATCAAAAGAAACAACAATGCCTATTTTGATGTCTTTAAGTCGTGTAGAAAGTTTAAATGATAGATGCACCTTAAATGACAGATGCAAGTGAATTGCTCAAAAATAAAATAGCTCCTACATCTGCTGATGTAGTCAGGGTCTTGGCAGTTAGGGTCTTTGTAAATGTGTTAAAAATATTTAGTTTGTGCACTATAAAAGTACCGCATAAAAAGTTAAAAAATTAAAATTTTTACTTTTATTCACCACTAAAATTAGGTGATCAAGCAGCACTCGCTAGACTCGAAGCACTGGAACGAAAGTTTAAAAGAAACCCTTAATTAAAAGGTACATATTAATAGTTTATAAATGAGTATTTAAAAACCGGACACATGGAAGAAGAAGCTTCCACTCCACGCAGTATTCAAACAGGATAGCACCACAGCAAAATTACGCAATTTTCGATGACCTTTTCGATGCATCGTACGTCAATCTACGTTATGTGAAATTTTATTAAAGTTCTGAATATTTACCATTTCACTTAGCTCAGCCATTGAAAAGATGTCCCGCCAGGTACTTCAAGCTCCAGAAGATAAGAAATATCAACAAATATTGTGGAAAAAAGAAGCAGACAAGGTTGTTCGAAAATATAAATTAAACACCTTAACTTATGGTGTAACGTTAGCTTCATTTCTAGCCATACGTACTCTACACCAAGTCGCTGATATAGCTAGAGCTGATTACCTAGAACTTGCAAACATAATTAGTAGCAATTTTTATGTGGATGAACTTTTAGCCGAAATGTCGAAAGTGCCAGGGAAATACATACCAACTTAACAGCTATCAAATAATAAGCAGGTTTTTGCTTACGATCACAAACATTAAAGTCCTCTAGGATGATGGAACTATTATGAAAATGCTTGGAATTTATTGGTGTACAAAGACAGACACGTCCTCTTTCAATACGACGTTACAAAGCAAAGTTCAGCTATAAAATGTACAATGCTAAAAAAATTTTATTCAAAGGCTTTGGTTGGAAAAGCTTCGATGGGTCGCTAAACTTCCCACAGAAACAGCAAATAAGTGGGAAAGATGGCGTGAAGAATGCTCAACCTAAATTGTTGTTTCCTACAAAGCGAATTAATTATTACTACATATTTAATTCTTAATTTTTATTTATTAATTTAATATAATAATTATTAAATTAATAATTTTATAATTTAATAATTAATTTAATATTTTTGTCCCCAATATTTTACTTTAAAATATTTATTTTTTTGCTATTCTATTTTTACAATTGTATAAATGATAAAATGTCAAAAATTTTAACTGGTTACAATTGGCAAACAGGAAAGTGGTTAAATAATGAGACATTTTTTTTTATTTACCACAGTTAAAATATTTAACTTTTTAACCAATTGGCACACAGCCTAAGTAAATTGGTGAAATAAATAATCGAGGTGAAATATTTTTATTTAACAATAAATTTAAATTTTCTGTGTGTTAGTATGTGTGCCAAACCAAAAAAATACCGTATAAAAAGTTCAAAAGTTAAAAATTTTATATTTTATTCACCATCTGCTTATTGACCACATTAATTTTTTTGCTATATATATTTTTTCGCAATACAAAAAAACTTTACGGACATGTGAATCTCTACATTTTTCTTGCCTACAAAGCTAAATAGTTAATTCTATTTAATCCTTAATTATTATTATTTAATTTAATATAATTATAATTAAATTAATAATCAATATAATTAGAAATTTAATATTTATATTCAAAATATTTAAATTTTTATTATTATATTTTTGCAATATATTATAAAATTTTTTCAAATTTTTTAAATTATTTAAGACAGTTAAAATATTTTACTTTTTAACCAATTGGCACACAACCTAATAGTTTAAATGTTGACAGCTGTATATCATACGCAGATTAATACAAAATGAAAGCATTGCCACATACAAAAACGTTCGTAAATTTCTAAAAACGGATTTTCTGTATTTCTCAATAAAATAATAGAAATTTTTTAATTTAAATTAATAAAAAATAATGTAAAATAGCTCTAATTATTAACTAATTAGCAAAATTATAATAATCTAATAAATTTAATTAAAATATAGAATTTGTGGATAGAATTTTTAAATTTTAACGTTTCTAAAAACGTTCCTTGGAACGGCAAATTTTAAAAATGCTATTTTTCAATTAAATTTGTTAAATTATTATAATTTTGTTAATTTCGATGAGTTAGAGCAATTTTACATTATTTTTCATTAATTTAAATAAAAAATTTACGAACGTTTATGTATGTGACAATGTTTTCAGTAGAATCGGTAAACAATATTCGCCATGTAATTTTGATTGTTTAAAAAAGAGGTTATGATTTATTAAATCACTTGTCAAAATGAATAGACGATCTCTTGTTTAAATTTGTATTTAAAAACAATTAACTTTAGCTCTCAAAATTTTCATTTTTAACTTGTTTTCAACACATTCACAAAAACCCTGAGTCAATGCTATCAATTTGCATTGGCGCAAAGCAGTAATTTGTTAAAAATTTGAAGAAATAAAATTTGTCGGGGTTAAATATTTTTACTTTTCAAATTAGATTTGCAGTGTGAACTAGTTAAAATTTTGACAATCAAAAGTCTTTAAAAATGAATAGCCTCACGACAAAATATTCAAAATAATGAACTGGTTTTATTCTGCGAGTTTCCTCCATTTTTTATCGTAATACTATTTTTATTATGTCTATCACGTCAATAACATCTATCACATCAAATCAATTTCAACTAAAATGTGAGGTTAGAAATTTTTAACATTATTTGTCAAAATTTAGATGGGGTTCATACCGTGTTAAATTTTTTATTTTGTTTTGGTGGTGAATAAATTTTTATATGACGTTTCAATTTTGAACATTTTTTAACCTATTTTAACTAATATACACAGACCCTTAGAGAAACTAAGTTTTACTGTAGAACCATAGATAAAAGAATTTACTATAGATTTACCATTTTCGCATTTACAATTAAAAAATCTGATTATTCGAATCTCATCGTTGTATTTGTGATTTTACATTATTCAATAGTATAAAATAAAGGAAAAAAAGAAATACTATAGAGCTTGTATAGGTGTAAAATAAAAAAAAAATAGAATTTAAAAGTTACGATTATACCAAATGAGAAATCTATGATATTTTCTTTTATCTATGGTTAAACCATGCTTTTTTATAACTAAAATTGAATTGAACTTGAAGTAGTTATTATTAAATTGGGAAAATACTATGTATCTACTTTATGAGTGTAAAGTCATTCCAATTGACATTTAAATAGATTTGGTTTGTTAAAAATTTAAATTAAATCAAATTCGGTCGACAGAGAAGTTTATTTTAATTAAAATTTATATGATAAATATGACGAGCATAAAATTAACCCACTTATTTAATTGTTTACCATTAAGTATCTCCTAATCTGATTTTAACTAATTTCAAAATGCAATTATTTTAATAAACCTCAAAAAGTTGAATGCTTATTAAAAATTAGACTCAGAATTTGCTGAAAATTATCAATCGAAGAAACTTGGCATAAAAATTTATTTTATGATTTATTTTAACGGAACTATATTTTATTTTTGCGTTATAAAATTATTTATTGTACATATCAGAGATACACTGGCAGTGAAATGGTTTATAAGTTGAAATTGCTTTTAAACTTAATTGAATTAACATACCTAAATAGTTTATCTTAATTAAATCAATACATATTTTAGGTGAGGAGGGAATTTTATAGAGCATAAAAAAACTTAAACCAGTTAATATTTTCTTAACTTATGCAATGGTTATATATATAGTGTTTTTAGTTATTGCTGCGAATAGTATAGTAAAATTTTATTAGTTTTAATGGAATGCTAGAAGTAGGAAGACAAATCTATATAAACTATTGTTTCTTTATTAGTTAATCATATTACAATTGGTATAATTAATTCTTATTTGCAAATACATATATGCATATACAATGGCACAAAGTTATTTTGCAATGCAAATTACAACCAAATATAATAATTGAACGAATAAAATAAACTTGTAATGTGTTAGATAAAATTGTTCTGGGGATTGGTTTAAATAACCTTACAAATGTAATGTGTTTTCTGATTACCTAGAAAACTTTTCTTCCTATAGTAAAAATAACCAATCGCTTAAATTTTTTTATTCTAGTTTATGATTTGCGAGTGTATATAAAAAAATCAATCTCGAAAGACTGTGTCGACGGTGGACTTTAACATCAATAAAAACTCCTTCCTTGGCCAAAACGAATCTGTTAGATGGAGGAATGTTATTTTCCAGCCGGTGACCGATTATGCTATAAGTTTATATGGCTTATTGCAACTTAGTCGACCAATGTTACTGTCGACATTAAGTAGGGTTTGTATATTACTGTGTTTATTTGTGTTGAAGACATGTGTATTTCACGATCTCGTCCGTCTCTAAATCGTGATGAAAATTTGCAAATTTGTTATTTTTACACTTCTTCGCATATTAGCTGTATACGGTACATCCTTGTTGTTAATGACGATGGAAAGATAAGCTAATTTTTATATGTAAAATTTGTATGCGTTGGTTTAACGTCGTTAAGCTTAATACGCCAGCACTGTATACTATCTTTTATTTTATTTTGTGTGCAAATGTCGCAATCATAATATTGCTAACTTCTCGAATATCTCGGGTGAACAATAAGTAAGGATTGAAACAAAGTAAGCTTCCCTGCTGAACAACAGCTGCAATTTCCTTTAATTGGGAGTAATGCGTACCATTATACTTGAGTTTCTTAAAATACTGTCATGGTAAACCTTATCAAAAGCTTTGGGTAACTGCTGAAAAACTGCGGAATACAATTTATTCCTTCAAACGTATTTTTCCACTACATCGGTTATAAGGTGTACATGGTGGAATATTGAAAGATTATTTTTGAAGTCAAATTGGTGATTCGAAAATTGTTTTCCTTTAAATTATTAAACAACTATTCGTCCCAGTCTTTTTAGAAGCAATTTTTTTGAAACGTTTCACATCACTGGTAATAGTGATCTGGTCGATATGATTCGACCTCCAAAGTTGGCTTCCCTGCTTTTCAAAGGCAGTACTCTGTGTTTATATCAGCGGTGAAATTGCCTAAAGAGGAAGGCTCTTTTTATATTTTACTGTTTTAATGTAAGTATTACTAGTGTATAGTCAGATGAGAGGTCCCTTGAATTTTCCAGATAGAAATGATTGTTTGATCCAAATAAACTTCGTTGAGTAGCTTGGTTTTTATTATGTCAGTCGACATTTTTGTTCTAGTATACTCTATCTATTCCTATACCGGGACCTTTCAACTTTTGGGCGGTCATAATAATTTTGTTCATATAAACTTCCATGAAACCGCAATTCATCAGTTAAAACAAGTTTACTCAAGAGTGCTCCACGAAAAAGCAGACTAGAATATTTAAACGCAAGTTTTAAATTGTCCCAAACTTTGTTAGTCGTACTTACTTGTTAAATGTATGAAAAGTTCGTGGTTTCCACTAACACTTTAATTCTCCATCATGTTTTTTATGTGCCTTCAAAATGACGCCAAAGACCATTCATCTCAAGATATGCTTGACCAACAAATGTCCATGTCTCGTAATTCTGACTTCCTTTCAAGTTTTCGATAGACACAAATGTAGCTAAACGGAGCTAAAACAATTCGAGGAGTCAAAACCTTCCTCGATAGTTTTCCGATATTATTTTTGAACTTATGAAATTACGGGCAAGCGTGTCTACTATTAACTGCGTTCTGTTACATAATTCCTTCGAAGCTAGACAGTAGAGTAACGGCAATACCTGCTAAAATGGTTTGATATTCTGCCATATTTGTAACATGATCCCAAATGAACTCTAATCCGTTTTTCGTTCTATTGAATGAGGTTTAGATTGTTCGCCTCAACTTGAAGTTAGGAAGATAGGTCTTGCCAATTTGGTTGCCAACATGGTTCACCATAAGGAAACAAAATTAGTATACGACATTGGATCCATGTATAAGGGTTTAAAATATGCAAATTGATACCAGTTAATACTTGTGTTTGTTTTTGGTAAAATGCGAATGCCGCGTTCGAACAGTGGTTCGCCTTTGTCGTAAATACACAGCATGCCACTTTGAGGCGAGTCGCTTCGTCGTTGATCTATCGTCGCATCGTCGTTCATCATCGGAGTATTTCTCTTGCACAAGCTGCGAGTTGAGTCTCTCTTGCTTCCACTTCTCGAATGAGCTAGGAGCTTTGTGCTATTCTATTGTTCACGCGAAAGAAGCAATCAATCTTGTTCAAGATATTCGGTCGGTATTGAATGTTTCCGATAAGTTATCCAACTTTGCATCCATCGTTTTTGCGAAAAGAAGCGGAATCGGTCGCATCAGTAATTAATTTTTTCGATACATTGGGATATTGTAGCTGAACTTTATAAATATCATGTGGCTTTCACAATTTAATTTCCCTTCTATTGCAGTCAATTGAATTTTTTATTAGTGGTCATTCGTCATGGATGTTGTTTGATCCGCAGAGCGTAATCTGATTCATCGTAATTGATTGCTTCATTACGAATTGATTGGTTTTGCTGTTCTCGTACTATTCGGTAGCCTTCCATGTGATGCACAGTGTTTTCGTACGTGATGCTCTATGCGCTTGCTATATTGATTTGGTGTTAATTAAGCGGTACGATGTCGATTACGCTCAGCATTTCTTGCACATATTTTGGCAAGTGACTCTTCGGTTTGATTGGCTAACCATCTATCCTTGCGTTCTTTGGTCATACGACGCCTTCTTGCCACCGCAACTTCGTTTTCTTGCATTTCCATTTCTAAACATATTGTAGGATTCATCCATTTCTAAACATATTGCAACGTAAATTGGGAATTATAATTTAAACGTTCCACAGTCAGAATTAGTAAATATATCTATATATATATATATATATATATATATATATATATATATATATATATATATATATATATATATATATATATATATATTTATTTATTTATTTATTTATTATAATGAAGTTTTTGTACAACATGCATATACACATAATTACATAAAGAAAACATAACCTAACATAAATAATAAAAAAAAAAAAAAAAAAAAATGGAAAACAAAATAAAATATGCACAATAAAATACATATATACAATAAATTACAAATAAAATACACAAAAATACACTCTCCCAATCATATCATACAATTTCTTTTTAAAGATATTTACAGAACTTAAATTTTTAAGTTCAGTTGGCAAACTATTCCAAATAACAATTGCATTCACCAAACATGAGTCACTGCTATTTGTTCTGTTGCTCGGCAAGTTGATATTTCTGGTACGTTGAGACTTTAAAAAATTGAATTTTTTATACAAATACAAAAGGTAATTTCGAATTAATTACTCGAAAAATAAAAATAGCAATTCTACAATAAAAAAAGCTCAAATAAACCACAACCAAGAATAGAATCCTTAAATACAGAGATGTAAACTTTCCAAAATTATGCACATACCGATCAAACTATCCAAGATTATGCACATACCGAGTGCAGTTGTTAAAAGTAACCTCAAGTAAACGTTTCGAAGAACTGTCACAGTTATTAAAAATTACGTCACAATAAGTGAAAATAGGTAAAACCAAACCTTTTATTAAATAAATGCGTAAACTTGTTGGACAGAATTTGTTTACCAACCTAAGCTTATACAAACTATAGTTTACTAGTTGGCATACGGACTGTACAGATCAACCCAAGACAGTTTTGAATTCAAAATAAGTCCCAAATTATTAACTTTTGGAACAAAAGTGATGAGATCATTGTCTAACAAAAGTGACGGTGTAAAGTTAACTGATTTTTTTCTAGAACTAAGTAAAACAGAATTATTTTTGGCCCATAAAGAAACGCATTTGAGGTCACAGTTAAGACAATGCACAACCTCGTTCAAATTAGAAATGTTACCACCAACATAAAGTTGCAAGTCATCAGCATAAAAATTTTTTTTTTATCAAAAATAGCAGATAAATCATGAATAATATGTAGCAATGGTGAGGTGGTACTATGACCAGATTAGAATCCTGATTGAAACTTACATAAAAAGTCAAACTTTTGAAGATGTTCATATATTTGCTTTTGTATAATTCTCTCCATAACTTTAGAAAGGACAGGTAAAATACTAATAGGACGGATATCACTAACGCTAGAAATTTTTTTTTGGCAAAGGAATAATAGATGCAACTTTCAATAAATTTGGAAAAACTGATTTTGTCAAAAACTGATTGATGATAAAAGTGACGTGTGGAAGAAATAGGTGGATAAATAATTTTAAAACTTTAAATCAACTTCAAATAATTTTAAATCAACCCCATTATATGCTATCATATCCGATTTAACTGCTTGAATAGCCTTCAACACTGCAAACTCATCTACACAATCAAAAAAAAAAAAATAAAAAAAAAAAAAATAATAATCAACTTTGTTCATATTATCAAAACCAAAATCAGGTAATGGTAAAACTCCTAAAGGATTGCAAAATTTGCTGATAGACGTTAATATATCGTCAGGGGAAAATTCAATGATCGCATCACTAGCTGTGCATGAAATTCCAAGCTTTTTTAAATTGTACCATATCTTTTTCTGCATTTGAATTTCCAAAATAAAAGTTTTGTTTAGCTTGATTAATCAATTTATTTGTTTTATTTCTAAAATATTTGAAGTCTAGTTCTAAACCAGATTTTTTAAATTTTTTGAAAGCTAAATCTCTGCGCTTCATTATAAACAAAATATAAGTGGTTAGCCAAGGAGCAGTAGAGCATTTATTAATACTTATCTTGTGAGGAACACAGATAGAACCTAAATGTACAAGATTTGAATTAAAAACTTTAACTATGTCATTTACATTTGAATAAAACCAAAAATTTACCCAATCAAGCGAAAAATAACTATTTGTAAAAAATTCATTATCAATTTCTTTATAATTTGGAACAACTTTATAAGATATTTTAGCCCTAATACGACATAACTTATAGTTAGCTAAAATCAAGTTATGAACCGAAATACAAGGAACAGCGCATTGTTCATAAGATATAATATTATGTTTATCCTGATCAAATACAATAATTAAATCTAGAATATTGTTAATCCTTGTAGGTTTAAACGGTAAAAAGAATAAATTATTTATATTTAAACAAATAGTTAGAGGATTATTGGCTACTATATTGTAATTAAAATCACCAAAGCAAATCATTTTAACATACCGCGGCAAAAAATCTTCAGAAATAGCATTTATATTCGTGATATCATCACTTGCTATAGGGGGTGGGTTATAAATTACAAACAAAAGAATTTTACCAAAATAATCTATAAACTCAGAAGCCAAAAATTCAATTTCACCCAGGAACCAAAAGATACTAATTTAATTTTTAAATGAGACCGAAAATATAAACCAATACCGCCACCTGATCTAGAAAAACGATCACAACGTAACAAATTGTAATTATTTATGGAAAGAGACTTGTCTGTAATTTTATTACTTAGCCAAAACTTAGACAAAGCAAAAATATCAAATTGCCGAACATGTAACATAATACTAATCTCGTCGAAATGTTTCACTAAACTACGAACATTTAAATGACCACATTTTAATGAAAAATTATCAAACACCTGCAAGTTGCCATTTGGAAGGGTTTTACTATCTAAACTATTACTCCTTAAACTATTGTAGGGTTGCAATTTTGAATAGGTTTCCGAATTTTGGCTCGTGAGGGTCCTTAAGTCCGAAAATTTAAATTTAAAAAATTAAACGGTCGAATGAATATACCAGTTGGCCAGGTATTAGGATTAAGTGCTTTTTCTCGTAATTCAGCATTAACACCCAATTTAAAACAAATATATTCTAAATTTTGTAGTTCACAATTTTTAGGGATGAGTTTGCCACTTTTGCAGTTCTCGGAACCCAAACAAGTATTCGCCAATTATAAGACATCCTTCTCCAAAGTTTCAGGCTCAAACCTGGGTAGATGAATCCAAAACTTTGGTTTTATAGATTTAATTCCTAGACAAGTAGGTATACAGTTCCATAAAAAGATTTACTTGAGTATATTTTCGTCACGATTGTAAGGTATTTTCGATGAACTACTTTCGTAGTACCAGCTTTGGAGGACCTTATATATATATATATATATATATATATATATATATATATATATATATATATATATATATATATATATACATATATATATATATTTATATATATATATATATATATATATACACATATATATATATATATATATATATATATATATATATATATATATATATATATATATATATATATATATATATATATATATATATTAATGACAAAAGAACAAGTACCTAATTATAAGCGACTATCAAGCGGTTAATAACAAATAAATAAATAAGCAGTGTCAAAATTCAACACTAGCCCATTAAATTGAGTGTTCTATGCCAAATATTCAAAATTTCCAAATTTCCAAACTTGCAACATGTTTAATGATTTTCCCATTAAAACTTTCCAAAATTCAAAAAATATTCCATAATTCAATTATTTCCAAAATGCAGAAAATGCATTATGTTGAAAATACATAATGATGTTTAGCTGATTGGTTTGCAATACTAAACATCTGTCAAGTAAAAATTTAAAGTCAAGGTACAGGATCAGTCAATTTTGATTTCTAATATTGCCGAAAATAATACAGACCATATTTGATTTGATACATCATTAATGTAAGACGACACTTAACGTGTTAAAATTTTATATGTAACAAATGCGAGAACAAAGCGGTTGTGTGCTTCTTACCATAGCTAACCGGTACTTTAAAATGTATACTTTATATTGAATACAAAAACTCATTGACGGTTTAGCACTCTTAATCAAAAATCTTTTACAAAGTATTTAGACCCGGAAACCTTTCAACACTAAAAAATATGTGCCTTGAGTATAGTTGTGATTATCTAATCAAGATGTCGTATTCATGTATAATAATCGCATAAAATTAGCCTACTCGCCACAATATGTTACATATGTTAATTTAATGTAGTATGGCAGTATTAAGTAACCAAAAAACTTGCTACATAACTCAATTTATTATTATATTAGTTTAAATCTACATAAAAAATAAACAAATTGCGATCGGTGCAGACAAGTTGGTTGGCAATAATAACAAAAACAACTACAGCAAATTTAAAGAATTCTCGTATAAATATTATTTCGTACGTTCAAGTATTTTTTATTTAATTTATTTTTGTTGATCATATATTTTGGTCGCCAATTCGACTTATCAGCTAAAATTCAGCACAATATATCGTTTTTTATTTTTTTTATTTTGCTTCGGTATGTTGTTGTTTCACATAAAATGTAAACGAGTAACTTGAGCTTAACTTTTATGAATTCTTGTTAATAATTAATTAACGCCATTTATTCAATCATATACAAATTATTATTATATTTGTGTTGGAATAAAATCGGAAAAATTTTGTAAAGTTAAAATTTAACTTAACAGATTCTTTGCCAGTTTATAGAAAAATATAATCAATAATTAAATAATTTGTATATCCGATATTTGAAAATGTCATCTTCAGTATTATTTAGAGCTCCCCAACATTGTATCTCTCTTTTTAACAGAGCTTACATATGAACCATTAGCGAACGCATGTAAGGCTGTTGACCATTAGCGAACGCATGTAAGACGCCAACAGAACAAGTTGCTCAATAAACTCGCCATCTTTTCAAATGTCAACTTTATGTTTTTCTATGTTTTTAGCAGAATTGTTTTTACTGACTTCACTGCAGATTCCCATAAACCGCCAATATGTGAAGAATAGGGCAGTATGAACAGCCATTCTATATTGTTTTTGCGTAAATATTCTGAAATTAGAGAGTCATGATTAATTTTTTTTAATCAATTTACATGCGTCTTTCATAATTCTCTTACCGATTCTACGTGAATCGCTTTCACGGATAGGGAGACAAAAATGCATATAGGTAACCCTAATTGATTTAAAGCATCTCTATCCTTCTTAGTGGCGAAGTACAATGGTCCCGCAAAATCAATTCCGCTGTTAGTAAATGGACGTGTAGGTATCACACGTTCGGTTGATAAAATCACACAACCTCTTAACAACGACCGAATTTTTGAACGTCCATTTATAACGATCTAATACCTTTGTCTTATGATATTGTTTGTCATTGTTGCCATTTTAATCTCCTCGTGATTAGCTAGCAATATTATTAATTACTGTAATAATCGCAATCAGCCTTGAATAATCGCCCTCCTACTAGCGTGTTGTATTTTTTAAAGTACGGCTTCTCCAAATCGTTTTGTTTGTACCCATGTTATACAAAATGATCTTACGTCTTCAATCTCATTCGCTTTTATTTCAGAAAATAATCTCAATTTAAACTTTTAGAATCTTAAATTTACTATAAAGCGCTTCACATATGCGACAACTCGAAATATTTTGATCAATCTGAATTTCCTTTTGAAAAGAACATCCAACCAATCATTTTCTATGGTAATGTGGTACACTTGTACTGGCAATTCGGCTTTACTACACTCTTTCTCAATCTTTGTTTTTATTAACACTGTCTTTTTAGTCATAGAAGTAGGTTGAAATCTAGCTGGTTGATTTAAACACTAAGGACCGTACCACTTCTGTTTCAGCTTAACCATATAATTGTTTGAGAATCGCGGTATTTCGATCGAAATATTTCGAAAAATTTTAACTCATCTTTTATTCTTCTGTATTTATTTTCGTAAACGACTCGAGTAGTTAGTTATCCCAACCGACTTTCATAAACCACAATTTTTAGCGATATAATAGATGGAGACAAAAAACCTAAAGGATTGACAACTCTGGAAGCTTCCGACATTATTTTCCTTTTAGTGATGATATTATTCTTTCAATGTAGCCCAACTATAACTGCAGTGGAAGACATTTCGCTGCCTTACTTCATTGTTTTTTGCTCGTTCCGTTCATCGCGTAGATTTGGTATATTAGATCTCCATTTCCTCAGTACGGAACCGCCTCGTTCTAACGTCATCGTTAAGTCATTTTTCAGTTGAATTGCACTTTCCTCGTTCTCTTCACCAGCCAAAAAAATCGATGTATCGTTTTCTTAGGTTCTTGCCCTTCCTCAACTTGCGTTCTAACGCTAAAAGATGTCTCTTTGTGACCATCTCAGAGTTCTCTAATTTGTTTGAGGTTTCATGAAACGGAATTTGCACATAACTTCTATCTTCACCGTCTTTGATGGGTCCCGGTATAGGATGGCTCACATTTTGCTTCTTCGGGTGAAATTATCTGTCGATGTATCTGCGTCTGTTATTGTCGATGTGTTTATCTATTTGCGCGGTAAGTATTGTAAATGTTAAACTATGTTCTACGTTTGATGCTCCCGTATGATCTGCAGAGGTTGAAGGGTCTAACTTTTGTGTTGATTTTGTGTTGACCTGGCACAATCCATCCGAACATTGTCTTTTGTAAATATGTTGTTTCAACTCGTTTTTTTATTCTCTAGAAGTTCAAACAACTTGTCAGCTCCTATCAATTGGTCTGTGGGGGCTACCTTATAGGAATCTGCATCAGCCATTTGTATTCCCTTCAATAATATAGAAATTCAGGAAACAAACGATGACTGAGAATCGGAATCGAGCAACGCTCGACATCGATGAGACTTTCCGACACTCAAAATCTCGCTGGTTCTTCTTTACCCTCGTTATCAACTTCTGGATGCAAATGATTTCAGTGTTCAGATTTCCCGCAGTTATACTTAGACTTGCAGGAATTCGCGTGATGAGTTAATGCAAGGCAGTTGCAGCAGAGCTTATTTGGTGCAACCATCTGCTTCCTCTCGGATATCGTTTATGATATATATTTGTCACATTTCCCCACGTAGTAGTCGCCGGAATACAAATAACATTGTGATTGGGATGCAATGGCCATAACTCGTTTAAGCGTGTTGGTTCTCGCCTTAGACATTGAATTTTAACTCTGCTCGTGATTTATCTTGTTCTTAAAATCGAAAAATTGTTGTAAACAAGGAAAATCGTTTCTGGTGGTTCCATAAGCCCATGCTTCCTTCGAATCACAATCTTCGACTTTTTCTCCCAGTACTCTTAACCCACGAATGAGCTCATCTGATATGCCCAAAAGATGCCAAAGTGACTTTGAGTAACACTGCTGCAGTTTTGATTGCTCGAGAAATTGTCTGAATAATAGATGGACCAAGTGTCTAGGTTTGTTATTTGTATTTTGGATCTTTTCCCAAGCTTCCTCATAATTATATTCTGTAACCCTTAAATGTCTGACTAAGGAAAATGCTCCGCCCTGCGATATAAACCTTTTAGATATTTCATTTTATGCACCTTGTGTATGTTGGCTTTATCGTGAATTGTTGTTTCAACAGGCCACGGAATGATGGAAACATAAAATATATTCCTCTAAATGTCAGAATATTAACGGTAAACGCACTTCACCCTTGCGTTTATTTAATGTCCCTTGTGTTATTTAATTTGAATAACTGGTCTTGCAGTTCAAAATAGAGCTCGTCAATTTTTTTGGCAGAATCTAAATTTGTCATCGAATTTTGCCTTTTGACTCTTTTCTAAGTTTCGGAATTCCAAAAAAAATTTCGAAAGCTTTCTAGATTCTTTACGAAAAGTTTGATAGCACAATTTTCCGCCATTGTCACTTATGATAATTTCTGATTTTTCACTGCTCACTTTTCACTTCTCACCAATTCACGAATACAATTGAATTATTGTTGTGCCTTTAATACTAGCTCGCGGTTTGATAGTTCACGTATTTAATAACTAGCGTGTTTAACCATAGATTAAAATATAAAAAAGATGGCCCATACACAAGCAAGAACAATTTATATCTAAAAATAGTAGTAGAGAAAGTAAAAATAAAAAGAAGAAACTATTTTCCTCAGTTACTATATAATGAAGGTTTGTAAAATATGTATTCGACAATGAAAGATTAAAAAATAAAACCAAGAAGCCTTTTTATACAATAAAATTTTTTTTTGTAGTTGAAAAATATATTTTCAACCATAAAATGCTTTTAAATTTGTATTTAAACTAATGACTAATGGTACCCGCCAGCATGTTAGGGGTATCCGCCACTTACTTTTATATTTTGTTCTAATTGGATCATCTTTTTATATCTTAATCTATGGTTTAACTAATTCGCTTTACAAATTCGCCTCACAAACCTCAATTTTAATTAAAAAAAAGGTGGGTATTTACTCACTTTTATAAAATATGCACCAACTAATATCCGGCTCGGAGGACCAATGTTTTAGCCACTTGCGTTGGCTTGTTGTTGATAATGGTTGCGATAACTCCGTTGTCGTATTTAGTGAAAATCACGTTTTTTAGTTTTTTATATAATTTTTTTATTTTAGGTGTGTTCACTCTGAATATTTTTTGACAATAATAATTATAACGATCTATAAATTTTATTGGAAGTAAATATTGCTCGTCATTATGGTTGGATTTACAAAAAAACGACATCTATCGCTTAATAGTGGTGTTACATTACATAGTTTTTTTTTTAAATAAATTGATTGAGCTGCTATTTATATTTTAGATTTTGTGATGATAGCTAGGGTAGAACACATATCCACTTTCGCATGAATTATAAATTTAGCTGAATCGGAAAATCTTTTTCGTTTTTCTTCATTCTTCAGTTGGGATGTTTTTCTCGTTTTTCTTTTTTAATGTTATGTTTTAAAATATTTTTCCGATTTATTGCTCCCCTCACCCTTCTTTGGAACCACTTCTTCCAAACGGAATTTTGAGTGCACCATCGTCATTCACAGATTTACTGCTCTCTCTCGTATTTCTAACACACTTGTCACATTGCAGTTGCTGGATATCGACCGTTGGTGCATGGTTGAAATATAACATCGGGAGGCAACCTGTTAAACAAATAAATACATGTATTAAGAATTAATTTTTATGTTAACATGAAATACTTTTAGTTAAATATTTTTGATATTTTATTTTTATTAAATGTGGGTGACAAGAATATTTGTGTATATCGTTATAAATGGTTTAAAATTAATCTTTAGCTTAATTTTAGTTAATTCAATCATACGAAGAAAAAAAAATTATCATTTAATATTTTCTTTGCGACAGTTCAATAAAGTTTACTTTAAGTATATGGTCAATATGGATAAATATTGTCTGTTTGTACGTCGAATCAATATACACCAACTAAATATTGAAATCGTTCATTTTGTATTATACAACAGATACGAGATATAATATAATAGAAAGTCTATTAAGCTTCATAAACCTTATAACTATTACGTCCTATTGTTATCATCGAGTGGGTTAAATATTTTCACGTACTATCATTATACAAAAGAAAATCGTCTTGACATAATTTAATCATCCCAAATTTTTTTTCTTAATTATATTATCGACTGCAACCAAAGTGTGTATATATGTACAACATATAATCTCAATAATGCTGAAATTAATATTTAAGTTTGCTTAAGTAAATATAAATATATATAATATAAATACTTAAATATAAGTAAGCGCAAAGCAAACCTACGTCTTCCGCTCTAACACACTACCTACATGCAATGATTGAAATTAATTTCAATTCTTGAAAATTTTGAAAGTTTTTTAATTTTATATAAGTGTGATATATATATATATATATATATATATATATATATATATATATATATATATATATATATATATATATATATAGTTGTGTGTTTTTAATCAGTTTAAATCAATTACTGGATTACAACCAATTAAGTAGTTACTGTGCTGATTTAAATATGTTCGTGACCAATATTGAATTTATTTAAATAATAAACTTGATATATGGTATGTGTCATATGCCCTCATAGAAAATATGGCCAATATCAATTTATCTATGTAAATATTATTAAAATTCTAAATACTCTATGTGTTGCAAAAAGTAGTTTTAGAAAAATCTGTTTTCTGTTTATATTGGGCTATAAAATAAAAATTAATAAATTTTTTGAACACAAACATTTAAAAATTATCAGATTGCGTGTATAAACCGAACTTTTAGTTCATAATATTTTAATATTTGTAACAATTTTTGTTTTGAAAAAATTCGTTTTAAGTCGTTAATTTCGGTTTGAAAAGTTAAAAAATGTTAAACATTAAACAAAATTTTAACAAAAATTTCAATTTTCAAATTAAACTTAATGTCGAAACTTTAGTAAAATATTATTACCGTGAAGTTACAAAAATATTGTTCAGGTCTTGTTGACAAGCATGACCGGAGGTTGCACCCAAAATTCGATTTACTACATATACTCGTCAATTTGGTTATATCCAGAATAAATAGATCGTCGCAAAGCCTAATGTAGCGTCAATGTTATTAGTGCTTGCTGTAATACCGCAAATTTGCATTTGCATAGATCCATCAACTTCAATCATATTTTCTGTCATAGAAAACTCGAAATCGTTTCTAAGTAGAGCTGCTTCCTTGAAGGTTTTCAAGCTGACCCCATTTTTGGTATTGCATCATAAGTCAGCTAAACATTTAGCCCCTTTTGCTTGAAGGGGCATTTTACTATATATAGTAACATGTGTTACGCATCTTTAAATCAGGCTTAAATGATAGCTTTCAGAATGAATATTTTTGAGAAGGAGATGAGCAAAATACCGTGAAGCATCAAATTTAAAAAGTACAACAGCATATATTTTGTTAACAAAATGGCGGGTTTAAGTCAAAAATAAAATGACGTTTTTTGCTTGTTTTATTATTTAAAAAAAATCAAATAGTATGCGTAGTTAGCATATAGATGGTCTTATTGTGCTTGCATTTACCACTAATTGAGAAGAACAATAACCAATTACAATATTTATTAGCAACAAATTTGTTGAAAAGATTGATTTTTTTGATCAAAATCGACATAAGATGAACTGATACGATAAACACCTGGATAAAAAGAATAGTTATTAATTTTAAAATTAGTACCGTTTATCATACTTAAGTGTACAATTAAAAGTTTGGCAATATGTTGCGCGCCGGGTATAAACAAAGCCTCCTATATATACAAAGCCGCAATGATCAAAATCGAACTTAAAATAGAGGTGGTAGAAAGACAAAAAAAAACTATATTTTTCATACAAATCATATGAAAAAAAGAGTTTTTTTTAAACGTGTTGTCTACTTGAAAATGGCCATAAAAATTTTATACGCACATACATTAAAAAACTAATCAATAAATTTCGTTTTATATATCTTTAATTAACATTTTAATATAAGGGTTTTAAAATACCTCTATTTACAAACACAACTATACTCCGTGACGTGCTAAACAAGAAATTATAAAACAAAATGAAAGAAACGGAAATTATAAAAAAATCTCTTTGTTTATGATCGACATATTATACGTCATCTATCTTTTACAATTTGGTTTTCTATTGCATTTATTACTATATTTTACATATACATACGTAGAAAATTATTATAAAGATGAAATCCATGTCATTTCAATTTAAAAATTATAATATAACTACTGAATATAATTAATTGACATTTAATTATGATGTATTAGAAGATTTTGTCTCAATATTGATATAAAAATAATATAGGATATGAATTTCTTTCATTCCGAAAATTTGAATAAAAAAAAACCATATTTTACATGTATCTTCATGTTATATCGTAAAATGTATGACCCTTATATTAAGCTCAGTTAAAAATTTGTGTCATTGCGGCTTTGTATATATAGGAAGCTTTGGTATAAACCATCAGATCGTTTTTTAATATAATCGACTATTTTAAACAAAGTTTAGAAAATATGAACTTTCAATTTACCTTTTCAATTGCTTCAATCAATGGTTTTTGATTGGATATACATTAAATATAGCGCAAAATCTAGTATGAAATTTAAAAGGACCCATCATTCATTATAGGTGCTGAGTAAAACTAAAATTAAATTCGATCATCTAGCTGACTACCTATAACGATTATATAATTTGTAATAAGAAGTTTAACAAAGTTTGTAACTATAGAAATATAAGTTAAAAATTAAAGTTATTTGTCCCTTTTCCTCTGGGCACTTAATATTAAACTCTTATTTTTAGATATTATTATTTCTATTTTGGATAAAAGGAATATTTAATAATTTTAAAATTAGTACCGTTTGTCGAGGAAGACCAGCCAAAAGGGGCTTGCAATTCGGAATGTGAACGAGCATCTTTACAGATCATTTGGATACATAATTTTTTAAATTACACCAAAACGAACACATTTTCAAATATAACCTAAAAGTGATTTTTGCACCGAAAAAGCGATCAAATGTTATATTTAGTTAAACTTATCCGAACAGCAGTAACAGTCGCGAGTAGCGTGCTTAAAATTTTATTTCTTAAAACCTTTTCGAGTAGTAGAAGTTGAAATTTTAGTGCCTGTCATGAAAAATGAAATCTGTTTGTTTGTGAAATTGTATGTCATTAATTTCTCCAAGCCGTATGGATTTCGTGCGTATTCGTCGTATGTCAATTCATAGTGAAAATTTGATCAAAATGGCCGCTACTTCAAGTAAACGAAAATTAACCAAATGAAATACGAACACGAAGGCAACAAACGGGGTCTACACTATCTCTACAAATGAAAACCTTCTTTACTACAAGCAAAAACGTCTCTATAAAAAGACCAACTCATTTTTTCGTACACTAATACTACTATATATCCTCTTCAATAAAGTAGTATTGGTACCAGAACAAATAACAAAGCAAAAATAACATAAAAAAACTAACTATATTAGTGTTAGTAAAAATATTTTTTTATTTTTGTTTTACGCTATATCTGTACACAACCAATACTACATCAAAGAGGCGCTTTGTCTCTTTAAATTTTTGAATTGGTCTTTCTAGAGAGACGTTTTTGCAACAAGCCGTATTGAAATTTTCGTTGACACATATTCTCATATATTTTTAAAATGTATTAGTGGAAATATATACTTTAGATGTGTTAGTAACTTTCAAAATCCATATATGTATAAAAAAATATAATTTTCTCTTTAAATAACGCACACCAATACCATAATTGAGTATTTTTCACGCACACCGTTAACATAATTGAGAATTTTTCTCTCTACTTGTGGTATTAAACGTCAAATTTTATTTCATTTGTTTAGTGAATGATGTGAATTGTAAAATTTTCAAGTTAAATTTATTAATTATTTTTATATAATATATAATATATTTTTATATTAATATATATTTCTATTAAAATCTATCGTGCGGTGTAATTAGTAATATATACAGTGTATACATAATAAATAACATAAAAGTTGAGGTTATGTAATTTGCTTTTGTTTTTTTTTTTTGATAATTTTTACTCTCTTTTCTTAATCTCTTTTGAATTGGTTTGTGAATGTTTCTTTTTTTTTACTATAATCGCGATCATATCCCAACACGATTTTTACTTACAATACAATCAAAGTATATATTTTTGTATAGTATGAGTATGCAAACAATACGGCTTGTAGTAAATAGGGTTTTGGGCTTGTATAATAGAGTGGGTTTTGCGTCTTTTACATTATATTATCATGTATATTTAAAATGTATTAGTGAAAATATATACTTTAGATGTATTAGTAACTATCAAAATTCCGTATAAAAAAAATTGTGAATGCACGCGCATTATTTGATTTAGTTGTTTATTCCTTTTACACAATATTCAATATCATATCCCGACACAATTTTCTACTTACAATACAATCAAAGTATATATTTTTGTATAGTTTGAGTATGCAAACAATATGGTTTGTAGTTTAGATGTTTCTGACACAGAAAACAAAACCTATATACACAATTGAGTGTTTGGTGCTATGAAAATCCATACCAAAAAATGTATAATTTTCTCATTCCTACTACCACTATTTAACATTTTTATCTCTAAGTTACGCACACTATTTAATGTGTATGGATAATTGAGAATTTTTTCGTCTCTTTTTTTGTTATTTGTGTTTTGTATAGGAAAGAGATAACATCAATTTTGCCTTTTAATTTTTTTTTTTTTGACAATTTTTACTCTCTTTTGTTTTATAGTATAGAAATGTTTATTTTATTTTACACAATATTCTAAATCATTTATCGACACGTTTTTTACTTAAAATACATTCTCATGTGTGTTAATCATTCATATGTACGTCCAAGAACGTCTCAATATAGAAAGACCAACTCATTTTTTCGTACACTAATACTACTATATATCCTCCTCAATAAAGTAGTATTGGTACCAGAACAAATAACAAAGCAAAAATAACATAAAAAAACTAACTATATTAGTGTTAGTAAAAATATTTCTTTGTTTTTGTTTTACGCTATATCCGTACACAACCAATACTACATCAAAGAGGCGCTTTGTCCCTTTAAATTTTTGAATAGTTGGTCTTTCTATAGAGACGTTTTTTCTACGTCTGAACACTCGAAAAAAAAATTAAAATGAAAAAACATAACCTATATTTTTATTTGACATTTCGTACAAATTTCTTGCTAATATTTACGTGAAATAGCCTCCTGATAATTTGTTGAAGGTGGTCACAGACGTTTTTTCTGTAATTAGGTTTTTTATGCCACATGAGTAAACAAAATACCGCCGTTTTTTTACAACAAAATTTTTTTATTTTTTTTTGTTATTTGTTTTTGACATGACTGTCATGACTATAAAGCATAAAAGAAAAAAACACAAAATATTGAGACAGCGGTTGTGTCAAAATCAAAAATGTGATAACAATACAAAAAAATAAAATAAAAAAACAGATTACCGACGGAAAAAAATAGCGTCGGAAATTTTGGGTGAGTTCGGAAAACGTTTTAAGATTATAAACAGAAAAAATTATACCATTTAGTAAAATATCTGTTTCTAGGAACGGCAAAACAGAAAAATCCAAATTATTAAAAAATTGTTAAATTATTGAAAATTTATTGTTTTATTAATTAAAATTGATTTTTTTTATTATTTTTCATCAACTAAATAAAAAATGTGGATTTATCCAGCTGTAAATTGAAAATCTGTTTTTAGAAAAACGTCGGTATTTTTGTCATGTGGCAACGCCTTGAGAGTGTCAAAATTTGTATAATATACTTACTCATACATTGATAAATTTAATTTCATGAGACAAAATTTCAGCGATTTTGCATAGTGTAGACGCTGTGTATACAACAACACAAAAAAAAATCAACGCCAAGAAATTGAAAAATTATATCGCCAAGAATTTGAGTATGAATGCGGAAATCGTTGGAAATTATTTAAATGGTATAATGCGTTTGGCAACAACGAAAAAAACTATACGATCTAGTTACTATATCGTGATGTCGGACGATGGAAATAAATAATTAATAATTTTGAATGAAATTTGTAAAATTATTGAAATTTTCGAGTTTTATTAATTAAATTAACTTAATATGTATAGTTTCCGTTTAATTTTAGTTTATACATTTTATTCATTTAATTATAAATGAAGAATCATCGTCAGATAATTTTTCGTGTCGTTGCTATGTGGCTATATGCCTTTAAGGCATTGCCACATGAAGATACAAAACCGAACAATTCGGTCCGACTGTTGATTTTCGTGCCACATGTAAACCAAAATTATTGGTCGACAAAAAACGTCACAGTAAAATAACAAGTAAAACGTCCGGTAAAATAATAAAAATTGACATTTGAATTGAAAAAAAAATTTCTTATAACCCACAGCTACGTTTCGACCTCAATTATTAATTTGGTCTCAATTTATTCTTCAAATATTTATTCTTTATAGATATATATGTATATATTTATGTAAATATAATTAAATTAATGTATATTAATATTTAGAAATTAAATACAAATTAATAACAAATTAATTTGAATAGGAAAACTATTACCTCATTTTACATCACCTATACATACAAAAAAAAAAAAAAAAAAAAAAAAAAGTCTAAGCTAAAAACCGATCAAAGTGAGGTTATGTTATAGCCAACAAAAAAAAATCGTTCCATTTTGATGCGTTCGGAAACCGAAAAAGATTATACCATTTGAACGTTTCGACAAAAATAAGTTCGAAAACCAATAAAAATTATACCATTTTAGATTTTGTCGACCGAAATTATTATAATATTAATAAAATTTTTAATTAATAAAATAAATTTCGTAAATCTAAACTTATTTTTATTCATCTTGATCATGTGTGCATGTGGCAATGCCTTTAATCTGAATATGCAACTGTCACTAAGGCCACGTCCGATTTCTATATTAATTTTTTTGTAATAATTTTGACGTAAGTGAAATAATTGTCTCTTCCATATTTTCTAATGAACTCGTTGCTGTTGGAATTCTGTAATAATTTTGATTGTTGTAATTGTGACGTTTCGACTCTTCGAGATAAACAGCTAACAATACAGCTAAATCAATTAAAAGTATGATTGAGGATGAATTTAATTCAAATAAGTATGGCTTTATTTATGATCACCTCTGGATATATGAATTCAATGTGAATAATTTGAAAGTTAGAACCAGACGTGAACTATTCTAACGTACATCTGGTGACAACAGTCTAGTATTTCACCTCGTACTCTAAAATGTATTGTGGTTTACACCGTATCTACATATATATAATGTTATGAATTTATATTGATTTCATGAGGCGACTTACAATGCATACCATGCCAATAACCAAAAACATTATTAATTTTGTTTTGACGTACATTTGAGATCCACTATATTATGTGACGTCATAAACAAATTAACATCCATTAACATACATTTTGAGATCCACTATATTATGTGACGTCATAAACAAATTATTCATTTGAATTTACGATAATGATAATGACACAAGTAATAACATTGCCAAGCAATGGTCTGTCTTTATATTTTTATAATTATCACAGCACTTTTCGCCGTATAAATTTTCGTAGTAATCAGAATCACAGCGTACTATTACAAATTATTTCGGAAATGTCAAAATTATTACAACTAGATGCTGTAATAATTTGGTTGCGTGCAGAACACTATCAACATTATTAAAACGAAAAGAAAATGTTAACAGAAATCAAACGGGGTCTGAATACTTTTAGGAATTACAAAAATTAAAATAATTTAATTTGAGAGATCGAAAAAAAGGTCCCAATACATTCAAAATTCTAAAATTTCCGTTTAAAATAACCGTTAAACTGGCAAAATACGTCATTGTAATTACAAGAAAATCCAATTGATATACATTTTAATAAACAAAACTTTAAAATGGATATAACTTAGATTCAAAATAAAACTACTTAGCACTAAAATTAAATGAAAAAACCGTTAAACTGACAAAATCTGTCCTCCACATCCAATTTTGTAACTATGTATAATTTTACGGTATGCTTTTCTGGATAAAACGACATGTTTGGCTGTAATTCTTGATCTAAGAAATGATCTTGTTTTGCTACAGTAATAAATTATTGCCTAGGTATGTCTTTTCGTGCTGAAATCATACTTTCTTACGTTAAGTTATCTAAAACTAAATGTTAACATAATAAATATACATACAATTAAAACCCTTTAGAATTCAACGCAAAATCTTTATATTTTTAACACGCTTGCCACATGTTAATTATTTACAATGAAACACATCCCCAAAGATATGTTTATTGTATAACATATATGTAAACATATCGAGTACCCAAAAAGTTCTAGAACGGTCATTTAATAAATTTAATTTAATTTAAAAACCAAGCATAGTATTTCTAGGCTTTCAAACCATTTAATGATAGATAATATAAATATTAAAATAACATTGTTAAAATCTATAAATGTCGACTTGTTTATGTCTAACCATACCAGTACTTTTTGGCCATTCGGTATAATATTATAGTTTTCAAGGTTACAACACCAAGTGATTTATTTCCGCTTTTAAATATTTTATTAAAAATATCTATGTTGTTGTTACATAATTTGATTTATTAACTTGATTGTTAAAGCTATAACACTTTAAATAGTGTTGTAAATCAAAATAATAATGCTAAGGGTATGTAATATGTATATACGATATAATTTTGGTATTTACGAACTATAATTATTATTTATTTCATTTAGACTATGTCGTCAGTGTCTACACGAACAAAGAATAACCTTTATTTGTTGAATATGAATTGAATTGTTTGATTTAATGATCTGATTTGTGCTTAATATAGTTATCTATTTTATTTTAATTCGATAAAAATTGTTTAAAGTTTTAGAAATAATTGTAAGAAACAAATGCAATTAAGTTATTTCTTATAAGATCTAACCTATTTTGCATATAAGACAAATAACAATTTTCAAGATTTTAACTTTGTGTTAACCTTAAGTGGGGTGGCTACAAATGTCGTGTTTTTAATTTATCGGATTTCAATTCCTTTTAACATTTATACTAATAGGAGAACAATTTTAAGAGTAGCTAATTCGCGTTAGGTCGCTATATGCTCTGTTTACTTTTCTTACGTCGCCATTACTTTCTTCGCATCACGCTTATTTGATAAATTGCTATTCAATTTTAAATTTCCAAAGGGGATAGATTGACTAAACTTTTTCGGGAGACAACCTCAGTTCCATCCTTTCCAAACCGTGGTTTCTCTCATAAAGAGAGTTATTTTTTATTAAATAACTAGTTTGACAAACAAAATTGGTAAGTTCCATGATTGTTGCCTTTAAGAGTTAACAATTTCAATTTGAAAACTAACAATTTTAATTTTGGTATGCAGACGTCTGAACATGCATGACTTGAGATATTTCACTTCAGATATATTGAGAAAATGCTTAGGCAAATTAAAATAGCCCGCCAAGCTCAATTTGCGAAAGATGATGCGTCCAAATATCCAACAGCTTTCCAAATTGTTTAAACTAACTTCTAAGTTGCATATCTGCTTGCCGGGTACAACATAATAACAGAACCGTTAATTGCACGAAAATAATTACTATAGGCCTTCTTTCTGGAGAAAGATTCAAGAAAATGGAACAGCAACAACAAAGCAATATACTGGAAGGTCTCCCAGACAATCTGAAAGAATTATAATTTCACACCATAGAACCCAATGATAAACTGAAAATGTTGGGGCTTATCTGGGTCTCTTCAACAGACACGTAACCAATTTAAGGTTACTCTGTCAGAAAATAAAAAGGACATCAATATCCCAACGGATAATTTTATCAGAATCATCGAAATGCATAGCGCAGTCGTTGTCCAAGTAAAAATCTTGCTCCAATATTTATAGGCATTCGGATAGGATAGTACGACACACTCCACACAAATTTCAAAAAAAGATGGTTAAGGTACCAACTTGAGCCACCACAGTTGGAAAAAATTTGAATTCCGCGTTGGATAGACTATACTAATGTCACGAAAAATGAATTACACAATGCAGTAATATATAGTAAAGTTTACAACAAAAGCGCAATAATTGCTGCCAAAACTAGAGCAGTACAATTGAGCCAAACTATACAGCTATACTAAGATTAGAGCTCAACGACACATTACTACAGTCGAAGTTGCTCAAAATGGTCAAAGAGGCTTTGAGCAAGATCCCACATGATTTTATGGGCAGGATAAACCTGACTACAATACTCAAACTACCCATCTCAAAAAATGGATTAAGCTGGAAGCATGGAACGAAAAACTATAAAAACCAATCATAGATTTTGATCGATTTTCACCAATGTAATGGATAGTCTAGAAAATTGCATAATACCTTCGATTTTCATCCATTACCAGATCACGAAATAAAAATTTGTCTTATTTAACGCCAAGGGAACTAAACTCATCTTTAAAAGCAATAATCAAAATCGTACAACACGAAGCCTTTAAAATCAGGATAAAGCATTTAGAGATAAACAGTAGCATACCAAGGCGTAATAAAATCTAAGCTCTAAATCCCTTTACTGATGAAACCGACTTATTAAGAGCCGGAGGGAGGTTAAACAACTCAATCCTCACGTTCAACGAGAAGCATTTCATCATATTGCCACGAGGGCATCAATGTACGAAATTAATGATTAGAGATGCACACAAAACATCGTTGTATTGAAAAATATAGGTAAAATGGGCTAACTTAGGGTAGTATTACTGGATACTGCACGATAAGAATTCCACTCGGCACATGAGGCATTTCGGCACATTTTCAGTAAATCAGTAAATCAGTGCATGGAATAGAACCATAAATCAAACATATTAAAATTGTATGTCATTAATTTCTCTTGTAAGTGATCAACCTTTGAACAGCAAACATTAAAATTTTTATATTATTGTGAAAAAATAAAATTAATGTAGTGTAGTGCAGTGTAATCAAAAACAATTTTCAATATCAGTATAAATTTCAAAACAATTGAACTAATAAGTGTAAAAGTGCAGTGTTAACAAAACGTGTAAACATTATAAAATGCTAATGACTTAGTTTTTAAGAGGATTGTACATTAAAATGTCTGAGTTTGCTAAAAATTCAAAAACTCAACAAAGTCAACAAACTCAACAAAGTGTAGGTAGTTCGTTTAATGCGACACAATTTGATTATGATTTAAAATCAATAGAAATGTCGTCCCAAATGTCAAAAAACAATTCACCATCGTCGCCAAAAAAAATAATACCACTAACATCGCAACTTATGTCAGAATCGGAACCATCTAACGTTTCTAGTATTCCAAATGTCCTGCCGCCTTCCTTATCTATGCATGGTTATGAAAAAGGATGGCAAACAGCTAGCAAAAGGAGTAGAGCCACGAGTCATCTATCACCTATCAATAGACGCAAGCAAATGAAGATCAACGACTATTGGTTAGCTCAACATACAGTGCCTTTATCGACACGGTTTAATTGTTTGCCCGAGGAGAAAGAAGACACAACACCACCAAAAATAATATTAGCTCCTCCAATATTTGTGTCTGGCGTAGAAGAAATCAATCCTTTGAGTGTCTTGTTAAATTTGACCTAAAAATAATTGGAACTAGCCAGGTCAAAATTCTACTAAAAGATGATGAGGCATACCGAGCCGTCATTAAAGCCCTAGCGGAACGAAACACCGAATTCCATTCGTTCCAACAAAGGAGGAACAAAACCTACCAGGTGGCATACGAAACTTACATCCGTCTATTAACACTGACGAATTAAAAAGTGAGTTAAATGGCTTGGGCCTCGACGTTGTTAATATTTGCAACATGAGGCAAAGTGGTACGAAAACACCACTCCCACTCTTTAAAGTCGAGCTACGAATGAATAAAACTAATAAAGACATTCTTTCAGTCAGTAAATTGATGCACTCAGTTGTGCAGATCGAAAAACCGCATGTGAAGCGGGAAGTGGTGCAATGCACTACTTGCCAAAATTACGGGCATACTAAAACATACTGTAATCATCGACCAAGATGTGTGAAATGTACAGGGGAACATCTGACAATTGATTGTGACAAGAAAAAGTGGGGTACAGAGTTCAAATGCGTGCTCTGTAATGGTAGTCATCCAGCCAACTATAGGGGTTGCAGCGTTTACCAAGAGGTACAAACACGCAGATTTCCTCCTCTAAGAGAAAAAAGATCGCAGCCATCCAATCCGAATCCTTCTTTTGTAAATCCAAATCCATCTTATCAGCTTGTTAGTGGAACAACATGTGCGCAGAAACTCAAAGATTCAATTAAAAATCAAACTTCGGATGGAAATCATACCAAAGAAATTCAGCCAACGGAAAATTCAAAAACTCATAACCAACAGCCTGAGCAGTCTTCCACACAACGGTTGGAAAATATGATGGAAAAATTAATGGTCAAAATGGATACCATCCTGAACCTTCTAACCACCATTGTCTCCAAATCATTCAATGTCCAGAACCCTTAAATTACCTGAATGCCAATGGCTTGTCACAACATGGACAAGAAGTAAAAAGTTTTTGATAGATAAAGAAATTGATGTCATGCTAATATCCGAAACGCATAACACCAGCAGAAGTTGTCTCAAAATACCAAGATACACAATTTATAACACAAGCCATCCTGATGAAACAGCACATGGTGGCACTGAAGTTATAATCAAAAACATAATTAAACACCATGAAATAAAAAAGTATCAGAAGGAGCATCTACAAGCAACTACTGTGGTAATAGAAGATTGGCTAGGTCCTATAACAATTTCGGCCATCTATTGCCCACCAAAACATGTAATAAAAATGGAACAATTTGATCATTTTTATACATCTTTGGGTCATCGCTTTATAGCAGGGGTGATTATAACGCAAAACACCAAGAGTGGGGATCAAGATTGGCTACAACGAGAGGCCGAGCGTTACTTAATTCAATTCAAAAAAATAAGCTTAATCATGTGCCAACCTGTGAACCTACCTACTGGCCTAGTGATAGAAAGATTCCTGACGTCATAGATTTCTGCATCAACAAAGGAATCGCAATTAATTACATTAAAGCGACGCCATGTTTAGACTTATCATCGGACCACTTCCCTGTTTTAATCACTCTGGCTACAAAGATAAGGAACATGCAGAAACAACCGATGTTAAGCAATAAAATAACAGACTGGAACCATTCCAGATGTAAGGTAACAGAGAATCTAAACACAAAAATCAAATTAAAGACGGAGTGTGATATAGATCAAGCAGTGGCACATCTCAATGAATGTATTCAGTCGGCAGCTTGGAAGTCCACACCAGTAAAAAATGAGAAACAAAAGAATGGAGAATGTTCAAATCTTGTCAAGAAAATGATTAAGGACAAAAGAAAATTAAGACAGCAATGGCAACGATATAGACTAACAGAAGATAAACGCAAGTTAAACAAGGCGGTCAAAGTTATTTCAAGTTATTCAAGAAGTTCTGGAAGAAAAAAGATATTGTTCTTCTGTATTCATGGACATTACGTAAGCTTTTGATAAGGTGTGGCATGTGGGATTACAATACAAAATAAAGCAACGCTTACCTCTTGACTTCTATAGAATATTAACATCGTATTTAAATGACAGATATTTTATTATAAAACATCAGGATGTTTATACAAATGTCCGTCCAATTAAAACTGGTATACCACAGGGTAGCGTGCTTGGCCCGATATTATATTTGCTATATACTGCAGACTTACCTACAAGTAAACAAGTAACTGTCGCAACATTTGCAGACGACAAAGCAGTGCTCTCATCACACGAAGACCCATCAAAGCGACAGAAGTTTTGCAGGAGAATATTAACAGTATTCAAGTGTGGATGAAAAAATGGCGAATAAAAGTTAATGAAGCTAAGTCTAAACATGTTACCTTAACGATGCGAAGAGGAACATGTTCACCTATACAAATGAATAACCAGAATATACCTCAAACTGATGATGTAAAATATTTAGGTATTCACCTCGACAAACGTCTAATATGGCGTAAACATATATGGACAAAAAGAAAGCAGTTGGGAATAGAACTGTCAAAAATGTATTGGCTCATATGCAGAAAATCAAGTTTAACGATTGAAAATAAACTACTGCTTTATAAAATGATAATAAAATCTATCTGGACGTATGGTATACAGCTGTGGGGAACGGCCAGCAACTCAAATTTGTATATTCTTCAGCAGTTCCAATCTAAACTTCTAAGAATCATAGTAGATGCCCCATGGTTCGTGTCAAACGATATAATTCACAGAGACCTGCAGGTCCCATCAAAACGGGAAGAAATTAGGAATTTCAGTGCCAGGTATCACTCAAGATTGACAATTCATCCAAACGAACTAGTGAACAAACTTCTCACTATCACGACGAAAGAAAGATTGAAACGCCACAAAATTTTTGATTTGCCAATTAGGTCCTAGATACACTATTAACTCTAATTTTTAAAACCTTTAATGTATCGAATCAATAATAGTAAAATTTATGTGTTGCATCAATTTATACTAATTATATGTAAGTGAGATTTTATCAATAGATAAAACTACTCTAATCATGACAATGTAAAAAGACACAAAATTTACTGAATGTCTCTTAAGCAGATAGATTGTAAAATAAAGGAAAACAAAAAAAAATTAATTTCTCTAAACCGTAAGCTGCAATAAATTAAATTTAGTAATGACCTTATAGGTTTTAGGAACTAAAAAATAAAATTTAAAAGATTGAATAAAACAAATCCGATTTCTTAGAAAAAAATGCATTTAGTCCCAAACAAAACTCTAAAATTCATATAAATTAGATTCAAAAAAATTATTTAACACCAAAATTAAATGAAATAATCGTTGAAATGACAAAATACGTCATTTTACTACCGAATTGTGCGTAACAGGTGGTTAAAAATAGACTCGATAATGGAGGTTTGCAGGTTCTATACGTTAGTTTAGTTTATTCCATCCAAAGGAAAACATCTCGCAATCTGGCAACATTGGGTATATATTTGCTCCAATTTTTTTTTAAATTTGTATATCCAATTTAAAATGTAAATGAGAATAACTCGAGGATGTTATTCTAAATCTAAATGATTCACTTTCCAATTTGCAATATCACACAAAAATAAACAATTTTCAAATGTAAACAGTAATTCAATTAACACTCTGCATAGAACGCTTAAGTAATTGTGTAAAAAAAAAATGTAAATAAAATTACCATAGAGTTTCGTTTAAAAGTGAAACTATAGCTATGTAAATAGATAATTACTCGAACATATACATATGTGCAGACGTTGTAGTTATATAGAATAAATGTAAAATCGATAAAAACTAAAATAAAATTATTTATAGCGCAATTTTATTTTTCTTCATCTATTTGTTGACATTGCTCGCGCTTGTTCTACCATTTTTTTTTTTTTTTTTTAAATTTATTTATTTATGTTGTTTTACTGAGTGAGAAAATCTTGTATTTACTTTTAAGTATTTTCTTTTTCTTTTCAATGTTTTTAGCTGTTGTAATTTCACCGCGAGGTTTATACACAGAAACCTATTTGTATAACATTTTTGCTTTAAGAGACAAAAATGTTGCATTATTTATATATGGTTTAAGGAGGGTTCAAGTATGAAGAACAAATAAATCAAAAGAATTCTTAAGACGAAATTTATTGTGATAGATTGTGTTGCGTTTGTATAATATAAAATCGACGAAGATGCAGCACGCTTATGTATACGTAACATATATGTATTATGTACATTATAGAGATGTAAGATGGTATGCCACTGGCACGCGAAATATTTTTTATTTTATTTTGTTTTATTAAGATGATTTGCATTTTTGCGCGCGTTATTCTTTGTAAACGAATTATGAGTAGATTCCAAAAATTTCGACAAACTTTTTCAATAATTTAATTTATCTTGACATCATTTTTTAGAATTCCTCAAGATATCAATGAAATATGTAAAGTTAAAGAAACATATTTAATCTAAAGTCGATATTTAATTTAAATTAATATTGACCGAGATGGTTTTCAATTGGCCCGGTAAATAATGATTACTTTTTTTTTATACCAAACTATGTAATACTTTTCTCAACCTACTGTTTGCCTGAACTCAAACCTATATATAAATCTTATATCTTTATCATATCCACACCTTGTTAAACATATTCTCTTAAGGTATCTCCAGGCAGATATCATTGTGAATTCGAGTTTATATAAGATTTCTTAAGCTTTAGACCGTATAGTAGTAGTTTTTAGTTTTTCGTTCACTAAAAAATGTTCTTCCGTTAAAGTCTTTAGCCTTCTTACTGAACTCGTAATTTCCAACGCAAGTGGTATAAACACATTTTTTGCAGCATTACCTGGTGCTAAGAGAATTGCTACATGTCTTTATATGCATAATTTCTTTAATTGCGTGTACAATTCATCCCGTAGTACTTGCTTTAGGAACCGTTATACCGTTGTACCAAACAGACGACATGGTAATGATACATTAGTAACGTTGTGTTTTTGGTACAACCCCAAAGTTGTACGCTGTAAGTCAATTTTGCTTTAATCCAGTCCATATTAGATTCCACTAGTCGAATAGCGATAAATAAGATACTTGATTGTCACGCCGCGGTTTTAAAAACTTGAACTACATCTATATAGGAATATATAAGGGGCGTATTATATCGTAGAGTGATTTTCTCGAACCCCGAGTTGGTGTGGGTCTTTAGAAAATATTTAAAATAATTACTAAACTAAACCATGCTATATATGCCGTGAAAGTTCAATACCGCGTCTCCAAAGAGAGCAAGTATCCTAACTATCGTTATGCGAAGATTGAAAAGAGTTGAAACAATAGAAAGCAGTAAAGTCGATCTGTATGAATTTTTATCGTTTGTTGCTTAAAGTGACAAGACTGCGTTGATTATTCAAACAAGTTTGCGCAACTCATTGTCCAGAAACAGTCTTCACAATTTGTCCAGTAATTAAGCCGTAACCACGAGCCTTTTTGCTTTTGAATTAGTTTTGGACTTTTCTTGTATTGTTTTTGCAACATATTTTTTTTCTAATTTCTTTAATTTTGTGTATGTATAGGGTATCGTTTATTATCGTTTATTTTAGCTCTGGCAACACTAATGTCATTCTTTCTTTGAAAGAAACTCAGTATATTATTTCTAGTTGACGAAATGAGTCGCTTAACGCTTCAACAAAAGTGGGAAATGTTGGAAATTTACTTCCAACATTTCCCACTTTGACAACAAAGACAATTGGTTCGAAATCGCAAGAAAATGTCGTACAAAATCTCGGTGGCTTCGTAACCAAATTGTCGCATTTAGGTATCGAAAAATCCACAGTCATATGGACAATCCACAAACAATTGAGCATTTGACAGTCAATATTAAAGCAACCATTGTCGAAATAGATCCGCACACAACCCAAAATGTGTTTAGGTATTGGACCGACCGAATGGAGTACGCCAAGGCCAGTCGCGACTCCCATTTGAATGAAATCATTTTCCGTAAATAACCAGGATGATTATACTTTCAAACAAAAAAATAAATTTGAAAATATATTAAGCTTTTATTATTGTTTTTGACATTCGAGAAAGTGGAAAGATCGCTATATTCACATAACACATGCAGTTAAACATTTTCACTCTTGTTGAGTAACATCTTTGACATTGATATCTTCTAATTATAGTTGCGAGTAAACCGATAATTTTTCCAATCTAGTAAACTCTTTGATTTTTGTGCGCCACACTTTATTATTTTAAAGTGAATAAGCAAAAATCCAAACAGCCTTTAGGACCATAAATGCTCATTGCAAATCTCAACAGTTCGCGTTTGGTAGGTTTTGTTGTCGGTTTAAAACCGGCCTGTAAATGTATCCATTTGAGCTTAGCTAAAGAAAATTCTGCAGACTAATATTTATGCAGTAAAACATGACGAAATTACATTTGTTTAGTAATTTTTTCAGTAATTTTTCTTTTTTTTTTAGTAATTTTTCCAGTAATAAATAATAAAATTTAATTTTAAGTTGGTATACACTCTCGGAAATTACTAAAAAGGATAAACAATAGTTAATCCCGTCATGTTTTTCTGCAGAAATATTTCTTTTTATGAAAGCTCCTTTAGTTCTCGATTTACGACAAAAATCCACACTCTGGTGATTAATAGAATAAACAGTTAATAATTTAGAAAATTCGATTTGCTGAGTACCATGATAACATGTAATGTCATTCGTTGAGTTTTTACTTACTGGTAAATTTCTAGTATTTTTAGGATACTGGCACATTTTTTTGCACCCTTTAAAGTAATTTGGCTACTTGAATTACGCTTTAGATTGCAGAATATTACCCTCGGCAATTTACATAATATGTTGACTTTTTTTTTTTAAATACACGAATTTTAAACAAACCTTGATGTTTTAATTTCTTTTGATGCTGTCTCGTTTAAAGCTGCAGCCAGGCGAAAACAAATATTCGAAGAATGTTTGTGATTTGTAAAATAGCAAATTGTGAGGACACAAAACAAATGACGAATGTGCTAACAAGATTACATTCGAACCCATTCCCTCTATAGACGATTGTTATACGATCATTCGTCAAACATTTATAAAACATTTGTGATTTTTTACAATCGTCTCCGGCTGCAGCTTTAAAATATTTACCCGAAATGTTATTTACAGTATTACAACGTTATTAATGTTATGGTTGCGTATAAGCACACTATTCAAATTGTTTTTTGATAACCAGTGCAATATTTGAGAAGTTAGCAAAATTTATCGAAATTATCTGTTAACTCCATTAACATTTAATGCATTCTAAAATTGATGGTAACAACTGAAACTTTTAAATTTATTTTTTGCTCAAAACGTATCAAATGCGTTTAAAAAAAAATAAGTTACCGAGAAATTGCCTTAGTGGTTAAAAGCTGCGTTTTTAGATCATATGCGTTTTAGATCAAATCGAGAATGCAGGATACTTTCCATTGCTCCACCCAGGCTCTACTGGCGTGGATGATGGTTCGGCCCAATGGATTCTGCACTCCAACAGGAGATCTAAGTGGTGTTCATCGTCGTCACGAAACGCATTCAAGTGATAAAAAAATCCCTTTTTTAACCTTCGCCATTGGGATTCGAACACGGTACCACCCGATCCAAAGACCACAGCTTTAACCACTGCTCTAATTGCTCGGTTGGCTAATTACATTAGGTTTTGTTAAATGATTTTTGATCAATTCGTTTCGATCAGTAAGGACGATAAACCACTCGGAATTATAAAGATTCAGATTCAAGTATGTCCCCAAGCTAGTCCAATCATCTAGCTAAGTTGATAATAATTTATTGAAGTTTTATTTTTTTTTAATTTTTTCTAAAGTTCATTTTCAATTTTTGTAGAAATTTTTGTAAATATAGTTTAAAAAATTACCTGGTAATTTTTCCATAATAACCGGGTTTTATTGAACGATTATATTTTAACTTAATCTAATTCACTGTGTAACCACCAGTATTTTTGTTTTTGTGTAGACAATTTTTGGTTATCTATTCTTTTGAAAGATTTACTGAATCTTGTGTGAATTTCAGGTTTGGAGAATTTTCTTGCTAAAAAACTTTTATCGTTTGGTGTCCTTTTTATGTGGTATATGATTGGAATTTGTTGTGAATTTTGAATGAATCCAATGCTGTCTAAATATGTAAAGGCTTCGGGTACTGGAATATTGTTGATTTTGATGTTCTGTTGAATAATTTTGGTATCGGTGTAGTGTGGGACGAAAACTAATGAATTTTCGAAATGGTTTGTGGTTTTGATTAGAAATTTACTGTAGATAACCAGTTTCGTTAATTTCTTTAATTTTTGAATCTGAACTGTAGATAACTAAGTCATCGGCATATGCGATGGTTTGAATTTTTTCTGAATTTAGAATTTTGTGTGTCAGCAAATCTCTAGTGTAAATGTTGAACAGAATTGGTGCGGTAATTATCTCTTGTTATAAACTATTGTGAATTTTGAAAATATTTTTGGAGGTTTCTATCCCTGATGTTGTGATGAAATTTCTGTCGAATAACATGTCGATTGAAATTTGGATGATGTCCAAGTCGAGTTTTAAATTTTTTAATTTGATTATCAAGCCATTCAGCCAAACTGATTCGAACGTTTTTGCCATGTCTAGCATCATCGCTACAGTGCAATTATTTTTATTGAGATTTCGACAAATGTCCGAAGTTAATTTTGTTACTACATGAATCGTAGAGTAGCCATGTCTAAAACCGAACTGATTGTCTGGCATGATGTTATGTTTCTTAATGTGATCTTCGATTTTGTTGCAGATTATTATTTCGTAAATTTTGCTTAAGTTTGATACCAGATTGATTGGTCTGTAATTTTTCGATTTTTTCAGATCTTTATTTTTTTTTAGGATTGGAAAAGTCCTGTCAGTTTTCCAACACGCTGAAAAAAATCTATTGTTTAAAAGGTTGTTAAAGAATGAGCATAAGTCTTCAATAATTTTGTGTGGTAGATATTTTAACACGAAATTAGGAATTGTTTCGATACCTAAGATTTGTTTTGTGTTACAGCTTTCTAATATATATCTAAATCCAAATATTGTGATGAAAAAATTTTCTGATGTGGAATTTGCTCGATATATAGATGATCGAAATTGAATTTAGTTGTGTTGTTTGGTTTTTCAGCGTGATGATTTTGCTTGATATGATTAGCGAGTCGTTCAACTATTGTTTCATGATGTGTTTTTTCCGAATTTCTTGCTGGTTCGATTCGATGTCCAATAAAGTGTCCAATGATTTCCAAATTTTTTTGTGTGTTGTGGCTTGAAATAATATTGTTTGAGCATTGGTGGTGATTCCAATCAATATTTATCAATTTCCAAATGTTCTAGATTTTTATATTAGTTTTAGATTTTCTGATTTGGTTAATGGAAGAGAACATTTCTGCGCCTGGTTTTATGGTTTCAAATTTATTTTGCCAAAATTTTTTACTTTTACTTTAATATTTTGTTTTATAAGGTCGTTTGTCCTGATTTCCGATCGAAATGTGATGATTTGGGTTGAATTTACCAGACCGCCTTGTCTTTTTAATTTTTTGATTTTTGTTACCAAATAGCTTTTATGCTTGTATAATTTTTCAATTATATTGTTTGTGTAGCACTCCGTGTTGTTTTTATGTCTAATTTTTGGCTTAGTTATGTTGATATTTTCTAATATTAATAGTTTTAATTATATTGATAGTTTCAATATAATTATTAATTTCGTCATTTTTAATATTTTTATAATTTGGCACGATATTTTCTTCAAGATGGTTTTGTTTGAAATATTTTTGATATAGATTGTTTAGTTCTAAATTGTCCAGTTGGTGTTTGAAAATTGGTAAATTTTTTGAGACAAATTTTGTTCTAAATGTTCTTCGTTACTTTGTTGAATTTGTCCACAATGTATCACGATTCTTCTGTGGTTGCTTTCGTAGAATTTAGTTAGAATTTCGCCATTAAAATTTGTTTGGATATTTAACCGATTGTCCGTGATTGCTAAATCTAAAAAGCTGCCTGAATTTGTAAAGGTTGGGTTCTCTGGTTTAAATAGTTTGCAACCCTTATAACTTTAATGGCTTTGGAATTCTAAGAATTTGTTTAAATACCTACGGCAAAGTTTTTAACACAACTGTTTCCAGTTACGTTGTTCAAACTATTTCTGCCTTAGTTATTGCTGGTTCAATTAGCTATTTTTCGTATCTTTCAAAAAGCACATAGCATCGATTTAAATATCTCCAAAAAACTATAGCATTGCCCTTTTCGAAAAGAATTTCATCAATAATGGGTACATTCTAGTTCAAAAATACGAAATATTGAAATTTGAGTTTTAACGAATTTCGAATTTTGAAATTTTCGATGTTGATTAATTTTAAATTTTGAAAATGTCAAAAATAAGTAGGAATTGTTATTTACCTTTTAATACTATTTTCATGACGATGTTGCATTCACTCGTATTGGTACAAATACATACAGTTTGTCTTATCATTAGATTTGTTTTTGTAGAATAGAAAAGTGAGTAACATAACACTTTGTAACGATCATTAGTAATTAGCATAGAAAAATCTGCCAAAGTGTTTTTAATTTGGCACTAAGCACTCACTATATATATTCTCCTTAAGTGTTTAGAATATGACTAATCGTTTTCTTAGATTTCGAATAATTTAAATTTTTAATTGTTTTTTCTCTTTATTATTATTAGCAACAAATGCGCATTTCAAATTCTATATTCATAATTTCAAGTTTTCACAATTCTTCATTCATCACAAAATTTTTTAATTTTTAATTAATTTTTATATTTTAATATTCATTTGACATTTGATGCAATCTAATTTGATGGTCAACTAGTTAAGATTTAAAATATGACAATACAAATTAATTTATAGGTATAATTTCATAATTTCAAAATACTATTCGTAACATTTTTACTATTCGTAACAACAACTAATATTAAAGATGGGTTGAATAATTAAAATTTACTAACTTAAATGGCTATGTTTAGGAGGTAGAAGAATTCGAAAGTATGACAGTTAGAAAATTAGAAGTTAATTAGGATTTAACAAATTAAAAAATTTAATTTAATTTTTAAGTTAAATTCTTCGAAGGGTAATGGCTTTAATCGGAGTTACATATTCGTGCCTATTTCGTAGGTTTTGCCTACTTTGGAAGATTTCAGGCTTTAATAAATCAATTTCTGGAAGCAACGTCGAGAATGTGATGCATAAAGTTGATCAGAAATTATATTATGCCAAAATTCCAGGGATGTGCGACGTCGAACTTTGTGAAGTCAACAATAACAAGTTTTGTCAACGTGAATTATTGACGCGTCAACAATCAAAAATAGAAAAATAGTAGTTTTGTTTTTAATTTTTATTTTGATTTTGGATATAGGCACAGTTGGAAAATTTTTTTTCAAGTTTTCCGGAACTTTAAAACGTTTTCTGGCCAAACTAGAAATCTCAGGAGCTTTCATGTGGGCCGAATCCCAAAAAACATTTATTATCAAAATTTATGATTTATAATCAACTAAATATAATTATGAGTGAAATTTTGTTGTTTGGTTTTCGTAGATTTATAAATAAATAAAAATATTGATACATTATTGATTTTCCAATCGACCATCGCAATTACTTAGGTTTAAGTCTTTGCTAAATTTTAACTACTCGTGATTGCTCTTGCAAACTAGTAAGAGTAGTTACGAGTTATTAAAATTTAGCAAAGACACACATTTCACTTTGATTTTACAGCGGGGAAATAAACCTTTTACACTTTACTTTTACAGTTTGTGAATACCAATTTTTAGTACACTGCAACTTTTTCTCTGTAAGGAATTTATGTAAAGTTTCAGATACAGAATTTTTACATTTTGTGAATCGGAGTATTAACTTAAAAGCCTAATTTTTCTTAAGTCTAAATGCTTTTTTTTATTGTTATCAAGTATATATACTCGTATTATTAAATAAACATTTAATATTAACCATTTAGTCATTAAATTTAAATTTAACCAAACTTAAAAAAAATAAGGTTTAATAAATCTATGGTTACGTCTTATAAGCTAACCAGCGAGTCCGTCAGAAATTCGTAAGAAACAATGCAGAATTTGACGAATGTTACTTTTCATGGCAAATTTAACAAGTTGCCTCAGTTTGAGGCTGCGTTAATTAATTAATATTTCAAAATTAATTGATATTTCCTACAGTTTGTTTCGTAATTTTCGCTTAACTTTATTAAATGACAATTTATTTAAACAAAACCTTTTCGATCAGTTTTTAAAAACTTCACTGGTCAGTAACATGTGGACTCGATCTATCGTATTCTTACTTAACGCTGTTGCTGAGTCGCTGGTTGGCTCATTAATTGTGGCATCTTACTCTTGTAAAGTAAAATAAAAAAATTAATTAACGAAATATTCGGATAGAATTAGAGAGAAAAAACCAAAACCAAAAATATTATCGAAATTTTTTTCTCGACATTATGTCAAAATGACGTCGACGTATTGTTGACGCATTATTGACGTGTTAACGTCGACAATAATTGTTGACGTGTCGGAGCACAGCCCTGCTCGGAAAATTCGGATCCGTAAGTGAGTCAACAATAATTGGACAACGGGTTTACCCACAGCCTAGACCTCTTTAGTATTTCTTATTTGATAAACATACGAGTACTTAACATTTCTTAGGGTCACTTGTAAACAAACTTCTACATTTTAAATAATCTTATTTTTCATTAATAGCTGTATCATAAATTCTCCAATATATTACAGCAGTAACCAACTCAACAATTTACGGTCTTTGTAGTACGAGTAGATAACAACTTCGTTTACAATTAAAATAAATTAAACGAAAAGTTTTTATTTTATTTTATTTTATTTTATTTTATTTTAAATAAAATTGTCAAAAAATAAATAAATTATTTAATTGAAATAAATTGGTATGGAATATTCTCATTACATTTAATTGAAATTAGAGACTCTAATCTAAATGCAATATATATCATTAAATGTCAAATTCGATTAAATGTATTAATGTCGGTACGATCTGTAAAAATATATCTTGTGGTAATGAATTTTTTTTTTTTAAATTCATTAAAGATTGAAACGCACTTGCATTACTGTAATCGAATTGAGAGTAATTGTCTTATCTAAGAAATAAATTTATACGAATATATATATATATATATATATATATATATATATATATATATATATATATATATATATATATATATATATATATATATATATATATATATATATATATATATATATATATAACAAGATTAAGATGAAGATGAAGGCAACTCTATTCTATATCTATTATGTATATATATATATATATGTATATATATATATATATATATATATATATATATATATATATATATATATATATATATATATATATATATATATATATATATATATATATATATATATATATGTATATATATATATATATATATATATATATATATATATATATATATATATATATATATATATAAATATATACATATATAGATATTAGCAATAAATAAAAAGGAAAACTAGGGAAAGATTTTTGAAATAATGAAACATTCACTTTACTTATATGTTCTTTACACCAAACATGATATCATCTGTTAGGCAATTTTAGTGCCACCTTATTAAATACTAGCGCTAAGGGTGAAAATTTATTAGGGTTGTGCAATACATTTTCGAAAAAATTACCGTTCGAAGGGTCGATTACACGTTCTGGGAAACGTAAACGGTATATAAAAAGTAATATACAATTTTACGCTATTCAATAAATTTTATTTTTGTACCACCAGTTCCAAAAAAACGAACGAAATTTAAATTTTCTAATAACAAGTGGCATACGATCGACGTTGATTTAGTTGCGTAAAAATTAGACTAACAAGTTGTCAACAATTTGCTTAACATTAATCTTAAAGATGTTTATTTTGTTAGTTCTTGTGGAGATTCGATGAAGTATATTATAGCAAGTTATTTTATAGTCGAAATTCTCCTTCGAAATTTTTTTTTTGATAATTCGAATTTTAAATTTGCAAAACGAATTATCTCAAAATATTCGTTATATATACAGAGGGCAGCACACGAAGTGTAACCCATTAAAAATTCTGTAAATTTGTCAATTTTTATTTTTTTTTGTTTCAAAATTTCGTCATTGTTCGAGTAGCCACCTTTAGCGCGGATAATAGCATCGAGTTTGTCCGAAATGGCTGCACATGCCGCACAAATGTGGTGTGATGGTATTTTGCCCTATTTTCGGCGAAGAGCAATCTTTAAGGCGTCAACCGTTTTATACACTTTAGTTAATACTTTGGCCTGAAAAATAGACCATATGGAAAAATCCATTGGGTTTAAGTCCGGGGAATATGGTGGCCATTGTTGTTGAAACATCATCGTTTAAAATATTTTAACGGTAGATTTGTTGATTTATCTTTACGCCTTCTTCAATGAAAATGAGTGGTGAGCGTTCTGTGGCAGTTACCGTGACCTAAACCATCACTAATGCAGGCGCTTGCTTTCCCAGAGCAATTCGCTGGTCTAAATTGTCTTTTAATTTGCACTCTAACCAAACACAATCGTTTTGTTTATTTACACATTGCTGAACCATAAAAAAAATTTTTCATTCTACGTTAAGAAAATTTCAAAGAACATTATATCCGTACTAAGGAACCAACATCTTTAACTTTGTTCGATTTTTCCAATGTATCCTTTGTATTTTATTCAATATGCTAATTTCTTAGTTTAGATTCGAAATTTCCGCTGCCAAATGTTTTTAATGACAGTTAATTTAATTTTTTTGCTGTTACTTTCGGCGTTCTTTACGATTCAGTACTGCATTCCTTTTTATTTGCTATGCACATTAGTAACATAGAATCCTCCATTCACCAATCACCATTGCTTTGTTTACATTTTTGCTAATGTTGTCCAAATATATATATAGAAATAACTGTTTAGATCAGGGTTTTGTTGCTATAAATATTACGAATCTTGACGATTCTCTTATTCCCTTTTCAAATACTTTTGAAAATTTATGGTTAAATTTTACTAATACTTTTACTTAGGGTGACCATTTAGTTAAAATTAGTAAGAGGGGCTTAGTTGTTTACATAAAGTAGTCGACCGTTTAAAGAGGCGAATATTTTTGTCTATCCGTCTTATATTCTTCCAAAATTGATTAATGGTGGAGTATTTTTGTCTGGCTTGCTTTAAGTGAATATTAAAATTCACCAAAGTTTTTTCAGTGCTTGTACCAGGTTTAGTTTTGGTATTAAAATGATTGGATCATATTTCTCCTTATTCGAGTAACGGCTTAGTTTATCAGTATATATATTACGATTTGTGTTTTTATTTTTATTTTCAAATTGTGCAACAGTTGGTTTTAATCATTTCCCCAGGGTAGGGAAAGTTATTTAAGATGAAATTTTTGAAGAGGCGTGGCTGATTGATAATATGCGTATAGTTTTTAAATTTAAATTATTGTTTTAACTATTAAGATTTCACCAAACTTCGGTGCTTTCGTCTCTGAGAATACAATATATAAAGCTTTTTGAATTGCGACCAGCACAGAAAGATGAGAGTACTGAGCATTCTACTTTCATCAATTTATAGCGCGTAAAGCATTTGCAAAGCCCGTACTGGAAAAAATTGTCTAGTTAATTTTGACGGTCGAAAAAGTTTTAAGGTTCGATCATCATTCTAAGCTTCACATATATTGTGCAAACCAAATATTTTTATTTTTTTTAATATAGTTTTATTACAATCGAATTAAAATTTATCAATTAATTGGTTTTTAATATTTTTTGTTTTCCTTTTTAAGCAGCACCACTTCGTTGCTTAGCTGCGGAGTTACCATTTCAATTTCACTTAGTTTTCTTCTTAGTTAAAAAAAAACCATTTCGGTGGTCATTTTGTGGTGCTATATCACATTTCATGATAAAAACTGTGATAAAATGCAATAGTCTTTACTTGATGCTCTGTGGGTGAATTATTGCGTGTCGTTTCAATATGTGAATGAAAAAGACAAAAATATTTGCTGTCTTACTTACACTAGTACAAAAACCGATTGTGTTGTCAACAACATTTGCTGTCTTACAGAGCATCCCCAATGCAAAATCTTTTACTTTTCACTTACAGACCCAAGTACCCAAATATTTTTATATCCGGAAATATTGGATATTTCGGACAATTTGATGAATTCATCTCCGAATTTTTTCCGAAATCATGTCCGAATTACACTCAGATTTACTATGGGGAAGTGGTCAAAAATTCGGACATATGGGGGAAAAAGTGAGGTTATGTTTTTATTGGAATTGTGGGGTATTTAAAATATTTTGGCGATTTAAATTGTCGTTTGAATTTAAATAAAAACAATAATATTTTATTTATATTAATTTATATTTTTATTTATAAATTTATTAATTTTTCTTAATAAAATTAAAGTTAAATTAAATTTCTTAAGTAATTAACTTAAAATTAACAAAGATACTTAAATTATTTTTCTTATAAATTAAAAACAGAATAAATAAATTAAATTAATTTATAATCTGTCAAACAGATTAAACAAATTAAATCAATTTGATTAATTTAAATAAAAGTAGCTAATAACATTTAAATTTATAGTTAATAAAAGAAAAAACATTCACATATAAATAAAAATTTTTTTTTAATGGTGGAAAAATCCTATTGGAACTTGTCAATGCACAATCTGAAATGAAACATAATATAATTAACATTTATGTACTCAAAATTTGCTATTATAAATAAACCAATATTTACCTACAAAAGATTATTTCTGAAATTTAGGAATATTTTATCTAACAACACAAAGCATTAAAATTTAAAATTTAAAACATAAAAACTCCAAAAAACATAAAAAACTCCAAAAAATTACAATACACAAAGTCACAATACGAGTACGCAATATGGCGTCTCAAACATGTGAATATCACAAATTTCACTAACGCCATAACAATATAGCGAAGAAAGTTGGAAATTTTAATAATTTTCCGCATATCTCCGATTTTTTTATCAAATTGCGGAAAAAATTGTACTAAGCGATTATACAAAACTGAAAAAATGGCTCTAGTACAATTTTTTTCGGCTTTTTAATAAAAAAAATCGGACATATGCGGATAATTATTAAAATTTCTAACCTAACTTTCTACACTATGGCCGTGTTTTTTTTTGATATCGGAGAAATCTGAGAGATCAGAGAGATTATTTATCGGATATATCTGATAATTTTTTTCTCCGATTTTTATCTATCAGATCGAAAAAAATATTTTTTGTGTTATTTTTTAGTACCAAAAATAATAAATTATTTTATGAATTTCAGCATTAAACTCCCTAAATTAAAGTTTTATTTGTCACCTGATAGCTCAACATTAATCGGAGTCGCCATTTTAGAATTTACTAAAAAATATAAAATAATCTGTACATTTTTTCAGAGTAAAAATATCGTATCCGATAATTATCGGAGCGTAAAAAAAAACGACACAGAGAGATAATTTTTTTCTCGGATATTAAAAAAAAACGCATATCTGAAAATTTGACAGTAAATTTATCTCTCCGATTTCTCCGATATCAAAAAAAAACAGACCCTATATTGTTATGGCGTTAGTGTAGTTAGATGGTATATGTTGAAGACGCCATTGTTTGTTGTGAAATTGTGTATTTTAATTTTTTAAGAATTTTTGTGTTTTAAAATTTAATTTTAATTTTAATAAAATGTGTTGTAAAATATTTCTGTAGGTAAATATTAATTTATGTCTATGTCCAGCAAATTTCGGGAGTGCATAAATGTTATTTGTATTTTGTTTCATTTTAGATTGTGCATTGACAAGTTCCAATGAGATTTTTTCACCATTAAAAAAATTTTTGATTTATATGTGATTGTGTTTATTTTTTATTAACTATAGATTTAAATGTTGTTAAATGTTATAACTAAACTAGTTTTAATTAATTTATTTAATTTGTTATTAAATTATGAGAATAATAATTTAAATAATCTTTGTTCATTTTAAGTTAGTTATTTAAGAAAATTAGTTTATGTTTAATTTTTCTTAAAATATTTTTTATTAATAAATAAATTAATTCAAATGAAAATATTTTATGGTTTTTATTTAAATTCAAATGCACGATTTAGCCGCCAAATATTTGAAATACGCCCCGCCTATATTTAAAAAAATATAACAGAAACATAACCTCACTTTTTTTCCGCTTACGTCCGGATTTTTGACCACCTCTCCATAGTAAATCTGAGTGTAAAAGTCGGAGATGAGTTCATCAAAGTGTCCGAAAAGTCCGATTTTTTTCGGATATAAAAATACTTGGGGAGCATCCCCAATGCAAAAACATTTACTTTTCCCTTGCAGGATTGTATGGAAAATAATTGATTGATTGATTAGAGTATACGGCCAAGTACGAACCAGGAACTCCCAGAATGCCGGGCACCACCGTACACCCGTGTTACATATAACAAAACCGAAGGAATGGAAGGAATGTTAGTTGTGACAGACTCGACCCGGTTGCAGACACCTAAGCGATCGATAGTTAGTGTTTTTTTTGTGGTGTAAAGAAAGGAAGGGCATGTTAGTAATGACAGATTTGACCCGGTTTTCCGGAAGCCAATTTTCAACTAATGTTAGCACAAGACAATCACAATTTTGACGAGCTGCTCTGCATTATTTCACTTTTTATCATCAACTGCAGTGTGACCCCATTCGGGTGTATCAGCAAATGTTTCCGAAAAGCAAAATCTATTAATGAAATAACCGCTCTTAGCCTAGGCTGTAATAAATTGAATTAGTTTTCATATGAAATGATAAATTAATTAATTTGTAATATAATAAACTAATAATATCATAATATAATTTCTGCAAGCCGTAGACTGTAATAAACTGGATTAGTTTTCCCTGAAAATACAAATATATTAATTTGTCTCATAATAATAATAATATATTAATGTAATATAAATATATAAATACCTAAATACATAAATACATAAATATATAACCATATAAATATATAAATGCATAAATATATAAATACATAAATACATTAATAAATAAATATATATATACATAAACACATAAATACATAAATATATAAATACATAATAGCAATTACACAAAGTAGTTGCATCAAAATCCACTTTATATTTACTTTAAAACCAAAACACTACAAATCGAATTTTATTAAAATAATTAAAAAACTGAATTCGATCGAATCCACCGTTTTTTAACAATTACACCTACAAATCTTTCATACTGTAATTAAATTTTTTATGTTATTTATTTTCCTTATTTTGAATATTTTATTTTATTATTAAATAAAATATTCAAAATAACGAAAAGAAATAACAACCGTTAAATTTCAACAGTATGAAACATGTGTTTATCAAAATTCAAAACCTTGTTACGGGTGGCATATATATGAAACAGCGAGTAGAACCATTTTCCCGTAACAAAAACACTTTCGTGTTATGATGATTATCTACGAACAGCTGTTTATTTTATTACCCGAGCTCAGTCTGGTGGAGGTAATTTTAGTCGTGAGTGTTTTCGTAGATAATCTCCTAAAAAAAAACAGGAAAACAACTTACCCCGACTCCATGCTTCATGTCACACTCAAGCCTACCGTTGCAATATTTATCTCATCATCGAATTATCAGCATCACAAAAAAAAATTTCCGAAAAGTTTACAAGAGGAAAAAAAAAAAAACGTATCTACTAAAACCACTCGGTTGTATATTATATATATATATAAAAAAATAGTATAAGTAGAAAAAAATTTTTTTAAATACAATACTTAATTAAACCCAATTACTAAAAAAAAATAATCATAAAACTTACTTATGCTAAACTTACCCACCACCTCCCGCGACCAACACAAGCCTTAATATCTAAAGTATAATTCTTAACCACTATAATTTTTATTTTCAATTTTTTTCCTTGTTGTTGTTGGTGTTGATGTTGTTATTGTTGTTGTTGTTGGGTATACCCAATAATTTAATTATAATTTTATTTTATTAATTTTATTAAATTTTTTAAAATTCAGATTTTTTTTTTTTATTTAATATTAATTTAATTATATATTTTTTTTTTCTAATATTTTATCACTTGAACACTTTTCATATAGTTAATGTCTAATAATTCACTTATGTTCACTTTTTTTTTATAATCTTTTTATAATTTTGTATCATGCCGTTTTTGTATTAAGCCATACAATACAAATAGTTATCTTATAATCACTATCATTAATTCATTGATAACTTAACCATCTTAACTTCATAAATAATTGTTCTTTTTTTTTACACGTGGCTAAAAGCCACAAAGTTCTTTTCTTTTGTTTTCACGTGGCCGAAAGCCACAAAGTTCTTATCTTTTTTTTTTTTCACGTGGCCGAAAGCCACAAAGTTCTTTTGTTTTTTATTTTAAGAATAGGAATATTATAATATAAATCTTATTTTATTTTTATTTTATATTAAAAATTCTTATTGAATTTAATACCACCATTTAAAAAAAAAATTAAAACTCAATACAAAAAAAAAATAATCAAGAGCGCACAAAAAAATTTTTTTCTCGGTTTTTTTATCCTGCTACTTCAGAGATCAAAACTTCAATGTTTTATTTTTTTATTTTTTTCATATGCTGATAATTCAATGATAAAAAAAAAATCCCGTACTTTAAAACTGGATTCTGGACCAATCATTATTAGAAAAAAAAAATAATAATATTTCAGGTGTGCAAAACCTATTCATCACGTACGTTGAAACGGCCGATCGAAGGGCGGATGTAACAATCGTGGGGACGACTCACACCCCAGAGATGTCTCAAAGCCGGGCATAGGGATAGTCGCTGGAATCATGACCGAATATCCTTAGTGTGAAAAATACCGATACTCTTCCCACTTTTAAGTTCCAGTTCATAAGCAACTGTACCTACTTTGCGAAGTATTTTAGCTTCAAGAAATTTTGGAGCCAATTTAGAAGAAAATTTTTGCGTCGCGTTGCTTTGTGCAAAATTACGTACATACACTTTTTGCCCTATGACTAGATTTCTAGGTCTACTTCTTAGGTTGTAGGTATGGGTACTCCGTTCATGAGCTCGGTTGAGATGTGCAAGTAGAATTTCTTGACAAATACTTAGTCGGTTAGTTTTGGACTGTACAGAAACATCTCTTTCTTTGGTTAAATTAAGCTCATTCAATATTTTATACTCACTACCGTGCATGATCATATGTTGACCAAACATCACGAAGTGAGGGGAAAAGTTGGTTGAGGTGTGCACTACGTTTCGAAGGGCGCAAGTGATATCTGGAAGGTTTATGTCCCATTCTTGATGATTATCCGAAATATATGCCCTTATGGCAGAAAGTATCGAGCGATTGACTCTCTCCGAAGAGTTAGATTGAGGGGAGTATTTTGGCGTGCGCATATGTTTTATGTCATACTTTTTAAAAAGATGTTCAATATTTTTAGAGGTAAACTGTGGTCCATTGTCTGACACTATAGTTTCAGGTACCGAAAAGCATTTAAAAATATCGTTTTCCAGTGTTTTGCATACGTTGACCGAGGAGGCTTGACGCATTGGTTTCAGGAAAACATATTTACTAAAGGAATCCAATACAATAAAAAGATAAGAATTCCCTAGCTTTGATCTTGGATACGGCCCTAGGAAATCCATAAAGAGTCGCTGCATACATCTTTCGACGAGAATTTGATTACCCATCGGAGGTTTCAAAGCATGATTGGGTGATTTTGTTTCTTTGCATACATGACAATGATTAATGTATTCTTTTACGTCGTGAGGCATTCGTGGCCAGTAGTAATACCGCTGTAATTTTTCAAGAGTTTTATGAATTCCTTGATGCGCTGATAATGGTGGATCGTGGGCAAGAGATATAAGTTGAGTGACCAGTGATGAGGGAACATATAATTTCCACGGTGGAATATCAGTAAATGTAGCCGAATGATTATTAGAGGGATTCACATAAATTTTACCGTTAGTAATCGAAAAATTTTTGAGAGGTTTACTTTTAATTTGACATATTAATTCCAGGTATTCATGTGACAAAAAGTCTGGTGAATCTAAATTAATTTGTAATACGTTAGGAATAGGGTTTGATGAACATTCGTCTATATAAGCTCTAGAGAGAGTATCGGGTACAACGTTTTGCGATCCTTTCCTATGCTCTATACTAAAATTAAAAGACTGAAGTTTCAAGCTCCATCTAGCCAGTCTTCCCATCAGATCCTTTTGACTCATAAGCCATTTTAGGCTAGCATGATCTGTCAAGATGGTAAAATTGCAACCCTCCACATAAGGACGAAATTTTTTTACACTTAAAACGGCCGCATAGCACTCCAGTTCTGTTATTGAGTAATTTTGTTGCGCCGGATTAAGTCTCTTTGACATATACGAGATTGGATGCTCTTCTCCATCGTCTCCGATCTGAAACAAAACGCTTCCCACACCAGTACGACAAGCATCGCATTGGATAAAGAAGGGTTTTTTAAAGTTCGGATAAATTAATACAGGAGCGGTTATCAAGGCATGCTTTAATTGATCGAACGCTATCTGTCTTGAATTATCCCATACAAATTTTGACTGCTTTTTCAGCAAATCAGTTAGTGGTGATGATATTGATGCATAATTCATAATGAAGCGACGATACCATCCCGTCATCCCTAAGAAGCTACGCAGCTTTTTAATAGTTTTTGGTACCGGGAAATCGCTAATAGCCATCACCTTTTCAGGATCAGCACTTAAACTACCATCGCCTACAATAAAACCAAGGTATCTTATTTTTTTCTGAAGAAATTTACTTTTTTCTAAGTTAACGGTTAAACCCGCATCTTTAAGATGTTTAGCTACAGTTTTTAATAATTGTATGTGTTCCATAAAGGAGCCACTCGTAACTAGCAGATCGTCAAGGTAGACAAAAACTTCATCTTGAAGTTGGTGTGGAATAACACGGTGCATCAACCTACACATAGTCTGCGGGGCATTGCAGAGCCCGAACGGCATCACGGTAAAGTGATATAGTGGACGCCCAGGAACGGTAAACGCCGTTTTGTCTCGAGACTCCTGAGCCAACGGAATTTGCCAGAAGGCATCTTTGAGATCGATACTGGAAATGAATTTAGTTTTGTCCAGCCTGCTCAGAAGACCGTCGATTATTGGCAATGGATACGCGTCCTTGACCGTCACTTCGTTTAACCGTCGGGCATCCAAACAAAGTCGCTTTTTGCCGTTTGCTTTTGTTACTAAGGTCACCGGGGAGCTCCACGCACTCGAGGATTCCTCAATCACATTCAGTGAGATCATCCTATCTATTTCAGCATAAAGTTCAGCTTGTTTCGGCGGGGAGATAGGATAGTACCGTTGTTTTATTGGATTAGCATTTAGAACATCTATGTGATGAGAAAGCAGAGATGTTTTTCCTAATCCAAGATCTTTGAAGGAAGGAAATTCCTGGATGGTGTTTTTTAATTCGAATTCTTGAGCCTCTGTTAAATTGTGTCGATTTGAAGCGAGGTTGTTCACACATTCAGGTTGCGTTTCTAACTCAGACATTAGTTCTATCTTAGGGGAAATTCCAAATAACTTCCAAAAGTCTATACCTAAGTATAGCTTTTGTTTTAAACCAGGAATAATATAAATTTTCATGGAATGTTGCACGCCGTTTAAAACAATTTTTACCCATAGATACCCAAAAACCCTCTCCTGCTGACCACTTGCGGTTTTAATTACGGAAGGAAAATTGACAATTCGATAGTTCGGGTTATCAAGGAATACGTGGCTTCCGCTACCAAATGCTGAAATAGAAGCTCCACTGTCCAATAATCCTCGGTACGGAACATCGTTAATCAACACATCGAGGTATGGTCGATTATCAGTTTCGTCGGTAATAAAAGTTTCCCCTATTGAATCTCTTAAAAGTTTACGATTAGCCCAATACTTATCCGCACGATAAAAATTCCTGCGAAACTTTGAGCTTTTTCCCTTGAATTTTAATGCACAATTAGATTTAGTAGGTAGAAGTGAAACAGTAGGTGATATTGGAAAGTTTTTAGATGTTTTTAAATTGATTTCGGGTTTTAAGGTTGATTTAAATTCTTCCTTTGATTCTGTGAATCGGAATTCATTTGGCCCTCTGAAGATGGTGGTCTGGGTTGGATTCTCATCCGAGGAAACGCATTCCCAGTATTCTGAAACCTCGGATGATCGTTTCCCTGACACCTAAAACAATTCGGTTTCAATATGTCAGGTCGGCCACATCCAAAACAAAACACTTTACTGATGGGTTTACTACAATCAAAATAACCATGGCCAATGTCATAGCAATTCCAACATATCAACATTGAGTTGTTTCTATTCTTGATGGGGTTATTTTGGACTTGCGGAAGCTTTTGTGGTTGCTTAATTGTCATGGCAGATATATCATCGCACAAGATATTTGACTGTGCAGCAGTTGCTACCGGTGATTCTTCAAGTGGAAGATTAACAGATCGTCCTGCGTTGATCTCACTTATTGGACTAGACTCAATTTCATTTACATACTTTCTCGCATATAACATCTCGGGTTCAAAGTTTGTGCGTTTCCAAGAATCTTCGAGAGCGACGCAGCGTCGTACTAGATCACTAATGGAATATATTGTTCTATCAGCCAATGCGTTTTGCAAACCAGCTCGCATATTTCTTCTAATCACATGCAAAAGTTCCGAATCTGTCGGAGGAATACGATATTTTAATGTTAGAGATTGAATATCATTATAAAAGACCATAAATGGTTCTTTAACCTTTTGTTTGCGAGAATCGATCATATGCCTCACATCAAGATCCGTTCTTCTATCTTGGAACCGTTCAATTAAATCACATTTCAGGTCATTCCATGATGCGTTGGGATTTAATTTTACATGGCACCAATACCAATTTAACGCTAGCCCTTTCAAAATAGTGGCTACTTCGTAACATAGACTACTTTCGGGTACTCGATAATGTTGAGCAAGATGCTCATACCGAAAAATAAAGCTTTCAATCGATAGTCCCTCCGGTGTACCATCAAAAGAAATATTCCACTTTATGGCAGGTGAATATCGAGCCGTAGTGTGATCGCTCGGTCTACGATCGGGACTGTACAAATCTGGTAGTGGTGGAGGAAACCTTCCTTGTTCGGAGCTTTGGGGTTGTATTTCCACCGCCATTGGTAGTTTTCCAGTTGAACCTTGGATAGAGATATTGTTGGTAGTGCTAGGAAGATTTGGAGGAATTTGAGAAGCCTTACCACCTTGCCCGGAAGATTTTTCTGGTTTTAGTCCGGACTGGGACTGAGGCTCAGCTTCATCCTCAGATGTCATTATCTCATCTGCAGGTAAGTTTATGTTATCGCTTAAATCAGCAAGGGTTTTGTTTAGGTCGGGCTCTTCGCTAGACAGTGAGTTAAAATTTTCTATTAGTTGATTGGCCGTTTGTATCAGGTTGTTACAGTCTTGCTTATAATTGCGGCTAGTGCGCGCCAACCGACTAAGGCGTTCTTTTACATGGGTTATTCGGGTAGTTGTACGTGCAATCAAATTTGCGTTAATATCTTTAGCACTGGTAATCCCGGTTAAAATGTTACGATGTTCGACCAACTTGTTGGTACAAACTCGTATCTCATCTTTTGGACGTTTCGTAGCACTAGAGTGTGCACGGACTGGTTTAAGAGTAGGATGATTGGATTCATCTTTTAACAATTGAGATAGAGTTACCAAATTTATCAGTGGGTCTTTGTTTAGTTTACGCACCAAGCATTCCACTTCAAACTCGTCCGGAGTGAGATGATCGGGATCCATTATTTCAACAAAAAAAATTATAATGCTAACTTAAGGAGATTTACAAAAAAAATTATAGGAATGAAGAAATAAATCAAAAAAAAACTCCAAATGGAATGAAAAATAAACTTAGTTAAACTAAGTTAAACTTAAAAGCAATAAATGTTAATTAAAAATAGTATAAACAAAACAAAAAAAAATGTCAGAATTGTTTCAATTAACAGAAGGCAATAGGCAGAGTTCAACATGAGCATTGGAGCAGGGCAGCAAAAAAAAAATACATAAAAAAAAAATTAAAAAAATTAAATAAAATTATAAGAAGGGTTAAATCTTAAATAATATCAGATGGGATCTAACCATTTGCAAAAGACATACTCAGTTTTTTTTCCTCGGAACAACTCAAATACTCAAAAAGTAGATATATTCCAGAAAAAAAACGATAAATTGAATCTGCAAATAGGACAACCATTCAAAATACAATTATTTAAGACCAGAAATGATAAACAGAGTTTACTTTACGAGAATAAAATTTAAAGTTAATTTATTTTGAAATATCAAGTCCCTCTTGTACTTAAAAAAAAATTTTCATCACCAACACCACGTTTCTACAACAAAAAAAATAAACCTGCAATCAAACGGAAGTATGCTACATAACATCAAATCTTACACAGAGAAAATTATAACTGCATTTTCCGGAAACCAGTTATTTTAATTTGTTCAAAACGTGGTATTAAATCAAGGGCATTGAATAAAACCGTGATTTGGGCGCCATTTGTTACGGGTGGCATATATATGAAACAGCGAGTAGAACCATTTTCCCGTAACAAAAACACTTTCGTGTTATGATGATTATCTACGAACAGCTGTTTATTTTATTACCCGAGCTCAGTCTGGTGGAGGTAATTTTAGTCGTGAGTGTTTTCGTAGATAATCTCCTAAAAAAAAACAGGAAAACAACTTACCCCGACTCCATGCTTCATGTCACACTCAAGCCTACCGTTGCAATATTTATCTCATCATCGAATTATCAGCATCACAAAAAAAAATTTCCGAAAAGTTTACAAGAGGAAAAAAAAAAAAACGTATCTACTAAAACCACTCGGTTGTATATTATATATATATATAAAAAAATAGTATAAGTAGAAAAAAAATTTTTTAAATACAATACTTAATTAAACCCAATTACTAAAAAAAAATAATCATAAAACTTACTTATGCTAAACTTACCCACCACCTCCCGCGACCAACACAAGCCTTAATATCTAAAGTATAATTCTTAACCACTATAATTTTTATTTTCAATTTTTTTCCTTGTTGTTGTTGGTGTTGATGTTGTTATTGTTGTTGTTGTTGGGTATACCCAATAATTTAATTATAATTTTATTTTATTAATTTTATTAAATTTTTTAAAATTCAGATTTTTTTTTTTTATTTAATATTAATTTAATTATATATTTTTTTTTTCTAATATTTTATCACTTGAACACTTTTCATATAGTTAATGTCTAATAATTCACTTATGTTCACTTTTTTTTTATAATCTTTTTATAATTTTGTATCATGCCGTTTTTGTATTAAGCCATACAATACAAATAGTTATCTTATAATCACTATCATTAATTCATTGATAACTTAACCATCTTAACTTCATAAATAATTGTTCTTTTTTTTTACACGTGGCTAAAAGCCACAAAGTTCTTTTCTTTTGTTTTCACGTGGCCGAAAGCCACAAAGTTCTTATCTTTTTTTTTTTTCACGTGGCCGAAAGCCACAAAGTTCTTTTGTTTTTTATTTTAAGAATAGGAATATTATAATATAAATCTTATTTTATTTTTATTTTATATTAAAAATTCTTATTGAATTTAATACCACCATTTAAAAAAAAAATTAAAACTCAATACAAAAAAAAAATAATCAAGAGCGCACAAAAAAATTTTTTTCTCGGTTTTTTTATCCTGCTACTTCAGAGATCAAAACTTCAATGTTTTATTTTTTTATTTTTTTCATATGCTGATAATTCAATGATAAAAAAAAAATCCCGTACTTTAAAACTGGATTCTGGACCAATCATTATTAGAAAAAAAAATAATAATATTTCAGGTGTGCAAAACCTATTCATCACGTACGTTGAAACGGCCGATCGAAGGGCGGATGTAACAACCTTCATATGATTAATTTTGATGTTATGTAGAAACGTCAAAATATCACTTTTTATTCATCCCGTTCTCCACAAAATTCATTTTGCTGGGTTGAAATTGTAGACTTTTTATGTTTACATTTTATCACCAAAAACTTCTACAAATGTGGTATAAAAGTGTGATATAGCACCACAAAATGACCACCCAGAACCTCTTGGGCCGACCTCTGTATTTTACCCCTTGCCCCTACTGATCGGAGCTATAGTGCCTAATATAAATAAACTTACAACACTTTTATATATACAAAAACTATAAGTGGCGTTATCATTCCTAAGCGATTTTGTTTACATGATATATTATGATAAATGCGCCGTCTATTTATTTTTCTGCGTATATCAGATGACTTAATTGAATTTTAAAGAAATGAAATAATAATAATAATTCAAGTTTCTCAGATGGTCATAACGTCTTCACATTCATTACAAAATGTTAAAATTTTTAATTATTTTTTTTTATTATCGAGATTTAAACTTTTGTGAAAATTTTAATGCACGCACTCCGTATCGTTTATGATATTCTCGCACAAATTAATTAATTGTGTTTAGATTAAAATCTAATCTTTTGGCATTAATTCAAAATGAAAATTAATTGTTTATGTCTAAGAAATTTTTTTTTATATTTTTAATGCAATAAACATTTCACATATTTATGTTTTCAACAAAAGAATGAACCAATTAATGTCTTCTAAAATACATATGAGTATTATATATACTTATGGCTATAATAATAAATAGTTTTTGTGAGTTTATAAAAAATTAAAAATTTGATGAGCTAAATTTAGAATTCGTCGAGTACCATGTGCGAAAATAATTTTGTCTCTGCAAATTGCAAAAAAAAAAAAAATTCCTTTTTACTTGCAGTCTTTTACAACTTGTATATGTAATTTTATTTAGCAGATACATTTCGAATGAGGATAATTAGAAGCAAATTATTTAGCCATTACATTTTATGACACTCATATAATCTTTGATTGTACACTATCAGCGGAATATCGCTCGTAGGTTGAAATATAATTTGTTGTCGTCCAACGTTAATAAGTACAGATTAATAAAATTTATTACTTTATTGATATAGCAAGTATGTATTTATACCATAAGCCATCGTCGCTTAATGAAGCATAATTGCACTGTCACGATCCATTCTATATTATATATTATGCTTAGTGCGTTGATCTATATATTATATATTATATATGAACGTATGTGAGTCATGGATATGTGAGGGATATACGCGAGAGTAGATTTATTAATTAAATATTTTATCATATCTAAGTGGTTTCTAAGAAGATTATATATTATTTTAAATTGGCTGGACTATTGTGAAATGGAATAAAATATAAAATTTTTTGGAAATAAAATTGTATTCACATCCCGCGTGCACGCTAAATTGGCTTAAATATATTTATAGTATATACAATAAATCGGAAACTATCATACATAGTTTAGTTTTATACTAATTTCTTCGAAATAGTTATTCATTTATATAATATATAACTACACCAACCGCTCGCTTTTGCGCTCCAAAAAACTCGATGGCCAAAACTGAAGATCATGCGTCCCAAGGTTTTGTACATTGTTTTACAGTGGAGATGACGTCGGCAGTCTTGGTGTTGGATTTCTTCTAGGGCGCCAAACAAAGAAAGCCTTTTTGATTTTTAAAGCAGTTGTATCAAAGAGTGCTGTAGCACAAAGGTTTAAAATTAAACTATGTACAATGATTTGTTTTAATTTATTTTAATTTTATTTAGCTTGTTCGATATTGTCACTTTGAAGGTTAATGTAAGAGAGTTTATTACAATTGTTCTTTATAAAATATTTTACAATTTTTATAGCTAATATATAGGTAGTTATAATATTATTGTACAATTCAATCGATCAATTGATTTTAATTTCGAAATTTGGATTGTTTCTGCTATCTTTTGATAGATGGCAGTTATCAAATATTTGTAGCATGCATATATGTTTTAATTATTATGTAATTTTTGTACGTTGCTTCACGCATGCTTGAATCGGTTAATTCAACTCGAACAAGGTCGTCTACTCCTGGGTGCGTCTCGATCACTTTACCTAATTCCTATTTTTACGTAGGAAGATTGTTGTCTTTGATGACACGACATATCTCCATATTTGATATTATTTTGCTTTCTATACCATTAGCTTCTTTGCCGTGAACCTGTCAAATACTCCAGATACTACGTTTTCCAGATATGTTGGTTCATCTATGTTATCATTTGCCATCTGCGGACATATTTGACATCCGTTATGTTTCGCTGGGAAGTTGTGTAGTTGGTCTACCAATGAAAAAATGAGATGGTGTTAAGTTTCCAGGTCATCATTTGATTAAACACAAATTGGTTTCGAAATTGTCATTGCTTCTATTTCAACAAGTAACGTTGATATTTCTTCTACCGTAATCTTCTGAGATGGTAATTGACACGAGATGTACACCTCAAAGAAGTTTGTCGCTTTGTCGCTGTGAATTTTGGAGCATATTCCTAGATTATTAATTCCCAATATCCATAATACTTGTGATCTAGAGTTGCTATCAGTAACGTTTGTCCAGCATGAAGATATTTTAGGTGGTACTCTCGTACAATATTCTTGGTTAATGCATCCTTTGATGCTAGTATTAACGAGTGTTTGATATGGAGCAGCAGTATTTTCTATTATGCCACTGACTCGGAGTAGGCCATCTAGGTTTGGTTTGAGTTATTTCAATTTGGTTTTATTTGTAATGATATAATGGATTCTTATTTCAAAATGTTTGTTTTTGTACGAATTGGAAAATTATAGCTGCAAAAGTTTCTGCAGCCCTGAAACTAGGAGATATGTAAATCACCGCAATGTTTTGAATCGAAGTATATATGCCCAGATTCGAGTTAATTTACTGAAGCTAGCGTTATGTTCGATCAATTGTTCTAATAAACCGGTTTTTTGAATTTTAACTGACCGAATCAATATATAGGCTACGTATTTCTTCTGTTATATTTAACTCTCTTGCGACATTTTTGGCCAGTTTTTTGAATATTTTAAATGTTCTGAAACGATTTAATATGTTATACAATGAGGATTGAACGGTAATTTCAACTGCTAGACAATCATTTAAAGAGAAGTCCGTATTGGTTTTGGTACTGCTGCTCTTCATATGACTCCGTGATGTGGTGGGTAATACCCGTTTACACTTGCCTGGTTTCCTTTATTAGTTTCATGTGTTCCAATCAAAAAGAGATTCCTAGGTATGATAGAGACAGCTTGAATGGTAACTTTTTTTCAAATCTGCCACGGCCATTTACTTTCTTATGTGAAACTGCGTGTTTTAATTGTCCTGTAACCACCCATCCCAACAATATTTCTTGCATGTGTAGACTAATTTACATCCGAAATATAGACTTATTCGAATGTGTGGAACTTAATTTGCCTGAATATATTTTCAGTGTCATTTCCTGTTTAAAATTTTAAACTTTCTTTAAATTTTGTTCTCTCCAATTGCAAATAACAATTAGTGCTATAATTTTTATTGATTAAATGTGTGTTCGATTTTCAGCTTCTTTCGTTAGGTCTTCCTTCTTTCGCCTTGTTCAAGTTGAAAAAATTCTTTATTTTCCAATCGTTTAAGCTTCGAGAATATCATCATTTCCCAAATCTTTAAAGCCTAATTCTTGCCCAGACTTAAAATATTTTGGCGGATATTTGTCAACGTTTCTTCAACAGTAGCGTCCTGGTTTGCTGGTTGTCTAAGAGTAATAAAAATTTATTAGTGATATTGTTTGCCGTTGAAAATTTTTCTACTGGTTATTTAACATTTATCGGTAAATAAATCTAACTAACATCCATGCAATTATCTTCGCCTTTTTGTTGGATTTCCAAATCACTGACAAATTTACATTAATAACAGCTTTCACCGCTCTAGAGTTTTCTGTTACATAAATCAGGATATTTTTAATTTAAAATCGCCGGAAGCATCATTGTCAGCAAGATTAACTTTAGCATTTCAGTATTGACTAGCAGCAGCTGCATTTATCCTCCTTTTTTTAGTTTAAGCAACTCGTATGATTTTCGAAGTTTATCGAACCATCTTTGACTAACATTGCATGATTCTGTCTGTGACATAATAAATTATAATAATTTACGTATGCCGAGTAATTTTGTTCCGTATAACGGATTTTGGGAGTAATTTTAAAATTAGCGGCGGTTAAGCGAAGGACAAGTGTAATTGTATCGTTTGCGTTTATGTTTTGTCCTTAATTTTTTTGCAAGATTCTCCTGTATTATGTAAAGATGCCTTTATATTGTAAGCTTTATAAAACTCTCTTTTAAGGGCAAATACTCGATTCTAACAACACCAGATGCATGTCTAAAAATTGTTATAGAAGCATTACTCAGCAATTATAATAATGCTTTATTGCTAAGTTGCCTATTATAAATTTATAGCCGGATAAAAATCATGTAAACCACTGAACTGGCAAAAGAGTTCTATTTTCATATATAAGTCAACATTGATTATATATTATTTATATACTTATATGTCAACATTGACTTAACTTATATATCATATATAAGTTAAATCAATGTTGACATATAAGTCAACATTGATTTAATTTTGAAATTGGTCGCACCGAGCAGCGTTAATGTCTCGTTTAGTTCTTTAGATTTAGGTAAATTATTTTCGTCGTAAAAATAAAATTCCGTCCAGTCATTTCTTTTCATAACAAACCGGTTTCGTCTTTGTTAAAAATCAAACTCAAGAAAAAAATAATAACTGAAAAACCAATTAGTCAGTCTGATATGCAGTAAAAAAGTTGTAGATCCAAAAAAAAAAATATTATTAGAACGTAAGAAACAAGTTGAAAAACTGTTTGCTACAACCTTTATCATTTTAACAGAAAAAAAAAACAACTAGCATGTTGGTTCGAATGTTTTCACCAGATTTAATTTTTCCGGCCAAGCCACGTATATAACCAAAGAGTGTATTTTACTGATCAAGCCTGTTTGAGGTATGATCAACTAGTAAATAATTCAAATTTAAATCTTGATGGTATGCTAAAGCAGTTACAGTTTTTTGACGTTAAAGGAGTGATAACGAAATTAGGAAATATTGTACAAGATTACAGACATTTTCAATGTTAAATTTGGATGTGGTGTTGAAATTCTTTCAATTTTACCATAACAGCGGCACCATAACACCATATCCTTCTGTATGGCTACACTTCTGTATGCTGGTGGCAGATGCGAACAACCAATACCGACCATGCCGAATGTTATTGGAATTAGGAACCTAGGGCTCGTTTATCTCCGAAAAATGTGCAAAAAAATTTAAGTTAAAACGAAGCAGTGCTAAACTGGCCATATCGGGCATCGGAACAACTAATAATTGATTATACAATCGATACTTGAGATAGCGTTTGTATTTTCAAAGCTGATTGCCTAACAGACATCGATAGCTGAACATATTAACATTAACGATTTTAAGCTAGCCGATCCGCATTGTTACCTCAGAGTTAGATATAATAATTGGTGCATATAGTTTCTTTGATATATTATCCTTGGAAAGATTACAACAAAAAGCAATTTAATTTTCCATAACACCAAGCTATGTTATGTAATATCCGCAAAAACGAGTAGCACATCACCAAGACAACCTACTACGAAGATTTTGGAAGACAAAAAATGTAGAAGATAAAACGCTTACCTTAACTGAAGAAGAAGATCTATGAAAGATCCTTTAATAATACCAAAACATTAGATAGTTCTGGCCGAATCAAAGGAGCCCTACCGTTGAAACATCCACCGTTAGGTGTTTCCTATAAAACACCCGTGCAGAGAATATATTCGATCGAGCGAAGATTCACCAAGAAGCAAGCTTTGCTAAGCTTTACAGACACTATTCAAGAATACATACCTCTAGGATATATGAAGCAAGCAGAGCTGAACCGAAAGGACGATCAACCACATTATTATTACCTACATCACGGTGTTATCAAAACCGTAAATAGCACAACAAAATTGAGGGTCTTTTGTGATGGCTCCTCTAAAACTACATGTGGCAAATCGCTGAATGATTGCTTAGAGGTTAAACATATCATGCAATTTATTTTATAGTCCGCGGTTGTATACGGCAAAATCATAAATCCAAATTGCGAACTCAATTTTATCAATTTTATGACTGGAACTATGCGGCACAGTGCTTTTGCGCTATTTGCGTAGAAAAAATTGGCGTGTAGAATCCCGCGACAATCCAACCGTTTCTCCCGGGGATTCGAACCAAAATTAAACATTTAAAATTTAAAATTAGCCCAAATTGGCTAATGAACGAAGAGGATTGGCAAAAAATCATTATCGCCAATCAATTACCCTATAATTTAGAAGCTGAGCGTACAAATCTCAACCTTAAACATATAGTCGACGAATTATCCAAAATCAAAAGCTTCAAGAAATTAGTACGAGTTTTGGCCTACGTAGGGTGGACAACCCAGTCATGAGCCCTCTACCAGTGATGAACCGTCACTAGATATATTACTAATTAGCTTGCATTCTATTTAATATTTTATAAATCTATATTTAACGGGGAATTCCCTGATTATTTGGTTTTATTTCTTTGCTCTTCCAATTGTGGTTTTTATTGTCAGTCGAACAAGAAATTTCACTTTGTCTAGCCCTACGTCGTGTGTGCTCTGAATACGTGTTTTTTTAACAAATTTAACATAAGGAATCTATTTATTTAAACCTATTGGGAAGTTAATGTAATTTATTATTAGTAAAATATTTTATTGAGTTTTAACTATTGATCAGTGCATAATGTAATATTCATTTGATTTTTTAAAAATATTTAATATTTCTCACCAAAAAGTACGGGCTCATCATTGGGCTTCAATTAATAAATTCCAATTATAAGCCGGGGGGCTCATTACTGGATTTTTAAAAATATTTAAATATTCCAGTAATGAGCCAAGTGGTATATTATTGGATTTAAATAAAAAACAAACATCCAAAGAATGAGCCTAGTAGTTCAAAGCTAGCTAAGCACCTAGGTAGTTTTGATTTTATTTTAGCAGAGTAATGACCGCTCTTAATAACCATCTTTTAAATATCTCTTCAGCTATAATATTGTCAAAAAAATACAATGTAGGAGACATAGAGTTAGCGCTGGAAAGTATTCAAGAGAAAGGTACGTCAATTTACGCAGCTGCTAAGCAATACAATATTCCTAGAGGAACCTTAAAAAATAGGATCCATAATCGCTCTACAATAAGTTCTATGGGACTCTCGACAATTTTAATCAAATTAGATGAATCTGAAACTGTTCGTTGGATCTTTGACAACCACACAAGAGACTTTCCTCGCAGAAAGCACGAAGTTCGAGGGGTTGTCAAAGAATTCTTGGATGCTTGCCCTAGGAAAAACATGTCTGTCGACAATTTCCCAGGAGACAAGTGATACAGTCGGTTTCTTAAGAGGCATCCAAAAATTGCTGTTAGAGTACCAGAAGCGGTTACGAACACGAGTGGCGCCGTTTCGGTCAGAGATATTCGAGGATGGTTTCATCATCTTGAGGATTATTTTAAGGTAAAAAATTTAACCGATGTACTACAAGACTCATCTCGAATTTTTAATGGAGATGAGTCCGGATTTTTATTGTGTCCTAAGGGTGGAACAGTTTTGGCTCCAAAACGAGCAATCAACTTTTACGAAACCGACAAAGGTCGCGACAAAGAAAGTGTAACAGTTATGTTTACATTTTCGGCTAATGCTCTTATTATACCCCCTATAATCGTTTTCCACTATAAACGAATACCAAAAGACGTTTTGGACTCGATACCGGAAGGAATTAAGTACACTAAAACTGATTCGGGGTGGATTACGTCTGAAGCATTTTTGTATTGCATAAAGGAAATATTTTATCCTGTGCTGAAAGACAGCTTCATACAAATTCTTGATGTGCAATATGTCGATGGTCATAAGACTCACTTGACATATGCTCTTTCGAAGTTATGTGAGGAACTTAAGATAATTCTCATTTGCTTATACCTAAATTCTACGAGAATATTACAGCCAGCGGATGTTGCCGTCTTCAGACCATTAAAATTGGGTTGGGCAAAAGAAGTCCATTTACGGAGAATGGCGAACTTGGATGAGCAGTTCACAAAAAAATATTTTGCTCCATTATTAAAACTAGTGTCAAATAAATACACGAAACGTGAGACAATAGTAAATGGGTTTCGTACATGTGACCTGTATCCGTTCAATTCAAATGCTATTGACTTCTCTTAGTGCCTTGGAAAGTCGAGTGCTTTAAATCAAACTGACGATGTAAATACCATAGCCATCCAGGAAGAAAAGTTAATCACAATAAATTTTTCAAAATTAAGGAAATTGTTGGTGCTTTCAAAATAAACCAATTTGAGACCTTCGAACAGAGCAGCTTTAGCCATTCAGACGATTCTTTGTGTTTGAAAAAAATATATGACATATTAAAGACAGATTCAGTTCCAACAGTGGTAAGTCAAATCTATGCATAATCATGTTTGGCACACATTTAAATTATTACATCTTGGGTATTAAACTGTCTAGGATGGTAGTTCAAGTAGCAAGAATACTCACATTCTAGCAGAAACAGAGGAACGAAATTATAATGGCCAATTTTCTAATAACCAAAATAGCGTAATATCCGACCTTGAAATTGGTCATGAAATTACGATTTTCAACACGGAAATAGATTCAACGGAGGAAGTAGTACAATTTACTTTGATCTACCTAATACATTTCAATAAAATGGAAATATTATTTGCTTGCTTACCTAGGTATAACCTGTTTTCTTTAAATTCAAAAGCATCGATTATTAAGGCGACTCATTACTGGATCAAACTAGGCTCACAACTATAGAAATTGGGGGCTCGCAAATGGAAAAATTCTCTTATTTTAATCTATTTTGCTTTATGAAATAATTCCAAAGTAATGTAAAAAATTAATTAATTCATTTTATTCATAAGTAATTAATCTGCCATTTACATAAAAAATTACATGAAAATTACATGACTGGGTAGTTTACCCTATATCGATTCATAAATTTAAAAACAAACCGAATTTCAAAAAAAATATTGACCTACCACACCTCAGCGTAGCAAAAACTCAAACCCGAAATTTAGTCAGTTAAATCCTAGAAAGAAGTACCTTCATCAAGTCAATCAAGTAATTTAAACATTTTCTTGATGAATTAGGACTACTAAGGGTTGGCGGAAAAATTAAAAATTCAGCCAGCACCTATGACGTAAAACACCCAATTATACTAGCGGCAGAAGATGAATTAACTGAATCAATTGTACAAGAACACCGCATTCTGCATCTACAAGCTGGACCAACAATAATGATGGCTATACGCTCCGACAAATATATTGGATACTGGGTGGAAAAAATCTTATTAGAAAAGTGGTACACCATTGCATTAAGTGCGTTAGAAGCGATGCATAACTTTGAGTCAAATGATAGGTTAGTCGGCGTAGATTATATCGGTTCATTCCAGACTTATACGAGCTACGTTTGTTTATTCGTCTCTTGCCACAAAAGCTGTACACATCGAACTTGTATCCGATCTAGCGTCGGATGCTTACTTAGCTATGTGACAAATGTTTGTTAACCATGCAACAAAATCAAAATTGTCAACATAAAAAGAAATCAAAAAAGCTCAATCCAAAAAATATACATATATAAAAAAATTAAAGGTTGCAGGAAAAATCATCAAATATCGATCGACTTTAATAAAGCAGAAAATTCGATTTTATTTTAGCTGTACAATACATTTTTGCATAAATAAAATCAATGCAAAAACAAATAAAAATAATCGTTTTTCCAACTATTTACATTTTCACACATATATATATATATATATATATATATATATATATATATAAATAGAAAAACCATTAATTTTACTTATTCATTAGGTACAGAGCAAAAAAGTATTGGCAGAAAAATACAATTCATACTCGTAATTCAACATCAAACCTCACATATTTTACGAGTTCATATATATATGTAGTTTTTAACGTTCCGTTTATTTTTGCGTTAAAGTAAACTCCATAAGTAATTAAAAATCTATACATTGCACGAAATAGTTTTAAAATCATTTAGGGTAAGGTCGTTATCAAATTGATATTTAAACAAGATATTAATTGGATAAACGATCTGATTTTAAAAATAAATTAGAAATTATCATCAAGTGCACTCAGGAGCTAGGAGTCTTTCTACAACCACTTCCACCAAGTTAATTGATGGATTCCATGAATCTATGAATTTCTTGGAGAACTCATCGCTAAAAAAATACACTTCGAAAAAAGTTCTCGAACAAAACGAAAATTTTAACAAATCAATTTTGAGTTCAGTACTATGGCCGGCACTTCTATAGGTGAATATGGCACAAAAATTTCCAGTCAAAAATATTGCACCGGCAAAAACAAAATACATATTCAAAAAAAAAATACATTACTTTGTCTCATTATATTACTCTAAGCGGTCTAAGCACGGAGCACAGTATTAATTTTGAACCACATAGTAAAATTGGTTGTTTTCCTAATTGGATTGGTTCAGTTCTCATTGTATTTTTCCTTTAGGATTTGTATTGTACGGAACAAGGGTTTGATAATGCATATTTATAAAGTGAAAAAATCTTGACTTTCATGCTATTTTGTAAAACTAGGTGAAAAATATAAAAATATTATATGTTTGGTTATACTTGAAAAGTTTCGTTCAGTTAACTTAACAGAAATGTGTTAAAAAACAGATTAGAATTACTAAAATTCCATCAATTTTTGAATAAAGTGTTTAGTCGACATTGACTATTATCGTTAATCTAGTTTCGTTAAGTTCGATTTTAAATCAGTTTTATCTGAAAGCCACAAATATAAAACATATTAAAATCTAAACTTAAACCGTGAAAACTTAACCAAATTGCTATAGCAATCTATTAAGTTAAAAAGGGAAAACGTAAAACATTTGATATTTTCATGCTTTTCGTAAAATTTAGCAAATTTTGAATGACCTTGCTAAAAATGTATTCTCTACTATACATATAGCTTTTATGATCTTATAGTGAATAAACTATTTCGGTTTAAATGTCTTAAATTGTTCATTTGGTTACTTAAATCATTGAATCACGCTAAAATTAAATATAAAAAATGTTTCGTTAAGTTTTTCAATGTTTAATTAAAGTGTTAAATTCCAATGATATTTCCATTATTTCAAAAACTTGTAAGATATATTCGTTAAATACTTTTTAGTTATTTGAGTACAATTTGATTAATTTGTATTAGCTAGGTTTTGAATAACGTTATAGTAAACATAAAAAAGTTTTCTTTGGTTTGTTAAACTTGTAAAGTTTCGTCAAGATAACTTAACGAAATGATGTTTTTTGGAAGTAACCAAATTGAATGTTAAGTGGGTTTTTGAATCGTTCTTGGATTGTTGGTCCAAACTGAAAAAAAGTTCAAAGATCTTAATATCACACTGATATCAGTCGTAACGCTACAATTATGTAATTCCACTTAAATTAAGCCTCCCGAGTTTGAGATGAAAATCAAATAAGTGGCAACGTCTTGAAATTTAAAGTTGTTTCGAACAATAATTTAAATTAGCACATTTTCACCAAAACGCTTTTCTAATAAATTTTTCTGAATAAAGTGCACGATCAAACATAGGAAGGACACCTCCATACCCTCTTATGGCAACTAAAAACAAGGCCAACGCCTTTCCTATCCTTACTACTAAACGCAAGTTACAACTATATGAGCAATTCCAGTTTCCAAAAAACAAATTACAAGATTCACAACAGAGTCTTGTTGACGGATTCACAAACCACCGGTAAATTTTGTTGGAATTTTTAAAACGAATTGCATCGTAATGAACATGTGTTGTTAATGCATAACCCGGTTACTTATATTTAGTATCGATATTTGGATTTGCATCAGTAAATATCAAAAATTGTTTCGGGTTATTTTGTCGTTTTTACATGTTTAATGGGTTGTGGGGATTCCCAGTATAAATTACGTATATTATTTTATTTAATTCGGGAATTCTCCTTTTTAACATTATGGGGCATATCCTACTTTCGGTTGCAAGTAAATAATTTGCGCTGTGCAAAAATAGCGCATTTCCGACAGCTGAAATTGCGATTGCAAATCGACATCCTCGATAATCATCGCCAAATTTGTAATTCAGCGTTTTGCTGAATACGATTTGCTTTTGTCATTTATGTCATATCACATAATTTTTTGATTTTTATTTGGTTCATATTTTCCTGTGATATTCAATAATTGTTTTTGATATACAATAAATAGTAAATATTAGCCAAAATTTTAAGAAATAGAAGTTAAAAAAACTCCAAGATTTTCAGGAAATGAACTAATACTAAAAATATTAGAGAAAAATGCATAATATGCATCCCAAACAGCTGGTTTTTGGGGTAGCTGCTTGTGTCCTATATATTGGGCCAAATACATTTGGGGACCCGTATGTGTTGCAAAATCTCAGTATTATTTGAGCTATGCCCACTTCAATTCTTGGAAATTTTTTAAATTTTTCTGTTTTAAAAATTAAAGCCGATAAGAATTCACCATAAATCTTACTATACTGGCAGACTGTCTCAAATTGTTGTAAACAATTTGTTCACTCACAAATTAGAAATATCCAGTTCCCAATATATTAAGAGATGTTAAAAATGCAATCATTCCAAATATAGATAAAAAATGTATTGAACAATCAATGGTTGATCTTTTTAAATGAATATATTGAATATTCATCTATACTGACAAAGCGGAACTTTTTGTTAAGCGATATTGCAAAAGCGAATAGAATCCGCGGATTTATTCTGCGTCGTTGCATTAAGTCCATTTATAATTATGACAATCATTATAATTTTAAAATTTATTTAGAAAGTCGAAATTACTTTAAAATTTAATTAAAATAAAAACTCTAACGTGTCAAATGATAAAATTTTAAAAAGTTAAAAAGTTAAAATTTTCTATCAATTGTGTATGTCCTTACAGTCCAAACAAATTACAAAAGCAAGAAGTTTCACTAAATCATAAAAGTGTTTCCTATTTAGCATTTGAATAGAAAACCAAAATCAAAAACCTGAACAATATTGCAAAAAAACGGGTTTTTTTTGAAAAGGTTGCCAGAAAGGAAGTTTATTTTAAAGTCAGAAAAATTATGTCATTGTTATACGATTGTTATAAAATTGTTATAAGCAGGAGATTTGCCGATATTTCGTGAAACTTGCGATCAGAGTGTATCAATGTAGTGACCAATTCATTAACATCCTCAGTATTTCTAAGTAGAATTACCTAAAAATCATTCCAATTACTTAATCGAATAGTTGTTAGAACTGCAAATATTGTTAAAAAAATTCTATCTGCATTTCTTCTCTTCTAGTATGTAGTTTCATGAAAAATCAACCCCAATGCCCTTTTGTTTTTTTTAAATTTTAAACTTTGAACAATAAAAGGTCACAATTATAGCAGTATTATAATCGAAATCAGTTTTACAAAACGAAACCATTGAATAACTATAAATAGAAGGTGACACCGCTAACTTTGCAGCAACATATGAGCCAAGTGTTAATAAATTGTACTACGAAATAAATATTTCTGTGTCTTTGCTAAATTATGTCCACGAATATTTCTTATTTTATGTAAGTGGTACGTTTATATTTCTATTTTTAAATTGTGTTTGTTGGAACGCATGTGTTTGTTAGATGAATGTGTTTGTTAGTAGATAGTAAAACGTGTGAAGATTAAAAAAAAAAATAAACAAACTAATAGCATCATTTTTATTTTTTTCTTTTGATCAAAAAGTAAACATAATTTTAACTCTTTAGGCGAAAGTACGTATATAAAATATAAAAAATATTCTCATAGTAACCAATCAAAGCAACACATATAAACCATGTGACTAGAGTCACCAATCAAATCACTCGTATGCGGACAAAAATCTCCGTATTCCATTTAAAAACAAATTTAAAACTTTTTTATTTCCGTTTTTACTTTGTTTTTATTTGGTTACGCATCATTATATCCGCATACGTGTGATTTGATTGGTAACGCTAGTCACGTGCTCTATATGTGTTGATTTGATTGGTTACTATGAGGATATTTTTTATATTTTATATCCGCATACGTACTTTCGCCTTGTGCCTCCTTAGTTATAACTGAAATGTCTTCACGCAAAATTTAGTGCTTGGTATTTGGTTTTCACTCGAAATACTAGAGATATAAACACCGACAATAAAACACCGTAGCGGTTTCGAATAAAAATAGAGGCGGGATGATTAAGGGGTTTTCCATCATCCAAATACGATTGAATGATCACAAATATGGCCATTTTATGAAAATGGTTATAAAATATTGAAAAATAGTCATAATATACAGGTGGTCGCTATATTCGAAATAAACGAATAAAAAATGTTCAATTTCAATCAGAACATATTGGAATCAATAATTTTTTGCAAGTGGTCAGTTTACAGATGTGGTCACTTTTACATGTTTTACTGTAATAAAATTCGGGTACGCCTCCAATTATATTATATTTTTGTACCTAGATTGTCTGTAAAAGACAAGTAAGGCACTACAAAATTAACGTAATTTTTTCAATCGCTTCCAATATAAACAAAAAAATGTGTTTAGCTTCTTTTGTTTTTGACTTTTGAAATGCATTATTTAGTATGTCGTGAGATTTGATTGATTTAATCAAAAAAAATGTTGGCATTATAATATTTGCAGGCGTCAGGCAAACAAAAAACGAACATAAACTGGATTAGTGGAGAATGCTTTCTCATCCCCTTTACCGCGCTACGATGGGTGCACAGCGCTTTTATACGATAAGCCGATATATCAGATTTGATAATATGATTACTCTTGCGCAGCGATTACTAATATATGTCTTATGGTGAATCGGAATCTACGAGAGTGTTTTGTAGCTGAAACAAACATCACAGTTAATAACAGATGTTCCCATATAGAGGTGGTTCGCATTTCACGCATTACATTCCATGAAAACCTCCCAGATACGGAATTAAAGTACGGTTCGTGTATGACTCCACGTCCTCGTTTATCTATTGAAAGGCAATTTACACTGTACTGGCTCCAAACTCACAAAGAAAAAGAAATCAAGGAGAATGTGTGTGAAGGATCTATGCTGCACTGTTTTTGGTGGTAGTGGTCATAATCTAACATGTGGCAATTTTTTCACCACCAACAATTTAGCTTCTACTTTGATGCGCGAATACAATCCCTCAATTTTAGGAACTGTAAAAAAAGACGATTCGTACCAGTGGAATTCCTAGTCATACAAGGCAAAACACGACCTGTCGAATCGTCTCGTTATTCAATGGCGAAATGTCAATTAGGGGTCATTTCTGTAATATGTGCAAATGTCGTTCGGTATTAAATAAATTTCACTGAACAATATTAAATCAATATTAATTTTAATTATTAATTTTGATAACATTTAATTATTGGGGTCGGCACTTTGTCCATTCCAAGTCAATTCAGACATAAATTCTTGGCTGTATTGAATAAACTAGAACAAATCGCCAAAAAGAAAGAAAATTTTATGTCAAAATAAATTTTAAATTTCTTGTACAATCGCGTTTCCTATATCTCCGAATTAAAGTCTACTACAATGTTTTCTAACTGGTACACCTAAAACTGGTACAACTAAAACAAAGTTTTCTAACTGCTGGCCTTATTCCAGAAGTTTCCGAACAAATCATTTTAAAACCCATTTTCATCCTACATATCGAATTCCATCATAATCGGCTAAAAACTTGCCGAGTTCCTTCCTAACTGGCCATATTCCAGAACTTTCCCAAAAAATCATTTTAAAATCCTATTTCCATCCTACATATCGAATTTCATCCAAATCGGTTAAGAACTCGCCGAGTTCCTCTCTAATTGGCCATATTTCAGAACTTTCCTAAAACATCATTTTAAGTTTAAATCACATGTCGAAATATCCTGTTTTGAAATATCCAGTGTTGTACCATATCTCGTTTTGTACCTTATCTCGTATTGAAATATCCAATTTTGAAATATCCAGTTTTGTACCTTGTCTCGTTTTGTCAAATCCTATTTTGAAATATCCAGTTTTAAAATGTCCAGTTCTGAGTGGCTCCCGTGAATATGCTACTTTATTTCCTCCACAACAGTTACATGTAAATGGTTCTGTTTTTTTTCTGATACTCAGAACATAACAACAGTTATTTTTCAAGTCATTGTTGGTCTTCCGACATTCCTTTTTCCTTTTAATTTTCCAGTCCAATGACATCCTTGTTTTATTACTTGGTGGTTTCCTTATTTCGGTTTCAAAGTCTAATTGCTTCATAATTTTGTGCACTTCGATGTTTGTTAAGCCGTAAGAACTTCAATATTCATCGAAGGCAGTTATTTACGAACACGTGCAGTTTCTGTATGATTTTTATCGTATGTTTTCATGTCTCACAGCCATACAGTAGTACTGATTTTACACACGATTTGAAGATTTGAATCTTGCTTTGTTTATGCGTTGTTTATGTCTTTCTCTGTCCCACATGTTTTTGCTACTGTGCAACCGAGCTATACAAATTTGTTTTTGTTACACCTTCAATTTTTTGTTTGTTGATGTGCATCGAAGTGTTCATATTCGTGTTAAGTCTCATCGTCTTGGATTTCCTTATGTTTATTTTGGGTACCGGTCGCAACTGGATATTTTACAACTGGATTTGACGAAACAGGATAATTCAAAACTGGATATTTTAAAACGAGATAAGGTACAAAACGAGGTATGGTACAAAACTGGATATTTGAAAACAGGATATATCGACATGTGATTTAAACTTAAAATGATTTTTTAGGGAAGTTCTGGAATATGGCTAATAAGGAAGGAACTCGGCGAGTTCTTAACCGATTTTGATGAAATTCGATATGTAGGATGGGAATGGGATTTTAAAATGATTAGTTGGGAAAGTTCTGGAATAAGGCCAGTTAGAAAGAAACTCGGCGAGGTTTTCTCAAAAAAGGTTGAAATATCCTGTTTTGAAATATCCAGTTTTCTACCATATCTCGTTTTGTACCTTATTTCGTATTGAAATATCCAGTTTTGTACCATATCTCATTTTGTCAAATCCAATTTTGAAATATCCAGTTTTAAAATGTCCAGTTCTGAGCGGTTCCCGTTTATTTTAGACCATTTTCTTGATTATGATCTATTGTCCTTAAATATTTAAACGGCCATATTGACGTTATATTAGACCAAACCCCCTGTATTTAAACCATTTTTTGTTTACCTAAGAATTTCAATTATCGCTTATTTACGAAGCCGATGAGTTAAAAGTAAATTTCATTGCTGAACCGGATTTTTGTGAAAAAAAAGTTGTATGGCGCTATGTATATTTCATGGCATGTCAAAACTAACATGCTAATTAGAATTTAATTTTTATAAATATTTATTAAAAATTTAATTTTTGGAAGCTAAGTGAAGAAGTAAAAAAAAAATTGAAAATACATTATTTACAAAATAAACATATGGATTTGAATTCGGCAAAAAGCAATTTGCGCGATTAACCTTGCAAATATAAAAATAGTAACAACAACAAATTTATAGAAAATACGAATTTCTTTTGTGTATTTTTGGTTTAATTATTAAATCGTAAATAAATCGTAAATAAAAAATTGATAGTCTTAAAAAAATTTTCATAATCTATATAATAAATTTCTCGATGCATTATGAACATAAATCGCGAAACATAAATATTATTTTGCGGAACAAATTATTGTACGCACGCAACGATCGAATCGGCCTGTGCACAAATTATGGTAGGTGCGGTCGACATTATTATATAAATATTTTCTTCGTATTTTAATTAATTATTAATTTTATTGTTTTATGGGGTTTTCACAGGTAAATTTATTTATTGAAATTTCCTATTATTATTCTACGTATGTAACGTGAAAATTTTATTTTCTCTACGTTTTTTATACAACAAACTGATGGTTGAACATATTATAAGAAATTTTATGTGTATTATCATCCTTTTGGAAGGTATTTTGCGAATTTAAGCAGGTGTTTTAATTTTGAACATGGGCCAAACATCTGGTGATTTGATGATTTTGTTTCTTATTTCCTTCGACTATAAGACCTAAAATACATTATACTAAGGAATAAATTAAAATTGCATTTTTGATGTGTCTGGTTTGGTTTTTATGTTTGAAAATTTGCAACATTTATTTCATGCTGCATGTTATAGTTTAATTTTTTTTTGTGTTTGATATTATTTTAAGGTGGTTTCGTTTGTTACACCTTGATTTTGATTTAAATCGGTTTTTTATGTTTTGAACTGTTTTTTTATTATGTTTTTATGCTATTGTGATAAAAATAAAGTGAAACGATATATAAACCAAATCAAGCATAGTAATTTTTTTTATATTGCGCTTAAGTTCTGACGTATCAAAACCTTCTATAATAAAAGCCGAATTCATTCAATACGTAGGTTTTACAAATTCTAGATGTCATAGTAACGAAAAAATTAAATTTTTTTTTGTATGGTTTTGAATGTTACTAACACCACACCAGATCGAGAATTTTTTTCAATAACGGCGTGTGCGATGAGTTTGGATTTTATTATAGAAGGTTTTAGATGTATTTAAAGTTCTACAAATTACATTAAGAAAATGGATGTGTCCAGAAGTACCCGATCTGACAAAGTAAATACACAAAATTTGGAAAAAAATATCTTTATTATTCTAAATAGTCTCCTTTTAGCTTAATCCACTTTTTCTAGCGATGTTTAATTGCTTGATACCCTGTTTATAGTTAAAATCGTTGAGCTCCTCAAATTAGTCATTAACCACAACCTCCACCTCTTCATTGTTAGCAAATATTTTTTTACCGTGCTATTTTTTAAAATAAAAAATAATTCCAGGGGCTCAATCTGGTGACTTATTGATTTTAGCCATCGTGATAACCGATTTGGGAACTGGTGCATTGACTTGATGAAACAAAACTTTATTCTTTGTCAAATGCGACCAATTTTTTTTTATTTAATCATTCAAATGCTGCAATAAGTTCGCATAATGCTCGCCGTTGATTTTTTTTTGTAATTCTGTACCTTGCTTGATTATGGAACTGTCTTCGAGCTCTTTTGGTACTGCCGTGAAACTTCGCCAAACACTCGATTGAAACATTCTCACAACCCTGTTTTTGCTCCATTGCGAGTAATCACCGTATCCATCTTGCGCAAAGTTTTATAAGTTTTCATGTTCAAGTTATCAATCAATATGCGAAGTACATCATTTTTTTAAATGCCTGTCCATTTTGTGGAGTTTCTTCAGAATTTTTGGCGTTGATGTGAACTTAAATGAACTTTTAATTCAAAACGCGATTTTGATTTATAAGCAAAATATAAATTTTAAAATAAAGAAATTAATATTAGCTTATAAATGAAAAAAATTAATTAGAACAATGTACGAAACGCGACTTTGATTGAGAAACAAAATATACATTTCAATTGGCATAATTAGCGCTGCACAAAAAAAAGAACCTAAACCTGTAAACCCGTTCCTTTAAAGTCGGGTTCGGATTTTTTCTGTGTATTTCTCAAGGGTAGTTAATTTTCCTCTAATTTCAAAAGCAATAGGAAAGAAAAACTTAAATGAAAATAAATAGAGTGTCGAGAAGACATGTCTGATAACAATAGAAAAAGCAACAGGATTTTATCCCAAAATTTAAAAAGAAAGGCAAGTACATGTAGTTTAGGGGATATAGGATAACCTAAATTACAAGATTTTGCAACTTTTAGGTTAAAATCAGTAAGTTCTAATTTTTTATTTGACGCCGCCGTGGACGATATTGTAGAAGCTTTGGATATAAATTCAATTTCACTAGGAAGAAATATAAGTACAGACAGCACTTCTACTATCATTAAAGTAAACAGAATGAGCACTGCTGAAATCCAAAATATGGTCGAGAAGAGAATAATACTCTTCTATGGGCAGCCAGATGTGGAAGCATCTGAGGTTCATTTTTTTTGGACGCGGTAAAGCGGTTAAAAAAAAAGGTTGACGGGACACAAGAAGGACAAGAATTACGACAACAGATTTTACTGGAAGAACTGATAGAACGGTTACGAGGTAGGGCTTACGAGACTATAAGGGACATTGAAATTACAACTGTAGAAGGACTCCATATTGCAATTACGAAGAATTTCCTACCTACATACTCAATCGAATTTCTGAGTAGTCGGCTGAACACAGCAAACCAGCAAAGTAGTGAATAGTGTGTCGATTTTGGCAAAAGAGTGAAAAGTTATGCAACAGACAATGAAATAGGCATCAAATGCAAATATGGAGAAGTGAATGCGATACCAAAACCCTTGCTAGAGAGCATGGTGCAGGATGTATTCACAAAAGGTATTCTCAATCAGTCCATTAGATCTCACCTGCTAATGGCTAACAAAGCAAATATTGACGAGCTAATACAGACAGCAACGCGACTGGAATTTTGTTTCTCATCGCAGATGCAATGCACGAGAAGTAACGACGAAAAATTTCAACTGTGTGACGAAACAGGTCACAATGCAAAGGAGTGTCTCAAGCGAACACGCAGGTGTCAGAAGTTCGACCTAACCAGGTTTTAAGAAACCATCAGGCCGTTCCTCAACGAGTACCAGTTTGTCACTTCTGCAAGAAGAGTGGGCATTTCATTGCAGAATGCAGAACCAGGCAGAAGAGTATCAGAGGACAAGAACAATTTACACAGTACAGAGACGAAAGGGCACAAGACAGTAAGCCAGTATTCCGGAGACAGAATTCACCATTTTACCAACAATATCAGACCCAGCCAAATTCAACATTTCAGCAGTAACCATTTATCCAGGAAGGAAAAGTAACAGTCAATTACCAACGGATACCATACGACCGACAAAGAACAGAGAGACTACACTATCAGAATCAGCAAAATTTCACAATGCAACACCAAACACAAAAACCAAGGGACTGGGGTGTACTGAATAGCCACTATCCGAATCCGAAACAATACCAGGCATTCCCATCAAGACCAGGCAATATGGCAAGGAGGCCAATACCAGAAGACATATCAAACTTAGATGGTCAGATGCAAAGATTGCCGATCAACTACGTTCAAGACGAAATGCGGGAAAACTCAAAACACGTATGGAATAATTGCCAAGATGAAACAAACATGGATCTGGGAACGTTTCCAATCTGGGCTCGCCGAACCGATGATGTAGGCCTGTCACGAGCGAGTCCCACCTTAGAAATTAAAATATTGACACCATGCAAGCAGAACAATCATCAAGCCTATATAAAAGCCGTCGCAGCAAGTCCGACGCAAAATAGTGTAAAATCCGACGCAACAATACCGGCGCAAAATAATATAAGAGCCGTCGCAGAAAGCCCGACACACAATAGAATAAGGAAAAAGTTCGGAGGAAAAAGTCCGACGTACAGTAGTACAGAAAGCAATCAAAGGTTTGGCGCGAACAAAAGTCGTCGCAGCGAGTCCGACGCACCATAGCATAGGAGCCGTCGAAAGTGTGGCGAGAACGAGAATTGACACTCCAAAACCGGAGCATGGAAATAGTAAAGGCATTCACAGTTGGAAAAAAACTCAAGTCATCCCTCCGGCATTGCAGGAGACAGAGTTAAGTGCAGAAGGTATCATTTCCAGCACAATATTTTTGAAGGAAAAATCATCAAACAGTGAACTTTACAAAGAAAGAAGTAAAGCATCCTCATCAATGTTTTACTTGCATTGTAAACATTAATCAGTACGAAGTCGAAATTGAGGATATAGAATCAGTCATGACTCCGCTTTCAGACTACTATGTCCTAAACACAGACGTGTTGAGAAAAACAGGAGAAGGTACGGACAGCAGAGAATGCCAGGTTATAGATAAAATAATTCCTACGTTAGATAAGAATCTAAATGCAGAAGAAGCTTCATCTATCTTGGACGTAATACGAGAGTATATACAGACATATTTTATCTAAAAGAAGACCAATTGTCCTGTGTACTAGGTGTCAGACACAGGATAACGCTACACTCATATACAAAACCAGTGAACCTAAGGCAATATAGGCTGCCACAAATGTTAAAAACTGAGGTGAATAACCAGGTGAACGAGATGCTTAAAAATAAAATAGTTTCACACAGCATGAGTACATACAATAGTCATTTGTTAGTAGTTCTAAAAAAGACAGATAAAACTGAAAAACAAAAATGGAAAGTTGTTGTGGATTTCAGAAAACTGAATGAAAACACGATAAGTGACTCGTACCCGCTTCCACAAAACAGTAACATTTTTGACTAGTTAGGCAGATCGCAGTATTTTTCTACTCTAGACATGGCCAGTGGGTACCATCAAATCAAAGTACACCCCGAAGACAGGTGTAAAACAGCGTTTAGTACCGATTATGGTCACTACGAGTTCTTAGGATGCCGTTTGGAATAAAAAATTCGCAAAGCACATTCCAGAGAATGATTAACAATGTACTCCTGGTACAATGTACTCCTGGTGTTCATCGTCACCACTGATCGTAATCAGTTGATGAAAAATTAGTTTTGTAACCCTCCCCCGTTGGGATTCGAACCCGGTATCTCCCGTCCCAAGGATAAAGTAATATTTTTTAATATAAGTCAATCTAAGTTCTAGCGGGTGAATAACATTAGCACAAGTGATTTTAGTTGCATAAGTCTGTAATTCTTTGATTGCATTTTAGGCTGAGAACTCGAGTTTTTAAATTGTAGGATGAAGAGAGATTTGCTTGTTAAAATATTTACCGCTGAAAGTTAAAAAGGGTAAAGTGATATAAAATGGTACTACAAATTCAAATTTCCCCAATTGTTTTTAAATATGCTTGCTTTCTTAGAGAAAACTCAACGTCTGTTATAACGAATCCTAATTTCTGTTTAATTTCGATTTTTCAAAGTTTTCTAACAATAAGGTTTCTGTAAAATATCATTTGTAAAATAAACTTTCATTAAAAAAATACAATCGGATGCGGTACTTGTAAATTCAGAGCATATATACAGTTACTATTCCGATAAACATTTTCGAGGTGAATACGAATTTGTTATTTTTATGAGTTTTTTGAAAATTTTGCTGGAAAATATTACTCGAAATGGAATTAAAGGTTCATCGATTATAAATCTTAAATTCAGCGTCCCGACAAGAGTAATCCAAAAAAAGCATTGTAGTTTAAAAGGCTACTTAGCAATAATTTTTACTTATTCTCTACTGCATGAGGAAAGACAAAATAGGGCCAAAGAATCAAACCGCATTAAACAAATATGATAAGTGCGTTGACAGAAAGCAACAAATTATTTTTAAAATATAATTAAATCCCGATGAGTTCAACATGCAAAAATTAAAGCCGATTACTGGTGAACATGGTTGCTATCTCCACAGCATCCTTTTGTTTTTTATGTTTTAGCATAGTATGTCTTTGCATCACGGGAGGTTTAAAACTCACCATAGCTAATCGTACGTATTTTCGAAATTACCTAAGTTATTGTTACATAACTGCAGTAGTCGTGTCATTGATCGAGTGATATGATTGTTGAAAAACTTAAAACATTCCCAACACTATTTTTTCATTTTTTATTTCCCAAAAGTGTATCCTGGTCGATGAGTAGTATTTTAAGGAATTTATGATGTAGATAAAGTATTTGCCACGGGGTTGTGAGAAAAATTTGTGAAAAATTTAGAGCGTTAGATTTTTTGTGATACACCTTAAAATTTCTAGTTCAGTAAAATTTGATTGATTGATTTAGAATTTTTAGGGCCAAACATTAGCCAGGATATCACGAAAAGTACCGGGCCCACCGTACACCCAATTTTACATATAGAAATGTGATGTATTGGAAGGATAAGGCAGGAAATTAGTTAAATTATTGAAATTGACCTGGTTACAGACACACCTTGGCGGCCAATAGTTAGTAAATTGTTTTTGTGGGGTAGGGAAAGGAAAGTTTTGTCAGTAACGACAAAATTGGTCCGGTTTCCAAGTCAATATTCAAACTACTGTTAGCATAAGACAATCATAATTTTACTAAACTGTACTAAATTCTGTCAGGTCTTATCAACAACTCCAGTGTTCCATCGTTCATCTGTAATCTGCAAAGGTTCCCTCAAAACAAAATATATTAATAAACTAATTGCTGTCATAAATTGAATTAATTTTCATCTGAATTATAAATTAATTAATTCATAATATAACAATAACATAATAATATAATTTCTACAAGCCGTAGGCTGTATAAATTGGTTTAGTTTTCGCCTGAAAATACAAATTAATATAAATTACATTAAAAAAATTGATTAAAGGTATAAACAGAACCAGAGCGTCAACGAATAAATCAAAAATATCGCAGTAATATCGCAGCTGCTAACATAACAAGAACGTCAGCGAATGGCGATAAAAAAATAACAACAAACAAAAATTTTATAAAGTATCGCAATGAATTCTAATGAACGTTTTTTAAAAATCGCTCAAATAATTAAAATTGTGCATATTGTGTTTTTATCAGTCGAATGTTACAAAAGAATAATGCCAAAAGACGTTGGTGGGTTAGGCCAGTGAACTTAACCAGAAATGAATTCGGTTTCTTCAGACGTAGTTTTCTACAAATAAAAGAAAATGACCCAGAACATTCATAAAGTTACGCGAATGAGTGTTGACCATTTTACGGTTTTACTAAATTTATTAAAAGCCACTTTAGAAAAACACTCTCAACGAACTCCAATAAAGGTAGAGACGCGACTGGCTGTTACACTTATTTAAGAAAATATAGCCCTTAGATTTATATAAGATATCTACAGGGCATTTACATATGTATATATATATATATATATATATATATATATATATATATATATATATATATATATATATATATATATATATATATATATATATATATATATATATATATATATATATATATATATATATATATATATATATATATATATATATATATATATATATGTAATTTATCTTCTTCTAGATATCTTGCCCATGGTTGTTCAATGCAGGTTATTGCCTGGAGCTTTAAGTTGGGTGTATCTACTGTACGTGAAATAGTCCTAGACACATGTGATGCATTGTAGGAGCTTAGCGGTTTCTACGTTTCAAAGTCGACCTCTGTTGAATGGTTGCAAATAGGACATGAATTAAAAATTAAAACCGGTTTCCCAAATTGTCTGGGATCAATCGATGGAAAACATATTAATATTAGCTGCCTACCAAAAAGTGGTTCACTATTTTTTAATTATAAAGGACATCATAGCATCGTTCTTTTGGGCGCATGTGATTCGAATTATATTTTTACAGCCGTCGATGTCGGCGCTTTTGGCAGCCAGAGCCACTCTGGAATTTTAAAAAATAGCGGGTTTGGGAAACAATTGGCCGAAGGTACTCTTGATATACCAAAAAGTAGAAAGTTGCCAGATTCGGAAATAGATTTCCCTTTTTACTTCGTTGGAGATGCTGCATTTCCTCTAAAAAAAAATATGCGCCCCTATCCCGGAAGGTGTCTTTCTGAAGATAAGGAAATGTTCAATAAAAGACTTTCTCGCGCAAGAATCCGAATAGAAAATATTTTCGGTATTTTAGCAAACAGATGGCGAATTTTGGGGACTACAATTAACATGCATCCTAACAATGCACAAAAAGTGGTTCTGGCGACTATTGTGTTGCATAATTTTCTAATGCTACAAAAAAGTGAGCTTTATTGTCCAAAGGGTTATGTCGATAGATCGCAAAATAATGTTAGTATTCCTGGAAGCTGGCGAGAAGGGAGTGACCAACTATCTCAACACAGAATTTTTAGAGGGAACCGATCAAGTAGTGGAGCATTCCAAAATAGAGACATTTTAAAATCATTTTGGTACACCAAACCCGTTAATTATATGTTAATTATATTCATTTAAAAATATTACACAAAAATATAGATAAAAAACTGAATAAAAAATTTATTGAATTCAAAATATATTATATAATTCAGTCTTTGTAATTTTAAGGTTATTATTGAAAATTTAATTATTTTTGTGGCTACGTAAGCGGCTGTATATTAAATTTGAACGGTCAACTCCATGTCATCTAATAAATTTGACGGCAAATTAGCATTATCAATTTTAAGTACAAGTGCAGAAAATATAATGATGTAGATGATTGTTTAACTGAAGCGATTTCATTTATCGACTTAGTCGCCTTATCTATAAAATCGGAAAAATTACTGTTTGCAGAAGTCTTTGTTTTTTTTTACTGGAGTGGAGCATACAATGTCGTCCAGTCAAAAAATGAACTATTCCATAATTTTTATTCACCACGGGTTTGTTTCCGTAATAGTTTCAAGAATATCAATTAATGATTTCTCCATTACGATTACGAAAACAGCGTTACGAAAATTTAAGATACCGTAAATTTTCGCCATAGTTCAAGAATAGCACCCCAGACTCTAAATTTATTTCAACGAAAAAATCGTCGTCGCTACCGTCGATGTTCCTGTTAGCATACTAGGCTTTTAGTGTATTTTAATTTGACAGGCGTCGACGCTCGTCGTTGTCGCTCTGGTTCTGTTTATACCTTAAACGTTACAAATCAATTGAATTAACCGTTTTACGACAAATAACCTATATAGTTTTCTCTACATTCACAAAAAAAAAGGAAACTAAAATTAAATTACAACGTGCTTATCACCCGACTGTACTTTACATAAACTATTATTCAATAGACTAACCTCGTCCTAACTACATATTTATTAAGGCTATTAAATAATTGTTTTGCTTATATTTTCCAACTAACCTTTTTTTTTTTAAATAAAATGATTTATGAACCCCTTGCTAAACTCTGCATATTGTGATTCTTACTGTGATATAATAATCGCCTGGCTGAGCCAAATTATCAATTTGGCGTCAAAGAATATCGTCCTACATTTTGTGTTTTTTTTGCACTTCCCATGGTGATATACAAAAAAAAAACGCTGACAACCCAAGACACGGACTCTTTCTACATGTTCAACAACTTCTTAGAAATATTTCCACCTTTATTGTCAGCTATACATGTTTCTATTAAAAATAAACAGCTGAAACTGCAAAAAAAAGCAAAATATTATATGTATAGATTAGTCACAGTCATGTCTGGCATGCAATATAATACTTATTAAATATACATATTACATGATTCAGCGAAACATCTAAACAACAACAACAACAACAAAAAAATTCTAAACAAAACTATTTCTGTATTTGCTTGTGGTTATGTTAAATAATTTGCATTACAATATCAACATAAATCAGCTGATTTTATTTAACATTTTCTTTTATATAAAATTATTATAATGAATCATCCAAAAATAAATTTCTTTTTATGCAAATTTTAATTTATATTTTCTTTTTTCTTTTCAGACGACACACATACACACAAGACATAACCACCACGCACAAATTTACTCGACGTTTGACATTATTCGTAATAAGTCAAAAGAAAATTAAGTTAAACATCCTGCTCTTGAAATTAAATTAAAAAAAAAAAATTAAGGCAACATAACCGACAGTGATAACATATATGTGTATATATGTATGTGTACAAAACTAAAGAAATGATTTAATTATAGAGCTAAGAAAATTTGTGATTATAAATAAAAAATCTCGTCGTCAAGAATAATAAGAAAACTATCAAAAATGACACCACACCACCGAATTGAAATTAAACGAATTTAACTTTGAGCAAAGTTGACTAATTTAATGAATATTTTAGACATAAAACTATAAAACTAAAAAAAAAACTATATTAATTGTATTTAAATTACATAAATACAACAAAAAACTAAAATGTTATCAAACGAAATTAAATTTAATTTGATTTTCTTAATTTTTTTAATATTTTGGCTCGTACAACTACTTAAGGCTGACTATGTAGAAGAAACGTATTACAAACCTCCACCACCACGACGCAAAATACGTATGACCGGTCAGCATCATAATCTAAATAATGGTGGTGGTGGTAGTGGACCAGCGGGTCGTGTTAAAAAAAGTGGTGGAAGTAGTTTAAATCAGGGTATGTCGGATATACCAATCAATGGTTATTTATCATCAGCCATGGGTGGTGGTGGACGCGAGAAAAAACCAAATATTATATTAATATTAACCGATGATCAAGATGTTGAGCTGGGATCATTAAATTTTATGCCACGAACATTACGTTTGTTGCGCGATGGTGGTGCCGAATTTCGTCATGCCTATACGACAACACCGATGTGTTGTCCCGCCCGATCATCACTATTGACCGGATTGTATGTACATAATCATCAAGTGTTTACGAATAATGATAATTGTTCGAGTACACAGTGGCAGGCAACGCACGAAACAAGATCATTTGCAACATATTTATCGAATGCTGGCTATCGAACGGGTAAGTAAATTTAAAATTTATTCTATACTCTCTTTGGGTATATACCACAATCCACAAACGTTTACTTTCCAATATATCAGTTTTCTGCTCGTTCTATTCAATTTGTTTTCAAAAGCAAAAAAAAAAAAAATAAAAATTGAGACAAAATCGATAAAAATTTGTGTACAGGCGACTAGAATAATGTCTGTCATGATTTTTGCTTACAAATCAATATTTTTTTTTATTCATCTGTTCAGATTGGTCGACTAAATGGTGTATTAAAGTCTGACGTATTTGTATAAATTGTGTATATACTCGTATAGTATGACAATTGGGTGTTTGCAGACTATTTGTCTGCCTTGGTCTTTGCCAATAAAGTTTTTCAATGAACTAAATCTGGTTGAATGGTGAAATGATTTGTGTTCTTTTTTACGGGAAGTAAAACAAAAATTTTTCTTAATTTTTCTACTTCAAAATCAAAACTTTTTGAAATGTTTTTTTTTCTATATAACAAATCTGTAAAATTGTTGTGGTTTGGAAAACAGTTTTTAATTTAATATGCCAAATTCAACTGTCACTTTGTAAAAAAATAAATATATCTTTAAACAATTCGGTCATTGTGCTTTTGTTTAACAGTGGAAATATTTACGTTGGGAAAATTTATTTTTTTTAAACATATTATTACTAGTATCACTTTAGCGATTTAGTTGTCTGGTCTCCAGGATGTTTTTTTCCTTTATTTCCAATTTAGCCTACTTTTATTCTCACCCATATTTTGCCAATGTTTTTTTTTGCTTTTACTAACACAGTTCTTTTTCAGTTCATCTTTTTTCCTGGCGGGTTCCAGTACAATGACATCTTTCTTATATCTCTTGATGGTTTCCTCTGTGTATGACCAATCCATCTCTATTTGTGCTTCCTTATTTTGTTCTCAGTGTATAACTGCTTAGTTTTTCTGTGCAGTTCCGCGCAGACATTGCATGTTATGTTGTTATTCCACCTCTTCTGTGCTGAGGCTATCGCCTAATTTTTAAGCGCCATAAAAAGCGCTGCTATAGGCCTCTCCAGATTTGCCCTTTCTGGTTTCAATTGGAGAGTTCTACCTTTCGTTGCCAGTTCGTCAGCCCTGTAGTTCCCTAGAACGTCCGAGAGACCGGGAACCCAGCCTATCTGGATTTTGAAATGCTCACTCATCTCGTTAAGAAATGAGCGGCACTTCAATGCCACCACGGACTTCAGAGAAACTGATTCCAGCGACTTGATTGCCGCCTGACTGTCCATATATATTGTTATATCCCAGCTCCGACTTTGCCGTGCTTGGAGCCGTCAGTGTAGAATTGTATACTTCTAGTTTTTGTTGTTGAACTGCTAATCGTCGAGTGGCCCGTCTGTAGACATTTCCACTCAAACACGGCAGAGAGGCCTGGAGGCTATGCTCTACCTTCTTCCTGTCATACATCAGAATCGGTCTGACTACAGCGTTAAAGAGCCAGTATTCCAGCTCTGGTTTTAGACCCCATCTCCTACCGACAGCGTTCCTACATGAGTACAGACTCTCTCTAAAATATTGGGCTTCCAATTAAGCCTACTGTCCAAAATTATACCCAGAAATCTTGCCTTATCAGTAAAGGCCAGTGCCGTGCCTTTTAAGGTAGGAGGGGCGACTACCGGAATTTTATATTTCTTGGTGAAGAGTACAAGCTCTATTTTGGATGGATTTATACCCAGCCCACATTTGCTGGCCCACTTTGTAATGATTAAGAGCGCGTATTGCATGACTTTCCTAATCGTGCTTAGGTACCTACCCGAGATCACGATCACTACGTCATCTGCAAACGCTATCACCCCTATTCCCTCCCTCTCCAGTTCCAAAAGTAATCCATTGATTACTATGATCCAGAGAAGAGGTGATAGGACACCACCTTGCGGAGTTCTCCTAACTACTCGTCTCCTAATGGTGGATTCCCCTATCTCCGCGTTAACAATCCTGCATTCTAGCATCTGATTTATCAACCCCCTTAAGGGGTAGTCCAGATCTAAGAAAGTTATAGGTCTTAGGTCCTTTGGATAGGCCTGTGAATTCTACTCCGTTTTCGGGATAAAAACTACCCTAACCTCCGTATATTTCCTAGGAATATAATTCAGCTTTAAACTCCCCCTGAAGATGACCTCCAGCCATGGGAGAATGCTCGTCGAGTGTTTTTGCAATTCCACTGGAATGATACCGTCGGGGCCTGCCAATTTTTAGGGTCTAAAGCCGTTTAGTGCCCATAGGATCCGAGTTTTGCACACGATTTCCTCCGGACTCCCCGACGATAATTTTTTCCTATTCCTACCAAGCTCCGTCGACACATCCACACTACCTGGGAAATGGGTTTCCAACAGAAGCGCCAATGATTCCCCACTAGATGTCGTCCACAGCACATCTAGTTTAATTAGTAACTAGGACTCATTGGGCTCGTAGATAAGATTTTTCTGAGGCGCGAGGTCTCCGAAAAACCTTCCATTTTATCACAGAATAGTCTCCAAGATCTCCTCTGTGCCTTCCTTAATTCCTTTTTATACTTTTTAAGGTGCTCCTTATAGGAGGCCCAATCCTGAGCTTCCCTAGAGCCTTTGAATGAGCGGCACTTCAATGCCACCACGGACTTCAGAGAAACTGATTCCAGCGACTTGATTGCCGCCTGACTGTCCATATATATTGTTATATCCCAGCTCCGACTTTGCCGTGCTTGGAGCCGTCAGTGTAGAATTGTATACTTCTAGTTTCTGTTGTTGAACTGCTAATCGTCGAGTGTCCCGTCTGTAGAGCCTTTGAATGCTTTCCTACACCCTATACGAAGGATTCCCAAATCCCTGGACCACCATACCGGTTTCTGCTTCCCCTTAGGTATTCTCTTGGAGCAAGCAAATCCAGCTCCTTATCTGTGACTGGGGGCTTCGGAGCATCGGTTGGTAAGAGTCATACTAACACTTCCCCGTATTTATTCCAGTAAGTCCTTCTAGGATTCCTGAAGGCTTTCCGGGTAACAGGGTGAATGTCAATATTAAATGTCACGTACCGATGGTCCAAAAAGGAGAGTTCCTTCGCCACCCTCCATTCTTTAGTCTTTTCCTAGTCCAAAAACGATTAAAAATAAAAGGACATCTCGTTAAAACTACCAAAGATATCTAACCCGGGGAGTGAAAACCATGTTTAACAATTTGGCCAATCAATGAAAAACTCTAATAAAGGAGATTAAAAACCAGCCAGTCAATAGATATCTAAATAATCGACGAGGACTAAAAAACTCTGACCATTCTCTATAGAAGGCAATCAAGTCAAAGATAAAACCTAACGAGGCAGCCATTTCGACCATACCAAAAACCAATAGCAGATGAAGATATTACCTTAAGGATCCGGGGTATGACTTAATAACAGGATGAAGAAATTATTACACATAATGAATGCAGCAATCCGATGCATGCCAGGGCAATGGAAGGTTGTATAAATAATAATGATACTTAAACCAAACAAACCGCATCTCTGCTACCAACACTATCAAAATTATTGGTAAAGCTACTTCTTAAAAGGCTGAAACTAATAATAGAAGAATAAGAAACGTTATTCCTTTAGTTTGGCTTTAAACAGAATTATGATCCCCTGTTGGAGTGCAGGTTAATGCCATCTTTTACCGTGCATATGAGTATATCACGGCAAAGTAGGCGTCTTTCGATGCGTCTGCAAAACAATGCAACTCTACAGATTGTGATGATTAAAACCATCTAGGAATTTTTATTTTGGATAATTGGTCGAACTGATTTCTTATCTCCAGCCAGGCTTGCTGTAAATTTGGCGTTAACTTTTCATCTCAATCAATTCCTGCAATTCATAATTTTTATGAATCAAGGTATCTCGATCTTAAAATAAAATAAATCTTTAATTCCGTAATATTTATACCTTACACTGAAATCATATTGGTCCCATTGGTTATCTCTGAAGATTATAGTTCTGTTTCTTTGGTTGCAATAGTATTTAGTAGGATTAGATGATTTCATGACCTTTCACGTATAATCTAAACTTGAGATTTTTCCAGTAAGACAATTAGGTCTCTTTGGAGGGTTTAATGCTTCCTCCAGAATATTCGTGCCGGAAATATGGTCGTCCATATAAAAGTTCAATTTAAGCATGGTCAAGGCAATCGGGAGTACTACCTCATATTTTTCCTCCACAATATTATCTAGTAGTCGGTGTCTGGTTTTCCTTTGAAAATTTGCCGGGACGTCTTCTCTATATGTAAACTATGAATTTATGCTTTCAAAACCGTAGCAAGATGTTGAATAGGTTTTTTTGTATGGTTTATCTGACTGCTAGGTTGCCTTTCAGTGATTAGCCGTTTTGAGATTTCGCTGAGGTATAACAAATGTGGTGCTTGATTCCTTGAAAACTGTATAGTGGGGTAAATAGAACAATTCATTAAAGACTTGTTTATTTCGTTCTCAGAAATTATAATTACATCTGTCCCAGGGATTCATATTTTCCCAAGAACTGGATGTTTTAATTCGGAATTAGCTAATAATATCTTCTGTAGACCGTGAAGACTTTCGTCTGTTAAACCTCTTAGCCTTTACGGAATCCATACAGTTACGAATTTCATCCGACAGATGACGTTTGCTCGGTAACTTTTCTGTTTCCCAAAACTTTATTGAGGTCTTTGCCAGATTTCATATTTCCAAATTTAGCTCAATATGTGACACGGCTAAATGGTCTGCATTTAAATTGATGGACGCTTGGTTATAGTTTTCGCCAATTAACCAACCAAATCGGATATTTTGAGCTATAAACATTAAAAAATAAATTAATTTTTCCGCCAGTCAATAAGTTGAAAAAATGGTCGCAGCCAAAAAAAACATCGATCGGGCTGGTTTGTAATATTCTTGATCAGCCAACGGTAAAGATAAGCTGGATATTTATCGGGTACCGGTCGAAACTGGATATTTTACAACTGGATTTGACGAAACAGGATAATTCAAAACTGGATATTTTAAAACGAGATATGGTACAAAACTGGATATTTCAAAATTGGATAATTCAAAACGAGATAAGGTACAAAACGAGATAAGGTACAAAACGAGATATGGTACAAAACTGGATATTTCAAAACAGGATATTTCGACATGTGATTCAAACTTAAAATGATTTTTTAAGAAAGTTCTGGAATATGGGCTATTAGGAAGGAACTCGGCGAGTTTTTAACCGATTATGATGAAATTCGATACGTAAGATGAAAATAGAATTTTTAAATGATTTTTTTGGGAAATTTCTGGAATATGGCCAATTAAGGAGGAACTCGGTGAGTTCTTAACCGATTATGATGAAATTCGATATGTAGAATGGGAATAAGATTTTAAAATGATTTTTTGGGAAAGTTCTGGAATATGGCCAGTTAAGCAGGAACTCGGCGAGTGAATGAAATTCACTAATAAAATTCTTTATGTATGATGGGAATTGTTGGTTGTAACAAAATTGTAGTTTGTAACTGTGCAATGAAAAAATAAGGAATTTCCAAATCGTAAATAATTCCTTTTTTTAAGTTTTCAAGTTTTGAATTTTTCTATTACTACTAAATAACAATATGTATGTTGTTAAAATTATTCAAGTATGAAATCTTACTGGCCATATTCCAGAGGTTTTCACAAAAAAGATTTTAAAGGCCTTATTCCAGAACTTTCCCAACAAATCATTTTAAAATACCATTTTCATCCTACATATCGAATTTCATCATAATCGGTTAAGAACTTGCCGAGTTCCTTCCTAACTGGCTATATTCCAGAACTTTCCCGAAAAATCATTTTTAAATCCCATTTTCATCCTACATATCTAATTTCATCATAATCGGTTAAGAACTCGCCGAGTTCCTTCCTAACTGGCCATATTCCAGAAATTTCCCAAAAAATCATTTTTAAATCCCATTTTCATCCTACATATCGAATTTCATCATAATCGGTTAAGAATTCGCCGAGTTCCTCCCTAATTGGCCATTGGTACAGTTTTGTACCATATCTCGTTTTGTACCTTATCTCGTATTGAAATATTCAATTTTGAAATATCCAGTTTTGTACCTTATCTCGTTTTGTCAAATTCTATTTTGAAATATCCAGTTTTAAAATGTCCAGTTCTGAGCGGTTCTCATATTTATCGTAGCTCGCGTCGTTCGTTACCCTGCAATTCGATGTAATTACTAGTTCGGGTTATCTGACCTCTAATGACTTGTTTTATTTAATTTCATAATTTTCTTGCAGATTATTTTCTTATGATATATGTGTAAAGAGCTGGTCGGTAAGGCCCGGCCATCACCGTGGTTTTACTTTATTGTTGGTTGACTATTCAAATCAATTAATCGTACTTCATTTTTCAAAATGAAATTCTATTCTAAAATGCTTTTTTCTATCTAATACCATTCTTAATACTCTATTTTCTATTTCACAGGTTATTTTGGAAAATACCTTAACAAATACAATGGATCATATATTCCCCCAGGATGGCGAGAATGGGGTGGTCTTATTATGAATTCAAAATACTATAATTATAGTATAAATATGAATGGTCAAAAAATAAAACATGGTTTCGATTATGCCAAAGTAAGTATGAAACATTTTTGTTATTCTATATACATAATATACTCGTATATACTCGTATATGTCAGCTAGGCTTCACAGCAGATATGGTATACAAAACAACAAAAATCTCTGTCCAATTTATAATTTAATTGTGTGAGATTCGAAATATATTTTTGTTCTTGTATACATATAACAATAAAAATGTGGTCTATTCACATGAACGAGAGACCGTACCGTAGCAGCATAAACTAGAAATAAAAAATAAAAACATTCGCCCGCATGTTGTGTTCTATATGCGATAATGGAACGGTTGGAAACCATATAATGTGTTATGTATTATGTGTAAAAAAAATAAAAAAATTATGTAGTATGTTCACAAAAAGCTATGCTGGAAATTGTATTTTTAGAGATTATTGATTGTCCGCAAAATCGGTTGGTTTTGTTTTAAACTAATTAATGGAATTTGTGTATTAGTGTCAAGGTAAATGTTATTCTTGTATTTCCTGATTTGCCTAAAAATGTTAAACTCGCGAATTATGTTGTTTAACATACAATTGGAATTTATTAATTTTTTTTAAGTCTCATGTAATTTAATATTCCTGACATTTTTAACACTATTATAAGTTAACATTCAATTATGTTAATTTTTCATTGTATTTTTTTTTTTTTTTTGACAACTTGTTTGTGTTCATTTATAATAAACAACAATTAGTATTAACAAAAAAAAACTATCCAAACATTTATTATATGTATAACACTTAACATTTTAATTTTGTGTTGTTGTCGTTGTCGCATAGTTTTGACTTTAAAATTGATACATGAATACGTATACCTCAATTAAGTTATATGAAAAGCGGCTTTGTTCACATGAGGCCGGGCGATTTCGAATTGAGACAAATATTTTTGAATTATAGAAAACTAGTTGGTGGTACAAGTATTTATTGCTTCTAGATTTTATTAGACTAATAAATTTCTTTATTACACAAGAAATTTAGCTGTTTACAGTCGATGAATGTCACACATAAATTTTATTTTTATTGGATACATTTTTTTTATATTTTTATAATATCGTTTATCAATTTTAGTGGCAATATAATGTTTGGATTTTGTCATTTTTATTTTATTATTGTATATTGAAATTCTTTGTTCATTTGCATATACTATACGAGTGTACATTAAAATATTATATAGTAAAATTGTCAGAGATGCGAAACCGCTTAAAAAATGTTTAGTGTATATTGGGTGTTTGATTGATCGAAGATATTAGTAGACAATAATTTATAAAATTAAATTTGAGTTTATTATATGGGATAAATAAAATTCTTGCACACTGTTAAAACCTGAACCGCATATAACAGTGAGTGAGTCGATTATGGAAGACCAGTTAAAATTCAGTGCATGCAGGTAATTTTAATTTTTGTGCAAAATATATTTTTGTTGAAAATGATAATTGATTGATTGATTTAGGATGTATGACCAAGCATTAAGCAGGATCTCCCGGAAAGCGCCGGGCCTACCGTACACCCATTTTTACATATACTTGAAAGGATAAGGTAGGATATTAGTTAATTATTGAGATCGTTAGTAAATTTTTGTGGGGTGCGAAAGGAAAGGTATGTCAGTAAACGGAATTGGTTAACTACTGAGTGTAAGACTGTCCGTACCTGAGTTTCGTTTCCCTCAAGATATTTTTGAATCTGTTATGGATATAGTTTGCAAAATATCCGCTGCTTTTTCTCGTAGTCTACCCATCATGCCTCTCGGGCGCTTTAAATTACACATTGAAATTTTAAAATGGTGTCTCGCCATCGAACGCAGGAGGTTTTGGAATTCCTTTGTGGCCTGCGGATGGTGCCTTCTTTAACACGGTTTAATTAATGCTTGGCTGGACTATTCTTCGGTATTCGAGAAATGCACCTCCTGTCGCAGTTCGAACGCTTCAAGCCGGCTCTCCAATGCTTTCATCTTCAATTCTATATGAGCCAGGTTTGTTTGCATCTTCTCGTCTATTTCAGCCGAGGTTGTTTAGATCTTTGTGTTTAGTTCGCTTTTAAGCTGGTATAATTTAGCGCTTTGCTGGTCTTTTTTAGCGTCTAATTTAGCGCCTTTTAGTTCAGCCAACTGACTGCCTAATTAAAAGCTTGGTTCCGCTAACAGCAGCTTTACAAGAACCGCCATGTCTAAAGTTGGCTTCAGTTGTTCAGAAATATATGGCTGACCTGGAACAGTTAGTTTTGTTTTAGCCACTGAAGTTTCTCTACTTGTCCCTGCCCCCTTTTCTTTTCCTGTCGCTGATTTGCGTTCTCCTAGAGTAATGATGTTTTTTTCGGGCTGAACTCCTAGTGGTTATAGTCTGGCTGGTGCTGTAGACACTCTGTCTTCTCTCGCATCTCCATCAGCTTCTTCTAGTTTACGATTCATTGCTTTCCGTAATCTCATAAAAACCTCGATCTTGTTGCCTAGTGTATAGAAACCCCGCAGCACTCATCTCTCAGCTGCTGAGATATATACGTCTTGATATTAGACATTTTTAACGTTTGCAAAAACCCACTTCTGACACCAATTTTTTATGAATTTTGGGCGTTCACAGATTCGTAAATGAATTTGCAAATGAAACTCACAGTATTATAGTTTTCACACTTTATTAAATTTTGGGAATATTTTACATGCTAATGTACGTGAGCGGGGATCCAGCACTATTTTTTTCATTTTCTCGTTCGCTATATTAAAACAAATTAATTATTAATGGGTATATTATATAGGTGATGTATATACAATCGCCAAGGCCCAATCCACATCCAGATCAAAATTAAGCATTAATATGCACGCCATCTCCAAATCTGAATAATTCAACACGATAAAATAACAACTGATAACGATTGGTGACTCACATCGGGATTTGCAGACGCAACTTTTTTACTGGTTTTTAACGTAATAACGTTTTTAAACTCAGAACTAAGGCTAGCATGTTCAGAAAATCGAATGAAATTTGTCCTTGTTTGCATGGTGACTACTCATTATAAGTATAAGGTATTATTTCATTCTAAATATATCATTGCGTAGGTTCATCTTTAATCTCGATGCATCATTCTTTGTATTTGCTCATTGTGGTCAACAAGAAGCGGGGGAGGGCACACCGCGAACCTCTGATTAGAGCGATTTACCGTGATAGCGAGAGAATGCATTAACTGACCGAACCAATTTTGGTGTCAAAAGTTTTGTAAAAATATTGCAATTTAATTAAATTAAAATTAAAGTAATTAATATACACATTAATTATAATTAAGAAAAAAAAACATAAATTTCAAATTATACAGTCTGAATGTCTCTCTAATTGCCTAATTATTGCAATTATTTGTTTTCAAATGAAAGTTGGTATTACAATAATGCATACATTGAGGCGAATTACATAAAAATATATGTGAAATGAAACAATATAAAGTAGTACATATTAATAGTAATAGATGTCACTTTACATCTTCAGTGTAGTTTCACTGAAATACAAGAATCGTTCTCTATTCCGCTCTTTATGACTATGACAGAACAGGGGTGCAATTCCGGTTCGATGATAATGATAACTGATAAACTTATCATCGATAAAACACAAATCGCGATTCCCTTTTCGTGGTAAACGATAAACTTGTGTCAAATTTGGTGAAAAACTGAGATAATTTATCAATTTGATTTTGTTGCTGAAAAGAGTTTATCGCCGATGATAAAATTATTCTTTTTGCGCCTAAATGTTTGGGTTTCGTGTGTTGTATGTATTCTATATGTGTGTTGTGTGTATTTTGTTAATGACAAATTTTAAAAGTCAATCACGAGTTTTAATTTTACTAAATAATAATTAATTAAGCCATAATAATCATAATAATGTGCTTCAATTTTTCTATAAGACATAAATTTATATAAATTTGTGTATACAAAATATCTATTTCAAATTTTGACATATATTTTATTTAGATATATAAACATATATAACACTGAACTGAAAATGTATAACAGTTTTCACTGACATCATGCGTAAAAAACTCAGAACTAATGTATTTTATCAATTTGGTAAACCGGAATCGCATTTTCGATGTTCATTATAAAATAAAACGATAAAAGCAAATGAAAACATATTGATAAAATTTTTTTTTTCTTTCTCTTTTCATCGAAACAGAATCGAACCCCAGTAGCCAATTTCAAAATTAAAAAAAAAAAAAAAAAAAAAAAAACTGCGTTCGATTCAATTCCATTTGTATTTATTTTAAATTAAAAATAATAACGAAATAAATGAAAATTAAGTAAAAATAATAAATAATAAAGGTAAAGATAGTAAAATTAGCACTAAAAAAATTATGTTAAATACCAAATAGTGTCTGTTAAAATTAATTAAATTATTATATAGCATCATGGAATGGGATTACAGTGGGGGTAACATAAACCATGAAGAGATTACAACAAAAATAAAAAGCAACAAGATAGATTTGTAAAACTCAAATTGTTTAATTCGAAGCAAGGATCTCAATCAGAGGCGTCTCACCCGACGACTTTGGGAGGCACTTCCCTCGATATCACATTCACCACAAGGAACATCACCGCAGAGACCTTGCCCTTTATATCGTATTTCTCGTACCATCGACCAATACTTAATCGTTTGTACACCGCCGATGGCGCGGTTGCTAGTAAATAATAAATCGATTTTAATAAATCCATACAGTCTATCATTTCTCACACTACATATTTACGTTATCACGTATCACTACGGTCGTGCAGACGACACAGCCACTTCGTTTTTTTCTTCTACTCTAGGCTCAACAAGGGGTTGATGTATTTCGCAAAAAGTAAAGTTAAGATCTTTCCTAACATTGGCCATTATAACTTATATAATGCAACAAAAGATACTTAAAAGTACCGATGAATCTGCTAGTGTTGATTTGAAAGCAGCTAAACAATTTCAAAAAAAAAAATGTCTCCTGTTCCTGGACAAAAATTGGTAAGGTTAGGCTTCTTTAATCCTAAGCCGTTGGTAAATATAAAAATCAGAAACACCAATCATCATGAAGACTTTACGACCTGGTGCCGTCTTTTCAAAGACACGCACTAATATGTTATCTAACCAAAATAAGCCACTCTCATCGGCGTTGTATATTTGATCAGCGATAGGACACGTATCGTTGACTTTTTTGAAATTTTCAAAAAAATTGTCGATCATTTGATAGCTTTTCACCGACAGTTTGTAAAAGTTGTATGCCATGCCGTTTTTAAAATTTCTTAAGCCATCCGTTGCTGGCACAAAATTTCGAATTGCCGTTTACTTTTATTTTTTTATAAATATTTTTTTGCTTTTTCACACAAAATCGATGATGGAATTGTCACATTTTGAGCCCGCCGGTTGCAAAACCATTTGTAAAGCGCTTTTTACATTACATTTTTGGAAATTCTCAAGCTTTTAATGATTTTTGGTTGCCTGGACCTACTTCTGTTTGACAAACGAACTCCTTAATATTTTTGTGGTTATGTTTATTGCGGGTGATTGTCGAACGATGCATTGAATATTGAATATCATGCTTTTGTTTAATTGATTGGGAACTTCGTTGTACTTTAGAAGGCATTTTGTCTAATAAAGATTACTTTTCACACTGAACTTCACTTAAATTGTATTGTGACATTATGTTATTCTTATTTTAGCGAGGGATATTTTATTCTTGTTATGTAATCTTGATCGTTTAAAAACTGTAAAAATACAAAATGTCTATATAGTCGCCCTATTCGAGGAAGAAGAAAGTGAAAAAAAAAACAGGTTGTGAATGTTTTGTGAAACGACTAGATAAAAATATTAGTACAATTGTATTGCTCTATTTACACATAAGATTTAAGTTTAAAAGAGCTAACCAGTGAAAAATTAGAAAAATGAAACAGATAGATCAATTTTGATCGAAAGTGAAATACAAAACGTTGCTAAAATCAAACATATGTTAGTTTTATATCTTTGTCGCTAAAATCAAGTTGCAAATATCAAATGTTGTAAGAACCGAGCCCGTACTGTAATCACAAAACCGATTTTTAAATTCTATGAACTATCATATGCTAGATCCTATGACTGACGTCATTAAAAAAAATACTGCTTAAAATCTTTAATACAAACACCGAGCTCATACAGGCCGTGAGTGGAATAATAAAAACACAACAAATCGCATACAAAGAACACTGAATAACTTATCTAATGACATAGTTAATGAACATCATGAAATTTGCAAGATGATAGAGATTAAGTCTTTCAAATATCGTTCGATTAGTTATATTTATATTCATTTTTCAAATATTAATCGATTCTAAACGGCAATCCTAGAAAATTTAATTCTTTAATTAATAATCTTCCAACCTCATTAGTAGGTTTTTTCATATTAACATACCATCATATATCAAGCTAAATAACAATCACACATGACATAATTCCCATAACACTCATAACGCATAATTTGAATTAAAGATTTGATTAATTAAAACAAAAACTTGTTAATAAATCAAAATACAAAAAAAAAAAAATATTTTCTAATCTTTGTACGAATAAATTGTGTTTACTTTTGTTCTAAATCTAGCTAACTACGAGCCTATACGACATCGTTAGTCCATGTGGTCGGGGGTATCTACATATGACTGTGAACATTTATTTATATATACACCTCTTCCATAGTAGGATTGTTGTCTTTAAATGCGACTGAGGTACTGTTTAAAAACATAAGTTTTCACAAAAACCTTAATTAATACCGCAAAAATCACAAGAGAGGAATCGATTTCCGGAACCATAACAAAGTGTGAAACGACTCAATTGGGCTATATTGAGTTTTGTGAGCTTGCAAAACCAATTTTAATCTTGTACAATTTATTAGCTAAGAAACACACCCTATTCTTTTATACGATAATACCATTTTTACTTCTGATCTCTTGCTGATCTTAAATTCTAGTTCGATATATGTTTAAAGATAGAGGTCGTTGTTAGAAGTCTTCTTGGAAATTATGTTTTTTCATCTCTTTTGGTTTTCTATAGAACAACACAAAGACCTGAGTCATGATCGAAATGGATCTTGATTGTTGATATGGTGCGGACCAGCAATGGCTTACATAAAACCGTTTTAATAGTATTATACGACATCACATCTACATAATAAAAATAAGTTTTCTGTTATCCTCTAATGCGTGAGAATAATAGTCACGAAATATCATAAAAATCTAATTTGTGTGTGTATACACCATAAAAAAAATGTATGTGTACATATATTATATTTTTTAAAATTAATTTAAATGATAAAAACATAAGATTAGAGATATGCCGTGTATTAGTAATTTACGCGCGAGATTTGTGTAGTCAAAACATTGTTTTGTGTGCTATTGACGGGAAAATCGTACATCGTCACAATATAATATAATATGTTTATTCATATACAGTATGATCTGTAGAATACTTTGCATACTATTTTTGGTAAGTTGTGGCATGTTACAATAAAAGTAATTTAATTTGATTCTAATATGTGATTTCACTCAGAAATGATTCAGAAGTTTGTAATGTCACTATAAATGAAATATCAACAAAATGTTGTGTTAAGTATAAAAGGATGTTAAGTTAAGTCCGATCACCTCCATGGGTCAAGCTTAAAGCTTACAGAACACTTAAATCAATCAATCGTGATAGGATATCATGATAAGATAAGATAAGGCTGTACAATTTTTATTAGGTCCATTTTTTATATCAATCCGAGGAATTCGCGCACGATTGTTTTTGCTGTCATCAAGTTTTTCGTTTCGTAAAAAAATCAATCTATGGCAACCAAATTGTTTACTCAAAGCAGTTGTTACCGATTTGGGTTTTTTGAAAGATGACCTTTTGTTTTACTAACATGAACAAACAGTAAAGCCACTTTGCTGCCAATTTTAAATGACATTAGTGATTTGTTTACTTTTTTATGCGTAAAAAATTACACACCCATATTTAAAATTGGAGAAATTAATTTGTTTTGCTCGATTTGCAGTAAAACTACTGATTGCTTTTTTAAGGAGGGGTAAAAACGAATCGAAATCGATATTAGTGAACGTGTGTAGTTTTACTCTGTTGTGTGAGATAATACTTCTCTGTCATCACCTATAGAGTTTATGTTTTTCAATAGATCATAAGATTGTCGGTAACCATGTAATACCGAAATATAGTAAAAAAAGGAGTATTATCAGTAGTTTGATGTACTGAACTGAAGTCCTCAATGCACAACCAATTTCTGGCCAGTATTTATCTCCAACTCGATAATCTATAGTTCATTCTGAATGAAAGCTCAGATCAAAACCATTAATATGCACGTGTTCCCCAACTTTGACCGTAGATAAGCCCCATAACATCGACCTTTACATATTCCCATGTTTAATTGGAAAACAAAGTTTGACCTTTTAGAGGTTTATTAATAAAGTTTGTTTCTTTTGTTGTTTTACAAGTAATTATAAAGTTGTTTAAAAAAATCATATACTTATGGTCGGGCCAATAGAAATATTGCCGCATTCAAATTAAAGTTTCCAGGATCCTACCATGAAATCCTAGCGAGAATCGTGTAGTTCTTATAACGATGGCGGACGTTGTTGTTGTTATTTTAATTATTCAGAATTAGATGTGTGCGAAGCAAAGCTCAGTTTCGATCTGATGAGGAATCGTAGTAATTTGATAAAAATTAATTGTCATCTCATCAGGCCATGGTGACCGAGTGCTATGTGTAATTCCTACTTTAAGCTTTAAGCATGAAATATCTGAATAATTGTTTGTGTAGCGATGGTCGCTACATTCTCTTCAAAATAGTTGGAACTCAAATTGTCCAATTGGAGCGATCAGATAGGAATGGATCCCTATTAACGAAAACTCAAGAATTTACGACACGTCGAGTTTCATGGAATCACAATACATTCTGGTGGGGCATCAGCCACTTTAGGTTGGAATGGTCCGTTATGAGATTAAAGTGATATCGTTCGATGTTGAATCAGAAGTTTCTAAGTAAGCTGCAAGACATTCGAGTTCCGTTGTGCTATAGTTGGATTGAGTTTGATTAATTTTTTTTGACATGTATAGTTAATTGGTTATTCGTTTCAAAATAGTTCTTTTGAAATAGAACAGTTCTCACCCCTGTTTTGGAAGCATATCATCAAATCTAGATTTACTAATAAAGGAGCTATTGTTAACAAGAGTTTAAGTTTGTACAAAACCACTTGCGCTTCCCGAGTCCATATGGATTTAGGTTTCTTTAGATGGCACACCGACTTAAGAGAGTTACATAAGCCAAACGACATTTCTTGGAATTAGTACAATGGTTGGCTGGGAACAATGAATTGCGACCAGGAACAGTGAAAACTTTATCTGCCAGAAGTCGTCTTTAAGGTAATTCGTCACAGTATTTTCAAGTCGGTAAAACCGAGTATCACGTCGCTTCTTGATTTGAGAACTATCACCAACATATATTTGATCCTCAATAAAGGTGGTATGAACCAGACAGTAGTTTTCAAAAGATGGAATTACTTCTACGATTTTTTTCAATGCTGCAGGCTGAGTAGCAGTTAAAGTATGTTTATTTTCAACAAAATCGAATGTAGAAGAGGTTTTCTAACGTATATTTTGAAACAAATTCCAAAAATCATTACCTAAATATACTTGTTCTTGGAAGAAAGAAGCAAGATAAAGACGAATAAGTCTGAACTTTGTACTATGAATTTGATCATAAACTCTTCGAAACCGTGTGAGTAGGTTTTATATAAAACAAATAGAAAACCTTTATAAAATTGTAACAATAATCCCAATGATCAGTGTCCTACTGATCATACTGTATATTATACACCAGTTGTTGTATAATAAAAGAGATAATTTATTATGTGTTTATAAATTCATTGTTAAGTGATTGTCGTATATATAAATAAAGAAAAAAAATCTCACAATATATTTATAAAAAATGAAAAATTAATAGAAAATTTCTAAATATGTCATAAACAAAATAAATTGAAAATGCTTTATTATTGTAAAATTCTCGAAAGAAACACTTCAATCTAAGTTTGATCTTTGTAGAAAGCGGACCAATGAATTTATGCGATTGACCTATATAATATTTTATGTTAAGATGATGATTCTGAGAATTTCAAGTACTGTGCATCCTTCAGAACATTAATCTTCGATGAACTATATATATAGTATAAGAATTTTATTTCAAGAGAATAAATTTTTTAAAGAAAATAAAACCACTTGCTGAAAATAAATTGACAGCAATACAATTGTTTTGATTGTGTGCACCCTGTAAAAACTTTATTTGTTTGTTTATGTTTATGTTTAATATTATGTTATGGGATTAAAATGCTAACAACTCTTTCGCATATCCTTTGTTACGACCTACTTGGAAAGTAACATTATCGTCAGTTAATAAAAGGAGCTCCAGACATTATTTCGCCGGTTAGATTTAAAACCAGATAATTATTATTAAAAGGGTTTCGACTTCTAGACTATAAAAACCCTTTAAAAATCTTTGAACCTGAACAACATGTATATGGTATTAAAAAATTCAGCTCAATGAAAATGTAAAACAGCCAACGTCTAATATGACCTAAGATTATCCTACTACCAACGCCTTGATGAAAATAAGCAAAAAATATACACTTATGGCGATAAGCAAGATATACAATTAAGGATATGGTTAGAGGGCTTTACTATACCTGTAAAAGTAATGACATAATTGCAGAGGTGCATCATACTTGTCAAGATATGCAAGATGCTGTGAATAGATATACAATATTTGGGCATTGCAAAATATTAGACACAGAAAAGAGTCGATCAGGAAGAATTCCTCGAATAAAGTTCAAAGCAGAAATAGTCAGAAATTACGGTGAATGTGAGGTAGCTTAAGGACTCTAGAAAATAGCATATCGTTCAATATTTGGTTTTTATTTGTGTAGGTGCTGGGTGACCAAAACCAAGTATGTATATTAAACTAATTTTATACATTGCAGTGTCATTGGCAAATGTTGATATGACTACATTTTCAGTGGTTGATAGATCAGTTTACAGCATTGCTCGCAACAAGCTACCTGAGGAGCCGCTACGTTTATCAGATTTACTTCGGCAACGATTTCATTTTGTTGTGAAATTTCTAAACGAATTTTCATCCGAACAATTAATTTTCCAGGATTGCATTTACTTTTTTTGGCTTGTCAAAAGCTTGTGAAATATCTAGGAAAACGGCAAAACAGTATTTCTTTTCTTCTAGAGCTAGTTTGACTGTGTTTACAACTCTATGCACTTGCTTTACAGAACGATGGGCACAAAACTGGTGGTCTAGTATAATGTGCTTCAGATAAAATTGGTTTTAATTTTTGTAATAACATTTTTTCAAAAAGGTTTTGAGACTATCGGAAGTAGACTTATCGGCCTGTATGACGAGACTTAAATTCGTCTTTGCCAAGATTCAGAATCATTATAATTATCAATGTTTTCCATTTGTTTGGAAGATATCTACATCTCATTATTTGAAGATATATAGATTATGAGTTTTATGCATTTATCTGGTAATTCTTTGACCATTTTGCCGGTAACAAAACCATGGCCTGACGCTTTCTACGGGTTTTTACATTGTTTAATACTTTTCCATTTAAATTTTAAAATTTAAGATAGAACTATCCTTGTATGACCCGGCAGTATTGATTTGCTCATTTAGAGTGAATACTTTGTGTAAGTGGATATAAAGTTAATGCTTTGCCTTTTCAATGTTACTTATGGCTCAGTGGCCAATTGGTGAGTTTAATAGAGCTGGCCTTTATAATTTTTTTGTTGCCTTCCATAGTGAGTAATGGATTTTTTCAGTTACTTATAGTTCATTTAGATATTTCTGATTTCCTTGATCTGCTTCCTCGGTCATAGCTTATTTCATAGCTTGCTTCAGAGCTTTAGTTGTCATTTGAGTAATAACGATTTTTGGTGCTGCCATAGTCGGTTATTTAACTGCTGAATGTTAAGTGCAGGCCTATTGACTACTCCTTCGTTATGCGTTAAACTTTCTGTGGTCTCTTCAATATATTTTGGTGCAAAGAGTGGGATGTCCAGTAAAGCAATTCCGTCCGGTGACTTTTTAGACGTTAGTAGGAGGGTTAGTTTTTAATGCTTCGGTACTCAGTGTGGTTTCCTATAGTGGAAAAATGATCAGATGATAGGTCATCATCTTAAGCAACCATCTACTTTAGCATTGGTACGAGTTATTTCCCTTTTTACACATAGTTTTATTAGATCAGGTATTTCCTTTCTAACTGTAGGCCAGTAAGTAGGGAGTAAAACTACAAATGATAATGTTTATTTAATACACAAATCGATAATGTAATTAAGTCGTTCTCCCGCTAGCACAGTAAATCGCCCAAATTAGAGATTAGTGGCACGACTTCTTCCATCGCCTAAGAATTCACAAAATGTGGTATTTACCGAGCACGCCTGTTTTGCCAACTATTTTGTGGAAACTTTTTAGGTTATACATAAAGAAATATAGAATTATAAACAATTTACGGTTGTCAATAGGATTTATAAAAGTGGAAGCCAAAACTACTTTCAATTATTCAATTGTGGACAAGAATCTAACAACGTCAAATGTGCAGGGAAATACATTGTAAAAGCATGTCCCTTAAGAAAAAACATTCCACCAAAATGCATAAACCGTAAAGGGCAGCATCCAGCTATCCTAATAAAGGATGTGAAGAAGTCAAAGTACTACAAAGTGCGATATTTTCTAGAAAGCAATATAGTCTAAAAAGACCTAAAACTGATTGCAATTAAAAGTAATGATTGAACTTGAGCTAAAAGCGCCAAGCAAAAATCTGATTTGTTTGCATTATATCTTGGAGATATATTCCAACCTCTCCCAAGACTAACTATGCAGATGAAAACATAACACTATAGTAGTTAATAATACCGTCAGTCAAAACTTAAGACCCGTATCCTTTCAAGAGTGTAAGATGAAATCAACAATAACTTAAGATCAACAAAATCTTGGATTTGATCTAGTTACCGAAAGGCTGTTGGGCATAAATAAAAATGTTCCAAAACCAAAAAAAATTCTGATGGTTGGATAGGGCCAACTGAGTAAATTATGAAATTATGCCCACAAATCGAAATGCTCCTAAATTCAAAAAATTTATGATTGTTAGCCTATCCAAAATATAAAAATTATGAAATTATGCCACAAATCGAAACGTTCCAAAACCCAGAAAATTCATGATAGTTTCTCTATTCGAACTGCAAAAATTATGCCACCAATCGAAATGTTTCTGAATCCAGAAAATTTTTATTGGTTAGCTCAAACTAAAAAAATTAAGCTACAAATCGTTTCAAAATTTAGAAAATTCATCATGGATAGTCTATCCACACTGTGAAAATTATACCATAAATCGAAATATTCCTAAAACCTAAAAATGCATGATGATTAGCTTATCCAAACTCTGAAAATTATGGTCATTTCAAGCGTTAAAAGACTAATGAAGCAATGGGACGAACTCACCGTGTTCATAATATTATCGAAGTTAGACATAGAAATTAAACCCAGATGTAGTGATACTGCCCCAATCACCCATCTACTAACCTTGGATGACTGTGCAATTTTGTTTCTGCGAGAGCTTATTGTTTTAACAGTCAGACAAAGATAGCTAGGCCTATTCCGTCAAAACTGGTATCGAAATTAGGTTTTCGATCTTTGCAATTTCGTAACGAACCCAAAATGGTGTTGCAATGGTTTTTGCATCAGTCACTTCTACATAACGTTGTGAGTCACCTCCGGCAATGCTATAAGTTATAATGTCGACAACTATACTCTGAATTGGGAGGAAACTCATTAGTTTCAACAAATAGCATAAAATAAATAATTCTGCCATATCATCGACATTATCGCGTGAATACAATATCATTCAACTATCTCTTAGCAAATGCATCAGTCAAGGTCCTTGTTTATTTTGAAAATCTTGTTGAAGGAAGGACACTGTTCGACTCTGGTTTTCAATTAAGTTTTATGACCGAGTCTTTGAAGTTCAAATTATATTTATAATAACGAAGTACCTGTCAATTGAATCACTTGAAAATATAAAATCTTGGACCATTCCGTTTAATATTAAACACGTCGATGTTGAGTTTTTTAATTCTAAAGGTATCGATTTAGTTTTAGCTGCTGAGGTTTATTATAAGTTACTCGCTATATTACTCAAATCAAGTTAGCTAGGCTGGATTATTTCTGGAAGGAATTTGTAGTGTATCGGCAAATTCAAGTACACGAAGATGAACAAAATCTTCTATTTATTTTGTGGCGAAATTCTCTTGCTGAACTAAAAACTGTGATGTATATCACCGCTTAGCACTGTTTTTTTCCTACAAACTGTCTCAAAAAATTGGCTACATAATGTCAAGTGGTAGAAATGCGCAAGTCATTTAGATACCAAAACCACATCAACACATCAAAATTATTCGAAATATTATTGTGACCTTATTCTTCTCAACAATTTTGTTTCAAACAGAAACATTTGACTATAAAACATGCCCACATAATTACAAACATAATCGAAGATGTCCTGGAAAGCAAATAAATATGATCCAGTATCTTCTTTGATGTAGCACAAGCCTGTCATAAAGTGTGGCACCGAATATTGGAATATAAACAGCATCGAGGTCTACCAAAGTAGATCGATGCCAAATCAGTTGATGGTAACTTCAATAAAAAGGTTAACTGGATAGCAGTCGAAATCAACTCTCAGTAAGCTTCATTTGAAAATACTAAAGGCATTATACTTGACGCTAAGCTTTATTGGGAAAACCATATCAAGAAAGGAAACGAAAAGCTTAACATCAAATACAGAAAATTGTACTATAGCTAAAAGTGATTTGCTTATAGATTCTCATCTAACATTACATATTAAACAGCTTTAATATAGGCACATTTTAGAACTAATATGGGCCTACGGTATTCTGCTTTGGAGATGTATTAAGAAGACCAATGTGAAAATAATACAATCATTCCAAAAAAAAAGTTATACACATCTCGATAATTTTAAGATTTGATGTAATATGATGTACCATTTAGAGTATTAGAGGAACTAATCACACTGGGTGTCTAACGGTGATTTAAATAGAATGATTCCGACCTCTTAAGATAGTTCCATATCTATCATATATGAGTGTAAAATTATTCAACAAAACTAGTAAAATAAAAGCACGTGTTAAACTAAAATAAAATTCTCACGACAACAAAGCGGGAGTTCTAATCCTTATATACTATGATATTAATCCGTACAATGACCGCGGCCAGACAACTTTGACATTTTACATATGTGTTAAAATAGTAACCGAGTAGCATATTAACTTTTTATTTAAGACAAATTATAATTTTGATACAAATTAGCAAATTACATTAGCTTTGTCGCTAATATACATATATATATATATATATATATATATATATATATATATATATATATATATATATATATATATATATATATATATATATATATATATATATAAATATAAAAATGCAATCCGATATATAAATTGTGACAGATTAAAATTGGGCACGTTTTCTGCACACAAAATAAATGTCTATGACATAATAATATAATGATCGAGTTGCATCACAGTTTTAGTTATGATTTTGGCGCCTCCTTACCCTTGTCTTGTATATATAGATGATACTGAAACGCTTGACACATAATTTTAAATATATATTTTTTTTTTTAAATTTTAAAATAATCAAAAACTTGTTCAATTTATTAAATACACAACAACAAAAATTGAAACTATTAAATTTATATTTATGACATAATCCATAAAATAATCTTATAGGTTGTAAATGTTTTTTTTTTTCGAAATTTTTTAAATCGACATAATATTATATTAAGTAGTTGATATACAAATACAAATATAATTTCCAATAATTAATCGGTACAAAAAATAGATGATAAGAAATAAAGGTTTCTCAAGGTTTTAACAAAGAAATAATTTAACACTTTGCATACAAGTAAAAACATTTGAATTAATTTTGTTATCTATCCTGTCAGTCGTTAAGCGTTTATATTTATATAAGCGAGATGATTATTTTTATTGGTATCGTTTACATTTTTAAACAATGTTGCAAAATCTTTGTAAATAATCTTTAGTGGACAATGTATCTTACATATTTTGCGTAAGACACTTTAGAACAGAACGATACTGTTTTGTTGAAATTTGTATAAAATTGCTCACTGATCGTTAAATTATTCCCTTTTCAAAAAGTGAATTAATATTTATTCTGTTCTAAATTGTTCATTAGTTATACTATTAACCACCAGTTATATGATTTAGCCTACTCGCTGGAGTACTTGTTTTACTTGTCAATTTTTGTGTATATGTGCGTATTATTACATATAACTGTATATAGAGATTTCTATTTCAGAAGTTTTAAAACTACACAAACATTAAAAGGAAAAAGTTTTAAAATTTACCAATTTAGAATCATGTATAGTCAGGCTTAGCTTGTAGTTTTAACACTAGTGTCATCTATAGCCATTCATAGAACTAATCAACAATTTAGAAAAGTTAGAGATTTACACAAAAATTTTGGCATGAAAACAGCATTCGATCGCAAATAATTTAACCGCAAACATTAACATAAAGTGCTAATGACCTAGATTTTAGGGCATTCATTACACATTGTAATTAGCCTTCCTATGATAACGTCATAGGTGACCCGTTACTTCTCGTGCCACTCGTGGGAATTAAAATGTTAAGAAATAATAACCTAAGAAAATTAGATCCTGAGTGGGACCTACTATTGCCAAATAAAGGGAACAACTTCCCTAAGAGCACGTTAATGTTGAGATCACCAACCCTTATGGTTCCAAATGTTAGTAGTTGTACACTACAATTAAAGTCGGCGGCGGCAGTGGCAACTGCGCCCATGTAACTATTACTAATCTTCAATCTGAAGAAGTAATCAAAGCTCTAGCCGAGTCTAGATAAGAAAATAAAGAATTAAATTCAGCAATTCAATGGATGCAGCAACATATTCAATTTCTTGAAGAAAAAGTTAAAAATCTTAAAAATAATCGAAAGATGGACTATCAAACTGGGCCTGAAGTTCCGTGCCAGGAAAAAAATAAAAAAGAAACGAAAGATGGTAATCCAATCGAGTACCAAACCGACGAGGAAGATTTAGAAAGAGAAACCAATTGGATAATGAGAAAATCTAAAAGAGCTTTAAAAAAGCAAAAAACACAAGAAGTAAATTCTTCCAGTAAAAGGAAAGCTAAGTCGTCTCCAAAAATGAGCACCAGTGTGAACACATCGGGAGCAAAGGTAAACCAATTACCAACTATCAGCAAGACCAAGAAAGAAAAACCACCACCACCAATCAATATCACATGTCGATAAATTTAGCGTTATCCAAAATTTAGCTAAATTTAGCGTTAATGAAATAAGTGACAGAAAAAGAGTATAAGCTTGTATCGCTAAACAACAACGTCTAGAGGGCAAATATGCCTGATCCAGACGGTTATAGAAAACTTTCAACTGCATTGAATGATAAAGGTCTCCAATGGTATACATAAGAATACAAAAATTCCAGACCCATTAGAGTAGTTGCTAGAGGTCTACATCAAACATGCACGCCAGATGCGATAATTGAAGACCTCAAAAGAAAAAATTGAATGGCCTTAGATGCAGTTAATATGTTTAAAACTGAACTCAGAAAAAAATTGAGAACATATTTAAGATTAGGAACATTTTGGGAATGGTTGTCCGAATGGAGCCATTAAAAAAACCGACAGGGATCATACCACAATGTAAAAAGTGTCAGGCATAAAACCACACGCAAAAATACTGCAATCGTGAAACCAGATGTGTAAAATGTGCGAAAAAGCATGATACAAAAAACTACGTGATAGACCCACCACCAAACACAACTTGAAACAATAAAAAACCAAACACAAATTGAAAAAGACGTAGAGTTGCTCATAAACAATAATCAGTTCGAAGCATGGAAAAGGACTCCTCCTGCCAAAAATTCACCTCACAAGAATGAAACATATACACAGAAAATAAGAAACTTGGCCAGAGAAAAGCGGAAACCTCGCAAGATCTGGCATAGAAATCAAGCACCAGAGAGCAAAACTATTTTCAATCAGCTCAAAAACAAACTGCAGACCTATATCTGTATTACCATCATTGTCCAAGCTGTTTGAAAAACTACTCCTCAAAAGGATGAAACTTCTGATTGAAGAAAGACACCTGTTACCATCTCACCAATTTGGTTTCAGAGAGAAACACCCCACCATAGAGCAGGTACACGCAGAGTCACTAACGTGATTGAGAAGACGTTTGAAACACAGCAAAATACCTGAGTGGCATAATCAGGTCGACGCCAAGCTAAAATGGAAAGAGCATGTCAAGAAAAAAAGGCAAGAACTGGATATAAAGTTCAGAAAAATGTATTGGTTCATTGGAAGAAACAGTGAGCTTGCAATCCACAATAAGCTGCTTTTATACATGCAAATACTTAAGCCTGTGTGGACCTATAGCATCCAGCTCTGGGGATGCATAAAAAAAACTAACGTTAAGATTATACAAACATTCCAGAACAAAGTACTACGATGCATTGTCAATGCACCTTGGTTTATTAGAAATGTAATATACATAGAGATCTAAAAATGGAAACCACCAACGAATAAATCACAAAAAATGCCAAAAAATATATTCAGCGTTTACAACTCCATGAAATTCAACATATTGTCAACGACGTCGACAGCGTAGATACAAGACGGTTAAAAAGAACGAAGCCGCTTGATTTAGTTCTTCAGGACTGAAAGTTGCTGATGTAACCGGAAGAACTGAGCCCATTGGGAGTAACTACTGTGTTATAGCCCAACTAACAGAGAATTAAAATAAGAAAGAAAATTTGCTAAATGAGTTGTAACAACTTAGTCGTAATAAAAAATAAAAAATAAAAAAATAATAATAATAATAATAAAAAATAAGACAGCATTAGTAAAGTTTGTCTGTATCAGATTATTCTAGAAATCGAAATATTTAAAAACTTTGCAAGTAAAAAAATTACTCAAAATTTGTGTAAATAATTTTGGTACATTAAAAAAAAAGGTTTTGCTCAAATTTATATTAATTTGTTAACTTGTTAACTTGTTATATTAATTTGTTAACAAACTTACTTTAGGATTACATTTTATTTAGATTCAATTTTATTCAGTGTATCATTAAGAATTTTGCCAAATCGAAAGCATTTACCTTATAATATTTATTCAGTTGAATAACGACAATTCACACTTGAAGTGAGAAAATTTTGGAACGTTGTGTCTCTTTTGTGACATAATTAATAAAAAAATTAATAATCGAACGGTGAATATGAGAGGTTTGTGGTACAGCTTTTATCTCCTGGTTCAACATACACGATCTTAAATAAGTCCCGAGACTGATCCAGAGATGGCGTCTTTAATGAAAAATCTTTATGAGTTTTTGAACGTCGCAACCTCCAAACGATATATCTCAAAATTTCACGACATTTTTTGATGAGATTTTTTTTAAACTTATCGCTTGGACGCGGTTACATCTATAGACTACATACTTTTGTCTGCAAAATTCCGTACTGCAAACTCCAGAGTTTAACGCTGATTCGCCAATTATATAAATCAAGTAATTTGATTTTAGAACAAAGTTGAAGAATGCAAAAGCTTGATTTAGCTCTACGCTGTCCGAGGTCTTTTACCGAGCAAAAATAATAAGTCAAGCCGTTATTTATGTTGTTACATTGGTTGTCCAAGTATTCCGTAAAGAATTTATTTTGTGTTTATACTGGAATTTGTGAGCTTTTACGACAATTATTTGAAGTGTTGGAAGCGCGAGGTATTACTTATACTTGGGCCTATAACGGCAGTGAAACTTATTTTGCATTAATAATTTAACTTATTTTTCAACTTTTTAAAACACGGCTTGTATATTTAAAAATAAACAATTTTCAAATTATTAAAATTGAATTCTAATTTTATTTGTGATTTCATATTGAACGGCAAACTTCCCTTCAGTTTTTCACAAAATTCTTTAGAAAGCCTTTATTTGTATTTCCACCACTCCAATACTCTATATCGAGTTTAGAAATACAAAATAAAAACTGATGTGGGCATTATATACTGTAGGCGCTAAATGCTACGCCTATGCATTTATATATATATATATATATATATATATATATATATATATATATATATATATATATATATATATATATATATATATATATATTATTCCCTTTTAGTTCGAATTGGTGCGACGAGAGTGAGTTATATATTTATAACAGTTATTCTCATTTCATTCTCATTGGTTTATTCTTGTCTTGATATCGTATACTCGTATGCTTATTCGGATTGGTCGATCGGAGTCATGTGATGGTTTGGTGATCAGACGATGGTTCTGATTGGGTAAAAAAAGAAATGTAAAAGAATTGAAGAATAAAAGCAAAAACGAAAAGATATTGTCAGTCGATACTGAGAGGTGAATTGATTAAATTTTATTCTAAATTTATTTTGATATCGATACTCAAATTTGATATCGATAACAAATTCAGCTGAGGAATCCGTTTATTAGGGATGTTAAATTGAAGTTGGAAAATTTATCGTTTATCGAAAAGTCGATAAGAGGATTTTATTTTATGTTCCGACTGATATGGAAGATAACGTTATTCGATCATGTCACGATGATGTCGGGCATGTAGGTGTTGATAAGGTTTATGAGTTATTCCGTCGAACTTATTAGTTCCCTAACTTAAAATTTGAAATAAAAGAATATATACGGATATGCTTGAAGTGTGTCACTTATTCCCCTAATAGTGGTAGGAAAGAGGGTTTTCTTAACGATGTGAAGAAAGGGGAACTCCCTTTCGATACGATTTATATTGACCATTGTGGTCCCATTGATAGTTCTACCAAATGGAAGAAAAATCACTTATTCGTGGTGATAGATGGATTTATAAAGTTTGTGCGATTGTTCTCTGTCAGGACAACAAAAAGCAAGGAGGCAATAAAGTTATTACAAATTTATTTCCATACCTATGGTAGGCCACGTATAATTATATCAGCCAGAGGAACTAGTTTCTCTTCTAAAGAATTCCGAGATTTTATTCAATCTAACAATATTACCCATATTAAGATAGCAACGAGTTCACCTTTAGCCAACAGTCAATTAGAACGAGTTAACAGAACCATTATCCCCATGTTGGCTAAATCATCAGACAACAATTCAGGTAATCCCTGGTACAAAAGATAGACCAAGTGGGATTCGCAATTAACAACACGAGCAATCAGTCAACTGGTTAAACCCCCGGAAATCCTTTGTTCGGGATTAATCAAAGGGGTAGTTGTAACGACAATGTTAGAGAATTTTTGGAAGAACAAATTTGTCAGGACACAGGGAATTTTGAAAATAGTAGGATAAGAGCCGTCGAGAAAAATAATGCAGCGCGTGCTTATAATAAAGTTAATTTCGATAAAAACAGGAAAGCGCCGGTTCCACACCGACGACTATGAAATAGACGACTATGTTATCATTATAAATTATGACACAACTCCCGGAATAGTCCAGAAATTAATCCGTAAATGGAAAGGTCCGTATAAGATTAAAAAATTACTCCCTAACAATCGATATGTCATAGTCGATGCAGAGGGTCATCAAATGACAAGAATTCCCTATAATGGCATCATATAATTTCAAAATATCAGTCCGTATTATTTCAGCAAATATGCTTTAAGAAATATATTATAAGTATTTTGTGTATTCCTTTGCACGTAGGTATTTGACATTTCTCTTTTGTTATTTCTAGTTATTATTCAACCCGAATTTTATTAATTTAAATTTTAGGCTAGCCAGTTTTATTTTACTGTGTTGGAATACTGAACATAATGAGTTTATCATGTTGATAGTGGTTTGAACTGATCACTCAATGCGTAATTAATAGAACATATCTTTTTCCGTTTTAGCCCAGCGTATCTTTTATTCCAGTAGAAGGGAATGTAGCGAAATAAATTATTCCAAAGGTTACTCCTGATGAATTATTCCAGATGTTATTCTGGTCTGGGCTGTTAAATAAATAATTAGATTAAGATTTTCGATAAGCTATACTGTTTTATAAATTATGAATGGATTATTACCGTTAAGTTTGTCAATATTTAAAAAAAAAATAAAAATGTAAATGCATAGAATTAAGATGAATTGTAAACACATTTACTCCAGATCGATCTGTGGTTGTCCAATGATTAATCGGGCCGCTTAACGGTCAATATAGCCGAGTTGTAGGCGCATAATACAAAATACGCCTATGCATTTTTGGATATATATAATTCCGTTTGTTCGAATTGGTGCGACGACAGTGAGTTATGTATTTATTTATAACAGTTATCCTAATTTTATTCTCATTGGTTTATTATTGTCTTGGTTTATTATCGTACGCTTATTCGGATTGGTCGATCGGAGTCATGTGATTTTTTTGATGATCAGACGAGGGTTCTGATTGGGTAAAAAAAAAGAAATGTAAAAGAAATGAAGAATAAAAGAAAAACAAAAAGATATAGTTAGACAGTCAGTCGATGCTGAGAGGTGAATTGATTAAATTTTATTCTAAATTTATTTTGATATCGATAAAGCTGTATTGGAAATCAGGTGTTTTGTGCGTTTTATGGCAAGTATGTATATAGAGAGCTATAGGGTAATATTCACTTCCTTATAAGTTCAAAATGATTGTCAACACAATGTGATATATTGGGTTTTTAACTGTTCAGTAAAATCTCATTTTACAAAGATTTTTGATACTGTAGTTAGAATAAAAATCGGTCCATATTTATTCAGGTCCACTTGAATACTTACCTGATTTGACGATTAATATTATTATTTTCAGGGATTTAAAAAATTCAGGAAAAATGAAATTGTTAAAAGAATTAACCATTTATAAGCCATTTATAAGTGCATTTTCTTAGATTTCCGTAATGTATTGATTTTGATCTTAGAGAGGCAAACGCACACGCAGCGACACGACTAAAACCAATTTAATTAATCTATTATGATCAGGAAAAACTATACATAAAAACCTGACCGAAAAAATATTACATGTAACTAGAACAAATATTTTGCAATCTTTTTGGGTTGCTTGTTTCTTCAAGAAGGCAAAATTAAATATGGTGAGTAAAATTCTAGGAAAGAGGTAACTCTACATCAAGAAATGTTTTTTGATTGTTTTTCTTATGAATAACTCTATTTTGTATTCTACCGACAAACTATCTAAAGGCATTGCCACATGAAAATACAAAACCGAACAATTCGGTCGGATGGTCGATTTTGACGCCACATGGAAATCGAAAATGCCAGTCGATAAATGACGTCACAGTATAATAAAAATTATAAAAAGTGACGTTTGGCTTGGGTAAAAATAATTATTATGTCAAGATTACGTTTCGACCTAAATTATAAATTTGGACAAAAGTTATTCCGTAAATATTTATTTTATATATATATATATATATATATATATATATATATATATATATATATATATATATATATATATATATATATATATATATATATATATATATATATATACACATTTATGTAGATAAATATAAATATAATTAAGTTAATGCATATTAATATTTAAAAATTACGTACAAATTATAGTTTTTTTATTTTACTTCAGCTATACATACACAGAAAAAACAAAATCCAAGCTAAAAACACACCGAAGTGAGGTTATGTTATACCCGACAAAAAAAAATCGTTTCATTTTGATGCGTTCGGAAACCGAAAAAAATATACCATTTAAACATTTTGACAAAAATAAGTTCGTAAAACGACAAAAATTATACCATTTTAGATTTTGTCGACCGAATTTTATTTTTTCGGCCGACGAAGCATTAAAATGCATAATTTTTAATGAAATAATAGTAATATTGATAAAATTTTTAACTAATAAAATAGGTTTTGTAAATCTCAACTAGTTTTTATTAATTTAATAATGTACATAGAATAATTTAGTCTGAAATTGTATTTGTAGTTTTGCTCTGTCGGTCGTGTAATTGTGCATGTGGCAATGCCTTAAGCCTTATGTAGTTTAAAGACTTCTAGTGGAGTAAAATTAAAGTTACAGCGTAAAGTTAAACCCAAATATTGACTTGCTTTTTTGCAATTGAATATATGTATATGCCCTTTTAAGGAAGATGTCATTTATTATGGGTGGAACATAATGTAAATCTTTTTATGTGAAAACAGGAAAGCTTAGATTTTTTGTGGATTAAATTCTACCCTATTTAATTACCTTGTCAATTCAAGCCAGAAGAGAATTATCCAACATTTTCCCAGAGCAATTCAAATGCTTGCGGTGAGCTCCTCTAGTGCTTAGTTACTTTTGGATGGATAATATCTAGTCCAAAAGTTATATTGACATTTAAAGCCTTTATTATATTTCGTACATCCACTTCACCGATTGGTTTTAGTACAAAATGAAGCTGTACACTATAAATAGTAAAAAATAAATCTGAAATATCTTTATCTTTTATTTGAAAATCACATGTGATCAAAAAACAAAGCTGATTAATTAATCAGGTATATTAACTCTAAAGTTAACTAGATAAAAATTGAAATGTTAATTTAAAAATTTTTATTTTTTTACTTGATAATGTTACCTATATGTTAATAATCATGACTTCAAAAATTTAACTTTTAAATAATCAATATGTGTTTGATAATTTTTGTTGTACATAACTTTTTTTTTTAAATTTACCACAAATCATATTTTTCATTTGTTTTTCTTTTTTTATATATTTCTTTTTATAAACAACTGGTTGTTCGTGAAAACCAAAGGATTACTATCCAGATTTGATAGCAAACGATTCGATAGCATTTTTGCGACAGTCAAAACAGCAAAATCAACGAAAACCAGTAATGTTGACAATGAGTTTTCCAGCGCCACATGGACCAGAAGATTCAGCACCACAATATAGTCATTTATTTTTTAATGTAACAACACATCAGTAAGTACACACACATTTATATATATTTATATAGTTCCTAATGTACATAATAAAATAAAATCGATCTTATTAGTTATTTACTAATTTATTTATAAACATACCACCTAGTCAGGTAAATTAACCTTAAACTTTATGGTGATCGTAAATTTGATTAATTAAGAAATTAATCGATAAAGGATTTGGGTTTTATTTTTTATTTATTTTATTTATTTATTTATAATAAAAAAATTATGAGGGTCTCGTCTATGTATATATGGTAACGGGCAACCGTCTACAATATTTCAATATATCAAATAGTTTCGAAGCTCAGATGCCAAACAAGCATATTGAGTTATTTGGATTAAAATATTACTAAATGTTATTTGGTTCCCAGCCCACAAAACTGTTTGCCAATAATATTAAATGACAAAACCATTTCGTATCTTTTGATTAAAATCGATACATGCTGTGAAATAACGCAATTTAAACTGCGGTAAGGTAACATAGTTTTGAAAGCTCTATCGATTATAAATTTATAACTTATATACAATTTGTTACTGTCTGATAAATAATTTCAAAATCGGACGGTAAGCAGTATTAAAAAGATCGGATATTTATATTTTTTTAAATTTAATTGTCACAGTATTCCAAGTGTCTGAATTTTAACTGATTATATTTCACGATTATCCGCTTCATATCGGTGTCGTTTCTACCTCGATCTAAGGTTTTTTTAAAAACAGGCCAAATTCTCTAAAACTTGTATAGGAAAACATAAATCTAGTTCTTTCGATCTCTTCCTTTTATTTGTGAAAATATTAAGTTCTCTTTCTTTCTTATTTTAGTTTTCAAATTGTATCACGTTTTTACATGAAAACAATTTCTGCGATTTTTTAACGTCAAAATGTTAATTAGGACATTCTGTGCAATTGTTCAAATTAATTATTTATGTTGAATTTCAGTTACATCACACTTAACTTACTTTCTTTTACTATCTAAGTTCTTGAGCTTATTTTGTAGATATTAAAAATGTAGGTTCTTTCTTCATGATAGGAAATTTATTTTCATCAATTCAAAACCACTCTTTGGGTTTTACCAATTTTTAACTGGAAATGTGACCTTTTTTGATGTCATAGAATTTGTATAAATTCTTCAAGTATTTTGATTCTATTGAGAAATCTATTTAGAATCTTCTTGTATAACTGTAGTACGCTGAGCTTGTGCTTGGTGATAATTTAATTCTTAATTGCAGTATTTTCTTGGCACTTTGATTTGTTCCATCAGTAGACAATAAGTTTGCCTTCTGTCCCAATTTTGATAGGCTATCTGTTTGAAAATGTACTCTTCCAATCGATCTTTCCATTGGTTCATCTTCTCATTTTTGCTTCTATTATTTAGTGTAAAGGATCATGGTTGATAAGAAGTTTATTTAATGTCCATAATATAGTTAGCATTTCCTTCATTTCCTATTGCCGTATCTGACACGACAGACAAATATAAGTTTAGAGTGGTATAGAGTTGATTGAATTTTTTTTCGAAATTAAAAAATCTTTTCTGTTGATATAACTTCTTTGATGATTTTTGACCAGTTCCAAGATGCGGAAAACCATTTTACTCCTTAGTTTTTTTTTAAGATTTTTCTACTTGTTAATATCTGTCAGTTTATTTGGTTCAATAATAATAGATAACCTAGAAACTTAATCTCCGTGTTTTTGGATTCAGTTTTGTCAAAATTGATACTTAGAATGGCTTTTTCGAGTTTCTAGTATAATTATTTCAATGTATTGTAACGGGTGGCATTTCATGACTCCGTTCCAAGTAAAATCCATTCAACCAAAACATTTATGCTAATTCGGTCATTTTAAAAATTTTTATTTTCATTTATTGTAAAACAATTAAATTATATTTGTTTTGTAATAATGCAAACTTCACGTGTAACATGAAACTTTTAAAGTTTTTATAAACCCATAAAAAAAAAATTGTCAAGCAACAAGTACGATGAGTGCAGTGTACTTGTTAATATTTTCTTTATGCAATTTTAGCATAATTTTTTTTAACTGACCTAACTCAGTGATTAACTCAATGATATTGAGTTAGCGGGTATATGATCGTGCCCACCACAAATTATTGGGTTTTTTTCCAATAAGTTTTTTTTTTGTGGGGCGTTATTTTTTTAGTTTTTGGGGGAGTTTTGGTATAAACGGTGAGAAAGACGAGTGGTCTTACCCACCGATACAGTTGGCGGACGAACGCTGAAAAAGTCGTTAATTTAATTTATTTTTTTAAAATTTTAATTTTTTTAAATTTTTTCTTAATAAATTTTAAATTTTATTATTAATTTTTTTTATTGGGTATTTGTTTCTTCTCCACCATGAGGTGAGCCAATAAAGGGGCTCACATCTTTTTCTCTCAGATTGGTGGTCCGAATTCACCTTATCCCCTTTTCCCCTATTCAAAATTGGATAATTCAAAACGAGATAAGGTATTAAACTAGATATGGTACAAAACTGGATAATTCAAAACTATATATTTTGACATGTGATTTAAACTTAAAATGATTTTTAGGAAAGTTCTGGAATATGGCCAGTTAGGAAGGAACTCGGTGATTTCTTAACCGATTATGATGAAATTCGATATGTAAGATGAAAATGGGATTTTAAAATAATTTTTTGGGAAAGTTCTTGAATATGGCCAGTTAGAAAGGAACTCGGCAAGTTCTTAACCGATTATGATAAAATTCGATATGTAGGATGAAAATGGGATTTAAAAATAATTTTTTTAGAAAAGTTCTGAATTATGGCCAATTAGGAAGGAACTCGGCGAGTTCTTAACCGATTATGATAAAATTCGATATGTAGAATGAAAATAGGATTTTAAAATGATTTGTTTGAAAAGTTCTGGAATAAGGCCAGTAAGGTTCCATACTTAAATATGCCTAAGGAGATAAATAGGATTTTCCTTCACTTAATGTTTTTTTCTTTAATTGTAGAGTTAAATTTGATTTTAAAACCTTTTTTGGGAAAACCTCTGGAATATGGCCAGTAAGGTTTCATACTCGAATAATTTTAAGCAGAGACATAGAATTTTCCTTCACTTAATGGTTTTTTTAATTGCTGCTTTTCTCATCTTATTAAAAGTAATTTTTACATTTTCATCTTACATATCGAATTTCATCATAATCGGTTAAGAACTTGCCGAGTTCTTTCCTTATTGGCCATATTCCAGAACTTCCCAAAAAATCATTTTGAAATCCCATTCCCATCCTACATATAGAATTTCATCATAATCGGTTAAGAACTCACCGAGCTCCTCCCTAATTGGTCATATTGCAGAATTTACCCAAAAAATCATTTTAAAATTCCATTTTCATCCTACATATCGAATTTCATCATAATCGGTTATGAACTCGCCGAGTTCCTTCCTAATTGACCATATTCCAGAACTATCCTAAAAATCCTTTTAAGTTTAAATCACATGTCAAAATATCCAGTTTTGAATTATCCAGTTTTGTACCATATCTCGTTTTGTACCGTATCTCGTTTTGAATTATCCAATTTTAAAATATCCAGTTTTGAATTATTCTGTTTCGTCAAATCCAGTTGTAAAATATTCAGTTTCGACCGGTACTCGGCTCGGATGCCAAGTAAAACAATTGGGATTTCCGATCTTAAATTGACTGTATTGCCTCGGGCCATGAAAACACACTTGAGCAGTCTGTGGAAGCGTTCTATCTTTCCATTTGCTTGTGGGTGATAAGCTGTTGTGCGTATCCGAATTGTGCCAAGGAGTTTTGTTAACTCATTGAAAAGTTTAGACTCAAATTGCGTTCCTTGATCAGTGGTTATGTGGATTGAAATGCGAAATCGTGATACGTAGTTGTTGGCAAAAATGATTACAATGGTAGCTGCGGTCACGTCGGACATACAGTAAGCTTCGGGCCAACGAGTAAAACGATCGATACAGTGAAAAGATAAATTTATCCATTAGTTGGAGAAAGTGAACCTACGATGTCTATATATGGATATGCTCAAACCTACCAGATGGAATTTCGAATTGCCCATAGAGCGATTTTGTATGGCTTTTGTAAATTATATTTTTTTATAAAGACGGATAAGAAATATTTTAAGGAATTCTTCAACTATCCGTAATAATTGATATTGTTAAGGCGGAAGTAAAGTTAAACTATTTTGCTATTTTGATAATTGGACGGATCCTTAATCAATAATATTTTATCTGACTACATATAACTGGTATCATTGGATAATTTGTCTAGATATCTTGTAGTTAAGTTTACAGAGATTCGTTATAGTCTCTAAAATGTTTAGACGTTTGATTCTTAATTTCCCAATTCCAACGGTTTCCTTCTTTTTAGCCGCCCTACTATATTTCTGTTATTTACCATACCACTAATCTCAGCATTTTCGTGTTGTCCGAGATACTGTAATGTGTTATCTCGCATTATTGGTGATTTCTTTACTATTGAACTCCTTACATAGGTCCCTATGTACGTTATCATTACGTATGTATAAAGGAGTGTTCACTATCCCACATACAATTTTATTTTGGGATGATTATATAATTTTAATATTAGTTTTCTTCCGAGAGCCCCAAAGCTATACCATAAGTCCATAAAGCTTTTAAATTTTGTTTGCATAATAGCAACTTATTATAGGTATTGCCAGCTTTCTTATTTTCAAAGACATCTTCTGTTTCTTGAAATTAAAATTGATGAGCAGCAATATTTATATTGATGATTACAGCTTTTGATTAAGGTATCAATCATCACAATCGGTCAACCTTTACTTGTTTAATTGACGTTTACTCGATTTTTGTAAATTCGTAAAGGCTAACTAACCCCTTGCTTTTTTTATAAAAATTTTTTGTGAAAATGTATAAATATTTTATATAGTAGTATTTGTACTGTCATACTAAGTGCTTCTGCTCAGCATTCAACTTTCTTTGTTAAGAAACTAAAGTTTGAAAATTCTGTAAATACTTTTGTAATTGGCACTGGCAGTGACATTGACGGCTTATTGCCTACTATTGCACCCCGTGAATTTAATATTAACCAATAACTGCGGAAAAAAATTAAAGTAACTGATTCTGTGGTTCATCGGTTTAAACATAAAGTACGAGATAATTGTAGGATTACTCATCATTTAAAATAAGGGTTACTGATACCGATTTTGAAAAGTTGATGGCTCCAACTTCATGGCCAGCTGGGGTTCTCGTAAAAGAATTCCAAAATAAAATCCGAAGTCACCCTTTTTTAGAAGTACGCCAACCCAACCTTCAAACCTTGATATAGATGTGCTTGCTTCGTCTTTCAACTCGAATCAATCTAATCTTTTTATAATACATCAAAATATTAGAAGCCTAAGGCAAAATTTTAATTTATTTTTAGCAAAGATAGCTACACTTGATAATCTGCCCCAAATCATTTTTCTGTCAGAGGTGTGGATTGAACAATATGAACTTGATAGTTATAAAATTTCGGGATATACAATTTACGGTAAATGTAATGCTATGTATAGAGCCGGAGGAGTTGTTGTTTACCTTTGTGATGGTTTAAAGTATATAACTATTTCTTGCATTGATGCTACTAGTGATGACTAGTAGCATCAATGCAATTAGTAGCATCAATGCAAGGCAACATGGTTTACCATATCAACTAGCTTTTGATATGGTAAACCATGTTGCCTTCTTACACAAACTCCTTCGTGCTGGTTTTCGTGGTGTTACATTGCATTGGTTTAAATCTTATTTAACTGATCGGTCACAGATTGTTAAAATCTGTGACCGATCAACGACGCTTTTAGTCAAAGTATTTACATTAACGATGGTGTGCCGCAAGGGTCAGTGTAAGGTCCATTATTATTTTTAATTTATTTAAATTCTTTCTTTCAAATTAATTTTAAGTCTAGGTTAATAGTTTTCGCTGACGTCGTTGTGTTTCTGTACACCGAGAAAAATAATTGTATGTATTTAATTAATCCTTGTGTTATCGGAATGAAAGGTTATTTCGTATTTAGCCCTTGAATTAATGGAATTTAAGCAACTTACTTAAACATCAAAAATTGTATTAAAAATGATTATTAAATATAATTAAATTTGTTTTATTTTGAAGAACATTATTTAAAGAGAAAAACATCCTTATAATAAAATATTCGTTATAATAATTAAAATTAATTATTGTTAAATCACAAATTTAACAAAATTTAATAAATGTAATTATTATGTGTTAAAAACTAAATTTATCGTGTATTAATGTTAATTAACTTGATTAAATAAATTAATTAGATTTAAAAATCCGAAACAAGGAATTTTCGTAGTTCCGTACTTCTTTCATTGCCATCTGTGAATTATTAGTCAAACTTTCCTAAGTTTAAAAATAAAATACAAATTTAAAATTAAAATAAAATTTTTATTTTTAACGCTTTTTAAAATACAAAATAATAAAAATATCTTAGGCTAAAACTTTTTACACAATAAATAACTTAATTATTATCTTTAAAGTAAATAAATTAATTAAAAATATTAAAATAATTAAAATTATTAAAATATACATTCATAAATTAAATAAAATTAAATTTAAGAAATAAAATCTAAATAACTTAAAGACTATTTTTTTAACTTGACTGCTATCACAATATACAATATACACTGATACATGCTAGTAATATACATTAAGTTTTCACTATTTACAAAAAAGAATGCAGAATAATTTAAGTTTCAATGTGCTGTTCCTTTGCTGTTTGCACAATATTAAAGGCGAATTTTGAGCAGTCTTTAAAGTGATGTTATGTACCGGATTGTGTTTTACTTCTATATATGTTTGATGAGCGCATGTAAACAAAATCTCATATCAAAAATCTCACTGGGTCTCTGAAATTAAATTAAAAAATATTTATTATAACATTTCCTATGCAAAAATCAATATAAATTACCTGACGAAACATTTTTCTGCGGTTTGTAAAATCGCTAACTAGACATCTTTTTCAAAAGCTCTTTAGTTTTGTTATCTATTTTTGAAATTATGTCATTACAGAAACTGTCATATTGAAGATGCCATTCATTTGTTACTGCGATATTTATGTTTTTTGTAACTAATTCTCTTGATTCAATGTAGTATTTATTTAGCTGATGTTTCCCATTTTCTAAGAATATCATCTAAATTAATGTCGACTCTGTTGTATTTCAATTGTTGGCATATTTCACGTGCATTTTGGTCATCTATTGTTTTTGGAAATAAAAAATATAACAATATTGTTAAATATTACCATTACAGTTATTATTAGAAACTAGATTACCGCTCAAATTGTTTTCAGCTGTGGGTTTTTCTGCTCATCTGTAACGTGTTAGTTTGGGCAAAAGAACTTCGAAGTTTTAATATTTTTTTATTATACCGGCCATTAAGGTGTCCCTTCCTATTTAGTTTTTGTCATAGTTTGAGGTATGCCGACTGAAATAAAGATAAATAATCACTGAAACATGTAAATGTTTACGTATATATGAATTTTTACCACATTTTTTTGTTTTATTCCGGAAATAGCGCTGGATTTGGTTTGACATCTCACCGAACTGAGTATTTTCTTAGATGTAGGAAGTAATCTAAAGTTCTTCATTTTCTAATCAATCTAAGTACAGGACTGTGTACTGTGTAGGTGTTATGTGTTCTTGTTGGTTTTGAAAAAAATATATAAGAAGAATTTAATCTAAAAATCGAATTTGAAACTGTAAGTTATGCCAATTACTTACATTTTTGGCGAATTTTATCTGTGTGCTCCTCCAAATGTTTCAACGTCAAATTTATTCTCTGAAAGTAAAAAAAATATTAGATTCCGATATATTAAAAAGGAATACTTTATTTATATGTTTTTAGATATCTTACTTGTAAAATTTTTTAAAATATAGTTGCATTACATTTCATTTTATAACAAATAAAAAATGTTATTGGTTTGGTTCCAATTGACAAACGACTTGGTAATACAATCATTTTGCAGCATCTTTACTGTATAGACGGTGAATAATGTAAACGGTAACGTTATGTACACCATATTTTTATTTTAGAACACAATTACACAATTTACTTACTTTTTAATTGTTGTACAGTAGTTTCCTTAATGTTAAATTTTCTCAATAAATTTGAAACACTTTTAATAGGAGGCATTAATGACAAGAATAATTTAATTAATTAAATAACGTTCAACTTCACTCTTAAATATTTGACAGACTATTGAACTGATATGCGAATAAAAACCACGCCGACATTTTTTTATGTTCAGGAATTAAATTCTTTAATCTAATTATTTATAATTTATTTGAAGAATATTACTTAATACAATTAATATTTGCTAATAAGGTATATTATTAACCGTTGAATTTTAATAGAGTTTATTATTGTTTTTAAAATTAATTATTTTTCTTTACTATAAAGAATACTAATAAACACAGATATTATTAAATTTATTTAGTATGATAAAATTTAATTATATTTAATAATATGATGAAATAATTAATAAACGTTTTGCGATCTAAAATTAACTAAAAAAGGCCACCATCCCTTATTGGTTTAAATTGTAATTGAAACATTCCATTTTTTTAAATCGGTAATTCATTACTACCGTTAGATTTTAACAGTTCTACATACCATTTACAGAACATTTCTAAGTTTCTTCAGATTATTGTTTTCTATATTACGTGAGAGTTGAGAAAGTCATTCCAATAAACTTTAGAAGGTCAGTCCAGTAAACGATTTTACAAACAATTGGGGACCATGTAGAGTTCAGCGATGAGAATCGAACTCAAGACAACAGCGTGATAAACCAACAAGAGTGAAAGTTGGTTAAAACGGGCCCGAAATGAGTTTTTTTTTATGTTTTATTGCAATCCTTTTTGGCTCCAAAATCCTCACAAACTCTTTCTCGGTTAATTTAACGTGCTAATTTACGCAGCTAAATTGAAGACGCTTGCATACAGGTTTGCTTCAAACATCCATCTGCACATTGCATTGCTCTAGCCAAACTGTACTAGCATGTTTGATGGTTCAGCCCATCGATTCTGCACTCCAACGTTGAGAAACGGTCAACGTTGTATTCTTCGTCATCATCGAATGCAATCAAGTGAAGAAAATCCCTTTTCATTCCTCTCCAGTTGGGACTCAAACCCAGAACCACCCAACCCAAACACAGCAATTTTGCAGTCCGAAAGAAATTGAAACAAACAGAATGACAATCAAGTAAAATAAAATTATAAAAATAGCGTCATTTTTTAAATTTTACAATGTATTAATTTTGAAATGGTCACTTTTAACCAATTTAATCAATGTTAATAACTATCGTTGTTCAAAATACGAAAGATCAATTAAATTTATTCTATACAACAACTATTTCATTAAATCTGTATAAAGTGTTTTATTCTAAAAATTAGGATTTATTGCTTAAGAAATATTAGTTGCATTAATGAGAAATACTTCCATCGTTAAAATAATTTGTATGAATATTACTAAATAACAATAATAATTATTACTTTACCCTCAAAGTTCTTTGAAGACTTGAATTTAAATTTATTTATTTGATTGTGTTGGGATAATATCAAATTCATAAAGAAACAATCAATATTTTAAAGAATATTCGTCTATAAAACGACAAACTCTTTAATATAAAGAATTATTTTTAAATATAATGAATTTACTTAACAGTATTTTAAAGAATGTACCTTCGTTAATAGAATGTAAGAATTTCTCTCGGTGTACAATCACCCTAACCGCTGTACATATTCAATATATGATTTCGGATTTATGCTTAGTAAATGAATGGTGCTTTGCTCATTCCATGTTCTTGAGCTCAAAAACGAAAGGTATGTTTTTCAAGTTGAATGACGATAGCGTCATTGATCCTGACATTATTTATCATGATGTACATTGTGATCAAGTTACTTGTCTAGTTACTTGCTTTAAAATTGAATTCGTTCAATCTTTCAAATATCTTGGCTTATCTATTGACAACTCAATGCTTTGGAAAAATCATATTGATTCTCTCCGTAATTATCTGACATTAGTGATTAGTAAGATCTACATCTTACGACTAGTATGCCCTGTAGCTGTTTTAAAAAACATATATTTTGCTATTTTTGATTCCAAATTATCCTATAGACTAGTATGCTGGGGAGGAACTTATTATGCAAGAATTTACCCCCTTATTTTGGCCCAAAAACTAGAGATTTATATGTGCTCAAAACGATGAAGGCTTTTTTCAGTTCCAACGTTGATCGGTTGAATGTCATTAATGGTTGCAATTTAAGAAATAAACAGCGTATTCGGCTTCAAAGGATTACAACAACTAATTTTCAAAATTAATCTTTAATTTTGGCTCCTAAAATCTTTAATAATCTTCCTGTTGATTTGAAAGTTTGTAGTAAACTTAGTCCATTCAAATCTGGATTAGAAGAATTATTATTCCGCGTTTCAAATGTGGATGGTTTGATGCATTTTCAAGTGTAGTTAATTTTTTAAATTTGTCAATGTTTTTTATATTTCTGAATTTTTATCATATGTTATATCTTTTTTTTTATATCTTCTTTATTACTATATTTGTTATTACTAATCAACAGTGGATTATAACTATATCAACAGATTGTATTTTTGTATAAATAAATAAATAATATAGACCGGAATGAGTCTCGGCTAACAAATGATATAGACGCATTTGTAGTCGATAGTGGAAAAATAAATAATTTAAATAGTACAAGTGGAATTATTCAGTTAAGTTTAGTGTTATAGTGTATTTAAACGTACAAAGTTTGTTTATAGTGTAGTGAAAGTAGAAAAACAGAAGAAAATTATTAAAATAAATGATTATTCTTTATTGGCAATTAATGACGTATCAATTAATAACATGGCAGCAAGTGGTAGAATTAATCGATTAGCTTGGTAGCAAAGACACAATTGATGTTTTTTTTCACCAAATCAAACATTGAACTTAAAATGTACACTAGTGCAAATATACATGTGCATTAATAGGAATAGGACCTGTCAAATGTTAATTGGATTGATGGTTATATGTATCAATAACAAATTTTATAAGATATGTATTATGTTTTATATTTAATTTTATTTGTATATTTAAAAAAAAAATTAATTTGACAATTTAATTTAATTATTATTATAGAATTATTAAGTTATATTATTTACACATTTTTTTTGGTTTTGTTATTGTTTATAAATGCAAGCGTAATTTTGGTTGTTCCTTTAGGTATGGCGTTGTGTTTACGGGGCATTTTACGAAGGCTTTGTAATGCTAGACTGTTCGTGGCCGTTACACTCAAGGCGCTTTTATGGTTGCATTCATTCGAATTTTCTTCATTATTTTTTTCACAAGAGTTGGTTCAACATTTGTTGAGCGTGCAATTTTGTTCGTTGAAGAGATCGGACGTGTTTTTGTTCGATCTTTTCATTTTTTGAAATTTGTTTTTGTAGTTTGAGTTGTGTAGTTTGTGAGTGTGTGTGAATCGGGTGATGGGGTGGATCTTGGACTCTGTCGTTTTTCCCAGAGACAGGTGTCAGTGCATAATTTTTGATTGTGCATTTTTATTTTATCTGATAGTTTGAGAATTTTAGTTATTTTTGTGTTCGTGGTAAACACGTTTTTTTTTTTTTTTTTTTTTTTTAGCGAGGGATAGATGTATGTATTACCGTTGTAGGTTGTTATAGTATACACAGGGTCTACACTATGCAAAATCGTTGAGATTTTATCTCATGAGATTTTATGTATGTGAATGTTATTTTCTATGTATTGATAAACATTTGTCAAAACATTATCATACCTGTGCATTTTACTCTCATGATAATTTCATAATATTATCATGAGATTTATCAATTATCATGAGATTTGTTAATTATTTTTTAGTTATAGACTATTAAATAATTAATGTCTATAATATACTTTAATTATTTCTAAACATATGAATTAGTTTTATTGTATTTCAGCATTAAATGCCATAATTAATGTGAAATTTATGTTTTTATGCAGCTATAATTATTGATATGTACGTCTCAACACTCGAAAAAAAAAATTAAAATGAAAAACATAACCTAAAGATACATTTTGTTTGACATTTCGTACAAATTTCATGATAATATTTACGTGAAATAGCCTCCTGATAATTTGCTGAGAGTGTCAAAATTTGTATAATATACTTACACATACATTGATAAATTTAATATCATGAGACGGGATCTCAGAGATTTTGTATAGTGTAGACGCCGAGATATAGTTATAGCATATAGTTATATGTGTATATGTGCACATATGTTTATTATATATTTCGTTTTATGTGTTTATGTGTATATGTGTGTGTATGTGTATGAATACATGCGTATATATAGGGGTGTATTGAAGTGGGATTCATGTAGGGCTTAACAATTTATCGGATTTAGTAAAGACGGAAAGATGTTTAGTTTAAGAAGTAAATGTTGTGTGAGTGTCTTTAAAACATAATTTCCTGAATTGGAGGTACCGTGGTTTTTGGGGTTTCAAGTGTTTGTTGCGTCTAGTGTTCATGTGTGATGTGTTTCGATTGTCGTTGATGGCATGGTTCGTGTTCATCGATTGTGTATTGAATCACGGTGTCATGGTCTGTTGTTGTTGAGGTTTGTGAGGAATCCTATATAGTATGTGTGGATTGTGTATTACTACATGTTTTTTGTTTGTTTTTGTTATTGTGAACTCTATTGTCTCTGTAATAGAGAGGATGTTTTTTTATTTATATCATTCGTATCTGATTGAATCTGATTGGATAGGTTCCTGTTAGAATGTTTCTGTTGATTGTCAGTTATGTGGAAGTGTCGATGTGTGTGGACATTGACATTGCTTGGAATTGCCTTTGACTAGACAGGTTGGGGATGGTTGTGGGATGTGTGGATGGGAATTGCTTTGGTTTGTTAGTGCCAGGAGGGGGGAGGTTGTGGTTTGTGTAAGTCTTTGGTTTGTACTTAATGTTTTTGTATTTTAGATTTGCATTTGTTGTGTATGTTTTATATTATCAAAAAAAAAATACATTTTTATATAATTTTTGTGTTCATATTTTGTATATCGTTATATGGTCGTTAGGCGAACGTATTTTAAATGGTGTTATTGACAATGAAACATTTTGATTGTTTTCGATTAATTTTGATCACTTTTAGCCCGCAAGGTATGTATTTTTGACTGTCACGGTTTTATTGCCATAGTCAATGAGCAGAAAAAAAGAGAGGCGGATGATGCGTTTTATTTCGATTTGTTTATTGCCCAAACGCGGAGAAGTGTGAATGTGTACCAAATGTAAAGAGTCACCCGGTTTGACTTTCATTTATCCGCTGCACGAAATGTGGAATTGGGTTTTGTTGTTGTTAGAGAAGTGGAGTCACAAAATGTAGATAATTGAAGTAAAGGTGATAGGGTGGTCAGTGGGATTGAGTGATTTTGTTGCAAAGCATAGTTGCAAATTGCAATAATGTTGAGGTTGTTGTTGTTTTTGTGGTGCCATAGATTCTCTATGGGATTAAGATCGGGTGTTTATGACGACCAGTCCGTGGTTTCTTGACCGAAGTCTTCAAGAAGTTTAGTTGTAGATTTGCTTTTGTAGATTGGAGCGTTATCTTGCAGTGGTAGGAAGTCTGTTCTTATCAATTTGCTCCCGGAAATCATTGCATGTTCATTGGGGGCCTCCAAGTATGTGCTTGAAGTAACTTTTCCCGGCAGTATTGTGGGATCTTCTATTCCATTATAGCTGAGACACCCCAAACTATTGCTTCGCCAAGTCCTCTGTGATGGGTTGGCTCTGTTATGTTACGAAGGTCTTTTTATTGGGGTGTCGAGTGGAAGTATTTCTTTCTGTAGCTTCTATCTGGGGGAGGAGCGATTCATTGTTTCAAAGTTGTCCGCCAGAGCGCAGCAGGTTTCGCTAAATAGGTTCGAGTGGGGTTTGGCCGGTTTTTATTCTTCTGGCTTATAAATGGCTTCTTTTACATTTGCTTCACAGGGCCGTCTGTGTACAGTTTTGACAATAGTTTATGTTTCTCTTACATGCTGTTTGACTCACTTGGAACAGATTTTCCTGTACTCAGAGGATCTCTTTGCACAAATGTGGTCTTCTTTAGGCATTGTTTCTTTGCGCCCCCTTCCTTTGGGCACTTGTGGTTATGGATTTCCCCGGTTTTGTGGCAGTTTGTATCTGTGTATTATTATAACTGTGTTATTATATTAATTTCTTATTATATTGTGGGGTATATTTGTGTTTTCGACATAAACGGTTACCTACTTCATTAGAGTCCAAGTGTTTAATTGTATTATTAAAATGTTATTTAAAGTGATTTTTGGACATAGTGCCAATTAAATGTATTTAAATGGGAATTATATTGTGGTGGTGATCATTATATTGTGGTGGTGTGGTGGTCTTGATAAATTTTGCTAAATTTTATAATTTGGTATTTAATGATGGGATGGACTAATTAATTATGAATTTCAGGTGGAAACTAATCCAATTTATTACAGACTAAGGCTTCCAGGAATTAGATTGTATAATGATGTTATTATATTAAAAATTAACTAATTATAATTTCAGAGCAAAATTAATTCAATTTATTACAGCCTACGACTAAGAGTAGTTACTTCGTTAATAGTTTTGTTTTCAGGGTACCATTACAGATTGCATATGAATGGCGGCATGCTGGAGTTGCTGATAAGAGATGGCAGAATGCAGAGCAGTACAACAAAAATGTGATTGTCTTACACTAATAGTAGTTTGAATATTGGCTACTGGGAAATCGGACCAATTATGCCATAAGTAACATACCTGTCCTTTCCCTAACCTACAAAAATTTACTAACTATTGGCCGCCAAGGTGTCTGTAACCGGGTCGATCTCAATAATTTAACTAGTATCCTTCCATATCCTTCCAATTATATGTAAAAACGGGTGTACTGTGGGCCCGGCGCTTTCCGGGATATCCTGCTTAATGCTTGGCAGTACATTCAAAATCAATCAATCAATCAATCAAAAATAAATAAATAATATAGACCAAAAAACTTTGTTAAAAATATTTAAATTTTATAAACCTACAAATCCAATTATCATTGTAAACTTTTCCAAAAACTTCTTTGCAGCAGTTACCATGAATCCAATATTGAGATCAATACGATACAAATTGAAAAACATAAAAACTTTTTATTTATAATTTGATAAGTTAAAAATATAAGTTTCTTACTCGAAACTATATACAAATCAGACAATTTAAAAAAAAAATATAAAGTGAGGCCCAATTAAATTGTGTTAATCAACAACTAACAATAATAATTGTTGACATTGAAATTAAATGTATATAGTTGTATGACCCTATATACCATACACAAATTATTCGCCACCAACTCACAATCAAATTTAATTATCTTGACAATTGCAATAATATACGACGCAAGACTAGGTCGACATAAACAATTGTTCAAATACCATATAAATATGCATATATATGTAATATGTAAAAATATTTATATATGAGCATAATTTAGCTACGGAAAGGGAATTCCATAATTAACGTTACATCCTATATTATTCACTTGTGAGTACAATATACAGGTTGGTGAACTTATTATTTTTGCAAATACGTATATATGCACATATATCAGATACGAGTGTATACAAACTAATCTATATTGATTATACGTATTTTAAATAATTTGATCTATTTCAAAACTATGTATGTACTTTAGTATTTTTGATAGAAATATGATTTTGCTCAGTGATGTCTAAACGGTTACTAACTATGGTACAAACACAAATTTAAATGTTTATTTGTGCTAACAAATGTCGTAATCTGGTGATGCATTAGTAGAATTAGAATTAAAGAAAATAACCATAGTTGCAGCGATGACTTCATAACCATTAAACAAAACAACCAGTAATCACTGGGAGCCAGATCTGGAGAATATGGTGGATAAGCAAGCAATGCGAAGCCCAATTCGTGCAATTTTGCCATCGTTTTCGACTTGTGACAGGGTACATTGTCTTGGTGAAATATTGAAAAATTTTTGCTTCTTCATTTGTGACCGTTTTTCAGCGTTTAAAGAATTATAAAAAAACTGGTGGCCCACACATGCGCCATATGCAAATAAAAATTATTTACCTTGAAGTTCCAGTGTGCTGTTGCATAATCTATAGGTGGGTTTAAATTACGAAGCAGAATTATCGGTGAACCAATGTTCTGTCTAGCTGTGTGGTGGCATTCTTGGCATATCTAGTGACATTAAAAATTATTTAAATTTTTTTAATGCATTGTGTATTTGGATGCAGTTCGATAATACCTTTGCCAATACCCAATTGATCGTTTTGCAATTGTACTCGCATGTAGATGGTCAATCTAACATTCTTTGCGCTTCGCCAGAGACATGAGATTGTATCAAACATGCGTTAATCTCATCGGCATAAGTAGAGCGTGAAATGCCTGTCGAAAACCCCGAAAAGTAATAAAATAGCACCACCGAATAAATTGTTGTTGCGGTTTAAATCTTGCATAGTTCTATGCAATGCTTCGAGTGAATGTTTATGTGCGATAATACATTCCCATTGATAATGACCAAAACTCTTGCAAAACTGCAAAACTGTGCTTTTTTTTAATGCTACATATTGTGTTTGGTTTGTTATGAAACAGCGATGAATTTACCAAAGCAATTTGCTGCTGCGAACGTATCGGAAGTTATTAATGGGTCATTGTTCGCAATAAATGTAGCTAGGTCAACGTTTAAATTAGAATACACAAATCCTGGATCAACACTAAAGCTTCATTGTCCATTTCTGGCTTGTAATCAATATTTGAATCTTGGTTTGTGTATCGAATTTGGTGTAGATGTCTTCAGTTATATAGTTCTTGTATTTTTCCCACAAGCAGATGATTGAAATATGTCAGCAATAAAATGGCGAACAGTTGACGAATATTAATTGGCATGGATACAAATACTTGCAGCAATTGCAACATGCATCTTGATGTGATTTAATACTTGTCCGTTAGTGGTTCGCTAAATATCATTTTTGACGGCTCAATTGAATCAAAAGAATACGCCACACAGCTTCGTTGCTGCTAATGTATCTGTACCATTTGGTATCGTGATATTTCACCATTTTCATATACATTTTGAATACTGTCAAATCACTGCCTTTACTAACATAATTGCAAATCGTAATTGGAAATCGTACTCACAGTGCTGCCTCGACGTGTGATTTTGATAACTCGGCATTTTGACTGCCAGCATATTTTCCTGGTGGTACTTTGTCGCCCTTGATGACGATTTGATAGTTGTCATTTCTTAATTATGGTGACACTCTTTGAAACAATTGATTTCGATTTTCCATAAAATTTTCAAACAATTGATCGATCTTCTGCTCGTTCGATGAAATTAAACTGGCACCTAATTATGACGCTGTCTTCATCACTCGGCATCAATAAACCAATTTTATGGTACTCCAGGCCTTGTTTTTTGAATGAAGACTCAAAGTTGCGTCTGTCGGAGCATGAATTTGTGTTGCTCCACTAAAAACATCCAAACCGGTATTTCACTACGGTACTTTAATGTGTGACAGTATTGGCATTCATTGTCTATTGCACTGGTGGTAATTTTAAAATGCACTGACTAATCGATGTCTGGATTGCCAATTAACGCAAGAAGAACGAATGATGCGCCACACTCACTCTTATACATTTTGCCGTAAACGTTCGTTGCAATATAGTTCAGATTCTTACGTACGTCTCGCTATTGCGCTGTTTCTGTGTTGTTAATTTATTTATTTAGTGTGTGCGGTTGTAGGTTAAAAGTGTGTGCGGTTGTATGTATTTTTAAATGAAAAATCTCAAAAAACAAAAAAAACTGTTTTTTGCAAGCAAAAATTAAAAAAATTTTAATTTTAAATTCGACAACAGCGCCACCTATCTTTGAGGCTTGAATTAACCAAATCCATAAAATTTAATTTTAGATCGGTTAGTCGTTTTTGAAGATAAGAATAAGAACGCGTATAAAAACAGCTTAGCATGTGATTTTTATATATCAACATTGTCATTAAGGGTGCCATCTTTGGGTTAGCATCGGGATTTACTGAACGATCGTTTATAGAAGTCGAAATTTTTACAAAATAAATGTTGAATACAATATTTGGAAATTGTGATGTATAGCACAAGCAAAAATTTTAAATATTTTATGTTAGTACAGACAAAATTTGGTAAAAAAATCAACAAACTTGTCTTCAATACAAAATATGTCAAGGTCCCAACACACCAAGATATTTTGTGTACCAAAAACGCAATTTTCCTGGAGTTTTTCTTAAGAGAAATATGATTTGGCAATCGCATTGCCAAATCATATTTCTCTTAAGAAAAACTCCAGGATAATTTAAAAATGGTAAAGGGTAGCATCCGGCAAATTAAAGATGATGTAAAGTAGCTTTAACTATAAAAACTAAGAAACAAAGCGCAAATCGTGCGAAAAAAAAGAAAATGATGAAAATGTGCATTTTTATATGTACATATATTTCTATTTTGATCAGATTTTGGATGCATTAATTTGCGTAGTATGGATTTACTTGTCGCAAATGTTAGTCATATAAGATGTTCATCTGGTATAATTATCTGTGGTTTAGACTTGAATCGTTATTTTTGTTTTGGATTCTGTAATAATTTACTCAGGATGTTAATACTTTCAAAAATTTCGTACCAAATAATGATTACCACCCTGGAAAAAATCGCCTTGTGGATAGACAATATAGGTGAGAAGTATTTAATATTTACATTTTACAACTGTATAGAATTTATACACTACCTGCGGTTTGTTTCATATTTTTTCTCACTTTAAATTTCAATAATTCCTCTATCCATTGGATTGTTAATAATTATGGCTTCGCCCGATAATAAACCGCAGGAAATCGAATAAGCGGACATTTCGTTTCCAAGTTTTTGGTAACAAAGGCCGGGACTTTGATTCGAACAACTCGAAGCCTGGTTTACTATCAAAAATAAGATTACCATGAGCATGACGAAATACCACCACGTGATTTCTACAAATACGCGCAAATACTTACCCGATAAGCCATAATAGTGTTGCGTATAGAGAGACCGATTCAATGTGTGACTACATTTGCAATTATTTTCCAGAGTTTTGTCGACTACAAAACTCTGGAAATTAATTGCTCGTCGTCATATTCTATAAGCAGTAATGCCGTAATAACTCCGACATCGAATACAGAAATAACTTCAGAAAGTCTATAACGCTCAATCGTCGAGCCAGGATTTCAATTTAGGCGTAATAAAGTTTTCCTAGTAGCCCCTGGTTTCGCAGTTTCTCAGGTCATTGTCGATCTGATAATAAAAACCGGTCAGCCAAGAGAGTAAAATACAGTTATTATCACAAAAGGTTTGGTTCAGGTATCAGAAAGTGTAAGCCCCGTGTGTATTTAAACGGTTCGGCTTACCTTCAAAAGTTAAATCGGAAAACTTATTGGGATCCAACCAAACCGTCGCCTAATAGTTTCATGTCTATCTACAAACCTAAGCTTCTTCGATCCGGAGCAGAAGTGTCGGTTGTACCTTTCAAATATTTTCCTAACTCTCATAGGGCTACGAATAGTTTGTTGGTTGCTGCTAATGGTATACCCATAGTACTTCTGGCACATGCCTATTATGTTTGAATTTAGAGTTCCGTTGATTGCCAATTGTCATCAAGCCGATTATCGGTGCTGATTTTCTAGTCAAATTTGGATTAATTGTGGATTTTAAGGACTAAGATTACAACCAGTGATGTAGGAGTATTCATGTTTGAAATTGTGTCGCCAAGATTAGTCAATGTTAATGGGAAGTTCGGTCAACTTCTTCATCAATATTCTAGTTTAACACAGGAACCTCGATATGGCCTTTCAGTTAAACATACCATCGTTCATCACGGATCGTGATAATAGGACAGTTACCATTTTGCCCTCCCAGAAAAACTAGATAGAACATTAAGCATCCGCCCTTTATTTAGTGCCTAATCGAGCCAGTGTTTGGCGTCCGTGTGGGGATTATCGTAGACTAAACGCGCGGTAACGATAGCAGATCGATATCCTCTTTCATATCCATAGTTTTTCTATGTATATTCAAAGCTACACCATCTTTTCAATAATCAACTTAGGCCGCGCTTATACCACTACATATCTGTCGTTACAGGAGCCATAAATAAAACCGCGATTACCGTCTCTTTTGGGCTTTTCAAATTCATGAAAAATGCCTAACGGTCTGAGAAATGCAAACATTTCAGTATCTCTTGAATGAAGTCACGAAAGGAATGGATTTCGTTTACGTATATCGATGATATACTGGTGGCTAGCAAAAACGAGATAAATCATTATTTTTAATCATTAAATTTTTAAACGACTATCAAGCTATGGATTAACGATAAAGCCATCCAAAACTGTTATAACGCATACAGACCTCGATTTGCAAAGTTTCGTTAACTCACAAACAGACGACGACGAGCTCAAATCTTTAATCCAATCGACAGCAGGCTTTAATAGAACGAAGCAAAAGCTGGAACAAATACGGGAAGCAAATTTATCTAGCAGTTTGGTGCGAAACTTCTCTAGGAAACAATCGACTTTATATACTTCGCAACATATGTCAATCTATTTTTTCAAAGATACATCGTCTATCTTATGAGCTATCTCAGGAGCTTGAGCTACTCTAAGCTTATTACGAGGGTGAATCAAAATGTCTTGCAATATCATATGAAAAAAAAAGAGTGAGTGAAACAACTGTATATTTTTCAAAAAAAAATTTTTGTCGCCATGAAACGTTTAGAAACAAATTTCGATGTAAACTTTACAGTTCGTTTGTTTTCTTCAATTTAGTAAGACGTATTTGAAAAAATTGAATATCGCGCTGTTATTAGATTTTTCTGTAAAGATGGCCGAAGTGCAAGTTAGGTATTCAATTATATATCAAAAGTTTAAGGCAAATCTGCACCATCATATTTCACACAGTAATAAGGTGGGTTAAATTATTCAATAGTGCGGTCGGGACTCATTAGAAGACGACAACCGCTCGGGTCATCCCACGGATGATCACCTTGACATGTTAGAAGTAAGTGCGCGATGGGTTCCCCGTTTGTTGACTGGGCGATGAAATATGGATTCATCATTGGGATCCAGAATCCAAAGAAGTATCGATGCAATGGATTAAATGTTATTAATCACCACCAAAGAAATTCAAAACTTAACAGTCTGCTGATAAAATTTTGGCAACAATTTTTGCGATGCTGAATGAATATTGATGATTGATTATATACCAAAGTTAAATCTTACTTCTTTACGACAACGCACCAGTGCACAAAGGCTAATATTGGATAATCTCCATTAAAGGACTGCGGCTTGAGGAAACGCGCTAGTTAACTTGAAAAACAGTTAAATGGACATTTTTGATGAACAATCCAACAAAGGTCGATAGTGTTTCGCGGAACATATACTACGAACCGCTGATCCCATGCTATAAATTTTGTGCTTAGTTTGTAATATTTTATTGAAATTAGGAAAATTAAAATTGACAATTCAATGAAATTTATAAAAATTTTTAATGAAATGAAATATGTCATCTACGAACTACAAACAATACTTCTTACGAATTATTAATATATGTATACATAAATTCCATATTCTATATTACAACTCAACATAATTTATGAAATGATTATAATAAATTAAAAATGATTTATCATACGACTCGTAAAATTTGTATCTTTGTGCGACATGTGCAAATCTTATTGAAATTCTTGAATCAATTAACAAAATAAAAAAAAAAAAAGTTTTAGGAACCGGTTAAATCTTTTAAAATATGCATAAACGTGAATTTTTTTATTTTTTTTTTGTGTAAGTCAAAAACTAGTTTTGCATTTAGTTTGATTTATATTGGATACGTTTTTAATATTAAGAAAACTATTTCTTAAGTTATATTATATAATCGTCGGCGGCGGCGCAATCATCTATTTTTAGATATTTTTTTTTTTTTTTCGAAAAATGCGGCGTCTGAAATACATTTTTTTTATGATCTTGGTGGTTAATGGGCTGCAGCACATCATCATCAATTATATATGTGTTTATATGCCAAGTAAACCGCAACACAGTTTCTTGTGATAGTTTAAAAAAAATAATATAGCGAATCTTATTGTTTATTGTTGAATTTTGCTGGGAACTAGGCAACATACAGTAGTAATGTGTGTTTAGCGGGTTTTTAAAGTTTATTCGCAATATATGGTGGTTTAGAATTTTTTTTTGTTTAGTCTAAATATGAGTTATAGTTCTATACTTCTATTGTTGTATAGTGAAAATTGCTTAAAACTATTTGATTCACAATTTGTTCTCAACAAAATAATATTACATCCAAGAAATATAATATTTTATTTGTTTTATTCAAGAAATCTTAGTAAGACTCCTAGACTCCTAAGTAATTTTTGTATTTCATCGCTGACGTATTCCATATTTAAGTCTTAACTGTAGTTATTATTACGCAGCCCCAAAGCTGAATGCCTCACGTCCAGATTGGTTTTAGGATTTGTTTATAAAGTAGTAGATTGTTGTGCGTTGAAAGTACGAATATTCTTCCTATAATACGGGTAAAATTCAGAGCGCAGAACCCTATCTTGTGAAACCTCGACCAATATTTTCGTATTTTGAGTTTTGACTCTTTGAGGATTACTCTTTCGGTCACACCCAGAAGTAATGATCATTAAAAATGGTTTTAATTAAAATTATTGTTTTGGAAAATCTATTTAGAATTTAAATTCCAGACCACGGTGCCAAACATTATCAAATGCTTGGGCGACCTCTAAACTTGCTGAACATACTTTCTTTTTTCCAGCGCCCCCTAAATTGTATCAGTGATCTTATATACCTGTTCTATAGTTGAGTGCCTTTCTCGAAACCCATATTGATGAGCTGGTATAAGCTTTCTGCTCTGTATAATTGGCTTTAGTTTTGTTGTTAAGGAGATTATCCTATATAATGTTTCGCCTGTTTTTTTTTCCTTTATCTCCAATTTTAGGAGCCTAAGGCGTCTACTATTCTGAAACATCTTACTCTATAAGATGGGGCTATTGCTTTAATTTCTGCCCATGATCTTCCCAGGTGCTTTGACTCTGCTAACATCGTTCTCTTCCATGTCAATGCTGGCCTTCCAACATTTATTTTTCCTTACGGGTTCCAGTCTAATGACATCCTCGTTATATCACTTGATGCCTTTCTCAGTGAGTGGCCAATCCATCTCCATTTTCGTCACTTTATTTCGGTCTCAATGTCTGACTGACATGTTGTTCTGTGCAGATTGATGTTACTAATCGTGTTAGACCAGAAGCACTTAAGTATTCGTCGAAGGCATTTGTTTAGGAACACTTGTACCTTCTGTATGATTTTTCCTGTATGCTTCCATGTCTCACACCCATACAGTAGTACCGATTTCACACATGAGTTGAACATTCGAATCTTGGTCTTGTGCGACAGGACGGAAGTATTCTAGATTTTGTGTAGCATGTTGAATGTATGTCTAACTTTATTTATACGTTTGTGTATGTCTTCTTCTGTTCCACCTGCTTTCGTTATTGTGCAACCAAGGTATACGAATTCATTTACATCTTCAGCTTGTATATTCAATTTGAGTCTTATCGTCTTGGTTTTTTTGATATTAAACTTGAGACCAACTTCGTTAGCTAGATCTGATAGCTGTTGCACTTTCTGCTGCATGTCGGATGTTTGTGTGTGAACAAGCATATGTCGTCTGCATAGTCCAAATCATTGAGTTTACCAGCTAATCCCCATTAATTGCCATTTGGGGGCTTGTTATCTAGTTTCCGCATTACACTGTCTAATACGATTAGGATAGTAATTACTCCTCGAGTGTTGTAGTATGTCTCACTTTGTTTGCCTTTGTATTGAATTCGGTTCCCAGCATCCCGAAACATTTCTTCTATGAGTTCAATTAATTTCTTTGGGATGCCCATTTCTCAAAGTGTTTGTCATATTGCGTTCCTATTTATCGTATCGAATGCGCGTTCGAAATTGACGAAGAGCATATACAATGGTGAATTCTATTCATTGGATTGTTCAGTGTTGATACGGATTGTGTGGATGTGATCGCAGTGCAACTTCTTCCTGGTCTAAATCCAGCTTGTTCGTTTCTTAATTTTGCATTATCGTAGGTGAGATTCTGTCAAGGATGATAATTGCGAGTACCTTTATTGTTGTGTTGAGGAAGGAGATACCTCGCCAGTTCCTACATTCTCTTAAGTCACCTTTTTTGGGTATCGTAATTATCAAGCCTTCTTTCCATTTCAGAGGAATTCTCCCAGAATTCCAGACTTCTTGGATTATTGGTGTTAATATGCTTGCAGTAGTAGATGAATCTCCTTTGAATATTTCAGCAGTTATATTGTCTGTTCCAGCGGCCTTATTGCTCTTCAGTCTACTAATGACATCTTTAACTTCCCGTTCCGTTGGTGGATGGGTGTTGCTAGTTTCGTTATTGATGTCAATTGGTGACTGGAGATTTTCGGGGTCGGCGACGACGTCTTCTTCGAAATATTCCTTCCATCTCTTTAACTGCGCTTCATCTGTTGTTAGTACTTGACCATTAGAGTCCCTTATAGGTGGTATGTTTGTAATTTTACCAGTGACCTTTCTTACACACTGGTGTAGTGTTCGCATATTTTGGATTGCTGCTGCCTCTTCAGCGGCTTTGAGAATGCTTTCTGTATATTTTCTTCGATCATTCCTTGCCATCTTTTTTACTTGACGCGCTGTTTCCTCGCGCCGGTTAGCAGTTTATTAAGCTTTGTAATCATTATGATTTCCGCAACTTTCCACTAAGTCGGAACATAGTTTATACTAATGATATAGCTGTAGGTTCTGCAATTTTTTTGTGGTAGGACTTCTGGTAGAATTATTTGCCCCGTTATCAAGTCGTATCTAGGGGCTTTTTTATCTTTAAAGTTTTTTACTTGTTTTTGATTTCTTTTAAAGTAACCGGTAGAACAAGATACCTTGTCTATTTTGTTAACTATTCATTATCTGCTTGTCCGCAGTTTGTGGTTTGAAATATATTTTCTAGATGTTCTGCAAACTGATCAGATTTCGCTTATCGCTGCGAGCCCAGGTTTTATTTTTATGGGCGGCTCTTGCATTTTAGGATTTTTCAAACTTTTGATGGTCATCACAGGGAATAATCTATGACATGCTTATTACCTGTTATATTACTTAGGAAGCTAGCAACTGTTTTGTCTTCAGAGGCTCTAGTTCTCTGCCAAGTCTTACGAGTTAATTTTTTCGGTAACCAACTCTCTCACTTCAACTGAATATTTTACATTTTTTTGTAACATTCCTTGCTAAAATAGGAGTAATTTTCCAGGACGCTTTTTGTACACTTTCAATAAAGCTGTTCACCTCTTCTTTTAACATGTATAAGCGTTCGCGATTAGCTGTAGAGTTACGCTTTCTTCGACTAGATGCCCAAAGAATTCCTAGTTTGTTTAGTTATTTGTTAGTCTGTTATTTGTTCTTATTGGCCACTTATTGTCATTAAAACTGAAGAATATTATTTTTTGCCTGCTAGCCTTTCTTTATTTTCGACTGCTAGAAAATTTTCGGATATATAGAAATCTGGAAGTTAACTGATTTTATTTGGATCAGTAGACCAGAGGTTCGCTTTCTCTTGGAGTAAAACACATTTAAATGTTGGGCCAGCTTCATAAAGCACTCTTCCCTTAGGAGTAGTCCTAATTGATTCCCAGAATATATTTTTCACGTTAAAGTCGCCTCCAATAGTAAAATTACTACGATTTAGAAAGTTTGATATAGTCTTCTTTTTTGGCATTTCATCTGTGTGGACAATAAATTCCTGATGTATTATGGACCTTGTTATTTTTGTTTTAATAGAAACCGTAGCTGCTTGCATAGCTTGCTCCTCTAATTTGTCCCGCCTCTTGTTCATTTTTGCTGGAAGTAGAGCTTAATAGCGCTGGTATCCATGTATTTAGGCATATACAAAGTTCTAGTAAAGTGAATTTCTGAGATTAGGCATTTATCAATTTTTTTTTGTGTTGATCAAGGCCATTTGCATTTCAAGTAGCAATACTTAAATAGTTTGTCATTTTTAAGTTTATATGGACTAGAATTAAGGTATAGTCAATGACTTCTCGATTTTTATTTTCGTTTCCATTATTTTTTATATATTATCTCTTCGATGTATTGTCCAATGTTCCTGCTTAGCTATTTGTGGATATGCTGGGCCCTCCCTGACTTTGGCGATATTTAGAGGGATTTGTTTTTGGTAGAATTGCACTCTAGATTAAGACCCCTTTCTTGGTTGATTTCTCTTGTTGTATCTGATTCTTTGCAGACTTCCTTGCAACTTACATCCTGTGGTTTTCTTACAAATAATCTTGATTTTTTGACCTCTGGAGACGATTCTGCTTTCCTTTTTATTATTCTGACATTTAGAAATTTGCCTTCGTATAAAACTCGTTGCACTAATTCTCATTTATTGTTAAAGAAATTTTAGCAATGCTTGGCTCGTCCTATGGATACAAAAATACAATTCAATCCATTTTATGAGAAATTCACTCAGGCTATGAAAAGACTGGTGAAAGGCCGCAGCCACTTGTATTGTACGATTTGTATACAAAGACCTCATTGTCTTAAACTAAATCTTAATGTAGAGCATAAAAAATAATTGTGTACTTAAATATGTATAATATATGTAATGTAATAAATTACGCAGAACATTTTGTTTTCATTCTCGGGGAAAAAAAGTGATGGTGGCCCATAAATTTTCCTTGACTACAAACGTACATAAGTTGAACTTTAATGTTATGATGTTTTTTTTTATATAAACTTAATGTCGATTTTTACGACATTTGACATGAAATTCCTCAATATCACGTTTTTTAATGACGTTTTTATGTAATACATACATAAATATGTACAACAACATGCTATATACATAAAAGGATATATGGACACATTTTTTTTTTTATATTTTATTCATGAATATTAAAGATTTACCACAAAAATTACCAATTTCATGTTAAAATCTAAAATTTTACAATTTGACTTAAGTAAATGGCCACGGAGTAATTTTATCGTCTAATATCAGGTAACATATTTTTATAGTGTTACAAAATTACTACATAGTATGACAATTAATTTTCCAAAAAGCGTGTCAATATATTCTTAAACCAATGAAAAAATAAAAATTCAAAAGTTCGAAAGCTTTCAAGTTTATAAAAATAATACATTGTCGTTGAATGGTATCCTTCAACACACTACACATACATACATAAACTCACAGTCTATGATATTCGAGAATATTAATTAGGGAATGATTTATGACGGTAAGGCATGCAATAGTTTATAACACTACAATTACAGAAATTTACATGTTGCGGGGTTAAAAACTATGTTAATAGGTTTTAGGATGGGAATAAATTGATTTTTAATTAGGACAAATATTTTAAAAACTATTTTTATACTAGGGTAGTTTCGGTATGCTAGATCGAAAACGTTATTTGGAATGGCATCACAACTAAGGGGAGAAAGCGATTGATGTTGGTTCAAAGTAACCAATTATATTTATTGTAACCATGAAAAAACCTGTAAGAAGCTAAACTTTTTCAGAAGTTTTAAAGACGTTTTGGGAAACACCGAAATTTGTATAATTAAAAGTCGTTTTAATTTAGGTTTGTTTGAAAACAATAACCAACTGTCAAAAAAAAAAACGCAGTCGAATAAGATCCTGCTCAAAATGTATGACAATATATTTTAGATGGCCAGTTTCTATATACTCCGAAGATTATGTATTCCCGAGCTGGTTACTAACGAGTATCTTTCTAAGAATCAACAATAGTGCATTGAGCTAAATTTAACCGGCTTCACATTCAGTTTGTTAGCAATACTCTCACTCCGCTATTTTAGCCATGTATTTGCCGAATACTATATAGTCAGAAGAACAGTGGATTCAATCATGCTTCGCACTTTTCGCTTTATGTCTATAACTATGACCGAAACGGAGATAGCAAAGTTTGACTAAATGCTATATTTGACCAACAAACCCAGGAATAATTTTGACAGGATTATAGTTTCATTTTATAAAAAGGAGCACAGCAACGAAGCCAAAGCTCACGGTTGAGATGTAATTTTGATTGTAACTACTCGTATCTTTCCGTCATTTCCAGAATGCATTGTGGTTATACGAGCTAGGCCCCAATAAGTAGCAGATAAGAGTATTAGGTCGCCGGCTTGTAAATTGTTTCTTGCGTTTTTCCATTTATTACGTTGTTGTAAGGTGTTGAGGTACTCTTTATGATCTTTGACACAAAAGCTGTTCACGTGTTGTTGTATTTGGTGCCATCTTGTTAAGCGATTTGTTGGGATATCTAACTAATTGGCATCTGGAACTGCTGTTAGAGAACCCATGACTAAAAAATGTCCCGGTGTGATTATTTACAGTTAATATCTTCTGTAAATTATGGATAAAGTGGGCGTGAATTAACGATGAATTCAATTTGTGCAACAAAGGTAACTTTAAACACGTTTGCCCATGTCTGCTATTGAATTTCTTAAATGATGTAATAAATACTTCAAAACTAATACCAGATACTATCTCCAAGTGAATAGCCTTCACAGTCAACCAAACAAAAACTTACGTATGCTTTGTGCAGTTTCGCACCTCTACTTCGCTTCGACTGCAACAGCCTTGGGCCTGCGAAATCAATATCGGTATGAGTAAATGGTCGACATTATATATTACCCTCGCGGTCGTGGAAGAATTCCCATAATTTGTTTTGACGTCTGAACTCGATATCGCAAACATTTTATTCACTTTCAAGATTCGCGTTTCTTTAAATAGCTGCCACCAATGATCCAATAGCGATTCCTGGTAAGAGAACAAAGTAAGGAAGGTTTAGGATCTATGTACAAGGCTTAATCATTTTGCTAAGGGTATGTATTATTCGGGTACCGGTCGAAACTGGATATTTTACAACTGGATTTGACGAAACAGGATAATTCAAAACTGGATATTTTAAAACGAGATAAGGTACGAGATATGGTACAAAACTGGATATTTCACAACAGGATATTTTGACATGTGATTTAAACTTAAAATGATTGTTTAGGAAAGTTCTGGAATCTGGCCAATTAGGAACTCGGTGAGTTCTTAACCGATTATGATGAAATTCGATATGTAGGATGAAAATGGGATTTTAAAATAATTTGTTGGAAAAGTTCTGGAATAAGGCCAGTAAGGTTCCATACTTGAATATTTGTAAGGAGAGAAATAGAATTTTGCTTCACTTAATGTTATTTTTCTTTAATAGTATAATTAAATTTCATTTTAAAACCTTTTTTGGAAAAACCTCTGGAATATGGCCAGTAAGGTTTCATACTTGAATAATTTTAAGCAAAGAGATAGAATTTTCCTTCACTTAATGGTTTTGTTTTTAATTGCTGCTTTTCTAATCTAAGAACTCGCCGAGTTCCTTCCTTATTGGCCATATTCCAGAACTTTCCCAAAAATCATTTTAACATCCCATTCCCATCCTACATATCGAATTTCATCATAATCGGTTAAGAACTCATCGAGTTCCTTCCTAATTGGCCATATTCCAGAACTTTCCTAAAAAATCATTTTAATTTTAAATCAAATGTCGAAATATCCTGTTTTGAAATATCCAGTTTTGTACCATATCTCGTTTTGTACCTTATCTCGTATTGAAATATCCAATTTTGAAATATCCAGTTTTGTACCTTATCTCGTTTTGTCAAATTCTATTTTGAAATATCCAGTTTTAAAATGTCCAGTTCTGAGCGGTTCCCGTATTATAAGCATCTGATGCATAATTGTGATTTTATTTTGAGACATTTGTTTTTGAATAATTCTTGCATTTCAGATGCAAAATTTGTATCTTGTATTATTCGTATTAAGAGATGCCAAGTTGATATTCGATTGAACAAAATTTCTGTAAGATCATATTGGATTTGTAGTACTCTGAGTTCCTCATTTGTGGTTGGTAATTGCGTGTAGGTTGAAGATAGCCACTCAATATCAATATATACGAACTAATCAGGTAGACAAAAAAAATTGATTAGAAATAAGTTCTGCTGGTTGAATGCCTTGTAATGCTAAATTAGCTGGGTTGTCGAATAAGCGTTTCTAAGATCTCTAATGTCGTGTTAGTCACATATTGATAATCAAAAGCTTGTAAAATTTGTGAAAATAGGCTTCAATCAGCTCCATAAAGCTCCAATCAGAACGAGCCTGGATATTTAAAATGAACATACCGGTGCAACCTTTGTTTTTGCCTATTCGAATCCGAGAAGAACCGCTTATATCGTCACTTTTACAATAAATCAGTACAGATGACGCTGCTTTGCTGACGTCACAGAAGCCATGAAGTTGAATATATTTGTAGTAGAATAACATTTGTCGCAGAATTTGAATTTTAGTTTCCCATTTTTCTGCTAATTGGTTTGATAAAGCATCATCCCATGAAATAGTATAAGGCTATAACCGCTGGAATATAATTTTGATATTGACTCCTACGTGTGCCATTTGTGGAGTTGGAAACCATCAGACTCTAGAATCGTTAATATCTCTTTTTGTAACTGCATTGCATTTTGCACTGTTGAAGCTCCAGTGAGAAGATCGTCTCCGTAAAAGTCATGTGATATAGTTTTTGACACTACTGGGTACTTAATTTGATGATCTTCAAATATAGTTAGAAAACGAACTGACGCTGTACCAAAGGTTACAGTTTTTAACCTGTATGTTGATTTTTTGATTTACTCAAAAAATTCATAACAATCAATATAAGTTCTTCTTGAAAAGAGTAGCCTTGAAAAGGTTGTTAGTTCAACAAAAAACTGGCAATTTTTGATTTAAAGAAGGTCCTAATCGTGCCCATCATCGATCCATCAAAGACCACACGTAACCCTGTTGTATTTGAATCGGTTTTTACAACAAAGTGATGTGGTAAATAAAAATGCTCTGGCGATATTTTAGTGAGGTCGGATGGAATTTTCGCCATTTGGTTAAGAGCAAAGTATTCAGCCTTAAATTAATGTTATTCTTGTTTTAGCTTTTTTACAATTTTCTTGAGATCTTGAGATGTATTTATTTAATACTGGACTGATCATCCAGTATGGTTTCTCTTTAACGTTGCTTTATAAAAATGTTCGCATTACTGTTCTGACGGTGATAAATCAGACAATCTTCTGAAAACTTTTGTAAGGTATTATCGATGTCTGTACATGATGTGTGCATTGAATACAATGCGGTTAGTGATTACAAGTTAGTATCTGCTAGGTCACATACTAGGGCCGAAAATTGCATTCCGTGCAATGATTGGAATCTTGAAACTACCAGAGAGTAAAACGCTGAACACCATTCGAACGGATGAAAGTAATATGCTACTATGTGCACATCAACCGTTATTTGTCGATGTATATTGTATGAAATTTTGTTCGTTGATGTCTATCGTGAGGTTGTATTTGATGCAACACCACTTACGATAGTGTTGGACTTCTGTTGTGGAAACTGTAGTTTCCTCACGAGTGATTGTGAAATAAGATTGCCCATAGAAATCTAATATTATGCTGCAAATTTGCTGTTCACCATATACATTTTCAATTTGACCAACAGTTTTTGGCATTAACGTTCTGCTACTGGGTTTTGAACCGTATTACATTGTGAATATCCTTGTGTTCGGGCTGTTGTTGAGCTAAATGTGTTTGCAATTCAACTGTTTTTTGGTTTTTGTTGTGATGTTTGAGGCTGACAGCGTACAGTGATGGCTGCAGAACTCATGATGAGCTATTACACGAATTATGGGATAATAAATGAAGTGACGAGTGACGTTTTACCTTACAGTAATGGCAACAAAAACGTGACCATCAAAAACGTGAGTGTTACCAAGTAGGTAACAGTGTTAGTGTTACCGAACAATGGCGCAGTCGTTAAGGCTGCGGTGTTTGGGACGGGAGGAACCGGGTTCAAATCTCAACGGGGGAGGGTTGCAAAAGGGATTTTTCATCACCTGATTACAATCGGTGATGACGAAGAACACAACTTTGACCCCCTGTTGGAGTGCAGAATCTATGGGCCGAACCATCGTCCATGTCAGTACAAGCTGACTGGAGCAATTCAATGTGCAGATGGATTTAAAATTGAACCTGTATTTGTGCGTCCTCGATTTGGCTGGTGACGACGTAGGGTAGGACGTTAAAAATTAACCGTGAAAGAGTTGGGAACACACTGTTTGCTAATAAATTTCAGACATGAATTAGATTATCAAAAGTCGTTGTGCAATGTTTTTTGAGCCCATAATTGCCGAATATTTGCATTAATCTTATTTAACAAGATATTTATCAACCATGGGTCTTTACCCACAGTCTCATTGCCCGAAGCAAGTAAACCTCGTAAAACCTCATCAGTAGCGTTATATAATGAACGGAGATTGACTTGAGTTGATTTTGAGTTGAGTAGACATTTTTTTTAGTCCCCTGCCTAACGGCCAGCACTCCGACCTAAAATATCTTTTGTGCTATTGGGTTTATTAGTCCAAGAGCTTCTCCACCTTCCTAATAAAGGCAAAAATGCTGCTTGTAAAGGCCAACTTACATTTCTCTGGGGTCAAATACCTCTTCAAAATGAAGCCACCTCAGTGTCCACAGAGCAACTCACTCACAAAGTATGCGATCTGCGGTTTGCTACCTTTTCTAAACAGAGTCGGCATTCCGTCTCTGTAGACAGATTCATTTTATTCAAATGATATCTCTGGTTACAGTGACCTGAAAGAAAACTCACTAGTTTCCTGGTAAGACCATAACAACTTTTAACCGACTTAGAATCCAGGCAGTTAGAAGCCAGTGCTTTCAATGCTTTAACGTGAGTCCGAGGAGGGCTTCCATTGCCGCCGTAGAACAGGTGCGCTTAGAGCCACCTTTTTGATTCTTCAAAAGGAATGTGCCAGTTATCGTCCGTTGCAGTATTTTCCAGGAGTTGACCGTGAGACCATTGTTCTGTGCGGCCATGGTAGCAAAAATTGTCTCGCTCGATTTTCCAAGGCTCTGTGGAAAATCCCCTAGCGATATTTAGTCGAGGAAAATCATCCTCTTCCACCAAAGTTATGTTCAGAACACATTTTGACCTTAGTTTTTCAAAATTGTTCCTCATCCATTCCGCTGTATAATGATCAGAACATACAAAGAAAGACCGTCCCGTTCTACGGAAAGAACCAAGGAACTGTAGCTTATGGGTTGGACCTTGTATCTCAATAATAAAGTCAATGATACACTCTTGTATGTTTGCCATATGTTTGCTAGAGCCTTATCTCTAGTTTTGCCTTTCTTGTGCTCCTTTGTTGTCGTCATAAAAGGTGCCCGTTGTTGAAAAAGTGGACTGTTCTTCACTAGTCCGGACAAGATAATCTATGGAGGTAGCCACTGTGGCATCTAACACCATGTCATATCTTGTATGACCCAGCTAACAGCTGGCAAAGTTGATGATTTTAAAGAGGTATCACACTCTTTATTTGTATTTTTGCAATTCACAAAATTCCCACGAGCAACTGAAAAATGAAGGTCACCCACAGCAGAGATCGGTATACTGTGGGAAGGCAACATTTAAAACCTGAGGTTGCCTGTTATCCGTAGTTCACTTACTGATGGCTAAACTCCTTCTTAGCCACGCCGCTCTAGCCTTATGTAATCCCACCAAAGCTAGGGGCAATGGGTTGTCCGCTATTGCACAGTCGTGAAAGTAACTTATAGCTTAATGCCAGGATGCATTGCCCGGTTATTGCCACGAGGAGGCGTAACTACACTAGTGAGAGATCTTATGAGAATCGCGTATGCGTAGAAAGCTTTGACTCCTAAGACTAACCACAAACAACCACTTGAGTTGACATATGGCAGCATCAACCGCGAAAAAATTGGGTCCACGCTCATAGACCTTGGCAACCCAGAGAAATTTGCCTCTATACGTAAATTAACCAAATCTGGTTCGAATTGTAGAATTTTAATCGAATGAGCAATATCTGACTCCTTTAAGATAACATTGCTTTTGCTTTATTCAATCTGGTGCTTGAGTAAGTGATACGGAAGAACCGTATTGAAACATAGAACTGCATTTTAAATAAATCTAGTCAAATCGTTGGCTATACATTTGATATAGTACTGCTCGTTCGAAAAGTAGATCTCATAACGCTAGACCGAAATGCACATAAGACTTAATTCTTGACGACATATAATATAGGAACATCTCAATATAGCAAATTTTGGAACTGATGACTTGACTTTTTAACTTCTTGGAAAAATTTAAATATGTACTTTGGGTCAACTATATAATATCAAAAACCGATTTAAAGGCAGATATAAAATGCCGCATGCTGCCGATTACAAAGTTTTCTAAACACAGCTCAAACTTCTTCGATCAAAACTTATATCATAACTTATATGCTAATCTAGGGAAACCAAAGCTGGATTCTGACCTCCAACGACTGCAGTATTCTCTCGACATTAGAGATGACAACGTTCAAAAAGTAAAAACACTTACGTTTAAAGGCAAGCCCTTTTTTAATCCACTGCGTTACAAAAAAATAACATTTGACAGTAGAAGAGCAGAATTTACATAAAACTTTGTCTTAAAAATGGTACCCGTAGACAAAAACCTGTTACATTACCATCAACTGTCACAATTGTTTTAAACATACGAACGAATGAGTTATGGCGGGCGGATAGTTTTTATTTCTTAATAAAATGGTTTTCTGGCATTGCACCAATTTAATTTGGTTTGCTAATTATTGAGATTTGGACAAATTTAAATAAATTATTTCTTCTCTCTTATTATCTATGAACAGCAATCGTCTCTACTGTAGCATGTCAGTGCATCCATAAAAAAATTATGTTAATTCTGCATGTAATCGATCGTCACACTATATTAATACTAGAGATTCATAATGAAATTAACGTATATACGATTACTGACATAAATCATCATCGTCATCATTATGATCATGTTTATTTATAATTTATATGCGATAGCAACTAACGACAATTTTTTTCTAGCATTTTATTCCATATGTCTGCATCATCGCACTGTGTCTGGTTTTCGAATATAAGAGAATCCATATATTAAAATTGTTGTATATTTCTATAATGTGTGTCGAGCACTCGATATGCATCACTTGATTTAATAGTTTTTTTTTTTTTGCATAGTGATGCATGGGCGCGTGTCATGCTCAATTTGATTTATTTAAACATTTTAAATTTGTTATATGAGTATTTAAGTAAAATAAAAAAATGTATGGTATATACAACTTTCTGCTCGACAGATTCACTTAATATCTTATCTCAACTGTGCGAACATTTTTTTTTTTATTCAATTGTTCACAATATTTTGTAATGTGTATTTGTGACGTTTCATCCTGGTGGATGGTCAACAATAAAATATTTTCACAAATCTTGTCATTCGATCGTTAGCATTCACGGCTGCGTGAAAATAAATAAAATAAAACTTTCAAACTTTTGGTTGTCATATATACGGTTAATTGGAAAATTATGAATCCTATAAATTGTTGATATTAATTCCGAATCACTAAATAAAAATTTAATTTCCGATTTTAAATTGATTTTGCTTCGAAATAAGAATGGAATAAGATATATAGGTCACACGTTATGCGTATTATCGCCAGAGTACAAATGGAATAGAAAAAAAATGTATTTTCCTTAAATATAAAAGTTAAAACGACAAAGATAAGTTTTTCAAAAGAAAATTTTGTATTGAACAATTTTCGCTTACTATTATTCGTCGTCACTTTCAATTGTTGAAATGGTTTCTATCAAAATTAAGTTAGCAAAAAAAGCGTGGTATTTTTCGTTAGGTAAGTCCAACTCGTAGAATGAATTTCAATCCTTCCACTTTGCCATGACCTTAATTGAAAATAAAACAAGGACTCCGAATTTTTAACTGCTTTTCTGCCTCTGCTTTTACTACCATTTAAGAGTACTAGTTGTTGATGAGGCGCATTCCAGTCCATTTTCTAGCAGATAATAATTATATTAATAATAAACAATTTTTACAGACCATTGCTGGCCTGTACTGAGTCAACAGTCTGACTCCATCGGATTTGATCCCGAGGTTGTTTATCGTATTGTTGTAGACAACCAGAAGAAGACCAGGCGTTCTCTACCACGTGGAACCATCGTTGCCGACAGCAACCTCTAGGCCTGTCAAATGGCGGCTGTCCTCTCAGAGATCGCTGAACTATCTGTTTGTGTGATGTGACCGACCCAGCATACTCGCTGTCATTTTATTTCATGAATAATATCAGGAATTTTCATTAATTTAATACAACTCGGTAAGTTTCGTCGTCGTCGCGTTTGTGGCTCATATAATGAGTGACAACGGGTCTGATCAACACCTTGTACAAATTCAGTTTGCCGGTATTTGCAAGGTATTTTGACTTTAGCAGTTGGTTTATTGATGATGATTATTATTTTTATGTTAACCGAATGGTCACAGTGTGGTAAATAGAATTTCTTATATTGTTCACATTACTGTGTTCAGTATACAGAACTTTATGTATCGTTAACATTTTCCCCGATTGAACGGTTTGTTCAATCTCTATTGTTTCAATTGGTAACAGACTCAAAATTCGAGAGGCAGTCTTAAGATTCAACACTCTTACTAACCCATCGTATCCTGGATGTACCTCAGCGACCCAACCCAGTTTATAGAATTCCGATGCAATTATTACACGCTCATCAGGCAAAGCTTCTATACCAACTGCGACACAGTGAAGTATAGCACAACGAACGCATTGACGACAAATTCACGTACAATTGATAGTAAAACCTGAGGTCCTACATGCAGATGTTTTCTATGTAGATTGTAGATATGTGAATAGTGATTCTGTTATGAAATACCATGGTTGTAGCAGAATGGAATGCTTCGCTGATTCACTGGCATTGACATTACGTTTTTTTTTGCCTTGCTTATAGTTCCTTAGAAAATTCTTCGTATGAATGATATGGATTCAAAAAGCACAGCTCACAGTCCAATAAATGAACAACCCTCATGCCCCTAAAGACAATATCCGCTGGATTGGAATTGGAAATAACATGTATCCACGGATGATATTCGCATAAATTTTGAATAGCACTGGCCCGATTAGCAACAAACATGACCCAATTTGTTAGTGTACTGTGAATCCAATTTAGTGTAATTGTAGAATCAAACCCATAAAACACCCTTTCCATAGTAAAATTTATAAAGAAGGACAGCGCATAATTCTAGGCGAGGTAACGTGAATTTTTGTATTGGAGTCACTCTGGGTTTACTGTAAATAAGACGCACAATGTATAGATATCGTTGTCTTCATAACAATGTGTATAAATAGCCGCACTGTACGCCCTTTTGCTGGCATCCGCAAACCCGTGTAGTTTTATTTGTTTTGGCTTCCCAATGTCAAGATATGTGGCTAATCCCCGTATTGCGACTCGGACCAAAATATTTGTCATTCGGTATGGAGGTGCATAAATAATGCATGATGTCCGCCTTGTAGTAACCATAATTTTTGAAAGAGTAGTTTTCCAAGGACAACTATCGGAAACAAAAAGATGATTAGAACGACGATGCGTGTTACTTCCAAAAGCATAGTACGATTTGTTATAAGTCCATGTGTATAGAAATTTGAACTCTAAATTTGATGAAATTTAGATATTTAAATCTAAATTTTTTTTGATCCTTCTCAGGTTTCCATAGTAATCCCAAAGTCTTGAGGAATTGTCATCGCCATTGAGTACCTCTTCAAATTCTGACTCTAAAATGTTATGCATATTACAGCAGCAATGAAGCACCAGCGGCAATGAGCAGGTCAATTGAAGTCCACTAAATATTTTATATATCGCTTGGCTGACAATCAGTTATTTTAAGATATGTTTGCTGAAAAATAGTTGGAGATTTGACGAAAACTGTTGTTCTGTGATTCACTGGAACTGATGTGGCACCAATACCTGAACCGATATTAGTCGCCATTTTAATCTTAAGCCGAGACTAGTAGCTAGTGCTGTGGTTATGAAATTCAACTGTGACCCTGAATCCAAAAAGGTACAAGCGATAAATGGCGTTTCAAATTTAATATACACAATGACTAGAGCTGAAGCAAGCATAATATTGTAATTAATATCAATACCATCTAAATGAAACATGACTGTTCGTAAGGCACTTGCTGGCCATATGTGAACTTTGTATAGGCATTTAAAACATAATTTCGATTGGTCAACACCTTCTCGTCTCTAGAGAACTGCAAATTTCGAGACGATATGATATACTAAAAAGTCGTCGCAATGCTTTATATGCATCTTCAGATGAGCTTTATTACATGTAAAAATACCTTCAGTGATTCTTTTCGAGTTTTCAAATTGATCGAAAAGCAATTATCGCGCTTCTATATAATTTTCACCAACAAAATCCAAATTTTCTAGAATTGTTTTGGTTGTTCCTGAGAGTAAACTCCGTAGATACTGGAACTCTTTAACGTCAGCTAAATTTGTGCTGTTGTGAACTAAACCATTAAACGAATTCATGTACTTATGCCTATAGGTGCGTGAATGAGAAAGACAGGATATACTGATGCTTGAGGGTCTGGTTTTATCTTCAGCACCTTTAAATCGTCGATTCGCTGTTCGATGTCCGGACCAATAGACTTGTACATTGCCTTTATCTCGTCCCTGAGTGGCACGTCAAACTCCTTGGATTCGATTTTCTCTTCTAACTACGAGTCAACGTTACAAAACTAGTATAACTGTCGGTAAGATCGTTTTCAAGCACTTTCAAATTTGGAGGTGGATGTGACACTTAGAAGCTAGATTGATCAAATGCTCAAAGACAGTTTCATAATGGCGAATCTAGGTGTATCATCCATCCGTAGATTTGTAAGTAGGGGTACACCGCAAGGTAGTGTATTATCTCCCCTTCTTTAGAATTTGGTCATAACTGACCTGTTACTAAACCTAAAAGAGACTGGCTTTAAAGTGGTGGCTATGCAGATGATGTTGCTATTGGCGCTTTAGGTAAATATCCTTGTATCCTCAGAGATGTTATGCAGAATGCTCTTGGCATTCTAACTCAATGGACCAATAGTTGTGGTCTTAGTGTTAACCCACTGAAGTCTGAGTTGGTTATTTTTTCCAGGAAATACAAACTTCCTCGCTTTGACCCTCCAACTCTCAATGGAGTTGTTTTGAACATCGTAGATAAAGTGAAATTCTTGGGTCTCATTTTGGATTGTAAACTAAGCTGGAAGCCTAATATTCTGGAAAAAGTAAAAAAGGCTACGATAGCTCTACTCCTGTTAAATTTCCATTGGAAAAGGATAGGGGCTTAAGCCTCACATTGTGCATTGGCTTTATACCTCTGTAGTTAGACCAGTTCTAATGTATGGGGCTACAGTTTGGTGGCCCGCTTTAAATACAGTGGCGAACTAAAAGTTGCTGATGAAAGTGCAAAGAACTGGTACCTTGTGTATTAGTGGTGCACTTAGAAGCACTCCTACTCAAGCACTGGAGATTCTCTTTCATGTCATCCCTTTGGATATCCTGGCTAAGCAAGTGGCTGCTAGTACAGCCATAAGGCTTAAATCAATTTCTATGTGGTCCTGTAACATTATGGGACACTCATCTATTCTAACGAACAAAGAAATCCCTAAATCTATCGACTACACCATCTCGACATCATACCTCGAAGTTAAATTTATAACTGATATTCCTTCCAGAGGGGACTGGGTGAATGGAACAGTTTTAAAGTCAGGCTTTATTAACTTTTTTACAGATGGCTTGAAAATTGTAGGAAAGGTCGGCGGGGAGATTTTCTGCGAAGAACTAAATGTAAATTTCTCTTTCCGCCTCCCTGATCATTGCAGAATTTTTCAGGCAGAGCTTATAGCAATCAAGGAAGCCATAGACTGGATAATATATCATGTAATATCTGTAAGAGATATTGGCATTTTTACGGATAGTCAGGCTGCTATTAAAGTTTTACGATCAGGCTTTATCACGTCGAAAGTAGTCCGGAGTTGTCTTTCATCTCTTAACGAGATAGCTGAACAGTTCAATATCCATATTATATGGGTGCCGGTGCATTTTAATATTACGGCGAATATGAAAGCCGATGAACTTGCGCGACAAGGTATTACTTGCCTCATCTTACCGTGCAAGGTGGACATTGAAGTACCACTTGCTACATGCAAATTACTCTTTAAAGAAAAAGCTCGTAAAATTACAAACAATAGATGGGCAAATTGCACCTCTTTTGTAATTACTATATGCAGGTTTGACCTAATTTGGACTTAAAAAGGTCTAATCAGCTAATATCTATGCAACGGCATAATATTAGCACGGTTGTGGGTGTCAATACTGGACACTATAGGCTTGGTGTTTTCTTTCATGATTATTGTCGAAGCTGTAACGACGAAGAGGAGGAAACAATACTTCATCTGTTATGCACCTGTCCTGGTCTATCTCAAAACAGACTTAAGTTTTTGGGAGCTCACCTCCTGTGCGATCTAACGGATCTCAGTAAATTGAGCGTTAGAGATATCTACTGCTTCGTGAGAAGCTCAAATTGGTTACAGTTTAGAAGTGCGGAGAAGCAATTTCTGTGGTAAGGCTACGGACCATATGTGTCTATGCCTCGTCCTTTTGTCGGGCGGCCAACTAAAACTAACTATCTAATTAAGATCGTTTAACTGCCACTGACATTGACGAAGGTTGAATGTACTCAATTACTCTTTGTGAAATTTGATCAAATTTTTGATATTGTTAATCAGAATTTTGATACAACCTTTTAGTCGTTGATCACCAGCCATAGGCTAATAAACTAGAACCTTTATTCCTATATAGAGATATTATCATAGAAATACTATATAGAGCATTAAACTCACGATTAAACCGTTATAACCAAACGGGTCAGTATGATCTTATCTCTTTACTTATTTTGTTGTTTTATTATTTCACTATTACAAAATACTGCAATCTATATGATGGTTTATGATTTTATCCGTAAACGTGCAATACTCGTGTCCCTGTTTCGGAATAATGTTTATATGAATATTATATTGTTGACATTGCTGCTTCCCTCCAACTTTCATTCTATGAACTTAGGTTGCAATCGATCTCACAAAATAAAAGCATTTACTTAATTTTATATTGGATTTATTCTAAAAAAGATCTCACTTCTGGCAACAATTTGGAATGGACACAGTGTGGTATACAGAACCTTATGTATCGTATATAGATAGTATTGTTGCAAATATACAACAAAAGAACCGCCAAAATAATGTTAGCAGTATAGCATAGTGGAAACCATTCACTATAGCCTCATGAGGTCAATGCAGTGGAAGGTATTTCACTTAGTTTCTTAAAAGAAGTCACCGGACTGCACCATACCTTCAGACCTAAGTCTGCTGCAATCAGGGACCAAGATTAAAACCCCCCGAGTTCACATCATAGCGGTACTCGACACTTAGAGATATATTTCTCTGAAGTTCACAATGTTCTGCTATAGTGTCAAATGCTATAAACTAAAATTGTTATATCCAGACTTCTGTAGTTAATTGCATTAATTCGAAGCTCTTGATACCCAGAATACCTTAACCGATTAGTGCGGCAAAACGAAGTACCACTCGATTTATATGAAGTGGCTGCGTTATGCTCTATTGAACGGGCAATACTTTACGGGTAGTATTGCAGTAACTCACTGTTCTATGCTGTGTGCCTCATGCCTAAAATTTCGTCTAAATCGCCGACTTATCTAAATTATTCATTAGTTATTCTATTAAAAGGTTTTTTCATTTAGCCTGGCCCGTGAGGTTGCTTTTCGTTTTAGTTGTCAATTTTTGTGTATGTACATATAACTACAAATAAAATTGTACAGATTTGGATTTAAGAAGTTTTAAAACTACACAAACATTAATTTAATACAAACATTAAAAACCAATATGTTAAAATAATAATATTTATGTGATAATATTAAGCTTAGATGTTATAAACAAAATATTTTTAACCAACTGTTCAATTACAAACCACAATTTTAACTGAATTTTAATTTGTACAATTAAAAATTACCAGACAATAAAAAATTTTAATTTTTGATATGATTTATTAATTTTGTAGTCTAGACCGATGTTGTCGTCTTCACAGTTCAACCCAAAAAGAAAAATATTTTAGTTTTTAGAGATGAATTTTACAATTATTTAGTTACAATTATGTTTACTAGAGTATGATTAAGCTAATTACATTCATATTGAGCTATTGATCAACATATAAAGCTTACAACTTGTATATACTATTCGACAAGAGGTGGTAGTAGGATTGATAACATAACAAAATATTAATTTGAGCTTGACAATTAATTATGATGGATAAAGCAAGTTTTCAATTAGTTCTGCCGATGAACCCCAGTTGTATGTTAGGGATAAACCATACGAGAAATGTGATATTCGTATGGGAACTTTACAAAATAAATTTTAGATTACATTTTCTTGTTATTTACCGTCATATTTCTATGTGCAAGTGAGGACTAATTAGATATGCAATTTATCTAGTTATAGCGTAAAATTAATATAACATCACATAATGAAAGTTTTAATACAGAATTTCGAGTTTTTATAGAAGTAGTTCTGTTCTGAATAAAATTAAATATGCGTTTGATACTATTTGCGAAATAAACAAACAGAACATTTAATATGAAACGCTCATTTTATTTTCTTCAGAACAGAACTACTTGTATAATAACTCAAAATTCTGTATTAAAACTTTCATTATATGATGTTATATCATTATTACACTATAACTAGATAAATTGTATGTCTCATTTGTTTACACTTGCAAATAAAAATATGATGGTAAACAACAACAAAATGTAATCTAAAACTTACATTTTTAATTCTCATTTCCTTTATGACTCGATTACATGGCCAGTATTTAATAATAGACATTGGACCAACAGAAAAAACGATTGAACATTTTTGAAAATAAAATTTTTCAATTTTTAATAAAAAGCATTTTGAAATCACTCCCACAAATGTTTTGTTTACATGAATAATATGCTTTATTCTAAAAATGATTAACTTTACTGTTGAATTGCGGCCTAAAAACAAACGAAATTGCACATATTTTTTCACGAAAAAAACATATAATTTTCACGAAAAAAAACTTATTTGATTAGTTTAATGTCCTCAAATTCATTTATAATTTTCACGTTAGGGTAAACATGTATTCCCATACAAAAATATGACATTTCAATATTTATCCCTCACGGTGTCGCATTTTGCGACCAAGTCTGTAACTAAGAAATTACCCTATTGTCAAAGTGTCAAATTGGGTTGTGACGTATTATATACAAAGAAGTAGGGAATATTATACACGTAGACTAATGTCTTTGTTAGACACCAACTGAAGTTTGAAAAGTCAACAATTTAGAATCGTGAATAGTCAGGCACAGCTTGTAATATTAAAACTTGTGCCATCTATGAATCACTGTTCCGAAATAATCAATAATTTAGAAATGTTGGCGATTTAGTCGAAATTTTTGACATGAGGCACACAGCAGTCACTAATTTAGTTTTTTATGATAATTCCAGCAAGCGTACGACTTGATTAATCATTAGTTTTTATGGTTTACAGTTACACAAAGCGTATAAAGTAAATTAAATAAAAAATAAAATAAAAAGTATTAATACTCTTGGAAAAAGTACTCCTAGTCTATCTAAGTCTATATTACACCCATAGACATTATGAAAAATTGTTAAATCGTTTTGCTTACAAATACAAATCAAGGTATACAATGTTTTATTCACATTCATTAGTAATTGGTTAGTTAGTTGGTATTAAACTACAATTCAAAGTTCAAAATAACTTTTTAAAAATTCTAAATTTTAAACAATGTTAATTAGTCGTTTGCATGTTTTCATTTAAAACCGTATAGCTCATGTCGACAGATTATAAATAAATGCTTAAAATGAAAATTAAATTTTGTTTCTATATAATCTTTGACCTAACAATACACTTCTATATAATGAACACGATAAGCTTTCATTTTAAAAAAAGAAAACTTAGTTTTACTCTATATAATATATAGTAATCCGTTAAAACCACATTATTTTAACTCTGTTCTACAAGGGAAAATTACAACAAAAAAAAAACATTTTCCATCGAATGAAAAATATTTATGTTTTTTTTTTTTTTTAAATTCGAAAAGTTCATGTTTTTTTTAACATACTCATAACACAAAAAAAAGTTATATCGATTCGTATTTATGTTTTATAAATGTACGAACAAATTTATGTTTCTTGTAATGTAAATGAGTTTTTCTACATATTAAAACCAAAGAGCAACAAACCACCATATCAGTTTCCATTTTTTATTATTTATTTTGGAAAAACAAAACAAAAAAAAACATTTGAAAAGTAAAAAAAAATTTGTAAGGTTTACAATTTTCATTTATATTTCATTATTACGTTTTCTTTGCTATATACATGTTATTTTCCCGTTTTATACTCCATATATTTTTCTTTTTATCCTAAAATGTTCGTTCAATTTCCATTATACATGGACAACAATACAAAATATATAAAAAAAAACAACAACAAAACACATGGTAAGAAATACGGCATAATGAAAATTTATGAAAGTAAAAATGCGTGTCAAATTGTAATCTAGCTCCTAAGAAACAGTAACGACGTAAAAACATATTCGTGTACGACGTATAGAGGTAGAATTGGAATGGAACAAGTCTATTTATCGTACAATATTATGACAAATAACCGATGTAAAATACTTATGACATACTCGTAATTCGTTAACAAACGTAAGATGAATATCCTTAGTTTAACGTAATATGTACACATATAGATGGTAAATGATGTTTTAAATGCATTAAACTGTGACTCGTAAAATACAACCGAACCAAAAGTGATGTTTTTGAAAGGCTTATCACAAGCGTGAAAATCTAGCAATGTTCCTTTCAAATGGACAGTTTTTACATTTCAAATAAAATACTCATTTGTTCAGGTGAACAAACCCAATGGTTTGTCCCTTAATTGATTTAACCAATTTCCAATTTTAATGTGGTTAATTCACCATGTCAAGTTGCCGCGGTCTTTTTTTCAACGACAAGGTGATTCATCATTTGGCGAAAGTCCTTTTTCTTTTTTAAATCTTTTATGGTTTTTATATCTCCACACCCTAATCAGCATGGGTCATTTTAGTTACATAAAAGCATGCGATGAGTCTTTCGGACTCACATGTAAATTTTTGGTAATAAACTAAAATTCAATCTAAAAGTAATTTTTTATTTATTGATGCAGTTCTTGCAGATAACCGTATTTTATCTACGTATTTAGTGCACACGTTTTTGATGTTACATAACTTGGTTCATTCGTCTAACCTTCGCTTGTTTATATTATTTTAACTTGTTGCTGCTCTGAACATCAGGACGATATAATTTTTGGCATTAATCCCATTGTATGGTAGATAGACGTGATGTACTACGTTTTTGAATATTTGGGCCCACTAATCCCTGTAGTTTTTTTTCTTGTACTAAATCTTGTAAAAATAAATTGCGACATGAACTTGGCTTATTAGCATTTTAATCAGGATAAATGCAACCAAATAATTTTCGATCATAGATGTTACTCCAGGCACATATAAAATATTAAAAAATTGTGGTAATGGCCACTTGTTAGTTTTACTTTTGGCCGTAAATGCATGGCATACTTGGTCTAGAGTGTCTACTTTTCTTCATTGGTCAAATTGTAGTAGCAGTTTACATCCGATTTGCTGCAGTTGTAGAACAGCTCAATTCTCTCGCATGCTCTCGCAAGCTGACAAAAGTCGTTTTTTTTTTTAATCGACATTTGATTCTATCGAATGTTGACGATTCGTTCAATAAATGTGAACGAATACAAAGTTTATTCTTTCGCATGGTACCAACACAAAACAGTTCAACACTATTCAATCTTAGTGCTAATTCGGAACACGTAAACAAGTTGTCAAATCCCACGTTCTTATTGCTGTTGAAATATGGTGTGCAAAGTTCATATACAATATTCGATGCCAAATTTGCTCCTCTTTGAATTCCCTCCTTTCCTAAATAAGGTATTCAATTCAATGGTTAGCTATTGGCACTATCACAAATCCACCAGATTATCATTTAATATTTGTCCGGTTTAGAAGGAATGAACTGTTTTAAATCCTGCCAAGAAACGGTAATAGCTGTTATTAGGTTTTTCCCTAGGAATGTATAAGATTTACCAAATTTGTGTTTACTGTGTCACAATTTTCACGAAATGGGGCAAATTTGTCGCGATTGAAGGAATCATCGTGATTGAGTGATATTGATGATTTATCAGCAAATATCAATGATTAAAAAAAAGAAGCATGAATCTTTTACATGTCATGTTTACTATGAACAAAATACTACCAAACAAAGAATGACAAAATTTCCATGACTCATCGATATTTGAATGATTCAACCTTATTGATTACAATATAATTTATAAGAAACCTTTAGATACCTCGTCCTTTCCTGGAATTCACCTTGGCGATTCTTTAAGAAAATAATGTTTCTGTCTTATCTTCTCCCACATTTTATTTATGGTACGGTAGTTTTGTTTGGATTACTTCAAGAGAATATGAGTATTCTCTAAAGATGTTTCAATGCTTGTACTAGGTTTATTTTTGGTATTAGAAAATTCGATCATATTTCTCCTTGATTGTTGTTTTTGGATGTAGTTTATCTACCATTTTTGAACTTCGCATTTGTCTTTTTATATTTAAACTGTTTAAAACTAAGCAGCTAATTTATTTGTATAGGAAGTTGGTAATTGGTAGGTTTTATTCAGCTAACTTGCGGTTACTCCCACCAAAAAATTTGTATAGATCGTTAAATAAATCCTTTTTCGTTAGGGGGATTTCTCTCTGGAATTCAATTTCACTTCCAATTAAAAGGCTAGGTTCGACAAAATTATTTAAGTCAACATTTTTAGAGTGGCGTGGCTAATTGGCAATACACAGTTTTTTTTTTAAATTTTTTATGTTATTTGTTATTGTTGTTATTTTATTATTATTATAATTATTATTTCATCTCGTGTAGCGCATTTCATTATAAATGAGCTCAAGCTCAAAATGAGCTGTGCTGTATGGGGTAAATTTGTTTTGAAAAAATTTAAGAGGTTTTTATACCTAATGGAAGCAAATTTCGGTTTTGATGTTATTATAATTGCTTCCATATCTGTTTTTCCTCTTAATTCTAAATTCTAAATTCTAAATGTATGTAACATATACATACAAATAAATAAATAAATAAATAGATATAGCACTAGGATCCTCTATCTCGTAAAATAATGCTGTATCATCGCAATACGGATTTTGCCTACTAAAGGCAACCTTGACATGTCGACAGTAAATATAAGGGATAGTAAAGGATGCAAGATGCTTCCTTAAGGAACACCAAAGTCAATATCTACCACATCACTACAAGTACCATCTATCAATAGAAAAAATTTGGCTGTTTCAAAAAGTCTATCATACGGTTAGCAATGACTTTCTCAATAATTTTATTGACTCCTGCCATAATCCTAATCAACTCATTAACAGATGCTATCATTTACTCTTAATATTTTCCCTTTTTTTAGTGCTGAAATGGAAATTCTTGCACCCACCCGATCATTACTCACTCTTACATTTGTATATACTTTAAAATGTGCAGAATATTTCATTTGCATTTTGTAAAATTGTCTCTTAACTGATAGTTCATTCATCAATGCTTTTGTCGTGTCTCGAAAATCACGCTGGTCTTTTTTCTGAATACTGTTCTTGCTTGCAATCTGACTATCATTTCATTCACTAACGCGTTTTATTTTAGAATCTTCGAACAGTTTCACGCACGGTGATCCACTCTTAGTAATAATTGAGAGGTGAATCACCCAGGCCATAGAGTGTGTATTGTGGTGCCGTTTCTATATTTGGACCTTTACCTATAATGACAAAGTTGTCTGCAAACTGCAGAATGACTTGGCCTTCTGAGTTTAACCCATGAATCAAGCTCGTATGTACAGATTGAAGAGAGTACATGAAATTGTACATCCTTGCGGAATTCTAATGCTCATCTCCTAAAATCCCTTCCACCCACAATTAATTTACGTGCATTCATAAAGTCAGCTCCCGTGGTTGGGGACACTCCATGACTCGTAAAATACATCTAAACGAGTTTGTTATCCTTAGCATTCCACGACAGCATCATTGGCTTGTTGTGCGAGGCTTTTTGTCGGAATTTGAAACCACACAAGCATCTCCATTTTTAAACACAGGCACAACCTGTTCAATTTTTGAACATTTAAGGTAAAATTATATTAATATGTAGTAAAAACTACGCCATTACTAAAAATACACGCATCAACAACGCATTGAAATTGTTAACATTCACTATAAAAATGAGTCAGATTTTCATCGAAAAATCATCTTCAGTGATGAGGCCCATCACTGAAGATGATTTTTCGATGAAAATCTGACTCATTTTTATAGTGAATGTTAACAATTTCAATGCGTTGTTGATGCGTGTATTTTTAGTAATGGCGTAGTTTTTACTTGTCAAATGTCAAAAGATGACAGCTTCACAATTGACAGCTGCCCAAATAGCAGACTATTCAAAATGAAACATCTTATTGGGTAACCCTTTATATACATATTTTTGCTTCTCTATGAGATAAATAATATTGGTTGTACATGTTTGTAGATATTCGTAATCGGTTGAAGGGTGGTTCGATTTTGAATGGTGCATTTTGTTAGCGTTGTTTGTCTGGAATTAGGATGGGTTTTCGGATTTAAGACGTTTGGATATCGTGGATATTGGAAACGTTTTGGAGTTTTGGCATATTTTTACGAAAATGCTGATTATTTCTTTTGGCAAGAGTGGTCCATTCGAGATTTTTGGAGGCAAGCTGATTTATCTGTGACTAGACGCAGTAGGGATGATTTGTTGGGTTTGTGGATTGGAATGGCTTTGGTATGTTTCGCGGAAGGAGGGAATGTAAATGTTAAAATGTATAATTATTTTTATATTTTTGTAGATTTTGTATTTTTATATTTTTTATATTTTTATATATTTTATGTTTTTGTGTGTTTATATTTTTTATATTTTTAAATTATTTATATTTTTTTAAATTTTTTATATTTTTTGTATCCTTAAGTTTTTTTTTATGTTTTGTATTTTTTTATATATTTTATAATTTTTATTTTTTTATATTTGTTATATTTTAATACTTTTAATATTTTTATATTTTCTATATTTATTATATTTTTATATTTTTTATATTTTTATATTTTTTATATTTTTAAATTTATTATATTTTTATTTTAATATTTTTTATTTGTTATATTTGTTATATTTTTTATATTTTTATAATTTAATTGTAAATTTCACTCGAAAACTAATTCAATTTATTACAGCCTACGGCTTGCAGAAATTAGCCCATTAATAGATATTTTTTCAGAGAAACACTGCAAGATTACAGAAAAATGGTTGCAGATTGGAGTTCCTGATAAGATATGACAAAATGCAGCGCAATTCATTATAATTATGATTTTATTGTGGTAACTAACAGTAGTTTGAATATTGGCTACCGTGAAACCGGACCAATTCTGTCATTACTGGTTTACCCTTCCTTTCCCTTCGCCACCAAAAAATACAAAAATACATCGCTTAGGTTGCTGCAACCGGGTCAAGTTTATTATAACTAATATTCCATCCACTCCTTTGGTTTTGTAACATATGTAACACGGGTGTACGGTGGTGCCCGGCATTCCGGGAATTCCTGGTTCGTCCTTGGCCGTACACTCTAATTAATCAATCAAATTTAAGGTAAAATTATATTTATGATGTTGCTCAAAAACTCTGAAAAGAACCAAATATGGGTTTTGGTACGGATATTATCTAGCCCACCACGTTTGCCATTATCCAATAAACTAATTAAATTAAAATCTCAGCTGAGATTATGGAAGAAAGTAAAACGGAATTAGGGTTATGTATGAAATTTATTAATATTTCTATATTAATAAATTTCACTGTTAAGTGATTCACATATTGTTCTACCGATATTGACAAAATAGGCATTAAATAAATTAACAATATCAGTAGTTTTACTATAATCTTTATTTTGCCATTTGATAGAACGAATGATTTTGAAGTGGTTCTATTAAACAACCGATTAGTATTAGTCTATAATACCTTTAGATAGTTAGCCTTTTGACATGTAAAATTAATATCGCCCTTCTTCAAACAATTCTATACACTTTGATGTAAGTCTAGATCCCTAATTGGTGTTTTTCGCAATAAAGTCACCTCGAATTAAAAAACACGTCCTACAGCGATTTAAAAAATTAATGATGACCTTAATCGACTAAACTAACTAAACTAAATTATATCGAGTTAGTTCATGCTAACTTGGATAGATGGAACTACTACAAAAGCCACTTACTGTGCCTTAATTTGAAACTAAACTAAACCAAAAAGTATTATAGTGTATTTATACTTTTTACTTTTCAGCTACCACCTATATTGCAAAAGCGGAGGCTTGAACAATTTGAGAAGTTTAATTTAAAAAGTCGATTAAGGTATACAAAATTAATGTAGTCCTGCTTTATATTGCAGATTCGGATTCTCCGGCTAAAATTAAGTAAGGAGGTTAGTTAATTTTGGCTAAAATCGCCTAACCGCGAGTGGCTGCTTCCATAGGGAGTTTTTCTAGTTTAGTAAATATTTCAAAAAGTACAGCACTCATGAGAAAACTGTTAAGTTTGAAAAATGTTGTATTAAAAAAGTAAATAAAAAATAAAATAAATAAAAAAAAATTTTTTAAATAAAAATTCTGCTACTTCCGGTTAGCCGATTTCCGCCAAAGTTACCTTTCCTAAGTTCTTAGTTTTAGTCGGAAAATCCGAATCTGCAATAAAAAAATAGGGGTTCCTATTTTAATTTCAAAGTTACCCCCCGCCCCACCTACAAGTAGGAAAAGGGTATTAATTTTAGCACTAATGTACTTCCCCCTCGGAATGATTAAATTTGGATATTGGACATTTTTTTCGAAGAGTGCTTATTTTTCGAGATGTTTGAAAGTATCAGCTTAAAAAAAAAACACCCGGTATATATAGTAAAAATAAGAAATAAATCGAGTGTAGGCCTGAGTGGCGGTTGGACTGTTTTTTAAATGAGGTCCGTTCTGTGCAATGAATTCAAAATCAACCCATTGCTACTGGTTGAAGTATAATAATGAATATTTCCGCCCTTATTCTAGATGCTCAACTCTAAGCAAATGTATTCTCCTTAACATAATTTTTTTAAATTTTCATAAGCTATATTTATTAGTTCTCTGCATTGTTGAGCTTCTTAACATTCTAGACGTTTTGGCTTTTTAAAATAATTTTTAAACTAGTCGAAGATTGGAAATATTTTCTATTTCTTCGTCAACGAGTTCCATTTAAATTTGCAATAAATATTAAAAGAATTTTGTACTTTCTCAGATTTTTTTTTTTTTTATATATTTTTCCCTACAATCTTTTCTGGGCCGAAGCTCTCCCAACTCTTTCGCAGTTAATTTTTAACGTCCTACCTTATGCCGTCAGCAGCAAGAGTACATGTTCGTAGGACGCACGAATACATGTTCGATTTTAAATCCATCTGCACATTTCATTGCTCCAGCCAGCCTGCACTGACATGGACGATGGTTCGGCCCATAAATTCTGCTCTCCAATAGGGGGTCATAGTTGGGTTCATCGCCATCACTGATCGTAATCAGGTGATGAAAAATCCTTTTTGCAACACTCCCCTGTTGGGATTCGAACCCGGTACCTCCCGTCCCAAAAACCGTAGCTTTAACCACTGCGCTATTTGCTCGGTTGCTTTGCGTTTTTATCTGTCTAATTCTCTAACTTCTAAATAGTATTAAGTAGTATGTTTTGACTATTAGGGGTACTGTCCCAAGCTACTTGCTTTTTTATTATTGTTAAGTTGTCTTATGTGACCTTCAGTTGTGCCGAGTTCTTATTTGGCACTTGACGGTTGACGTATTTTTAGTTTTAACAAATAAGAAATTAGAGAATTTATTTTATAAAACCATCAATTTTTATAATTTTCTCATTCTAGTACACCAGCCTATGATCATGCACCAAATCCAGATAAGCAATGGATATTACGGGTAACAAATCAAATGGAACCAGTTCACAAGCGGTTTACAGATCTATTAATGACAAAACGATTACAAACACTACAAAGTGTTGATGTGGCCGTCGAACGTATATACCAAGAATTAAAAGCTTTAGGCGAACTAGATAATACTTACATATTTTATACATCCGATCATGGTTACCATTTGGGCCAATTCGGTTTGATCAAAGGAAAAAGTTTTCCATTCGAATTTGATGTTCGCGTACCATTTTTAATGCGTGGCCCTGGCATTGAACCAGCCACGGTTGTCGATGAAATTGTACTTAATGTTGATTTGGCTCCAACATTTTTGGCGATTGCCGGAGTACCAACACCATCGCATATGGATGGGAAATCATTTTTACCGTTGTTAAATCGTAATCGAAATATAAAAGATAAGTGGCCCGATACATTTTTAATCGAAAGTTCGGGACGACGAGAAACGGCCGAACAGTTGGCCGAAATGAAAGCTAAAGCATCGGCGAAAAAATATAGTTCAATGCTAAATCAATTAAATTTAACGGGGGAGCTAGAAAATTTTGCTAATTTTAGTGTTATTAATGGCACACTAGTCGAGAAAGATGGTAGTAATATAGATTTTGGTTCACACGAACATGACGACGAAGACGAGGAAGAAGATTTAGATGATGATATGTTCAAAAGTAATACATATTCGCCGTACGATAGCGATAATTTACATCACAGTGGAGAAAATCCATCCTATTATAATAGCGAAAATCGTAAGAATTTGATGTCATTTAATCTTCGAGAATTACTAATCAATTCTTCTATTTTAGTTCAACTCGACCAACTCGACAATAATTTACCGATTATGTCACCCAATTCACAAATGAATCACATGTCGAAAATGGAACGTCTTAATTATGAATGCTCGGACCCTTTGCTCCTGAAAAATTGTATTTCCGGTCAAAAATGGCGATGTGTTAACGAGAATGGACAATGGCGAAAGCATAAATGTAAATTCCATATTCAGTTGCAGCATGTTTTGGCGGAAAAATATCCAAAGTCTGCAATCAATAAGAATAATAATAAAAGAAATTGTGCATGCCTGATGCCGGACGGTTTAGTTTACACTAAAATGAAAACCGAAGGAAATGTTGCATCGTTTAATGGTCGAAATGGTAATCGACGATTATATCGACATAAACGATCGGCGGACGATGATAATGTAGTGGAAAGTTATCAGTTAACGAGCTTAATAAATATCCTTGATCAAATCGATCGGCTCAACGATCGAATTTTTAACGAAAATAATAACGATAGGCGAAAGCGTGAAAGTGTTGATCACATCACTTCGATAATTCAAGAAATTCAAAATCAACTAGAAAAATTGGAAGATGAGTTTATCGAACAAGAAATATCCAATGAGCGGGATAATGCATCTTCGAGTATACCATTCAATGATAAATTTGGTGCGAAATGTTTTATCGAAACAACCGGACGAGTTAATTGCTCTGATATTATATACGAGGATGAGCGAAGCTGGAAACGAAGTCGAATCCAAATCGATTTACTTATCAAAGTGTTGAAGAATAAAATTAATGAGTTGAAAGATATACGAAAACATTTAAAAGAAAATCGTCCGCTTAATTTACGCGGACAAGAAGATATCGGTTTAATCGATTCTGAGGAGATAAACGAAGAGAATTCAATACTGTTATCGATTACCGATCCAACAACCGAGTCTCCAGGTACTGTGGCTACTTATTCGTCAACTAATAGAGCAGCAACGACCGAGGCCGTTTTAGTGGTTGAAAAACCTAAAGGAAAACGTCGAAAAAATCATCACGAAGCCAAAAAGAAACATAATCGAACTTCTCCTCGTCCTATCGACCATTTACTGGTGATAAACGAAGAAAATTCGGAACCACTATTTACGTCGTCAACTTTAGGGTCAACACCAACCACATCAACAGAAACCACCGATAAATCGCATACTCTAAGCAGTGTCGCACCACATCGTCATCATCATAAAAAGAATCATCGTAAAACGAACAAGAGTACATCAACCACCACGTCCTATATATCTATCTCGAAAAATGATGCGTATCCAACCCTTTCATCGAATATCGATAGTTATGATAAAATATATTCACTCACGTCGAACAACACTACTACCTCTAAACATCGTAAATCAAAAAAAACTACCACCACTCGAACAACAACAACCAGATCGACGGTAGTTCCAACCACAGCTGAATCAACAACTCCTTTATCAACATCGACCATTGGATTTGATCCATACAGTGAAGCAGCAAGTTCAACGCCAAAAATGAACGATGACGATTTAGTCAATAATACGGACATTGAAATAAATTTTGTTGAAAATGATCCAATAATGTCGACCACAGAAAATTCGTTTTCATCTAGTCCATTGACCCCAATTTTGGTCAATGACCCAAATTTGGTTACAGAACCAAATAATGATTTTTCTGAAAGCAAAGTCGAACCTCAAACCAATGGTAAAAAGTCGCCCATCTGTTTTTGTGCACCCGAAGCTCAACCGTAAGTATATAGATTTGGTTTGAGTATTAAATATTTGTTTTTTTAGTAGCGACATCTAGCTAAAATAATTTTTATAAATTTGGCATTTGTTAGGTTTTCGTTTTCTTTATTCGTAGTATCGTGATAGAATTTTGAACTTACTGTTATTTTCCGTTTCAGAGAATCCGAAGAAAAGGACATTGCGCGTGAAACACGGCGCAAATTAAAAGAAGAGCGGCAACGTAAAAAAGAACGTAAACGAAATAAAAAAGCTAAAATGGAGAAAGAATGTCTATCGGAGAAAATGAACTGTTTCAGTCATGACAGTAGCCATTGGCGGACAGCACCATTTTGGCACGATGATCCATTCTGTTTTTGTATGAACGCTAATAATAATACGTACTCGTGTTTGCGCACAATAAACTCTACACATAATTTCCTATACTGTGAATTTACAACGGGTCTAGTCACTTTCTATAATCTACGTATCGATCCATTCGAACAATTAAATCGTGCTTCGTCGCTGACCGAACGGGAAAAAATTGTACTACACAAAACGCTGGAACACCTAAAAGGTTGTCGTGGCAAAAGTTGTACACTCCTCCGACATTCGAATACGAATAATAATGTTGGATTAAATCAACCCGATAATAATTTACCGTTGCATCATAATCATCACGGTAGTAATAATAACCATCATAATCATCATAAAGGGAATAAACGGAAATTTAACAGTGGCATTACGAATATTGGTAAGTTATCCTTTCGATGATGTTGTGAGTTTTCTCTAATATGTTTCGACTTTTCTTCGTATATTATATGTTTGTCTCTAAAGGAACTGGATTGCTACATCAATTTAGTGATTTGGACGGAACTTCTGTAAAACGTCAAAGAAACAAAATTGCCAATAAGTGAGAAAAATTTATGAGTTTTAGATTGTTTTTGTTGTGGGCATGTTTTAAGATTTTTTAATATTTTGCTTTAACTGTGTGTCACCCTTTGTTTTTTTTTTAATATAATTTTGGTGTTTGTGTATGTGTGTGTGTGTGAAGGAATTCTAAATCTAATTACATCATTAATACATTTTGAAATCAGTTTCTTATAAAATCAGCCATTGCTGAAAATTACCACATCGATAATCTGGTTCCGATTTCGAGCTTGTTCTTCATATTTTTCTTGTCAACGCGACGAAATCAAGTCATTCTCTATCTTGAAGTGCCATCGTTGGAATCACACAAAACGTGATTTGGAGCAAAGCCCTTTCTTAATGACAGGGCATAAATCGGCCACTTTCCATTCATCGGGCAGAGCTTCGCTTTGCAATACTAATTGAATAAGGCCGAAAAAATAATTCCACAAAGAATCCCCTTCGAATATCAAGAGCTTGGAATTAATGCGAGTAACCCCAGGAGAATACTTTGCTTAGTCTTTGCATGCCCAGTGTTAATTTAGAAGTAAGATTGGTTGCTTATGCATATCTCCGAAGTTTGTACTTATAACTTTAAAAATCTCAAAAATTGTTATTATAAAAAAACGTGTTTTCAAAGCACTTGTATTTGACGGAAAAACAATATTCGCTTCCATAATTCTTAGTGAGCTTAATTAACAAATTAAATCTAAAGGCACAAAAAATCTATTACTTTTTGTGTTTATTTGAATCTGTCAGCGAATCAGTGTGTTTACACTTGGTCTCATGATACTGGATTCATTCTTTTCCCCTTTACCTTCAAAATCGGCTTCGACGAAACTGGTTTTGTTGGTAAAAAGAAAAGGAATGAAGAATGAGTCCGGTACCATGAGACCAAGTGTAAATTGGGTGAATGACATTTTTAATAAATTTGGAAAATAATTTGTGTAAAATGACGTTAGTAGAAAAGATCGTTAAAAGACCTACACATTTTTATTATTGAATTTTTTCCCCTTCATTCAGATGGCCAGTTTCATTATAATTTTCAAATGTTTTAAGCCTATTCTCTGCAGGATTTTCCCATTTGTTTAAATGAAAATTTTCAAAGTTTTCTAAAGGTGCATTTATTTTGAGCTGCTAGAACAATTATTCAATTCAGAATACAGATTTATCGCAAATCCTTTACTCGAACAACTGTATCCGGTGGCTCTTGTACGAGTGGATTATTTAATTGTTTGAATCTGTGGCAACTCGATATTTACAATAATAATGCACGCGACTGTAATGCATGCGTTTCATTATTATTACTCTCGACTTTAAGATTTGTGACAGTAGGCAAAAATAGACAAGTCGAGTGCGCGTCTTCATAGATAGTAGTTATAGTTTCGAGATATATGTAATAAATTTAAATAGAATAAATGAATTTATAATAAAATCGTGTTAATCGTCATTAAGCAAATTAATATCCGCACAAAGATATTACGCTATAAATCGTTTGCTTCAAATTTTATTGAACCCGGTCGGCTTCAGCGTACTTTCTCTGACGGCGATTTTTTATGTGATTTCCAAATCTTTTACAGTAATCACAAATATTATGATGGCTTGAAAAAGAAGATTAGATTTGATGAAAATCACTATTGGAAATATATTTCGATTTGAATCTTGAATTATACGATTAAAGTTTTAAGGGTTACGAAACAAAATGGCCATTTTTTTTTTGTATATAACATTTTGGACGAAAGGATTTTAAAGATATGCTGGAATTTGCATGAATTATTTTGCCTTGGCTATCTCATCTTTTAGTTCAGTAAACCTGCAATCTTTTATTATTACTTGCAGTGAACTTTTAAGACCATTTTGAAACGATTTTAAAACTGTTGCTGCATTGAGTCTCTTTTCTATAGACAAAAATTTTAACGTCTTACGTTTTTGATCCTGAATCGATTAGTATTCTTGCAATCATTTGTTTGCTGTTTGTTTGAATGTGAATCAAAGCTGTATACACCAATCTTTCCATTTCCATAATTTAACATCACTCGCTCCATCGTTAGTATCATTGAAGTGTTTTCTCTAAGTTCCTTAAAAAGAGTTTTCCTTAAAGAGGCTGGTGCGAAACATGCGCAGGGCATTTCTTTTTCTTGCAAACGTTCATACTCTTATTTTCTCATCCCAAATAATTCCTTTTCGCAAGCAAATCGACTTTTTTATTGAATGTATCCTCATAAATAATCTCTACTGACACGCAGCCAACTGCAAACAGCCAGATTGTTGAAAATTTTATTTTATATACCCCTAACACAAACTTAAGTTAATCGCCTCCAATATCACTCTATCACATGCATTTTTAATTCTCATTAATTTCATATTCTATGCGATTCAAGAAATTTCATCAATTCTGAAAACAGTGAAGGTTTGAACTTTATGGCCTGATCGGTTGTAGTTTCGAGTGGTACACCAAATATTGAAAACCATTTGATGGAGGCAATGGGTCTACTAATGCAATATGTATATGTTCGAATCTACTATTGATACCAACTTAATTTCAATTTTCCTTCAAAGACGGCCGGAAGTTCTTCTTTGAATTTTGTTCTTTGTTTATATTTGACAGCTACAATCGGTATTTCGGTATTATAAAAATCGTAAAATATCCCAAGATTTCGGCATTCTAGCAAACTACTAACACATTTTTTTTTCAGCTGTAGTTTCTTGGCCAAATGCTTCCTTAATCCCCGGTCAGTTATTTTTAATTGTCATCAGAACTAATATATTGTACGATTTTGTTAAAACACCATACACACACACGCGCTCATCGGTTCAGGATAATATACAGTTAACTTACTAGTAACATATTTGCACATTCCACTTACCAAGCATGCATTTTTAGATTGGGTTTTTTAGTTACACGAAATTTTTTTTTCATTTACATAAATCTAAACCATTTTTAATTTGGTTATTCCACATTATTTTCTCTAAAATGATTTTCTATTTTCATTATTTAACTCCATTACATTTATGCACTTTCCTATTTCATAAATAATTATTTAAATAAATAAATTAAATAAAAATTCTGCTCATTAAAAATAGGAAACGTAAATCAAACGCAACAAACAATAATGGAAATTATGGAAACTACGGTGGAAATTTCAACGGTGGCACCAATAACTACGGCGGTGGTGGTGGCGGAGGAGGAGGAGCAGGCGGTGGAGGTGGAGGAGCAGATAAGCTAAAACGTAATCATTCATCACGTGTACCAATATGGGCCACCCAAGATTTATATGATTGAGTGCTCAAATAAATAATTTATAAAATAAAAATAATAAATTAATTTTAAAATAAATTAGTAAACAATTAAGAGTAAGCAACTATTAAGTATTCTACTGTTGTTAATAAAAATTTATAATAATTTGCATTTTATAAGTTATCTCTATTTATTTTGGCGATAACTATATATGTTTATATATATATATATATATATATATATATATATATATATATATATATATATATATATATATATATATATATATATATATATATATTTTAGTAAATAATTAAAACCATAGTACTACTAAATTCGTACTAATAATTAGTTTTAAAAAAATTGATAAGTGAAAAATATGTTATGCTATAATAATGATGATAATTATGATGAAACAAAACCAAAATTCCGTTAAATTATTTTTTATTTAATTTTTTTTTTTTTTTTGTTTAAATGATACTTGCCTATGTAATATAATAATATAACTAAATAATTAATTAATGTCTAACTATAATTATTATTTAAGACTGGTTTTCCTTTTCGTATAAAAATAAAATATTAACCATTATTGAATAAAAATTATAAATATATTTTTTATTTATGTATTAATTAAATTAAGGCTTATATAAGTTAATAATATAAGCATGTCTCTAGAATGTGATTTATAACCTCAAAATATTAATTTATAAAAATCAGATCTGAACAGAAAACAGTTTAAGCCGCATATAAATATTGCCACCTACTTGGCAACATTAAGTTATTGTTAATTAATTTACTGCCAGTGAAATAATTTTAATTATAATTAATTTATACAATTTTTAAATTGTTAACATAAACGAAAGCTTTTTATTTTATACTTTAAATTTTGGTTTATAATCGCAATAATATTAAAAAATAAAAAATAAAAAATTAATTATGTAAATAGAAAATAATTGATGGATTAACTATAATAACATAAATAAATTGATGATGAATAACTTTGATGTGTTTTTAATTTTATTTGTTTTCAATTAAGGATGAAGTTTTGGTGAGTAATTTTATTTGTCATCTTGATTCATTTTTCCCTTTTCCCATGGTAGTTCAAACGGTGGTCCAACACATATCCACAAAATATTAGCTAAGAAATTGACCAAAATCTGATTAAGGTATCATTCATCACAATCGTGCCACTTTTAGGTGTTTTATTGAATTTTTCTCGATTTTCGTAAATTCGTAAAGGCTAACCCCTTTGCTAAATCTATAAATATTTTATAGCAGTATTTACCCTGATGACTAGAGCTTTTGATTAAGGTATCATTCATCACAATCGGGCCACTTTTAGGTGTTTTATTGACTTTTCTCGATTTTCGTAAATTCGTAAAGGCTAACCCCTTTGCTAATTTTTTTGAGAAATAATTTTTGGTGGAAATGTATAAATATTTTATAGCAGTATTTATACTGATGACTAGAGCTTTTGATTAAGGTATCATTCATCACAATCGAGCCACTTTTAGGTGTTTTATTGAATTTTTCTCGATTTTCGTAAATTCGTAAAGGCTAACCCCTTTTCTAATTTTTTTTAAAAATAATTTTTGGTGGAAATGTATAAATATTTTATAGCAGTATTTATCCTGATGACTAGAGCTTTTGATTAAGGTATCATTCATCACAATCGAGCCACTTTTACGTGTTTTATTGAATTTTTCTCGATTTTCGTAAATTCGTAAAGGCTAACCCACTTTGCTAATTTTTTTGAGAAATAATTTTTGATGAAAATCTATTAATATTTTATAGCAGTATTTACCCTGATGACTAGAGCTATTGATTAAAGTATCATTCATCACAATCGAGCCACTTTTAGGTGTTTTATTGACTTTTCTCGATTTTCTTAAATTCGCCAAGGCTAACCCCTTTGCTAATTTTTTTGAGAAATAATTTTTGATGAAAATCTATAAATATTTTATAGCAGTATTTACCCTGATGACTAGAGCTTTTGCTTAAGGTATCATTCATCACAATCGGGCCACTTTTAGGTGTTTTATTGACTTTATCTCGATTTTCGTAAAGGCTAACCCCTTTGCTAATTTTTTTAAAAAATAATTTTTGGAGGAAATGTATAAATATATTAGCAGTATTTATCCTGATGACTAGAGCTATTGATTAAGGTATCATTCATCACAATCGGGCCACTTTTAGGTGTTTTATTGACTTTTCTTGATTTTCGTAAATTCGTAAAGGCTAACCCCTTTGCTAATTTTTTTGAGAAATAATTTTTGGTGGAAATGTATAAATATTTTATAGCAGTATTTATCCTGATGACTAGAGCTTTTGATTAAGGTATCATTCATCACAATCGAGCCACTTTTAGGTGTTTTATTGACTTTATCTCGATTTTCGTAAAGGCTAACCCCTTTGCTAATTTTTTTAAAAAATAATTTTTGGAGGAAATGTATAAATATATTAGCAATATTTATCCTGATGACTAGAGCTTTTGATTAAGGTATCATTCATCACAATCGGGCCACTTTTAGGTGTTTTATTGACTTTTCTCGATTTTCGTAAATTCGTAAAGGCTAACCCCTTTGCTAATTTTTTTGAGAAATAATTTTTGGTGGAAATGTATCTATATTTTATAGCAGTATTTACCCTGATGACTAGAGCTTTTGATTAAGGTAACATTCATCACAATCGGGCCACTTTTAGGTGTTTTATTGACTTTTTCTCGATTTTCGAAAATTCGTAAAGGCTAACCCCTTTGCTATTTTTTTTGAGAAATAATTGATGGTGGAAATGTATCTATATTTTATAGCAGTATTTACCCTGATGACTAGAGCTTTTGATTAAGGTATCATTCAGCACAATCGGGCCACTTTTAGGCGTTTTATTTACTTTTCTCGATTTTCGTAAAGGCTAACCCCTTTGCTAATTTTTTTGAAAAATAATTTTTGGTGGAAATGTATCTATATTTTATAGCAGTATTTACCCTGATAACTAGAGCTTTTGATTAAGGTATCATTCAGCACAATCGGGCCACTTTTAGGTGTTTTATTGACTTTTCTCGATTTTCGTAAAGGCTAACCCCTTTGCTAATTTTTTTAAAAAAAATATTTTTTGGAGGAAATGTATAAATATATTAGCAATATTTATCCTGATGACTAGAGCTTTTGATTAAGGTATCATTCATCACAATCGGGCCACTTTTAGGTGTTTTATTGACTTTTCTCGATTTTCGTAAATTCGTAAAGGCTAACCCCTTTGCTAATTTTTTTGAGAAATAATTTTTGGTGGGAATGTATCTATATTTTATAGCAGTATTTACCCTGATGACTAGAGCTTTTGATTAAGGTAACATTCATCACAATCGGGCCACTTTTAGGTGTTTTATTGACTTTTTCTCGATTTTCGAAAATTCGTAAAGGCTAACCCCTTTGCTATTTTTTTTGAGAAATAATTGATGGTGGAAATGTATCTATATTTTATAGCAGTATTTACCCTGATGACTAGAGCTTTTGATTAAGGTATCATTCAGCACAATCGGGCCACTTTTAGGCGTTTTATTTACTTTTCTCGATTTTCGTAAAGGCTAACCCCTTTGCTAATTTTTTTGAAAAATAATTTTTGGTGGAAATGTATCTATATTTTATAGCAGTATTTACCCTGATAACTAGAGCTTTTGATTAAGGTATCATTCATCACAATCGGGCCACTTTTAGGTGTTTTATTGAATTTTTCTCGACTTTCGTAAATTCGTAAAGGCTAACCCGTTTGCTAATTTTTTTGAGAAATAATTTTTGATGGAAATGTATAAATATTTCATAGCAGTATTTATCCTGATCACTAGAGCTTTTGATTAAGGTATCATTCATCACAATCGGGCCACTTTTAGGCGTTTTATTGACTTTTCTCGATTTTCGTAAATTCGTAAAGGCTAACCCCTTTGCTAATTTTTTTGAGAAATAATTTTTGGTGGAAATGTATCTATATTTTATAGCAGTATTTACCCTGATGACTAGAGCTTTTGATTAAGGTAACATTCATCACAATCGGGCCACTTTTAGGTGTTTTATTGACTTTTTCTCGATTTTCGAAAATTCGTAAAGGCTAACCCCTTTGCTATTTTTTTTGAGAAATAATTGATGGTGGAAATGTATCTATATTTTATAGCAGTATTTACCCTGATGACTAGAGCTTTTGATTAAGGTATCATTCAGCACAATCGGGCCACTTTTAGGCGTTTTATTTACTTTTCTCGATTTTCGTAAAGGCTAACCCCTTTGCTAATTTTTTTGAATAATAATTTTTGGTGGAAATGTATCTATATTTTATAGCAGTATTTACCCTGATAACTAGAGCTTTTGATTAAGGTATCATTCAGCACAATCGGGCCACTTTTAGGCGTTTTATTGACTTTTCTCGATTTTCGTAAAGGCTAACCCCTTTGCTAATTTTTTTAAAAAATAATTTTTGGAGGAAATGTATAAATATATTAGCAATATTTATCCTGATGACTAGAGCTTTTGATTAAGGTATCATTCATCACAATCGGGCCACTTTTAGGTGTTTTATTGACTTTTCTTGATTTTCGTAAATTCGTAAAGGCTAACCCCTTTGCTAATTTTTTTGAGAAATAATTTTTGGTGGAAATGTATAAATATTTTATAGCAGTATTTATCCTGATGACTAGAGCTTTTGATTAAGGTATCATTCATCACAATCGAGCCACTTTTAGGTGTTTTATTGACTTTATCTCGATTTTCGTAAAGGCTAACCCCTTTGCTAATTTTTTTAAAAAATAATTTTTGGAGGAAATGTATAAATATATTAGCAATATTTATCCTGATGACTAGAGCTTTTGATTAAGGTATCATTCATCACAATCGGGCCACTTTTAGGTGTTTTATTGACTTTTCTCGATTTTCGTAAATTCGTAAAGGCTAACCCCTTTGCTAATTTTTTTGAGAAATAATTTTTGGTGGAAATGTATCTATATTTTATAGCAGTATTTACCCTGATGACTAGAGCTTTTGATTAAGGTAACATTCATCACAATCGGGCCACTTTTAGGTGTTTTATTGACTTTTTCTCGATTTTCGAAAATTCGTAAAGGCTAACCCCTTTGCTATTTTTTTTGAGAAATAATTGATGGTGGAAATGTATCTATATTTTATAGCAGTATTTACCCTGATGACTAGAGCTTTTGATTAAGGTATCATTCAGCACAATCGGGCCACTTTTAGGCGTTTTATTTACTTTTCTCGATTTTCGTAAAGGCTAACCCCTTTGCTAATTTTTTTGAAAAATAATTTTTGGTGGAAATGTATCTATATTTTATAGCAGTATTTACCCTGATAACTAGAGCTTTTGATTAAGGTATCATTCAGCACAATCGGGCCACTTTTAGGTGTTTTATTGACTTTTCTCGATTTTCGTAAAGGCTAACCCCTTTGCTAATTTTTTTAAAAAATAATTTTTGGAGGAAATGTATAAATATATTAGCAATATTTATCCTGATGACTAGAGCTTTTGATTAAGGTATCATTCATCACAATCGGGCCACTTTTAGGTGTTTTATTGACTTTTCTCGATTTTCGTAAATTCGTAAAGGCTAACCCCTTTGCTAATTTTTTTGAGAAATAATTTTTGGTGGAAATGTATCTATATTTTATAGCAGTATTTACCCTGATGACTAGAGCTTTTGATTAAGGTAACATTCATCACAATCGGGCCACTTTTAGGTGTTTTATTGACTTTTTCTCGATTTTCGAAAATTCGTAAAGGCTAACCCCTTTGCTATTTTTTTTGAGAAATAATTGATGGTGGAAATGTATCTATATTTTATAGCAGTATTTACCCTGATGACTAGAGCTTTTGATTAAGGTATCATTCAGCACAATCGGGCCACTTTTAGGCGTTTTATTTACTTTTCTCGATTTTCGTAAAGGCTAACCCCTTTGCTAATTTTTTTGAAAAATAATTTTTGGTGGAAATGTATCTATATTTTATAGCAGTATTTACCCTGATAACTAGAGCTTTTGATTAAGGTATCATTCATCACAATCGGGCCACTTTTAGGTGTTTTATTGAATTTTTCTCGACTTTCGTAAATTCGTAAAGGCTAACCCGTTTGCTAATTTTTTTGAGAAATAATTTTTGATGGAAATGTATAAATATTTCATAGCAGTATTTATCCTGATCACTAGAGCTTTTGATTAAGGTATCATTCATCACAATCGGGCCACTTTTAGGTGTTTTATTGACTTTTCTCGATTTTCGTAAATTCGTAAAGGCTAACCCCTTTGCTAATTTTTTTGAGAAATAATTTTTGGTGGAAATGTATCTATATTTTATAGCAGTATTTACCCTGATGACTAGAGCTTTTGATTAAGGTAACATTCATCACAATCGGGCCACTTTTAGGTGTTTTATTGACTTTTTCTCGATTTTCGAAAATTCGTAAAGGCTAACCCCTTTGCTATTTTTTTTGAGAAATAATTGATGGTGGAAATGTATCTATATTTTATAGCAGTATTTACCCTGATGACTAGAGCTTTTGATTAAGGTATCATTCAGCACAATCGGGCCACTTTTAGGCGTTTTATTTACTTTTCTCGATTTTCGTAAAGGCTAACCCCTTTGCTAATTTTTTTGAAAAATAATTTTTGGTGGAAATGTATCTATATTTTATAGCAGTATTTACCCTGATAACTAGAGCTTTTGATTAAGGTATCATTCAGCACAATCGGGCCACTTTTAGGCGTTTTATTGACTTTTCTCGATTTTCGTAAAGGCTAACCCCTTTGCTAATTTTTTTAAAAAATAATTTTTGGAGGAAATGTATAAATATATTAGCAATATTTATCCTGATGACTAGAGCTTTTGATTAAGGTATCATTCATCACAATCGGGCCACTTTTAGGTGTTTTATTGACTTTTCTCGATTTTCGTAAATTCGTAAAGGCTAACACCTTTGCTAATTTTTTTGAGAAATAATTTTTGGTGGAAATGTATCTATATTTTATAGCAGTATTTACCCTGAGGACTAGAGCTTTTGATTAAGGTAACATTCATCACAATCGGGCCACTTTTAGGTGTTTTATTGACTTTTTCTCGATTTTCGAAAATTCGTAAAGGCTAACCCCTTTGCTATTTTTTTTGAGAAATAATTGATGGTGGAAATGTATCTATATTTTATAGCAGTATTTACCCTGATGACTAGAGCTTTTGATTAAGGTATCATTCAGCACAATCGGGCCACTTTTAGGCGTTTTATTTACTTTTCTCGATTTTCGTAAAGGCTAACCCCTTTGCTATTTTTTTTGAAAAATAATTTTTGGTGGAAATGTATCTATATTTTATAGCAGTATTTACCCTGATAACTAGAGCTTTTGATTAAGGTATCATTCATCACAATCGGGCCACTTTTAGGTGTTTTATTGAATTTTTCTCGATTTTCGTAAATTCGTAAAGGCTAACCCCTTTGCTAATTTTTTTGAGAAATAATTTTTGATGAAAATCTATTAATATTTTATAGCAGTATTTACCCTGATGACTAGAGCTATTGATTAAAGTATCATTCATCACAATCGAGCCACTTTTAGGTGTTTTATTGACTTTTCTCGATTTTCTTAAATTCGCCAAGGCTAACCCCTTTGCTAATTTTTTTGAGAAATAATTTTTGATGAAAATCTATAAATATTTTATAGCAGTATTTACCCTGATGACTAGAGCTTTTGCTTAAGGTATCATTCATCACAATCGGGCCACGTTTAGGTGTTTTATTGACTTTATCTCGATTTTCGTAAAGGCTAACCCCTTTGCTAATTTTTTTAAAAAATAATTTTTGGAGGAAATGTATAAATATATTAGCAATATTTATCCTGATGACTAGAGCTTTTGATTAAGGTATCATTCATCACAATCGGGCCACTTTTAGGTGTTTTATTGACTTTTCTCGATTTTCGTAAATTCGTAAAGGCTAACCCCTTTGCTAATTTTTTTGAGAAATAATTTTTGGTGGAAATGTATCTATATTTTATAGCAGTATTTACCCTGATGACTAGAGCTTTTGATTAAGGTAACATTCATCACAATCGGGCCACTTTTAGGTGTTTTATTGACTTTTCTCGATTTTCGTAAATTCGTAAAGGCTAACCCCTTTGCTAATTTTGTTGAGAAATAATTTTTGATGGAAATGTATCTATATTTTATAGCAGTATTTACCCTGATGACTAGAGCTTTTGATTAAGGTAACATTCATCACAATCGGGCCACTTTTAGGTGTTTTATTGACTTTTTCTCGATTTTCGAAAATTCGTAAAGGCTAACCCCTTTGCTATTTTTTTTGAGAAATAATTGATGGTGGAAATGTATCTATATTTTATAGCAGTATTTACCCTGATAACTAGAGCTTTTGATTAAGGTATCATTCATCACAATCGGGCCACTTTTAGGTGTTTTATTGAATTTTTCTCGATTTTCGAAAATTCGTAAAGGCTAACCCCTTTGCTATTTTTTTTGAGAAATAATTGATGGTGGAAATGTATCTATATTTTATAGCAGTATTTACCCTGATGACTAGAGCTTTTGATTAAGGTATCATTCAGCACAATCGGGCCACTTTTAGGCGTTTTATTTACTTTTCTCGATTTTCGTAAATTCGTAAAGGCTAACCCGTTTGCTAATTTTTTTGAGAAATAATTTTTGATGGAAATGTATAAATATTTCATAGCAGTATTTATCCTGATCACTAGAGCTTTTGATTAAGGTATCATTCATCACAATCGGGCCACTTTTAGGTGTTTTATTGAATTTTTCTCGATTTTCGTAAATTCGTAAAGGCTAACCCACTTTGCTAATTTTTTTGAGAAATAATTTTTGATGAAAATCTATTAATATTTTATAGCAGTATTTACCCTGATGACTAGAGCTATTGATTAAAGTATCATTCATCACAATCGAGCCACTTTTAGGTGTTTTATTGACTTTTCTCGATTTTCTTAAATTCGCCAAGGCTAACCCCTTTGCTAATTTTTTTGAGAAATAATTTTTGATGAAAATCTATAAATATTTTATAGCAGTATTTACCCTGATGACTAGAGCTTTTGCTTAAGGTATCATTCATCACAATCGGGCCACGTTTAGGTGTTTTATTGACTTTATCTCGATTTTCGTAAAGGCTAACCCCTTTGCTAATTTTTTTAAAAAATAATTTTTGGAGGAAATGTATAAATATATTAGCAGTATTTATCCTGATGACTAGAGCTATTGATTAAGGTATCATTCATCACAATCGGGCCACTTTTAGGTGTTTTATTGAATTTTCTCGATTTTCGTAAATTCGTAAAGGCTAACCCCTTTGCTAATTTTTTTGAGAAATAATTTTTGGTGGAAATGTATAAATATTTTATAGCAGTATTTATCCTGATGACTAGAGCTTTTGATTAAGGTATCATTCATCACAATCGGGCCACGTTTAGGTGTTTTATTGACTTTATCTCGATTTTCGTAAAGGCTAACCCCTTTGCTAATTTTTTTAAAAAATAATTTTTGGAGGAAATGTATAAATATATTAGCAGTATTTATCCTGATGACTAGAGCTATTGATTAAGGTATCATTCATCACAATCGGGCCACTTTTAGGTGTTTTATTGAATTTTCTCGATTTTCGTAAATTCGTAAAGGCTAACCCCTTTGCTAATTTTTTTGAGAAATAATTTTTGGTGGAAATGTATAAATATTTTATAGCAGTATTTATCCTGATGACTAGAGCTATTGATTAAGGTATCATTCATCACAATCGGGCCACTTTTAGGTGTTTTATTGAATTTTCTCGATTTTCGTAAATTCGTAAAGGCTAACCCCTTTGCTAATTTTTTTGAGAAATAATTGATGGTGGAAATGTATCTATATTTTATAGCAGTATTTACCCTGATGACTAGAGCTTTTGATTAAGGTAACATTCATCACAATCGGGCCACTTTTAGGTGTTTTATTGACTTTTTCTCGATTTTCGAAAATTCGTAAAGGCTAACCCCTTTGCTATTTTTTTTGAGAAATAATTGATGGTGGAAATGTTTCTATATTTTATAGCAGTATTTACCCTGATGACTAGAGCTTTTGCTTAAGGTATCATTCATCACAATCGGGCCACGTTTAGGTGTTTTATTGACTTTATCTCGATTTTCGTAAAGGCTAACCCCTTTGCTAATTTTTTTAAAAATTAATTTTTGGAGGAAATGTATAAATATATTAGCAATATTTATCCTGATGACTAGAGCTTTTGATTAAGGTATCATTCATCACAATCGGGCCACTTTTAGGTGTTTTATTGACTTTTCTCGATTTTCGTAAATTCGTAAAGGCTAACCCCTTTGCTAATTTTTTTGAGAAATAATTTTTGGTGGAAATGTATCTATATTTTATAGCAGTATTTACCCTGATGACTAGAGCTTTTGATTAAGGTAACATTCATCACAATCGGGCCACTTTTAGGTGTTTTATTGACTTTTCTCGATTTTCGTAAATTCGTAAAGGCTAACCCCTTTGCTAATTTTGTTGAGAAATAATTTTTGGTGGAAATGTATCTATATTTTATAGCAGTATTTACCCTGATGACTAGAGCTTTTGATTAAGGTAACATTCATCACAATCGGGCCACTTTTAGGTGTTTTATTGACTTTTTCTCGATTTTCGAAAATTCGTAAAGGCTAACCCCTTTGCTATTTTTTTTGAGAAATAATTGATGGTGGAAATGTATCTATATTTTATAGCAGTATTTATCCTGATCACTAGAGCTTTTGATTAAGGTATCATTCATCACAATCGGGCCACTTTTAGGTGTTTTATTGACTTTTCTCGATTTTCGTAAATTCGTAAAGGCTAACCCCTTTGCTAATTTTTTTGAGAAATAATTTTTGGTGGAAATGTATCTATATTTTATAGCAGTATTTACTCTGATGACTAGAGCTTTTGATTAAGGTAACATTCATCACAATCGGGCCACTTTTAGGTGTTTTATTGACTTTTTCTCGATTTTCGAAAATTCGTAAAGGCTAACCCCTTTGCTATTTTTTTTGAGAAATAATTGATGGTGGAAATGTATCTATATTTTATAGCAGTATTTACCCTGATGACTAGAGCTTTTGATTAAGGTATCATTCAGCACAATCGGGCCACTTTTAGGCGTTTTATTTACTTTTCTCGATTTTCGTAAAGGCTAACCCCTTTGCTAATTTTTTTGAAAAATAATTTTTGGTGGAAATGTATCTATATTTTATAGCAGTATTTACCCTGATAACTAGAGCTTTTGATTAAGGTATCATTCAGCACAATCGGGCCACTTTTAGGCGTTTTATTGACTTTTCTCGATTTTCGTAAAGGCTAACCCCTTTGCTAATTTTTTTAAAAAATAATTTTTGGAGGAAATGTATAAATATATTAGCAATATTTATCCTGATGACTAGAGCTTTTGATTAAGGTATCATTCATCACAATCGGGCCACTTTTAGGTGTTTTATTGAATTTTTCTCGATTTTCGTAAATTCGTAAAGGCTAACCCGTTTGCTAATTTTTTTGAGAAATAATTTTTGATGGAAATGTATAAATATTTCATAGCAGTATTTATCCTGATCACTAGAGCTTTTGATTAAGGTATCATTCATCACAATCGGGCCACTTTTAGGTGTTTTATTGACTTTTTCTCGATTTTCGAAAATTCGTAAAGGCTAACCCCTTTGCTATTTTTTTTGAGAAATAATTGATGGTGGAAATGTATCTATATTTTATAGCAGTATTTACCCTGATAACTAGAGCTTTTGATTAAGGTATCATTCAGCACAATCGGGCCACTTTTAGGCGTTTTATTGACTTTTCTCGATTTTCGTAAAGGCTAACCCCTTTGCTAATTTTTTTAAAAAATAATTTTTGGAGGAAATGTATAAATATATTAGCAATATTTATCCTGATGACTAGAGCTTTTGATTAAGGTATCATTCATCACAATCGGGCCACTTTTAGGTGTTTTATTGACTTTTCTCGATTTTCGTAAATTCGTAAAGGCTAACCCCTTTGCTAATTTTTTTGAGAAATAATTTTTGGTGGAAATGTATCTATATTTTATAGCAGTATTTACCCTGATGACTAGAGCTTTTGATTAAGGTAACATTCATCACAATCGGGCCACTTTTAGGTGTTTTATTGACTTTTTCTCGATTTTCGAAAATTCGTAAAGGCTAACCCTTTGCTAATTTTTTTGAGAAATAATTTTTGGTGGAAATGTATCTATATTTTATAGCAGTATTTACCCTGATGACTAGAGCTTTTGATTAAGGTAACATTCATCACAATCGGGCCACTTTTAGGTGTTTTATTGACTTTTTCTCGATTTTCGTAAATTCGTAAAGGCTAACCCCTTTGCTAATTTTTTTGAGAAATAATTTTTGGTGGAAATGTATCTATATTTTATAGCAGTATTTACCCTGATGACTAGAGCTTTTGATTAAGGTAACATTCATCACAATCGGGCCACTTTTAGGTGTTTTATTGACTTTTTCTCGATTTTCGAAAATTCGTAAAGGCTAACCCCTTTGCTATTTTTTTTGAGAAATAATTGATGGTGGAAATGTATCTATATTTTATAGCAGTATTTACCCTGATGACTAGAGCTTTTGATTAAGGTATCATTCAGCACAATCGGGCCACTTTTAGGCGTTTTATTTACTTTTCTCGATTTTCGTAAAGGCTAACCCCTTTGCTAATTTTTTTGAAAAATAATTTTTGGTGGAAATGTATCTATATTTTATAGCAGTATTTACCCTGATAACTAGAGCTTTTGATTAAGGTATCATTCATCACAATCGGGCCACTTTTAGGTGTTTTATTGAATTTTTCTCGATTTTCGTAAATTCGTAAAGGCTAACCCCTTTGCTAATTTTTTTGAGAAATAATTTTTGGTGGAAATGTATCTATATTTTATAGCAGTATTTACCCTGATGACTAGAGCTTTTGATTAAGGTAACATTCATCACAATCGGGCCACTTTTAGGTGTTTTATTGACTTTTTCTCGATTTTCGAAAATTCGTAAAGGCTAACCCCTTTGCTATTTTTTTTGAGAAATAATTGATGGTGGAAATGTATCTATATTTTATAGCAGTATTTATCCTGATCACTAGAGCTTTTGATTAAGGTATCATTCATCACAATCGGGCCACTTTTAGGTGTTTTATTGACTTTTCTCGATTTTCGTAAATTCGTAAAGGCTAACCCCTTTGCTAATTTTTTTGAGAAATAATTTTTGGTGGAAATGTATCTATATTTTATAGCAGTATTTACCCTGATGACTAGAGCTTTTGATTAAGGTAACATTCATCACAATCGGGCCACTTTTAGGTGTTTTATTGACTTTTTCTCGATTTTCGAAAATTCGTAAAGGCTAACCCCTTTGCTATTTTTTTTGAGAAATAATTGATGGTGGAAATGTATCTATATTTTATAGCAGTATTTACCCTGATGACTAGAGCTTTTGATTAAGGTATCATTCAGCACAATCGGGCCACTTTTAGGCGTTTTATTTACTTTTCTCGATTTTCGTAAAGGCTAACCCCTTTGCTAATTTTTTTGAGAAATAATTTTTGGTGGAAATGTATCTATATTTTATAGCAGTATTTACCCTGATAACTAGAGCTTTTGATTAAGGTATCATTCATCACAATCGGGCCACTTTTAGGTGTTTTATTGAATTTTTCTCGATTTTCGTAAATTCGTAAAGGCTAACCCGTTTGCTAATTTTTTTGAGAAATAATTTTTGATGGAAATGTATAAATATTTCATAGCAGTATTTATCCTGATCACTAGAGCTTTTGATTAAGGTATCATTCATCACAATCGGGCCACTTTTAGGTGTTTTATTGACTTTTTCTCGATTTTCGAAAATTCGTAAAGGCTAACCCCTTTGCCATTTTTTTTGAGAAATAATTGATGGTGGAAATGTATCTATATTTTATAGCAGTATTTACCCTGATGACTAGAGCTTTTGATTAAGGTATCATTCAGCACAATCGGGCCACTTTTAGGCGTTTTATTTACTTTTCTCGATTTTCGTAAAGGCTAACCCCTTTGCTAATTTTTTTGAAAAATAATTTTTGGTGGAAATGTATCTATATTTTATAGCAGTATTTACCCTGATAACTAGAGCTTTTGATTAAGGTATCATTCATCACAATCGGGCCACTTTTAGGTGTTTTATTGAATTTTTCTCGATTTTCGTAAATTCGTAAAGGCTAACCCCTTTGCTAATTTTTTTGAGAAATAATTTTTGATGGAAATGTATAAATATTCTATAGCATTATTTACCCTGATAACTAGAGTTTTTGATTAAGGTATCATTCATCACAATCGGGCCACTTTTAGGTGTTTTATTGAATTTTTCTCGATTTTCGTTAATTCGTAGAGGCTAACCCCTTTTCTAATTTTTTTTAAAAATAATTTTTGGTGGAAATGTATAAATATTTTATAGCAGTATTTATCCTGATGACTAGAGCTTTTGATTAAGGTATCATTCATCACAATCGAGCCACTTTTACGTGTTTTATTGAATTTTTCTCGATTTTCGTAAATTCGTAAAGGCTAACCCGTTTGCTAATTTTTTTTAAAAATAATTTTTGGTGGAAATGTATCTATATTTTATAGAAGTATTTACCCTGATAACTAGAGCTTTTGATTAAGGTATCATTCATCACAATCGGGCCTTTTTTAGGCGTTTTATTGACTTTTCTCGATTTTCGTAAATTCGTAAAGGCTAACCCCTTTGCTAATTTTTTTGAGCAATAATTTTTTATGGAAATGTATAAATATTCTATAGCAGTATTTACCCTGATAACTAGAGCTTTTGATTAAGGTATCATTCATCACAATCGGGCCACTTTTAGATGTTTTATTGACTTTTCTCGATTTTCGTAAATTCGTAAAGGCTAACCCCTTTGCTAATTTTTTTGAGAAATAATTTTTGGTGGAAATGTATAAATATTTTATAGCAGTATTTATCCTGATGACTAGAGCTTTTGATTAAGGTATCATTCATCACAATCGAGCCACTTTTAGGTGTTTTATTGACTTTTTCTCGATTTTCGAAAATTCGTAAAGGCTAACCCCTTTGCTATTTTTTTTGAGAAATAATTGATGGTGGAAATGTATCTATATTTTATAGCAGTATTTACCCTGATGACTAGAGCTTTTGCTTAAGGTATCATTCATCACAATCGGGCCACGTTTAGGTGTTTTATTGACTTTATCTCGATTTTCGTAAAGGCTAACCCCTTTGCTAATTTTTTTAAAAAATAATTTTTGGAGGAAATGTATAAATATATTAGCAGTATTTATCCTGATGACTAGAGCTATTAATTAAGGTATCATTCATCACAATCGGGCCACTTTTAGGTGTTTTATTGACTTTTCTCGATTTTCGTAAATTCGCCAAGGCTAACCCCTTTGCTAATTTTTTTGAGAAATAATTTTTGGTGGAAATGTATAAATATTTTATAGCAGTATTTATCCTGATGACTAGAGCTTTTGATTAAGGTATCATTCATCACAATCGAGCCACTTTTAGGTGTTTTATTGACTTTATCTCGATTTTCGTAAAGGCTAACCCCTTTGCTAATTTTTTTAAAAAATAATTTTTGGAGGAAATGTATAAATATATTAGCAGTATTTATCCTGATGACTAGAGCTTTTGATTAAGGTATCATTCATCACAATCGGGCCACTTTTAGGTGTTTTATTGACTTTTCTCGATTTTCGTAAATTCGTAAAGGCTAACCCCTTTGCTAATTTTTTTGAGAAATAATTTTTGGTGGAAATGTATAAATATTTTATAGCAGTATTTATACTGATGACTAGAGCTTTTGATTAAGGTATCATTCATCACAATCGAGCCACTTTTAGGTGTTTTATTGAATTTTTCTCGATTTTCGTAAATTCGTAAAGGCTAACCCACTTTGCTAATTTTTTTGAGAAATAATTGATGGTGGAAATGTATCTATATTTTATAGCAGTATTTACCCTGATGACTAGAGCTTTTGATTAAGGTAACATTCATCACAATCGGGCCACTTTTAGGTGTTTTATTGACTTTTTCTCGATTTTCGAAAATTCGTAAAGGCTAACCCCTTTGCTATTTTTTTTGAGAAATAATTGATGGTGGAAATGTTTCTATATTTTATAGCAGTATTTACCCTGATGACTAGAGCTTTTGCTTAAGGTATCATTCATCACAATCGGGCCACGTTTAGGTGTTTTATTGACTTTATCTCGATTTTCGTAAAGGCTAACCCCTTTGCTAATTTTTTTAAAAAATAATTTTTGGAGGAAATGTATAAATATATTAGCAGTATTTATCCTGATGACTAGAGCTTTTGATTAAGGTATCATTCATCACAATCGGGCCACTTTTAGGTGTTTTATTGACTTTTCTCGATTTTCGTAAATTCGTAAAGGCCTTTAACCCCTTTGCTAATTTTTTTGAGAAATAATTTTTGATGGAAATGTATAAATATTTTATAGCAGTATTTACCCTGATAACTAGAGCTTTTGATTAAGGTATCATTCATCACAATCGGGCCACTTTTAGATGTTTTATTGACTTTTCTCGATTTTCGTAAAGGCTAACCCCTTTGCTAATTTTTTTAAAAAATAATTTTTGGTAGAAATGTATAAATATATTAGCAGTATTTATCCTGATGACTAGAGCTTTTGATTAAGGTATCATTCATCACAATCGGGCCACTTTTAGGTGTTTTATTGACTTTTCTCGATTTTCGTAAATTCGTAAAGGCTAACCCCTTTGCTAATTTTTTTGAGAAATAATTTTTGGTGGAAATGTATCTATATTTTATAGCAGTATTTACCCTGATGACTAGAGCTTTTGATTAAGGTAACATTCATCACAATCGGGCCACTTTTAGGTGTTTTATTGACTTTTTCTCGATTTTCGAAAATTCGTAAAGGCTAACCCCTTTGCTATTTTTTTGAGAAATAATTGATGGTGGAAATGTATCTATATTTTATAGCAGTATTTACCCTGATGACTAGAGCTTTTGATTAAGGTATCATTCAGCACAATCGGGCCACTTTTAGGCGTTTTATTTACTTTTCTCGATTTTCGTAAAGGCTAACCCCTTTGCTAATTTTTTTGAAAAATAATTTTTGGTGGAAATGTATCTATATTTTATAGCAGTATTTACCCTGATAACTAGAGCTTTTGATTAAGGTATCATTCAGCACAATCGGGCCACTTTTAGGCGTTTTATTGACTTTTCTCGATTTTCGTAAAGGCTAACCCCTTTGCTAATTTTTTTAAAAAATAATTTTTGGAGGAAATGTATAAATATATTAGCAATATTTATCCTGATGACTAGAGCTTTTGATTAAGGTATCATTCATCACAATCGGGCCACTTTTAGGTGTTTTATTGACTTTTCTCGATTTTCGTAAATTCGTAAAGGCTTTGCTTATTTTTTGGATACAAATTTTTTGTGAAATTTATAAATATTTTATAGCAGCTTTTACATGTTTTATTAACGTTTTCCCGATTTCATGACTTTTTCTCGAAAACATGTTCCCGTGTTCCGATTTTGGTAAATTCAGTAAAATATTTGGGCATTTTGAAAAATAAAATACTAAAAAACTTAAAAAAAATTATTTTAGAAATTTAAAAAATAAAATCACCTTTTATAGTATGATATTACAAAAGAGATTTGAAGAGTGGTTAAAGCGGCGAAGATTGTGATTTGGGAACGTAATAATCTAAGATCAAACTTCATATACAGGTTTGTGTAATTTTTATTTATTGAAAAATTTACCTGATACGAAATAAATACAAGAACTAAATACAAAAACTACACCAGTTTTAATAAGGTTATAATAGCTGATAAAATTGAGCGTTGGATAATGGAGCAGAAGATCCATAGTTCAACGCTCGTATAAATTTTTAAAAAAATAATTAATTTTTATATTTTTGCTTGCCGAATGTCATTCCCAAATTTGAAATACCAATCAAAATTATTTAAAATAAAGTTTGACGCGACGAGCGTTGAACTCGCACCTTGCGATACATTTTCTACCGCTCTGTTCCATCAACTACCTAACTTAAAAAAAAACTGGTATTTGTTGTATTAATTATGCTGCAAAATTAACTTAGATTTCTGATTTAAGTTTTAGCTTAACGTTGTAGCTTAAGTATAAATTCGGGCGTGAGTATAAAAATTGTTGGTTTATTATCCACCACTTTTTCCCATCTATTTTATTTTAAAAATACTAATTTTCTCGCCATTTTTAAATAACATTTTAATTTAATTGTATTGTTTCGAACCATTTTGGAACCATGCCCAATTTGACCAAAATCAATTTGCACATAACGCATTAAACCCCTCGATAATTACAACTTTGCAAGATGTTGTGAGATGTTCAATCATGTGCTTCAATATTGAATCTATCTGTTTATCGTTTGATTCGTTATGATAAATTAAAAATGTATGCAGATTGCAAAATATATTATATATTTGTTCTTACCATTTAAACTATTTGCAGCGCCTACAATTCTCATTTCAACTGTAAAATTAAATGCTTTAAAAAATTTGTGACATAATAATTCATCTACATAACATTGCATATTTATTGCATATTTCCAGCTCGACCTAGACGTCTTAAATTTAGGAGATTAAATAAGTTTGCTTTTAAATGTAAAACTAAAACTCGTGTCTGTCAAACTTGCACTTTTTTCCTCGAGCTTCGATCCTATCCGCACAGCTACTATCAAAATTTAAAAATCTGGACATTTTGAGTTTGATAGTAAAGAGGGTCCTGCTATATTGATTTCTAGCGTTGTTAGATGGATTGTTTTGTTTCTGGTAAGTAAAGATAAAGATTTTTAATCCTTAGAAGACTTTTAGTTTCGACGAACTTCGTTACTTTAAACGTTAATATATTATGGATTACAAGCTTTGATCTCGTTTGCTAAAAATTATAATACTTTATATAGAACTGGCAAAATAAATTCGAAATTTATACTGTATATAATAGATAAATGACATTCATAATTAGTACAGAGAGCGTAGTATATATAAGTATATAAAGTACCAGTTTTATTTAGGCACAACATTAACGCGCTCGAAGCGTAGTTTGCTTGACAAATTTTTATATACATTATCCGTTTTTATATACACACTTGATGCTAGATGTCCTTCCAAAAACTTAACCTGTTTTTTTAATTTGGTTGAATCTTGGTTATAAATTGAAACTTTTACTTTCATTTTTTGTTATTAGATGTCACTACATAAAGCATACAATTTGATCTTCGATATGCAGCACGTATAAAGTTGATCTAAAAAGCAAAATGAATTCAATGATTAGTATTGGGTAGGTTTAAAATGTTCAAATATAAAAGTAAAAAAACACGTAAAATTGGCCAGATTGTGATGAATGATACCTTAATCAAAAGCTCTAGTTGTCAGTATAAAGCAATAAATGCACAGGAAAACGAAAATAAAAACTGGTATTTAGTTATTCACTTTAACTACAATATATTTCTTAAGTTATAGCTTAAATCTTATGGAACTGGTTTGTAACCACAATTTAAAATTTGTTTAATTCAAAAAAGTAATTTTTAAGGAAATAAATATTTTTAATTAGTAAGCTATAGTAAGCTTTTTAAGCTATAACTAAATATCAGTTTTTATTTTCATTTTCCTGTGGGTTTAGTGCTTAAATTGTGCTATAAAATATTTATACATTTCCTGATAACAATTGTTAAAATTATATGATAAATAATAAATTTCCTTATAAATACTGCTTTAAAATATGCAAAGCTATAAAGTTATAGATAAGTTTGGGTTTTTTTTTTAGGAATACTTGAATTTTTTTGAAAAAATCTTGAAATTTTTTTACGGAACTACGGGCCTTACCTAAATATGAATGGATTCGCATTCGTTTGAATGCAAATGAAATTCGAAAATTTTCGCATAAATTCTATAAAATATGCAAGGCATAGTCATTGAATAACCATATATAGAAATGACACCAAACAATTACGCCGCTACGTAGTTTTATAGCGCTGTATGCATGTGTATCTTAGATAAATTTAAATTAAGGGCTTAAGTATCAACTATATAAAAAAAAACTTTTTTAGGATTTTTTTTTTTACATTGTTTGTTCAGTGGGAATAAAAACACATACAGACAAAGCCAGGGTCAAAACAAAAACAGTGGGATTCAACAGGAAAATCTAAATGAAAAACGAAACAAAATGTTTATGTAGTTTATCCAAGGTCATTTAATTATTTTACAAATGATTAAGTATATCAAATTTTCTTAATTTTGTTAGGTACATTTTGCTTTAGAATTAATTCTATCCCAATTGGGATAGAATTAATTCTAAAGCAAAAAGTACCTAACTTTTGTTATACTTAAGTATAACAAAACCATAGACGTAAAATAGATTTAGACAAGAAATAAGCAAACGTCAAGTGAGGAAATTTTCAAGGGTAAAAGAGAAAGACTATAATGATACCAGGGCCGCAATTAGAAATTTACTATTTGATTATAATGAAGTTGGTTGCTAAATAAAAAATAAAATAAAAATTAAATATTTTAGTAGTTATATGTATTTTAATATTAAAAAAAGTTTTAAGGTTTCTTTTTAGGAAAATAGTTTACTTGAGTGTACTCATTTCCACATTTCCCAAGAGGAAGAGTACTTAGCGCATTTTTTTAGTGTGGTATCCCCAGTAGGTCTAATCCACTTAGATTGAAACTAGAAAAATAGGTAAACTTGAGATTTTAGCCTACATGCTATGGAAATGGAGTAATGAGACAAATTTTGCTTTGATGAACAGTAGTCATTTCCATAGACAAAAGCTCTCAACATATAAACGAAGTGCTAATGAGTTCCATGACCGATCAGGACATAAACACATCATGCATTTTACATTAATTTTATATGATTAGGCAATATTATCATTTTATTATTCATATTTGTAAATCTATTTCATGCTTATTATTATCATAATAAGCATATTTGTAATCATGCCAACATTTCATTATGTATATTTATTTTAAGTTGGAATGAACAAAATTTAAAATCAGAATTGAAGCATAAATCCGTTTATAAACACGAAGTGACGAAATACAGATTAAAAACTTAAATTAGTTTGGTTCAATTCAACAGCCAAAAAAAAGGCCGTAGAAACCACGACAAAACTCCGTATGTATTATATTTTGACAATCATAAAATTAGTGGGTTGATTATGATTTTAGGGACCACAAAAAATAACATTATTATTTTTTAAAATTTTTAATATTTTTGACTTAAAACTTAATTTTGTCTTTCACTAATCACTAGATTACAATCACAACATACATTATATTTAATGTAATTTAGTAATTAACTTACTTATGAAACGAAATTCCTTCTACTTTATTGAGTTTAGAACTCCGACAGTTGTTCACCAAACACTTCATTTTTAGTTTTTTTTAATTTTGATACACGCTAGTATAAAGTTTATGATTTTTCGCACAAATTTATTATTTTTAGTAAGTTTTAATTAATTTTATCACTGTTTTTTCTAAAAAAAAAAACAACCCAAACTAAGCTTTCTTTTGAATTGGCGAAAAAAAAATTTTTTTTATTGTTTATATGCAAATTGTTGAATAAGACATACAATTTTTTAAATATCCATCCCTCTCCAACCGATTACGCGTGAAATAGAAGATTTATTATGGAAAAAATATTTGTCACAAGTCTATATCTAATATACGTCTATGAACAAAACTGAAAAATTGCTCTACTACAATTTTTTCCCGCTTTTTGGTCAAAAAATCGGACATATGCGGAAAATTAATCAAAACTTCCAACTTTCTTCGCTATATTGTTATGGCGTTAGTGAAATTTGTGATACATGTTTGAGACGCCATATTGCGTATTCGTATTGTGACATTGTGTATTGTAATTTTTTAGAGTTTTTATGTTTTTAATTTTAAATTTTAATGCATTGTGTTGTTAGATAAAATATTCCTAAATTTAATCTTTTGTAGGTAAATATTGGTTTATTTATAATAGCAAATTTTGCGATTACATAAATGTAAATTATACTACGTTTCATTTCAGATTGTGCATTGACAAGTTCCAATAGGATTTTCCCCCATTAAAAAATTTTTTTATTTATATGTGATTGTTTTTTCTTTTATTAACTATAAATTTAAAAGTTATTAGCTACTTTTAATTAATTAATCTAATTGATTTAATTTGTTTAATCTGTTTGGCAGATTATAAACTAATTTAATTTATTAAACTGTTTTTAATTCATAAGAAAAATAATTTAAGTATCTTTGTTAATTTTAAGTTAATCACTTAAGAAATTTAATTTAACTTTAATTTTATTAAGAAAAATTTATAAATTTATAAATAAAAATATAAATTAATATAAATAAAATATATTTGTTTTTATTTAAATTCAAACGACAAATTAAACCGCAAAAATATTTTAAATAAGCTCCGCCCACAATTCCAATAAAAACATAACCTCACTTTTTTTCCGCACATGTCCGAATTTTTGACCACCTCCCCATAGTAAATCTGAGTGTAATTCGGACATGATTTCGGAAAAAAGTCGGAGATGAATTCATCAAAGTGTCCGGAATATCCAATTTTTTCGGATATAAAAATACTTGGGATCAAAGCGTCAAGGAGTTTTATATTGGTTTGCGCACAAATTATAAAGTTTGTCAACTACTTTGCGTTTTAAACAGATTCCCAAGTAGAACCAAATAACTTTATAGTTAATTGCCACAACTTCACAAATTTCTAAAAACTATCTTTTTAGACAAAAAAAAAAAGTATCTTAGAGTCGGCAGGGCCACGATTTGACGTTTTATTTTACCAGTCGCCAGAGAGTTATTTTATAACTATACTAGACATTTTTTTTGATTTTTTAACTATTTGCCGACTTCTAATAATAACATGATGTTATTTTATATAACCCAGCACTTACTATTTAGTTACGTGGTCGTAGTATGTAAATGATCTCATCTTAATAATGAATTTTTGATAAAAAAAACATCACGATTTCACAAGCCCTAGCAATTGTTTTGTAGCATCAAAACCAATATATGACTTAAATAAATTGTTCGTTTAGGCGCCACCATAATATAACATTGTTTATATATTATGCACCACAATTTAGTCAATTATATAACTAAAAGTGGCAAAAAAGATATTTTTCACAGATATTATTATAAATAAAACTTCAACACACAGAGTAGGCTCATATGGTAGCGTCAATGTTTAAACGTTAATAATTCAAAATGGACGGTTGTTTTAAATTTAAAGAAAAAATCGTTTAAGTATTTGACATCGTTTTATCGGAAAGTCAAGTTTTTGGTAGCGAAATGTCCCGTTATTTGCGAATTCTGGGAATGCTTAATAATTGCAGGCATAACTTACTGCTCGCATAACTTTTGTAGAAATTTACGCCGGTGACTAGAGTTTGTTTTCAGGAACGGATTATTCTCCCGCATATATACTTTATGTGCCACAAATCTTCCTTTTGCATGAGTATTCCCCCAGCATTTTGTCCATATTGTCCACGCCACCCTTGGTTCTGTTGTAATCTAGATTCTAGAATCATATAGTTGATTTATTCACTGATCCTTGATTTTCTTATCATATTGCATGGTGAATAAAAGCACGACTGCTTTGTTTTTTTGGGAATATAAGAACACATTATGATGTTGTTCGAAAATCCGGAAAAAGGCGATTCGACAGGTCGAGTTTTGCCTTGCACGACTAGGAATTTCGCTGGTACGAATCGCCGTATTTTGTTCACTGGTCCTAAAATTGAATAATTTTGGTCGCGCAACAAATTAGAAACTAAATTGTTGGTGGTGAAAAAATTGTCACATGTTATATTTCGACCGCTACCACTAAAAAGAGTGTAGCTTAGATCCTTCACAACACAATTTCCTTGATTACTTTTTCTTTGTTAGTTTCGAGACATTACAGTGTAAATTTTTCCTTTCAATAGATAAACGAGGAAGTGTAGTCACACACCAACCATACTTTAATTCCATATCTGGCTGGTTTTCATGGAAGGTAATGCGTGAAATGCGTACCACCTCGTTACGGGAACAGCTGTTCATTAACTGTGACTCCAGCTACAAGACACTCTCGTAGATTTCGATTCACCATAAGACATATATTAGTAACCGCTGCGCACGAGTAAACCCATTACCAAATCTGAGATATCGTATAAAAGCGCGGTAAAGGAGATGAGAAGGCATTCTCCACTAATCCAGAGTTATTGTTCGTTTTTGGTTCGGCTGACGCCTGTAAATATTATAATGCCAAGATTTTTTTTGATCAAATTCATCAAATCTCACGATAGACTAAATAATGCATTTCAAAAGTCAAAAACAAAAGATAGCTACCTGGGTGCCGAATAAACATATTCATCTAACAAACACATGCGTTCCTACAAACACATTTTTAAATGGGAAATATAAACGTACCAATTACATAAACAAAGAAATATTCGTGGACTTAATTTAGCTAAGACACGGAAATATTTATTTCGTAGTACCATTTATTAATACTTGGCTCATATGTCACTGCAAAGTTAGCGTTGTCACCTTCTATTTATAGTTATTCAATGGCATATTATAAATTTGGATTTTTTTCGAAAATATCTTAAATTTCCTCATTAAACTATAGGCTTTAGTTTGTTTTAGAAGTTGAGAACATTTATAGTGAACCGATTGAGAATATCCAAAGACTTCAGAAAATAAGCGGTTAAAATAAACGTAAGGCGAAATTATTTCACCTATAGAGCAGCCCTCGCAACTGATTAAATTCAGTGATATGTTTTATTTCAGGTTCAAAATTTCAACTCACATAATTTGTGACTGATATTCATTTAGTTTTCGAATTACTACTCATTAATGGTCTTAGCTTTTTAATATTTTAACTGTCTGTGTAAATTATTTGACAAGAAAACTAACCTATCAACTCATTTTAAAAGAGATTACAAACATATTTACATTTTGGGCCAGTAGTGATTTTTTTTATATTTATTTTTTGTTTTGCCTTAGCTTATCGGTCAGCAACAATAAAATTGAAACTTCTTTTATAATATGGAAAAAAACTAAACCGTTTTTTTTCGTGGTCGATGATAACCTTCCAATCTACAAAACTAAAGTAATTTCTATCGACTAATTAAACTAAAAGACAAACTAATCAAAACTAAATAAAATTAAAATTACACATAACATGTATTTATGACCCCGGAATATAAAATGGAACGACCACCAATAGAGACTTTTTGAAAACATTTTAAGCACTAATGCTTATTAATTAATAAGCATTAGTTGTTTTTAAAAATGGTTAAATTACTTGATCTAAAATAAAAATTAGTCAATTTCGACTAAAGTATCTGGAAAAAATATATTTACTTAATTTAAGCGTGATAATGAAAAATAGAATCACCCATCAAACCTATAATTTGTATGACAAATATTTTCTACGAACCCAGTTCATGTATGTTTCACCTTAATTGAGTCTTTGCCACACACAGCAATCTTCTATAATTTTAATATTTTATGAAAATTAGTTGGTATCCCAATTTGCTTTTTAAGAACAGTTTGAAAACAATTAAAAGGGCAAATAGCATATAAAAACTAAAAGGGGCTTAATCTTATTTGTTAATACTCTTAAATCGAGCCATTTAACTCATCTTTTGACGGGTTTTTATTTTTTTGAGTTCAACGTGTAATTTTAATTTAATGATTTTTAGCCTATTTAACTCCTTATATAGAATGATGGATTATTTTCAGGCCATCATTTAATCTTCGAACTGACACGCCATCGATACTGGCGAATTGAGCGATTCGGAGAAATTCCTGTATTTCCTGATATTAAAATGTTACCTAGGTCTGAACCATCATTAAAAAGTTCATGATATTAAAATGGTTAAAGAATAAAATAAACACGTTATTTTTACAAGATTAAAATACTTTTTAGTGCTCTCAGTACGGATGGTGGATTACTACTAACAAAGATTAGAAACAAAAATTACAATGCGGTCGCACTCACTTTGCTTGCTGGGTAACTTGAAAATTACAATATATACTGTCATAGCCTCTTAATTTAATCAGTTACCCAATAAGCAAAATGAATAAAACTATAATTATGAACTCTACGTTAAACGTGTACTCTAATAAATGCGTTGGTTGAGATGTATTGCAACTTGATTTCCTTGTTGGCGATAGCTTCTCGAATGAAACTATATTTCACATCAATATGCTTCATACGTTTATGATCTCGTGGCTCTTCGGCCACTTTGGCGCACGACTGATTATCTTCGAGTATCGTTGTTGTTGATATGCAACGATGACCAAGTTCGTTCAATAAACAGCGTAACCATTTTGCTTCACAAATGCACTTTGCCAATGCCAAACATTCAACTTCAGTTGACAAAAGTCTGACAGTCGGTTGCTTTTGTGATAGCCTACTTACTGTATCGCCAAATACCATGAATACATAACCTGATGTTGATTTACGGTCGTTCTTATCACCAACCCCGTCAGAATCAGCATATCTCATCAAAATATCAGCTGTACCTTTGCGATGATAAACAATTTTTAATCCAGCCGTTCCCTGAATGTATCGCAAAATACGTTTCGCATACATGAAGTGTTCATCAGTACAACAGCTTTGAAATCGACTAAAAAAAATTCGTTGATGCACACAAATCTGGTCGAGTTGTTTGAGTGGCATACGTCAAACATCCAAAGAGCTCTCTATACGGCTGATCTGTCAAGTTATTTTCATCACCATTTGGTAAACTTAAACCATTTTCATTTGGTGTTGTCGCCGATTTACAGTTGTTCATTTCAAATTTCATTAAAACATTCTTCAAATAACGTGACTGACTCAAGGCAATCGAATTATCACTTGAATTCCGTTCAACATGAATTCTCAAAAAAAAAAAATCAATTTTTCCAACATCCACCATTTCGAACTCTCTTGCTAACCTTGCTTTAATATTGTTGACCATCTGCACATTGTTGGAAATAATTGCCAAGTCATCGACATACAAGAGAATATAACAAACGATGTCTTTTTCAAATTTTATATACAAGCATTGATCCGATTCGCAACGATTGAAACCAATTTCAATAATGACCTAATTAAAACGCTCATTCCACACACGTGAGGCCTGTTTCAATCCGTATAATGATTTATCAACTTGCAAACCATTGATTTATTTTTCACAAACCCTTCTGATTGTGTCATGTAGATATCTTCTCTCAATCTTCCGTTCAGAAATGCACATTTTATATCCATCTGATGCATTTCATATCCAAAATGATTGACGATTGACAATAAAACTCGAAGAGTTGTTAGCTTGGCCGTTGGTGAATACGTTTCATTATAATCGAAACCTTTTTCTTGCAAAAAATCATGAGCAACAAGTCTTGCTTTGTGTCGACATCGCCATTAGATTTAAGTTTCTTCTTAAACACCCATTTGCAAGTAATAGCTTTAGGATTAGTTGGTAACTTACACAGAGACCAAGTGTCATTTTTGGCGAATTGGATAACTTGACATAATTCAAATGCTTCTGAATTGGATAACTTGACATAATTCAAACGATCGAAAATTGATTTCTCATTTTCGCTTGTATTTTCAATGTCCCATAGTCGATAAGTGTGTGATGATAAACCATATTCAAGCATGTAACACTTTGATGATTTAGCATCCAAGTTTGTACGATTTCCTTCTGGTACATAATTGTAACAAATCGAACCAAAAACCCGAAGGTGCGACAAATCTGGCTTTTTGCCATACCAAATTTCAGCAGGCGTCTTGCTTATAAATTGTTTACCAACAGCTCTTGTTGGTGAACGATTCTTAATAAAATTTGCGCACAAAACAGCTTCGTTCCAGAATCGACGACTTAATCCACTCGACAAAAGCGTTGTTCTTCCTTTTTCAACCACAGTACGATTAAAACGTTCAGATACTACATTCATTTCCAGATTGTAAGGTACCGTGAAATTCAGCCGAATACCCTTATTGACACAAAAAGATTTAAATTCTTTTGAGCAATACTCTCCGCCATTATCCAATTGTAATTTCGCAAATCTTTTCCCATTTTGCGTTTCAGCCATAGCGACATATTGTTTGAATTTATCGAAACCCTCACTTTTTTTCTTCATGCAGTATACTATGGATGTACGTGAAAAATTATCAGTAAAGCCAACAATAAACCTCGAACCGTCATACGCCATTTCACTCATTGGACCACTGACATTGGTGTGAATCAATTCTAAAACTCTAAAGTATAAAAAATACTTTATTGTTAACGATATGATGTGTTGCTCCCGAATCAAGAACTAAGTTTATCTCTTCAAAACCATCACTGCAATTCTTTGATGTTTTGGAACACATGCAGCATGACGCAACATTACCGTTACTTCCTACTGACTCACTAATGACATCCTGTTGTTCACAAAGCAAAAACTCTGGATTGTCATTTTTCTCAACACATTTTGCACCAACACTTTTCTTATTGTACACAACATTTTTCTTTGACAATTTTACTCTGCAATTCGTCTAAAAGACAAATTCGATTGTTATCTTCCATCGAAACTTTTTGGCAATGTTAAAATTAGATGACAGATAACGTCAAGTTCTTCCAATGTGGCGCCAATTGACTTCAGTTCACGCACAGTATGATCGGATTGCAAAAAATATTCGTTGAAGTCATCACCATCTATGTATCGCATTGTCAATAGCTGTTTTCGCGACAACAACTGACCGGCAACACTTTTGCGCTCAAACACACCAATTAATGTATCATATATTTCCTTCGCGAACTGTTTGACTTTAATGTACTCCTGTTGAGAATCACCAATACATTGCACCAAAATGGATTTACTCTTTTTCCCATCACATTTCAACGTGTCTTTGATCCTCTCACTTTTAACTTCATCTTTCGCATCAACTGGGACATCTCTCAATAACGTGTCCAATGAACTCGTTAAAAACTTTCCTAGACACTTTTCTTCTAGTAATGTTTTAACTCGAAATTTCCAATTCGAGAAATTCGAACCATCAAATGGTTTTACTTTTTACATATTAGATACCATAAATCTTTAACTCGCCCAATACTGTTAAATTAATTAAAAAAATAAAATGTCCAATGCACAAGGCAACCGATGAACCAAACTATTTCACAATATACGAAACACCACGCACTTAACCTTCAAAATTTTACTATGCGTACGATTTTTAGAATTAAAAAAAAAACTATTTAAAACTATTATATAATTAAATCTGGGCCCATAACCTACATAACCTATTAAAATGGTTAAAGAATAAAATAAACACGGTTTTATTTTTACAAGATTAAAATACTTTTTAATACTCTCAGTATGGATGGTGGTTTACTATGATAACAATGATTAGAAAGAAAAATTACAATGCGGTCGCACTTACTTTGCTTGCTGGGCAACTTGCAAATACTGTCACATGACATCATGAGACCTCATCCTCCAATTATTTCTAAAATAATCATATATTTTCTTTTGAACATAATAAATAAATAATGAGATCACTTCCTAAATATCTGCAAATGTTACCACACTTTACAACAACCTCTGTATATCTAGCACTTATTTACACATTTCTGCTATATATATTACAAAGTACTTTGGTATTACTTTACTGACACAAAAATCTGGCTAAATGATTGAAGTTGTTCCAAATCATAAAAAATTATGTGATGGAGAAACCGAAGTGGCAGAAAAAGTCATAAATATAATTTAAAGAGTTTCCTAAAATTAAAATTGCACCTTGTGCAAGAAGATAAATTAGATTGGTCCATTAAAGGTAAGTAAGCCAATCGGCCTAAGATAGCGAATTATGTTTGGAAAATTAAAATTAAATCCGAAAATAATTGGTTTATTGGGGAGGGTCTTCTTGCATTGAAAAAATATGAATCAAGGGCATGTAAGGCAGAGCGTTTTTGTGCTGAAAAATATTTTGTCGGTGTCTTATTTTTACAAATGAAAAATCCCCTTGCTACATCTCTTGGCTTCAGACAGTAAGGGAGCCAATTTTCAACACATCTAATGTTAAAACACAGTCGCTTATACTTCAAAAAAATAATGGAAAGCAAAGCCACGAGATGAAGCTTTGACATGAGTGCAAAGTAGCAATTTAATACAATATATTACACGTTTCATCCCCTCTAAGAAATACCTCAAAATAAATACATGGATCCAATACTTTGCGCCTTTCTAAGCCTATTTCGTCTTTCGAGCCAACCAATCGCCATTTTAGCCGATGCGTCTGTTGATCGGTAATCTGTGTTATCTGCATAGAACGACTTAGTTTAAAGGAAGGCAACAAAAGCAAAGCTGATACTTCTGTGAATAGATGTAGTAATTTCGGTGAAAACCATCCGAAATACATGTGACCACATGCCGAACAAGGCACTTTTCTGTATATTCCGTTTTTCACAGCAACTGATATTGATAAGTATGAAGAGATGTAACGAAATGTCTTATGGAGAGCATTAGTCATATCGACTAATAATCATGCTTCCAATCGAGCTCTTTGAAATAAATGATACTAAATTTAAACTAGTATTTAAAGAGCATCAGGTTGTACTAGACCATCCATTAGGTTTCCAAATTACCATAGAAAAATGCAAAGGATTGTAGATATCAACCAAACTTTACTTTGAGGAAAAGGAATATTTTTAGGCTCTCTTTTTGGATGTAACGCATTTGACAAAGTTTGGCACTAAGGAATAATTTATAAAATTAAAAAGCTATTTGCAAGCAATTATCACATAGTTCTGATGAACTATCTCTTCAACGATAATATTTCTTAAAACAAAATGTCTTAAATTATATTAATGAAGGTGTTTCATTGGGAAGCGTTTTTGGACCAATATTGTACTAGTTATACACATCGAATCAATACACATCAATCCGATGCCCAATGACATTCGTATTAAAACCATTAACGAAATTATCATAGACTAAAGCGCGAAATATGTATTACTGAAAAAACAACTGCATCTCAATGAATTTGCCAGGGTTATATATTAAAACCAACAAGGTACCGATGAGGTAGAAGTGAAGATCCCGTGGACTTACGAACCTTTAATTTTAGTAATTTGCATATTTAAGATTAATTTAAATAAAAAATATAAACTTTAATAGTAAGTATTAACGGTGGTTAGGACTTAAACAATCGTAATAATTTTAAATTATGAAAAAAACCTAATTTTGAGACACCCTCTAATATGTTAAATGATTGTTTATTTTGTATACATCCTCTAGTTGGATGTACATCTCAAATTAAAAATCTAAGAAGCGACAAGAAAAAAATGATACTACATTATAAAATATCATCATATTATCAACATAAAAAATTTAAAGTTATAAACAAAAATGATTCGCGCGAATGTCGATTAGAAATTATATTCTATCTGCGTTTTTAGTTTTAATTTAAACCCGAAGCCAACAACATCTCATCCTGATCGAAGTAGAACAAAAAAAAATTTACAAAAAAAAATGTTAAAATTAAATTTTAAATTTATATTATTGTTCTTGTTAAATTTAAATTTTACATTTTCGATCCAAACCGATGTAAAGAATAATTTTCGTGAAAAATTAGTTGTCCAATGGAAAAGTGAATTTACAAATGATTCAAATGACCAACGTGTTAAACGTGATCTAAGTATTAATAGTGTCGATGGTTTTAATAGTCAATCGTTAGTTGTGATCGCAAGTGAAATTGATGATGATGAAAGAGTCAACAAGCCGCTTGTGTGTCTTATTAAATGTGTCGCGAATGCCAATGAAATATTTTTGATTTCGGATAATACGCGTAAGTCGAAAGCTTATCAATTATGAAAATTCAAACGTTAATTTTTCAAAATGATATATAAAGAAAATTAAAGTTTCCGTTTATTTTAATTAGATAGCCAATATAAATATTTTAATTTAATTAGAAATTTAAGGTTGTTACAAAATAATTTTAATTTAAATTTAGTCATAAGTATTCGTATATTTTTAAAACAAATTGATAACAATTAAATTTAAGACGACGTTTGACCTCTTTTCTTCACTATCACTTACTTTAAGCAATTTGGAGCACCCTGTTAAATATATTACAGATGAAATTTGTAAGATTTGCGTATATTTAATCTAGATCTTAAAATTTTGTAAAAATTCTACTAAATAGTTTGGACACACTTCATAAAAACATTTGTATAATTTGGCCAGAAAAGTTAATTTCAGATAGTGAATCGCGCATTATCCGTGACTGTAAAAAAAAGTATTTTTTCGATAGGTTGAATACTGAACGTAACAGCAAAATATAAAGTGTCCTAAACGGCTTAGGAATAAAACTCACCAATACGAATATTGTCACTTTAACAGTTGATTAAATTCATTATAGCGCAGTTTTCTAGCATTTCTTAAAATTTAGTTATTTTGCCTATCGAGCGAAGCAAAGAATTTTACTTTATAAAATTTAGCGAAATTTAAATTGTGCTGGAAACTAAGCATGTATACGTATATTACGATGATATTGTGCCGAAGCTTATTAAAACTTGGATATAATAATAACCACGTATAGATTTCCGATTCTTGAAAAAAAAAAAAGCTATAGTTATTCCAATACTTAATGTGTCATTGTCATTCGCAATATCCGATCTTCAACCAATAAGTAATTTGCCATTGGAGTCTAAGGATTAAGAATTTATCTTTTGTTAGACTCATTTTAATCAGGATTTAGGAAAAATCAATCTACAGCTTCTGAATTAGTTAAGGTATACTTGGTTTGTTGCAAAGAATGAACCAGTCATATTTTTCCGTATTGGTCATACTAGATTTTCCAAAAGCATTTATCATTACCATGCCCAGCAACTGAGACTATTCTTTGAATTCTCAGAATATTTGAAAACTGGGAATGTTTTGTCATCGCCTGTGCCAAAATGGTCAGTAATTAGGCCACTATTTTTGTTTATAAGGCATTTTGTGAAAAGGCCTCTGGCATTAAGAGAAATAAATAAAAATAAATAAATAAACAAAAATGATTCAAACCGAAAAGTACCAAGCAGTAATGCATAGCGTGCACGGCACCCCAGCCTCTCTATAATCAGAGAGTTATCGTTAGAAAAGCAAATAAATCAGAATAAACGAATTATCGATTCGATACCTTTTTTTATTTATCAAGCCAGAGGTGGCCAAAGTTATTTAGAACATGGCGGTTACTAGCATCGGAGTACCACTGGATTTAAATGTTAATTGAAAGTTCTCAAAATTTGTATTTCACTAGTGATGTACTGATTGTATTTTATGAGCATTTTTATGTACCAATTAGCACACATAATTTTTTATCACCACTAATTTATGAAAGATCTATTATATACCCCAAATATCAATGCAAAAGCTTATGTTATCTAATCATAATAGTCTAAAGTTGCCTAATCTTTACGAGCCAAATTTGATTGAACACCATTCCGCTTGAATTAATTGAACGAATTATAAACGTTGCCTATAAGAGGTGATTCGCTGCCACAAGCCAATTTAGGTCGATTAAAATACTCTTATTAACCCACATGAAAATAATCGAGCAAAAAATTTCTAAAATACCATCGTATCTCACTTGATTAAAATTTCCTAAATCCTTTGCTAAAATCGTCCCCTCATTATATGAGATATCAACCCATATTACTGTATTTTCACCACATTATTGCCTCTAACCGCGGTACTTTTTTTTATTTTTTCTTAAAGGAAAAGATTAAAACAATTTTTACTCTTATAAAATATATAAAATAATTACCTTATACAATTAATTTATCCAAATCAAATAGTGATCGAGCAAGCCATGTCACTGATCCAATGCTTCTCTTGCCATGCAACAATAATGCGCTTTACATCTTTGTTGTAATCAAATATTTATCCTTTCGAATCCGGGAAGCATTTCGGTATAGTTGCGGCAAATCCCGGTTAAAAAAAACACATTGTCCAAAAAATGTTGTCTTTAAGTTTGACGTAACAATGATAGTTCTTCACTACCCAATGTAACAAAATGTTGTGTTACGATAGAATGCCATCCGATTTATAAAACCATTACCATGAGTTTTTTGGTCCAATGAACTGTGGATAGGATGAAACACACTTATTTGGGAGATGGCTCTATAACAAGGAATAGATATTGATTTACCACATTTTTTCACTAATGGTAAACTTATTATTTTCGTTGAGCAAAGTAAAATAATTGAATTTGATAAACAAAAAACGTGCAATGAAACCAAAAAACAACTGCTATTTTCAATGCGACGTTGATGAATTTTTTGAGTATAGTCGAAATAAAAAATTATGTAGTAAAAGTGTAACAAATTCGTAATGCGACCTTAAAAACTTTGATCTAAATTATGTTTAATTTATGAAATTGTGTAAGAAATTTAAATTAACTTTAACCAACATATTATTTGCTCATTATATCCGCCATTATTTAGAGCTTTTTTTAAATAAAATTTCTCGTTACGGGTTATTGGGTTATCTTAGTTTAAGTGATCCACCCGGTATATACTTATAACTATTTTTGCCACTCCGATTACTTAAAATAAAGCGACAATTAAACAAAATTTACTCAATATCGTTTATGTTCTACATTATTTCTAAGAATTAGTATGTTATATGTTTAGACTGGAATGAAATTCTTAAGAAATGAAAAAAAAAAATTCAATTCAACTTTTTTTTTACTACTCATCACTATCTAATGCATCATTCTAGTGTATTGAATTAAAAAAAAATAAATACATTTTTAAAAAACATAACATAAGAAGATAAAATATAATCTAATGAACGCCTCGGTATGGATCATTAAATAGTATTCAAAAATAAATAAAAGTTTGCAGATAATCCAACGGAAACATTAGTATATTAGATTATTTCGAGAAAATAAAAACTAACACGAAAGTCGCACTAAAATCAATTCTGCCAGACGAAAAAGTAAACATACATTTTATGAATCATAAAATGAATCAGACATTCGCAGCGATCGTCGATAATTGGTAATAGTACAGTTTCAAATCAAGCCAGCAACAAACTAAGCCAAAAAGGAGGCAATTTAAAACAAACTAATTGTGAGATACTGAAACAAGCAAAATGGTTAATAGAACGCACTAACTCAATCTCCATAGAAATGAAGCCACCAGTATAGCTAAACCTACATCAAGACTGCCTCTGACAGGTTAAACAATTTTAGGTTAAACAAATTCCTACAAAACACAACACAATCATTTGAAACGCATGTACAAAGATACTGCGCGTCTAATGAAGAAAATAACACGGGATGAGAAGCAAATCGAAACATGCAAACAGTATCAGTGTGTGATAAAGATCAATGGCAAAATTCACAAAACATTCCACCTATAAGAGACGCTTCTGGTCGAGTCTTAACTACTGATGAATCACAGTTAAAGTGTTGACAAGAATATTTCGAAGAAAACTTTATCAACAGCGGCGAAAATCTCTGGTACTAATAACGAAACTAGCAACATCCATCAACCAACAAAACGGGAAGCTAATGGTGTTATAGAGAAGCTAAAGAATAACGCTGCTGGACAACATAACAAACTAAATATTCAAAGGCAACACATCTACAAGTTACAACTGTGAGCGCATTAACACCATTTATACAAAAAGAATGGAAAGAAGGTTTGGATTTTTATCTGGAAGTTTATTGAAGCTTACAGAAGAAGTTCATTTGAATTATAAATAGCACAACTGCTGCAAGCAACTCAATTTACGTTTTTATAAGAAAATCTAGAGTTGCAACGTAGCATGGCGATTATTATGGTAACAACCGAAAACATGTCGTCTTTAATTTTTTGAGATAAATTCGCAATGTACAATTTTATGAATACCGCCGCCGACGTTTCTGCTGATGCAATAAAAATTTTTGAAATTTCTCCAATGTCACTCTAGTTGGAATACTACAGCGCATTAAGTTAGTTGTAAAATGCACCGATTATCAAGTGGAGTCTACCAGGCCTTAAATAGTGTTACTATTCCGAATCGCTATCTTATTCTGCATCAACAAGATGTCTCTTACAAATTAATAGATTTGCGGTATTTTCGTATTTTGACCTTGTTCAGGCTTGCCATCAAACTCCTAAGCTTCCCTCCTTCATATAGTTAAACAGTAATTTTAACTTATTTCAGCTTATTTGAATTTTGCAAAATGACTTTTAGTCTTTCAACGATTAATGCCATCCATTTTGTAACGACTAAATAGTTGCTTTATATATACAACTTTATAAATTGTTGAAATATATTTAGAATTTGGATGATCAACCTTTATCGGTGCTTTATTTCTGGTTAGATAAAATAATTATGAAAACACATACCATTTGATAACATCGTTATCATAGATGCTTCCTCGCGGCTGGATCAAATTAACATTCGAAAAAATTATTGAGTATATGGCAATTGCAATTCGGCATTAACATTTAAAACATTTCCGGTTCCTTTTAATATGCAATTTTATATAGTAACAACAAAGACAATACAACATAGTATATAAATCCAATATCATTTTAAATGCAATATGGCGGACGCTACAAAATGGCGGATTATCTTTTGATTGATTATCCCGTTGATATGGGTATCAAATGAAAGCTTTCAACGAGTAGTATGCGATAAGCTACGTTACGACATTTTAAACTAAATATGGCGGGCCGATTACTTTTTTCTTCACAACCCCCTTAATATGGGTATGAAATGAAAGGTTACTACAAGTAGAATACGATTAGCTATGTGACATCATTAAAATCAAAACTAAAATTACATTAACTCTAAAAAGTAAAAAAATTAAATTATAGCTAATAAAAACTAAAAAAAACACGCTTTTATCTAGCCTATTCTCCTCTATTCTCCTTGTCTATTCCGAAAAATCTTCAATATAAGCCTAATTTAGAATTAAGTATGATATTTGAGTGTAAATGCGAACGGCATTGCTGAATATTTTCATTAGATTTCAAGAAATAGCTTCCCACGCTTTTACACTCAAATATCATACTTAAATCCAAACATGGCTTATACCAAATGGCCCTTTCGGAGTAGACAAAGAGAATAGCTAGGCTCGACATTTTTAAACTATAATTTTATTTACTTTAAAATTAACAAAACCTACTTTTTTAATAATTTCATAATTTACCACATCCGCAGGTGTTGATAGACATTAAAACATCTTAATTAGTTAGACATTAAAACATCTTTAATGTCTAACTAATAATGTTATTTACCCTTCAACTAAGAAAGAGTTAAGAATTATGTCGCAATAAATTATAAAGCTTGCTAGAAGTACGGTATAGTCAAGTGCGCCATTATTATAGCTACAAAGTTGTGGATTAGACTTACACGCGCCCTTCAGTTATGCTCGAGTTAATAACAACATTTTGTAAAGAGATACCGCTGATTTGGTATTCAGAATTTTTTAAGAGTTAAGGCCACATGAAGATACAAAACCGAACGATTCGGTCGGATTGTTGATTTTGGGGCCACATGTAAACCGAAAATGTCGGTTCACAAAAAAGTCAGTTGAATAAAAAGTGACATTTGAATTGGAAAAAGAATTATTATGTCAAGATTGCGTTTCGACCTAAATTATTCCTTAAATATTTATTTTATATACATATATAGATACATATTTATATAAATAAATATAAATATAATTAAGTTAATGCATATTAATATTTAAAAATTACATACAAATTATAGTTTTTTTCATTTTACATTAGCTAAGCTAAAAACACATCGAAGTGAGGTTATGTTATACCCGACAAAAAAAATCGTTTCATTTTGATGCGTTCGTATATTGAAAAAAATTATACCATTTAAACTTTTCGACAAAAATAAGTTCGTAAAACGACAAAAATTATACCATTTTAGATTTTGTCGACCGAATTTTAGTTTTTCGGTCGACGAATCATCAAAATGCATAATTTTGAATGAAATTATAATAATATTGATACAATTTTGAACTAATAAAATAGGTTTTGTAAATTTAAACAAGTTTTTATTAATTTTGATAATGTACATAGAATAATTTAGTCTGAAATTGAATTTGTAGTTTTGCTCTGTCGGTCGAGCAAGTGTGCATGTATGTGGCAATGCCTTTACGGATAGTTTGGACAAAATCTTACAATCATCTTTTTAGGAAGCTAGATGACTTTGATCGTAAAGCGGTATATCGATAGTCGATACTCTATAAGCAAGCGTTTGATGGGCTAACCACCCTACAATGTCTATGACACATTGTGTCTCGAAACGTATATATATAGCTCATTGGTAAAAGATTGAATGGTACTTATAAGAATGTGTACTCATAGAATTATAGTTGTGTATTAAGACAAGTCTGACTACTTATTTCATCTGTATAAATATTAATTATCATAAAACTACATATATAACTTATAGATTTGTTGAATTAAATTTGATACCCAAACAATATGTGATGAAATATTTAAGATAAGTATAGATTTCAAATAAGGTATATGTATACTCGTATCATTCTGGTGGCATTCTTATATAAATTCTATCTGCGATAATTTTTTTATATTATGTGTAACGTCAAATTCCGACTTGCGATAATGTGGTATGTTGATATTTCCGTGTCAATTTATAAATGTGGAAGAAAGTTTTAATTTTTCAAGAAGTGAGTACGATAACTATTTACTGCTCAATAATGTATCTAAAATTACAGTAAAACTTCTAAATTCACAAAAATATTGGTAGCCAAGGTAGCTTATTAGATATTACGATCAAATTTTTAAGGTCAGGTATACGTTAGATTTGATATTTGATGATTTGCGGCGTTTTGCTTTTGCTATATATATACATATATGCATATATATGTCCAATCCATCTTTACTTCCGCTTTATGCGGTGTTCGGCCCAAAATCGCTTTAATAAACATAATATTATGTAAGTTAATTTGTGAATGTGATCTTTTGTTTGAATTTCAGGGTTGAACATTTGATGCTTGGTGTTAAAGAATACGAAACAGGCATTTCAAATTTTCTGTAGCATCTTGCAAATTGTATTGTTTTTGTTTATTCTTTTAATGTTCTGAAATTCAGTCCCACTTATTTTTGCTAGAAAATTGAGACTTGTCATTCAATTTACGCAAAATTAATCTTCCATTTACTAGCGTATTTAGCGTATCTGGATTACTGGTTAAGGAATTTAGGTAATCTCTCGCTCGATTTGCGTGCGTTGGTTAAAAAGTGGAATATAGCTATGTGCATCAATACTTTGATTTTGTCATCAGGTTTTCGGATTTCATGTTAGAAGAATGAGAAAAGGTGTGAGGCTAGGGTTGAAAATTGGGTAACTCCTATGCTACTATCGATTTGATACTGTTTGGAACTGTAGAGTTCCTTATTTGTAAGGTATAACTTGACTCGTTCAATAAAATAGTGAGAGACTCTCTCTACATTGAATTAATACATGGACTAAACCCCTATATGCCAGATTATATCAACGGCTTTTTCTATTTCTATAGAAGGCTGTTTGTTTAGCGACTAAATCAATTGGCTTGGGCCAATTGGGCTATAATAGCGACTAAAGCCCCTTGAAAATGGCTGATCCAATATCTTACTTGCACCGTTTCAAAGTGAAATTGTGCGAGTATGCTATATACTATTGGAGGGCTAACTTGGTTTAGGAACAGGAATGACTTTGCTAATTTATATCAGTCTGGAAAGTATCTTGTCTTTAGGATTCCGTTAAAAATCTCGGTGACCTGTGTGCTAGCTTTACACCTGGTATATATTTCAGTACCTATGGACTAGGTACTACTTTTGTTAAGATGCCGAAGAATATTGACAACTTTTACTTTTCGATCTTAATAATTAGATTAAGAGGAGGAATGTTGAGAAAATTCTTGACACAGCTATTGACTAACTGTTTAAAACTATGGAATCTTTGAGGAACTCGTTTTGAGTGTGTGAAAAGCTGTTTAACCTGCTCCTTAGCCTTGGGATTTTCAAGTGATGAATTTTTGATTTTTACCACCCACACCTTGAGTGGGTGATATTTGTATCACCCACTCAAGGATTGTAATACATGTAGGCTTGTCAAGAGCATACAATTGGGGTTTGGAATTATTACATAAACTTAGAATTGTTTGACCATTTTTATTATTGTTTAAATAATTTAACATTGGATGGCGTGAATTGATGTCCCTTGATTCAGTAATTTCATTACTGTACCTTATAGAAGCGGTATGAAACTTATTTCGCTGATCAGATGGGTTTAAGGCAGGAGAACCAAGAGACACTTGGGTGAACAGCAATGCCTCAAACAATTTGTTGTGTTTTGGTGTGAAAAACTTAAGCCGTTTCTGTAATTCCGGAAGGAGATTCCCATTTTATTATTTTTGGTACTGTGCCCCCATGAAAAAATATATGCGCAAAAATGAACTTCCAGAATGTTTTCTTTTAACAGTAGTGAAAGTTTTAAAGTTTAACTGTATTCAAAATACATCCGATTAATCAGTTAAACATATTTTGTTCCGAATGCCGAAAAGAAAAGGTTAAATGTTATCTCTGCAATATATAAATTATAATACATAACATAATAAATATTTTTAGAGAAAAATTTAATATTAAATCATTGATGGCCTTGAAATTTCAGAATATTTCGGTTCATATATTTACGATGAACTTTTTTTTTTGTTGTTTTTTCAGTGTTGGACGACGAAATTATCGATCATGATCCAATCAAAATGTACAACCGAATCAAACGAAGTGATGGAGCTAAACTGTTGAATTTAGAGGATCCAGAGGATCAATTGACGGCTGAAGAGGTAACTATAGAAATATAGAACATAAGACTAACGAATAAAATAGTACCGAAAACTTAATTTAGATGTTCTCTTGTTTAAACTTCATTTCTTACTTAGATGAATTAGAAATTAGTCGTTAAAATTAGATATTGTAACTGACTAGCAAACATTTGCATTTTTAGGTTATGTATTGTGAATTAATAAAAAAATGTAATATTCTCGCACCGGTGGTATAGTTTTATTATCAGCTCCATTGGGGCTCTTAACGTTAATGTGTGCCAAAGAATCGCTCACTGAACATATAACCAAGGGTACCCCGGATTATTGGGTAACTGTTTGTCTCCACATTACTACTTTAAGTTGAACAACAATCTTGTATTCGAGCAGACCTTTAGAAGTACGGCCGGCCTCTTTTGGATTATACTAAACAGGCAAAAAGTTAGAAAAGCTTATCGATCCTAAAGACCTAGCCACATAGCAACGACACGAAAAATTATAGAAATTACATATTAACTTATATATTAACATATATAATTACATATTAACTATATTTGATTAATAAAACTCGAAAATGTCAATAATTTTACAAATTTCATTCAAAATTGCCAATTGTTTATATCCATCGTCCGACATCAAGGCGATGCCACATGACAAAAAGACTGACGTTTTGTTAAAAACAGATTTTGAATTTACATCTGGGTTAATCCACATTTTTTATTTTAATTGATAAAAAATAATCATTTTTAATTATTTAAACAATAAATTTTCAATAATTTAACATGTTTCATTTAATAATTTGGATTTTTCTGTTTTATCGTTCATAGAAACAGATTTTTCATTAAATGGTATAATTTTTTTTGTTTATAATCTTAAAACGTTTTATGAACTCACCCAAAATTTCCGACGTTATTTTTTCCGTTGGTAATTGTTTTATTTTATTTTATTTTTTTGTTTTGTTTTCACATTTTTAATTTTGACACAATCGCTGTCTCAATATTTTGTATTTTTTTGCTTTATAGTCATGACTCATGTGGCATCAAAAACCTATCGACAGAAAAAACGTCTGTGATTAGATGTGCATGTGGCATCGCCTTCACGATATCGTGACTAGATCATATAGTTTTTTTCGTTGCCAAACGCATTATACCATTTAACTAATTTCAAACGATTTCCGCATTCGCACTCAAATTCTTGACGATATATTTTTTCGTTCGATTTTTTTACGATTTGTTGTATATAGTTGCCTTTGTGTCGTATTTCATTTGGTTAGTTTTCGTTTATTTTAAAAAGCTGCCATTTTCATAAATTTTTTATTATGAATTGACAGACGACGGATACATGCGAAAATACAAAAACGACGTTGTACTTTAAAAATCATTCGTAATTTTGGTTTGTAATGAGATAAAATTTAAAATAAAATTACTGACTTTCACTACTCCACCCGAAATATAATAATCGTTTTCTCACGATCGAGTCCTCGTTGCTTTAATACCTAAGCCAATTTTTCGATGGGTCTTAAACTTTATAGAAAATTTCATGCATATAGCATTCCATGCAGGTAGATAAAACAGTAAATTTTAAGGCATAAATCGGAAATTAAGAAAAAAATTATATGGTGGTAATCCTATAAAAACTATGGGGTTTAAGTCACAATTCAAAAGTTTCCAAGATAACAAATTACTTGATAGTAAGCCGATAAACTAAAAAATTTAAGAAATGGAAAATTTTCAAACTTCAAATTAGCATAATAGGTACTGGTAAGTCTAACAAAACTGGGAAATTTAAGCCAAACATTTATATGTAAAATGCTAAATCTAAAATTACATCGTATTTCCATTAGAACTGTGGAAAATAAGTTCAAACCGAAAATTTTTGAATTTTTCGATTTGTAGTTTAAATTTAAAAGCTTTAATTGGTTTACCATCATCAAATTTCCAGATTTAAGAAATTGTCGATTTGTGATTTAAATTTCATAGTTTTATTTTTATAGAATCATCGATTTTGAGATCTACACAAACAGGGAGTCCATCACATTTCCTGTTAATTGACGATTAATTTGTTCAAATGAGAACCATTTCTTATGGACCTCTTCTTATCAAGTACAATTTCAAATCAAGCCAAACACTGGGAGGCTCGCCAACCACTATAAGACTCTCCCAAATAAACAAGAGTATCGAATCCCAACGGGGTAGGGATGTAAAAGAGGCTTTCCATCAGTTGTAACAATGACCACAACTATAAATTCCTGTTGGAGTGGAGAATCCAAGGTGCCTGCCAGTACAGGCTGGCTGGAGCAATGCAATGTTTTTTCCTTATCTCCAGTTTATGAGCATAGGGCGTCTACTAGACTGAACGATCTCATTCTATTGGGGGCTTTACCTTTAACTCACCCTCTGTCTTACCTTGTTGTTTCGCTTCAGTGAGCATAGCCCTTTTTTATGTCATCGATGTTCTTCCGACTTTTCTCTTTCCTTTGGGAGTTCCATTCAAATGACATCTTGGCAATGTCACTTGATGGTTTTTGAAGTGTTCGTCCTATCCATCTTCATTTTCGTTCCATAATTTCTTTCTCTATATCGATTTGCCTTGTTTGCAGGAGGAGCTCCTCGTTCGTAATTTTGTTTGGCCAGAAGCATCTTATTAATTTCCCGATTTACATTTTTTTAAGAGTTCTACTATTTTCTTCGGACTGCCGATTTCTCTAAGTGCCTTCCAAATTGTGCTCCTATTACTCGAGTCACAAATGCTCACTCAAAATCTGAGGAGGGCAGGTACTGCGGTGACTTCCATTCATTAATTTCGTTAGATGTCCATCCGTTAGGTGTGATCTACGCAATTCCTTTCAGCTTTAAAGCCTGTAGAGGATGCAGATTCTTCTCCAATTCTTACATTTTCTTAGGTTGTCTTTCTATGGGATTGTTATAATTATTTCTTCTTTCCATCTTTCTGGTATTCTACTTGTACTCCCAACTACTGTTAAAAGTGGTGTTAGAACCGCTGCTGTAGTAGATATATAACCATTTAGTACATCAGCTTAGAAGATGTCCGATCCAGCAACTTTGTTGTTCTTTAACTGCCTTGTGGCACTTATAACTTCTCTCTTCATTTGTGGATGGTTGTTAATGGTCTCGTTATAGTTTCCATCTGGAAGTGCGTCATTATCTTCAGTGTCTATGCGGTTATCTTTAAAGAATTCTTTCCATCAGTTTCAATCTTCAATCATTCGTGATGTTTTGAACCCGATCGAGCACAGTTAAATGAGTTTTCGGTCCTCCAGCCCAAATATGAGAATTATACTCCAACCTGGGTCTTATGTAGGTCTTATATACTGTAAGTATTTCGGATGGATTAAAGTAAAACTTACATCGTCGTAGAAAAGACTGGATTCACCAGTCAGAAAAGACGGTGAATAACCATCAGTTCGGCCAGAAAAAAAGCACAGGATTGAAATTTGTTGGGATTAAATTCAACTCTGTTGGCTTCACCCCATTTAAGAATGGAATTAAGATTTCGAGTAAGGCGATCATTCATAGCCATTCTTAGCCATTTTTTCAAGAGGTGGAAAGTGAGCTGTCATCAGCATAGGAGTATATTGGATTGAGTGTTGCTGATAAAAGATCATTGATGAAAATTAGAAAAAGGGTTGGAGAAAGGACGAATCTCTGGGGAACACCAACGTTTATAAGATGTTGATCGGAAGTAACACCATCCACCACCACTTGGATTTTGCGACAAAGAAGAAAATTCTCAATCCATAAAATTAAAGAACCGTGAAGGCCAACTGCCCTCAATTTACACAGCAAACCCTTGTGCCACACGTGATCAAATGCTTTTGAGATATCGAGTGCAATGACTTGAGATTTACTAGATTGATGAATGCTTCTGTTCCATTGTTCAGTAACAACTTTAATTAAATCACCTGCTGAACGCCCTCCGCGAAAACCATACTGACGATCAGAAATTAGATGATTATGGTCTCAAGTACTTTAGAAAGCACCGAGACGATAGCGATTGGGCGATAATTTGAAGGGTCTGATTTACTGCCCTGTTTTGGCACAGGATGTATGTTAACAGTTTTCCATATGAAAGGGAAAATGCCAGAAGACATAGATCGGTGAAACAGACATGATAGTGGCTTAGACAGGGATTTACAGCAATATTTGAGGACAATTGGGGGAAATGACTGCACGGACTTTAGCGATAACTCTAGATCTAAATCTAATGCGGCGCATCGATGAACTGGCTAGATAGATAATCGGGGGTATTAAGTTAGAATCAGGTAAATTAGAGTTTGCTGCAAATTTTCGGGCGAAGAGATTAGATTTTTCTTGAGCTGTAGAAAAAATATAGTCCCAATCTTTCAGAGGTGGTATTAATGATTTCCTACTGTTAAAGAAGTTTTCCTCTACTTTGCGGACAAAAAAACAAAAGGTTCGATTGCTATTGCCCTGCTTTAAGACCTGGCGCAACTCTTCTCGTACTTTTTTTTGATTTTTTTTAGCTTGGGACACTGTTTGCGTTGCCAGATTTCTAGCCGCCTTAAATATAGCTAAATTTTCATTTGACGGGTTCTTAACATATTTGCGGTGAGAGGCTTCTTTATTGGCGGTTGTTGTTCTGCAGTCATGATTATGTCAAGGAGTGCCTGATTTTTTTTATTTAGAGAGACTGGAAGGAATGAATGTTCCATTCCCGTGAGAATGACAGTCTAAACCAGAATGGCTGCATTGTCAATATTACCGAAGGCAAAGTACCATTCGAACTCTTGAAAGAACTTGTTCATTCCGTCCCAGTCCGCAATTTTATAGTGCCATAATCGACATTAAGGCGGAACATTCATTTGGCACGACCACGAAATTGGAAATTCCGCTGTAATAAGCCGATGGTCAGAGTTTCCCAAAGAGAACTGACGGAGATACTGTATTTCTCCGCATGAGAAGTTAAAAACAGATCCAGTAAATGACCCGTATTGTTGACCCGATCTGGTATCCTCGTAGGCTAATCTACAAGTTGTGTGAGTTGGTTTAAAGCTGCAAACATTTCAGCCGCCTCACCAGCCGGTGTTATGGACTTAGAATAAGAAAGCCACTTGTCATTGTGGACATTGAAATCACGTGCCACAGCATTTGGTGATTTCTGAAGGATGTGCTCAATGGAGTCTTAAGTATCAAACCCAAAATGAGCAGCGCAGTTTGCGATATTTGGGCTTCGATAGAGACCACATAGGAAGAGGGGGTGTTTCCAGACTCATTATTCGTGCTTTGGCCTAAAAAACTATTATTAAGTTTGCAGTGTTTTAACCTCCTTTTAATCAGAACAGCTGTGTCACCATGTGGTTTGCCATCCCGATGCTCAGTGTCATAAATTAAATATCCATTAATTTTGAAATAGTTGTTATTTGTAAAGCTTGCTTCAGATATTAACATTATGTCAATATTATGCTTAATGAGCGGTGTTTGAACCTCAGTTTTGTGTTGTGCTAGGTCATTTGCATTGCATATTAAAAAATCCTTGTTTCTCTCCATCATTATCATGAAACTTTGCATCATATCGGTGACCTTGTTTAACGCTAAAAAGATGTTTCCTTCATCAATATTTTGCACTTTTTGAGCAGTTCCTTTAAGGATACTAGCATACGAGACTCCATGATGTACGTTATTGTTTACGGTTGCGTTCTAATTCCCACGTTAAATTTTGTTGGGCGAAACTTCTGGATACATTTCTTTTCTCTCGGATGAGTACAGTTTAAGCATACGATGCTCTTCTCGCTGCCGTGGACAAATTCTTCAGCTCTAAATAATTAGGCTAGCTTTAAATATATTAAGCACCCTCTATAATATGCCGAATGGTTTCCTCCGCAGTTGCTACATCTTTTCACAGAAGTATCGGCTTTGTTTTTGCTGAATTCCTTGGAATTATGTAGTTCTCTGTAGATAACACAGACATCACTCAACGTAAAAGAAGCTTTACTATGTCCAGATTATTCTATGCAGGAGATATTTCAAGCTATATATTCCATGCTTTCTTTTGTTTTTTTACTTTCTACTTCCAACTCTACGCAGATCAATGGTTGAGACACTTTTTCTTAATTAAAAATGTTCGTTATTGGTTTAGCGTGAAAGCCTTTATCAATAAGAGCGTTGTTTATTTCGTTTGGATCTACGAAACTCTCAATTCCTTTTATTACCACAGCCAATCGTTTCTGGCTCATTAGTGTTGAGAGGTTAAATATTTCCATTTTTCATCCCAGAAATGTAAAAGTTACCATCCATTATTTTGTTTAACAATTCCATTAAATCTGTTCTGGGGCTGAAGCTCCCCCTAGTCTTTCGCGAATAATTAACGACCTATACTACTACAGATTCTAATACAGGTTCTAATATCCAACTGTACATTGGTCCAGCCAGTCTGGATACTGGCATGGACAATGGTTTGGCCCATGGGGTCTGCACTCCAACAGGGAGTCATACTTGTGTTCATCGTCATCACTGATCTTGATCAAGTGTTAAAAAATTCCTTTTGAAACCTTCACCAGGTGGGATTCGAACGCGGTACCTCCCGACCCAAACAGCTTTAACCACTGCGCCAATTGCTCGGTGAAGATTATTCTCTCAAATAAATTGGTGACGGTTTCTCCTTTTCAAATTTTTACGTTTTTTGGACATTGTTATCACTTTTTTGGATTTTCTTCATCATGGAAGACCTTTACATTTTACAGTCGACAGTTTAATTTTTGTCTCACACGGCCAAAATATAATTATATACGGATTTTAAAGCACCGCGATTCTATTTTTTATCATCATTCAATTTATACAGGTTCTATTGTGCATTTAGCTTAAGCACACCTAAATATTAATCCAATATCTAATGTATCTCCTCTAGTGTACGCCAATGTTTTGGCTAACATTGTACGAATAAACGATCTATTCACTGCTTCGTTAACAATTTTAAATCAACTGACTGTTTACTGAATTAGCGATCTTGATATGAACCTTTTAAAAAGTGTTTTTAAATTAGGTACGTGGCTTATACGGAATTATGTAAAAAATACTTGTCTATGCTAATAAGCTAAGAATATATTTAGAAGTCAAAATAGACATTCAGTTTTATGATTTTTAGGAGAGCACTGATAATTATTCTAAATTACAGCATATCAGGCAGTATAACAAACGAAGTGTGAACCAAAAACCACCACTTCAAACAGTACAAAAAGTGGCCAAAAATTCGTTTATTATTGTACTTGATGAAAAAAGTGTATACCCGCCTCAAGTATACATTCATAATCGGCCATTAATCCTTAATTTAGACGAAGGCGAAACTTTTCAAATTAAATGTAGTGTATCTTCGATCGAAACCGTTTCTCTAAAATGGTTGAGCCCAAATAACGAAACATTAACGGAATTAAACGGATTGTAAGTTGATCAAAATCATAATCAAATAAGTTTTAATCAATAATTAGGTTTTTCTAATTTATTTAACAGAAAGTATGGAAAAATTGAACATAACTTTAACGGCATCGACGTTTCACAAAGTGGAAAATATATATGTTCGGGGCAAAATATTTATGGAACGTCACATCAAGTATTACAAATCAATGGTATATAGTTAAATTTTATTAAATTGAAATTATGAAACTAACATGTACTTGTATTTTTAGTGAAACCAAGTCGGCTCTCAGCTCAAATAATGCCAACCAATAATTATTTGGCCGAAACACATAAGCCATATACACTTCACTGTCGTATACCACATGAATTCGTTCGAAATACAACAATCACTTGGGTTTATAATAATCAATCAGCATTACATAATAGAGATGTATCCATTACGAATTCGGCACTAACTATCAAAAATTTAAATCGTAATTCGAATGGTGTGTATTCGTGTACGGCCCGCATGAATAAAATTATCAAAACTGATTATATCGATTTGAAGGTTGAATTTCCGCCCAGTTTAATCGGTAATCCTAGAATAACACAAAATTTATTCATCCAATATGATACAAATTACACATTGTCGTGTGAAGTATCAAATGCTGTTCCCGAACCACGTGTAATTTGGGATATAATTTTGCACCGCAACTATCGAAGTTCATCACGAAATTTAACGTATTCTCAAAATCCTGATATCATTTTTAGTGGTTTTAAACCAACGGATACGGGAACATATACATGTTATGGTGAAAATTCGTTGGCTAAAACGCCAATTCGTACGTTCCATATATTTGGTAAGGCAAGTGATAAACCAACGATTCAAAATACGAAAGAGTTTCCAAATAAAATGAAACAAATTGTTGTAAGGAAAGAGGATACAGTCAAATTTTTGACTTGTAAATGTAAAAATTGTATGCCCCTAAAATCAATCAAGTGGTTTTATAATGGAGCTGAAATTACGAAAATTGATTCGAAATTATTACAATACGAAGAGTCGTATGTTGGTAATGACAAAATTGGAGTGTTACCTTTAACCAAAACGAATATAAAAAAATCAGAGGAGGGAGAATACCAGTGTTACATTGAAAATGAACTTGGCAGTGATGTGTTTACGTTTGATGTTAAAGTTGTTGGTATGTTAGTCGACCATATATTTATAGGTGATCCCACATACAAATGACAAGTGTATAATGAATTATTTATTTTTGCAGATTTTGACACGGAAGGTTTAGATGAAAACGCGAATGCCACACAAATCAAATGTCAATTGGAGCAGGACAAAATTTATCCGATAGTCATTTACAAGGAAAATAATGAAACTTTCTTAGGTTATAATACAACACGTAAATCGTTTGCAAATGGCACTATATCAGGTTATGGACAGGCGTACAAATGTACAACGTACCAATTAGTATATTCTAAAAACCCTGGTTTTAAACTGGGTAGTAAGCCATTAGATTCGTTTAAGCTATTTACCATTATTCCAAATATCACGAATCAGGCCTTATTAAAAAAAGTTGATAAATATACCCGTCCAGATTATAAAATTTGTAAATTTAACGATACCGAAAATATAGCAACACCAAATATGGTGAAACCATGCAAAACACAAAATGAACCAATAATCGTGATGTCTACCAAAGAATCTGAATACCCGGAGTTAAACCAAGATGTTGAACTGTATCGGGATATATTTATCATTTCTAAAACTAACGAATTTTTGTACATGTGTGACATTTTTCCATACGATGAAAAAATGACCAAGAAACATAGTTATCTGTGCTCGTTTACCAACGAACTTGGTTTTGGAGAGAAGAAATTTTTACTGTACCGTCGAGAATCACCTGTCGTCAGCGATACGGTTAAAGATCATGTCAAAATATTACCCGGTACAAAAGAAATAATTTCATGCGAAGGTTTTGGTAATCCTCAGCCGAAAGGATTCTGGAAATCGCCTGATGGTAAAAGGTTTCAACAAAATCCTAAAATACCAAATAAATTAGAATTTTCGATTGTCGACGAAGCTATCGCAGGAAATTATACGTGCCATCTCGAAAATATTTACGGCCGTCAACCGAAACAAACTTATGTGGAAATTATTAATGTGCCAAAAGTAGTTTATCCCAAAAACTATCGTGAAATAACAGCTAATCCATGTGATCTGAAACAATTGGTGTGTCCAATTGAAAAAGCTAAAAACTTTACATGGACACGAACACTGGAGAATGCCGATTCAAAAGAATTTCAGATGAGTTTTAACGGTAACTACACATGTATTGGGGAAAATGAAGCCGGCGTTTCCAATTTTACTTATATTGTTAAAGATTCAGAAGGACCATTGAGTATAATAATTTATATGACCAGTCCAGAAACAAAAATATTTGAGCATGGTTCGAACAAAATAGAATCAATAACAACTGAAGTTGGTAAACAATTAACCGCACAATGTGTAGTACAAGGAGCAAGTATCCAAACGATAAGTATCCGTTGGTTAAAAAATAATGTCGAGTATAGTTCTGAGGAAACTATCGATATTGATGAACTAAGCTCAGATGATATGGGTCAATATACGTGTATAACTGACAATGTGCAAATTCAACCCAGCTCTTTCCAAATTAATTTATTAGCACCACCTAGATTTAGTAATAATTTAGGCAGTAAACAAATCTTATCACCGCCCTATCAAAGTAGTATATCTCTAGAATGTAAAGCATTTGGAAGTCCAACACCAATATTCTATTGGTATTACAATGGCATTTTATTGCAAAATGAGCACGAAGACACATTGCAACTAAAGAATGTTACTTCATACTCGACTGGTGAATACCGTTGTTTAGTAACAAATTTATTAGGATCAATTGATCGTGAATACTTTATAGAATCACAAAGTCCGTTAACCAAACCCAATTTACCGACTCAAATCGAACTAACAGAACCAGAAACATTGCGTTTACCGTGCTCAATTGAATATTCTCCGTCGTTGACAAAGTTATATTGGATGTTCAATCAGCGCCCGATCTTGGCACCTAATTTTCAATCGGTAATGGCCGAGCGACGTCCAAACGAAGAAGTTTACTTTTCGGAAAGAAATGACTTATACGCTTCCGAACAAGAAGCAGCAACAAATAATATTTACGGAATTATATCAAAATCTAGTGATGGTAGCCAAATTTTATTTGAATTAATTATCCAACAAACCAGTTTTGACCGAGATTCAGGACCTTACACCTGTTACATTCAAAACTCGGTTGATGCAATAGAAAATTCTGTCATGGTTAATATTTTAGCAAAACCACAAAGTAATGATCATTTTGAAGAAGATGTGACAGTGCCCGAATATACAACGCAATCATTCGATTGCTTGGTAGAAGGAAACCCCGGTATCCAATTTACCTGGGAACTAAATGACCAACTAATCGACTCATTTATTGATTCCACGATACAATTACAAAACTTTGGTAAACGGTTAATCTTTTTAAATATCACTCAAAGCCATAGAGGGAAGCTAAAGTGTGCCGGCATCAATAGTTTGGGAAAACTTACAAAAAGTTTTAATTTGAATGTAGAAGGTCCACCAAAAATTATCAATCCTCAAAATGGCCAAATCGATCAACTTGAATTTGAGAACGTTTTTGTTGATCACTATAACCCAACAACATTAAGCTGCCCGCACATTGGATATCCACCACCAAACATAAGGTGGATCCAAATAATAAACGGTCAACAAGATGTATTAGATGACAATACCGACACAATAACGTTAGTTCCACATCCAAATGTGAACGTAGTTCTTTGTACACTGGAAAATAGTCTTGGCTTTATCAAGAAACAATTCAATTTGCAAAGATTATCATCGTTACACTTTACTGGAGTACACAGAAATGAACCAATAAAAATTGTTTTGGGCAGCTACATACAATTAAATTGTACAATGGTGGGTACACCACATCCCGAAATCACATGGACAAAAGATGGCGTAACAATTTCCGGTTATGACCAACCTATTTATTACGTACAAAATTCAATAGAAAATGACAGTGGAAATTATAAATGTGTTGGGAGAAATGATATGGAAGAAATTTCCCGAGATTTTTATGTCGAAATAGTTGCAGCGGAGTGGGAACCATGGAGTGAATGGTCCAAATGTAGTGTATCATGTGGAGTTGGATCAGTATTTAGAAGGCGGCGATGCCTTTTAAATGGACAAGATGCACGTGGCATGTGCACTGGTGATGAAGTGGAAGTTGTCCAGTGCGTACAACAAGAATGTCGTCCAAGAAACCAACTATCATTCGAACCGCCTAGTGCAATTATTCAAACTACTGTGGTAAATATAATCAATCAAATAATATTTATATGTTTTTAAATATGCGTGTATATTTTCGTTAGCCACCATCATCTGGAGATAACCAAGTTCCATCAAATTGGGGGCCATGGTCAGAATGTGACTTAAATTGTCATGATACTATAAATCGACGATATTCTTCTAGAAAACGGTACTGTCAAGATAATAATTGTAATGGAAGAAATCAAGAAGTACAACAGTGTAACGTTCCAAATTGCCCAATTAATGGAGGATGGTAACTAATTCTTAGAAATATAAATTCGTTTTGGATTTTATTTTTATTTATTTTTTTTTTTTTTGTAAATTCAGGGGTGCCTGGATCGAATCTGCATGTTCCGTAACATGTGGTGAAGGTGTTGGTCTGCGACGACGTTATTGCAATTCACCGCCACCCAAACACAATGGTCGAAATTGTATTGGAGAACGGGTGGAGGCATTTACCTGCAAAAAAACATGCTCGTAAGAAACGGTCTAAAAATTATAATTAAATTACTTAAAATATTAAATTGTAAACGTGTACATACAGAATAATGTATTATTTAATAGAAATGTTCAATGAGTCTTAAAAAAATAAAATAAAACTTTCTGATGAATCGCAATGAAACCTTTACGTACTTTCTAATTGTATAGACCAAAAATGATTGATTTATTTGCATAGGAGATTATGCTCAATTCATCTGATGATTTTGTATAGTATGTCACAATTGGAAATACATTTTCTTGCTGTGTATAGTACGCTGTTTCTATTTCATTAGCTTGTGATTATCACAGTTTACTTCACAGTTGAAACGTAAGCTTCATTTTCCTGTGATCCCTGACTTTTACGAAAACTGCTATCTTAGCTTTGCAGTGAACAATTGATGATCACTGCCTACAAATTTGACAACCGACCGATAAGGTTTCAGATCTTAGATTACCTTCCCATAGAAATTAAAGCATGGTCAATTTGACTTCGAGACATCTTACTATAGGATTTAACCACGTTTCTAAGTGGATATTTGTATGAGGAAAAAATATACTAGACACAATGATATCATGCGCGATCGCAAAGTACATCATTGTTTCTTCACTATCGATCGCTAGATTGTGTCAGGAGACCGTAAATATATATTTTCGTATAAGTCTGATTTTTACCAGCTTTAGCATTAAAAACACTAATCACTACTGTTACGTCGTGCTCCTGTATGGACCCCATCCTGATCATCCAAATTGTTGTAAAATAACTTTTTATCTTGGGGTTGGCTTACATCAGTGGGTGCTTGGATACAAATGATTGACAAGTTAGCTAGTTCCGAAAAAGTTGGTTACTAATAAGATTATCAACTGCTTTGAAATCTAAAGCAGCCTTTTCTGTTAATTATTATTGTTGATAATTGATACTGTTTAATCAAAACAGTTTAAGTATATGTCCCAATAACCGGTTCAGATTTGACATATCGGTTATTTTGGCTCTGGCAACACTAATATCATTCTTTCTTTGACAGAAACTCAGTATATTATTTCTAGTTGACGAAATGAGTCGCTTAAAGCTTCAACAAAAGTGGGGAATGTTGGAAATTTACTTCAACAACAAAGACAATTGGTTCTAAGAAAAACAAAATTTTCGTTTTGTTATCTTTAACACCTTTACAACATTGCCGATATCTGTCATTTCAAATTCCTTTGGCAACAATTGCTTAGTAATTTTAATTCGGTCAATGTCACTTGAAATTATCAACAAATCATCAAAATTCAATAAAATAAAACAAAAAATGCTATTTTCAATTTTAATGTACTGTTGATCAGACAGACATCTTTTAAATCCTAACTTAATTATGAATTGATTGAATTTCTCATTCCACATACGAGAAGCTTGATTCAAACCATAAAGTGACCGTTGTAATTTGAAAACCTTTGTTAAATAGTTTATAAAATCACGCGACTTTTGCATATATATTTCTTTTTCAAGAAACCCGTTGAGAAATGCATATTTGACGTCCATTTGATGTTTTAAATAAGCATTATGTAGAGAAATTGACAATAATGTCCGAAACGTTGTTAATTTTGCTGTAGTCGAATAAATTTTGTTATAATCAACCCTTTTTTCTTGAGTAAACCCATGAGCAACTAATCTAACCTTATATTTGTCAATTTCACCGTTACCTTTTCGTTTCAATTTGAAAATCCATTTTGAAGAAGTTGTTTTTCTGCCCTTACGTAAATCACAAAAGATTTTGTATTTTTGTATTTTGGCTTCGTTTTAAATTGTTTCCCAAATGCTTTGGTTGGAGAACGATTTTTAATAAAATTCGCAACCATAATTGCTTCATTCCAAAAACGACGCTCCAAACCACTTGCTGTAAGCATGGCCAAAGCCTTTTCCTGAAGTGTTCAATTTCATCTTTCAGCAACTGAGTTCATTTCAGGAATATGCGGAACCCTGTATATTAATTGAATACCCTTTCGTTCAAAAAATTCATTAAATTCCATTGATGAATATTCACCACCATTATAAACTTTTAGTTTGGCAATTTTACATCTATGTAAAGATTCAGCCATTGCAACATACGTTTTAAAATTGTTAAATACGTTACTTTTTCTTTCGATACAATAAACCATTGATGCTCTTGAATAATCGTTCGAAATGTTACAAAATATCTGGAACCATTTCAAGCTGGTTTTGAAATAGGACCACAAACATCTCTATGTATTATTAATTCCAGAATGCGATTTGAACGATTATTTAAATTTTGTGGAAATGACGAACGAGTATGCTTACTTACAACACATGATTAGACAATTTATTTTCTGTATTTATTTTATATTTGATCATCTTTTTTATATTATATGCATTTAAATGTCCCAACCGTAAGCCAAAGATTTTATGAAAATTTAAAATCATCATTCTTCACAATACCAGCTAAGTTTGAACGATGAACACTAAAAACAACTTCATATAATTTACCATTTAATTTTGCAATAAAATTGTTTTACCATTTAACTTTGCAAATGCGCGATTTCCATTAAAAATAATTTTAAAAACTTTTTTTGTTAATGCAGGAATCGACAATAATTTGCATTTTAAACTATATGCATATAAAACATCTTTTATAGTTTTGACTGATAAATCACCATTATACATTGCTGATATATTTATTTCACCCTGCTGCTTTGCAATTAACTTTTCATTCTTTTTGGCGAAGCTAATATTTTCGACATCAAATATCTTAATAATGTTAAAAATTAATAGCGCAGGATTATGAATTTTACTGTTGCCAAGACACACAACAAACATAAACGCTGATTCTCCTTTTTTAAATTAATTTTAATTTCTTCACAAAACAAAATGAAACACGTTTTTACTTTTTCTGAATTCAGCACCCAACCAACATTTTATTCTTTCTTGACAGCTACATTACAACTAAGGCTGTGTATTAAAACGAAAAATTATTATATTATTCAACAATTAAAACATGTTGCATCATTGACTATGTGTTCCGTTCTACCACTAATTTTATAATCATAGCAGCATTCGAACTAGTTATGTCTTTAGTAACTGATTTTGTTTTATAATCACTACCTGCGCTTAAACTAACGGCAACATCACTTGTTTTATTTAACACTTGTTTACTAGTAGAGACATTACTTGCATCTCCATTTTTATTTAATTTTGATTTATTAAAAGTAAGTAATTTTGGTTTTTAAATTTAAAACAATTAGCTTTTTTATGTCCATGTTTACCACAATGATAACAAACCATATTGGATTTCTAGTTCATGGCCAATGATTCATTTAACTTTTCGTATTCATAAATTAAGGATCAATCTAGTACATGACACGTTGATATTAAAGTGTTGTTTGTGTTATTTATGCCACCCTCAATACTGTATCATTATTTTTTACAAATATGTACACTACTTAGCCCATATAAACAACCTACATCCTGTACTTTTACATATTGCATATTACTAGATCTTCCTCAGTAAGACCGTTTTTATTTATCGCCAGAAGCTCGTTTAATCCAATACTATTGAAACAATCTCTCTGTTATGTCAGATTTGCAATACAATATTTTATTAGTTCTAAATTTCTAATCGAATTTTAAGATGCAAACTTACTCCAAAATGATAATACCTTTCGCCCGGGTTTATTTTCGTTTTCATGTTAGTAAAGATAATGATTTCCTCGCGTGCTTCAATATTTCCCCGCTGACGTATTCCATCAAGACCCTGTAAAGATTATTATTTCTTACGTGCCGTGGTGCATTTACAAAACTACGTAAAGCTTTGTTTTGGTATGATTGTATTATTTTGACATTGATCCTCTTGGTGCATTTTTTTTTTATTCTTTTTGACATGATCTTTCCACTTAAGCTTAGGGACAAATGTCCGTATGGCCGTATTTGCAAATGGAACTTGAGGTAAGCTGATTTCCTCTGGTATCCAGATAATATTTTTGTTGGTGAAGTTAACATGGATTGGTTTGGTTTTTTAAGCTGATTTCGCCACATCTCTTTGCCCAGTTACTCTGTTTCTAAGATTGAAGTGTCATCAGCAAATGTTGCTATGTTCGTTTCATCTATATTTGGTAAATCTCTGGCATATATGATAAACAGAATTAGCGACACAACATTGTGGTATTTCCACTGATACGTCCGTCAATGAAAGTATACATTTTTATATTTTACCCTGAGATTCGGTCAACTAAGTATAGCATTTTAATATCTAAAAGAACTACTTTTGTAGATCTCGATACAGTTTATATACCTATATTCAGCTTTACCATAGTTTTCATCAAAGGCTTGTGCTACATCCAAGAAGATACTTTTGTTAGTTTGAGCAACATTTCAATCAATTCAAGTATATTTTTATTATCCGCTATTAACGTAACTTAACTTCTTTAAGCAAATGTATTTCACCAACATGTAAACCCACCTTAAGGCTAAAAATGACATATGTTGAATAAAACGTCAAGTTCATTCTTGTTCACATATTAGCCTATGGCGCGTCGTCATTATTATCTTCTCCTTCTTGCAAGTATTTTATCGCAAAACATCCATTTTAATCAAGAACTTTAACCTATTTTTTTTGCGTTCCAGCGCATCTTTAATTAAGTCTGTAATTTTGTTCGCCTGTTCTAGTGGGAAGGATCTTATCTCTTCGTTCCCTTCGTTCTATGATTAATTTTAGTCTCTTCAGCAGCAATTATTCGAATGATCTTCAAATAGTTCGAAGCAAAGAAATCAACCTCGAAATAGGTTTTTTGTCGTAAGACACGTTAGGTGATTTGTTCGGTTTTGGTTTCATTTTCATTTCTGCTACTTTTCATTGGTGTGGAACATAGTTAAGTCTAAAGTATAATGTATCAATTTATTTGAAGTAATTCGTAATCCTTTTTCGGGTAGTGCTATAACTATTTGTCCTGTAATTAGGTCATACCCAGGAGATATAAACTTAAGTTACCATTAATTTCTACTTTTAACTCTTGCTAAGATACATGTCTTATGCTTTGACTGTCGATTTTGTTAATTAATGTTTCAGTTTCATCGGTCGGAATGTGTCTCCTATATGATCCAAACAAATCAGCCTTTTCCTTTGCTCTTCTAGATCAATTACCATCATCAAATTTTGCTTACCAGAGGGAATAGTCTGTAACCTTCTGACCAGTAAGGCCGGTAATTTAAATTCTTTAGCTTCTTCACCTCTATAATTTGCTACATGCTGCTCTTTGTAGTTTCTTCACTTTGCTGGAATATTTTTACTTAAAGGGCATTCTTGGTCAATGTGTTTCTTTGCACATCTGACGCATCTCTTTAAGCTCTCGTCTACAATGGGAACCGCTCAAAACTCAACATTTTTAAACTGGATGTTTCAAAATAGGATTTGACAAAACGAGATAAGGTACAAAACTGGATATTTCAAAATTGGATATTTCAATACGGGATAATTAGGTACAAAACGAGATATGGTACAACACTGGATAATTTAAAACAGGATATTTCGACATGTGATTTAAACTTAAAATGATTTTTTAGGAAGGTTCTGGAATATGGCCAATTAGGAAGGAACTCGGCGAGTTCTTAACCGATTTCAATGAAATTCGATATGTAGGATGAAAATGGGATTTAAAAATGATTCGTTGGGAAAGTTCTAGAATAAGGTCTGTAAGGTTCCATACTTAAATATTTCTAAGGAGAGAAATAGAATTTTTCTTCACTTAATGTTTTTTTTAATTGCTGCTTGTATTATTATCTTATTAAAATAATACTTGACTTGATCGAGTTTACTGTCAGTAAAATTTATCTTCATCTATTTTTTATTCTTCTACTTAATATAACTTTACTTCACTTTAGAGAATCTATGTGAGAAAAATTAATTAATTTTCATCAACATTTTCATCCTACATATCGAATTTCATCATAATCGGTTAAGAACTCGCCGAGTTCCTCCCTAATTGACCATATTCCAGAACTTTTCCAAAAACTCATTTTAAAATTCCATTTTCGTCCTACGGATCGAATTTCATCATAATCGGTTAATTCCTAATTGGCCATATTCCAGAACTTTCCTAAAAAACCATTTTAAGTTTAAATCACATGTCGAAATATCCTGTTTTGAAATATCCAGTTTTGTACCATATCTCGTTTTGTACCTTATCTCGTTTTGAAATATCCAGTTTTGAATTATCCTGTTTCGTCAAATCCAGTTGTAAAATACCCAGTTTCGACCGGCACCCGTCTACAATATATGTGTGTAGTTAGGGGCCTTGACATTTTTTACATTGTGGTATTAGGCCAGTTCTTTTTCTCATCGGTTCTCTTCTAACTCTCATGTTAAGAGTAAGCCTTTATTATGTTGTATAAATGGTCTACGTTTTCTTTGTTTAATGACATCCCCTTTTTAGTAACTTGAACACCTTCTGCATTTTCTACTTTTTCTCTGTTGAGCACATTTGCTGCATCTTCCAATTTTAATCTCTTACCTATTAGGTCTTCTATTAAATCCTCCTTTGTTTCAGTTGATTGGGGGCCTCTAACCATAATTTTGATTAGGCCAGTTTAAATAACCCTGATTTTATTTAATGGTGATTTTAAACTCCAGATGAATTCCAATATAATGTCTTAATGTCTTAATAAGTGGTAAAGTTTTATTACTGAGTTAGAAATTGGACTTAATTTTAGCAAAACTGACATTTTAGTAAAAAAGTTAAAATTTTTATTTACAAAAAATTTATTTAAATTTGATCCAATAATCGCAAAATTTTACAAATCATTACTATATAATAAATTAAAAATTAAAAATAATAAAACTACAATCTTACATACGAATATATTAGAAAAATGTTTGGAAGCCAAGCGTCATTGATGTCATTGTTCGGCTGCTATTGTCATTTTACTATCCAAAAATTGAAATGATGCTTGTGATCGTTCCAATTTATTTTTCGCATTTTCTAAATTTTTACTTTCAATTTCGTACACATCTTCCACGCCCTTACCTTGTATCACATTATAAACAAGACGGCTGGTGAGTCTTTAAAAAAAAAATGGAAATTTTAAAACCATTATAAATCTACGAACAAAATGTTAAACACCTGATGGTTACTTACTTCATCATTTTTTCACTTGTGCTACCCGATTTATGCTCCTCGTACTCCAAGTACAAGCGTTTGGTTGCTCGTGCCAAAACAGAAGCGTACTGCTTAAAATTAGGATGTTTCACGTTAATTTGTTTCATTTGAAGCGCATGTGAAACGGCCCAAAATAATTTCTTTCGGTGATGTTCTGATAATTGACTAGATGTTGATTGGGATCCAGATCCGGACGGTATTATTTCGGATGTCGAACGATAAAATAGATTTCGTCCAGATTCTGATGAGATCATATTTATAGCATCCGGATTATTATTCTCGGTGTTCGCACTAAAACTTTGACTTTTAACAAATTTTAATGAGTTAGGAGTAAGCTTAGTTTCATTACTATCCGTTTCATAATCACTTCGCTTTCTTTTTAAATTTATCAATTTTGGTGTTGTGTTTTCGTTTAGTTCGTTCAAACACATTAACGAATTGTAACGTAATTTTGCCTTTTCACTATTCTCCGACGGTAGAATATTAACGGCGTTCATTGATGTGCTGCGTGATAATTTTTCGGGTGTAAATAGAACACGTTTTGATTTTTGCACGCGATTTGCAACCTCGGGCGTTATTTGTGTCATCACAGGTTTTGATTTTGGTGGCGATTGGAATAGTGCCCGTTTTGATGTTTCCCTTAGCACTGGATCAGATGTATTAGTTGTGGGACGAGTATTTTTACTAGTACTATTACTAACACCGAATAAATTTTTACTAAGTTTATTTTTATTTTTTGATAAAGGTGTCTTACGACGGCCTGGTGTTCTTCGCGATGGTGTTCGACGACTCGGTGTTCGTCGACTCGGTGTTCTTTTTCCTGGTGTCCGTCGTTTCGGTGTTAAAGTTTTTCGCGAATTACGGTGTTGTTTTTTGGGATCAAGTAAAATTTGTCGTTTTGCGTCCAAAGTCGAATTAAGAGAAGATTTAGATGATTGTCCGGCTAAATGTTCCGATGAAAAAATTGCCCGACGCCGAGCTAAATGACTCAATCGATTGCCAGGCGATTTACCCAACAATCTGTAATGATAGAAATGTTTTATGAAATGAATTTTAAAATAAATTTTGGCCTACATACTTAATTCTCATGTTTCGTTTCTTTGCACTTGTCGGTGATGCTGGCATTGAAAATGACGAGCTTGTTTCGGCCCCAACGTATCGTTCTACATAGCGAAGCGATAAACTTTCAAAACGCTCCGAAAACTTCGATCGATTATAATGTAGGCCATGATTTTTTATTTCAATTACTTGCGGCCATTCCGTTTTCATTGTTTCCTCTAGCGTATGCGTCGGTATTAGAAGAGATACTGGTCTATTCGTATGCGTATCCACATCTTTTGAGTTCGGTACCTCGTCATCTCGCCTTGTACTCGAAGAAATTATATATTTTTCACTATTTTCTTTATACAATTTAATCATTTTGGTGATGTTTATTTGAGAAATTGTAATCGATGGCGGTGGTAATACGCCTGTAAGTGACATTTGTAGTCTTTTTAATAAAATTTCTTCGTGTTTAATGTGTTCTGGGAAACCCGTTTTATTTTTATTATCGTCAAAGCTATCTGATATACTTTCACAACCACTTTTGTCATTTACACTACAACCTTCATTCATATCATAACAATTATCTGTACCCGCTGTTAATGTGGTTTCAGTTGCATTTGAATAATTCACTCTATTGACAATCACCTCATCATCTTCGTCCTCAAATAAGTCGGGTGATTTTTCATTTGTGAACATTAAATTCGAAGTGTCATGTTTCAACAATCTACAGTTGGAAGACGTTGCTACGATTTGTGATTGAATTTCGGGTGAATTTTCATTTGTATTAACATTTACATTAAAATTATAATTGCTAGTTAAACTATCTATTCGGCCATTGAACGATAAATCAGAATTTGTTTCGGAATTCGGATGTGTATTTTCTAATTTATTATTTAGTTCATTATCAACGGCATTCGAACTATTTTCGGTTACTAAATCGCCCAAAATGATTGGTGAATCTTTCTTAATAATTTGCATCTGAGGTTCATCGTTGTGATCGGTAAATTGATTTGTAACCGAGGATGGTATATGTTCACCATCGGAACTTTTTAAGCCAAACATCGTTGATGTAACAGCATTCATTTTATGTTTATTCCCAACATTATTTGACGGAAATTGTTGAAATAAACTTAGTTTATTTTTTATATTTGTAAGAACGGTAGATGGTGTCAGAATATTGTGCGGTTCATAATTATTGGTCGGTGATTCAAGTTCGGAAGTAAAAATTGTTTGTTGATTGAGATTGAGTAATTTTGGTACATTAAATGATGTATTATTCAAAAATGTTGTTTCTGCCGATTGTTGGTTTTCGTCTGAACCAGATGACTGAAAATAAATTAATAACAAAGGTTTTTTAACCAGAACATAAATTTAGGACATAAACGAGCGATTTAAAAATTAACTTCAAATTCTTACTATTTACAAGAGTTAGGACAACTTCTGAATGCAGACCCCCGCTATGTTCTTTTAAGCTCAATGGCTTTCATTAAAAGTTCACTAACTGCAGCGATCGTATCTATCAAGAGTGACAGCAAAGGACATATTTTCTCTATCGCTGTTGTGTACTTCGTCAGATTCAAGAAAATTGCTAGTTATCAAGAATTTCAGCAAATTCCAAAACTTTCGAACACAATACGCTAAATGAATTTCAGTTACACAGCCCAAACACACCAACCAATTAATTATTGTATGCTATATAGTGATGGAAACATTTCCATCATCATCGTAGAAAAGTGAACTTTATCGCGGAATACCAGAGATCTTAATATAAATGCGCATTCTCCAGGGGCCTACTAGCTCACAAATGCATTGGCTTAGTACGAAAGAATATGACATGGTAACCAAAAGAACAGAGTGAGAGATAAAATCACTGTTATGAAGATGGTAACTTAGTTAAAGTTTCCCAGCTTATTTGCTCTTCACATGCAATACAATTGGCAGTGCTGAGAGTATTGAATCTTTAGGAGAGGCCTGTAGTTCAAGTGGATCCTCGATTTGAGCAATTATCAACTTTGGTTTAAAAACGAAGCCTTCCTATGATAATAACGCAGAGCTCTGTGATAGGTGACTGTTAGTTCTCCACCATCCTTAACGGGTTACCCTTTACTGTTGGAAAAGGAAAATGCGAAAATTCACTCAGAAATTACTGCAGACTGAAAATGAAGAATTGAAAAAGGATACTATAACCAAAGCCAATGTTAAACAAGGTAACGAGGAAGGTAATAAAAGGAACACTTTAGAAAGATCACCAGCGTGATAAGATCGAAGAGGACAAACCACCACCAATTAACGTTATGGACATAACCGAAAATCTATATATCTGACACATAAAAAGCTTTAGCGAAGAAGCTTAATTTAGAGATTTGCGAATGGTATACATTCGAAAACAAAAACAGCCACACAATAAAGGTAAACGACCTTCAGAAAACCTGTACGAAAAAGGATATAATGGAAGATCTCAAATGACAAGAGCAGCAAATATTTTAAAAAAGGGAGAAAGTCAAGTTGAGGCAGGATTTAAAGTTAAACCGATAAAATCGGTAAAGTTAAAGTTAAATCGTATTAAAACCGGTCGTCCTTTATTTATGAGTAAGAGCTATCTTAAACATGAGAATTCGAATAGAAACACATAGAAAACACCTGGACTAATAGTGCAACGCAAGAATTGCCAAGGCTGTATCGCTGCTCTAGAATTACAAAACTCTTTTAAATCCATCCCAAACATGACAAGTGGACATGCACAATTCCACACAAAATCAGTAAATTTTAAAGATACCATTTTAAAAGCATTGAAGATTTAAACAGGCGTCTAGAGACAGTGGATGAAATAATATTCATTTAATTCTAAACAAATATGCTAAAATGAGCCATTGCTAAAATGTAGAATAACAAGGCCTCTGGAACGGACAACATACCAGATGAAATATCCAAAGGGGACATACCCACGACTGCAAGCGCTTTAATGCCAATAACAACAGAAGTATGGAATTCCGGTAAAATACCGCAAAAATTTGAGAGAATTCAAAAATTGGCGGGGTATATCCTTCCTCAACACAAGTATAAAGATATCGGCAATGATCGTACTGGACAGAATGTCACCGACAATTAACTCGAAACTTCGAAACGAGGAAGCTGAGTTCAGACCACCATGAAGCTGCAGTGATCATATCAATACAACACGCATCATCACAGAGCAATGTAATAAATGAAATTCACTACTATACCTACTCTTCGTGGACTTCGAGTGTGCATTTGACACAATACATAGGAACGCAATATGGAAAGCACTTTGTGAAATGGATATCGAACTCATACAAGATATGTACAGGCGATAATCGCCTATAATCGAAGATAATCGAGTTCAATACAAAGGCAAAAAAAGTGAATCCTACAACAACAATCAAGGAGTAAGACAAGGATACGTACTCTCGCCACTTCTGTTGTCCTAGTAGTGTGAGATAGTATCATGAGAAAATTAAACAGTGCGTCCCCCAACGGGATGCAATGCGAATTAACGGCGAAACTCAATGATCTGGATTACACAGATGACATATGCCTGCTAACACACAAACACGGCGACATGCAACAAAAAGTGTAGAAGTAATCAGATCTAGCAAAAGAGGTGGGCCTCAAAATAAATATCAAGAAAACTAAAACGACGAGAATAAACACACCAATATCAAGACCGATATATATCGCAAAAACTAGCAAAAACGGGTTGAACAGATGAAGACGCCAATAAACGGATGAACAAAGCCAGAACAACGTACAACACGCTAAACAAAGTCTGGAACTCATCTGTCGTATCCCGCAACACCTAAGATTCAATTCAATTCATGTGTGAAATCGGTATTACTCTATGGCTGTGAAACCTCAAAGCATACGCAAAAGATCAATAACAAGATACAGGTATTTGTCAACAAATGTCTTAGGAGACTACTGAAGTACTTCTGGCCCAACAAAATTACAAATGTTCAGCCCCTAAGGCAAACAAATCAAACAGTCATTGAGACCGAGATTAGGAAACGCAAATGGAGATGGGTTGGCCAAACGCTAAGGAAGTATAACGACGGCGGTAACGTGTCGTTATTTTAATTATTCAGAATTTGAATGTTGTGCAAAGGAAAGCTCAGTTTCGATCTGATGAGGAATCGTGATAATTTTGTTAAAAATTATTTGTCATCTCATCAGGCCATGGCGACCGAGTGCTATGTGTAATAGCTACTTTACGCTCTATATATATATTTGTGTACAGTGTACATGTAGCGTTAGCGAATTATATGGAATTGCACGATATCTGAATAATTTTAATTGTGTGTGTAGCGATGGTCGCTACAAAAGTCACCGAATGATGTCACCGAATGAAGAGCTCTGGAGTGGAAACCGCGAGATGCCCTATGCTTCTAAAAATTGGAGATTGAACATTTAGAGAAAAAAATCTATACAAATATGACAAGCCAAACACATTAAGAATTGTAATTTGGAATGCAAATGGAGTAATCCAACATATTCCAGAGCTAGACATTTTTTTTAAAATACTGAAAAAATTTACTTATCATCTTTTATCGAATGCCAAAATACGTGGCTACATTTCCTACCAAGCTTTGCATCCGGCAAAATCCGAGGAGAGTTCTATAATCGACTTAAATTAAAAATAAGAAACGCAACAATTTCACTTGTCCAGTTGAGGTCAGAGAGTTGGTAAGGTTGAAAACAAGAAAAACATGACAGCACCACAAAGCCAAATAATTGATCGTTACCTTTGTCTTAAGCTTAACCGCAGAACTAACGACTAAACAAATTTCACCACACATAAGGCAATCACCGGAAGAGAATAAAAATTTCAGTATACCTCAGTAAAGGGTCAACTTTGAATAATCAGTTTTGATACGATTTCTTCATTGACGCCAGATAAATGTGCAATCGAAGCACAAGATCATCAAGATATAGAAATGAGATATTCTCATCTAAAACTCCTGTTTTGAAACTTCAAGTATTGGAAGATCTTTATAGGGCGAACAAGTTCAGTTTAAGGCCGTTCATAAATTAAATAACTCCTAGCGTGGCTGTTATATTTTAACACTGAATTAACTTATGTATAATTTTGCTTTAATTTTTGTGACTGAAAAGATCATTTTATTTAAATTCGCGATCATTTTTTTAAATATTAACTTAAGCTTTGGATTTATAATTAAACATCGATTAAGGTAAAAATTAAAATAATAGACAACGATTGATTTTGCAAAAATTCTTATCTTGAATTTGTAGATAAAACGCTGATTTAACATACAAAAAGGTTCACCCAATAAGATGACTAAATACAAAGCGGAAAGATTTGTTATTTACGCAAGCGAGCCACACTAAAGACAACAGCATTAATTTGAAGTTATTTGGAACTGGAGAAGGCCAACGAAACTGCAAGTACCAACATATTGTAACAAAGCTGATTCCAAACCATTAAAAATTATCTTAACTATTGATCTTATTCAACCCCGGTCTATCCAGTATTAAATATTTTACGTGCTATTTATTTTAAAACCAAACCAAAAAACGAGACACCTTAAGATAAACAAACAAGGGTGTAAAGAAATTTAAGCGTAATGTAATAATAATAATCGGCAAATTCAGCTGACCCGTATCGCAACGACAATCGTATCGGTTCTCTCATCGAATTTAGAATCGACAAGCAGAAGTTTAACGAATCAAACCATAAGAAATAAACCTTGATCCTAGTCTGACCGATTTGGTCCTTGATGATTCTCTTCAATAATATGTAAGACAGTAATTTGTAATCCATGCAAATGAGAGCTATGCAGCGTGTTTTTTCGCAATTTGGGCGATTTTATTTTTTGACAACCATTTTCCTTTCATAACTTCAATTCGCGGGTTTAAATTTTACATACAAATGAATGTGAGAATTAAGACAAGTCTACGAATGCTAGAGGACAGTATCTGAAATTATTTAACCTAAGTTTCTTACATTTTTTAATAACCTATTTATTAAACATAAACAGTAAACTTTCTACACTTGTAATACTAATATAAATTAACCGAATTTTGCAAAGTTAACATATTTTCATTTATATGTTGCAACAAGTTACAAGGAAATAAAATATTTTTTGGGATACTGCCATGAAAATTTCCAGATCCAAATACACAAATATATTATTAATTATAAATAATTCGTGGCATTTTATATAGGTAGGTACTAAATATTTTTTTTAACTAATCGACTTACCAAACTTGTTGATAGATATTCAGAATCTTCAAAGCTATTTTCAATTTTTGTTTTATTTTTCATTTTATTGATTTCTGTAAATAAACCAAAATAAACATAATATTATAAATTTGAATCAAGCATCAAAATAAAATATAACTAAACAATTACGTTAAAACACCAACTAAATTTTATCCAAAATTCACAAATTTTGCGCTTAATCAAAATACAAAAACAATAAAAGGTAATCGACTTGTACACCTTTACGAAGAGCTGTGTCAAAATAAATTTTTTTTTTATTTATCTGCGTTTTTAGCAAAACCGAAATTAAGCTTGGAACAAAAATTAAATTGATATAAACACATTAACACATAAAACATTAGTTTATCAATTTAAAATATATATATACCATGAAACATTATTAATTTAATTTAACTAATTGTACGTATTTTGTTAATTATTCCTTCATTATTTTATTAAAAATGAAAAACTATTTAATATGCACATTAATCACGTACTCCTTCTTACATCGGTTGTGGCACTTTATCTTCGTACATGAAGTTTGGTATGATTGGTGTTTTTTTAAAATTCAATTTTTTTTATGCCCAGTAAACCAATTGTTTGTGGTACGATAATAAACGGTATTTTATATTTTCTATCATTACCCTTTAAACATAACGTAGACTTAACTTTACGAACGTAAAGTTTTATTGAAAACAAAATATCTTAAATTGTATTATGCAATTTCTTATGTAAACGAAGGAATAAAACTAATTTTGGAAATACAATATGTTTTGCTAATAATTGTATATTTGAAATATAGTTGCTAATAATTATTTGGCACGTAGCTAGCAGATTTTATATAGGATATTGTAACTAAAAAAAGACATTTTCTAGAATACAATAATAATTTAAATATTTTCGTAAAGTGCATTTAAAAAAAAATGTGCGTTCCCTGGCTTTTTCCGACTTTTCTAGTGGCTAGAAAAAACAAACTGTGCGAGAAAAATAACATGTATACAAAATATATATATGTGTAAGTGATTACAGCATAGTACATATCAAAATCGTTATAAGTCAAAAAACTAGCGTAGCTCAATTTTTCTAGCAAATAATGTGAGCAATTCATTTACATTTTGATTCTTTTTTTGACATATGTACTTTTTATTTGACATTTTAAAATTTTGAATAGCGAAATTTGGAAAATAAAATCTAAAACTAAATTTAAGATCAATAATTTTCAAATATAAACAATTGTTAATAAAATTTCGCAATGTGATACTAATATTGTTAATTTTTATTTTGTTTATGTTTTGTGATGCTGACGCACATGTCATCCATTATAATAGTGTTGTCTCCTGTTTCTTTCGCTGTCTTGCTAAAATTGGTTTGCAAAACTAGCCAGTGTCATAATACCATAAAAGACATGAATATTAATCGCTTTGATTGTTTGAAAATCGGTTTTATTTGCTTATCTTAAGACAAAAGTTAAAAATTGAACATTGCTTATTTTGTATAAAATAAATACATAACCTTAAAAACTTTGACTGCTGCGAGAACAAAAGACCGACATTTACGATACGTTTTTTAATTTTTGAGTTGAAAATTAGTCACTTCCACTAAAATTAAGAGTTATGCTTCCTCATGGTTCAAAAATAACAAAATAAACCCTTTTTAAAGTTATTTTTGAATTAAAAATAAATCAAAAAATATCCATTCCGAGCGACAAAATTCTAAACCTGTATTGCTTACTCTGAATTTCGTTTTTATCGTAAAAAAATGGTCTTCTAGACAAAATCCGTCCATGACTCATCGTTATAAACGTTTATGACTCATCGTCTTCATTGTCATAAAATATTATCATAAATGTGTGCTGAATAGTTTCTATTATCGGACCACTGTTGCTAAATGCTTCATGCAATGACTGTTTGCACATATTTATAACAACACACATATTTTTAAAAACACCAAAATTCGTTCTAAATTTTTAATTGTTGCAAAAATCACTGTCTATTTTTCACGAGTAAAGCATAGAATTCATCATCAGTAACCACTGTCTGATAAAAATTTAATATGTTTCAGAATTGAGAAATCATTAAAATGTCATCAGCTTTAATGCTAACTTACAATAAAATTCAAGACAGTTGGTTATTTTCTATCAAGCCAGCTTTGATGGTTTCCATTCAAAAACGGTTTATTCGTCTATGTTGAGCACATGCTCAAGATGAATTTTAGGTGATCATGCTAAATTATTGTAAAACAAAATAAAACAAAATAAATAAATTGTTTTATATAACAGAAGCAAATTTCATAAATTTAGTGCTTCCAAAAATTCAGCGAGTGCGAAGTAATTGCAGTCGAAAAAATCCGGTTAGCAGTCAAACTGGACCAATTGTTGACTGCATTTTAAAACGAAATTCATAAAACATTGACATAATCTAAAGTTTTTGCACGTTGTGTCCATACATATAAAAATATTGATTGGAATCTAATTGTTAAAATTTTAGCCAAAATAAATATTAACAAAATATTATTACTGTCAATGAGATCGCATGCGATCGCAAAGTTCGTAATTCTTTCCAAATTATTGGTTTTAAGTTTTTGTTGAAAGCTTAGTGGATACAACGCTAACGTTACTTCCCGTCTGAAGGGTTACCGAATTTTTTTTATATATATCACATTGCCTTTAGGGTGTTTTTGATTTTGTTTGGAACGTACCATTTTCTAATCAATATTACCTTTCAATTTCAACGTTGCAATGTTTACATTTTGATCAATCAATCAATAATCCGGCTTATTGTTTTCAATTTTCATCCAAGTTTTCTTCACTTTTCTTTCTCAAGTCATTTTGTGTTTGTGAAAATTTTCATCTTTTCGAAATTTAGTTGATTGATATTTAAAGTTTAATGGTAGGGCCAAGTGTTTATTAATGGGATAAAATTGTTTACGGTATCGGTGTTGCAATTATTTTACTCAAAATATAGATAAGTCGGTGTACAGATTTACGTAAATAATAAAGTTCGCAAATTTCCGCCATTTTTAATCAATAAATTTGCGAATTGTTTATAACCCAATTTAAATCCTAATTTGTTACAATAATGGAACCAACTGATGATAAATTAAGTGACAGGGAAAGCGTCGAGTTAGTCGAGGATGAACAAATTGAGCGAGATCGATCTCGGCGAAATACTCGTTTTTCTGATGAAGACGATATCGGTGGTGATGTAAAACGAGAGCGTAGCCAAGATGGGAATGATAGTGTAACCCGGGTTTATGTGAGCAACATACCGTACGACGTTAAGTGGCAAAGTTTAAAGGATATTTTTCGACAAGAAGTTGGTGAAGTTGAATTTGTTGAACTTTTTTTCGATGAACGTGTTAAACCGCGGGGCTGTGGTATCATTGAATTTAAAACACCTGACTTGGTTACTAAAGCATTGGACACGATGAATAAATATGACCTGAATGGTCGTAAATTGGTCGTGGTTGAAGATTATGGACACGAAAGAGATAAACATGGCCGTATTCTACGAAATTCTAGTCAAAAGCAACATCGACCTCAAGCGTATCAGGATAGACAAAGGCGAGATCGCAGTCACGATCGAGCGTAGGTTTCTCTAGGCTTAACATTTTTGGTTAATCTTAATCACTGGTACTTCAAAAATTGAATAAAAAATCAATGATGTTCTATTTGGGCGGGGAGGATAGTGTTCAGTGATTTATTGTTTAGCCAATATTCTTCTATGAAACTCTTCTAATCATTTTGTTGTATTTTGAAACACAAAATAGCCCGGTACGCAGTAATTTTGGAAGAAATATTGGAATTGGAAATATTCAACAAGAATATTCTGGTCCCATTAACACCTATGGATTAAGTACTTCTTTTTTACAAAGTTTGGGAATCGAAGGGCCTCTTCATGCCCGAGTTTTCGTTGCTAATGTGAGTACATAGTTAGCTGTTATACATTTTTGATATTGGTAAATGAGTAATAAAATATGCATGATTGGTTACTACTCCTTTCTGGTATTAAATAATTTTTGGATAAATAACATCGATTAGTTACGATCAACATTATATATTGGCTAATCAGACTATTCTAATGATTTTAAAGAAAGCTATATGCTTTTAGTTATTACATTATTTAATTAAATAAAAATGCCACAAACTATTAATACCAAATTAATAGTGTAGGTATTTGTATATATTTTGGGCATTAATATTATCCAAGAAACAAACCGACATAAATAAAAATACATAAGTATTATGTATTTTGGTTAAGTGCTGAATGCTGGGTTAAACGAGTACCTGATGGGATTTGAATTGCTTTTAGATCGCTTAAACCCAGTTTTGTTATTTTCTTTCGGCCAAGTTATTTTTGTTTATTTTCTTTGCATGCACAATTAATTAACTATTTTGTTTTCGTTTTACTATAAGACTAGGGGAATTTTTGTCTTTCTCGATCTTTAAATTTTATTTACAGTTGGATTATCAAGTTGATTCTAAGAAATTAGATGAAGTATTCAGATTAGCTGGTCGTATTTATAATCTTGATTTGTCTACGGACAAAGATGGTAATAGTCGAGGTTTTGCTATTATTGAATATGAGCATCCGGTTGAAGCTGTTCAAGCGATTGCAATGTTTGATCAGCAAATGTTATTTGATCGAAGAATGACGGTTAGATTGGATCGTATACCCGACAAAGGTGAGGGAATTAAATTGCCTGAAGGTTTGCGCAGCATTGGCATTGGTTTAGGGCCGAATGGCGAACCTCTAAAAGATGTTTCCAGAAATCTTCCAAATATTCAACAAAGTATAACTCATAACATTCCATCATCTACAACGATATTGGCCGGTGGTGCTATTGGTGGTTCACTTTCAAATTCTAATTTGGGTTCTAATTTGGCAGCTTTGACCAGTGTTGTCGGTGGTTTAAGTGGAGCTCTATCAAATCCCCTTCTTTCTACGGCAGCTAATTTGGGATACGGTTTAAATTCGAACAATAATGATATTTCTTCAAATGCTTCGTTTAATGATTTTGGTGGTGCAGGCGGTAGTGCCTCTCATGATTTAAGAGGTGGTGGTGGTGGTAGTTCATTGCGTAGTTATAATACAACTTCGAAACGAGATGATTTTGATCGGGGCAACGGATCTAATCTTGGAATTGACAATGGAAATAACTCTAGAAAATCAAATACTATAGTTATTTCAAATGTGAGTATGCAGTCATCTAAATTTATTAAATAATTTTCGAATTACATAATTATGATACATTTTGAACATATAGCTTCCAACAACTTGCACATGGCAAATACTTCGAGATAAATTGCGTGACATTGGTGAAGTAGTTTTTGCTGAAATTCGTGGACAAGACAAAGGCATAGTCAGATTTGCAGATGACCGAGATGCAGAAATTGCCATAAGTATGAATCATTAAAACATTATTATTGCTTGAACTATACATGAAATTTTTATCACTCCAGAATGTTTAGATGGATCACGTTTTGAGAATCGTGTCGTTGAAGCCAACTATTTTTAGAAATACTATTTTAATAACAATAATATTCGATTTAAAATCTAAGCTAATTATATAGAGTTAGATTCCTTAAAATATGACTTAGTTTTTACTGAAATAATAATATTATTATTTTAAGAACTATTTATTTCAAATTTTTTTTTATTATTTACTAATTATACATTTTATAGAAATAATATGGAATATTTTTTTTATTTTAAATTTTATTTATAGTTCATAAAATTTTTATGTTCTTTGTAATTTAAATCAATAAAACGGATAAATTTTAATGTGACATTACTTTTTTCTATACTACAAAATGTTTCTACCATGGTTGATCACAATTCCGGAAAAGCCTTTCGTGTCGAGTTGACTCTCTTGGATTTGACGGCTCGGATGGTAGGTACCGTGTTCGATCGCAATATGGGATAGACGTGAACACAATAATTGTGATCAATAAACTTGCCAACACCACCAAAAAATCACTACACGATACATAGGAATGCAATACGGCAGACAGTGTGTAAAATGATATTGGATTACCCTGTACTACAAGGGAAAAATATATAAAAAGTTTGACGTAAAACATACACGATTAGTAGTAGCGAAGAATACGGCAATTGAGAGACATACATTTTTGAATTAATATATTTTTGTTTAAAATAAATCGTTTTTAATAACTTTGATATCGATTAACCGTTTGTGTTTATTTTTAATTTCGAAACGAATAAATTATCTAGTTCAGAAGTGGGATAAAGTACTTAAAAATACATAATTTCGAAACGAAAATGTTTGTGTAAAAATGAAACAACAGCGAATGAGAGAAAATAGAAAAAACGTGGATATTTGTTTGAATTGTACGGTTTAAAATAACGGAACTTCGTGATATATAAAAAATGCACAGGGTGACTCGAAAAATATTATTATGGAGTTTTCAAATCTTCCGGTTGCGAAATTGAGAATTGAATGTGAAAAACGTGGTTTAAATTAAGAAATAACGGGGAAAACAGTTAGAAATATGTGAAAGCGAAATGTCGCAGTTACAACTTTAAATATGGTTGTAACTTGCAACAAAATGGCTTGGGCGTTGAAGTCGTCAAATGTTATTTATGAACAGAACTTGAACGGTGAATAAATCTTCTAGAAAGAGAGAAAGTGCTTATTGAGCGTCAACGTATGCTTAATGAGGAATTGTCGTGTTACTAGACAAATATAACGATAAACGTACTAAATTCCCAGAAAGAGATACTGACTATCGTTATTTTCAAAATCGATTTTATCTTACACCTCGAATTATTATGTTAACAATCGGGAATAAATTAAAAGGATCGGCCAAATTATGGTTTAATTCAGTACAATGCGTTTACCAAGTGGAGAATATTTGACTGTATTATTACAGGTGGATGAATTGCGTTAACGTATCGAGTGGTATTCAAGTATGCATCAAGGAAGTACGTAGAGTGAACGGACTATCACCGTCAGTTCTGGCAATAAGGTGGTTCATCCCAATTTACACTTCAGGATGAATGCCTTTGTCATGAAAAGGTATTTTACTACAAAAAAACGGGCAGTGTGGTCAACTGGGCACATATTAAAGAGCTGCCATTATAAAATTGATTTGTTTCTAAGAGATGTATTCGGAGATAATTTTCGATGGTTTACGAAAATATAAACATTGGATACTAACGGGAGCTATTGATTCCAAAAATGATTACCAAAGTCGATGAAATAGTTGAAAAATTGAGTCCAAAAAATGGTGTAAGAGTGGTTCAACGGTGCATCTACATGAACATCCTCTAGTTATTAGTACAATTACCTTTTCGTACTCAATTAAATAGCGAAACCGTTTTGGGGAAAGCTCGTCAAATGGCCATCAACCAATTTGCTCAATTAGGAAGAAGGTTTTCAAAGCCGCTGCAAAGTTTAAGGAATTCAAGAATTTTTGTGGAGAGCCAAACCGGGAAGGCTATTAAATAATTATAAACCCTACAATGTAGGCGAATACAGTAACCGAGTTTGTGTCGAGAACGAAGGTTATGAAAGATTGAATCGAACACTTGTTGAGAAAATGTGATGTTTGCTTAATGATGCCGAATTAGGTAAGTAATGGACGAAAGTAATATCGACGACATGCCACAGTCAACTGAACTGTTATACGAAGTTTTAAGAGCCGAAAACTCAAAGGCTGTTGGGGGTCTTACCGATCTTCTACCAATCAAAAACCTATCGTCTGCAAATGACTTTTTAACCTGCTTAATATCACTTGCAGCAAAATGCAATTTGGACTTAATGTCCAAATACAGGTGTTTAATGCAAGTGGAAGCTGTTAAATTTAATGCACGGTAGGTACCAATGTCCAGGACTGATAAGATATTTCGTTCTTCGAAACAAATACTTTGTATTCGATAATGAATAGACATCGATAAGTGAAATCATTAAAACGTCACCACATACGTCATCCCTCTCAGTAAATTCAAATAAATTTACGATATTCTTGCAGCAAAAAGGCAAAAAAAGTTTACGAATTTTGTGCAGCATTCCTGACGCCGAAAGTCATTTAAGTTAACTCAAATAAACCTAAGGGAGTTAGAATATCAGTTTTTGGAATATCAGATGGTTGGATCGGTATTTGATAATAGGCTTGGACTAAAAATCTAAATCTAACGTAGAAAAAATTATGCAACCTTCAAATTGATATACGTTAGATCTTTAAGATGCGAGATTGGGTTTCGATCGGGCATAATAATACGATTTAAACTTCGATGATCCCGAACTAAAATGCAAACTTGAGGTCCAGCTGTATCCAAACGGATACAAAAAATGCAAAATAATGGGAAACTTTGACATTAAATTTTGAATTTCCATATGGGATTTATCCAATTGCGATAATGCTGGACTTTTTATTACTATTGAAATAGCACCAACTGAACACCAATAATTGGCAACAACATGTCCGCAATTATAAATTCCCATTTAAAAATGCTACGCAAACCGATACCATTTATCGCGAATAACCGAAAAGTGGTAACAGCTTTAGGAATTTTGGCCAATTTCAAAGGAATAACTGAAATACCAGCTCCAGTATCCAACAACGATTTTGTGGAGGTATTAAAGTGATTGTGAGATTTAATGCGATAATATTAACATTATTATTATCTGTCGAAATTGGGAAATGAGAAAGAACCTGAGTTTTCACATGCCAAAAAACATGAAGGTTGGTTTACTGATGAAAAATCCATGTGATCGTGAAGTATGCTGTGACATTTTAAAAACTTTAACAAATCTACACTTATACCGAATACGAAATAACTATTTCAGAAAAGAAAAAACCTACCAATTTAGGCTGCGGTTGACCATAATGATGAATCTGCAATGTTGACTGCAAGATTGCCGCAAATTCTGTTGTTAAAAACTTAAATCGGGGTCACCAATTTGCAGTTTCAAAAATAAAGCATATCGTAACGGACGAAATAAAAGCAGGCGTGATTCCAAATATTACAAGGGATCTTAATAGACCACAGAATTGTTAGTATTTAGTGGGAATTTATAGAAGTAAAACCGATTATTCAATTATTTGTGTTGAAGTTGAATTATGTACAGTACATACCTATTATAAAATTGTATTCCCTTCTTCATTGGATTTTTCTTCCATTACAAATAAATTTAAAATCTACATTCTGTAATTTTATAAAAATGCAAATGGTGTAGCTTTTCCAGCATAGACGAAGATTGTATAAATTGTATCAAATAACCGTTGATTGGATATATTTTCAATCAACGATATAACGCATATTACTCAAAATAAATCTCACCTCAACTCAACTCAACGTAAATATATATATATATATATATATATATATATATATATATATATATATATATATATATATACATGTATACGCTGCCAGTAATTTTAAATTGCAATACCAACATAACAAGCACGCGACATCCTGCTATTGATTTTCAGCTCGACTCGACTTGTTGTGATAATCCGACTCTAAAAGCGATGCCACATACAAAAACGTTCATAAATTTTCTAAAAACGTTTTTTCTATTTCTCAATAAATTACTGCATATTTTTAATTTAAATTAATGAAAAATAATGTAAAATAACTCAAACTAATTATTAAAGCAACAAAATTATATTAAATTAATAAATTTAATTGATAATAGTCATTTTTAAATTTTGACGTTCCTAAAAACGTCTTGCCGCTCGTAAATTAACGTAAATTACGTTTTTGTATGTTGCATCGCTTTTACGTGATATATTTTAGTTTGAGTCGAGTTAGCTCCAAGACGACTCGACTTCGTATATACAACGACGTGGAAGATAACCAATGTTGAACGTGGTTGAACTCGACTCGACTTGTAACGTAAACGACATTACCTTTCAATTTTCACAAAGCTGACATCAATCAAACAAAATTTGTTAAAATAAAATTAATATCCCGGCATATTGTATAGATGCAAGTTCACGCTCCATTTTCCAATTGTTTTGTGTGTGTGTAAAAATTGGCATTATTATAATTTCATCTCTTTGAAAATTAATTACCTAATCAAGTGGTTATTAATTGAATAAAATATTTTATCGTCATCTTGGAGTTGTAATTATTTTACTTAAAATATTGATTTCATAGTTTTTACGTGAATTATAAAATTTGCAAGCTTCCGCCATTTTTAATCGATTGTGACTTGTTTTATAACGAAAAAAAATCCTTGTTTGTTACAAATGGAGACGACTGACGATAAGTATAGTGATACAGGAAGTGTAGAATTGATCGACGATGATCAAACCAAGCGTGATCGATCGCGCCGAAATAATCGTTTTTCTGATGTAGGCGATGGCGGCGGTGATATGAAACGGGATCGTAGCAAAGATGGTACTGTTACACGAGTTTATGTGAGCAACATACCGTACGACGTTAAGTGGCAAAGTTTAAAGGATATTTTTCGTCAAGAAGTTGGTGAAGTAGAGTTTGTTGAACTTTTTTTCGATGATCGTGCTAAATCACGGGGCTGTGGTATCATTGAATTTAAAACGCCCGATTTGGTTACCAAAGCATTGGGCAAAATGAATAAATATGAGCTGAATGGTCGTAAATTGGTCGTAGTTGAAGATTATGGACATGAAAGAGATAAGCAAGGTCGTATTTTACGAAATTCTGGCCAGAAACAACAACAAAGTCAAGGGCATCAGGATAGACAACGTGATCGCAGTCACGATCGAGCGTAGGTTTCTTTTGAATTTGTCTCGGTTTAACACTTTTGTTAATCGTAAACACTGTTACTTCTAATATTTAGTAGTTTAGAATGATGTTCTGTTTTGGGAGGAAAGAGTTCAGTGATTTATTGTCTAGCCAATATTTTGTATATTCTTCAATAACTTAATCATTTTGTTGTATTTTGTAATAAAATAGACCGGTGCGCAGTAATTTTGGAAGAAATCTCGGAATCGGAAATGTTCACCACGAATATTCTGGTCCTATTAACACCTATGGATTAAGTACTTCATTTTTGCAAAGTCTGGGAATCGAAGGACCTCTTCATCCCCGAGTTTTCGTTGCTAATGTGAGTAAATAATTTGTTGTTGTATAATATGGTATTTGTAAATGAGTTCTGTGCATGTTTGGATTTTTAAATCCTACATAGTAAGTTACAACTTTCTGGTATCACATATTTTTAAGGATGTATAACTAAAGTATTCACTTTGGTAGAATATTTCTTGTACGATTAATATCAGTATATTGTCCGATCAGACGATTCTATTGATTTTAAATGGGATGTAAGATGCTTTTAATTATTGCAACATACAGCTAAATAAAAATACCACACTAAAGGTAAACAAGTTGTTCTTTATAGGAGACGATTTGAGTTTTATTAGCCAAGAACCAAACCGGTTTCATTTTTACAAGCGGAGTATGATTTTTATTATTTGAATAAGGGCTTGTCCTTCTTTGTATCAGTCCAAATGCTTTTCTATTTGTTACTCGGTTTGCTTTTGGATAGTATACATCCATCTTAAACATAGTAGTGTGGTTTTGTTATTTTCTTTTGGAACAATTATTTTTGTTTGCATGCACAATTTATTAAATTTTTTTTTACTATATAGGGGAATTTTTGTCTTTCTCGATCTTTCAATTTTATTTACAGTTGGATTACCAAGTCGATTCTAAAAAATTGAAACAAGTATTCAGATTAGCTGGTCGTATTTATGATCTTGATTTGTCCACCGATAAAGATGGTAATAGTCGAGGTTTTGCTATTATTGAGTATGAGCATCCGGTTGAAGCTGTTCAAGCGATTGCAATGTTTGATCAGCAAATGTTATTTGATCGAAGAATGACGGTTAGATTGGATCGTATTTCAGACAAAGGTGAGGGAATTAAATTGCCTGAAGGTTTGCGCAGCATTGGTATTGGCTTAGGGTCTAATGGCGAGCCGCTAAGAGATGTTCCTAGAAATCTTCCAAATATTCAACAAAATGTTAATCATAATATTCCAACATCGGTTACGTCGTTGGGCGGAGGTGCTATGGGTGGTTCACTTTCCAATTCTAACTTGGGTTCTAATTTGGCAGCGTTGACCAATGTTGTCGGTGGTTTAAGTGGAGCTCTATCGAATCCTCTCCTTTCTTCGGCGGCTAATTTGGGATACAGTTTAAATTCGAACAATAATGATGTTCCCTCAAATACTTCGTTTAATGATTTTGGCGGTGCAAGCACTGGTGCATCTCGTGATTTTGGTGGTGGCAGTTCATTGCGTAATTACAATACAACTTTTTCAAGTTCGAATCGGGATGATTTCAATCGAGGCAACGGATCCAATCTTGGAGGATTGGGAAATAATACAAATAACACTAGAAAATCAAACACTATAGTTATTTCAAATGTAAGTACAAACAACTAAATTTATTTAAATAATTTACTAATTACAAATATGTTGAACATATAGCTTCCAACAACATGCACATGGCAAATACTTCGAGATAAATTGCGTGACATTGGTGAAGTTGTTTTTGCTGAAGTTCGTGGACAAGACAAAGGCATTGTCAGATTTGCAGACGATCGAGATGCAGAAATTGCTATAAGTAAGTATCGGTCATAAAATATTATTCCCTTAACTATAAATAATTGAAATTTTTGTTAATCCCCAGAATGTTTAGATGGATCACGTTTTGAGAATCGTGTCGTAACAGCCAACTATTTTTAAACAAACAATAATTAAATTCAACTTTTTTATAGCAACCATGCTATATTTAGAATTATAATTTAAGCTACAATTAGATACTTTAAAATATGACTTAGTTTTTACTGAAATATTAATTTTAATTTTTTATGAATTATTTCTTTAAAATTGACCTTTTAATTAACTTTAATCATTTAATTAATTCATTTATGAAGTTATGACTTAGCTTACTTATTTTACTCGATAAACATTTTTTAATAATTATATTAACCAATACTTTATAAAATTTTCAATATTTATTTGTAATATTTCAATTAATAAAACAAATTTTAATGTGAAATTTATATGCTTTTTAATTAATGCACAAACTGAAAAGCCTTTTTAATGAGGGAGTTCGTGTCTTGGATAAAAAAAAAGCTTAATTGCTTGTTGGGTTACACAAGTTACTGTCAAACACTCAAACGTCAAAATATATAAAAAAAAATATGGACCGAATATTTTTTAAATTAATTTTAAATAATTTAAAATTAAATAGGCGATATTATGTACGTGGTCATCGACTAACACCTAATCCTGGTATTGAACGGCAGTTAAATATGACAGGTGATAAAAAAAATGATAATCTAAATTTTCACACGGACTATGAAGATTCGGAGGCTGATTTCATGAGTGTTCAGCAGCAACATAAATATTGGAAAAACGAAGCAATACAACATAAAGAGAAAATATCAAATGCTATTGTTAAACATAAATATTTTAAAGAAAAACTTCCAAATTTTTTAACATGGTCGGAAAAAGAACAAATTCGTCAACTATACAATGAGGATCCAGACGAGTGGAATATTGAAAAATTGGCCGATAGTTTTCCGGCCGATGGTGAAATCATTGCTAAAATAGTTAAATCGAAGTGGACACCAAACGATGAGGATCGTATCGAAAAACATGATAATATTGTTAAACACAATTGGGAATTATTTAAGCATAATCAGATTAAAATTAATCCTAGGCTAGCGGCACATTTGAATCGGTTCATAAACCGAGAAAATTTCCAAGGAATAGATCTGCAATCGATTAAATTGGCAAAACAGAAAGATCTCTTGAAATTGCATGAACCAAAATCAAAGGAATTTTCCAGCATCATTACTAGTTTTAAAGGTTCGAAACTAAAACAAATATCTGCAAACCAGCAAAGTATTCGGACACCCTCATTAGAGTCATCCAAAGATTTAAAAGTTGGAAATAGTCATAAATCTATAACATTAGCACAACTAAAACGTTTAAACAATGATACAGAAGCTGATGGTGTTTTATCGAATATCAACAGCGATAACAAAATAAACATTCAATTGGACCAACATATTGATTTAATGAAATCTAATGACACCGAAACTAATCAACTAATGCAAGCGGAAATCGAGCGTGTAGATGTTATTAAAGAGCATATACAAATTCCAAAAAAATTGTGGAAGGAAGGTGCAACCTACAAACTACAGGATTGTTTTTATGATTGTGATGGAGAGTTTTTGTATCGAGTTCCTGGAATGACCAACACTTGATTTTATTCATAATGATAAAATTTAACTTCAACGAATAGTTCTCAATAAAGATTTATTTTCTAAATATGTATTTATAATAAATTAATCACATTTGCACTTGGCAGTGTTCAGAAGAACGATTTCTTTATAGTATCTGCGTGAACAGGGTAAATTTCTGTGATGGGTAGGCCCATCTCCGAAGTCAGCATTTGACATATTTAACACGTGTTGTACATTGGAAAATCCGAAAACAATTATTTTCAAGGTCTAGTAGTGCATCAATGTTAACACGGAGCCTTTCATCCAGATCCAGAATGACAATAACACTAGCTGAATTTCTTGACGAAGTTTGATCCAAATCGGATCTGAATTACATAGTAGGCCAAGACGCAAATTGGACCAATTTAGTTTTTGGACCACAAATGTGTTTTAGATCTAGTATGTTGTTATGTGTCATTTCTTGTTACATGATCTGACCTGGATTAGATCAGTCGTGACAACCGAAATACGGGTACTACTAGCTCTGAAGTTACGTGTGTAAACAAACGTTCGTTGGGGTTACCTACAAGTTTACAGACAATCATACGAAGTTTAGAGACCTTAATATATAGATGAGCAAATCGGGAATTAAAATAAAAACAAATTTTTGGTAAATTCCTCATCGTGATAGAAGGCCACCATTTGCTTTGCGCATATATAAGAATTTTCTTAATTAATAACAAATAACGATTAAGATTTAGGATCAGCATATTCAATAAGAATTCTTATCATTTGAGTTCTTTATCACAAGTATATATGTGTGTAGGAACTTGAAACCTTTAAGTAATATTTTATATAGAATGACTCACCAAGCATTGATTTGAACCGATAGGGTAAGCAAACGATTCAAATGATTGGACTGGATGCCACTTAAATTAACTAGCTTCGTTTTATGGTTTCTATTGGTCTTAAAATCGAAATATTTAACACATGTTACTTACATGTGTACAAAGTAACTCTTACTTTGGTAAATTTACACTAACAATGCCATTCATTTCAAACCAATTTGGAATAGTTTTAGTCGGTACAGAATTATTTCTAGTCTACCTCTAATTGCAATGCTTGTCACCAGAGGCACTATATTTTTTTTATGAGGTTGGCAATGCAAATGTCATTCCGTTTTTGTTTATGAAAAAACGACCAAAATTCAAAATAAATTTTGATGCGTATGCAAAATTGAAGTGAAAATTATATTACATTATTGCTTTGCAGTGTCATGTAAAGAAAATCACCGGTTTTAACCGCTATAGATATATTGTACGATAATTTTTAATTTATAGTGCACACGAAATCGTTTTTTTATTCAAATTCTACCAATTGCTACAATTAAAATTATTCTTGGCTCTTACTTCGGGTAAAAATTTAATTCCGGTTCCAAATAGGAATAACAATATAACATGTACCAAAGTAAGACGTCTATGCCATCACAAAATAAGAAATCCAGACTCAATGAAGTTTAGTAGTTCTGAGCTCACATATTGAAAGTAAATAGTTTCAGATATCTCGTCTCAAATCTTTTCACTATCGACCTTCTTGCAGTAGATCGGCTACTTAGTAATAGTAATGCATGTAAAAAATTGTACAGTTGACACATTCTACCTAAATACGAAAAATATATAGTAAATCAAAGCTCAACGAGTTTACTGGGTCGTTCACGTGAGTGTACGTTTGAAACAGATTATAAGAAACCATAAAATGATTTACATTTTATACCGACTAAGAATGACTCATTTTATTATGTAGGACAAGCCCTACTTTAAAGGGAGATTAACAATTAATTTAGCCTCTATAACGGTTTATCATAGTTTTAGTTCTATTCGTGCATTATTAATTGCATAAAAAATTGAAATGGGTGAGGTCATCAAGTTTTTGGTTCCCTTTCATAGTAAGTGGGTCATTGCGATACTTTGGATTTCAAAATTTAACCCGACGTCTGCTTATGTTGACGGACACGCAGTTTAGGATTGGTATGTGGAACGTGCAGTTGCTAAGAAAACCAGGGGAGCTTGATATCACTATATCGTGTACAACTAGTTGCTCTCCAAGCAATGGTCAAAAAGTGGATTCCATGTGTCCCAAGACTACGTCGCTTTACAGTAAAGATGGTTCGGCAAGCTTGGTGTTGATTTTCTTCTTGGGCCCCAAGGAAAAAAGGCTGTTTCGGATTTCAAAGCAGTCGAAATCCGTGTGTGTATGCTACGTTTACGCATGCGACTAGCGAACCTGCCAATCATTTGTATTCACGCGCCCAATAATGTAAGCAAACCCAAAGATAAAGACTCATTTTACAAAAATGCAGATGATCTGATGGGATCCATACCGAAGCAGGACGTGAGAATAGTGATTCGATCTCGAATGATCTCATTTTGATTAGCACATTCTTCCCTCATAAAAATATCCACTAGGAATCATGCACAGATCCTCGTAAGACGTCCCGAAGTTAAATTGAGCATGTGTTAATTTCTAAAGGAAGGTCTCGGATCATCCAAGATGTGAGATCATATCGATCAGCTGCCAAATTTGCAGGCAGTGATTATCAATTGGTCTCTACAAGTCAAGGATCACAGGAAAACGTACTTTACGTTTAAACTGTGAAGGTCTGTCAAACGAAGCAATTTCAAAAGCAAATCAAAAAGCACAATTTCAGAATTTTGTTAGTAGTATTGCATTATGGAAACCAACCACCGTTCTGATAATGTGAACGCGCTATAAGAGAGTATAGAAAACTTCGGTTGTCAGTGCCGTCCAAGCGACTCTAGGTATGGGAAAAATTTAACCCACAAATTATTGATTTGATGAGGAGACTCGCCTTGCTGTCGCGCAACAAAATATAGTTTATAAAGAAACGTGAATATGTTTTACAATCGTACGTTACAACAAAGCGGTCCTTGCTAGAAGCACCGCTAAGTGAATTTGTAGATGTAACTGCGGAAATGTGCATAGAGGACCCATCATACGAGTAATTCACACTGGCCAAAAAGAGACTAAAACGAAACAGTTCCTCTCGGGTTGATTGCATTAATTTCGAGCTTAATTCGGAGAGAATACATTGCCACTTTGTGGAACTACCTTTTCGACTTTATTTGATTAGAATGGCAAAGCGAAGTTATGCCTGATGAATGGAATGTGGTCCCGTTGTAACCTATCCTTAAGAGATTGCTTAAATGCAAAAACTATCGCGACATGGCTCTTTTTTGCACAGTATATAATCTATAATTAATTTTTCGTAAAAGCGAAACACCTCAGGACAGCATCTTGTACCATTACCTTAATTAGGTTCTGACATATGCCGATCATATCTGTGTAATTGGACGGAATAACATCGCGCCACTTGTACGATTCTGTTTTCGTTGGTCTCAAAATCAGTGAGTCCAAAACAAAATATATGATCACTGGTTTTAGAGACGCAATGGATTTTAGTAGTGGTGAGTGGTGACTGTTGTGTATCTCAATACTTTTTATTAATAGAAATCGGTTTCGACCTTCTTTTTGAGTCTTCATTCACCAACTGACTCTCTCGTCATTTTTACATTTTTATTTCATCTCTTTGTTTACATGAATCTTTAATCTACTACAATATTCATTCAATAGTCTACATGTAACTTTATGCTAGTACAATATTTATATACAATAGTGGCCTTACATTTGAAAGAGTGGCAGGTTGAGAGAAGAATTATGCGCATAACAACTGGCCCTAAAAGGTACGATGACGACACTTACCGAGTTTTATTCAATCACGAGATCAGGAATTTAATGAATATTAAGGACAAAATGGTTCCAAGTCAAATTAATATTTATAAATAAGCTGAGCTACCTGCAAGAAGATATGGTACGTTTTGAAGTCATTGATAGAAATACTATTCACTAAATGGGTCAAATGGCGAAAACTTACCAGAACATGGCTAAGCATTTGTTTAATTTAAATAAATAAAAGTAAAATCTTTTACCGACAACTTCTTCGATAAGTGTGGATGTTTTTTTCTGCGCAACGTGACACGTCACGTAAATAAAACGCAAACGATTGTTTTTATAATATAATTACATTAGCAATTTATTTTAAATTTTTTGTTTTTTGCATTTATTTTAAAATTCAGTTTTACACAAATTTATAATCAATACTCGTAATATAATAATATAATCTTTTGAAAGACTTTTGTTTCTAATTTATTCATATATAATGTATTATAATATTATTTTTAGTTTATTCTCATTTTTTTTTATAAATAATATATATAATATAATCAATCGAACAATAATATTACTAATCCAAAAGTTTACAAACCTTAAAATTAAAATTCATATTTATAGTGTGGTTTTAAAGTTAAAAAAAAAAAAAGTTCTTAAATTCTTTTTTTTTTTTAATTAAATTACAAAATAATAATAAAATAAAATAAAATAATATTACTGCTTTGATATTTCACAAATAAAAATTAATTTAAAAAAAAATAAAATAAAATTCGTTCTGCTAAATTAAAAATTAATGACTTTCAATGAACTCATACAAAAATTTTGGTATCTGATTTTTATAATCAATCGAATATTTTTTAACAACGCGGGCAGCTAAACATGTTAATTTTGTATACTTTATTGGATTACACAGTTCATTCTGGCGTTGATTTTCTAATAGTGTGTCGAAGGTATCACCTGATAAGTTTTTTGTGTCCTGTAAATTAATCAAAAAACAAATTAATTAAATTATCTTTACATAAGATTAAAAGGGTCAATCGATTTGAGATAGTAAAACTCTAGATATCCGAACTCTAGATATTCAGAGGAGATTTTTTGTTCCTCATGTTAGAGGCGGCTGAAATAAAATCTGGCAGTAGGTAGAAAATCCTATGGAAAGGCACCCTAATAAAAAACCAAGAATGAAGAAGAGCAACAATACAATTACGATGCAGCGATTCGGATACCCAGTAGCGGCGATTTCGACGAAATGTTCCAGCAACGAGAAACTTGACTGCCGAAGCAAAAATTGTTACAAGTTCGTTTAGTTCAGTTAATTAAGGAGCGGGCAAATTTGAGCCAAGTTCTGAAAATTGGTCCCCAACTAGTTAGGTCAACCCATACAAGAGAAATAAGAAGCTCACAAGATCACCTAAAAAACCATATATTTTTGGGGCAGTCTCAGGTCCTAATTTAAATAAGGACCAGGTAAAAGAAGGCAAAACAATTGATAAACAACCTGTTCGAATATGCGAAGGATAGGAACAATGTGCATGGCGAAATAAAGCGGGCGGTTTGGTTGATTAAATTATCCTATAATGAGGTGGCAAAGGAATTTAAAGAACTCTGTGAAAAATTGAGGAATTCAAGAAGCTCTGAAGCCTTCTGTAGGTAGGCACATGAGTTATTGAGAGGGATTTACATGTAATAGCGAAAATTATAGGCCCCTAACTAATCAAGCCAAAGAGATAAGCAAAACACTGGACGCTTCTAATGCAGACGATAAAAGAGTGAGAGATTTAACGCTCCAGATTGGTAATCAGTTGTGCAAAAGGAAACTCATTACAACAAATATGCATACTCTGACAAATCTGGAGCCAGCCTTAGAACCAGAAAGCAAACTGAAGAAAGACGGTGTAGGAGGAAAACCAGAATAGCAAAAAGTAGCACCAAAAAGGCGTAAATGAAGTCGAAAACAACCAACTCGACGAGATGCGATCTTGATTAAAAAAGAAGCTGTATCGTATGCAGAACAGCATACATTATTGTATGCGAACAATACAGGAAGTTTGAAATTAAGACTTGGGTAGCAGATTTCTGAAGTCGTGAGGCTTTCTAGGCCTGAGGGAAGTTATCATTTCAAGAAAATCCTTGCGATGATGAATCTGGTTTTGTAGCTCGATGGTATTCATAGATCCCAGTGGACCAACGAAGAGTTTAAAGTCTTTCTGGATCGTCAAATCAGTGACGCACGTAATCATAACCCTTTGATGATTGTGGGCGATTTCAATGCTTGGGCCGTTGAATGGGGAAGCATTAGCTTTTAATGCAGCAATACCACGGAGATCAATAGATAGTCGGAAGGTTCTAGTTTACTCATAAACCAAAGGAGTAGCCAAGCTGCGTAAAAAATACCTTCGTGCTAGACGCTTATATCAACGCGGAAGGTCAAAAAGAAGCCATTCCACTAGTGTCAATGAAAGGACATTGGACTCATCGACTAATTCCTTCGGTAAATAAATGGACAAATATAAGATATAGAGGGGTAGATTTCTACCTGAGTCAGTTCCTAACTCGCCATGGTTAGGAACTATACTGCCCTGAGTGAGAGGGTACAACTGAGAATGTAAAGCACGTGTTTTGTCCCCAGCAAATATTATTGACTGTATGTTGGATTCCGATGAAACGTGAAGAATGGTATGACTGCATAAAAATTGTGAAGAAACTACGACATTTAGAGAGGATTAGGCTGGAACGCTAATAATTAAAAATGTTAGTAGCTTGAGCTGAGCTGGCTTCGTGAAGTATTACGTATCGGTAGTTTCACCGAGGCCAAATGACAAAGGAAATTGCAATTTAGGGTTGTGTCGGTAAGAATTTTACAGTCTTGGAAGATTATGATGGTCTCTTGTAAGGTTTAATGAAGATTGCCTCCTCCACCGAAAAAAAAAAATCTCAATAGATGAAACGAAGTTTATAAGACTGACCAAGTTTGGTATGAAAGTCCGATTTCATGGAAACAGAAAGACAATTACAGAGAAATCATGTCCCTAAAATAATATGCAACTTCCATTTTGCCTAGAACTTACTACCGCCGATTTTTCAGAAATTTAGGCGAAACTGCGAAATCACTGAACTTGTTATTACGAAAAATTGGCTCTTGGAAATTTGGTACAGTAGAAACAAGAAGGGTTTACAGCATAACGTATATGTATTCAAATGAGTCTCGGCCTTTTTTATCAAAACCGCCGTTCTTTATCAAAAATTTGGCATTTATTGTGAAAGAACGGTAGCTTATGTTTTATTCAAAGTATTGTCCATCGCTAGCTACCACCTTTTTTCGTAATAACGCATCATCTGTTGAGGCTATCCATGAATCGACCCAATTTTTGTTTTCTTATGGTGTGGCCCAGACAGGCCATGCGTCATCGATCGAAGTGGTAATTAGAAAGAGCAATGCCTCGTGAAGACTAGAATGGGTGTTTTGATGCGCTCTCTGGGTTATCGTAGTGAATCGATTTTGCAGCACCAGTGACTATACCACACAAAAATCTCTTTTGTTTATGCCTGGCAAGCAGCATTTCACATGAAAAAATCGGCGTTCAATGGTTCTCAGCTTCAGTTTATATGGAACCTAATTTTTTTATTTTTGAATCATTTTTGAAGATTTTAAACGACGAAAAATTGCTGGTTGATTCACTCCTAATGTAAGTACAAGTTCTTCTTTCATTTGGCACAAATATTCATCATCCAATAATGCTTTCAATTTCGATCTCCCGCTAAATCGTTAATATTTCAAGGTTATGTTGTTGACAGAAGTCGAATTTTAACGAAGATTTACTGGAGCCTCCATTTTTTATCGAACGGCGGAGACATATTTGAAAATTTAGACAATGGAAAAAAATTGTTTTGCCTAGAGGACCAGTATAAAAGCGTTTAAAATAATAAACAAAAGTGAATAGGAACCGTATAATTCAGGAACTCTACCAATTCAGGACATTGTAAAAGGAAATAAATTACCTAAAATAACCCAATTGGAGGAAAACGTGGACAAATGCAAAAAAAAAAAAAAAAACAAATGAAAATAAAAATTCAGTCACGTGGAAATTCACGCATAATTACTGCATCATAATACACTAGATGACGATATAAAATTGGGTTTTATTAATCAAAATCAAAAATTAGAAAATTTATCGACTACTTACAAGATGCGATCCACTTTCTAATAACGCGACTGCTAAACTAGGTGGACATGGTCGTGCCAATGCAGCTAAATGTAACGGTGTATTTCCTGCATCGTCTATTGCATTTGGATCAGCACCAACTTTAAGTAATGCCTTAACTAAATGTGGAGATGGAAATTGACAAGCTGGATAGCGTCCGACTAATGCTGCTTCCCGATTGCATGCTAAATGTAATGCTGTTCGGTTTAATCGAACAGTCACCTGTGTAAAATAAAATAAAACAAATTTTTTATAAATGTCATCCCAATCGTCGTTGACCTCCAATTCCTATTTACCTTTAAACTAACTAATTCATATAAAGCTGATAAAATATTATTTTTCGTTTCTTCGCAAACATCTTCCTCTTCTAATAGGCGTGCCAATAAACAGGCTAAATGTAATGAAGTGACGAGTGCCCGACTCAAACCAAGTGAGTCCCGTTCATCATCGTGAAATTTCTCTAATAGTCGTTGACCCATTGCAACTTCGTTAATTGATTTTTTAAATATCGACAGCATATCGCTTGTTTCGATCGGTGGAACAACACGGCCGCGTGTAATTGGTCGACCAGCTTCGCCAAGCATAAAACTAAATAGTTCGGCAAACGACAATAATGATGACTGTGTCATTTGATTTAAAGGTTCTAATATGCTTTGTTGCATTGTTAAGGCGTACGTCCACAGTTCTATGCATCGATCGAATCGACCAGCATCAGCGTATACTGCACCACGATATCGTATATAGTAGCTTGTGTCTGGATGTGTTGGACCTAAAATACGTTCTCTTATAACTAGAGCTTGCATTCGCATTTCATCCGGATCCATTACTAGTTCGTCTAAAGCGTTTATATCATTTACTTCTACGGCGTAATCATAGGCTGGTACGGGAACACGATTTGTTGGCTTTGGTAAGAGTGGTTGTTGGCAATAGCGATTTTCCATGGCACGACGCCAAAATGACAAAGCCGTTAACATATCACGTTTTTTATCAACATAAGTTGCTCCAAGTAATTCTAGTGCTGCTACACGATCTTCACGTCTAACAGTCGGTAGGCTTATTAAATGTTCTACGATTGGTAAGTGGCCGGTAACACTTGCTGCTAACAACGGTGTCATACCGTACGAGTCAACGTCCATTGTGGCACCGTGTTCTAATAGAAGCTGTAATATTTCTAACGAACCACTTTCGGCACAATCGTGCAACGCTGTATTACCTTTTACACTACGTCGATTCACATTTGCTTTTAGCGATAATAGATATTGTGCAATTTTATAATGGCCCTTGTAACATGCAATCATTAGACATGTATGACCATGACGATTTGCTACCTCTATATCGGCACCATGACAAACTAAATATTTAACAATTTCATAGTGTCCATCGAAACAAGCGGCACGCAATGGTGTCGAATTTGTTCGTGTCGTACTATTTACGTTTGCACCATATTTCACTAATAATTTAACAATACTTAGGTGGCCAGCAGCTGCTGCACACCATAATGGTGGTGCACCTTCTATTGTTTCACCATCGAATATGACCGATCCGGGCTGTTCAACATCGGCATGATATTTATTGAGTAAATATTGAACAACATCGTAGTGGCCATTTCGACATGCTATTACTAGTGGGGTGGCACCTGATGTTTTTGCTGAAATAAGTACATCGATTTCGTGTTGTGGTCGTGCGTTCAAGTGTTTCTGTAAAAAATATTTGAAAAAAAAAAACGGTTTTAATGTTTGATACACAAGTTTTGAACATAACTACACTATATTTTAGTAACAGTATAGGTTATACATTTTTTAAACATGTAGTTCTTAGAATATTTAAAATGGCCATTCAATTTAGTTGGCCACTCCTAATATGTAAACTTTATCAAAAAATAACCTTCATCGGATTCGATTCAGAGTCAGGTTTTTGTATTGTTTTAGGCAACCAGAAGAAGTAAAATCAGCAAATGGTGACTGTTCATTGGGACAGTCAAATGGACAGCGGAAAGTGCAAAACTGTTTCTGCAGTATACTTTTCCCCACGGCTAAATTTAAAAAGGGAGGACTACATTAAACTTTTTAAATCGCTAGGACGTGATTTTATAGTTGGATATGATTTTAATATAAGATCTAGACTTACGACGACAAAAGGTAGTGAATTGTTTGCAACATGGCAGATATGAAAATTTTACTCTGGTGGCTCACAAACAAACTGACGCAGTGACGAAGCTAACTTGGCAAATTATTAAAGCTCTACCTGATAAAGGATACTTTTCGAACATTAAAACGCAAAAAGTATGCTCAAATGTCGTCCTGGACGTCGTTTTATTATTCGATATAGTTTGGAACTGGAATCTGGAATACAAGCTGAATAAAGATCAGCTTGTGGAAATTCTATGGCAAACAAAAATCTTATTTATCTATAATATACATTTTCGAGTAAAGTTTGATGATGAATACTCCGAACTAAAGGAAATTTCTCCCGGTGTGCTCCAGGAGAGTGTCTTGGGCTCAACCTTATATTTACTATATAAAATGGACCACCACAAATGAAGGCACTATAGCTACCTTGCAGATGACACTGTAATTATAGCAATTGGATATAATATCTTCGAAGCAACGAGGATACTTTAGCGGATGACCAGCATAGCATTTAATTGTTACTCTCGATGCCTAACTAAAATTAAGAGAGCATGTCAAAAAGGAAACTGATATAGGTAGAGGTTTTGAGAGCACTGATACATCGGCAAACTTTGAAGTCAATATGGAGCAATAGTATCTAAGTTTAAGGATGTTCTCGGTTTATTTTCGTTTCGTTTCGCAAAAAAAAGGTTCGTACTCCTTTTTTAGGTAGTGCTTTAACTCCGAATTTCTTACCGCAGACGACTATATAATAGCGAAAGATCCTCCAATTAAAGAGGACCATCAGTACAGAACAACAAGGAATACAATACAAAAACACGATAAGGTACAAAACTGGATATTTCAAAATTGGATATTTCAAAACGAGATAAGGTACAAAACGAGATATGGTAGAAAACTGGATATTTCAAAACAGGATATTTTGACATGTGATTTAAACTTAAAATGATTTTGTAGGAAAGTTCTGGAATATGGCCAATTAGGGATGAACTCGGCGAGTTCTTAACCGATTTTGATGAAATTCGATACGTAGGAAGAAAATGGGATTTTAAAATGATTTGTTGCGAAAGTTCTGGAATAAAGCTAGTAAGGTTCCATACTTGAATATTTCTAAGGAGAGAAATATAATTTTCATTCACTTAATGTTTTTTTCTTTAATTGTATAATTAAATTTGATTTTAAAACCTTTTTTGGGAAAACCCCTGGAATATGGCCAGTAAGGTTTCATACTTGAATAATTTTAAGCAGAGAGAATTTTATCATAATTGGTTAAGAACTCGCCGAGTTCCTTCCTTACTGGCCATATTCCAGAACTTTCCCAAAAAATCATTTTAAGTTTAAATCACATGTCGAAATATCCTGTTTTGAAATATCCAGTTTTGTACCATATCTCATTTTGTACTTTATCTCGTTTTAAAATATCCAGTTTTGAATTAACCTGTTTCGTCAAATCCAGTTGTAAAATATCCAATTTTGACCGATACCTATAAATTACACATAGAGATTCTAGTTGAAATGGAAGAAGAAGAGCAACCAAGGAAATACTTCCAAGAAAACTACCGCAGAACTCTTAAGAATAGAGTGGACACACTAATAATACGATTACAGCGCAACCAGCAAAAAGAGACAATGAACCCTTTTGGAGAAGCTAGGGTACACTTACCCAAAATACAACTACCAACGTTTTATGGCGGATATGAGCAGTGGAGCACGTTCAACGACATATTCACTGAGTTTATTTACAACAACAAACAACTATCCGATACAATAAAGATGACTTACTTGAAGTCAAATCTACAAAAATGAACTGGTGACATTAGAACAAAGCCTAGGAAATATTGCAAACAAGGTACCACAGTTCCAGATTACTGACAAGCCTTGCATGATACTGCAACCGAAATACTACATAACATCAGCAAGCTTCAGATACGCTCGCCCTTCGAAGCACTAGTAATGTTCATTCTAGACAAGGAACTAGATCCTGAATCCACTTAGGCTTTACGAAACATCATTAGAAAATCCGAACTATCGCTGCCAGCTACCTAGGTTTAAGATAATTGATCCAGCTAGCTAATGAAGGATCCAACACTCATCCCAAAGCAGCTAAAATAATGATGACCGATTTCTATATGGGTGACTTACCCACTGGCCCGGACAACATTGAGGAGGTACTACTAGCACTACAAGAGCTCACAGCTTTGTGAGTTGGGCGTCCATCTCACCCAAAATATTACAAAACATTTCTGGCGAGCAACAAGCTAACGAACTCATCCAAATAAAACTTAGTCAATGCATTCAAACATTAGAAATACTCTACAACCCGGCAGAAGATGTATTATAATTCGACATAACCGGACTGCAGCTAACTAACAAGCATCCCACCAAACGCTCATTTCTAGATCAGACTAATCAATACTTTTTGACCCCATAGGATGACTATCGCCAATAACCATAAAGTTATATTTGAAAAACAGGAATAAACTGGGATGAAGGTCTGAAAGAAAAAAATAAACACCGAATGGCAGAATTACAGGGATGACCTGAATGAAATAACAAAATTAAAAACTGATTAATGTAACGACAGGAAGTTTTTCCGCTCGTGGAACATGCACGGACCGGTTTTTCGGAATCAGTCTCGCTTATTTATTTTTCCGTTGTGTATTTATTGAGTAAAAAATCAATCTTTAGGCGCTAATAAGAAATTACTCACTGTGGAAGCAATAAAAGGACTCAAAAGAACCAAAATTAAAGTGCCTCCATATAAATAAGGATGAGCGGACCTTATTGAAAAGACCCAAAGAAAAATTTGATCGGTTTGCTCATCATTTCGAGGAAACCTTTCAACCACTACCAAGACAAACTGCCAATAGAAATTTAATAAGGTGGTTCGGATCTTGTTGTAACCAAAAAGCTTAATTAGCTAACCAAACAGTTTAGATTCTAATTCTGAATCTGGAGATATAGTGCTCGTGAAAAGTTCGGGCAGTAATAACTGCAGAATGTCTCTTATGCAGTACGCTTCTGGCCATCGTAAGAAACGATCGTATGAAATGATCGACACAGGTAAGTAAGTAAGTATGTATTAGAAGGTGGAAGTGGTCCCACGATACCTTGCAATGAATATGTTCACAACGTCCCGGTGGAACGCTGAAATGCCGATTTTGGGTCTTAGTGTGTTTTAACACCTTGCATCTTTGGCAGGATAAACAGGATTTCACCTAGTGGACTACATCGTCATTCATACTGGGCCAGAAATATCTAGCAGATATTAGCTTCCGAGTGGCTCGGTTACTTGGATGCGAAATGTCATGCAGTGGGTCAATAATGGTTCGTCGCATTGGTTCTGCAATTTACGGACGGTTGTTGCCTGTTGAAATTTCACAATAAATCGCTAAGTCAGCTAATTTAAAAGATTCGAATTTCCAATTGGATTTTATTGCCTTGAGGAACCAGAAAGTATGTTCTAAAGTTCCGTGTCAGCTTCTTGCAATTTAGCGAATTGCGCTTCATGTCAAAGTGAATCGACAATGGAAGTTTCGTGGTTTGGCGCAAAATTTGAGAAATAGCTAGTAGCTCTTTATCGAATGCAGAATATTTTTTTTTCAGCATCCGAAGTTTTCTTCAAAAAGAATCCAAGCAGCGCTCAATCCCCGTTATTCAATTGTTGCAACACGACGCCTACAGCAGTGCTTGAGGCGTTGGTTGTAACACTAAGTTTAGCGTCATGTATTGGATGTGCCAATAGCGTGATATTTGCTAAAGTAGTTTTTAGCTGTTCGAATGCCTGTTGACATTTATCTGGCCAGAAGAAATTCGTTGGCGTTTTGGGCTTCTTTAGTAAAATAGCCAAATGGGTGTGGGTAGGTTCTAAATTTCCCGCTATCCTAGCCATAAACCTGTGGTAGTAATTTATCATGCCTGATTGCTTGAGGAGCTGGAAACTCTCGATTAACGTTATTTCGTCCAGTGGACGGCATAATTTCATTTGGGCTAATTTTATGACTAAGGAAGTCTAGGGGGCTAGTAGCAAAAACGCATTTCGAACTGGTGATGCTAACCTTATATTCAGAAACTTTCTAAAAGTGTTTCTAGGTGAAACATGTATTGTTCTTTCGAAGTTGAGGCTACAAGTATGTGGTCAATGTTGACACGTCAATGTAGAACTGGATTAAGCCAAATAGAGTAGTGATTACCGTCTTGTGAACATCCTCAGGTGGGACTGGGAAGAAATGATAAGCTCTAACCAAGTCGATCTTTGAAAATATCTTGCAACCTTGTAGGATCTTGGAGAAGTTCTGAAAGTGGGGAATTCGGTACGGTCAGGTAGCCTGACCTGCGGTAGTCCCCACATGGTCTCCCATCAGTTTTGATTTTCCTTTTTAACCAAGTGCAGTAGATAAAATTCTGGTGATGCCGGTGGCTTATATATACCAAGTTGGTTCATGTTTTGGAATTCATTTGTGGCCGCTTTGCGTCGGATCGGATCCAATCTTCTTGGTTTAGACTCCGGTAGATATCCTTTTGCTTAGAGAAACGGTTGTTCTCTAAGCAAAAGGATAGTAGCACCGAGTTGGATGCTGGCTGATTTGGCGTCGTTTGTGGATCGTGTTCGCCAGTTGATCGCTGGACTAGATTGAATCTTTCGAGCGTATACGATCAAGTTGATACTTGTTGTTTTATGTTCAGGGTGCCTAGTTGGCACCTGGTAAGACTCATCAATGTTGCGCAACTGCAATTCGTATAGTCATCATGTGGGCTGATGAAATTGCCTCGTGAAGCCGGTAGACTATATTTGAAAATTTGCTAGCGCCCTTCCGTCACAAATCCTAGTGTGGAATCAAAGCTATCTGAAAAAATAAAGCTATCAAAATTGAGGTAGTTTTTTGATCGAAAGTTTCCAGTTATTTCTAATCGAGAGCGTTGTTTGCTGAATCAAGACATTTTTAAGGTCGGTAAGACAAGACATCGTCGATCATCGCCGCTTGTTGGGGCGATAAACAACTGATCGCTTGTGCGAACTTTATCGATCGTGACTTTATTCGCGTTGAAATATGTCTCCTTCTAAACCACGGAACGATACAAAATCATATAGGCCTATTTCCTTGCTGCCAATGATTTCTAAACTTTTCAAAAATTTACTGCTAAGGAGTCTTAAGTCCTCCAGATTAAGTTGGAATCAGAGAAAGGATTCTACTGTAGAACAGTTGCATAGAATCACACAAACGTAGTACGTTAGAAGGTAAAAAGGTATGCTCAAGTATTTTCCTATAGATGTCACTCAATTCTTCTATAGATTGGCATTATAATCCACCTTATATATACTGGGATTATGTACTTTTCCGTGTAGTTGAAATGTCTCTTCAAGTTAAGATGCAAAGTGTTTTAGTTTCTGACATTTGTTACCCAATTTCTTCCGCCATTTTTGATTGATGCGGTATTTGATCATTGTTAGCCGGCCAGGCGACTATAATTACGAAAAAATGTAATCCAAAAATTATATTTTTGGCTTGTTCACGTTCTATGGGTTAAACCTAAACGGATAGTGGAACGATCTCTGAGAGAAGTGCAGCCATTTGCTTAATACACAGATTAGCGACGATGACTCTTCGGGGTAATGAACATCTCGGTTTATTCTGGTTTTCTATGGAACAATATGAAAAGCTAGGTCGGGCTCAAATCTGAAAGACATGGATAAAACGACTTTAGGATTTGGTTCTTTTTTTATATAAGGAACGCGATAAAACAAAATCAGACCTACGTCAATCATACATTATAGAAGAATTCTGCATGAGGTTATTGATAAAACAATGGTAAAAAGATATAACTCAAACTGCTATCGATAAAACAAAATACACATGTATCAAATTAGCAACACATTCCTTTGTACACCTCCGCACTATTATACCACTGCAGTTCTTTCTTCCTGTGTTATATGTTTAGCTGATCGCTATTTAGCAAATCGTATAAAGTGTATATGTCATATTACATAATATAACTAAGTAGCACATAGTCGTCGTAGGTTATAATGCTGTACGAGCATAATATTATATGTTTGCTTAGTTTAGTTATATAGAACATAATATACCGCAAAATAGAAACACGCAAAACTATTGATTTTTAACGATGAAATTGTTGAACGTGTTTATAAAAATATACAAATTAGTACAATAGAAAAAAAAAAAACTATAACACAACCACCTTGAGTGAAATTTATGTGTTTTCATATCGATCGATATGAACTATGCGCGCAAAATTTTGATCGCATCTTTAAGTCAACTTACAAAAAAAAAAAAAAAAAAAACTACAAAAAACTACCCAACCTTGAATGGTTGAATAGACACAAAATTACTTACACATACGATTTCTTTGTTTCACCTTATCTTGTCGCCACAGTTGATTAAATTAAATTGTAATAAATTCACTATAAATATGCATATGGTATACACAGACACACCACTATATAGCATATGCAATCCCAAAACTCCATAAATATACTCGTTTATATATGCAACGTGTTTCATAATCATAACACAACCACTCTAATAGATAAAATTCGTGTAAATGAATCATAGTTTATTTAAAGGTGGAGTAGTTTAGGAAATTAACTTTAAAAACTACTCAGTTTGTCGTGTATGTGAAAACATAATTAACGATTTTTTTTAAGCAACCATATTAGTAAGAAAATACTTTAATTTTAGTTTTACGTTAGAAAACTATTTTTGTTAGCAACAAACTGAAAAGAACATCATCCTGTATAGTATAGAGACTGTATTGTTGCTAAAGGATTACACAATTTTTGAGATAAATTACGGCAAGGTTCATAATATTTTAAAACGTCAGTATAGGAATTAACAATACAATTCAGGAAAATAATAAAACGGCTTTTACAGGTCATTACTTTCCCGAACCGAGTCAACAGTCTGGATCGAACGGGTCGAACGGATTCCATCGTCGGTGGAAGCAACTTCTGCGCCTGCTAAATCTCTCTTTTCAGAGATCGCTGCACCAAGATTAGGAATTTTCATTAAATTGTTGATCTCGTGGTTGAATAAAACTCGGTAAATGTCGCCATCGTCGCGTTTTGGGCCATATATCCAACTCTCACTCCCATACATGGGAGACAACAGGTCTGATCAACACCTGATACAACTTCAGCATTTCGGCATTTGCAAGATATCTGGCATACATAGCACGGTTGCCAGTCACAAGACGCGCTTTAATATCCCCTCCCAAACAGTTATCATGAGTGACAAGGGATCCGAGATATCAGAAACTTGTCACTCCCAAGAGAAATTAGGAACCTGGTCTTAGAAAAAAGGGAAAGCTAGGAAAAAATGGCAACATACGAGGAGTCCATCTGACAAGACGATCCTAAATAACAAATCACAGCAGCTTAAGCGAGAAATTCAGAATCTAAACGAAAATCATTTTCTTTGTTTCTTGAAAAGTTGACGGCTGATGAAAATACAGACTACTCATTATGGAAGGCAACCAAAAGAATGAAAACCACAATCATGCAGATCCCTCTTATTAAGCGAAGTGATGGCTTGTGGGCCAGGGATAACAAATCAAAAGCTGAAGTGTTTGCTGATCACCTGGCTGGTATTTTCCAACCGAATGAGACCGAAACGAATATTATAATCGAAAATTGAAGCAACGACTATGGGGGCAGATACCTCTAATAACCCAGAAAGAAGTTAATAGGGAAATAAAATTAAATCTGAAGACCGGAAAGGCTCCTGGATATGATCTTTTAACAGGAGAAATTCTAAAGCAACTACCAAAGAAAGCTATTGTCCAACTAACCCATTTGTTTAATTCTGCTATTAGATTACGGCATGTTCCTTCTGTCTGGAAAGTTGCAGATGTGGTGCCGAAACCAGGTAAACCGCCAAATGAAATAGAAACCTAATACCGGATCACCAATTTAGATTCAAATGTAAACATTCAACAATTGACCAGGTTCACAGAATTAGACATTATAGAAAAGGCATTAGAAGATAAACAAATTTGTTCTACCTTATTTCTGGACGTGGCAGCAGCTTCCGATAAGGTATGGCATGAGGGATTAATACATAAACTAAAAGTTATGCTTCCGGGACCATATGTTGACCTTCTGGAGTCGTACTTATCTGAGACTTTTCAGAGTAAGACAAGAAGATGAGTATTCTGGAACTGAGAGAGATAAGGGCAGTAGTCCCACAATGCAGTGTTCTGGGCCCACTCCTATATCTACTTTATACAAGTGATATACCACAGTCCGATCATGTAAGCATATAACAACGTTTGCTGACGACACCGCTATACTAGCAACAGCGCAAACTGTCGAAGAGGCGGCGAATAAACTCCAATATGCAAGGGAAGAAATTCACCAGTGGACCAAGCGATGGAAAATCAAACTTAATGAATTAAAATCTGCACATGTCAACTTTACGAACAAACTATTGGTTAATCCGCCGCCAATCAGCATAAACGATGTCATGGTGCCACACGAAAACTCCGCGAAATACTTGGGTATGACACTGGCCGTTAAGCTCAAATGGAAAGAGCATGTGAAGAAGAAAAGAAAGGAGCTTGATCTTAAATATAGACAATTGTACTGGCTAATTGAACGACGGTCAAAATTAGGCACAGACAACAAAATATTGATTTACAATCAAATCCTAAAACCGGTCTGGCTATATGGTATTCAGCTTTGGGGCTGTTCTAAAAATGGTAACATCAAACCTATACAAAACTTCCAGAATAAGGTACTTCGGAGTATACTCAATGCACCATGGTACATTTGTAATAAGGATTTGCATCGAGATTTGGGGATACCGGATTTAAAACACGAAATAAAAAGAATCGAGGCTATTGCAACATGCAAATGCGGAAGCCTCTCGGCTACTGGATATTGAACACTTGGTAAGAAGACTAAAGAGAACCAAACCCTTCGAGCTCGTCAGTATGTGAGCAGCTACCTATTAACGAACAGGCATTGGAGCATCGCTGGATCAACAGTGACCTCATTATAGTTTAGTTTTTAAGAATTCAGATGTAAATTGATGGTTAGTCTGAAAAGACTAGTTTCAATAAATAATAAAAAATAAAAAAAATAAAAAAAAATGTATTAGTTTAAGACTCATTTATTTCGACACCAACGGAAGCTAAAAATCATACAACAGGGCTTAGTAGTTCTCTGACACGGCTGCCATTCAATCCAATTACATAGATATTATCTGCGTATGCCAGAAACTGGTTGGACTGACCGTACAAGATGTCGTCCTGTGATATTTAACTTTTACAAAAGATAATTTCTAACATAAGATTAAAGAGTAACGGAGACAGAGCTGTTCCTACCCGAATTGTAAAAATTCCTGTTCGCTTGTTCTCAACTTTTTGCACTAGTCATTTTACACAAACGCATATATTTGTCACGTATTTCCAGTCATAGCAAAGCAAACCACAAGCTATACCGATGGATTGAGTCATAGGCTAGCTGGAAATCCAAGACTACCTGATGTACGAGATCCTCCTTGGTAGTCACATAAACTTTCCTTCGCCAGGAGAGTGATTCTCTAATTTGCATGCTGGGCAAAGGAGAGCTATGCTGCGATAGTTTTCACATTTTGAGCGATCTCCTTTAAGGCTAGGGTACAACGCTGCCACCCTCCATTCATTGGGCATAGCTTCGCTTTTCCATACTAATCGAATAAGGTCAAAAAGATAGTTCCACAAAATATCTCCTCTAAATATCAAAAGCTCGGAATTATTACAACCAACCCCAGGTCAACTGTTTTGTTTTAGTATCAGCATTGCCAGTGTGAATTCCTCGTAGGATGGGTCTTCTATGCCCATCACCGCAGTCTGAATTTGACAACTTTTAAATATGGCATTTAACACTTGATGAACATTCAGTAAATTAGAGAAATTCTCTTTCCATATGTGTCGAGCATTGCATCGATGTTAACACGAAGGTTTCCATCTTAGTCCCGAAAGGCGATATACCTAGGTCTAAAGGTATTGTTCAATCCGGTGACTTTTTTTAAAAAAGTTACGAGAACTATGATTATTGCTGAGTTGTTGTACTTTTAAGACTTAAGCCTTCCACCATTACCGCTTTTTTGTATACAAATTCGTTTAGCGATTATCCTAGTAAGGACTGCTTTGTTCTTCCATGAGATTGTAAGAAGAATTCGAGCTTCATTATAGGCTATATTCTGTTGCTCGACAGCAAGACGACACTCATCAAACCGATACATTATATCTGAAATACCTAAAATTTTCGATTCGTTAGGTTGGTTTTCCCCTACTATAATTCTTGGTCTAACTTATGTTTCCGGTATTATGGATAAAAGGAATATCGTAGAACGAAGAGCTACCTAAAGAAATAAGAAGAAGATGGGTCAGAGGCAAGTCAACATTCTACGAGATGCCAAAAATAATAAATTCCACGATAGATAAACGCAGAACTAAAGGCCAGGATATGGAGCTTCATGGATTTTGTGATGCATCCGAATAAGCATGCGCCGCGGCTGTTTGTTGCCCAAAGTTACCAAAGAAATAAAAACTACTGTGATTTTAACAAAGTTAACCTTTCCAAGGCTGGAATTATGCGGAGCTTCATTATTGACAAAACTACTTAGGCAAATTTCCGAAAACATGGATATCCCGAATTGTAACATGCAGTACAATAATAATAGATCCAACTTTTAATTGAATAATTCTCTTTTTTCATAAAAGCAAAAAAAAAAAAAAAATAGTCGCATATTGTTGGCCCTTCTTTTGGAAGTCGTCATAAGGATAGCCAGAGAAAAGATGGTTAAACAATTCAAGAACTATAAAAGAGCCGAAAATTAACATCGCAAAAGTTACAGCTTTCGCAGATGATATTAGAAAATTAAAGGAAACAGGTTCATTAAAGGAAAGAGGCAGAAAAAGCAAACTTTTGCCTTTACTTCCATTTCTGGACAAGAATGGAGTTACGAATTAGAGATCGTTTACAGCACTCAATTTTACGGTATAACGTAAAACATCCAATGATACTACCATCTAAATGCTATATCATGACCTTGATCCTATTAATTGGGCGCATAAAAGCACTCTGCGTGGAGAAGTGAATTTAACCCTTGCTTTTATAAGAATGCAATTTTGGATTCTTCAATCCAGCAGAAGGGAAAATGTTGCAAATTTATATAGTGGTAACGCGACAAATTTTTGTTGCTGCAAATAAATATCTGCAGGCCATCTATCACCATTTAGACGATATTTCGGATAAGTTGAAAGGATAAAGTGGCGTTTCATTCCACCAGGAACACTATATTTTGGCGGTCTATGGGAAGCGGGAGTAAAACCGGCGTCATTAAATTGTATACCTCGGTGCCTTTTAATAGATGATCCTAACGAGCTTACATGCTTAACAACGAGAAATTTTCCGGATTATCGCCTTTTTTCATTGAGAAGGGGCTCTCAATATTTACTAGTGCTTACTAGCACTTACGATTTGATGTCAGTCAAGGAAGAGTAGATTGCCAAAGAGAAAATCAGAAAATTATCATAGTGGAAAGTATCAGAAGGAGAATATATATAACGAATTAAAAGAAACACCACTACATATAATTATATTCAACACGACGGAACTATATATACCAACACATAAAAGGTAGGTTTTAAGGTTTCCCAATTCAACATTTTTCCCAATTCAATGCGTTATCGCAAGTATCGGCGGTATGGGAATACCAAAGCCAAATGCAAAAGTACGCCGATATGTCCAAAATGCGAGAAAAGAATACGGAATGTGTTCTGATCCCAATCAGAAGCAACAGAAGCGATGCCAACAACAACAACCACAGAAATATGGCTTAATATTTTGAGGCCATTGCTGCCAAAACTCGGAATTTGGATAGAGACTTATTAATTGTTAGTATGTATGTAACTCCAGTTAAATGTGTGATTGATAGAGAAATAGCACTGAGGAACTATAAAAAACTGTTTGTTTGGGTAAGTGATGAAAGTGACGTGATTGTAGGGGGCAATGTGAATGCACATTCGAGGATGTGGCGGTGTGAAAGTAATGTTACATGTGGAAACTTGTTCCGATCTTGTAATCCTGAATGATGGAATGCCAATAAGGATGGGGAATGTTAGGGTCAAAGCCAATGCGATAGACATTACTCTAAGGTCTAGCGTACTGGCCGGCCAATACTTTATAAAATCGATGATGGTGTTGGGAATATTCGTGTCGAAATCACCGTTATCCTCATCAGCTGATAATTTGCCATATCATACTAGTGGTATATTCCGATAATTCTGACAATCTCTGTGAGTAACGGCACAACACTAAATACACATCATATTTTATAAAATCGATGATTTTATAAAATATGGGAATATTTTGGGAATATTCGCCTATAGAAATCACCCATATCTTCATTGTATGGTGATCGGGTAGTGGCTGTAGATTAATTTAAAAAGTATGTATGTAGTTGTACCAAACAACTAAATATGTTTTTATGTATTTTAGACATAAATATATAAAAAAATTTCGGGATGGTTTCATAGTTAGCAACATTTTTTCGGGATGGATTTCGGGCTAACTTTACATATGTCATAATACAGGTATTTTATTTTATTGCCAGGAACCACTTTTGGATTTCATCGCAAACACTCTGCCAACGAATGTGTGGAAAAATTTAAGTGGGAAGTTCGAAAGGAAAATCAAAAAATTATTTTGTGGTTCCAGGGAAACTATATTAGGTGCTTTCAGGTTTCCAACGGAAAATGTGCGAATGAGTGTATGATTTTATGATGACACGTAAATTAATTGTGAATGGAACGGATTACAGGTTGGAGGGAGCTATGAGCAATGGTCTTGTGCAATAGAATGGCGCAACAATTTATGGGGAGGTAAGTTTTAATACATCGGAACCCTGATTTTAGGATTTAGGGCATTTTAGGAACCGAGAGGCCCATAATATCCCTAATGTTGAACCAAACTGTAAAATTAAATCCATAAGCATTCTGCAAATGAATTTATTCAATCAAAATAGACGTTAAAATTCTGCATTAGAATGGCTCTGATGTGGTCATTTATGTCTCGCAAATTTCACCTACATTTTACGAAACTTTAACTATATTTAGATTTGTTTCTAGTTCACTAATCAATAATCATTTATCTTCATTTGTTTTCGTCTATTGTTAGGTGACTCAAGCCTCTATCTACCCCTATCTACCTTTATCTTCCCAAGGGATGCTTTGATTGGGAGACAACGGAGAATTTGTTTTTGATTGAGACGAAATTTCTATTGAATTTAAATCAAATTTAGCTCTGAAAACTAGATAATTAGCACTTTAAAATGTTCGATCACTATTCTTGTTAGCACTGCACTTTCACACTTTTTAGTTAAATTATATGGTTTTTCTATAACCATCCCCTGTGATTAGGAGGCACTTTAATGCCTCGTAAAAGACTTCTAATCGAGCATGTTATCCTAAGAATACCACCACAGCCTCCATATGAGGCGACTAAACAAGCTTAGATCGCTAAGCTGGCTACCCACATCCTTAGAATTCTTCATTGTTAAAAAGTTCAACAAATAAATCATGAATACCCTCAAAATTTAACCCAACCTCCGCTTATGTTAAAGGATACGCATTTAAGATGGCAGTTTATCAGGCGCGTTTGATGGCACTATATCAGCCATGAAAGAGTATCGCTTGGAACTCGTTGCTGTGAAGTGGAGACCTCATGGTCCCAAGACTATACATTGCTTTACAGTGGAGGCGACCTCGGCAATTTTGGTGTTGGTTTGCTTCTTGAGCTCCAGGTGAAAAAAGCTGTTTTAGATTTCAAAAAAGTTAATAGTCGTATGTAAGCTATGTTTACACTCGCGACTATAGCGAACTGATGTAAGCCAACCCAAAGATAAAGACTCATTTTACAACAATTTAGACGATCTGACGGGATCTATACCAGAGCACGATGTCAGAATAGTGATTGGTGACTTAAATGCTAGAGTTGGCAAAAATCAGACTGACTGATGTGAAAACATAGGAATTTGTAGGCAGTATCATCAATTGGTCCTTGCAGAGCTAGAATAGCAGTTTTGAATTCAAACATCGTTCTGATGGTGTGAACGCTCTATGGGAGGTATTAAAAAACTCGGCTTTCGCAGTGCTGCCTAGGCGATTCTAGGTATGATAAAAATTAAAAAATGATTAGTTTGATGGGAATGTCGTATTGATGTCGAGCCTATAAAGAAGGGTGAATATACGTTTTACAATCACACGGAAAACTAAAGCGGTCCTTGCTAGGAGAACCACAAAGCGAATTTGTTCACGGAAAATGTTCACGCGTGGATGGTGGAAGGCTCAAGTCTTAAGACTACTACAACTCAGCAATGATCACAGTTTTCGTAACATCTTTAAAGGAATCACTGGACTGTACCTTACCTTCAGACCAGAGTTGTTCGCCATTGGAGACCCTAGCCATGCAGAGATTAAACCGAAATCGTTTAAATAATGCGATCGCTCAAAATGTGAAAACTGTCGCGGCATGTCACACAAAACAATACATAACATTTGGGCTTTAAATTCCGATTAATTTTATTTAGGTTGCATTATTAAGTTCTCGAAAAGTGCTAGTCTCGTAAGCATATAATCCTTTTGAATAATAGCGATTCTCAAAGTATGGTGTAAAGTGATTTGAACTGATAACCGCAGTCTATAGTTTATGTCGGGAATACAAATTTATATTTTCACATAGGTTGGTCTGATTTTTACCAGCTCTTATTTTCAAGGTACCGAACGCTATTCTGACATCGTGCTTCGGTATAGATCCCATTAAATCATCCAAATTATTTTACGATGAGTCAAAAGACTGACTAAAAAACAAGAGGCGCGATAACAAATGATTGCCATCTGTGGTTGGCTGACATTCGCATGTCTCGTAAAGCATAAATAACCGTTAGTATAGTTAGAATTCTACCATAGTTTACTTTGCTGAGTTATCGCTGCACGGGTTGGTAAATCTATAGTATATAGGTCATAAAGTCACATACCGTGTCTCTAAAGAGACTTTTTTGATCCACTTGTTAAAAATTGGCGAACATTGTAGTTGGAGAGTTAATCGTTAGTAAAGTGTTAGTTATCTATCTGGCAATAAATAGTTTACACTATAACCTTATCGCAAAACTATGATTGATTCATTTTAAATAAATAAAACTACATGTATGTAATTGATAAAATCTCTCCTATAATAATTATTAATTTAAAACTATTGACATTGAGTAAAATTGCGGAAATTATGTTTTCGAACACAATCTGTATCTTAATGCTCATATATTCATACAAAAACATATTTCCGTGATCAATTACGTCTGTATACGAAATAATTCGTGATACACGAAAAAATTCAAACATTCATATACCTAAAACACAATTCAACTATAACTTTCAAACTTCCATTTTTGGATGATTTTTATTAGATTTGTGTGTACTTCCTGAATGGTTTTTTGAAACCTTCACGCATCCATTTTTAGTATAAATCTATACTTAAAACTTTAATTCACGATGCGATACTCAATATCGACCTCTTACTAATTTGACACCAGTAAAGGTCGTTCGCTTATTTATTTTCTCAATATATAGTTTTATGAATATACAACACAATGCTCTCAGCAGAAATAATGTACATATTATGTTGTTCCTACTATTTTCGTATATATCAAGGCTACAATTTATACCATATTTGGCGTGTGGTGGCAAAATAAAGTCTTTGTTGCAATATTCCTGTTTATATTAGCTTGTCGTAAATATAGTCTGAGGCGTGCGTTTTATTTTCAAACAGAAGTATTTTTGCTTAATCTTTTGAGAAATCGGCAAACAGTAATTCCAAATCGTTGTTCAATTAGGTTACTTTGGAATGATATACTCTCCGTAAAAAATCGGTACGTTTATATAGTTGTAACGGGAACCGCTCAGAACTGGACATTTTAAAACTGGATATTTCAAAATAGGATTTGACAAAACGAGAAAAGGTACAAAACTGTATATTCCAAAATTGGATATTTCAATACGAGATAAGGTACAAAACGAGATATGGTACAAAACTGGATATTTCAAAATTGAATATTTCAATACGAGATAAGGTACAAACCGAGATATGGTACAACACTGGATATTTCAAAACAGGATATTTCGACATGTGATATAAACTTAAAATGATTTTTTAGGAAAGTTCTGGAATATAGCCAATTAGGAAGGAACTCGGCGAGTTCTTGGCCGATTTTGATGAAATTCGATACGTAGGATGAAAATGGGATTTTAAAATGATTTGTTGGGAACGTTCTGGAATAAGGCCAGTAAGGTTCCATACTTAAATATTTCTAAGGAGAGAAATAGAATTTTCCTTCATTTAATGTTTTTTTTTAATTGCTGCTTTTCTCATCTTATTAAAATAATCATTGGCTTGATCGAGTTTACTGTCAGTAAAATGTATCTTCATCTATTTTTTATTCTTCTACTTAATATAACTTTTCTTCACTTTAGAGAATCATTGTGAGAAAAATTAATTAATTTTCATCGACATTTTCATCCTACATATCGAATTTCATCATAATCGGTTAAGAACTCGCCGAGTTCCTCCCTAATTGGCCATATTCCAGAACTTTCCCAAAAAATCATTTTAAATCCCATTTTCATCCTAGATATCGAAATTCATCATAATCGGTTAAGAACTCACCGAGTTCCTCCCTAACTGGCCATATTCCAGAACTTTCACAAAAAATCATTTTAAAATCCCATTCTCATCCTACATATCGAATTTCAACATAATCGGTTAAGAACTCGCCGAGTTCCTCCCTAATTGGCCATATTCCAGAACTTTCCTAAAAAATCATTTTAAGTTTAAATCACATGTCGAAATATCCTATTTTAAAATATCCAGTGTTGTACCATAACTCGTTTTGTACCTTATCTCGTTTTAAAATATCCAGTTTTGAATTATGCTGTTTCGTCAAATCCAGTTGTAAAATATCCAGTTTCGACCAGTACCCTGTGGTAACATATCATTCAGTTGTTCTTACATTTCTGAGCTCGTGGTTGAAGTGAACTCGGTAAGTGTTATTATCGTCGCTTTTCTCGAATGTCATTAACCATGGTAAATGGTTACATCCATACATGGTTTGATCATCACCATGAACTACTTCATCTTGTCGGCATGACATGCTTGAATATCCCCTCCCATACAATTATTATGAGTGACAAAGAAGCCGAGGTTTCGGAAACTCGTCACTCCTTTAAATGTGTTTGAAACTCAATGGCAAAGAATCGTACAAGTGGATCCATCTTCTAACTAGATCAGTGACTGACCGATTCGGTGAATGAGAAATGACAATTCTCATTGGTAGTCACGTAAAATTTCCTCCGTCAGAGGAGTAATATTCTCTAATATTATGTAAGAAGAGCTATGCAGGGAAAGTTTTCGCATTTGACTATCTTCTTTCTTAAAGATAGGGCATAATGCAGCTACTTTCCATCATACATAACTTTGCTTTGCCGAATCGATTAATATCGAAAACACAGATCCAGAGACTATTCCATCCCTCATTTTTCGTAAAATTAAAAGTGAGAGTATTTTTGAATTTTCATTAAAATTCTTTACCTTAGTGTTCAGCATTATACGCAGATTAGGAAAAGTAAATTTCAGTTAAAATAATTACACATCAATATTGAAAATGCAATTTTGAATACTTCTTGCAAAATGCATACCGCTGTAAATCAAATTAGTAAATACAATCGATTTCAGGAAACATCTAATCAATTTAATCTTACATAAAGCAGGAAACGAAGCCCGTATTATTTACTTGCTCTCGCCATAATTATAAACCAGTATTTATTGTACATTAATTTTAAAATTAATAAAATTTCCATTGAACTAGACAAAAAATAGTTTGTATATTACGTACTTATTAGAAAAAAAAATTACTATAACATCAACTGGTAATAGAAGAGAAAGGCATTGCAAAAAATAAACTATTATACAAACTATATATAGTGTATATATGATAAGAAAGTATAAGTGATTGGAATTGAAGGTGAACAAATAATGAAATAAAATAAAATATCGGTAATTAAGTTATTTAAAAAAAAAACTGTCAAATACCAATCAAATTTGGTATGAATACGGTATCGATCATATAACGCGGTACCTACTTTTAAAACGCGATCATAATACGGTTCAACAATTTGTAACAAAAAAACCTTAAAAAGCGCAAATTTGGTTTCGTATAACAATATTATTAGTGCAAGGCAAGTTGCTCGTCAACGCAATATTCGGAAGGATGAGTATGGCTCTGGAGAGATGATTGTAAACAAAAAAAGTACTTTTCTGAATTCTAATAATTTACATCCATTTCCATCTGTGAGGGGCGAAGCCCTAGATTCATACCTCTTGCGGTGCTCTCTGGGTCACGCTAAATGAATCAGGCGGTGTAGTGAAGACGAGCAAATCCTGTTTATAGTCATGGACACTACATGTCAGGGCGAGTCATTGGCGCCTCAAAACCAATACCAAATCAGCGTCTGTCCTCCAGGTTTGGAGCGGTTGAAGCGAGCGTCTGTCTTGTATCAAGCGGCTCGCTATATAAATGTAGTCAAGGTAGGACTGGATGCCTTAAGATTCTCTCCAGTAAGTGGCCCACACACGTAACAAGCGAGTTGAGCAGCAGGTGAACAACTTGCTCTCATAAAAACAATTAAAGTTATGAACCCTAATCAAAGGCCTCAGATTACCATAACGGATTAGAGCTTAGATGGTCTGGGAGTGGGATCCATGACACCACCAATGGTTACACTCTTCATTACAGCGGCCATCAGAATGGAGGAGAATTTGGAGTTGGCTTCCTTATCCATCAGCGCGCGAAGCATCACGATCGTTAATGTACATGCACCCACCGAAGATAAATCTGATGACATCAAAGATCTCTTCTTTGTCGATCTGGTGGAAGTCATCAATAACATACCGCACCACGACATTAAAATCATCGTGGGCGACTTTAACGCAAAAATCGGTAGGAGTGCAGAAAATACATCGGTCCTTACAGCCTGCACCTAACTAGTAACAACAACCGCCAAGGCGTCATCGACCTGGCAATAACGTACAACTTAGTTGCATCAAGTACGTTTTTCCCTACAAGAGAATCCACAAAGTAACGTGGAGATCAAATGGTGGAAGAACGGAAAACCAAATCGATCACGTCATGGTGTCTAAGAGACACTCCACCAGCATATTTGACATCAGAACTTACAGAGGTGCCGAGATGGACAGCGATCATGTGCTTGTCATATTTAAGTATAAGTGCAAACTGTGATCTACGTTCAACAGACAAGCACAAAAGACCGTTTGATGAAATATCGATGCTTTAAAAGACCAAGCGTCACTGCAGAGTTACCAATCAGCTGTCACAAATTATTTAGACCGGCCCAATAACAACGAAGAAGCTCCTCCTAACATCTGCATGCTATACAGTCAGCCATAACCACCGCGGCGCAAAGTTCCAACGGAAGAAGGCCTCCGAGGTCCCGCAATGTTTGGTTCGATGATCAATTCCGAAAGGTCGTCGAAAATAAACGAAAGCTTCGTGAAAAATGGTTGGCTCGCAATACTAGAAGCAATCTAGCAGAATATCTCCGCGCTAGGAAAGCTACGACTAAATACCTTCGACAAAAAAGCGCGATCATATGAGATATTGCATCGAAAAAATCAGCTTCCAAGCGGAAATAGGAAACTCAAGGGACTATTTTGCTAACACCAGAAATCTAACTAAAGATTTCCACCCAACAAGTGAAACCATCAAAGACTGAAATGGAGAGCTGAGAACAAACGTGGCTGATGTTCTCTCAGTATGGCAAACCTACTTTCAAAATCTGCTAAATCGGAACGACGAAGTGACCCCCATTAGAGCAATAGCTCCTCCAGGTGAAGAGGTCCTTATTAAATATTCCATAGTAGAGGAAGTAGATGCAGCTATTAGTAGATTAAAAAATGGAAAGGCACCCGGTCTCGATGGAATCCCCGCAGAATTGATTAAGCTCGGAGGCGCTACTCTTGCAACAAATCTATATGATCTCATCACCTCTAATTGAGACCAAGAAGAGTTGCCGGAGAATTGGAAAACCGCATTCATATGTCCGCTGCACAATAAAGGAGGCCGTCTTAAATGTGGAAACTATCGTGGTATCGCTCTGCTTACAAAGTGTTGGCTAATGTTGTACTTGCCAGATTTATCCCTTTCGCCGAAAACACCATTGGCGACTATCTAATGTGGTTTTCGTCCCAACCGATCGACCACTGACCAATGTTTTACCATGAGGATGATCTTGGAAAAATGTTGGTAGTGCAACATAACCATACACCAACTGTTTATAGACTTCAGACAGGTATAGCACAGTATAAACCGCGAAAACTTATGGGCCACGCTCACATGCCTTGGAATTCCAGAGAAACTCGTTTCTCTGTGCAAATTAACAACCTCTGGGTCTGTATGTAGAATCGTAATTGAGAGAGCTGTGTCAGACCCCTTTGAAGTAACATCTGGTGTTCGACAGGGAAATGCACAGAAATAGAACGAAGACACAGAAATTTGTTGAGAAAATCAACTGACCTAATTCCTTAATGTAAAAAATGCCAAATCTATAACCACACCCAAATATATTGTCAACGAGAGCCTAGATGTGTCAGATTTAGAGAAAAGTGAATCTTAAGCAAACACGATAAAAATAGAAAAAATTTACTCACACATCGTACAACTACTCGATTCGATGGAAAAAAATGACGGTACCGATACCCCAATCTTTAAAAATATTGTAAAATGCATAGAACTTTAACATTCGGCGTGTGAAACAAAAAAAAGCATAACTCAAAGTAGGCGCTTAAATAATCAAAGTACAGTGAATGAAATCACTTCCACGATTTATTAAAATATGGGAATGAATACATACACTTAGAATAGTCGTCTGGAATGCAAATGGGCTAATGCAACATATTCCAGAACTAAAAATATTTTTAAATACAGAAAAAATAGATATTAATAGATTAATGGTGCGTACATGTACGTGATCAAAAAATTGTTTCGCGAATCAAGGAGAAATTTGTATATTTTTCATACGAAATTTTTCACCGCAAGCATCCAACATAATAAAAAATAAATAAAAATTATGAGCAATAATTGTGCTCATTATATATAATTTTGCTATTTTTTGACATTTCTTATTTTGTTAGTCCCGCGCCAAAATTTCGATAGCGGTTTTTCTTGATAAAGACATTTTGGGTATTATTACAAATTAAATAAATTAAAAAAATTAAATAACACGAAAAATATTAAATTGCACGAAAATTTAAAATCACCGAAAACAAACAAAGAGAAATTATTACGAAATTAAAATCAACCAATAAAAACAAAATGAAGTTAAATTAAATATTAAAAAAATATTACGAAATAACACGAAAAAATTTAAATCACCGATAAAAACAAACAGCAAGAATTTAAAATCACCGAAAAAAATTAAAAATGGAAATGTAATCACAAAAGAAATCACAAAAAATCGCACAAATAATAATTAATAATTACATATGTCAAGTAAAATAGGTAATAATTTTCAGCAAAAGCTTTTGTTACTAACTTCATCCTGTGATGAAATTTTTTAATCACGTACATGTACGCACCATAATAGATAAATATCTGAAATCCTTTTTTTTTTTTTCTATTTACAGTAATATACAGTTTTATCATAAGTACAAAGAAAACAAAAACTAATATAATGACTCATTATTTCATCGTATTAAATGATTTCGAAAATTTTGTTATAATAATGCATACCAGATTAACTGCGCGGTAGTTTTTATAGTTAGACAGGTCTTAATTTTTTTTTGGGAATGTGTATAATTTTTGCAAGTTTCCATCTACTAGAAAAAAAGTTATTGTTAAGAATGTTGTTGAACAAAATGCAGCATGCTTTATAACTAACTATAGGAGGTGGGAACCGCTCAGAACTGGACATTTTAAAAATGGATATTTCAAAATAAGATTTGACAAAACGAGATAAGGTACAAAACGAGATAAGGTACAAAACTTGATATTTCAATACGAGATAAGGTACAAAACGAGATATGGTACAAAACTGGATATTTCCAAATTGGATAATTCAAAACGAGATAGGTACAAAACGAGATATGGTACAACACTGGATATTTCAAAACAGGATACTTCGACATGTGATTTAGACTTAAAATGATTTTTTAGGAAAATTCTGGAATATGGCCAATTAGGGAGGAACTCGGCGAGTTCTTAACCGATTATGATGATGAAATTCGATATGTAATATGAAAATGGGATTTTAAAATGATTTGTTGGGAAAGTTCTGGAATAACGCCAGTAAGGTTCCATACTTGAATATTTTTAAGGAGAGAAATAGAATTGTCCTTCACTAAATGTATTTTTTCTTTAATTGTATAATTAAATTTGATTTTAAAACCTTTTTTGGGAAAACCTCTGGAATATGGCCAGTAAGGTTTCATACTTGAATAATTTTAAGCAGAGAGATAGAATTTTTCTTCACTTAATGGTTTTTTTAATTGCTGCTTTTCTCATCTTATTAAAATTAATTTTCACATTTTCATCCTTCATATCGAATTTCATCATAACCGATTAAGAACTCGCCGAGTTCCTTCCCAACTGGCCATATTCCAGAACTTACCCAAAAAATCATTTTAAAATCACATTCTTATCCTACGTATCGAATTTCATTATAATCGGTTAAGAACTCGACGAGTTCCTTCCTAATTGGCCATAATCCAGAACTTTCCTAAAAAATCATTTTAAGTTTAAATCACATGTCGAAATGTCTTGTTTTGAAATAACCAGTTTTTTATCTCGTTTTGTACCTTGTCTCGTTTTAAAATATTCAGTTTTGAATTATCATGTTTCATAAAATCCAGTTATAAAATATCCAGTTTCGACCGGTTCTCACAGGAGGAATTTGTTCTAGCGCGATACTAGATATTGGATCAGGTCCTAGCGATTGTTTTATTTCTCAAACATTTAAAGATAGCTTCAAGCTTGGCCGGAGTTGTAAAAGGGATATTAATAGTTTCCTCATAGGCATCTTGATCGGTTGTGATCTTATTTAATTTGAAATTTTGGTTTTTGTTATACAACGAATTATTTTTATTAGAGTTTAGCTGTAATATGTAATTTTTAATTTCGTAAGCCCTATAGGAGAGGTGATTGTTGATTTTGATTCTGATTCAATAAAACCACCAATAAGGGTAAGTTTTTCAAAAGAATTAGTAATTTCAATTTTATTTTCAAGGGATTATAACTTACAATTAGGAATAATAATTCTAAGGGTATTATGACATAAAGATACATCGTCCTAGAATAAAAAAATGAAAGAAACCTTCGAGACGTGGAATTCTTTAATTTTTAATTTACTTATATTCTTATTGCAAAAATAAATTGTACGTACGTAAAATAAATTGTACGTACGTATTTCCTTCTATTCTCATTACAAATAATCAAAACGTCAAAACAAACCGAATATGGCTGAAAACTTAGTGTGCGAAAGGTGGCGTGCTTTTTTAATTTCATACTTAGCAAACAGTCGTAAGTTTTTCGAAGTTTTAAAATGATTTTGCTTTTTAACCGTTTAATTTTACATACATTTTCAGAAAATGGGTAAATGTTAGATGGTCAATCTAAATTAAAAGCAAAAACACGATGTTATCAAAATGAAAGAATACAAAAAATCAGTAGTGGAAATTTGCCAACGTTTTAAATGCGATAAACGCAAGTATACAACATTTTGACTAAAAAGTACGAAAATCAGAAAGTTTAGCGAGGATGATTTGTAAAAAACGAATAGAAATATTGCTCAGTAAGAGCAAAAATTTGCCGATACCACGGCAAAATTTTGCAGGAAATGGCATTAAAAATTGGTGGGTAACTGAATTTAATTGAGTTCAAAGCGTCGAATGCTTACAGTGTTTTCATAACCGATACTTAATTTCTTTCAGTACTTGCTCGGGTGAGGCAAATGAAATGTAGCAGAATGGAAAGAAAACTTGAACATTTTGATCGAGGAATACGAGATGAAAGATGTCTGCGCTGTTCTATAAAATGCTCCCAAATAAATCTTTACAATTGAGAGGAGAAATATGCTTAAAAGGCAAGTTGTCCAAAGAACGCTTACCTGCATTATTAACATTTTTTTCAGACCGGACGATAATGAAGTGCAGGACCTTATTCAAGAGTTATACAAAAGTGGTGACTTCCAGGCACAAGAATTTATCACTATTGATAACGAATTGGCAACAGAAATGACGGAAATGGATTTGGATGCAATAATTAATCAAGTAACCTCGACGAACGTACTAATTATTGATTCCTCATCCGAAGAAGACGACGTACCCGAGTCTCAAGAGGCGCCAACAATATTAACGGATGTTATGAAGTATTTTGAAGCTGTACGAGACTTTGCACTTAGAACCGATGAATCGACAATTTTTAGCGATATATAGAAAATTTAAAAATAAAATTGTTTAATTTGGAGGCTATACGAAAAAATCGTTCAACAAAGCAACTTGCGATTAACTTTGCATACTTTTTAATTTTTATTTAACCTGTGAAATGCGGAACACGGAACATTCTGCCGGTCCCATGAAATTCCATCTTTGAGATGTTTTACTATATTAATATTATACAGTGATAAAGAACGATCTGTCTTCAACGATAGTAATCAAAGTAGAATGACCAACTTCTAAACTCCAGGAAATACATGATGGCTCAAAGAAATTTGCAAAATTTATTCCACAAATCAGACATTTTCAAACATCACAAAATACATGATGGTTAGGCCCGTTCAAATTTGTGAAATTTATCCAACAAATCGAACATTTTCAAAATCCAGAAAATCATCAGCAAGGGGTGGTTTAAAAACTTAAAAAATAAGTTTTCAAAACACTTTATTAAAGTTTAAGGTGAATTGACATCAGCAGATTTAGATGCTTCCCAGAAATGTTCAGAAGAACTTCAAAATATAATTGAACATGAGGGTGACACCAAGTTTGGTAGACAAATCTGGCATTAATTGAAAGCGCACGTACATTTTAAAACTTCTTACCTGTTTTTTACAGGCAAATAAAAATGCGTCGGTAGCTTACTTCAGAATTAATGACTTCAACATTTTATTGATGTTAGACAATCTGCCAAGCCATTCAATAAAATACCAAAGCTGTATTAATGTCAAAATTAAATTTATTCCCCCAAATGCCACATTACTAATTCAAGTTCAAATTGTGAAATTTCAAGGCTCAATTATGTGAAGACTTTTCTATTTTGAACTGTGCAAACATTTTTTTCTTTATCTATTAAGGAAATAAAATTTTCAATATTAAAATATGGAAAAACGTATGGCCGACCTTCGTTACAAATAGATATTTACGAAGTACTTGTTAGAGATGTACGGATGTACAAGACCCAAAAAAGATAATAGATAATAACTTTCTTTAAAATTATAATTTTGAAATACATTTCCTGTATCCTAACTTTCGCGTTATACGAGGGTTGCCTGTACTCAAAATCGATTGAACCAACTTTAATATTTTAGAATTATGTGTTAATTAATCGCATTGAATACCCCATCATTATTACTAGGCACTACTTCAAATGTTTGTACATACGATTACTATACTTTACATTATATCATGTGTTTGAAATAAAAACTTAAATTATAAATTAGTTATTCAAGTAGCAAAAACTGAATAAAAAATATTAAAATTATTTCACTTTCTTCACTTACTTCCTACTTTTAATTAAATTTATAAACATTTTCGCGATTTAAGATAGGAAATTACAAAATAAATCAACAACAAAAATCTACATATATTTTGACATTGAATAATTTATGTGTCTCTCTTCTTGCGTCTATGTACACTCTGCATTACTTACTCATGTGTATGTATATAGTATTTTTAGCATCAATTTGCGGAAATTTTATTTCGCGATTTTTACCGCTGCGCTCGTTTTGTTATTATTTGTATTTCGCGTTTATTTTTATTCATATTTTAACCTTTATTTTAGTTTGTGTGTTCACAAATGTTGTACTATATAAACAAAACATCTTATTGTTCATCTCATTGCATATATACATATGTATGTAGGGTTGAAATCAAGAAGCTAAAGATTTATGTAAATAAAATTATTTCTGTTTATGTTTCGCTATTATGGATTAAAAAATAAAAATATTCGTTTTTTATAGGACAGTGCTAACGGCCACTCATAAAGGGGGCATCGGGTTTGATCCCGAGCTCTTCGTATTGTTGTAGAAAAAAGCAAAGCCGTTTCTTGAGCCGAAAATCTTTAAAATGAGACCATTATGGTCACTGCCTTCAACAGTTTTCATTAAGTTTTTTAAGTTTTATCCGATTTACAAAATTAAAATATCATCACAGACAAAACGAGAAGACATTATCATCTTTTTCTAAATTGGCGTATGCAACCGAAGAAACAAACCAAACCAACACATTGAGTTTGTTCAACACATGATCAAAATAATAAAAAAACTATTATTTTTTGACATTTGTAATTTGTTGTTAAGTGATTTATAAAGTGAAAAGTTCCTTAAAGTGTAATATTGTGCTCTTGCGCATATACTTCTTAAATATAATTGAATCATCTATCGAACATATAGCGTAGACACAAAACTTAGCGAGTACACAAAATCAAACCATTACTTGTTACACATTTTTTCCATAGTATTTTTTTGCTTTTTTTTGTTTAGCATACGTTCGGAATGAAATTTTTGCTGGACTCCAAATCGACAAGATAAATTGTGGTGAAAAAAGAATTAAAATTATTTTGTTAAGATTATATTCAAGTTTTGTATATTTTTTTTTAATTTATGTATTTGGCGCTAGCTCATTAGAAGCCATTTTGCTCGATTTCTAAAAATTTTCAATTTTTGTATAATTTAACAATTTTATAAAATTCTGAACTTTTTTTTAAAATTAATTTCAATTACTCATCTTTCACGCATCGATCCGCTTTCATACTGTAAAACCATTCTTTGAAAACTGTTTCTGCCTGCAATCTAGCTACCATTTTATACATTAATGCGTTATCATTATTTCCTAATTTTTCGCACAGTTGAACCACTTTCTTTTATAATTGAAATGTGAATCACTTATTTTTGACCATAAAGTATTGGGGTTGAAATAATTGCTCCCAATACTGCTCTAGTACATGCATTCTCAACATATACAATTTTGGAGGACACCGGCGCCTTTCGCATAATGTCATATACCCCTAGATGAGCTCCCCATGTCGGTTAACTTACCTTTTTGATAACATTTAGCCTGCTTTTATAATTATCAGTTAATTTGTCCATGTGGGCTTTCAAATGTAAACGTTGATCGGATCCAGATTCCCAATAATCTAGTCAAAGTTGCAAATTCAATACTCTCGAACTGCAAAAAAACTTGTTTAGCTGTCAAAATCAGCTAAAAGTTTTTGTTTTGTTTGTGCACATCTAACCGATTTCAACGATGGAAAATTTATAAAATTTACGAAAAAACATCATTTGCGGGAAAATTGTTGAGTCACTTTTTCGCAAACAAAACTGCAGCTTAAAGTCATCGTTTGCTCGTGGATTTGTATGGTGAGCATGCTCTTGCAAAAACACAGTGCTTTGAGTGGTTTAGTCGCTTCAAAAGTGTTCCTGACATCAAGGACAAAGAGCGTCCTGGTCAGCCGAAAAAGTTTAGGGATGAAGAATTGGAGGCATTACTTAATCAAGATTCATGTCAAACGCAAGAATAACTTGCAGAATCATTGGAAGTTGATCAAGCAACAATTTCCAGACGTTTGAAAGCCTCGGGATTCATCCAAAAGATGGAAAATTGGGTGCCATACGAGTTGAAGCCAAGAGACGTGGAAACACGATTTTGCATGTCTGAAATGCTGCTCGAGCGTCACAAAAGAAGTCGTTTTTGCATCGTATTGTCACTGGCGATGAAAAATAGATCCATTACTATAATCTCAAGCGCAAAGAAGCGTATGTCAAGAAAGGCGAAGCCGGCCCATCAACACTAGAACCGAGTATTCACGGAGCCAAGGTCATGCTGTGCATTTGGTGGGACCAGCTAGGTGTGATCTACTATGAGCTGTTGCCAAGTAGCCAAACCATCAATGCCCAACTCTATCGTCAACAATTGATAAACAGGCACAGCGGCCAACGTATGCGACCAGACACGAGTCAATCATTTTCCACCACGATAACACTCGGCCACTTATTGCGGCGCCGGTTAAAAATTACCTAGAGAATAACGGATGGGAAATTCTGCCTTACCCGCCTTATAGCCCAGACCTTGCTCCTTCCGACTACCATCTATTTCGATCCACGCAGAATGCCCTATCAGGAATACGCTTTACTTCAGTTTAAGGTATCGAAAATTGGCTTGATTCTTTTTGGCCGCCAAGCCGGCGCTGTTTTTCTGGGATGGAATCCATAAATTGCCAGAAACATGGGCAATACTTTGAATAAAAAATCTTGTAACATTTTTTCACAATAAAGGCTCAAATTTCATAAAAAAATTCCGGTTTTTAATCCATACACCCAATACTAGATCTCAAGATCGAGATCTTCAGGTAAATATTGGACTAAAAAGATCATTCGCTCATGCTTTCATTTAAGGAGATGTGAACCGTCCAATTATTGTCGCTCATTTTCTCACTAAATTCGGTCTCCTCGTCGATCTCGAACACAAGAAGCTGATTAATCCAGCTACTCAGCATTTCACGATCGATAATGGATACCAAACACAAAGTGGTTCATTATACATTGTCACAAAATGTCATTTTCCCGTGTCAAAATCACGCCGTCTAGATCTGGTGCGTTATTCGCACCAGGGATTTGCAGACCATCTGTATCTTCTGTCTCTTGTTCACATCATTTGGTAAAGAAAAAGGATCAGGATTGAAGACTGAGTACGGAGTATCGTCGTCTAAATATTCACTACACCTGATCGATATCGTATACCCCATATCTAAAATTTCTCGAAATTTTTGCATATGGATGTTAAATTTTCTGAAGAATGGATCTTGTATTTACCGTCGCACCCAAAGACGTTCACAAAACGAAAATTACGAAGTCGAAGTCTTTTCAAATTCACACGAATGCTATTTGGCCTTCGCCAAAGTTTTTATGAACGAAGTTGTTCGAGACTTAGACTTCGTTTTCTTTTACATTGAGGACATACTTGTGGCTTCACCAACTGAGGAACGAACCAAACTGCTCTTGGAACAACTATTCCAAAGGTTAGTGAAATTTGACGTCCACATCACTTGATTTCCTCAGCTACGAGATCATCCTTAATGGATGTTGTCTGACGAACGAATTAATGCCATTGGCGAAGTCCCATCTCCTATCTCAATCAAAGGAGTTTAGCGATTGATCGGTATGGTAAAATATTACCATCGATTCAAAATGAACATTTCTGAGATCTTCACACCAATTCAAATACACGTGGCCTCATTACTCAAGATGTCCAAATCAGCCGACAATTTATATTGGCCGAAAAAGTGTCAGAATGCATTCACTCAGCTCAAAAGTTACTAAATTACACAAAATTCAGATTACTCCTGACGCATCAAACCCGGCCGTGGGCTTCGTTTTACAACTTTACAGTGAAGGATGTTGGGAGCCTCTGGGAATATTTTCTAGAAAATTGTCGGGTGCCCAAAAGAAAAATTTAGCATTCGATCAGGAATTCCTCGCAATTTATTTGACATTCAAACATTTCCGTTATTTTGGAAATATTATTATGGAGGGTAGGGACTTCACAATTTACACCAACCACAAGCCTCTAACAAGAGTAATCGAGTCATAAACTGAACACATCTCGTAACTTGGATTAATTCTCAAATTACCACGGATATTCAACACATCAAAGGCAAAGACAATATGGCCGATATTTCGCACATCAGAGATTCATTTTGATCTGACGATAAAATCTGATATAGGAATGAATTTATCGATACTACTGGACACAACTTCATATAACCTATTCAAGGCACAGTTCAAATACTAATAATCAAATAACGCGATCCAATCAATACGAATAAAAACCAAATTTAAACCCTTAGAATACTGACGGTTTTGTCCAACTCAGTTTTACCAAACTCTAAATTTACTAAAGAAACAAAGACCAAATCAAGTAAACGTGATCGAAAATTAAAAACCATATTGATTTGTGCTAAATCTAATGGCATATATATTGGACATAGCTAACATTTTAGCAGATTTTTCGATATTTCATTTAGAAAATATGGCACCGTCACAATTGTAAATAATATAATTTTGTAAATTGCTAACTAAACATGTTAAGACTTGCAAGAAGAGAATTTTTCCGCATTCTGTCACTGCATTTTGAATCGGTCGAAAGATAAAACTTCCACTTTGACTGTGTCCAACATCCATGATAAATATTTGTGAATACAAATTTTTTACATTTATTTGATAAAATCGAAGATACTCAAATTATGGTAAAAAATCTCATTAAAGAATTAATTCTATGCGGCACACAACGTTACAAGGTCATTTTTTTCTAAAACATCTAAAAATGTTGTAACAAACAATCAAATACACGAATATTAGGACCATGTCACGAACATTTAGAACCAATCTGTTTTGAAGTGAAATTTTACTTATTCCTTAGATTTTGTTAAAACTGCAGGCAATTTTTCAAAATCCACAAAAGATGAATTCCTTCTTCCAATTTTTGCCTGGCAGTCGAAGTAGTAGGCTCAAAGTTGTACCTGTTTAAGTGGATTTTGTTGCTTTCAATATAACAAATATGTAGGTGAAAGTGGCCAAATTTCAGGTCAGTTTCCTTCTGAAATTTTAGAGTATTTTAATTAGTTGCACCATGAGCAATAGCAGTGTCATTAGCGAAAAGCTTATTTAAGTGAGGACTTGTCATTTATGTATAAATTTAATAATATTGGGCCCAATATATAGCTTTGAAGTAAAGCACACGCTAAAAATAGTATAGTAGATTTATTACAGTGGAAAAACGTTACCTATGTCCCCAAGTTTTTTCAAAATGATTAACACAATTGAATAAATAATGAAATCAGAGGCTTTAGCCAGATCAATAAAAATTTCTGTTGTAATATATTTTGATTCCAAATTATTTTTAAATTTAAGATAGTAGATAATGTACTACTTTTATTCTGAAATTTACATTAAATTGTATTGGTTAAGCCATTTAGTTCATCGGGTAACTCATTGGAAATAAAATATTGCAGTTTTTTTAAACAAAAAACGAGCGAAACAAATAGGATAGGTACAAAGTGTTATGATTTGAAGAATACATCTCTTCTTTCACACTTGTTACAAGAATATTAATTAAATCCAATTAACAAGTACTAAAATTTTAGTACATGTACTAAAGCTTTAGTTCATGTACTAAACATGTTCTAAACTATATTTACGATCACTTTTAGATAAAATAAGTATACCGTTGTTATTGGTAGAAAAGTTTTAAAAAAAACACAAGAAAGGAACAAACCTAAAATAATTGGAAACAGGCATCTCAACAAGTGATTGATCTTCATTGTATAGGCATATATTATTTCTCTCTCTTTTTCGTAGGACTGTATATTCCACTATATCATAGAAAAGAGAAAAATATAACATTTTTTTCCTTGTCTTTTCTCAGTCTTTCTCGGTGATTTTTTTGTTTTGAAAATTTTCGTATTAGTTATGTTGTAGAATTGTTGAAGTTAAAGTCGTTGAAGTTAAAGTAAATTGTTGAAGTCAAAAGTCATCAAAAGAAAACCGAGTTCTAAAAAAATTTAAAAAGCTTCCCACCAAAAAAAATGTATTCAAAAAAAATATCAATAATTTATGGTAGGGACACTCATTATACTCTAACCCAATAAGAATTATTGACCTGTTGACGTTTCTTTTCTGTAAATTTTGAAGAAAAACTGATTATTTTGTCTAAACATTTTGACATTCAAAAAAGCCAGTCCATCATTTTTCTTCTTGTCCACAATAAGTAAAATTGTCTGTACCTTCAAATTCAGCATTTTCATCATTACTCGACGAGCTTGATTATTTTCAATGTCCAATTTGTTTATAAGTAGATCATTATTCAGATTTTGAGATGGTGTGCGAAGCAAAAAGATCAGAAGAAAAGATGAGAAAGACACATGCCTATGTGTTATTTCTAACTTACGCTCTATTTTATATTTATGTACTGTGTATAGATGTGGCGTTAGCGAATTATATGAATTTACACGAAATATCTGAATAATTAGTTGTGTAGCGAATTATGGTTGCTACACAGTACTCTCAAAACACGAAAAACTCCATCGAAGCGACAGACGTTTTGTTGGAGAGTATTAACAGTTTTCAAGTATGGACGAAAAAACACGAATTAAAGTTAATGAAGTCTAACAACTCGATTTTGAATATTCTTCAGCGGTTTAAACGAAATAATTCACACACAACTACAGATTTCAACAATACCGGAAGAAATTTCGGATTCCAGCTTTAAGTATCACGTAAGATTGACAATTTCTCCAAACGAAAAAAAATAACCTATTCTAATTTTAGAAAATCCAGTATTTTGTATTACTGTGCTCAAGTTCGATACAGTCAAATCAGTCAAAAAATAATTAGAGGCAAGACAATTTTGTTGTGTGAGAGCTACTCTCATGAAAATATGAGAGCTATTCCTTAAGAAATTTTAGTAAACAAAAATTAGTATAATGGCTGGATTATTTTGTTTATTGCCATTTTATTGTTTGATAACTTTCGAGCTAAATTCTAAAATTTTAATTAAATGAACTGAAAATTCTTGAAATTTAATTTTTTGACGAGAAAACCTCCAATTTTAACGTTGATAAGAATTAAACGTTAAAGCAATCGATTACTTAACAAAATTGACGCTGACCAACTACTGTAGTTTAGACACACGTAAGTTATTTATAGAAAACTATACAATTATTTTATTTTTACTATAAAATTATTATGAATTTCCTAGTTCAATATTTTTTTTTTAAGTTGTTATATTTATAACCGCATATTTTATTAAATCAATAATCTTTCTATTACGTCGGGTTGTTGTATTGGTTCCCTTTCAAAATGTTTTCTTTTCAATACAAAAAATAAAAATAAATTTTCACATTTTTCCAGTTTTCCTTTATGACTGTGTTTGTATTATAATAACATATAGCACAACCGTATCAAAATCAAGAATGAATATATAAACGAAAAATGTGCCATGTAATAATACAAAAAAGTTAAGAAAATGGAAAACATCATGAAAATATTGTAATAAAAAAAAAAATTGAATTTTTGGATTTTTGCCAAAAACTATAAATTGTGTGTGTGTGATCTTTACTATATGACTTAAATGTAATTGTGGTCATAACTAGGGTTAAATGAGTTTTTTTGGATTATTAAAAAAAACTTTAAATGTTTTTAAATTATCTTTGACTTAACAATGTTTTAAGATTCGGTTTATTTCAATCACAAATTTTGGTGTTACATTGTTTGTTTATCTTTTGTGTATATACATATTCGTTGATGTATACAAAATGCCACAAAATTCATTTTTTTTTTGGAACAACTAACATAATCTAGGTTCTATTTTTATATGATGACCCAAAATATATATACATACATACATATATCAAAATTAGCGTATTTGCGCAATCCACACAGACAAACGTTTGAACATCGTTCGCATAGACACTAGACAGTATAACACAGAAATCTGTGTGTATATATAAATTCTCTGTTATTGACTTAATCTGTCAACAATAATTTATGTTTATTTACAAAATAAAACCAAAAATGATGACACATTCGTTTAAAATGTCATCATGCAATTTGTATCAAATAAATAGTAAGTGCATACGCATAGTAATTGAGGTGACATGAGTTCAAAGCGTAAACATAATTAGGGTCAGTTCCTTAATTTTATTCCATAATCTTATACATTTATCAAGCATACAATAAACATTATTTGGAAAAAAATGTGGTGACGGATTTCTATTATCTCGGCGTGTTTTTGTTGCCGTAATGCTAATTAGTTGGTGTTAAGATTAATAAAATTATAGATAAGAATTACTAAGCTAGAATATTTTTGACATAATGAATTTAAAATTAAAGCAATTTCTGCACCAAGGACCCAAACCTAGATTCATAGTTGAACATACACTATAAAACTATTAAAGCCACTCTAAATCCATCATTAACGAGATTACATTATAAATTTGATTTTTTTTTTTAAATTTCGTGATTTTATTTCATTCTTTTGGTCCAACTGTTGCATCTATACATGATATATTGGTCTAATCAATATAATGTACAACTGCAGGTTGCCGATTTAAAGTGTGAATGAAAAAAACCCAAATCACAGGGAAAATTATTTCTAACATTAGATTAAGGAATAGGGTTTTTCTCATAAAATTTTAATCGTATAATTTTTTAACTGGAAACTTGATTAAGTGATAAATTGATAGTAATTTTTTACACTTTTATCGAAAATGTTGGTAAATTAAAAATTATCATTGATTAAATTTTAATTGCATTTACGGGAATAAATTATTTAAATTGAATTTTTGATTCGCAAACATTGCCTACATGATAAATGGAAATGTTGCTGTAAAGAAATATAGCAGAATAATTAATTCCAGCTTCGCATACGCTTTACATTTAGTAAGTGTTGTAGCCGCATTATAACTATAAATAATTATAATATTGACAGTATTGTTGTGATTATAAGACAATTCACAATTGTAATTTACATTTCATTTATTTGATCGCATCGCATCAACCATAAATTATTGTAAACTGATCGTAATCGATTGCTTGCGTCAACAATAATTAGCCATAAACAATGCTATTTATTGATAGTCTTAAATTACTTATAGTGCAGGGATTTTGTGCAAAACTAGTAGGAATTTTGTGCAAAAATCCCAATAGAAACGAAATTTTACAGGGTTATAGTACTACAGACAGACAGTATTTTAGAAAAAATCCCCACCTCTAAAGGTTGAGCCTTGTAATCCGGGTTGGAATAACCAATTTTAGGTGTTCAGAAAAATAAAAATAACTTCTAAGCGGCACACAGCACAAACTCGAAAAATGGCTCAAATGACGGACAATTTAATAGTGCACTACATTATTGTTTAATTTATGGCAGTTAAGTTGGTCAAATTTGAGCTAAATGTATGATATACTCTGGCAGGTTCCACACATTCCTGAGCACATCATTCCTGACCGCTTACATTCGCACCTTGTTGTACATTGCGTACGACAGTTGCAAGATATCAACTTGAGCAGATGATCTGAAACCGGTGACAGGTCAGTTGGACTACATTTAACAGATTTCCATCCCCAATTTGTTAGTAGCAAAGCATTTCCTACCCATGCGTGAACTTGATGGTATTACCGAAATGAATGCTGATCTGCAGCTGCTTTGTTGGTGGGAGGCAAGCGAATTTAGAATGTAATTGCAGATTACCAATTACTCTGTTGTAAGCAAGGTATCTTGCTTCTTCTAGTGTATTGTTTTTGGTGATGTTATATACTCCATATATGGCTGCAATATTCTCCTTCGTGCAAGAACACTTGCACTTCGGTCCTCAATTCTGCATGGGCCTGCAAAAGCTTGAATGCTTTTAGTTTTCCTTTCCTGTAGAATGCTGAGGTTGCATCGCATCCGATAAAAGCATGAAGAATTGGAAGCACGTCGCGTAATGAAGACAGCCGTGTCCTCTTTGCTGCTATATCATTCACAGTCTTCGATTTGGGGCAAAGAAGCCAAATTGTTTGACGTGCTGGTGAACATGAAGACACAAGCAGCATGAGCATGTCCGAGTCCTCAGCAACAACCACCACCTGATTCCCATGATTTGCAAAGCTCACAGCTATATTTGCGATAGAGGTATCTGAATTCGAAAAGTATTTGGAAATTTCTTGTACTCTTCATCTGTCAACTTGGTTCGCAACTCCTTCTTCCTGTAAATATAAATAAGCAGATTTTGCATATAAGTTATGACCAGCAGAATGGAAATATGGCAACATTTTTCGAACAGATTCTACACGCATCTGCCAGTTGCCAGACCTTCAGCTCAGATATACTGCACCAGCATCATAACTTGCTCAAAATATTGAAGCTAAAGTTTGCATGTTCTGTTTGTTGTTCGTAGTCTGTTGAGGTTACTTTTAAAGCAACTCTTCAGGTCGCGTACTACTTCCGAATCATGACACATATCCGGTGACATGCTGGTTTCTATCAGTTTTTGAAACGTTTCTATGACTTCAACAGATTTCATTACATATTTCAAATAATTAAAGCATTCAATTTCACATTAAAATTTGACTGTTGCATTGTCTTAAACTGTTTCCCTTAATTCTTTTGGTCCGCTTCCTTTCATGATATATGCAATTGTGTCAAGATATGACATGAGCATAGATGAAATCCTCCAAGGCGTACAATTATTCCAGATATATTACTGTTTTGCTACGCAGACTTAACCATTTCAACTGACTTCATAGACTTCAAAAATACCCTGAATAATATTGCCCTAAATCCCTATACCTATAGATAGTATTCAACAATATTGTTCGGTTTATAATCTGCGCGGTATTTTGCTAAAGCCTTCGATAAAATTAACCACGCCATTCTCATCGCCAAGTTAGAGAACTTGCATTGTCAGTATCTCCCCGTTAAATAGTTAACGTCTTATCGATCAGATCGATGGCAGTTCGTAAAGATTTCCGATTGTTTTTCCCTGTATTTTCGTGCTACTTTTGGAGTGCCTCAGGGCAGTCATATTGGCTCTTTTTTATTAATAATATGTAGCAACGATATTGTTGAGTGCTTCAAGTTCGCGAAATGTCTTCTTTTTGCAACTATAAACTATAAACGCTACGCTATAAAGCGTATCCGACTGCCTGTTGCTACAAAGTGATTTGTTTAGGTTTTGTAGTGTTTGGTGCACCAGTAACAAATTCTCCCTCAATGTGATTAAATGTAAGATTGTATCATATTTTCGCATCCGTTCCCCGATATTATTTCATTATATCTTCCAGGAAGTCATTGTTAATAAAATGGATTATTGCTCTGATCATCAGAGCCAACACCAAGTTAGGCTTTATACAACGTAATTTTACTGACCTTTGTGACTCACTTATCCTTAAGGCATTGTATGTGGCTTTTGCACGATTTATCCTGGAATACGCTTCCCCTGTTTGGTCCCTGTTTTACATGTGTCACTCAGAACTTATTGAAAGTATTCAGAGGCAGTTCGTTCTATATGCATTTCGTCATTTACCCCACAATCTTTCTGATGCTTTTGTTCTTCCTCTATATCAGGACCGTTGCGGTCTGCTTGGATTACAGCAGCTTGATCACATCGTAAAGTTCTATCATTTTTATTTTCGGTATTTTAACAGCACGTATTGACTGTACCCAATTGTAGGCCTGGTTGTTTGTTTATGTACCTGTCGGCGTGTACGGCGACGTGAAGATTTTTTACATCTAGCTGCTGCATCAACTAATCATGGTCTTTTGGAGCCAACTTTGAGGATGTCACGTCTTTTTAATTCAAGGAGCTTGTGCCTAAACGTCAACCAATACCAGACGTCCTTATATTAGAAAAAAACCTTTCACACCCAGGAGTATACGCACAACATGTAAACTAATATCCTGAATATGTTTCTGGCCTGGCATGAACGTGGGTACTGGATACCAGTACTTTGACTAGATAATTGATAGAATTGCACGGTGGCCGGGAGCCATACCTTTACTGGATATGAAAACCACTACGGTAGTAAAAGCTTTCGTAGACCAGTACATTTCAAGAGTTGGTGTTCCACTCAAAATCACGATATATCAAGGCAGTCAATTCGAAAGCAATCTATTCCAAAAATTGATACAAATATTAGGTGCTCTCGAATACGTATACGATAACATATTCTTTTCAGATAAATGGCATGGTAGGACTACTTTATTGTCCATGATTCATAATCATGCGTTATCGACAGATCCCACTGGTTGGGAAATTACGAAAGTCGATGCGTAACCTCGTTTCCAAAAATACTCGTAGTACGCCTGAGGACAATATTTATATAAAGACAAAGTGTGTGAATTAATAATTTACACGTCCAAATACTCTTTATCCAGTGACATTACCTCTTTTTTTACAAAGAAAGTATGCCCAGCGTAATTCTCACGAATTGAGATCGAGACTAAGAAAGATCATTGTTGCATGATACAAAGAACACCATTACGAATTACTCAGAATATAATAGTAAATGTGTATGTGTACTATTATATTGCCAACAAATTGTCTACGTCACAACAATGTTTATTTTAACTCGCGTCTACATAAACATCACAACAATATAAAATTTCAAAATCGCGTATTCCCGCAAAGAAAACCCTATTTTTATATGTGCGCGCGATGATGAAACCTTCACCTTGTGTAGCTTAAATAATGAGATGGCCGTACTAAAGAAACACAATGGTTTATACAGTATTTTAATTTAATAATTTAAGCACATTAAGACTATTAAGATTCTTAATTTTTTTATGTTATACTTACTTATACATAAAGACGAGTGTATATACCGTGATTCAGACAAAGCCATTTTTATAATATTTTTGAACTTAAAATTATATATTCGTAAATAGTTCATAACACAATACCGTGCTATAAGATTTAAGTGTCACCTTATGCTGATCGTCAACCAGGAAATGAAAAATCTTTTGTACTATTTCAATAAAAAAGAAAATCAACTCAATACTAAATCCTTGACTTGTTCTAAATGCGGTACTCGCACAAAATGTTTATGTGCGTTTCTAAACAGTATGTGTCAGAAACCCAAAAATAGAAATTTAATTAAATTTCTTGCCATGAATCCATGTAAGAAACTCAAAATTATGGAATTTAACCTTAAAAATATTTTGATTGGTTTTCATGGTGATTGAACTCTTATAATGTACTTATATCCGTATAAAAAAGATATAGTAATTTGTAATAACGTCTTGCATATGGGTAAACTATTTTTACATATGTACAATCAAACATATAACCTTGATGCCTCGTCGCATATATACAGTACTCGAATTTATAAAGCTATTTATGACTTAAAATAAACGTTTTGCATATACGAGTGCGCGCGATTAAAATTGTTAATTTCCAATTTGTCATCGCAAACAGGAAAATGAAAATGAAGTTTATTTATTTTTACACATTCAGTCAATCGACCTTATATTGAACTTGCTAAAATCTAAAAAAAAATTAATTTATCTTTAAAATGTGTGCAACACGTTATATATTAATATTAATATATATCCGGACGCGTGTTTATTAAAAAATAAACGGTAATTTATGGATATAGTTTAGTACGGGTTAATTGATTGTATTGGGAATTTTAGCGATTTACTAGTTTAGCACTATATGGTACAAGGACAGAAATATAATGTCAATAGGCTCAGGTAATCGTATTTTAAGACTAAAATATTGTTAAACAGTGATTCAGTAGTTTTAGTAATTTAAGTGCCCGCCCCGACGTATAGATGGCGTTTCTTGTTGGAAAAGAATGACTTTATAAGGTTGAAGTTTGACACGTGAAGTTCGATATATGATATAATACATTCGTTTGAAAGGCGCATTAGTCTAACCAATATGAAATCGGAGCTTGATTTTACCCCGGAGGGTCTGCTCATGGACTAATGAGCAATTTGTTTCTGACTTGATTTACTAAGATAAATCAACCGAGCAATTGGCGCAGTGGTTAAAGCTACGGTATTTGGGACGGGAGGAACCGGGTTCGAAACCTAACGGGAGAGGGTTGCAAAAGGAATTTTTCATCACCTGATTACGATCGGCGATGACGATGATAATCACAACTAGGACCCCCTGTTGGAGTGCAGAACCCATGGGCCGAACCATCGTTTATATCAGTACAGGCAGCTGGATTTAAAAAATCGAACCTGTATTCGTGCGTCCTCGATTTGGCTGGTGACGGCGTAAGGTAGGACGTTAAAAATTAACCGCGAAAGAGTTGGGAGAGCTTCGGCTCTAGAAAAGATTGCAGGGTTCAGACAAATATATCTATGACTCCACCCATCGGTTCTTTTCAAAAGGTTTGGTTCTTTTCAGTCTGCGTATAATATTGGTGTTGCTTAACAGCTGAATTGCCTCTACATTCACATGTTGCTGGAGTCTTTCTTCGTGTTTCCTTGCATTTTTTTTTAATTTCAATTGAAACGGGGTCTACTTTAAGGTCTCTATGTAGATCACTATTCCTGACGTACCATGGTGCATCGACGATGTTCCTTAGTAACCTGTTCTGAAACCTTTGTATGGTATTGACGTTGCTGGGTTTTGTGCAACCCCTTTCACTACCGTATTTTTTGACAGCTTTAAGCAATTCTTTACCTTTAGTCGTTGTTAGCCTAGAACCCCAAATGGACATTTTTTGCATTAAAATCTCCTCCAATTCTTTTTCCTAGTTTACTGAAGAATTCGAGATAATCTTTTTCTTTTAGTGCGTGTTTCTGAGGGCAGTAAACACTAACAACACTAACATAATTATTTTTCGTTTTGACGGTAGCAGCAGTTGCTTGTATTTCAACTGTTTGATATTTCAGCTCTTCGTAATGGTGGATATTATTTCTAATTATAACAACGCTACCTTCTTTAGCAGTGTTTTCTGGTTGATTGGTTTTATGTACTATGAATGGTTGGTTTTTTACTTAAATTTGAATTTTTATCATTCATTATTTTAAAATTGATGCTTTGCAATTTAATAGTAACACTGCATCCTCTATAGTTAGCGGGATGATTTTCTCCACAGTGAACGCATTTGGCCTGCCCATTTTTCGGTAGTACACAATCTCGTGTATGATGTTTTCCGATACATTTGACACATCTTGGTTCTTTATTGCAGTACTTATGTGTATGTCCACACGCTTGGCATTGTGGTATAAGCTTAGACCTTCTTAAAGGCTTTATAATCACTCTGCATCCTAAGATGTACTTAATTTGATATATTTTTTCGATTATCTCATCGGCATTGTAGGTCAACATAAACATATTAAGAGGTTCATAATTTGGATATGAAAAACTAAGTGCAAAATGGGTACGATTACTCACAATGGAACAGAAACGGCGTCGTGAAAATGTTTCAATAGAGAGTTTGGTGAAGTTAACAGCAATAAAGCCGATCTTGTGGCAATGTATAACATTGGATGATACATTATACTCCATCACTTTATACCTGAGATGAAGAAACAGTCAAAACAATGGACCGAAAGGAAATAATCGACTCTAAAGAAGGCCATGACAGTCCCATTTGTAGGAAAACAAAGTCATGGGGTTTTCTTGAAATTTTTTGTTTTCTTTGCCAGGTCGGGTACTTCTTGGGCCAACCTCTTTTCATCTCCAATCAATATTTGTTACCACACTACTACTCACTCAAGTAATGTTGAAAATGGGCCCTCTTTTAATTGAATATCCAATTGCACCTCTGGCTGATGGTTGAGGTATTCTATTCTATACTCTGTTGTCTTTGCCCAATCCGATTTTGCACAGTTAAAAAATAGGCTCATCAGTCGTACAGAATATAAAATTAGATTTGATACCAGTTTTGCAGATTGACTTCGAGTTATCCTGCGAGTTGTTTCGGGAGCCCTTAGGCCAGATGAACTATCCACGGATGTAGTATCTGTCGGCTCGGAACTTGTAGGAATTGTTTTTATCGTCTGCTTTGTCGTTGCAGTGAGTTGGCATTGGACTGATTTTAGCGATGGATCTTTTGAGAGTTCTATTCTGAGTTTTCAAAGTAACGACTCTAACTAACTTATCATGTCCTAGGTATGTTTTTACCACTCTAGCCATTATCCATTTAGTAGGTGGTATATTTTCAGCCCTTATGAGAACTAACTGGTTCTTTTTTATATTTGGTTGTTGCTTTGTCCATTTTGCGCGACTTTGCATGTTCTGTAGGTAATCCTTGCTCTAGATTTTCCAAAAACCATTGTGCATCTTATCGACTAGTTGCCATCTAGTTAATAGTTATGGTTTTAATTGAAGTGGCTGGTCGTTAGGTGGGGCTAGCATAGAGTTGCCTATTATAAAATGTCCTAACACCAGGCATTCAAGCTCGTTTGGATCATCTGTTAAAGGGCACAGCGGTCTAGAATTTAATGATGCTTCGATTTGACATATTAAAGTTGGTCAATTCTTTGAACGTTATTAGTGCCGATGCGATGATTTTCTTCATATATTGTTTTACTATTTTTACACCCGCTTCCCATAGACCGCCAATGTGTGGAATAAAATTCCACTGTATCCCTTGAAACGACAATTTAGTCGCAATATCGTCCGACTGGTGATATATGGCTTGCAGATATTTATTTGCTGCAACGAAATTTGTAGCATTTTCGCTATTTAAATATTCAACATTCCCCTTGAAGCGTTTGAGGGCAGAGAAAAATCCTTCTGATGTCAGATCACTAACTAGTAAAAATTTTATTCGGATTTTGGAAAGAATTTTTAGAATTATTTACGATAATATTCAAATTTAGTCATCAAATTCCAATTTTATATCAAAATTATAAAAATTCAAATTTTAAAAATTGGGCACAAAACTTTGTTTGAAATTTTCAAGGTTATTTAGGACTAACACGTGATAAATTAACACTAACACGTGATGTGCTTTTCGCCAAAAACCAATTTAGAGGCATTATATCAGCCATGAAAGAATATCGCTTGGAAATTTGCTGCTCTTCTAGAAAATTGTTGCCAGATCCCAGTGGAATTAAGGTGCCGATTAATCGGCAGAAATTTCAGAAATTGGATCATTAATTTTAATAATAAAACTTTTTAATAGAAATTGGATTAGGGTGGGTACTACTTTGATTAAAACATGTCAATATTCTCTAAATATCGATATACAATATACATTTTACTTACTAAAGTTTTCCGTACTATACATTAAAATAGGTTTTACTCTATGCATCCAAATGTTTAACGAAATATCTCGATCTTTAAAAAACTCTGGTGATAATTTAGTTTCACGTTGTGATTTTTGTGGAAATACGCAATAATCTGGCACGTTGGAAAGCAATAAACAAAAGAAACATTTTGCTAATGCACTTGCATTTCCTGAACATGCGTTTATCGAATTCGATTATGTGACGCATCAAAGCAAATCAACCATCGATTGAATGGTGCTATCCATTTGAAGCCCGAAGATAGGAATGTTTTTCGTTCTGGCACCCCAAAACCACTCAAAAAATGTTCAGAAATTTTGCCGAAAACAGTTTTCCTTTGCTTCTAACACACCAAACCACTGGCGTTTCTATCAAGATAAAGCAATGTAATTTCTTCGGAATTCTGTAAAATTTTATAAATTTGATTTTAAATTTGATTTAACTACATTGAGTAATGAAGAGTATTTTTTGTACTAAAAATTAATTTCCGTCTGCGCCTAACATTTTCATTATAGAGAATGTGGGAGAATAAGCGTGGTTGAGCCCAGGTGACTCAATGCCGAAATTGCCAGAGATTTGGCCACATAGCGTTAAATTGCGGCAGAGGTTTCCGTTGCATAAAATACAAGAAAAACCATGAAAGAGGGGGCACTACAGGAACACTACAGAGAACCGGTACAGAGAATCTCGGTTCTTGATTTGGTTCTATCTAAAAATATCTCTATAGTAGTCACTCCACTACGAGTCTTGCTTGAATTTTGCTCAGATCATTTACCAATTGTATTCACAATCCTTTTCAAGACCAAACCAGAAGAAACAAAAGTATTTCGCAACTATTCCCAAGCCAACTGGATGACATTTAAAATTCATGTTCATCGAAACCTCCCAGAACACTCAAAAATCACTACTCAAATTGAGGAAAAATCGGTCAAGTTAACTAACGTAATTAGCCATCAAGGAAAAGTATACCTCTCGTTCAGAGCAAAGGCACCTTAAAAATTCCTCCTGAGCTCCAAAACCTCATTAAACTACGCAATCGAATGCGTCGGCTCTATTATAAATACCCAGGGCATATCTTAAAATCTGACGTTAATTTTTATTCCAATATGATTTCGTGTTGGTTCAGTGAAGGAAATCGCGTCTCACTATGAAAAAGTTCAAATACAAAACGATTCTCTAAAAGATCCCAGTTTCGAACAGTTAGTCAGTAACTGTGTCAACAATTTTCTTAATCCTCCTCCTCTTAATCCAACCTTAATTGAGTTGGTCGATAAAGTAGAAGTTACCAACATTCTTCAGCATCTTAATAAAAGAAAAGTTCCGGGAGACGATAACATAACCAACTCGGTACTTAGGAATCTTCCAGATAAAACAATATCACAACTTACCGATATCATTAACGGTATCTTAAAGATAAGCTTCTTCCCAGATTGTTGGAAACTCGGAAAAGTCATCCCTATTCCTAAACCAGGAAAGCCCTCTAATAGTTAGAGCATACTCGCCCAATATCACTCCTAAACGGAATAAGTAAGGTGATTGAAATAGTTATTCTTACCAGGCTCCAGCCTCTACTAGAACCCTATATTCCAGAAGAACAATTCGGATTTCGTACCGGCCATTAAAAACGCCAAGCGATTTGGTCGTTCAACAATCGCTGCCTTTCTGGACATAGAAAAAGCTTTTGACACGGTCTGCCATAAAGGCTTAGTCTATAAATTAATTCAATGTGATATTCCTTACTACCTCATTAAACTAATCGAATCATACTTATCAAATAGGAAATTTTTCGTGCCGTTAAACAAACACTGTTCTAGTACCAAACCAATCGCAGCAGGAGTTGTACAAGGTTCAATTTTAGGCCCACATCTTTTTTCATTCTTCTATCATGATATCCCGAAACCCGATAACAAAGAAACCAACATTCAAATGTATGCTGATGACACGGCTATATTCACATTTTCGATTAGCGCTCGGAAATCTAGTGAAAGATTGTCCAAATATCTAAACCAGTATTCAGAATAAAGCCAGCCCTATTTCATTCGAAGGTAGCACCTTAGAATATAAAAACCAAATCAAATACCTAGGGGTGATTATAGATTGTAAACTATCACCTCTCTCTCAAATCAAAAATGTTCGAAGAAAAGCCTTTGCAGTTCGCAACTTACTTTGTAGATTTTTTAACTAAAAACAGAATAGTTTACAGTTTGCGGCTTCAGTTTTGGAAAGCTTCTGGTCAGATTTTTATTCATCGTCAACACCAATCGCAATCAAGTGATAAAATTTTTTCTTACATCCGTCACGCATTGGGATACAAACCCGGTACCTTTCGACCCTAACACCGCAACTTTAACCACTGCGCCAATTGATCAGTATTTAATTATTAATTTTGAAATTATCGAATTTTCGAAGAAAAAAATTTCCATTGCAATCGAATTTTCTAAAATGCTGATAAAAAAATTTAACTATATAAATTAGGTTATGGACTTTTTAGTATTAAATTTTATAATTTCGAAAACTACTTTTAAAGAAAATTTAGTAAACTTTAGTACAAACAATTAAATTTTTGGATATTTAATCTGCTGGTTCCACGACATGAAAAGTGATTTCAACGTGATCTACATTTAACATTTATTTATATAATAAAGTAAAACGACCTTTGCCTAAAAAACATTTTAGATGTCATTCCGATAACCTTCGCACAAAGGTGAAATTGTAATAATCTTAGATATTACATACATAAAATAAATAACGACAGTCATAATTTGATATTGATATATAATGTGCGAGTACAGCTATATAGATATAAATATACTTGTAGGTTAATAAATAAAATCACGGAAACTTCTATACGTTCTAAGGTTCTTCCTCACATTTACTTGTTGCAATACACATACTTCAAAGTTAACTTGTTTGATTAAATAATGTTTAGACTAGCACTAGACGTGCTAGAAATAAATTATTTATATATATATATATATATATATATATATATATATATATATATATATATATATATATATATATATATATATATATATATAATAGTTTTGAATACTGATTCAATAAAACTTGCGGGATGATAATAAACAACACTAAATGACGTTAATAAGTCCCAAAGCCAGCACAAGTGAAAGTAATCATATACAACAAAATACAAAACGTTGAAATGCGGCCAAGGTTCACACAAAATTTAATTTAAATACGAACAAAAATCTTAATGGATGTTTTATATTTTCGTTATATAGGCTTTTCTTAGATAAATAAAAATAGAAAACCGTATGTACAATGGGTATATCCGACATCTTATGTTTTTGAAGGTTAATGGCGTATAATTATGAAGTGGGATGTTTAAGGTGCAAACAAATCAAATAATACACAATTTCTTAACCATGTCGAAGGTATATATACGGTATGGATTTTTGTTTCGATATAATCCAATGCTGTTGGAATTTCTACCGTATATATATATATATATATATATATATATATATATATATATATATATATATATATATATATATATATATATATATATATATATATATATATATAATTATCTTTATATATATATATATATATATATATATATATATATAAGATTAGTACATATTAGATAAATTATTCAATATATAATACAAAAGTATGTTTTTCTTATATATTTTTAAGGCCAAGTTTATATTATTATTTTTATGTGTTGTTAAGTAATCGCAGACAAAAAAAAAAGTTTTTCTCTTTTACTTTCATGTGTGTGATATAATAATTAGTTAAAGACATAATAGACACATAAAGATGAAAAAGAAGCATATATACAGTCATGGGCAAAAATATTCGGAATTTAAATATTTCGAGCATATTTTTTGCAAATTGTCATGAGAACAAGCTCCTAAATAAATTTAAAAAATTCCCAAGAGCACCGAAAATATTCCTCTTGAAATTATTTTAAAAATGTGGTCTTTTCCTAATAACTAAGGTTGATAAAAATTTATAACTTGGCAATAATCTAACCATTCCGTTATTTGTAATGTCAATTATTTTATAGACTAGCTTGACTAAAGACCAGATTTAAGATTTTTAGAAAGATTTATACACAGATTTAATATAAAGGGGTGGTTCGCTTACCAATTGGGAGCGCCACATTTCCAACCGGCATATTTGGTTTTACTATCGGGAATAACCTAGCGTAAAAACAAATATATTATCACTTGTAAAAGTAGGGGTGGAAAAGGGGGCTTAAGTTAAGTGGTCTACAAACAGCTCAAATGTCATCCTCTCCTGCACGTGGTGCACCCTGCTAGGCAACTAACGAGGCTCTGGCGACCGAGACACGGCGGTATAACCGACTATCGAGAACTTAGTAAATGAAGTTCTTAAACCAGACCCACTACCAACTCGTACTGGTCAGAGTGGTAGATGCTCCATGACCAGTAAAATAAACAATAAGTACAACTAATTCAGATAATTGTACCCTAGGTGGTAACCCAGCTAAGCAGCTGGCAAATCCACCTTTTAACGAGGCTGGCTCAACGGATTCTGATGTGAGCCATTCATTGTTTAGTAATGGATAACGCAGAACTGCGCAATAAGATTTACGAAATAGAAAAGTTAACGTTAAATCTAAACAAAGACCTCGAAAGCTTAAAGCGAGAAAACAAGGAGTTAAAAGTTGCTCTAAATGCAGTAATATCTGAGAAAGAAACCTCTAAGCTGCAGGAAAAACACGATACCAATGATCATATAAAGGTTATATATGAAACAGACGAAGAAGAGCTGAACAGAGAAACGGGATGGAGTCTGAACCGTATCAAAAAAAATAAGAAACGAAAGATGAGTAAATCACCACAAGTTTCACCCGAACTGAAACAATCAATTGAGCAGCTTTCAACCGGAAGTAGGAATGTACCAAAGGAGGAAAAAGCTCAGGTTTAAGCGGAACAGGAACAATCAAGTAAAGAACTCTCAACTAGAAGGAAGAATATACAACTCGAGAAAAACGTGCCACGGCCACCTCCAGTTATAATATCCAATTGTGATAATTATCAAAGTATTAGAAATATCATGAACAACAATCGGATAGAATTTCAAGCTACAGCTCTAAATAGTGGTGATATCATACGAAGATAAGCTGACAAGACAAACCAAAGTCATTGTAAGAGATAAAAGACTATCCTTTGGAGAAACAATATAAAATAAAAGAAGTTACACAGTTGCTAAAAAGAGGTGGCAAAACACCGCTACTATTATATATGCTATCTTTCAAAAGAACAAAAGACATTAAAAATATATTTGCAATCAGCGAAATACTCCATATGAAAGTTCAAATAGAAGCAGTTAAAAAATCTAAATTTATTCCCCAGTGCAAAAAATGCCAAGTCACACACGCAAAACTTTTGTAATAAAGAGCCTAGATGCGTGAAGTGTATAGGAAAACACCGTACGGCTGAATGTATGAAACAAAAAGACCCGCCACCAAAATGTGTCAACTGTGGGGAGGCACATCCAGCCAACTACAGAGGTTGCATTGTTATAAGAGAGCTGCAAAAAATTCGCAACAAAACAAGGGAAACATCAGTAAGTACCAGGCCAGAAATCAACTCAGCCTCAACAGGAATATCCACAAAGTTAAGGACACACGAAACATTAAGCAAATTATCAAGAACTAATCCAAATAACATTTGCTGATGCACTCACTATTGGAAGTTCACTCAGCAGTACATCCTAATAATAATACACGAGGAGGCAGTGCCGTGATTTTAAAAAAGGATATTAAATACGATCTACAACTAAAACTTGAAAGTGATGAAATACAAGCAATTAGCGTTAGTATTAATACCCGCAACCACAAAGTAGTGGTAGCCGCAATATATTGCCCACCTAGATACAGCATCAAAGAGAATAACACACTTCTTTAAGCAGCTAGGTGAAAAATTCATAATCGGGGGTGACTTCAACGCTAAACATACAGACTGGGGATCAAGACTAACAACACCTAAAGGGAAAGAGCTACATCAAGCAATAATTAAATACATCTGCAACTGGCATTCTTCTGAGAAACCAACTTATTGGCCCAGCGATCAAAATAAAACACCAGTCCTAATTGACTTTTTTATAACAAGAAAACTCCCGGTTGATTATATACAAGTGCAGGAAGGATTTGACTCCACTTCTGACCATTCCTCTATTTTAATGATAATAAGTGATACAATAATTACAAACGATAAGCAGCCAATGTTAACTAATAAATATACTGACTGGAAAAATTTTCGGAATGAACTAAAGAATAGCATCATTTTAAACGCACAACTTTTATCAGAAGAAACATTAGAACAAGAGGTGGAAAAGCTTGTCAAAGATATACAGCAAGCAGCGTGGAAAAGCACTAATACAAGAAACAAAAACATAGCTGGCAAATGTTACCCAATGGAAATTAAATCACTAGTTATAGAGAAAAAAAATGTCCGAAGGGATCGAATACGCAGAGAAATACGGGAATTTAAAAATAAATCAATAAATTCATACCTACAATCTCTCACCTATGATAAAGATAGTGATTATTCATTGGGGAAAGCTTCATATATCTGAAAAGGCCAGTAGTGCACATACCACCAATAAGAAAAAATAATAGTCGCCTGGCTAAAACCAAAGAAGAAAAAGCAGAAAGATTTGCGGGTCATCCTGAGACAAGAAATCCCATTAACTAATGCTAAAGAAGAGAAACAAGAAATGTAGTACTTAAGAACCATGTAGTACTTAAAAAATCATCAGAGTATGACTTAACTGGAGAGATTCTTAAACAACTACCTAATAAAGCTATTAAAAAAATATCGGACATGATTAATGCTTCCTTCTTGCAGAAGTGATAATGATACCTAAACCAGGTAAGCCACCAAGTGAATTAACCTCGTACAGGCCAATATCACTTCTTCCCATTATGTCAAAACTGTTTAAGAGAATATTATTAAAACGAATTAAACCCGAAATTATAAAATCAGGAGTTGTTCCTAAACAGATTTAATAGAAAAATCCTTAGAGGAAAAAACGATTTGTCAGGCATATTTCTGGATATAGCACAGGCATTTGGCAAAGTCTCGCTAGATTGTTTAATATTTAAATAGGAGAAAACTCTGCCATTTTAGTATTGCGAACTGCTAAAGTCATACCTGAAAAGAAGCTAAAGCAGGAGTCCCGCAAGAGAGTGTCTTAGGCCCACTCCTATCGGTGAAGTTACATTCAAACTACAAATAGCCATAAATAATATACAAGATTGGCTAACTATGTGGAGAATTAAAGTGAATGAATCAAAGTCCACTACCTGTGACTCTCAATAATATCCCTGTACCACATGCAAATCAAGCAAAATACCTTGGTATGAACCTTGATGCAAAGTTAAAGTGGAAAGTACATGTGAAAAAGAAAGCAGAAGATCTTCAGTTAAAATATAGAAAAATGTACTGGTTAATTGGAAGAAACTCTCAGTTATCCATTCATAATAAACTTATACTTTATAAACAAGTGCTCAAGCCGGTCTGCTGGACTTATGGTGTCCAACTATGGAGATGCACCAAAACCAGCAATCAACAGATAGTTCAACGATTTCAAAATGATATTCTTAGAGGAATTGTAAACACTCCTTGGTACACTTGTAATAGTGACCTTCATAGAGATCTCGGAATAGACACAGTCGCAAGTGAAAAAAGAAATGTGCTCAAAAACACCAGGAAAGGCTCCATCATCACCCTAAAATTGAAGATGTAAGACTATTTCATCAAGAGGGTATTATAAGAAGACTCAAAAGACTAAAACCTTTTGAGTTAGCTGAGTAGTGCGCATAATGCAAAATCAACCAAAACAACACTTTATGGAAAGAATACATAGATGTGGCTTTATTATTATATTATTAGAATCAAACGCTGTTAGTCAAAAATGAGTAGTTCCGTTGTAAAAAATCTTTTTAAAATAAAAAGTTATAAAAAAAAAAAAAAAACTTGTAAAAGTATATAATTCAAAGTCAATATAATTGTAATACATATAAACAAATGTAGAGAAACCAAAATGGGGTTAATGGAGTTTTTCCGTATTAAATTTTCTTGACTTTTTATTTGAATCACATTCCGGTATAGATACATTTTAGAATTTTGTGTGTATTAAGAATGTTGTGACGTGTTTTGTCTGTTTAATGGTCATTTCATTTAATTTCCGTGCTAAATAAATTTTTTGTTTGAGTCTATAATTGATAGGCCTGTTTATATAACAATTCATTTTCTCAGAATTATTTAAAGGATTTTAGCACAGAATTTTTTTTTTTTTGGAAAACTGGCTCCTCATATAGAATCTGTACTAAAGTTCTACTCTAATCAAATTAAAAATGGTCCGATGGTGTGGTAAGCTCATGAAAAATAATCGTAATCTGTTTCGATTTAGAACGTTTATTATAAAATGCTGTCCTAAAATTTGGACATTTGTTTGAATTCTAAGCATACTCGAAAAATCAGAACTCATAAAGAAATTATTTACTTTTGGAAGAGAGGGAAAGCTAATAGGTACACCTGTAATCAATCGATGAGTTTTGGTCGAACGAAAAACATGATAGCTAAAATGCTTTACCCACTTTAAAAAGGATTCTAATGACGAAACCCAGCAATGATGGATCACGGATTTATAAATATCAGATTAATTTTAACAAATCATGCGCTTTTAGTTTTAAATTAAAATTCTTAAGCATTGTTCCAAACTGGCGAATTATTATACAAGGGTCTATACATTTATGCACGGCTTATTAATATTTAGTTTTGGATCACTAATGTACTAGTAACCCTAAAAAACTAGTACCGTAATTTGTAGGTTAAAAACAGTATAATCTTGCAAGATAACAAACATGACTTGGCGGAAGTTCTCTTTATAATTAGGTTGTCTAATCCCAAAGCAGCTTTTTTTTTAAATATGTAAACAAGCCGGAAGATCTAAAGCCAACAGTCGTTTCGTAAAACAACTAAAGCTAAGAAACAAGGAATGCTAGTGTGCGAGCATTCAACCAAATGTGTACTAACCTCGCACCATGTCCAAGCGGCCAACCAAATGTGTACTAACCTCGCACCATGTGCGAGGTTAGTACACATTTTATTGATCGCTTGGGAACATCTAAGAAGAAAAGTACAAAAACATGAAAAAGAATGAGAACCTCCCCCCCGGTATGCCAGTGGAAACTGGCTAGGATGCAATGGCCCAATCATTTATTAATCTGAAATCAACATGATTACAGAAACGAATACTATTACCAATAACAACACAAACCGGACACCAACACAAATATCGACCCTTGGCTATCGTACGGACACGAATCGGAAACTGGAACATCAGAACTCTTATAGAATCATTAAGGCTAGCACAAGTAGAGAAGGAAATGAAACGTTATAACATCGAGATTCTCGGCCTCAGTGAAGTCAGATGGAAAAACAGTGGAGAAATAAACACAAGCAATGAATGGAAATTATATGATATTCTCTGGTAGAGACGACACACATGAACAAGGTGTGGGCATATTAACAACAAATAAAACAAAGAAAACATTGATGGAATGGCAACCAGTTAACAGTAGAATTATAGTGGCAAGGTTTCATTCAAAAATAAGAAACAAAATTATCATTCAGTGCTATGCCCCCACAGAAGATTCAGAAGATACAACAAAAGATGAGTTCTACGAGCCACAGTAGCAAGAACGAACAGAAATGACGTCAAAATCATACAAGGAGATTTCAATGCAAAAATTGGTACAGACAACATCAACTTAACCACTATCATGGGAAGAAATGCATTGGACTCTGTGCGAAATAACAATGGAGACAGATTTGTCGACTTTTGTATCACAATTGTTCATAGGCGACAACAAGTGTCCACACAAAATATACATAAATACACACCAGAACTAAAAATCAGATAATTCACGTAATGATCAATAAGAAAATCCTCTCATCACTACAAGATGAGGGGCGCAGATGTACACAGCGACCATCAACTGGCTATAGCACAATTCAAAATCAAGCTAGCAGCTGTGAAACATTCGAAGACAAATAGGAGGAAATTTAACACAAATAATTGAGAGACACTGAAACAAGAAACACTTTCAACGAAACGCTCCAACTCAATCTCCAGTCTGAAGCCACCCGTATAGAAGAAAGATGGAACCAAACAGAAGAAGCCTACATCAAGACTGCCACGGACGTACTCGGCTAAAGAGAATACAATCGGAAACCTTGGATCAGTGATAATACATGGCAGAAAGTTGAGGAACAACGTCAATTTAAGTTGCAAATGTGCCAACATAGCACGGAAGAGGTGAAACGTAGATACAAGGAAACATCGCGTCAGTAAAAAAGATGGCAAGGAATGATCGAAAGAAATATACAGAAAGCATTTTCAAAGCTGTTGAAGACGCAGCAGCAAACCAAAATATGCGAGCACTACACCAGTGTGTAAGAAAGGTCACTGGTAAAATTACAACATACCACCTATAAGTGACGCAAATGGTCAAGTACTAACAGCAGATGAAGCGCAGTAAAGAGATGGAAGGAATATTTCGAAGAAGACGTCGTCGCCGACCCCAAAAATCTCCAGTCATCAATTGACATCAATAACGGAACTAGCACCACCCATCCACTAACGGAACGGGAAGTTAAAGATGTTATTAGTAGACTCAAGAGCAATAAGGCCGCTGGAACAGACAAGATAACCGCCGAAATATTCAAAGGGGATACATCTACAACTGCCCCAATAATCCAAGAAGTCTGGACTTCTGGGAGAATTCCACTGAAATGGAAAGAAGGCTTGATAATTACGATACCCAAGAAAGATGACCTAAGAGAATGTAGGAACTGGCGAGGTATCTCCCTCCTCAACACAACAATAAAGGTACTCGCAATGATCATCCTTGATAGAATCTCACCTACGATCAATGCAAAATTAAGAAACGAACAAGCTGGATTTAGACCAGGAAGAAGTTACACTGATCACATCAACACAATCCGTATCATCACTGAACAATCCAATGAATGGAATTCACAATCCAATGAATGGTATATGCTCTTCGTCGATTTCGAACGCGCATTCGATGTGATAAACAGGAACGCAATATGGCAAACACTTTGTGAAATGGGAATCCCAAAGAAATTAATTGAACTCATACAAGAAATGTATCAGGATGCTGGGAACCGAATTCAATACAAAGGCAAACAAAGTGAAACATTCTACAACACTCGAGGAGTAAGGCAAGGTTGCGTACTCTCAGACATACATTCAACATGCTACACAAAGTCTGGAATACTTCTGTCCTGTCGCGCAAGACCAAGGTACGAATGTTCAACTCATGTGTGAAATCGGTACTACTGTATGGGTGTGAAACATGGAAGCATACAAGAAAAATCATACAAAAGCTATAAGTGTTCGTAAACAAATGCCTTCGACGAATTCTTAAGTGCTTCTGGCCTAACACGATTAGTAACATTAATCTGCACAGAAAAACATGTCAGCCAGACATTGAGACCGAAATAAAGCGACGAAAATGGAGATGGATTGGCCACACACTGAGAAAGGCATCAAGTGATATAACGAGGATGTCATTAGGCTGGAACCCGCAAGGAAAAAGAAAGGTTGGAAGGCCAGCAATGATATGGAAGAGAACGATGCTAGCAAAACACCTGGGATAATCATGGGCGGAAATTAAACCAATAGCTCCAAATAGAGTAAGATGGTTCAAAATAGTAGACGCCCTATGCTCCTAAAATTGGAGATACAGGAAAAAAAATACTGCCAGTAAACCAAATTAACTAATGGTGTTGTGTTTTAATAGGGAAACTAAAACGACCAAATTCATTTAAAAATGGAATACCTGGCCGACATTAGTATAAATGGTTCCAAAAAGGCAGCTAATCATTATAAAGGGAGTATCATAAATTTAACGGCAAGTCGGGAGTCCATAACTAAACTAAATGAAAAAATCACGTTATTAGTTCAAGATGTGTTAACCAATCCATTTCAAATTTGTAATGCAGACGAAACAGCATTTTTCTTATGCCATCAAGAAAAAGCTTTATTTGTGCGTAAAGGTTCAAAGCAAGTATACATTAGGATTGCGAAAAAATGACAGTCGATTTAGCCAAATTCTACAGAGATCACAAAATTTATTGACTGCTCCTAAAGTTTAAAAAAAAAACTGGACTGTAAGAATATATTACGGTCCTGGAAAATTAATAGCAAAAATCCAAAAGCCTATTGCGTCTTGTTCTCTAAAACCCGTGATCATATATGTACATATTTGGTTTGAGACTCATTGATTTTGAGACAAGTGGATCAAAAAGTTTACGGTAATATAATTTAAAATTATAAAAGTTAAACGTAAACATGCATCTTTGATTCGAGTATATACTTATAGCTAAATTTATGCAAATTAATTAGGAAGGTGTGTCACGAGCGGAAATCAGGGTTACCATAAATTACATGTTAACTAAATAGTAATTAATTATCTTGTGAGTAAATGTAAATCGAAAAAATAAAAATAAAATTTACATTATAGTAGTTTCATGTTTCTATACACACATTTGAGGTCAACGACAACAAATTTTATAGTTTTTATGTATTTGTGTATAGTCTATGAGTTTTTTTTTTTAAATATTTGTATACAATTATTTATTTATTTTTTTTTTAATCTATCATCGACCTCAAACTATCATAATAAACTATAGTGTGATATACTATTGCAGTGCTGGCCCGATATAATTATATTGTTGTGTAATAATTTTGTGTTCTATAAGCAATTACAACCGTTAAAATTTTTGTTTTTTAACGGTTACTTTGTATTTAAGATTTGAAAGGTGCGTGTCTTGGGAATACATTATTCACAATTTATTAAAATTCTTAGTCGAAAAGAAGCCCGAACAGAATATCTAAATATAGATAGTTCAAAATGGGACCCTCTGTGTTAACATCGATGAGATATTCAACAAATCGAAGGAAATTTCTCTGTTTTCTCTAAAAGTTGTCGGCCTGCGGAGTTATCAATCATTTGAACTGTGCCGAATATTAGATCACAGGATCGCAAAGAGTTTATGGTAAAATTTTTGAATTTTATTTGCTTTTAAACAAATGAAGTGAACCTGTTCATATTGGGTTAAGAGTCGGTTTTATGGGTTTTGTAGGGTTGCTTAGACGATTCTGGAGACCCGTAGTTCCGTGTAAAATAATTCAAGATTTTTACAAAAAAAATCACAATTTGCCTTGCATATTTTATAGAATTTATGCTAAAATTGTCGAACTTCACTTGCTTTCAAACGAATGCTTATCAGTTCAAAATGCGTTAAGAGTAGTTTTTATAGGTACCGGCCTAAAATTTTGTCATTTTCTTTAACTTTATAAACCTTTTTTTGTTTTTCTATTTTTCATATTTTTTATAATTTAATTAAAGTTGGGTTATTTTTACTCCTACTTTAGCTAAAAAGAACGGTGATTATTTCATTTAATTTTCGTACTAAATAATTTTTTTTATATCTATAATTTAAGTACAATTTGGAGTTTGTGTGTATTGAGAGTATTGGCAAGTCAGTTTCCACAAAAAACGAAAGTTAATTAAACAACAAAAATAGAGTTAAATTTATTTTATGTTATTTTTTTGTTTAACTTGCCAAATTTATATCAATAAGATTTTTATCTAAGTACAATGACGTGTTTTGTCGGTTTAACTATTATTTAATTTAATTTCCGTGTTAAATAATATTTTTTATCTGTAAATATATATATATATATATATATATATATATATATATATATATATATATATATATATATATATATATATATATATATATATATATATATATATATATATATATATATATATATATATATATATATATATATATATATATATATATATATATATATATATATATATATATATATATATATATATATATATATATTAGAATTTTGCTTGTATTAATTAATAAATAAGTAGTTTAATTTTGCTAGGCTTAACAATTATGTCGCTTGGTACTGGCTCACAAATACGATTTCTTGTTTTCAGTATAATTGTAGTGTAAGTAATAAACTTTTAGGTGATGCCTAATTTTAATTTAGTACAGCAATTTTATAGGAAACATCTAAGTTTTGGTTGAACTTAATTTAGAACTAAGTGTTTAGGTTTTATTTATAATATTTTATTTTATTTGTCGTTTGACGAGTAAATCGCTTATTTTCTATCGTAATAAGTTGGTAATTTATAAAATTTTAAACATTATTTATAATGTGTATTATATGTAGCACCAATGTCTTATCTATTAAGCATGATAATGATACATAAATAACTAATAATTATGCCTTATTACAGTTACTTATCTACGATAACAGTTTAATTGCGTTTTGATTGTACGGATTTGGTGGAGAATACCTACAACTTTAGTAGGATTAAATTGTTAAGTCAATAAATAATGTCAGAGAATCCGTACTGAAAGGAGTTACAACTTTTCGAAAAATCTTTCTGGGTTAAAGAAGCTCAAAAGACAATATTTACGAAGTTTAGCAGCTAGTGTGCTAATTTTTAGATTTTTTTCATTTCTCGAAAAAAAAAAAGTTTATACCAATATTTCGAATTTTCGCAACTTTCATCAATTCTGTTTTTGATACTAAACGGAAAAATTGTTTTTTTTTTTATTTTATTATGATTTTGGATTTCAGGCATTTTAGAAGCGAAACCGATTGTTTATCTCTTAGTTTTAATATTTCTATCTTAATGGCATCACTTAATAGTACTTTGAAATGCGTAAATTATTTCTCTGCTATTAATTAAAATATTATGTAATAGTTGTAATGCCTTTTGAAGATTTGCACAGGCTATTTGTATTTTTCTTATATTAAATTAAATATAGGTTTTAACACTAAATTATGTTAGTTCCTTTTATTCACCGCGTACATCTTGATGGCCACAATATCACCCACATTGTATTTCGGCGCTTATGATCATATTTATTTTTGTGTTCTTCCTGAACATTTATCGTTGAATACCTTATATCCGCTTAATCTTCGTTAAATAATTTTGCTAATTCTTCGTCGATTATGTCCTGTAAATATTCTTGAAAATAAGCAAATATTCAGAACCGAACGTCTTGACACTTCAGCTTTACAGTACTACGAGAATTCTAAAGACAAGGAACGAGGTACTTTTATCTAAAATGAAGCACCTCAAATTCACAAATTTGTAGCTTTTTGCATATCAACTACGATAGAACCACATACTTTTTCCATCTGAAGGATAAACACATAACATAAAGGCCAGGATTTAGAGCTTTAGGGATTTTATAATGAATCCGAGTTAGTGTATACAGCAGCTGTTGCAAAGTTAAAAAAACTACTGTGACTTTAATAGCGGAAAAAGCAAAGATAGCACCAATGAGTTAAAAGTTAACCCTTACAAGGATGGAACTATGCGAAGGTTCATTATTGGCAAAGCTACTTAGGCAAATTTCCGAAACTAAGGGTATCTCAAATTCAGGGCAGGACTACAATAGTGCTTGCCTGATTACAAGGACCCTCAAGTAAATGGAAAACCTTTATTAATCCGCATTTCAAATTATTGTACAAAGTTAAATTGTTCAATCGCATTCTCAGGTATTGTTGGTTCTCGTTTGCAAACTTTGCCTTTTAGATAGCCCCGGAAAATAAATCTGACGAAGTAAGATCTGGTTATCTGGCAACCTAATTAACCGCATCAGCTTTTCAAATCCAGCGACTATTGAAATCAACGACCAAGTACTTGAAGTACTCCCACCGAATAGAGAGAGAGAGAGAGACCCGGAGAACAATACGTATTGAAAAAAAAAATAGGGTTTTGTTGTATTTGTTCACGTGTCCTTTGATAAAAAGTTTCTCGATTTCGGAAATTCTATCAGATAAATAATTATTCGTAAGTTCAAGCAAAGGTTTACCAAAGTTATAAAAAAGTCTGTCAAATGCTTTGGAGAAATCAAGCAATACCAAAATAATAAACTAATTTCTTTGATCAGAAGATGTGAAATATCGTTAATGATTTGAAGAAGAGTGGTGCCAATATTATGATTGTAGCAAAAGTCAAATTCGTGTGGAGAAGCCGAGCTCCCATCGAGCGCGTCCCTAGGTGGCAGATCAGATTGCAGATTCATTTTTATGAAATATCACCCGTGGACCAAATCTGGCTAGGGGAAGGCACCCCGAACAATAAATCACCTATGTCACATCAGGAGAAGAATAAGATTACGATGCAGGGATTAGGATACCCAGTACCGGCCACCTCGAAAAGTGAGCGAGCGGGCTTTCAGTCGTCGATATCCAGCGACCACAATGCTTTAGTTGTGGAAAGCTTAGCTACTAGAGCAGATAGAAGTATAAGCCCTCTACCTCTAACAGATCTCAAACACACTCCTATGTTAGGATGAAGAGGAACTCGAGAAGGAAGTCTCTCAATCAGAAAAAAAGAAAAACGTAAATAAAAAAAAAGGAGAATCTGTAGACCATCCTTAACAGTATCTCCACCACAATCGAATGAAATACAAAAACAATCACAACCTGCTCCTGAAAAAAAAAAGCCTTGCCACTTCTGTTATAGATAAGCCAAATGTGACAAATAAGCAGAGAACCATCAAACAAATCAATGTCAAAAACCACGAAATGCCAACTTGTGCACTGTACGGAGAAAAAGGTCATCCGGCTAGTTACAAAGGTTGCCAGGTATATCAGAAAAAGCTAAATACTCAGTTACCGAAAAAAGTATCAGTAGTTCAGCGCCTACAGCAAAAGCCAAACAAACAATACGATACTGTTAGAGTGAGAGTTTCCTACGCCCAGGTGACCAAAACCACAAACAACAATGAAAATCAAAATCAGGCAGAAACCTGTGATTAATGAGTAATATAATGAAGATACTCACCGAAGACACTCATTTCAGGATGAAATGAGACAAAATTTCAGCCAGCTTACTAACAGGGTGGAAAAACTGGAAGATTCCAAACAACTAAACAAAACGCCAAAAAAAAAGTAAACGAATGTAACGTTCCTTTGTATAATAGCCTGGAACGTTAACGGGCTTATTGCAAGAGGCCAAGAACTAGATGTATTCCTAAGAATCAACAATATAGACGTAGCTTTAATATCAGAGACGCATTTTACAGATAAAAAACTTTATTATAATTATGGGAGGCCACATCCGAATTAAGGGAAAAAGATATACAAGAGATCAATTACCCACTGGTGATTCGTGACCTGATAAAAGAAAGGCGTAGTAAAAGACACATATGGCATAGAACCAGAAATATTATCGACAAAAGAGAATTTAAACAAGTAGGTAATAAAGTTAACCGATTAATTGAAGAGCAGAAAGAGACTTGTACTGAAAATTATCTGAAAGGTCTGGGTCCTGGAGCGTACAAAAACTATTCTCTTTGGAAAGCTACTAAAAGGTATGAGACCAATAATTCCAAGAACACAAATGGAGAATGGGTGCGTCGAAAATAAAGCTGAACGAGCTGAAATCAGTTCATGTAACATATGCGTTGCGGCACAAAAATTGCAACCTCCATACATTTTTTAATGAGGTACAAATTCTCCAAGCTGAATCTGCCAAATATCTCGGATTGTATCTCAATTCAAGATTGAACTGGAAACATCACGTTAGACAAAAAGCTGAACAAATTAAAATAAAGCAACGTGAAATGTACTGGCTGATAGGAAAACGTTCTAAGCTTAGCCTGGACTGTAAACGCCTTATCTACGAATTGATAATTAAACCAATTTAGACATATGGTATCTAACTGTGGGGCTGTACTAAACCATCAAATCGTCTAATTATTTAACGTTGTCAAAATAAATTTCTTCGTGTAATAACGAATGCTTACCGAAATTCGATATCCTGCATATCGAATTTCATTATAATCGGTTAAGAACTCGCCGAGTTCTTTCCTAACTGGCCATATTCCAAAACTTTACCAAAAAATAGTTTTTAAATCCCATTGTCATCCTACATATCGAATTTCATCATAATCGGTTAAGAACTCGACGAGTTCCTTCCTAATTGGCCTTATTCCAGAAATTTCCCAAAAAAACATTCTAAAATCCCATTCCCATCCTACATGTAGAATTTCATCATAATCGGTTAAGAACTCAACGAGTTCCTTCCTAATTGGCCATAATTGGCCATATCCAGAACTCCAAAAAAATATTCTAAACTATCTCATTTTCTTCCTATGTATCGAATTTCATAAAAAACCGGTCAAGAACTCGCCGAGTTCCTAACTAATTGGCCATATTTAAAAACTTCCCTAAAAAATCATTTTAAGTTTAAATCACATGTCGAAATATCCTGTTTTGAAATATGCAGTTTTGTACCATATCTCGTTTTGTACCTTATCTCGTTTTGAAATATCCAGTTTTGAATTATCCAGTTTTGTACCATATCTCGTTTTGAAATATCCAGTTTTGAATTATCCAGTTTTGTACCATATCTCGTTATGTAGCTTATCTCGTTTAGTCAAATCCTATTTTAAAATATCCAGTTTTAAAATGTCTAGTTCTGAGCGGTTCCTCTAACGACTTATTATTTTGTTTTTTAACAACCGGAATAACTAAATTAGTTTTCCTTTCATTGGGGAATTCGGACGGCGTAATGGTATTATACCGCGTGGAACATGTTTAATTATCGTGTGGAACATATTTGCAATTTATATATTTTAATAAATTATGTTTGAAATAAACTGTGCGAAACATAGCCCATTTTTGGAACATGATATATATGTGTGGGACATAACATATTAAATTCTTTTTTATGTTGACACCTTGAATATGATTGTTTGATGCCTAATTTAGGTTAATTCTTTTAATTAAACAATTAATAGTGTAGGACATATTTGTATGCATTTAAATGCTCTGCTGGATATTTTCTCAACATAATCCACAAATCTCTTATTCAATACTGCCACAATGTATAAAAATATTACTTAAAAATATTTTAATTTATTCGTTTTGGTGTTTTTGTAACATAATACATACTATACATAATTGGTATATATAATAACAAAATCGAATCGAATAATATGCAAAATTTCAACTATAAAAGTATAACAAATTTATCGTATATACATATACATTTATCAGATATATCATATGTGTACCAACATATAAATTTAAAATCATATGTAACCTAATATGATCCATGGCCGTGAAAATTGTAATGTTTACGCATTCATCGTAACCGTGAAATTTGTAATATTTACGCATTTGTCGTAATCGAGTTATGATATATGTTGCGCGCATAATATTTGTTAAATAATATTATATTTTGTTAAACTTAAATTTTAACTGTTGGTATTTAAGAGTGGCTAGCGACATATTTAAAATTATGGAATAGTAACATGTCGCAAGATATTCTTGGGTTGCTAAGTCTTATGAACCTTCAAACACTATATATATATATTAGTAATATTTAGTTTAAAGTTAAAAACCAACAAACCTTGAGAGTGATTGATAATTTAAATTTTAAACTTAAAAGAGAGATGATATTTAGTAATAGTTAATATTTTTTTGGTGTTCATTGATCTCTCTTATGTTTCTACATCTTTATATCAAGGTCTTTATGTTACAAATTCTAAAATTAATGTTTTAGGAAGTAATTTAAATGCTTACCAAATTACTTATTCAGTTTGAAACCAAAATAGACTAACCTGGAAAGAGAAATGAAAAAAAATTATTAGATATACTATATGTATATAAATTACTTAATTTGTCAGTTGATCTCATTTACATTATGATTTATACAATGTATATTCGTGTAAATATTTTGAAATTTCAATTCTAGTCGCTCTAAAAATGTTGATGACCGTTTATAATTGTATTTTATGTTGCAAAATTGGCAGACATATATAAAATGTAATTTTATTACGATATTCAATATTTACGCGAATCGAACAGAAGAAAAGATTTAACTTTTAAAATGCAAATATTTCTGTGTACCATTCACCGCATAAATACGCGAATATATTATTGCATTACACATGTGTGTGTGTCTGTTTATTACATAATATAACAAACATTTCCAAGCCACTTAAGAAAAATTAAAGAAACGAATATTCTTCCCTTTATAATATTTTATGTAAGTATGTTGTACTCGTTTTAACCCAATTTTTCCAATAATAATTTTATTTTGTTATAAAATTAACTTTTACTTTTATTTTTTTTTTTTTGTGCTATAAAACTGAACAAAAAAATTATATTATATCTAGGAAAATTTATTGGAAATAAATTAAGAAAATAACTAATACGTCTAATCGATTAAGATAAATTAATTTAATTTATATGCGTACTTACATATAAAGAGTGGGCCATCTATCGGTTTAAATTTGAACCACCGGTTATTTCGAATCTGGCAATACTTATGTCATTCTATTCTGTCACAAAATTCAGTATATTATCTCCATTGAACGAAATGAATCGATTTACGCTTGAGCAACGTGGAAATTTATTTCCAAAACAAAGACAATTGGTCGGAAATTGAACGAAAATGTCGTGCAAAATTTGGTCGCAGAGCAGGACCAACAGTGCCCGGTATACGCAAGTTTATTGTTAAAGTTCGTGAAACTGGTTTGATTGTTGATGCGCCAAGACGTGAGCGTGCTTCTACAGTGCGTGCACCCGAAAATATCGAAGCTGTGGCTGAGAGTGTGTGTGAGAATCCATCAACATCAACTCGTCATCGTTCTCAAGAATTGAACATTTCACGGACCAGTTTACGTCGAATTTTGCGTAAAGATCTCGGTATGACGCCTTACAAAGTTCAATTGGGTCAAGAGTTGAAGCCGCATGACCATCCGCTTCGTTTTCATTTCGCTAGATGGGCCGTTTTCATTTCGCTAGATCTCACAATATGCATTTATAAGGAAATGAAGTGGTAGTCACCATTAGAAAAAGTGCGAACGCAAAGTACATCATCCTTTTTCCCACTCTCGGTAGACAATTGACTATCGTTCATGGTGGGAGTACCGATTTCATTTATATTTTCACATAAGTGGGCCTTATTTTTATCAGCTCTATTATTAAAGTCACCAAACACTATTCTAAAGACGTTCTCCGGTATGGATCTTATCAGATCCATAGATTAGAGGACTCCTTACAGAGGCCAGCATTACTGTAAACATACACACTTCTTTTGAGATATTCCCTCCTGAAGGTTTGTTTTATGCTAGTACGATTTGAATAGAGTTATACCTAGAGACATCTATTGAGTAGTATTACCATTAACAAAAATTGAGCAAATAGAATTGTGTAGTGACATCTCGAATATAAAAATCAAAATAAATATGTTTTTGTATTGTTACAATTTCTCTACAGTCATATGGAGACATCTATGAAGTAGGATTAGTGTTAGCAAAAAATAAGCAAATAGAATAGTGACATCTCGAAAAAGAAGAATGAAATACTAGAAAAATAGAATATTCAATATCCGTGTTATTTTGGTATATAAGCAACGGATATTCGTGAGTTGAGTTGAGTTGTGTTTTAAACGCGAAATAGTTAGATTAGTGTCCAAGCCCCACTAGTAGCAGCCGGCAAATCTAGTAAAATTAAAATGTTATAATGCACTTCTCATTATTGTTGAGAATAAAGAATGATTGTGGTATTTATTTGTGTACTTGTTTGTGGACTGTGAAATTTATTCACAATCCAGTGAAACGAATCGGCAATATGCAATAACGTAACAATTGGTGACAGCGGTGGGTTTGTTAATATTTAAAATGATTATGGACAAGTTAACAGTGGATTGGATACGACTAGGGTGGAGGAGGTTGATGCTGGTGAGCAGAATACATTAACGGAGGAGACAGTCCCTCCAATTCTTTAACAATTTTGATAAGGGGCAGATGATGATGGCAGGAATGCGACAAAAAATGTCAGGAGGAAAATCGAAAAGTTCAATAGGAACAAAGTAAACGACTAGAGAAATGTCAAGAGGAATAAAGCAAATTCATGATGAGAAATTTTGAGAAATGTACGTTACTCTTGATCATAAAGTAGAAAAATTACAAGAAGATTTTATTTAAAACGGAGATTCTTTTTGTCGATCAAAAGGATTACTTGAAGTCAAAGTAAATGAAACAACGTTGCAAGTACTTCAACCAGTTCAATCAGTTAAATTAAAGCCTCCAACTTTTGATGCAACAACATCGTTTGGCATACTCAAGCTAAAATTTTAAATAGCAGCCATCAAAAATTGTTGGAGTAAAGAATATTGAACCGCATCGCTGATTGTAGCATTAAAATCAACTGCAGCTGAGACTCTACGAATCGTCCCAGAAGAGCGTGGTGATTACGGAAGAGTAATGTAAGTTTTGCACTAAAGGAATATGGGGCAGATTTCGAAAGGTTAGTGCATCTAGCACATTCTTACATGGCTCAAGACTACAGTAAGAATAAAGATTGATGGTTTCATTGACAGTGTGCGGGATGTCGAAACAAAAAGGCCAGTTGTCTCCAAAAGCAACGTTCGCACAGACGATCGCCTGACGATTAACTACCGAGACATATAACAACGAGCATATAACATCATCAACCCGGCGATCAGATGCTGGGGGTTATGACAAAACGGGAAAGTGTAGAATGGCAAAGAAAATAATCAAGAACACCAACGCCAACGTTTCGCAGACCGATGGAAGAAGTTGAAAGATTGCTCGATGAACAAGACTAAAGATATGGTATAGATTGGCGCAGAAATCGAGTAAGAACAGCATGGCCAATGCAGGGCCAAGGAGAGAAGTTGAGAAAGAGGGACAGGTAACAATGGAGTTATTAAACTAAATCGAGTCAGTTTCGAAGAGAATCTCAAGATTGGCAAGAGCTGAAGAAATTTTAAGCTGATAGCCGATATTGTAGATGAGCTAATCTTGGGAGAAACTAAAAGCGAACGGATTTGATTTGGATGTTGTTCGAGGTGTCTTAGGCGACAACAACGTGAAATTACCTCTGCAAATGAACGATGGAGATTCAGTGATAAGACGAGTTATATTAGACCATTGAGAAAAGTTGCCATCCAATGCAGAGACAGTTTTGTGCGGAAGATTGGAAATAGGTTCTGGATCTGAAAAGTTAAGGGTTGTGGAAGCAAGCGATTAGAAAAGTAAAATTAAAGAAATTATCTTTGGAAAAGCCCTAGTACAACCAGATATCGTATTAAAAGTTCCTATACGAGCTCTTAATGTAACGGATAAAACCATCAAAAAGTGGCTATCTTTAAATACAATGCGATATCATTAATAGTAAAAGTGTGAAAAATCGGATCTAAGTGTACAGGCCAAGGCACAACGACAGCAGAAAATAATAAATCTTTCACAAACATGTACAGAACACCTAACAGGCAGATGGAACAAATGGAGATGAGTATAATGGTAACCGGAATAAAAACATCAAGAGTTATTGAGCAATCGAGTAGTCCGAGGAGCTTGCCAGTTGTACTGGTAGAAAAGCAAAATGGCAGACTAAAATTTTGCGACGATTATAGAAAGCTCAACACCATAACGAAGTTACCAGGAATCGACGACACATTGAATACAGTAGCAGAAGCACAAATATTTTCAACACTTGATTTGCAGAGCAAATATTGGACGGTGGAAGCCACAGATAAAGATTCAAAATATACAAGGTTCAGTGCAGGCCAAAAGATCTGGTTTAGACCACAGAATCTATACAATCTAAGAAGTTTTTTTTGGATTGTGTACCTATTATTGTCGATTCGTACTACAACGGTCAAGTCATATTCAAGTAAAAATTGAAGAGCAAAAGAGCGCATTCAAAAAGTTGAGAAGACGGTTATGTACGACTGGCATACCCAATACCGAACAAACCATTTAGGGTGGACACCAATACCAGTAATAGTGGATTAGGAGATTGGTTTCCTCAATGCTACTGCTAACAATATTTTGGTAGTGACTTTTATTATCTTCGTTTATGTGGCATTCACAGCTGAGATTTTTTTTTCTTGAATGTAGTGGACGTCGAATAACATCGTAATATTTAGACCTTAGCGAAGTAAGAAGGAAAAACAGTGGGGATCTAGCAACGAGGACACGTATATACCTGGTATTCTGACAAACATGACATACACATGATCAAGGCGCAGAAATACTAACAACAGCTAGAGAGCACTACTCGAATGGAAACCAGTAAGCAGGGCCGTATTAAGACCTTTTCGGGCCATAGACACACATCATAGGACAATATTCACGAATTGCGCGATACGTGTTTTTTAACTATGGTTTGATTGGTAAATATTTGTTTTGAAATAAGTTTTCTAAAACGGCCCATCAGTTACCAGACGCCGAAAACGAACGGTTTCACCGTTCTCATTTGTGCGGGTAAATGGACTTTTATTTTAACTCCTATATATTTGTCTTGTTCCTTCGATAGACCTCAACTTAAATGAATTAAGATCACCAAAAATAGGCGTTGGTTTGATTTTAATTGCCGAAGTTTGCAATAGTTTTGCAGATGTCAATATTCCTGACAGTTGATAGTTGAGATGTCGATTGATCTGATATTTAAATAAAACACTGATTTCAATTAAACACGTAAAGTGGTCCGATTGTGATGACTTAATCAAAAGCTTGAATCACCATTCTGCCGTCGTACTCTAGTATGGATTCTATCAGAGGGTATCAGTGGGCGCGTAAATGCAAATGATTAACAGATTGGCTGGTCACATGCGTAAACGTAGCTTACACATACGGTTATCGACTGCATTCAAATCCAAAACAGTCTTTTTCACCTAAGGTCTCAAGATAAGCCGATACTAGTACCAGCAATCTAAAACCATCTTTAGAGCAATTACTTAATTAGGATGCATTAATTTGTAAAACTTTACGTGAAATTTTTTTATCGTCACCATTTTAGTTTACAACAAATTATAAATTAAATGTAAATTACGTAAATTGAATTAACTTTTAAAATCTGTCAATAATATTCTGACAGACGATAATATTTTTAAAATTTGCATAGAACAAATATTAAAATATTGGATTGTATATACTGAATTGCATTTTCGTGACTCGTGCCAATTTCTATACTTAAATCAACCATTTAAAAATTGCGAAATTGGTTTGGCGCCGCATTGATTTTTTTTTGTTAGTATTTTGTTTTAACTTTTGTCTTGTATTATGTACGAGGGTTGATTTGGAAATTGTTTACCTTACGTAGAAATAATTTCTGTAGATATTAACATTTTGTGAATGCGGTATACAATCGATACAAATTTGGGGAACTGATACGAAATCCAAAAGAGTTAGTCTCGCATTTATAAAATGGCACGGAACTGTGGAAAGAGCACCGCAGAGCCAAAAATCGAAGAAGAAACGATGCAAATTACCTCTGTAAAGATTTATATAGAAAACAGTGAATCTAGCAACGGATACCCGTTATCATTACGGTTAGTGGCAAGATAATCAAAATGGAAAGAGCACCCAGATTAACAAATAAAGAGACTTACTAATAATTGAGGACAGAAACCTAAAGCACTTTAGATTGGCAAAAATCTGTTAAAACGCAGAACCGAAAAATAGTGCAATGAAACGTAAATGAAAGCGCACCGCATTACATTAAATGGACACTTCAATGCCACCTGAGAGATTGTGACTGAAACAGCGATGTGTTCTTAGTTAATTCAGTTTGCACTTTGCACGCAAATTTCAATACGAGATAAGGTACAAAACGAGATATGGTACAAAACTGGATATTTCAAAACAGGATATTTCGACATGTGATTTAAACTTAAAATGATTCTTCAGGAAAGTTCTGGAATATGGCCAATTAGGGAGGAACTCGGCGAGTTCTTCACCGATTTTGATGAAATTCGATATGTAGGATGAAAATGTGATTTTCATCCTACATATCGAACTTTTAGGAAAGTTCTGGAATAAGGCCAGTAAGGTTCCATACTTGAATATTTCTAAGGAGAGAAATAGAATTTTCCTTCACTTAATGTTTTTTTTAAATTGCTGCTTTTCTCATCTTATTAAAATAATCATTGACTTGATCGAGTTTACTGTCAGTAAAATTTATCTTCATCTATTTTTTATTCTTCTACTTAATATAACTTTTCTTCACTTTAGAGAATCTATGTTAGAAAAATTAATTAATTTTCATCAACATTTTCATCCTACATATCGAATTTCATCATAATCGGTTCAGAACTCACCGAATTCCTTCCTAATTGGCCATATCCCAGAACTTTCCTAAAAAATCATTTTAAATTTAAATCAAATGTCAAAACATCCTGTTTTGAAATATCCAGTTTTGTACCATATTTCGTTTTGTACCTTATCTCGTTTTAAAATATCCAGTTTTGGATATTTATCCTGTTTCGTCAAATACAGTTGTAAAATATCCAGTTTCGACCGGTACTCCTTCAAACGTGACCAACGCCCGGGAGAATGCGTCACCGAGTACGTAGCCAATCTTAGACGTCTTGCAATTTCCACAAGGAAAGCCTGAACCGAATGCTACGAGATCATCTGGTTTGCGGTTTGCTAAATATTCACAGTTGCAGCAGATGAATCTGGCCGTAAACGGTTTACAGTTAGACACCGCTATCAATCGCAGTAATGCCGCAGAAGCTGCCGGGAAGAATCAACAGGTCATTGCTGAGGCACACCAAGTGAAGCAAATTGTGCCCAAACAGAAGAAACCATTACGCTCACAAGGGTGACAGCTGCGGTGAGGATCATAATCGATCCATCTTCCGATGCCGAACTACCACATGTTCCTTCTGTGGTATAATGGGACACCTTTAACGGGTTCGTCGCGCGATGGTCAGCAGCCGCAACAAACCAAGTCACAATAAAATGTGTTCTTAGGGCCGATTGGTTCGAGCCTTTGGGGAGTTCCATTCAAGGAGTCCATGCAAACCGAGACACCTGTTTTTCCGATGTACTGGTGAAATTCAGCCACCTATTTTTACCAGAGCTGGTTTCGTACAGTGGACCTCCTATTATTTTTCGAAAATTGTTCCGATACGTTTGCCAGCACGGCAAATTCGAAGGTTCCGTGTTTGTAAAACTCGACCTTGCCCAAGCGTACCAACAGCTCATCGGAGATGATGCATCCGCGCTGGTTATCAAACAGTTACGACACACAAGAGTGCGGTTACGGTTAACCGACTCCAATTCGGTATTAGTACCGTGCTAAGAATTTTCCAAAATTTTATGAGATCTTCCAATGGAATGGATGCAATAGAAAATCGACACCATTTGAAGCACCCCACCGCCGAAGGATAAGGGATAGCTTCAAGCTTTTTTCATTCAAGATAGGGTGACTCTTACGGAATCTTTACACTACAAGCATGTCCTTTAGAGATGGGCACCACTCTAGCTTCGTCATATGGAATTGGCGTCATGGTGTCACTTTAAATGGGAACGAAGGACCATCCCATAGCTTATTACTCGAGAACTATGACCGAAACTGAACAACGATACAGCCAAGGCAATTGTAAAGCTCTAGCAATTATAGTGGGAGTCAAGAAGTTTCTCCCATTTTCTCTACGATCGGGAATTCGTTATTGTGACGGACCATAAGTCACTTCTCGGACGTTTTACCATATATGTTCGAACTCCACAGCTCTTGTCGTCGATAATGATCCATTGGAGTACTTTTCTAAATGCCTACAACTTCAAACTCGTATACCGTGCCGGAAAAGATGTAGGAAATGCTGATGGTATTAGTAGACTTCCAGTTCCAGGCAGTACGATCGTCACTGGGGAAGAAGTGCTGCTTATAGATATAATCCACAAGCCAACCGGGCGTGCCGTGGACTTAGCCGCATCGACAATCAAAAACCGAGTTATTTCGCAAATAATGCAGTGGACACTGCGAGGTTGGCCAGAGAGCAAACCCACTGAAGAGTTCCAGCTGTTTTGAGTTCCACCATGGCACCATGCACAAATTTTGAAAAATTTCAAAGATCATTGTGAATGACAACGGTACAGTGTTTGATTCAGCAGAATTCCGACATTATTCGTTTGGTATACGTCCATGCATTTCATGGCACCCACGTTTAAATGGGCAGGCAGAGATAATGGTTAAAGTGACGAAGGACTTTCCGAAGAAAAAAAGTTCAGGCGACATTCAACATCGTGAATGTCGAAGTTCCTGCACCATTATCACGCAAATCCATCAACTGCCGAACTCTTTTTTAATCATCGAATTTGAAATTTCTTCGAGAAGACCAAGACCAAACCAGAAGTCGCCAAGCCGTGAAAACTATCTCAAGGGTCCAAAATTTGGGCACGAAACTACTCAGTAGGTTATATTACTGGAATAACAGGCTCTGTTTCATACACTTTCAAAAGCCAATCCATGAGACGTCACCTCGATCAGATGCAACTTCGAACTACCGATAAACTAATACGTATAATACCGCAAACGTTCGCAGATGCTCCGAATTTAAATTGATTATGTGTTAATTTCTAAAGGAAGATCTCGGGTCATCCAACCTGTGAGATCTTATCAGTGAGCTGTCAATGATAGTTTTCCGGTAATAAAAAATGTAAAGTGACTGTAATGCAGTCACAATATCGTGTCAAAATTGAAAACTGATTATCAATAATTTATGCAATTAACAAACAGGCCCTGACATTTAATTTTCCAACTTTCCAAACAACGCTTGTATTTCTTTCTAGTTTGGCCAAGAACTCGAAAAATTCATTGAATGAATTCGGTACATAACATATACGAGTTATGCACAAATTCTTAATTTGTTGACAAAGAATTAGAAAAAAATGTGATGCATAACACCGCTTACATATAAACCGAATACGTAACTTATATCGATTTTCATATTTTTTATATTATGTACTTATGTATTATGTATACTTATATTTAAATATATTATATGTAGTCGTCTGAAGTTAGGCGGCTTCATCCTTGTTATGTTTATATTTTTTATAACAAGAAAATTATTATCAAAAAATAAAAATGAAATCCTCGTGACAAGTTAAGTAAAATGAAAACGTGATTTTTACTAATTAAAAGGTGTCACGTGACACAATACTTTAGCATACGCAGAATTATATTAATTTTTAAACCGGGTTGGTAAATAAGTTACACGTTTAATTATACAAAATGTTTGGTGTAAATGACTTCCGCCAAAAACAAAAAAAAACTGTGTACTTTTCAAAAATCACGTACACTTAAGTGACTATCGTTTTATTTTTATAAAATATTTTATAGATTGCGCGGGTCGGACCATAAAAAAAAAAATACCAAAATATTTTTCCAAATCAAATTTTAAAACCTAATAAAAATGTCGTCGGTTTGACGTAAATCGAAATATTTTCTCACGTTCGATTGCCATAAGTTAAGTTTAAACGACGACGACAACATTTAAATTATTTTTTAACTCGGAAAGACATCAAAAAATAAATCAAAATGTTTCTTAGGTATTTTCTTTGTTGTGATCGCGCATGTAGTAGTTAAGTTGCCTTCCGTCGCCAAAAATTCTGTAACTTTTTTTTTGTTGGCATTTATTTGTTTCTAAATTTAATTATTCAAAACGAAATTTGAAAGTAACAACAACGATCGAAAAAATGTTAACAAAATTAATTCTTAAGTAATAATAGTATATATGTATATGAGAGATACGACATTTGTTGCCACTGTATATTTTGTGTTTCGACTAAGAAGTGATGCCAATGCTTTATTTTTAGAATTTTGCCATTATCATGAGAAAATAATATAAATATATACTTTTGCTTTCTTTGTGGTTTTTCTTAATTTTCGAGAATAATATAATGTATATAAGTATGTGTAATCGAATGTGCGGAAAGATGCGGGAGAGGTTTTTGTACCTTAATTACAACAAAAAGTACATCAAGACAGTCCTGCAAAAGCTTTTTTTTAATATTTTATCAATTCTGGCCACAATAAATTATTGTATTACCAACTACTAGTCAGAATATCTCCGCGCTAGGGAAGCTACGACTAAATACCTTCGACAAAAGGAGCGCGATCATATGAGATCTTGCATCGAAAACATCAGCTTCCAAACGGAAATAGGAAACTCAAGGGACTGTTTTGCTAACGCCAGAAATCTAACTAAAAACTTCCACCCAAGAAGTACAGCCATCAAAGACGGAAATGGACAGCTGAGAACAAACGTGGCTGATGTTTTCTCAGGATGGCAAACCTACTTTCAAAATCCGCTAAATCGGAACGACGAAGTGATTAGAGCAATAGCTCCTCTAGGTGAAGAGGTCCTTGTTGAATATCCCACAGTAGAGGAAGTAGATGCAGCGATTAGATTAAAAAATGGAAAGGCACCTGGTCTCGACGGAATCCCCGCAGAATTGATTAAGCTAGGAAGCGCTACTCTTGCAACAAATCTATACGATCTCATCGTCTCTATTTGGGACCAACAAGAGTTGCCGGAGAATTGGAAGACCGCACTCATATGCCCGCTGCACAAAAAAGGAGACCGTCTTAAATGTGGAAACTATCGTGGTATCGCTCTGTTAAGCACTACTTACAAAGTGTTGGCTAATGTTGTACTTGCCAGACTCATCCCTCTCGCCGAAAACCCCATTGGCGTCTATCAATGTGGTTTTCGTCCTAACCGATCGACCACTGACTAATGTTTTACCATGAGGATGATCTTGGAAAAATCTTGGAAGTACAACATAACCATACACCAACTGTATATAGACTTCAGACAGGTATATGACAGTATAAACAGCGAAAACTTATGGACCGTGCTCATACGCCTAGGAATTCCAGAGAAACTCGTTTCTCTGTGCAAATTAACAACCTCTGGGTCTGAATCGCTGCCGGACAACGAGTTTGCGATCTAAACATATGTCGGAGTCGTGCAAGCTCGCACTTTATAAACCACTCATAAGACATGTGCTGGCTTTCGGAAGCGAGAGCTGGACCATGACCTCTAACGATCAGATTGTTATCCACCTTCGAAAGGAAGATCATTCGCTCAATCTCTGGTCCAATCAAAGTCGCGGACAACGAATATCGGATTCGTATGAACCACGAGATAAGGCAACTTCTTGGAGGCTGCGATATTATCGGATTCATCAAATCCAACCGAGTTAGATGGCTCGGCCACGTTACACGATCTCCACAACAACGAATGACCAATAAAGTGTTCCTTCAACAACCAGCCGATGTTCGTTGTAGTGGAAGACCCTGATTGCGCTGGCGTGACTAAAGGGCGCCTCCATTCACATTTTCTCCCACAGCCAAGCAGCATTGAAAGCATTGGCTTCCAAAAGCCTGGATTCAAAGTCGGTCAACAGCTGTTATACACTGCTACAATCTCTCTCTTGTCATAACAAAGTTAGGTTGTAGTGGGTACCTGGTCACAGGGGTATTACTGGAAATAAGATAGCCGACGAACTTGCCTGAGCCTTTCTGTGGCATCCCGTGGGCCTCAGTAGTCTGCAATATTAGTAAATGGGAAAAAATGCAGTGCTTGACCTATTGGAACTGTATTCCCGGCCTTAGACAGGCCAAATCTTTGATCAGATCATTTCATCACAAGGACTTGGCGGTCAATTCAAGTAAAGGAAATATTAGGAAGCTAGTGAGTTTTCGTTCACGTCACTGCAATCTGAGATATCATTTGAATAAAAGGAACCTGTCCACAGAGACGGAGTGCTGACTCTGTTTGTAAGAGATAGACACCACAGAGCAGTTAGTATGTTGCTCTGTATCCACTGAGGTGGCTTCATTTTGAAGAGAGGTATTTGACTACGGAAATATATAGATTGGCCTCTACAGGCAGCATTATCGCCTTTATTAGGGAGGTAGAGAAGCTCCTGGACTAACAAATCCCAATAGCTCAAAAGATCTTTCAGGTCGCAGTGCTAGCCGTTTTGGGCAGGAAAAAAATAATGTTGTAGTTAAGATGTGCAAGACTTCAGAAAATGCAATATTCCGGCTTTGACAAACTATAACGGCTTCAAATGTCCAAAGAGATAAGCGAATTTGCCATAATCAGACATCATTGCTAAGAGACTCAGTTGGCCAAGGCTGCAGTTTTTGCATATGCGTAGATTGCAATATATAACGGTCGACTTTTGTATCAATGTACAAGCGACAATCCCTGAAACAGCAGATCTCACGCTTCCTGTCAATTTTGACTCCGTACAGAAGCGTGCACTTAAGATCAACTTAGCTTTCATGAAGTCAATACTAAATTCGGCTTATTATTGAAGCGCTAGATAGGACCAACCAAGTTTTGACGATCAGTGATTCTACATATATTCAAAAGACAGAGAGAGGACTTGACAGGTGGCAAGATTAAAGCATTAAATTATTTTGAAAAAACATCTTTGGATAATGCAGATGGCATTACATGTACAATTCACTTCAATAAGTTGGTTAATAGCATCAGGCTTACTTTTTACAATCAAAGAGATTTAGTCCTTTTGGAAAATATAGTCCTAAATTACTGTAAACGCATTGAATTCTAATGGGTACCGGTCGAAACTGGATATTTTACAACGAGATAAGGTACAAAACGAGATATGGTACAAAACTGGATATTTCAAAACAGGATATTTCGACATGTGATTTAAACTTAAAATGATTTTTTAAGAAAGTTCTGGAATATGGCCAGTTAGGAAGGAACTCGGCAAGTTCTTAACCGATTATGATGAAATTCTATATGTAGGATGGGAATGAGATTTTAAAATGATTTTTTGGGAAAGTTCTGGAATATGGCCAGTAAGGAAGTAACTCGGTGAGTTCTTAACCGATTATGATGAAATTCGATATGCAGGATGAAAATGTTGATGAAAATTTATTAATTTTTCTCACATAGGTTCTCTAAAGTGAAGAAAAGTTATATTAAGTAGAAGAATAAAAAATAGATGAAGATAAATTTTACTGACAGTAAACTCGATCAAGTCAATGATTATTTTAATAAGATGAGAAAAGCAGCAATTAAAAAAAACATTAAGTGAAGGAAAATTCTATCTCTTTGCTTAAAATTATGCAAGTATGAAACCTTGTTGGCCATATTCTAGAGGTTTCCCCAAAAAAAAATCAAATTTAATTTTACAATTAAAGAAAAAAACATTAAGTGAAGGAAAAGTCTATTTCTCTCCTTAGAAATATTCAAGTAAGGAACCTTACTGGCCTTATTCTAGAACTTTCCCAACAAATCATTTTAAAATCCCATTTCCATCCTACATATAGAATTTCATCATAATCGGTTAAGAACTTACCGAGTTCCTTCCTAATTGGCCATATTCCAGAACTTTCCCTAAAAATCATTTTAAGTTTAAATCACATGTCAAAATATCCTGTTTTGAAATATCCAGTTTTCTACCATATCTCGTTTTGTACCTTATCTTGTTTTGAATTATCCATTTTTGAAATATCCAGTTTTGTACCATATCTCGTTTTGTCAAATCCTATTTTGAAATATCCAGTTTTAAAATGTCTAGTTCTGAGCGGTTCTCAATTCTAACATATGGGTAGTTCACACACATATATACTTCTATGGTTTCATTGATTTTTGCTCTCATTTTAGTGGGTTCATCAGAAGCTTCTGAAGACATACTTAAATAGGCCTTTTATTCTGGCCTTTTATGCCTATGTGTAAAGCTGCCATTAGATGAAATCCAGAGTTGAAAACACTCAAATCTCGGTACAAAGATAAACGGAAAAATCTAAAAGATAATGGGTGATAAAACGAAAAATACCAAAAATTATAAGATACGGAAATTATGATCTGCGAAAAGATTTAACATACAAGAGGGAAATAGTTATTGTACATATCCCTTTTAGGATTAAAGAAACTGATGTTCTGACAGATATGAAATTTTTGCATAATTTCGATAAAAATTTGAATTCTGATCCATCGACGATGACGTGGTAGCAGCGACGATAAATTAGTTTGGGGCAATATGGAAGAAGAAAGGCAACTTATTGTATTGTGCAACATATCATATGGTGTTGATAACCTCAAAAAACCCATACCTGTTACAACTGTTCTTAACTGGTCCTATTGGATGTGGGAAGACTTTTCTCATCAAACTCATCATGGAAATTTGTAATCGATTCACAGATACGGATGGTTATAATCAAACGAGGTCAAGGGCTTATTTAGGCCTTCATTCATCAGATGTTACTCATCGATGAAGTCAGCATGATTGGGGCGAAAATAGACAAGTAAACTCATAGAATTGATACTGAACGAAATAATGGGAAATTATGATGCCAGCAGAAATGGTCAGCAGTTATAGAAAGGAATTATTTTTTATGAATTGACCAAAGTTAAGCGGAAGGAACATGCTATATATTATCATTATTATTTTTACTGCAAAGATCGATTGATATGTTGGTCACTGCAAAAATTAAACCCAAAAATGAGTTTTACATTCACACGGAAGAACGGTCGTTGCTAGAACCCCCAAGCGAATTTGTGCAAAAACATGAATGGTGGACTGCTTACGTCTTAAGATTACAACAACTCAGCAATTATCACAATTCTAGTAACATCTTTAAGGAGTCACCGGACTGTACCATACCTTCAGACCTAGGTCTATCCCTATTCAGGACCAAGAAGGAAAATTCCATTTTAACATCGATGCAGTACTCGACTGTATTTTGTCCTGGATTTTGTCAAACTTATGTTCCATAGCTCGACTGTGTTGTTGAACTTGTTGGGTCGTGTGCATTTATCTTGCCAGCTGCTTTAAGTGAGTTTTTGACTGAGAAACTTGAGGTTTTGGCAAATAATATTGCATGCAGATTATTTATGATGGTAAATAAAAATGTTAACAGTTTCATCTTTATATTTTTTAAAATTGGCGATGATCCAACTTATTCAATAAGTTTAATTATACAGCCAAATATGTTGCCATCAGTTATTTTGGTGAGGGTGTTTATTAGTCACCCAAAAATCTGTTTACCGCAGTAATACCAGATTATCATATTTGATAAATATTTTTCGTAATGCTACTACGTGTTTCGTCGTGATCGTAAGCCTGTCAATATCAATCGTAAAGGTGGAGGTGTTATTATAGCTGTAAAGAATTACGGAATGGATTAATTCAACTCAGTTTTTATCGAAGTGTTTCCACCGCTAGATTTCATAGACATAGAATCTTGCCCGGATTTGGCAGGCCATTGCAGTATGTACCTCGCACCATTATTAATGATATCAATGAAAATTTGGTCGAATCAGATTGACTTCACGGAACTGATCGTTTGTTTTTCGAGCAGAGTGACATCAATATTTCGCCAAGCGGCATTCGTCTTTCGGGTTGCAAAAATTTTTAAGAGTCATTCAGCGGGAGTTTTGATTGCCAACGTTAAGTGTTATACCATCATGAAGATTAACAAGCTCTTCTACTTTGTCGATTCTCACTTTTGTGAATATGCTTGATCATATGCTTGGGATCACCTCATTTTTTCATTACATTCAGCTGCAATGATCTTCAATAGGAAGAATAAGGACGCAATGTTGATCGGCGACAGAGAATCCAACAAGGAGTTTCAACTTTTGAACGGCCTCATATTGTCGCCAACATTTCAGACGAATTCATCAAAAAATTGAGATCAAAGGTGCATTTAGAACAAGATTATAACAAGACAAACGCAGTGTACATTGTGTACTGCTCAAAGAACGAGCCAACAGAGATATGTTTTAGTTTACCAGAAGACATTTGAAAAATTCTAATCAAAGGCAGCAATATCTCACTAACCTAATAAAGCTCTTTGTGCGAGTGCGTTTATCCACTTTGCCATCTGCCACTGAAGCAATTTTTTCGTCGATCCATCAACATGCGTAATCGTGAATATACATTTGACTGCCGCTGAAGGTATTTTCCATTCTGATTGAACTACCTTACACCAAGATTGGATGCATATACAAAGCACTTAAACATTTGCTTTTTGACGACTTAAGGGAATTCTCACCAGTTCAAGGCAGCACCGTTTTGAACCAGCCGAAGAGTTCAGCACCATCAATTCATTAAAACTCTTCACAAAAAAAGAAGGTAAAATTTTCATCAACCCCCTGTATGACTTAGGAAGTTGTTGTAAGTTGGTGCATTAAACCCAGATATCGTCAAAAATTTTCTTAACAAAATTGACCAAAACCAATTGTCGTAGGAGTTGACTAAACAAAGATTGGATCGCTGGGCTGGCTACTCGCATCCGTAAAAAACCTCACTGTTAAAAATATCAACAAAAGGAAATATGCACACCACCAAAATTCAAATCGCCCTTCACATATGTTAACGGACACGCAACCCGGCACGTTTGATGGCACTATATCAGGCATTAAAAAGTATCGCTTGGAACTCGTTGCACTCTAAGAAAAATGTTGGCCAAAAAGTGGAGACCTTGCTTTAAAGAGGAGATGACCTCGGCAATCTTGAGCCCAAAGTGAAAAAGGCTGTTTTAGATTTTAAAGCAGTTGATAATCGTATGGGCCTAACTAACCTGCCAATCATTTGTGTTCATGCGCCCATATTGATGTAAGCCAGCCCAAAGATAAAGACTCATTTTACGGCAATTTTGATGATCTTATGGGATCCATACCGCAGAGCACGACGTCAGACTAGTGATTGTTGACTTTAATGCTAGGCAAAAATTAGACTGACTTATGTCAACACATAGGTCCATACTCCCGACATGATCTAGCGACGGATAATGGGAAAATAATGGACACAACCGAAGTCAAATTGACCATGTGCTAATTTTTAAGGGAAGGTCTCGTGTCACCCAAGATTTTAGATCGTATTGGTCGGCTGCCAAATTTGTAAGCAATGCAAAATGGCAGTTTTCGCACAAGTCAGGAATCGCAGGAGAACGATCCTTACTTTTCAACTGTGAACGTCTGATAAACGAAGATGAAAGGGGACAATGCAATGTGAACGCTGTACGGGAGGTATTAAAAACATCGGTTGTTGGTGCTGCCCAGGCAACTCTAGGTATGGTGAAAATTAAACCCAAAAATGATTGGTTTGATGAGGAAGTGTCGTCTTGCCGGCGAGCAACAGAATATAGCCTAGGTCTATCGCCATTCGGGATCAGGATGGAAATTTTCGTGTTAACATCGATGTAATACTCGACGCTTGGAAGGAGAATTTCTCTGATTTACTTACAGTTCCACTATTTCAAATACTGTATTTTAAAGGTGTGAAATACAGACTGCGGAGATGTGTTTAGAGGATCCACCCTACGAAGATGGACACACTGGGCATACAGAGACTAAAAATAGACCTTCGAAATCGGGAACGCAGGTTTCGAAAATGTTTTAAAGTGAGAAAAATGTACTTTTGAAAAGGTAGGAGTGTGCTCAAAATGACTGTTTCCTGAATCGTGTCCTGATTCAGAACACTATTTTCTCGAATTCATGAGAGAAACTATAATTTTATTTTATTTTAATTATATTCCTCCGACCCAAATAAGCATTACGTGCCTAAAGAGAAATGTACAAATGAAATTATTGCATAATTGCGTTCTACATAAATGATTTTATGTCTGGATATTAAAAAAAAAAAAAAAAAAAAAAAAAAAAAATGCAAGCAAACTAATTTCTTATATAATTCAATAAAGAAATAAAATAATAAATCATGTCAATCGTAACGAAATTAAATTCTTTCCGGTTTCTGCTTTTCAATTCATTCACAGTGTATTGACTTGGCGAGTGTTTTGTTTTTATATAGTTTTCCCAAGACAGTAGTTGTATGTATGTAATATTAAACTAATACTTTAACTTATTTATACTCCACACACAACTAGTCACGTCGGTAGATTTTTTGTTTACATTTCGAAATCTCCCGATGACCTTAAAATAAGTACCAGCATGCGTGCAATCTTGATTTGTGATGAATATTTCTCGGAGTCTTGTTCCGATTTTTTGCAAAATTACTTATGGAAAATTACCTTACTGCGATAGGGGGAAGACGATGGCGCTATACGATAATAATCACACTTGGCTTATTTTATATTTGTGTCTGATATTTTTTTTTTTTAAATTTCTATGTATTTTGTGTTTTAAATTTTGTGATAAGAAATTTAAAACCATATTACTAACACTAATAAAACATTTTTTTTTTTTGCTTCATTAAGCGATAAGAATACGACGAAATTTAGATAATAAAAATATTGAAATACTATACATAGTAAGTGTGCAAGTAAGATATACGTACTTAAATGTGATTATAGGATCATCAAACTAATCGAATGTTAAGTAAAAGTGAAGGTAACACATTGTATTGTGTGCGGTTGTAAATCGGAAGTGTAAACTGCCGCACATTTCCTGTGTTCATTTTAGCAAATCATTATCACGGTATTCAATATTTAAGGTCAAAGGCGATAATTATTTTAAACGATTTTGCAGTGCATGTAGTAATAAATTCACATATTATAATAAATGCAATTCAATATGCTTAAAAATTTACATACTACTAAGTATTATTGTAAATTTTAACAGTCGTTTAATTTATTTAATATTCAATTTAATCGATTGATATAAAGTATGATTTAACTAGAAAAACAGTTGGAAATGTATAAAATCACAAAAGTTGGCCACAGATCGATCATTAACATATATTACTTATACATACAAAAAAAATCGCATTGCGTCACTAGCCTTTGATTTAAATCATCCAATATTTCTCTAGCTGCATTATCAGAAAATCGAATGAATCACCACCTGGAATCAATCATTCAAAGTGTAACTAAATTACAACATAAACAATTACAGAAAAAAATCATAATCGGACCAAGTCATTCTCTTTCGTTGCCTACAACCAACTGGATCCCCAGAAAGTTTTGTCGAAATCAACTTTTCGACAATCTAAATTCTCATTTCTAGAGTGCAAAAAGTAAGTGACAACATCTCGAATGTCCTTAACCATTTCTCATACTCTAAATCAGTCAGGGTCCAACTCTGACTACCATACATGACAACGGCTCTGATTCAACTCCTGGTACAGTGGACGTACGGCATACAAAGCACGGTTACCAGCGACAATACGCACTTTAAAATGGGTACCGGTCGAAACTGGATATTTGACAACTGGATTTGACGAGACAGGTAATTCAAAACTGGATATTTTAAAACGAGATAAGGTACAAAACGAGATATGGTACAAAACTGGATATTTCAAAATTGGATAATTCAAAACAAGATAAGGTACAAAACGAGATATGGTACAAAACGAGATATGGATATTTCAAAACAAGATATTTTGACATGTGTTTTAAACTTAAAATGAATTTTTAGGAAAGTCCTGGAAAATGGCCAATTAGGAAGAAACTCGGCGAGTTCTTAACCGATTATGATGAAATTCGATACTTAGGATGAAAATGGAATTTTAAATTGATTTTTTCAATTCAATGATTATTTTAATAAGAAGAAAAAAGCAGCAATTAAAAAAAAACCATTAGGTGTAGGAAAATTCTCTTTGCTAAAATTATTCAAGTATGAAACCTTACTGGCCATATTCCAGAACTTTCTCAAAAAATCATTTTTAAATCCCATTTTCTTCCTATGTACGAATTTCATCAAAATCGGTCAAGAACTCTTTGAGTTCCTCCCTAATTGGCCATATTCCAGAACTTTTCTAAAAAATCATTTTAAGTTTAAATCACATGTCGAAATGTCCTGCTTTGAAATATCCAGTGTTGTACCTTATCTCGTATTGAAATATCCAATTTTGAAATATCCAATTTTAAAATGTCCAGTTCTGAGCGGTTCCCCTTTAAAATCCCCTCCCACACTGTTATCATGAGTGACCAGGGACTTGTCACTCCTTATCGAATGTGTCCACCACTACTAAAATACATCGCGTCTTGGTCTCTAAAACCGGTGATCATATATTTTGTCATACATTTTGAGACCAACGGAAGCTAAGAATCGTATAAGTGGATCCAGTAGTTTTTTAATACCATTGCCATTCAGTCCAATTACACAGATATTATCTGCATATGCCAGAACCTGGTTGAACTAAGATCTTTCCGAAAATGTGTAATGAATGGCAAATCTTTGGATTGTAAGACACCCTAGCCACAGTTAGATCGGTTAAAAAGTGAAATTGCGGCTAATAGGAAACTTATTGAGGAGCTAAAGGAAGCGGTTGCAAAATTCATCATCGCCACTGTGTGCTGCTTCGGATTTGACTTATGCAGCTGTTTTGGCCTCTAATGAAAACAACTCTGGTAATTCCAGGATTTCGACAGAAGTGATGAAGCAGAAGTTAATGTAACTTTTCCATCTAAATTATCTTTTCCTGGTGGATTATTGGATGTGGCTGAAAACTCCAGTGATATTAGGTATTTTCAATCTAGGTGGCTGAAACCAATTTGCGGTACCAAATTTGTTCCTGAAAATCCTGAGATTAAAACAGTCGCACCAAAATTTTGGTTGCAAGATTTGGAATACATTTGCTATAAGTTAGGCATTAATGATGGATTGCGGGAATTGACACTAAACCCTCTTACCTGGCTTACTGGTGTGTATATTCAACAAATTTTCAGGCGGCAGGGCCTACACGAGTAAAATTGCAGTTGGCGAACACAACTTCAGATTAAGAAGAGTTAATTTTAAGAACTCTACTGCAGGTGATAACGGGCAGGTAGATATCAAATATTCTGTAAAATTTGTCCATTTGAATGTCCGCAGTTTGACCAAACATTTTGATGAGAAACTCTGCTTAGTAGTAATATTAAAAGCAAGTCACTTTCTATCAATAATTAATATTACCAGGTGGGGTGGGGTTGGTTTATATTTTCGCTCGATTCTTATGTGTAGAAAATTAGCTGCTGCTACTTTCGGTAAAGTGGAAATTTTAGCTTATGAATTATCAGGGTTGTTTTGCAAAAATTCTAAATTTGGTCATTTACAACCCACCTCCCGCGGCTCTCAGTACTTGGCTAATTATGAAAAAGTTATTTTACTTGGTGATTTCAATCACAATATGGTATTTAGCAATCAACTGACTGCTTGTCTGAACATTTATAATTTATTTTATTTACTATTTAGGCCGACTAGAAATAATAGTATATCTTAGATTTAATAATTGTTTATCAGTCTGATAAACATAATATCATAGATTATGGATAGTGTTCAGTACCTACTATCTCTGACCATGACCTAGTTTTTGCTTGCTATAGGTTTTGTCGTACTAGAGATAAAATATCTTATAATGTTGTTCATGATTACAATGCGATTGATTATAAGTATTTTACGAGTGTTTTTTTTTTCGTTTGAGTGGTTTAATTTTCATTATTGTACCGATGTAAATGACACACTTGAAGAATTTAATTCAAACGTATTACATTTGGATGCTGTTTGCGTACCTCATAGAGTAAGGATTAATAAATGCCCCACCGCTCCTTGGTTAAATTTATGGTGAAAGAAGCCATTTTTTCAATTAAATCAGAATCTATTGGATATGATATGATTAATTTTAAAATACTGTTTATAGATCTTTTTCTGCCACACATTACTTTTATCGTAAACCAGTGTTTGACAAAATCCGTTTTCCCGAATTTATGGAAGGTGGCTTCCATCATTCATTTACCTAAAAAAGATGTATCACGATTTAGTGATATTCGTCCCATCAGCATTTTGCCAGCTCTTTCTAAGGTTTTGGACAAAATTATGCAATTACAGATTCAGGAGCGAAGACCTAGATTCACATAGAGAGGGACGAAGTCCTAGATTCACACCTCCTTGCGGTGCCCTAAATGAGGGTCACGCTAAATGAATCAGGCGGTGTAGTGGAGACGAGCAGGGAAAATCCTGTTTATAGTCATGGACACTACATGTCAGGGCGAGTCATTGGCGCCTCAAAACCAATACCAAATCAGCGTCTGGTCTCCAGGTTAGGTGCGGCTGAAGCGGGCGTCTGTATTGTATCAAGTGGCTCGCTATATAGATGTGTTCAAGGTAGGACTGGATGTCTTAAGATTTTCTCTAGTATCTGACCCACACATGTAACAAGCGGGTTGAGCAGCAGGCCAACAACTTGCTCTCATAAAAACAATTAAAGTTATGAACCCTAATCAAAGGCCTCGGATTACCATATCGGATTCATCACAAAATCGACCTCGGAAATTTTACACGGATAACGCTTTAAAAATGGGAACTTGGAACGTCATTAGTCTCTTAAGACCTGGAGATCTCCAAATTCTTTCGAACCAAGCAAAGAGTTACACATTAAACGTGCTTGCTTTACAAGAGCTTAGATGGTCTGGGAGTGGGATCCATGACATCACCAATGGTTACACTCCTTATTACAGCGGCCAGTGATCATGTGCTTGTCATATTTAAGTATAAGTGCAAACTGTCATCTACGTTCAACAGACAAGCACAAAAGACCGTTCGATGGAATATCGATGCTTTAAAAGACCAAGCGTCACTGCAGAGTTACCAATCAGCTGTCACTTATTATTTAGACCGGCCCAATAACAACGAAGAAGCTACCCTAACATCAAGGAGCAGTGGCACGCTATACAGTCAGCCATAACCACCGCGGCGCAAAGTCCCATTGGAAGAAGGCCTCCGAAGTCCCGAAATGCTTGGTTCGATGATCAATGCCGAAGGGTCGTCGAAAATAAACGAATGCTTCGTGAAAAATGGTTGGCTCGCAACACTAGAAGCACTCTAGCAGAATATCTCCGCGCTAGGAAAGCTACGACTAAATACCTTCGACAAACTAAGCGCGATCATATGAGATCTTGCTTCGAAAACATCAGCTTCCAAGCGGGAATATGAAACTCAAGGGACTGTTTTGCTAACGCCAGAAATCTAACTAAAGACTTCCACCCAAGAAGTACAGCCATCAACGACGGAAATGGAGAGCTGAGAACAAACGTGGCTGATGTTCTCTTAGTATGGCAAACCTACTTTCAAAATCTGCAAAATCGGAACGACGAAGTGAGCCCCATTAGAGCAATAGCTCTTTCAGGTGAAGAGGTCCTTGTTGAATATCCCACAGAAGAGGAAGTAGATGCAGCTATTAGTAGATTAAAAAATGGAAAGGCACCCGGTCTCGATGGAATCCCCGCAGAATTGATTAAGCTCGGAGGCAAACAATTTTTTACTCTTGCAACAAATCTTTACGATCTCATCGCCTCTATTTGGGACCAAGAAGAGTTGCCGGAGAATTGGAAGACCGTACTCATATGTCCGCTGCACAAAAAAGGAGATCGTCTTAAATGTGGAAACTATCGTGGTATCGCTCTGTTGAGCACTGCTTACAAAGTGTTGGCTAATGTTGTCCTTGCCAGACTCATCCCTCTCGCCGAAAACACCATTGGCGACTATCAATGTGATTTTCGTCCCAACCGATCGCCTACTGACCAATATTTTACCATGAGGATGATTTTGGAAAAATGTTGGGAGTACAACATAACCATACACCAACTGTATATAGACTTACAGGCATATGACAATATAAATAGCGAAAACTTATGGAACTCAAAAACTCGTCTCTCTGTGCAAATTAACAACCTCTTGGTCTGTATGTAGAATCGTAATTGAGGGAGCTGTGTCAGACCCCTTTGAAATAACATCAGGTGTTCGACAGGGAGATGCACTCGCGCCTTTGCTGTTCAACTTGGCGCTTGAGTACGTAGTGAGAAACAGCAACATTGAAACTTTGCGCTGTATATTTAATAAATCAGGCCAAATTCTAGGATATGCAGATGATATCGTGCTTCTTGGCCGAAGACCTAGCGATATCAAGGACAGTTTCATACAGTTCGACCGCTGCGCAAGAAGACTTGGTTTGGAGGTGAAAAGCAGCAAAACAAAATTGTTATCGACACCCAGGAACATCTTCATGATAAATCTCGGAATTGGCGACCACAACCAACTTTGATAGCGTCGAAAACTTAAATACCTCGGGTCAGTTATAACATCGTCGAATGATATCCAGGCAGAAATAAAAGCCTGAATCGCTGCCGGACAACGAGTTTGCGATCTTAACATATGTAGCAGTCGTGCAAGCTCGCACTTTATAAAGCACTCATATGACCTGTGCTGGCTTTCGGAAGCAAGAGCTGGACCATGACCTCTAACGATTGTAGATTATTATCTATCTTCGAAAGTAAAGTCATTCGTTCAATCTCAACCACGAGATAAGGCAACTTCTTGGAGGCTGCGATATTATCGGATTCATCAAATCCAATCGAGTTAGATGACTCGGCCACGTTACACGATCTCCACAACAACGAATGACCAATAAAGTGTTCCATCAACAACCAGCCGGTGTTCGTCGTAGAGGAACACTCTGATTGCGCTGGCGTGACGGCATCGAACAAGATCTGCACGCATTAGGATGTCGAAACTGGAGGACGAGAGCGATTTACCGAGATGGAGGACCTTAGTGCGGTCGGCAAAATCCCTCCATGGGATGATAAAGCCAGAGAAAGAGAGAGAGAGATTCAGTAGCACTTAAAGGGGTTTGACTTTCTATGTAAAATTCAGTCAGGTTTTAAACCAGGTCATAGTACTACAACAGCACTAGTACATTTAGTTCATGATCTTTCCAGTATGTTAGACAAGGAGCATTCGTTTGCTATTCTGGTTTTGTTGGATTTTTCAACGGCTTTTGATAGTATTAATCATACACAGTTGCTTCAAAAGGTTTTTTTGTACTATAAATTTTCTAATTCTGCTATTAACTTAATACATTCTTATGCTTTTCTGAAGTGGTGACTGGAGTGCCCCAAGGTTCTATTTTGGGTCCATTGCTATTTTCTGTTTATATTAACGATTTACCTTGGCATATGCAATATTGTCATTTTCATTTTTATGCTGATGATTTGCAGCTATAAATTTTTCAAATTTTAATTTTTTTTCTTGATTTATAAAATCATCGATTTCGTCCCGACAGTTAATAATTTGGGGCTCATAATGAATTCAAAATTATCTTGGAGTAACCATATGAGTTCTTTGTGACAGCGGGTTCATTATAGTTTGTAGACTAATTAAAAAATTTAGTCCTGTTAACTTAAGAATTTATTTAGTTAAAAGTTTAGTTCTACCAATCTTCACATATTATGACGTGATTTATAACAATTGTGATAGTTCCTCAAAGCGTTTGCTTGAGGTTACGTTTAATAATTGTACGCGATATGCTCACGACCTCAGAAAGTTTGACCATATTTCGAAATTCAGAAAATCGTTCCTTGGATGCGGCTTGTTTGAGTTTTACTATTTTAGAACTCCTTTTTTAAGGATGGGGTACAACGCGCCCGCATTCAAAATTTAGAGCTCAAAATTAATGCAATCCCTCCACTATAGTACCTTGTCACGTATATAAAGGCTAAATAATAACAATAAACTGTTCGTCAGATTCTGATCATATTACCGCTGGCCATTTACAAGAATTTAGACTTTCTCTGTTGTATCCTTTTTAATTAATCTTTCAAAGACATCATATCGTTGAGAATTTCAGCCCAATATCAATTTTGCCAGCAGTAGCCAAGTTTTTTAAAAACCTTCCATTTGCCAGGAACAGGTGTCGCTGTTGGTGACGTAGGCTCCACGGGGTAGAGAATGATTTGTCTTCTTCGGGTTGTCTAGAACAATACGATAATTTGAATGTTCTGAGATGATGCACTTTTTGGCACAGGATGTGCGTTAGCAGGTTTCCTGATGGGACGGAAAATAGCCAGCACACATAGATCGGATGAACAAGCATGATAGTAGCTTTGACAGGGTTTTACAACAATATTTGAAAACAATATTTGAAACCCAACTTACAGAGGTAGACTAGATTCTGGTTTAGAAATATTAAATAAATATTACCTGAATCTTTTCTGGACTGAGGCATTCCCAATCTTGAGGTTTAAAATTTTAACGTCCTACTTAATGCCGTTTAACGTCCTACTTAATGCAGCAAAGCTGCTGAGGAGGCAACTGCAAACAAAATTTTTTTAATGCTCAAACTGGGATTTCCCCCAGCAAGGTTGCAATAAAAACGATGCTGTTTAATCATTCAATACGCTGCTCAAAACAGGAATCGAAAGATGCGATCCGTTGACTAAATTTAAACAAGAGCTTCGTGAACTATGGTACAATAGAGATTTAGTAAAACTCGAGAAACTCCGCAATAAGCTCCATACTTTATGCAGGATTCATGGTGCCGAATATTATTCCACTTTTTCTTGTGTCCACAAGAAATTTAAAAATTTTAATTGGTTCTTTTTTAATAACTAAGTATCTACTGCGCATAACATTGAACCCGAAAATGTTCTGGAAATATCTTAACTATATAGAGGAAGTACAAGATTGCTTATGTCATCTGAATATTACTAAGGGTGCCGGAAATGATGGGTTCTCACTTGTTTTGTTCAGAAACTGTGCTTCATCCGGGTTTGAAGTTAAGTAAGAGGAACTTGGTATCTAAAGTAAAAAGGTGGCCAAACTAAGAGCTGACAATGGTGGCAAATACACATCAAAAGAATTTAAGAACTACAGCAATGAAAAAAGTATTCAAATGTCATTAACTGTTCCGTATAATCCAGAAATGAATTCTATTTTCAAGCGATTGAATCGATCACTTGAAGAAAAGTCAAGAACAATGCTTTTGACATGTGAACTGGATGGAAAGTTTTGGAACGAGGCTATCATAACTGCAAATTATTTAAAAAATTGATCACCGACAAATACAGTTGAAAAGCAGTTTGAAGAGAAAACCCCGGCTGATATTTGGTTTGGTCAAAAACCGAATTTGTCACATCTTTGGTTCTGAATATTACAATCATATTCCATCGAAAATCATCGAAACGTATCATGCTCGGATATGGTTCATCATATGGTACATATCGTCTATGGGATATAGAACAACAACAGCAAATAATGGGCAGAATTGTAACTTTCAACGAGTCATCGGTTTTAAATCGAGAAAAATTGGTTAATATAATCGATTCAGAGCCGGTTAATGATGACAGTTCGGGTAATCTAGGTATGAATGTTACAAGTGACCAGTCATTCGATAAACGTAATGATATGCAGTCAGATGGCAACGAAAATTGGATTGTGCTGATAACGGCATGCATCAGTTCCACGGTGTAAATTTCGATAACCCCGGTGACGACCAAGAAAATATCAACAGTGCAAGTTCAAATTGCATTGGTAGCAACGACAGGAAAATTTCACGAAAAAGTGTACAAAGTCGGCGACCACCTAATCGATATGGTGAATGGGCAACTATGTGTGAAGATTTTCACAATGCATTGATTGCTGGAGAATTTCAAGAGGATGAAAATCTTGCTTTATCGGCTGATTAGTTTGTTGAAGATGATCAATCATCGATATCTGAAGCAAAACGTCGAATTTATTGGCCAGAATGGAATAAGGCGATCGATAGTGAATATCAGTTTTTAATTGACAACAAAACTTGGACTGTTTACGATTTACCAAAAGGTAGAAGTGCCATTACAAACAAATGGATCTTTAAGTTGAAAAGAAAAGCTGTTGATGGTTCAACTGATAAGTACAAAGCAAGATTGGTAGCACGTGGTTTTACTCAAAAGCTAGGATTCGATTATGATGAAACATATGCACCAGTGGCAAAATTAGTTACATTGAAAATTTTGCTGTCAATTGCCAATCGTTATGATATGATATGTATATAGGGTAAATTCAAATACTGTACTAAATAGCTGAATAAATGAGTTATTGTTGTTGTGCGTTTGACGTTTAGTTATTTTTTATACATAAGCTGTTTTCGATTCCGTCAAAATATTTGTTTGCTAATTTGGCAATTTCTCCACACATTTTTATCATTAATGCCATATCTATTTTATCTTGAAATGATATTTCACAAACATTATTACTCGTATTATTATTATTTTCCATTTTTTAACAAACACAAAATGTTTTGTGGTTATTCAAAATGTTTTGTGTTATTTCATTGGTGTGAAATTAACCCATTAAACCAATATATTTTACCCTACCAGCCGATTTTGACAAATTTACTTACCAAAGAAATCGGACACTACTGGAGGTAAATGTGTACTAACATTTCAATTTACTGTACTAAACGATTTACCCGACTATTCGGCTGCAGCCTATATATAACATTTTTTACTGCGTAGAAACGTGTTTTAAGTTAGTCCTTTTTTGTCTGTGAAATGCTAACCATTCAGCATCTCAATAAAAACCATTATTATAAAAATCCAATCTTTTAAGAGTTTTATTTAATTTGTTAATAAACTACAAATTCTAATTTACGAAATCAAATCATAAATCTCTGATGTTGAAGTGCAGAATCCATTGGCCAAACCATTGTACATGTCAGTACAGGCTGGCTGGAGCAATGCAATTTGCAGATGGATATTTAAATCGAACCTGTATTCGTGCGTCCTCGATTTGGCTACGGCGTAAAGTAGGAAGTTAAAATTAACCGCGAAAGAGTTGGGAAAGCTAAAACACGAAGAAAAGTTTTCGTGGAACAAAAAAAATGGGCAGAGCATTGGTGGAAATAAATGCAATAGCCTCCAATATAGAGTAAGATATTCCAGTCTTAAAGACGCCCTATCCTCCTAAATAGAACATAAATGAAAAAAGACGTCAAACTCATTAATAAGCAAATGGAAGCTTTCCGTTCCTGTGCAGAACATACAAGAATTTTAAGAACGTTGATACTATCAAGGCTATTCATATTTCTTTTATAATCTTCACCACTGCGGAGTATTCGTACATACTCAAAGATGAGAACAAAGAAAAACAAAGTTGATCTTATTTATCGAGAATTGGGCTGACTATTTTTTTTGTCAGCTTCATACCAGACCAATTAAATAATAACAAAAACAAAAACAAAGATTTCCGACCACTCACCTTTAATGTAATGAGAGAACCATCTCTTGCTGCATTGTATATAATAATTTTGTAATCCATTGTCGCATACAACATTTATAAACTATTTATAAAGTAGTTGTAGTATATAAAACTATTTTAATTTAAATTTTTTTTTGTTTCTGCAACACGTAAAATTTTTTCTTTTTATTTCAGTTTTTGCAAAACAAACAAACAACAAAAAACTATTTATATACTATCATATATATCCACTATTACTTTTAAAACATTTAATTCATAATATAACAAAAAAAAACTATTTTAAGCTGAAATATTGCGAAGAGAAAAAAAAATTAAATTTTAGTTGTGTGTATTTACAATTTCGACATTTTTAATTTTCTATCACTTTTTTTTTCTAGTAACGGACCGAAGCGACATCACGGTTAGATTTTATCACTTAACAAAAAAAAAACACACAACAAAAACTTTTTGGTAAATTTTCTTAAATATGTACTTAAGATACGATGGTTACAAATATATGTATATACATATATTGTGTACATCGATTTTAATTAAATATTTAAGAAAATTACCTCTTATTTTTATTTTATTATTTAAACACTTGTATGCAAATTTTATTTGTATTTCTTCACTTCACGGTAACAAAACAACAACAAAAAATTTATATACACAAAAAAAACTGTCAAATTTGGTGCACAACAAATTTGCGTTATATTTACAGAAAAAAAAATTTGCCAAATATTTTCTTAAATTTATATTTACTATTTTTTGACACTTTTCTTTTTTAGTATTCCTTGAGTAATAAAAATTATTATCTTTAAATATTTTTTTATGCTTATTAAAATAAATTATTTTAAAGACCTAATTTTTATTAGTATATATTTACTGCAGCAAATTTACTGAGCAACTGAACAAAAAAAATTGTAGGAAAAATAATTTTATGATTTTTATTTTTTTTTTACTGTTTTCTGTTTCGTTTTGTAGAGAGTTTCGGTTTTTTGTATTGTTTCGAAGGGGAAATTTCCCATGGTTACAGTAACGGTAGTAAATATGTATACAGACAATACTCAGATGGAATTTGCTGTTATCCAACCGTATAGGCGACAACTATGACGCAAAGACATTAATAATAATAATCCCCATTTTTTACAGGCCATTGCTGGGATGTACCTAATAATAAATCTGACAATTATCATTTTGACTAGGGATTCGTGGTGGGAAAACTACTGGGTCCAAACTACTAAACCTTTGGTCATAATTTAATGGACGCCGCTCACGATCATGGATACTCGTTTTTGGATTACTATCACCAGACGGTTGAGCTCGAACGTTAACGGTTCTTTAGTTTATAGATATGGGTGTGATCTTGCAACTCCAGTTTTGACATTTGCTAGGAAAGTTAGAATAGCTGCTCTATAGATGTCGCAGATCGACCTATTAGTGAATTAATGATCTCATTCATTCAGGAAGACGCTCCATCGCATCGTTCTTGGGGACAGAATATGCGGTATAGGAGTGGGTGGAAAAAGCACTTCAGACCCTCCCTTCTTTTAGTCAGAGAACGGTTTTTGACGGTTGATTTAAAGTCACCACAAATCCCTAACTGTTCCGGCAGATTTAATCACTGTGACGATCGATATCGCCTTTATGCCGTAGTCCTCAAACTTTAAAATTCCTTGGTTAAACATTTTTGACGACAAGAACGACAGACTCAATTTTGATGGCCAATAAGTCCGCAAAACCTACCACTGCTGCTTCAATATTTGCAGGTTGATCTCAAATTGTTTTTTCTGTAACTATCGCAATGTATGGAAACACATGGGTTGCTGATTTTGTTCATGGTAACTGAACCTCGTGAACTGGGCACAAACGATATTAGATGACTAACACGATTTTTGAACTATTTTAACTTGACCAGACTGCTAATAGGCAAAGGTGAAGACAAACTTCCCATAAAGTTAATTTCTTCTTGCCTATGAACTGTTGTTGCAAGACAAAATTGCGGATTCCACAGACGAGAAATCGAGACTTTCGAATAAAAAATTGAATTCATTTCCTAAGCGTCGGAAAATTCAAAAACAACTGATGTGCATCACGAGATTTTTCGTAATATTTGGAAAGAAAGTAAATGAGATTGATCAGAGACTGGAAGCTCCGGACGACATCTTGTTCGGTAGTCACTGACAATCCTCGGCCAGATTAGTGGTTTTCTTCAAAAGCGGTATTTTCCACTTGAAGCACAAGAATAAATCTAACCCCAAGATTACCGATTTCACCTCTACTACAAAGCAATGTATAGTCTGGAACTCATGGTCTGCATATTTTGGCCATCGTGTTCCTTGGAGAGCAATGAGTTTTAAGCAATACTCTTTCAAGGCTGGTGCAGTACCATTAAACGCTCCTAATTTTATTAGTGACTGCACGTTCCACGTGCTAATCCATTACAGTGAGTGGGAACAACAAAAACGTAACAGTTGGTGATAGCGGTGGGATTATGAATAATAAAAGAATGATGATTCTATACGAATTGAAAATTGTGGAATTGAAGAAGGAATTAGAACGACGAAATTTATCAACTAACGGTAATAAAGAGCCGTTGTTCACAGCAACAAAATTACGTCGAGTGGAGGTAGGTACTAAAGAGCGGTCGGTGCCAAGATCCAGATACGACATCAGTAAGCTCAGGTGTAGGGAATGTAGCGTGGTGAGCCACATCTCACGAGACTGCTGGGAGATGTGACAGAGATACGGAAAATCATCATATCCTATGCAACGAAGATTAGGCGTAGAAAGCACATTGGCCAAGAAGGACGTCAAGATAACGACGAACTACAACGAGTCAGCTTAAAGGTGAAAACTGTCAGCCACAACCGAGTTACTGCTAAGCAAGAAGTGGTGGAGTTGATGTATGAGGTTCTGTGTCGATTACCGTAAGTAGAATGCCGTCACGAAGAAGGATAACTACCTACCACCAAAGAACGATACGCTAGACACATTGTCAGCAATATTGACTCCACTGTTAAAACGGCCTAGTACATTTAGACTATATCATCGTCATAGAAAAAAACTTTGACGACCACTTAACAAATTTGGCAGAACCTTTCGATCGGATACAATCTGCCGGATTAAAATTAAGTCCGAAGAAGTGCATGCTGTTTCGGACAGAAGTAACATATTTAGCAGCAGTAAAGGAATAGTCAAGGATGTTGCAAGGATTAAGGCATTTGAATGGAAAAAGGACTAAAACGACGAGCTAAGAATACGGTTATGTGTAGCATCAATCTTGGCATATCCTTTACTAAACGTCAAGTTTATTTTGGACACTGACTATTTTGGGAGACTTACAATCAATGCAATTATTGGCTAGAGTGGAATGCCTTAAGCATTTCCATAAACATGGACAGTAAATATTTGTGGAATTTATTCGCAATTCAGTGATACGAACCTGAAATAGGCAAAAACGGACTAATACTATGTAAATTCAAACGAGAGTAACATTGGTTATTGCCCGACAAATGTGCGTCTTCATTTAAAAAAAATAAATTACTAAATGATTTAAAACTAGTTGTTAAATAAAAAAAACGTTGCATTAAATTCCACTAATTCACTATTTACAAATAATTTTCAATAGATGTCACTACATCATAAAACTCTTCCACCTATCCACTTTACTTTATTGAATGAATTCGATTTGCGAAAAATATAGAAACCATAAATAAAACGCCATCATGAAATTTTCAAAAGAAAAAACATGTCGGGATGAATTTTACACGCCGGCGCGCCACTATCATCATCTCTTTCGCACACCCATCGTCATCTCACTCTATCGCATGCATTTTTAATGGCAAACACCCAAGCGGCGGCAATTTTATTTTAGTACTAAAAATTCATTCGTGGAACACGATGTTATAAAAAAAAAAAAAAAATGATGTAAATTCATTTCACAGTAAAAAAACGAAATTCATGCACACAAGTTATTTGATTTTGATTTGATATTGTTGTAATGTTGACGTACGCGAAATTAAAACATTATAATTTATGAAAAAGTTTTAAAATTTATTTTTAAGTGCAAATAAACAAACAACAACGATAACATGGTTAAAATATACGCATTATTATTACAAAGCATAATTTATTTGTGCATATAAAGTGAGTGAGTGTGATCGATTACGGGTTTGGTGAACAAAAAAAATTTTTTTTACAAACATAAAAAGAAACTGTGCGGTAATAAAAAAAATCGAATCAAAACCGAAAATATGTTGTGATAGGAAAATATTTCAAAGTAAAAATAATTAAATTTCTTTGAATACACATACAACACACTTAAAATAAATAAAAACGGAAAGAAGCTTTTCTTACGGCTTTTTGAAGTGTTTTTTAATCTTAAGTTTTTTTTTTTTTTTTTTTGTATTTCTCATGTGTTTGTAAATCGAAAATGTATGTGATTTGTTGTTTCAAAAAATAATTGTGTTTTCTTGTCATCATCATCATCATCATCATCGACGACGACGACGACATCAAACAAACAAAAGAATTTAATTTAAAATAAAAAAAAAATGTAGATGTATTAATAAAAAAAAAAAAATCGATCATCGTTTTGTTTTATATTTTTTTTCTTAATATACACACACACATATTTTTCATCCATCGTCATCATTTTGTTTTTTTTTCGTTTTTTCGAAAAAGAAGAAATTTCTAGAGAGGATATCAGTGAAATAAAAAAAAAAATTATAAGAAATAAATAATATTTAAAGATATAAAATGCTTTCTTGTGTTTAACCCACGTATTATTAAAAAAAAAAATAAAGCAACAAGAAAATATAAAAAAAAAAAAAAAATTACTGGAAATATATCCATACATACAAAATAATAAAAAAAAAGTGAATAGAATGTTGTTGTGTTTGTGTTGTAAATACAATGACCCTTTTATATGAGGGTAGGTGTGTGGGGTGATAATGTGAAATTCAATTATAAAAAAACAACAAAAACAAAAGTGAAATAATTAACAATCTTCATCAATATACAACAACAACAACAAACACCGTCATCAGAATCACGTGGATTAATTGATTAACAAAAAAAAAAAAATTACAATTATTTTTTGTTTTTTTTTGTTTGTTTTTTATTTTGTGTGTTAAATTGTTAATACACGAAAATAAAATTGAAATACAGTAGAAACATGTATCCAACACCAGCAAGGCATCCGCCAGCAGCGGTAAGTTATAGCAATTTTTTTATTTTTTTATTTTTCAAACAATCATGGTGTGGTTACATTTTTTTTTTTGATTAAGCACGTGGTTTTTTTTGTGACCAATACAATTAATGAAAAAAAAAAAAAACATAATTGTAATTCTAGTAGTTTATTAGTGGGTTGTAAGGCTTCTTTATAAAACAGAATATTTGGAAATGCAGCAACTTCAAACGTGAATGGTTGTCTTCGTGCCCTAGTGATAATCAGGAATGCTAGAGTAAGGCAAACAGTGATTTACTACCGTTCAGGGCATATTTTGTTAATTTTCAGGCTTCATATACAGCATTTTATTCTAACTTTTGTCAGTACTTTTGATGCAACTTAGTTGATTGCATTGCCATCAGCTGACATCAAATACGTGCGACAGTCGTATGCTGTATGTTGGGCATCCTGAGTATTGTATTGAAAACAGATGTGGCTAATAATTCTTTGTTGTTTATATCTTACTTGCATTTCATTGAAAACGTTCCAGTGCAGATCGACATGTAGTAGTTGTATGTTCACGAACCCTGTTGTTTTTTTCCGCATGCAGGAGACGTTGCAAACTTATCATGCTGCACTCCGATTTATCTTGAAGAATCGCAGAATATTTTTCAGCGATATATTTAATGACTTCTTCTTTTTCATCCACTTCGAGGAGTATCGCGTTGTCGATTGAGTCAATTTCATTCATTCTGACAACTGTTCTATTTTGGTGTATTATGTAATGATGGTCACTGGAAGGTTGATTTATTTCACCTCGCATATCGCAGTGGATTAAATTTTTTTGTTTGTTGGTGTTACTTAGACTCAATGGCCCAATGTAATTCTATTGTAGATTAGTAAGTTGTAAGGTTATTTCTTTCTAAAAATGGTCGTAGGAACTTGACCATCATGCAAGTAGGTGTGGACGTGATACGGTTATCTACGAATTATTCAAATTATTTTTGATCACTTATGTCCTGCTCCAGTTGCGTATTGCCGGGTGTGATGATGGTGAAGTTGATGCGCAAGCGTCCAGCGGTGTCTACTATGAATTTATATTGTTCTAGTGAGATGGTCTGTATTCTAAAATTGCAAATTACAGCTACGGCCATTCTTTACTTGGCTCCGAAATTTGATTGATTTGTAGCTTGTAGCATACAAGCCTCGGTTTTACTGGTTAACTCGGTTAACTTATTTCATGGACTCTTGGCTAGGCGAGGGCTATTTATTGCTCTTTTGAAGTTCTTATTTTCAGCTGTTCTGAGTGTTTTTACTTATTAGTCACAGTCGACCGAAATGTGGGGATGTTGGTAAAATGAAATGCCACGTAAGAGGTTGCAGTAGCTTCAACATTACAACGACGAGCAGTGAATCGTCTGAATTCGCGTATAACCTGTTGAAAAATTTGACGCATTTCGATATGAATAGCCTTTTTGGCTAACCACATAATTTACCTCGGTCTTTGCTAGTTCGAATATGGATTGGTCCATCATTGTCCACTCAAGTGTGGGTGAATGGACGGACTGTGACGCGAGGAAGTGGAATATTTCTCATTAGTTTTCCTATTAGTTGCAGTTTTAAATTTGAATTGGTAGCAGCGGATACACTAATGGTATTATGTTTGACTGCTGGGAGTCCTCTGATACTTGGACTACTCTGTTTTTCTTGTCGAGGACCTGCTTAATCGAAATAGTGTTTAGTGAATTTTCCTTGCTTCAATAGCGATTGTTCTCTTTTTTCGCCATCTTAATATGTAAATCGTTATCCTATTTGAGAGGCCTGAACAAGTGTTTGTTGATTATGTGGTGATTTTGGAACCCTATTTTACCCACTTGTCCACAAAATCTGGACTTTCCCTCTTATCTGGAAAGCAGATAATTTTCGTTGAGGTTACACCACGGAAGCGCAATCAGCCGGATTGTCAATCAGCTGGATTGATTGACCAAGATCGGTTTACGTAGGATGATTTCCGAGGTGATGACGGTTTTTGAATCGCTTCCAGAGTGATTATGGAATCGTTACTTGTTTTCGAGGTCTAAAGGTGGATTTGGGTTTGACCATTGATAGTGCTTTACTGTATGCTGGACGCATCACAAAATCTTTGAAGTTCAAACTTATAATTATCTTCCAAGTACCTTCGTAGCGAGGTATTTCGATTCATTATTTCTAGCTTAAGCAGATCTCAGCGTTTAACTGTATCTGCTGGTAAATCATAGTCTCAGTTCAGATAGGGACTCGATAGTCTTTGGTACATTATTTTACACCCGATGATTATTGGTGACTGCAATCCCAATGGATCGAAGATTTTTGTTATTTTCGGCAAAAATTGGCTACAAGGAAGGTATCTTGCTAGCAGCGGTTACTAATTTTATTTTTTTTAATAATCATGGTATGGCTACATTTTTTGAAAATAAGGATGTGGTTTGTTGTCAAGTCGGTTTGTATTTAAAAAGAGTGTTAGCCGGCAAGCTTAATTTGATGGCATGATATGATTTCACCAATCCTTACCATGTCTCCTCTTATAATGTCTCTGAGGCGACTAAACAACGGTTGGATCGCTGAGATATTTGTTAAAAATAACAACAAAAGAAAATTTGATATCGCCATAATTTAACAAATCGATCTCACGATCACGAATTTGCGGTGCTGCATTAGCACGTAGAAAGATAACAAAAGGACTAATTTTACAAAAAATTTTACTATCTAATGGGAGCCAAACCGGAGCATGACATCAAAATTCTGAATAGTGCAATTAGTAGAAATATTTAGCAGAATAAAGCCTATGATATACTAAATGTGATATATTGAAGCCTTAGGAGTACAAAGTAATTTCTTTAAATTACCGGTCAGCACCATACCTTCAGACCCAGGTTTATTGTCATTCGGGACCAGGATGAAAATTTCGTGTTAATATCGATGTGGTATTCGACATTACGAAATAATATTTTTCTGACTTCCTAAATGTATCAAATAATTTATTTGAATGTTGTTCACCCTACGGGGAATTCACAATGTCTATGCAGAGTCTAAAAATAAATTCTAAAAAGTACTTAATAAGAAAAGGAGAAAGAAATTTTTGGCAGATCTATGTCAGATTTGTGTATCTATAATTAAAAAAAGGTCATAACTTATAAGTGATTCTGTAATTTTTTAAAAATGTAATCAACCTTGACACACTTTAATGCACGTAGCAATTAGTCTTAAAATTACGTGTAAGAATGTAGTCTGAGGAACTCAGTTTTATTGTTTTAGATTTTCTAATTTAAAGAAAATCTGCTAAGTAGGTAAATTATCATTATTAACTTGTTTGCTGACTAAATTACACTATCCTGTAAAATAAAGTTTAGTGTCCCTCAAAAGTTTGAAGTTCCACAAAGATCAGTAATTTTTATGATGGTAATCATGTGCCAACTAAGATACCAGTGTAACCAATTTATAAATAGGACAAAATGTTTTAACAGAACGATCTTACAAACTTGTATGATTGGTACGATGCAAACTTCCGGTCGAAAAGTAGTGTGAAATCATTTTAAAAATTTTCAAAAAAAAAAATAATAAAACCACGACCCGGAACATAATACGTACCTTGTAATATCCAGCGGTATTTTGGTAATCGAATTATACACAAATAGAAATCAAGTTGAATGCCCCTTACAATAGTTTCATATTTCTTAAAACAATGAACCCGTTAAGGAACATTTATATTATGTATTTATATAAAAAAACTATACAAAAATTCAAGGTTATGTGTATTCAACCAAAGTTTTTCACATACAGCCTAATGTGATAATGAAAACATCGTCGTTATACTAAATGTTTTTATGTTGTGTTCATTGTGATAAAATCAAACGATATTACAGTAAAAATTTTCTAAGGTGGAAGACAATGGGACTGAGTTTTTGGACGTTCCAGTATAAGATTCTTATTCCATGTTCCACCGTGACTTAAATTACATCGCTTACCTCTAATGAACATGTACCAAATTTGATACTGTGTCGTTTTTTAAAGCATCTCAACAATCCCTGTGACGCTTTAAATTATGCCAATACCAATTCTTTGGTCAATTGTTTGGTTTTGTTTTGCGCTTATTTTTGTAAATAATAAAGAGCCAAATATAGGTAAGTTTTGTGGCTTTGGCGACCAAACAGATTTCTGCTCTTAGTTTGCCCTATTCATTCACCTTGTCAATGCAAGTGAAAATAGCATCATTACAAATCTCTCGCGGGAGTCAAATGGGAATTACATTTATTAGGTAGGCAATCTTGCAACTCCACAACAAACAGTGTATCAAATACACCATCCCGCTCTTCACAACGGGATATTAATTTTTTTTTTGAACTGGAAGCTTTGGCAAGATTTAAATGCTGACGGACCAGAAAAAAACTAAATTCAATAATTTTGATAAGTTCTTGCATTAAGTACAAAAATATTATAAAATTGTATAAAATTAACAGCGTTACAGTCTAAAGTTGAACCTTTACTAAAGTCTTTAACAAAATATATCAGAACATTTTTGACAATTGACGATCCTTGTTGAACGATTTTACAAACAATTGATTACGGCGTTGTGATCAGCGGCGCGAGAATCGATCTCAGGAACGCTTAAGTGTAGTCTTATATCACTGTACGATGAATTAGGTAGGTGGCAAACGGGAAACATTTCCATTAATCTCATGCAATCATAACAGATCATTCTCTAGGCACAATTTTTGCAGTTCTTAGGCAATATTGTTTTCCAAATTTATTTTGATCACTCCTATCAGTTAACAGTAACTTAGCTTGATTTTAAAGTATTTTAAAACTTTAGATGCTATGCGAGAGGTGTCCCAGAAATACTCGTCCTGATAAAGAAACCAAAAAATGTGAACACATTTATTTTTAGTTCTCTTCATAGCCCACTTTTAGCTCCTCAAAATAGTCATCTACCGCAGACTCCATCTCGTCATTTTTAACAAATTTTTTTGCATATCTCTTTTCGTTTTTTTTTTTAAGTTTGGAAACAGAAAATAATACATGGGGGATGTGTGACATTGACTTATTGAAAAAAACTTTCGTCTCCGCAAAATGCGGCCGTTTTTTCTTGATTTCATCATTTAAACCCTGCAATATGTTGGTATAATAATCAAAGTGGCTTTCTTTTTACTTTCTGAAGATGATCAAGAAAAATTATCGCACGAGCATCCCCAAAAACTGACTCCATGACTTTGATTGCAGATGGCACTGTCTTAGTCTTCTTTGGAGCAGGTTCTTCCTTTTCGGTCCGTTTTGACTGTTCCTTCGTTTCAAGTGGGAAGTGATAAACCCATGTTTCACCCATGGATATGAATCAATGAAACAATCTCAACGCACCCGTCCTGCGCAAAGTTTTTTCATGTCCAAATTATCAATCAACTAGTAAAATGCCTGTGTACTCACGGGAAGGCTAGAAAGCTATATAGAGGGTGTCCAAAATTAATGCAATATTTTAAATTTGCCGCCACTTATGCAGTAAATTGTTGGCAACCCTGCAAAAAATAATTTGACAGCTGGGAGTGAGATTAGTAAAAATGGAGCGTTACACTCCAAAATAATGAAAGTTTGGCTGCTCAGTTAACTTCGTCAACTGTAAAGAGATTAATTGGAAAATTCAGTGAAACTGGATCAGTTGGAGACGCTAAACACACTAGTCGTCAAAAAATCAAGCTGTTTAAATGTCGATATCGAAGCAGTGCGTGAAAGTGTTAGAGAAAATCGCATAACATCGATTCGGCGTCATAGACAAGAATTACAAATTTCAAGAAGCTCTCTACAGCGTATTTACTCATAAAAGATCATTGTCTCCATGCTTATAAAATTCAATTAACATAACAACTGAAACCTAATGACCATGCACATGATTGAACATCAACAAGTGGGTTCATACTTTTTTAAAAATGGGCCGGGAATTTTTTTGCCATAATGAGCTAATCCAATTCTTAGAATTGCGATTTCATCTCTTTTTGATCTTCCTGCATCAAGAGTTTAGCAAATATAACGTTTGATTTCATTTGAGTTATAACGAGGCGTGTCACATTACACAAAGCTCTGTTTACTCCAAATTTAGCTTTAAGTTAAGTTAATACGCCTGATGGAGTTATTGTATTTAAAAGTTCCGTTGGAAAATTTATTCGGTTCTCTTCGTCGTCAGTAACTACGGAGCCCACACTGCAAGATACTTTCTTTCTCTTTTCTTGTTCTAAATTGCACAGCAGTAAACGTTTTAGAAAAAATTTCATCTATCAATGATCCTTGGCAAATGAACTCTTCGGTTATTTTCAAAATATTTTCTCCAAGGTCATGCAAGTTGGTTAATTTACCACCATCCAACGCAATTAACCAATTGGCAAATTTTTTTGTCTTTCTCATATTTGTAGTCAACTTCACTTGGGTAATTGTTTCCGGAGAGAACACCTTTTTATGATTTTTTCTATCATGGTAACTCGGTTACAATGTGAAACAACTGGCAGTATTTGCATAAAATCTTTTCGAAAGAGGATTACCATATTCCCAAACGTTTTTTCATTACTAAAAACTTAAGAAGTCTATTGACTACCATAAGTGCAATCCCGGGTATTATTCCAGCCTCATCCCAAACAATAAGTTGGACAGCTCTTTTTATATCTGCCTCTGCAGATTTCATTCGAATTCTTGATGAGCTTGTGTCCATTAAGGGCACTGATAATTTTAATTGAGAGTGATATGTTGTTCCACCCTCCAAAAGAGTTCCAGTAATTTCATAGGAAGCTACCGGTAATACATATCCGCATCTCTTTCCTCTTAAAACACTTAATAAAGTGTTATATAAAAACGGTTTCCTACTTCCTCCTGGTCCACCAATAAAGAATAACCGGTTCCGCTCTGTCTTATCATCGATGGCTTTCATGCTATGTCGTAGATATTTTTTTGCTCCTAATTGAGCTGAGAATAGTTCTCCCCTTTAGAGTTTTCTCGTTCAAATTCTAAATCGTATTCAGACAAGCTATCATTAATTGGTGTTGTTTGCGGCAATTATAGTCTAACGTACTTTTTCAAAAACTTGTCCTTGTATGACATTTGCTAAAAATGTTTTCAATTCTAAATTGGTCAATTTTCGAGTTTACAACTATCCAGGTTTACAGCAAGTTCGATCCATTTGTTTTTTGTAATAAAAAGATCTTGTTTTTCTAAGTTTTATAACTACTGCCCTAGCATCTTAGATGGAGATGGGGTCTAAAACCAGAGCTGGTACACTGGCTCTTCACCGCTGTAGTCGGACCTATTCTGATGTATGGGGTGAGTGTGTGGTGGCCAGCACTAGACAAGAAAACTTATAAAAATATGATAGATAAGGTACAAAGAACTGCCTGCTTGCTTATTAGCGGGGCACTTAGGACAACCCCTGCACGTGCTCTGGAGGCTATGCTCTCCCCCTGTCGACAGCTTTGGTAATCAGAAAGCGGCAACTACGGCTGCACGACTCTGCCGTGTTTGAGGGGAAATGTCTACAGACGGGCCACTCGACGATTGGCAGTTCGCTTAAAGAAGACTTGGCGAATAGTGACTACACAATACCGATTGTATGCTTTGAAAAAGGCTTCCAGACCCTTATCCGCTCAAGGGAATCCTGGGGGAACAGGTCAACAACAGAAACTGGTAGTATACAATTCTACACTGACGGCTCCAAACTAGACGGCAAAGTCGGAGCTGGAGTCTATTGTGACAAATTAAATGTGAATATATCCGTTCGTCTTCCTGATCACTGCAGTGTGTACCAGGCAGAAGTGGTTGATGCATAATGTCATATCCACCAGGGATATAACAATATATGTGGACAGTCAGGCGGCAATCAAGTCGCTGGAATCAGTTTATCTGACGTCCGTGGTTGCATTGAAAGGCCGCTCATCTCTTAACAAGATGAGTGAGCATTTCAATATCCAGATAGTCTGGGTCCCCGGTCACTCCGGTATTATGGGGAACCGCAGGGCTGACGAACTGGTGGAATAACACCATAACATGCAATGTTGTGTGACAAGTCTAACCTACGTAGACCTGACTTAAGTATACTCGTGGGGGTGCTCACAGGATACTTTCTCATTGGGGAGCATGCGAGGAGGCTTGTGTCAATGGCAAATGACTTCTGTAGAAGCTGTATGGATAAGGAGGAGGAAGAGACTGTGAGCCACTACCTCTGCTCATGGCCGGCGCTAGCTTTCAGGAGGTACAAACATCTGGGCAAGTATTGTTTCGACGGCCTTATGGTTCTCGAGAACTGTAATGTGCGAGATATCTTTCGCTACATAAGTAGCTCGGAATGGTTCCAATGAACAGGTGAAACGGTAGTAGGATCCTTTGGTATCACAATGGACCGTCAACGGTTTAAGTGTGCGTTAGCAGCCACTCTAACCTAACCTGACCTACCCTAGCATCTTGGCAACGTTGTTGCATATTTCTTGGAATTCCTGTAAAGGAAGCAGGATGAATAATTGGTGTTCCAACTTTTTCTTTCGAATTATATGCTTACTACTAGAAATGGATTATATTCCTTTCCAATTGTCAAATTGACTGCGTAATGGATTTGTTGGATCTTGACAGTATGATGATTAATAGATTTTCATAATTTATTGGTTAAATCTTCAACTATAGTTGCTTTAAGTGTATCATTAAAGTTTCATTATCAAGTCTTGGAAAATTAAAAATATTAAAAACTATTTCATTTGCTTATTTAGAAAATCGAGAATCTAAGATATTTGTTATTATCAAGATTCGGTGATCAGATACGATTTTAGGTCAGCAAGCCCGAAATGATAAGTAATTCTGTGATAACATGGTCAACGACTGATACTACTAGTATCAGTCGTTGGTGCATTCACAAAAATAGAATATACATCAGGGTGGTCATTTTGTGGTGCTATATCACACTTTTATATCACATTTGTAGACATTTTTGGTGATAAAATGTAAACAAAAAAAGTCTACAACTGCAAAATGAATTTTGTGGAGAACGGGATGAATAAAAAATGATATGTTGACGTTTTTACATAACCTCAAAACTAATTATATGAAGGTTTTATATGAAGAATAATAATTTTTAATACTGTTGAAATTTAATTTTTGTGATTATTTTTTTCGTTATTTTGAATATTTTATTTAATAATAAAATAAAATAAAATATTTAAAATAAGGAAACAAATAGCATGTACAAATTTAAATTTCAACAGAAAACCTTCATATGATCAATTTTGAGGTTATGTAGAAACGTTAACCAATCAATTTTTATTATTTGTTGTATAAAATAACAAAATTCGCGACATTTGAAATTCGGCCATATTCCAGAACTTTCACAAAAAATCATTTTTAAATCCCATTTTCATCCTACATATCGAATTTCATCATAATCTGTTAAGAACTCACCGCGTTCCTTCCTACCTGGCCATATTTCCGAACTTTCCCAAAAAATCATTTCCTCTTCCTAACTGGCCATATTCCAGAACTTTTCCAAAAAATCATTTTAAAATCCCATTTTCTTCCTACGTATCGAATTTCATCAAAATCGGTTATGAACTCTCCGAGTTCCTTCCTACCTGGCCATATTTCCGAACTTTCCCAAAAAATCATTTCCTCTTCCTAACTGGCCATATTCCAGAACTTTTCCAAAAAATCATTTTAAAATCCCATTTTCTTCCTACGTATCGAATTTCATCAAAATCGGTTAAGAACTCTCCGAGTTCCTCTCTAATTGGCCATATTCCAGAACTTTCGTAAAAAATCATTTTAAGTTTAAATCACATGCGATATATCTTGTTTTGAAATATCCAGTATTGACCATATCTCGTTTTGTACCATATCTCGTTTTGTACCTTATCTCGTTTTGAATTATCCAATTTTGAAATATCCAGTTTTGTTCCATATCTCGTTTTGTACCTTATCTCGTTTTAAAATATCCAGTTTTGAATTATCCTGTTTCGTCAAATCCAGTTGTAAAATATTCAGTTTCGACCGGTACCCAATATAAAATTGTCTTGGATAGATGTGAATATTGTCAATTAATTAACAAACCCTGCCACAGGGCATATTTATGTTTAAATTAATTGTTAAGATAACCCTTTAACTAAATAATTCTGACATTTTAGTGTTTTTAAAAGTGGAAAACGTTAAAAGTTGACGACACAATTGGTTTTTAGTACTAGAGTAAGTAAGATAGCAAATATTGTTGACAACTCAATCAGTTTTTTGTACTAGTGTAAGTAAGACAGCAAATATTTTTGTCGTTTTCATTCACATCAATAAGCGACACGCAATAATTCATCCACAAAATGCACGCACTATTAAGTAAAGACTTTTTCATTTTATCACAGTTTTTATCACGAAATGTGATATAGCACCACAAAAGGATCACCCAGATTCACCAACCAACTGCTTTAATCATTCTGATATATTATAGATCAATAATTTATTTATTATTGCATCACCTTATATCTTAGACGTAAGCTTAAAAAAATCGATTTTAATTAAGATTATACCCGTTTCCACTTACGACGTAGTCGTCGCTAACTTATTAATCTTATCACCATCAAATGTTTGTTTAACTGCTTTGTCATTATATTACGTACTACACACGTAAAAAAATTAACATTGATCAATTTTATTTATATATACTCACATATGTTTTTTTATTTTTATTTTTATTTTTTATTTGGTCACTTAAAGATTTTGATTGATTTATTTCTATTTTAGTATTATTAAATTAAACGACTTGTTTTGTTGCTGTTTTCTAATTTTATTGGTTACACTTTTTTTTTTGATTACCTTTATAAAATTTTAATGTCTCTGTAATTTAATTGGACATATTAATGTAAAAAATGAAAAAATCATCATTTCAATATTATGATATTTCCGGTGTTTGAATATATTATGTGCGTCTCTATGTTAGACTTATATCGTATTGCTTGATGGATTATTTTAGTTTATTATATATGTAAACCGTAAACAAAAAAAATCGTGTGAATCGAGGGGTTTCTTATAAGCTATGCATTTTAATTATACATTTTATCATTTATAGTTTCTATTTCCTCGACTATAGTTTTAAAAAAATTTTTTTCAAGAACTATCGCGCTAATCATATTTTCGTACATTTCTATTAAATCGTATTCTCAACCAAAACTACAATACTACCACTACTATACTGTTTTTGTATACATACTTATATTATTTTAATAAATTTATATCGAAATTACTTTAAAAATTCATAATCTTAATAAATAAAAAAAAAGAAGAAAAGAAGAATGAGTTCATCATAAGTAAGAAAACTATCATTATAAGAAAACTATAAATTGGAATAAAAATAATAAACAGAATTACAAATCATACAATCGTCAATTAATTTAATTTATTTTCTAGATGAAATATAAAAAGGAAAGTTATAAAATTGTTGGAATGATGTGGGAATATGTTGAATTTGTTTTGTTTTATTATATTATGGTGGTTTTAAAGTTCTAGTGAAAAGTGGTTTCAAGTATTAATAATACGATGGTTTTTACAGGTCATTGCTGGTCCATACCGAATCTGGCTCTATCGGATTCAATCCCGAGCTTACTCTTATTCTAGACTCGCAGTACACGTGACCGACCTAACGTATAATTGATGTGACCACTACTAAATTCCATTGTGTCTTGGGTTTTAAGACCTGGGATCATATATGTTGGACTGATTGTATTTGAGACCAACGGAACCCGAAAATCGTATAAGTAAATTCAGTAGTTCTTTAACATCGTTGCCAATAAGTCTAATTACACACATATCATCTCGATATGCCAGAACCTGATTTGACTGACGGTACAAGATGTTGTTCTGAGCTGTTTCGCTTTTACGAAAGATAAATTCTAACATGAGATTATTTTAGTCATCAATTATGTAAAAAATATACAGTTAGTTAGTTTTAGGTGGCCGCCCAACAAAAGGACGAGGCATAGACACATATGGTCCATAGGCTTACCACAGAAATTGCTTCTCCCTACTACCAATTTGAACTTCTCACGAAGCAGTATATATCTCTAACACTCAATTTACTGAGATCTGTTAGATCGCACAGGAGGTGAGCGCCCAAAAACTTGAGTCCGTTTTGAGACAGACTAGGACAGGTGCATAACAAAAGAAATATTGTTGATCCTCTGCTTCGTCGTTACTGCTTCGACAATAATCATGAAAGCAAGCACCAAGCCTACTGGTATGCTTTCCAGTAAGACAGCGCCCAGTAACGACATCCACAACCGTGCTAATATTATGCCGTTGCATAGATATTAGCTGATTAGACCTTTTTAAGCCTAAATTAGAGCAAATCTGCCTAGTGAAATCTGCACACATGATGTGTGCAATTTACCCATCTATTGTTTGTAATTTTACAAGCTTCTTCTTTAAGGAGTAATTTGCATGTAGCAAGTGCTACTTTAATGTCTACCTTGCCCGGTAAGATGAAGCAAGTAAAAGCTTGTCGCGCGAGTTTATCGGCTTTCATATTCCCCGTAATATTGTAATGCTCTGGCACCCGTATAAGACGGATATTGAACTGTTCAGCCATCGCGTTAAGAGATGAAAGACAACTCCGGGCTACTTTCGACGTGATAAAGCCTGATTGTAAAACTTTAATAGCAACCTGACTGTCCGTAAAAATGCCAATATCTCTTACAGATATTACATGATACGTCATCCAGTCTATGGCTTCCTTGATTGCTATAAGCTCTGCCTGAAAAATACTACAATGATCTGGGAGGCGGAAAGAGAGATTTACATTTAGTTCTTCGCAGAAAACCCCTCCGCCGACCGTTCCATCAATTTTCGAGCTGTCTGTAAAAAAGTTAACCCAGTTCTCTCTGGAAGGAATATCAGTTATAAATATAACTTTGATGTATGATGTCGAGATGGTGTAGTCGATAGATTTAGGGATTTCTTTGTTCGTTAGAATAGATGAGTGTCCCATAATGTTACAGGACCACATAGAAATTGATTTAAGCCTTATGGCTGTACTAGCAGCCACTTGCTTAGCCAGGATATCCAAAGGGATGAGATGAAAGAGAATCTCCAGTGCTTGAGTAGGAATGCTTCTAAGTGCACCACTAATACACAATACACAAGGTAGCAGTTCTTTGCACTTTCATCAGTAACTTTTGGTTCGCCACTGTATTTAAAGCGAGCCCCAAACTGTATAAATTAGAACTGGTCGTTAGAACTGGTATACATTAGAACTGGTCTAACTACAGAGGTATAAAGCCAATGCACAATGTGAGGCTTAAGCTCCCATCCTTTTCCAATGGTATTTTACAGGAGTAGAGTGCTATCGTAGCTTTTTTACTCCTTCCAGAATATTAGGCTTCCAGCTTAGTTTACTATCCAAAATCAGACCCAAGAATTTCACTTTATCTGCGATGTTCAAAACAACTCCATTGAGAGTTGTTGGAGGGTCAAAGCGAGGAAGTTTGTACTTCCTGGAAAAAAGAACCAACTCAGTCTTCAGTTAGTGACGCATTAAGATTAGTTACAACCTCCACTACAGTGGAACCAGATTTTGTAGAATCAGATTCCAAACCGAGTCCACAAAGTGACTCCATTGATAAACACAACTCAGTGTCCAAAGTCGTCCATTCTGTTTTATCAGGATGCGACTGCGTATCAATTGGGCAACCATCCTCAGACGAGAAGTATCCTCTGATTCTGGTGCTCCTAACTTAGCAGCTCCATCCTTTTTAAAAACTTTTCAGGTGATAGCACTAAGCCTTAGTTTACCACACCGCACTTGTTTTGGCTAGCACCGCCAAAGACGATGTGTTGATGATAATGATAACCGATCTGTTGCCCTCTTTAGCTTCTTCCACCCTGGCTATCTTCCAGTTGGAAGTTGACAAATCCGGATTGCTAATCTGCAACAATTCCAAAATATCTTTTGGATTGCTCGGTTCCGCCGGAATCCACGCCCGAGCTCTCGGCCTACTAGGAATATCCTCCAACGAAATAACATCAAGCCTGGCTCCAGGCCAAACCTCTCCAAGGCTGCTAATCGCCTTTTTGTAGATTTCGAGATTTCTGATTGGCACAGGCTGTCAGTTTGACATGGTTCTTGTACCAACCTCCATCCTGGCATTTCGGAGCCACCCCAGAGTTCTTCTTCATAATCTTGAGGAATGATCCTCCTGAGCTCCATCAACCACCACTATAACTAGTGGATCTTTTAGCACCTCACTAAAAGACCTACCTGCAGTTACCTGCAATTTAGATCTTTTACCTGGCATTGCTTTGACAATCTTAATAGCCCACGAAAGCGTGGCTAAATGTTTATCCGTTCTCACATCCACCGGAATTTCCTCTATCCTTTTCAATGCTTTCCATGCTTTTCTCCTAGCATTGAAAGGTGGTTTGCAAGGACCTGCTTTGTCGTTGCATAAATCCACTTCCTCACCTTTAGGTAGAGAGCCTACAGATCCGTTTCTCCTTATTGGGTTTGGAGGGACCTGCATTTGCATTATTTTTGCATGTATTCCCTCCCCCCCCAACTATTGGTAAAGAAGGCCTGAAGACCCGTTTCTCCTTATTTGAATTTTCCGGTTTTTTAAGAGTTCCGGATTCTTTAGTTTTTATTTTAAGATCCATGTTTGTCCCACGAGTAGCGGAGAAAAAACAGCTTTCTTGAAATCAAAAAAAGATTTTGTTAAAATCAAAACAGCCGTAATATTTTTTGAATACGTTAAAAATATTAATGAGTGGAGCTGAATTATTAAAAATATTAGTGCAAAATGAAATACGCAATAAACCCGGGGGCTCGAGTTAAGGGTCGTTGAAGAGCATTAACATAAAACTTCTCAAGCAATTCGGGACAATACACTTTAGAGCAAAGAACATCGCGAGGAAACGTAGCCCAAGCGATTTTACGTCTACTATATAACGTAAATTTATTAAGACCAGGTGATTTTTTTTAACCTGAAACTTTTAAATATTTCGGGAACTAAGCACTCTACGAACAAAATTTTCATGATCAAAATTTTATCAATCCGCGGAAGAAATACGATAGTGCTAAAATTAGTACCCATCTCTTCCTTGTAGTTGGGAAGTGGGGTAACTTTAAAATTAAAATAAGAACCCCTATTTTTATTGCAGATTCGGATTCTCGAAGAATCCGAATCTGCAATAAAAAATAGGGGTTCATATTTTAATTTCACAGTTACCCCACGCTCCACCTACAAGGAGGTGAGAGGTACTAGAGAAAGTTAACAATAAAGATTCGGAAGCTGTACAATTAACATTAGTTGCTTTCCAATCGACTACAAGTACTTTTAAGTACTTGGGTGTGTGTCTTTGCTAAATGTTATTTACTCGTAACTGCCCTTATTATTTTGCATGATCAGTTAAAATGTAGCAAGAGTGTGCCTTTGCTAATTTATAAGTACTGTCGGTGGTCAATTCGAAACCAACTATTGCTCTTGGAAGTGTAACCGTCAAATTAAAAAAATACATTTCATAATATTTATCATTGGAATTTACAAGTGGTTCAGTAATTGGGTGGAAAGCAATTTTTAAGGCATTCAAATAAATAAATCCTGCGTTGCAAATTTTGTAGTAGTTCATGGTTAGTTGCTTAAAAGTTGAAGTTTGGAATGCATACAATTTATAGCCACATTCGCTGAACATAGCGTCGCACCTGCTCAGCTAAGTGCCTCAATTGTTAGTCTCATTGATTTAAATAATTTTGGCATTCCTCTTTTTTATTTTCTCTTTGGTTTATGTATTTTTTGTGGCGATTTTTTTTTTCGGTGAATCCTGCACCGATATTGTTTTCGCGCATATAGAATTCGAATTTTGGAGTAAAAATTCGTCGAAATCGATTCCGAAGGAATATTTAGCGAAGAATCATGAACATCAAAAGTCTATTTTAATATCTTTAAATTTGACTGAGTTGGTTAATACAGTTGAACAGTCATTTTATAACTACTCCAAGGGTAACTTTGGAGATTTAAATTCGTTTATCAATTCAATTAGTCAGATTGAGATGTTCAACTATTGCGATCTAAACAATGCCGTACAAAAAACAAGTTTAAAAAGGTTAGTTTTAGCCGCAAATGTGGATAAGTCACGTTCAGCCAATAATAAAATGGATCGGTTACGGAAAATGCTCAAGAATCATGCAAACTCAAGCTACTACAAAGGGTTTTGAATATATGGTTCGTGATTTATTGTTTATTGAGTTTGGTTAGATTATTATCGGTCAACAGCATGATTTTCTTCCAGACATATCAACTGCAACTAATCTCATTGAACTTGTACATTTTGTGATAAATTCAATTGAGGATGGTTCGCAAGTTGTTGTGGTGTTCACTGGCTGGTTGGTTGACAATATCGTTTTTTATCTCTCACATCGAAATCACAGATTTCTATTGAAACCACTGCTCACACAACACTTGATACGTATCACCATAATGTCAACTTGGTTATGATAAAATTCTATGTAAGTATGTGTATTTCATAATTGGGAGCACTTTAATTGTGAAATTCATGTCTCATTATCGACGGCTTGTTTTCATTTTTTTTAAATATTTTTTTTTTGGAAACCACTTCAAATATCAAGTTCAAGTAGGCAAAAATATGATAAAAATGCACAAGAATATATAGTACATAAGTACATACATTACTTAAAGTTAAGTACTGACAATTGACACAATGTGAAAATTTTAATTAATGAACTGACATTTTTTTTTTTTTTTTTGTAAAGTTTGATAACGTTTGTTCGATTTTTGTCATTGTCGATAATGCCCGATCGCTCGAGACAATCGAGAACATAATTAGTTTTTCTACTTAAATTGATCTTAGAAATGCACTTTAAAACACCCAATTAGTAAACAGTAGCAAGAAAAATATGTTTACAAGCATCGATACACTACAAAAAATATTTTGGCAACCACAAAAATTCATTAATTTAGATTATTTGAAACGTTCGAGTTTTATAATGAAAAAAATAAAATAAATTGTTGAAATTTAAAAAGTATTAGTGATGTAAATAAATAAATAAATAGTTTTGATTTAGCCAAATTTAGTTAGAAAATGAATCTACTTAAGTAGTTAGTTCGATAAAAATGAATGCAAGCGTTTTAACTTTTGGCTCGATGAATAACATAAGTAAACGATTGGATTGTGTGTTATTTTTACTTTGTCGGCCTTACTTTTAATTTGTTCGATCAAAACAAGTTTTATTTTTAAAAGTCATTGAAAACAATATTAATATGAATAATAGTTCGTATTGACCGAAAACTTCTCCAATAATTGTCAACTTAAATGTTCAAAGTGGCCAACAGTATACTACTGTACAAATTAAGAAATTTTTAGAATTTCAGTCGGTCATAAAATTTTAAAATATAATGTAACTGACAACAAATAGAAACAGCGTCTAATTAGTTCTAATTATTTTCAAAATTATGTTCTTTCTAGACCAGAGCAATAACAAGCTTTCCTTCAATTATGGCGTCTCACCTAAATAAACTAACTAACGCTACTTGGGATGCACAGAGCGTTAAAGACAAAAAATATGAGTGAATCCGTATTTTAGAAATATATTATAGTATCTTAACAGACTTGGGTTTGTAAACCATGGATGTATTGGATTAATAAGAAAAACGTACAATATTGCTTCAGACTGGTTCAGCGGGTTAGAATTAAGCGTCAGGTGACTACTTGTCGTCATCCCAACTGGAACTATCTTCGATCAAATAAAAAAGAATGTATCGAATAGAATGTTTCCGTAAATTGTGATTCTTGCTATATTCTCCCTACTTATTTGCCACACCTTAATTCAGACCATCTAACCATCTTTGCAAATTGGACTAATGTGAAAGTTATAATATCCTACTCAATCAAACCATCGATCATCGCTCGAACTGGCCTTTGTTTAGATAAATGATTTAAGCTATGTTAAAACAAGAATTTCATTCATCATACATTATAAATTCCGCTTCCAAAATTGGACCCTATAAAAGCAGGATATGAACCTTTTTTCCATCAGCTGGGAAAAACTCTGAAATTCTTTCTATCATAAATCCAGGAAAAGATCCCACACCCGGGATTAGTCCGTAAATTATAAACCTATAATTTAAATTTTTAAATTTCGTTTTATGAGGACTGGAAGTCATAGCTATCGTCTGATTAGTAAAACTATTCTAATGTACTCAACTTGCAATAAGAAGAATTTTATATTACTAGATTTTGTCTCCTAAAACCAGTGGAAAAATGGCTTAGAACTATGGGAAGTACAGCTCTCTTTTTGTAAGAGTAATACAAAGTACACGTTCGCTTACCCATACACACATATGTATGTATATGGGATAGAACGATCTGGAATGATAACAATATCATGACGATCGTACAACATAAGACAACACAATTCGAAACTATTTGCAATTATCACTGTCCAAGAGTATAATCATATTTCCGAAGATTTTAATCATCAATTCACTTTAGAGAATCTATATGAGAAAAATTAATTAATTTAAATCAACATTTTCATCCTCCATATCGAATTTCATCATAATCAGTTAAGAACTCGCCGAGTTCCTTCCTTACTGGCCATATTCCAGAACTTTCCCAAAAAATCATATTAAAATCCCATTCCCATCCTACATATCGAATTTCATCTTAATATGTTAAGAACTCACCGAGTTCCTTTCTAACTGGCCATATTCCAGAACTTTCCGTAAAAATCATTTTTAAATCCCATTTTTATCCTACATATCGAAATTCATCATAATCGGTTAAGAACTCGCCGAGTTCCTTCCTAACTGGCAATATTCTAGAACTTTCCCAAAAAATCATTTTTAAATCACATTCCCATCCTACGTATAGAATTTCATCATAATCGGTTAAGAACTCACCGAGTTCCTCCCTAATAGGCCATATTCCAGAACTTTCCCAAAAAATCATTTTAAGTTTAAATCACATGTCGAAATATCCTGTTTTGAAATATCCAGTGTTGTACCATATATCGTTTTGTACCTTATCTCGTATTGAAATATCTAGTTTTGTACCATATCTCATTTTGTACCTTATCTCGTATTGAAATATCCAATTTTGAAATATCCAGTTTTGTACCATATCTCATTTTGTACCTTATCTCGTATTGAAATATCCAATTTTGAAATATCCAGTTTTGTACCTTATCTCGTTTTGTTAAATCCTATTTTGAAATATCCAGTTTTAAAATGTCCAGTTCTCAGCGGTTCCCAAAATTTATATAATTCATTCCAAAAAAATCTTTTAACACCAAAACTAAATAAAAAAACTGTTAAACCGACAAAATATGTCATTGTTACCAGAAAATCTTGATAATATACATTTGGTAAATCAATCAACAAGTAACAGTAAAATGACCTACCAACAATCTACATACAAAAAACACAAAAATTTACACAAAATATTGGTTCAAAAAATTATTTAACACCAAAATTAAATGAAACAACCACCGAGCAATTGGCGCAGTATGTAAGCTGCGGGGTTTGGGTCAAGAGGAACTGGGTCGAATCCCAACGAGAAGGGATTTTTCATCACATGATTGCGATCGGTGATGAAGATAAACACAACTATGACCCCCAGTTGGAGTGCAGAATGCATGAGCCGAAACCTGTATTCGTCCGCCCTTGATTTGGCTGGCGACGGCGTAAAGTAGAACGTTAAAGTAACCGTGAAATAGTTAGGTGACATACGGCCCCAAAACAGATTGTATAGATTAAAACATAAACAAAAAATAATACACACAAAACTCTAAAATTTATATAAATCAGATTCCAAAAAATTATTTAACACGAAAATCAAATGAAATAACCATTACACTGACGAAAATCGTTTTTGTAATTACAAGAAAGTTCAATTTATATACATTTCTAAACTTTACACTGATAAGATTCAAAATAAAATTATTTAACACCAAATTTAAATAAAATAACCGTTGAACACAAATTACTAGATTTAAATCTTAAATTTTTTAATTTTTAAGATTTTCTATGGATTTTTGAACCATGGTTGCTTAAATTTTACCGAATGATTTACAAAAAGACTTCACAAATAGAGTTGATCTTGTGTGGTGTAAATGAATCGTCGGAATCCAAAGATCCAATGTAACATAAATTGAAATAACCAAAGATAATCAAATGATATATCTTCGAATAAAAGTTTTTTATTATTTTAACCCCACATTTTATTAATCGATCTTATTTGCATATTTGCTTTTATTTTTATTTGATTTAATTGTTCGTTAGATTATTATCAAAACTATCAAATTGTTATATTCTCAATGTCGAAATCTACCACCAGTAGCGCTAGTTTTTAAATAAATGTCAATTTAGAAATTCCATTCCGAATTCCTAAGGTAACCGAGAATCGACCCACAGAAAGTAAATATGTGTGTGTGTAGTAAAATATATATCGCATTTTTAATGCTTATATCTATTTCGGATTTTGCCTCACAAATTATGTTCACTTATATTATATACAACAATACATACAATTGAATTTGAAATACATACTTGTCTAACCATCTGTTAAGAATATCCCCAACTCATAAACGAAAAAAGAATAAGAAGAAGAAGAAACAATATCATTTATATTCTGCATCAACCCAATACCATATAATTTATTTCATTAATATACATTTTTTTTTTATGTTTTTTTTTGTTAACAAAAGCGAAGATATACATTTTAAGTGAGAACCGAATGAGATAGTAGATCAATATCATAGAAATGAAAGAATGAGAAACACAATATTAGTAATAATAAGTGGAATTATATTTTATATGTGAATATATGTAAGAAGTATATATGTATACAATTTTGTTGTTTCTTATTTTTTCCGACTAATCAAATCAACGAATATAACTTTAAAGTAATAAAACAAACTCACACTCCACGTGGAGTGAATGTTTCTTTCGATTTTTGTTATATTTTTATATATATATATATATATATATATATATATATATATATATATATATATATATATATATATAATTTTTTATTTTAAAAGAAATACAAAACTTCTTTTTGATTTTCTTACATTCAATTTACGCTAAGAAACACTATTATACAAAATAAAATAAAATAAAAAATTTTGTGTGTGAGACGGTCATGTGTTGTGTGTACTTTTGTAGGATACATGTGTAAATTATTTAAAAAGAAAAAAAAATGGTTGACTTCGCATTAAGTTAAACAAAAACAAATTAATGATGAAGAAAATACACAGCCACAGTCAAACACACGAACACACACACACTCATATCACACAATATAAAATAAGAAATAAAATTGGTGTAAATGTTTAATTGGCTTGTAATTAGTACATTTTTTTTATAAATTTTATTTGTGTGTCACGTTAAATAATATGTAAAGCATGTTCACCCGCATTAATTTTATTGAAACAAAAAAAAAAAAAAACAACAACACATACATAATACATACTATGAAGGACTTTTCATCGCACATTAGTGGAATTTTCCTTTGGATTATATTTTAACCTGTCCAATAAAATATAAGTATATACATAAATATAATGCATAAAACAAAGACTTTTATTTTTTTTGATTGACATATTTATTGTATATGTGTTATTAAATAAACTGGCGCCTTAAGAAAAAAAACTATATATTTACATTTATATCAGACAAATAAAATGAATCTTAAGGTATTCCATAATCGTATTCCTATATCATAATTTTCATTTAAGAGTTAAGTATAGAACGTTTCAATTATAACATTCTAATTATAATCAATCTGATTATTATTTATATAAGTACATGCGATTCAAAGGTTAGATTAAATTCCGTTCAAAATCAGTTTATACTGGTGTCCCTCGAGTTATGCGGTAGTTTGGTTCTGGAAAATCGCATAATTTAAGATTAATCAGAAAAATCGGAAAATCAGTTTCAGTGGGTTCGCGAGGTAATTAAATTGCATTTGGTGTGATTTGACTAGCCAAATTTTGAAATTATGTTCTTATCTGTTAAATGTAAATTAATTGGAGTCTATATTAGATAATTGTATAGGTCCATAATAAGTGCATTTAATTATTTTAAAATAATCTAGTAATTGGTCTTTAATATATCTGGTATTCTCTATTTGTGAGGGGTACCGGTCGAAACTGGATATTTTACAACTGGTTTTGACGAAACAGGATAATTCAAAACTGGATATTTTAAAACGAGATAAGGTACAAAACGAGATATGGTACAAAACTGGATATTTAAAAATTGGATAATTCAAAACGAGATATGGTACAAAACTGGATAATTCAAAACTGGATATTTTAAAACGAGATAAGGTACAAAACGAGATATGGTACAAAACTGGATAATTCAAAACAGGATATTTCGACATGTGATTTAAACTTAAAATGATTTTTTTTGAAAGTTCTAGAATATGGCCAATTAGGGAGGAATTCGGTGAGTTCTTAACCGATTACGATGAAATTCTATATGTAGGATGGGAATGTGATTTTAAAATGATTTTTTGGGAAAGTTCTGGAATGTGGCCATTAAGGAAGGAACTCGGCGAGTTCTTAACCGATTATGATGAAATTTTTTTATTTACAGCGGTTTTGACATTTTTAGGTTGATAAAGACGAACTATGTTTTTCCTCGCGTGCTTCCTGAGTTCTTCTTTGACGTATTCCATCTTTAAGTCCCTAAGGAGATTTCCATTTCTTAAGTACCATGGTGCATTTACAATACCACGTAAAACTTTATTTTGAAATGATTGTATTAATATCACATTGGTCTTCTTAGGGCATCCAAGGCTGAATTCCAATGCTGAATACTGTAGATCCATATTGTTACTAAATGTACACACATTACATTTATCTGTATTTGATGTTTAGCTCCTCTTTTCGTTTTAAAATGCTCTTTCCACTTATGCTTATAGCGTCAATGCCTAGATATTTGGTTCTATTTGCATGTGAAACTTGCTGTAAGTTGATTTCTCAACTGGTCTCCAGATAAGATTTCGAATAATTTGGAAATAGTTGAAAGCAAAGAAATCGACCTATACGATGTTTTGTCATTAGGTGGTTTACTTTGTTTTGATATCATTATCACTTCTGCCACTTTCCATTGGTGTGGAACATAGTTAATTCTGAACACTGCATTAAATATTTAAATTAGCTTCGCAATCCTTTTTCAGGTAGTGCTTTAATTTGTCCTGTAATTAGATCAAGCTTTTGTTGTCGATTTTGTAATTTATGTAAAAGACATTCCCAAAAATGCGCTATCCGGTTTAGTTGGAGAATTGTACCATACCTAGCAAGTTCGTCTGCCCTGCATTTTTCGTTGACGTCCGATTGACACAGGGACCCAAATTATCTGGATGTTAAAATGCTCACCCTTCTCATAAGGAATGAGCGGAAACTCAGCGTTTCCCATGACAACAGAGAACTGCTTTCAACGACCTGATTATCGTTTGTATCACATGTCACAATGTATCACAGCTCACTTCAGTTAAGTCGGAGCACCCGATTAAGAACTGCATAGCTTTGGTTTCCAATATTGAGCCATTCTTCCAAGACTCTCTTGAAGGTAATACGGTTTGAAAACCTTTTTCAAAGCATAATATTGGTATAGTATAATTTATGTGGATTCGCTCCTTCCTTCTTTCGCGAAGACATTTCATTCCATCTGCTTACAAACGATATTGATCGGAGGAAGGTGGGACATAATTTCTAAGGAACGCGAAAGTGGGGTCCTCAGCGCTCCCGCTTATGAGCTTACAAGCCATTCTTTTCTTTGTCTCTATGCTATTTTTGTGAGTTGCTTTGTTCAGTGTTGCCAGTGAGTTGCCTTGTCACGAAACGGTCACCGTACATAAGAATGAGTCTTACTTCATCGGTGGTACGAAGCCAGTGTACTTCTTCCGTTTTAGATCTATTACCAATGGCACTTCTGCATGATGACATGGCTATATACATTTTATTTACTCTTTCTATGATGCTAAGCTTCCAGCTGAGCTTACTGCCATTTACAGTATGTGGAGCAACTATTGGAATTTTATATTCCTAAGTGAAAAGTACCAACTCTGCCTGAGTAGGCGATCACTTCGATACCTTTGCTAGCTCACTTCTGTACCTTCGCTACCATACGATAACGGTATGGTAGCAATACAGTAATGTTGCCAGTAATTTGTATTCTCGATCGTACGTACCAGAGCTTGCACTTCGTCTATAGATTCCCCTTTACTGTACGCATGTTGATGTACTACCCAATTACTGGGTTTTATATTCATTCGAATATAAACATCCCTTAGTTTCGATCTTCGTCCATTTGTTTTCACATTGTTCAAACCAGGCGATTCCGATTTTCCAAAAAGGAGACTGTAAACCGGCGAAAGACATATATATATAAAAAAAAATGAATCTGCAGGTGCTTTATGAAGCAAACCGATAGTAATATCATCATAGTTCAAATTAGTGCAAAAAAACTATTAATTTCATTGGGTTTGAGCCCAATATTACTTATTTTGAGCCCGAGAACTAATCATAATTTGTAAATTGTGTTTAGCTGGCACTTGTGTTCAGATGTATATAAAAGCGCTACGATTTAATGTGTAGTAGAATGCTATGGGTTAGTCTTCTATAGCAATAATGTATGTTTGTCTGTCTTTGGTAGCGATTTTTATGTGCGATTAGGAATTTTCTTCCAAAATATGTGGCGTTGCAAATGTTTCAATTTTGATATTTACTGCTTTCAGTCGAGTTGCTATATCACTTAAAGCGATATTCTTCCGATTTTTGTCGCTTATCAATATTATGAAATGTTTTTCTACTCGTGAATTTCTTAATTGCTTGAATTGTTGATTCACCCATTCCAAATTCACACGATATAGCCTTAGTTAGACCTTCAATTTTAATAGGCTGAATGTCGTACGCCATAAATTCAAAAAGCATAAGTAGAATACCTCAATAATCGAGGGGCACCTGTTTATATATATATATATATATATATATATATATATATATATATATATATATATATATATATATATATATATTTATTTATATGTATTTATATATATATATATATATATATATATATATATATATATATATATATATATATATATATATATATATATATATATATATATATATAACAAATAAAAAAGATAAGATATAATCCAACCAGTGCAGTTTAGTAAAAATATATACGAGTACTTTTTCCATGTATGAACACTATTTGCCAATTATAATTTGATGGCGATAAAATTAATCGACTGAAAATATAATTTATCTATGCTAAATTAAATTTTGTGTAATAAAATGAAATATGTACTATTGTTAGGGAACTAAATAATCGTGACGAAAAATAGTTAAATGTCAAGTGGACGGAGTGAGTATTTCAAAAATTTGAATAACAGATCAACTTTCAAACAGTCGTTAGAATATTAAATCATAAAAATAATATAACATTTTAAAGTATAGTGAAAATTTGAATTTCGGTACAAGCATTTGTGATTTGCTCGTGATTCAAAGCGTGATTTCGCTTTTACGATGTCTGGGTTATTCCATTAGGAAATAGCTAAACAGTAGTCTACCATGCCGATCAGTGTTTTAGCTTTTGGCGTTACCCATGATGGAGCGCGACGAGCTTGTACAACCGACCCACCCAATGGCAAAATCTAAAGAATTACATAAAGCACCAAATGATAATCAATCAAAAGCATTTAAACGTGCTGGAACTGTAAATTAATAATAATAGCTTTTGTTACCTCTCGCTTTTTGGGGATTCTTCTAAAGTGTTAATAGCAATTTTTTTATATTATAATAATATAATAATATAATAATATAATAATATAATAATATAATAATATAATAATATAATAATATAATAATATAATAATATAATAATATAATAATATAATAATATAATAATATAATAATATAATAATATAATAATATAATAATATAATAATATAATAATATAATAATATAATAATATAATAATATAATAATATAATAATATAATAATATAATAATATAATAATATAATAATATAATAATATAATAATATAATAATATAATAATATAATAATATAATAATATAATAATATAATAATATAATAATATAATAATATAATAATATAATAATATAATAATATAATAATATAATAATATAATAATATAATAATATAATAATATAATAATATAATAATATAATAATATAATAATATAATAATATAATAATATAATAATATAATAATATAATAATATAATAATATAATAATATAATAATATAATAATATAATAATATAATAATATAATAATATAATAATATAATAATATAATAATATAATAATATAATAATATAATAATATAATAATATAATAATATAATAATATAATAATATAATAATATAATAATATAATAATATAATAATATAATAATATAATAATATAATAATATAATAATATAATAATATAATAATAATATAATAATAATATAATAATAATATAATAATAATATAATAATAATATAATAATAATATAATAATAATATAATAATAATATAATAATAATATAATAATAATATAATAATAATATAATAATAATATAATAATAATATAATAATAATATAATAATAATATAATAATAATATAATAATAATATAATAATAATATAATAATAATATAATAATAATATAATAATAATATAATAATAATATAATAATAATATAATAATAATATAATAATAATATAATAATAATATAATAATAATATAATAATAATATAATAATAATATAATAATAATATAATAATAATATAATAATAATATAATAATAATATAATAATAATATAATAATAATATAATAATAATATAATAATAATATAATAATAATATAATAATAATATAATAATAATATAATAATAATATAATAATAATATAATAATAATATAATAATAATATAATAATAATATAATAATAATATAATAATAATATAATAATAATATGATAATAATATAATAATAATATAATAATAATATAATAATAATATAATAATAATATAATAATAATATAATAATGATATAATAATAATATAATAATAATATAATAATAATATAATAATGATATAATAATAATATAATAATAATATAATAATAATATAATAATAATATAATAATAATATAATAATAATAATATACTAATAATATAATAATTAACAATTAAGTTTTTTAAGGATAAGGGTAGGTAGCCCAACGATCCAACCTTTGTTTAGTCGCCTACTACTACAAACCAATTATACTGTGGAGTAATTCAAAGGATGACATACTTTAGTTTCCTTTTCCTCCTAAACACCATCCTTTGATTATTATAACCATAAATTTTGATCAATTGAATCACTTGAACATTTCCTTCTTGAAAAATTTAATTCGAAACGGTATTTAAACGCTGACACATTAAATCCGAGTATACTTAAACAAATCTTTTTCTACGCCATATATTTATGATCTAAGTCATATACAAAGAAATAGGCGAGAGCTTATATTATCTTAACCTAACCTAACCTGACATAGCTTAACAATATACTTGTAATATAAATAAGAAGAAAATGTAAATTCTATTTTTTTTTAATATCTTTAAACGGATAACAAAATATTTTCTACGAGGTCAATGATAGTGAAATATAATAATAAAACATAAACTAGTCGTGTACTCCGAACACCAACATAAGAATAATTGCCCAAAAAAAAAAAATTAAATAAGCTTAACTGCATCCATACAAAAATATCTATTCGATTTATTTACACAAAAGATGTGTTATGGCTGAAAAAATATGTTCTTATGTTCTAAGAATTGACTCTTTAGTTTTTTGTTTTTTTTTTTCGTATGTATCCTGTAGAGTTATTTCTTAAACGAAACCAGCAAATACTAAAAGAAACTACAAAATTAAAAAAAAAAAAATTTCTTTTTTATTGCGTTCTCTGAAGGCTATTTTACAAGAAAAACATAGTTTATTGTAGTTTTTAACATAATATCGGTTTGGGAGGTAAATTATGATATAGTTTTTTTTTCTCCTTCTTCTTATTATTATTTCTTAGCTTGCTTTTAAAATGTTGTTTTAGCTGTTTGTTCGATTTATTTTTATTGGCATGATTTTCGATTGAATACAAACGAACCGAGAGAGTTCATATTAAAAAAATATGTTGTATGTATATAGTGTATAGTTTTTGGTAGGAGAGTAGAATTACGGGTTAAACAAATTACGATATTGTTATGTGACCATTTATTTGATGACAAAAAAAAAAAAAAAAAAAAAAAATAGTTTTTGCCTTATAAAATTGCTGAGGTTTTCAACTGATAATCATAAAATATTTTTAAATTGATTACAAGCGGAAATTCGATCGTTTGTTTAAATAACTGGTCCCCAAAATCATGACTTCAACGAAATATCACCACACAAAATGATTTATCGTAATGTATTTGATATCTTTTATCCATTTTTATGCTAAGCATATTTTTTTTTTTTTTAATTAATTTTAAAATGTTGTTTTAGGTTTAGCTTTATTTCTTGAATTGGGTCATAGTTATAGTATCAACAGGTGGATCATTTTAAAACATTATGAAAACATAAAAATGGTTGTCTTAGGTTAAAATGTTTTCTCAAGTTATGCAGAATAACTAATTTATCAAGATTAATTCGGTTCTACAAATATCTTATTGAGTTTTGTTTATACATTTTCAAGTTCTATAAATTATCGAACCGATCCTTCTTAGAAAAAGCGCAATTCTGATCATATTCTTAACTTTGCATTACTAACCACAATTCAAGTTATATAAACGTGCGTCGGATAAACCCATATACCTTTAAATACTCATTACTGACAACAATATTAGTTTAAAAATAAAAAGCGAAACTTAAACGTAAAGCCAAAATTACACGTGGTCATCATTTAACTTGTTTCCTGGAATCGGTAAAACAGGTTTGGCCACAAACATAACTACCACATTTGAAACTAGTAGTTGTTGTTGCATACTACGCAGCGGATTTTCTTATGATTTTTTTGGAACAAGCTGAGTTCTTTGGCGCAAGCGGAAAATGTACAAATCGTTGATCAGCTCGTTGTCATGTTTGGGTGTAAGAGGTAGATCCCAACGGATGTTTTTAAAAGATTACTAAACGGATGGCAAACCGATTTCTATAAAGGAAGCGCTGTCGGCGACGATGACTCTTAGGGCTAGAGAGAGAGACTTGTCTTCTTCGGGTTGTCTAAAACAAACCGATCGGTCTTTATTATTATTATTGTCGCCCAACCCAAACATCGCGGCTTTAACCACTGCTCCATTTGCTGGTTAAGGCTGCTAAGAAATACGAAATGTAATATTTTATATAGATGTGAAGTTCGTTGCAATTCAAAATGAAATAAAACTTCTGATCCATTAACGTATGAAGTTAAAACTTACGACCAACAGTTTAAAGTAAGCATTTGTTATCATTTTGAATTAAATAGGTCATAAGGTTTTATAGCAACGTTTTATAGCAATTACACGCTATAACGTTTTATAGCAACTCCACGAAGTACTTGCATAAAAATCCTATTTATATTCACTAGAATTCACCGTTTTATAGCAATTTCATAAAGTACTCGCATGAAATTCCTATTTATATTCACTTGCACGAAACAAAAACACCGAAATTATTATAAATACAATTTTATTAAAATAATTAAACATTTCAGTTCGATCGAATTCACCGTTGTATACCAATTACACAAAGCACCCGCATGATAATAAATCCTATTTATTATATTCACTTACTCGAGACACAAAAACACCGAAATTATCATAAATAAAATTTTATTAAAATAACCAAATGTTTAAATTCTATCGAATTCACCGTTTTATAGCAATTACACATAGTACTCGAATGAAAATTCTATTTATCTTCACTTACTCGAAACAAAAACACCGAAATTATTACAATTAAAATTATATTAAAATAATTAAACGTTTAAATTCGATCGGATTCACCGTTTTATAGCAATTACACATAACAAAAATCTCATCTATATTCACTTACTCGACACAAAAATACCGAAATTATTACAAATAAAATTTTATTAAAACAAACATTTAAATTCGATCGGATTCACCGTTTTATAGCAATTACACATAGTACTCGCATTAAAATCTCATTTATATTCACTTACTCAACACAAAAACACCGAAATTATTACAAATAAAATTTTATTAAAATAATTAAACATTTAAATTCGATCGGATTCACCGTTTTATAGCAAATACACATGGTAGTCTCATTAAAATTTCATTCATATTCACTTACTCGATACAAAAACACCGAAATTATTACAAATAAAACTTTATTAACATAATTGAATGTTTAAATTCGATCGAATTCACCGTTTTATAGGAATTACACATAGACTCGCATGAAAATCATATTTATATTCCCTTACTCGCTACAAAAACACCGAACTTATCATAAATAAAATTTTATTAAAATAATTGAATGTTTAAATTCGATCGTATTCTTGGCTTTGACACGTTTTTGGAATATAATTTTTTAGCTAAGAAATTCTGAAATGCAATTTTAAGTTTTAACAGTTACAATTTTTAATATTATTTTTCAGAATTTTATTTATTTATTCGTTTCTTGAAATTTTCAAATAAATAAACAATTATTTTCGAATCACCCTATATATATATATTTTTCAGTCAATTAACATAAATATAAATATAATAACACATTTTCTTTATGTATACAATTAGATAAACAAATTTTGTATTTTCTTTCCAGGGCCCACCACCTCAAGGACCATTAAAATTTACAATAGCCGATACACTCGAAAGAATAAAAGAGGAATTTAATTATTTGCAAGCACAGTATCATACGTGAGTAAATATGAAAACAGTATTTTCTTTTTTGATATAAATAATATATAATAATTAACCCCCCTCTCCTTATAGTATACTTACATATTATTTTATCATTCTATATATGTTATTATAATCTTTAGATTTTCCGACCGAAATATGTACATATAATCCTACCTACACTCCTATATATCCACATACTTGTTTTTCCAATTACAATACATACCTACATACTCTATATATTGCTTACACATTTTTTTACCCCATTAATCTGCTTTGATGAATAATTTAAGAAAATCTTTTTTCATTTTATTTTTCCTATTTTATTTTCAGAATAAAAATGGAGTGTGAAAAATTAGCTAATGAAAAAACAGAAATGCAACGACATTATGTTATGGTAAGTGAAAATTTTTAACGATCATCATTTTATTTATTTATTTTTTTATCTTTTTAATTTGAAGTGTGGAAATGTTAAATTAAAAATGAAAAATTGAAACGTTAATATAAAATCGTTGATTTTTTTTTTTAATTTCTCACCGTTGAATTATAGTAGAAATTAGGTTTACTTTCGCCGCCAGTTATTTCTTCATGTCTTTTCAAAGATTTCTATACACTATCCGTTTAGAACAGTTATACTGAACGTGTCTGAACCAGCTTACTTGATGTTCTAAAAGTGCTGACATTTTCCTTTAAAATAAACTCGAGTCTTCGCTTCACTAGCATCTCAAAAAACTTTGGGACAACGGACAGAATATTGATTGGTCTATAGCAAGTAATATCCGGCTTAAGGGTACCGGTCAAAACTGGATATTTTACAACTGGATTTGACGAAACAGGATAATTCAAAACTGGACATTTAAAAACGAGATATGGTACAAAACGAGATATGGTACAAAACTGGATATTTCAAAACAGGATATTTCGACATGTGATTTAAAATTAAAATGATTTTTTAGGAAAGTTCTGGAATATGGCCAGTTAGGAAAGAACTCAGCGAGTTCTTAACCGATTATGATGAAATTCGATACGTAGGATGAAAATGGGATTTTAAAATGATCTTTTGGGAAAGTTCTGGAATATGGCCAGAAAATTTTTAGAACTTTGCTTAAAAATCATTTTAAAATCCCATTTTCATCTTACATATCGAATTTCATCAAAATCGGTTAAGAAATCACCGAGTTTCTTCCTAAATAGCCATATTCCAGAACTTTCCCAAAAAATCATTTTAAAATCCCATTTTCCTCCTACATATCGAATTTCTCCTAAATCGGTTAAGAACTCGCCGAGTTTCTCCCTAATTTGCCATATTCCAGAACTTTCCTAAAAAAATCATTTTAAGTTTAAATCACATGTCGAAATATCCTGTTTTGAAATATCCATTGTTGTACCATATGTCGTTTTGTACCTTATCTCGTTTTTAATTATTCAATTTTGAAATATCCAGTTTTGTACCATATCTCGTTTTGTACCTTATCTCGTATTGCATTATCCAATTTACAAAATATCCAGTTTTGTACCATATCTCAAATATGGCTTTAATTATGGTAGTACACTTATTCCGCAATAGTAAACTATTGCGTTGTGGTGCAGGTGTTAAATAGTTACGAAGTACATTGCTATCTACAGGTGGATTAATTGGAATATTGCAAGCTAAGTCCTGTTTGGAATAATCGGAAAATTGGAGTTTTTTTGCCGATCTTTGATGAAAAAAACATTGTATTGATGTACCACATGACCAAATATCTGGGTCTAGTGTCTTCTTAAAATTTTCTTCATATACACCAACTTTAAAAGAAATGAAATTTACAGAATTTATATCCCGGTTTTTAGGAACCAAGAGCCAGCAATCAATATCTAATAACATTTAGTTTAATTTTCAATAAACATATGATTTCGGGATTTCGGAAGCTGTTGGTGGAAGAAGATGGGAGACATACAAGTATTTCTGCTTCTTTTTTAACAGCAACAGTTTCATTAGCTTCACATATGTTACCCGTCCCAAAGTGCATAACTTAAAGGAGTCACTATTGCATTTTCAAATTTCCTAAACTCCGTGTGCTAAGATATTAGCGCGGAACGTTTACCATTTTGGCCGTATCCATTTATTCTTATGTGAAGGTGCTTTCACGAGGTAAGGTTTAAATCCCAACGATTTAAATCCGATCATTCACCCAAAGAAATTATTGAATAATTGGCATGTAAAATATTGTCATAAATTACCAAATTTGAAAATAGAACCAATAAATTATCGAAGTATAGTTCAAAGATTTTTGCCTGACGTAGGCTTGTACATCAAAGAACTACTCAAAAATTGGACGATGATAAACTTGTTTATATTCAGCATTAGACCAAAATCTTCGCCTTGAGCAATTTTTTGAGGTCTGCAAGCAGCCGGTATAATCCGGAGCCGGATCCGGTGAATACGGTGGATGCAAAAGCAATTCGAAGCCCAATTCTTGTAATTTCGCCTTCGTTTTCAATGACTTGTGACACGGTACATTGCTTTCAGCTGACTGTCTCTGATTCCCGAGCGGAACGGTGAATCCATGCTTGAATCACTGCTTCGTTTGGGCGACCAAAGCGTGCAGGGTAATTTGTGTCTGTACAATCGCATTGGAAACCAACATACCGACAGACAAATGGTTGGTTTCGACAGAGCAGAGTCAGAATAATAATTTTCAAGCCACTGTTGAGCTTGAAAAGAGGGTTTCCCGTTAAAAATGCTTCATCATATCTCGATAACTTTTTTGTTCCTCTATTTCAAAATTGTTAAAGTAGGTATCATCACTTAAATCACTAGAATTGATTAAAGGCGCCATCTCTGGGTTAGTTTCTGCACTTATGGAACGATCGTGTATATATGATTTAATTTTTTGGTTTTTGAACTGCATAAGTAATATTTGAAATTTTGCAACATGATATATTTCGCATGAAGCTAACCGCTTTAAAGCTTGTTTGATCTTTTCGGATTCTTTTAAATTCAATATTGCGCTTGAGTTTTCTTTGTAATCTATAGTATGAAATATCGTATAGTATGAACTTCCAAAATGTAAATTTTGCCGCATACCTACATAAATTATGATTATAGAAAAACGACCGTTTAGAGGACTAAAAAAAAATATATTCATACATTATTGTCACCCGTTTTCTACATAATCTATGATGTGCATATTATGTGGAATTATGTTATGTGGTATGAAAACGCGCCATTTCCCTTGTCTATAAAATTTATAATAATCTAAATTTTTATTGGTTGTAATACTAAATAAATTTTTTTTGGAAATTTTATAAACTTCATATGAAACATTTTGGAGTACGTATTACCTAACAACAAAATTTTGTATTGATTTGAGATTAATACAGTGAATGAAATAATTTTAAAATTTATAATATTTGCAAGTGGATATTTTTACAAGGATGGAATGTGCTAGCCACAGTGAGGTCGTGCGGGATCCCAAAGTATATCATTATTTTTCCATTATCGGACACTATATCATGTCGGGAATATTGACCTATGTTTTCACATAAGTCAGTCTGGTTTTTGCCAGCTCTAGCATTAAAGTCACCAATCACTATTCTGATGTCGTGCTTCGGTATCGATCCCATCAGATCATCTAAATGAGTCTGTATCTTTGGGTTGGCTTACTTTAGTGGGAGCATGAATACAAATGATTGACAGGTCTCCATTTTTTGGCCATCGAGTTTCCTGGAGAGCAACAAGTGCCAAGCGATACTCTTTTATGGCTGATAAAGTACCCTTAAACGTGCCCGGTGTACTTAGCAACTGCACATTTAATGTACCAATCCTAAACTGCGTTCGTTAACATAAGAGGGGGTCTAGTTACATTTTGGCGGTATCCATATTTCCCTTTTTACAATGAGTTTTTTTTACGGATGCGGATTATTAAAATGTAAATTAAACCAGACAAATGCCATATTTGAAAGTTGTCAAATACAAACTGTATAAGTAATTAATACAGTCCATGCAGGGACTTAAAAAAATTGTTTTCCTAGGGTTGATTGCTAAAATTCTTAGTTCTCGTTTCGACCTTAGTTGATTAGTATGGCCAAGCGAAGAAATATCTGATAAATGGAAAATTGACGTTTTATGCCATATCCTTAAGAAAGATGGCTCCAAATACCGCTCGATTTATTGGAAAGTTTATAGTTAGCTTTGCGATATCTAGGACAAGAGATGCTTAAAAAAATATGAACGTTCATGTAAAATACGCAGTAAAGCAGTTTTAAAGTAAAGCAGTACTAAGCTATATTTGCTATAACTATACAAGTCATAGAAAGTACAAGAAGCCACCGGAAGAAAAGAGATTGGGTGGTATGATTTTCTATCGTTCGGCGGCTAATTCGGTTTCTGAACCATTTTTATTTTTGCTACTTTCTACTGTCTGGGTACATCTTTTTCCTAAAAGCAGCATTGATAATATGTAGTAACTTACATACAGAAATTTGGGGCAGCTCTTTAGTTACATCTTTTATAACCATAGAATCATTTCTCTCAGTCATATTGCACACATTTTCACAAGCTGTTTGTCTGCATAACACATTTTCACAAGCTGTTTGGCTGGAAAGTTTCTTCCAGATGTTTGTTTTGAATTTAGGAAATTGGATTTTTGGTTGTTTTACTGCCTTTGTGGTTATTTTAGATACTATTTTCAAGCTGTCATTCGTGTGATATTTAGACGTCTATGCAATTCTACTTCTAGTTTATTTTAGCTTTTGATTGGCTTCTGAAGTTTACTATTTTCTTCCAGAGTAACCAATTCGTTTTACTATTTGTGGGTTGTGGTGGATTTCCTCTTTCTATCACCGTTTCACTAATCGTCGTACTAACTGGTAAATGATCAGATATTAGACTTTCATCATTTTCTGAATAGTTGGTAACGAAAAAAGACCAAACCGCTTACTAAAAATAAAATACGCCCATTATTAAATTGTTATACTTTAAGGATATAGGTTTACCAATTACCCACTTAACTATATCTAAATGTAATTGGGTATTTTGATATGTTGAATTTATAAACAAAAAGTATCACTTTTTGATTTACGTAACCTTAATACATGTATAATCTCGGTACGATCTACTGATTTTCTTAGCTCAACTATGTCATCACTCATCATCCATCGACTCATTCCTCATATGTATTGTGATTTCTATCAATGTATATATATAAATGACAACAACAAATACATTTTTAAATTAACTTATATGTATACACAGAAAAATATATAAGCTATATGTTTATATATTTAATTTACCAAATATTTTCTATATCCAAAAAGCATATACATCTATCCGTATATGTCACATTGTAGTCTACAAACAAATTTATTCAAAACCCCTCAAACCCGAATAACCAAAAACAACTTTCCACACTTAATTTTTATTCTCATATATCGCTTTTCAGTATTTTTCCTTTTATTTTTATTGTCTACTAGAGTGGTTGTTATTGCTTTATACAACACTCTGTTGACAGTATGATCTGAAAAACATTTTACGAGTGTTAATTTGCACTTAATAATAATATGTTTGTAATTTTGTTCAAATTTAAAATTATGTATAAAAGATGAGAGAAAGAGGTGATAGGTTTTGTGAGGCTTAGGCACAGTACCATCATTCTTAATATATTTGGAAATGTATCGTTTGAGTAAAACATTCGACCCTAAAAATAAGAAGGCTGGTCTACAAAATGTTGTTTTAGTTTAGCACACTTTGGGAAAAGTACACCATAATTACGAGCATCATCACGAAAGTTCCTTTGATACTTCTTGAAAATTAGTGTCAAAATAATTGTTATCCTGATTGTAAAACGCACATGCTTTCGTTTTGCCCATTTTCATAAATTAATTGCTCATTTTCGAATTGTACTATATATAATTTTTACAATTTGCCGCATGTAAATATCCAGTTGCCTAATTTTGCGATCGTAAAGTTTGTTGCAAAATGCTCCCCTTATAAAAATCCGAAAATTTTTCTGCGAAAAACTTATAAAATAATTTTTATAGTTTTACGGATGGGCAGGATTTGAATACTTTACTTGCTATTTAGTAGGTTGTCCGAATATTCGAATTTCTGTGAAAATGGATAAGCCATCTAATTAATTATTTTATTTTAATTGAGGCTGCACACTTAAATGAGGTGTGGTCTTTGTTGACCAGGTTGAGACTATTTTTTTATAGATTTGTAAGAACAAGAAGATTCTCTAATTCTTTCCAGTTTTCGTAATGCAGCTTTTCTAATAAAGTATTAAAAATATTCTTTTTTTTGTTGTTGGAATTGAAGGTAAAAGAGTAATTGATTTTCAATTCGACCAAACATTCTGCCGCTGGTAAAAAACTATGTCCTCAGGAAAATGTAGTCAATTTCTTTTAAAATTTTCGGAGACTTTGAAAAAAGCCACTGCATTAGCATATGAATAGTATGACTGCTTTTGTTTTGGCCGCCCAATCATCTCAGAATAAAAAGAATCTTCAATTGGAGTCCTTGGTAACACTTCCTGCAGATCAAAGCACAAAGACATGCTTTGCTGGACATTTTTCTTCATTATCTCATAAAAACTGTTGGCGCGCAAAGTATGAATCCGCTTTTGTGTTATTAATTCATTTTTTTATGCGTTATCACATTCATCTTTTATTTTGTTTGTTAATAAAATGCATACACAGCAAACGTCTGAAGCTGGAGTGGAAAATCAATGCCGGATTCGCCATGGAATATAAATAAAACATCCACTGTTTTACTTCCAGCACTGTTGCCACTGAATTGTTCTACAGGTTAACTTAACATTAACTTTTCGGGATATGCAGCACAATTTAAATACATATATCCTTTTGGATTTATTTCTAGAATAATGACTATCACATGTCAATTTGTGACTTTCAACAGTGGTTACCCCATCGATTTTCTTTTGGAATTTTGCCATTTATAATCGTAATATTTAGATTTCGTAGACGTTTTTCGTTGATACTAAAAACTGCCATAAATAGTATTTTACAGATTTGAACCGGTTTCCTCTTAGGGTTATATATAGGTTATACGTACAACTTAACGTGTGGTTCTTTTCATTTTGGTGGTATATTGTTGCGATGTATTGGTTCGTTTAGAAAGGTAAACATCCTGGTCCAATCTCTTAGTACTTTTAAAAACATGCAACGATTTGGTACTTTGACGTCCATGTCCAAGAAAGCACAGCGAAACTTCGTTTTATCGCTTCTATATGCGCATGGCTTTTTAAAATAAGTACACAACGGATTATTGTCTACAAAAATGACACGATAATTAAGTAAGTTTGTACATGCAGCACTGCATATCCCATAAACACTGTTTTTTCACAAATTTTTTACACAATGCAACAAACTATTATTGGTTACAGACAAAATTCTGATTATACAATGTTATACGTTCACTTCACATGTACGATTAAACAAGACTAAACAAGACTAAAATCATATTTTCATAATAAATTACGCAACGAAATAATTATTCGAGAATCTAACTGTTATTGTTTTGAACGAATCAATAAAAAATAACAATTAAGATAAATATTTAACAGTAATGAGATAGAAAAAGAAAACTATAGAGATTACATCGATCATTTTATTATGTACCCTGTATATCGCTATAGAGATAAGTTATTTATTGATTTGTAGTGAAAATGAGGGATTTTGCTTCATATTTTCGACATCCATAATTAAAACAATGAAAATTCGTACACAATTGTGGAAATAAGTACTTTTTGTGTCAAACATTGAAATTATAAGCGGTTTTTGAAAGAGAGTTCGCAGAAATTCCAAAACAGTTTCATTTTCTAGGGACTTTTGAAATCAATGACAGGACGATATTAGAATCGGCACAGGCGTTACATGAATCCACTGGTGCCTGAAATATGTATACCAGTTTGTAAAGCAATTTAACCAAAAGTACGGCACCACAGGGTTCTAAACGTGCTATAGATAGTTGTTTCGGAGGAGGAACCTTTGTTTTTGTAAAACACAAATTTTGGATGGTGAAAGCCATCCAAGAAGATCTAATATCTTAGGGCTATTCGAACTCCATTTTCCTTGGTAATATGTCCTTGTTATCGGTAGCTACTTGGTGCAATGATCAGATAGCCAGGTACAACGAACAAGATAGCCAGTATAGGTAATGGTGCAACTTATCTTGATGAGTATCGCGCCATAGGACTTTGGGATATTTTGGTTTTCGGATCGACTAATACCTGGCGATGCATTTTCTCTTTATCAGAAACCATTGCTATTATGTGCCTGCGAAATCTGGTAAGTATGGTGAAAAAATCTTCCTAAGTTGTGGGTCCTGCTTTTAAGACCTCATTCAATCATAGCCATGTGCTTAATTTGTATGAGCTATCAAAGACAACACGAAGTTTTTTTGTTGAACCGCTTTTCTTGATCACGGCATGATGTGGGAGATAATATATCCGTTTGTTCACATATCTTCATCGGGAATGCGCTACATATATTCAAGCGTTAGGTACATAAATCGATTGTATTTAGCCTTAATATTCGAATCTCTTGTGTATTTACGTTCCATTACAATCATACAAGATTTCGCAAGCGTAAAACTGCACCGTAATTGATCGACATTTTCTTTAAATGGTAGTTCCGCTACGTATCGCCGGTTTGTATATCTTTTCAAAAAATGTTATTCACATACATCTTCCTTGGGAGGAATATAGAGAGTCTGCTTTCTGAGCCTGTGTTTAGTAGAGCGCGAATATGTTGTACTTTACCTTCGGGTATCCGATGTAGACATAATCACGGTTGGTGATATTGATTGCTTGCTCTCCTCAACAAAAGTGGTGTGTGATTTCAATTCTTCCGGTTTTTCAAATTTGTTCCTTTTATTCTGATTTTATTATTATTGTTTACTGCTCTTATGTTGGCCTTGGAACTCGCTGTTGCGCTGTTTTTGGTGTCTTCATATAAAACTAAATGATGCTTCGCTCTGCACTTAAAGCACGTGTTAGCCGGCTTGTAACTAGTTGCAATATGTCCTGCCCTTAAACAATTGGACCATAAATCTTCTTTGCTAACGAAACTTTTGCGCAAATCAATTGCAAATCGTTGAAATTTGAGGCATTTATGTAAAGAATGTGGCTTCTTGCAGCGTATGCATTCAAATTCGGTAGTGGCAATGTGTGCTTGTTGTCTTGAAGAGATTTTAAATGATTTGATGTTTAGGTTACAGCTTTCCAGTGGTCACATCTTAGGTATAGAAAATTCTGAAAATCCTCTATACTGGGCATATCGTGTTCCACTGAATGTAAGTCTCACTGCAGCTTAATTTTATCGTCCTCTTTATTTAATAATAAATCCAGAATCCATGGATCCTTCGTTTCACAATCTGAACCTAATGCTTTTAAAACACGAAGTGATTCGTCAGATGTTTCGGTTAGCTTCTTAAGTATGGAATATTTTAAAATATTAAAATAGTTGTAGTGACCAATAATTTTGAATACAAATTTTTGGTCACACATAAAATAACGATCGTCATGCAATGCCATCTGCAAACGGTCACGTTCAACAGTTGTGTCTAGACTTCTATAGTCTCGCGATGGAACTCCCAATGTTAACGACGATCAACACCACCACGAGAAACAGCAATTACAACTCCATTTGGCCTCTTCGAATTCACGCGAATGCCATTTGGACTTCGAAATGCCGCCAAACATTTCAAAGATTTATAAATCAAGTCGTTCAAGGCTTAGATTTCGTATTTGTCTACATCGACGACATTTTAGTGGCATCGAAAAATGAGGAACAGGACAAACTACATATCGATCAAATTTTTGCCAGGTTGGCAAAGTTTGATGTATTAATCAAAAGCTCCAAATGCGTATTTGTTGTAAACAATCTTGACTTCCTCAGCCATAAGATAACTCCGAATAGCATTTTGCCCTAATCAGAGATTTATTCCTAAACTTGCCGAAATTTTGGTCGTAGACGCGTTATCTCGCACCAACGACATCGAAACAGCGACGGTCGATACGAATTCCGACATTAATAAAATCATCGTAGCCCAAAAAGCAGACGGTTCCAACGTCTTAGTTCCAACGTCGTAGTTCCAACGTCGATGGGTATGAATCGCCCATACATCGCAGAAACGTTACGAAAAAATATCTTCGACACCATACATAATTTGTCGTATCCTGGTTCCGTGCCACTAGAAAATTGATAAGCGCTCGCTATTTATATCGCATTGGGCAAAGACCTGTATATCTTGTCAACGCTCGAAAGTGCAAAGTGCCATTTTGGTTGTTTGTTTGTTGGCACACAAAAACACCTTCTGGACAGTTCGAAATTCCGACGGGTCGATTTGAGCATATTCATATAGACATCGTTGGTCCGCTTCCTCCGTCTTACCTTTTAACCTGCGTCGATCGGTTCACTCGGTGACCAGAAGCGTATTGCATGAACGATATCACTGCAACTACTATTGCCACGACGTTCGTAAATAATTACGTATCGCGATTTGGTGTTCCAAGTAACATTACCACCGATCAAGGATCACAATTTGAGTCAAAACTTTTCGCCGAGTTAACGAAACTCCTTGGCTCAAATAGAACCCGTACAACGGCTTACCATCCACAAGTCAACGGCATGGTGGAACGTTTTTATCGACAGCTTAAAGCTGCGCTTATAGCCAGAAGCAATACAATCCATTGGAGCTCAGAAATACCGATAATCCTACTAGGCATCCGAGCCACAGTGAAAGAAGATAATTACGTATCGCTAATGGTAATTGGTAATGTAACTAAATTTGTATTAAATTAATAAGTGTCTTATTGATCATACTGTATAGTCAATATATAATTCTTTATATATATATATATATATATATATATATATATATATATATATATATATATATATATATATATATATATATATATATTTATATATATATATATATATATATATATATATATATATATATATATTTATATATATATATATATATATATATATATATATATATATATATATATTTATATATATATATATATATATATATATATATATATATATATATATATTTATATATATATATATATATATATATATATATATATATATATATATATATATATATATATATATCCGGGTATATATTTTTTTACTTCCATCGCAAAACATCGGGTATCGGTTTTAATGTTGTTATATTATTTTATCAAAATATTTTATTTATCTATTTTCTCTTGTATTTTCATCATCATCAACCAAAAAAAAAAACTCATCCCCGAGAAAATTTTTTTTTTTTTTTTTTTTTTTTTTTTTTTTTTTAAATTCAGGGAAAATACAAAACGACGAAGAAATGAAAAATTTTAGTAGATAAAATATCTCTAATTTCTTTTTGTGCCATTTTGGTTGTTTGTTGTTACCCTACCACCCACAGATTTTCCCATGTTTTTTTTTGTGTTGTTGTTAGCTTACTCATTTAGTCTGCGCTATGAGTATTGGTAAAATTATGTAGTAGTATGTATAATATGTATAGGATGAAAAATGTTCTAGGTTTTTTTTTTTGTTATTTGTGGGTTGAAATAGGAATTAAATTGATTTTTATTTTTAATTTAGATATGATAATGATTTTTATTGTGCTTTGATTTCATCCGAAAAAATTGTATTTTTCGGAAAGGGAAAATGTTATAAACACACAACAATACGTTAGTATTCACTGTGTGGTATGAAAGCCTAAATGGACTGTGGGTGGTTTATTTATTTTAAGTTGTTTTTTTTTTGTATTTTGGGAAAATACATGTTGCTCTGTTATATAATTAAATGGCAAATATTTTTTGATCAACACTTTTATTTTGGGTAATGGTTTTATTATAAAAATGTATATGATAAATTCACACTTTTGGTTGTTCTTGATTGTATATAACGCCGACTAATTAGATGAATTTTTTGACGGTTTTAAAGAGTTTCTTGTATTAAGTGTTGTTTGTGTTTATCGTGATGTAATTCAGTACATATAACAAAATTAACAAAATATTTGATTGTTTATTGTTTGAATTAGCGCAGTTTTTTTTTTGTGTTTAAAATACAAAATTAGTGTCTAATATTAGACAACTAATATTAGACGTAAAACGTTGTTAAATATTATGTTTGAAATTTATTTTATTTGATAATCAGCACAATCGGTTTTGATTCTGAGGTAGATCTTTTTACTGTGCACGATGACCACTGTGTTTATAGTAATGGGTACTTAACTTAGGTTGGAATTTTGAATAGCGTAACCTTATCAAACCAGTTGGCTTCCGCATTGTTTGTTTGTTTTTATGTTACAATTGAAATATATATATATATATATATATATATATATATATATATATATATATATATATATATATATATATATATATATGAATTAGGATTTAATATAACATGTTTCTTTGGCACATGATAACGAGTCATGATTAAAGTAGGTCCAATAGTCTATACATAAGTGAAACTTCCAAAATTGATCACCTATTTATTTTGACCACCATACCAAGATTCCATACAGTATTTTTATTGACCACCTCTGTTAAATAACCACATTGTTTAGAACAATTAAATAATTGATAGGTCCATAACGCAGGCTTATTCCTATATATATATAGGAATAATGCATAGGGATAGAACGATCCGGTTACCGACACCTTAATGATCTTACGACACAAGACAAGACAATTCTAAACTTCATACAATGTATTAAATTGTAATTAACTTATCATCTTAAAATATAAATAAAAGTAAAATGACCGACCACCCTCTCAATACACAGAAAATGTTTATATAAATTATAGATTCCAAAAAAAAAATTATTTATCACCAAAATTAAATGAAATAATCGTTAAACGAACAAAATTGTCATAATTAAAAGAAAATCCAATTGATGTAGTTTTAATGAACTAATCAAAAAATAACAGTAAAGTGATCCACTAACACTTCTTGATTAATATGACAAGTACAAATTCGTCAAGCCTTGCATCAACTAGTTGCTCAAAGATTTTGGACATTCCGAATAACATTTAGGTAGGGCTGTAATTATTATGATTTTTCCAGTACCTTTTTTATGAATGGGTAACTCAGCGATTTTCAACATATGTGAACATTAAAGACGTCAAACCAAATTTCTAATTGTTTTTACAGAAACATTAACATTACCAGTTGCTGCTCAAAGTACTCAAATTTTACAAAACAAAATTGCGTAATTGATCCATTCTTTTTATATTAACTTAGTACTAGAAAGTTCTTCCAATTCCTTCCAATTACTTGCTTGCTTGCTGTAAATCTGTAATTTTTCTAATTTGAACGAATAAAATCCTACAATCTTGTTTTTATATAAGTTAACAGAGCGTTTTAGGAAAACTTTTTATTTTTGATTATCGTGATTTGCAACATATCGATTATCAAAGAATCAGAGTAAATTGCAAATTGTCTATATCTTCTGGAAGTTGGCCATTGCTTTAGATGTTGTTTTTCTCACTTGATTTTCTTACAGGTTAGTGAATTCAGTTTACTAATAACATACAGGGCTTACAGATAATTCGGACTTTATCTCTTCTGAATCCGTTAGCGTTCTCTAACCCCGAGTCATGAACAAAGCGAAAAATACCGGAAAATCTAAACACAGAGTTGTGGAAAGCGGCGAAAATAAATTAGGAAATTATATCACTGAGAGAAAGGTTCGCGCCTCTCCTCCGTTACTTTCTAAAATCAAACTTATCCAAAATAAGCTTTTGTAATGATAACACTTCTGATATCCTCAAACAACTGTTGCTGTCAAACAACAGAATATAATCTATGAAGATTGAAAAATTCTTTTTACAATCTTTAACAGGAATAAAAAGGAAATTTTTATAAAGGAATCATTTAATGAATCTGTAAATAAAATCATCTTACTCTCTTGGTGAATATTGCTTTTATTTCCACCTAAGATTTACTAAGTCCTTTCGCTTCTGTGTGACTAGGTTAGAGTGGGTGCCCCAAACTTAAACCGATATCAGTCCATTGTGATATCACAAAATCATACATCCCTAATACTCTTATTGGCCCCATCCTGAGCTACTGGTCTAGTGTAATGCACTTGCCTTGCTCTCTCACATGTAAAGATGTTGGTTCACCTATCTAATGACAAGACATCTACATAAGTAAAAGTCTAAAAGCCAAAATAGGCCTACACACAACTTTCCTATCCGGTTTTAGTTGGAGAATCGTACCTTATCTGGCAAGTTCTTCTGCTCTGCAGTTCCCTTTGAGGTCCGATTGACGAGAGACTCAGATGATCTGGATGTTGAAATGCTCATACATCTCGTTAAAAAATCCTCAATCGCTATCACTTCAGCTTGCTACACGCTGCTTTGTAAGGTAGACGAACCAAAATATTCATATTCAATAAATAACAACGTTCCGGCTTCGGCTTCCAATAGTAAAAGGAATAAAGTTTGAAAACCTTCCTTAGCGAATTGATTATTGGCGAGTGACCTGCTCGAAGACATTTCTACTGAGACAAGGCTGCGAAGTGTTTTTTTAAAGGGCCCTGAATTTTCCCCGAGGCGCAATTTAATGTGTAAACACTGTCCTTCATCACTCTAATGTAATGCTCCCGTCTTCCTGACTTTTGTCAATTACGGCTAGCGTTACTCCTTGATGAGTTCACTGAACTACTTTGCATTAATTCATGTCGCCTTGCTATCGCTCCACATGATACTCGCTTGCAGCCGGTCCCGTTTGTCTCTGTCTGGTTCTTACTCATCCTGGGAAAGCTGTCTCTTTACGATCTTTCGCCGCCGATGGTTTCTCTGGAACAAGTTCCGGACCGTTTCTGCTGTAAGCTGCACCTCGAGGCAGTCCATTTGTCCAGTACCTTTTTGACCGAGTGTCGATTCCTATGTCGTTCTTTAGACAGAGGGATTGCTTTTAATCCTTTGGTTTAGGTCCCCTTCCATGTTTCCAGTTTTTTAAGAGTGCCGGTCCCCTTAAGATCCATTTTTTGTTAAACCTATTATTCCCACAAGTATTGGAGAGAAAAAAATCCACCTGATCCAGATGCCTGCATTAAAGACCTAGGCCCAAACCTAGGTTAGTTTTAAACATCCGTTCATGAACAGCAATCTGACGGCGATCGGAAATTGTGAGGCTTCTGCAAGCAATTCTCTTCCAGGTCATCGCTGGTCTTCCTACTTTTTTTCCTTTGATGATTCCAGTTCAGTATATCCTTGTTGTTTTACTAGCTGGTTTTTTAGTTTCTTTATTTCATTATCTAATAGCTTGATTTTTCTTTGTAGCTGGATGTTTGTTCAATCCAGGCTTAGCCTATACACTTTCTCGCGCCGTCGTGCTTGGTATTATTAACTGTTCTCCATCATTAGTTGTTGTCTTTCTTATTCGAGAAGATCGCAGCTGTAGATCAAGTGTTCCATCTCTCTTGTCATATTGCAATAGATGCTTTTCGCATCTGCCTCTTGAACGAACCATAAGGGTTTCTTCTATTTTTCATGCTTGTAATACCACGTTCACGTAGCTTACATTTTGGCGTTTTCTAAACCTAGTAACACTTTCTTGCAATTATATATCAATTGGTGTCATGACAGCTATCGTGTGTTAGCTGTATCTGTTGATAAAGTTCTATAGGCCTTTGTAATACCAAGGAATATTCCCGTTTGTGCACTTATTAAAGTTCTGTAAGGTGGTGACAGCTCATGTTACGAACAGTTGCTTAGTATTTTCTGCAATCCTTTTGACATGTAACGTGACACCGAGTCTCATCAAATTAATCTATCTCAAGCCATTTTACGGTTTTGACCATTTTAATTCTCACTGCATTCATAGACACCAAAGGTGGTCTTCTGATATCGCGCGTTCTTTTAAAGACCAATCAGACATATTGTTAATAGCACCCTGCGCTAATTCCTGAACGCTTTGTCTAGAATGCTACTTCTTGAACGTTGTCATTCATGTTACTGTTGAAAACGATGTTACAGAGGTGCGGTCCTAAAATAGACCCATGCGGGCATCATTGGCCATACTCTTTTTTAGTGTGTCATAATTAATGACTACCGTTGTTAATCTACCAGAGAAATAATTATTGATGATTAAGTAAAGGTTTGCTGGACAGCTTATCTTCTTTAACTCGTTCATAATACTAAGCCACCATAAATTATTGAAAGCACCGGACACGTCAAGGAATATTCCGAGAACGTATTTTTACTCCGATTATTTTACTTTATTAATCATTTCCACCATAGCATCTTCTGTGGACCTATTTTTGATAAATCCGAACTGTTTGTCACTTTATTTTCCATTATCCTGGAATACGCACATCATCAGTTATCCGTTTTTCTAGAAATTTAATCGAGACTGGTATCATGATTGGAGACTGGTATCATCATGGAGCATCATGATTGGCCTATTAGCATGAGGCCGGGTGCATTGCCTAATTTCATTGTCTTTATTGCGTCCGTGGTTTCATCTTCATGCGCTTCTGTGTTAATGGTCACTGTGTCGTCAGGAAGCAGCACACCCAATAAGCAGTTTGTGTTATCCTCTTCGGATGTGCAACTCATGTTTTCAGACCATCTTGCCAAGTTGAGTTTAACAAGTTTTCAAACTTTTTCCAATTTGCATGTTTCAATGCGTAACGGGACATTTTGTTTTAAGGTTCATTGCTATTATGTGCGCTTTCACATTTTAAAGTGAGAACTATCGCCTGAAGATCATTTGAACACTAGTTTTCTTTTACTACCCAGTCGGTTATCTTCCTCATCAACCCACCATTCACGAGTGCAAGATCATATTTGATTCGCCAGTGTGGTAATAGGTGCTTGGCTGGTCCTCTATGTTTAAAACAAAGAGGCCTCTTCTTGCAACAAACTCTTTCACGAAGATCCCTCGATCGTTTTTGTCTCTCCATGATTTTATTCGTGTTGCTTGATAACAACTTCGCTACCTAGATCTGATAGCTGTAGTAATTTTTGCTGCATGCATCACTTTGCTTACATTTGTATTGAACTCAGTTTTTTAGCATCCCGATACATATTTCTTCATGATGCCCATTCCATAAATTGTCATTTCAAACTTGACATTCCTAACTTAACGAAGCTACTTAAGTGGTAAAAAAATAAAATTACGGTTTCCAAAAAACTTTTTAAAAACTTTTCAAATTCTCACCAGAATCTGCGAGACATATAAATTTTAATATAGATTTGGGTCCACCACAAAAACCATTTTATAGTTCAATAAATTTTCAATTTTCCACGAAAATCCAATTAATTTTCATTTAAGCGATATCATTTAATCGATATAAAAATGTTATCCTTTTTTTTTTCTTCGTGGCATATTGAAATAAACATACGTCACATTTTTCCAGAGTCAATAAATTTTGTTTTCTATTTACTTTTCCACATACAAAAAAAAAAAAACATATAAACTGACATCTTCTCGCAATGTATTTCCCTTAAAACAACCCTCCCATATAATATGTAAAAACATATATGTAAACCTTTTATTTAACATAAAGAACACGATATTAATTTGTTACATAATAAGTGCCTGTGTGTGTATGTGTCTGTAAATGTGAGTATTGTATCACTACATACAATGATGCCTGCTTTCACTCTATTATTTACAGTTTTATTTTCCACAATCAACCACCACCCTCTCGTCTTAATCTTTAAATCTTTATTTTCTTAAATAAATATGATACTAAACACCTTAATTTTCAAGTATATTTCATAATATTTAATTATGCCTTGATTTATACTGTAACATGTACCACATGAAAAAATTTTATAGTAGTATTTTTTTTATTTTTATTTTTTTATTTGTTGAAAACATGAAGAAAATTAACAACAACAAAATTAAATAAAGAGAAAAAAAAATTTCAAAATAAACCACAAACACAAAAACCACTCAACTAAACTACTAACATTTAAAACCTACAACCCCAAAATATAAAAACACAACTTTGCACAATATAATCACACACACACTGTATGATGGGTGTATTGTGGGTGGGTGGACTGAGTAAGCTTTTTCCACCTATTTTCTACCACCTCTTGAGTTTATATATATTTTTGTGTATATTTACAAGAAGTCATTCAGTATCATACATAAAATGTATATATCAAAGTAGTTTTCCTCTTTTTTTTGTGCTTTTATTATTTTTCCAGTAGAAAATGTTGTTGTTGGTTTAACTGTTGGATGATTGGTTGGATGAATTCAATGAATGTGTTGTGTATACTACTCTTGTGTGTTTTATACATATACATACTTCTATAAATATATATATATATATATATATATATATATATATATATATATATATATATATATATATATATATATATATGTATATATATATATATATATATATAAATGAAAAATTGTTTTATATTCATGTCTCTTTTAGTATTTTCCTTTTTGTTTATTTATTTTGCTGGTTATATTTTCTCATGAATCGATTTTCGTGTTCGGAAAATTTTTATATATTTATACTATATTATGTGTATATAGAAGTAAAATTGGAAAACTAGAAAATTGAATGACAACATTTTAGATTCGGTGTTGGTATTTTCTAGTTTTCCGTTTAGATCGAATAATATTTAGTGTGACAGGAAAAATTAGCTTGTTTTAGGTATTTTAGGGGAAAACATTTGCTCGTGATTTTTTATTTTTTATCATTATATGACCTTGTCGTGGCTCGAACGATTTTCGAAAGTAAATGAATATACTGTATACTTACATAATATAATACAAACTATCATAACTATTATAAAGTATGAACCTTTTTTTTTTTAGTGGTTGCTCGTTTCCTTTCAGTTTTATTTTCAATTTAAATGAGATTAATGTTGGGTGGTTGATTTTTATCTTTTTTTTTTTTTTATGTTGAAACTTTTTTTTTTTTTAGGTTGGTTTTTAGTCTCCGAGATTGTCACTTGAGTTTTATTTTTTTGTAAATAAAAGCTATTAAAAAATAATACTATATACTCGTATGGCAAAAATAAATAAAACAACAACATAGTTTTATGTTGTAAAAACATAAATAATTTAGGTTTACATATTTAAAAACATTTTTTTTTTTTACTTGCAGTATTATGAAATGTCATATGGATTAAATCTAGAAATTCAAAAACAGGTATGTTACGTTGTTCGGAGATTATTTATATAATAAAGCAAATAAATATTGTAGTTTATAGTTTTTTTATTATTATTATTTTTTGGCAAACATAGAATAGGACATAAAAAATAATAACCGATTTGATTTTAGTGCAGTACATGGTATACTCTAACATAATATGTATGCTGGTGAGTGTGCGGAGTGAGGTTTTTTTATTTATAGTTTACTGATTGATTTGACCTCGGAAAAATCAATATGTTGTATGGATTGTTTTTTAGTGAGGTATCATAAACGTGCCTAGCAAGTTAACTTTTATTGGTTTAATCTTAAATGGTGTTCGGAAATAGAGACTACAAAATTAAGAGATGAAGGGAGTTTTATTAATTGTTAGCACAAACAATTTATACGAATTTAATCTAATGTCAGTTTAGTAGCCAAGTTTAGGATTTTGTGGTAAGAGAACATTCCTATGTCACGTAAAAGACTTCCACCAAAGCATTCTTAGACTGTCTTATAAGGAGGCAACTAAACAAAGGTTGGATCGCTGGGTTGACTACAAACATCCGTAAAAAAAATCTCACTGTTCAAAATATCAACAAAAGGAAATATGGATACCGCCAAAATTTAAACCGACCCTCGCTTATGTTAACGGATACGCAGTTTAGGATCTGTACGTGGATTGTGTAGTCACTGAGAAAACCAGGCGAGTTTGATGGCACTGTATCAGCCATGAAAGAGAATCGCTTGGAACTCGTTGTTCTCCAAGAAACTCGATGGCCAAAAAGTGGAGAAAATGTGTCCCAAGGCTATACATTGATTTACAGTGAAGATGACCTTGGCAATCTTGGTTTTGGTTTTTTTTTCTTGGGCCCAAGGTGAAAAACACTTGCATTTCAAAGCATTTGATAATCGTATGTATAAGCTACGTTAACGCATGCGATGTTCTTGGATTTCCGACAAGCCTATGATCCAATCCATCGAGTTAGCTTATGGTTTGCTTTGCGATAACCGAAAATACATGGCAAATATGTGTGTTGGTGTAAAATGACAGTAATGCAGTCACAATGCTGTCTCAACGTTGAGAACAAGCTATCACGAATTTTTGCAATCAGCTCTGGGATATGGCAAGGAAATGCTCTGTCACCGATACTTATTAGTCTTATGTTATAATTTATCTTTTGTAAAATATCTCAGGGCAACATCTTGTACCGTCAGTCTAACCAGGTTCTGGATTGAATGGCAACGATGTCAGAGAACTACTGGATCCACTTGTACGATTTTCAGCTTTCCTTGGTCTCAAAGTCAATGAGTCCAAAACGCAATGGATTTTAGTAGTGGTGACCACAAATTTGAAAGAGAGTCAAGTTTCCGGTATCTCGGGTCCCTTGTCACTCATGATAATCGAGTTTTTTCAACCACAAGATCAGGCTTTTAATGAAAATTCCTCATCTCGTTCATGAAATAAAAGAACAGCTAATACGCTGGCTCGGTCACGTTTTACAAGCGGATTCTGCAGCGATCTCTGAGTGGAGGGCCGCCATTTGGCAGGCGCAGAGGTCGCTGTCGAGGGCTCCTCGGGGTAGAGAAAATTTGTGCTCCTCGGGGGTAGAGAACGATTTGTCTTCTTCGGGTTGTCTAGAACAACACGAAGAACAAGTTCGGGATCGAATCCAATGGAGCTAGACTGTTAACGCGGTACGGGCCTGTAATCGGTAAATGGGCCTGTAATCGGTAAGGGCCTGTAAAAGTCGTTTTATTTTTAAGTCCTTTTAGCTCAATAAAATTTTTCCGGCGATGTTCAATTGCTTCCATATCCTTTATTAGCAAATATTTTATCACCGAACGATTTTTTCAAGTTTGAAACAGAAAATATTCCCAGGAGCTAGTCATAGTAAATTATCATATGCGCTTCCCAAAAAACTGATGCCATCACTTTGCCTGCATATGCAACTGCTTACGCTTTCTTTGGAGTCGATCCTCCTTTTTGTCCATTGTGTTGACTGTTTCTTCATCTCAGGTGTAAAGTGATGAACCCATATTTCATCCATGGTTACGAATCGGCGGAAAAATACGGCTTTATTGCTATAAAATATCGCCGAACACTCGATTGAAATCTCCTTGACCTCACGACGCTGTTGTTTCATTGTGAGAAATAGCGACATTTTGCTCATAGTTTTCATGTCCAAATTATCATCAAAAGTGATGTACATCACTTTTTGAAATACTTTTTGACGATTATCCAATACCTTTTTGTGGATTTTCTTCACCAGTTCTGGCGGTGGTCACCTCATTTGATCGACTACTGCAATGTTCGTCTTGGCAGCTGGTACGGCCTTCATTGTAAACGAAGAGCAGGCTCCTCTAGAGTTCTTGGTAGTCACGTCAGTGGTTTGATTCTTCGCATCTTGGGTTATGTGATATCGTTTTTTTTACATAATCAGATGCTCACAAGATTGATATAATAACGATTCAAACCTGACTTTTACCTGGGTCACTAAAATAAATCTAACACGAAGATATTCGAGGTCACCTCTAATGTAAAGCACCTTATAGTCTTAGGACAAACTGTCTCTAATTAGATAGCAATGAGTTCTAACTGATACTTCTTTAAAGACTAATATAACGGCAACAAACACATTTGTTTTTTTAAGTGGCGATCTCCTAAATCGGACGTCCATTCAAGTGAGCAGGGATCCATTAAGTTGATATTATTAACATACAGTTTGTTTGAGGTTGCGGGTAGTCAGTCCTGAATTGAACCATTTAGTCATCTTATATGTTAAGCAAAGATAGCTACGGTCAATGAGAATCTGCAAGCAGAATGTGACCAAGCCACTAGTACTTGTTATTCGTTTACTTCATTTACGACATGAGAAAACGAATTCGGTAATTTCCGTCATCATAGCATTTTGAGTCATATATCATACATTTGATTCTTTTCTCAAATATCATACACTATCTCTCATTATCATCTGTCAGAGATGAGGTGGGTCTGATGAACATTTTGTGAAACTCCAATTTGTTGTAATTCCAGGTTCATATTTAGACTTTAGTAGAGGGACTAGGGTTTACAAAGCGCGGTTAATTCGGGCAAGAGGTGCTATAATAACTTCTCTCAGACGGAAATCCGTCTCCAATTTGAATGTTTGTTTATAACTACTAAAATTTACTGCGTCTTGGTCTGCAACATCAGTCAATCGTATATTTTGTTTTAGAGACATTGATTTTGAGAACAATGGAAGGAAGCTGAGAATCGTAGAAGAAGATCAAGTGGTTTACGCCGTTACGATCAGTCCAATCAATCAGATATCATTTCCATATGCCAGGACCCAATCGGACCGATGATATTATGACGAGTTTTACTTTTAAGAAAATCCAGGTTCTCCTAATGTTACAAAATATTCAAAAATAATCATCCTCAGCCACAAAACATCCCGGCGAATACCTTGCTTGAGATGATCGATACTTTGGAATTTTAGTAATAATCTTGCTTTTTAAAATGCCGAAGATAGAGAAGTTTATCGGATTTCCACCCGGAGAATTGTGTCAGCCTTTGTGTTGTAGAAATAAAGTGCGGAACGTGGTTGTTCCAACCATCCTTAGTTGACGCGCGCTTAAAGAGATGGTGCAGAATTCTGTTGGAATGTCCAAAGTCTGAAAATTAATGTTTTAGTGTCTAAGGCCTAAAACTAACGCACAGCTTTCAAAATAGTTCCACGATTGAGTTTATCTGCACGCTACGGTCTAAAAAAAAACGAGCCAAGAGCGTCCATCGGCTGTAACAGCGGCCGAAAACATTACCTTTGCTGGTCCCTGTTTTCTAGTGTTCATCTGAAAGTATACATTTTCGAAAGACCTCTCTGGTCAATAAATTCGATCATTTTGTTTGTTTACTTGTTGCTCAAAGTGTAATGGAGCCTCATCAGAGAATACGATATTCCGCATCAAGCAATTCCTTTGCTCTATCTAGACAATTTTTTCTGTTTAGGGCTAAGAACGGCTGTCTATTGAGCCTTCAAAGGTTTTAATCCAAGCTCATTTAACAGAATGTGTTGCACCATTTCTCAGGATATGTTCAGCTCAGCAGCCAATTTTTTACGACTGTAAAAAGGATTTCGTTCGAATCGAACCTTCACCTTTCGAATAATTTCTTTTGATGTTCTTTTTCATTTAGGACCAATTTCTTTGCGTCTGGCCAAACATAGCGCATTCGAATTATTTTCGTTTGAACTTAAGCACAAATGCTTCAGCACACGAGTAAATAATATAAAAAACAGTCATTAGTATAATTTTGAGCGGTCTGCCATGGATGCTTTGACAGATATATCGGTGTGAAGCTGCTCGATATACAAGGAAAATAATGACCCCTATAATATTAAGAAACTATATAATAACGAACTCCAGATAGAACCAAACGGGAACCGCTCAGAACTGAACATTTTAAAACTGGATATTTCAAAATAGGATTTGACAAAACGAGATAAGGTACAAAATTGGATATTTCAATACGAGATAAAGTACAAAACGAGATATGGTACAAAATTGGATATTTCAATACGAGATAAAGTACAAAACGAGATATGGTACAAAACTGGATATTTCAAAATTGGATAATTCAAAACGAGATAAGGAACAAAACGAGATATGGTACAACACTGAATATTTCAAAACAGGATATTTCGACATGTGCTTTAAACTTAAAATGATTGTTTAGGAAAGTTCTGAAATATGGCCAATTAGGGAGGAACTCGGCGAGTTCTTAACCGATTAGGATGAAATTCGATATGTAGGATGAAAATGGGATTTAAAAATGATTTTTTGGAAAAGTTCTGAAATATGGCCAGTTAGGAAGGAACTCGGCGAGTTCTTAACCGATTATGATGATATTCGATATGTAGGATGAAAATGGGATTTTAAAATGATTTGTTGGGAAAGTTCTGGAATATGGCCAGTTAGGAAGGAACTCGGCGAGTTCTTAACCGATTATGATGATATTCGATATGTAGGATGAAAATGGGATTTTAAAATGATTTGTTGGGAAAGTTCTGGAATAAGGCCTGTTCTGGAATAAATTTCAATCGGTTAAAAAACTGGCCGATTTTCTCCCTAATTGGCCATATTCCAGAACTTTCTTAAAAAATAATTTTAAGTTTAAATCACATGTCAAAATATCCTGTTTTGAAATATCCAGTTTTGTACCATATCTCGTTTTGTACCTTTTCTCGTTTTGTACCTTATCTCGTTTTAAAATATTCAGTTTTGAATTATCCTGTTTCGTCAAATCCAGTTGTAAAATATCCGGTTTCGACCGGTACCCAACCAAATAATTTTTGAAATTTGAATAACAGAATTTTTTTGTTGATCGTTTCAAAATCCAGATTGGCAGTCGAACAATTTTGGAGATTTTATCTTTGAACTCTTTTCTGCGCTGTGCATTTACAAATTTTCACCAATTTTTTGGGTTAAATATTTTTCCAATATTTTTAGGTACGCCTTCCCGTCTTCCATTGACCTGTTGATTACAGGTAACAAATTATCGTAAATCTAAACAATCGAAATCCAAAACATATCCAAGTGGTAATACTAGCATATTTGGTATTTTTAATTCGAATTTACCTGCCAGTACAAAAATTAAATAATTCGAGTCGTGTTCGATCGTAGTTTGATAAATTCTGAAAGTTTAAACAAGTATAGTTTAAAGTAAAAAAAATGTTCTGAAAGTTTGTATAGAATCTGTCAAAAGATTCAAATTCGTCCTGTACTAAATTTAATTTTTTCGGATATTTGCCAACCATGTCCTCGGTAAATAATCCAATAATTCAGGTAAAATTAATCATGATATAATTTATTTACAATAATCTTTCGCTCCCTAATTTAATTCACCCGATTTTGTTTTTCCTACTGGATAATAAAAAAAAAATCCCTGAATACATATAATATATAAATAAAAAAAAAATTTCCTCGTATAAAACGAAAATACAATTCCTTTTCAAACGCCATCACAAAAACATTTTTCTCACCATATAACAAAAAGTTATATATATATATATATATATATATATATATATATATATATATATATATATATATATATATATATATATATATATTTATGTATATATATATATATATTTATGTATATATATATATATATATATATATATATATATATATATATATATATATATATATTTATATATATATATATATATATATATATATATATATATATATATATATATATATATATATGTATATATATATACTACATTTTCATCCTATTGTTTATATAAAAAATCATTGCGGGTGAAAAGTGGCAAAAATTTCTATATATATATATACATATACAATATTATGGGGGGATAGATAAATACAAATGGGTAGTGGGAAAATGGGGAGTAAAAAAATATAAATAAATATTCTGTGTTGTTTTTTATATAAATATATATATATATATATATATATATATATATATATATATATATATATATATATATATATATATATATATATATATATATAATAGGAATTTGTGTTATATATATATATATATATATATATATATATATATATATAATAGGAATTTGTGTTATATATATATATATATATATATATATATATATATATATATATATATATATATATATATATATAATAGAAAATTGTGTTATATTATGTACGAGTATAATATAAAAAAAAAACATTTTCGTTTGGCATAAAAAGAGAATGGAAAACCGAACAAAAAAATCTGTTAAGTGAAAAACAAAAACTTTATATGCATTGATTATATTGATACGAGTATAATACATTTTATTAAGTGGCAAATAGATAAATACATTAATCAGTTAATAATAATCTGAAGACGAATGTGTTTTCTTTATTCGAATCGAGCAAGGAGGCAAATAAAAAAACCTCCCTCATCAATAATAATAATAATCGTTTTTCATTTTGCGTGTGTACAAATTTGTTGCAACATTTATATTATGTATACAGTTTTCCACCCTTTACACGATTTTTATGTTGTTTTATAAAGAAATCATAAGAAGAAGCAAAAGACGATGTCGACGACGACGACGACGACGAAAGGAAAAGAAATAAATTAAACAATTATTCGTGTACATTTTTACCCTAATTTTATTTAATAATTGAGCTTCCTTTTCACAAAAAGCACTCAAACAACAAAAAGTAATAAAATCAGAGTACATAAAAAGAAATTGAGGGTAAAATGAAAAAAAAAAAATTTTCAACGGATACAATCTTTTAACCATACAAATAAAACAGTGTAAAACCTGAAAAATCTTTTTTCCGCTTTTACTTCATCATTCCGAAACGAAATGAAAATAACAATAAAATAAATATCAAATTCTCGGCGAAAACACGGTTTGAGGTTAGGGTGGATACAAAACAAAAATACCAACCACCCACACAGCAAAAAAAAAGCAGCATAAAATAATACCATTCCAAATGTTTTCCAATGTTGGCTGTATATACATGAATAAAAAAATAACAATTTTCTTTTTTCCTCTTTTTGTAGATTTTTCACGATTTTTTATTCAGGATTTTTATTTTTTGTTTGATGTACAATACGCGACTATAGTTTTCATGGAATCGAGAAATGTCAATAAGGTACAATTCAACTCAGTCGATAAACGGATATTTGTGTGTAAACAACACTTTCGAAGGCGACTAGCCAACCTTTCAGCATGATATGAAACTACAGCAGAACGACTTATGTAAAAATACACGTCAGTACTCCTGACATAAATAAGAAGCCCATAACGTGTGCAAGCGCTCACTTTCTCATTGTGGCAGGCTCTTTTTTGCTTCGTAAAATATTCTATTTATATTTAAGCACTTCATTCATCAAGATTAACAAATTCAAAAACAAGTATCGATGAGGAATTCTCTCCAGCAGCAAGATGAATTGGAACAAATTAATGAAATAATATATAATATACTAGGTTACAATGGCAAGCACATTTAGTATGCTAACTAGGTATTAGGTAGGTTATATTAAGCGCATACTTTAGTATGCGCTTAATATAACCTACCTAATAGAAGTAAGAGAGTTGGTAAGAAGAAAACTAAAGGCACGTAAAGTCTGGAAAATTGGAAAAAAAATAATTTTTAACAATTTAGAGGACTGCTGAAAAAATATAACACTTGTATATTTAATTGCCAGCCTTGCTCTTTAAAGCGCCCTAGAAAGAAAAGTCCATCGGATTTGCATCCGGAGATTTTGCCAGCGTTTGGTTTGAAGAGATAAACACATTGCTGGTGCTTGCATAGGCTACTTGCGTGCAAACGAACTTTTTGCTTTATCCAGACTATTTTTTTCTTGTTCAAGAGTAATATCGTGTGCCTTTTGGAACCATAAATACTTCAATCCAAATTTTTTTTAAAGAATATTTTGGATCCTTTCTTTGGATCTGTTCAGCTCAGCAGCCAATTTTTTATCACTGCGTCGGTGACATCGTTCAATTTGAGCCTTCACCTATCGAATAATTTTTTTTTTCATGTTGCAGTTCGTTTACGATTATGTTCTTAGCGTCTGGAAATGCTTGCAGTATGTTTCAGCGAAAAATGGTGTGTGGCACAATATTGTTACTTTGACAGATATATCGGTGCGACGTTTGTTAGTTTTTCCAGCACGCTTTCTCAATATTTTAGACATGATGCAAATGAATTCCCATAAGCTATTTTCGAGTGAATAAAATCAAAATATTTTTACAACAAAATATGATGCCTTATGCATAAAACTGCTATATTAAGAGACATTTCTGAACAAATTATTGGGTGTGGGAATGAGTTCCCACTGTTTTCTGGTGAAATAAAAGACGTTTGTTTGAATCGAAAACGAATGACTGGTTTATTCGAAGTATGCTCCATCGGCAGCTACAACCTTCGCCCATCTTTCGGGTAATAAACGAATTCCGCGTATGATGTGAAGTGTTGCTCTGCCAGGGCTGACTGCATCGACCGGAACAAGTAGTAGTCTGAAGAAGCAATGTCTGGTGAATACGACGGGTGGGGTAGAATCTCCCAGTTCTGCCGCTCCAAGTAGTTCTTGACAACTAAAGCAACGTGTGGCCGAGCGTTTTCGTGCTGAAAAATCAGCTTGTCATGCCGATTGTCCCATTCTGGCCGTTCTCGACCCAGAGCTTGCTTCAAACGGATCAGTTGTCGTCGATAACGATCCCCAGTGATGGTTTCGTCCTGTTTCAGCAGCTCGTAGTACACGAGGCCGCTCTGATTCCACCATATGCACAACATAACCTTACTTCCATTAATATTTGCTTTTGGCGTCGATGGGCTTGGTCCATGCTGGTTTGCGCTTCGGATTGTCGTATCGAATCCACTTTTCATCTCCAATGATGATCCGATGTAAAAAACCCTTTATTTTCCTGGCGTTGAAGCAAGAGTTCGCAGATGGTTTTTCGGCGCTCGATGTCCCGTTATTTCAATTCATGTGGGACCCAATTTCCGAACTTAAGAACGAATCCCAATGCATTTAAACGCTTGCCAATAGTAGAGCGGTCCACATTCAACTGTTCTGCCAATAATTTTTCGGTCTAGATCTTCATCCAGCAATGCTTCCAATGCTGCATCTTCAAACTTTTTTGGTCCGCCTTCACGTTTCTTGTCTCCTACTTCGAAACCACCATCTTTGAATCGTCGGAACCAGTTTCTACAGGTTGTATTCGATGGAGCATGCTTACCATAAGCTTCTACGAGCAACCGATTCGTTTCCGCTCCACTTTTCTTTAACAAAAAATAATGAAGTAAAATTTCCCGCAAATGCTGTTTTTTGGCACAAAATTCAACATTTTCAATGAGACGCAAAAAACTGTTGTTTATGTTCTGAACAAATGTCACTAGTGATTATTGAAGTTTGACATCTAACCTTCAAAGAACATGTATTGCCCGATTAAATAAAAAGAAGGCAGAGCTACTAACGACATCTAAGTAAAAACAGCGGGAACTCATTCCCACACCCAATATATTAATATGATGCTGCTAATTAAGATGAGTGTCTAAAACGACATCTAAGTACTTCTATGACGCAACTAAATCAACTAAATCCCCTCAATGGATCTTTAACCTCAAAACATAATTCTGCATCATAAGCGATTAACTTTTAAAGGAAGTCCATTTCGTGTATAAACGGCAAAAATAATAGTGGCTCGAATACACTACCTTGACGAACATCAAATTTCTCATCTATCGCTGTCTTACTTATTACTTACTATTGCTAAATGTCTTACTTACTCTAGTACTAAAAACCAATTGTGTCGTCAACTTTTAACGTTTTCTACTTTTAAAAACACTAAAATGTCAGAATTATTTATTTGAAGGGTTATCTTAACTATTAATTTAAACAAAAATATGTCCTGTGGGGAACCACTCAGAACTGGACATTTTAAAACTGGATATTTCAAAATAGGATTTGATAAAACTGGATATTTCAAAATAGGATTTGACAAAACGAGATAAGGTACAAAACTGGATATTTCAAAATTGGATAATTCAAAACGAGATAAGGTACAAAACGAGATATGGTACAACACTGGATATTTCAAAACAGAATATTTCGACATGTGATTTAAACTTAAAATGATTTTTTAGGAGTTCTGGAATATGGCCAATTAAGGAGGAACTGGGCGAGTTCTTAACCGATTTTGATGAAATTCGATACGTAGGATGAAAATGGGATTTTAAAATGATTTTTTTGGAAAGTTCTGGAATATGGCCAGTTAGAAAGGAACACGACTTCTATGAGGCTTTTGGCCTCAGATTGATGCTTCCGTATTTGTAAGACTATGTCCTTTTGTAATTTCAATTGCCAAACTTATGCAATGATTTTTGTTATTTGTGGGTTTCTGCGGTCTGGTATCGAAAGTAAACATAATTGGTTAGTCAAATCTTTCAAAACTTTCGCCACTGATCTTCTCTTTAAAACCGTTCATTATGTTCTCAATGGATAATGTAAGCGGCGAAATCCGCCACATCAACCATGTTGAAAAAGGGAACCGCTCAGAACTGGACATTTTAAAACTGGATATTTCAAAATAGGATTTGACAAAACGAGATATGGTACAAAACTGAATATTACAAAATTGGATATTTCAATACGAGTTAAGGTAGCCGGAACTACTTCCAGTAGTCGGAATTTGTTTTTTAAATTAATTGTGTTTTTTGAAATAATTTGTCTGATTTATTTCTCCTGTTGATCCAGACTATTGTGCTTTTCCGGTTTTTATTTGATCCCGTCGATATCAAGATTCGGCGTTGTTTGTGGTTCGCGGTAAACTTTACTTGTTATTCAGCACGTAATTATTCGCAAAGCAGACAGTTATCTTTCGCGACAAAAGATTGACGTTCTTCAACAGTTCCTTATAAAAAGTGGGGATTTAATCAGGATGGAGGGACGCTAATGCCTAGATCATTCGGATATTAAGAGCAGATTAAAATAGCAATCATGAAATCTCTCAAAAATACACCATTGAGAGCAGAGATAGAAGCTTTTTAACATCAGCCAATACAAAATTTAGCTTTAAATCGATAAAATGATTGAAAGCTACAATTAAAATTTCATACATCATTTCATCATAACATTTCCCCGACTATAAAGTCATCAAACAAAAAAGTTCCGGTATGGTAACGCCATCAAGCTTGGCGAAAGTTGTGAAAGTTGACGAAATATGCATGGAACAATTTCAAACGTGCCATCATCTGTCAACAGTCTCGCTTTTCGATCATTCGAGACCTGACATCTGGAATTTTGATGTCACGAACTGAAGTTGGCTCTTCAACTTTCATTGTCGAACTCGCTTTATCTTGGTCTTCTGGGCTTCTTAATGCGAAACACATCATTAACGGATTGGATTTAAATAAATCCTTGATATTCTTAAAATAATTTTTTCCAAATAATACGAGATTATAGTAAAATAATTATCGTAATTTTCAAACGTGAAAGGTACAATTATACCGGAAAAAGGTTAAAATTGTATATCATTATCTAAAAGCCATAAGCTAAAATAAATTAAATTTAGTTATCACCTAAATATTCAAAGAAATAAGAGTTAAATGACCCACCAACCCTCACAACACTTAATACACACAAAATTCGAATATGTATATGAATTACATATCCAAAAAAATTATAAAGCACGAAAATTAAATTAAATAACCGTTAAATTAAATTAAATACTTCAATGTAATTACAAGAAGATCTAATTGATATACATCATCACAATTCACACAAAACTTTATAATTCACAGATTTAAAAAAAAAAAAATCAATTAACACCAAAATTAAATGAAATAACCTTTAAACTGACAAATTACGTGATTGTCGCTTTTGTAAAATCATATCAGACGATGGATCAGTTACGTTTTGTAAATCAAAGCTAAACGAATGAAATGGTAAAGCTTCTTTTTCTTGTCTAGAACAATACTAAGAGTTAGCTCGGTAAATGCCATATTTATTTTTATTAAGAACTATACTTGAATCGTGCACTGTATATACTGCTGCTATAAAGGAATTGAAATAAAATGGGTTTTCTAATTTCCTTGAAAAATATAATAAAATGTGAAATACTGATGGATTTTTTGCTTTTTTTTCACCTATTTACCAATGTTGTTGTGAAAAGAAAATGTACAGTATTTTCCTTTTGGGATTAGAAGTACAATTGTTTTGTAAAATGTTGATTTTTTCCCGTTTGTTGCTTTTGTTGTTGAAATTATGTAGCGCACTAAATTTATTTGACCTGTTTGAATTCGTAAGATTGGAAAATCATGTTTTTGTCTAAAAAATACTAAGTGATTTAGATGAAAAGTGCGATATCAAGTAGGGCCAATGGCAATCATTAATATAAGGCTATAAAATATTTACGATTCATAAAACAATCGGTTATCCCAGGTTTAATGGCGCATCACAATTTTTTTTTTATCGGTATTAATGATTTCAGTAATATACGAATATTATAAATCTCATGAGATTACTATATATGTATACACACGCCACTCAATCTGTCAATTAACTGGGAGAAAATTTATATACTTTTTGGGGGAATTTTAATAATTTATTAGAAAATAAATTTGTAATTCTGACTATTATTTTTTGTTTTTTTTTTTTTCTAGACCGAAATCGTCAAAAGACTAAATGCACTTATAGGACAAATAGTACCATGTCTAGCGGCAGAACATCAACAACAAGTAGCACAAGCGGTGGAACGCGCAAAACAAGTAACTGTGCCAGAACTAAGTGCAATTATAGGGGTAAGTACCTATAAAAAAACAAACCATCGCCGCGAAACATAATTAAAAAAAAAAGAAAAAGAAAATCATTGTATAATTTTATTATTTCATTTAATTATATTTCTGTTTTTCTTACAAAAAAAAATTATAATTTATTCAATTCGAACGTAATTTTCATTTTGTTTATAATTATATGTATAATCTTCTTCCTATGAAAAATTAAAAAAAAAAAAAAAAAAGAAAAAAAAAGAAAAGAAAAATTATCTCTATTTTTGTTGTTGTTACACTATTGTTTCTTTTAACTCTCCAAATATATCTTAAGCGGCTTTTTAAATTTTGCAGCAGCATCAACAACAAGGAATTCAACAACTTATCGTAAGTTTTCATAATTTAAAGAAAATGAAAAAAAAAAATCACATGAAAATGAAAATTAAAAAAAGAAAACACACCGACACGATTTATTTTGTTTTGGTTTATTGTTTTTCTTGTCTTCTCGAAAGGTGTACGAGGGTTGCTCTGCAAAGTGTTTGTGCGTGTGTGTGCATTTTATTTTTTTGCTACTTGTTCTGCAACAATTTGTGTGTTTGCTCTTTCGTTAGATTACTTTACACTTTCTGTTCACATTACGAGATTTACAAAGTGGCCCTCGTATATTCCTTTTTTTATGTTTTTTTTTTATTTCGTTTCTCTTTTTAATATTTGTTTTTTTTTTGTGTATTGCTCTAATAAAGATTTTCTTTTCCACTTAAGAAATTGTAAGACTTAAAAAAAATCGTTATTTGTTGTTGCTTGCTCTTAATTTTAATTTGTCTCGTATACCTATTTTTGAATATGCATATTTCTAGAGCAAGGTCTTTTTATGTTGTTGTTTTTTTTATTTAACACTTTGGCTGTCATTAATTTAATTATTATTATTATTAGTTATTTCAATTGGTTGAATGATAAATTAACAAAATATGTTTATATGTTGCTAATGGGCGATGGCACAATTTATTGTAAAACAATTTTTTAACTTTTTTTTTTGTGGCGACTAATTTCTAACTAACTAAAAAAATTGTTTAAAAAATAACAGATCTTGTGAACCGAATCTAACTATGTTTCTATCTTATTATTCTCTAGTAGTAAGATTAATATTTTATTCTTAAATGTTCAACAAACTGTCTTTACAAATTTTCTTTAAATTCGAAATTTTCGAATTTTAAAAACGCGTAAAGTATATCATGAATTGTCATTGATTTTAAAATCGTAATTTTCTGTCGATCACATCGCAAGATTTGGCTCCGTAAAAAAGTTATCAAAATAGAAAACTGCTTATCTGGAAAATTATTCTTAATTTGCGGTGCAAAATTCATTACCACGAACTCGCCGAGTCCCAAATTATTATTCCTTTTTTCATTACGTCTTTGATATATGTCAAAAACGTAACAGTAGCCCAATGTGCTAGCGGCAACGCTAGGTTTATAGCCAAAACGAACCGGCTTGTTACGAATGTATTGCTTGCATATATGTCTACCGTAGTAGGGAACTATTAATTCGTTAACTGCAATAATCATCTCTGCAAGAGAAAATTAAAAAAATCGAACTATAGTACAGCCTATTTTCGAGATAACTGAAAAATGGATCTAAGTAAACATTTCTTCAAATAATGGCCATCTCATCCATTTTGTAATTAGCTCATTGCGAGTTAATGGGTCATAAGCCCAGTGCAACCGGCTTCGTGGTAACGTATTAAACCCAGACACTATCAATGTGCCGATTGACGCATATAATATCATCTTCGTCAATTTTTATGGCTTTTTTTTGCTGCATACTTCGTTGAATGTTAAACCACTGTGTTGATATAGGAAAAACAATTTAAGAAAATCAATTGCATCCGATTTTGATGATAAATCCAGTAGACGTATGAGCGTTTCATCCCATGAATTAAGTTTATAACTATCTGACGATAGCCATAAATTTTGTATTGCCTAGGCTCCACTCTTGGTTTATTCGTTGTTGCGATTTTGGTTCGATCACAGTTTGAATGTGCTTGGTTGCTCCTCTATATTGTCGTTCTCTTTATCGCTGTCATACACGTAATTTTGAAATTGGATCTCTACTCCTCAATATAAGAAATGAATATATCGTCAGGTATATTGTCCAAAGCATCTAACACTTCAGCCACACTTTTTAAAGGAGTTTTACTAGAAAATCGTAAATATCAACTAAAGACAAATGTTGCGTTTTTGTAACCGCTTATAAATAAACTTGGCTCAAAAACTTTTTATTATATAAATCTAATAACGTATAACAGTTAATTATCATTATTGACTAACTAATATTTTATTTCAGGATCCATTTTTTCGAAATAAAATTAACTACTTTTTTAATCGACTTTTACCAATGCACGAATAATTAAAAATGACAATATTTTTGTTTCGTTCATTTCTTTATGTAGTTCCTCGAATAACGGGATTGCACAAAACAAGAAAAATCATGTTAATTTTGTATATGATTGAAATTAGTATGGTATGTTTGTTGTTGCGTTTTTGATACATTTATCATAAATCGGATATTATTAAGAAACGAAAATTTTGCTATTGATTTTGCTATCGAGACATGAAAATGTATTTCTCTATGTCTCAATAATAGGAAACACGTTTCAGAATTTTGAAGAAATCAAAAAGATATATCTAAAATGATAATCATATCGGTAAATTCAGTGATAAAAATGAGGTAGAGTTCATATCAGGCGATTTACAAAAGCTACCAAAAAGCTCTACTTTATAAATCCTTGCCAACTCTCTAGTATGAGCCAATTTTTAAAAGTGGTGATTAGGGCTCAAGGAAGTATTGAAACCATTTAAGAACATACATTTACAAAGTCCCCAGTTAATATTGAATGGTTCTCGGCACTTGAAAGGAACATTTGTTTTGGTCAGTATTCGAATAAAAAACTTGGAAATATTTCACTTTCGACTTTAACAATCACCACAGTACTACACCAAAACATACTATTTTCCCCTTATGTCGCATTTTTGCTCCTAGTGTTTGTATCACTGGATTGTGCTTAAATTCCCCAAATATTAAATTTCTAGCTATAATTTCCTTTTATTTAGCTTCGTCTTTATTCTAACGATTTTAAAATACAACTCAAGCCACCTGGAAGTTCTCTTTTAATCGATACATTTTTGTGCTATCCACAGTCTAATGAAATCGTAATGTTATTCCCCACTTCTTGTGTCACAACGATTCCTGTTACTTGATAACATCCATCTTGTTCAGTCATTTTGCCATTTCTTCTCAAAGAAAATTACTTCTCAAAATTTCCTTGTTGTCTTTTGATATGAAATACTCTTCCTACCATTTATGACTAAAATAGTCATAACTACCAGCACATATTTATTTTCACTATTTCCTGGAATGGTGCAAATGTTACAGAGATGTTACATAATCCAAATGACATAACATTGTATATCATAGCCAGTTATCCACACTGAAGGCCATCTTTTCGAACGCCCGCTTCTTTTCGAACGCCCGCTTTACGTTGCAACTAGGCAACTTTGTAGATACAATGTTGAAAACATGCTGGCATCTAACCGTTTTCGTAACGGAAATTTATTTTAGAAAATCGGTACAACGACCTAAGTCACTAGACCAATACTTACTATCTGACGTATTGCAGAAAATGGACATGTACCCTTGCAAAAGTTGCTGTAAAGAAAACTATTGTGTTATACGATCTTCGGTCCATTTCTGGATGTCTCTACTTTCATATTATTATTATTAATGGCTCTTTACCCAGTCCTTTAACTTTTTTACAGGCTATTTTTGGAGTTCTGGGCCATACCTTATTATCAATCTGCTCTTCGTATTGTTCTAGACAACCCGAAGACGATAACTCGTTCTCTATCTCGAGCAGCCATGGTCATAACAATTTGAATCCGATCATTTACCCCAATAAATTACTAAAATAAGGACACGTGTTGAAAAAAAAATCTTTGATCACATTTCAATATTTACGATCATTTCCTGAAATATTGTCATGTGATCAAAATCCGATCAAAAAGTTGTTAACTCGTAGGGGACACATTTTTTTACAATTTATCACATCTGACAATATATCAGTGATTTGATTGGGCAAATGTTCAGATTTTTTTTTGATCACATGACCATATTTCAGTAATTTGATTGGGTAATTGATTGGATTTAAATTGTTAGGATTTAAATCCATACTCGTGAAGACACCTTTATTAGTGGAATATAGAAAATAAGCGAATAAAAAAGTTATTTCGTTCACTTTACACCAAATTAAGCAAAACAAAATATTTTCTCGGGGCCCTTTTTTTAGTGAGGCTCCAGAACTAACAACACGAGTCATTCAGAAGTACCTTCCTGTGTCCACCCTCCCTTGACACAATTCAAAGTTCGGTGGTAGATCCACTCACTTATTCCTCGTATGTTGACTTAAATTGACAACTCTACGAAATTATAGAATATCAGTAAGGGCACTTAATACCTTTTAGAATTTAAACATAATCGTTTGCCTTCAAAAATATCTTCTCAGCCTTATTTTAAATCATAACTAAAATACTTCAAAAAAAATTTCGATTGAAAAATTGTTTGTTTGCTTATAGATAGATTTAAGGGAGATAGATAGATAGTATCATTTAAACCAAACATAAGAAAAATGAATTCAAATACAAATTCATCCGGGTTTATGTGTATTGTATACAATTTTTGACAACAAAAGACCTTTTAATTGACCTTTTTATACAATAATGTGTTCGTTTTCTAATCATAATTCATATTATATCATAAAAACACAACCATCTGCTCGATTTGAAAAACTGATGTCAATTTTTTTTTTTTATAAATATATTTTCATTCAGTGTTTAATTCTAATCTATTAATATTTATTTAGCAACGGATCACCTCCAATCCATCTATCGCCGTCTCTCTCCTTCTCTCTCCTCTTATATTATGTTGTATAATATTTACCTTGTTTTGAAATCTAACTAACTAACCAACCCTACTACTACTATCATTTTGTGTTTCTATGTATATTTATATATATATATATATATATATATATATATATATATATATATATATATATATATATATATATATATATATATATATATATATATATATATATCCTACTATCATAATATTATTCACCACCCCATTCAAATATTTTTCTAATTGAATGTACTAACAACAAACACAGTATTAATTTTATGTGTATTATTATTATAAAGAGAAGAGTATAAGGGAAATAATTAGTAAAACTTTTGGAAAATTTCCCTCTTGTGTCGTCGGTTGGTGGTGTGAATGGAGTGAGAATCCGTATCATGTTTTACAGTAATAATCGACAGAACAACAACAACAACAAAATGGATGTATAATATAAAGAAGGGTAAATTGGTGTATAAATGGGATTGCTGCTTTAGAACAGACTAATAATATAAAACAATAATCTGAATTTTTTTTCTGTTAGGGGTGATAAAATGAGATGGATAGATATGATTTTGATAAATTCAAACATTAATATTATTTTGTGTGTTTGGGGATTTTTTTTTTTATGTTATGGTTTCTGTTGTTGGTTTGGCATATCCTTTTTAAATATTCTATATTTTTATATATAAATGTGTGTGTGTATACATTTTATTGGGTTTTTTTTGGGTTGGAATGAGAATACGAATCGAAAAGATTATCAAATTTTATGATAAATGTGTCAAAATTTAAATGAAATAACAATTACAATCGGGTTCTCGGGGTTGCTGTTTTATCTAGGGGAAATTGGAATTTTTCATTTTTAGGGGGGTGATTAGAGATTTAAAATTTTAATTGTAGGGTTAAAAATGCGATTACCATGATGATGGGTTTTGATGGGTGATCCAACCATGACGACACTGTTGAAATTTAACTATAATATAATGAATAATAAATGTGCACTACACAAAATATTGCCAACAAATTTCCATAAAAATGCTCTGGTTTTTCTCGACGCATATTTCAACACCGTAAAATACTGTGAAAATGTTTATATGTGAGAAATACAGAAAAAAAGGAGGGGAAACATATTTTGTTGATGGAAAATGGAATATGAGAAATAATATAAATTTTATGTTTATACATATATGTGTTTCGGAACCGGGGGGAATGGTAGTAGCGATTAATTTAATTATTTTTTTGTTTTTATTCACATTTAATTGGTTTTATATAAAGTTGAAAATGAAGATAAATAAAAATGATTGTGGTGATAATACTTGTTGTGGGTTAGACTAAATTATTAATTTGAGAGTGAGCGCGATAAAGAGGAAGAGAATGATGAGTACTTTAGTTATTTTTTTATGTACGTATATACTATGTAGGGTTGGAATAATTAATAGTTCAATGTTGAATGGTTTATGACGCGCTTGTTACACAAATGGGGATGTAATTAGATTTTTTTTTCTTCAATTTACGTGATTGAAATTTTTGAGTTTTATTATTTGAGGGGGCGGAGAGTTGAGGGAGATGGGTTCAATATCTGTTGCTATTCTAACAGATATATTGATTTCTTTAATGTGAAACAAAATTTAGGTTATATATAGACGGTACATATATATATTTAGACGTTGGGAACAAAACCTCGTTCTATTTAACTAATAAATGCTTCAGAATGATATAATATTTGACAATTCGACGGTAAATTGGTAAAATTTCATATTTTCGCATTTTCATTCGATATCGCATTTTGGTATTATAAAACGGCATTATCGAATGCGATAACGGATTATTTGCGAAATTAAAACTTACAAATGCGAGTGCTCAATAGCAGTCAAATATCGCATTCATCGATTAGTAAATGTCATAGTAATATCATACAATTTTGTTTGGTTTTGTTCAATCTAATAATTTCGCTATGGCAATATATATTGTGTTGACATATGCTGTGGTTTCATCAGATTCAATGAAACCACATAATCATCATGAGTGGCATAGGATATGAGGTATCGGAAATCTTAAATCCTTTCAATGACTGACATCATATATTTTATTTAAGCCTCATTGATTTTGAGACCAACGGAAGCTGAGTGATCACCTTTCTTAAATATACAGGGCATAATAGTCATAAGGTCGAAAAAATAGTATCCGCTCCGAATATGAAGAATTCTGAATTAATGCAATCAACCTTAGGAGCACAGTTTCTTTTTAGCATGAGAGAGAGATTTCTTTATAGAATAGATCCTCTTTGCACATCTTCTCTTTGCACTGTGAGTATTTTCACGAGTAAATAATAAGGTAGACACAAAGATTATTCGTTTCCCATTATTAGGGAATGGTTTACTTAGCGGCTAAAAGTCCCAAAGGTTCATTCCTAAACTGTAGGTCCAGTTATATTTTGGCGGTATTCAATTTTCTGTTTATTGATATTTGTAAAGTGTTTGTTTATAGATGAGGGTTACCGCACTAACGATGTAACCATTTAGTTGCCTACAATTTTAAGGATATTTTGCTAGTTTATAAGTTCTTTACGGAAGGCTTAAATCTTTAGCAACTTCTTATAAAGCAAACTTTAATATAATACGGATAGCGGCCAAATGCTCTGAAAAATTCTTTGCAGTCATAGTTTCTTCAGCCTTTCATCATGTGGCATCGCTTTGTTAAAATTGCTGTTAATGCAGGTTGTTATCGGCCAATTGATTCCGTACAACTGGTTTATAGCATAGTTATATCTGATACTATACGTAATTCTATAATCTGACAGTGATGAATGAAACGGAAATACCAGACTTAGTTTCGAAAAAATGGGGCTCTATGCCTGCTCCGAATACATCAATGCGTACTATCAAGATTATACTTCTGCTGCCATCTCTGGATTATTTTTGAAACCACTTTTAGGTTCTTTATAACTAGCCTAAAAAATAATAAGGATTTTTTGAAATCTCTGCTAATTTTGTATTACTGGCCTTTTTTTTTGAAAATGTAATTTCTATGCATGTACATGAACTAATAAACATTAAAGTGATGCTCCTTTTGGAAACATGGTTAATTGCAATTGCCGTATGGGACACCTATATCTAAATTAAAGTCACATATTAAAACAGTCTTTTTACCTAGTATTTCAATAAAATGGACTTGTCATGTTCCATGCTACTATTTACTGAAAGAGAATAGCCACCAGTTTAATAAAAAACGGCAGAATAATAATGGCCCTAATACACTGCCATAAAGTACTCGGCAGGTTACACTTAAAACGTTACTGATAGTTTCTCCAATTCTGACATATTGTTGACGGCAATGCAAGTAACTTTCTATTACATTATAAACTACTTCGCCCATAACAATACATTTGGTCCCAAAGCCGCTTATGATCAACGGTATCGAAAGCCTTTTTAGGCCGAGCATTATGTTCTCATCTAATTTTGCGGCAATGCTTTCTGTGTCTACTACATGGCGAATTTTCTCTTAGAGTACACTATCGTTTAGGATCGGCTCACTTTGTACTTCACTTTGTATCGGCTGCAATACTTTGTACAACCTCAGCTTGTCGACATATGCAAGGTATTCAGTATAGCAGTGGGCATAAGGCATATAAAGGATTGACCAGACACGCTTTTATATCTCTCCCCAGACAAATATCATGAGTAACTAAAGATCCGTGGTCCTGAATCCGCGTATTAAAATCCATTGCGGTTTGGTCCCTAAAACCATTAATCCTATGTTTTGTTTTCGACTCATTGATTTTGGGACCAACGGAAGCCAAAAATCTTACAAGTCGATCCAGTAGTTCTTTAACACCGTTGCCATTCAATCCAGTTATACAAATATCAACTGCAGGCCCTGGCATATGCAGTACTGACCGTATAAGATGGTGTCCTGAGGTGTTTCAATTTTACGGAAGATAAATTCTAATATTAAACAGTATTTATAGGGATAGGTCATAACGCGACCACTTTCAATTCATCGGGTATAACTTTACTTTGCCACACTAGTCAAATAAGGTTGAAAAGATAGGTCCACAAATTCTTCTACGATTATCAATAGCTTCAGTGCGTATTCCTTGTAGAATGGGTCCTCTATGCACATCCCTGCAGTCTATATTCATCAACTTTCAAACACAGCATTTAATACTTATTGAACAAGGAGTAAATCAGAGAAATGCTGCTGGTGTCTAATGGCAATAGATCTAGGTATGAAGGTACCATGCACTCCATTGTCTCCTTTTAAGAAATTACGTGACCAGGGCTCATTGCTGAGTTTTTATAATCTTAAGACTTATATTCTTTAACTCGTCAGCATGATGACACTTATCAAACCAATAATTGTTGGGTTTTTTGATAAAGATCAAATCCTTGATAAGATCGTGTGCGATCGCGACAAATTCGAAAATCCTTTTTAGATCATATCGCCAATTTTATAATTTTTTTTCGGCGTTACTCCATTTTGAAGTTATATATATTTTTTTTAAATATTTTTTTAAATTATGAAAATTAAATCGAATTTCTATATTTTGGTGAAATTATTTGAATTGGAAAATTTTTAAAGAGCTTAAGAATTTATTTTAAATAAATGTTGAACGTATGATCGTAACTAAATTTTTGTGTAGCTAAACAATTTAATGTGCACTACTGTTTTTTTTTGTATTAAAGCTCCTTACATTTTTTAAACCTCATTCCATGCTTTAAACATTTTATTTTATCAACAATTTTGTGTATTATGCTTTATATAATCATCACTAACATTGCGTTTAATTATGTTGTTACTAAAAAATATGATTGGTGAAATATGTAATTGATGTTTACTAAGCTTTACGTTTCTTTTTTTTAAATTTCCAGCAACATATTCATGCACAACAAATACCTGGTGCACCACCTCAACCAATTCCACCATTAGGAGCAATAGCTGGACAATTAGGTGGATTTTCAGGGCCAATGGGTATGCCTGGCCATGGTCCACAAGGTTTACTTAAAGCGCCACAAGAATTACATAGGGAAGATATTAAAGTTCCATTGGGACCATTAGCAGAAGATCGATTGGTAAGTGTTAAAGTTATTTTCTTTAATTTATTAATCTATTATCAAAATTTAAATTTTTTTTTAGCGAAATTCAGTATCACCTGCTGAACAAAAATATCGTTCACGATCACCTTTAGAAATGGATGGCGAAGCGAAACGAAGAAAAGAAGAAAAAATTATACATGTAAGTTAAAATTCGTGTGTTTTATGTGTATGTACGAGATATTTTTTATAAATCTATGAAAAATAAATTTCCTAGAATTTTTTCAAATTAATAGTTTTTTTTTTTTTAATTTTTGAAATATTGTACATGTATATTTCGGGCGGGATATTATTTTTCAATTATGTTGTTATATTATGGTTGCTATAATTTTTTAAAAATTGTTTTTTTTTATTTAAAAATCCATCAACATCCAAATTTAACCGAAAACTATTTTCCCGGCCCAATGATGAACAAATTGCCCACTACTTAAAAAAACTACACACACATCCCAAAATAAAACTACTACTCTATTATTTTTTATTATGATTTTGTTTTATGATTTTTTTGTTATTTGCTTTTTCTTTTCTTTTTCTTTTGTAACTTCCGCAGGAAAGTGATGGTGAAAAAAGTGATCAGGATTTAGTAGTGGATGTTGCAAATGAAATGGTAAGTTTAGTTTTAATGTGCGAAAATCAAACAAAACTAAAAAAAAAAATCTCAATCACTTTGTTTAACTTATATGTATTTTTATGTTTGTGTAATTCTCGTTTTGTATTCGTTTTGTTTTTTTGTTTGTTTATGATTTGTATGATTTGTTTTTATTTAATTGTTTTATTTGTTTTACATGTTTGTTTTGTTTTTTCAATATTTGTCCGCCCGAAAAAAAAATATAAATGTAATTTATGTAACATAATTGTACAAAATAAAATAATGGTGCTCTAGGGTTTTAAATTAAAAAAAAATACCAATTAATGTGTTTTACTCTAAAAACAAAAATAGGAATCTCCCTCGCCAAGAACAAATGGAGATCATGCGTCAATAGAATCTAGAGATCGAGATCGTGATAGTATTGGATTAAATGGCGATCGATCGGATAAACCGGGTGGCAGTAATTCAAAGCCGTCTAGTGAACGACCACCGTCACGATCAGGATCAAGTTCGTCTCGATCAACGCCGAGCCTTAAAACAAAAGATGTAATGTGTTTAATCTAATTAAGTTCGAGTTGATCGGGAGAAACTTATAATCGTATTTTTAAATTTTAGCTTGACAAGCCTGGAACACCTGGAGGAAAAGCAAGAGCACCTACACCAAATGCCTCAGCACCAGCACCGATGAAAGCGGGTGTACCGCCAGCGCCTGGTGGATATCCACCATCACCATATCAAAGGCCACCAGATCCTTATCAACGTCCTCCAGATCCAGCATATGGCCGACCTCCACTTCCTTTTGACCCGCATGCCCATGTCAGAACAAATGGAATTCCAATACCAGGCGCTATAACAGGAGGCAAACCGTAAGTATTTATTAATTTAGGTTTAACGATTTTATTGAATAAACTTTTTTTTTTTTAACAAATTTCCAGAGCATATTCGTTTCATATGAACGGTGAAGGTGCACTACAACCAGTTCCCTTTCCACCCGATGCACTTATTGGACCCGGAATTCCGCGACACGCTCGCCAAATAAATACCCTATCACACGGTGAAGTGGTTTGTGCTGTGACAATTTCAAATCCAACTAAATATGTATACACAGGTGGTAAAGGTTGCGTTAAAGTTTGGGACATATCACAACCGGGTAATAAAAATCCTGTAAGTCAATTAGATTGTCTGCAACGTGACAATTATATTCGGTCTGTGAAATTATTACCCGATGGTCGAACGTTAATTGTTGGCGGTGAAGCATCAAATCTTTCAATATGGGATTTAGCTAGTCCAACGCCGCGAATAAAAGCTGAATTAACATCGGCGGCACCAGCATGTTACGCATTAGCAATAAGTCCCGATTCCAAAGTATGTTTTTCATGTTGTAGTGATGGAAATATTGCTGTATGGGATTTACATAATCAAACGTTAGTACGACAATTTCAAGGGCATACAGATGGTGCATCGTGTATTGATATAAGTCCGGACGGTGGCCGATTATGGACTGGTGGACTTGATAATACAGTACGTTCGTGGGACTTGAGGGAAGGTCGACAATTGCAACAACATGATTTTAGTTCACAAATATTTTCGCTTGGATATTGTCCTACAGGTAACATTTTATTTAGATTCTTGTGAAAAATGGATCTTAACGATTTTATTTAATTGTATTTCAGGCGAATGGCTGGCTGTAGGTATGGAAAATTCACATGTAGAAGTTTTACACGCAACAAAACCTGACAAGTATCAATTACATTTACATGAAAGTTGTGTACTATCGTTACGTTTTGCAACGTGCGGAAAATGGTTTGTATCTACTGGGAAAGATAATTTACTTAACGCTTGGCGAACACCGTATGGCGCAAGCATATTCCAGGTAATTGATAATTTTTTTATTTAGCATTATAAACTATTAGAGAAACGGTATTCAACAACCTGAGGTAACATATCGTTCAATAAGTCCCGAGACTAACTACTACAACAACATATTTAAGCTAGTAATCATAGGCAGCTAGATCTGGAGAATACGGTTAAATGGGCAATTCGAAGCCTAATTCGTATAGTTTGGTAATCGTTTTCAACGACTTGATGAAACACTAGTTTTTTTCTTCATTTTCGGCCGTTTTAGTTTCATCCTTTAAGGTTACCAATATTTGCTATTGATGGGTTTTCAATTTTGAAAATGGCACCCATTTGGCACACAGCAACTTTGAATGCTAAATATTGAACACACTAACAATATGGCTTTATGTCTCAGCCAACTTGCAGATCAACTTACTTGATGTTTTCTTGATATGTTAGGGTTCGCTTGTCATAAAATTTTGACACATCGTTTGAACGTTGCTAAGTCCTAAAAATCATTAAAGGCGCCATCTCTGGGTTAGTATCGGGACTTATTGAGCGATCGTGTAGCTCAAAGATTGAGTAACTTAATGCTTTTAGAGAAATTTAAAAATGACTAACTTTATAGTTTCGTTAGTCCATTCTTAAGTTTTAAACCCTAGGTGTTGATGTTTCAGCGATGTGGGGTATAACTTGATGATAGAAGTTAATCATCCCTAAAAACGTTTGCGTTTGTTTAATAGATCGCGGCGTTTCCAAATCCAAAATTCGTTTAACCCGATCTATTGACCGTATGATCTGGAAAATTTAGGTGCCTTAATTTTCAAATCAAAATCGGAAAAATGTTGAAATAGTTCGCGTGTTCCTTGTGTTCTTTAGTACTGCCACTTAGGACCAATATATCATCTATGTATGCGTATGCAAGTTTAAAACCTTTGATTACTTCATTAATAAACCTTTGAATGGTTTGGGCTGCGTTTCTGCGGCCGAAAGCGATGTATACTGATTCGTACAAGACAAAAGGTGTGATTATCGTTTTGTAAATGTCTTCGGTGGCTACTGGAAAATGATGATAGGCACAAGATTGAGTTTAGAAAGCACCGTGTACCCATGAAGATGTGTTCTACAAATCGTGACTAAAATGTCTATAATCCACACAGGGTCTTCAATTATTATTTTCCTTTTTCTGCGCCAGATGTAACGGCATTATAAATACTCCTTTTGGGATTCTTAGCGTTTCATTAATTAAACGACGAGGTCGATTAGCTGGTAATTCACCAACAGGACGAATGAAATAATAGGTTTGTACTCTTAACACGAGCTAGCGCCTAAAAATAGAGAAACACTGATATTCTTGCGATCGCGCATGATCTCATGTGACGTAATGACGTTATACATTTTTGGAGTGGTGATCACACCTTTGAATATGTGACGAGCTCCCAATATCTCGAGTACCTTTTTATACATGGTGATTGTGGGGGAGTAGATATAAAATGGCGTCTTTCCACAGGCAATCGTGCTTTGTATGCCTTAAGTTCACTGTTTATGTCTTAATACCTTGCAAATGGCGACAAGCTAAAGTTGCACAAGGTGATGATCTGACCCGTTATCATGTATGGGTGTGAGAGTTAGACACGGTCGAATGACTATTTCGCAAGCTAAATAACTTCAAACGCAACGCTGACGACATTTACTGAGTTCTCCTCAAACACGAGATCAGGAATTTGATTAAAATTCCTGATGTCGTTCATGAAATAAGAGTATAGCGAGTACGCTGGCACGGTCACGTTCTACGAGCTGATCATAAACGAATGGTGCTGCGATCAATCAAGCTTTGTGAATTTGAGTTTAGGCTGCTTACAATTACTATCAAATAAACTCAGTTATTTACAAGTGGAAACAAAATGCATGGATGACTTTACAGTTGTTCGAAGTATGGCTTGCTGTAGCAGGTTCGTTTATTTTTGAAACAAAAAGGGCTGGAAGTAACATCACTTTAATTTAAAGACAACACGCCCTGTCATTCGAAAAATAAATATCTAACTAGCGTCGATGGTCGCATACATTGAAATCTTCCGCCGAATGCTAGGTCATTTACCCAGCCAATGGATCAAAATATATTGTATCATGAACCAATCACCTGTGAAAATCATGAACCAATCACAATCGCTAAGTGTTGAAAGCCATTAATGCCACCACTTAGTGATTATGATTCCGAAGATAACATCCCATTACCACAGATAATTATTTCAGATGAACATCTTGTATGGCTCAAATTTACACAAGTAAATTCATAATACGCAAATTAATACAATCGAAATCTAACCAAACGAAAAATAGATGTACATATAAAAACGAATATTTCCGTCTTTTTCTTTTTTTTTTTGCACACGATATTTTATTTTACAAATATTAAATAAATATTTTCATGTTTTTCGTTATAATATTTTGGTTTGGTTTTTTATTTTTTTTTTTTAAATAATCAAAAAGTCGTGTGCTATAAAAAAGAAAAGGATGAAGATATGCGTTTTTACGTGTATATCTATTTTATGTTTGGTTAGATTTCGGCTATATTATTTTGCGTAGTATGAAGTTGCTGATGTAAATTTGAGCCACACAGATGTTCATCTGGTATAATTATCTGTGCTATTTCGATATATTAACAATGAGAGCTGCAAATATCGCTGCTACATTAAATCACGCCGCTATCATTTCGACTCGATCTTTTTAATCTTTACAACTGGGGTTAAATTTAATTGGTTGCAAATATATCGAGTTTGTACTGCAATAATATAATACTATTGACTTTATTTCTTGCCTAGCGCTATTTATAAATTTAAATTTACTAAAATTAAAACTAACCAAAAATAAAAATATATAACCAACCAAAATAAACGATCGTCTCTAATTTATTATTTTTCCAATTGTAATTATTTTCAGTCAAAAGAAACATCATCAGTCCTTAGCTGTGACATTTCAACAGATGACAAATATATAGTAACCGGATCAGGTGATAAAAAAGCCACCGTATATGAAGTAATGTATTAGTCAATACACGACAAAAAGTACGTTTTGTGTTCGGTAAAATGGCGCAAAACGGTCATGTTAAATTAAGATAATTTGTGTAAAAAAAAAAATAAAAAATAAAAATTCGAAAAATGTGACTTAAACAAGAAAAAAAAGAAAAAAGAAAGAAACACAACAATTTACAAATAAAAACATATGCTAAAAAGTTTATTATTATTTTTAGAATTTTAATTATTATTTTATTTAAATAAGTGAATTAAACCAAAATTTTGAATTTTCTTTTATTATTATTTTAATTGATAATTTTCATTTTTTATTATATTTTTTTTTTTTTTTGTATAAACTTAAAAATTCAAAACATAAAATATAAATAATAATAATAATAATAATCATTGAGACTGAATAATAATAAAAACACAAAATCAAGTCCAAAAAATAAAACAAAACAAAAAACTTTAAATCGTCTTTCGTCGAAAAATGAGGTACCGTAAAACATAAATAAAAAGAAAATGTATAAGTTAACATTTATCCAAACAAACACACACATACACACAACAAATACACGAAAATAATTAAGTGATTATATTTTTTATCTAACTATAATTTTTTAAAAAGTGCACATTATAAATTATTTTTTTGTGATAAATAAAAAATATATATATAAATAAATATATGAAAAAAATAATAATGAAATATGTATTATTTAAAAAAAAAAAAAAAAAGAAAAGTAAAAAATATTTAAAACAAAAATATTGCACCGATTTATTTATTTTGTAAATGAATAAAGTAAAAAACAAAAAAAAAAAATATAAAAATTAAAATATTTAACTATATAAATTGTCTTAATAAAATGAACTCAAAAAATAAATTAAAAATAAAATATCATAATAATTATGGTTAGAAAAATCAAACAAAAAAAAAATAAAAAATTGACAGGGCAGTTAAAATAATTATAAATAAATAAAAATAAAAAATAAATATATATAACTGCGGTAATTCGGCAGAATTATTTAACTTACTTTTAAATTAATTTTTAAAATCACAGTGAATAACAACAAAAAACTGATTTTCTAAAATCGAGTTAAGTGAATTTACTAAATTGCCACAGTTAAATATAAATATAATTTAAACATAATATAGATCAAATAAAAGTAATTATAAGTTAATTCATTAAAAATTTTTTTTTTTTAGTTTAGTTAAATGCTGCGAAAATAAACAATTTATAATTTTAAATTAATAAAATTTATTTTACTCCATGAGTAAAACAAAATAAAAAAAAAAAAAAATTTAGTTCAAGTGTTTAGCACTGTGCGCGCAGTTTAAATTTAGATTTTCTTTTTTTTTAAACTTTTATGTTTAAATTTTGTATAAAATGGCGAATATTTTTTAGTAACATTTAATTATATTATTATTATTATTACTAAATATATAAATATATAATGCATTTTTTCTTTATATATGTATATACAGGGTGTCCCTCAATTGGTTGACACGAATGGTACGGTTGGATACCTTGATCAAAGCAAAAATTACTTAACTTCTATCACTTCGTTTGGTAAAGCCCAACTTAAATATCTTGGGATAAATATTTATTTGACCGTACATAAAATATATTTCGATAATTTCATTTGTTTTTGTTTCTTTTTTTTGCTTTTTCCTCTCTAATTCTATCCGAATTTTCCGTTAATTTTTCATTTTGTTTTACTTTTCAAGAGTAAGATGCCATAATTTTACAATTAATGTGCCAACCAGCGACCCAGCAACAACTTTAAGTAAGAATACGACAGATTGAGTCCACATGTTACCTACATGTGACCAGTGAAGTGTTAAGAACTGAACGAAAATGTTTAGTTTAAATCAATTGTCATTTAACGAAGTTAACAGGACGAAAATTAAGAAACAAACTGTCAAATAATAGGAAATGTCAAATAATTTTATACTCAACATCAAACCAAGAGAATTTGTAAACCTTAATTTTTCTTAAGTTTGGGCGAAAAATGTGAAAAACGTGATATTGTCGGTTTTATATTTTATTTTAAATTGAGCAAGTGACTGATTTTCTCTTATCACAACTGCCGAACTGATTGAGTTGAATGACTAGGGAAAATAGAAATAACGGGTTTTCCAATAAGAGGTTTCATTTTGATATTAAAAAAAAAACGTGTATTTTTTAAGAGACATCAATGGATGTTTATTTCATTGTAAAGAGGAAGGGTATGCCATTACCATTTGAAAACGATATCAGCCAAATGGCCGCTACGTCTACGTTTGCAGCACCATATCTTTTTCATGCAATTTTCCATGACCGATTCGCACATATGCGGCTTTATGCCCTCGATAACTTCACGAATTCGATCTTTAAGATATTGAATCGAATGTGGAGCATTGGCATAGACCCTATCTTTCACGTGGTCCCAAAGAAAAAAGTCTAAAGGTGTTAAATCACAAGATCTCGGTGGCCAGTTGTGATCATCTATTCGAGAAATAACACGGTCAGGAAACATTTCTTGCAAAATTGCGATTGTTTCGTTGCATGTAGCGCCGTCTTGCTAAAAATAAACGTCGCTCACATCAATATCTTCGAATTACGGCCATAAAAAATCATTAATCAAAGATTGACGAAGAATCGACAAACCTGGGTTTTTCCAACATTACGGCCTACAGCAGCAATATTCTCAGTTCTTGAGCGACGCACTCGGTTTCAATTCTTCCCATTATTTCGATTAAACTTATCCCAACAGCTCAAACTCTTCCACCAGTTTCAATATTGCCGGCCGAGAAGGTGCTTCACGACGACCAAAAAGTGCTTTAGTTTTGCGAACTGTGACTGCAAAATTTTGACCTTTTTTGTATTGAATTTTAACAATTTCAATGCGTTGTTGAAGCGTGTATCGTACCATTTTTAGTAATGGCTTAGTTTTTACTTGTCAAATGTCAAAAGATGACAGCTTCAAAATTGACAGCTGCCTCAATAGCAGGCTATTCAAAATGAAACTTCTTATTAGGTAACGCTTTATTTTAAATATTTAAAATAGAAAAATATTAAAGACCCAAATGTTTTTTGGAATTCGGCGGACATAAAAGTTTCTGAGACTTTAGTTTGGCCAGAAAATGTTTAAAAATTCCAGCCAGTTCCGGACAACTAGAAAAAAAAATTTTCAACTGGGTTATATCAAAAATAAAAGGAAACAAATAAAATTACTATTTTTCTATTTTTATTGTTGACGCGTCAACAATTATCGTCAATGTATGTTTACTACAGCGATATCCCTGTCGAAATTTATATTTATTCGAGATTCTAATACAATTAAATTTGTATCTCTTTCGTAATTATAGTTCAATCTGCCCGTTATCGGTGGGAACTCCAGTTGTAATTGCTATATGGTTTATTGACATATCCTTGTGGTATTCTTGGAATTCTAACGATGTAAGTGCAGTTCCTTGGTCCGAAATAATACACCCTGGTTTTCAAAACATCGATCTTTGTAGTTCCAACTTTTGGATAACTTCTTTAGTGGTTGTGGATTTTGATAGATCACAAACTTTGAAAATCCGTCCTCGACACAAAGGCTGTGTTTGTACTGCTTTGTAGTCGCTACAAGATTTCCAATATAATCCAGATGGTAAGTATTCTACGGAGCAGCTCCTTTCGGGATCGGATGCAAGAAGCCTTCTTGCTTTCCCATCTTCTCTACTACGATGCACGGTTTGGTTCGCCCCGAAATGTCCTTAGTTGTGATAATGTTTAACTACTCCCATTTGCATTTGCCTTGGCACAACGATGAGCCTTGAACTTGTTTATAAAGAATTCCATTATTAACGATAAAATTGTCAAACAATTTAGAAATCAAGACCCTGCAAATATACTCTGATTTTTTTTATAGCAACGACAATTGCTAGGACTTCCAGTTCATAGCTACTTTAGCGTTCCTCACAAGGAGATGTTCTCTTACTTAGATAGAATTCTAGAGGAACTGTTCATCTTAAATCCAAATTGGTATGTGTCGGTATGCAGTTCCAATTCTGCAGCAACATTATATAGTTGCAAAACAGGTTGACAAACCAATATTTCCCCCAACTTCTGAACTGCAAATTTTGCCTCCTCCAATTTCAAATTTACTAGTCTTCCTCAAAAGATTGGATAATTGCCTTGCAATCCGAGCGTAATTTTTGACACATCTTCGAAAGTACCCAGTTAATCCCAAGAAGCTTTGTAATTTCCTGGGAGTATCTTATTATTCCCGGTCTGACACAACCTTCTTATTCGGGACCTTAGAAATTGGCATTTTGTCCAATTCATCTGCAAACCGTTTTTTGCTGCCACCTCGAGCACCCTTTTCAACCGTTCTAATCATTCTTCGATACTTTTTGCTGGTACAATTAGGTCATCCATAGATACAAACTTTTTGCCATACAATGTTCTTGAAAAAAACGGTGTTTATGAAGCGTTGAAAAACCGCTGGCAAATTACATAAGCCAAACTGGACTTTCATAAATTTGTAGTGGCCAAACGGTGTCACAAAAGTTTCTTTTTTCTTTCTGTCATTTGACGATGAATGGTCGCACTGTTGAGTTTCTTGGAAATTTTTTTTGATAAGAAACAGTTTAAGTTTCTACCACGTATTCAACTCTTTTGTTGCCCTTTATGTGAGTTTAGCGTTCCCGCTAACAACCGTTTAAATCTTAAACGTTAGTAAATCTTGATTATATGTGGCTTTTTCAGCATTGTTTAAACATTGTTTTTTTGTCAATTTTCTTTACATCATCATCTAATGTGCGGCCCACTATTATAATGTCTGTGTTCTGGAAATCCAATCCCAACCAGTAGTTTCCTTAGCAACTAAAAAATTTCAAAATCGGAATTTCGATTATGGAATTTTCATTTTTGGGATTTCGGATTTGGAATTTTTAAATTTTGGAATATTGGGTTTTGGATTCTGGAGTTTAGGATTTGGAATTGTATGCCTGGAACTTGTATACCTTCTGAAAATTCAACCTCAACCCTTTATTTATATCCAAATGGAATATGGTGGTGTCGATTCGATTTCTATGGGAGGTTTGACTTTTTAGAATCGTTTTATTTTGTATTTTTCACTTCTATTACCGTAAACAAACATAAAAATTAGGTATATTCCCTAAGTTTCCAATAAGTATGGAAAATTTGATTTTGATGTTCAATTGGTATTTTACTAGCACACTTTTGTCGGCAAACTTTTAGAAACGTACACTTGTGGGGTAGTTGTTGTGTGTTGGACTACCGGAACGGCTCCCACTCACCGTTCCCAGTAAATGACTCCGTACAAATAATTTTACGCTCTTCACGAATTTTTTATAAAAATTGTACTTTTTTTATTTAGTTCACAGTGGTTTACATTTATGTTCACAAACTGAAATTACAACTATATTTTATCCTTAATGCTTTTTTATCTTTAGTTTTATCGCACGAAACTGTCGTAATATTTTTTCATGTTTTCTGCGTACCGAGGTGCACGTTGTAAAACTTGTAAGCGTAATGGCGTCTCCATATATTTTTATTTCTTTCTCGAATATTGAAAAATTTTCTTTTCACGTATCGGTTGCGTCACACACTAAACTAATTTTTGGTTTATTTAATTGCTATTGCGTTTTTATTTTCTAGTTGCTCTGGTCGTCGCTTACTGTTCCTCTATTTGAGATAGGGGAAACCACCATCTACTCTAGTTCCGTTTCATCAAAAAAGAGTTCGAAGTATGATATTTTGGTTTTTTGTCGCTGTCATCGAATTCATCATCGTTTACTTCAACGTTTATTTTATGCAAGGCTTGCATATTAGTGCTATATGGCCATTAAATTAGCGGCTACTCGATCTAATTCTAGGGGCCTATTATACAATTTTTCCGACATCGTAAAATCCTAACTGTTTTATTTGTTTTTTATAATTTTAAAATTTAATAAATGGCAGTTAAAATACTAAACTGTACACGACTAGTGGTTTTACTCGAACGAATTACTTTTCCGATTATCAATGACGTATTACTTTCACTGTCTGTCTTAATTTTTACTTCTTTTGCTAGTACCTTATCATTATTCTTTTTAAAATTCTTCTTTTTACATACTACGAAGTGATTAAAACCTTCGCAAAATTTACATTTTTTACCAAACGCAGGACAATTGATTTTCTTAAAAACATGATTGGTCGCACAAAACTTACATTTTATTGAACTGTTTTCTGCCTTTTTCTTATTTCCCGATTTCTGATTTTTATTTTCGAACCCTTTATTTACATTATGACTTACACCAACAAGCCATTTAATACGATCTTCCGTAACTTCACTGAATTTTCAATATGTCTGGATCTTGCGACAGAAATCGTTTCTTTAAATTTATATCTCGAAACGCAATTCGATCCCGCAACATATCATCTAAGGTTACGTTTTCGTTATATTTGCATACGTCAATAATTTTCCGAAGCGTATTATACGCATCAAAAGATTCATGCTCGTATTGTGAACACGTATGAAACATGTATCGGTCATACAGGACGTTTTGCTTTGACACCAGACGATTACAAATTAGTTCAATAACATTTTCAGCAGTGTCCTTATCTGCTTTAGTCAAAGAAAAATATGAAAACTTAATTTTCGCATCATCCCCGATTAACGATAACAGAAAATTTATCTTTTTCTGTTCATATTAGTATTTTCACCAAAATTTTTTTTTTTATGTAGCAACCGCGTGCGATTTTTTTAACCTCACTTATGTTAATTGCCTATCACGAATACAATAATATGTTTTCTTTATTGGAATTATTTTATCCATCTTCTGACACCATGTTGTGGATGTTTTATCCACAAAATAAAATAATTATTATTATCAAATAATTAACTTAAAGTTTTTATAAACATGAGCTTTTTATTACATATGTCTAGTTTAGTTTCCTTACAAACACTCATCTCTCTTCCCTACTTGTCGATCATAGATATAATACATAAACATGGAAGTGCCCATAGACATATAACAATCAGCACCGACTAAACCTCTGTATTTCAGGAAAGCATATTCGACAATAAATTATATTTTATTTAATTTTCATATGAAGTTCTGTAAAATTAGATTTAATAAAAATAATATGCCGTAATTTTTAGGCGCCGACCTTTTTTCCATGCGCTGTTATTTTGAGAAGTAATATAAAGTGCTAGACCGAATGTTGCTTGCGTGTTTAATTTGTTCTGTTTACACTTGATGACTTTGTATTTCCGTTATTATTATTTATTTCATAATGATGATTTGGTCTTTTTACTTCGTTCACTGTATTCGTGACTTTTAATGCTTTTAATTGTTGTTCCGCCATTTTTTGTGATGTCTTGCCCAATCTAATACATTTGTCTAAATCCATATCTTCGTATGGCACTTCGCCATCGTTCTGGGCAATTGCACGCACTGATAATAAATTTTTACTCACTTCTGGCACATACAAAACTTTATTTAACACACAAGTGTTTCAATTCACTGTTCCGATACCCCCAGCTCTCATACTCTCAGATTTCTTCACAACTCAAATTTGTTTCACTAATATTATCTACAACCTGATCATTATTTGCCATGTGACTCGTTATACCTGAGTCAACAACCCAATCATTTGTTATTTCATTTTCCCTTTTATAACATTGTGTTAGAAATGACACTTTATTTTCATTGTTTTTATTTTTACTGTTTCGAAAATAATAATCTTGTTCTTTGTGATTTTTCCTTTTCACATGTTTTACAATAACTTTTACTGTCTTCTTTAGAACAATTTTTAAACACATGTTCAGTTCCACCACACTTAAAATCTTTCATATCTTATTTACTCTCGACATTTCTGGTACAAAATCTTGAGATATGTCCAGTTCTATTGCACCTAAAACACCTTCTTTCTGTTGTACGAAACGCAACGGGAGTAGTGCCGTTCGATGTTGGTGTGGTTTTACTTTTTAACTCTTCTGCGACCAATGTTGCAGTAAGATTTTCCAAGGTTTTATTATTTTTGTTTGTACTATCCCAAGCACTAACAAAATGTTTTAAATATTCAGGAAGTATTGCCAAAATTCTTGACATTATCATAACGTCATTTATGAGCAATATTTTCCAATTTACTGATGTGACTTGCTATATCTATTCCTTTATCATATTTGTAATTAAACAATTCCTCCATAAGAACCCATTTTTATTGTTCGGTATCTCGTTCATAAATTGAACTAAACTTTTCAAACATTTCTTTAGACGTTTTACAGTTCAAAATATGAGTCAGCGGCTTTTTATCATTTGTTATTATTATTACTCTTTGTGCTTTTGCATCTTTTTTATCCCAATCGTCTGTATCATCTTCTTTTTCTGGAATAGTTTTTATACCAGATACTATTTCATATTTGGGATTTCCACATTTAAAACGTATCTCCATTTTTAAGTTTTTCTATGTTTTTTAACTCATCACTTGAACTCTAAGCCATTTTGAATTTTTTTATTTATTTTTTTTTTTACTTTTATAATTTCACGATTTAACCTGTTAAAAATTAATAGCGCAGCAGGATTATGAATTTTACTGTTGTCCAGACATACAACAAACATAAACGCTGATTCTCTTTTTTTTAATTAATTTTAATTTTTTCACACAACAAAATGAAACACGTTTTTACTTTTTTTCGAATTCAGCACCCAACCAACATTTTATTCTTTCTTGACAGCTACATTACAAAACTAAGGCTGTGTAAAATTATTGTATTATTCAACACAGTAGGCCTCTTGGATCATTTAAAAAAGTGCCGTTTTCTGCCAAATTGCGGTCTACCGAAGTGTTATCGGATGACAATCTACGATAAAGGTATCAAGCTCGATATATTCGTTGAGCAATCGCGAGACCTCCATAAGCCTCGTACAAAACACATACCCTTTTATTTTATAATAAAAGAATCTGTTTATGAAGGATTCATTTTTTCATATAAGTTTAGAGTCTCAACTAGGTTTCGTTTGGTTTTGTTTAAATTCAAATTTTGTTTAACAAAATAATTATTTTTATTATAAATAATTTAAAAGTTTTAGTACTGGGAAACAAAAATTGTTATTTCCCAAAATATTTAAGTTTCTTTAAATGCTGCGCGTTGGAAGGATCCTATTTTAACGTTTATATGTTGACAGGGGGTATTAACGTACGAAGTGTAACAAGGATAATAATTTTAGGTTTGATCAAGGAATCCAACTGTACTATTCGTGTTAGACAATTGGGGAACACCCTGTATATAAAATATATATATATATATATATATATATATATATATATATATATATATATATATATATATATATATATATATATATATATATATATAAATTAAAAAATAATTCAAGGAATTTAAATTTGTAAAATACTAAGAAACAAAATAAAATGTTTATTTTTTATTATCCTTATTATTATTATATAAAAAAATCAAAATCCCAAGTTTAAAAAAGAAAAATGATTCGAAATTAAATTGTGTAATAATATCCAAGATGAAAAACAAAATCATATTAAATTTCGCCATATTGGTTTCATTACATTAAAATTGAGTTTTTTTTTGTTAAATTTAATTTTAAAAAAAAATTATAATTTATAATTTTTTTGACATTTTACAATATTGGCTTATTTTGTTAAGATCTATTTGGTTGTATTTCAACTGGGCGTCGGTTTTAATAATTAAACCAATATTCCAAATACTTGACGAAATTTATACAATTTTCCTCGAATTAGTGGCCTGGTAAGAATGTCAAGTTTTTCCTCATTTGATACATGTTGAACTTGTAAAACTCCTGCTTGTAATTTCGCCTGAATGAAATAAAAATTTACGTTAATGTGCTTGGATCTTTTACCTCTTTATACCCCGGATCTTAACCAATTTAATTGCACATTGTGATGATCATCCACACCGAATTCGAACTACGAATCGAATTTCATTATAATTGGTTAAGAACTCGTCGAGTTCCTTCCTAAATGGCCATATTCCAGAACTTTCCTAAAAAATTATTTTAAGTTTAAATATCCAGTGTTGTACTATATCTCGTTTTGTACCTTATCACGTTTTGAAATATCTAGTTTTGAATTATCCTGTTTCGTCAAATCCAGTTGTAAAATGTCCAGTTTCGACCGAACCCATTAAAATGTTGTAGGATTTTCTACGCATACAGTTGCTGAAGAATGAAAATCGGACCATCATTTTTTCGCTCGATTGCCATACCCAAATACCAATCATGGTCCCCAATTTTCACCTTAAGGCACTATTAATTCTGCATAATTTTATCTTGACCATCCTGACATACATGGGAACTTGAGGATTTTTATCCAGATTTGCTTAGAAAAGAAGAAACTTCAAAAAGGTTCTGGTGCCTTGAAGGTTATTTCAAACCATAAAAACTTCTGCAACGCTTACAAACTTTTCCCGAACCATTATTATAGCCTTCTGGCTAATCCTTATAAATGTCTTCTGATAACTCCCTTTTTGACTGAATTTTTTGTCATTTGGCAAATCGATCAGTTTCCAAGTTTCGTTTCGTCCCAAGGCAGTCAATTCCTCTTTCATGGCATACATCCATTTGTCGAAACACTTTGGTCCATTACAATTTGCGATGAAAGCTTAATTTACTCCCACCGAAGCAATTTTCAATCTCACCTCATTGTAAATCTTGAAACACTTTATCCTCATCATGCGATCACTGATTTCTGACCTTGTTTTAATATTAACATCTGGCTCTTTTTTGTTATTGTGATCATTTTTCGCCATTGTGATGCAGGTTTCATCACCGAATTTATTAAACTTAAAGTCACAAGCCACATGGATTTTTTAAAAACTCTATTATCATTGATCGTGTGAGAATCAAGATGACATTAAACTTGATCGCAAACTGTCTCACCGATTTGACAAATTAAACCATTTCCATTTTCATCACGGAATCCGAAACTTATTCCTTGATATCCTTCAACTTTTCAATTTAGTAACATGTGTAGCCATATCATGACTAGGATCCTTTGTATAACTATACAACGGCTATTGCAAGAAGTGGAAACTCCTATTTGACATGTGTTCATGCACGAAGATATCTTCTAAAACCAATTTCCTTTAACGCACTGTATCTCAGTAAATGTTGAAAATGGGCCGTAGCCGGCGCTTACTGAGTTCTATTCAACCACGAGATTAGAAATTTTTTGAAAACTCTTTCGATCCTAAACGGGGAAATGACGATCCTAAACGGATGGTGATGCGATCGTGAAGTGTGGGTTACTATTTGGCAGACATAGAAGTTGCTGTGGGTGACGGTGGCTCCTCGGTGTAGAGAACGTCTTAGCTTCTTCTGGTTGGCTCGAACAATACAAAGAGCTAGCTTGGATTCGAAACTGATGTATCTCGATTGATGATACGGTGCGTGCCATAAATAAAATGACTAATTGAAGTTGAAGCTATCAGATGGGGAGCTTTGGTAATACCAAAACAGTAATGATCCAACTTAAAGAAACGCTCGAAACAGAAGACCATCTTTTGTGTTTTTAAATGAAGTGAAAATTCGGATAGTCAAAACTGTAAAATCGTATGGTATGACAGAAAGTAATACACAGTTAATTTTAGTCTCAAAAGAGTAGCTAAAGAAACTTAGAGACTTAAATATAGGACTCCTATATACGAAGTGGTTGCAGTACCTAAATATGCTTGCACCTGGTGGAATCTCAAATGATATATTATTGCAAGAGAGAAGTTTATCTATTGCTAGGTAAAGCTTGCGTTTAGTGCACCGTTTTCCAAATAAGCGAAACAAGCAGCTTTGAGTATGGTTATAGTATCGAAGAGGAAATATAAGAATAAATGATAGAGCTAAGCGCTCTATTTGAAAATTTGCATCTACAGTTTTTGACACATATTGAACATTGAGTAAGTATCGAATACCACAACGAGAATAAAATGAATGTTCCCTTCCTGGTTCCGAACGGGTTGAAGGTGCACTTCTAATAAATTGTATTAACCATTTGCGCTCTTTCGACCAACTTAATCAATTTGGAATACGGTTAGTATATATCGGCGCCCAGTATGGGGTTAAATTAATATATGTAATTATAAATTCATATAATTTGAAACCTACACTTAAAAAATTTATTAAATAACTTATTTAATTTAAAAGTTAATTATGAATCTTTTAAATCGAATCACAATAAAAAAAAATTAACGTGGATTTCACGAAAAATAAAATGTAAAAATAAGAAAAAAATTTAATTTTTTTAAAAACCACTTTAGATTAAGGTAAATTTAGTAAATAAATTGAAATAAATCAATTTAGTTTTAGAACTATACATATATACATATATATAAAAAAACAATACACAAACACACACACAAATAATTATTAATTAATAATCTTAATTTAAAGATTAAAAATTAATATTGTAAGTTGAATGAATGCGGTTGAATAGATTACAAGTAAAATGTAGTATGTAATTGTATTATAATTTATAATAAATTGTTTAAATGAAGGAAAAAAAAAACAACAAATAAAAAATAATAAAAATAATAATTAGAAATTTTAATTAAAATGAAAAACAAAATACGTATGAAAATGTCTTTTAATTACAAATGGAATGGTAACGGACAAGTTAAGGAAACATTTCAAATTCGATGAACCGTTTTAAAAATTATCAATAGAACAAACTTTATGTTTGAAATTAAGGTAATTTTTTGTAAGTTCAGTTCATTTTTGAGAGCTTTTCAATAAGGTATCAGTCATCTTAATCGGAGTCTGTAATTTTTAAAATTTTTAACAATGAATTTAATTTTCAAAGGTCAATGAACTTATATAAAAGTTCTATTTCATTAATTATGCTTAAGCTTAGACAAAAGCTTCCGACATCAGTATAATAACTGCATTGAAACATCAACTTATTTTCATAAATCATTTTGGAGCACAAAAATACAGCAAGGGGTCAGCCTACCAATTTACGAATATGAATCAAAATTTAATAAAAACATAAAAGTGGTCCGATTTTGATGACTGATACCTTCATCTGGCGTAAAAGCTCGCGACATCAGTATAAATATTGCAATTAAATATTCATACATTTTCACAAATCATAATCGAGCATAAAAATTCGAACAGAAATTTTTATGCTCGATTATGATTAGATGATTTGTGAAAATGTATGAATATTTTATTTATACTGATGTCGCAAGCTTTCGATTAAGGTATCAGCCATCAAAATCGGACCACTGGTATGCGTCCTATAGACAATTCATTTATTTTCGTAAATTTGCAAAGGGGTACCACTGTCCTAATTTTTATGCCCGATTATGATTTGTGAAAATGTATGAATATTTTATTGCAGTATTTATACTGATGTCGCGAGCTTTCGATTAAGGTATCAGCCATCAAAATCGGACCACTTTTCTGCGTCCTATGGCAATTCATTTATTTCCATAAATTTGCAAAGGGGTACCACTGTCCTAATTTGTATGCTCTATTATTATTTTCGAAAATGTATGAATATTTTATTGCAGTATTTATACTGATGTCGCGAGCTTTCGATTAAGGTATCAGTTATCAAAATCGGACCACTTTTATGCGTCCTATTGACAATTCATTTATTTTCGTAAATTTGCAAAGGGGTACCACTGTCCTAATTTTTATTTTCGATTATGATTTGCAAAAATGTATGAATATTTTATTGCAGTATTGATCCTGATGTCGTTAGCTTTCGATTAAGGTATCAGTCATCAAAATCGGACCACTATTATGGGTCCTATGGCAATTCATTTATTTTCGTAAATTAGCAAAGGGGTAACACTGTCCCAATTTTTATGCTCGATTATGATTTGTGAAAATGTATGAATATTTTATTGCAGTATTTATCCTGATGTCGCAAGATTTCGATTAAGGTATCAGTCATCAAAATCGGACCACTATTATGCGTCCTATGTCAATTCATTTATTTTCGTAAATTTGCAAAGGGGTACCACTGTCCTAATTTTTATGCTCGATTATGATTTGTGAAAATGTATGAATATTTTATTGCAGTATTTATACCGATGTCGCGAGCTTTAAATTAAGGTATCAGTCATCAAAATCGGACCACTATTATGCGTCCTATTGACAATTCATTTATTTTCGTAAATTTGCAAAGGGGTACCACTGTCCTAATTTTTATGCTCGATTATAATTTGTGAAAATGTATGAATATTTTATTGCAGTATTGATCCTGATGTTGCGAGCTTTCGATTAAGGTTTCAGTCATCAAAATCGGACCACTATTATGCGTCCTATTGACAATTCATTTATTTTCGTAAATTTGCAAAGGGGTACCACTGTCCTAATTTTTATGCTCGATTATGATTTGTGAAAATGTATGAATATTTTATTGCAGTATTTATCCTGATGTCGCAAGATTTCGATTAAGGTATCAGTCATCAAAATCGGACCACTATTATGCGTCCTATGTCAATTCATTTATTTTCGTAAATTTGCAAAGGGGTACCACTGTCCTAATTTTTATGCTCGATTATGATTTGTGAAAATGTATGAATATTTTATTGCAGTATTTATACTGATGTCGCGAGCTTTAAATTAAGGTATCAGTCATCAAAATCGGACCACTATTATGGGTCCTATTATGGGTCCCTATGGGTCTCTAATGCTCGATTATGATTTGTGAAAATGTATGAATATTTTATTGCAGTATTTATCCTGATGTCGCAAGATTTCGATTAAGGTATCAGTCATCAAAATCGGACCACTATTATGCGTCCTATGTCAATTCATTTATTTTCGTAAATTTGCAAAGGGGTACCACTGTCCTAATTTTTATGCTCGATTATGATTTGTGAAAATGTATGAATATTTTATTGCAGTATTTATACCGATGTCGCGAGCTTTAAATTAAGGTATCAGTCATCAAAATCGGACCACTATTATGCGTCCTATTGACAATTCATTTATTTTCGTAAATTTGCAAAGGGGTACCACTGTCCTAATTTTTATGCTCGATTATAATTTGTGAAAATGTATGAATATTTTATTGCAGTATTGATCCTGATGTTGCGAGCTTTCGATTAAGGTTTCAGTCATCAAAATCGGACCACTATTATGCGTCCTATTGACAATTCATTTATTTTCGTAAATTTGCAAAGGGGTACCACTGTCCTAATTTTTATGCTCGATTATGATTTGTGAAAATGTATGAATATTTTATTGCAGTATTTATCCTGATGTCGCAAGATTTCGATTAAGGTATCAGTCATCAAAATCGGACCACTATTATGCGTCCTATGTCAATTCATTTATTTTCGTAAATTTGCAAAGGGGTACCACTGTCCTAATTTTTATGTTCGATTATGATTTGTGAAAATGTATGAATATTTTATTGCAGTATTTATCCTGATGTCGCGAGCTTTCGATTAAGGTATCAGTCATCAAAATCGGACCACTATTATGCGTCCTATTGACAATTCATTTATTTTCGTAAATTTGCAAAGGGGTACCACTGTCCTAATTTTTATGCTCGATTATGATTTGTGAAAATGTATGAATATTTTATTGCAGTATTTATCCTGATGTCGCAAGCTTTCGATTAAGGTATCAGTCATCAAAATCGGACCACTATTATGGGTCCTATGGCAATTCATTTATTTTCGTAAATTTGCAAAGGGGTACCACTGTCCTAATTTTTATGTTCGATTATGATTTGTGAAAATGTATGAATATTTTATTGCAGTATTTATCCTGATGTCACGAGCTCTCGATTAAGGTATCAGTCATCAAAATCGGACCACTTTTCTGCGTCCTATGGCAATTCATTTATTTTCGTAAATTTGCAAAGGGGTACCACTGTCCTAATTTTTATGCTCGATTATGATTTGTGAAAATGTATGAATATTTTATTGCAGTATTTATCCTGATGTCACGAGCTCTCGATTAAGGTATCAGTCATCACAATCGGATCACTATTACGTGTTTGGTTGCATATCGATTATCATATTCGTCGGCGACAGTGGCTCTTCGGGGTAGAGTACGACGTGTTTTCTTTGGGTAGTATATAACAAGGCAAAGAACAAGCTCGGAATCGAATCCCTTGGAACCAGAATGTTGACTCGGTACCAGCAATGGCCCCTTTATTATTATTATAGCCTATTTGATATTTTATGTTCGAAAATCATTGATTTTATATGAGAGGTCTAGTTCGTTTAAGAGGCCTTTGTAAAATGGTATCACTTACCCCATTCGGGTTTACGTTTTGACTTTATGGCGCTCTTTATGAACGAGGATAGTAATATTTACAATAAATATTTTGTCAGCGATTGCATTGAAAAAGCCCAGTATTTACTTGGCAAAGGAAATTTAATTGGAGTTAAATATGATAGAGAATATTTCTGTCCGATGAATGGAAACATTATGTTCAGTATATAACAAAGTACAAAGTGTTCTTGAGTTGAGACCTCCTTGATATCAAACCCATGGACTGCAATATCGTTTATACCAGTACAAGTAGCTTATTGTGCACCGGTATAAGACAGGATGTTAAAAAGGTGACTAAAACGAAAAAAACCGATTGCAAAGATTAGAATCAAACTAAAAAATTAGTAAATCAAAATCTAGGATTGATACATTGACTCCAAATTGACATGCTATCAGGCCTCCTCAATAACCAGTTTTATGTCCAACCTAACAAAAAAAAACGAAATATTACCAGACGTAAACGAAATCCCTCAACGAAAGGTAATGTTTTATACATAAAAGAATGGTGGAGCCGAAATTGTCTGCTGTTAATTAGGTTGTTGCATATATACAAATAATTAATACTTGCGTCTTCTTAATTATCCCCATAGGATATGCAAATATTTTTATAGTTATAAAAAAAATTAAATTTTACCAGCCACACACAGACGAGTATTTTGGACCATACACAGATTATTTCGGAAGCTAAGAAAATCCTAAAAAAATATCAAAATGTTAAGTTTATTTTCATAGGATTTTCTGGTGCATTGATCACATTAGATAATTAAGCATTTAAAATATTCAACATATATAAATATGTAATTCAATCTGCATAGTGATTAGAGTTTTAGTTAATTCATCACAACTATGTCGTGTCAACGAAAAAATCTAAAATTTGTTAAAATACGAGAACAATATCCAGATGCTACTATGCACCAAAACATATACTATATAAATCGCGTTAGTTTTATTTTTATCTCTATTAACGATTATTATTATTATTATTATTATTTTAAGATCCCAGTCCCAGAACTAAGATAATTTTGATAAAATAATTTTTTTAAAAAAATTCCAGCATATCTTTCGAAAAAAAAATAAATGAAAATCGTATTATATTTAATAATCTCTTGTTTGTATTTTTAAATCATATTAATTGTGGATTTATTAACGAACGGATTAAAATAATTTTCAGCACGCGCATTACACAAATTAATCCGTTGAAAAGTGTGCGTTTCAAAAGTGATTTAAATTCGGGCCAATGAATAAAATGGAAAATTTCTCTCAAGTAACGGATACATTCCTATCGAATAATTTTCATCAGTTGTACAGTGAATTAAATTATAGTGATGATTTGTGTTCGTGGGACAGTAATGATTTGTCGAATGGCTACGACAATACGTACAACGAATATAGTAATTACAACAATTATAGTGATGTGTTTCTAAATGATAATTACAATATGAATAATAATAATAATAATAATAATATCATTATTACCAACAATAATATTAGTAATGAGACATTTAATTATAATTATGAGATTGGTGACAATCAAAGTGATAATTTTATTTTACTCGAAACCAAACCATTCCAAACGATAAATAATTTCGATTTTGAAATCAAAGATTTTAATTTGGAAAACATTTTGTTGGACGACACGATAAATTTCGATGAGTTACGGGATCAGTATTTATTGCCCGAGAAAACGGCACTGTGCAACGAAACATGTGATTTATTTTTACAAGAAAGTTCGGATAATTTAAAACTATCGCAGGATTATAATAATACTACTACAAATAATAATATAAATTCGAATGGTACAAATTGTGGTTATGTGAATAGTAAAATGTATGAAAAAAATTTCCCATGTTCGTATGGTACGTGTAGTAAAATTTATGCTAAACCAGCACACCTAAAAGCTCATATGAGACGACATTTGGGCGATAAACCATATATATGTACCTGGCCAAATTGTACATGGCGTTTTTCACGTTCCGACGAATTGGCGCGACATCGTCGCTCCCATTCCGGTGTTAAGCCGTACAAATGTTGTTACTGTACAAAATGTTTTGCACGCTCCGACCATTTGGCCAAACATCGTAAAGTGCACGAACGGAAAATGGCGGCATCGAAATTAAAAGTTTTGTGGTCAACACCGGCCGCACGACCCGGCAGGAAACCGAAATCTCAAGAAAATGTATTTTAGTGTTGTAAATAAAGTTGGTTTAAGTTTTTTTTTTTTTAGTTATACAACAACAACGAATATGTGTTTTTATTCAATTTATTTATTTAAAAATATAGTTATAAGAAATGATTAATAATCGTCGTTCTTATGCTCATTTTTATCTATGATTATTTATATTACGAAGGAATGAATATCTTAAAACTAACAACTTTTTTTTTTTTGCTTTTAATTTCCGCACAGCATTGTTGCCATTAAATTACATTCCATAATATAGTGATAAGAACATCATAATCAGTTCTCTAATAGTTTTAAAAATTAATTTTAAGACATTTTTGGTCATTACTCACATGTCAAATTAACATAGATTACTCACACTTCTCACATTATTTGCATATTCTTAGTGAGATCGTTTATTTCCGCTGTTGTCTTTTTTGCGGCCGAAATATGTACAAAACACTCGTAGATTCCTAATATCTTCCTACCTTACATTGCTATCTATTAAATTAACGTTGCATGGATAAAGGTACAACTTTGAATGGAAGACAGGTCACAAATGACTTCACGTCTTCAGAGTTCAAGCTCATTCATTTGTGTGACAAATGATTTTGCGCGAAATGGACAAAGCAACAACCAAATATAAAAAAGAGCCAGTGGGTTTGTGGTATTATGTGCGCGTTCTTTAAGGTAGACCACAAATACAAATTACTTCAAAGTCGTCGACTTTCAATTTATCACATTCGTGAATATCAATATTCACAGAATGTGTAGAACACTATGTCATTTGACTCGAAATTTTGACAATATCAATTAACTCTATTGTCCTTTTTTTTCTCTGCCCAAAACAGCACTGCGGCCTGAAAGATATTTTATGCAATTGGGATTTGTTAGTCCAGGAGCTTCTCTACCTTCCTAATAAAGGCGAAGATGCTGCCTGTAGAGGCCAATCTACATTTTTCCGGGGTCAAATACCTCTTTTCAAAATGAAGCCACCTCAGTGTGCACAGAGCAACACACTCACATAGTATGTGTTCTGCAGTTTCTATCTCTTCTAAACAGAGTCGGCACTCCGTCTTTGTGGACAGGTAAATTTTGTTCAAATGATATCTGGAATTATCATTTTTTCCCATTTACTAATATTGTAGACTACTGAGGCCCACGGGATGCCACAGAAAGGCTCAGGGCCAATTGATGTATTCTACCCACCACAACCTAACTTTATTATGACAAGAGAGAGATTGTAAATGTAGATGGAGACGCCCTTAAGACCTTTAGTCATAATAGTTGAGACGCAGGTTTCGATGGCGTGAATTCCGGCTAGAAAAACACTGAGATAAGTTCCTAGGGATTTCAATATTTTGTTGTTGGGCCCAAAGACACCAATGCCTACTCCACTATCCATTTTTGATCTATCCGTGAACCAGACTAGGCTGCTGGGTTCCATAAGAGGACAACCAGTATCCCAGACGGTCTATCAAGGACTGTTACCCCGAAATTCCTGCCAAAGCAGAGTTCCTTGGGCATCACATCCGGGACTCTAAAGAACATATCTAAGTCAGAGAGTTCATTCAAAATGTTCAGATGACCCATTCAGATGACCAGCTGTAATCTAGCTGCACAAGTAGCAGCTGATTTTTTGACGTAAATATGAAGTAGAGTGAGTCCAATGAGGGCTTCCATTGCCGCCGTAGGACAGGTGCTCATAGCATATGTAATTCCGAGACATGCTAGCCTCTGCAATGAGGTAAGCTTGTTCATAATAACTGTTGCTGTACCTTCGGCCACCAAACTATGGACCCATAGGTTACAATTGGCCTTACTATCATGATGTACATCCAATAAATCATTTTTGAGCTGAGGCCCCAAGTCCTGCCGAACATACGCCTACAGACCCACATGGCTCTGACCGTGCGTTCGGTAGTTGATTTAATGTGAGAGTTTCAATTCAGTTTCTTATCTAGGACAACACCCAGATATTTGACTTCATTAGAGTATCTGATAGTAATATCATTTGACTAATTGAACCAAAGTTCAATTTACGTCTTTTGGTAAATAGTACCAGGACTGTCTTGTTAGGGTTTATCGAAAGGCCCTCTTTAGTGCACCAAATCGAAATAACAAGCAAGGCCTGTTGCATGCTGTCAGACATCGTACATTCATGCCCATCAGAGATTATGATTACCAAATCGTCTGCATAACCAATGGCGTCATAACCGAGTAGATGTAGCTCATCAAGTAGCTCGTCGATCACGAGTGACCACCGCAAAGGTGACAGGACACCACCTTGTGGGCATCCCTTTTAAATTAATTTCAATGACAAATGACTTTTCCGTACGACTAATAACCAAATGTGGACCGGTGTAAGGAGGTTGTAAAAGTTTTCTCACAGAATTGGTTCTAAGAAACACGTGAGAACACGAATTCAAATCTTTGCTGATGAAAATTTTTTCAGAGCAATTTTTGGATGCTGGTGAAAGCTTAATTTCGTCAAAATGATGTTTTAAAGATTTCACGAAGTCAGACTGTGGAATTTTGCTTAAATCACTGTCGAAAAATTGACCGGGAACTCGTAAAGAAGTTCCGAATACTATTTCAGCTGAAGTGACTTGTAGCTCCTCGCTAAAAAGTAGTCCTTAGGCCAAGCATAATTGATGAAAGAATTCTAGTCCAATCTGTGCGATTATGATACATAATCAGGCCATTACATTTTGGGTTATAAGCAGTTGTTCTTTTTCTCTCGAACTTAAATAATTTAGATAATTCTGAAAACAGTTGGAACTCGAATTGCCGTCCCTGGTCTGTTACAATAGACACTTACACCGTGTATATCGATCAATCATCATAACACAATATCGCTAATCTTCAGAAACCGGTACCAATGATGTCGAGATGGATTTCCGAAAAACGATGAGAAGTTAATTTAAACGTGCCCAGAGGTGATTTTGTATGTCTGGTTATTTTAGATTTTTGACAAGCTAACAATTTTGAGCCATAATTTTTGCATCTTTCTTAATTGAAGGCCAAATAAGATTTTTAGTTAAAATTTCAACGGATGCTTTAACGCCTGGATGAGATAATTTATGAAATTTTTCAAAAGCTATTTTTCTAAAATTTTGAGGAAATCTTGATGTAGCTGTCGAAACATCACAAAAGAAACAAGAAATTGTTTAAATTTTAAGGCCGAATTATTATTTAAAATATTTTGAACATTGGTCTGCGCATCCGCAATTGCCGAGTTATCAATACTTTCCGGTAAAGACATTAGATCAATACGAGACAATGCTACATCTGCTACAACATTATCAACGCCAGAAATATGTTGTATATCAGTTGTGAACTGGCTGATAAAATCCAGATGTCTAAACTGGCGAGGAGAGGCTTTTTCTAAATTTTGATTGAATGCGAAAACTAATGGTTTGTGATCAGTAAACAATGTAAAATTTCGACCTTTCAAAATATACCGAAAATGTTTGATGCCGGAATATGCTGCGAGTAGCTCTCTATCGTATGCACTATAACGTTGTTGTGTATATCAGTGAGACGCATAGAGAAGAAACTAAGTGGTTGCTAAGAATTTGAAATTAGTTGTTGTACCACTGCACCAATTGCTGTGTCTGAGGCATCAACCATAATCGCCAAACGAGCAGATGAAGATGGGTGTGCCAGACAAGTTGCATTGGATAATTTAGATTTAGAATTTTCGAAAGCTTGTATTGAAGATTCGGTCCATGTAATTGGAATTTTGCTATTTTTTTTTGTAACCCTTTAGAAAATCGTTTAATGAAATTTGATCGAAAGCTGCGTGGGGAATAAACCGACGGTAAAAATTTATCATGCCTAAAATCGTTTTAATTGTTTTACTGTATGCTGACGTTCGAAATTAGTGATTACATTGACTCGATCTTGTGTTGGAAGGATACCGTGAGCATTTACGTTGTGTCAGGTTAATAACCAGGCCGAATTTTGATAATCTTTCAAAGATAATTTTGAGGTGAATTAAATGCTCCTCGAACGATTTTGATGCAATTAAAATATCATCCAAATAGATGAAACAGAATGCCAAAACGAATAAAACAGAATGCATCGATCGTTGAAATGATTGAGCTGCATTGCGGAGGCCAAAAGTCGTTTTACAGAATTTAAAAAGTCCGAATGGTGTTGAAATGCCTGTTTTAGTTATATCTGAAGGATTAATAGGAATTTGATGATACGCTCTAATTAAATCCAAAGTAGAGAAAATCTTGCACGCATCCAATTGATAAGAAAAGTCCTGAAGGTATGGAATTGGATATTGATCCAAATACTGTGACGTTTTTTAAGGCTCTGTAGTTCCCACAGGCTCGCCAAGTTCCATTGTTTTTCTTAACGAGATGCAATGGACTTGACCACGCACTGTTACCCCTACAGACTCCTTGTGTCATATTTGTTTGACATTCAGTTTTAGTGTCCTCCAATTTATCTGGTGTCAATCAACGCATAAAATACTTGTTGTTAATTTGGACTGATGAGATGAAACGCCACAGGTTCTTATAAGAGATGAAAATATACCACCCACTAAATGGATAGTTGCAAGAGTGGTAGAAACACACCCAGAACATGGTAACTTAGTTAGAGTCGTTACTTTGAAAACTCAGAACGAAATTCTCAAAAGATCCATCGCTATAATCATTCCACTGCCGTAACTCACTGCAACGACGAAGTAGACGATAAAAAAATCCTACAATTTCCGAGCCGGCAGATACTACGCCCGTGGCTAGTTCATCTGGTCAGAAGGCTCCCGAAACAACTCATATGATAACTCGAAGTCCGTCTGCGAAACAGGTGTCTCATAGGTGACTTCGTCACGTGCGGGGAGAATATTGATGCAACATAAATTAATTAAGTATTTAAGTTCGCAGAAATTTCTTTTGACTAAGTTGTATAATGTCTCTATTGGATTTATAAGTACAACTCCATAGCTGAGCACCATACATCCATATTGGTTTGAAGATAGTCTGGTAGACTAGTCTTTTGCAATGCAAGTTCATTTTGGGATTATGCCCAATTAACCAGTACATTTGACGTTCTTTTAATCATATCTGTTCAGATATTTGTCTCACGTGATGTATCCAGTTGAGCCTTGAATCTAAATGCAGACCAAGGTATTTTGCCGAATCAGCCTGTGGCACGTGCACTCCTTTGAGGTATATATGTAGTTTATATGTGATTTGAGGTCATTAAACATGATTTTCTAGTCAATTGTCCATTTAGTAACATTGTTCATTGCTCATCTTGAATGTCAATCCCTTGTGACAAACCCTATCAAAGGCCTGATACATCCAGAAATACGGCGGGGTAATATTTATTTTCTTCTAACGCTTGCTCAATTACCGTAGTTATTCGATGGCGAAGATCCATTGTGGAGTGGTTATTCCTGCATTCAAATTGAAAATCAGAGAACTTTACCATTGGCTTTAAACGTCTTAGTAGTAGTTTTTCAAACATTTGATAAAGTCGGAAGCAGTGAAATTGGTCTTCTATTACCAGCATAATTATTTGTGCTGTTTTGACGGATTTGGGTACATACTTCAATCTCATACAGGCATTAAGTGAGTATGTGATCATGATAATTGCTTTACGTGGAAGTCCTTGAATAGACCCGGTGATATTTCATCAATTCCTGGTGCCTTGTTTTGGTTAAGACTTTTGTCAATTTCTTAAGCAATTTCCATTGGCATAACCCTTTTAAAATCCTGATTTGGTTGGTAAACAGGTGTTACGTCAATGTTGGATTGAATGTCATGGGGTTGAAACACTGTTACTAGGTGTTGAGCAATGAATTTCGCTTTTTCTTTGTCTTGCCGAACTCAACTGCCTTGAGCATTTCTTATAGGTGGTACTCGAACTATAGGTCGATTACATTTTTTTGTTGCTTTCCATAGCGAGTAGTCCTTATCTATTTATGGACCTAGCCCGCTTAAGTAGTTGTCGAAGCAATTCTGCTTAAAGCTTTTGATTAGCCTATTGACTTTGTTACAATTTCGATTGGAAGTTGTCTTTTCAGCAGGATTTCTGGTGGGATGCCATATTGTCCTTGCCTTTCTTCTTTTCTTGATTTGTTCCCTGATTTCGGTCGCTTGTTTGACTTCAATATTCGCTTTGTCCTTTAATTCTGGAGTAGTTAGATTGACGACCATACAAGTGTGTTCAATAAAATTGTTGGTTTGTTGTTCCAATTCTTCCATACTTTTAATACTAACTTTTAATTCAACTAGCTCTTCCAATTTTTCTCTGAAGAGATCCCAATCCGTGGATCTGTTAGTAAGGTTTATCTTTTCATTGATGACTATAGCGCTTACTGACAACAGTACAGGAATGTGACTCCACTGTAACTGGATGAAAAACCTTTTACAATGAAGGCATCAAGTAGATCTCGTATTATTCCTGCATCCGTTGGCCACTAAATTGGCCCCCCTGGAGACAGGTATTCACATTTGTTTTCATGAATGGCATTGAACAGCTTTCGCTGGAAAAGTGCGTTTCTGAAATCAGTGCAATATCTATGTTGTTTATATGGAGAAATACTTCCAGTTCTTGGGCTCGTTGGCTTAGCCCATTAGCGTTCCAGGTTACCATCCATCGGAACGAGTTGATCATTTGTGTATATGCTGACGTTTTTTGCTTGGCGGAAAGAAATTACTTTCCAGCTTTGCCACCCTTTCTGCTAAGTGACCAAGTGCCTGTTGAATTTGACTAAGGATTTTATTAATTTTAAAGTTATTAAACTCGTTATTAACTTCTATGTGTTTGTTGTTTTGGTTTGATTCAGCAGCGGATAACTTCTCAGAACTCGGGCCAAATTTGGCCGCACCTTCGCAACGTTCTAAATGAACTTGTAACAAGTTCATTTTGAACGTTGCTTCAGTAGCCAAATTTCCCACTGCAGAAACTTTACAGTCGTTTGATTTCGATGGCTGGGGCCCACCTGTCACCCCCTAAAGTCACCAGTACTGAGGTTTTGAATCCCTGTACCATCATTTTATCGTTGCTCTTCTTTATTCTTGGTTTTTTATTGGGGTGCTTTCCCCTAGCATTTTGTACCTACTACCAGGTTTTGTTTTAGGCCTCTCTAACCAAGGTCCGCAAATGGTATTTTGTTTTCCACTTACCCGCCGGAAAGTGGAGAGGGGTTTCCTCTATCCGCCACCCGCATGGACTCGCAATTTCTCCTCGAATGTTGTACCTATGTTTCACTTTGTTTGCCTTTCAACTCGACAGCATCCCAATACATTTCTGGTATGAGTTTATTTCATTTCAGTGATGATTAGGATTGAGATAATGTGATCTGTGCAACTTCTTTCTGGTTTAGAACTAGCGGGTTTTCTTAATTTTTCATTGATTGCAGATGAGATTCTGACAACGATGATCATTGTGAGAATTTTTATTGTGTTGTTGAGGAGGTCACCAGTTCTGCCACTCGCTTTGGTTATCTTTCTTAGGGATCTGTCAAAATTCCAGTTTCTCTAGGTTTTTTATAACATCTTTAGCTTCCGGTACCGTTGGTGGATGCGTGCTTCCAATTTCATTATTGGTGGCAATTGATGACCCGTGATATTTGTTGCTGTCGATTCTTGATCTTCGAAATATTCTTTCCATCTCTTTAACTGTGCCCAGATATATTGATTTGCTGCTGCATCCTCAGCAGCTTTTAGGATGTCGTCCACTTATTTTATTCGATCATTCCTTGACGCGCTATTTCTTTGTACATGCGTGTTACCTATGTCGTGTTTTGTTGTATCATCACTTATCCCAGCTTTTCGATTTATTCCGAGTAAGTCTGAGGCTGTCTTGATGTTGGCTTCTTTAGTTTGATTCGATCGTTGGGCTGTACTGGTGGATTCATTTCTATGGCGATTGAGTTTGAGCGTTTCATTGAAGATGGTTTTTGTTTTAAAGTCCAATAAGGACTAGTATTTTTACGTGATAAATTTTTATTTCCTGATCTACTTGTGCTAGCCTTGATGTTTCTGTTAGAGTTCTAATTTGTACATATGTTTGGGACCCTATTTTAAAGATGCTAATGAACCCGATGGGAGTTATTGTGATATGACTAATGATGGTAATGCTTAATTGCGTGAAATAACAATAGCATCCGACTAGAAAGAGTATGATCGAAATTGATCGGACCTAAGATGAGAAACTGACGGAAAAGATAACGGAACTACTTTGGTTATTGGGCCTTTCTTACATCAGAAATTACATCCCACATTTGAAGTTTGATGATTTAACTGTTGAACTAGCTCTCGAAGCTGTTGAAATTGTCGTAATTACTACAAATGGTCATATGCTGAACTCGATATTAAGCAGCTCGAATACAAGAAAGAAAAAAGTCACACAAATTGTAGGAGAACAGGATTTACCTGTATATGTTGTAAATTGAGGAGGAGAACTTTCATCGAAACTGTGCCAACACTTTAGCGATTAAATCCGATTTAATTTTTCCTGAAAAGGATGAATTTGATGTTGTCCAGCATCTCTTTAGCAAGAAACTAAGTTCAAAGACCTTATTATCTCGAGCCTTGGAAATTATACCAAAAACGTTAGCTCAAAATCAAATTCTGTGGCTCGACAGCAAGACGGACGACAACCCTCATCAAGCCAATCATTTTTGGTTTTCATTTTTGCTATAGTCACCTAAAGTCACCTGGATATCGATTTTTACTTAATATAAATACGCACTCAAATTCTCTACGAAAATTTTGAAATTTTGGAAAATGATGTGGTAACAATAACCACAGATGCGATTCTGCTTTGATGAAGAAGGTAATAGGCAACTTAATTAAAGCACGATAAAGTCGGTAAACCCATCTCAATTGGAAAATCTTTGGAAAAGAGTTACTATTATTTTATATTGAAGAACTCGTTGGAATAGCTTATTAGCGATAATGGAGAGGTTCGACAAATTGGTTCGACGGCCATGAAATCAGACATCACGTACTTAGTTTCCGGTTGTTACGTGAGAGCTTATAAACTTTCTCATGAATATTGACCAATGGTATAGGTTTTGTTTATTGATATCTGCAAACACCATTATTTGCAAATTATGATCAGTTTTGTCGATACCTACGGGTGCACTTTGGATTATGCTAAATATATAAAGAGAACAAAATTCCGTAGTTGCCGTCGTGGCTCTAAAATAAATAAACACGTTGTTAACATAAACAAGCATATGGCATAAAGACCGTGCGCTTACTCCCAGATGGTTTAAGCTTTAATCAATTTATTAAAGAAATCGATTAAAGTATCTACATGCATAGTTTTTTTTTTTTTGGGAAATTTTAACATGTGTTCAACTTTGTTCCTCTCGTGTAATCATCAATCGAAATTAAAACACAAAACAATTTAGAAAAATCATAACAAGAACTCACAAATCAGACCCAGATATACGTTTCATGTTCATAAACAAACGTCAATAAAATTACATATTTCTGCTGTACCATACAGTGTCAGTTTCTAATCTATTAATCCCCAATGAGAGATAAGACATTTTATATTGTATTTCTGTATAACATATTATATTGTCAGCACTGCCTGTCATCGTTTGTAAAACTTTCATATCACTTTTTTCGTTTCTTTGTATTTGTAACTTTTAATTACATTTTTCGAAATGAAGATCATTATACCGAGCAATTAATGCAGTGGTTTGGACGGTCCCGGAGTTATATTTTCACAAAATGTAGCATTGATGTAAAAAAGATTATCACTTTATTCGATTTGTGGTGACTATGACGTATCTTGCAAATGGTATATACAACTGCCCTTGATTTGACTCTGAGCTTTAAAGACAGGATATTAATAGGGATCTGCGAAAAAGTTAGGTGACTTCGGTACTAGAACGGGCAGAAGACAAAAACGAGATAAGACACTAACATGACGAAGATAAATACAGATAATTATGCCTTGTCATGCTATTTTAAATTATTATCATTGCATTCCACCATCAACGCATTTCTGACATTTTCAAACGAACAATCAGTATCAATTGTTTTACCTAATATTTTCTTATGTTTTTCTGCGTTGACATTTTCATTGCATGGCAGAGAAGTTTAACCAATCTATCATAAACGTTGTAATGACAAAGAATTACTGCTCTCATGTTTCCCATCTTGTACTAAAGCGTCTTTTAGACCCAATTTGACGATGGATGAACCGCCGCCTTTTAGCAAAACTTGTGAAGATACCAACTCTCAAGAAATGATTAGAATATATTAAGCCTGCTGACAACTGAAATTTACATATTACATTGGGTCCGGTTTGGCTTGTAGTTTTTTTTTAAGTTTAAACCGCGGCATTACTCCCCATTTGAAGTTGAACATAGTAGTTAGTATTCAGCAGGGTGTTCGTAAACGGAACTATATTTTAGTCTCAATTCTCACGTTGTTCTTAGTGGTTTCCTTTTTACAGGTTTTTAGATGATTTATCTTAAAAAAATCTATTAATATAAATATCATCATGAAGTTTGTTAGTATATTTGCTCGTAAAGAAGTAACTATATCTAAAGTCTCTCTTAATAGCTTTATCCAGCTGCTTTAACGAACTCTCTGGTGGAATTGTACCTGCCGACCACAAGAGTTAAAATAATTTAAGCCACTGGAAAATTATAATTTTTAAAAATCTAATAAGAAAATACATTAAAATGTTCAAATGCAGATGTCTCTTGTTGTGAAATGAATGTTTACGCCTACTTTTCATTTGACACATCGCAATGATTAATTTTTCATTCAAAAAGTCACAACACAAAATATAAATAAAAACATTTTTCTTCCTTAATAATGGTAGATAATAAAGAATTTGATTCGCCTAATTTTAAAGTAGATGATTGTAAGTCAAAGAATGTAAGTAGTTGTATTAAGAAACTAAACAATGATATTATTAATTTTGAAGATGTTAAAAATTTGGTACGAGATTGTGTCGGTGGTCCAGAACTTCAACAGAGAAAATCTAAAATTCAAGGATTAAGTGATCAAACCTCGTCAGCCTTAAAGAAACATGTTTACGAGAATTATATGCAATTTATCGAGACAGCCAAAGAAATATCACGTAAGTTTTAATTAAACTTAATTGTATGCTTTCTTACAACAATATTATCTTTAGATTTGGAGTCAGAAATGTATCAACTGTCCCATTTGTTGATTGAGCAACGCAATTTGTTAAACGTTCTAAAAGAGGATTCACTTCCTGAAAATCAACGACATCATATTGAAAAAACTGAAGATGAAGATGATGACGAGGGCGACGATGATACAGAAGTTTCACACGAAAAAAAAGTATTATCTCATATAAAAGAATCATTAGTTGGATATACTGGAAATTTAGATAATAAAACTTTTATCCACGATGGCAGTTTAACAGAACTCGACTCAAACGATTACCATCCAATATGCTTAACACATTTATTCTTGTTTACCGATATATTGATAATCGCTAAATTACGTCACGAACAAAAACTCGAATTTTTGATGCAATATGATGTGAAGAAAATTGCCATGACCAACATTAAACATGGTGTCAGATGTGGAATTAATGTTATAACTCCAGATGGTACGCGTATATTTCAAGGTAAAAACATTACGGCTAAAAACGAATGGCTGGAAAAATTTGATTCGGCTATTAAATACTCGAGTAAAAATCCATCAAAAAAAGGACCAGCACCATTGCCACCACCGTTACAAAAACAAATCTCAATGATAGAAACAAAATCAATATCTAGCGATATGACTCTAAGCCCCGTTGTAGGTGGTAATTTTGCTATAGAGAATTTGGCTCCAGATTGGTTGACGTCGTCGTCCGAAGAAATTCAAGCGTTAATTGCCCAACGACATTTTGAGGATGCGCTTAGTGTAATTCAAAAATGTGATGAGTATATGGCAAAAGATAAAACCTTTCATAATTATAATGAAATATTCGAGAAAATGAAATGGTTAAAATCGAATTTATCGAATGTCCTGCTTTTAGAATTAACTGCAGCACAGAGTAGAAGCTTACAGGCGGCATTACGATCTTCGAGGAGGGCTTTAAAAGTTCTCGCCGATATGGGTAAAGCTCGTGAAGCGTGTGGCACATTGTTACGGGTTTGTACAACAGCAATACGCACGGGACAAAGGCAAGCTAGAAGAAACAATTTAGCAGTTTCGGAATTATTTTTCTGCGATCTAGCACAGGTAGCTAGCGAATTTTTAAGAGCTTTTAGTTCACAACCAGCATGCACAAGTGCATTAATAGTTTGGTGTAATATTGAATTGCAATATTTTGCATCGCAGTTAATCAAACACTATTTAACGAAAGGTACTCAGTTGGAGGTGGTTGCAAAATGTGTAGAAGGAGTTCGTAATCCTTGTTCAGAAGTAGTTCGATCTAATGTCAATTGAATTTCGAGATTCCTAATTTTATTAATAATTTTCAGCTCACTAAAATTGGTATCGATCTTTCTTATCACATGGAGGGTTTATTACGTAATCCCGTCGAGCAACTAATCGAAGAATCACGTCTACGATTAATCGAAACTACGGGACGAACTGAAGAAATCTGGCAACCATATAATTTACAGACGAAATCAAATCTTCGTTCGTTGTTGCGTGATTTTGATAATCTTGGTATTGATATGAAACCACAAGTAACTGGTGATACTTGGATAAATTTAACTCAGTCGACCGTTAATTTTTGCCGTCATTTTCTGACAGTTACTGAACAGTGTGGTATTCTAGCAAAATATGAAAGTTTAAGAAATAGTTGCGAAATTTTATTACGCGATTTATTTATATCACAACAAAATATTAAACCAAATTCCAATATAAATGTTGATGTAGGTCTTACTGAAAAATTGATTTAAATCACACATACTAATTTTAATTATATTTTAGCTAAATTTTGTGGCGAAGAATAAAACATATTTGAACGATGTGCTATTGCCAATCGCAATCAAAAAGTTTGATCTGCAAAGCGGTTCTAGTTGCGAAATTTTAACAGAATTGCAAAGCCAGTTAAGAACTCCTCCTAAACCAAAGCCACGTAGTGTCTATAAAACTGATGTTTTATAATTATTGAAATTTAAGTTATTTAATCCCACGTTAACATTTTGAATAAATGCGACAGTGCCGTTACAAGCACTACATTTCGTGGTTTTCCAATACATTATTCCATACACATCCCTGCATAATATGTTCTGAAATAAAAATATAATTTAATTTAATATCTATAAAAATTTTTATTTACTAATTTTAATTTTTATAAATCACAAATTATAATTTAAGCTTTTAAACTCTCCATTTGTCACATGTGCGGATACAGCTTTAAATTTAAATTAAGTTCTATTACTGCATTATCCCATGTAATAGTTTATCATCTAGTACTTCAATTTTATTGACAGCTTCGGCTTATACCACTACCAAATAAATTTGACAGTTCAATAATAAAACACCATGCTGTTCGATCATAGACGTATAAGAGATATAGACCGGTTTCAAATATTTTTTCCATAGTAAATCTTCTATTTCACGTGTGATCGGTTGGAGAGGGACGGATATCTAAAAAATTGTATGTCTTATTCAACAATTTGAAAAAAAAAATTTTTTTTTCGCCAATTCAAAACAAAGCTTGGCTTGGATTTGTTCTTTTTTTTAGAAAAAACAGTGATAAAATTAATTAAAACTTATTAAAATTAATAAATTTGTGTTAAAAAATCATAAACTCTATACTATCGTGTATCAAAATTAAAAAAAAACTTGAAAAAATGAAGTGTTTGGTGAAAAATTGTCGGAATTTTAACTCAATAAAGTAGAAGGAATTTCGTTTCATAAGTAAGTTAACTACTAAATTAGATTAAATATAATGTATGTTGTAATTATAATCTAGTGATTAGTGAAAAACAAAATTAAGTTTTAATTCAAAAATATTATAAATTTTAAAAAATAATAATGTTATTTTTGTGGTCCCTAAAATCGTAATATACTGTACACTTTCATTTTTTGTTTACAGTCCCTTCTTTTGAATGTAGTGTACTATTCCAGGACCGAATTGTATAATTAGTTCGGAAAAACGCCGTTAAATTACCCACTAATTTTATTATTTTCAAAATATAATACATACGGAGTTTTGTCATATAAAATCATATAAAATTAATATAAAATGCATGATGTGTTTATGTCCTGAATGGACAGGGTCATGAAGCTCATTAGCACTTCGTTTATATGTTGAGCTTTTGTCTAAGGAAATGACTACTGTTCATTTTTTTGTAAATTTGTAGCTATAATGTAAATAATATTTCTTTCTTTTTAGGTTACCAAAATGTAATAAAACGAAGTTTTCAATCTAAGTGGATTAGACCTACTGGGGATACCACACTAAAAAAAATGCGCTAAGTACTCTTCCTCTTGGGAAGTGTGGAAATGAGTACACTCAAGTAAACTATAGTCCTAAAAAGAAACCTTAAAACTTTTTTTAATATTAAAATACATATATCTACTAAAATATCTAATTGCCATACCATCACAAAAAATATTATTAAATTTATTTTTTATTTAGCAACCAACTTCATTATAATCAAATAGTAAATTTCTAATTGCGGCCCTGGTATTATTATAGTCTTTCTCTTTTACCCTTGAAAATTTCCTCACTTGACGTTTGCTTGATTCTTGTCTAAATCTATTATACGTCTATGTGTTCGATTAATGAGATAGGCGAGAAATATTCTTAAAGTTAAAACAATTAAAATGTTTGATAAACGAGCCTTAAATAATGAGGTAAATATTAAAATATCTAGTTAATAATTAAATAAACTATTTATACATATTCTTCCATTTAGATTTTTCCTCTAAAATCCAAAATTGGTCGTGCAAAAGTGCACATAATAAATGCGCTTTCTAAAAAGATAAAAAAATTTAAATTGTTACTAGAGAAAAGTCCGGAGAATGCTAAACTAAAATCCAGGCTTGATGCAGCCATAGAGCAGATTCATGCACTCAAGGTAATAGAACCTCCTAAATATTAGGGGTAGTTTTGTTTAAAGTGAATTTAATATAATTTTAATTCCTTAATTAGAAAATAAATCAACGGGAAGCTGCTAAAACAGCAATTACCGATTTATCGAATCCATTAGAAACGGTAAAAAGTGCCACAGCGACTATCGATGAACGTGCACTAGCTAAACTATTAAGCCATGAATTTGTGGTTTCGGCTGTTAAAGAAATTAAAATAAAACATAATCTTAACGAGGAGACGGACAAGTGGCGAGATTTTATTAAAGACATTGGTGAACACAAAAAGAAGCGGAAAGATGAACAAAAGAAAAAATTAAAGGAAATTAAAAAGAATAAAAAAGAAAAATCAAAAGAATTAAAGAAAACTAATCCACATCATAAAGAGAAAAAACCAAAATGGGATGTTTCTGATGTTCCGCCAAAAATTAAAAAGGAAAAGCCACTCGAAACTTCGTCTGATGTAGAGCCGGAAACCAAAGATCTAGACGAAGGACACACCGATCTATTTTTTGTTACCCAGAATGGTGATAACTACGTGTCTACTGTGAAAAATAATAACAATTTAAATAACTCAGACGAGTTTATTGATGAAAGACAAGCCCCTAAGCGATTCATGAAACCGACCATATCTCAAAATCGACATGATAATTTTAAGAACAATACAAAAAAACCATACACCAATGAAAGATTTCCGAATAAAAAGTTTAATCAAAAATCACTTTCCGTTCCAAATGGAAATAGCGATGAGACCGAGCAACTGCATCCGTCGTGGGCAGCTAAGAAAAAACAAAAAATTGCCAATTTTCAAGGAACTAAAATAAATTTTGATGATGGTGATGTACCACAAATAGTTAAAAGTAAATCATTTAATCCCAACCCCAAGGTAGAAGAGGACAAAACTCTTCATCCGTCTTGGGCCGCAAAAATGAAACAAAAAACTCTTGTAAAAGAATTTCAGGGTCAAAAAATAAAGTTTGATGATTAAAATAAAAATGTATAACAGTTTACTTATTTTATGTTGTTGCCAACTTCACTGTACTATATCAATTAAATCTATTACAATTCTATAAAGTACATGTCAATAAAAAAATAAAAAAGCATTGTAATTTTATAAATTAAATTTGTATTTTTTCAATAAAATGAGGATTTTAACTCAAACGTTTAACTTAGCTAGGCAATTTACAAGTGTTTTTCGATATTCTATTGGTAATTCACAGTCGTTAATCTCGTCCACATTATTTCAAAGGTACTTTAAATTTTCTTACAAAGTATTTCACATCTAACTTTACTCAACCATTTTTCCAGACTCCCGGCAATATTAAATTCTCATAAATGTTTACATACATCAAGCGTTCGATATGATTTAATGGAATTTTTTGATGATAAAAAAAATTGGGGTGAAAATGAAGTAAAGGTCGGTCGAGCATGGACCAAAGACGAATTACGAATTAAATCGAACGGTGATCTTCATAAATTATGGTTTGTACTATTGAAAGAACGAAATGTATTATTAACCATGGAACACGAGTGTGACGATAAAATGGAATTGTTTCCTAGTCCCGAACGTATCGATAAAATAAAAATGTCAATGGAACATTTAGAGGAAGTTGTTCGTGAACGAAATCGAGCTTATTATTTGTTAGAGACCGGTGAAACTGGTGAACGCAAAGGGGCCCTTAAAACAAACCAATTGGGAATTAATTCGTATTACAAGGAGACGGAACATTTAATACCGGCACAATACAATCAAGCATGGAAGTTAAAACAGACAAAACCACGGGGTTCAGCCGTTCGAAAATTTTTATTAAAATATCGTGAAAAACTTTGGAACCAGAAACGAAAGCAAAGAAAGTATGCATCACAAATATAAGTTTTGTAATCAATTTTTATTTAAATTTATAATTTTATACTTTCAGCCGAGATCGTAATGAAGTAATGCACCTCTTGAAGCGTAATCCTAATTTAGATCGGAAGGTTCTAAATGAAAAATTCCCATTAGTCAATATTGATAAACTAGTTAAAACTGATAAAATTAGGGGTCATTTTGTGCCATCAGCTCCTTACACCGAATAATTGTTTTATATTGTAAATAATAGTAAAAATATTTAATAAATTGGAAAATCACTCCGAGTGTTTATTTTGTGTTGTATAGTTAGATTACACGCCATGTCACATACACCTTGATATAATCAACAATTATTTTCCATTAAAACAAAATTATACGTGATCATGTCGGTAAGCAGAATTTGTTTGCAGGGCTGATAATGTGATAATGCCGTCTAGCCGATTCAAATAATAATAAGCGGTTTTACAGGCCATTGCTAGCCTGTACCGTATCAACAATCTCGCTTCATCATTTTGATGAGAAGCCGTCAACGACCATATCGTCTGTTAAATGTCGGCTCTCAACGCTGAGATCACTTCACTATTCGTTTAGTATCGAATCGACTCAAAAAACGAGGTTTGGCCAGCGTATGTTCTGTCCACTTCACTTTATGAATTTTCATTGAATTCCTTGTTTCGTGGGTGACTAGAATTCATTAAGTTTCGTCGTCGCGTTTTGGTCATATATAACGCGCTCGACTCTTCTCTCGAAAGTCGACTTGCTTAATGAAGAGTGCTGTTTTGCTATCGGGCGACCGAATATTATAGCCTATAAACAAGCTAGAGTTTGTTTCTCAATCGTATGCAACAACAAAATGATTCTTTCTCAAGTCAATTGTAAGTGATTACCAAGACAGGTTTGGTCTGAACCGGTCGGTCACTGATAAAGATTTTTCGCTGTGGATTACGATAAATTACGAAACATATTTTGCTGTACTTCGGATCTTGTGGTTGGAAGGCACTCTCGTGCCTTGTAAAAGACTTCTAAACGAGAACGTTATCCTTAGAATTCCACCATGTCATCTTTGGCTTGTCATAGGTGGTGACTAGTGACTAAACAAAGGTTGGATCGCGTGTGTTTAACGCCCGTATCCTTAAAAAACTTCACTGTTAAAAAAATCAACAAAATAAATTATGGATACCACCAAAATTAAATCGACCCCCGCTTATGTCAACGGACCGCAGTTTAGGATCGATACGTGGAACGTGCAGTCTTTAAGCAGGAGCACGACGTAAGAATAGTGGTTGGTGACTTTAATACTAGAGCTGGCAAAAATCAGACTGATTACCAAGAAACTTATTTGAAAACATAGGTCCGTACTCCCGACACGATCTAGCGACCGATAACGGGAAAAAATGATGTACTTTGCAATCGCACACGACCTCATTGCGGCTAGCACTTTCCTCATAAAAATATCGGCTCGGTTTTTCAAGATGGCTCGGCTTATCCAAGATGTGAGATCTTATTGGTCGGCTGCCAAATTTGTAAGCAGTGATCATAAATTTGGTTACCACGGTTCCTTTTTCACTTGTGTTAATTGTTTGAGAAGTAATATTAAAGAACGTCTGGCCCCGCAATATATCATATTTTGTATGTTGTTAATGAAGTAAATTGCGAGAACACTGGCTCGTCCACAATCTGAGAGCGACTGGCTTTCACTCAATCGAACCGAAACGAAATATTTTCTGTGTTGAAAGTAAGCCGATCGCTATAATGATGTTGCGCAACGTTTAGGTAGCAACCAATGAAAATATCCGACTGTTTGATTCAGAATGTTATATACTTCGTAATAAATCACAAAATTTTAAGACCTAGGGCCCTTATTCTTAATTCAATCGTCAAATTCGATAAACGTCAAAGTCAACATAAATCTTTGTGTAAAAGCTAAAAATGAAATATTCTTTCTGGCAAAATTACCGGCAGTCTATTATGAAACATATTCGCTTTTGAAAAATTCGATTCGTGGCGAATTTTAGTATTACGAAATTTTTTGGCTTTCGAATAATTCGATATGAATCGAATTTTACGAAAATTTGACGTCAAAATCCGACTATAATAACGAATAGCGTATTATTCGAAGTGTGGTAATCAATAACAGTGGTTGTATATTTGGATGGTTTGATAGAAAAATATAAATTACATTTTTTAGGATTTACATGTTAAATTTTGTGTGATAAATAAAGACAAATTAAATTTTTTAGTAAACCAATAAACATAAATATTAAAGAAATATTTTGTTTCTTTTGTTGCAATCTTCATTCGTTTAAATTTGACAATTCGTTTATGTTTCATAATAAGCATATTCTCGCGTATCGAATCTTTAGATATCGATTTTTTCGAAAGCGAATGTTGTTTCATAATAGAACCCCAGTATACGATAGTATACTTTTGTTTTAGACAGTGAGTCTAAAAACAAAATTCTATTTGGTCAGCAAACGATGAAAAGTTCCGACTGTTCGAATTACATTTCTTATTACGTCACGAATTTAAGGTCATGATTAGAAGTCGATACAAAGTTTTGTAAAGCCGGTTCTTTGTATAATAGACAAAAATGATATTATCTTTCCTTGGGAAATCACCGAAGTGGTGAAACATATTGAATCACTTTTAATCTCTTTAAAATTTCGAATAAGATAATAGACTCTAAAGTAGCTGGAGTAATTGGAAACTTTGCTGATACCAACACATTATCTCTCTGGTGACTTAAGAACTTTATCCACAGGAAAACGAAAACTGATTTTTAATTATTCACTACTACAGTATATTTCGTATGGTATTCGTCTTTAAAGTGTCTGGGGCGGCACTACGTACTATAAGGGCCAAAGTGGTCAGCAGTTGTTTATATGTCATAATGCATACTCAACTAGAATTAGGAGTAGTTTTGAAAAAAATCGCTAGGTGTCAGCCACTTTGCGTTAAAAGGCGAACAGCTAAAATCTTATGAAACCAGTTCGTAACCACAATGCAAAATTTTTTTAATTTAAAAAATTAATTAAAAATATTTGATTTCCTTAAAATTTGGTTTTTTAATTTGTTCTTACGGAAAAAGTGAAATATGTAGTTTAATATTTTTTCATACGAAAAAGTAAATGAAAATTATTTTCGTTGTTTTTCTGTATGGTTGTTACGAACCGGTGTCAGTCTTCGTTTTCCTGTACGTAAATCGCTTAAGTTGGGTTATCCACGACTGGATCCAAATAATATTCGCAACCCATATATAAAAAAACACCCAAAATTTAGTTCCGGGTTCCAATCTTTTTATCGGGTTTTAATCGTCGTTGCGGATTAAAACCATCTATATTACAAGCCATATTGTTTGTATACTGATGCTATACATGAAATACTGCGTAGAGTAAGTATGTAACGGGTGGGCCATTCAAAAGTTTAAATGTAAAAATGCAATAAAACAAAAACGGTTTGAAATGTTGCCAATTTTTTTTTTGTTGTGAAGTACAATTGTTCCGTTTAGAGTTGGAATATTATTTGATTAATATGGCTGCCGCGACTGGCTTTACAGTACCCCATTCGATCGGACCAATTTTCGAGTGTATGGGGTCGCATCTCGGCGATGGCATCACGAATGTTGGCCTTCAAATGCTCAATTATCTCTGGTTTATCGGCATAACGCTTGCCTTTAACGTCGCCCCACAGAAAATAGTCCAATGGTGTTAAATCGCAGCTTCTTGCCGGCCAATTGACATCACCATTTCGGCTAATTAAACGGTCATTAAACGTTTGACTCAATAAATCGATTGTGGCATGAGATGTGTGGCAAGTTGCACCATCCTGTTGAAACTAAACATCGTTCACATCAATACCATGAAGAGCGGGCGCAAAAAATCGGTTATCATGGTGCGATAGGTGTCTTCATTGACCGTAATGGTTGCGCTTTCCTCATTTTCAAAGAAATATGAACCAATGATGCCTCCTCTTCACAAGCCGCACCAAACAGTCACTTGTAATGGGTGCATTAGCTTCTGTAAGACCACGTGTGGGTTTTCTGGCAATTTTCTATTTTAACGTACCCACCAAGATGAAAGTGAGCTTTATTTGAAAAGATGATTTTTTTTGGCAAAATCGACATCATCATGCAGTTTCCCGTTGGCCCATCTAGCGAAGTTAAAACGAAGCGGATGGTCATGCGGCTTCAACTCTTGAACTTTGTAAGGCGTGAAATGTTCAATTCTTGAGAACGATGACGAAACAGCTTCGATATTTTCGGGTGCACGCACTGTACGAGCACACTCACGTCTTGGCGCATCAACAATGAAACCAGTTTCATGAACAATAAACTTGCGTATACCGGGCACTGTTGGTCCTTCTCTGTGACCAAAATTTGCACGACATTTTCGTGCAATTTCCGACCAATTGTCTTTGTTTTGGAAATATATTTCCAATAAATCCCAACTTTGCTCAAGCGTAAATCGATTCATTTGGCTCAGTGGAGATTATATACTGAATTTTGTAACAGAATATAATGACATAAGTATTGCCAGATTCGAAACAACCGGTGGTTCAAATTTAAACCGATAGATGGTCCACCCTTTATATGTAACATTGTATTTTATATAATTGTTTAGCACCCACAACGACGATTGGAACCGGTCAATTTTGGATGTTTTTTTTATATATATGGATTGCGACGCCTCTTTATATTATTTGGTTTCTGGTATAACGCTTGATTGGAAACTAAAGAATAAATTTGGGATTCTTTAAATATTTGTGAAATGAATTTGTTGAAATTAAAATTACAAGTAAATTGGCAACCGAGAGAATCTTACCAGCTCATATAACGATTTGTTTAAACTATTATTTTGTTAATGCTTATAAATGTAATTTTATTTATTTATTTTTATTTTACATAATCTTATTTTTTATCAAACATACAATTTTACATTTTTTTTTACTTTTTTTAAATAATAATATTAAAAATCACATTTATATATCTCCATTTTTATATTTAAATAATTTTGTTTCTTCTGTTTATAATTATTATTAAAATATAATATTTAATTATGGAAGTTGAATTAAAAGTTTTTGTTTTATTTATAATGTATTTATTTTTAAATAGCAGTGACACCTCTTTTTGTCTTTAAACGACGACGTATGTAAAATTTTATTATGGTTAATTTTGAGTTTTTTTTTTTTTTTTGGCAAACCTTTAATTAAACTATTTAATTTAGCATTTTTTTTTATATAGTTTTGATTTTTACAAATTTTTAATTTTTTTTATATATTTAATTAATAAAAGAAAAATTATATGTTTAAACAAAATACTAAAAATTAATAAACGTAGCATTATTATAATATAAACTTTCATATTAATAGTCTTACCATGTCACAATTACTGAATATAAGATTTTTTATAGATTGTTTATAAATTAAATATAGTAATATAATTATATTATGGTTGAAATTTTATTAGTATTAAGCAAAGATAATTTTTTATATTGTTTTTGTTTTTCAATCAGTCTCATGTGTCGTTGATAATATAGATTTGTTATAGACCACCATAATTATTGTGTATTGTTTGTTCATACATATGCAGAGAAAATACTTGTTTAATAATAACCACCCTGTATGTTTGTGTGTTAATTTGTGTTTATAGCAACATTTTATATAATTTAATTAACCATAATATAATATAACCGTATTTTGTTCATTAATTGAGAATTACTTTGTTTATTTTTTTATGTAGTTTTATTATATCATTATATCATAATATTTTATTTTTATTTTTTTTTATAAGAATTGGAATAAAAAATGATATTAAAAAAAAAAAAAATTTAATAATAATAATAATAAATTTCACAATATATAAAATATGCGCACGTTTTTATTTTATTTAAATTTATTATTATTTAATTAATTTTGTCTTAAATTAAAACTTAAAAATAATACTAAATAATTTTATAATGCATACAAAACATTTTTGTTATTTATTTAATTTATATTTTAATAATAATAAATTTCTGTCACACCCTTACCAATTTTTTATTTTGTTTGTTTTAAAAGAGGTCAAATTAAAAGAGTTCATGATAGAGTTGTTGTGCTGTTTGTTTTGTGGCCAATATCAAATTGTCACTCAATGATATTATTGAAATATCATTTTATTTTTAAAACGATTTGTTATTTTTTTAATGATTTTCGTTACAATATAATTTTATTTGTAATTAATTAATTATGATTTTTTATTTGCAAATCTGAATTAATTAAAATAAACATTAATTATTTTTGATGCATATATTAAAATTATATATACACAACAAAATATATATTTATTTTATTTATATATTAAATATAAATGTATTTATTTTCAAAATAAAAAATCATAAAAAACTAAAAAAAAAAAAAAAAAATAGCAAGCGAAAAATCGAAATATTATTTATGTAATTTTAATAATTATTAATAAATTTTATTTATTTTATATTTTGTATATTATTTTATAAAATAAAAACAAAAAAAAAATAATAAGTTTTTTTAATTAAATATAAAAAAAAAATGAAACAAAATAGAATATTTTTTTTATTAAAAAAAAATATATATTATATATATTTGTGTGTGTGTATATTATATATAATTTCATTATAGAAGTGTACAATACTTGAAAAATCCAGGTTTACCAGGTTTCTTATACTTTCCAATTTTCTTTTCTTTATCATTACGAATTTCTCTTACAAGTGTATAAAATGCATCATCAACGCCCATTCGTGTTTTTGCTGAAGTTTCTACAAATGGAATATTATATTGTCGTGCAATCTAGAAATGAAATAAAAAATTACAATAAATCATTTTTATCTATACTGGTATAAACGGTTTTTAAACATACTTCTCGTGCTGCAGTCATATCCACTGCCCATGCTTGTAAATCGCATTTGTTACCTACGAGTACCATTGGTACTACCTCAGCATCTTTTACTCGTTTAATTTGTTCACGATATGTTCCTGAAAAAAGTAAAAAAAAAAAAAAACAATTTGCTCGAGTTAATTTGTAAAATAACCGAATAATTTTAATACTTCCATACAATTTGTAAATTTTTTAAATTTATTTCTTTAGTCAAGTACAACAACTTTCTGTCCTTTTTAAATATTTCAATATTCTAATAATTTACTTAAAAGATGCAACGTTAAATACAACTTTTGCAGGCCTAACGTATGAGGAGTGAAATATGGACAAAAGTAAAATGTAGACGAGCCTCGTTTATACAATCAAAAACCAAAAATTATTTTACTTAGAAAAAGGGAAATCCCCGAATTGTAACATAAATTATAAAAAAGTCATTATAACAAAAGTAGATGGTCGTAAGATAATAAACAAATTTTACAAAGAAATTACGAACAAAATCGGAGTTTTCTTTATTTAAAAGATCTTTAATTCTCAAAAAATCGTCCATGTACAATAAATCTAGCTGGGAATAATAAATCTTAGAAAGAAAAACTAGTCGGAAGTAAATTAAAAGCTGAAACGTAGAGCCAAAAAGTAGACACCAGCAACCAGACAAACATTACTACTACTTTAAAATATAAATGTGTAATAAATGACACATTCATAGAAAATATGATTCAAGGATCGTGGGAGGTAGCGAATGGCAGCAAAAATTTTAATATAAATCTCCTAACCACCAAACGTACTAAAAGTTTCTTTGTTTTTTACCAAATTTCCAAGGAAACTTATGCTGTGGTTAGCTATACACGAACGAGGTATCACGATCCTGTTTTTTCAAAGGGATACTAATAAAGTGTATCTGAGATAATCTGTATCTGAGCTTCAAAAAATCATTAATAAGCACTATCTTGAATTTGTTCTGAAGGACTGTCTGAGCAGCGTTATCTTGAATTTGTTCTGAAGGACTGTCAAATCGACCACATTTGCCTGTCTAACAGGCATTTTTTTGGACTCAACGACATCAGAGCTAAACATGGAGACAACATCGATTCAGACCACTTTCTGGTAGTTGATGAATTAAAATGTCGGCTGTCAACCACATACAGGGTGTCCGCCGGGAAGATATACTACTTTGTTTGTTTATAATTTTTGATTAAATGAAAGAGAATGGATCTTATATTGATAAATGTTTTATTTAATGTCGGCAATTATGTATGGAATACAATATCATATAAATGTCCGCCTCTGTTAGCCTCACAAATGCGAGCCCTTTTGAGCACATTTTTCATTACATTCTCACACATTTCACGCGGTATTTCATTAATTTCATCACGAATATTTTGTTTGAGTTGCTCAAGCGTTTCTGGTTTGTTTGCATAAGCCTTGCTTTTTAGATATCCCCACAAAAAGAAGTCCGGAGCAGTCAAATCAGGCGACCGTGGAGACCACTCAACATCACCATTTTTTTAAATAACTTGTTGAGGAAAGAGGTCTCGCAGTAATCCCATTGTAATCCTGGATGTATACGATGTGGCACCGTCTTGTTGATACCACATGTTAATCAAGCCCAAAGCATGCAGTTGTGGCGTTAAAAACTTTTCAATCATATCACGATATTGCTCCCCATTCACAGTTACCGTTACGCCGTTTTGATTTTCAAAGAAGTAAGGTCCAATGATTCCTCCTGACCAAATTGCACACCAGACTGTCACTTTTAATGGATGTAAAGGTGACTGATGAATAATTTGTGGGTTTTTCATTGCCCAGAACCGACTATTCTGTTTATTCACATATCCATTTAAATGAAAATGTGCCTCGTCACTCATTATGATTTATTCATGAAATCGGGGTTGTCATGGGCGAGCTGTTACATCCTATTGGCATATGTACGGCGGCGTAAATGGTCTTGTGGAAGAAGCTCTTGTGTCAATTAAATCTTAAATGGAAACAAATGAAAATCCTTGTGCAAAATTGTGGCCAAACTTGTTCTTTGAAGACCAAGCTCCTGAGCACGGCGTCGAATTGAGGTTGATGGATTGTTTTGAACACTTTCTTGAGCAGCAGTAATGTTTTCAGCCGATCTTGCAGTACGTTGTGGCCCATGCTTGGGCCTATCACTTACAGACCCTCTTTCTTCGAAATCATTCACTACACGATAAATAGTGCGTTTTGTTGGCACGTTGTTTCTCCCAAAAATTTCACGTAACTTTCTCATCGTCACAGTAATCGATGATTTTTCCATAATAAATTTGCCACGTGTCTACTTCACGACTGCCAAATATGAACTGTCAATACTAACGTTTACCGAAATGGCGGCAAAACAAAGTAGTATACCTTCCCGGCGGACACCCTGTACAATCAACGTTTTCAGCTTATCACTCGTTGGAACACATCAGCATTAAGCAACGAAGTTGCTCGTACCACCTTTGAGGCGACTACTAAAACAGAAATCTTTGGAGGACAAACCAGTTCCTAGCTCCGTTTAAGAACAATGGGGCATAATTAAAATAGCGGTAACTGATGCATCAATGTCCACTATAGGCCACAGTTCTTTAGACCTAGAAACCTTTGGCTGGACGATGATTGTTTAAGGGCTATTCAGGAGAAAGATCGAGCACGTCAATGAAATCTATCACAAAAACAAGGCAATCTTACGATGCCTACATAAGGAAAGCCTCGTATCGGCTATGCAGGCAAAAGAAAAGGGATTGGCATGAACCACAGGTACATAACATACCAAATTCTGACATAAGGGAAATACCTACAAATTTTATCCACGTAGTAACGTTATTCGCAATAGCGCTCACAGGAGAGTTACAATTTGATACTTAACCCATCCTAGAAGTGTGGAGGAATTATTTTTCTTCGGTTCTAAATAGATAGACACCACCTGAGCAACAACCTATCTTGCGTCAATCTGATATTACCGTCGAGATGACCCTACCACCACCACCAACATACGATGAAGTGCGGGACGTGAGAGTGCGGATGAAAAATTACAAGACACCCGGTGATGACGGTATCTGAAATGTAATGCTCAAATATGGCGGCGATCATATATTCCACCGCATGTTTGAGCTTGTAGAGACAATTTGGTTAAAAGAAAACATCCCAGAAAAGCGGAAGACGGCTTTTATCTGCCCACTACATAAAAAAGGAGATCGGCTGAGCTACAACAACTACCGCGGTATAGCTTTGTTGAACACAGGGTAAAAAGTTTTAGCCATCGTAGACGCAACAAAGTTATCATCATACAGCGAGAGGATCTTGGATGATTACTGATTAGTGATCACCAATACCTTCGTCCAAAAAGATCAACGACTGATCAAACTTTCACTGGTAATGGTCCTAGTGAAGTGCTACGAAAAGGACTTCCCTGTACATAGTCTTGTGCATCTTATCAATTGGTCAGTTCACTTTTAAAATTCTAGTATGGTAGAAACCACATTAAAATTGCATTTTTTTTCAATTTACAGAGACGGAAACTGAGAACCAACGAGCACTATTAAATCCGTAGTAACCTATGTTAACTGTACAAGGAACAATAATTTTCTCGAATAACTATCAAATCGTTATTATATGTTCTACTGAACATAATTTTCTTCTGATTTAAATGTAATTATATTATAGTACTTATTTGCAAGAGCGAGTTTTTAAGTTTACAAATCACAATTCTTGTTTACAAGCCAGGTGCTGATTCAATGATGACCTTTAACTTTGTAAAATGCAATACATCCTAAATTAATCATTAATTTATTGGTCAATAAAAAGTACGCGAAATTTAGTCATCAAAGTAAAAAATAATTAACCCACAAATATTATCAATATAGAATTATGTTAATCACATTAGTTTACAGGAATTTTCAAAGATTAAATTTTTATGTTATCAATCACAACAGTTAAATATAGTACATAGTATATATATATATATATATATATATATATATATATATATATATATATATATATATATATATATATATATATATATATATATATATTATAAATATATATATATATATATATATATATATATATATATATATATATATATATATATCGCAAACTCCATACAATAAAATGATAAGTCAAAAAAGATATTTTACAGTAAAGGCTTTGAAATGTGTATGTAAATATTTTAGACTTGTAGAACAAATCTGTATGGACAAATCATCTCATCAATTCATCTCACGGATTTCAAAAATGCCACCAATAACATGATAAGTGGTTGTTATCGTTTTATTGTACGTGGTGTGCGATATATATATATATATATATATATATATATATATATATATATATATATATATATAAATAAATAAATTATTGACATATATATTTATGTATATATAAATGCAATATTTAGTCAAATTGATCAGTTTTACGAACTTGGGCAACCACAATTCTAGTAAAGCCAATCGAATATTTAAATCATATATATAGTTTATAAATAACTTTCTACTTAAATAATATTTTTTTATACATAATTAAGACAGTCTGCTATTATGATGAATTTTTCATTTTTAATTTTTATAGACAGATTATAAATTGATTTGAATTTTTTATTTACCCTGATTAGTTGTATTTCTTCATGTGATCGTTGCATTATTGATTTTGATATAGCTTTTGATTTGATAAGCCAAATTAGTATAAATGTTTCACAATTTCTTAAACTTTTTTTTTTAATTTTATGTTTTCAAATTTCTAAAAGCCTTTATCTCACATAAAATCATTTAAATCTACTATCATTTAGCAGCTACTTCTAACGTGTACTATTTGATAATCAGTAAGATAAATTATTAATTTAGGATAGTTTTCAAAAATCTGATTCAACACATCAATTCCCGAATTTGTAATTTTAGGCAGACGAAAAGATGAAGTACAATAATTAATTTTATCTAAGATTTAGATGAATTATATATGTATATTGTTTTAGTTATACGTCTGCTTTATCTAATGCTTAGCCTCACAGACCAATCAATCATAAGACAAGATTAGAATATGTATCTTTTACAAGGTCATCTCTACTGGTGATGTCTATTGTAAAATATTGCACTATGGCATATTGTAACAATGGGGAAAGGATGGAATGCTTTAGAGGATTTCTGACGAATAAATTTTGTTAAATATTTCAAATTTGAGCTAAAACAAAAAGAAAATAGGGAATTTTAGAACCAATTAGTTTAATTTTAGAACCAATTAGTCTTGGTTTCAAACCAGCATGGTTTTAGTCTTAGAACAGCATGCTTTTAGAAATCTAAATTTGAAAATAATTAAAATAATAAAAAATCTTTATCTTTATTGTTTGGCAAAAAGTTATTCTCATTTGCATCATTTCCATCGATCATTTTCTTGTAGTATCTAATTGATTCATTACTTCACCATTCTAATCCAAATTATTTTTTTAGAAGTAGATCGACATCAATACATTTTGCGTCTTTCACTTTTTAGGTTAATGTCATCCGGAGTGCAAAATTGTTTAAAAATTGATTTTGTATTACATAATTGTACCATATAGTTGTTTATCTTGAATGAACAAACTAAAAATGTCAGGTACCTAGGGCTTTTAATAACCTTTCTGTTGTTCCTCTAATGACAGGCAGTATAGGAAACCCTTTTCATAGTTTTTAAATATATCTTGATGGACTTTGAACTTATGTTGGTAGAGTTTTGGAGCAAAATAAAAAATATATTATGTAAATAGATAGTTTTGGAGCATACGGTACGATTTTGAGTCTCAAAAATTGTATGGTTTTGTTTGTTAATTTTTTTTTTTTGATATCTAAGTTCTGTATAGCGCAGTTTTTTCTATTTTGTGTTGTAGTTGGTTTCAAAAGCTTTTGTTTGATATATAACACTCAATATGTATTTTGAAAAATGTGTTTTAGGCTCTTACCCGAAATCATTTGTTTCACACCGTTGTCAGGACAATACTAGGGATACAAAAGAGGCTTAAAGACACAAGTATAACCGAAATCGGGAGCTCCGGATTAATATCACCGATCACTGAAACCCATTTTTTAGTGTCCGCATTCCTAATCGGACAGTTAATAGATAAGTATCTTTTAAAGTAGAACAGAGAAATTCAGAGAAAAGTGACACACATAACAAGACGATTTTTTTATGTTTTATTCCAAGCAATCTGTTCTGGAGCTCACTCAACTCTTTCGCGGTTATTTTTTCACGACCTACTTTACGCCGTCGCCAGCCAAATCGAGGACGCACGAATACAGGTTCGCTTATATTTACCATGGATTCCTCCCATAGATTTTGCACTCCAAGAGGGGGTCATAGTTGTGTTCATCGTCATCACCGATCGCAATCAGGTGATAAAACATCCCTTTACATCCTTTCCCGGTTGGGATTCGAATCCGGAACTCTCGATCCAAACATCGCAGCTTTAATCTCTGATACCAAAGCGTAACATTATATAAACCAATCAGTTTTCGTTTGCAAAATAAAATTTCTGCAATTGATCGCCATGGCCAAGTACTTTTATTTAATTAAAAATACTACCCGATGCATAAGTAGGTAATTGTAACGAGAATAAATCACTCAAGCGATTTGGGATACCGTGATATAAATCACAGATGAAATCCAGTGGAATTCATGATCCGTTTTCTTAATTTTATAGGATTTTTTTTTCAATATATTATGCCCAAGTAATTTCAATAAGGTTGATATCAGGACTTTGTGGTGGCCAATCAATCCGAATTTATCTGAGATCATTCTAAAATCGTTTAACTATTTTTCCATTATTTGTTGGAACATTTTCTTACAGTAGTATAAAATGACGGCCAATCATTTCATTATCAGCTAAAAATACGCCTGACAGACTAGGTGAATGTCAGTGGGAATGGTAATTTTTACCTCTCCTGTATTTTTATTTTAGATCGTAACCTTAAAGCAACTACTAAAGAATTTACTTTAAACAGTCGAAATTCGAGGTAATATATCGTAAAACCGCCGCATTCAAACAATATTTAAAGTTCGTTGGTGTGATTGTTTAGCCTTTATAATTTTGGGATTTGGACATTTTCCATAACAAAATAATGCTTATTGTAGGTTCTCCAATTTCGGAAATATTATTTCAAAGGTTTGCAAACATTTAGAAGAGTTTGAAATTATTTAAATTAATATACTACTGAAGAAGTGACAGTTCGACGACCTACCCCTAAGCAGTTAGAGATTTATTCGAGAAAGAATACAAAATTTGAATATTAGCTTTAAACAAATTTAGATATTCGTAAATAGGAAACGTAAAAATTAAAGATCTCTAAAGTTTGAAAAGTTTTGTAAAAATTGAAATATAAAAAAATGTGATAACATTAGATTATATAAAATAAGCAATTTTGTAGTTAGATCATCAATGGAAAAATGAATGTACAAATCTTTAAACCCAACGATGACTCACTATATGGATTCAAAATGGAACACATTACACAAAACTTCGATCTACCAAATATAATTCTACTGAATTCAACTACCTATTTTCATACTTAAGTCGCAGACGTAATTCACAATTTGTTAAAATATGGTGTTGAAGTGCATTGTTTTAAAGAAAATAAAAGTTTTTCAAATTTCGATGTTAAGATGAAAAACTTCCTCAGAACTCAAAAGCAATAATGGCATTTTTTTTGTCAACTACATCTTTAGCCGAAGTAGTTCCTGAATAAGTCATAATAGAATTGTAATCGAAGTACGAATTAAAATATTTTACTATCAAATTTATGGGGTAGTAGTAATTAATCAAAATTTGTGTATATTTACCTATATCTTCGAAACTTTTGGCACTATTTACAGCGAAAACAAGAAGGAAACCTTCCCCAGTTCTCATATACTGATCCCTCATTGCTGAATATTCTTCTTGACCAGCTGTATCTAGAATATCGAGTAAACATGTTTCACCATCTAAAAAGAAATTTGAAAGCGAAATTAATTATACATTTTTTATTGCAATTTTTGTTATATATTTATATATATATATATATATATATACATATATATATATATATATATATATATATATATATATATATATATATATATATATATATTATATTAAATATATATATATATATATATATATATATATATATATATATATATATATATATATATATATTATATATTATATATATATATATATATATATATATATATATATATATATATATTTATATATATATATATATATATATATATATATATATATATATATATATATATATTTATAATATTTAAATCAATTATTTAATTTAAAAGAAAAAACTAAAAAGGGTTGTAAATATACTCTTTTGTACATAAATGTATACTTATATACAAAAAAAATGTATTAATCATAATAAATACACATACATAAAACATATTTATTAATTAAAATTTTATTAATTTAAATGAATAGAAGTCAGTATGAATAATATGTTGTTTAGTGTGACTATTAGACATAGACAAAAGATTTTTTTTTTTATTGTAAAGATGATGAAAATTTTATTTCTCAGAATCACAAAATTTTATTTAGTTTGTAAAAATTTGGCAATTGATATACATATTATATAAAAACAAATGTACATAAATACTTGAGCATTGCACAAGTTATGCAATTACTCATAAAACATGTACAATATATGTATAACATATTAGTATAGATCTTAAAAATACTGACTTGTATCATTAGGAGCTATTTTATATGAGTCTTATAAAAACTATGGCATTATAAGGTGGAATAATACTTAGGAGTGGTATACTTATTAATGGGCATAAAGGGTCAATCAATCAAAATCTCAAGAAAGACTATACAATTTTTAATTTTTAAGGGTTCTCAGTGGGATTTTACATGATGTTAACAAAGGTTATTCGACCAAAGAAGAAGCTCACATGAACCGGTGGGACTCTCCTATGCCAAAACGAAAGCTTCCCTATAAAATTGAACCTTTTAAGCATGTTATGAATTTATGGTGCTAAATTACTTATGATCTGGCACAAGAATTAAAAACAAAGTAAGCATCAATTTTTTTATGACACCGAGGAATTGGTGCAATGTTTAAAAACGAACATAATTATGAAGTCTTGTTGAAGAACCGAATCTATGAATCGAAACACATATGGAGCACACAGATGAAGAAGATTAGACAAACAGTAAAAATGTTTCTCTAAAGAGAACTTTTGAACCACTTGTTCACAATTGTATGGGCATTTTAGTCAGCACAAATAGCGCATTTTTACAAACAATTCGGTCACCGGTGCAAGATATAGTTATTTAATTGAACAAGTAAGTGTTAAGGAAGTATCTTAATCATCGCTACCTGGTACAAATTATAAACTTGAGAGACGAGTTACGTAGGCTTCGTCGACCCCTTAAGCCTTGTTTTACACTCATGTAAAAAATTCAAAATATCTTGCAACCTTGACGGACAAATATGACAGATAATATTCTAACTATGATTACCGAGACCTTTTCAATCACAAAATCAGAAATATGACAATTTCTGGTGTTGTTAACGGGGTGCCAACAAATGACCGTAAAAATCAAAGGACCATACACAAAAATAATCATTCTAACATAAGATTTATGGAAAATGAAAAAATATAAAATAAACCTGGTGGCCAATGGTTCCATATTTTTGGTTGTACATACTTTGCATATATGATTTGGTTTAAGATGTTCGTTCGAACTTAAAATCAATCAGTTCAGTCAAGAACACTTCGTGGTTATTAATATACGTTTGACTTGATTGCATTTCGACCTTCGAAACAGCACTATAAACGTGAAATTATGTACTATTTATATTTAAAAAAGAAAAATCTCCAATCATAAGTAATATTAATATTGTTTAAAAGATAAGATAATAAAAAAAATTATAGCGGAGACACGCGCCATTACTTAAGACACAACCTAAGGCAGGTTAGGATACAAATCGAAAATTTCAATGTCGCGGGACACCGCTTTATCGGGAATTTAAAAAATTGAGGTATGTATGGATATTTGAAGTAATTATTCAGGTGATGTTGTTTTTTCAATAAATTTAAAATTAGATTTTTTTTATCAAACTAATTACTTATCTGGTAAATATTAATTTTTCGGTTTTAATGAAAATTCTTATCTTAAAATGAAAATTTCTAATTGTTTTATTTAAATTTTTGTTATATTTGCTTACCAATTACAACCTGTTTACGGTAAGAATCTTCTATAGTGGGATCATATTCGTCAACAAAATGATTCTGTATTAATTGTATTGTTAATGCTGATTTACCGACACCTCCGGCACCTACGACAACTAGTTTGTATTCCGTCATTTCCAATTATTTCTTTTTTTTTATTATGTGTATATATAATAGAACTTTAAAACTTTGTGTATTGTTATTATTTCAACTTTTAAACTTATATTATTTCAATTAATTACTTTTATTTATCTTAAATGTATAATAAATTTTATTTAGGAAAAATATATAAATTAGAAAATATTTTCGGCAAAGCAAAAAAAAAATGATTTTTTTTTTGATTATAAATGGCAATTACACATACACTCTCACATTTAGAAAGAAAAAATGACTACAAAAATGGTTTTTGGAGTAAGAAAATAAATATAAAACACAAAAAATTTTAGTTAACTGATTATTAACAAATATATAAAATATATAATAAATATATATTAAATATTTTAGAAAACGAAATAAACTTAAAAAAAAATTAAAACTATAATTTCAATTATATTTTCTTTTGTTTTTTTTTATTTTATTTTATTTCTGTCTCAAAGATGTGCTTTGTCTTTCTCTCCGTCACAGAAAACAGAATTTTTTTTCCACTACTATTCTCGCTTTACTACTTGATGAACATAACAAAAACACAAATTTTGTTGGCTCTGTCGTGACTCATACAAATCAAATCACAAAAAAAAAGTATACATATAAAATATATATATATTGTGCTTATATTATACAAAAAAGAACTATCAAATAACAATTCAATTAAATATTTCGATTTATACTTTACTATTGCGTATCAATTGTCATTTATCGAATGGAAAATAAAGGATTTTATTGGAAAATGCAATTTTTTTAATTTTATTTATACTAGATACTCTATTTTTTAGTTATTCTTTTTTGCTTTGCACGTAATTCTAAAAAACCGATCCCACTTTGCTTTACTTCATTATACTTTACACCGCTGCTATAAAATTGTTGTGCTATAAATAAATGTTTATATTGTGAATTGTTCGTAACCCGATTTTAATTTCTAAATGTTGGTATTTCACATTGATTTTCAGTTCGAAAAATTTCCACTCGAAATCGTGTGCTCATTTTCGCACAGCTGAATAAAAATTCAAATATGTATGTACATATAGAATTTTATTAGGTGGTATTTTCTATCTATACAGTGCAGCCCTTGAGGTTGAGAGGCACTCATAAACAAAGGTTGGATTGCTGTACTAACATTCCGCATTCTCATTGTGATTATTTAGCACATTATTCATCATAAAACTATCCACTTGGCAATATGAAGACACCCTCGTTATACGTCCCGAAGTTAAGTTGATCATGTGTTAATTTCTAAGGGACAGTCACGGGTTATCCAAGCAACATTCTAGATCATATGGGTCAGCTGTCAACATTAGTCAAATCGTAAATTAGCCAATCGTAGTGGCTAAGGATGACAATTTTCGTTAAAGAAGGTCTGATAATCGATGGTGGAAAACAGCATATCAAAATCTACTTAACAGTAGTATTATGAAAACATATTAAAAACTATTGTTGTCAGCGCCACCCAGGCTACTCTAAGCATGGTAAAAATTAAACTGAAAAATAACTGGTCACTGAATATAGCCTATAAAGCAGCGCCAATACTTTTCAAAATCGCCCGAAATAAAAAATCGATCATTGGAGCAAAAAAAAAACAACTCAGCATTAGCACAGGGACCAGCTATAAGCGTATTAAAGTTATATCCGATAAATGAAAAGTGGCATAGCTCTCCTTTGCACAGCATACAAATTACTGTCTTACATAACATTGTTGAAATTTACTCCTCTGAGAGAAAAAATTGTAGGTCTAGTTTTTTTCTTCTGATGATGAATATGTATACCTTACGAAATATTTTGTAAAGACCATTAGGTGTTTCTGGATTTCTAGCGACTCAATCCATTAGGAAATAGGAGTACCTGGAAAATATGTTCGTTTGTTACAGTCATAATTTCAGTCAAATTTAAGACCAAGCTATCAGAAATATTTGCAATTAGCTCTAATAGATGACAAGGACTTATGCTCTGTCACGACCTAGCCCACGGTAATGTCCTGTTTCCATTTTTGTGGCCTTCTGTCAGGATTGTATTATTGGTGTTAGTGTGCTTCCAGTTGTACATGTATTGCCTTAAAGTATTTCGTCATTTATGTTGTCTGTTCCAGCAGCTTAAATGTTTTTTTAGCGCCAATTGATCACCAGAAATGTCACCAGTTGTAACCAGATGCGTCGCTTATCGGTAATATGCTGGTAATTTTGTAAGTGACTTTTCTTGAACAGTAGTGCAGTAGTGCTTCTTTGTTTTGATTACTGCTGCTTCCTCATCAGACAGAATGTAGGATAAAGTCAGCCGGGATGGTGTTGTATCAAAAAAGTTACAGTGTGTGAGTATGGTGCCAACAATACCTGCATCGAGTTGTAACAAGTTTGGGCTTACAAATCTCACACGAAAAATTGTTCACGCAAAAATAGATTAATAGAGGGGTTTAAGTTCTTCAACCCCGAAATTAGTGCATGACCGGTCGATGCTTGATTGGTTAAAAAGAGTTTGTTTAAGATGTTTTTAGCTCAGCCAAGAGTAATATAAATAAAAGTAGAGTTTACCATAATTACTATTGAAAATATAGTTCTGATCAGTTAATCAGTCTATACATTCGGTACTCCTCATTTGGATATCTGATTTATATATAATGCCAACATATGTCAAATATAGTAGAGAATTCATCTGGTCATGTAGATATAAAAATAAATCGTCTTCCTAGAGTTGACCAAATTAAAACGGGTGCTCTTGATATTCAAACACAGAATCAAATCGAAGTGTTAAACGCATGACATAAGATAATAAACGCGATGATGACGGTAAACGTAAATACCTAGATCTTTTTAATCAAGGGACAAGTTGATGCAACTTCCTAGTGTTGCTGGTTGTTAATATGATTCGGGCCAGCAATGGCCCTTAAAAACCGATTGTTTTTATAGCTTGTACAGTGGTATTAAAACAAAATTATAATTTTATAGCAAACATTTTCACGTTATATACCAATGTTGGTAGCACTGATTTGAAACACTGGCGAGTAAAATGCAAATGTCATTAATGTCAAAATAAATGAAAATTAAAAAAAAATTATTGTTTCTTTTAGTCATACACAATAAAATTTAAAATAATAATAAAGTCCATTATGCCTTTTCAATCTATTAAAATATGGTATGTTCCTTCAATAAGCTACACGTTTGATATAACTGAAATTGTGTTTTTGTGCCGATATTTTTTTTGTAGATAATTAAATTACAAAAAAAATGTCGAACAATTTTATAGATGGTATTCCAGTGAAAATTGCCGAAAAGTATAAACCTCTACCTAAAATATCATTGCCGCAAGTGATAAGCCAGCGTTTAAATAATCAAAATCAAAACGCTTCGAGCGATGAACAAAACTATAATTTTAATTTAGAACGAAATGTTTTAGGCCGTATAAATGAATGGAAAGAATTACGGCAGCGCGAACAATTTGACCGCCAAACAAGATTTCGTATACGAGAAGAAGAACGTAATCGTTTAATTGAAGAGAATAAAAAGAAAATATTGTCCGAGGTATCATATCCGAATGCAGAAGATTTATATTCGTCGTCGGACGATGAGGATGCTAAAACGAATAGCAGCAAATTGAATAGCCAAAAAATTGGTTTGCCAGGACATTTTAGCCCATCGAATAATTTCAATACAATACTAGAACCAACAATAATTCGGGCCAAAAATGCAAATAATTTATCAAATTTATTAGATGCTACATCACCTACTACAAACACCACAACAAATCATCTTGCTACAATAACTTTTAATAAATATGTAAATAACATAAATTATTCGGATTTCGAAAATGTAACGTCGAGCCCATTCGATAATATGGAACTTAAATCGATCAATGATTTAGATATTCTAGCTCAAGTATTAAATAATTCGATAAATTTAAACGAGAATAAAACAAAGACAACAGAAACTATCACCACCGAATTAATTGAAGAAAATGAAAATATTACGAATTTAAATGAGATTCAAACGTCCACAATCGCAGTCGAAACAAATTGTAATACCGTCTATGGTTTACAAAATTATCCATTATATTCTCATTCGCAAATACCTCAGGCTACCTATCAAAATTATATAACTGGAAATTATCAACCATCGCCACATCATCATGATCATAATCATCATCAACAAGTTTCTTATGTTCCTACTATTATAAATTACCACGATCAACATTCCAATTTATCGCAACTACAAACACAACCGCTTCATTCTACCGACTATAATAGTACTTATAATACAGACCTTAGCAATTATTATTATAATCCTAATCGTAACAATATAAAAAATCAATTACAAATAGAGGACATTACTAACGATGATGTTGGTACGAATTCCAAATCAAAATCGAAAAGCGTACCCGATATTATGAAGGAATTAAACGATGAACTAAAAGTGTTAGATGAAAAACGTCGAATACGAAATAATAGTCAGACCATTGATCGTTCGCATAAGAATACGGAAAATGGTAAGTTTTGTGTATATGTAGTAATAAAAATCAACTTGATCCAATTAAATTATGTGTATGTGTGTGTAGCCTAATGTGTTGTCCCCAAATTTGTAGATCAAAGTAATTTAGCTGTGAATAATAAAAATAATCAAAATCTAGAATATGATGAAAATTATAAGACATTATCGTTACAACAACAAAATTTTATTAGAAATATTTCTTTAATGGGATTCCCATTGCAACGTGTTTTGCGTGTCTCAAAATTACTTGGAAATGATGAGAAAGGGGTAATTACATTTTTTTTATGTCTTATCTTGATTCATAGTTGAACAGTCTTTTAATTTATTTATTATTTTAGTAGTTAGTAAAATGGTTTTTGTAAAAATTTAGCAAAGAAACGAACCAACAATTTTTAATTTATAAATTTACCAAATAATTAATTTAAATAATCTTATTTTTTATTTTTCCAGATAATTGACCATTTAATATCGTTAAATGATTTAATTGATTTAGGATTTGATGAAATCAAAATATCCGAAGCATTAATTAAATCTAATAATAATAAAGATAAAGCATTAGATTTTCTAATATCATAGTATTTATTATTATATTCTAATTATTATGATTAATAAATTTATTATACACAAAAAAAAAAAGTTAGAAATTATTAGAACATATTTTATGTATAAGTAATAAACAAATTCAATTTATTTTTTTTGGTTATAATTAATTTTAAATATTATAATAAATATTAAATTCCAAATTATGTTGTGATAACAAAAACAAAAAAAAAATTAAATAAAATCAAACTATATTATTATTTTTTATGAGCAACAACATTTAAAATTTTTATTAATTGATCAAAATGTCTATATAGTTTTGAAATTTTTAATAATTTTATGTTGGAATGATACAATAATGCTGGGGGAATCCATCCATAAAGTAAATTTTTGTTTTTGTGTTTGAGTGTATGGTAAAAAATATAATTTTTCTATTTTATTTGGTTATAATTACTTACTTTTACTAAAATAGTAAAGAAAAAACAAATTGTAATTAATATTTTAATTGTTTTTATTTAATAATGAAAATAATGATATTGAACAATAAAGTTAACGCTTGCCAATATTTATTCAATTTGATTTAGTTTTAATTAATCGGATCCGTTTTGTTTAAGAAAACGATAATTTAATTTTTTAGAAAATGTTAAATCTTGATCGTGTAAAATATTCAGGCATAAATACATTGGTAAAAATTGTAATAGTTTATTCGCCTAAATGTGTGCCTTATAACTTTGAATGTAACGAGTCTTCTCATAATACGCTACAAGTGACATAAATAATCTGTGCCAGATGTTTGAATCAATTTTTAAAGTTTTACGATAGGTTAATTAAATATTTCTAAACACCATTGCTGGCCCGTACCAAATCAACAATAGAGTTTGTTCTTCGTATTCGAATAGACCACCCAAATAAGACAAGTTGTTCTCTCCTCCGATGGGCCATATATAATGCGCGTGATTCTTCTTTCTAATACCATTTAACCATCTCTCATACTTATCATTCAGGGTTCAATTTTCACACCCATACTCGACAATGGGTCTGACCAACTTCAGCTTGTCGGCATTTTCAAGGTATTTTGACAGTAGCAGAGGACGTAAGTCATACAAAGCACGGTTACCAGCGCCAAGTCGCGCTTCCCCTCTCACACAATTATCATGAGAGACAAGGGGTGCGAAGTATCGGGAACTTGTCAATCTTTCAAATGATCATATATTTTGTTTTGGACTCATTAGTCCAACGGAAGCTGAGTAGCGTACAAGTAGATCTAGTAGTTCTTTGACACCTTTGCAGCACTGACAAGCAACGTTTTCAATACCTCCCATAGAGCGTTTATATTATAAGAACAGTAGTTAGTTTCCATAAAGGTACAGATAACAAGATGTTGATATTGTTCTTTCTCATCTTCGTTACCTTAACAGTTGGAACGTCAAGTTCGTTTGACCAATTGATGATCACTCCCTACAAGTTTGGCAGCCAAAGATTACACATTTTGGATGACCCGAGCCTCCCCTTTCAAATTAAAAAATGGTCGATTTGATTTCGGGACGTCTTACGAGGATGGGTCCATATTTCCAGATAGATATTTTTATGAGGAAAACATGTGCTAGTCACTAAAAGGTCATGCGCGATTGCAAAGTACATCATTCTTTCCTCATTATCAGTTGGTAGTTTGTGTCGGGATGACGGACCTATGTTTTCACATAAGTCAGTCTGCTTTTGCCACTAATCACTGTTGTGACGTCGAGATCCGGTTTGGATCCCATCAGATCACTCAAATTGTTGTAAAATAAGTCGTCATCTTTTGGTTGGCTTTCATCAGTGGGCTCATGAACACAATGCGCATGGCTAGCCGCATGCGCAAATGTAGCTTTCGATTATACGATTATCAACAGCTGCTTTGAAATCCAAAACAACCTTTTTGCACCTGGGACCCAATAAGTAAACAGAACACCAAAATTGCCGTGGTCCACTCTAAAGCAACGTATAGCCTTGGAACAAATGGTTTCCACTTTTGGCAATCGAGTTTCTTGGAGAGAAACGAGTTCCAAGCGATACTCTGATATCGGCTTATATAATGCCATTAAACGCACCTGGTTTTCTAGTAACTGCACGTTTAACGTACCAATCCTAAACTGGGGGTCCGGTAACATAAGTGGGGGTCGAGTTAAATTTTAGGGTTATCAATTCTTTTGTTGATTTGAATAGGGTCCAGAACTGGAAAATCCTTATTCGATCCTAAACTAGCTTTTCGTATGGTTCTAGATAAATCAATGAAGCCAATGAAGCTTCTTTTACCCCAGAAACGTCCTCTATGCTAGAAAATGGTTAATTGGACTTGAGGACGACTAACGCGGATGTGTCTGATATGCTATTCGTTTGATTTTTGCCATTAAAGTCACCAATTACTTTTCTACCTTCGTCGTGTTCTGGTACGGATCCCATAAGATCATCCATATTGATATGGATGATATGTCCTCTAGTTACAGACCGAGTTTTGTAATAATAAAACAGTTTGAGTGACGGAGTGTGAATAACGAAATCGAAATTGCGTCGTAGAGATGCCGAGTTCAAACTGGAACTGAAATTGCCTATTTACCAGCAGTTTGGGAAATTATCTTTATTAGGATTCCGTTAATGATATCGATGAGTAGTGATTTCGCTTTATCTGGGAGATATTTAAGTACTGAGTTAAGAATATTTTTAACACAAAGAGTCTTTGTTTTGTTTTGTAGGTGATGCAGAGTATAAGAAACTTTTGCTTTATAGAGATTTTGACTTTAATTGCGAGGCTATTTCAAAACGTTGGAGTCATTTTCACAATAATTTTGTATCACAGAACTCTCTCGTCTGACATAATCTTTTCACGCATGAAATTTGATAGCATAGTCTATTTAAATGGGGCGAACTCAAACTAAGTATTCTAGATCCTAATATATGCGTTGTGCGAGAAAAACATAGCCACAATGTCAAATTTTTTAAATAAATTAGGTTAACCAAAAGGATAGCTGATACTTTCAGCAAGGTAGCAAACAATATTATAATCCAAAAATAAATCAAATAATTCGAATGGACTACGAATCAGAAAGTTGGAAAAAAGTTGTAAAGAAAAATCCAATGTTTATAGCTATGCATCAAAAGAGACGATGTTCTTAACAGATTAAAGAACAAACAGCTACTGAAAAATGGATACTAATTGACCTTTCACCTATATATAGCATAACTGGAGTCCGAATACAGTTTGTTAAAGCTTTGCTCGATTAATGAAAATTATCCCCTTTTTGGCGCCGGTTTGTTGATACATGGCCAACAATGATCCACAGATCTACAAAACCATTTTTCTATTTTCTCTGCCATCATTGTTATATTGCAGACAAAGCTGTCAATTCAAACGAAAGTTCTAAGAAACGTTTTTCGAACGTATACGACGAGTAAATTAAAACAAATAACCAAACCTTATATAAATACATAATTCAATTCGTTTTCGTTTCACGAAATTTAATTTTAACAATTCCCATTTTAAAATTTAAAACAATAAATATTCTAAAATTGTATATTATATTGATTGTACAAAATTCGAATTACATCATGTACCAATTTTATATAAAATTTCAATTGAGGAATTAAAGTAATAAATAAGCCATAAATCAATGGTCTGAATGTTCTTTGATTTCTTTCGTAATTTTTTTAATTTGGTTTAAGATATACTACCCATATGCGAATACTTTATAGTATTTAATACAAACTAAATTAATTGTCTGTTTAGCCGAAATATTATTAAAATTTTTTAGGGTAACTAAAACAGCGTAGCTTCGTGATGAATCACTCGTGAATTTTGGTAATGCAATTTTTGATATTGGCTTTATGTACAGCAGAAATCAAAAAGGTTTCTCAAATTCGGTACTGTATTTTGTTTAACATTTTTGAATACAGTCCAATAAATATTTTAAAATTAAACCTGAATAATATTTATTGACACATTAAAATTATATTACGTGGGTATTTTGACTAAATTGTTGTGCTCCTCCTATACTATAAAACTGCGGGTCAGATAATTAATTATTTAAATAAATAAAATCTTTCCCGATTGGTGATTTTAGCAAATTTTAGGCGGTATTAAAATGATGGAATCGAGTTTTGTTATAGTTTATCTATACACGTGGGTGAGAGTAAACAACAACTGGCATTTAAAATTAACAATTTAGTTCTAATGATTTTCGATAAAAGTTAATGGTTTTTGTATTAGAAATTCTCATCAAATTTCTGATTTCGTGATTGCACAGAATACCGATATGATAGATCAAAAGTGTTGGTACAATATTTTAGTGATGAAAAACAGTAATAACCATGTTTTTTTACCACGTAATCCGTGTTTACCTTATCACGCGCTATTGAGGTTAGTCAGTTGAGGACTCTTGTTTTATAATACTTCTACCTGTTTTTCAGCTATGCTTTGTAACTAATATACATTTTTAAAAAATGCCACTTCTTACACCAGTTTGTTATAAATTCTGCGAGCTTTAAACTCGTTGTCATTTAGGATTTTGCAGTTAAAACGCTTCAATGTTTGTAATCATCTCTTTTTTTACAAATATATTTCACAGAATTTACAACACTTCTTACCACTAACACACTTCTTACTTACTGAACCCTATACAGAAAAATGAGAATAATGGTTAGTTACAATTTTAGTCTTGCTGATTTTAAACTTATGCGCTTAAGCATATAATATTATTCTATATACAACTCATTAATACTTCTCGTTTACATTTATTTGTAAATTGAATTACTGTACTAAATAATTCAAAAAATCTTTGGACATTTATTTTATTAACAAATAACTTTATTTAACCGCTTTATCCACAGCAAAACGAAAAACTAATTTTCATTATCTGTCAAAAATTATTTTTGAATGTAGGAAGTTGCGATTGCTTGATTATTTTTTTTACGATGACACTAGAAAATTATAACAGGTTACACCATTATTACATAAAAACAGGTGTGGGATTTTAGTAAATCGGCGAGAATAGGGGAGTTTTTTAATATATCGCCATTGAGTTTTGTCCGAGCACCTACTAGAAGGCGCCTTTTTTTGATAGACTATTTTTAAAAGGTGCCTTTTTGGGTCTTAAAGTCTTAAAGTCTTAAAGAGAGGAGAATCGCAATCCAGCACGTAAAAATATTACAATTATCTTTTCTAGCGAAAACTTCAAAAAAATGTGTATGGTCAGAATCAAAATCGCTTTTCAATCAAAATTGTACGATTTTGAGGATAATAGTTATAATTTAGTTAACCTAATATTTTACCATTATAATAAAATCAGTAAATAATTTCCAAATTCGTTTTGCTGTGAGTAAAGCGCTAAACTCTTAAAACTAATTAATCCATTTTAACCATTAACCATTTTTGACCAGTATATTTACTGCTCATATCGACTTAAAAATTACCCAACCGGTTTTCGGAATATTGAATATAGGTGACATGTGTGGTCAAAACCATTCATATCTTTCAACATTCACTTGTTAACAAGATTTTTATAAAATTCTACGTTGATTAAAAAATTAGAACTGCTGTTAATAAACCGATTCAATTTTTTCCACTTAATTTTCGGTTAATATATCTCACGAAATAAAACACCAATAATTAAAATCTTAAACTCCCATATTTGGTTAAATATTTTCGTTTCGACAAAAAAATTGATCAATTAAAAATTACTGTATGGATAAAAGGTGCGGTTTTATTACGTTACTCTGTCGTTTATTGTAAACGTCAAAATCTTATCACTTCGCACTATCGCTTACTTCATTTTATAGGAGCGAAAATGCTGGCGAGCACAAATACACGAAGATAAGAACAAAAATTTGCACCTTTTGTACAAAAACAAAATATAACAAAAACAAATCTGTCAATATATTTTAATCAGCTCAACAAGCAACAGTAGACAATCAACATACACAATTTTAATTCAGTGTTAAATGAATTTTTCAATAATACAGACGTGAAAAAAATATTTAAGTTCTATAATTCTTTTTTTTTGGTTTTTGTTTTTTTTTTATTATTTGTATATTTTTGTGTATTTCTGAGAAGTTTACTTTTAATATTTCAATTAAAATATAAAATAGAATTTGTTTATCATTTTGAAACAAAATAAAGTTTTATTATAAAAATATGGCTGAATCCAAATTTAGGTAAACGATAAATAAATTCTAGTGACTAAAATAATTATTTTTAATTGATAAAATAAAATAAAAAAATACATCATGATGATTGTGTTTTATCTGTCAGAATTTGTGTGATTTTTGTTTTGTTGTGATATCTCGTCTACTATAATTAAAAGTTACAGTGAATTTTATAGTAACAAAAAAAAAATAAAATAGAAAATTTAAAAGTAAATTTTAGTGAATAATAAAATTAAATTAAAATACCTACAACATTAAACCTATCCTATGTATTATGATATGAATTTTGTGTCATCTAATTTTTTTATTATTTTATCATTTTAACTGGCTTTAATCCAACTATTATTGTTGTTTAGTATTTTCGTTTTTAATTTTTCTCGTGTGTTTGTGTAGGAAGATTATTAAAAAATAATTGATTTAAACCAAGAGAAAAATATTATAATCGTGAATTTTCATAATTTTTCTTTTTATTTTACTTAAGCAAAATAAAAATAATGTGTTTGTACTTAACTAAAGTACAAAAAAAAATATCTAACGAATTAATATTTTTAATTATTCCGAATTTACAATGTCTGAAATAAATCACTATATTCGAATTATACTACATAACATTATGCATTGTATTACAAATTTAATTAAGTACGAGTTTAAAAATAAAGATCTGTTGACAGACAAACAATTAGCAATGACATTAATCGAGAGTTAAATTATTTGTGTTTAAAAAAACAAATTTGTTATACCGTACATCATTTAAAAGGCACGTTGTCCGATTATTCCTATGACCATGTTGTCTGATTCTTTAAGGTTTCAAATGAAATGTTTTCAACTTCAGATTAAGATTTTGATGGAAAATCCATTTGAATTCTTTTAAATTTTGCAAAGACTTATACCGTCTGCCTGGTAATTTAGGTTTGAATTTTCATTTATCGCTTTTATTTGTCTCGTATCTTACAAAAACATTTGGAACTGGTGTAGGATTTTACGTTTTTCCAATACTTTCATGCATCGCATTTTCTCAACAATGAAGCTTCAGTTTTCAGCTGTAATTTCAATCCTGATTTTTCATGTAAAATTTGTTTATCGATGGAAACCAAGTCGTGCTCCGATGGGCCATCGTTGTAATGTAACCCAGCCAGGATACTCTCGGTTCTTTTTCTTCATGAAAGAGATTAAAGAATTTTATTTAATTCCTGGCTTCTAAATTGAAGAGAATCTTTTGGGCCATACATCTAGCAAATAGCTATTCTTTCGAACTTCTTTTTCAAACCATCGTGTCATGGTCGCCTAGCCAGTGATCAAATATATTTTTTAGACTCGTTAATTTTAAGAGCAATGGAAACAAAATCGTACTAGAATCGTACTACAATTCTGTAGTTCTTTTACATGTTACAAAAACTTATATTAGATTTATTAACTGGTAAAAGTCAAATTATGGATGGGATTAGTAAAACTGAAGTGATGCACTGTAACTGTTCGAGGGTAGGGTTGTTTTCGAAATTGTAAGAAAGGTTAAAGAACGTAGGGCGATAGTCACTAAGTCTGATATAGGCAACGCGACGTTGATCATGGATGCTGAGTTATATAACAGCAAGGTGTTGGATTACATTAAGAATAATAGTATAATTAGACTTAATTATGATCCAACAGATAAATTTAGCAGTAGTACCAACAAATGAATCAATAAATGTATAGCTTTTCTTAGTAAATAAGAAATGAGGTACATGAAAATGATTAAACCGTCGGCGCCAAAAATCAAAGTTTCTCCAACGTTCATACATCAGCTCCTACGTACAGGAACGCGTTAATCAGTATTATCCTTAATGTAATGAATATAAGTAGAATGGAAAACAATGTTTCGTTAAAAAATAACCTAAAATTTGTAAACAGAATAGAATCAGTTAAAATTCCTTATGGCGTCAGATTACCTCTTTTGATATAATGAACATTCCAATAGAATATACTATTGAAATTACATACGACCTATTCGAGCATCAGTCAGAAACAGAAGGTGCGGAGAAAGTAAAAAATTTCTTGAAGGTGATAACTGGACAGGATTACTTTGAACACCAAAACATATCTATATGAACAGCGCGAAAAACTACCATGCAAAGCATCGGGAATTCTAGCCAGTATTTTCCTAAACCTCGTAGAGAATTCGAAAATATTGAGTGACAACTGACAGTAACCTTTACAGGAATTGTTTGGTATACTGGCATAGGTATGTAGATGATGTACTTACACTGTTTAGAGAAACTAGTCGGAAATTACAACAATTTCACGATGACGTTAACAATATTCATCGAAACAGCATCAAGTTTACTTTGGAAACAGAAGAAAACAAGTGTATTAATTTTTTGGATTTGACGATTCAGAATAAAAATTATGAACACAAGTTTAAAATCGTCATGAAAAAAAACCCACACAGACCACACCATCAAATAAAATTACGGCATACCTACACATGATTAACAAACAGATTACGCTACCTATGGACCAAGAGGGCTATACAGAAGAACTAAACACCATAAAACAGATCGCTAGGTCCAATGGATTCAATCCGGTAAGGATGAACCTATTTCACAGAAAACACAATAACAAGCTCAACGACTTCCCTATTAGCGATTCGACTACGATACAAATACAGTGAATATCATTAGAACTCATTCAGAACCAACATCAGAATAGGACAACGAGTAAACACAACAAGAGCGTCTACGTCTCCGTCCAACCAAAAACGTCTCAATATAGAAAGACCAACTCATTTTTTCGTACACTAATACTACTATATATCCGCCTTAATAAAGTAGTATTGGTAGCAGAACAAATAACAATGCAAAAATAACATATAAAAACTAACTGTATTAGTGTTAGTAAAAATATTTTTTTGTTTTTGTTTTACGCTATATCCGTACACAACCAATACTACATCAAAGAGGCGCTTTGTCCCTTTAAATTTTTGAATAGTTGGTCTTTCTATAGAGACGTTTTTGGTCCAACACATAACTGACAACAATCACAAATACACAGACAATAACGAAAATCTGAAAGTGTTACAACACTATGAAAGATTATGAAATTTACAAAAACAGAAACAATAAAGAACACTTTTAGGCTCAGAAAAAAATGAATGTTTTGGATTTTAAAGCATTTTTAGGTATGCAACTAGCCCACCTGTCAATCAACTATATATATTCACGTGCTCACAGAAGTTAGCTAACCAAAAAATCAACACTCATTTTTCAATAGATAAGATGATCTGGTGTTCTGGGTGGTTTCGTTAAAGCGAGAGCTTGCATAAGTCAGACTTATCTATTGAAAATATAGGTTAACACTCTCTTGTTAACACTTATTTTGTCCCTAAATCAAATTGACCATGTATAGTTGTGAAATTTCTTAAAGATGGTATTGTAGGTGTAAAACCATATCGGTCTGCACGTAATTTCGTTGATCACTTCGAAAACTGTAAAGGTCTGTTAAGCAGCATTGCCCAGGTCTTTTTACCTGCTCTTTTCTCAATTTTCTATCGATTGCAGATCAGATTCAATCAAAAATGATCATTTTGCATTACAAATGAAAATATTCCGCTATTTTTTGCATTTCTTTAGGTCACCTTTCTTGGGGACAGTAATGTTCATGCCTTTGGATTTTACCAAAGTCCCAAAATTCCGTCTATTATTCGTTTTATTCGAGTCTATTATTCGTGCTGATGCAGTTATGTAATTTTGTCACTTTTAAATATTTCAAGTGTATATTTAGTGATGTAGCCAGTCTCAGTGACATTGCTATACTTTAGCTTTTCTAGGACACTTAACATCCTGTTTAAAAGTTAAAGATATTCTATCTGTTTAACTTGCTTTGTCTGTTGTTAGGACTTAACCAGATATATATTATTGAAATTTCCAGGGAGGAGGTCTTCTGTATATTTCCTTCGATTACTCCTCGCTATCATTTTTACTTGGCTTATTTCATCTGATTATTTGTGCCTCATCTTTGCTGTATTTTGATGATATAATTGAATTTTTAGTTATCTGCGTTTTCCAATCTTCTTCTGCATTTATCTTCTAAACTAAGTGTTTCAGTTGCAGTCTGTATATCGGCATCTTCGATTTGATTCCATTTCACTTATATTCTGTTGGCATTATTGATTCGACAATCTTTCGTTTTATCTTTCGTTTTATATTTGTAATCGAAAGTGTTTTTATTTGTATCTCTTTCACAAATATCATTACCTCTCTGTCTCGCCACATTCGTTCAGTAGAAAAGTTGGATATAAAACATAATTTTATGAAAAAACTGCAGTAGAAAAAAATTGTAATTTTCTGCGAATACTATTGAACAAACGAACGAACAAAGGCAACTATGAAATCGCCTTAAGTTATTCTAGCACTGGCAAACCAGAGAAACTAGTTTTTAATTTTAATTTAGCACTTTTTAAAATATGCTGTATTATGTCAAAGGTTATTGTCGGTTTGTAAACAATTAAATTTCAGTATAATTAAGGGCACCATAAAAAGAAGCTATAGAAACGTAATCAATAATATTTGTCTTGGGTTATAACTTTATCAGACACTCCCATTTGAACTCAAATAGTAAAGTGTGTAAAATACTTTAAAATATGGTTATCGTTACTTATCGTTAGATAAGGTTTTTGTTAGACAACTAACAGCTGATTATTCCAGTTAAAATTTAAAACATAAATAAGTTTGTATATGTAATTTATTTGATTATAGACTTGATTGCATTCTTCGCATGTGTAAAGCTCCAAAATTCAAGTTTTTAAAAAATAAAAATTAAATTACAACTTGCGCCGGTATCGGGCTTGTAATATTGTAAACATGAGCTGCATTAAGACAATTAAAGAACTGCTCCGAATTTAAGTAATTAAGTAGTAATCGTAGATTCCGTTCAAAGATCGTCTTGGCTGGTATGATTCCGGTTCGTCTGCCCACCTTTACCAGATATTCTCCCAACGGTATATTGGGATTATCTAAGATGATCATAATTCTCGATTCTCTAATACAACAAGAGGCTTAACAAAATCATGGAAGGCTTAGAAATCGTTTCAATTATCATAACTGAAAAGTTTGTAGCTAGAAGAGACCTGTTTATTGGTTATAAACAGAGCGTAACGGCCAAGTACAGTTTGTCATATTGGTGAACCAAACAGAATCTAGATGCTCTAGTGTACACCACGTTGATAGTTTTACGTTGGAGAATCTTGCCCAAAGTTTAGGAAAACACCAAGGTCATTATCATAAGAAAGGGTGAGCGAGATTCGACTGCTCTTTAATCTTATAACTCAATGCCTAGTCTTGGTTAAATTACTCGATACATTGAAAAAACTCAGCGTGCTACAGGAAAAAATATAAAGAAATGAACTTAAAGGAACACTCGACATTATAAGACGTTAACTTGTATCTGTAAATGGTGTGAAAATTACGCTAAAGTAGTATTAATGTAGAATTTTAACTCTGAGTATGGCCAATGAAACTTGTGAATTAAAACAAGGTATATGGCGACTAAATGAACTGTCACCACCTTCGAACAATAATCAGCGTACAAAGAGAAATTTTTCTTGAAATTACTAAGGCCAACAGTAGTACAGAACTAGAGAGATTCATATTACAAAAAAAGAACCATTCCGCTCAAGAGGCAATTGCAAAAATTATCTGTATAGCTATTTGGCAAAAAAGATGGAAAATCTCGAATGGTATAAAGATAACGTTTCCCTTAAAATATTGAGAAAAGTTATGAGAAAAGCCGTGCGCTTAATGCATCTCTCACACAAATGTTAACGTGCAAGGATAAACTAGAGAGAGTGTATGGACGTCTAAAATTAACAATGACAATGCCAACAATCTACCGACAGGCGACTTATTTTATCTTATGCGAAGGTTTTGGTAAAAGATTTAAATTGATGACATTTATGAGTTTTGCGAATCTATGGATCAGAATCTTTTAATTAATCAAGACAGTCATCTTAGACTTAATAGTGTTTTCGGTCATTGTTCTGCAGCGTTAGAAATATAGTTTATATTAACGTAATAATCGAATTGCAATCTTAAAAAATTAAAAATAAAATAGGAATACTGTGCTATACAATTCGTTGTGCATAAAAGACAAGATTAAAATGTTGCTTAAAAATTGTATGTAAAATGTAAGTTGAAAACTTTAAATTTAATGTACTGCCTAGTTTGTGGTGGACAAATAAACAAATAAAGGCGATACACTATTAAACAATTTTATCCAAAACTATCAAACCATATCTAACTATTAACAAATAACAACCAAAATTTCTTAAAGAAGAACAATAGTTTGACAAATTGTCAAGAAATTTAATTTTTATTATTAAATAAAACGCGGGTAAACAAATCGGGACAAGGTTAACATTTTTAAAATAATTTTCAAAAAGTCAAGCACATGGCCGAATATCCTAAAGAACGGGTAAAATTATTAACCAACGGTTTGGAAGTCTTTTTTTGTGTTGATTACACAAAAAAAGACTTCCAAACAATATTTGGGTGAATTTTAAATAAGCAATAATGAAATTAAACAGTTCCAGTTACTGAAATGTACGAGTATCGTGCAATGCCTGTCAAAAAATAAGAACAATAAACATCGTCAGTAAAATCAATTGTATCGAAGAGAAAAAATTCGTATGTTGCCGTGCGCAGTTTATTGATTTAGAAGAGTAGTAACTGTAGTGAAGACTAAAAACACTGCTTCGTTATCACAACGTGTATTATATGTATATTTTACAATTCGCGTGTGGATGCCAAAACTGTATGTAGAGTTCGATTTTTGTTCATTTATTGGGAACATTGTATTCTATAATGTTCACCCAAATATTGTTTGGAAGTCTTTTTTTTGTGTAATCAACACAAAAAAAGACTTCCAAACCGTTGGTTAATAATTTTACCCGTTCCTTAGGATATTCGGCCATGTGCTTGACTTTTTGAAAATTATTTTAAAAATGTTAGATCTCTTAAATAAGACGGCATAAATGTTAGAACCTGGGCAATAATGGTGTTGAATTTATACTAGGGCCTATGTTAAAAAAAGCAGTTTTGCATTTCAAAGTAATCGATCACCGCAATTGATGACTTTAATGGTAATGACGGATAATGGAGAAAGCGAAATAGTTATTGGCGATATAGCATACGATCTTTACTTTACTATCTTGTACATTATTTTCCTATTAAAATATCCACTTAGAAACATGACCACATCCGCTAAAAATGTCCCGATTCTCGAAGTTAAACTGACCTAATGTGTTAATTTGTAAGGAGCGATCGGTCGACTACCCAATTCATAGGCAGCGATCAATAACTGGTCTCTGTAAAGCTACGATGACAGCAAATCAGGGATCACAGAAACGAAGATACAAAAAATCATTACCAAAATCTTGTTAGCAAATACATTGTGGAGACCAATTATCTTCCTGGCGATGTGAACTTTCTATGGAAGATATTAAAAAACTTTAGTTGTCAGAGCTGCCCTAGTAGGTATGATAAAAAGAAAACCTAAAATTGATTTGATGAATGTCATGTATCGAGCACATAGTATCCCGTCATAACTCTCCTTTGCACGGCATACAAATTACTGTTATATTATATTGGTGACAATCACTCGAAGGAAGGAAGAACTGGCGAATCAAGAAGAATTTTGTTTAAAATCGGTCGGTCTCTAAAATTACTATTTGTTGTGACGTACAGATGTTACAATCGTTTGACTTGATTCAACGGACGATTTTGGGCTTTAAAGTAGATGTGTTAAATGACAGTAATACAATCACAATATTGGAATAAAGTATAGAGCAATACATTAAATTTTTGCCATAAGAAACTAATGTTCGAGAAATTTTTGTATTTTGGAATTAATTCTTTTGTAAAAGTAAAACATCTGAGGACCACATATTGTTCTGTCAGTAACCAGTTTGATTGTAAAACAACTTCATCTACGAGTACAATTTCAGTTTTTTTTGGGCTCAAAATAAATAAGTTTAATCAAAGTATATTATGATCATAGGCTTGATTTCTAAGAACAAGGCGAAATAGATATTAGTGGCTACACGTTTGACTGATAACATTAAAAAAAATCACTGTCGTGTATTCTATCATAAAACCAGGAAGCCGCACCGAAATTTTTTTTAAAGCGGTTTATGTGATTGAAACTTTTATTAACAGTGCGTAGTTCTGTAGCTTGATGCGAAAGAGAGCTCTCAAAATTAATACAATAAATTAATTAAAAATTTACCTACCTCGAAGTGCAAAATGTATAAAATGCAGATAGACAGAGGCTCAATCAATTTTACTCTTCTTTTGATCGGGCACCGTGTTTTATTATAGTACAAATGTGATACAGCATCAACACATATCACTTTGGTGATTTTAAAAGGAATAAATTCATTCCTATAGCTCTTATAAAAAAAGAGGTCATCTTAATAACAATTTTATTGATAATCATATCAAATTTGGAGTAGCCCGAAATAAAACTAGCCAAACTTTTAGGCAAATTGTTTCAAATGTCAATAAAGTCTAAGATTTTTCCCTCTATTTGGAAAACAATTAATATTCAACCGGTTCCTAGAAAATGTGATAAAACTTCTCCTTTCAATTACCACCTATTGCTTGGCTGTCGACCTTATCTAAAATAATGGAGTCTATAGTGAATTTTCACCTTATGAACTATCTCGAAAGGCATGCACTTTTATCATTTTTAATATGTGTTTCGTAAGAATCGTTCTTCAGGTGAACTTATTGCCTATTTAACTCACTGTTGAGGAAAACGTACAGAAAAATATAGTAAGTCTCGTGTTGGATCTGTATGTAGGCATTTCATCTGAATCGCATGTAATCAATGATGGTGAACCGCAAGGTTAATATGTTTAATGAAAAAAAAATCTAATGAACAAAATAACTTAAAAACTATCATGTCATGAATGAATGCTACTATATTATGCTCAATTGTGAAATTTAAAATTTTACAATATAGATACATAAAAAACAAATAAGTTTGATAAAATACATTTTATGTTAAAATTATTTTAATGCTTAGATTAAATTTTATTAGAAAGAGACAAAACAAATTTAAACTTATAAAGCATGCACGGACTTCAAACAAAAATTTCAAATACAATTTTTGCATAAGTTAGATTCCCTTCAAATGAAAGACAAGAGAGAACCACAAAGGTTCTACCAATGGAAGCTTCTCTACTTTTAGTTTCACCGGAGTAGTCATTTTGTGGTGCTATATAACATTAATTGATACAAACAACTTCAGTCTAAAAATGAACGAAGAAATTAAAGTAAGAACTCGGCTTGAGAGAAATTTTAAGAAACATACTGGTAGAGAATTATCAATGAACTATATACAATGAAGCGAATGAAACAAACCACAATACCTTCCGTTTTGGTTTCACAAGTGCCAAAAATCTTATTGCAACGCGTGTTTCTTCATTTAAGTTTATTTATATGAATAGCCCATCTTTTTACTGGATAGTGAATCGCCGGAGAATTGGGAATACTATATTTTATAGCAGTAATTCTCCAGACTAATTTTTCCTGACATTCCTGTAAAGTGTATTCTGGTAAATTGGAATAATTTTGTGTAAATAATTCAGCGAGGTATATAGGCTGTGTTTTTTTGATATCGGAGAAATCAGAGAGATTTTTATCGGATATATCCGATAATTTTTTTCTCCGAATTTTATCTGTCAGATCGAAAAAATTATTTTTTGTGTTTGTTTTTTTTTTTAATATCAGAAACATATATAGTGTTTACCTCGATGTAGCATTAAATCAAGTAAAATACTCGTATGATATAATAAACTAGTATTTGCTGAAAGCAAAGTTGTTAATTGTTAATAGTAGTTAAAAGTAATTAATTAATTTTAATTGACACATAATTGAAATTTTACAAAGAATTTTGCCGTATAATGACGAAGATACTTAAAAGAGAGTCGATATGATTTGATGATCTAGCGACAACGCCTGCCGTGCGCAATGGATCGTTTCGATTAAAATGAGGCTGCAGGGGTAAAGCTCTACAGAATTCCTCAAAACCTAGCATTCATTTTAATAAATTAATTCTAATAGAGGGTGATGGTTTTTAAATTATGAAAGGCACCATATAGTAATAAACAATTATATTCAATAAAACTTGAAGAATTTAGAGAATTTACGATGATCTAGTGGGCTTTGAATTTGATCTTTGAAAAAAGTCATTTTTGTAAAGCTGCTTGTTGCAACTTGAAAATTTAGAAATTTTTTTCTAGATTTAGAATGTTTATTGGTTATTTCTTCTGTAAATTCGATGAAGTTTAATTTGAATCTCTTAAATAGTCTTAATGTATCTGTACTTAACATTGTTGCACCTAGCTTTTGTTGTGTAGTGGCTAGCGGTACATCTTGTGCACTTATTGACCACATCGTATCATTTCCTAATCGCTCTATTTGTTTTTACAATCAGTTGTCCCTCAGAATAAGCTTACATCATGATCTTTTAGTTTATTCTAGGTTAGATGATTTTCGTATTTATTTAGATGGCGGTTCCATTTTTTGGGAAGATAGTTTTTGCCTAGTTCTTCTAATAGTCAAATCGAATGTTTCAATTCTTTTATTATTCCAATCTTTGAAAGCTGTGTTCCGCTTAAAACAATTACTTTTAAATCGAAAGTTCCGCCTCAGTTCTTTCGAATGCGATTTGTTTTAGAATTAGTAAATATCGTTAATAGACAAAATATCCCAGTAATCAGTCCCAAGTAGCATGTAAACATACTCGTAATAGGGTTGTAGGGTTAATTAGGCTAGCTAAACACAATTTTTACAAAGTTAACTGAGACCCTAGATATATCAAATAAACATTGTATGCTATTCTGCATTTTTTTCTCTAGGTCACTTGTGTTATGAAAATTCGTTTTTTGAGTTGTTTTCGTGCTTAAAATAGGCAAGTAGCTTTACTATGTAAAATACAATGGAAATTGAAAGAAATCTCTTAAACCATTTCCATTTATTCTATTGGGCCAAAAGCGTACTGCATGTTACTTAAAAAAGTCGATTTTCAGCTGTTTCTACTTTAAAAAATCGGGCTTTAAAATTAAAGCCAGGGCATTTACAAGTGGTTTTTAAAATTAAGTCATCGATTATATAGTGATGGTTAAGGTGTTGGCTTAGGCACAACGTCGTTTTAAGTTCGATCCCTGCCGCTGACCAAAATGTCTTGACTCATTGTGTGTAAAATCGTTCGTTGGGCTGACTACCTACAACGATCACCAATTGTAAACATATGGTCCAAGACATCTTGTAAAAGTTCTCAGTAAAAGGACCCAAATGGGAACAAGCAAAGACCCCCCTATTTTGTAACCATTGTAATGAAAATAAACACGTGTTTAGTGACACTCGTCATCTTATCAAATTATTAAAAATAATGGGAAAGATGGGTGTGGTAAAAAATAATGGTCAAATTTGGGCACGAATAAGTGAATTCCCTTAAACAAGCTACTTTTTTAATTCAATCATTAATATACTCAATCATTTAAATGATTAATTCAATTTAAGATTTCCAAAAATTGACTCTCGTCAAAAAATGGCTGGTTTTAGTAAAAAAAACTTTACCATTACAAAACGGAGTATTTTTCAATATGACAGCTTTAAAAATGCTTTTTAACGACCTCAAAAAGCATTACAACTCCGTCTTTATACTTAGCTATCGTCCCAATCAAGACCCATTCGAAAGGTTTTTTAGAGAAATTCGAGCAAAATAAGGACTGTATGACCATCCTACTGCATTGCAGTTCAAGTACCGCGTAGGAAGATTTTTACTTGGACGAAATAAAAGTATCATTTCGCATCCGGTAAGAGTGGAATGTGGTAACACTAAGATTAGACCAATGGGCTAAGGCTATTCCAAAGGTCATATTCTCAATGGCGACTAAGAAATTATAGACAGTTCACCCTTAAATAATTTTACCGTAAAACCTACTTGTATATCTCACAGAAGAAAATAGAGAAGATTATGATACGGAAGAAACATTTGATAAGTGAGAGTGGATTAAAAAACCTTCAGACCAGTTTGTTCAATCTTTAAAACTATTAGAGGATTTTTTAATAAATATTTACAAAATTACGATATAAGTGCATTAAATTATGTACATTTTGCTATATTATAGTAGACGCAGTTTAGAATTTTATGACTTTTAACATGCAGATGCGACGTAATTCGCAAACTAGACGAAAATAAAATTTCGGAATATCATACCATGTTCATTTTATATATCTTGGTTTAGACCCTTCTCTTCCAAGGTTTTTGGCGTAATGTTCTTATTTGAACTTTATGGTAATCGAACTGTCGATTTGCTTACTGAACAGGCCTCAGATTCGCTTTCGTTTATAAATATCTATTTCGATGATTTATGATCGGAATCAATCCTCTGGTTTGGAATGTAAATTTAAAATTCGTGAAACTAGTTTCCTCTTTCGTTTCAAAATACTTACATATTTTTTATTTTATCATCACTCCCTATTCTTTCCCAGAACGGTGGGGATAAGTAAGATAATCCCAATTCCAATGTTCAAAATTGCCCCATTACCGGTCAATAACCATTTTAAGTTCTCTCTCTAAAGCTTTTGAGATAATCGTTATAAATCAAATCCAGACTCATTTGAATATCAATAGTTTAGCCAGTTTGGTTCAATCTGGTTTTATAAAATTTCATAGTACTATATCACGGCGTTATTAAATGTTTGTAATAACATTAGACGTAATATGATTAATAACGAACTAACATGTTTATCGTTGCTAGATTTTTATAAGGCGTTTGATTCTATAAATCACAAAATTGTGTTTAATAAGTTGGTAATACTCAGTTTAAATTTTCCATTTCTTCTGCTAATTTGATTCTCAACAACCTTTCTAATCGTTCTCACGCCGTTTTTTCGTTATCATTTTGTCTGATTTCCTTCCTGTTACTTTCGGCGTTCCTCAAGGTTCAGTGCAGTGTCTCTTATTGGTTTCTATATACATTAATGACATAGAATTGTCTATTCACCATTGTTAATTTACATTTTTGCTGTTGATGTTGAAATATATAGGAATAGTGGTTTAGATCAGGACTCTGTTACTATGAGAATTGGTTTAATAAATGATGACTTACATAGTAAGTTAGCTGGTCAATTTCCAATGGGTTTAGTTTAAATGCGAAGAAATCTCAGTCCATAGTAATTTATAAGAAATCGTTAAATACTTCCTCCTTTCGAGTGATTTATCTTAACGGTTCTCTTATTCCACTTTCAAATACTTGTGAAGACTTAATAAAACACTTACTTGGGGTGATTAATTAGTTGGTATTAGTAAAAGGGTGTTTGGAATGCTTAGTTGTTTGTATAAAGTTGTAAAGCTAATGGATATAATTTAATATGCAATTATTTATGTCTTTTCTGCTCCCCCAGTTTATTTATGGTAAATTAGCTTTGTTTGGCATGCTTTAATTAAATATAAATATTCTCTAAAGATGTTTCAATTCCTACCAGGTTTATTTGGTATTAGGAAATTTAATCATATCTCTACTTATTCGAGTATGGTTTTAGGGTGTACGTTATCTGTATTTTTCGAACTTGGTGGTAGTCTTTTTATTTTAAATTGCTTAAAACTAAGAAACCTTTTTATTTCTTTATGAAATTGTTGTTTGGCAGATTTCATTCCTCTAACTTGCGTATTCTTCCCCCAAAAATATTTGTAGGTTGCTAAATCGTTCTTTGTTAGTGGTATTTCTTTTTTGAATTCAATTCCATTATCTATAAAGAGGTTTAAATTAATTTTTTTTAAGTGCCATGATAAATTTATTGTTGGTTTAGATCAGGATTTTTCTATCTGCTTAACTCTGATCAGTTTTAGCCTCTGCTACTGCTTGATCCATTATTTCTTAGGTTATTTCTGGTTCAGTCATTATTTGATAACTAGAGTCTCCTTTATCTTTCTACTATTAGAGCACGTCATCTTCCGTAACATCGCTGTTTCTCCAGAACTCTTCAAAGACTTTATTTTGTATTTTAAAAATTAAAGAACCGAGGAATAACACGAAATTGAGTATTAAAAAAAGGTCCGTTAAATCTGAAGTCCTTTAAATCGTGGATTTACTGTATCACAAAAAAATATTATTATATGTATTTACCTATCGCTATATTAATTACAGACGTTAGATTAGCTCAACATTTTACTACTCTCCGAAATTTTTTCATAAAATAGGTTTGGAAAAATAACTCTATCTGCAATAATACAGGAAAGTTTTCACAAGAAAACATTTTTCCCAAAAGCCAAAATACGCTTTTTTTACTAGATTTTTTCGACACAAATTAATTATTATGCCTAAATGACTCTCCTAAGATGACTCTATTTATCACGTTCTTCCGCTGCTCTGTTTAGACAAACACACCTAAAAGTTCATCTGTTGTAGCGCCGGCTCTGTTGCTAATGTTTACTAAATTATAGCGGCATTGACATGTGGCCACTTCGCAGTTTCTCATTGTCTTTTGTGTTTTGTATATACATATGTGTTGTATATTGTTGTAAAATTGATGGTTTATAATATACATCTTCATTTATCCTGTATTTTTTTTTTATTATTTTACAAAATAAAGAAAATATCAAGAAAAAATAAAGAAAACAGTTAAAATAAAATTTATTTTTAGACATGAAATTTATTTATATATTATTTTCGTTTGTATAAAATAAAAACCACAACATAACAGTTTGTTGTAGTTTTATTATGATTATTATTATTATTATTATTATTACTACTACCACTACTACTGTTTTTATTATTTAATTTTTTATTTTTAAAGAAAAAATCTAAAAAATTAAATTAAAAGATTTGTTTTAAATGTAATTTGTGTTGGAACATAATTTTTATTTATAGGTTAGACTAGTATTTTAACTAAAAACAAATAGTAACCGTATGATATACTTAAAATATCCGCCGGAAAACCACCTGTATAGCATTTTTTATTTTATTGTATTGAACCACCTTTGCCTGCTGTGTTTTATTATTTTGGCATTTGGATTAAGTAAACCAAATAAAATAGTAAACACCAAATATTAATGCAAGCTCTCAATTAATTTATATCATATGTTATTTTATTAAAACATATTTTTCTTATGTTTTCAATAAACATGAACAGATGATCAGTTTATTTATATGTTGACGCATGTGTGTTAAAAGTTTGGCAAACATATTGTAATGTACTCGTATAATATTGCTATATTTTCAGGTTATATATGTGAGGTAAAACAATTGGTAAATGTCTATCAAACGTTAATGATTTGTCGAAATAACAAATAGTGTTGCCACAAAAGAAATGAGAAATTTAATCCATAGGTTGACATATGTACACATTCGTATCGTTGGCATTTAGCTGAAAAACATCAAACGAATACATATATAGAAGACAAACTCTAGAATTGGTATAGTAGTAGTCCCGTTAGGAACAGACGGACGTCTTACTCTTTAATGATTTTTTGAACGGGTTTGAAAAATTTGTATCTGGTTTGTTTTTTTTGCGTTTTATTTATAGGCATGGCAAAATAAACGGCAGTAAGCTATAATAATTTTTTTCCCCATAAACTCTTATTCCCAAACATAATACAATTCGGGGAAAGTTGATTAATAAGACCACATGGTTAATATATCGATAAATCTATTATAATGGTATTTTATTTGCCAAATTACACTAACAATGCCATACATCCAATTCCAATTTGGAATTCACCCAATACCAAATAATTTGTTGGTGTTGAAATCCAATTACAATTTTTAGTTTCAGTGTTCGTTCTTAGATGTCACATAATTAATAATTTTTGTTCTAAATGTTGTCAAATTCGGAATTTTAATAACTTTTAATAACTTTAATTACTTTAATAACTTTTAATAACTATATTAACTTTTATTTTTTAATTTAAAATTGAGTTTGAATTAAAATAAATTAGTTTAATTTAAACACTACCAAACTTTAAAAACGAGAATTTGGTTGGTTGTTTCTTTTGACCAGTCAAATATGTCTGTCTAATTGTCCATTTTCCAAATGGACAATTAGACAGACATATTTGAAATTTGGTAGATATACTCAACTCTATATACACATGTACAGCAGTTATATTGCTTTTACGTAGAAAATCAAAATTTTTTAACCTCAAGGAAAATTCCAATCAACTTTTTATTTTTTTTGTATTTATTTTTCAGCAAAAATTATCTGTCTTTACACACACACACACATAGACAGATATTGTGTAAAATATATAACAAAAGAATTTAAGTATCGCAACTTCATGGCTTGTTTATACATTTGTGTTGATTTTGGTTCAACTTTCCAATTATGAACTTCTATTTGCTTTTTTCTATTTGCGAACTGCATTGCTAAAGAGACCTTTTGAACCACTTGTTATGAATTGAAAAACGGCGGAGTTGGACAGCCCAATGACGTTTTTACGCATACAGTAAAATGTTACTAGTTCCTTCAATGCTACTTTACTTATTTTTAAAACCCTCAACTGATACACAAAAAAAAACACTAAACTCTCGTAAAGTAACTGTATTGAGTCGTCTTTAGCATGAATTATTGTGCCCTTTTTTTGGGGGGATGCTATAAGTAATGATGTAATACTGTATAAACATTTAGTTTTAACAAGTCGGTGACCTATCATACCTAGCTCATCCTACTATATAAATTATAGAAATAGCTTCAAGCCCCAAGCTCCAAAAATATGCCAGATAATGATTACTTTAAATTTTGATTTGACAGACGAAATTGTCAATTAGGCAATCAAAGTGTTGATAACGTTTCTTTATGAACCTAGTTTGTAATTCACAATAAATAGTACGCCTTTGATGATAACTCTTGACAGTACACCTTTATAAACAACGGCCTAAGCATAAAACATTCACAAATCATAAGGTGGTTAACTCCATTTGATTATATATTAGTACAGTGTAGTCCTTTATAGGCAAAAAAAGATACCCGATTTTCATCTTACGTATACCAAATATGAATAGAACTATATCCCTAAACCTTGTGACTCAGCCTCCGATAACATAGTAGATTACTGAATTCCAATTTGGTATTCAATTTCATGGCAAATAAAATACCACTTATGCTGAATCGTATTGTGGAAATAAATTTCCAAAGTTTTAATTGATTTGATAAATTTTGAATTGCCCTATGACTTCTTGTGCAAGTTTGAACGAGTTCAGTCAATCGACGAGTTGTCATTGGCTGTGTTTTTTTTTTTGATATCGGAGAAATCGGAGATATTAGAGAGGTTATTTATCGGATATATCCGATAATTTTTTTCTCCGATTTTTGTCTGTCAGATCGAAAAAATTATTTTTTTAGTTTTTTTTTTTTTTAGTATCGAAAATTATAAATTATTTAATAAATTTCAGTATTAAACTCCCTAAATTGAAGTTTTATTTGTCAGCTCAACATTAATCGGAATCGCCATTTTAGAATTTACTAAAAAATATAAAATACAACCCACAGCCAGCTGTCAAACAATAATCTATACATTTCTTCAGAGTAAAAAGATCGTATCCGATAATTATCGGAGTGTAAAAAAAACGACACAGAGAGATAATTTTTATCTCGGATATTAAAAAAAAACGCATATCTGAAAATTTGACAGTAAATTTATCTCTCCGATTTCTCCGATATAAAAAAACACACCCATTATATCCAATATATCTGGCAATTCTGAATTACTGAAAATGTTTATGGTAGACACACTTTCTTATCTCTTATCTCAGTATTACTTATCTTATCACCTGCTCTATTAAAATCGTTTTTTTTTCATTTTTGACAAATCAGGAGTCTTTTGCTATAGTTTAAAGCTAGCGATAATTTTTACCTCTTTCAAAATATATTTCTGAATAGAATATATCACTGAAAAAAACCAACAGAATTGCAGGCCATACTTGATTTTACACACAATTGGTCACGGCGTTGTAGTTAGCGGCGGGAATCGAACTCAAGACCGCGGCGTGTTGAAACCAATACTTTAACCATCACTACACAACCGGCCATTATAAGATATGCTTAAAATATGCTTAAAAAAATGAACAAGTTTGAAAGTATCTTAATGCAGAAACACAAACAGGAGTACATTACCCCTAGGTGGATATTAATATTTCTTAGACTTAAGCCAACATTTAATTTTTATTATCGAACAACTGTTAATTTGGGATAAACTTCTCATGGCTCTTTTAAATTGTGTATTACATACTTAAGCCGTACAACTGATGTGTCAAAGCACTTTAGTCTCATCATTCATTCTCCCATCTTAACCTATTCGCATTCGACTATAAAGCTCTTGACAAATTAGAATGTTCCAACTATCGATGCGTTGTTGTCCTGAAGTGAATAATTATTTGTATGTGTCTCACTTGTATTATTAATTAATTATCGTTAGTATAGTAATCGTTAGCAAAAGTGCCCTAATTTTTACAAGGATATACCTTTGGTGCACCATTTTGTTTGGAAGTAATAATAAGCCATAAACAATTTATTCATTGTTTATTATTTGACCTGACTCTTCATGCTTACATTTAATAAAAAGACAAAAGTTCAAAATATTTTCAACATCAAAGTTATTATCAATATGAGGATTAAAATTGAACCACTTAAAAAACACGAGGTTCAAACCACACTCAAAAATATTGCAGACGGGAGTCTAGATGCATAAATTGTAAACCTGCATTGGGTGATGTGCAGTAGCCAAAGAACTACAAAAGTTAAGAAATCAAATGTACCAATTTTCTTAAAATACTAAGGTTACAAAAGAGAAACCAAATATAACCCAAATAAAGTCAAAACCACTAGTCATAGATACAGAAAGGAAAATTTCACAAATCCTTCAGCAAGCTTCTAATGGTGTTAATAGAAAAAAATCTTCTTGAAGGAATAAGGCGCGACTAGCAAAGCGAGAAAGTGGTCTTGAAACTCTATTTAAACAACTAGAAAAGCATGAAGCCAACATTGCATCGTCACTTTGATACTAATAACGCAGCATGTTACAGAGATAGAAATTTTCTGAGTTTAGAAAAAATAGAAATATGTCTCATATCGGATAGCCATTTGACAGAAACATCATTTATTAAAATACTTGATTATATAAATGTTGTTTGCTGTTCATCCAGGGAGGAAAATCTACCGGAGGATGAACATTACTAGTAAGAAATAATATTCGTTAAAGAAAGCATTCAAGTTAAAACCATAAAAGGTAAAACTAGTACTGAATACAGTACTTATAAATAATAATCTACTGTCCTCCACGATTTAATCTAAAACAAGAAGATTTTAGTTTACTCTCTAAGTCAATAGGATCTAATTTTATTATTGGTGGTGACTTTAATGCAAAAAAAAACCTACGATCAAGACTCATAAAAGAAAAATCCCATTCGAAGCAGGACGCCTAAATAACTTCGAATTCTATCAGGGAAGCAAACCAACAAATTGGCCTACTCATATAAATAAAATACCAGATCTCATTGATTTCTACCTATTAAAGGGGATTTTTAAGGAATATGTGTACCTTGAAAACAGCAAGGGAATATATTCTGTGAATATATTATCATGATTATTTTAATTATTTTCAGGAAATAATTGAAGAGCGCAAATAAACCTATATGTACCAATTAGAATACCGATACAGTTGAAAACGAAATTGAGGTACTAAACGGTACTATTTAACATACATTCTGTAAACCAACGATTTTCTTAATAGATAAGGTGCAAGCCCAGCAACTTTTGCAGATGATACTGCGGGATAACTGGAAAAATTAGATCAAAAGCAAAACCAAATTTCAAAAAGCAATAAACGCAGTGAGTTCAGATAAAAAAAGGTGCATTCACAGAAATGTATTCACTTTACAAATCAGAAAGTTAACTGGACTCCAGTAGAAATTAATTCAAGGCCAGGAACATATTTAAAATACAGCTAAATACCACGGTATGATTCTCGATTGCAGGCTTAGATATAAAAACACGTTTCGAATTAAATGTTCGAATTCAATATCAAATATAAAAAAATATATTGGCTTATACTCTTATAGGTATAAATTACTATTATATTGGCTAATTCTAAAACTTACGGTGTTTAAATTTACGGTTGTACCAAGAATATAAATCTAAAAATGATACAATGTTTTCAAAACAAAGTAGTGCGTGGGCTTGACATTTAATCTCTCAATATATGAAATAGTAACGACACCTAACGACCTCACCGACAAAATAAATTCTTGGCAAATCTTGTGGCCAGTCAGTAATCATATTTATTACAAAATTTGGTTAAAGTTTGCCAAACGTCTGGCCGCTTCATTATAATTTATCAAATATATGCATAGACGGATATACTTTATGTGTAACCTAAATAGTTTTTGCAAATGATAAAATGCACAAACATGTAACAGTTATTTGAATGCTGTCACGTCTTATTTTTAATTAGTTTATCTTTTACAATTTGCATTTTTATAGTAAATGTTTTAAGTTAGACACATCAAAAATTTGTTTAAGCAAAAATATTTGTAAAAATTGCTAATGATTATAAAAATATATAACTATAAACATATATATGACTATAAATTATAATATGATTTGCCTTTCACCGCGCCGTTACAATTTTGGCTCACAATCAATTCTTAAAATAATTAACTTGTTTAACAGTCCAAACTGAGCTTAGTTCATTAATTAAGATTATAAAATAAAATCGGTAACTATTAATTTATATGAAGCGATCTACTTTTCCATAATATGGCGGTAATTCCATAAGTCGAGTCATAAAATCCCAAGTCGATTGCAAAATTATTTTGGAATTTGAGAAATCTACTATTCTACAAAAACAACAACCAAAATACGGCGGTAGCACATATGCAGGAAGGTTATCATTACGAAGGAGTAGTCTTAAAGCAAACATCAAAAATCGTTTCGGAGTGGATTCAATACAACCCGTTGAGAGATAGATTTTCGAAGCCATCGAAGCGTATTCCAAGTGGGAACAGACGAAAGAAACGAAAAGAAATTTTAATGTGTACGGAACATTAAAATCTTTTAAAAAATAAATTAAAAACCTAACATTGAATTAGCCTTGTTAAGACATTGGTCAATGTGATGTTTAAGGCACAAATTTTGAAAGAACATTAAAAATATTTTTTATCGTCAGCACATATTAAAATTTTACAATATTTAAAGCATATTTTCACACCATCTATAAATACAATAAATAAAAAAGGTTCAAGTTTACAACTTGTTGAGTTCGGTTCGTCAAATATGATAAAATCTATTTTATATGAAGAGCATCACTCTTGAGCTGTTCAAGCTCCTTCACAAATAAAGTATCTTGTCCATTGCTTTGTTAAAAAATGACCGAGCAGTACAAGGTTCGTCACATTTGGACATCTTTGACCAGTGATTTGAAAAGTTTCGGAATAGCCGATACGATGGAAATCTTACAGTAGTTTTCGATAATTGCTCTAAGCCTACTTTCGAAAATAGGTTTGATGAAACTGCATTTCTAAATATTAGCAAATAGCCTATATCGATCTCAATTGATGCTGCTAAGAAATTCATTTAAGCCGTCATAGTCTCTATTTCTTAAAATTAAAAAAACCAATAGAATTACAATCATCGGTTGTATTGAAATAATTTTAAAAAACTAATTGAATGTTCAGTCTTCCATCGTAGCTTAGAGAAATTAAAATCCCCCAAAATCATGACCGAATCGAAATCGACAGCTACTAAGTGGAGATTTGCTCGTTAATACTAAGGTCAGTTTATTGTACACATCAACTAAAAGATGTATACAGTAACTGCTAACACCATACATATAGCTGTAAGTCCAAAAAATACCGTTTTATGTTAGTTATTTAAGTTTAACTCCCGTTCCGAATGGCGGTCAACTCCCATAAAAGTTTGCGCTCATTACTGAATTGTAGAAGATTTTTTATTTTAGTGCTTTTTCGTATTTAAATTTACTTGCGTGGTGGTTTTTATAACTAGGAAGTATGACAAAGCGCCTATCGTAGTTTTTCAGTAACTAAACCTTGTCTAGTTGAAACATGTTTCTAAGATTTTCTGTAAGTTTTCATCTAAAATTAACTTTTAGTTTTATTTATAGATTTTTTATTTTATTTGGGTTAAGAAAATTAATTTCTTAGATTTTTATTGCTATATTTGCAATTTTTGCGGGCTTTTCTTTTAGTTTTGGTTCGTATACATTAAAATAACAGTACGTGTTACATGTTATTACAATGTCATAGTATCAAAACTCATTTCTCGTATAAAATCACTACTACAACGTTATTTGTTCTATAATAATTAATATTACTATTGGCCTACTCAAACAAAATCAACACAAATGTTTGTACAAGCTGTGCTGAAAGTTTTGACAGATACACTAAAACAAACGGTTCGTTTGAAATGTCAAAAAGACGCTTATAAAATACACTTACACTCAGATATCACAAAACAAATTGAATATTTAAACACTAATGCATACCTATAATATAGCAGTGTACTTTTAGGCCCGATTCTATGAACAACGATAAATAAAAAAAATTCGAGAGAAACGATTAACCAGTAACCGACGTCGATTAGTTTTTTCGTCGATTCTATGAACGACGATAGATTATAATTTACGCTTGGTTTTATTGTAGTTTTACTGCAGTTTTTGTATACGTGGTAACACTTTTTTGTGACGTATACAAATTTTTTTTTTGTTTCTATGGTTTTTACTCAAATTTGTTGTTGTTCATATTTATGAAATGTCAATCAATTTTTTTTAAGATAGAGAAATTAAAATTGAATTGGATATTTTGTGCAATTACAGTTTATTTTATTTAATTTTGACTATTTTATAATTACAAATGAAATATGTTAGTTATAATATGTGAATATGTTAGTTAATATAATCGTATTCATTAAACATCAAAAATGTTTTATCCTCTAAATTATACACCAAAAACTGTGAGTAATTCAGAGGATAGAAAAAAAAATATGTTAAGCACGGCTTGTATAACATTGTTGTTGGTTTTAACTCAACCCAAAGTTTGGTAAATGTTTTCCATAGATTTCATTATTTCGTGGTCTTTCGCCTTCATGAGAGCTTGATTGTAGAGAAATCATTACGTTTGTATTAATATCTTTAAATCCGTGCAATATATTTGCTGCCATGTTATTTTTGTATTTGTTTTATTTTAGCCACTTATCTACATTGTACGGCCTATAATGATAATATTTTAAAATACATCCTATAATGATAATATTTTAAAATAATTATTTTCCCTCACATGCCTATTTGAATGATAATAACTCCTGACGATTCTGCTTGCTTTTTATGACCTTTAAAAGAGGTTATCCCTTGCACATGTTGTAACATTATTCTCAAACAAAAGCATTTCATGTTGCCAACATGAACATTATAACAACTCTACCTGAAGCATCTCCAGCTTTAATAACAGGTCAATCTTGAATAAGGATTGACCTCGATGTTTCCCTTCTTTTGTTGATGTATTCCAGGTATACTATTTTGACAACGTAATGTAAAGAAGAGTTTTTGCTAAATCGTCAAGGGCTTGACATTCGTTCATAGATATTATTTTCATTATAATACATGCTTTTACCGTTTTATAAACGGATGTTAAGGCGTGTTATGGTGGGATATCTTTCGTGTAACCGAAAACGTAAAAGTCGACATAATAGAGGAACTAAATATGTTTTATAGATCGTAATGAACTGCAAGTTTCCAAATTGTTATGCGTACTAAACAATTTTAACAAAATCGGAGAATAATGGACTACCCATCCTAATGTCTAGGAATAGCCACTTGTCGTAGTAATAATTCATCGGCCATTTCCTTCCATACCGGATTACATGTAATCAGGTTGATTTATGCATATATGAATGAGTCTTGTAAATTTCAAAAGGCAGAATTCAGAATTACCATCTGGCCTATATTAATAGGATTTACTGTTGCATCATTTGCCACAGCATTCTGATGATAAATATAATTCTCTGCTCTTAACTTAGCTTGATTAAATGATATCTATAGCAAGGAAAAATCTGTTAAAGGGTTGAATTGCGAAATTAGAAAATAAGAACTTTCTTACCATTCGCAAATACTACAATATATCATAATATTTAGGTTTATGAGACACCCTAGTTAATCTGTCATTACGTGGATGTAAAACGATTTGCGACTTACTAACTGTTCACCTGTAACCATGATTGCAAGTTCATTTTTCAATGGTGCGTTATATCGTTTTTTCTGTTCGTCAATCGCTGTACGGTCTACGGTCACTTATTTGTGATCTTCTCCCGACATTTTTTCTGAAGTTTTAAATTAGTTGTACGACGGTTATTTTCTTGCAACATGCGTTGGATATTTTGGCACCTATACGGTTAACATTGTTTCAAGCCTACTAACGCTGATGAATAACTGGTCGGAGAATAAAGCCAATTTTTTAGTAAATTTGGCTTTAAATCGTAAAAGTAGGTGAACATCTTGTCATAATGGCTTCTGTATCCCACACTAAGGAGAGACATCTGAAGATTTGTTTCATTCTGTCCGAAGTAGCTTTTAGGGGCTTCTCAGGATCACCTAGTGATGGAAAGAATATTTAGCCACCAGAGAAACAATTAACTAAGTCAATGGGTAGTAATCAATTGCATTATCATTAAAAGCTTATCGAACAGCATTTGAATGAAGACGATGCTGAGAGTCTTCTAGCGTCTCAGCAGCTATAATAGACGAGTTACGCTAAGCGTCTTAAAAGTGATGGGTTTATGACTGCTGTAATGTCTCTTTAGCTCTTAACGCCGCATATCGTTTTACAAATAAGTTCTAGCGAGCTTGAGTTTGCTCGAACATCTATATGTTCGGGTTAGCCATGAACATGTAACATTCAGGCAGACAAGAGAGAGATACTTTCGCATTTATTTTAATAGATGATATAAGTATGGATTAGGGAAGGCAAACTCAAAACTATACGTGCATTTTTCCTAACATTTTTTAGGAAATGATCCTTAAATACAATGTTAAGGGAAGTTAATCGTGATTCTGTTTGTACGACTGATAAAATAAAAGCAATTATCTTTAAGATTTATTTAGAGAGATGAAGGAAGACATTATTGAAAATTTATTCCAAATATGACAAAGATGACTTTTTTCCCTTCATACAAATATTTTCCTTAAGGCGAATTCTTATTGGTATTTTTGCTATGATTTTTAACGGTTTTAGTGCCTACGCATACGTTGTTTTCTTAAACTTTAAAATTATAGTATTAAAATTCGATTACAACAAAACAATTAATTTATACTTTATTTATTCTTTTCTAGTAACGTTGACGAGTATGGATTTCAAAGACCAAACGATTTTGATTATCACACATATGCCGTATTTATGAATTCGTATCTAAAAACATTAGCGTATCGGCGAAAAAAATGGGAAAAATTGATGCGACAACCGGAATGGTATAAACCAAGTAAACTATTAAAACGGTATATACGAAAGGGGATACCATCACCGTCGCGCGGTGAAGTATGGATGCGTACATCTGGCGCATACATGAGCCAAAAAAAATATCCTGATTTATATCAAAAATTACTTAGTAGTAAACAATTTGATACGGAAACAGGTAATTAATTTTGTTGTTTTGTGTTTTTTTATTTTTTATTTATTTCTTCTTAAGTTATTTTTGTATATAATGTTTCTTTCGACTTCTTAAATCTGTCGGTATTTTAAGCATTCTACAACTATATATAAAAAAAAATAAAAAAATTAAAAAAATAATTATTAGAATAAATTTATAACAAGATTTTTGGCATATTTTTCCGCGTGTAAACTGAATGAGCGAATAAAAAAAATTTCTTTAAAAAAATAAAATACAAAAAGTAGAATGAAAATAAACGTGAAAATCTGACGGATTTTTTGTTACTTGGAAAATGTAAATAAATTTTCGGTTTATTTTTGTTTTATTTTTTTACTTTTTATGTTGATAACTTATCAAAAATGTACGAAATAAACTATATATAGGTACACTCGTGCAAATAATTTTCCCGTCAAGTTTTTCGCTTTACTATTATTTGGTACTCTTTTTTACTGGGGATTGAAATCCATAGGATGCCACAATTTCTTGATAATGGACTCTTTATATTCTCTTTAGATTACAGAATCGAAAATAAAATAAATTGAACTGGCTGGATTCAGTTTATGAAAAAAATATAGTTTTGATGTAGAAATGGTACATATAAAGGTTAGACATATCATTACTTAATTTAATTTTTCGTGGCACTTTTGAATCACATTTTGATTACCAGTAAAGTATAACCAAAAATTTCACACATACAGATCATGGAAACAAAAATCATGGAATTTTATTAAAACACTGATAAAAGTGAGTTAAGTGAGTTAAAAAAAACACTTTTAATCAGTATGTACTACACTTTTAATCAGGAATAAAAACTTAACGTAATTGACTTAACGTAGCCATATTTTTCTCTTCGTATTTTTTACGTACTTTTACGCTTCGATACTCCATTACAAACATGATAAGGCACTGGTCTCAGTTATACTAGCTGTCATTTAAGTATTTCTGCAGATGAAGTTCACATAATAGTTCAAGAACATGTCAGCAACTGTTTTTGGCGACAAAAGCTGTTTTAAAAAGGCTACAAAAGCAATATTGAAAATTATAGGCCAATCTAGTTGCTTAACGCATTCAGCAAAATATTTGAAAAACTAGTTTACAACTTAATGTTCCATGAAATTAAAGACAATATAAGTATTTCACAGCATGGTTCATGTAAAACGTTGTTTTGACCAACCTGTCGAAATTTTCAAATTATCTCTTTGAGGCAGTGGATATGACCAGCAGGTTGATTGTATATATACAGATTTCCAAAAGGCATTCTATACGGTGGCTCACGATATTCTCTTAGATAAATGCCGTGGGATTGGACTGTCTCATCAATTATGTTATGTTCTTATCTTGGATATAGATCAGCAAATGTTAAATTAACTTCCGGAGTCCCTCAAGGTTCTACTTTGGGCCCTTTGCTTTTCATTATTTTTGTTAATGATCTATCACTCATTCTAAAATGTAATCATCTGTTCTATGCTTTAATTCACTAAACAATTTCAGCCGATATTATACGATCATAATATTATGAGAGATAATTTATATAGAGTTTATCAGATTGTTGACCTTGGGGTTACTTTCGATTCGAAATTGAAGATTAACATTCACTTATAGATTCAATTTGTTCTCGAGCTCATAAAACTCTTCGATACATTTTTCTTAGAGGTAAAGAGTTCCGTGATCCTAATATATTTATATTGCTCTTTAATTGTATGGTCAGAAGTGTGCTGGAGTACGCGCATCACAGATTTGGAACCCATTTTATAATATGTAAAAGTGATCAGGTTGAACGTGTACAAAATAAATTGACAAGGTTTTTTATTTTCAAAGTTATACCTTATGTTGGTTATATTCCTTATGTTACCAGGCTCACAAGCAGCAAGACAAGGACTACCTGGGCTTTCAGATCAAAATAATGAAATTCAACAAGCTATGACAACAGTGCAAAATACCCTAAATGCTATTGTCAGTCGCCTCTCTAAAATAGAAGAAAATATAGAGTTGCTAAACAAAAGACAAGTTAATCTTGAACAGCAAGAAAAGTTAACCAGATTTGTAGCAAATAAGTTGCTTTATCTGATCACTCACTAAACAATAAAAAATTAAGAAAACACTAAGAATATTAACCTGGAATGCTAATGGACTTCTACAACATCTTCCAGAGCTAGATATCTTTTTGAATACAGAAAAATTGATATATGTTTAATAGCAGATATTTTTTATATTAAATTATAAGGTTATTCTTGTTATCATTCTATACATCCAGCAGAAAGAGCTAGGGGTGGAGCAACTATCTTCATCAGAGAAAACACCAAACACTTCGAAGATGTCAAACTCGAAATAGAGACAATGCAAATTGTATCACTTAGCGTGCAATTAAATAATTACAAGAAGCTGCGATACAAGTTGTTGCGATATATTGGCCACCAAGGCATCAACTTAAAAAGGATAATTACCTCTTAATGTTCAAAATGGGCTCAAATTTCACTATAGGAGGAGACTTCAATGCCAAACATATGCATTGGGGTTCAAGAATAATATCACTTAAAGGTAGAGAACTTTTGGAAGCTGGATATAAAATAAACTGCGGGTTTCATTCAAGTGGTATTCCTTCTTATTGGCCACCGGACACAAACAGAATACCAGACGTGATTGACTTCTTCATAGCTACAGGTATTTCAGAAAATTATATCCATATTAAAAATAATGAAGGTTTATCTTCGGATCATTCTCTGCAATCATACTTACGATCAGTTAAACAATAATTGAAAAAGAAAATCCACCAAGGTTAACAAGCGGAAAGACCAATTGGGAAACCTCCACACTGTTAATTGAGGAAAGTATTGATCTTCAAGTCCCAATCAAAAACCAAACACAACTTGAAAAAGAAGTAGAGCTGCTCATAAACAATATTCAGATCGCATCATGAAAAAGCACACCTCCTGCCAAAAATAAACCTCACAAGAATGAAACATATACTCAGGAAATAAGAACTTAGTCAGAAAAAAACGGAAAGCTCGTAACATCTGGCATACAAATCGAGAACCAGAGAGCAAAACTATCTTTAATCAGCTTAAAAACAAACTGCAGAAGTTTACATTAGAAACCAAAGCGATAAGCTTCAACAAATATTTAATAAGTCTGTCTGGCCACAAAAAAATTCAATATTATTTATGGTAAGCTACAAAACAACTAAAAAAATAAAAGCGCAGATGCCACCAATCAAAAAATCAGATCGTACTTGGGTCAAAAGCCCCAAAGAAGAATCACTAACGTGATTGACAAGACGCTTGAAAACAAAAAGGTATGCTCTGGAGTTTTCCTTGATGTTGCCCAAGCCTTTGATCCAGTCTGGCATCGAGGACTGGAATATAAATTACATCGCGACCTCCCTAAGCAGTTCTATGAGATATTAAAATCATACAATGAAGGGAGATATTTCAGAGTGAAATATGAAGGAGAGTTATCACTCAAGAAAATTGAATCAGGAGTACCACAAGGGAGCGTGCTGGGGCTATGATTGTATTTGCTTTATACGAATGATATACCTTTTACTGGAGAAACAGATATTGCAACCTTTGTGGACGATACAGCAATTTTGGCGGTTGGAAGTACAATCGAAGAGACAACCAGCAAATTACAGCACACTGTAAATGAGATTGTCCACTGGACAAAAAAATGAAGAGTAAAATGGGATGAGCTTAAATCAGTTCACACAACCTTCACCTATCTGAAAGTAAATCTACCTAATAACATAAATAGGCAGGAAATACCACATGCAAACACTGCAAAATATCTGGGTATGACACTCGACGCCAAGTTAAAATGAAAAAAACATGTCAAGAATAAAGGCAAGAACTGGATATAAAGTTCAGAAAAATCTATTGACTCATTGCAAGAAACAGTGAGCTTGTAATTCACAATAAGCTGCCTTTATACTGGCAAATACTTAAACTTGTGTGGACCTATGGCATCCAACTCTAGGGATGCACAAAGAAAACTAAAGTTAAGATTATACAACCGGAAGAACTGAGCCCAATGGGAGTAATTACTGTGTTATAGCCCAACTAACAGAGAATTAAAATAAGAAAGAAAAATTGCTAAATGACAACTTAGTCGTAATAAAAAATAAAGTTAAAACAAAAAAAAATGTTACCAGGTTTAGAATATTCAGTCTGTTAAGTTTAAATAGCAGAAGAACGATTTTAGATGAGTTATTGTTATTTAAAAGGAATAACCAATTATTTCTAACTAAGTACGCTAGAACTAATCTAGGTTTCTTTAATCCACTGTCTATAGTATTCAACTCAGTCACAATGAGTCATTTCTAACCCTGCCTCGGTTTGCCTTGTCCTTTGGTCAGTTTAGATCACGCGTCTTCAGTATGCTAGTTGATAGGGATTAAATATGCTATGGTATATTGATAGTTTAATCAGCTTTGATCTTGTCTTCGATTCTTGATTTTATTTTTCTTCTTTTTATGGTCTGGCCCATTAATGTGGTTCATGTGTGACAATTGTATTATATTGTGTCTTATTTTAATCTTCAGTATTATATAATTGTTTTGAAATTACATTTTTTTCATTTATTGCTGTAAATATTTTATTAATGAATATATTATGAATATTCATTAATAAATTATGTATTCTATTGTGGTAGCTCGTAATTGTACATTATGTCTGTGAGTCACCCTTTGGTGGAATCAAATCAAATAAAATAAAATATACATATACAAGTCTTTATCAGCCAGCAATATTTAGCGCTATATGTTTGATTCTGCCTGGTTTTACTACTTTATTTTCTCTCTAACCTTTGATTGTTGCCTCTGCTGGCAGAGAAAACCTCACTTTACCTGCATCACTCTTCTACATTTCTTCGGTAGTAGTCTAGTCAAATTGGTTTTGCTGAAACTGGTTCTTTGTCCAATATTTTATTAATGTACCACTAGTTGTTTAATATTTTTTCCTTCGACTGATTCCCAAAGTCATATAAGCAAAACGGACTCAACACGATATGTTTACACTGTGGCATTCTTGTTTGCAATGTCATTCCATGGTTGTCTTATACCTTCCTCCAACTATTTTAAGATTGCTACAATACAAAACACGTCAATTTAACCAAGTTCCTTGAAGTGCGCCTTCTACGAATACAACCAAAGTAGTTCACTTCATTCTTGCATGACTATATTTTGATGGGAAAATATTAATCTGTCAGCCTTGATTGTACGTAGGGCTTCTTGGAGATTAAATTAAGGCCTTATAAAGCAGGCTCAATCAATTGTTTAAATGTAGCAAAAGTTTTGCACCTCATGAATTGCTACCGGTCAATACCCGCCCTTGATCCAATCTACCGTGCTACATATTTTGATATTTGATCATAGCTGTATTTCTTGACGAAATATGATCCAAATCAGATCACGATTTACATAGTAAGCATATAGATGTAAATTGAACCACTGAACTAAATCGAGTATGTTGTTTTATGTAGTTTCTTGATACGTGATCCGACCTGAATCAGATCAGTCGCCAAAAAAAACAGCTAATGTATAATAAATGCGTCGCAATGCGTAACTGTCCTTTTTTGTTAAATCGCTTTTATCGTTTGTATCGGATAGTCCTGACAAAATGTTGATTGTCGAATTAGTGCTACATTTCTTATTCTTACTGGTGGCTTTAGCAGCCATTTTTCACAGATTCTTTCACACAATATTATTTTAGGGCCAAGGTTATAAATAAATCTTGCCTAAATACATTTTTGGTGAATTAGCAGTATTAGGAGTATTTTATTTTTGCACGCTGCCCCGTCAATAGTGCTGTTGTTGTTCGTAAGTGGTCGTAATTATCGTTACAATATTAACTGGTTTCTAAACAATATATTATGCGAAATAAAAGATTAATTATTTAACAAAATGTTTCGAACATTGGCACTCAAGAAAATTGAAGCAGGAGTACCACAAGGGAGCGTGCTGGGGCCATGATTGTATTTGCTTTATACGGATGAAAAACCTTTTACTAGAGAAACAGATATTGCAACCTTTGCGGACGATACAGCAGAATAGCTTGGTACTTGAAATGTTGCCTGAAACCCAACTCAAATTTTTCTCGTTAATCATGTAACCAGGTTTTTAATAAAAAGTACTGTTGACATTAAAGAAGTACACTGTCACGGTCATGGGCTATGTGATACCACTGTCTTACCACTTACAAAATACAATGTATAAGAAGATATAATTGTGGATTTACTGCAAAGGCGTGGAATTTTTCACTTTTGATTCAAACACAGTTACACCACATTTTTTAGCGGCAAAGTTACGTCAATTTACAAAACAACCATTATTAAATTTCAGTTTTACTTTCTAGAGTTTATCCAGAAAATTATTCGCATGAATGTAGTACTCGTATGTTTAATAATCCGCCTCTTTTGATTTATACTATATTTAGAATATTATTTTTACAAAAAGATAACAAATACATAATTGGTTCGTGATTTGAATAAAATATACAGTAATGTAATATGAAATCCGGACATCTAAGATTTTTTTAGTGAAGAATGCATTTTTCACTTTACTAGTGATAATAACATTTTAACGAAATGAACTAAATGGTAGTTTAGTTGTATTTTACGAAGAAAAAAAAACTCGTCGTTTTTACGTGTAAATCCTGCGCACTTTTAATAAAACAAAAAGTGGTGTTATGAAAAGTAAGTACCAGTAAAAAGTACAAGCTTCAACATAATTTTAGTTTTTGTATTTTTAGCTGAAATCGTATAGTGACTCTACTTCTATTATATACTTTATCTGTGAGAGATAAAAGATCCGAAAAGCTATCATCTAAAAGTGTTCAACATATTTAAAAGCGTTTGCATTCTTACTATGTGCATTTTTTAAATTTTTAACAAGATTTTTAGCAAGAGAGTAAAATTTTGTAGGAAACAGCCTTGCTCGAATAGGGAAGACCTTCAATTTTAATATGCAATTTAGTGGTTTAACTTATCCAATTTTAGTAAAATCTATTAGACAAACCCTATAGCTATATTATGCAACGACGATTTTCAGTTTGACATCAACATGTGGGTCGATATTATTAAAAAATTACCGATCTAGTAGTGAAACATCAACTCAATATAAAATATCCAAGTCGCTGGAATGAACCACTTGGTTCTTATAAAGCTATTTTAAACAAATTGCTGAGCATTGGTCAGTTGTGGAGAAAATACGCCAGCGTTGCTAAAACATTTACACAAAACTATTATTTTTATTTGAACGAAGATGACGGCATTCAAAAACCATAACCATTATAATAATTGACTCATGGAACATGAATTAACTAAAAAACCAGTCGTGTTGACAGTTTAATCATATCTTTGAAAGAGTATCGTTAGAAACTTGTTGCTCTTTTGTTTTCTTTATTTGCTTATACATACTAATGTTTAAGTGCTAGTAATATTTAAATAATTTCTTTACTTGACACCTAACAAGTGAGTAGATTTTAAATCTGACGCGCTTATTTAATTTTTTAACTTAAAATTAAAAAAAAAAAAAAACTATGATATATGAATATATGCCATTAAAAATGAGATTTTTAGATTATAATAGCCAATCATATCACATCACATCTAATTTGATGCTCTTAAATACGATTTAAGACTTTTCTTAAATTGCTTTATGTTTTCAATTTTTTAAATTTTCGTGGGTAGTGCGTTTTATGTGTGAAACAATTCAATATGAAAGTGGGATTGCCTTTTCGCTATATGTGTGAGTATGTATCAGCTACTTGAAAAGTGGCTGATTCACAGAGACTAATGAACGACAGCTGGACTTAAATTAGTAACATACAAGTTTAATGTCCACCTGCTAGAAATCATATATAAGGTAAGATTTAACCAAACTTTCATATTGATAAATAGACGAAAGAGTAATTATTGTAATATTACGCTTAGAACTAGGTCTGTTACCTGGTATTGGATTAATCCATGGAATGTGGACACGTATCTAATTATAATGGTATGTCGATAAAAAAAAGAGGTCTTTGCAAGATAATTTACAGAAATGACCGTATTTCAAAGTGACGAAGAAGTCGAAATTTAAATAAAAACATAATCAGCCTTCTTCTTAATTTAAACTACAAAACGATGAAGCCGGTTTAAATTTTTGATAAAAGTGATTTCTTTCGTAACTTTTCATTGGACTGCACTAAAAGTAATACGGGTATTTGACAACTTTTGATTGTTGAACCACAGGATCTTACTTTTATGCGAAAAACACCACACGTTCTAAATTAATTTTAATCTAATCAACCGGAATAACTCTAACCGGGATTTCATCACATCATTTCCATTTGGTCTGTGTTCTAATTTTAAGTCTATTCTAGTCAATCGTTTTATTCACATATTTTAATATAAAAATGATGATTGGAATCGATAAAAGCGAAAGCACGTGAATGTATGAACATTTGTAACGGATCAAGGTGCGAGTGTCGATTGTCACCTTATGGTGCCTCCAACACTCACACTCTGATGGCTTTAATAGAAATTCTTCCATTAGAGGCCTTGTTGCGGTATTATAGCCGGCTAGAGCTATAATTATGTCCCGTTATTAAAACCAGATGTTATAGCAACTATTATAGCAATTCACGTTGACAAAGTTAGAAATGAGAAAAAATACTGGGGTGCTTGTAAATTTAGGAAATATAAATGTAACCCAAAACCCAATACCCCTTTAGTCGCAAGTTTCACGAAATATCGGTAAATGTACTACTTTAGTGAACGCTACTCCACAGTCCTTTAAATAGCTATAACATTGTAAAATTTATTAACAAGAAATCACGTTAAATCATTGCGTCCACAAATTTACTATCTGATACTTATAGACTATATTCTGTTGTTGATAGCAAGACAGCACGTCTCTACTTTAATATATACTCTCTAGTGTAGTCACCTCCTACGACTATCAATGAATACTGTGTTAGAGTTTTAAGAATATCATGCTACAAATATGCTAAGAATAGGAATGGGAATTGTAAGAATGATGTGTCGTGATAGTGCAATAATAATGATAACTTCGAACAAGTTATTGATCATTTTCTAAACTAACTCTAGTGTGCGACAATGAAAATCACTTTCCCCGATCGGGAGAGAGAAGCATCATTCGTCACTGTTGATGACGATGTCTCCTCAAAGTGCAGAATATTTTTATTTTTTATATAGAACAATAAAAAAGAATTATATATAGTTATCATGTTATGTAAATGTTAAAAAAATTTCTGAATATTCAAACCGTCAGGATTTCATTGCACAGTACTGTGTGTATATATATAGTTGTGTTTATACATGAAACACTATTGTATTTATAACTTAATTATAAATTCAATGATTAATTTGTTTTTGAATGTTTATATAAATATATATTTCTTTCTCTGGTTTTATCGAAGAAAGATTGAATTATTTTTAATTCTATCCGAATACGATTGTCTTCCTATATAAACATTTAAGATTATGTATTCGCATACAAATGAAAATAAAGTTTTGGCAAATATCAATTTTTGTTAGTTTTATTAGTTGTTAGTCGATAGTTAGTAAACAAATTTAATATTAATATAATCTTGTATAAACACTGGAAGTTGATTTAAAATAGTTGTTGTAATATTAGAAACAAGCCTTAATCAAATGATGTCATTTGAATGACTGCATCATCGTTTTAAAGCTGTAATTTATAAGGCATACAACATTAGGCAATCCAAACTAGGCCCCAGGCATACGCTATGTGGCTTTAAAGAGAGATTTTTAAGCTAAAATATATGAAATTATTTATAATAAAAGTACAAGTGCAGCTAGTTATGAAATTTTTTATAATACCTATTATGCATTTCTAAAACGCAACTTTTCTACTGTAAATGAAATCATATGTTCCGTCAAAGTCATCTTTAATAATATAAACTGCATGCGATATTTTAGATTGGAAAAAAACGTAAAGAAATATTCGCTTTCCGTATAGATACTAGAGCCCTCCGCGGTACGTTTTTTGGTATCGGGATCTGCAAAATAAAAATAACTATCCTCATCCGCACTCGTTCAAAATGCTTATATCTGCATCCGCAAAAACAATAAGTCACTTCGCCAGCCGACATTTTAAACTAAGTCTGACTAATTAAATAATTCGGTGATTGGGATATTACAATACACGAACAAAACAGTGCAATTATACAAAACCTTCTTTACTACAAGCCGTATTCTTCGCATTCTAATGCTATCTAGTCATATAAACATTAGAATGTATTGTGAGTAAAAAACGTGTCGATATATGGTTTTAAATATAGTGTAAAATAATATAAACATTCGCATACTACAAAACAAAAGAGAGTAAAAACTAACAAAAACACAAATTTAAAAGGCAAAATTGAGGTTATCTTTATTCCTGTACAAAATACAAATACAAAATACATTGTTATTCACTTTTACATTCCTCGATGTCATTTAACTTTTCGTCAGCAGTATCAAAAACGTCTCTGTAGAAGGACCAACTATTCAAAAATTTAAAGAGACAAAGCGCCTCTTTGATGTAGTATTGGTTGTGTACAGATATAGCGTAAAACAAAAACAAAAAATTATTTTTACTAACACTAATATAGTTAGTTTTTTTAAGGATTTTGCTCCAATCATCTAAAATAACTTGCAACTTCGTGTCTTTCTACGTCGCGTTGATTTTTGCTTTTCAATAAAGTCTACTAATTTTCAATAACGCTTAAATCGCTTCGGTAAAATGTATACATTTTTACGCACTTCAATTAAATTCGACAGGTGATCTTCGTTTTTTCAGTTGTGAAATGCCTATTGCGATTCGACTAATCTATGGTGATCTGCTAGCATTTATTGTGATTTGAATTTGTGTTAGCTTTGGCAGGATCTACCTTTACAGGGGTGCGATTATGTAGGCATTTCGATTTTCGACAAGATGGCTGTTACTATTCAAAAAATTGATTATTTGACATGTCGAAATTATGACAAGTTGTTGTTGTTTTACTCGAATACATTTTAGGTTGCAGACATGTCAAAATGAGTAAAATATTTTTTTTACATAAAACTGGTCACAATGTCGAAACTCGAAATGTTTACATAATCGCAACCCAGCTCTCGCTATCCTGCTATCGCCAAAGTTGGAAATTTCGCCCGCTGACGTTTTCGGAAATATTCATTTTAACATCGATGCGGAACTCGATACTTGGAAGGAGAATTTCTCTGAAATTTCTTACTCAATGTTCAACAGGTGTCAAATGCTATAGCTGAGAGTTATCAAATACAGACTGCGGATATGTACATAAAGGACCCATCCCGAAGGCTGGAGTCTCCATGCGGAGACTAAATAAAAATCGATCCTTGAGTTTTGTTGAATCTCGCTGGCGAAACATTTTCAATGCTAACAGTTTCGCTTGATATTGTGGGGATTTTCGATTGGTAACGTAGTGGCAGTTCCTGTAAAGAAAATTTTAAAAGGATCATCATGCAGATGGTGATTAAAGTTTTGATGCGAATCACATACAGAATTAGTTAGAACTGTAGAATTACTAACTGCAATGAAATGTACATAAAATTTAAAAATGTAATCCAATAAGGTAAAACCTGAAAAGTCTCAATTCTTCGTCAAATTCCACTGCATCGTTTCCATACAAATTTGAGGGATTTCATTGCAAAAAGTTTTCTTCCGTAAATATATTAGGATCAAAAGATAAATACCTGTTTTTCTGAAATCTAGTATGCCCTTTTCCAATGAGGCATCACGAATAAGCTTTATTAAATGGTGCAGCCAGGTCATACTGTGTAATCTTTTCATAGGAATTTGTTTTCATGAAATCATCACACTCATTATTGAATGTCATTCAATACCCTTTCGCTTCTATTGGGTCACATTTGTCCCACAAAAGGATTTCTATAAATAAAAATAGAAAGCCAACAGAGTCAATTTGTTAAAACGGTTTGGAATGGCGTTTTGTTGGCATAATCAAATACCATTTAATGGTGTAATTGCTAAAAAACGGTGGATTCGATCGAATTCAATTATTTAATTAATTTAATAAAATTCGATTTGTAGTGTTTTTGGTTTTAAAGTAAATATAAAGTGGATTTTGATGCAAGTACTTTGTGTAATTGCTAATATGTATTTATATATTTATGTATTTATATATTTATATATTTATGTATTTATGTATTTATGTATTTAGGTATTTATATATTTATATTACATTAATATATTATTATTATGAGACAAATTAATATATTTGTATTTTCAGGGAAAACTAATCCAGTTTATTACAGTCTATGGCTTGCAGAAATTATATTATGATATTATTAGTTTATTTTATACAAATTAATTAATTTATCATTTCAGATGAAAACTAATTCAATTTATAACAGCCTACGGCTAAGAGCGGTTATTTCATTAATAGATTTTGCTTTTAGGCAACGTTTGCTGATACACCTGAATGGGGACATACTGCAGTTGATGAAATAATGCAGAGCAGCTCGTCAAAATTGTGATTGTCTTGTGATAACATTAGTTGAATATTGGCTTCCGGAAAACCGGGTCAAATCTGTCATTACTAACATGCCCTTCCTTTCCTTACACCACAAAAAAAAACACTAACTATCGATCGCTTAGGTGTCTGCAACCGGGTCGAGTCTGCCATAACTAACAAATTCCATCCACTCCTTCGGTTTTGTTATATGTAACACGGGTGTACGGTGGTGCCCGGCATTCCGGGAGTTCCTGGTTCGTCCTTGGCCGTACATTCTAATCAATCAATCAATCAATCAATCAATCAATCAACTAATATAGTTAGTTTTTTTATGTTATTTTTGCTTTGTTATTTGTTCTGGTACCAATACTACTTTATTGAGGCGGATATGTAGTAGTATTAGCGTACAAAAAAATGAGTTTGTCTTTCTATAGAGACGTTTTTGGCAGTATCAATAAGTTGTTTATGTCACCGTTAAATTAATTCTATAGTATTAATTCTTAAAGAGTTGTTAAATATTTTATCCTGGTGTAATGGATATTACACCAGGGGTCCGGCTTTTGTTCTTTTTTTTATGTTAGATGAATGCCCTTGGAAAACAAAGTTTCATTAATCCGTTAATAAAAAGATACATATAGAAGTAAAACCGAATCACTATTTTCTTTCGTTTAAAATTAATCCAACCCACGGATGTTTCTTCTGTGATCAATTGATTATTTAGCTGTAACCCTCTACCTTCAGATACAGCATAATATATTTCAGTGCTAAGTAAAATCTCAACTAAACACTTAAGCTTAAACAGGGGATCTGCTTAATCCGTCTAGCTGTTCACATTAAAATGGATTAAAATCTCTGAATGAAATGCATGATGCTATTATTGACACGACAAATGCTTCAACCTCCGTTGGAGGACAATGACTTTAAACTGGACGCAACGATAGATTTCTTCTCGATTGTCCAAGCTTTGCGCCTTCAAGACCCTTCATGAACATTTGACCGTTCGTTCTTCTTTCGTAGCTGAACACACTCTACGGTAATAAAGGATTCTTAGGATAAAGAGTCCAATTAGCAATCTTCAATTTGTTTCATTCCCCCCCACTGCATTTTAGTCGTACAATTGCTGTTGGCAATACGATTTAATATATCATCCTTGACCTGATAATTGTTTGAAGTACAAGACGTATTTGGTTAAATAAGCGTGGTTTCTACTGACGACCCCATTTTTACCACTTGCTCTTCTTGCTGCAACATAGTGTGATGCTTACGTGAATAATGACGACATCTAGCTAGCTTTGTACCTGCACGTAGTTAAAGTAATTAAAACTTCGATTTTTGGCTCTAATTGTTTCTGCACGCTTGGGAATAGAGAATGACTTAAATGTCTCGCAATCGAAAAGTTTGTGGTCGCGTGCACAAGTTACTTTGTTGGAACTATAATGTTTACGTTTCTATATCAAGTTAGTTTAATAGGTTAGGTATATTAGCCGTGAATCACCCTGTGCTACCTTTGTCCCTAAAACCGCAGTGTAGTAGATGTTCTAAAATCGATCAAGATCGGATTCTTCAGTTCGATCAACCCAAATAAGTTTTCTTTCGACAACTTATAAATTAGTCAACGATTTCCGTTCTCGATTGGCTCCAGTTTTAAGCTGGTCGATACCATAAACAGCATCATCTTTTAATTCACTTACAAATCTTAACACCAATTGATTGGCGCTGCACCTTTTTAAATTGTTTAGTCCGCTCATCGCTTTAATTATCCTTTGAATGTCTGACTCGAAAGACCAATGTTTGTGCTACGAGTGCCACCGCTGATTTAACAATAATTGTAGCAACCGTTTTTGGCCCCAATTATGTGTGCCTTGTTTTGCTAAGGCAAATTCATTACTAGTTAATATTTTGCAAGAAAAACAGAACACCCGATATACGTTGGATGAATGTTGTTTCGGTGGAAATGTATTTTGTAAAATGACCGACCGATGTACTGTCTTTTAGGTATTGATTAATGTTACTTTCTATCGGACCTTTGGATACTATCTTATCAATTTGCAAATTCTGTAAATTTTCGGGCCAATCCGTTATGTCATAAAAATCATTATATTATCAGCTCTTGTTTCTGCCTCAATGTATTTAAACATTTACAAACACATTTTTTTGTTGCTAAGGTCTCATCATTTTGATTAGCAGTACTAAAAAACTAGCACTTAAGTCAACATTAACGTTAATTTTGTCAGTTTCAATTACAGACCTCTCAACAATTGCAATATCTTGATCGTAGGCCCATGCCTATGCACCATATACGCTCATGCGTATTAATTTCTTAAACTATCCTATCAAAACTGTCTTAATTTTGCTTATCTTGCAGAAAACATGGCCGTGTCTTTTAATACTCAATTATTATCTTATTTCATTTTCGGCGCCTGCGTGCAGTGCATATAACGAACACGCTACGAGCCGGGTCTGCATGTAATGCACACTCGACAATTCATTACCCAAATCAAAATTACAATGACGCGAAATGATATTGTACTGTATTTTCAATGGAGGCTTACTTTATTAAGCTGGCTTTGGTTCTAAACAAATAATCCCACAGTGTAGCGCTCCAATCACAATTCCACCTAATCATTTTCTTTTCTGTAAAGTTTTGCATTTCCCTGTTTAAAATTAATATTAACCCTGAAAGGCAATCTGATTTACCAAATAAATAGAAGAAGAATGAATAAATGTTGGGTTTAGCTTGCTGAGCTTTTCACTAAGTAAAGGCGGTCATAATTGTGTTTAACGCCACCAAAATCAAGTTTTGTAAATACATTTAGTTTTAGTCAGTGACAATTTTTGTACATATTTTAGAGACTTTTGCAATTTGGTTAGTAACCGCCAAAATGTTCATCCCAGTTTTAAGTTAAGTATACATAAAACTAATCTAAATAATCCGTAGGTGAATTTGACTGAAATAAAAATTTCATCACTTCTGATCAGATGCTATATTTTATCAAGCGTTATTTAGATTCTCCCAGCACAATGTGCTATTTTTGCTTTTACATATTCTCTATTGTTCTTGATTGGAATACCTTCTAATCGTTTTGTTGGCAATGATAAATTTATCTTTTCGCTGTAAATTAATTGGTTTTGTCTATGAATAATATCAATTTATGGTTCTCAGAACTATGGTAAATTTCGAAGGAACATGTGGTTTTCACCGATAGTATATTTGTATACTCTTTTACGTACTTTACCGGAATGTTTTTAAAAAAAAACTCATTTATTATTACAAAGACATAGTGTTATTGCTATACATAATTAATTGAGAACTTCCGATTGCTATTCCGGTGCGTTTCAGTTCAAAAGATAAATAGAATACGCATTTGATGGTGTGCACGTATTTGTATAAACACATTATATATATATATAGTTAAACCCTCAAACTTACAGGCTAGTTTGGTTCATACTGTATCAAGAATCCGTTTCCATCAGACTGTGGTCTTCTTATAGTTTCAGACGACAAGAGAGTGTTGCCAATACACAAGTCTTAACAAATGTATTGCTGTCACTTTCCGTAAATACGCTCATATTTCTTTTATAACTAATCTCAGATTGATTGATTGATTAGACTTTGAGACCAAACTATAGGCTCAACTCCCGGATAACGCTGAGCCTGTTTCTACTATTTCCATACGTAAGCAAGGGCCCGAACACACACTTTGGTAGAACAATCCGATTACCGACATCTTGACGATCGTACGGTACAAGATAACACAATCCTAAACTACGTGAAGCTACCACTTTGCAACAGTATCAGGAAATTTTCTAAAATTTCAATTATCGCAATTAATAAATTATTATTATATTTAACCTATAATTATATTTAAACTATTATTATATTTAACCTATCAACTTGAAATATAAATACAATTAAAACAATTTATTCTACCTAAGACTACTGGCCCTAAAGACTACTACCAATAGGTGCGGAACAGGCTTAACTTTAGTTTATTTAAAAAGCACGCATATATGCATAAATAACCGAATTCATCGAATTCAATCCGCTTCTTTATTTTAACTTCAGGTTTAACTGTTCTGATAAAAATTTAAAACTTCAATGTTTTCTGACATCTAAAAATTTCCTATAAATCAAACATATTAAAATTAAATTTAGTTACCACCTAGGTGGTGAAGGTGTTTTTTAAATAAAAAATATTAAGCACGAAAATTAAATTAAATAACTGTTAAACTGACAAAATACGTCATTATAATTACAATAAAATCCAAACTGTATACAAATTACAGATTCAAAAAAGTTTTTAACACCAAAATCAAATGAAACAATTGTCTTTTAAGTCAAATGTTTTGTTTCTCAGATGTCTCAAAATAAACCGAAGCTTGCCGAAGTTACCAAGAAGTGTCAAAAAAATGAGCAAAATTTTAATTTTGAAAAATAAGTTTTTACCACAACTGATTATGAATGGTATATAAAATTTTATGAAAAATTTCAATATTTAAGATGAGGAGGACAACTGGTTCATTTTTTCAGTGCGTTGAGTGTCCTAGATACTTACAGGTGTTACTGAATTGAGTAAACTCGTAAACATAAAGTTTAAAAATTGTAAAAAGGTTAAATATGGTTTACCACAAATAAATGGTCATAGTAATAAACGGTCATTGCTGCCTGTACTGCGTCAAAAAACTTGCGATACAGAGAATAACAAAAAATTGGTCTCCTAGTATTTAAAAACTTTCTTTTTTCCTTCCTTTGTAGTGCATAATAGCTGATTTACATTAAACAAATTTTTCATCTTGAAAAAAACCGAGACACTAGATTATAAAATTATGCAAGCCAAACCGAGAAAAAATTTCTTCTTGTAAAAATAAAAAGACGAAACCCGAGATCCAAACCCAAAAACTGTTATAAAAAAAAAAATCTTGTATTTTACAAGATGAACAGTTTTATCTTTTTGTAGTAAAACATATAAAAAGATGACAATACATGTATAAAATTAGTTTAATATACTATGTTTTGGTTACCCACACAAATAAAAACAAAATGTTATTGCAATTTTTCTTTTTATTTCAATTTTACTAAATTGATTTCAAGATCAACTTCTTCTTCAAAATTTGTTGAATGTAAATCGGCTAAAAAAATGAAAGTCGCCTCTGAGTTAAGTCGATAGCTTGTAATTAGTTCTAAAGTAACGGAAAATATTCAATTACGAAATGACTATGGGCATATTATAAAGTGATAATCCAGTACAAGTTTTAAAAATTTTACAAAATCCGATAAGCTAAATTTTCAGCTTTGATCATGCAACCAAATATATTGTTATGATTATTATTTAAAAAAATGATTACTGTAAATAATTTCTAACGACAAATAAACTAACCGGAGTTTTTAATTATAGAACTTGTATTTTCCCTGTGCCTATGGTGCTGATAAGGTAAATAGCAGACAATAGATTACAACAATAGATTAATGTCAACTATTTTGTGAATGTACTTTTTACTAACTTACAATTGCGACAATAACCTTGCCAAATGGAATATGCAGAACTTGCGTACTTCTTCCTGGATTTCAAGCATTTTGTTATCAATGAACAGGTTTTGTTACAATGAGATTCTGCCGTATACGGACGATAATTGTAGGATTTGCCTGTTTTTCCAGTAACTTTTAAAAGGTCAAAGAACACCACGGTTTTTTAACATCCTAACAAATAAAGCGTCTCCAGACACTTGAAGATATAGGTTTTATTTGCATTCTGTATACATAGTTTCAGGTTTTTTGCTGGAAGGTGACTTGAATAAATGGTTACTTTGTACATACATTGAAATCACGGTGATCGATTTTAACGACATTGTCAAGTGTTTGATCTCAATTACAAATATACTCACCTTTCCTATGAATGATGGTATATGTGATTGTTTTTAAAATATCAAAGTAGTTTAACTTCAACTTGTCGTTTACACTTTATTGCTGTCTTAGTTTTCATCACGCATGACAATAAAGTGATATCGTAGTTTTGGTCGGTTGATTCTTTGAACTTTTTAAATTAAATTTTTCAAATTGATGCCTTAATTGAATGAATCTTAGTACTTTAAGTTATGTTTGGCTCTTCAATGCTATGATCGCTGATACCAGCCATGGTTGACTGAGCTTTTTATAATGTGTTATGTCCGCTTCTGTATTTTCGATGCATATTGATCATGGTTGTGCAGTACCATTATATTACACCTCATGGGTTTTTGGATTTTGACTATAGTTTTTGTACAACAGTTTCAACTGCCAAACCTTTAGATACTTCTCCGCTGATTTTTGTAAAATATACTTGTTTTAGAATTACTATGTCAACCATATAGACTGTCCATATAGTCAGTGATCATGACCTGAGAGATAGAGGGCTATCTGAAACACTTAGTCGCAACAAACAGTTTCCGATTATATAATTAAATCACTGTTGATTCGAAAGATGGCAAAAACCATCACAATTGCTTAGGTAGGAGATTCAGACACTTGTAAAAACAACCACAGACTTGGCTTAATGCTGGAACTTAGAGGCACTCAAACATGCACCTAACCTTGAAATTTCTGCTCCAATCAATCGACAACCATAGTCGTCATCCATATTATCAAGTCATCATCATACAGTATAGTTATAGGCTTTTTTTTTTCTTAGCATGTTCCCTTTTCTTATAAGCACAGCCACAATCACATTTAAAGTAACTAGAATTCAACTTCTCTTTGTAAAAACAGTTGGAGTCTTAGGTGTTCAGTATTAGGGCAGATCAGTAAAGACTTGTTACGGTTTATGGCGAACTTTACGTATGAGTGCTATTTTTTGACTTTAAGGACTTTAAGTATTCTAATGCAGTGTTAGCGAATTATACTTGTATTATTTATGTCCTAAAAACAATTTTAAAAAATCATTATGCTATTGTACATAAATAAATTAATTATGAAATATCTTTTTCAGTTGAAATAATAAAAATTGATCTTCCTCGTACATTTCCGGAAAATATATATTTCGAAGAAATTCGAAATGATTTGTTCAGAGTTCTTCTGGCGTATGCTCAACACAATAAAGATATAGGATATTGCCAAGGATTAAATTATATAGCTGGTATGTTAGTTCGATAAAATAACGTATAGCATTTTTAATTAATTTGTTAATATTTTATATAGGTTTAATATTAATTGCAACTAGAAATGATGAATGGACATTTTGGTTACTGAAAACTCTAGTCGAAAGTATATTACCATTGTACCATACAAAAACAATGAGTGGCCTAATAATTGATATTGATGTTCTGACCGAATTAATTAAAATCAAAGTACCTGAAGTTTATAATCATATAAATAAATTAGGTAAGTGCTTAGAAAGATAATTCAATTTATGTTTTGAATTAAATTTTTTATTTTGCTTATAGGTTTACCTTGGGCTGTGATCGCTAGCAAATGGTTTATTTGTATTTTTGCCGAAGTTCTTCCAATAGAAACTGTATATAGAATATGGGATTGTATATTTAATGAGGGAAATAAAGTAAGTAACGATTCTTTTAAATAAATGTTATGTGTATTATGGTAACAGCACCTGAGCTGTTTTGCTGTCTGGCACAAAACAAAAAACTTTGCTTGATTTTTCTGCAAAATTTAATTTTGAATTTATATTGGCGTATATAAGGGTGTTGTGTTATAATCAAAAACAAAATAAAAATGGTGAGTCCCTATTCGATTATCGGTGCAAAATGTAATTACACCAAAGCCCCGACTTGCGTTGATTCGTCTTGCGTTTTTTCGCAGTTGCGTCTTTTGTTTTATCTTACCAAGAAATTATGATTTGCGTTTTGTTACCTATCTGCTTCGTTTTTTTCAATTTTTTGGGAAATATTTTTTTTTTGGTTTACTTTTTTGAAACACTAAACTTGTTTTAATTTAATTCTGAAACAAATCAGAAGAAAAAAATTAGAAAAGTATTAACATTGGATGCCAAAATTTATATTTTACTACGGTTTGATGCTGGAGAGAAGGTCGTTAGTATGGCTAAAAGTTTAGACTTTGCCCCAACAACTTTAAAAACCATCATAAATTGTAACAGCAGCAACGACAACGCAATCAAAATCTTTAACAAAAACTAGAAGTAGCTTAATGCTAAAAATGGAATCAATGTTATCAATATGGATAGAAAATTAAAATCAAACAAGAATGCTACTATCCAAAAATATAATTCAAGCCAAAGCAAAAAGTATTTTTGATAATTTGAAGAAAGTATTACCATCAACAAATCATTCTGAAAACCAGGAAACATTTGAAGCAAGCCATGTTTGGTTTTATCGATTTAGGATTCGTGCTAATCTCCATAATATTGCCCTGAAAAGGGAAATAGCTAGTACTGATACAGTTACTGCCAGTTAATTTCCTGCTACATTTTTGAAAATTATTGAATCGGGTGGATTTACGGCTAAACAGGTATTTAATGTGGATGAAACCGGATTATTTTGGAAACGCTTACCATCGAGAACATATATTTGTAAAACAGAAAAACCTGCTCCAGGATATAAAGTAAAGAGGCATTTAACGCTTCTACTTGAAGGAAATGCTTACGGTGAATACAAATCAAAGTCATATTTGATCTAACACTCCGAGAACTCCAGATCAATGAAAGGCATTAATAAATCTGAGTGTACTATCTGCGGAGTACGTTTAAAATTAACGCAACGGATAGCAACACCAAAATTTCAATGAAAGAATTTTGGAAAAACTACAGCATTACCAAAGCTGTAGGAAATATTGCTGAATCATGGTTGGAAGTTAAGCCTTCGAGTATGAATGACGTGTTTCATGCAATTTGGTATGATTGTGTTCATATCTCTTTACAGTTGGATAAAGAGATTCGGGGAAATATAACTAACATTGCTTACAGTGTTTAATATTCATGGCATGGAAGAAGAAGATTAGGCGAAAATGTTAGACTTCGAAGATGATAGCATTACCAATCAAGATTTGGTTGCAATAAGAGCAGTTATGAATTGGAAAATTGAAAATGTTGAGGAATATTACAAGAATCGAAACTAACGACAGCTAGATTATCTATAGAATTAAAAAAGCCTAAAAGTGATGACTCTGATGCTGAAAGAAGTGCCAATGTTGTGAGGTGAGTAATAAACTCAATAAGCTGATACGATCAAATTTATGCAGAAAAGCTTTTTTAAATGAATTTAAATATGTAACTTAATTAATTTTAAACGATACCAAAAAACTAAATAATTTAAATTACCTAAAACGAAATTATGATAAGATTTTCTATATATTCTTATGTACATTTCCACTTCGATTTGCGTTTTATCGTTTTGCGTACAATTTTTTAGGAACCAAACTACGATGCAAATCGGGGCATTAGTGTATTTAATTTCTATTAGATTTTGACACCCCTTGCAGTTGTCATTCATTAAATCCAGTCAAACATTTTAACTGGAACAACCGATAGGTCAGCACATTCGACATAATGTCTTGATTTGGAAGATCTTCATTCGACCAGTTGATTTAATTAATTTGTTGGTGGAGTCGGTGTTCGGTTAACGTTGATGATGACTATGGTGGAGGATTGATCAAAAATGATGTATCGAACCAACAAAAACCCAGCATGTGGATTTCATTGCTTAAACTGCGTTTATACAAGTTTGCACTGTGTCCGGAACGAGGCGAGAGTTTATCAGTTCTACTTTACCAATTGTGATGATCTCAGCCGTCTTTCGTTTCCATTTTAGTTTAATTATTTTATTGGGAAAATTGTCGCATGCCAGCTGTTTGTTTCGACGCGGTATTTCCTTTAAGCTCTGCAATTCAATTACATATAGTAACATCTAGTAAGACAAAACAGTTTAGTTATAAAATCCATAATTTTAAAAGCCTATTGTTGATTCTAAAGACAAATAGAAGATTATTTTTTTAACGATATATAAAGTCTAAGTAAAATACCATCTAATATAAACGAATTAGATCATCAAGATTTAACATGTTGTCCGTCGCTAGTACCCTCTTCGATACAAATCGTTCCCCTCAAAATGTTCTAAAACTCTTAAAAATTAAATTTTGGATCAAACCTACCGATTATACTACTATTTATAAAACAAGGAAGTTAAAATCATTTAAGTCCAGAGTGGCATCGGTTCTAGGTCAAAGGTAGTGTACGAATGCTTTTATATGTAACGTTAAATCTTAGTTTGTTAGACTATTCATATAGGATCAGAATGTGACTAAATTTCTTTTCTTTAACTACATGAGCAATATCAGGAATATTATTTCGCGATTGGTGAAAATTTGTAATTGCAAGTATTTAGATGTTAGTAAATTGTATAGGGGTTGATAAAACTATTAGCATTGTCATTGTATTACAAGAGATACTTCTACACATAAGTGAATCATTGAGTTTTATCACACATTTTATCACAGATGTATAAAAGTTAATCGAATGGGGTAACCGATACCATTATTAAGAGCTCCCAATATCTACATATATACGCCCGATTTATTTTAGACTGTCGTCGTTCGAAATTTATTCACAGGCTTTCAACTAGAGGCGATAATGAACTAATCCGATCTATTTTAAGAGTAGGGGCTCTGATATTCTAAAGACCTTTTGCTGCAAATTTTAATTCATGATAGTATTGGAGCTATTATATCAACACTAAACTGAACTACTTGATTTTATTTCTTTCATTAGACGATAGGGTTTAGTTTCTGTGAATTAATTTCAGTCACATAGAGCCATATTCGATTATGGATTAAACCATAATGGAATGATTTAATGAACTGTCCATGAATATAAAATCTTGTTACAAATTTCACCAGCAGTCAAGTTTTTAGTCATGTATCCTTTAATAATTGTAGCTATACAAACTCTAAGTAAAAATGCGCTATATTTGGATTAATCGTCTACAAAAAGTAAGTTTTATGGCCATTAGGACATTTCTTTCGGTAGGATAATATTTAACTATTTACCTATAAGCAGATTCGTTAATACTTTATCTATACGACTGCATATATTTATCTAGAGGTTCTTCTATAAATCTTTAAAACAATTGTTTAACTCGTAGTGTGAACCCTGCAATCTTTTCTGGGGCCGAAGCTCTCCCAACTCTTTCGCGGTTAATTTTTAACGTCGTACCTTACGCCGTCACCAGCCAAATCGAAGACTCACGAATACAGGCTCGATTTTAAATCCATCTGCACATTGCATTGCTCCATGCAGCCTGTACAGACATGGACGATGGTTCGGCCCATGGCTTCTGCACTCCAACAGGGGGTCACAGTTGTGTTCATCGTCATCACCGATCGTAATCAGGTGATGAAAAATCCCTTTTGCAAGCCTCGCCCGTTGGGATTCGTCCCAAACACCGCAGCTTTAACCACTGCGCCAATTGCTCGGTAACTCGTAGTGTGTAATAAATAGCATTTTGTTTTCTAACAATGGAACTGTTTTAAAATTTAAATTTTCGCTACAACTTTGCGGGCTTCGTTTATAATCTGTAATTAAACATCGTCCTACTATATGGTTCTATACATAGAGTGTTTTCTTGCCAATAAGCAAATTGTTTTAGCATATTCTGGTTAAATTTTGATAATTGAGAGTATGAATCTAAATTCCTTCAGAATCATATCCTCAAATACATTATTCATATTTCTCCGCCCTTGAGAACAACATTTTTTATAATCATTTTTTTGAACATTATTTATTTAACATTATTTACTAAATTGATGAATCAAAATAAAATAAGAATCAACGTAAATAGCGGAGATGCATATAGAAACGTAGTAAAAACTTTAAGCGAAGGGTTATTTATCTTTCACTCGTATAAAAATAAACAAGAAAGGCCAATCAGAGTCATGGCAAGGAACTTGCATCATACATGTAGCACAGAACGAATTAAAGATGAATTGTCATAAAATAATCAGCGTAATGAACAAAATTAGCTGAAGAAATAAAAAGAAGCTAGACATGTTTGTATTAACATTCAGCTGTGACGAAAATATAACTAACATTTATAAGATCTCTAGTTTATTGGGTTGCAAAGTGGAAATTCAATCACTTAGAAAACCTAAACTAATTCCGCAATGCAAAAGATGTCAAGCATATGGACACACACAAAAAAATTGTGGTAAACTTCCAAGGTGTGTTAAATGTGCCGGACACCATCTAATTGGAGAATGCGACAATCCGCAAGTTCATCTAAAATGTTTACACTGTAGACAAGGTCATCCTGCTAATTATCAAGGATGTATTGTTTGTTGGAAAGGAAATCCAGAAAATTAAAATCCAAAGGATGAATAAAGCTCAAATGCATGGTCAGGCGAATCGACACGAGAGGCAGACAAAACAAGAAAATGGGCAACCATATAGCTGCCAACTAAGAACTGAAGGTGTTACATATGCCGACGAAACTAGAGGCGTAGTCATCAAACCCCACCAAAAATCGCTAAATGTGGACATCAGTCAAACATTACAAGATATTCTCATGAAACTAACAAAATTTGATGAGAGGCTACAAAAATTGAAAGATAGAGCATTGGGAGCTAAATCCAAATCCACACAGAAATGAACAGCACAATGAAAACCATGTCATGGAATGCTAATGGTTTGCTTCGGCATCAGCAAGAACTACAAGCAGTCCTCGACATTGGGAATATAGATTTGTGTCTTATTTCGGAAACACATTTTAATAAGCAATCCCACATAACATTTAAAGGCTATTGCGTATATCACACTATTCATCCAGATAATTCAGCCAGAGGAGGAAGTGCAATTATCATAAAAGAAATATCCAACATTTTGAAGAAGCAAAGTATGAGAAAGACGAAATTCAGGCCACAGTGGTTTATATAAAAACCAATAACTTTCCTATTGTTGTTGCAGGATTGTACTGTCCACCAAGACATTCTATTAAAAACAAACAATACTCAGAGTTCTTCAAGCGTCTGAGAAAAGGGTTCATAATAGGTGGTGATTTTAATGCAAAGAATACTTACTGGGGTTCAAGATTAACTACAACTAAAGGAAAAGAATTACAGATTGACATTAAAGAAAATGGATGTGAATCCATTTCAACAGGAAAACCAACATATTGGCCAACTGACCCAGGAAAAATACCTGAACTGATCGATTTTTTTATAACCAAAAAAATTTCTAATAATTTTATGAAAATCGAAGAAACCCAAGATATGAGCTCAGATCAGTCTCCAATAGTCCTAACTCTAAGCGAGTATATCTTCCAAAAAGGGAATAATCCAGTATTAACCAACAAATATACGGACTGGGAAAGTTTCAAAGTACACCTTGAACAAAGAATACTTTTGAAAGTTCCGTTAAAAACTATGGATCAACTGGACATAGAAGTAGAAAAGTTCATTACGGATATTCAACAAACAGCATGGCAAAGTACTCCAGAAATCAAATCAAGGCTAAAAGAAAATAGCTATCCAATAGAGATTAGAAATCTCCTTAGGAATAAACGCAAGTCCAAAAAAAAGTGGCACCTAACTAGAGCTCCACTAGAGCTGGTCGACACATGTGGCATTACTGATTGTAATCCTAGTCGGTAAGTGTATTAGAGATTGAAGACCAAGGGATGACATTAGTATTAGATATTCATGAATTTTACGGTTTTTTTTAACAATATAATAATATTGAAATCACCAAGCTTAAACAAATTTTTTAGACATTAAAAATATTAAAAGTGATTTAAATTCGTTAGTAAACTTGTCAATTTGTTGACAAAGAAACGAGAAGAACTTCTGCAGTTTTTAAGCTATGACAAATTTTGTCTTTAAAATAATATTAGATTTTTATGTATATAAACAAAAACTTCACTTGACCTATGCAAATCGTTACAGTTTCTTTACAATTGGTATCCATCAAGGTTATAGTTAACATAGTCACTGTTGTTTATCCAAATTTCAGTCAGGTTTATTTTACTGGTTTATTTTACATATGTTCGATATGTGCTGCAAAAGTATCGAAATTAGTATATGGAGCGATCGAACATTTTGCAAGATATCGCATTTAGAATCTAAAAGTCTAATTCTTACTCTAACGATTATACAAATCCTAACTGTTTGATGGAACTATTAATAATATTTGATGATTTTGCTAGAGGCGTAATTGGATACATACTTATTTTTTTAACGAGAGACATCCGCCATATTTTTACAAATCTATATGGTAAAGATCCCTTTAAATCAAATTTATTGTAAAGTACAATAATCAACACTTATCATCGATGGTAGCTTCCACCACAATCTTGAATTTATAAGTCATGGGAACTCGACGACACCATATGAAATATATCTATTTGCGCAAAACTAGTTTATCCACTTACGAATTAAAGCCACGGTCATTACTTAAAAATTTACTCATTCACATTTTCGTATTATGCGATATTATAAAAACCTGATAAAATTTTATTGAGTTTACTAAAAAAAAAAATCCATTCCAACATATTTTTCCAAACACAAAACGTAAATAAAAAATTTTGATTTTTGGAACAGTTTCAAAAAAAAAAAAAAAAAAAAAAAAAAAAAAAAAAAAATTCAACCACCACAACAAAATCTTAAAATTATTGGATTATGTTTCAAGTGGGCTATCGAACTTCGTAACTGTGTATACTATTGCACTTTGTTAGTATAAACAAATAAATGTTTAATTACTAAAGAAAGTAATTGAATCGCTTCGAGCATTAAAAAAAAATATATTATTAGTCCCATTATTAATCCCGGGAAATGAAATCAATTAAAAAACAATCAAAATCATATTCATAATTCGTAAATTGAATTTTTATTTACAGTGGAACGTCAAAGTCGGTCGGATTATAGTTTTATTAGTTGTTCAATAGATTTAAACAATTTCAATAGAATAAATATCATATATGACTGAAAATTTTGAGGATTGTTCCCGCTTTTGTAAAAATAATTTTTTTGTTCAATTATCTACATAGTTTTACATTCAACAGAATCGTTTAAGCGTTAAAATAAATTCTCATAAATTGTGGTATAAGTGAGGTCACTCAAAGATTCCAGTGTACATATGTTTACGTCGTTAAATATAGAACATAATTAGATTTATTATTTATTTGAAGTGCATCAAGCGTGAGGTACTCTTTTCAAGAGTATATTAGAATGTTCATGTAATAAATACTTTTTTAAATCAACAAAGCTTTTGTACCATTTCAGTAATTGTTATTCTATCAAATGTAATTTATTTGTATGCACAGATATCTCCGACAGTATAAGTCTCTTGAAAAGTGATTTATAACGCGCGGGTGGGCCATTTAAAAGTTTAAATTTAAAAATGCAATAATACAAAAACGGTTTGAAATTTTACCAAATTTATTTTTTTGTTGTGAAGTACAATTGTTCCGGTTAGAGATGGAACACAGTACCCCATTCGCTCGGAGCACTTTTCAAGCACTTTTTCGGGTGTATGGGGTCGTATCTCGGCGATGGCTTCACGAATGTGCACCTTCAAATGCTCAATTATCTTTGGTGTGTCGGCATAACACTTGTCTTTAACGGCGCCCACAGAAAATAGTCCAATTGACATCACCATTTCGACTAATTAAACGGCCATCAAACGTTTGACGCAATAAATCGACAGTGGCATGAGATGTATGGCAAGTTGCACCATCGTGTTGAAGCCAAATGCGGCAATTTTGCTTATTAACGTACCCACCAAGATGAAAATAAGCTTCATCCGAAAAGTTGATTTTTTTTCAAAATCGACATCATCGTACAGTTTCTCGTTGGCCCATCTAGCGAAGTGAAAACGAAGCGGATGGTCATGCGGCTTCAACTCTTGAACCAATTGAACTTTGTAAGGCGTCATACCGAGATCTTTACGCAAAATTCGACATAAACTGGTGCGTAAAATGTTCAATTCTTGAGAACGATGACGAGTTGATGTAGATTGATTCTCACGCACATTTTCAGCCACAGCTTCGATATTTTCGGGTGTACGCACTATACGAGCATGCTCACGTCTTGCCGCATCAGCAATGAAACCAGTTTCACGAACTTTAACAATACATTTGCGTATACCGGGCACTGTTGGTCCTTCTCTGCGACCAAATTTAGCACAACATTTTCGTGCAATTTCCGACCACTTGTCTTTGTTTTGGAAATAAATTTCCAATAAATCCCAACGTTGCTCAAGCATAGATCGATTCATTTTGTGACAGAATAGAATGACATAAGTATTGCCAGATTCGAAATAACCGGTAGTTCAAATTTAAACCGATAGATGGTCCACCCTTGAGATACAAATTACATGTTTAGATTTTCTTCATTCTTCTCTGTTTTCCAATCTTCTCGTCTAAATGAAAATTTTCACTCAAATGCACTCAGATGAGGACGTGAATTAGCTTTCCTCGTTTGATGGTTATCTTAAATCATAAACATTTATTTGTTTCATGTTTATTTATTTATTTATTTTTGTTATATGTTTTATTTTATTTCACAATATTCATTTATGCTGTGTGTCTTAATCGACTTTTCAAACTAAACTTTTCAAATTGTTCAAGCTTCCACTATTGCCTCATAGGTGATAGCTGAAAAGTAAATTTCTGACGTAACTTTTCGGTGACTTTTCACAAAAACTATAAAATTACTATGATAGTTTTAATCTATGAATAAACTATAGTACTTTTTAGTTTAGTTTAGTTTCAAGTTGAGGCACAGTTACTTTTGTCTACTTTTGTGTAGTCCTATCTGTCTAGAAATAACATGAGCTAGCTCGTTATAATTTAGTTTAGTTAGTTTAGTCGATTAAGTCACACAGCATTAGTAATTTCATATTCACAATTTGACACTTTTATTGAGGTGAAGCCTAATAGCGATTCCCCTATACTATAGTTATTGTATAATATTTTGATGATATTTACTTGTCTTAGATCGAATAATTTCGATCTACCAACAATTGATTGATTGATTGATTAGAAAGACGGCCAAGGAAAAAACCAGGAACTCCCGAAATGCCGGGCACCACCGTATACTCGTGTTGCATATAACAAAACCGAAGGAATAGAAGGAATATTAGTTATGACAGACTCGACCCGATTACTGACACCTAAGCGATCGATAGTTAGTATTTTTTGTGGTGTAAGGGATGGAAAGGTTTGTTAGCAATGACAGAATTGGTCCGGATACCCGTTAGCCAATATTTCAACTACTGTTAGCACAAGACAATCACAATTTTCCTGAACTGCTCTGCAATCTGTCATCTCTTATCAGCAACTCCCAGTATGCCTCCATTCATCTATAATCTGCAATGGTTACCTGAAAACTAAATCTATTAATGAACTAATTACCCTAGGTTGTAATTAATTAAATTAATTTTCATCTGTTTTTAATTTTATAACATCATTATGCAATAATGTAATTCCTGCAAGCCATAGGCTGTAAAAAATTGGATTAGTACAAAAATATAAGAATACAAGAAAAAATATAGAATATAGAAATACAACAATATAATACTAAACTTATTTATAAATAAATAAACAATATGACAGTGGCATTATGAGTTCTATGATCAGCAATAGTATAACATACATCTACAATTCATCCCATACTCACCACTGATAGAAACCAAACTTCCCAACAACTCCACAACAAACCCAAATTACAGATTTAAGAATACTTAAAATAGGCAGAGTAAAAAGACAAGCAAACCAAAGTAAATTTCAATCTGAAATTTCATCCTCCAGAATGCCCTCAGCGTTCAGCAGATTACAATTTACACGAGCCCTACCGGCACCAATCACTATCAGACCAAAAATGCCAATTAAATGCCTGTATTTAAACACTGACAGTCACCAACGAAATCTGGGAAGATTATCTGACCAACCTCGCTCTATCACTCCTACAAGTAAACCAAACCACACATATGCGACTGTCAGCCCACACTACACCGAAACAGAGTCAGTGAAAAAACCAGCAGCTCGGGAGTGTCTCCTGAAAAGCTACATGCAGGAATTGCAAAAACTAACAAGTTCACTACCACGAACCATCTCTACGAGATACAAGTCAGAATTCCTGGGATTCCGGCCGATTCCGGTCATCAAGGGCATCACACCAAAACCAAATCAAGATAGTCAATGTCAACTCAAAAGGTGGCCATGAACTGCTCCACGCCCCATACCTCACCACCACGACTCCCTGACGATTCAAAGCCCTACTCTAGCCTAGCAACCATGTTCTTCGAAATACATCCTGCATAAGACCAGAATCCCACCTCATTCCGAAACTACACTCACAGGCACGACCACCACCAAAAATCAGAATGCCAGCCACACAACACAATCCCAAACCACCATCACCCACTTCACTAAGCTACCCCAGAAACATCACTGCCGCTCCATATCCATACAACTAAAAGCCAACTCCACAGCCGTCTACAACATACCCCCCAGATCTCAGATGGAGTCCCTCTAAGCGTACCCAAAAACACCAGAAACCGCAACCAACTCCAATCGGTCAAACCACACCGATAAACCCAACACCCCACTCCTGACAACAATCCCCCAACTCTTTAGCCAACTATGATATGCTATATGCATTTACATTTACACAACACGTAACACGAAAATAATAAAATAAAATAAAATAAAATTAATTTTAATTCTTTTTTTTTTTAATTTTTAAACAAAAATGAAGAGATCGAAAAAAACACGTCCGATCTCTTCAACGATCAACGATCCATTTTCGTAATGTCACCTCTGTCACTATACATTTTTATTCCTATAGCTTCTATTGGTTTTTAAATTAAACGAAGAAAGTAAATTATGGTTAATAAATGTTCTAATTAAAATACTGACTCCGCCGTGGCCAATTAATGTACTTCTAGAATTTTGTTTACCTGTCCTGTCAAGTCTTTAAACCCTAAAATCTCAATCATATATATTTTCATTGTCAAGTAACCATGTTTCGTAGGTAACCATGACTCCATGCCCTTTGCTGTGGTATTTCTTTAGGTCGATTTAACTCAGAGCAGTTGATATTTTGTTGCTGATATTCCACTCGTTGAGTAATGGGTTTCTGATGAGTAGGATCTCTGTATTTTTCTGTTTAAATTTTGTTTTATTCTTTTGTATTTTTCTCGATACTATCTTTCGAATTTGCGGAGTGTGTTCCACCGCAATTTGCACATTTTAAATCAGAGGTTGTACATTTTATTTTTATCATCATTGTAATGGATAGGAATGATTTCAGTAACGCATCTTTATTGATACCGTAATCTAATAAACCGTCTTTTAGTTCTTCAACTGTCATCACACCCGGAATACCAAAGGCTATAACCTCGAATGGTCTGTTTTGAAGCGATTCAAATGTATAATATTTTAAATTGTTTCATTTTAATGCAGTTATGAATTTTTGTTTTTTATCGTTATTTAAGTGACTTTTAAGCCAACACTTATAATTTTTATAGAATATTTTATTTTACATTCATCCACTATCTTTCTTACTAACGGATATGTTGAATTTTGTATGATCACTGGTGGAATTATCACCTTAATTGGTTTACATTTGGTATTTATTGATTCGGGTAACTCTGGCATATTTTCAATACCATCGTAAGTATTACTGATAGATACATCTTTCGGATCTAATAATTACGATCTACCAACAATGTGGAAAAACTTTATGAAAGAGAAAAAAAATAACACACGAGAAAATATAATATGTAAAGGGTGATTTTTTAATAGCTATAGGAAATTTTTCCAAAAAAAGACATAAAATTAAGAAAAATGCATGAAATCTTTATTTGAATCGATAGTATGGTCCATATAATTTAATGTTTGAAGATTATTTCATGCAAATGTTGACCGCGGCTGCGCCTCAAATGGTCCATCCACTTAGTCCAATTTTGGCATACACTTTCCAACATTTCGGCCGGTATCTAACGAATAAATGCTTCAATGTTGTCTTTCAATGCGTCAATCGAAGCGGGCTTGTCAGTATAGACATGAGCCTTAATATAGCCCCACACAAAATAATCTAAAGGCGTTAATTCGCACGATCTAGGCGGCTAATTGACCGGACCCAAACGTGAAATAAAGTGTCCATCGAACTTGCCCCTCAATTGGTTTATTGTTTCGCGTGCCGTGTGGCATGTGGCACCGTCTTGTTGAAACCACATGTCATGCAAGTCAAGCTCTTCCATTTTGGACAAAAAAAGTTGAATATCATCTCACGGTAGCGCTCACCATTCACAGTTACGTTGCGATTCGCATAATCTTTAAAGAAGTACGGTCCAATGATGCCACCAGCCCATAATTCGCACCAAACAGTTACTCTTTCTGGATGCATTGGTAGCTCTTGCAATGCTCCTGGCTGATCTTCACTCTAAAATCGATAATTCTGCTTATTTCCGAATTCATTCAGCCAAAAATGAGCTTCGTCGTTGAACACAATTTTTCAATAAATAAATGGATCTTCCGCTAACTTTTCAAGAGCTCATTTACCAAAAATTCTGCGTTGTGGTAGGTCGTTCGACTTCAATTCTTGCACCAGCTGTATTTTGTAAGGCTTCACACCTAAATCCTTCCGCAAAATTTTCCACGTTGTTGAGTAATAGAGGCCCAATTGCTGCGAATGGCGCCGAATCGATAATTGATGGTCATAACTAACACTGGCCGATACAGCTGAGTTATTTTCTTCAGTTCGCACTGTACGTAAGCGTGTTGGTGATTTAATGTCCAACAATGTAAATTTGGTGCGAAATTTAGTCACAATAGCCCGAATAGCCGCTTTAGTGGGTCGATTAAACTGACCATAAAATGGAACAAGCGCGTGATGAACTTTCTTAACAGAGCACGCATTTTGATAATAAAATTCAATGATTTGCAAGCAAGCGTTGTTCGTTTGTAAGACGATTCATGGTTAAATTATAGACCAAACTGAAGATGTTTGACAGTGACATAAAACACGAAACATACGTGACCTGTCAAAATCAGTGTTGCCAAAAAGAAAATAGTTAAAAAATCACCCTTTAAAATAAAAACATTTGGTGTTATTTTAAAGGAATTCAAATTTTCGTGATTATGCAATAGAAGGCCCTCCCCGGAATCCATAGGGCCTGTCTATTTAGAGAGTAAATTTACCAATATTGATATTGGTCTAGCACCTGGAGAATTAATCCCTTTTATTGGTACCATTGCATAATTTTGATTTACTAATTAGCTATGCTGATTATGGCCAAACTTCTCAAACATTACCGAAATGCAGGCTCAATAAAAATCAATGTGGAAATAAGAAGTAAACAATTGTAGCGTCACTACGTATACAAAAAGTCAACAATTATAAATGAGTAAATTATTAGACATTTCCCGTTGTTTTCCATAGACATATTTCAGGGAGAAAACAACAAAGATATTTTCGAGGTTAAGTGTTTGCTATATTGCAAGGTGTCTATCCAACTACGTAAAAGATAACAAGTATAAAGCACAGTGTACAAATATTTAATAATTAGGTCAATTCAGATATTTCGTGCAAATCCATATAATTCGCTAACGATACATGTACACTGCACATAAATATATATAGAGCGTAAAGTAGCAATCACACAAAGCACTCGGTTGCCATGGCCTGATGAGATGACAATTAATTTTTAAAATAATGACAACATCCACCGTCGTTATAAACTCAAGGAAAATGTAAAGAATTCCTATGTGCAATAAAAATGTCATGGTGAGAATATAACAAACAATTATATGAGTTTCCTGCAAGACAGACTCGACCACAATTCATCTAATTAAGTGTTTTGCTATAAAACTTTATTATTGTATTACAAATTAAATTACGGTTCACGCTCACACCCTATATTATATTAGCGTATTAAACACCTGACATCATATTTCAAACACATGACTGAGTAAAGCAAAATAACTCAACCGTAATCCAAAATTAATCGTGACTAATATGAACCTGTAAGCCGCAAACATCTTATTTTTGATTATGCGTGTAATACGGAATTTTCCCCTTAATTAATTGTTTAAGTTACTATACATAAGTTTTAATATACAGTATGGTTTGTAGAACACTTTACAGGCGATATTTCGCCCTATTAAATTAAATATTTCTTCAATTTATTTATGTAGACATTTTTTAATTTTTGTTCTGATAACGACTCCTTTGTTCTAAAGGTACTGCATTGGTGGGGCCAACAATACGTAATATTTTAGTGCTGATATTTATATGATGGAAAATACTGGAAATGCGGGTGTTCCTGGAAAATACTGGAAATGCGGGTGGTAGGGCTCTATTATATATATATATATATATATATATATATATATATATATATATATATATATATATAATAGAGCCCTACGCTTACGTTTTTAGTATCCCCATCCGATCCGCATCCGCAAACAAAAATAAAAATTATCCGCATCCGCGCTAGTTCAAAATGCTTATATCCTCATCCGCACTCATTCGCATCCGCAAAAACCGAAATTTAGTTTTATAATGATGGTTAATTTTTTTTTATTTGAGGACTAGATACATAAACGAATTATGTATACAAATATTTTGTATTCACTAAGCTGCAGTATTCATTAAGTGTAATATCACCTTCACGGTAAAATGTATGTATGTAGTACAAGTAGTTTGAACATCTTTAATAAATCCCAACTATACTTGCAATTATGATGTCGTCCACAAGATCAGAACTAATTGAACCCGAAGTCGAAAATCCATGTGCCGGAATTGCATGAATTCGCTGTGCCAATAAAAAGTAATTTGGATATAAACGATTTTGATCTATCCAAAAATTCAAAAAATGGAAGTTTTCGCGTTGGTCGTAAACTGTTTTCCGTCTGTGACACTTGTAACTCGTTTTCAAACTTTTCATTTTCACAAATAATAAAATCGGTTAGAGTTGGCTTCATTTTTCATGTATTTGATATACTGCTGTTCATGTGTGAATCTGAACTCAACGGAATTTCTCCTGTATCGATTGAAACGGTACCAGTAAAGATTTTGTTTTCAACCCAACTTAATGTCATAATTTCTCACGGGCATCGAGCATAATTAAATGTTTAAGGAGTAGATGTAGGAAAACAATTTCTAATTTGTCGCAAGGTAATATAGCCCGCGTTCTATTACTTCATGTAGCCATATTTCGTTTGCAAGGACTCCTTTGATATGATTATTAAGTTTTTTGTTGTTGTTGTTTCTTTTATTTTGTTTTATTGCGGATAAAAAATGAATATCCGCAGAATGCGGATATATCCGTAAAACGCGGATACACATTTGATATCTGCATCCGATCCGCAAGAATTCATGTGGATATATCCGATTCAATCCGCGGATAGCGGATAATTGCGGATATCCGCGGATATACTCATCCGATGCAGGGCTATAAATTATATAAAGTGACCCATCTATAGATTTCCCATCTTACATCAAATGTGGAATGCCAATTACATCATTCGCGTTATAACAGAATATTCGTTTAATGTTTGACATTTACGAAATAGGTCACTTTACGCTTGAATAAAATTTGGAAACATTGAAAACTTACTTTCAAATGAAAAAATGACATTTCACTGAAAAATCATCTTATCCAACGAAGCTATTTTCCATCTCGGAGGCTTTGTCAACAAGCAAAATAGTCGCGTTTGGGGCTCAGAAAATTCAAACGTAACCATTAAAAAGCCGATGCATCCACAACGAGTATCAGCCGTAACGGAGATGGCCACTGCGCAGCTGCGATTTGGGTCCGTTCAACTTTTTTTTGTGAGGAGCTTTTAAGAATAAGTGGTATGCTACCCATAACCAGAGGACTATATAAGACTTGAAAGATCAAATCGAAGTTGCCATTGATGAAAGAGGAGCTTATACAATCGAAAATATTCTGAAAAATTGGGTTGATAGAATGGAGTACTATAATGCCAGCCTTGGAAGTCTTTTGAATCAAATTGTGTTCCATACTTAATGACAATGGGTGTTGAGTAAAATCAACATTTTGAGTGCTGAATGCAATTAATATATCCGATATAACTGTTGAACTAAATGTCATTTTTTCCATCAGCAACATATAAAATCAAATATAATAGCGATAGGTAGCAGTATCTATGTTGGCGGACCTGAACGCCCGCAACGTATAAAACACTTTCTAATAAAACAACCCGCATTGAAAAATACTCATTCGTCTTTGAATTAAAGCCAAATTAAATTGCTAAGGTTAAATTGGCCACCCTTTATGTATATAGAAAATGACGGTTCACGATATACGATTTTAAAATCTGGTAGACCTGCTCAGGTAAACCCGATGCAATTTAAGTTCCAGTTCTTGGTGCCAACTGGTATGATATACTCAAAATTATTTCTTTTTATTGCTTTGAGCCTCTTAAAAGTTAGAGTATTTGCTTCGTTTGTCGTATCCGGACACTTTTGTGTTGTTTAAACTATTAAACAGCATGACCTTCGTTTTTAGTTTTTGCAACGTTAAAATTTTGTGTATTTATGTTGTATTTTCATTTGCTTATATTTGCAATGGTTGCAAAGTGCCGTCTAAGAGATTTATAAATAAAGAAACTTTTTACTTGTCAGTTTTAGTCCAATGTTCTTACCTTATTTTAACTGTTTCAAGTAATGAAAGCAGATTATTTTTTGTCTTTCTCTGAGGAGCGTGTTTTATATAAGATCTTTAGAGGGGATTTGGTATTAATATTGGGTAAACTTTTCAATGCTGCTTGCTGAATAATGCTAATAAGTAACTACAGTTTTCTCAACTGGTTCCAATTTAGTTAGGACAGCTTTCTTTATTAATTTATGTTGTGCTAAGATTAATGGTCTAACGTTAGTAAATCGCCAAATGATAGTCCCTTTGTGTTTTCAATTTTGACATATAAATTAATCACGTTTAAGAAAGATTTAAACGAAAGATTTTTGTTCGTGATTTTTCAACGCCACACATTTTATACCTTAAAAGGCAGTTTTATTTCTGACTATAATAACATCAAACCGATATTTGCTTCCATTAGGCATAAAAACATCTTAATTTTTTTCAAAACAAATTCACCCTATACAGCACACCTCATTTTGAGCTAGAGCTCATTATAAATGAAATGCGCTACATGAGATGAAGTGATAATAATAATAATAATAAAATAACAAAATAACAAGTAACATAAAAAATTTAAAAAAAAACTGTGTATTGCCGCTAATTGGCACACCACTCTAACTTAATTAACTTAACTAAAGAAAACAAATAAACAAACTGTAACTTAGCTAAACCAATTGGAGCAAAACTTGATTCAAACCAAAAAAAAAATATATGTATATCTTAATTAAGTAATCGATAAAAATAATAATTATAATAAATTAAATTAAAACTTAACTAAATTTTATCCATAATATGTAGTTGCCGTACAAAATTGATCATAATTCAGGTTACTATGGTCCCCGTCTATCTCCGACTACAACTGTATCATTAACTGTCTTCATGGTTATTTCGTTTGGTTGGAAATGTTGAATATTCATACACCATCGTTTCGATTTGATGCAACATATTGCCTATGGTAAATGTTTGGCCATAATTTTGCACTGTCAAGCTGAGTTGTTGATGATGTAATCGTTGTAATTTATAACAAAATGCCTCGTCTAATAAATCTTCAGAGTGTCGATTTTGTACGGAAAATGACAGCGTGAGGTGAGCAAACCGGAAAACTATAGTAGTGGTAGTTTTGTTAGTATTGGTTTACTTGAGCACATGCGCGTTATCTTGTTTATATATTTTTGTATTTGATATTTCAAAAACAAAATAATGTTTAGTGTTCATCGATAATGAATGGCGTATGGTTATGTTTCTTTTTCAGTTTAAAAAAAAAATTGTGAATAAAATATTATGACGACTAACTAACTATTATTAACCTATTAATAATAATTAATACCTATTTAATAAATCTAACCTATTATATCTCAAACATACTACAACTTTTTTTAAACGTCATAAAATTGTTAACAAAAAATCAAATATTTAAAAAAAATTGTATAAAAAAATTATTATAAAAAAAAAAATATTAATAATAAATTTTAAAAATTTGATTCCACCGCTAAAAAGCTAGCGAATAGGTGAGGTGAGCTGGACGTCAGCATCATAAAAATTTAACCGGTTCAACCGGAACCCTATATTTTCATACTTGCCTTCATAAAAATGACATACAAAATGCACAGACACATGAGAAAAAAAAATACAATACAAATATAAATTTGTATGCTATACACTGTATATATACACAAAATATTGCTCACCTCACCAGCTCACGCTGTCAATTTTCGTACAAAATCGACACTCAGACAAATTCATTTTAGTTTTATTTTTATTTAATTTTTTGTCCAAAATATCACTTTTATATCGTTTGACAAAAATTTTTTATTCTAATTTCAAAAATAGTTTATTTATCAATAATTAAATTTTTGTTTCTTCCAATAATCCAATAAGTTGTGAATAATATCCGATTTACATTCAACAAATTTGTCATCTTGAAAAAACCCGACACACTAGATTGAAAAATTATGCAAGCTAAACCGAGAAAAAATTTCTTATTGTAAAAATAAAAAGGTGAAACCCGAGATCCAAACCCAAAAACTGTTATAAATTAAATTAGAAAAGTTTTTTCTTTTTGTAGCAAAACTTACAAAAAGTTGACAATACATGCATAAAATTAGTTTAATATACTATGTTTTGGTTACTCACACAAATAAAAACGAAATGTTATTGCAATTTTTGTTTTTATTTCTATTTTACTAAATTGATTTCAAGATCAACTGGTTCTTTAAAATTTGTTGAATGTAAATCGACTATAAAACTCTAAAATTTCTGATCCAATTGAACATGAATAACACCAAAACACGACTTGATATACCTACTCACTACCCGTTACTTAATTTGTAAACCAACAATGTAGGGGCAATGACCAGGTATACAACATAAAAAAATAAATTATAAAATAATTTAAACAAAACAAAATAAAGTAAGTGGTGGACACATAAATATTTTACCAAAGAAACGAGTACCAAAAGGGTGACTCGTTACATCATATTCCCCTGAAGTAATCCAAACAAAGCTATCTCACCATAAATAAAATGTAGGAGAAGATACGACAAAAACATTTTTTTCTTAAATTAACTATCCGTAAACCCTACCACTTTGTACAAACAACTTAGCATGCCAAACACCCTTCTTCTAATATTAACTAAGTGGTCACTCCAAGTAAGAGATTTATTAAAAACTAACCCTAAATCTTTAACAGTATTTGACAACGGAATAAGAGAATTGCCAAGATAAATTCCAGGAAAGGACGAGGTATCTAAAGGTTTCTTTTAGATTGCATTTAATCTAAGCTCATTCGAAACCGACCAATTAACTATACTACATAAATCTTCATTTATCAGAGAAATATTTTTAACTACAGAGTTTTGATCTAAACGACTGTTTCTATATATTTGGACATCATCAGAAAATATATGTCGAGAGCAATGGTGAATAGAGAATTCTATGTCGTTAATGTACATAGAAAACAATAAGGGACCCAGCACTGAACCTTGAGGTACGCCGGAAGCAGCTGGAAGGGAATCAGATAAGCTATCACCGAAATAAACTGCCTGAAAACGATTAGAAAGATAATTGAAAACTGATTGGGAGACGGAAAACGAAAATTTAAATTGAGAAATAAGCTTATTGAATAAAATATCGTGATTTATAGAATCAAAGGCCTTAAAAAAATCTAACGAAGTTAAAGAAGTCAAATCCCTATTACTCATATTACACCTAATGTCGTCACAAACGTTTAATAACGCAGTACCTGAAACATGTATCAGAATTTGATTCTTGACAACTATCTCGAAGGCTTTAGAGATAGAACTTAATATACTTATTGGTCGAAAATGAGACAGTTCAGGAGGATTTCTAATCTTTTTGATAGGAATAATTTTACTAAGCTTCTACTGATCAGGAAAGGTAGAGGACGAGAGGATACAATTAAAAATATGTAGCAAATACTTTGAAACGAAAGGAAAAACTCGTTTTACGAATTTTAAACTGAGATTATCCAAACCAGAGGATTCCAATTTAACCTTCCAAATAGCGGAATGCAACTTATGGAGCGAAATATTTGTGAACGAAAAAGAATTAGAGGACCAGAAAGTAATTCGACCGTATTCCTACCAGAGTTAAGATTGGAGCTAAAAAAAACACCAAGGTGGAGATTATTGCTTGTAAAGCTAGATTAGTGCTCTACAAATCAAACTGTATAAATATTATAAGCATGATATTTTAATTTTATATTATTCACTGTCGTTATTTGTTATGACTGACACGGATTTTGAAGATTTTATTCTTCATAAAATTAAATTTAATTATGGTTTTATTTTAATGGCAGATAAATCAGTATCCTTATTGTGACATTTTCGAGATTAGCTGTAGTATGCCTATAGTTGTAACAAGTCAAGATTTGTGACTTAGCGCGATTAGTGAACTAATTTTCGATTTAAAGTTTGACTTATAAACGAGATGGGTTTTTAATGTGCCATCATACCGTATCATATGTGAAGTATAACATAATAATGAAGCACGTGATATTTAGCTCTTCTATAGAAAAGAAGAAAGAGTGTAGCTAATAGAAGAATGTATCTCTTCTATTTAATTCCTGCCCTTTCTTATATTTGGCGTAGTTTGGATAACTATATCAATCACTACCGTTGTATTTCTGCCATATAATATTTTAAAACTCAATCATCATACATTTTTAGTATTTTGCCATTTGTCGTTGGCTTTGGCTAAAGTACGGAATTCATATAACATATCTTGCAGTTTATTAGTTGTTTGATGTCAAACCTATAAAACTTAACCTTTATGAAATATGACAAAGTATAAATTAAATTGTTAAAGACTGACATTAACGAGCTGTTAAAATATTTTGCCATTTTTTTTTATACAACCAAGACAATTTTTTTTCTAAGCACATATACATATTATACTATATTATATTATAACAATTAATCAAAATTACTTTGAAATTTTCTAATTTAAAAATTTATTTTCAGATTTTATTTCGTGTTTGTATAACATTAATAAAACTTCATCAAGATGAAATATTACAGGCGGAAGATATGACATCATTAGCTGGTGTATTTAAAGAACTAATCCAAGATCCAACTGTGGTGGATTGCCATCAATTTATGAGACATTTGTTTTCGGTACCGGGCCAGTTAAAAAAAGGTCAAATAGATAAACTTCGAACGCAAATAAACAATCAAAAACAGTTATTAAGAAAAAAAAGTTTTTCAAGATAATTTTTCGAATTATTATTTATTTATTTTATATTTATGATTATAGTTTTTATTTTATTTTATTTTTTTAATTTAATATACATAGTTTTATATATGTATATGTTTCTGTTAAGCATTTAAAAAACCAAAGTTATAGGCTACATGTGAATTCCATAAATTCAAAATAAACCGTTGTTACTATAAACTGGCTTAACAACATATAAGAATCATAAGAATCTTATATAAATAATCCTACTCGATTGAAACGTGGTATTATTCAAATAAGTTTCATTTTTAAGTTCATTTTATTAAAATATAAATTCAAAAACATTTATAATCTGCTGGCATCCCGAAGTATTCTTCCGTTCCATTATTACGGTTTTGTATAATACACAGGACGGCAAATTGGCGGATTAAAAAAAAAATATAAAAAATCGTCTAACATTGATATCATCCTGTAAATAACTGGCATATCATAAACTACGAGAATCGTTTGATAAGTACCGGGTATCAGGGATTGTAGTAACATTTTTGATTTGTAAACTAAGATTATGGGGTCTCCTTATTAAAACGCAGTCTGAAACATTGCTTATATCGACCGATTCATAATTGTGGATCGTTCACAGCACACCAAAGACTATAAGGAATAGTCTATAAATAGTAGACTTTTTGTGACGAAAAGCTTTTCTTAAGTACTTATCATACGACCCTAGAAGTAAAATCATTTTTTTAAGCATTCATTGGTCAAAGACCACCTATCATTTAAAAAATGGTTACATAGAAGATAATACTAAAAATAACTAATTCTTGCATTTATAATTAACAACTCTATTGTATTTTATCATCTTCGTATTTAAGTATAATCTTTAATAGTTTTTTTTAAGCTAAAAAATAATTTGTTACAAATAATTAAAAGATAAAAATCTTTTTAAATTTGGAAAACGTGAAAAATAAAGTCATACAAAAACTAAATTTTATTTTTAAATTTATTTGTTTCATTATTCAATAAAATACGTAATAGTGGTCCGATTATGATGACTGAAACCTTAATTAAAAGCTCTGGTCATGAGTAAAAATAGTGCATCAAAATATGTGTACATTTCAACAAATAATTTTTATGCCAAAAAATCAGCAAACGGGTTAGCCTTTGCAAATTTAAGATTTTTTTTTTTAAATTAAAATTCATACAAAACGTAATAGTAGCCCGATTGTGATGAATGATACCTTAATTAAAAGCTCTGGTCATGAGTAAAAATAGTGCATCAAAATATGTGTACAGTTCAACAAATAATTTTTATGCCAAAAAATCAGCAAAGGGGTTAGCTTTTGCAAATTTAAGATTTTTTTTTTTAAATTAAAATTCATAGAAAACGTAATAGTAGCCCGATTGTGATGAATGATACCTTAATTAAAAGCTCTGGTCATGAGTAAAAATAGTGCATCAAAATATGTGTACATTTCAACAAATAATTTTTATGCCAAAAAATCAGTAAAGGGGTTAGCCTTTGCAAATTTAAGATTTTTTTTTTAAAATGAAAATTCATAGAAAACGTAATAGTAGCCCGATTGTGATGAATGATACCTTAATTAAAAGCTCTGGTCATGAGTAACAATACTGCATCAAAATATGTGTACATTTCAACAAATAATTTTTATGCCAAAAAATCAGCAAAGGGGTTAGCTTTTGCAAATTTAAGATTTTTTTTTTAAATTAAAATTCATAGAAAACGTAATAGTAGCCCGATTGTGATGAATGATACCTTAATTAAAAGCTCTGGTCATGAGTAAAAATACTGCATCAAAATATGTGTACAGTTCAACAAATAATTTTTATGCCAAAAAATCAGCAAAGGGGTTAGCCTTTGCAAATTTAAGATTTTTTTTTAAATGAAAATTCATAGAAAACGTAATAGTAGCCCGATTGTGATGAATGATACCTTAATTAAAAGCTCTGTGGTCATGAATAAAAATACTGCTTCAAAATATGTGTACATTTCAACAAATAATTTGTATGCCAAAAAATCAGCAAAGGGGTTAGCCTTTGCAAATTTAAGAATTTTTTTTCATGAGTAAAAATAGTGCATCAAAATATGTGTACATTTCAACAAATAATTTGTATGCCAAAAAATCAGCAAAGGGGTTAGCCTTTGCAAATTTAAGAATTTTTTTTTAAATTAAAATTAATACAAAACGTAATAGTAGCCCGATTGTGATGAATGATACCTTTTTTTTTTTTTTAAATAAACAAATCCATTTATTTAACATTTTTGTACAATGAATGACTTATAAACTAAAAAATTTTTGTTTTGGATGATGGACTTGTCAGGGAGCCCATCCATAAAATATAATAGGAAATAAATAAGACCACTGTCCCTAAAACTGGGCACTCAGGTTCATCAACTAATTAAACATAGTTTGTTTTGTATACAGTTTTCGAAAAGAAAAAATTTAAATTTACAAAAATATATATGTATAAATTTTACGTTAATAAAAGTTTATATAAAATTAATGTTGAATATTAATTGATGCAAATAAAATGTTATAAAAATTTTGTATCAATTTCATGTCAATTGTATGACTTAATGACTAAATAATAAATAATAAAACATTCATACATAAAATGCACCCGAACACATTCACACACCATACATACTATATAAGAAAAAAAGGAACAATAACAAGTTCCGTTCCAAGAAAAATTAAACATTTAAAATTGTTATAACATAGTATTTAAACAATGAGAAAGGAGCAAAAGATAAAATTAAACTAGATACATATATTCTACATATATACATACATACACATATACATACACATATATATATATATATATATATATATATATATATATATATATATATATATATATATATATACATATATATATATATATATATATACATATATACACACATATACGCATATATACACACATACATACATATATACAAATACATACATACATACACATACACACATATACACATATATATATATATATATATATATACATCAAATTTTTAATGTTGCAAATTATCAGATGTTGATCATTATCAGACTGGTGTTGATGCTGCTGCTGCTGTTGAATTCCTGTCGAGTAGCCACCAATATTTTTTGCATCTTTTGTCGAATTCATTTAGATTGTTCGTGAATATTGTTGTGTTGAATCTTATGTGTTCGTCAGGATTTTCGAATTTTTCACTATCGAACCATTTTTCATTTGGTCGCCTTTGTATATGGTAGATGAGCGGTATAGCATCTCTATTTTGTAAATAGCCCCTTTGGTCCAAATAAACGAATAAATTCGGTCCTGGAACCATCCCTTTGGTCGCGTATACGTTTGTCAGTAACGAGTCCAAATAATAAGGTCCGTAAACTAATGAATTATCGTAATTTAGAGTTGCTCGTCTAATGTGGTTTCTAGTTAAATTTAATTTGTGTACATCGATTCGGTCCGCATCAAAATTTTCGTACTGTATTCGGTTCGAAATGTAATGTGTGAAGTTTGTTTGAGCTTTTCGGTAAATTCCGTTGCAGTGCCGTAAACATTTTCTTTCGAATATTCTGTAACGTTCGATGTATCTTGGAGCTTGATTATACCAAACTTGGCATCCGTATGTCAGTATTGGTCGTATGAGCGTTTTATATGCAATGATTTTTACTCGTTTATCAATGTGTTTACTATAAAATAAACGCTTTGCCCCCATAAAAGCTCGCCTTGCTTTCTCTAACTGTATCGATGTGTGGTTACCCATGTAGCACAGGTTATCAATGTTGACGCCCAGATATTTAATTGATTCTTTTAATTCGATTGATTCATTATTAATTTTGAGAGTGAGTTTACGCCAATTCCTCTTCAAGTCTCGTTGAGCATTTTTTAATGGTTGCCTAAATAGTATCGATTCACATTTTGACGTATTGATTTCGATGTGCCAAAGTTTTAAATAATTTTGGATAAAATTTAGTGCCGATTGGAGGTTTTTTTGGATGTTGCCAACAAGATAATCTGTACTGTAAATAATCATATCATCTGCGTATGCACAAGTTTGAATATTTTTGGAATTTAGTTTATCGTGACATATTAAATCGGCCATGTATAAATTAAATAGAAGCGGTGCCGTTATCGACCCTTGTTGTACCCCATTATTAATTTTGAATTTTGACGTAGATTTATTTTTTCCAGTGGTTATGATGAAATTTCGATTATACAGTAGTTCATATAAAATTTTGATCAGATCGGTCGAGAATTTCATTTTAATTAATTTTGCGAGGAGCCCGTCTAGCCAAATGGATTCGAAAGCTTTTTTTATATCAATCATTACTGCTCCCGTAGGATTTTTGAAGTTTAGATTATGGCAAACATCCGATACTAGTTTTGTGATGGCGTGTACGGTGCTATGACCGTATCGAAATTCAAATTGATTGTCCGGCATTAGTTTATGTTTTAAGACGTGCTCATTTAATTTTTCGTAAATGATGATTTCATAAATCTTGCCTAAATTGGAGAGTAAGCTGATGGGCCGATAGTTTTCAGGATCTGTTGAAGCTTTTGATTTTTTTAGGATAGGGAACATGCGAGCTAATTTCCAACATTCCGGGAATGATTTATTATTTAGTAGATTATTGAAAATTGTGCAAATTTCAACGATTATCGAATTTGGAAGATGTTTTAAAATGATGTTTGGTAGTAGGTCTGGACCGAAAGATTTTTTATTATTGACTAATTTTAATATCGAATTTAAATGTTCGACCGAAACAAAATAATTTGGGTCATCTCGTGGTTGTTTTGGAGCGTTAGCTCGATTTGTTGTCGAGAATTGTGATTTGGTGCGATGAGCCCTTTTATCGCTTTTATGATTTTCGATGATGGGTCCGATTTGATTAATAATTTCTTGTTCATGTTCTTGATTGTATACATTTGGATTTCTTCTGGTGTGCTCCTCAATATGATGGCCGATAATATTTAAATTTGTTGTTTCATTGTAAATTTGGAATTTATTTTCGTCACTTTTCATAATTTGGCTCCAATCAATGTGGAAATGATTATAAAAGTTGATGTCTGATTCATCGATCTCCAAACGTTTAATATTTATACTATTTGTATTTTTGAAATTGGTTAGCTTTTTAATTTCGGACCACATTTTTGCGCTTGGCCGGATTCCCCTCATCACGTTCGTCCAATATTTTTCGATTTGGATCTTAACGTTTCGCTCAATCAATTGAACCGTTCGTTTAATTTCGTTTTTCCAATCCTTAATTTTGTTGTTAATAATGATGTTGCCGCCGCCAGATGTATAATTTTGATTATGCCCGTTCGAGACTAAATTTCGTTTTAAAGTTTTGATTTTAGTGATCAAAAATGATTTGTGTTTATATAATTTTTCTATTATTGGATTTGTGTAGCAGATCATATTGTTGATGCGTCGTTGTTTCGGTGAATTTTGCTTAATGTTGTCCAAAATAAGTTGTGTAATTTGCGTGATATAATTATTGATTTCGTCATCAGTTAAATTTCGGTCGGTGGGTATTAAATTTTCATCATTATTTTTGTTCGAGAGACTTGTAATTGTTTTCCGGTGCGCTTCATCTAAAGATTTCATCCATTTTTTCCAATCGATTCCTGTAAAGTTGTAACGAATTTGTTGTTCGTCGTTGTCGTCATCATTAATTTTGTTTGTCCCTTTTTCAATTTCTCCAACTTCTCGTATTACAATTTCGATGGCTCGGTGGTCACTGTCAAAGTGTTGTGTCGGGATTTCGTGCTGTGTATTTTGTTGAATTTGGATGCGTGTATCAAGAATGGCCAAATCAATATAGTTGCCGGAACGTATCATGGTGGGTTTATCGCTTTTGTACAATTTTGCCCGATAATCAATTGCATTTTCATTCATCCACCGATTTAGTCGATTACCCCTCGAATTGTTGAGCGAATTTCCCCAATTTACATGTCTTGCATTCAAATCGCCCGCTATGATGTAGAAATGATTTGGGTTATTTAAATTTAGAGTTGTGAAAATTTTGCTCCATTCTTCTATGAAATGTTCGTCAGAAATTTGTGAAGGATTGCCCGTACAATATATGGAAATTAGGAAAATTTTGTTAGCCGAAAATTTTATATTTAATTTAATGATGGCAATTTCGAATCCTTCCCGATTACTAATTGCTTGCGGCTCTATAACTTTATATTTCAGTCCTGTTTTAATGAGTATGGCTGTGCCACCTCCTTGTTTCGAATTGAAACGGTCGCGTCGAATAATGTCGTAGTTTTTGAATTCAATTTTGTGTTTTTCATTTAATTTAGTCTCGTTTATTAAAAGGCAGTCCGGATGATGCATATTCAAAAATTTTAATAAATTTAAACGTCGTTGAATGCTCACAATTGAGTTGACGTTTAACGAGATAATTTTGAATTTTGATAAATTTTGATGTTGTTTGCGAAATGATGAGGTTTTTTGACGATTTATAATTGGGCAATAATGTGTAAAAGTTGTGAGATTTGCTCGCTTTGCTGGTCCATGATTTTGGCCATCTTATCGATTCGTGATGTTAAATTTTGTATTGTCGTATCGTTGATGTGTTGTTGTTGTTGTTGCTGTTGTTGTTGCTGTTGCTGTTGTTGTTGTTGGTATTGGTGTGTCAATGCTGGTCCTCCTCTCATTATTTCCGCAAATGTACCGTTCTCCTTCGATACTTTGAATGAACTAAATAGTTTCGGTGTTGGTTTGGCCAATTGCTGCTGATTTTTCCTTTCTTCTATCCGTTTCTTGAGGCGTGCCAGCATTGCCTGGTAGATTGGACAACCTTTATACGAGGCCGGATGACCCGTCTTGTCACAATTAATACAGTAAATGTTTTCTTTTGTGACATCTTCGTTTATGATGCATTCGCCCGGCATATGGGCGTTTGCACATTTCACACATCTAAAATCAAGGTTACAGTTGTAAGCGGTATGCCCGTATCTCTGGCAGTTTTTGCATTGCATGATGTCAGCTGTTTTATTTAATGTTTGCCATGCAATTTTTTGATAATTTAAAATTTTGATATTATAAACCAAATTTAATGGGGTATTCGGACTAAATTGAACGATGTACAATGGTAGTAATTTTTTGTGTTGATCAGCTCTTTTTGATCTCATTTGCATTATTTTGATAATCTGTATGCCGTCGGTCTCAATATCCGTTTTTAATTCGTTGAGGTCTTCGTTTTCCGTCAGTCCTCGTAGTAATAATGTTTTCGGTTTCAGTTCTTTGGGCGTATACGTGTAAAATTTTGTCTTGACCTCGTCAAAAATCGTTTTTAATGAATTATAGTTTTGCAGTGTGTCCGTTGTTAGTGTATGTTTGTTGGAATTTATTCGTTTTATTTCGAAATTTTTGATATTAATTCCTTTGGCTAAAGCCACCGTGTTTTTGATATCTTGGCCAAAGATATGTAATGGTGGTGGTCGCCTTTGTCTTTTTGGTTTCTCTGATGCTAATGTAGATGGTACGTCTGCTGTTGCTGTTGCTGACACCGATGCGATATTATTTGTATTATTACTATTACTGTTATTATTGTTTAAATGGAAATTTTTCTTGCTTTGATTATTATTATTATTGTTATTAATTTTATTATTATTATTGTTCGATTTATTAATGATAGTATTGGTATCTGTGTTTTTGTTTCGAATTCTTTTTTTGACTGTTTCAAAGCTATTATCGTGGTCGTCATTTTGCGATTGATCACCTAACATTGAGTTTGCCTCATTTTCAAATTCGTCAATCTCTTGAATTAGTGGAGCAAAAGAGTTTTCTGATATAAAAGATATGTTATTATTATTCTTATTAATATTGCCCGGCGCGATGTTTGATGATATGGTTTTAATAAAATTATTGCTGTGAGCATTGGCCAATTGCTCTTTTAGAATTTTTATTTCATTATTTAGATTGTTAATAGTGTTTTTTAAATTGAAAAACTCACCCGGACTATTTTCGGCGAGTGATGCTCTTTTATTTGGTCGTGAAGTTATTTGCTTTTTTGCAGTTGATGATATTGTTTTTGATGGCGCTGTTGAGGATGATTTTAGTATTAAATTTTCATCTAGTTGGTTCGTTTCATCGTTATTTAACACTGGTGATGATGTTTTAAATGGTAACGATTTTTCATCGCATGGTTGAATATATTCAGTCATTGTTAAAGCTTTATTTATATTTTTTTTTAAACTAAGATTGACTAATTTATATGCCGGTACATACCGGCTGCTTGAAATATTTTTTGTTTTTATTTTTTTAATATATATTTAAACTATATAATATATGAATATATATTTATATTGTTGCACTATTTATGTTCACCAAAATAGTAGCTTGACGTTAGTCAAACAAGTTGAAAAATAATTTTATTTTATTTAATTTTTTTTTTGAATCAAGGACTCTTATAAAAATTTTTGACAGATAATTGCACGAAAATAATTGAAAGTTTTTTGAAAAAAAAAAAAAAAAAAAAAAAAAAATATATTTGAATGTTTAAAGAAAATTCAATCTTTCTCAATGAGAAATTGAGTTACCCCGTGAATAGGGTGTCTTTTTTTAGGGGACACACACACACTGTACTCTTATGAATGTATATAAGGCACTAACTATATCACTATTAATTTAAATTTGATTAACGGCACGTATATGAGTCTCTTGCACATAAAAATGAGAGCTCCACTATATTTTTTATAATTTTTTTAACACTGAATTGTAGTTCATAGAAATAATTTTTTTTTTATTATAATTAACAGAAGTTTAATTTAGATCGCTGTGAAATCGCGATACCGAAATAATTGGGTAGCCCCCTACTAGGGCTCCCATTATATTTTTGAATGAATTTTACCGAAAAAGTTTTTAATTTTAGTTTTAATTTAAATTTAAATTTATTTAATTAATTTTATTACAATTATTAATACTTTAATATTTTTTAATTATTTTATATTAATTTTATTTTATTTCTTCCTTTATTTTTTTGGTCTGTACTTAACGAGAGACAATTGAAGACTGATGAATGATACCTTAATTAAAAGCTCTGGTCATGAATAAAAATACTGCATCAAAATATGTGTACATTTCAACAAATAATTTGTATGCCAAAAAATCAGCAAAGGGGTTAGCCTTTGCAAATTTAAGAATTTGTTTTTAAATTAAAATTAATACAAAACGTAATAGTAGCCCGATTGTGATGAATGATACCTTAATTAAAAGCTCTGGTCATGAATAAAAATACAGCATCAAAATATGTGTACATTTCAACAAATAATTTTTATGCCAAAAAATCAGCAAAGGGGTTAGCCTTTGCAAATTTAAGAATTTGTTTTTAAATTAAAATTAATACAAAACGTAATAGTAGCCCGATTGTGATGAATGATACCTTAATTAAAAGCTCTGGTCATGAGTAAAAATAGTGCATCAAAATATGTGTACATTTCAACAAATAATTTTTATGCCAAAAAATCAGCAAAGGGGTTAGCCTTTGCAAATTTAAGAATTTGTTTTTAAATTAAAATTAATACAAAACGTAATAGTAGCCCGATTGTGATGAATGATACCTTAATTAAAAGCTCTGGTCATGAGTAAAAATAGTGCATCAAAATATGTGTACATTTCAACAAATAGTTTTTATCCAAAAAATCAGCAAAGGGGTTAGCCTTTGCAAATTTAAGATTTTTTTTTAAATTAAAATTAATACAGAACGTAATAGTAGCCCGATTGTGATGAATGATACCTTAATTAAAAGCTCTGGTCATGAATAAAAATACTGCATCAAAATATGTGTACATTTCAACAAATAATTTTTATGCCAAAAAATCAGCAAAGGGGTTAGCCTTTGCAAATTTAAGATTTTTTTTTAAATTAAAATTAATACAGAACGTAATAGTAGCCCGATTGTGATGAATGATACCTTAATTAAAAGCTCTGGTCATGAATAAAAATACTGCATCAAAATATGTGTACATTTCAACATATAATTTTTATGCCAAAAAATCAGCAAAGGGGTTAGCCTTTGCAAATTTAAGAATTTGTTTTTAAATTAAAATTAATACAAAACGTAATAGTAGCCCGATTGTGATGAATGATACCTTAATTAAAAGCTCTGGTCATGAGTAAAAATAGTGCATCAAAATATGTGTACATTTCAACAAATAGTTTTTATCCAAAAAATCAGCAAAGGGGTTAGCCTTTGCAAATTTAAGATTTTTTTTTAAATTAAAATTAATACAGAACGTAATAGTAGCCCGATTGTGATGAATGATACCTTAATTAAAAGCTCTGGTCATGAGTAAAAATAGTGCATCAAAATATGTGTACATTTCAACAAATAGTTTTTATCCAAAAAATCAGCAAAGGGGTTAGCCTTTGCAAATTTAAGATTTTTTTTTAAATTAAAATTAATACAGAACGTAATAGTAGCCCGATTGTGATGAATGATACCTTAATTAAAAGCTCTGGTCATGAATAAAAATACTGCATCAAAATATGTGTACATTTCAACAAATAATTTTTATGCCAAAAAATCAGCAAAGGGGTTAGCCTTTGCAAATTTAAGAATTTGTTTTTAAATTAAAATTAATACAAAACGTAATAGTAGCCCGATTGTGATGAATGATACCTTAATTAAAAGCTCTGGTCATGAGTAAAAATAGTGCATCAAAATATGTGTACATTTCAACAAATAGTTTTTATCCAAAAAATCAGCAAAGGGGTTAGCCTTTGCAAATTTAAGATTTTTTTTAAAATTAAAATTAATACAGAACGTAATAGTAGCCCGATTGTGATGAATGATACCTTAATTAAAAGCTCTGGTCATGAATAAAAATACTGCATCAAAATATGTGTACATTTCAACAAATAATTTGTATGCCAAAAAATCAGCAAAGGGGTTAGCCTTTGCAAATTTAAGAATTTGTTTTTAAATTAAAATTAATACAAAACGTAATAGTAGCCCGATTGTGATGAATGATACCTTAATTAAAAGCTCTGGTCATGAGTAAAAATAGTGCATCAAAATATGTGTACATTTCAACAAATCATTTTTATGCCAAAAAATCAGCAAAGGGGTTAGCCTTTGCAAATTTAAGAATTTTTTTTTTAATTAAAATTAATACAAAACGTAATAGTAGCCCGATTGTGATGAATGATACCTTAATTAAAAGCTCTGGTCATGAATAAAAATACTGCATCAAAATATGTGTACATTTCAACATATAATTTTTATGCCAAAAAATCAGCAAAGGGGTTAGCCTTTGCAAATTTAAGAATTTGTTTTTAAATTAAAATTAATACAAAACGTAATAGTAGCCCGATTGTGATGAATGATACCTTAATTAAAAGCTCTGGTCATGAGTAAAAATAGTGCATCAAAATATGTGTACATTTCAACAAATAGTTTTTATCCAAAAAATCAGCAAAGGGGTTAGCCTTTGCAAATTTAAGATTTTTTTTAAAATTAAAATTAATACAGAACGTAATAGTAGCCCGATTGTGATGAATGATACCTTAATTAAAAGCTCTGGTCATGAATAAAAATACTGCATCAAAATATGTGTACATTTCAACAAATAATTTTTATGCCAAAAAAATCAGCAAAGGGGTTAGCCTTTGCAAATTTAAGAATTTGTTTTTAAATTAAAATTAATACAAAACGTAATAGTAGCCCGATTGTGATGAATGATACCTTAATTAAAAGCTCTGGTCATGAATAAAAATACAGCATCAAAATATGTGTACATTTCAACAAATAATTTTTATGCCAAAAAATCAGCAAAGGGGTTAGCCTTTGCAAATTTAAGAATTTGTTTTTAAATTAAAATTAATACAAAACGTAATAGTAGCCCGATTGTGATGAATGATACCTTAATTAAAAGCTCTGGTCATGAGTAAAAATAGTGCATCAAAATATGTGTACATTTCAACAAATAATTTTTATGCCAAAAAATCAGCAAAGGGGTTAGCCTTTGCAAATTTAAGAATTTGTTTTTAAATTAAAATTAATACAAAACGTAATAGTAGCCCGATTGTGATGAATGATACCTTAATTAAAAGCTCTGGTCATGAGTAAAAATAGTGCATCAAAATATGTGTACATTTCAACAAATAGTTTTTATCCAAAAAATCAGCAAAGGGGTTAGCCTTTGCAAATTTAAGATTTTTTTTTAAATTAAAATTAATACAGAACGTAATAGTAGCCCGATTGTGATGAATGATACCTTAATTAAAAGCTCTGGTCATGAATAAAAATACTGCATCAAAATATGTGTACATTTCAACAAATAATTTTTATGCCAAAAAATCAGCAAAGGGGTTAGCCTTTGCAAATTTAAGATTTTTTTTTAAATTAAAATTAATACAGAACGTAATAGTAGCCCGATTGTGATGAATGATACCTTAATTAAAAGCTCTGGTCATGAGTAAAAATAGTGCATCAAAATATGTGTACATTTCAACAAATAGTTTTTATCCAAAAAATCAGCAAAGGGGTTAGCCTTTGCAAATTTAAGATTTTTTTTTAAATTAAAATTAATACAGAACGTAATAGTAGCCCGATTGTGATGAATGATACCTTAATTAAAAGCTCTGGTCATGAATAAAAATACTGCATCAAAATATGTGTACATTTCAACAAATAATTTTTATGCCAAAAAATCAGCAAAGGGGTTAGCCTTTGCAAATTTAAGAATTTGTTTTTAAATTAAAATTAATACAAAACGTAATAGTAGCCCGATTGTGATGAATGATACCTTAATTAAAAGCTCTGGTCATGAGTAAAAATAGTGCATCAAAATATGTGTACATTTCAACAAATAGTTTTTATCCAAAAAATCAGCAAAGGGGTTAGCCTTTGCAAATTTAAGATTTTTTTTAAAATTAAAATTAATACAGAACGTAATAGTAGCCCGATTGTGATGAATGATACCTTAATTAAAAGCTCTGGTCATGAATAAAAATACTGCATCAAAATATGTGTACATTTCAACAAATAATTTTTATGCCAAAAAAATCAGCAAAGGGGTTAGCCTTTGCAAATTTAAGAATTTGTTTTTAAATTAAAATTAATACAAAACGTAATAGTAGCCCGATTGTGATGAATGATACCTTAATTAAAAGCTCTGGTCATGAATAAAAATACAGCATCAAAATATGTGTACATTTCAACAAATAATTTTTATGCCAAAAAATCAGCAAAGGGGTTAGCCTTTGCAAATTTAAGAATTTGTTTTTAAATTAAAATTAATACAAAACGTAATAGTAGCCCGATTGTGATGAATGATACCTTAATTAAAAGCTCTGGTCATGAGTAAAAATAGTGCATCAAAATATGTGTACATTTCAACAAATAATTTTTATGCCAAAAAATCAGCAAAGGGGTTAGCCTTTGCAAATTTAAGAATTTGTTTTTAAATTAAAATTAATACAAAACGTAATAGTAGCCCGATTGTGATGAATGATACCTTAATTAAAAGCTCTGGTCATGAGTAAAAATAGTGCATCAAAATATGTGTACATTTCAACAAATAATTTTTATGCCAAAAAAATCAGCAAAGGGGTTAGCCTTTGCAAATTTAAGAATTTGTTTTTAAATTAAAATTAATACAAAACGTAATAGTAGCCCGATTGTGATGAATGATACCTTAATTAAAAGCTCTGGTCATGAATAAAAATACAGCATCAAAATATGTGTACATTTCAACAAATAATTTTTATGCCAAAAAATCAGCAAAGGGGTTAGCCTTTGCAAATTTAAGAATTTGTTTTTAAATTAAAATTAATACAAAACGTAATAGTAGCCCGATTGTGATGAATGATACCTTAATTAAAAGCTCTGGTCATGAATAAAAATACTGCATCAAAATATGTGTACATTTCAACAAATAATTTTTATGCCAAAAAATCAGCAAAGGGGTTAGCCTTTGCAAATTTAAGAATTGGTTTTTAAATTAAAATTAATACAAAACGTAATAGTAGCCCGATTGTGATGAATGATACCTTAATTAAAAGCTCTGGTCATGAGTAAAAATAGTGCATCAAAATATGTGTACATTTCAACAAATAGTTTTTATCCAAAAAATCAGCAAAGGGGTTAGCCTTTGCAAATTTAAGATTTTTTTTTAAATTAAAATTAATACAGAACGTAATAGTAGCCCGATTGTGATGAATGATACCTTAATTAAAAGCTCTGGTCATGAATAAAAATACTGCATCAAAATATGTGTACATTTCAACAAATAATTTTTATGCCAAAAAAATCAGCAAAGGGGTTAGCCTTTGCAAATTTAAGAATTTGTTTTTAAATTAAAATTAATACAAAACGTAATAGTAGCCCGATTGTGATGAATGATACCTTAATTAAAAGCTCTGGTCATGAATAAAAATACTGCATCAAAATATGTGTACATTTCAACAAATAATTTTTATGCCAAAAAATCAGCAAAGGGGTTAGCCTTTGCAAATTTAAGAATTTGTTTTTAAATTAAAATTAATACAAAACGTAATAGTAGCCCGATTGTGATGAATGATACCTTAATTAAAAGCTCTGGTCATGAATAAAAATACTGCATCAAAATATGTGTACATTTCAACAAATAATTTTTATGCCAAAAAAATCAGCAAAGGGGTTAGCCTTTGCAAATTTAAGAATTTGTTTTTAAATTAAAATTAATACAAAACGTAATAGTAGCCCGATTGTGATGAATGATACCTTAATTAAAAGCTCTGGTCATGAATAAAAATACTGCATCAAAATATGTGTACATTTCAACAAATAATTTGTATGCCAAAAAATCAGCAAAGGGGTTAGCCTTTGCAAATTTAAGAATTTGTTTTTAAATTAAAATTAATACAAAACGTAATAGTAGCCCGATTGTGATGAATGATACCTTAATTAAAAGCTCTGGTCATGAGTAAAAATAGTGCATCAAAATATGTGTACATTTCAACAAATCATTTTTATGCCAAAAAATCAGCAAAGGGGTTAGCCTTTGCAAATTTAAGAATTTTTTTTTTAATTAAAATTAATACAAAACGTAATAGTAGCCCGATTGTGATGAATGATACCTTAATTAAAAGCTCTGGTCATGAATAAAAATACTGCATCAAAATATGTGTACATTTCAACAAATAATTTTTATGCCAAAAAATCAGCAAAGGGGTTAGCCTTTGCAAATTTAAGAATTTGTTTTTAAATTAAAATTAATACAAAACGTAATAGTAGCCCGATTGTGATGAATGATACCTTAATTAAAAGCTCTGGTCATGAATAAAAATACTGCATCAAAATATGTGTACATTTCAACAAATAATTTTTATGCCAAAAAAATCAGCAAAGGGGTTAGCCTTTGCAAATTTAAGAATTTGTTTTTAAATTAAAATTAATACAAAACGTAATAGTAGCCCGATTGTGATGAATGATACCTTAATTAAAAGCTCTGGTCATGAATAAAAATACAGCATCAAAATATGTGTACATTTCAACAAATAATTTTTATGCCAAAAAATCAGCAAAGGGGTTAGCCTTTGCAAATTTAAGAATTTGTTTTTAAATTAAAATTAATACAAAACGTAATAGTAGCCCGATTGTGATGAATGATACCTTAATTAAAAGCTCTGGTCATGAGTAAAAATAGTGCATCAAAATATGTGTACATTTCAACAAATAATTTTTATGCCAAAAAATCAGCAAAGGGGTTAGCCTTTGCAAATTTAAGAATTTGTTTTTAAATTAAAATTAATACAAAACGTAATAGTAGCCCGATTGTGATGAATGATACCTTAATTAAAAGCTCTGGTCATGAGTAAAAATAGTGCATCAAAATATGTGTACATTTCAACAAATAGTTTTTATCCAAAAAATCAGCAAAGGGGTTAGCCTTTGCAAATTTAAGATTTTTTTTTAAATTAAAATTAATACAGAACGTAATAGTAGCCCGATTGTGATGAATGATACCTTAATTAAAAGCTCTGGTCATGAATAAAAATACTGCATCAAAATATGTGTACATTTCAACAAATAATTTTTATGCCAAAAAAATCAGCAAAGGGGTTAGCCTTTGCAAATTTAAGAATTTGTTTTTAAATTAAAATTAATACAAAACGTAATAGTAGCCCGATTGTGATGAATGATACCTTAATTAAAAGCTCTGGTCATGAATAAAAATACTGCATCAAAATATGTGTACATTTCAACAAATAATTTTTATGCCAAAAAATCAGCAAAGGGGTTAGCCTTTGCAAATTTAAGAATTTGTTTTTAAATTAAAATTAATACAAAACGTAATAGTAGCCCGATTGTGATGAATGATACCTTAATTAAAAGCTCTGGTCATGAATAAAAATACTGCATCAAAATATGTGTACATTTCAACAAATAATTTTTATGCCAAAAAAATCAGCAAAGGGGTTAGCCTTTGCAAATTTAAGAATTTGTTTTTAAATTAAAATTAATACAAAACGTAATAGTAGCCCGATTGTGATGAATGATACCTTAATTAAAAGCTCTGGTCATGAATAAAAATACTGCATCAAAATATGTGTACATTTCAACAAATAATTTGTATGCCAAAAAATCAGCAAAGGGGTTAGCCTTTGCAAATTTAAGAATTTGTTTTTAAATTAAAATTAATACAAAACGTAATAGTAGCCCGATTGTGATGAATGATACCTTAATTAAAAGCTCTGGTCATGAGTAAAAATACTGCATCAAAATATGTGTACATTTCAACAAATAATTTTTATGCCAAAAAATCAGCAAAGGGGTTAGCCTTTGCAAATTTAAGAATTTGTTTTTAAATTAAAATTAATACAAAACGTAATAGTAGCCCGATTGTGATGAATGATACCTTAATTAAAAGCTCTGGTCATGAATAAAAATACTGCATCAAAATATGTGTACATTTCAACAAATAATTTTTATGCCAAAAAAATCAGCAAAGGGGTTAGCCTTTGCAAATTTAAGAATTTGTTTTTAAATTAAAATTAATACAAAACGTAATAGTAGCCCGATTGTGATGAATGATACCTTAATTAAAAGCTCTGGTCATGAGTAAAAATAGTGCATCAAAATATGTGTACATTTCAACAAATAATTTTTATGCCAAAAAAATCAGCAAAGGGGTTAGCCTTTGCAAATTTAAGAATTTGTTTTTAAATTAAAATTAATACAAAACGTAATAGTAGCCCGATTGTGATGAATGATACCTTAATTAAAAGCTCTGGTCATGAATAAAAATACAGCATCAAAATATGTGTACATTTCAACAAATAATTTTTATGCCAAAAAATCAGCAAAGGGGTTAGCCTTTGCAAATTTAAGAATTTGTTTTTAAATTAAAATTAATACAAAACGTAATAGTAGCCCGATTGTGATGAATGATACCTTAATTAAAAGCTCTGGTCATGAATAAAAATACTGCATCAAAATATGTGTACATTTCAACAAATAATTTTTATGCCAAAAAATCAGCAAAGGGGTTAGCCTTTGCAAATTTAAGAATTTGTTTTTAAATTAAAATTAATACAAAACGTAATAGTAGCCCGATTGTGATGAATGATACCTTAATTAAAAGCTCTGGTCATGAGTAAAAATAGTGCATCAAAATATGTGTACATTTCAACAAATAGTTTTTATCCAAAAAATCAGCAAAGGGGTTAGCCTTTGCAAATTTAAGATTTTTTTTTAAATTAAAATTAATACAGAACGTAATAGTAGCCCGATTGTGATGAATGATACCTTAATTAAAAGCTCTGGTCATGAATAAAAATACTGCATCAAAATATGTGTACATTTCAACAAATAATTTTTATGCCAAAAAAATCAGCAAAGGGGTTAGCCTTTGCAAATTTAAGAATTTGTTTTTAAATTAAAATTAATACAAAACGTAATAGTAGCCCGATTGTGATGAATGATACCTTAATTAAAAGCTCTGGTCATGAATAAAAATACTGCATCAAAATATGTGTACATTTCAACAAATAATTTTTATGCCAAAAAATCAGCAAAGGGGTTAGCCTTTGCAAATTTAAGAATTTGTTTTTAAATTAAAATTAATACAAAACGTAATAGTAGCCCGATTGTGATGAATGATACCTTAATTAAAAGCTCTGGTCATGAATAAAAATACTGCATCAAAATATGTGTACATTTCAACAAATAATTTTTATGCCAAAAAAATCAGCAAAGGGGTTAGCCTTTGCAAATTTAAGAATTTGTTTTTAAATTAAAATTAATACAAAACGTAATAGTAGCCCGATTGTGATGAATGATACCTTAATTAAAAGCTCTGGTCATGAGTAAAAATAGTGCATCAAAATATGTGTACATTTCAACAAATAGTTTTTATCCAAAAAATCAGCAAAGGGGTTAGCCTTTGCAAATTTAAGATTTTTTTTTAAATTAAAATTAATACAGAACGTAATAGTAGCCCGATTGTGATGAATGATACCTTAATTAAAAGCTCTGGTCATGAATAAAAATACTGCATCAAAATATGTGTACATTTCAACAAATAATTTTTATGCCAAAAAAATCAGCAAAGGGGTTAGCCTTTGCAAATTTAAGAATTTGTTTTTAAATTAAAATTAATACAAAACGTAATAGTAGCCCGATTGTGATGAATGATACCTTAATTAAAAGCTCTGGTCATGAATAAAAATACTGCATCAAAATATGTGTACATTTCAACAAATAATTTTTATGCCAAAAAATCAGCAAAGGGGTTAGCCTTTGCAAATTTAAGAATTTGTTTTTAAATTAAAATTAATACAAAACGTAATAGTAGCCCGATTGTGATGAATGATACCTTAATTAAAAGCTCTGGTCATGAATAAAAATACTGCATCAAAATATGTGTACATTTCAACAAATAATTTTTATGCCAAAAAAATCAGCAAAGGGGTTAGCCTTTGCAAATTTAAGAATTTGTTTTTAAATTAAAATTAATACAAAACGTAATAGTAGCCCGATTGTGATGAATGATACCTTAATTAAAAGCTCTGGTCATGAGTAAAAATAGTGCATCAAAATATGTGTACATTTCAACAAATAGTTTTTATCCAAAAAATCAGCAAAGGGGTTAGCCTTTGCAAATTTAAGATTTTTTTTTAAATTAAAATTAATACAGAACGTAATAGTAGCCCGATTGTGATGAATGATACCTTAATTAAAAGCTCTGGTCATGAATAAAAATACTGCATCAAAATATGTGTACATTTCAACAAATAATTTTTATGCCAAAAAAATCAGCAAAGGGGTTAGCCTTTGCAAATTTAAGAATTTGTTTTTAAATTAAAATTAATACAAAACGTAATAGTAGCCCGATTGTGATGAATGATACCTTAATTAAAAGCTCTGGTCATGAATAAAAATACTGCATCAAAATATGTGTACATTTCAACAAATAATTTTTATGCCAAAAAATCAGCAAAGGGGTTAGCCTTTGCAAATTTAAGAATTTGTTTTTAAATTAAAATTAATACAAAACGTAATAGTAGCCCGATTGTGATGAATGATACCTTAATTAAAAGCTCTGGTCATGAATAAAAATACTGCATCAAAATATGTGTACATTTCAACAAATAATTTTTATGCCAAAAAAATCAGCAAAGGGGTTAGCCTTTGCAAATTTAAGAATTTGTTTTTAAATTAAAATTAATACAAAACGTAATAGTAGCCCGATTGTGATGAATGATACCTTAATTAAAAGCTCTGGTCATGAATAAAAATACAGCATCAAAATATGTGTACATTTCAACAAATAATTTTTATGCCAAAAAATCAGCAAAGGGGTTAGCCTTTGCAAATTTAAGAATTTGTTTTTAAATTAAAATTAATACAAAACGTAATAGTAGCCCGATTGTGATGAATGATACCTTAATTAAAAGCTCTGGTCATGAGTAAAAATAGTGCATCAAAATATGTGTACATTTCAACAAATCATTTTTATGCCAAAAAATCAGCAAAGGGGTTAGCCTTTGCAAATTTAAGAATTTTTTTTTTAATTAAAATTAATACAAAACGTAATAGTAGCCCGATTGTGATGAATGATACCTTAATTAAAAGCTCTGGTCATGAATAAAAATACTGCATCAAAATATGTGTACATTTCAACAAATAATTTTTATGCCAAAAAATCAGCAAAGGGGTTAGCCTTTGCAAATTTAAGAATTTGTTTTTAAATTAAAATTAATACAAAACGTAATAGTAGCCCGATTGTGATGAATGATACCTTAATTAAAAGCTCTGGTCATGAGTAAAAATAGTGCATCAAAATATGTGTACATTTCAACAAATAGTTTTTATCCAAAAAATCAGCAAAGGGGTTAGCCTTTGCAAATTTAAGATTTTTTTTAAAATTAAAATTAATACAGAACGTAATAGTAGCCCGATTGTGATGAATGATACCTTAATTAAAAGCTCTGGTCATGAATAAAAATACTGCATCAAAATATGTGTACATTTCAACAAATAATTTTTATGCCAAAAAAATCAGCAAAGGGGTTAGCCTTTGCAAATTTAAGAATTTGTTTTTAAATTAAAATTAATACAAAACGTAATAGTAGCCCGATTGTGATGAATGATACCTTAATTAAAAGCTCTGGTCATGAATAAAAATACAGCATCAAAATATGTGTACATTTCAACAAATAATTTTTATGCCAAAAAATCAGCAAAGGGGTTAGCCTTTGCAAATTTAAGAATTTGTTTTTAAATTAAAATTAATACAAAACGTAATAGTAGCCCGATTGTGATGAATGATACCTTAATTAAAAGCTCTGGTCATGAGTAAAAATAGTGCATCAAAATATGTGTACATTTCAACAAATAGTTTTTATCCAAAAAATCAGCAAAGGGGTTAGCCTTTGCAAATTTAAGATTTTTTTTTAAATTAAAATTAATACAGAACGTAATAGTAGCCCGATTGTGATGAATGATACCTTAATTAAAAGCTCTGGTCATGAATAAAAATACTGCATCAAAATATGTGTACATTTCAACAAATAATTTTTATGCCAAAAAATCAGCAAAGGGGTTAGCCTTTGCAAATTTAAGATTTTTTTTTAAATTAAAATTAATACAGAACGTAATAGTAGCCCGATTGTGATGAATGATACCTTAATTAAAAGCTCTGGTCATGAGTAAAAATAGTGCATCAAAATATGTGTACATTTCAACAAATAGTTTTTATCCAAAAAATCAGCAAAGGGGTTAGCCTTTGCAAATTTAAGATTTTTTTTTAAATTAAAATTAATACAGAACGTAATAGTAGCCCGATTGTGATGAATGATACCTTAATTAAAAGCTCTGGTCATGAATAAAAATACTGCATCAAAATATGTGTACATTTCAACAAATAATTTTTATGCCAAAAAATCAGCAAAGGGGTTAGCCTTTGCAAATTTAAGAATTTGTTTTTAAATTAAAATTAATACAAAACGTAATAGTAGCCCGATTGTGATGAATGATACCTTAATTAAAAGCTCTGGTCATGAGTAAAAATAGTGCATCAAAATATGTGTACATTTCAACAAATAGTTTTTATCCAAAAACTCAGCAAAGGGGTTAGCCTTTGCAAATTTAAGATTTTTTTTAAAATTAAAATTAATACAGAACGTAATAGTAGCCCGATTGTGATGAATGATACCTTAATTAAAAGCTCTGGTCATGAATAAAAATACTGCATCAAAATATGTGTACATTTCAACAAATAATTTTTATGCCAAAAAAATCAGCAAAGGGGTTAGCCTTTGCAAATTTAAGAATTTGTTTTTAAATTAAAATTAATACAAAACGTAATAGTAGCCCGATTGTGATGAATGATACCTTAATTAAAAGCTCTGGTCATGAATAAAAATACAGCATCAAAATATGTGTACATTTCAACAAATAATTTTTATGCCAAAAAATCAGCAAAGGGGTTAGCCTTTGCAAATTTAAGAATTTGTTTTTAAATTAAAATTAATACAAAACGTAATAGTAGCCCGATTGTGATGAATGATACCTTAATTAAAAGCTCTGGTCATGAGTAAAAATAGTGCATCAAAATATGTGTACATTTCAACAAATAATTTTTATGCCAAAAAATCAGCAAAGGGGTTAGCCTTTGCAAATTTAAGAATTTGTTTTTAAATTAAAATTAATACAAAACGTAATAGTAGCCCGATTGTGATGAATGATACCTTAATTAAAAGCTCTGGTCATGAGTAAAAATAGTGCATCAAAATATGTGTACATTTCAACAAATAATTTTTATGCCAAAAAAATCAGCAAAGGGGTTAGCCTTTGCAAATTTAAGAATTTGTTTTTAAATTAAAATTAATACAAAACGTAATAGTAGCCCGATTGTGATGAATGATACCTTAATTAAAAGCTCTGGTCATGAGTAAAAATAGTGCATCAAAATATGTGTACATTTCAACAAATAGTTTTTATCCAAAAAATCAGCAAAGGGGTTAGCCTTTGCAAATTTAAGATTTTTTTTTAAATTAAAATTAATACAGAACGTAATAGTAGCCCGATTGTGATGAATGATACCTTAATTAAAAGCTCTGGTCATGAATAAAAATACTGCATCAAAATATGTGTACATTTCAACAAATAATTTTTATGCCAAAAAAATCAGCAAAGGGGTTAGCCTTTGCAAATTTAAGAATTTGTTTTTAAATTAAAATTAATACAAAACGTAATAGTAGCCCGATTGTGATGAATGATACCTTAATTAAAAGCTCTGGTCATGAATAAAAATACTGCATCAAAATATGTGTACATTTCAACAAATAATTTTTATGCCAAAAAATCAGCAAAGGGGTTAGCCTTTGCAAATTTAAGAATTTGTTTTTAAATTAAAATTAATACAAAACGTAATAGTAGCCCGATTGTGATGAATGATACCTTAATTAAAAGCTCTGGTCATGAATAAAAATACTGCATCAAAATATGTGTACATTTCAACAAATAATTTTTATGCCAAAAAAATCAGCAAAGGGGTTAGCCTTTGCAAATTTAAGAATTTGTTTTTAAATTAAAATTAATACAAAACGTAATAGTAGCCCGATTGTGATGAATGATACCTTAATTAAAAGCTCTGGTCATGAGTAAAAATAGTGCATCAAAATATGTGTACATTTCAACAAATCATTTTTATGCCAAAAAATCAGCAAAGGGGTTAGCCTTTGCAAATTTAAGAATTTTTTTTTTAATTAAAATTAATACAAAACGTAATAGTAGCCCGATTGTGATGAATGATACCTTAATTAAAAGCTCTGGTCATGAATAAAAATACTGCATCAAAATATGTGTACATTTCAACAAATAATTTTTATGCCAAAAAATCAGCAAAGGGGTTAGCCTTTGCAAATTTAAGAATTTGTTTTTAAATTAAAATTAATACAAAACGTAATAGTAGCCCGATTGTGATGAATGATACCTTAATTAAAAGCTCTGGTCATGAGTAAAAATAGTGCATCAAAATATGTGTACATTTCAACAAATAGTTTTTATCCAAAAAATCAGCAAAGGGGTTAGCCTTTGCAAATTTAAGATTTTTTTTAAAATTAAAATTAATACAGAACGTAATAGTAGCCCGATTGTGATGAATGATACCTTAATTAAAAGCTCTGGTCATGAATAAAAATACTGCATCAAAATATGTGTACATTTCAACAAATAATTTTTATGCCAAAAAAATCAGCAAAGGGGTTAGCCTTTGCAAATTTAAGAATTTGTTTTTAAATTAAAATTAATACAAAACGTAATAGTAGCCCGATTGTGATGAATGATACCTTAATTAAAAGCTCTGGTCATGAATAAAAATACAGCATCAAAATATGTGTACATTTCAACAAATAATTTTTATGCCAAAAAATCAGCAAAGGGGTTAGCCTTTGCAAATTTAAGAATTTGTTTTTAAATTAAAATTAATACAAAACGTAATAGTAGCCCGATTGTGATGAATGATACCTTAATTAAAAGCTCTGGTCATGAGTAAAAATAGTGCATCAAAATATGTGTACATTTCAACAAATAATTTTTATGCCAAAAAATCAGCAAAGGGGTTAGCCTTTGCAAATTTAAGAATTTGTTTTTAAATTAAAATTAATACAAAACGTAATAGTAGCCCGATTGTGATGAATGATACCTTAATTAAAAGCTCTGGTCATGAGTAAAAATAGTGCATCAAAATATGTGTACATTTCAACAAATAGTTTTTATCCAAAAAATCAGCAAAGGGGTTAGCCTTTGCAAATTTAAGATTTTTTTTTAAATTAAAATTAATACAGAACGTAATAGTAGCCCGATTGTGATGAATGATACCTTAATTAAAAGCTCTGGTCATGAATAAAAATACTGCATCAAAATATGTGTACATTTCAACAAATAATTTTTATGCCAAAAAAATCAGCAAAGGGGTTAGCCTTTGCAAATTTAAGAATTTGTTTTTAAATTAAAATTAATACAAAACGTAATAGTAGCCCGATTGTGATGAATGATACCTTAATTAAAAGCTCTGGTCATGAATAAAAATACTGCATCAAAATATGTGTACATTTCAACAAATAATTTTTATGCCAAAAAATCAGCAAAGGGGTTAGCCTTTGCAAATTTAAGAATTTGTTTTTAAATTAAAATTAATACAAAACGTAATAGTAGCCCGATTGTGATGAATGATACCTTAATTAAAAGCTCTGGTCATGAATAAAAATACTGCATCAAAATATGTGTACATTTCAACAAATAATTTTTATGCCAAAAAAATCAGCAAAGGGGTTAGCCTTTGCAAATTTAAGAATTTGTTTTTAAATTAAAATTAATACAAAACGTAATAGTAGCCCGATTGTGATGAATGATACCTTAATTAAAAGCTCTGGTCATGAATAAAAATACTGCATCAAAATATGTGTACATTTCAACAAATAATTTGTATGCCAAAAAATCAGCAAAGGGGTTAGCCTTTGCAAATTTAAGAATTTGTTTTTAAATTAAAATTAATACAAAACGTAATAGTAGCCCGATTGTGATGAATGATACCTTAATTAAAAGCTCTGGTCATGAGTAAAAATAGTGCATCAAAATATGTGTACATTTCAACAAATCATTTTTATGCCAAAAAATCAGCAAAGGGGTTAGCCTTTGCAAATTTAAGAATTTTTTTTTTAATTAAAATTAATACAAAACGTAATAGTAGCCCGATTGTGATGAATGATACCTTAATTAAAAGCTCTGGTCATGAATAAAAATACTGCATCAAAATATGTGTACATTTCAACAAATAATTTTTATGCCAAAAAATCAGCAAAGGGGTTAGCCTTTGCAAATTTAAGAATTTGTTTTTAAATTAAAATTAATACAAAACGTAATAGTAGCCCGATTGTGATGAATGATACCTTAATTAAAAGCTCTGGTCATGAATAAAAATACTGCATCAAAATATGTGTACATTTCAACAAATAATTTTTATGCCAAAAAAATCAGCAAAGGGGTTAGCCTTTGCAAATTTAAGAATTTGTTTTTAAATTAAAATTAATACAAAACGTAATAGTAGCCCGATTGTGATGAATGATACCTTAATTAAAAGCTCTGGTCATGAATAAAAATACTGCATCAAAATATGTGTACATTTCAACAAATAATTTTTATGCCAAAAAATCAGCAAAGGGGTTAGCCTTTGCAAATTTAAGAATTTGTTTTTAAATTAAAATTAATACAAAACGTAATAGTAGCCCGATTGTGATGAATGATACCTTAATTAAAAGCTCTGGTCATGAGTAAAAATAGTGCATCAAAATATGTGTACATTTCAACAAATAGTTTTTATCCAAAAAATCAGCAAAGGGGTTAGCCTTTGCAAATTTAAGATTTTTTTTTAAATTAAAATTAATACAGAACGTAATAGTAGCCCGATTGTGATGAATGATACCTTAATTAAAAGCTCTGGTCATGAATAAAAATACTGCATCAAAATATGTGTACATTTCAACAAATAATTTTTATGCCAAAAAAATCAGCAAAGGGGTTAGCCTTTGCAAATTTAAGAATTTGTTTTTAAATTAAAATTAATACAAAACGTAATAGTAGCCCGATTGTGATGAATGATACCTTAATTAAAAGCTCTGGTCATGAATAAAAATACTGCATCAAAATATGTGTACATTTCAACAAATAATTTTTATGCCAAAAAATCAGCAAAGGGGTTAGCCTTTGCAAATTTAAGAATTTGTTTTTAAATTAAAATTAATACAAAACGTAATAGTAGCCCGATTGTGATGAATGATACCTTAATTAAAAGCTCTGGTCATGAGTAAAAATACTGCATCAAAATATGTGTACATTTCAACAAATCATTTTTATGCCAAAAAATCAGCAAAGGGTTAGCCTTTGCAAATTTAAGAATTTGTTTTAAAATTAAAATTAATACAAAACGTAATAGTAGCCCGATTGTGATGAATGATACCTTAATTAAAAGCTCTGGTCATGAGTAAAAATACTGCATCAAAATATGTGTACATTTCAACAAATAGTTTTTATCCAAAAAATCAGCAAAGGGGTTAGCCTTTGCAAATTTAAGATTTTTTTTTAAATTAAAATTAATACAGAACGTAATAGTAGCCCGATTGTGATGAATGATACCTTAATTAAAAGCTCTGGTCATGAATAAAAATAGTGCAATAATGATTTGTGAAAATGTATGAATATTTTATTGCAGTATTTATACTGATGTCGCGAGCTTTTGATTAAGGTATCAGTCATCAAAATCGAACCACTATTATGCGTCCTATAGACAATTTCCGTGAATTTGCAAAGGGGTAGGTACCACTGTCCTAATTTTTATGCTTGATTATGATTTGTGAAAATGTATGAATAATTCGTTTTGTTATTTGTTAACTTGGCGTTAACCTGTTTTCTTATTATTGTTTGGCTAAGCATCATTATAACTGGCCAATGATCCGATGAAAGACTCGACATGGATTTTCTACGTGGATTTGATTCTCTGATATATCTCTTGTTACTAAGAAGTCTATAAGATCTGGAAGCTTATTTATTTGTAAAGGTAATCAATGTAGTGTGTTACATTTATGATTACAAAATTTTAAAAATTTAGAACAATAAAAAAATTTAAAATTACATTTAATAAAAATATAGATTATTAAAAAATAAAAATGTTTTTTAAAGTTCTTCAAAAAACTTGCAGCAGTCAATTTGTGGCATCATATGTAAGAAAGAACTTTTTCAGGTTCTTTGTATATCGATCCTGAGATAGATGGAAGTCAAAATGAGATTCTGCAATGTTCAATGATTTGGCCAATCTGTTCATAATGTTGTTGACGCCGTAATTAGTAGAATGGCGTTCAATATCCAAAAACCTATGATGGCGTAGTCTTTTGTCCGGAACTTGAATTGACATATTTCCATAATGTATGGTGAGTCAATATGGCCAAATAGGACGTTACCCAAGCGGCATCCAAAAGAATTCGTCGATTTTTGATGCAAATTCCAAAACCTTGGCATCTTGTCTGATATTGTGGTAATCGAGCCACGTTATGTGAAATGGAATGCCGTTGTGCTCCAATTGATTTTCTTTAACAGAAACAGGACATATTTTTTCTGAACGTTTTCAATTCTCTTGTCTTGACGTTGTCGATATGCCTGTTAAAGGATACGTTTTACGTAAACATTGGTTAAAGGATTTCTTCTCCTATGAAATAGTATTATCTTTCATTTATTGATATTTAACTTCAATGAGTTTCGGTCACGCACTCACTCAGTCGATTGATATCTTCTTGTAATTTGTCGCAGGTTTCATTAATGATACGGAAAATTTTGATGTCATCTGCATATGTCTGCATTTTTAATAACCTCTGTAATGCCGTCAATGGAGACAAGAAATATCCAAGGTCCAATGTGTGACCCTTGAGGAACTCTAGAAGTAACTGTAATTGCTTTAGATTTTTTATTGCCAATTGTGACAGATTGTATATGATTTGATAAGTATGAGATGAACTATTTAACAAAATTAGGTGAAAATTCAAAAGCGTACACGGTATCAAGGGCCTTCTGGTGACAGATAGAATAAAATGCTTTGCTGAAGTCTCTATACACTACATCTATTTGGTGGCCTCTTTCAACTTCATTAATGGCTTTACTAGTAAATTACTAGTTAAAGTAGGCGATGTACTCGGTATGAATCCATGTTGAGCGGTAAATAAATGGCGTGCCAATATAATTTTGAAATTATTGCAGACAACAAGATCAAACAGTTTTGGAATTGATGAAGTTGTAGAAATTCCTCTGTAGCACGTAACATCATCTTTTTTATAGATCTGAAGATTGGTGTAATTTTCGAGAATTTCCATTTATCAGGAAACACACCGGTTGCAAGAGAGTAGTTGACGAGAATTCAAAATCGAAGATGGTATGTCATCCGACCCGTCACCAAAATTTAACAGTATATATAAGATATTGTCATTATTTATAATAGAAGGCTTGAGATATTAATGTTGTTTAATTGTCGGGTTTGAACGTCAGTGTTTTGTGTCCTGTAGACGGATTGGAAAAAATCGGCAAACATGTCCGCTATTTCTTTAGAATCAGTTCTCTTGATGTTATTGTAAGACATATTAGTCGGTACTCTTCAATTACTCGTTTAGACCTAAAATATTTCCAAAAATGCTTTTTTTTGCAAAAACACCACAGTATTGTCGAAACTGAATTTCATCCATTTTAACATATCCGCATAAGCTTTAGATTTACGGTTTTTTAAGATTTATGAGTCGATCTACAAACCATGGCGGATGATTATTGATTTTTTTATGCTTGCCGGAATATTATTTTCAAAACCACGCATCAGTATTTCATCAAATCTGTTCACTCGTTTATATCTGTGGAATTTGAAGTATCATTCCATTTAACATTTACATTTTTATTGATGTCTGTCGGCCAGTAGGTTGGCGTTTTTTCGCATTTTAGCTCCTTCCCTTTAGTCGTTGTTAACCGAAATCCCCAGTAGATGTTTTGCGTTAAAGTCGTATCCAATTAAAAAATAACTTCCAAGTGTTTTGAGAAACATAATGTACTCTTCTTGTTTAGGGTTGTATCTAGGTGGAGAGTATATTGCAGAGGGAACCGCTCAGAACTAAACATTTTAAAACTGGAATATGGCCAATTAGGAAGGAACTCGGTGATTTCTTAACCGATTTTGATGAAATTCGATATGTAAGATGAAAATGGGATTTAAAAATGATTTTTTGTGAAAGTTCTGGAATATGGCCAGTAAGGTTTCATACTTGAATATTTCTAAGGTTTCATACTTGAATAATTTTAAGCAGAGATCGAATTTTCCTTCACTTATGGTTTTTTTTAATTGCTGCTTTTCTCATCTTATTAAAATAATCATTGACTTGATCGTGTTTACTGTCAGTAAAATTTAACTTCATCTATTTTTTATTCTTCTACTTAATAAAACTTTTCTTCACTTTAGAGAATCTATGTGAGAAAAATTAATTAATTTTCATCAACATTTTCATCCTGCATATAGAATTTTATCATAATCGGTTAAGAACTCACCGAGTTTCTTCCTAACTGGCCATATTCCAGAACTTTTCCAAAAAAATCATTTTAAAATCCCATTTTCTTCCTACGTATCGAATTTCATCAAAATTGGTTAAGAATCGCCGAGTTCCTTCCTAATTGGCCATATTCCAGAACTTTCCCAAAAAATCATTTTAAGTTTAAATCACATGTCGAAATATCCAGTGTTGTACCATATCTCGTTAGTACTTTATCTCGCTTTGAAATATCCAGTTTTGTACCATATCTCGTTTTGTACCATATCTCGTTTTGAATTATCCTGTTTCGTCAAATCCAGTTGTAAAATATCCAGTTTCGACCGGTACCCATTGCAGAGTTGCTATAACATTTTTTTTTACTGAGATGCACTAAGTTAATTGTAGAAACTTGCATGATCATTTTTTCAATTTCCAGTTCGTCATTGTGTTGGATATTATCTTTAACAAAAATAGCTGTAACAAAAATCGTTAACAAAAATTGGCTGCGCGCCTACCTGAGCATTTGGCACATATAGGTTCATGATTACAGTATTTTTGAGTATGGTTAAACTCTTGGCATTTCTTGCACTGTGGTATCAGTCTAATAGCTTTTCTCAATGGCTCAATCATAACTTTCGAACAAAAAATTATTTTTTTAATTTTAATAAAACGAAATAAGGAACCTTGTTTTAATAAAAATTATATTATATTGTTTCACTCCTATTATGTTAATAGGAGATGGAAGTATCTTCTTCTCTTTATCTAGTACTTTTGGAGCTATTTTATTACTAGAAACGATAATTGGTCTTTCATGCTGAGCGGTTGGAAAAGATTTTTATTTAATATCGCGGTCATTGATTTTGTCGTTCTTCAAAGAATGATTTTCTCTTCTTAGCTCGGCAACTTCATTATTTAGTTTTGCTTTGATTTTTTCCATTTACTCGATGCCTTTGCAGCAGAACACTATTATTTACAGTGAATATCGAGTTTTCAGACAGTGTTTCGCATGATGGTGATTTGTAGCTGAATTGAATATTCCTTAATGGTGATCGAGGTGTTAGGCCACTTCTATTGAATGTTTGATGGCGTAATATGATTCTCCCCCTAGAATCAATGGATCCGACCTTATCAATACTGGATAAACTGTTTCCAATATACCACATGGTTAATATTTTCATTATTTGTTCCATATTACTTTATTTTGTGATTTATATTCGAAATTTTCTTCTGGCGTTTGATAAAATTAATACCACGATGTAGAAGGCAACATATGCATTTTATAATTATTGCCAAGTGTTTTAACAGTAAATGTGAGAAGAACAAACGCTTCTGGAATTTAACATCACATAGCTCTTAAATGCATTGATTGCAAGTAACCTACGGACCCTCTCTGGCTTCAGCTCCGAACTAGCTTCCTCAGGGGATTCTCATCACAAGATTCTGCTAGGTTGCTTGAGTTACCACCAACACGGCGTGGACATATCAAGTAGGAGTTGGAATGGAGATGCTAAACAATTATACGTGATTCGTTTATTTATTTGATTGCATCTGACACACTCGTCTAAATATTTTTTTTTATTACAACTGCCTATGGCTTTATTCTTGAATCTTTTTAAAAAGAAACTAACAAGATGTCTGCGAATCTTACAAACTAACCTTACTGCTAAGTCTTAACCAATGTTAATACTTATTATTAGTGTGCACCATTTACTTAATTTATAAATTCAATAGTCCAAGTGGATCAGTTCTTCTCAGTCGTCTGTATCTCAGTTGTTTTAGAATGTCCCGGGCCAAAGCATTGGGATGTGTCTCTAGTTTTGAACAATATCTCGAACTATAGGTTCTAATTGAATGTTTAATGGTTAAAATACCGAGGTAATGATGAATGTTGGTGTATCGAATATACCAGGGAACATTCGCGATCCTACGAAGTATTTTTGATTGTGTACGTTGCAAAGATTCTCTATTTGACGCACTGGTGGATCCCCATAACTGAATACCATATGTCCATATGGGCGTAAGTATCGCTTTATAAAGTAAAACTTTATTGTGATAATCTTGATTTTCTTCCTATTAGCCAATACATCTTAGCAAATTTTATTTTTATTTGATTACGCTTTGCTTCTATATGCTTTTTCCATGTCAACCTTCTGTCCAGATGTAACCCTAAGTATTTGACACTAGATTAGTTACTGCGGAATAGTTACACCGTTCGATTTAACTTGTGGGCAGGTGAGTTTGTTAAGTGTGAATGTAACATGTGTTGATTTATTTTCATTGACTTTTATTCGCCAAGTCTTTAGCCAGTTTTCAATTTTATTCAGATGATTTTGCAATTGCTTTGAGCAGTTTGAGGATTTTTACAAGACACTAATATGGCTCTATCATCAGCAAATGTTGATATTACAGCTTCATTGCAAATCGGCTGCATACAACAAGTTTAAAATTGGTCCAAAGACACTTCCTTGTGGAACACCTGTGCTAATATCATTTATACCTGTGGTTGCTGCGTTTTGTTTAACCAAGTATTTCCTTTGAAGAAGATAGTTTTCAAGAACTACATGGAACTGCTTCGGCAAAAGTTTTTTAACTTTGTATATTAAACCTCTCTATGCCAAACTTTGTCGAAGGCTTGTGCAATATCCAAGAAGACCGCAAAACAATATTTTTTTTTGAAGGTGAGTTTAATTGCGTTGACAATCCTGTGAATTTGCTCTATAGTGCTGTGCTGATTTCGGAAACCAAATTGGTGATCTGGTATAATATGCCGTTCTTCTAGTACTGGTTTCAGTTTCCTTAGTAACAATTTTTCAAATAACTTTGATATCGTGGAAAGCATGCTTATTGGACGATATCATGAGATTTGTGTCTCATCTTTTCCAGGCTTATGTATCATTGTAATTTGCGATATCTTCCATTTTTGAGGAATATAACCAGTTCGCTTGATTGCATTGAAGATGTACGTTATTAGTTTAATGCATTTGTCTGGTAATTCTTTAACCATTTTCCCGGTAATAAGATCATGTCCTGGTGCTTTTTTCGGACTTATGCAGTTTTTTATTGTGCTCTTAACTTCCTTCCACTTGAATTTTATAGGTTTAGACTCATCAGACTCATTATGTTTAGTTTTGTTGCATTGTTTGGAACTATGAAGTTCACCACAAATAACACACACACATCATTTAGCGTGCAGTAGGCTCTAGTGTGCCCGTATTCTTGAAACTTTATACACTGTAAGAACCGGTCCAGTTCCCTTTAACTGGTTTGTTATCAGTTTCTAATTCGATGCGGAACATTGGCTGTGGCAACTTATCTCGATTGATGATGTTGGTTATTGCTTTTGCAAAGAAGCCTTCAGCAGCGAGCGCAGCATGAATATCGTTAGTGTCCACGTAACTATCGATTCCTTTTATTATAACGACTAAACCTTTTTCGCTTTTTAGTTGATATGTGTAGAACCGCTTACCAGCCTTATCAAAATGGTTGATTAGGGTTCTGTAAGCATCAATGTTTAGAGGTTGAATTTTAGTTTTTTTTAATGTTTCCTCTTTTAATCGAAGAAACATAAAAGTTACCCTCCGTAAGCACTTTAATTTTTTTTATTAAGTCTCTATTTGATTCTTCTCTTAGATTGGTGGCGGTTTTTCAGTTTTCACCTTGTTTTCTGTAGGTGGATCTTCAGAAGTCTCGTTAGTTTGCAAGACAGAAAAAAAGTTTTCATGAAGTAACTCAACACTGGCCACTCTACTTAACTTGTTTACACTAGCTCTTGCCTCTGATCTTGGGCTTCTTTTTCTTTTATTTTGAACAGTTATATATCTGTCCATACCTGTTTGCACGAGTTTTTGTTCGCATTGACCTACATCACTTTTTGTTTTATTGTCTTTTGTCAATGATACACTATCAATTACATTTATGTTCGTTGCACTTTGCTCAATTATATTAACTTTCTTTTCACTTTGTATAGAGGAATTTGCTGTTGAAGCAATTTTTTGCTCGAGCACTTTTTGTTGTGTTATTGGGCGATACGATATTTGGCCGATTTTTCCTACATTTAACGACGACGTAGTGATATTTATTAAATCACCAGTGCACATAGTCCGCTGTTGTACTGGTGGTGATGGCGCGATATTTTTTTTTTGGTGGAGTTCTGATCACCATTTTTACATATTTTAATTTAATTTAAAATAAAAAGCTGACATCAGCAATTCACAAAGAAATATTTTATTTAATCAATTTTAATTATATTTTTTAATGTTTACTTGATGGTAGTCAAATTGCGATTGATTTAAATATAAGTGCAATAATTCAAGATATGTACTTACTTAAAATAACTGCAACTTTGATTTCCTCCATTTTAATTAATCTGTCAATAGATTATCCAATAGATAATAAAGATAATATTTAAAAGTTTTTAAAAGATTTATTCAAATTTTGATAGTATGGCAGTTAAATATTGCATTATGGATAATTCATTACCTATATTAACACTATGTTCTAAATTTTAATTTAAAAATTTTAATATTAAAAAATTAAATAGGGTTGCCATATAGTTAAAATATATAAAACCATTACAATTTATAAAATTTGCCAAATTTTATCGCAATGAAAATTTAAGGTGCATAAAAAACTAATTTATATAAGAAAAACTTATAATTATAATTAACGTTAGTCACCTGAGCTGAATAAAAAGTTATTAGTTTATTATATAACACGTTATATTTCCACTGCTAATTTTTGCATAACTCTTAAACTTATTTATTAATATAATGATATAATTTTATTAATAAAAATAATAAATCGTTAAAATTTTTTATATTTAATCTTTAATAAATTTATGTTTGGTGTGACATTTAATAAAATCAATCAAATTCGTTCAATTAAAACTGTGTTCGATTATAATCTCGATCGAAAATCTCTTAATTCCAATCAGGATCTGTAATTAGTAATTCGGTTCAGTCACACATGTTATTTGTAAATTATAAGTATATGCAGTGTAATTCTCGTGTGAAAAGTGAGCACAATAAATAATAAAAATAATATTTATTTACCGCAACTTCATAGGAAATGATCTTAACCACTATGCTACGAACGATCATGTATAAATAGATTTATTTGTTGTTTAATAGAAATTTATAATTTTATTATTCATATTAGTTTTAAGAACAGTCAATAGATGGCGTAAAATTTTTAGTACAATTTTACTCGATAGATGGGGGTGTAAAAGAATTAAAATCTTTTTTTTTTACTAACCCGACATCTTGTGGTGAATAGTTGTGTTATTTGTTTTTTTATCAGTTAATTAGAAAATTAAATTTATAATTTTTTATCTCTCGTATTTTGAATCAATGGTTTGTATTATGCAATTTCATCGCTACCTTATCAGTAAATGAAGAAAATTGTTTTTATACAACATTGTTGCAGTGGTATGTTTATCGATAATTTATGTTGAGGAATTATAGAAAAAATAATTTACCAAATGGCAGAATACTGATAACGATACTGCAAATGATGCATCTCATTTAGGGAAATTATAATTATCGATTTCCGTTCGCAATTATTTTACAATTTCATAAATATTTTTTACAAACAATGGCTTGTATTTATCTTATAATTTGTTGGTACGATATTTATAATTTTTTCTTATTGTCTTATCAATAAATGAAGAAAATATTGTACATGATTTAACAAATATTTCTAATTGATCCTGTTCATCATAATTATTGAACAATGCTTTCATTTTTACTAAGTATTAGTTGGTTTAAATATTAATAAAATCTAAAAAAAATGTACAACGATAACGAGGAGGAGGTTTATCAGCCGAAGACATTAAAAAATATGTCAATGGATCTTGTTATCCGGAAATTTTTATTTATGGGGTTAGACCCCACAACATACCCTGCCGGTCTTTTTAGGGAAATGTGTTGCAGAGTGGTACCTGTTATGATGCGTTGCTTCATAACAATAGAGGACCAACTCTGTTTACAATGCGCCTGGGATGAAGGTGAAGATTTGGGAAATAATGGTGCTGTCCCCTTAGACATCCACGAGCTGCTTTACCAGATGGAAGAAGAAGACTACTTTACAGTCAAATTCTGGTATAATACATATAGTTTTCCAGTACTACCACCTATTTTCTGTGAGGGGTGTGGGTCCAGATGGTATCGCCCCGATGTTGGTGCTCATCATATAAATGACGAGGTGGTACCGGGGGAATCTGTAATTCAGTTATACACCCAAAAATTTAACATTTTTGTAAATAATTTATTAGATGTTTAATAAAATTTGTAAATTAAAAAATTTATTTGTGTTTCATATTTAATTAAAAATCATTATATTTAATTTAAAATTTATAATTTGTGTTTATGTTACATTTATATTTCGTTTTCGCTATCGGATTGTTGTTGTGTAGAGGAATCGCTGTCACTCTCCATGCATCCGCTTTTACTGTTTTCAAACTTCTCGTCAGAGTTAAGGAATAATTTAAAATTATCTTTATTATCAACTGAACTAAACGATATTCACCTAGTTTCTAATTTTGATTCTGATAATTTAAACAATATTATAAAAAATGAATATAAATCAACATTTGACAAAATAACCAACGAATTAAATGATACACTGAAAAAAACAAGTGTTTGGAAAACATTTGTGGCGAACTGTCGATTAATTGTGTTGAACAAGAATGATTTATAATAAACTATTTGTATTAGAGAGAAATGATTATTAGTAGTACTAAACCATTAATGTTTGTGCGAAACACTTGATTTTTAAAATAATTGTTATGAAATACTCCAATATTTATGACAAACAGTAACAGTGTTTCCATTAAAAACTCTAAAAAATATTTTTGAAGTAGTGTTCACAAACATTAAATTGTGTTTACACAAAAACTTCATTTCTTTCTGACAAACAGTTTTAGAATTTAGTGTTTGGTCAGAAACCAAATAATATAAAGAGACGTCGCAACCCATATATAAAAAAATATCCAAAATTGACGGGTTACAATCGTCGTTGCGGGTGCTAATCTAAAATAAATAAAATACAATAGCTGTGTTGCTTTCACTAAACCGAAAAATTTTACAACAACAATTGCATTGTATTAAGAAAATTTTCTTTATTTCTCAAGCCAACAATTTTTTAGGTTTAGGGGAAATAAAACCATTTTATGGTTTTGGTGTTTACCGCAAGGCGGTTATTTTTTCTATTTTTTTTTCGAAGGGTTGTCATCTTGTAAAAAATGACAGTTGGCATTTTTTATTTGACAATACCGTGTTTAATTAAAATAAATATAAAATAAAGTGATATACTGATTTGTCTTTTGTTATTTGGAAACAGTTTAACCAAAATAAATATTAAATATTAAAATGAACCAAACCAGAAGATCTTCAATAATCCAGGTAACTATAACTTTGTGAATTTTAATGTATTAAACGTATGAAATACTAGTGGAAACAAAAAGATATTGTTCATATTATGTATATATATGTATATATATATATATATATATATATATATATATATATATATATATATATATATATATATATATATATATATATATATATATATATATATATATATATATATATATATATATATATGCCCGTGTGAGGTTTTCAGTCCTCCATCGGGCGCCTCCCCAGGTGGCGGATAGGGGAAAGCCTCCCAGATATGGGTGGTACCGGGGAAATGAAATACCCGGGGCGGACCAAAACAGAAGCTGCGTCTGATTCAGAGTGAACGGCAGCAAACATCGGCTGTCTCCATGTTAGGAGCGGATGAACTACTACTCTGGGACTTACAATCTCAGTTTTAACCTTGGAATGGATACTAATCCTCTCCCCAACACAAATCTCAAATAACGCATGATGAAAATCTCTCTAATTAGAACTACTCCAGGAGGTACCTTAGACAGGGAATCCTCCGTCGCAAAGAGCGACGCAATCGGGCCATCGGATTCTGGAGAGCCCGAAACAACATGCAACCAACCAAAGCTCCAGGAAACACCAACGCTCAAACTCAAAACAAAAAGAGTATGCTTCTTTGGAACAGTAAATATAAACTCACTGTTGAAAACGGGAAAACTGAAACAACTAATCAAGGTACTTGATGAATTCAAGATTCTAATCCTGGCCCTCCAAGAAACGAGATTCACAGACGAAAATATAATGGAATCAGAAGGATATAGGATCTTCAAAGGTAAAAGAGGCCTAAACCCTATGGGAAAAGGCATACCTCACCTAGGAAATGGATTTATCGTGAACAAGAAGATAATTAACTCTATAACAGACTTCTACTCACCAAATGAACGACTTGCAATCATGACACTACGATGTGCGAATAAAACCTACACTATAATAAACTGCCACGCTCCCATTAACGAAGACAACAGAAAGAACCCAGAAAAAGTTGAGAAATACTGGGAGGCCCTAGAACATGAACTCTCAAAAATACCCCCAAAAAATATTAAGATCTTACTAGGCGACTTCAACGCACAGATTGGAAATGAGAGAAAATACAAAAGGACAGTAGGAGAGTACCCTGCTCACAAAAGAACCAACAAAAATGGAGAAAGACTGAAAGAGTTGTGCAGGGGCGTCAACCTTAAATTAATGTCAACAAATTTTAAACACTTACCCAGAAAACAAAAAACGTGGAAATCACCAAACCAAAGCCTGGGAGAATTCCAGATTGATCATGTCGCCATATCATTCGATAATCAGAAAGAAATCATGAATGTGAAAGTAAGAAAAGGCGCAAACATAGAAACAGACCACTACTTAACGACACTAAAAGTAAAATTTACCCCCCAAAAAAAGACACCAAACAAAGAGTTTAAAATACAGAGGATCAACACAGAAGTACTAAAGCTAAAGAAACAAGAATTCCAGGAAAAACTTAACATAGAATCAGAGGAATGGGAGGAAATCAAGACAAAAATAGTCAAGACGTCAATGGAAATAGCCCCGCTCAAGAGACAAAGAAAACACAGGTGGTGGAATAACCAATGCGAAGAGGCCCTTGAACTTAGGAGTAAAACCTGGAAAAAATGGCACTCAACCAAAAACAATGAAGACTATATCTTATTCAAAGAACAGAGATCACAAACAGCGAAAATTATAAGAACAAACAAGAGGAATTTTGACAAGACCCAACTACAACAAATAGAGGAAGACTTTAAAAAGAACAACACAAGAACATTCTATAAAACTTTTAAGCAAAACCTCCAGGGATATCGACCACCAAACTTATGTTTCAAAAATGAAGAAGGAAAAATAGCACTGAATAATCAAGAAAACTGCAAACTACTAGCGACATACTTCAAAAAACTATTAAACTGTGAGGAGCCAAAAGTGAGATTCCCAAAACTAAATCCGAAATATAAATTCGAAAACTCCAAACCACCGGACATAACAGAAATCCAACAGATTATTAAAGAACTAAAAAATGATAAAGCCCCAGGAGAGGACTCTATAGTAGCAGAAATGTGGAAAAACGTAGATACCAAGACAGTCCAAAGTCTACTTAAAATAATACAAAAGATTTGGGAAACGGAAGAATTACCGGAAGAATGGAAAACAGCTATGATCCATCCAATACACAAAAAAGGAGAGAAAACAGATGCAAACAACTATAGAGGAATTTCACTACTATCAGTAACATACAAGATCCTATCCAAATCATTACAAAACAGATTGGAGGTCCAACTGGACCCACAATTAGGTGACTACCAGGGAGGATTCAGGAAAGGAAGATCCTGTGCCGAACAGATACTAAACCTGAAACTCTTAATAAGGTACAGGAGACTAAGGGCCAAAGACATACATGTGACATTCGTGGACTTCAAAAAAGCATACGACTCTATAGATAGAGAGACACTATTCAATACCCTGGAAGAATTCGGAGCCGATGACAAATCAATCGCAATCACAAGAAAAACCCTAACAAACACAAAGTCAAAGGTAAAATTTATGGGAGAGATCTCAGAACCTTTTGAGATCAAAACAGGAGTGAGACAGGGAGATGGGCTCTCCCCACTACTCTTCAACTGTGTACTGGAGAAGGTAATGAGAGAATGGAGGAAGAGAATGGAGGAGGAAGGAATTCCCAAATTAAAAATAGGAAGAAAGAAAGATAACCTTGAAATTGACTGTCTGGCTTTTGCGGACGACCTGGCCGTGCTAGCAGAAAACATGGAAGACGCTAGAAGACAAATCAATATACTGAAAGAGACGGCAGAGAAGGCTGGATTACAAATATCATATGAAAAGACAGAATATTTGACAAACAGAAAAGATGCACCAAGACAGATCACAACAAAATATGGTAAAATCAAGAGGGTCAACAAGTTCAAATACCTGGGAGAATTAATCCAACCAAATGCCCTGGACAAAGAAGCAGTCCTTACAAGAGCAAGAAAAATGGAACTGGCATTTCAATTGACAAAAAATATATATAATAAAAAGTCCATATCCATTAACGCAAAACTAAGACACTACAATACAGTTATTAAACCAGAAGGCCTCTATGCCTCAGAATGCCTTACGCTAAACACAGCCAGACAAATAGAAGAGATAGAAAAAAAGGAGAGAAAAATTATACGGAAAATCCTGGGACCAAAATATGAAGATGGAAAATGGAAACTGAGAAGCAACAAAGAGATCTACAAAAAAACAGAAAAAATAACAGACACAATGAGAAGAAGAAGAGTAACCTTCTACGGACATATTAAAAGAATGGACGAAGGAAGATTGACGAAGAGAATATTCAACTACTTCGATAGAAACCCCAAAACACAAATGACATGGATCAAGGAGGTCAGGAAAGACATGGAAGAAATGGAAATAGATGGAGAAGAGGTGGAGAGAAGAGAAGAATTCAGAAAGAAGATCAGAGGATTCCAGGGTTTTCAAGAAAAGGCAAAAAAGAAAACAGGAGCAAAATGGACGGAAGAGAGAAAGAAACAGCATGGAGAAAGAATGAAAGAGTACTGGAAGGGAAGAAAGAAGAGAGAAAATCAATCATGAGAAGTTATTTCACGTGGTCCATAGTAGGCCAAAATCGAAGAATCATCATATATATATATATGTATATATATATATATATATATATATATATATATATATATATATATATATATACAGTGGATTTCGTCTATAGCGACTACCGATATAACGACATTCCGGTTTTAGCGACGAAAAATTTTGGTCCCAAGCGATTAAGCATTATTTTAATATAGAAAAGACCGTTTATAACGACCCGGCTATAACGACGATTTCGGATATAACGTACAATTTTTTACGTGATTTTGAAAAAACAAAATCGGTTATAGCGACCAAAAATCCGTTTTTCTTTCTATTTCAGGGGAATCCTATGTTATTTTTATTGTTTGTGATTTTATTTTTAATTTTTAGTCAATCGCTGCATTTACACGTGAACTCACGTGTAGCTTAATTAGTGTTAAAATTTATGTGATAAATTATTTGGGACTAAGTTTTTTTTTTTAATTACATTCTAAATAAAATGTCAAAACGAAAATCTTATTCCATTGAAGAAAAGGCCAAAATGGTAATGCGTTTAGAAAATGGTGAATCAAATTCAGATTTAATTAAAGAATTCAATTTATCGCATTCTACTTTATCAACGATGTGGAAAAATCGAGACAAAATAAAACAACAATTCGAAATGAATTCTTTAAAAATCAAAAAAGTAAGAAAACCAGAACACGACGATATTGATAAACTATTGCTCGAATGGTTTATCAATTCACGAAATCAGCTTCCACTTTTCGGGCCAATTTTACAAGCAAAAGCTAATGAATTCGCTAAGAGAATTGGCAAGTCAAATTTTATTTGTAGTGACAGTTGGGTTTACCGTTTTCGTCAAAGACACAATATAGTGGTTGGTAAAATTTCGGGAGAAGCGGCGGCTGTTTCAAAAACTGATTGTGAAAATTGGCTCAACAATGTGTTTCCTAAAATACGTGAGGGATACCAAGATTCCGAAATATTTAACGCCGATGAGACCGGTTTATTTTTTAAACTTACTCCGCAAAACACACTTAAATTTAAAGGTGAAAAGTGCATTGGAGGAAAACTTTCTAAGGAAAGAATAACCCTTTTGGTTATTGCTAATATGGATGGAACGGACAAACGTAAATTATTGGTGATCGGTAAATCGCAAAAACCTAGGTGCTTCAAAAATATTAAATCATTACCTGTGATTTATGAAGCTAATGCTAAAGCTTGGATGACATCCGAAATTTTTAGAAAATATGTGATGCGATGGGAGTTAGAACTTAAACGGACACAAAACACCAAATACTCCTACCATCAAACCATGAATTCGTGAAGTTACTTTTTGAAAATGAACATAAAAAACATCATGCTGGTCCACAATTGCTGTTGTCATTGATTCGTCGAAAATTTTGGCCGATAGCAGGTAAAAATATGGCAAAGAAAATTGTACGAAACTGTGTGATATGTGCACGCACACAACCTACAGTCGTCAAGCAAATCATGGGTGATCTGCCTCAGCAGCGAGTGGCACAGACTAAACCTTTTCTGAACACCGGAGTCGACTATTGTGGTCCGTTTTTTATACGTCACAATTTCAACCGAAGGGCGTCCCCATCTAAAATATATGTAGCATCGTTTGTATGTTTTTCAACCAAATCTATGCATTTGGAAGTTGTAAGTGATCTAACTTCCCAGTCGTTTATTGCCTGTTTGAAACGGTTTTTGGCGCGTCGTGGAAGAGTTGAAAATATTTGGTCAGATAATGCGACTAACTTCATTGGGGCCAACCGAGAACTGAAGCAATTATTTAAACAATTTATTTCTCAAACTGAGCAGGGAAAAATCTCGTCCTTTTGTGCTAACGAACAAATCAATTGGCATTTCATCCCTCCACGTGCTCCAAATTTCGGAGGGTTGTGGGAAGCTTCCATCAAGTCTTTTAAATTTCATCTAAAACGCGTGACGAAAGGTAATGTTTTAACATTAGAAGAGTTTGAAACGCTAACAATCCAAATTGAGGGGATACTAAACTCTCGACCTTTGACTTGTTTATCTGACGATCCAAACGACCCGGAGCCACTGACCCCCAATCATTTTTTAACGGGTGGCCCCAGTATGACCATCAGTGAACCTTCCGTATTAGACATCACAAATAATCGTTTAACAAAATGGCAAAGAATAACCAAAATGATAGAATCATTTTGGAAACGATATTCGATCGAATATTTACATACCCTGCAGGCAAGATTAAAATGGAAACGAGAAATCCCCAATTTGAAGATTAACGATATTGTTATGCTTGTCGAAGAAAACATCCCATCGATTAAATGGCCATTGGGTAAGATCGTTTCAGTAATTCCAGGTAAGGATAATAAGGTGCGAGTTATTGAAGTTCGAACTCAGGCTGGAATATTTAAGCGTTCTGTTTCCAAAGTAGTCAAACTTCCAATTAATTGTGAATTGTAATTGTGAAGTTAAACATATGTTTAGTATCATTACAATTATTATTTTTTCTCGAACATTGATTTTTGTTGAAAGTGTATCTTTCAAGGGGCGCGGTATGTTTGAATACCTACACATCTGTAGAATCGTCTATGACAATAACTATTGCGGTGCGTCACTGCTTATTTATTATTATTTTTTTTTAATTTTGTTATATAAGTATGTATGTATTGGTTTGTGAAAATAAGAGAGGAGATAATTTGTATTAGAAAAAAGAAAAAAAGATCAGTTCATCACCCAACATCAACGGTGTAAGACAGTAAAATTTTTGTTTGTGAAATATCTAATGCTAAGAAAAATAGAATAAATAAATGGAATAAAAAACAAAATGAAAAGTTTGTTGTTATAATTCAATTAATATACAGTCCGCTAATCTGTCCACAAAAACAAACTTCACTCCTTGGATCTCACCGGATACGTACTACGGCGTATAATCCTAAAGCCAATAGCATGGTTGAGCGCTTCCATAGACAGCTTAAAGCTGCTCTAATGGCCAGAGACAATACTACTAATTGGTTTTCGGAAATTCCAATTATTTTATTAGGAATCCGAGCCACCGTGAAAGAAGATTTAGATTGTTCACCGGCGGAAATGGTTTTTGGTAAAACTATTAAACTTCCCGATGAATTTTTATTTGATAAACCTGGTTCATTTTTGCCTTCAAATCACACAGTTATTGACCAGTTGCGTGAAGCAATTAAAAATCGTATCCCAAGTCCTACGCGATTAGTGAAACAGGATCACATATTTGTCCCGAAATCTTTGGACAACTGTGAATTTGTATTTATCAGAACAGATAAGGTTCGTGTTGGACTTACTCCTCCCTACGAAGGGCCATTCAAAGTAATAAGGCGTCTTCGAAAATATTTTGCTGTTTCAATCAAGGGTAAAAATGTTACCATCTCGATTGATAGGTTAAAACCAGCTTTTGGTATTTTAAATTCGGTTGATCATTCTTTACCGTCCCGAACATCCAAAGCTGTTAGATTTTTTTAGGATTCTTGTTGTACAGAATCACTAGGAGGGGAGTACTGTAGCGACCGATAAATATTTGTTTAGTTGAATTTCTAATAAATATTTATCTGCGCTCCAATATATACGAAACATTTTATGTTAGAGATAATTTGTATTAGAAAAAAGAAAAAAAGATCAGTTCATCACCCAACATCAACGGTGTAAGACAGTAAAATTTTTGTTTGTGAAATATCTAATGCTAAGAAAAATAGAATAAATAAATGGAATAAAAAACAAAATGAAAAGTTTGTTGTTATAATTCAATTAATATACAGTCCGCTAATCTGTCCACAAAAACAAACTTCACTCCTTGGATCTCACCGGATACGTACTACGGCGTATAATCCTAAAGCCAATAGCATGGTTGAGCGCTTCCATAGACAGCTTAAAGCTGCTCTAATGGCCAGAGACAATACTACTAATTGGTTTTCGGAAATTCCAATTATTTTATTAGGAATCCGAGCCACCGTGAAAGAAGATTTAGATTGTTCACCGGCGGAAATGGTTTTTGGTAAAACTATTAAACTTCCCGATGAATTTTTATTTGATAAACCTGGTTCATTTTTGCCTTCAAATCACACAGTTATTGACCAGTTGCGTGAAGCAATTAAAAATCGTATCCCAAGTCCTACGCGATTAGTGAAACAGGATCACATATTTGTCCCGAAATCTTTGGACAACTGTGAATTTGTATTTATCAGAACAGATAAGGTTCGTGTTGGACTTACTCCTCCCTACGAAGGGCCATTCAAAGTAATAAGGCGTCTTCGAAAATATTTTGCTGTTTCAATCAAGGGTAAAAATGTTACCATCTCGATTGATAGGTTAAAACCAGCTTTTGGTATTTTAAATTCGGTTGATCATTCTTTACCGTCCCGAACATCCAAAGCTGTTAGATTTTTTTAGGATTCTTGTTGTACAGAATCACTAGGAGGGGAGTACTGTAGCGACCGATAAATATTTGTTTAGTTGAATTTCTAATAAATATTTATCTGCGCTCCAATATATACGAAACATTTTATGTTTCGTTCCACTGTATCCAGTGTGTATATAAAAACAATTTAGTGTTTTATTTATATTAGCTTATTACTCAGTAGGTTTTAGCCAAGAGTACCAATTTATGGAATTGTTTCGGTAAATATCGAATTATCATATTGGGCTATTGGCTCCATCTAAATTAAATAGGATGTTTCAATGGAACTAATTCCAATATTGTTAACATGCATCAAGGCATGTAAATGAGTTACTTCCATGTGACTTTTATACGTGCATGTTTTTAATTGGTCAAATATGCCACGCCAATTAATTATTACCGTTATGCTGGACGTGTATAGGTACAGCATATTCGTTTCAATGCAATATTCAATCAAACGAATGTTTTAATATTGTCATCTCTTGTCGCCGTATGTTTTTGTGATGCGGTTTATATACTCTTAGTATTTTCGCCTCCCTCTAAGAAAAAATATTTAAAAGTGGAAAGTTACAAATAAGTTCCAAGAGTTACCCTAAGCGAGCGAAGGAAGAGAGAATAAAATAAATAAAATAATAAATTAAATTAAATTATAAAATAAATGAAATTCTAAAATAAATTAAATTATAAAATAAATTAAAGTTTAAAATAAATTAAATTATAAAATAAATTAAATTATAAAATTGTCAACAATAAAATAAATAAAATTGTAAATAAAATTATATAACACAATAGGATATCGTATTTTCAATTCATCGTATTTTCAGTGTGCAATTACAATTAAAGACTTTATGAATTCTAAAAAACAGAAAGTAATTCAATTACTAGATGATCAATTAGAAATTCATTATAGTTGTAAAACTAATTTTGTACTATTCGCATCATACATAAAGTATGGGGGTTCGTTTGTATCGTTTAAGAGATCGGTCGTGTTTTTTTCGATCTTTTTATCTAAAAATTATTTTTTTATTTATTTTTGTAGTTTCAATTATGTTGGTGTATTAATAACTTTAATAACATTTATATTTAATTAGTGTCAATGTGTGAGTGCAAAAGAAATACAATAGAAAACAAAAACAATGCTACAAGTTATCTCATGTCTTTCTCTATATAACTACCTAGCAAATTTTTTGTCTTTGCTAACAAGTCTCATGCTTGTCTTGGAACGAGAAAAACATATGAAACTGTATGAGTTGGTAACAGGACTTGAGTTTGTCTTTTGTGTGTTACTCACAACATGTACATGTATAGTTCCTAGTGGTTGATTTTGTAATAAGCGTAACATGTCTTTAGGTTGTCTTCTGGTTGTTACTTACAACTTGTATCCCACATTACATGGAACGCTGCTCGAAGTTAAATTTTGAAAAGAAAGTGACATATCTATATAATTCAATTTCAGATTAAATTATTCTATGAACATTATTAAAATTAATAAAAACTAGTTTAGATTTACAAAACCTATTTTATTAATTAAAAATTTTATCAATATTATTATTATTTCATTCAAAATTATGCATTTTAATGTTTCGCCGGCCGAAAAAATAAAATTCGGTTGACAAAATCTAAAATGGTATAATTTTTGACGTTTTACGAACTTATTTTTGTCGAAAAGTTTAAATAGTATAATTTTTTTCGATTTCCGAACGCATCAAAATGAAACGATTTTTTTTTGTCGGGTATAACATAACCTTACTTCGATGTGTTTTTAGCTTGGATTTTGTTTTTTCTGTGTATGTATAGCTGATGTAAAATGAGAAAAACTATAATTTGTAAGTAATTTTTTAATAATAATATACATTAATTTAATTATATGTAGGCGCATAATACTAAATGCTGCGCCTATGCCTTTTTATATATATTTTAATCTCTTTATTCCGAATTGGCGCGACAACAGTAAGATATATATATCTACATATTTATAACTGTTATTCTCATTTTATTCTCATTGATTTATTCGTATCTTGCTGTCGTACGCTTATTCGGATTGGTCAACTGGAACCATGTGGTAGTTTGTTAATCAAACGATTATTCTGATTGGACTACATAATAAAGAAAAGACGAGAAGTAAAAAGTAAAAAGTTACAGTCAGTCGAGAGTGGACAGTCTGATGCGACGGAATTACATTAAATAAAAGGAATCCGAGTTATTCTTTAAAACTACTCCACGTGTTTTTTTATTCAAAAGCGTTTAAGTTTTATTCTTTAGAGTTGTTACTACATATATTTATATTTATTTACATAAATATGTATATATGTATATAAAATAAATATTTAAGGAATAATTTTAGACCAAATTAATAATTTAGGTCGAAACGCAATCTTGACATAATAATTATTTTTCCAAGCCAAATGTCACTTTTTATAATTTTTATTTTACTGTGACGTCATTTGTCGACCGACATTTTAGGTTTTCATGTGGCGTCAAAATCGACCGTCCGACCGAATTGTTCGGTTTTGTATCTTCATGTGGCAATGCCTTTAGTCTTGGGCAACATAATGCATTAAATACTATGACGCATTATTTCATACCTCTTTGTCTATAAACTTGCTTTGAGTAGGTATTTTCTGTGCATTTTTTAAAATTTTTATTGTCTCACGACTATGACTAATTTTCGAAAGATTAAATATACGAATTTAAAATTGTTTGCAGTTTTATTAGCCATTTTAAAAACTAGAAACTATTTTAAGTGACATTTTTAAATTCAACTTGTTTGGTATGAGTATATTTGTGGAAGTTTTTCGGTGTCCACTTTATTTCTTACATAATTGTGTGAGTGTACGAATTTAAGTTTTGTGTGGCAGTTTTTTAAAGCCATTTTAAAAACTAAAAACAATTTTAAGTATTATAAATATTTGTCACTATTTTTTTATTTTAATTTTATTGTAATAGTATTATAGTATTATAAGATTATTTTTTATTGCTGAGTGTACATAATGTAGTCGATTTAATTTCCAAAATGTATACTAGTTTTTTGTCACATTTAAGTTTCGTTACTTTATTTTATTTGTTGTATTTGTATTACGTGTTAAGTGAATTTTAATTGTTGTAAAAATGGAATATTCTAAAGCGAAACGATATAGATTGGTTTCTTAAATGGCAGAAAATAGTTTAAATTTTGAATTCAGTGGTGATTTAAGTAATAGGGAACGTATGTTTCAAGCTATACTGATGTTGATTTCGAGTATTGCGGAACTAATTTTACTACTCCTATATTAGAAGAGAGATTTTGTTTCCAGGTACTTTAATTTCAGATTCATCAGAAGATGAATCAGTTCCCGAATGTAAAGATTTATGTCAATCAAATAAAAAAAAATAGTTAAAAATGAGATTAATATTTTTATTTTATTTTTAATGGTTTTGTTTTAAGAAAACCTTAAAGAATGCAGAGCAGCTCATTATAATTATAATTATGATTGTCTTGTGCTAGCGGTTGTTAAATATTGGCTACTGGGAAACCGGACCAATTCTGTCATTACTGACATACCTTTCCTTTCCCTACCCCAATAAAAATTTACTAACTATTGGTCGCCATGGTGTCTGTAACCGGGTCGATCTCAATAATTTAACTAATATCCTGCCTCATCCGTCCAAGTTATGTAAAACGGGTGTACGGTGGGCCCGAGTTACATTGCCCGACACATCCCGCATCTTCCAATATCACGATACCAGTAGTATATTTAACAGTACCCGAAGCAATTCAAATTAATCTAGCAGCTCATAACAAATTATGATCATCATCCAGCATCAGAAGCAAAGCTTAGTCATCAACCAATATATATATTGTATTATAATTACCACGATACATTGTATCTTAAAAATAACAAGATTGTTTATTTTATATATCATAATATTATTTTCGATAAATTGTAATATTGTTTATATAAAATCATAATTGTATATTTTGCGCAGCTGCATCTGTTTAAGATGTACTAAAACTGAAACATTGCTTCGTGTACTGTATTTTTTTTATATTTATTATTGTATTATATCACACTTAAAAACATAGAGAAAGGAGAGAGAGAGAAAACATTATTAAGCTTAGAGATAGAAAATTTTTTGTTTTTGTGGAGTAGTATCATTTTGGAATTTGTACGATTAATAACAAAAATAAAACAAAAAAAAAATATAACGTGATTAATCACAAACAAAAAAACGTGTTTTTATAAAACGAAACTTTCCGTAAAAGAACAAAATAGCAAGCAGCAACGATATACATTGAGAGCAAACAGCAACGATAAACATTTTGGTCCTTCGAGCCGGATTGTGCGGAGTAAAAAATAAAAACGCATCAATAGTTGAATAATATTATCATTCACGCTGATGATGAACTTGGATACTGGTGCTTAACCTTGAATTGTGTAATCAACAACGCATGTAATTCGTCCAACGTTTTAATAAAATCGCTACCATCCGAAAGAATAATATTATCATTCACGCTGATGATGAACTTGGATACTGGTGCTTAACCTTGAAGTGTGTAATCAACAACGCATGTAACTCATCCAACGTTTTAATAAACTGCTACCATCCGAAAGGCAACGTCAACAAATAGTGCGTAAGTGTACAGTAATCACATCTAGTTTATTATATTTTAGAATAATATTATAATTAACGGTAAAACAAAATTTGTAAACGCGAAGCAATAAGTTCAACATTAATGCGGCCTACTTATCACACCTCTTTATCTGGTGGTGAATAGTACTACTTTCATTTATTCAAGTTTTAAACCATCGAATATATAACTTTTATTTATTCAATTTCTAAACCATCTCGTATGTTTGGTATTGTCAGCCGGACGCTACGAGACATTCAAGCTTATTTTTTGGATTTAATTTAAGATTTCGTATTCGTGTGTTGGTGATAAACTTAATTTACTTTAAACCTTTGTTTGCGCTTTGACAAAATGAGTGAGCAAGAAGTAGCTAAGAAGAAATCAGATTTCAACAAACGGTTAGGGCATATGAAAGGGCGCCTAACAAATATTGAAAGATTTTTAGAAACAAACGTTATGTTGAGTTCAAACGAACTCAAACCAAGATTAGAATCGGTAGAAAAAATATACGCAGATTTTGAATTAATTGTTTAGTTTGTTTAGTTTGTTTAGTTTGTTTAGTTAGTTTAGTTAGTTTAGTTTGTTTAGTTTGTTTAGTTTGTTTAGTTTGTTTAGTTTGTTTAGTTAGTTTAGTTTGTTTAGTTTGTTTAGTTTGTTTAGTTTGTTTAGTTTGTTTAGTTTGTTTAGTTTGTTTAGTTTGTTTAGTTAGTTTAGTTAGTTTAGTTAGTTTAGTTAGTTTAGTTAGTTTAGTTAGTTTAGTTAGTTTAGTTAGTTTAGTTAGTTTAGTTAGTTTAGTTAGTTTAGTTAGTTTAGTTTGTTTAGTTTGTTTAGTTTGTTTAGTTTGTTTAGTTTGTTTAGTTTGTTTAGTTTGTTTAGTTTGTTTAGTTTGTTTAGTTTGTTTAGTTTGTTTAGTTTGTTTAGTTTGTTTAGTTTGTTTAGTTTGTTTAGTTTGTTTAGTTAGTTTAGTTAGTTTAGTTTGTTTAGTTTGTTTAGTTTGTTTAGTTTGTTTAGTTTGTTTAGTTTGTTTAGTTTGTTTAGTTTGTTTAGTTTGTTTAGTTTGTTTAGTTTGTTTAGTTTGTTTAGTTTGTTTAGTTTATTACCAACAAAATGTTAGACCTTCTTGCAGAGGAAGACTTTAAGGAAACTTGTCAAGGTCATGTCGAAGAGTTTGACGAAAGGTATATGAAGTTAAAAACAACCATTTTTGATCGATATGAAGTGATACAAAATTCAGATAAAATCTCGGTCATAAACAAAATTGAAACTCCTGAAGTGGCAACTATTAAACCACTAATTAAATTGCCAGAATTGAATATTCCGAACTTCGATGGTGATCCATTAAGATGGATAACATTTAGAGATGTTTTTGACGCGGTCATCAATAGGAACGCAGCGCTTACTGATATAGTGAAGTTTACGTACCTTCAAAATAGCCTCAAGGGCGATGCCAAGCAATCACTTGGACATATCGAACTGTCTGAAGCAGGTTACCAACGTGCCTGGTCAGAACTAGTTAACCGATTTGACAATCCGAGATTGATTATCGAACGACACATTGATGAACTTATTGATTTGAAGCCTATTCATACTTCAAATGCTAATGACCTAAGGCGATTTACCAATACGGTGCTTTCTCATGTTACAGCATTGGAAGCATGTGACATAAACTTCGACGAATGTTCGGAAATTGTCGTCATGCGTCTTGTTACACGGAAATTAGATAAAGAATCGATTAAAGACTGGGAGAAACAAAACTCTTCGAAAGAATTGCCTACCTGGAAACTATTTCGGGAGTTTCTTGAGAAAAAGTGTAGAGTTTTGGATTCTATAACTAACGCAGGTTAGTGTAGTACCAAGTCAATGTCAAATAACACCCAAAGACCAAATAAATCAGGTAATAACTCCAAGAGTCATACATTCACAATTCCCAGTTCAAACACAAATAAGCAAAGGTCGAATTGCAATTTGTGTAATGGCATTCGACATGCATTCTTTAATTGCCCGTCGTTTCTAAGCTTCAATCCAATAGAACGATTTAATAAAATAAAGGAGATGAAGGCTTGTATCAACTGCCTTAATCCATATCATACAGTAACCGACTGCCGAGCGTCTGGGTGCAAATTATGCAAAAAAAGGCATCATACATTGTTACATATTGATCAAAAGCAGTCTTTCAGGGAAAATACACACCAAATTTCGATGAATCAGGGAGACAACATTCAAATAAATCAACTGGGTGATACGAAACCTACCATGGCTATGCCAGTGGTTGATCATTCAGTCGAACAAAGCTTTAGTATGCAAAAGAATTCAGTAACAGGAAGAGTAATATTGCCAACGGCAATTATACTCTTAAAACGTGCAAATGGAAGCTACATAGAATGTCGAGCACTGCTGGATTCTGGGAGCCAGTCTAACTTCATAACGAGTTCCATGGCGCAAAGGCTCCGGGCAAAAATCAGTAGAATTCAATCAATTGACGTCACTGGACTCAGTTCAACTTCTACGAAAATTGATGAAATGGTGTCGAGTCAAATAAAATCACGGTATAAAGATGCATTGTTTAATGTCGATTTGTTCGTGATCAATAAAATTTCAAACAATTTACCACAAACGACCTTCAACATTAATCGGTGGTCTATACCGTCGCACGTAAAATTAGCCGACCCCAATTTTAACGAAGCACGCCCAATCGATATGCTACTAGGCGCAGAACTATTCCCAAACATTTTAATGCCAAATAAAATGTATTTACGGCAAGGCTTGCCAGTTCTGCAAGAAAGTTTATTTGGATGGGTAATCTTTGGTAAGGAAGAACGTTTCAACCATAACGTCAATTTTCACTCTGCGTTTATTCAGGAAGAAACCGAATCCATTTCTCCATTATTGATAAAGTTTTGGGAAACCGAAAATCTCCCACCCCGAAAATTCTTATCAGCCGATGAGGAGAAATGTGAGAAGCATTTCCAGGATACACATTATAGAGATTCTAACGGAAGATACAATGTATTTCTGCCGTTGCAGAAACCATTTACATTAGGTGACTCAAAACAAATAGCTGCTAAACGGTTTTTGTACCTGGAAACCAAATTAAACTCCAACCCTGAATTAAAGGAACAATATATCTCGTTCATGCGAGAATACCTTTTGTTAGGTCACATGAAGGAGGTTAATGAAAGCGATCAAACTGATTCATTAACATATTACATTCCTCATCACGCAATTCTTCGTCCAAACAGCTCATCCACGAAGCTAAGAGTCGTTTTCGACGCTTCAGCAAAGAGCACAAACGGGATTAGTCTGAATGATGGAATGCTTGTTGGAGCAACAGTGCAATCTGGGTTGTTTAGTATAATATTGCGTTTCCGGCGATACAGGTATGCCATGACCTCCGACATCACGAAAATGTATCGGCAAGTGCTAGTCGATCCAAGCCAAACGTGCCTACAACGGATTTTATGGAGAGAAAACTCTCATGACCCGTTAAAAACATTCGAACTTTCAACGGTCACCTATGGGACTGCAGCAGCTCCGTTCTTAGCGACCAGGGCTATTAAACAACTGGCCGTGGATGAAAATTGGAGATATCCTCGTGCCTCAAAGGTTGTAATGCATGATACTTACGTTGACGACATCGTCACTGGTGCTGATACATTGTCAGAGGCACAGCTACTTCAAGATGAATTGTGTAAATTAACACAAAGCGGTTGTTTTCATCTGCATAAATGGTGTGCGAATGATGAAAATCTGTTAAAGAAAATCCCTTTAGAGGACCGAGAAGTACTTCAAATTAACGAGTTCAATAATGGTCAATGCATCAAAGCACTTGGGTTGCTTTGGCAACCCAAAGAAGACGTTTTTTCATTCAGAATGCCGAAATTCGGAAGCGAATTGAAAATGACCAAACGAAAAATCCTTTCAGATATAGCAAAATTGTTTGATCCGCTGGGGTTACTGGCACCGATCATCATTACGGCGAAAATCCTGATGCAAGAATTGTGGAAAGACAAATTGGACTGGGACGATCTAGTGCCCTCCGATATCGAAGAAACCTGGTTATTATATCGAGATAAACTCTCAAATATAACCAATATACAATTACCACGATGTATCATTGGAAAGGAATCAATCCCTCAGCGTATAGAACTTCACGGGTTTGCAGACGCGTCCGAAAGGGCTTACGGAGCGTGTGTTTACATAAGAACGGTCGACAAACATAATAATGTAGAGGTAAATTTGGTGTGTAGCAAATCACGTGTGGCTCCTCTAAAAACCATCACTTTGCCACATCTAGAACTCTGTGCGGCACATTTATTGTCTAAAGTCATGAGTGCGACGATTGAATCATTACAGTTCAAATGTCATGATGTGGTACTTTGGACAGACTCTACAATTACACTATTTTGGATTGCAACTCCACCCTACAAATTAAAAACTTTCGTCGCCAATAGAGTGAACGATATACAGGAACAAACCATCAACTTTGGTTGGCGTCATATTGCGTCACAACTGAATCCTGCGGACATAATTTCACGAGGAGTAATGCCGCAACAATTAAATGATCTTCAAATGTGGTGGAAGGGTCCACATATTCTCCACAATGGAGACATTATCACAGACAAACCAATATTTAATTTAGAAAACGAGAACATTGACCTTGAACTGAAACCAAACATCATCACTGCTGTTGTCCAATCGATTGACAAGAGGAAGCTAGACGAATTTTCAATTTTCAATAAGTTTAGTTCATATAAGAAATTAATTCGCATCACAGCATATTGCATTCGGTTCCTCAATAAATGCAAAAGAGTGAAAGGCAACAGCACTCAGCTAACAGTTCAAGAATTGGATACTGCATTGACATCCTTGGTCAAGGTCGTGCAGATGAATGCATTTAAATCTGAAATTAGACTCTTGTCATTAAACAAACCTATTCAAACTAATAGTAATTTGAAAACTCTCGCTCCATTTTTAGACAAATGTAACGTGTTGAGAGTGGGTGGCAGATTGAAGAATGCCAACATTGATTACAATTCAAAGCATCAGATGCTGTTGCCGGCAAACCACAAATTTGTGGAACTAATTTTTCAATATGAACATGAGAAGCAAGGGCATGCGGGCCCACAACTGCTTCTCGCAATCATTCGTCGGAAATTTTGGCCAGTTAATGGAAAAAATATAGCAAAAAAAATTCTCCGAAATTGTGTTATTTGCACTCGAACAAAGCCCACGATAGTGAAACAAATAATGGGTAATTTACCTCTTGCAAGGATTTCTCAAACAAAACCATTTTTTAATTCCGGAGTAGACTATTGTGGTCCCTTTTTTGTAAAAAACAAATTCCAACGGAAATCAACGCCATATAAGGTATATGTGGCATCATTTGTGTGCTTTGCCACAAAATCAGTGCATTTAGATGTGGTGAGTGACCTCACCTCACAGTGTTTTATTGCTTGTTTAAAGCGATTCGTCTCCCGACGTGGACAAGTAGCCAATATTTGGTCAGACAATGCATCTAATTTTGTTGGTGCGAGTCGTGAACTCAAAGAATTATTTCTAAAATTTATTTCTGAAATCGAACAATCCAAAATATCATCATTCTGTGTTGAGCAACAAATAACGTGGCATTTCATCCCACCTCGAGCTCCCAATTTCGGGGGATTATGGGAAGCCTCTATTAAATCATTTAAATTCCATTTAAAACGTATTACCAAGGGTGTTGTAATGACGCTAGAAGAATTTGAAACGTTAATTATTCAGATTGAAGGAATCCTTAATAGTCGACCTCTAACCCCTTTATCAGATGACCCTCATGATCCAGAACCACTAACGCCAAATCATTTCACAAACAAAAAAACGTGTTTTTATAAAACGAAACTTTCCGTAAAAGAACAAAATAGCAAGCAGCAACGATATACATTGAGAGCAAACAGCAACGATAAACAGCATCTAAAGATTGTTTAGTCTATTATGATTTCTTTGTTCTTATATTTACATTATCATTTATAAAATAGTATATAAACTCAACATTTTTATTCAATAGCAGAGTTCTCAGTAATCACTAGCATAGATCGTTTCTATGTCAAAATATTAAATTGTGTTAACTAATATTATATTTTAATAAATAATAAAGGTAACTCAGTGGATAGTTCCACTGAGTATAAAATATAAAAATTAATAAGTGTCACCCGACATAATTGGCGCAGTTGATAGGATAATTTTTATTATCCAAAATTCTACGCTACCTTTTTTAATATAATTTGGTAAATTTAACACAATTAAAAAGTTTTAATTTATTTCAAAGGTAAATTGAAATAAATTTAACAAAAAGTGTATTTATTTTTCGAGAAAATTTAAATCTGACGGTAGTTTTACGAAAGTATTCTCAACGGTTTATTGAGAAATCGCGTTGCGTTGGGTTGGTACTGACCAATAATTGTGAATACAAATTTTTGGTCACACATAAAATAACGATCGTCATGCAATGCCATCTGTAAACGGTCACATGCAACAGTTGTGTCTAGACTGTTATACAGTCTCGCGATAGTACTCCCAATGTTAACGACGATTACGAAATTATAACGAATTTTACGTAACGAATCTAAACAACCGATCGACAATGAGACGACTACGAACGAAGCTAGATAAAAGAAAAGGTGGTATAGAGGGAATTAAAAACGTGGTTTTGGTCAGTCATTGCTTTTTCGTTTTTTGGATGTCAAGAAGCGGAGCGAAATTTAATAGAGTATTAAATTATAAAATTATAAATTATTTATTATAATAAATTATTCCAAACAAATTAAATAAATATATGTAAATTATTATTATTTTTTTAATCAAAATTATATACATACATTTTTGTTCTTTTGCAATATTGAAATTTTTAACGTAGAATTTACTGTGTAAAATTTTCGTCATCCTTAACCTTGACAATTTCCAAATATTCATTTATTCAACTATCGTAAATCATTTACCACTTTCGATCTATACCACTTCGTTCTTTTGGTTCAACAATCATATAATATTTCACTGATTTCGAAAAGTCCATATTCACCATAACAACAACATTAGGCTAATTAATCGTGATTGCTCCAAAAAAAAAGAATAATATTGTGTAAAAAGTTTTTATCAAAACTAGAATTGGGGCAAGAACGATCTTTTGCCAACACATGTAACGAAATCCTATTACATTTCGTTATCAACCCATTTCCATATGTTGATTTTTTTTTAATAAAGTAATGCCAAACATTGACCTAGATATCATCTTCACCATAACCCATTAATACATTATAGTCATCTTGATGTTACAATTTTTTTATATATGATCCGCTGCAACCTTGACTTTGTACATAAAATTATATGAATGACAAAAATTCTTATATTTTTATGAATAAACATTTTTTTTTCTACAATCATTGTACTACGCTCATCTTTCGTCGGTGCATACGAGAGTCACATCCGGTCACTGATGCAACACAGAAGTCCACTGATGCAACACAGAAGTCACATCCGGTCACTGAAAAGCCGTTCTCGCTGCTTAAGGACAGTCATACCTAACATCATCTCATATCTAATTAAACCCATATTTTATTTATTAATTTTATATTTTATTGATCAGCCCATAAGGAAGTGTTATGAATGTGCAGTAAAAACATGCCATTCATTATGTTAAATAAAATTGTAACCCTATAGTATCAATTGTATAATATTATGTACTATGTTTAAGCATATATACTGTGTATAAGCGTATATACTACATTTTTATATTAGTATGAGTGACTGTGCAAACTGGTTACATTAAACGGTTTTTAACGACTCAATTATTTTAAGCGAGAAAGAAAAGATAAAAAGATTCATTCGAGTTGCAGCCGCAGATGAGGCATAATCACATAAACATAAACAATATATAAAACTAAATTATAATAAATAAAGTATTTACGCCGAACTCCTTGTTTAAATTGGACACGAGAAATTGACCAGAACAACTTTCACCCAAGCAGAAAACAACACAACACGAAAATTTGGCGCAGCCGGTAGGATTTGTGTGAAGAGGTTGTTGGCAAACGTGCAAATTTGGAGTGCGTATGTAAAAATTACGAAGTGTTAGTGTAATAAATTAAAACACTATACTATAATATAAATTATAATAGTAAAATAATATAAATAATCAATATAATACATATAATTATAACTGTGAAACCACGTTTGCGACATCAAATAAAAAAAAAACATCATAATAAAATAACACGCAATTAATAATAAAATGTGAACAACAGTAAAGTAATAAAATTTGTTCGAGAAATTCAAAACGTGGTGAGGTGGACAAACTCTATTCAAATCACAAAATTCATTGATCATTAAATTAACGTGATCAATAAGAATTCGGAACATTTTTAAACAAAAGTGGATTAAATCAAAAAAAAAAAAAATTAAATTAACCAAGCAGAAGGGAACATATTATAATCATCATAAGGGAACTTTATACATAGTCATCATAGTCAACGGACATACAACGTGTGGGAAATTGGAATACTATCTACTTACTATTAAAAGCAGGTTGTAACGAAATCAAGCAGTATATCAACATAATATGCAAAATATGAAAGCTGTACACGTGAGTAAATTATATGTTTGAGAATTATAAAGTTTAACATTTTGAAAAAAAAAAAAATTTAAAATTTAAAAATTAAATATTAAAATTTATTACCAATATCAATGTGGCCGTAGTTGAATGAAATGCCCAAAGGAACTAATAAAATAGTCGAAGAAAATTTATTCAAGTCTGTTTTAACCAACGAAGATAATAGTGGTGACGAGTTTAAAAAATTTAGCTATCTGGATAGTTCAATACTCTTTCCAGAGATAACCTTTAAAATGGATTTTGAATTAGGACGTGCTGTTAAGACCATTCCTGATTTCGGTGATGGAAATACAACTATTTCCAAATTTTTGTTTGCCTGTGACTACATTTATGAATCTTTAACTAAAGTGGGTAAAGAAGAATTTATCAAATTTATTCCATGCAAGCTAAGTGAGAAAGCTTTCGAAGTTTACGAGTTCAATAATTTTATGTCTTACCCGCAACTTAAAAAAGAATTAAAAACACAGTTTCAAGCAAACAGGTCAGCTGATAGTATTCAAGCGGAACTCTACAGCATTCACCAAAATAAAAGCGAATGCATAAAAGACTATTCAAATCGCGTTGAAAAACTTTTATCTGACTTGAATAACGTGTGTTTAGAAGAAGAAGGTAGAGAAAAGGCTACTATTTTATCCGAATACAACGGTAAATTGGCAACTCGAGCTTATAAAGAAGGACTCAACGAACCCATTAAAACTATTGTTAAAGCAACTAGTCCAACTAAATTGGCTGATGCTATTGCAAGGGCTCTAGCAGAAGAAGTTATTACCAAATCTAAAGCTAGAGACCAACCATTATCAAGCCCACATTTCAATAAAACTCTATTTTCAACAGTTAGGAAATGTCAAATCTGTCAGAGAACTGGTCATGAAGCTGTTAACTGTTATCATCGTTACGAACATCACCAAAAACAACCAACCTCGAAGCGTTCCACAATTAATCTAATCGGAGCAGTCTGTGCTTATTGTAAGAAACCTGGCCATGTATTGGCTGATTGTTTTACGAAAAGAAATGTAGATGCACGGAGAAATAAAATAATTATTGCTAATCATAATTCACCTGTAAAATCTACCTCCACCTCCTCTTCCAATGTTAATAGAGCGGAAAACTTTACAGGATTCGAGGGACAACATTTGGGCACACCTTTTCGAATCCAAGACAAAAACTAAATATTTTGTGCTCAAATTCACTAAAAGACAATTCAAAAGAACCAATAACAAATCCAATTCGAATACGTACTTTCAGCTCTTGGGATGTCACTGAAAAAATCTACGTCAAAATTTTTTTAAATACTGGCAAATCGGACCTTTTATTATTTCTTGTAGATACAGGTGCTGACATAAGTGTCTTAAAAGAATTTTCTATTAAAGAAGGACATATGTGCTACCCTGAATTAAAATGTCAAATAAAGGGTATTACCGAGCAGTATATTGAAACGGTTGCTTTATTACCATCTAAAATAATCTTCAATGAATCACTTCTTTTAGAACATGATTTCCACATTGTAAAGCAGGATTTTCCTATTGCTTGTGATGGTATATTAGGTAAAGATTTTTTCTCCAAATTTAGTTGTAAAATTGATTTTGAATCGAATTGTTTAGAAATTCCACTATCTGAATTTTGTATTGAAATAGACTTAATAAATATTCCACGAAAAGTAATTATTCCACCCAGAAGTGAGAAAATTACTTCTATTGCTGTAAATATAAACAATAATTGTGATTATATTTGCACCTCTCAGGAAGTTATATCGGGAGTTTTTGTTGGAAATACAATAGTCAAACCATTAAATAATATCGTGACTGTAAATATAATAAACTCTACCGAACAATCGGTCGAAATCGAAGCTAGTAAATTAACCTTTAAAAATCTATCTGATTTCGATATTTTTACATTAAACACTCCTTGGACTAATAAAATCGAAAGTCGGTTAACATTACTGCAATCCATGATTGATACATCTCATTTAAACACTGAGGAAGCTGAATCGATCCATCGTATATGCCAGGAATTCAATGAAGTATTTCATTTGGAGGGGGTGTTTTAACTACTACATTCAGTAGTGAACATTCGATTCCTCTGAAACCTGGAACATTGCCTATTTATCAAAAACCATACAGATTGCCTCATAGTCTAAAAACTGAAATCAATCGTCAAGTTGACGAAATGGTGAAACAAAAAATAATTCAAGTAAGTGAAAGCCCCTGGAATTCTCCAATACTGGCAGTTCCGAAAAAATCAGTTAATAATGAAAAAAAATGGAGTTGTTGTGGACTATCGCCGATTAAATGATGTTACACTGGATCGAGTATTTCCATTACCTAATATTAGTGATATTTTTGATCAACTAGGGAAAGCGTTTTATTTTACTACTCTTGACATGGCAGATGGTTACCATCAAGTTCAAATGTCTGAACCAGACAAATCGAAAACAGCATTTAGTACCGAGACAGGACATTACCACTTCAATAGAATGCCATTTGGGTTAAAAGGAGCCCCTTATACGTTTCAAAGTATGATGTACAAGGTGCTAACCGGTATTCAAGGAACAAAATGTTTAGTCTATCTAGATGATATCGTAATTTTCGGACACAACTTAACAGACCATAACAAAAAATTAATTGACGTTCTACGTTGTTTACAATCAAATAATCTAAAATTAAACCCAATTAAATGTCAATTTCTACGAAATGAACTCCGATATTTAGGTCACATAATTGGATCCGATGGAATAAAACCAGACCCGATGAAAATCAACTCTGTGGTAAACTACCCACGACCAAATACTCCAAAGGAAATTAAAGCTTTTCTAGGTTTAGTCGGCTATTATCGACGATTTATAAAAAATTTCTCTGCTATTGCCCTACCTTTGGTAGCTCTCTTAAAGAAGAATACTGAGTTTATATGGAATGCGAAATATGACGAAGCTTTTGGAACTTTGAAAGGAGCCATTACTTCTCCACCCATACTTCAGTATCCTAACTTCGATAAAATGTTTACCATCACTACGGATGCAAGTAGTTACGCTATCGGCTCTGTCTTATCGCAAGATGTCAATTCAATAGATTTACCAGTAGCATTTGCTAGTAGAACCTTAACCATTGGTGAACAGCACTACTCTACCATTCAAAAGGAATTAGTTGCAATTGTTTGGTCAATCAATTATTTTCGTCCTTATATTTATGGTCGTAAGTTTCACGTAGTTACTGACCATCGTGCATTAAAATATTTATATAGTATGAAAGATCCAAATTCCTTACAAATCCGATGGAGGCTTAAGCTCGAGGAATATGATTTTGATATCCAACACAAACCTGGTAAATTAAATAGCAATGCTGATGCCCTCAGTCGAATCATAAAGGATCCAGTTAAAGCAAAATTTGAAACAGAAATTTCTGACGAAATTATTCCTGATAACCATCTTATTAATTTCAGACATTTTCCTAACCTCATTTTTCCACAAGATTCTAATAATGATACGTTTACACCTTCAACTAGTTTTTTTAAATCAAATAATACCACTAACGCAGGCACTAAAATAGAAAAACCTAACATTGTTGATACTCATGTAGTAACACGATCTCAACAAAAACAGTTAGACTCATCTACTCCCAAAATAGTATCAAATCAAAGTCAAATCCACAATACATCCGACACAGAACCCGAGGAAATTTATTCAAATGATAAATCTGAAATAATAACAATAGCCGACCCTGTAAAACAAGAAGAGATAATTAAAGAATTTCATTTGTCAACATTAGGTGGCCATCAAGGATTACACCGAACTGTGAAACGATTGAAAAAATATTATTATTTCCCCCAATTGATAAAAAAGGTTGATCAGTTTATTAAGAAATGTGATTACTGTCAAAAAAATAAATGTGGGAAAAATCCAAGAATACCTATGAAAATTACTACCACCTCTAATTTGCCATTTGAAAAGGTATTTATGGATATAGTTGGACCATTACCCTTGAGCTACCTAAGTAATCGATACCTGTTAACAATACAAGATGACTTAACTAAATATTGTTTTGCCATACCTATTCACAATCAAGAAGCAACAACGATTGCTGATGCTTTCTTAAAAAACTTTGTCTGTATATACGGGGCACCTAAGAGCATCCTTACAGATCAAGGTACTAATTTTCTTAGTGAAGTATTTAAAAATTGCTGCAAAATGCTTAACATTAAGAAAATGAACTCCACTGCTTTTCATCCTCAGACAAATGGGGCATTGGAAAGGTCTCATCGTACTTTTGCTGAATATTTACGACATTTCGTTGACAAATATGGAATGGACTGGGATATTTGGTCTCCTTTTTGTGTGTTTACTTATAACACAACTCCTCATTCTAGTACGGGATTTATGCCCTATGAGTTAGTGTTTGGTCATCGACCCAACATTCCCTCTTCCTTTAACCTCGAACCAGAGGTTAATTATAATTATGACGACCTATTATGTGATTTTAAATACAAATTACAGAATTCTTACAAGATAGCACGATACAATATAGTTAGATCAAAAGAAAACTCGAAAAGGTATTATGATACCTACTCTAAAAATAAAACGTATTCAACCGGAGATCTTGTATGGTTAAAAAACGAACAGCCTGCGAATAAAATTTCTAGTCGATGGCTAGGACCTTATAAAGTAAATTATATAGTATCGCCGGAAAATACAGCAATACAAATAGGAAACCGGGTGAAAATAGTTCATAATAACAGATTAAAGCTAAAGCCATAGCATTGTTGGTAATGGGTTTTGAAGTTTATAAAAAAAATAAAAAAATAAAAATTTAAAAATTAAAATTTATTAGTTATACCTAAATTTTAATTTCATTTTTTCTCAAATAAAATTCTCAAACATTATAATTTATAAGCGTTTATTATATATAATTTTTAAACATCTATGGAATTTTAATAATCTTAATAATAAATAATTAATTGAAATAAAAATTATAAAAAAAAAAAAAAATAAATAAAAAAAAAAAATATAAAAAAAAAATTACAGAAGATTCCAATTACATACAATATGTATAGTTATAATTATTTTTAGAAAATAAGTTTAAATAAACTTACATAAGATCATCATAAAACAAATTACGTATGACAACGTTTTATGGAAGATCCTATGTCTAAGGGTGGAGGTGTTATGAATGTGCAGTAAAAACATGCCATTCATTATGTTAAATAAAATTGTAACCCTATAGTATCAATTGTATAATATTATGTACTATGTTTAAGCATATATACTGTGTATAAGCGTATATACTACATTTTTATATTAGTATGAGTGACTGTGCAAACTGGTTACATTAAACGGTTTTTAACGACTCAATTATTTTAAGCGAGAAAGAAAAGATAAAAAGATTCATTCGAGTTGCAGCCGCAGATTAGGTATAATCACATAAACATAAACAATATATAAAACTAAATTATAATAAATAAAGTATTTACGCCGAACTCCTTGTTTAAATTGGACACGAGAAATTGACCAGAACAACTTTCACCCAAGCAGAAAACAACACAACACGAAAATTTGGCTTTCGTGTTGTGTTTTTTTTTGCTTGGGTGAAAGTTGTTCTGGTCAATTTCTCGTGTCCAATTTAAACAAGGAGTTCGGCGTAAATACTTTATTTATTATAATTTAGTTTTATATATTGTTTATGTTTATCCCTAATCTGTTAAAGTTTAACAGTTGTTCAGCTCTTGCACAACGCATGAAAGCAGCGATGGCCCGAAACGTTAACAAGCGTCCTTCTTATGACGAACTGACAGGAAGCATCCTTCGAAAAGCCACCATCTTACCAAAGCACCTACCAATTCGATATGAAAGGTTAGCGGTGTTGGCTGAATTTTATTTGCCAAAAACTGGTCCAAGAGCGACAGTATACCAAATCATCATTGCCATAATCAATGGGCGTCTTCATGGAGGGGACAACCAGCGCAACTTAACTGGCTACATTAGCCAAGCCATAGCTCCGTTTTTTAATGATGATTATAAACTCCATTCAGAGGTCTCAGAAGAAGAACTTATTAAGATTATGAAGGATATGGCAGTTGAGACAACACCAACAGTGGAACAAATGAACACTGTGTGTGATACCTTGGAGATCGATCACGATTCTCTCAAGAATCTCATTAAAACTAATAAGAATGCAAACGTATTATTGAAGATATATTTTCATGTAATATTTAATCATATTAATGATAATATACACTATTATTGTGACCAGCGCATTCTTGTCATTATGATGACAATTAGTAGAGCGGGGTCAGTGTCTAGCTCTTGGGTTTCAAAGAAATTGAAATCTTTCGAAGATCAGTCCATGGTCCCCTCTTCTAAAATTGATGTCCCGATAACCGAAAGTTCAATCTGTGACGCTTATTCTTCATTGTCCTACCGGCTGCGCCAAATTTTCGTGTTGTGTTGTTTTCTGCTTGGGTGAAAGTTGTTCTGGTCAATTCCAGCTCTTGCACAACGCATCAGTAACATACACATTTTATTTTACATATAAAACTTTTTATCTTAATTGCAAAATAAGCTAAGATCATATTTAAGAATGATCATAGATAACGTAAAGTAAATATAAACGCAATATATACATAAACACTTTGTTTATGATTGATTGATTAGAGTGTACGGCCAAGGACGAACCAGGAACTCCCGGAATGCCGGGCACCACCGTACACCCGTGTTACATATAACAAAACCGAAGGAATGGAAGGAATGTTAGTTGTGACAGACTCGACCCGGTTACTGACACCTAAGCGATCGATAGTTAGTGTTTTTTTTTTGTGGTGTAAGGAAAGGAAGGGCATGTTAGTAATGACAGATTTGACCCGGTTTTCCGGAAGCCAATATTCAACTAATGTTAGCACAAGACAATCACAATTTTGACGAGCTGCTCTGCATTATTTCATTTTTTATCATCAACAGCAGTGTGCCCCATTCAGGTGTATCAGCAAATGTTTCCTAAAAGCAAAATCTATTAATGAAATAATTGATCTTAGCCGTAGGCTGTAATAAATTGAATTAGTTTTCATCTGAAATGATAAATTAATTAATTTGTAATATAATAAACTAATAATATCATAATCTAATTTCTGTAAGCCGTATACTGTAATAAACTGGATTAGTTTTCCCTGAAAATACAAATATATTAATTTGTTTCATAATAATAATAATAAATTAATGTAATACAAATATATAACTACCTAAATATATAAATAAATAAACATATAAACAAATAAATTTATGAAAATAAATATAAATATATCAATATACAAATACATAAATACATAAATATATAAATACATAAATATATAAATATATAAATACATAAATATATAAATACATAAATATATAAATATATAAATATATAAATATATAATATATAAATATATAAATACATAAATATATAAATATATAAATACATAAATATATAAATATATAAATACATAAATATATAAATACATAAATATATAAATACATAAATATATAAAAACATAAATATATAAATATATAAATATATAAATACATAAATATATAAATATATAAATACATAAATACATAAATATATAAATACATAAATATATAAATACATAAATATATAAATATATAAATACATAAATATATAAATATATAAATATATAAATATATAAATATATAAATACATAGATATATAAATATATAAATTTATAAATACATAAATACATAAATATATAAATATATAAATATATAAATACATAAATATATAAATACATAAATACATAAATATATAAATACATAAATATATAAATATATAAATATATAAATACATAAATATATAAATATATAAATACATAAATACATAAATATATAAATATATAAATACATAAATACATAAATATATAAATATATAAATATATAAATACATAAATATATAAATACATAAATACATAAATATATATATATATATATATATATATATATATATATATATATATATATATATATATATAAATATAAATACATAAATATATAAATACATAAATATATAAATATATAAATATATAAATATATAAATATATAAATATATAAATACATAAATATATAAATATATAAATACATAAATATATAAATACATAAATATATAAATATATAAATATATAAATATATAAATATATAAATATATAAATATATAAATATATAAATATATAAATATATAAATATATAAATATATAAATATATAAATATATAAATATATAAATATATAAATATATAAATATATAAATACATAAATACATAAATACATAAATATATAAATATATAAATATATAAATATATAAATACATAAATACATAAATATATAAATATATAAATATATAAATACATAAATACATAAATATATAAATATATAAATATATAAATATATAAATACATAAATACATAAATACATAAATATATAAATTCATAAATACATAAATATATAAATACATAAATATATAAATATATAAATATATAAATACATAAATATATAAATATATAAATACATAAATACATAAATATATAAATACATAAATATATACATACATAAATATATAAATACATAAATATATAAATACATAAATACATAAATACATTAATATATAAATATATAAATATATACATACATAAATATATAAATATATAAATATAAAAATACATTAATATATAAATACATAAATATATAAATATATGAATACATAAATATATAAATATATAAATATATAAATACATAAATATATAAATATATAAATATATAAATATATAAATATATAAATATATAAATATATAAATATATAAATATATAAATATATAAATATATAAATATATAAATATATAAATACATAAATACATAAATACATAAATATATAAATATATAAATACATAAATACATAAATACATAAATATATAAATATATAAATACATAAATATATAAATATATAAATACATAAATATATAAATATATAAATATATAAATATATAAATACAACATAAATACAACATAAATACAACATAAATATATAAATATATAAATATATAAATACATAAATATATAAATATATAAATATATAAATATATAAATATATAAATATATAAATATATAAATACATAAATATATAAATATATAAATATATAAATACATAAATATATAAATATATAAATATATAAATATATAAATATATAAATATATAAATATATAAATATATAAATATATAAATATATAAATATATAAATACATAAATATATAAATATATAAATATATAAATATATAAATATATAAATATATAAATATATAAATATATAAATATATAAATATATAAATATATAAATATATAAATATATAAATATATAAATATATAAATATATAAATATATAAATATATAAATATATAAATATATAAATATATAAATATATAAATATATAAATATATAAATATATAAATATATAAATATATAAATATATAAATATATAAATATATAAATATATAAATATATAAATATATAAATATATAAATATATAAATATATAAATATATAAATATATAAATATATAAATATATAAATATATAAATATATAAATATATAAATATATAAATATATAAATACATAAATATATAAATATATAAATATATAAATATATAAATACAACATAAATACAACATAAATACAACATAAATATATAAATATATAAATATATAAATACATAAATATATAAATATATAAATATATAAATATATAAATATATAAATATATAAATATATAAATATATAAATATATAAATATATAAATATATAAATATATAAATATATAAATATATAAATATATAAATATATAAATATATAAATATATAAATATATAAATATATAAATATATAAATATATAAATATATAAATATATAAATATATAAATATATAAATATATAAATATATAAATATATAAATATATAAATATATAAATATATAAATATATAAATATATAAATATATAAATATATAAATACATAAATATATAAATATATAAATACATAAATATATAAATATATAAATATATAAATATATAAATACAACATAAATACAACATAAATACAACATAAATATATAAATATATAAATACATAAATATATAAATATATAAATACATAAATATATAAATATATAAATATATAAATATATAAATATATAAATATATAAATATATAAATATATAAATATATAAATATATAAATATATAAATATATAAATATATAAATATATAAATATATAAATATATAAATATATAAATATATAAATATATAAATATATAAATATATAAATATATAAATATATAAATACATAAATATATAAATATATAAATATATAAATATATAAATATATAAATATATAAATATATAAATATATAAATATATAAATATATAAATATATAAATATATAAATATATAAATATATAAATATATAAATATATAAATATATAAATATATAAATATATAAATATATAAATACATAAATATATAAATATATAAATATATAAATATATAAATATATAAATATATAAATATATAAATATATAAATATATAAATATATAAATATATAAATATATAAATATATAAATATATAAATATATAAATACATAAATATATAAATACATAAATATATAAATATATAAATATATAAATATATAAATATATAAATATATAAATATATAAATATATAAATATATAAATATATAAATATATAAATATATAAATATATAAATATATAAATATATAAATATATAAATATATAAATATATAAATATATAAATATATAAATATATAAATATATAAATATATAAATATATAAATATATAAATACATAAATATATAAATATATAAATATATAAATATATAAATACATAAATATATAAATATATAAATATATAAATATATAAATATATAAATATATAAATATATAAATATATAAATATATAAATATATAAATATATAAATATATAAATATATAAATATATAAATACATAAATATATAAATATATAAATATATAAATATATAAATATATAAATACATAAATATATAAATATATAAATATATAAATATATAAATACATAAATACATAAATATATAAATATATAAATACATAAATATATAAATATATAAATATATAAATATATAAATACATAAATATATAAATATATAAATATATAAATATATAAATACATAAATATATAAATACATAAATATATAAATATATAAATATATAAATATATAAATATATAAATATATAAATACATAAATATATAAATATATAAATACATAAATATATAAATATATAAATACATAAATATATAAATATATAAATATATAAATATATAAATATATAAATATATAAATACATAAATATATAAATATATAAATACATAAATATATAAATATATAAATACATAAATATATAAATATATAAATATATAAATATATAAATATATAAATACATAAATATATAAATATATAAATATACAAATACATAAATACATTCATGTATTCACATAAAAATACACATTTATGTATTTATATAAATATATAAATACATAAATACATAAATACACAAATATTTAAATATATAAATACATAAATAATACAATAATATAACCATACAATAATAGAATAATACAATATCATTATAACATAATAATATAATAATACGAATACACACAAAAATATAAAATTTTTAAAATGTAAATTTATTTGTAATTTGATAACTCTATAAGAGTTCGACACATATTTAGGGATTAAAGATGATAAAGCCACACCAATCATGAATTTTAAATATAAAATTAAATATATAAATATAATTATATATTTTAATATAAAATCCTTAAAAATAGAAGAAACCCTTCTATTTCCATTCAATGGGAAATTGAAGAAACTGAATTTCTTAAATTTCCCATTGGAAATATAACACAAAACACATGCGCTAATGACTCCAATTAGAATTATTATTGAATTCGAATTATTTACTTGTGGTAGGAAATCATTTCTCGTACATTCGATTTATATGAGTACAAATACTTTGTTACCTTACAGTGTTTCTATGTAATTCTTTTTTTTTATAATTTAATTTAAGTGTGTGTGGATGTGTTTGGACAACGTGTATATACAAAGTATGTATATAAATTTTTCTAACATAAGACAAAGCGAAGGAGACTAAAATAAAACAAAGATAGCATTATATAAACTACTACATTCACCATTAATTATGCTTATGTATATACACGAAGCCGATCACATGTGTTATCAAAACCCTCTTTACTACAAGCCGTCTTGTAACTTTCGTTGACACATATTATCATGTATTTTTAAAATGTATTAGTGAAAATATATACTTTAGATGTATTAGTAACTATCAAAATTCCATATAAAATTAAAAAAAAAAAATTGTAAACGCATGCGCATCATTTGATTTTATTGTTTATTTCTTTTACACAATATTCGCTATCATATCCCGACACGATTTTCTACTTACAATACAATCAAAGTATATATTTTTGTATAGCATGAGTATGCAAACAATACGGCTTGTAGTAAAGAGAGTTTTGTGTGTTAAGCCTAGTACTCAGATCGATTTCAAGTGAAATCTTCATACGATTTTAACAAAGCGAAATCAAAAACGAAAAATTTCACGTGAAATTTCGTTTTTGAGTACTCAGATCACGAGCGAAAAATCAAAATTTATTCAAGTACATGGCATGTTCCATAGATGGCGGGCATAAACTCTCCAATCTTTTTTCGCGTGAAATTAATGTATCGACCCATTATTTTCGTGCGAAATTTTGACAGATCTGATTTTGAAGAAAAAAATATTTGGTTTGTTTTGTAATAGACGCCGTGCATTATTCAAGTGTTTCTTTCTGTGTTTTGTTCATTAAAATTATTAAAAATTCTAAAAATTGACGCCGTGCCATTTTGTAGGAAACAAGTATTTCGTGTTGTAAATTACAATAATTACCATTTGTGATCTGTAATTGTTTTGTTGCGATTCGTTTATTAATTTATTTTTCACTGTGCATAATAAAATACCAGTCATAAATAAACTATTAAATGGAGAACGAAGAATTCGAAGAGATTTTACCATTCAACTACGCCAGCGAATATTTAGAGGTTGGCGCCAACGAAAATAACCAGCCGGTTAAACTTAGTGTACCAACCAATCTTAGTAAAAAAAAGCGATTGGAAAAAATTGTATTTTCCAACGCTGAAAAAAGGAAATTAGCTAGGGTAGTCCAAACAAAGGAAGGGATATGGAGATTAGATTCCAAGTTGCATAGGAATTCGCATGCCATTTCCGCGCAATGGAAAGAAGTGGCCAACCATATGGAAAAACCGGGTATGTAAATTAAATATGTAAACATCATCATAAATAACTAGATTTATGAATAACCAGAATATTAATATACAATTTACATACGTGAATATATAATTCTAATGTGGTTTACGTATTTTCTATAACAGTAGACGATTGCAAAACGATTTGGAAATCTATGCGAGATAGTTTACGTTATCGATCTCGCAATAAATCAAAGTCCGGGAGTCAAGCGGATTTAGATGACAACGCCATGCAGCAAAGCATAGATGAGGACTGGGAGCTGTCCGATGTCATGGGTTTTTTAAGCCCATTGTCATCACAAAGTAAAAGAAGGTAAATATTTTCATGCATTTAAACTTATTTCATAATACCTGAAATATACTCTTAGATTCTAAGTACAAATGTGATTTATTTATTTTATAATTTACAGGACATTTTCCGGATCGAGCAGTAGCAGCATTGCTAGCACCAGCAATGACCTAAATCAAGCTGCACCCGAAGTAGGTCCAAGTGAGGAAAACAGCGAATCCTCAAATTATTTTTATGTTCGTATTTTCATTTAAAATAAGTTAAATTATGTTATATTATTATAATAAACAATTCATTTTCAGACAAATAATACCAAAAATAAAAAAAACGAGGATCTTTCGTTTATTTCTTCATTATCATGTTCATTAGAACAGATGATAAAGAACAAAGATGAGCGAAACAGACAAAAAATGGAAAAGGCGCAAACACCGAAGGAACCGGAACTAAAATATTATAGTTTATGGGCCAATTGTGATCGGATGTGTCAATTAATACCGAATTATGACGTTGAAATGCTAGGCGTAAAAATAACTCAACTGATTGGCGAAAAATTGGCGGAATTAGAAAAAAATAAATTAAAAGACAACTAGTTAAAATAATTTTGTTTTATTTTTCTAAAAACACAGCCCGCCTTTGCCATTCTAAAATGCCAGCCGGTGAGTTTACATAATTTTTTATGCAATCCCGGATATGTTTCGCATAATTATTTTGTCGACCAGGATGTGTTGCTAAATCGTTGGAGTACATCGATCCTTCCGGAATATTCTGCCTCCAAACACCTTCGATCAACGTACCATCGTCACAATATCGGTCGACAAGATTTGATGGGCAATACGTTGAACTACTTTTATTTAATAAGTAGTTGTGCAATAAACAGCAACTACTCACAATTTTTTGTGCTCTGTCTGGCCCACAAAACATTGTTCTGCCTAAACACAGCCATTTAGAGCACAATACTCCAAAAGCATTCTCGACACATCTCCTAGCTCTACTGAGCCTATAGTTAAAGATTCTTTCTTCATCGGTCAGCTTAGCGGGTTTTTTTGGAGCATATGGCTTCATTATTCTGGGGTTTAATGGGAAAGCATCGTCAGCAACAAAAAAAAAAGGTAAAGTTGTGTTACCGACTGGAAGGTTTTCGGGAAACGGCAGCGTATTTTGCAGCGTTCCCTGTCCAAATTTACTGCTTGTAAATACTCCAGAATCACCTTCGCTGCCGTATGCGCCAATGTCAAAATAAATAAACTGGTAGTTTGCGTCAACTGCAGCCATTAACACAATACTATGGAATCCCTAGCAAAAAATATAAACTCAAAAATAATGAGCTCTGCGATATAACTGATAATGTTTCATACTCACTTTATAATTGTAGAACAAACTTCCAGCATTTTTCGGACATCTAATAGCAACATGTTTGCCATCGATAGCACCAACGCAGTTCGGGAAATTCCATTTTATATTATATTCGTTGGCGATTTCAATAAAGCTTTCTCGACTTAAGTCTTCTAAAGCCAAATTATTGCAAATCGCGTTGCACACTTCGTCTATTATAACACCCATGTGTTGTTTACTGATGCGGTAAATGGATGCCATATGTCGCTGCATAGAGCCACTTGCTAAATATCTATAATTTAAATGTTTAGTAAATAAAAAATTAATAGTACGTGACAGATAATACTTACTCTAAAACGATCACTAGCTTTTCTTTCGGACTGATCCCATCTTTAGGCCTTGTGTTTATCTTTGGTTTTAATGACCGCTCCAATGTTAAAAAGAGTTCTTCAAATTGAATTGGAGTCATATGGAAGTTTTCTTTAAAAATTGCCATATTTGATTTCATATCATCGAACTAAAAAATAATTCACACAAATAATTAACTAACAACCTAATTTAATTATTTATAACTCTTAAATTTACATCAACCAAAAATCGTCCTTTAGTTTGTCGCTCCAATATGTATGGGTTTATATAAAAGCGACGCTCACGACGAAGACGCTTTTTTCGCTCTATTAATGCCCTGAGCAAAACCCCGGTAGTTGCAATAATATTATAATCTTCACTCGACGAACTACTGGTACTAGACATATTTAAAATTTAAATTTACTTTTAATTTTATTAAAACTTAAATAACAACACAAAAAAACTATCAATAATACAAAAACTATGCAGAATACACAAAAAAACATTTAATTATAGATAGCTTGTTACAAAAACAAACTCAAAATAATATGTCTCCATAGTTAAATGTCAAAATAAATAAAAACTCTCCAAAATAATTTCGATTCTATTTCACACGAAATTAAATAGATTTTTGGAGACCGCGTTAAAATTTCATTTCAATTTGAACTGAGTACTGGGCTTTATTCAAGAAACACTGATCGAAACAGACTTAAAGAAAAAAGTATATATTTGTATATATACTAGCATCAAATTTATATATAAAAGTATATATAAATTTGATTTTTGTTGTTTTTTCTGTACATGTTCTTTCACGAACACATTCATATATCTATCACATACGTATGACAACGTTAAACGAAGCTAATATTTGTTGTCGTATAGCATGTTTGTCGTATGTATGTAATGAAAATGTGTGCATAGATATATGTATGTATTGTAGAAACCTTCGTTGTAGAATATTCTAGAATATTCTAGATATTGTTAGATAAAAAAATAATAATAAAATGCACAACTAAGCATTATGCATTGATACCTGTCTCTGGGAAAAACGACAGAGTCCAGATCCACTTTATCATTTAATTTTAACACTTTAAAATCACAAACACTCACAAAACTACACAACACAAATTTTGTAAATAAATTTAAAAAAAACGAAGAGATCGAACAAAACACGTCCGATCTCTTCGACGAACAAAATTGCACTCCATGATCAAGTTGACCGAAACTTTGTCCAAAAACTCGATCGACTTATTCAGATACATTCAAAATACAAAAACATTACGATTGTGTGGGACTATCATACTAATTTGTATATTACAACAGGCGGTGAACTGTGGCCATTATTTTGAGTTGTTAATTAGTTTAAGATCTAAAATAAATAAATTGTTGCTTTTGTTTTGTATATAATAAAATAACATTTCATTAATAGTTAAATTAATAAATAAACATTTCACAATCAATAACGAACAACTACACTAACCAGTGAAATGACCAATCCGACACACACCATATACATAAACACTTTGTTTATGTATCAAAATATTATATCCATGCAAATATCTGAAAATAAATTAAGATTCAGATTCAATAAATTAGTCAACCAGTGAACATCTTTGTACTTACCAAAAATAGTAAAACCTGGTAAAATAAATGTAACTACAAATATAAATAAAATAAATATAACTAAAATTGAAAAACATAACTGGCGCAGTTGATAGGATTCGGTAAATCGAAATTTTAATTTCAATACCTACCTATAAAAAACAAAATAAAAATAATAATAAAATTTAAAAATAAAATAAAACTACATAGTGCGATTAACAGTTAAAAAAAAAAAAAAAAAATAAAGTGAAATATTAAAATTATATAGTTATACAAAAAAAAAAAAAAATTAATTTATCGATTGTATATCCGATAAAACAAAAGTGAAAAAAAAAGTTAAAGTATTGACATTGGTTTTCGTGCAACGCGAATCTTCAAGAGAATATTGAAGAATAGTGCCGTGTTTTCTTAAACTACGATTTTTCACTGGTTGATGGTATATCAACGCAACCTACAGATTAAGAAAAAAAATAAGAATAAATTAAGATATCATACATATTTAACATAAAAATAAAAACGACTTGGCGTTAGTACCAAAACAGTGATACAATTACAAATAAAATTAACAAAAAGAAAAAATAAAGAAGGAAGAAACCAACACAAAGGTAGTTAGCATAAGGCGGTATACATCACAATTCAATGAAGGTACATCAGGGAATATTGATTGTTATATCAGGGTAAGTGCAAAATTGAATCTCCTACTTTTAGTGTTCAAAAATTCCTTTATACATATATATTTTTTGAAATTTTTTTCAAAGAAAAATTATTAGTAATTGAAAATTCAAAAGTGAAATTAGAATTAATAACTGGCTATAAAAAAAAAAAAAAATAATTTAATTAAAAAAAAAAAAAAAAAAAAAAATTTACTCCAAAATGAGTCAAGAAAGCCTGAATCTCATAGGATCAGACAATCATGCTCCTTCACGGAACAATTGTGACGAAGCATCTGCACTCAAATGCCAAGCAGAGATAAACGAATTTAATCGTCAAAAAGCTCTTCAAACTCTAAACGAGGAGGAAGAGGAAAAAACCAAAGCCGAAGCTGTCAATCGTATGATGAATAATCTCAAAATACCTGACGCTATTAAGGACCTCCCACAATACAGAGGCGATAAAAACGGACTTTATGAGTTCATTCAAAATGTCGAAGAAATTTTGGCAATCTGTCAACCAGCCTGTTCACGTAACCCAAATTATACCCTCATAATCACGAGAGCCATTCGCAACAAAATTATTGGTGATGCACACGACGTCTTACTTATGTACAGAAACTGACTGGACGCAAATCCGCACAAACCTCATAACCCATTATGCGGATAAAAGGGATGAAACGAGTCTCATTCGAGACCTTCATCGGTTATATCAAGGTACCGATACAGTTGAAAAATTCTTTGCAAGAATTATCGACATATCGAATACCCTGTCAAACAGTGCAAATATAAACACCCCCATAAATGAAAATCGAGTACCCTTACTTGTAGCAAAAAAGTCCTTGTATAATTCTATGTGCTTATCCGTTTTCCTTGCCGGACTCAGAGATCCCATGGGATCAATGATCAGGGCCATGAGACCAACAACGTTACCTGAAGCATTAAATTATTGCCTCAAGGAACAAAATATTGGTTATATCAAGAATAGACCACAAGAAATATACAGTCCATCTTTACCTCCACGGTTACCTCAACGACCAATTCAAAGTTATCAATTAAATTCGAAACCACAATTTTTCGGTCATCCGCAGAGAAATTATTCACCTCAACAAGACCAATATTTCAACCACCGTCCGATTGGGCCAACTAGACAAAATCCACATTTACCACCAGGAAACAACGCTGTGGTCCCTTTCAGGCCTTTGCAACCAAAACTCGAACCTATGGACAAATACAAACAACAAACATATGCACAACGACCTCAATTTCAACAGCGTCCCTTCCAACAGAAGAACTACTTTCCTCTTGGACCACCCAAAATGCACTCACAGGAACTCTTCCACATAGACGATTATCCCCAAGACGCTTTCTACGACATTGACCATTATTACGGTTACCCCGAATCCCAATATATTCCAATCGAACAGACAAACAATGAGGACTTTGAACTAAAACCAAATCAACCAGTTCAAGAAATTATTCAAAATAATTACATTCCTTCACTAGACAATGAAATAGCCGATGAGGATTTTCGCCAAAGTGCCTCGATCCACCCATCGGATACCTCAATATAAACAGCCATCAAAGCTATACTCTTCCGTATATTGAACTCCAAAATAAACCAAATCACTATCTCAAACTTCTAATAGACACCGGATCAAACAAATCGTTTATTAATCCCACTTTAGTTCACAAAAATCGAATCAAACCTATTAATCCAATTAATATCAAAACACTGTTCAACAATCACACGGTTGACCAAGCTGTTATTATTAATGGATTTCATGAGTTTCAAACAAGAGAACCCATCGAATTTATTCTATTTAAATTCCATGAGTACTTTGATGGACTCATCGGTTTGGAACTAATGCAACAGTTAGGCATCAAAATTGATCTAGCCCATTCCAAATTAACCACAGATAAAGTAGAAATCCCGTTGCTTTTCAAGCCGAACTATATATCCAAACAATATACCATTCTTCCGCGCAGTAAACTATTAGCAGAAGTACCTGTAGATGTACAAAACGGAGAAGTATATCTAAAACCAGCTATCCTACACGGAAATCTGTTAATACCTGAAGGAATCTACAATAGTAGGGAATATTACGCTACTGTAGAAGTCGTAAATTATAGCAATCAACAACATACATTCGTGATTGAACATCCTCTCAAAGGCGAACGATTTGAAAATTATCACTCTGAGATCAATGAGCAAAAAATGTATGACCACATGTCTACAGATAGTAAATCAATTACACAGCTCATTAGAACTGAACATCTTAATCAAGAAGAAAAGAGAGCTATTGAAAAACTCTGCTCTAAATACGAAGGAATTTTCCAAAAGGAAAATAAAAAATTAAGCTTCACAAATGTCATTAAACACGAAATCAATACCGAAGACGAAAACCCTACTTTTACTAAGAGTTATCGTTATCCACACATCCACAAGCAAGAAGTCGAAGAACAAATTATGAAGATGCTCGATCAAGGCATCATTCGACCCAGTTACTCACCTTGGAGCAGTCCCATATGGATAGTGCCCAAAAAGGTTGATGCTTCTGGAAAAGCAAAGTGGCGACTCGTTATTGACTATCGGAAGTTGAATGAAAAAACAATCTCTGACAGATACCCACTCCCGAACATTACCGATATATTAGATAAACTCGGTAAATGTATTTATTTCACAACCTTAGATCTAGCGTCTGGATTCCATCAGATAGAAGTAGATCCCAAAGATATTCAAAAAACTGCATTCTCAGTAAATTTCGGACATTACGAGTATGCAGAATGCCATTCGGACTCAAAAACGCTCCAAGCACGTTTCAACGTGTCATGGACAATGTCCTTGGAGAATTGCAAGGAAAGATATGTCTCTGCTATATGGATGACATAATTATCTTTTCTACGTCTCTACAAGAACATATTGAGAGCCTTACCCGAGTATTTAATAAACTACAAACTGCTAATCTCAAAGTTCAACTTGACAAATCGGAGTTTCTTCACAAGGAAATTGCTTTCCTGGGTCATCTTGTGACATCGGATGGAGTCAAACCGAACCTAGACAAAATCAGAGCCATTCAAAATTTTCCCGTACCCAGAACCGAGAAACAAATAAAAAGTTTCCTAGGGCTCATGGGTTACTATCGAAAATTTATCCCAAATTTTGCCAATGCAACAAAACCAATGACCGAATGCCTTAGGAAGGATAAAAAGATTATCCTTGATGAGCAATACGTCAAATGTTTCGAACATTGCAAAACTTTACTCTGTAGCCAACCGATTCTTCAATATCCTGATTTTGATAAACCTTTTATAGTTACTACCGATGCTAGTAATGTAGCTATCGGAGCAGTACTATCTCAAGGACAAATAGGCAAAGATTTACCTATCTGTTATGCTTCACGCACACTTTCTAAAAGTGAACAAAATTATTCGACAATCGAGAAAGAATTACTCGCAATTGTCTGGGCAACCAAATATTTTCGCCCATATCTCTTCGGAAAATCTTTCACTATAGTCACTGATCACAAACCACTAACCTGGCTCTTTTCATTAAAGGAACCAAATAGCAAGCTTGTGAGATGGAGATTAAAATTGGAAGAATTCGACTATTCAATTCAATACAAAAAAGGTATTCAAAACTCTAACGCTCACGCATTGTCCAGAATTGAACCGGAAATAATACCCTCTAACGCACCTATTAAGCAAATAGAAATAAATAACTCCAATTCCAGCACTTCAAGCAATGCCACCTTGCTTTCCACATTGGAATTACCGATACCCATAACTAAAAGCCCTATTAATCAGTTCGAGCAACAATTAATTCTGCACATATCAGACACACTCGTATCACCTATTATTAAACGAGACATTCTGTTTGAAAAAAGAAAAGAATTACTGCTCATCTCCTAAACAAACCAGGCGTTCAAACACAACTACAAGGAATTATGAGAGAACTATCGTCAACAAAAAAAATTACGTGTATATTCACATCCGATGAAAATTACCCGCTAGTACAGAGAGCATACCGTAAAATATATCGTCCTCATAACCGAGTTACCAAACCTAAAGCCACCATTGTTAGATCAATGATATTTCTTCATGATATCCTTGATCCTGACCAACAAACAGAACAAATCAGGTTACAGCATGAACAACAAGACCACAGAGGAATAATCGAAAATTACGACCATATACGTAAAGATTATTACTTCCCAAAAATGAAGGAACAAATTACTGAATATATAAACAAATGTTCCACATGTCAAAAAACTAAATACGACCGACAACCTTCACAAATTCAAATGGAATTAACTGAAACTCCAAGTAAACCCATGGAGATAATACATATTGATATATTCCAAATGCAATCCCAAATATATCTAACATTAATCGATAAGTTTTCAAAATTTGCCGCAGCCTATACTATAACAGATAAATTGGAAAAAACTATCCTCGGAAAAATTATCAACTTTTGTAGCCTACACGGCATACCTGGGAAAATTATTGTTGATAACGAAAAATCATTCAATAGCCGACTCTTTAAAGAATTTACCAATAAACATGGTATACAACTTCATACCACTACCCCATACAATTCCTCTGGGAACTCACCAGTCGAAAGACTGCACTCAACTCTAAAAGAATTATTTAGTATAATACATAACAAAGAACCCACTCGTTCAATGGAAGACGTAATGAGTCAAGCTATTCTTTCATACAATAATTCCATTCATTCTCTTACTAAATTAACACCTTTCCAATTACTCACAGGACACTACGTAAATAAACGCCTCAATTTCGTAAATGAAATAGACTATCTAAAACAACACGTTAACGCTTATGAACAGCTATGTAACAATATCTATACACTATCTCTAGGAAAAAAGAAGGCTCTCATCGATAAAATCAATGAGAAACGAAAACCTTCTCCCACTATAAAAACTGGACAAATCATTTACGCTAAAAAATTGTTGCGAAACAAAATTAAACCCAAATTCCAAAAATTAACAGTTACTAAAGACAACAAAATTACCTTATCTACACCTATAGGTAACATACATAAAGCTAAAATTAAACGATTGTTTCAGATTAACGATGATACTCGGACAGACCATCAACCTGGTTCCCCTGCAAACCAATAATGGACTACTACCTATCAAATTAGGATCCGCAAGAATTATGCAAGGATACCAACGACTACTACACGTAATACAATTAAATCCGTATTCCCAAATTATCCAGCAATTGGAACAACAGACCAACCATCTTTCCGAAATAATTTCTTCTAAAAATGACTTTAAATACATTCTCAATGATAAGAGAGAAATAACTCAACAAAAACTAAGAATACTTCAAGAAACATTTAAATTCCTGCTCCCCACACGATCTAAACGTGGGCTCATAAACGGGTTAGGATCTCTTATTAAAGACCTAACTGGTAATCTTGACAATCAAGACCTAATCGACATTCAAGAAGCTCTTACAGATATTCATTCAAACCAAGACTCTCTTAACAAACAGATAATTGATCAAATCCATATTAATACCCAAATGATACATCGACTAACAGAAATTCAAAATTACACCACAGATAATATAAACCGACTACACTATGAAATAAACAAAACAATAACAGTAGTGGACTCAACAGCCTCGATTATCCTTTTTGATCAGCACTTCTTTAAGATCAATCATATTATCGATCAACTAAATCACCACTTAAAAGACATTTCTGAAATTATTCAGTTATCCCGACACCAAATAATATCAATCAATCTTCTAAATCCCGACGAAATAAATTATATTTTAAAAATCTTCCAAACTAATAACATACAATTCGCAAATGACAATGACGTATACAACCTAATAGCACTAAAGGGATATTATAATCATACAAACATTATATTCAGCATAGAAATTCCAAATTTCACGGATGAGAAATTCAATTATTATAAAATAAAAATTATCCCAAATCTAAATAAAATTATCCAACCCATTCCTTCCTTTGAAATAATAACGAACGCACAAAATTTTCAATTTATCACTAAAACCTGTAAGAATATCGACAATCAATATTTCTGCGAATACAACCTAAGCAAAGCTACTCTGGGATCGTGTATACCAGCCATTATTATGCAGCTACCAGCGAATTGTCTCTTCCAAGAAATTTCACCTATCGAAGATATTGATTACATTTCATATGGACAATTATATGTGCAACCTAATACACCAATACCATTCACATCAAATTGTAACCAGAACACCATGGAAATAACTAAACAAACCCTAATACAGTTTAGTAATTGCACGATTACCATGGAAAATACAACATTCTCAACTGAAGATGAGATAATAAAGGAAAAATATACAATACATATACCATACAACCAAATATCCGTAATCTCAATACGTCCAGAAATAAAATTGGAGAAATTACACAATAACACAATTCATAATATTCAGGAAATACAATTGTTACATCGACATCAAACATTACACTCATCAACGGGACATATATCCCTAACAATCATAATAATTATCATTTTAATTTTCAGTCTCTTCAAAATATTCCAATTTAGAAGGACAAAATTAAATATCTCCGAAAAATCCGTTCCTATTCCACTATTGCGGACTAACACTATTCTTAGGCGGGAGGAGTCACATCCGGTCACTGATGCAACACAGAAGTCCACCGATGCAACACAGAAGTCACATCCGGTCACTGAAAAGCCGTTCTCGCTGCTTAAGGACAGTCATACCTAACATCATCTCATATCTAATTAAACCCATATTTTATTTATTAATTTTATATTTTATTGATCAGCCCATAAGGAAGTATCAGTAACATACACATTTTATTTTACATATAAAACTTTTTATCTTAATTGCAAAATAAGCTAAGATCATATTTAAGAATGATCATAGATAACGTAAAGTAAATATAAACGCAATATATACATAAACACTTTGTTTATGTATCAAAATATTATATCAATAATCATTATTGCAAAATAAGCTAAAATTATATTTAAGAATGATCAAATAACGTAACGTTATACATAAACACTTTGTTTATGTATCAAAATATTATATCCATGCAAATATCTGAAAATAAATTAAGATTCAGATTCAATAAATTAGTCAACCAGTGAACATCTTTGTACTTACCAAAAATAGTAAAACCTGGTAAAATAAATGTAACTACAAATATAAATAAAATAAATATAACTAAAATTGAAAAACATAACTCGAGCAAGTGCAGTTGCTATACATAAGGCATGTGTATGAAATTTAAAACGTTGCACGCGTAGTTACAGCAATACATAATTGGACGGGATTTAACATTTTGCTGATACTACGAAACCTAAATTTATTGGTTGGGAGAACTTCAATTGTTGTTCTAAAAATGTGATTTTCCCCTCTAAACCAATTGATTAATTTTTGAATAAATACCGTGCCAATTCTTTTGGGAAGTCAGTTAAGTTTTGGAGTTTTTCAGTGGAGTTTTTTTTGGTGAATCTTTGTGTGTACGACCGCGGCATAGCCTGACCTAATACTTGGTGGGTCATACACATTTAGAAAAGCCAGTTTTTTTTTAAAGTCAATTTAGAGATAAAAAAAATAAAAATTAGATAAAATTCATTTAGTTATTTTATTTTTTTCAACACGAGGTGCTGAGATAAAAGGCGGTGAGTATATCGTTGGTGACTAACAAAAAGGGCAAACTAATGTTGGCTAAGTGAGGTCGGTTGCTTCAATTTTTGTTGAAGCGAGAGTCATAATAGGGTTCTGTCCTGGGCTCTCTTTTTGCCGGCACATTTAGCCGATATAACATCATTACTAACAAATGTTAGGGCTTAGGGGACTTAGAATGTCTTGCTAAATTAACCAATGTAAGGCAACTATGAGATATTCATCCTAGAGATAAAAGATGTATCACAAGCGTTAGGTCCGAAAGCCTGAAACAACGTGCGAGTTGACTCCGTATGTTTCATAATCTAAACAAAGTCAACCATAAAAATGTTCCTCCTTCGTAAAAAATGGTAAATTTTTTTTTTTATAGTTTGTTGATAATGAAGGGGGGAGGAAAAAAAAGATATTCTATAAAAGACGGTACAACATGAATTTTTTTTTCCGGTTTGAATGTCTCTATAGACATAATTATTGTTAAAAAAAAAATAAATAAATCAATAAAACCACAAGTGGATATAGTGTGTTGAGTGTTATTCACTTAAAAGTATTTCGATATAGTAAAAACTATATCTTGTAAATCAAGATTTGTACTAGTATACTATCGGAAAAAAAATAAAATAAATTAAAAAAAAAAAAACAATAGTGGTAATAAAAATTTGTTACTAGTTTTATATATGATTGAATAAAATAAACCACGTGATAAGAAAAAAAATTTTGATAAGTGTAGAAGAAACAAAAAAAAATGTATTGTTGTGATTATTACTTTTTTTTTTTTTAATTTAAACTGACGAAAAAAAAACTTTTTTTTATGCATATAAAAAAAAATATATATATATTATAAACTTATTCACCAAATTAAATTTTATAATTAAATAAAAAAAAAAATTATATGAACATTTAGTTAATAAATAAAAGATTGTTAAGAAAGATTGACAAAGATTAAAAATTATAAATTGAATTAAATTAAACAATTAAATAAAAAAAAAAATTAAATAAATAAATAAATTTTTCTCGAAATTTTGTGTTGGATCATTTACGTAAAGCTTATGCTAAGAACATCAATCAATATAATCTTCGTAGCAGCGTTCGACAATTTAAACCGGGTCAAAAAGTGTTTGTAAAAAAACTTTGTACAAAGTGATGCAACCAAACATTTTAACTCTAAGCTTGCTCTTAAGTCTATCCCTACCCTTATTTCTAACCGGTCGGGCAAACTGCCTTTGAATGTACCAACTTGAAGGGAATTAAATTAGGTGTTTATCACATTAAGGATATTTTTAATAAAGTTTGAGTATTCAATCTTTAATCCTTATCCTGATGGTTCAACAATGTTTATATTTGTTTATTTAGCCTGGCTTGTTGAGACATCTCAGTGGTGTGAGTCGTCCCCACGTTTGTAACAAATCGAGTAATTTACTCGATTCAATTGCATATCTGGCATTAAAAAATTTGATTAACGGTATGATATAATAAAAGTAAAAAAAAAAAAAAAATAATGAAAAATTGCAAACGGAATAATTTTGAAAATTTATAAAGTAAGTTTTTGCGTGTTGTCTGTTCTACTTACTCAAAAAGAATGCCCGAGCTTTATTTTTTTTCAGATAAACTTTTACAATATAATCTGTAGTACATATTTAATCTACTAGGAGGCTAACATAAATTTGATGAAGAATCAAACGCTCTCATTAAAAACTAGTACAATTATTCATTAACAAAAATGACATGTAAACAAAATGTCAACCCGTCACCTATAAATTTCATCACAATAGTTCATAAAAAAGGTAAGTAGTAATATACGTAATGTTTTTAAGTTATATAATCCAAAGGTAATTAATTCATTTCTATTTTCAGGTATTGATGACAATTCAATTGTAAACAGGTAGCAAAAATAAAAAGTAGTTCAGTTGGGTATTGGCGGATTAAGTAAAACGAGCTCTTTAAGTTAAGAGGCATTAACCCTTTCGTTGAAACTGTACATACCACAGTACATGGACTTATATAGCATTTTTATCCAAATAGAACAATTTTATTATACAATGAAACGCGCCTATTATATTTCTCAATCTTTTGTTGTTCGTTTTGCATTGTTTATGTTTAAATACAGCTACATAATTAAATTCAGTTGCAATTTAAACGTCAAGGTGTAGGTGTACTTTTTTTTGTCTCTCAAACGTGTGGTTTTTAAAAGTGATTTTAAATGGTAAGATATGCAATTTTGTATAATTTTATGAGAGTTTTGTAGTTTTCAAAGTTTATATATAATTTATTTTGCTTAAAATCTTCAATATTTAATGCAAAAATTGTTCATTTTTTGATTTGAAAAGCGTGTACAGTGTACTGTACAATTCTGCTCAACGGTAATGTACATTACCATGTACATAAATGCAAATGTACATTTCTGTGTACAAATGCTATGAATGGTTGTAAATATTTAATTTTTATTTTTATGGAAAGTTAAGATCACCATTTTTATAATTTGGATAATCTGTATCTAACTAATATATAAAATTGTAATTATGGTTTGAACATATTAATTTAAACCCATTTCTATTTGAAATATTTAAATAGAGCCGTCAGATATTGACAAGTGAGGAGGCCTATTAAGTTCTCATGGCAAGCGATGACGAATCGTTAATCGAAGAATCGGTCGAAGGATCTAGTGCGGGACGATTATGGGACTTTCCAGAGAATCTTGAACAAGAGCCAGTTATTCACGATACAAGACGTGACAAAATAAAATAAATACAAAATCTCGTGTTGAAGAAGAGCACCAATATTTACTGAAATTGCTAGGGTGTCTAATTTAGGCGAATATGAAGTAGCTTCAAATATAGAGTTTGAGATAATTGACCAAATTCAAAATTATAATATTACCCCAAAAAAAGCAATAAAATGGAAGTATGCTCAATTCGAAACTTCGGCTGTTGATTTTGAGCCTTATTCTGAAGCCATACATGAAATTTACGAAAGTGATTCCCCAGGAGAATACTTTAGTAAATATTTCACTGATGATTTATTCCAAACGATGGCTAAGTTTACAAATATGTATGCCCTCCAAAATAACCAGTCAAGCTTTAAGCTTACAAATGCCGGCGAGCTAAGAAAATTGATTGGACTTCATATATTTTTCGGAAGTACAGGTTTTCCACAGTTAAAAATGTACTGGGACAGTTTAATTGGCATTCAATTAGTAAGAGAAGTAATGTCCAAAAAACGATTCCATAGTCTACGATCAAATCTGCATTTTGTGGATAATTTAGCCGCAACCGATACGATTGTGATAATTTTTTTACTACGCAGCTGGAACGGTTTGTCTAAACAGATTTTCAAATCCTCCATTTACGAGCGATCATCTATTTAAAAAGAAAATTCGAGGCGAAGTGGAAGAAATTGTAAGCCAAGATGAAAAAATTGTAGTCATCAAATGGCTAGATAGCCGGACAGTTCATTTAGCCTCAAATTTTGTTGGGAAAGGTTTCATGGGAACCGTTCAAAGATATGACCCCAAGTCAAATAAAATTAATAAGTATATTACGATTAGCCAACCCGAAATTATAAAATTGTATAACGATTCAATGGGCGGCGTTGATCTTTTAGATCAATTCATTAGCTACTATAGGATATTCATAAAGTCTACGAAATGGACTTTAAGAGTAATAATGCACTTTTTGGATTTCGCTATATGTTCAAGTTGGATTGAATATCGACGTGACATGTTATTAAAAAAAGGGGGAGGGGGGAAAGAAGTATTAGACTTATTAAGCTTCCGGTTAGAAATTGTGCATTTTTTAATAAAAACTAATTCCGAAAAAAACGAGGGAGACCGCCAAACGACATTACATTAAACGAAAGTTCTAATGAAAATAGTAAAAGACAAAAGCAAGAATTTCGACCTAGAGCGGAAGTTCAATTTGATAATTATAATCATCTTCCCGTATTTGACGATAGAAAAGAAGCAACCCGCTGTAAAGAGCCACAATTCAAAGAAAGAACACATTTATATTGCCAAAAATGTCAAGTACATTTATGTTGTTTAGCTAAACGTAATTGTTTTTACAAGTTTCATTGCAAGTAGCTTTGCAAATTCATATTAATAGACTGAAAGACTGAATTGTTAAATGTCTGTGATTATTTATTTATATATTGTTATGAATTAGATATTTATTTTTATTATTTACTAATTATGAATTATTTATTTTTATAACGTTGTTATAGCTTTAAGTTACGTACATTTAGTTTACCAAGCTGCTTTAATTTTTCTTATTTAATAAAAACCTCGAATATGTACTAAAATAAAAATATTCTTTAATTGTTTATATAAAAAACTTTACACCACTTGAAAGCCAATTTACACTAACATGTACATTTTGAAAAACCTAGAAAAAAGGAAAATCCATATTTTTTTTTTTTTACTTATTTTGAATTTTTTTAGGTTTGGCTTAAAAAAATCCAAACAAATATTTTTTTTTGTGTCTGGTTTAGAAAAGGTTCTGAAAGGGTTAATATAAATAAAGTATAATAAATTAAAAGACAAAATTAAAAATTAATAATAATAGTTTACAAATGAAATTAAAATTTACAAATGTAAATGTGTAAATATGATTAGTTATTAATATAAAGAATACAATTATGAAATATTTAAATTTTATAAATATATAATATTTATACATAAAGAAAAACTAAATAAATAATTGTACATGGTGAATTATAACATATTAATTGCAAAAAAAAAAACACATTCACATTCACGAGCACGTTACTGTTAACGTATATTTCAATGTGATTGAAATACCCCATCATACAAAATTTTATTGTTATCAGCTACGTCATCATCTTCAACCACGTATATATTATACTGTTGAAGTTAATCATATCAAGGAAATTACGGAAAACGGATAAAATTTGTACAACACTTTACGAGCATCATCATCATACCGATTGAAAAACAAAAAAGAAACAAAACAAAATCTATTTACCACATTTATTAACGACAGCAACGTCATCAACAGCGATAACTTAAAAGATATAGTTAATGGTAAATGTATCTAAATATGGTATTTTGTTAGTAATAAATTGTAATTTTTTTTAAATTTCTTAATAATAATAATATTGATTGTTTGTTTATTTAAGACAATAATATTTCAATTTTAATATTGGTTCTAAATTTTGTATTAAATTGAAGTTAATAATATCAGTTAAGTGTTAAGTTAATAATGAGTTTTAGATCAAATAGAGTGATGATTGATGATAGTGATGATTGGATATGTGGAAAGTGCAGCGAATAAAAATCAGTATGAACCTGAACAAAGTTTAATACCCACCCCCATGCCGTGAGTCCGTAGCAGGTCAGTCGCTGCAGTCAGGAAATATAATTCATACTGAAATATAATTTTTTTTGTAATCAACTCGAATTGATTTGAGCGTTATACAATGTATCTTTGGTCATCTTTGGTTTTGATGTCAAAATAAATTCTTTTTGTTTTCACTTTGTTTTTGACCGGCGATCGATTAATACGAGCAAATTTGGTGATATTATTCCAAAATTTCTAAATTTATTAAATTTTTCCTAAATAAAACTTGTTTAATTTCCAATTTAATGTGCAACTCAATACTTTTAAACCACTCTGTATTCTACAAATTTGTAGATTACATACCTGTTGGCAGATGGCCAACAGTCTACACAAACACAAATGATAAGCCAGTCTGCTACAAGTATTCATTGTGAAATCAAAAAATTTATAAAACATACAATAAAGTAAAATAAATTAAACTTACCTAAGTGTTCTACATTATTTATAAAAATCCAAAAACGCTTGGATTATTCATTGGTGTCAGAAGTGGGATAATGAAGAACTAGAGTCGGGAATACGTGCTGAAATTGAGGAGTTGTGTCATGTGATTAAACCGGCATTATTAGTAGCGGTTCGCTCAAAAATAAGTGACACAGACGCTAAGATGACAGCAACACAACCAAATCAAAATTCCATTATTAGTTATCCGCGGATTCAGTTAAAAACATTTGCTGGTGAAATAAATAAATATTTAGAATTTATCGAATCATTTAAATCGCTTGTTCATAATAATACGGCTTTCGATGATCTAACAAAATTTCACTATCTCAAAGGTTATCTTCAACCTGGTAGTGAAGCAGAACGAACTGTTTCATCTTTAGAAATCACAACCGACAACTATGCACAAGCTCTCAAACTGTTAGATGATAGATATAATAATAAAAAAGTTATATGCACTAGTCATCTACATAAAATCTTTAAGTTTAAACCGATTACTAAGGCTTCAGCATCAAATCTTAGAGAGCTAATCGATACGATTAATTCTAATTTAAGTGCCCTCGCAAGTCTTAAAAGACCCACACTACAATGGGACGACTTGATAGTGTATATTATGTGCACTAAGGTAGATCCAACTACATTGGCCAACTGGAATGATGAAGCACCACCAATAAGGCAGGCTACTTTAGCTGAAATGATGACATTTCTCAATAAAAGGTGCCATTCTTTAGATTTTTCTACACATAATCATCCAATTAGTCATGCCAATGAACCGGTTCGCCAGCAAAATAATCAACAGCGACCAACTACAAGGTTTACTCATACAAGCACAGGATCTTTATCTCAAGTCACGCAATATAAGTGTACATTTTGCAAAAAAACCTGGACACTCCATATTTAGATGCACTCGATTTCTAACTCTCTCACCGGAAGACCGCTTCAAACAAGTTGATACTTTAAAACTTTGTGCTAATTGTCTCAGATCAGATCACAAAACCTGTACCAATAGCGAATATTGTCGGAAGTGCAATGAAAAGCATCATACTCTTATTCACCGTGAATCGTCAACAAAGATTTCAGTAAATCAGCATTCATCCACAAACGACGACAAACCTCAGTCTAGTGCTACATCCAGCCACGTATCTAAGAATCCTGCAAGTCTCGTATTAAAAAATTCTGAATCTCAGTCGCCATCGTATGTCATATTATCTACAGCGTTAGTCAAGATTCTCGATGTAAATGGATCACCGGTGTTGTGCAGAGCACTATTAGATTCTGCATCCCAGATTAATTTGATAACGGAATCACTCGCTATCCAACTTGGTTTAAAACAAAATAAATGCCATTTGTCAGTGGTTGGAGTAGGAGATTCAAAAACATCAAGTCGAACATCATCTACAATAAGTCTACAGTCTCGAATTAATAATTATTCTACAAGTATTGATGTATTTATCTTATCAAAAATAACTGGGTATCAACCTGTTTCTACCATTGATATCGAGTCTTGGCCTATTCCAAAGAACATACAGCTCGCCGATCCACAATTCCATCAGTCAAATAAAATTGATCTACTGATAGGAGCTGAGATTTTCTTAAGTTTGCTCGCGATAGGACAAATAACATTAGCTGATGAGCTTCCCATTCTTCAAAATACGCTTTTAGGGTGGATAATGTCGGGCAAAATAAAGCCTTCCAATCAAAATTATTTCTGTAATTTGTCTATCAAAGATGATCAGGTCAATGAGCAAATTAGTGATGATATCATCGAACGATTTTGGAAGCTTGAGAATCCACCAGTCACTCAAAAGTTTACTTCAATTGAGGAAAAATGTGAAGCTCACTTCAAGCAACATACAAAACGAAATGATCAAGGAAGTTTCACTGTCAAGCTTCCTATGAGGGCTTTGCCATCTACACTGGGTGACTCTCGAAACATGGCGTTGCGTCGCTACTTACACAATGAGAAGAAACGTAGTCAAAACCATCAACTTCAAAAGGCGTATGTGCAATTTATGCAAGAGTATAAGAGTTTAGGTCACATGCAATTAGTTCCAGAGTCAGAGATTTGCGAAGATCACTATTTCTTACCACACCACTGTGTGTTGAAACCGGAGAGCTCCACCACCAAGTTGAGAGTGGTATTCGACGGATCTGCGACGACGGCTACAGGCAAGTCTCTCAATGATTTCCTCATGGTGGGACCAGTGGTTCAAAACGATCTCTTCAGCATCCTTATACGATTTAGAGCGCATAAATTTGTCGTTAGTGCAGATGTGTCGAAAATGTATCGACAAATTTGGATAGATGAGCCAGATTCGCATCTACAATATATATTTTGGCGTGATACGCCTAAAGAAGATCTACATATCTACAGGTTGACAACTGTAACCTACGGAACTGCATCGGCTCCTTATCTTGCGACACGCTGCCTTCAACAATTATCGATAGATGCCAAAAATACATATCCATCTGCAAGTGAAGCTATTCACAACGATATGTACGTCGACGATCTTTTAACGGGATCAAATTCTCCAACAGAACTTCAAGAAATTAAGACCCATATAATTTCCATACTAGGCACAGCTAAAATGGCGTTACGAAAATGGTGTTCCAATTTACCAGAACTTCTCAATGATATACCAACCGAAGATCGTGAATCTTTGCTTCAGATTGATGATTCTGAGTACGTCAAAACATTAGGCATGTACTGGCAACCTCAAGTCGATGAATTTTATTTCCATGTCACACTCTTAGAAAGGACACAAATCACAAAAAGGACTGTTATTAGCGACATCGCACGAATTTTTGATCCCCTTGGTCTAACGAATCCAGTTACCACTCTGGGTAAACTTTTTCTACAACAGCTGTGGCAGCTCAAACGTGCTTGGGATGAATGTCTGCCCCAAAGTCTGCATACCAAATGGCAATGCTTCAGAAGCCAACTTCTTCAGCTCAACCAGCTTAAAATCAAAAGTCATCTCTTCAAAGGTACATCGTCAATCAACGTGCAACTACACGGCTTCGCAGACGCGAGTGAACGAGCATACGGTGCGGCTATTTATACAAGATGTGTTGACCAAGACGGTGAAGTAGTTGTCCAACTTTTATGTTCAAAGTCGAGAGTATCTCCATTACGTAAAACTACTATTCCACGCTTAGAGCTCTGTGCTGCCTATCTTCTCGCAGAGCTAGCACATCGAGTACTCGCAATAATTAATTTTAAGGTCAACAACATGTTTTATTGGACTGATTCAATTATCGTCCTCCATTGGCTCAAATCTGAATCATCTGCTTGGAATACATTTGTTGCCAATAGAGTGTCCAGTATCCAACAACTTACCAATGTTAATGATTGGTATCATGTGAAATCGGAACAAAATCCTGCAGATATTGTTTCACGAGGAAGCATGCCAGAGGAGTTGCTTAACAGTTCAATGTGGTTCAATGGACCTCAATTCTTATCTACAGACGATCAAAATTGGACACTAAAACAACCGTCACTTGAATGCTCTCTTCCTGAAGTTCGAAACACTAAGTCAGTTTTAGTTTCCATGAATGAAGAATCGAAGACAAATTATGGAAATGATTTAGTCGACTCAATAAAGGATAAAAACAATTTAAGAAGCCTATGCAACATCATGGCTTGGATCAATAGATTTATCTCCAACTGTCGTTTACGGTGCCGACTACAGTTGGGAGAAAAAACAATTGGTTCTCTTTCAACTGAAGAAATTGAGAATGGTCTGCAGAGTATTGTAAAAATTGTGCAAGCCAGATCATTCCATGATGAAATAAAGATGCTGTTATCAAAAGGTTTACCAACAAAAAATCGTCTAAATTCCTTATCCCCTTTCTTAGATGATAAAGGCATATTAAGAGTGGGTGGCCGCCTTCAAAAATCTTCATTATCATTCTTATCCAAACATCCTATACTTCTTCCATTCAAACATCCTTTCCCAATAACTTTAATGTCCGAGTATCATTCTAGATTGATGCATGCTGGACCTCAAGCTATGCTAGCAGCAATTCGGGAAAAATTCTGGCCATTAAAAGGACGTAATTTGGCTAGTAACATATATAAATCCTGCATTAGGTGTTTCAAAATGGCTCCTCGTTCTATAACTCAACTCATGGGTAACCTTCCGGCTCACAGAATCAACTATGCACCAACATTTAGTGTAGTTGGCGTGGATTATTGTGGCCCTTTTTACATCCACTATAAGGTTCGAGGGAAGACAGCCACCAAAGCATATTTAGCAATATTTATATGTTTTTCAGTGAAGGCTGTCCATTTAGAACTTGTGTCGGACATGACAACGGATGCCTTTATAGGTGCCCTAAAGAGGTTGATTGCTACCCGAGGTATGTGTCACCATATATATTCCGACAATGGGACAAATTTTGTAGGCGCTAATTCTGAACTTCAACAATTGCGTAAACTCTTTCTGTCAGAGCAACATCAACAAAAAACCACGAAGTTCTGTCAAGATAATAATATCACATGGCATTTCCAACCTCCATCATCCCCACACTTTGGCGGCTTATATGAAGCCGCAGTGAAATCATCAAAACATCATATGTTACGAGTCATTGGAAATTCTTCGCTTACCTTCGAGGAGTTGAACACCGTCATCAAATAAGTCGAGGCAGTGTTAAACTCTCGACCATTAACACCTTTATCTTCGAGTCCTGACGACCTAAATGCTTTGACTCCTGGTCATTTTCTAATCGGTCGTCCTCTCACTACAATATTCGAACCAAACACAACCAACGAAAATCTATCAACTGTACGGTGTTGGAGATTGGTTCAGCAGTTACAACAACACTTTTGGTCTCGCTGGTCCAAAGAGTACTTATGTGAACTTCAACATAGAAGAAAGTGGACCACCGCTACTAAATCGGTATCACCAGGTGAATTAGTTCTGCTTAAAGACGAAAATGTTCCTCCGCTAAAATGGAAAATGGGACGAGTCATCGCAATATATCCGGGCGATGATGGCCATACTAGAGTTGCTATGATTAAAACTTCAACTGGGATACTGAAACGTTCTATATCAAAGCTATGTCCTCTTCCTGTATATGACGATAATTTGAAGGATGGGATCCTTCAAGGCGGGGAGGATGTTTAATTTCCAATTTAATGTGCAACTCAATACTTTTAAACCACTCTGTATTCTACAAATTTGTAGATTACATACCTGTTGGCAGATGGCCAACAGTCTACACAAACACAAATGATAAGCCAGTCTGCTACAAGTATTCATTGTGAAATCAAAAAATTTATAAAACATACAATAAAGTAAAATAAATTAAACTTACCTAAGTGTTCTACATTATTTATAAAAATCCAAAAACGCTTGGATTATTCAAAACTATTAAGTATTTCTAAAAATTATTTTATGTAGTGATACAAACGAAGATTGTGGTAAAGAAGACGGTTTAAACGTAAATCATTTTTCAAAAAATCAAATGGTGGCTGAAGTAGAGATCCAATTTCAAAATTATGTGTGCAACAGCGATGAAGGAAACGACACTATAGAGCAGCGAACAAGCACATCCAAGGCTGGGGTCGAACTAACACCGCGACAACAGATAAACCATGAGTTGCGCCCAGGCAATGAAGGCAATTTATGAAACGCACATACGTCCTCTGAATTCATCATCAAAATCGGGTCAGTTTAGTATATTAATGTATCGCGTGGAAAGGTTTTAAAATTATCATTATTGTATGTAATAAAAAACCACGGCTGTAAAACTAAATATCCTTTTTATTTTTTATTAAATCGAACCACATGGCACAGTTGAAAATAGGACATTTTTTTGAATATCCAACGGAAAAAAAGTGATAAGGTGAATCAAAAGTATATTGTCAAGTTGGATAAACGGGAATATATTATTTATATACATATATACTATATATAAATAATATTGAGTGATACTCCAGTGTAGCTGATAAATCAACCAACCAAATAGCAGGACCAGAATGAACTTCATTACAACCCTAATATCTGTTACATGGTGAGTGAGAATATAAATTTTGACACTCAGGTATTTTTGTACATGTGTATACAGGCCGGAATTAATTAAGACAAATTTAAATTAAAACAGTGAAAATTAGGAAAGGTTTAAAATAAATTAAATTGAAACTTGAAAAAATATAATTACCTATTAAATTTCAAAACTTTTAAGACGCAATCCGAATATATTTTAAATTATTAACAAAATATTTCAAAAATAAATAGAAAATAAAGTTTATGAGTAAAAATGTTGGTTGAGAATACTATACTCAGCCTGTTGTGTTATCAGGACAATGACGTGAAAAATAACATGTGTTAAAACATTGTCCTGATCTCACAAAAAGCCAAACATTTAAAAATAAAACCTTTCTTAGAATACTCGTAAAACATAAAAAAGCAATAAAATTTAATTCGATCCTATATACAAAACATATGTCTTATCTCAAGATGTTAAATAAAATGCAATGGATAGGTCTTATCTTAAAAATATTAAACACTAATAAAAGGTCAAAGTAAACAAAAATCTATCCTAAAATTATCATACATAAAAATATGTTCATTATCTTGTAAATGTAGAAATATAAAAAAAAAACACTTAAAAATATTAAAACATAAACAGTAAAATATAAATCTAAAGTAAATTTCAAAAGGAAAATAGAAAAACTAAAAATTAAGGAGAAAAACTAAGCCCCTCCTATTAATTCAATTAAAAATTTAGTATATAAGCTTAGAATTCTAAAAACAAAAATCAGTTGAGTTTTTAGCAGTAGTTAGAGTTCTTTAGAGTTTTTCAATTTGATCAGTTTGATCATTTTGATCAAGTTGATCATTTTGATCAGTTAAAATCAGTTTTGAGTTTTTAGCAGTAGTTATCAAGTTAATATCAATTATCAAGTATTGTCAAATTTTCACAGTTTAGAAATTTTTATCAAAATAAATTTAATTAAATCAAATATAAAATCTTTATAATCTATTAGTAACAGAATCTGAAGGAACTAATTGGTAAGTATCCTATCAAATAAAACTTTACTATATACGTAATAACAATGGCCGCTTAACCTGACGTAAAAGTCGAAGAAGCGTTTGGGTATGTTAATCCAGACATTGAATGTTATTGTAACCCAACAACAAAAAAACAAAAATACTTACTAACCCCGCTACTTGAAGTTTACTTCTAGTAGATCTCAATTCAAATAAAATAAAAACTATTATTGACATAGCCCCCACCAGAGGCAAGCGGATAATAGTTTTAACAAAACATCCCTACACAAAAAAATACAATCATATCACAATTACAAACTCACAACATGTCATCATTATAAACTCACAACCATTAGAACCATTATAAAGACTCACAACATGTTATCAAGTATTTCCAACCAAACAGTATTTCCATAAAACAACAATTAATTTCATTATAAAACAAGCCGTACAAAAAGGCAAAGTATAACTTACTTAATTATATTTTGCCATAACACCGCGTACCAACAGGTGCGCTTATGGTACAGTGATGGTTGCTGTGTTCACCACGAGTTGGAGCGCAACAACACAAAAAAGACGAGATGACAAACCAAAAAAGAAAACTCGTTCATTCCAATTTGAGACGTCGACCGACCATCACCATCACCATTAACAACAACAACAACAACAACAATTTATAAAATTAATTACCACCGGTAAATAATTATTAAATTCCAAAAACTGTAAGTGTTTTTTTTATATATATTTAAGTGCGTGTTTAAATAAAAATTAATTCACAATAAGTATATTGTAATAAATCGTGAGTTTTAATTTTATTCCTACTTGGGAAGTTTAAATCGCTATATAGTATTTAAAAGAAAATTTAAAAATTAATAATATTGAAAATCAATTTACAATGGCACAAAACGAAGATTCCAAGAAACCGGTACCAGAGGAGAAAGTTTAGAATTTATTTATAAATTCTTATTGACGATTCCCCCAACCAGCGTAGAAGCTGAAAGAGATTTTTCTTCTTCAGGAAAAATCTGTACTAAAGTTAGGTCTATCAATTGTGCCTTGCTGATGGCACAATTGATAGTCTCTGCTTTTTAAGAGCCTATTTTAGCAAAAAGTAGTTATTAGTTACTGAATTTTTGTATTAAAATCTCATACATATATTTTGAAATGAATGGAATTTATATTATATTTTTATAAACATCAAAGTTTTACCATTTTAAAACGGTTTTAAACGGATTTAAATAAAGTTCTATTTGTAGTGTTTTTGGTGTTAAAGTAAATATAAATAGGATTTTCATGCAAGTACTTTGTGTAATTGCTACACCCAGAGAAAAAACAGTCATCGTTTTAATAATTATACGTTATTATAACACAACGTCAAATAATCAATAAATTATTTATATTTTGAATGAACAAGTTACTGGTTTAATAAAAAACATATCGATTATACTATGTTCCGGCTTATGAGCCAATAAATTGAGTAATTGTTTGAAATAGGCAAAAGTTATTGCTTTCGAAATTATTGTTTTTTCTTATATTTGACAGATATTATGTAATTTATTAGTGTTCTTATTAAATATATAAATTTAGAAACAAATTTATCTTTATTTCAATAAATTATTTATTAATTCAGTTTTAAAAATCTGTGGTAATTTGGGTTATTAATCCAATTCATTGTTGTTTATCATTTGAAAAATTAAAAAATTATTGAATTAATAAGTATAATCAGTTTAAATTATATTTTTATGGACAGTAGCAAAAATTTTTAAAAGAATAAATATCAAGAATAAATTATTGATTTACATTTAAAATGTATGGCCACGACTCGGTCGTAATTTTATTACATAGTCGAATTCGTAAATTAGATGGTCGATCGTTGAAGAGATCGGTTGTGTTTTTTCGATTTCTTCAATGTTTAATTTAAAAAAAAAAAAAGTGTTACAGCTGTTCATACAAATATTCACGCAATGAATATTTTCATTTGTTTATGATCATTCATTTTTTTGTTATTTGCGATTACCGGGATTAACCGTTAGATATTTTTGTATAAAAAGGCAAAAATTTTTGGCACGAGGAGCAGTCGATAATTATTTTTTTTTTTGGATATTAATTAGAATATTTTTTTTGAAGAAAATGGTTAGTTATTGCCAAATTTAAATGAAAAGAAACAAAATCAAAAGAATTATATAGTTTATAGATTATGATATGAAAACAATATCAAAAGCAATTTTTTGTAAAATTATATTATAATATCATTCCTGTTCTGTTTATCAAAGCGATAAGTTGACAAAAAAAAGGAAAAATTTAGATACAAAATAATAATAAAATTAAAGTATAAATCTAAGTTCATATAAAAATAATATTAAAATTAATAAAAAAAAAATAATAATAATAATAAATTATATTATTTGATTAATTAATTCGTTCTTTTTATATAAAGTTTTAATTTTTTTATAAAACAAATAATAAATAGTGCAGTGTCATTTATTTTGTGGTTTGACATTCTAATATATTTTCCCGCCAATTTGTGTGTTTCACAATTTATTTTTGAGGATTATGGCTTCGACCTGTAGATTGTGCTCCGGCAATATCACAAAAGGGAGATATCCGGGAATTAAATGTGGAGGCTCATGTGGAAATCTTTTTCATGTGAAGTGCGCTCAAATATCCGATGATCTTTTTCAAGGCATCAAAAAATTGTTCAGCAAATTGGTTGTGCGAAGTGTGTCGGGCAAATTCGAACGTGTCTATTATTGAAGGCGATGATGATTCACCGGATCCAGCAAACGACATGTTAAGCCTATCTGACATTATGATCCAACTTAAATTGTTAGAAAAGAAACTGGCTGCATTTGAGGTAATGAAAACACTTATAACTTCGTTGATCTCGGATAATTCTTCACTGATGGCAAAAGTTAAAATTTTGGAGGAAGAGGCATGCAAACAATCATCTAGGTTAAATTTGTTAGATGCTGTAGCTGATTAAGCAGCAGCAAAATGCTAACAGCATTATCATCAGTGGATTGCCATTAAAGCATGGTGACATCAAAGGGGTAATTATTAATACAATTTCAAAAATTGGTGTTGAAATCCAAGGTGATGACATTATGTCTATTGAACCTATTCATAAGAATATTAAACCAAATAGCAATAAGTCAATTAAACCTTTTTTACTTGATTTTTTTAATGTAAAATTAATCTCAGCTGGGCTGAAACAAAATATATTAATAGAAATGCGTAAAAAGAAAACGCTTTACACTAGTGATCTTGATGTGTTCCTGCCAGAAAATCATCCAAAACAACGTATTTACGTTATGCACCATTTGACAGCTTTCCAATCTCAGTTATATCACGAAGCTAAAATTTTAAAAACAAATTTTCATTATAAATATTTATGGTGTAAACTGGGTCAAATATACCTACGTAAATCAGCTGATTCGATTGCTTATCGTATATGGTCACTTAATGACATTGTTCACCTCAAACGTATCCATTATCCAATCAATCAGAGTGTTGATGTACCAGACTCCGGTTTGGACTGTGTTTTTCAATCATCATCTACAAGTAAATCATCATTATCTCAAGATAAATAAATTAATCAAATCATATTTATATTATACTTATATTATACTTATCTTTGAGTTCAATCTTTTGTATTTTTTTTTGTTAATTATTTTTATTTTTGTTATTATAAATTTGGCATTTCATATTTCGATGTTTTTATTTTTTTTTTTTGTAAGTTTGGTATTAAAACCTTACAAATGTAATTTTGTTTTTAACTCTAAATCTCACTACCTTTCTATATTTTATACATTTGATACATACAATGTTTACATTTCTACTGAAATGTATTTATTGAATTTTTTAAATTATGTAATAATTTTTTACTGTTTATTAATGTTTCCAAACAATTATTTTAATAATTTTTGCATTTTTGTTTATATTAGTTTTTTGCTATAGTTAATTCTATTACAAATAATATCACTAAGTTTAAATTTGTCCATCAAAACATTCGTAGTATGCGTGAGAACTTTGATAGGTTTTTGTCCAATTTACATGGCTTTAATGAATTTCCAGTAATTATATTTCTGTCTGAAGTTTGGATTTATGATTATGAACTTAGTTTTTATAATATTCCCCATTATTCTAGTTTTGCTTGTTGTAATGGGAATTACAGAGCGGGTGGTGTTTGTGTTTTTTATGATGAGAGTCTTGATTGTTCGTGTGAGTCTGTTTCATTAAACTCAGCTGATGTTATTAAGTTAACGTTAGCGGTTAACGGTATTTCTTATATTTTTGTTTGTGCATATCGGTTTCAGTTTGTTCCGATTTCAAATTTTGTTAACGAATTCTCGGTGTTCATTGAAAAAATTAAGAATAAAAATTTAATTATTTTGGGTGATTTAAATATTGATATTCTTAATTTTAATCCAATCAGTGATGAATATTTATTTTTAATGTCATCTAATGGCCTGCAATCGTTAATTAATTCTCCAACTAGGGTTACTAGAGTTTCGTCGACTTGCATTGACCATTGTTTTGTGCGGTACACACGTTCATGTAAAATCACTGCGTCGTTACATAATTTTATGATTTCTGATCATCATTTAATTTGTGGAGTTCTGGAAAATTGTGATATTGCAATTAAAAATGCTGTGATGAATAACTTTAAGAAATTAAATCATTTGGAATTATCTAATAAAATGGCTGTGTATAATTTTTCTAGCTTGTTTTTTGAAACTGAGCCGTCATCTATTTTGACACAGTTTATTACTATGTTTAAATCGTTATCTGATCCATGTGTAGTAAGTTCTAAGAAAATTAATTCAAGTATTAAACTGAAACCTTGGATTTCATTTCCATTGACAACTTAATGGCTAGAAAAAAGAAAATTGCGCGTAAATGTAGGAAGCATCCAGCCAACACAAATTTATATAAATACTATAATAAGTTATGCAAAAAAATTGATGATATGGTAATTTCGGACAAACACACTTTTTACCAAAATAAATTTCAGCAATGTGGGAATGACAGCAAAAAAACTTGGCGTGTTGTAAATCAAATTTTAGGTGGTAGTACTGTAAACGACATTTTTAAAATTTCCACTTGCGATTCTGTAATTCTGACTGATTCCGAAACTATTTCCAATGATTTTGGACTATACTTTTCCAATATTGTATGCGATTTAAGGAAAGTGTATAATTTGTCATGTAATAGTGGAACATCATTTAACGATAATGATAGAATTATTTCGGAAAATTTTTTTATAAACCCAGTGGATGCTAGTGAAATTCTTGGCATAATTAATAATCTGAAACCTAGTAACAGTATTGACATACTTGGTATGAGTTCTAATGTCTTGAAACTTAATAAAGAAGTTTTAGTTCCGATATTTGTACATTTTATAAATCAAAGTTTTTTTTATGGTGTAGTTCCGGAAGTGTTAAAAACTGCTGTTGTAATACCGTTATTTAAGAAAGGTGACAAATTGCTAAAGGATAATTATTGGCCAATTTCTTTACAACCGACAATATTAAAAATAATGGAAAAAGCTCTTAAATTGCGAATTGATTCGTTTCTGTCTAAACATAATTTTCTTAGTAATTTCCAGTATGGGTTTAGATCAGGAAAAAATACCGAACTCGCACTTATTGAATTTTTAAATAGATTACATGTTAATATAAATGGTAAAAAATTTGTTGGGTCGGTTTTCATTGATATAAAACGGGCCTTTGATATGGTGGATCACAATTTACTATTAGATAAACTTAATTTCTGCGGTTTTAGGGGTATACCACACAAATGGTTTAAATCATATCTTAGCGATAGATTATATAAGGTGAAAATTGCAAACTGTTTTAGTTTGCCTTTTAAAGCTAAATTCGGTGTTCCCCAAGGGTCCGTGCTTGGATCACTGTTATTTTTAATTTATATTAATTCTATATTTAGATTAGGTTTGAAAGGTAAAATTATTGCTTTTGCTGATGATATGGCACTTACTTATTCTGGTTCTAGTCATTCTGAAATTTCTAATGACATAAATGGTGATATGAAGCTTTTGCGATCATGGTTTGACCATCATTCCCTTATTTTAAGTGAAAAAACTAAAATCATGTTTTTTAGATTAGTTTGGTGATCCATATTTGAGTTATGTACCTGAAATTGTTTTCCATGCTCAAAATTGTAATTTAGTAAACTGTAGTCATATTTGCATTAAAATTGACCACGTTTATCAGTTTAAGTATCTTGGGTTGCATTTGGACACTAATTTAAAATGGAAACCGCATTATCAAAAGTTAAAAGAGCAAATAAATAGTTCATTGCGGGCCATGTATTTATTGCGATCATTTTGTCCGCTTTCAGTTTTACGTAATTTTTATCATGCATGTGTTGAATCCAGGCTTGTTTATGGTTTACCATGTTGGGGTGGTGTTTACATGAATATTTTTCAGCCATTAAATATTTTGCAAAAATACATTGTTCGTGTGATGTACTTTAAGAAACGTACTGACCATTCTTGGCCAATATTTGTGAGTGCTAAAATTTTACCTTTACAACACCTTTATGTTTATAAAGTTTTAAAGTTGTTTCTTTCCAGAAGTGGGCACCGTCTTCTGAAAGTTAGTTCAATTTACGATGTTCGTAGTAATCATAGAAACTTTTTTAAAGTTCCTCACTTTAATACTGAGGCTTTTCGTATGTATTTTCTTGTTTCAGCTCCCTCATTCTTTAACCGGTTACCTCAATCATTGCGTGCTCATTTAAATCACAAACAACTCATAAAGTTTATTAAAGATTGGCTATTTAATACTAGTGATATCAATTTTTTGTTTGCAAATTAGTTAATATTATTATTTTTAATTATTGTTTGGAAAGTTATTTATTAGGAAAAAACTTATAAAGAAAAAAAAAGGAAAAATTAAAAAAATTGTTGAATTAATTTTTAATTTTTTGATTTTTATTTTTTTTTTTATATTTAACTTTTATTGTTATATTTTATTTATAAATTATTCTATTGTTATTATTATTTTTATTATATTTTATATTGTATACGGTTATTCGCTACTGCCTGTTGGCACAGAATAACCTATCTTCATAACCAATTTTTTTTTTTTTGTTGTTATTTTATAAAAGTCTGTATATTATTATTATTGGTTACGAGAATAAAAAAAAAAAAAAAAAAAAAAAAAAAAAAATAATAATAATAATAAAAAAGACAATTAAGTTATAGTGATTTGTGTAACATTCAAATTAACTAATTTTCAATCACAAAATTCAATTTTTTTTAGTGAATTTTGTTATTTTTGATTTTTTTTTGAATTTTTGAAGAACTATTGCAAAATTAAAGTCACGTTTTAAAGGTTGTACGATCAACATCAATGTGCAAAATAATTTATTGCGTGTTAACTGTTGGTGCTTTTCTAGAAGTGTGTTCTTGAAACAATTGAGAAACTATCCCATACAGTATAAATTTCTTGTAATTCAACATCGCCTTGTACATTTAGTGTGCACATAAAATTTGTTACAAATGTGAAAATAAATGTCTGCAAAAAAAAAAATAACGGATGCGAACAGTGAAGGTTAATTTATACAGGCAAAATTAAACTGTTCTGTTCTGATTGTGGAAAAAACGGTGGATAAAGCAAAACCACGCGCAAACACGTTGGTAACTATAGTCACTGTCTAAACTGTTCTGTTCTGATTGTGAAAATCAAACGGTGGATTAAGTGAAACCACGTACAAACACGTTGGCAACTAGTCACTGTCTATGCATAGCGTAACTGGCGACCCACGAGGGAGCAACTCATGAGAAGGCTGATCAACACAGCAGTTGTTTTGTTTTTACTATATTTTTGGTTGATATTTTTTTTTTTTTTTTTTAACTAAGTATTATAATTTTTGTAGTAAGTTTTTTTATTTTTTGTAATTATTGTGATGGTTGTTTTCTTATTGTGTTTTTTTTTTTTGTTAATGAATTTTTTTTGTGCAATTATTAATTAATTTTTTTGGGGTGATGTGGATTTACGGAGGGCCATAGTGAGTCTAGGATTTTCTTGTGTACTCAATTTTTTTTTTTTTTTTTTATTTTATCCGTACGAGTTGTTGCGTCATTCAATGGTTGTGACAAATAATTTTGAACCTCCCAAGCCGGTGAGCTATACAAAAAAAAATATACGGGTAGTCACAATAGGACAGTAACAAAATGGCGCCGAAACAGAGACCGAGCACATGTCGTTTGTTAAGATCACGTCCACGTGGTTTAGTTGCTGTTATGTAAACCACATGTTGATGTAGCATAATTTTTTTTTTAACATTTTTTTTTATGGTCGACCAAAAAAGTCATCCAAGCAGCTTCACTGCTTAACACTGGCTTCTTATAAACCGCTTAAAATATTTGTTAAAACAGTTTTTCCATTTAATTAATTTTTACTATATTTTCTCTCTATTTAGCGGCTAGTTGCCTATTGTCAATTTTTTTTCATCCAAATATAATTTAGTTGTTTTTTTTTTGTATTAGTCTATCCCACAATTATAAACTTGTGTATTGATCACTGATTTATTAAACGGGAGTTGATACATGAAGATTTCATGAGTTCCTCTGGTTTATTCAATCATGGCATTCTACACAGGAGAGTTTAAATTTCCCTTAATTTTGTTTTTTTCCCACTTCCTTCCTTACAGCAAGTGTGAAATCATATGATTGAATTTTCAGCTTCTAACTTTGATTGAGTATCAAAAAGAAGATTATTGATTTATCTCAAAGTTATTTGATGAAACATCTCATGATAATTTTAATGCTATGCTATCCTCTTTCCTTCCTCTTAGTATATCCAAAAATTTTTTTTTTTCTAATCACAGGGCAGTCCTAATATTCACATCACCAAAATTTATTAAATTATATAATATATATCGTTGCGCGTTTGCGTATATTTTGCATTAATATTAGTAATAATATTTTTGAAATTGTACATATATTTTTTTTTTATTTTAAATTTTCACCAATTTATTGATAGTGGTGAAGAAACATTTTTTTTCATAAGTTCATAAGTTTTTTTTGAAATCATAATCGGTGGTTTAGTTAATTTGGTGAAAACTTATGTCACCTATAGATTATAATATATAGTATTTGCGTTACTATTTTTCTAATTTAGAAAAATTATTATTATTATTAGTTTCTTTTTGCTTTGCTATAATTGTCTAAGTTAGTCCAAGAAATCAATCCGGTTAACAAAATTTTGAAATTTATTGAATATTTAGTACAATATTGATTTAATTTAATTAATACATACGAAACATTGACATATTAAATTTTCAAAGATGGATGCATTAACGTATCTCCAAACTTATTGACATCAGAACAAGAAGTAGAGTATAAAGTAAGAGGGTTGTCTAGTAGCAATCCTGATTCACATAATTTATTGTGCGATTATTTAACGGCGGAGTTTTCAAAGAGAAGTATATCTCCCAAAGAAACTCATGTGAAAACTAGACCTGAGCTAGAGGTGGAATTATGCAGAGTAAAAATGGAAGAATGGTCTAGATTAGTTGAATAACAAGGAATCTCACCACCAATTAGTTTTGTAACATCCGGGTTAATAAAATCAGTCCATTACAGAGATAGAGTTCAGAGAATAATAAATACGTTTGGTGATATCAGTAATGCCACCAATATTTTAAGTAATTGGCGTAGATTATATAATTGGTTTACCAAACTATGGCAAGAATTTCAAAATATATCTTCAAAGACGATCATGGTAGAACGCAAAGAAATTGAAGTGGTTTCAGTTGATGATCAGGAAGCTTTCGATAAAGAGTATCATTCGACTCCAACATCTAGTAAAACAGTATCAGCAGAAAAAAGGGTAGAAGAATCACCTACTAAGCAAATTTATACGTCGAAACCTTCTACATCACAAAGTGAACAGTTTGAAGATCCAATAAAAACTGATACTTCGATTATAAGTTCGCGTATGCCACCAATAACCAATATAGATTTAAAGTAACCTGTTGCAGATTTTTTTGCAAGGGTAAATAATATTCGTCCAATTAGTCACCAGGACTCTTCTATTACACAAAAGGCATATTTACCAAATCAACCTAGCACTGTGTTTTCGAACAAGCATAATGAAGCAATCCGAAATGCTGAATATCTTCAGACACATAAACAGGCGCAAAACTATCATCAACCTGTCACTCAGTTTAATATGAATAACTTGTATAAAGTTAAACATACTTGGAACCTGTCTTTTGATGGAGAGAATAAGACTTCGAGAGTGCATGACATGAGAATAAGACTTCGAGTGTGCATTCAGCGAATGGAACAGTATGCTAGAGATGATGGGTTACCTGAGAATATACTACCAAAAGTTTTACATTTATTCTTATCCAAAACTGCTGATAATTGGTACTATGTTTATAAGAGTGATAATCCGAATACTGATTGGCCTTCGATGCGCCACGCTATGCTGTCATATTTCAGTAGTTACGACTACGATGATGAAGTACTAGAACAAATATGTCGAAGAATGCAAAAGAAGCGAGAGTCGTTTAGCAGTTTTATGTTATCAGTACAAAAGCTAAACACAAGACTTACGACTAGGCTAACACAAAAGCAACTAATTTCAAGACTTTGCTACAATATGATTCCTGCGCTCAAAAATGTGACGTTACCACACCAAAACTCAATAAGAACCTTAGACGAGCTGCGAATTCTGTGTCAGAGATATGAAGCAATGGGGGACCAGACGGGATATGACCCGAGACATTTTCACGATTCTTTAGGTAGGCGTAGGCACATCAACGAATTAAACGCTGAAAATGAGGCCACGGAGGATTTTTCAAATTTAGGTTATAATAATCCTTTGGTGTCTACAAATATAAATGCTGAGCCAAATATCAATGCATTTAATACAAACAATGTTCAAAGACAATTTTCAGTGAACAATTCCACCATGCAACTGATTTGTTGGAATTGCAAAGACTTAGGTCATAAATATCAAGATTGTAAGCAACCATTTACTGACATGTTTTGTTTTGGTTGTGGAGCATCAAACTTCCGGAAACCTTGTTACGGTTGCCCGTAAACAGAATTTGTCTCTTCGTCCTCGACCCGCAGCTTCGACCGGCTAACCTCAGTCCAGAGGGGTGGATATAATGTGGTCGAGGTCCGATGGAGACTTAGGGGCTGCGATCACATTCTTGAATTTAAACACACACACACACACACACACCTCGCGATATCGTCATCCTTATCCCTGATCAGTTAAAAAAAATGATTTAACACCACATTTGATTAATTACGTAACCCAGGTATTTGTATATTTTGATGAGGTTTGTTTTTAAATTATACAATGCAAAAAAAAATTGGTTACAAATAAAATTCCATAGTAGCTACGTTATACAAGGCACGACAAGAAAAAAAAATATGTTTCTATTTGGATTCGGTATAATGTTTTTAGATTTTTCTGCACGAACACAACTCCTTTCACGGCCGCAGAGCTCTCCGTCCGGATCAGAACTGCAAATAAACAAGAAAAACAAAAACAAAAAACCGCCACCAATGAACTTACACCGCTGCTCAAGTGGTGCGGACCAAACCAAACAAAAATCAAAAATAATATCACAATCTGATTATACCTGGTTAGGTAATTTTAGTTAATTATTATTGTTGCTCGTTCCGACTACCCCATCACCTGTTAGTTAGCGTGCTATTCCGTTTCTGGTCTGCCTGTTCGTGTGATGTTGGTCCGGTCTGCCCCGTTTAGTCGATGAAATTTTGCTGTCTAATTCTATAGTTATCGCTATATATTGCTGGTCTTTTGTATCGACTCGCCTTGCTGCCACGGTAGTGGGTATTACTAAGACTATTGAACTCATACAACGACATTATTACTGGCCTAAAATGCATCATGATATTCGTGAATTTATCAACCAATGTTCTGTCTGCAAAATGACAAAAGCTCCGAATACTCCATTACGCCCTCCCATGGGTAACCCCACTCAAGTAACCCGAGCATTTCAGCACTTATATATCGATTTTCTTGGTCCATTCCCACGATCTCGGAACCACAACTCATACATTTTAGTGGTGCTGGATAACTATTCCAAATTTGTGTTTTTTAAACCATTAAAAGAAGCATCAGCAACTGCCCTGTGCCAGTTTATAGAAAAAGAGATATTCCACCTTTTTGCTGTCCCTGAGCTGGTGACAACAGATAATGGGATGCAATTCAAATCATTACAGTTTAGACATTTACTATTCACTTATGGAGTGAAACATATACGAACCCCTTTCCACTCCCCGCAGAGCAATGCCGCAGAACGCGTCAATCGTACCGTCGTAGCTGCATTGCGAGCTTATGTCGGAGATCAACATATTGACTGGGACGTACATCTCTCTCAAGTCGGCGCAACAATGCGTAATGTCATTCATTCGTCAACCTCCTTTTCACCACATTTTCTAGTTTTCGGGCAGCATCGAATTGGACACGGATCCGATTATGAACTTAGGCGTTTATTAGGTTGTGGCGATAATAGTGAAGCGGGCGGTTTTACGACAGCAAATCGTCTTGATCGCATACATAAGGAAGTAATAGACCATCTGCGTGTCGCTCACTTCAAAGGCGAACGAGCATACAATAGGACCAGTCGACCGCGTAGCTTTACAGTGGGGCAATCAGTTTTTGTACGTACTTATGTACTTAGTAACGCAGTAAGAAAGTTTTCTGCTAAACTTGCACCAAAATTTGTGCCTGCGATCGTAGACGAAAAAATTGGACAAGTGGCTTATCGTTTAAGCGATCCAGATGGAAAACCATTAGGCATATATCATGCTCACGATATTCGCGTTTGAATAGGTTGTTTAGTTAAATAAGCAATTTGATGTTTTGACTCAGGCCCGGCGTTATGAGATCTCAGGGCGTGTGGTCTTCCCCACGTTTGTTACGTGGCCACGTCTCATAAATTGTATACCCAAAGAAAAAGGTTCGACTTCCCAGTAATAATGCGGAGGGGAAAACAAAAAAACACAAATAAATTAAAGTAGAGGGGGTGTTGGTGTTGGGTGTTATGCGAAATATTTTGTTTTTTTGTTCTTTTTGGTTTTGGTGGCGAGTCGAGACGGACGTGATCTAGAAAAATAAAGAAGAAAAAACACGATAATTTCGATACCACAGTATTTGTCAACCAGTTTTTGTCGTATTTCGTACGTTGATAAATTTTGTCTCGGTTTGTGTGGTAGTTCACCGTAAGATATAAAAAGAGTGGAAAAAAAAAGTTGAAGATCGTTAAAAACGTGGATTAAATTGATTTAAATTAAAACTATATATATCTGTGTGTTACCATTCTATGATTCAATAAAAGTTGTGACGCCGTAACAACCAAAACAAAACAGAAATTAAAGAAGAAACCATCGAAATAGTATCAGTGCGAGTAAACTACAAGGAGAGGAAAAAAAATTCCATTAATCACACTACACCGCAGCAAGGCCTCTAATGGAAGAATTCTGTTAACGCCATCGGGGTGTGGATCCTACTAGTGTCGTTTTAATGACACTTATGGGACTCGCACCTTGATCCGTTACAACCTTTCTGTCCTAACTGTCAGAGCAAACCGATAGAAAACTACCGACCGGGTGTGACTTTAGCGAGAAGACCACATTCGGATCCGATAAAACATCAGTCCGCAAGGAAAGAGATGAATCCTTCGCCAATACCAAAACAGTAAATAAGGTAAATTCAATTAAACTAAATAAAATCAATAGCAAACCACAAATACAACGATCAATTCGTTATTTTAGATACAAACGTATCATGATAAGACATTGTATGTCAGCAATTATTAAATCTATAGCCCCAAATGATCCACGATTGCAAGCAAAAGTTTGTATTGCATCAACAACTATGCATGGCCTTTTAGACACTGGAGCATCAGTTAGTGTGTTGGGTAGAAATTCTGTAGAGTTTTTAAAATCTTCCAATATAAAATACACAAAACTAAATTCAAGCATTTCAACAGCTGATGGAATTTTAAATAAAATCGAAGGTTATGTTACACTTCCAGTTACATTCAGGGAACAAACCAAAAACATAGTTTTGTATTGTACCAACTCTGAAATCTCCTTTGTATCTAGGTATTGATTTCTGGAATAAGTTCAATCTAACTCCTAAATTTTCCATTGAAGAAATATCGTCATCATATACAGTGAATAATAAAATGCACATTTTGGACACACATGATAAAGAAAAACTGGACAAACTAATTGCACAATTTCCTTCCTTCGAGAAAAACGGTCTAGGTAAAACGCACTTATATTCCCACGAAATTGATATAGATCCGAGCAGTAAACCTATTAAACAGAGGTACTACCCTATCTCGCCAGTGATTCAAAAAGTACTGTACGAAGAAATAGACCGAATGTTGAAGCTAAATGTAATCGAAGTCAGCAAAAGTTCTTGGAGCTCGCCAGTTACTTTGGTTAAGAAAGCGAATGGGAAGAGTAGACTTTGTTTAGATGCCAGAAAATTGAATTCAGTGACCCAGAAAGATGCATACCCGCTTCCAATTATCGACGGACTATTAGGACGATTAAACGAGACAAAATACATTACAGGACTAGACTTGAAGGACGCGTTTTGGCAGATACCACTTGCGGAATCTGCCAAAGACAAGACTGCGTTTACCGTATCTGGGCGACCGCTTTACCAGTTCAAAGTTATGCCTTTTGGGCTGTGTAATGCAGCCCAATCCATGTGCCGACTGATGCACCAAGTCATTCCACACGAATTACATGACAATATCTTTGTCTACTTGGATGATTTGTTGATCATCACCGGTACAAAAGAAAGACACTTTGAACTGTTAGAGTTGGTTGCAGACCTACTACAGAAGGCTAATCTAACTATAAACATCGAAAAAAGTCGATTTATGATGAAAGAGATTAAATATCTTGGCTATTTAGTCGGAGAAAATGGTTTAAAGACTGATCCTCAGAAAATTGAAGCTATAGTAAATTTACCAGTGCCAACAAACGTTCGACAAACTAGACGACTTCTTGGGATGGCAGGCTGGTATAGGCGTTTTATAAGTAATTTTTCGGCAGTAACGGCTTCTATAAGCGATTGTTTAAAAAAAAGGCAAATTCAAATGGACAAGCGAAGCTTGTAACGTCCAACTGAGTTGTGCGTCACAATTTTTGGTGTGCACCTCCTCATATTTATAAAGAAATAATAAAAAAAGTACTTTACTGATTGGTACGACTGGAAAAATAAAAATAAAATTAAAAAAAAAAAAAATAGCAGGGGAGAAGGGAAATCGAGATGTTTTGATCGCTCTCTAATGTGTTGGCTGTTGATCAGTAAAGATCGGGGACAGTTTGAAATTAAATTTTGTTTGAAAAATTAGTAAATTTGTGGGAGTATAATTTTAATAAAAAAAAAAACTATATTCTTTTTAGTTTAACGATAGTTGTAACGATATATTACGGTCCTTTTGACCACGTTTTTTTTTTTTTTACGATTTCCATTTCTATTTATTTTTTTTATTTTTCAGTTTTTATTCAATACATTTTTATTTTTTTTTTCCTCGATGTGTGATTAAGTTTTTGTGAAGCTGGAGGTGTCGAAGTGGGTGAAGTAGGTCTTCATCATGTCGGTGTATAGTCTTGAATTTTAGGTAGCCCTCGTTACATGATCCCATTCTTTTCGTCTTGTTTCTCCTTAAATGCGATCCTTTCAAGCACGGTAGTAAATTCTACAAACCCCACGCCTCTATACCCTGAGTCATAGCCTGCTCAATGATCGCGTAGAATCACTATACCGTGTCTGTTAACGAGACTGTTGATTACGGTCTACTTTTCCGTTACAGTGGCGCCCAAATCTTTTTGGCTTAAATCTATAACTTATTTCGTCTTATTATTTTTCACATTTTTGTTTTTGACTGATATTATCATTCGTTGTACTATCCAGCACTGTGGTCTGTTTGATTTTCACGAATGATGATATCAGTATTTCCTCCGCCCGGTGGTTAACTCATTGGTATTGTAACCAGCTTTTGCTGTATGATTACGCACAGATGAGTAAGCCACCCCTATTTTCAGTTCAATGGTTAGATCAGTTTCCCCATTTCCGCCGTGTGGTGTATGATTGTTGTTGGAACAACTCATCGGAAATTGAATTGAAAATAGTCCTTTCGAACTTTAGTTTCTCAAATTTTCTTATAATCTTTAAATCCTGGCAGTTTATCTGCTCATTTATTTTACATGAATTAAATTTAATGTCAGTCCTAACTACTTTGGTGAGCGCGTTCATCGCAATTCCAGCTCTAGTGTTGTTTGATTTTGTTGAACGCGTAAGCTTAAGTTCCATGCACCTGGAGCCTGGAAGCGTGTCCGTCGTGTCTGCCGGTAGGTATTTGAACCGATAGGTCTGTCGTTCCAGTGGTCCATGGTGCATCGTTAGTTATCTTCATAATTTTTTTTTTTTTTTTATTTATTGAGAATGGGTCTCATATATAGAGGGGGACTTATGATAAGGTTGTGCACTCGGTATGTAAGGCCGACTCTTGCCTTCATCGACCCTCCAGTTTCTTTATTTTGGTAACATTTTTTTTTGTAACATTTTTGGAAAGTTTTAATTATTACCGTTTTCTTTTCTCACAAGGGAAATTCAATTAATTGAAACGATTTAAAAATTTGATTTTGAATTTGTTCTTTGGACATAACCTAGTTAAGTGTATATTACCATTAATTTTCAAATTTATAAGATGGATCTTAATTTATTATACCCAGATGAATTGGATGTCGAATGTAGGGTTCGTAATTTACGGGGCAATCCTACGGATGTTTTATTCCAACTTGAAAATGCCATTAAATTAGAAGAAGGAATTCCTTCGATTAGGCCTTATAAAATGCACCTGGCCGCTCGGAAAAAACCTGAACACGAAATAAAAAAATGTTCAACAAAATTATCTGAGTTAAAAACGGAAATGGAAAGTTTAACTCCTGCGGAGAAAATCAATGTGCAACTTTTGCGTCAAGTTGAAACAAGATTAATTCATCTCAGTAGTCGGTTAGGTAGAGCTCAGAGTTCCCCAAAATATGGTAAATTAGCTACTGGGCTATTGAATACTAGTAGGACGTTACTTTTAAAAGTTCAATCCATCATGCAAGATGAAACGGAACTTGAAAAAACTTTGGTGGAACTTAGAGCTTTACAATTAGAAAAACCAGGCGATCCCTCTGAATCTGAGGATGAAGGGGAAATTGCTGTATTTGTTTACCCGAGAATGTCAGGACAGTTGGATGATAGAAATAGCACGCCAGTAATAAATGCTGGGGATTTTAGCCAACAACATGATCAAAGGTTAGACACCACCGAATCTAATTTATTAATTGCAAGGCCTAGTAAAATTAATTTACCACCCCATCATAATCTGGAAAGTGGCAGTTCTTCGAACGATCACAACCAACCCAATTCAGGTCGTAAATATATGTCGGACTCTCGCACTTTAGGTCAGTCTGGGATTTCGTATGACGGTTCCCCGACTGCCATGCCCATAGATTTATTTATATTTTAATTGGAAACGTTAGCTAAATCTCTTAATTTGGCTGATGAATTACTTTTTACGGAGGTTTGCTTTGTATTAAAAGAGAACTCTACGTTTTTATTGGACTTATAGACGGTCCAATCCAACTGCTACTTGGTTCCTTTTTAGAAATGATCTTATTCAACGATTCAAAGATAAAAGAACAGAATTTGAACTACGAAGATTGGTCGAATCCAGGAAACAACATCCGAAGGAGTCATTTCTCAGTTTTTATAATGACGTCTGGACTTTGACTTTACAGTGTAGGAAGCCCTATTCAGAGGAGGATCTACTGGATGTGTTAAGGTTCAATATGGTACCCGCTTTACAAATGAATTTGACCGACAAAACTTTTGAGACTGTCCAGGACTTGATTAAAAGCGCCACGTCATGGGAAACGACCTGGGCACGGTTAGGTATTAATCCTGAAAACTTAGTCCCGTCTAAAAGATTTAATGTTCATGAGCTTCAAATACCTGAAAATAGTGCGCCTAATTCTTGTTCTTCACAGTCACATGATCAATCGTCCATTAGTGATACTGTTGTGTTATCACAAGCGACAGATGTTTCTCCTCATTTAGTTTTAGCAATAAACCATTACAACAAAATAAAAATAGAAATAAAAACAGTTAATACAATGTCATAAAACCCAAAATATTTTAAAATTCCTAGAAATAAAATAATATCCTCCCTTTTCTTTTTTACCCTTTTAAAAAAAAAAAAAAACTGTCATAAAGTATATATATACCAACAATAAAACAATTTATAAAAATAGAACACCTAGAAATAAGTAATAAAACATTCAATATCTAGAAATAAGTAATAAAACATTCAATATCTAGAAATAAGTAATAAAACATTCAATACCTAGAAATAAGTAAAAAAACTAAAGGATTAGAGAAAAATAAAAAATATAAGACAGTCGAAAGTAAGCTGCCAACAAGAGCACATTAAGAAAAATAAACAATATTAGATAAAAAATAAAAAAAATATTTAGAAAATCCTCACAAAATTAAAAAAAAACCAAAACACAAAAATATTAAAATCTCAAAAATTAATTTATGTTAATAATTAAAAATAAATAAAGTTAAGGTTAAAATATTAAGATAAAATAAGTGTAAAATATATAAAATAGAATTTAAAATATGAGTGTGTGTAAATTTAAAAAGTAAAAAGATAGAAAAAGTAGAATTAAAAACAAGTGTAGTAGAATTAAATAAGTGTAAATATATTATAAAAATACAAAAGAATATGAAATTATAGAATAAGTGTAGTTATAATAAATAAATTAAACAAAACTATTGTGGCTGTTTAAAGTGTATAGAAAGAGTCGTAAAACGGGTAAGTATACATAAAAACTATATTTTACAAAAGTTTAAAATCGTCCCATTAAGATTATATCATAAAAAAAAAATAAAACAATACTATAGCTCAAGTAGAAGCTATCCAGCAAGTTGCTCCAATTTTAAATCGTTCGAATTTAAAACCTAATTCTGTCACTTTTAGCGAGAATAATCAAAATCATTACAGTGTATGCTATAATTGTGACGATATGGGACACACTTTTCATCAATGTACTGAACCTCGGATGAGATTTTGTTATAAGTGTGGATATAAGGGTGTCACAGTCCCAGATTGTCCTAATTGTTCGGGAAACGCCCAACGGGACCGAACTCTTTCTGAAGATGTGCGGCTGCTTCAGAAAACCACATGGCGGTCCCAGAAAAACGACAGTGCCCGCAACATAGACCCAGACTTATATCAGATTCCTCACGGCAGTGGGAAGTCGAATCTTTAGACTCTGACAAGACTTTTTATTCAGCCATTAGCGGTAATATTCCCGCACAAGATCAGTTTTCATATTATAACCATCCAATCGAATCAAAACTAATTCACAAAGGTAATTATCAATTGCACCATTTTGATAATTTTAATAGAACTATGCCAAATAATTCCCAAAAAAGTAGTATTAAAAAAATAAAACCCATTCTTAGTAATGTGTTCCAACCATTAAATAAACCTTATCAATACTGCCAGAAATATAAATCTCCCAAACGTCTAGAACGCATACGTAACTACTGGGACAAAATTCGAAGTCTTCGTCGTAGTATTATAAATTCTATTATTACTAATGATACATCCGATCAACGCCCATATGTTGCAGTGAAAATTAATGGTTACGAGTATAGAGGCTTATTAGACAGTGGAGCTAGTATAAGTATCCTAGGGGCAGGTTCAGAAATATTTTTAAATAACCCTAATGTTATCTTACATCATTTACCCACTTCATTATCTACCGCTAGTGGCGAATCTCTTCGTGTATACGGATATATAAACGCGACCATTAATTTCAATAACCAGTCTAAATTAATCCGCCTATTTATTGTGCCGACGCTTAAGCAATCTTTGTATCTTGGTATCGATTTTTGGAATCAGTTTGGAATACAAATAACACCTTATCAAATTATTAGTCATACACCCTCTTCACCCAACCTCAATAAACACCATCTAGAAGTCCCCGAGATGTCAGTTGACGGTTCACCAAAAACCGCTTTAACGGAACAACATGTTTTATCATTAACCGATCAAGAACGACTTAATCAACTTATCGAAAAGTTCCCTTCTTCCTCTAAATTGGGTCTTGGACGCACGCATCTTTTACAACATGAGATAACTCTTACCGAAGACAAATCAATCAAGCAGCGATTTTATCCTGTTTCTCCTATGATCCAAACTCAATTTAATGACGAACTAGAGCGTATGTTAGCCCTGGATGTTATTGAAGAGTCTACCAGTGCATGGAGTTCACCTGTCACGCTAGTGAAGAAGAAAAACGGGAAAGTACGCTTATGCCTTGATGCGCGTCGTCTAAATGAACTCACCCGAAAGGAAGCGTACCCATTACCGTTAATAGAAAGCCTCATCAGTCGTCTTGACCAAACGCATTATATTTCAAGCTTAGACCTCAAAGATGCGTTTTGGCAAATACCCCTACATCCTAATTCTCGTGATAAAACTGCCTTCACGGTGCCAGGTCAGCCTCTGTTTCAGTTTAAAGTAATGCCATTTGGCTTGTGCAATGCACCTCAAAAACCCTTTGTCGTCTAATGCATAAAGTAATCCCCCATAAACTACATGACCGTATATTTACATACTTGGACGATTTGTTGATTATTTCTGCGACTTTAGACGAACATTTTGATTTGCTTGCACAAGTCGCTTCATTACTTTCAGCTGCCAACCTCACGATAAATATTGAAAAAAGTCACTTTTTGCTAAAACAAATCAAATATTTGGGTTATGTTGTAGTCGACGGTTGTCTTCATACAGATCCAGATAGAATTCGAGCAATTGCTGATTTTCCTACGCCCCGAACTCGAATACAAATTCGCCGATTTATTGGGATGTGTGGATGGTACAGGCGCTTTATCAAAAACTTTTCAATCATTTCGGCTGCCTTAACTGATCTTCTTAAGAAAAATTGTAAGTGGGATTGGTCAAATAATGCCCAAACTGCTTTTGTTAGCCTCAAAAACTCTTTATCTAGTGCTCCCATCTTGTCACACCCAAATTTCAACGAGCGCTTTTATATTCAGTGTGACGCGTGTTCAAGTGGAATTGGTGGCGTACTATTTCAGCTAGATCAACAAGGTGCGGAGAAACCAATCGCTTTTTATTCTCAAAAATTAAACGAGGCTCAAAAAAATTATTCCGTTACTGAGCAGGAGTGCTTAGCTGAAGTATAAAAAAATTTCGTTGTTACGTTGAAGGTTATGATTTTACTATAATAACCGACCATGCCAGCTTACAATGGTTGATGGGTCAAAAGGACCTTCATGGAAGACTTGCCAGGTGGAGTCTAAGACTGCAACAGTTTACTTTTACGATTCAGCACGTAAAAGGTTCGAAGAACATAGTTCCCGATACTTTATCGCGTGTTTTTGAAAGCCATATTGAGGCTATGCAATCTAGTTCTGATTTTGCATCTTTTACGTTTGATCCCAATTCATCATATTTTCAAGATCCTCCTTATCTAGAACTCCTTAACTCGCTTAAATCTAAGTCTAATCTTCACTGTAATCTCCGAGTCGTGGATCATAAAATATATTATACTAACCAATTTGGTATAGACAGTATGGGCAGTGATTTACCCGTTTGGAAATTATATATCCCTAACCCTTTAATTTCAGAGTTGATTCAACAAGCGCATAATCCTCCAAAATATGCTCATCTTGGCGTCCAGATAACTCTGGAAAAACTTAAACGATATTTTTACTGGCCAAGAATGTTCAAATCTGTTAAGGAATACATTTCCATCTGTCATATTTGCAAAACTTGCAAGCCTTCTAATCAAATTTTAGCCCCTCCGATGGGCAATTTAATTAATGTTAGTCGGCCATGGCAACACTTATATATGGATTTTCTTGGACCATATCCTAGAACCAAAACTGGAAATACATATTTGTTTACTGTCCTTGATTCATACACTAGATTCATTCTTTTGTTTCCTATGCGAAGGGCAAACGCAGATTTAGTCTGTAAAACTTTAGAAGATAATGTGTTTCATTTATTTGGAATCGCGGAGTCTATACTTACAGATAACGGACCCCAATTTTTATCCAAAACATTTCAAACACTACTTCAGCGATTCGAGATTAAGCATATAAAAACATCCAAATATTCTCCACAAAGTAATGCTAGCGAAAGAGCCAATCGCACAATATTATCCGCTATTAGAGCGTACATAACCCCTGACCATCGGAACTGGGATCTCCATATTCAAGAAATCGGTGCTGCCATTCGTAATTCAATTCATTCATCGACGGGATATTCTGCTCATTATTTAGGTTTCGGGCACCATAAGATTATGAATAGTTCCGAATATAAATTATTGAGAGAACTAAAATGCCTTCAAGATGGTTCTACTACCATACACTCCTCGGATCGGTTGTCTTTAGGTCAGAAAGAGGTTCTATTCCGTATCAAACAGGCTCATCAACGGAATTAAAAAAGGTATAATCTTCGTACTCGTGTACGAGACATTAGGCCTCTGGTCAAATAATTTACTTACGTAACTTTACTCAGAGCGATGCTTCAAAATATTTTTCCGCCAAATTAGCTCCCAAATTCATTAGAGGTAGAGGTAAAAAGATTATTGGAAACGTAGCAGTTGAGGTGGAAAATATGGATGGAAAAATTTTAGGCACTTACCATATGAAAGATATTCGAGTTTAGCAGTGCCCGGCTTAATGAGATATATCTCAGGGTGTGGGACTTCCCCACGTTTTGTAACGTCCAACTGAGTTGTGCGTCACAATTTTTGGTGTGCACGCCCTCATATTTATAAAGAAATAATAAAAAAAGTACTTTACTGATTGGTACGACTGGAAAAATAAAAATAAAATTAAAAAAAAAAAAAAAATAGCAGGGGAGAAGGGAAATCGAGATGTTTTGATCGCTCTCTAATGTGTTGGCTGTTGATCAGTAAAGATCGGGGACAGTTTGAAATTAAATTTTGTTTGAAAAATTAGTAAATTTGTGGGAGTATAATTTTAATAAAAAAAAACTATATTCTTTTTAGTTTAACGATAGTTGTAACGATATATTACGGTCCTTTTGACCACGTTTTTTTTTTTACGATTTCCATTTCTATTTGTTTTTTTTATTTTTCAGTTTTTATTCAATACATTTTTATTTTTTTTTTCCTCGATGTGTGATTAAGTTTTTGTGAAGCTGGAGGTGTCGAAGTGGGTGAAGTAGGTCTTCATCATGTCGGTGTATAGTCTTGAATTTTAGGTAGCCCTCGTTACATGATCCCATTCTTTTCGTCTTGTTTCTCCTTAAATGCGATCCTTTCAAGCACGGTAGTAAATTCTACAAACCCCACGCCTCTATACCCTGAGTCATAGCCTGCTCAATGATCGCGTAGAATCACTATACCGTGTCTGTTAACGAGAATGTTGATTACGGTCTACTTTTCCGTTACAAGCTCAATATGCATTCGAATATTTTAAAAAATGTTTAACTTCCGCTCCGGTTCTAATCAATCCAGTATATGATGAACCATTTTTCATTAGATGCGATGCAAGCACAGAAGGGGTCGGTGCAGTATTATTTCAAAAAGATGACGAGAAGAATGAAAAACCAATTGCTTATATGTCACAAAAATTGAACAAAGCTCAGAGAAATTATACAATAACTGAATTAGAATGTTTAGCGGCAATACTCGCAATAAAAAAATTTCGTCCCTACATTGATGGCTATGAATTTACACTGATTACTGATCATGCTAGTCTTAAGTGGCTAATGAACCAGCGCGACCTAAGCGGTAGACTGGCGAGGTGGAGTCTTAAGCTTCAAGGGTACCGATTTAAAATTGAACACCAAAAAGGAAAAAACAATGTCGTCCCGGATACATTATCACGAATTTATTGTGATTCCATTGAAGAATTAGAATCCAGTATACTTAAAATTCCAAACTTTTTGAAAAACGCAGAAGCTTTTGAGGAGATCGAGTATGTTAAATTGCGTGAGAACATAATGTCTAATCCTAACGAATTCCCTGCGTTCAAAGTAAACGAAAATCTAATTTTTATCAGAAAAGAACCTAAGAAACATGATGAACTTTCAGATTTGTCGGTGTGGAAAATGTGGATACCTATTGCAATGCGACAGGACCTAATAAAACAAAACCATGATGATCCAATGTCCTCTCACGGGGGTATAGTAAAGACTTTAGAGAAGCTAAGACGACTTTATTTTTGGCCTTTGATGGCAAAACAGGTTAAAGAATATGTTTTAAACTGTTTAATATGCAAAACAACTAAGTCTGAGAATTACGTGACACGTCCACCAATGGGGAAACCTTATACTATCGAGCGACCGTGGCAAAGGGTGTATATTGATCTGTTGGGTCCATATCCACGTTCAAGCAGAGGAAAAACAGTGATTTTAACTGTAGTTGATCACTTAACAAAATTCGTTCTATTAAAACCACTCACTAAAGCTACTACTCAACAAATTGTAGAATATTTAAAGAATGATTTATTTTGTGTTTTTGGAGTGCCGCATACTATTCATTCGGACAATGGTAGTCAATTTAAAAGTTCCGAGTACAAGAATCTTTTACGTGAATTTGGGGTAACAGACTCAAAAACGGCGATATACGCACCACAGTCAAACGCATCAGAAAGAGTGAACCGTTCTATTCTTTGCGCCATACGTGCATATATCACGGAGAAGCACACAAAATGGGACCAACACTTAGATGAAATAGCTTGTGCTTTAAGAAATGGTATTCATGAATCGATACAAAGCTCACCACATTTTATGCTATTTGGCTACCATAAAATAAATCATGCTGATGACTATCAAACGTTAAAGCAACTAGGAGCATTATCCGAGGGGGAAATAATGTTACCATTACCATTAAGACTACAGCTAATTCATGATAGAGCGAAGTTACAAATAGCTCGAGCATATGAGAGAAGTTCAAAAAGATACAACCTAAGAAGTAGGCCTATTCAATTTGAAGTTGACCAAAGAGTGTTTGTGCGCACTCATCCTCAGAAAGATTCTGAAAAAAAATTTTGTGCTAAGTTCGCTCCTAGATTCATTGAAGGAAGAATAACCAGAAGGGTAGGCCATGTAAATTACGAAATCTGTGATAAATATAATAAGAAATTAGGTGTGTTCCACGCAAAAGACATTTGACTTTATCAATCATCAAATTCCATTTAACTCAAAGATCGCTGGCAGATTCTAATAACTTCTGGCGATTAGTAATTAGAACCTGTGTTTGTTACAGCTGTTCATACAAATATTCACGTAATGAATATTTTCATTTGTTTATGATCATTAATTTTTTTGTTATTTGCGATTACCGGGATTAACCGTTAGATATTTTTGTATAAAAAGGCAAAAATTTTTGGCACGAGGAGCAGTCGATAATTAATTATTTTTTTTTGGATATTAATTAGAAAATTTTTTTTGAAGAAAATGGTTAGTCATTGCCTAATTTAAATGAAAAGAAACAAAATCAAAAGAATTATATAGTTTATAGATTATGATATGAAAACAATTTCAAAAGCAATTTTTTGTAAAATTATATTATAAATAATAAAAAAGACAATTAAGTTATAGTGATTTGTGTAACATTCAAATTAACTAATTTTCAATCACAAAATTCAATTTTTTTTAGTGAGTTTTGTTTTTTTTGAATTTTTGAAGACCTATTGCAAAATTAAAGTCACGTTTTAAAGGTTGTACGATCAACATCAAAGAGCAAAATAATTTATTGCGTGTTAACTGTTGGTGCTTTTCTAGAAGTGTGTTCTTGAAACAATTGAGAAACTATCCCATACAGTATAAATTTCTTGTAATTCAACATCGCCTTGTACATTTAGTGTGCACATAAAATTTGTTACAAATGTGAAAATAAATGTCTGCAAAAAAAAAAAAATAACGGATGCGAACAGTGAAGGTTAATTTATACAGGAAAAATTAAACTGTTCTGTTCTGATTGTGGAAAAAACGGTGGATAAAGCAAAACCACGCGCAAACACGTTGGTAACTATAGTCACTGTCTAAACTGTTCTGTTCTGATTGTGAAAAACAAACGGTGGATTAAGTGAAACCACGTACAAACACGTTGGCAACTAGTCACTGTCTATGCATAGCGTAACGGGCGACCCACGAGGGAGCAACTCATGAGAAGGCTGATCAACACAGCAGTTGTTTTGTTTTTACTATATTTTTGGTTGATATTTTTTTTTTTTTTTTTTTTAACTAAGTATTATAATTTTTGTAGTAAGTTTTTTTATTTTTTGTAATTATTGTGATGGTTGTTTTCTTATTGTGGTTTTTTTTTTGTTAATGAATTTTTTTTGTGCAATGATTAATTAATTTTTTTTGGGGTGATGTGGATTTACGGAGGGCCATAGTGAGTCTAGGATTTTCTTGTGTACTCAATTTTTACCCGTACGAGTTGTTGCGTCATTCAATGGTTGTGACAAATAATTTTGAACCTCCCAAGCCGGTGAGCTATACAAAAAAAAAAAATATACGGGTAGTCACAATAGGACAGTAACAAAAGTTTTTGTTTATTTTTTTTGTGTTGAATTGTTAGTGGTGTGTGGAATTTTATTTAATCAAGTTAGACCAAGATTTGTGAAGTGAATTTTGAAGTGGTATGCGGCATACTGAATGCCAGATCATGGTAGACTGTATACTACGGATACCACAATTTGGTAAAAAAAAAAAAAAATAATAATAATAATAATAATTTACGCTTAAGAACTTATTGTAAGTAATAAACTCTGTCGCTTATCCCAGGGTACAGGTATGAAAATTTTTATCATAAAACGGTGGCATGTAATATATTTAAGGTGCTTGGTTTTGTAGTGTAAGCGATCGTGAGTTTATAGTAATTAATCTAATTTAAAATTATACACGGTAGAGACAAAAGTTTTCTTTCATTATTCATAGATTTGTGTGTTGGTGTGTGAGTGTGCGTATGTTCGAGAAGAAACGAGGCACAGAAAAATTTAATATTGTAAAGGTGTTGTTGTTTTTATATAAAAGAATAAAAATGAATCTCGTGCATTTAAATGTGTTGGATGCGAGAACCGAGAATAAAAGTGAATTTCCTTTGTGTAATATGTTTCGAGTGGATTTATCATTTTTTTGTGAATTTTGATCATGTTAATGACATGATTTTATTAGTAGTATGTTTATTAACAGGTTCCAATTTTGTTTTTAATTTTGTTTTCCTTTTTAATAATACCTGATTATTAAAAAATTGCTTAACTTTTGTAGAAAATTGATAAAAATCTAGTTTTACAAAACATAATATAAAAATTTAAAATGCTGCATGTATTTATCACATAAAACGTGGTATACCGAAAATTGTTTTAAAGTGGTTTTACCTTTAACTTTGAAATAATATTAGTATAACAAATGAATCAAACATGTAGAAATCACACTTTAAACTACATGTCAGATTAACTAGATTTTCCAATCATTGTAATTATTAAAATTTAAAATTAAATGTACACTCTTTCCATATAACTTCATATAAGAAATGTTTGTTATTAGAAGTTATGTTATTCCCTATTATCCGCTAGAGCTCACCGTGACATTCATCAATTGTAATGTTAATAAATTTTAATATTGAATGTAAAAGAATATTATTTATATTAAATGTGAAATAAATTATTAAAATAATATTTTAAAACTTTCGTTTTTTATTCCTCCAATAATGTTTTGATAATTGATTTCATAAGTATAATTTTTGATTGTTATATAGTGAATCAATATTGTAGATACTCTTCTTGAATAACCGAAGTTATAGTATTTATAACTTCTAAAGTTTTAAATCAAAAGATTTAGCTTATTCCTTGTAAAACGTAAAATAACTAAATCAATAAATAAAATTATTCATGTGACTTTTAAATTCATTGGCTTTTGTTTTGATTTTGCCTCATTAGTTGTTGAATTAATAATGCGGTGAAATTGATTTAATAAATTAAGTTATGGAAATTAATAATGATAATAAATTCGTTTAATAAGGTAAGTTATAGAATTACTAATTCAAATTTATAAAATTAATAAATTTACATTTTCTCTTATATGAAATGAATTATTAAAGAAATAAACACAATTATACATTTCTTTAAAATTTTTTGTTAATCAATAACTTGGAATTATTTATTTAATAATCTTTATGCTTGTTGGAGACAGCGACTCACAGCACATCCAGTCATCAACCTAAAATAAATAATATCTAAATTTAGAATAAGTAATGCTGCGCCACTTGGGGCGACCTACTTTTGAAAGGTCATTGAACTTTAATTAGGTCAGTGGGTCAAGGTCAGAGGTCAAGGTCAAAGGTCAGAGGTCAAGGTCAAAAGTCAAGGTCAAAGGTCAATGTCAAAGGTCAAAAGTCAAGGTCAAAGGTCAAAGGTCAAGGTCAGAGGTCAAAGGTCAAGGTCGTGTGTGTGTGTGTGTGTGTATGTGTGTGTGAAAATTATTATTACATTATTGATAATACAATGGTTTCTATTATAGTAATTTTTTCATATTCGAAATATTTTTTCCAGACGATAATCTATAAAATAATTATTACTTTGTTGTTGTATATTGATAATACAATGGTTTTTATTATATCAGTTTTTAATTAGAAATAAATTTTTTTTTAAACGATGATTTATAAAATAATTTTCTTAATACGATGACGTTATCAGTAACGGAAGAAAATATTTATGATTTTTTTTTTTTTATAATAAACGAGTAATAAGAATAATAGTACAACACATTTTAAATGAAGCGAGGCAATTGAAAATCTATAACCTAATTTAGTTATTTTTATTTTTTTTATTTTTCTTAAATAATATTACATTTTTTCTATATAAACCCGGCAATTTTTCTGATTTTTGCAATAGTGTAAATTGAACCTCTCTTGAAAGTGATTAAGTGCACAGTACAAAGTTCTAAAAGTTCTAAATACAAAGTTATAAATACAGAGTTCTAAAATAATAATGTCGAAAAAAATTTTAATGCGTAAATTTATCGGTGAAACTTCATCTACACGCGATAATAATGATGAGATTCCGGTTATTATCCTCAGTGACGGTGAAGATAGCAATATTTCGGTTGTTACTCTTGGTGATGACGAGATGCAACCGAAAAAATTACCTGTGGAGGGAAAAAAACAAATCAGCGGTGAGGAATCGACTTTCACAATATTAGCTGACACCGTCAAAACCAATAAAAAATTTAAAACGGAGCGTAGAGAGGTGGTTTTTAAAATTCAAAACCTACCTCAAGATGCATCAGACCCTATTGAATGGGTTAGAAATTCTATAGAGGACATTACAAAATATATCATAAAAAACGTGCCATCGTATCACAAAATCGGTTTGGAGTTTCGATCGGATAAATTCAATAATACGGCTTGGTTAAAATTCAAATGGGCTAGAGATTTAACCTTTGAAGATGTCTGGAATGTATTAAGCAGCGTGTTCCAGAGCAATTCGGAGGGGATGAACACGGACAGTTTTAATATGGTAATGACACAGATTAAATGCCCTATTGGCCAGGCACGCCAACGCACGTATGCCTACAATACTGTTACTGAGGAATGGGGACGTCGAAAAGGGATTATCGCTGTAAATAATAAAGACAATCTTTGTTTACCAAGAGCAATTGTCATTGCTAAGGTTTATGCTGATAACGGAACAAGAAGGGAAAAAGAGTTGATTCGTCGTAATATAGGCAAACAACAGGATATGAAAGTGCGAGAGCTCCTTGAAAACTCTGGTGTTGTGATACCGGCTGAGGGTGGCGGTATTGAAGAATTGCGGAAATTGCAACAATATCTTACGGGCTATAGACTTTTTGTGTACACAGCCGGTACAAAGGGTCGAGAATTGATATATGAAGGACCTAAAGCACCACTAAAGATTAATCTTATACACAGTAATAATCACTACAGTGTGATTACCTCTTTAGTATCAGCCTTTGTTTGTCGTTATTATTGTGAGGACTGTCATGTTCCTTATGATAGCAAAAATCAGCACAGATGTAAAGCAGCCTACTCATTTTGTTTAATGAAACCTAAGTGCGAATTAATTTCAAAAATATTATGCAAGGAGTGTAATAGGGATTTTGTCAGTGAAACCTGTTTTGCACAACACAATACAAATGGAGTTTGCAAGAGGTTACGTCGATGTGGTAAATGTCACCGTACAACAAATCGAAATAGGGTACATCACTGCAACGAAATATTTTGTTCGGTCTGTAAAACACATCAGCCTGAAAATCATCTCTGTTATATACAGCAAGACGTAGGGCAACCTCAGCTAGAGCAGAAATTATTTATATTTTTCGACCTGGAGACACGACAAGAAAACAATTTCCGAGATAATGATGCCACAATCAAAATACATGTACCTAACCTGTGCGTTCTACAACAGCGCTGTTCTGAATGTATTGATATAGACGGTATAAATACATGTCCAGTATGTGGTGACCGAGAGAAGATATTTCTATCTGAATCGAACGTTGTTCAGGATCATATTAAACTAAAAGATGAAGATCAAATCTCAATAACAATATTATTTATATTTTATTATCAGTTACACTTATCTTATAAATTAATATAGAATTACAAACAATAACAATAACAAATTAGACTAATAAGAGACATACTAATTGACAGATGATCTCTGGTTTAAAACCTTGTTATTCTTTCTTTTGAATACCATTGCCATCTATGTTCGGGCATGGATAACTAATATTATTATACCACACTGTTAGTTTATAGCAATTAGTATTACTAGTTTTACCGCTTTTTTTTCTGTCTGTGAAAATAATTATAATTTCTCGATCACTTCAATTTTACCAAGCAATTAGAGAACATTTATTAGCGATTAAAATAAAGCATTTGTAATAAAAATTCAATAAATTAATTTGGAAGAAGAACGATATTAGTCCTGAGATCTACATCCGCAACAAACGTTATTGCAGATTTTATGCAATACGTACTTAATTTACTTAGCAAATTTAAAAATATAGTGGTGATTGCTCACAATGGACAAGCTTTCGACCATCAATTTATTTTAAAATATTTGCTGGAGAAAACCTCGCACAAACCTGAATTAATTATGCGAGGTTCGAAAATAATTCTAATGAATATTGATCGGGTGAGATTGTAACGGTTGCTTTAGAACCGTCCCAAAGAGGGTAAAAGAAGAAGTAAAAACAAAATTGAATCGTGTTGCATAATAGCGTGTTGCGTTGGTGGTATATTTTTGTTGCAGTTGATAATTATAATGTTTTTTTCTTGTTGATTTAAAACATAAAAAAAAAAATATTTAAAAAATTGGGACACAAAATATTGGTAATTCGAATGGTCAACATCTAATTAATAAATTGATCATATTCACAAAAACAAAAAAAAAAAAAATATTTTTTTTTAATTGGAAATTGAAAAAGAAATAAACACTGTATAAAGTTTTTTATAAAATTAAAAAAAAATTAAAATAAAACTTATTAATTAGTATTGAACTATACATGTATATTACATCTAAGTGAACTATTTATAAAGAAATTTTTTTATATAAACATTAAATATATAAATAAAATTTATTTTCATTAATTAATTAATAAATAAACAAACTAAAAATGTGTTTGAAAGAAATGTGATTAAAGTTATTTTGTGGATAAGTTACTAAAATGTAATAAATATATAAGAAAAGAAAAATAAAACTGTATTAATAATTATACTGATATAAATTTATATAAATAAGTGTACACGAATAAATAAAAATAATAAGAATAATTAAATAACTTAAATTAAATTTATTTAAAATAAAAATAAAAATAAAACCGAAGAAAAAAAAACCAATCCCATTCATACTTTTGGTTTATTGCAAATATTCAAGTACGAATATTCACATGTTTCAAATCATATGGATAAAAAAATTGTAAAATAAATTGAATTTTACTCAAGAAGAGTTATGCTTGCTGAAATAATTGATTGGAGCGTGTGCGGAACAACTATCATACCATTTAACGGAGAACATAGACGACCCAAACTTGTGTAACGGAATGGTAAGAAATATTTTAGTTATTTTTTTTTTATTCTAATTAATTTACTTTTGATGTTTATGTAATAAAATTATTTGGTGCGGGTGAATAAGGGATGAAACCAATTGAGTACCTAACATAAAACAAGCATAGCTTAATAGAAGCTGGATGGTAACCCTCATTAATTACATCTGTTGGGGATCATTTATTTAATAATAAATAATTCCAACATGAAATAAAAATTTAAATTTAAAATGAAAATAAAAAAGTAAACGAATTTACTGGTAACGACTTTTCTAATTGAAAAGCGTACTAGATTACCACGTCAATGTGTACCCATATAATTAAACGACATACATTAATGGCATTAATAAAGTATACTCGATTTGATTGAGTAAGTGAGAAATGCATAACAAAGAACAGAGATTTCTCACACAAACAATATTTTGTTTGTATGCAGAGTAGCTAAAATTAGCACATTAATGTATCTGCTTATATACATAGCACGGGCAATGCATTTCGGTGGTAAAGTACTAATGTACAAGAGAGTACACCTATACACATGACAACTTCTCCATAAGGTTATCGCGATATATTTATTTTATTTAAGCAGTAATCAGTACATGGTAGCTCGTGAATGATTGATCACGAATAATCGAGGTGCGTGGTGATAATTACTAAATAAAATAAAATTAAACATTTTAAAAGTTCTGTGGCACATTTTAAAGTGCAATATTATATTTATTAAAATTAATAGAAAAGAAATATAGAACATTGAATAAAATATAAACAATTTGTGTAAAAGTTATTTAACCCTATAAGTGGTGACAACCGACTACGGTTTTTATCGTAAGTTCCCAGTTAAAATAACGGAACAAGAAAAACGGAGTCAGAAGAAAGAGCAGCATTTTAGGGAACACGTGTTTCACGACGGGTAACCTGGTACGTCAAGGACGTACCAGGTAACAGGTTAGTAATTTTTTTATAATTAAAAAGTGATAAAGTATTAAGATACATACTAGACTAATTGAATTTTAATTCAATATTTGTATATTTTTTTTTATCCACGTGGAAGGCACACCAACATTTTTGGACAAGTGCAGTCACAATACAACTGTCGCACATTAAGTGGAATACTAAAAACGAGTTAACCCTCACCGCAACGAGACGGAGCAGATCGGTGAAGCGTTTAACCCTCACCGCAACGAGACGGAGCAGATCGGTGAAGCGTTTAACCCTCACCGCAACGAGACGGAGCAGATCGGTGAAGCGTTTAACCCTCACCGCAACGAGACGGAGCAGATCGGTGAAGCGTTTAACCCTCACCGCAACGAGACGGAGCAGATCGGTGAAGCGATTAACCCTCACCGCAACAAACATTCCTGCACTGCAGCAGCAATATAAGCAAGTTTATTTTTTTTTTTATATTTTTTTATTCCTATGAAAATACAAATATTTCAATACTAGACATTATAAAGTTAATTTCGAATTATATTATAAAATTTAAAACAATTTATTTCCTGTTGTAAAATTATCACCATGAAATGCACATAATTGTAGAAGATTAGTTAAAATTTCCGACTATAACAAAGCACAGGGGGATAAACTCAAAAATTATTTTATATATCAGGGACAGTTCTCTTGAGGTGAGTGCTACTTAAAAAAAACCATTAGAAAGAACACTCATTCTGGAGAGGATTTCCCAGAAATTTGTTTGACTGCAGTGGACATAGCCCCCACCAGTGGCAAGCGCACGGCACTCAAACGAATATACTTTAATAAAGAGCATTTTTATTTCAACAAGAGTAACCCTGTGCATCCCATACATAATTTTACGGAAGGTTGTCTTGTGTATAGTTTTTTTTCACAATAAAAATCGTCAAACGAGTTTATCGCTAAAAATCGTCAAGCGAGTTCATCGCTAATATCGTCAAGCGAGTTTATCGCTAAAAATCGTCAAACGAGTTCATCGCTAATATCGTCAAGCGAGCTTATCGCATAAAACGTCAAGCGAGTTTATCGCTAAAAATCGTCAAGCGAGCTTATCGCTAAGAATTTTCAAGTGAGTTTATCACTAATATCTACAAGCGAGTTTATCGCATATTAGATATCTCGAGAGGTTATCACATCGTGAGTGTATCACAATAAAAAGGAATGCCGCCAAAAATGGACGATTCACAAGAACCTGGAACTCCAGGGAGTGACGATAGCCCAATGCCTGTACAAGACGTGCGCGAAACAGATAAAAAAACGAGTAGTGAAATAGCGGCTACCCATTTTAAAATACAACCGCTCTGGACAGCCGCACCGTTAAATTGGTTTCGAGTTGCAGAGTTGCAATTCGAAATTCAACAAATTAAAGCGGATAAGCAAAAATTTATGCACGTTTTAGGTGCGTTGAATCCGGAAACGTGCAATCTCATTTCGGATTTTGTGCAAAACCCACCTAAAACAAATTATTATCAAAATATTAAGAAAGTGCTATTAGAGCGATTAGCTCCCTCCGAAGAGCAACAATTGGCTCAACTATTAGCGGGCCAGCATATAAGCGAAGGTAGGCCATCGGAGGTGTTAAGAAATATTAAGGCACTAGCCGGAAATAATATGACGGCAACGGTATTAAGAACCTTTTGGGTACAAAGGATGCCAGAATTGATAAAGATAGCATTAGCGGCACACCCAGCAGAGGCAGATTTAGACAACATGTCGGACATAGCTGACCGCATGTATAGCGCTATGAATATGGGACAAATATCACAGGTAGAACGCCAAAATAGGAATGGCGTCCCTCATCATTCCCGGTCGGTACAGCGGGGAAAACGAAATAGTCAATTACAACAACCTTCGCCACAACCTAAAACAGTTGAAGAGCGATTAAGCAGTATCGAACGCACACTTAGAATGATGTCGCAAAGATCAAGGTCGGGGTCCTCGGGGCGCTACAGGAATCGTTCCTCAAATAGATTTAGTTCAAATAAACGGCGTTTTGGGTTTAGTAATTCTGAACCAAAACAGAAGAATCGATTGTGTTATGCACATGCCAGATATGGGACACAGGCGTATAAGTGTTACCCACCATGTAGCTGGGATGGTCCCCCACCGAAGTGTGAGAAAACACATCTCATGCAAAATCAGAATCCTAAATCGGATTCGGAAAACTAAAATATAGTCCCTCGGTCTTTAGTGCACAGACCTTGACAAAAACAAGCCGACTCACAATATATGACAAAATTAATAACCTATACTTCCTTGTAGATACGGGAGCTGACCTGTCGGTGCTCCCTGTGGAACGATTTAAGTCGTTCAAATCGAATTTTTTTAATAATAATATAAGTGGTGATTTGTATTTAAAGCCACATAGTCTGAAATATAGTAAGACCGATCTCGTGTTATCAGCAGCAAACGGCACAACCATTAATACATATGGTACTAAACTACTTCAAGTAGATATTGGATTACGACGTAAATTTATTCACGCGTTCATACTTGCAGACGTGAGTCGTCCAATTTTAGGTGCCGATTTTTTGGTTAAGTTTAGCCTATTAGTCGATCTTAAATGCAAAAGGCTAATTGATTCAGCTACTCAGCTGTCAATTAATGCCGCCTTGATGAAAGGTAATTATCCAAGTAGTCCCATTTATTATGCGATCGATAATGGATATGGAACGATTTTAAAGAAGTTTCCATCATTGGTATCAGAGCCGAATTATAACTTGCCAGTTAAACATTCCGTGGTACATCACATTGTGACATCTGGACATTTACCAGTCACCAGACCACGAAGGTTGGATACAGTTCGTCATAAAGCGGCAATTTTAGAATTCCAACAAATGGTGGATTTGGGGATTTGTAGAATTTCATTATCCCCAGTATCATGCCCATTGCACATGGTTAGAAAAAAAGATCTTGATTGGAGACCATGTGGCGATTATCGCAGATTAAATGCGATTACAATTCCGGATAGATATCCAATTCCGCATATCCAAAATTTTTCCATGAATTTGCATGGATGCAAAATTTTTTCAAAAATAGACTTAGTCAGAGCGTATCATTTGATTCCCGTAGCATCGGAAGATATTCATAAGACGGCTATAACTACTCCATTTGGTTTATTTGAATTTACGCGTATGCCATTTGGTTTGCGAAATGCCGCACAAACCTTTCAACGGTTTATGAACGAAGTAGTTAGGAATTTAGACTTCGTTTTCGTCTATATTGACGATATTTTAGTAGCATCTTCCGACGAGGCTCAGCACAAATTACATTTAGAACAGCTTTTTAAAAGATTAGCTGAATTTGGTGTGCATATTAAAAGTTCTAAGTGCGTATTTGGTGCAAATTCCTTAGACTTTTTAAGCCATAAAATTACAGCTAATGGTATTCTGCCCTCGGAAGAGAGAATTAATGCCATTAGAAAACTTCCCGCTCCTGAATCAATTAAGAAGATTCAACAATTTGTCGGCATGGTTAATTATTACCACAGGTTCATTCCGAATCTGGCCGAATTACTAGCCCCCGTACATGCACATTTAGCACAATTGCTAAAGCGGCCGAAAACGCCTAAAAATTTTAGTTGGCCCTCTGAATGCAATGAGGTATTCCAGAGTTTGAAGCATAAACTAGGGGAAATTGTAATGCTAGCGCATCCACTGGCTGATTCAAAATACAGCATAACCACCGATGAATCAGATATTGCAGTCGGAGCAGTGCTCCAACAATATAATAAGAACTGCTGGGAGCCATTGGGATTCTTTTCCAAAAAATTAACAGATGCCGAAAGAAAATATTCAGCATTCGATAGGGAATTGTTGGCAATTTATTTAGCCATTAAACATTACAGATATTTCTTAGAAGGTCGGGATTTTACTATTTATACCGATCATAAGCCTCTGACTAGGGCAATACAGTCTAAAACTGAGCGTAATCCAAGGCAAGCTAGACACTTGGATTACATAAGCCAATTTACTACTGACATTCAGCATGTGAAAGGAAAACACAACGTGGTAGCAGATGCCATGTCCCGAATTAATTTAGTATCTGACGATACGATTTCGGTCAACGTCCAGGAAGTCGAAGCAAGAATCGACTATAATACAATTATTAATGCACAAAAAGAAGACGATGAACTGCAGAATTTACTTTCTGGTTCTAGACGTCATGCGGCGAGTTATCGCCTTGAATTATTTAAATTACCTGGGTTCGAAGTGTATTGTGAGGTTTCAACAGGAGTAAATCGTCCATACGTACCACGAACAATTAGAAAACAACTATTTGAGGCTCTGCATAATCTTTCACATCCGGGAGCGAGAGCTACCCGCAAGTTAATTACTTCTCGTTACTTTTGGCCAAGCATAAATAAAGACGTGACACAGTTAGCACAGTCATGCTTGGCTTGTCAGAAAGCTAAAGTACAAAGACATACTAAGTCACCTTTAGCTCAATTTGAGATTCCGGCGGGCAGATTTGAACATATTCATATGGATATTGTCGGCCCGTTACCGGTATCAAATGGATATGCATATTTATTAACCTGTGTCGATAGATTCACACGATGGCCTGAGGCATACCCTATGGTAGATATGAATACTACAACAATAGCCTCAACGTTCATTACCAATTATATTTCTAGATTCGGAGTACCGTCAAAGATTACTACTGATCAGGGTAGTCAATTTGAATCAAAACTATTTACTGAGCTAACCAGGTTGTTAGGCTCACACCGAATCCGCACAACGACTTATCACCCACAAGCTAATGGGATGGTAGAACGGTTTCACCGGCAACTTAAAGCCGCATTAATGGCCCGTGGAAGTACAACCAATTGGAGCACTGAAGTTCCACTAGTTCTTTTAGGGATTCGAGCAACAGTTAAAGAGGATATTAAGTGTTCACCAGCAGAGCTTGTCTACGGACAAACCCTGAAACTACCGGGTGAATTTCTGGCTGATAATCCTCAAACTCCCTTGCCATCCCAAGACACAGTAGTCAATCGTTTGAGATCAGCAATGCATGATATCATTCCAATCCCGCCAAGAGCGAGTAACAGCAAAATATTTTTACCGAAATCACTAGAGAGTTGCGACTACGTTTTTGTACGCGTAGATAAAGTTCGCACAGGGCTTACACCTCCATATGAAGGTCCATATAAAGTGATTCGGAAATTAAGAAAACAATTTATAGTAGATAGGAAAGGCAAGCATCAATCAATTTCGATTGATCGAATAAAACCAGCTTATGGTATAATAAGTGCAATGGATACTATCAAATTAAAACCATTGAAGCAAGTGAGATTTGATTTTCTATAATTCACAGATAGATCATTGGCAGCCGTTAGCCAAATGAAAGTGAGTGAATTTTAGAAAATAAAAATAAATTAAAAATACGACAGATTTCAAACATCTCCCGGGGACTTTTAAACTGAAAGGGGGGTGATGTTGGGGATCATTTATTTAATAATAAATAATTCCAACATGAAATAAAAATTTAAATTTAAAATGAAAATAAAAAAGTAAACGAATTTACTGTAACAATATAATAGTATAATAGTATAACAATAGAATACTACAATAATATAACACATGTAACAACATTATAATAGTAATAGAAATAACCCATGTAAACACTACAGGCAACATGAAGTTACGAAATGGAATAAATTAGTTTTTAGAATAACGTCAATACATAAAGACGTGTCTTTTATTTACCCTCGTCACATGGTGTCAGAAGTGGGATCTCGCAAGTTGGCTAAGTTTAATCTCAAAAACTGAGCTATGACCTCTCCTCTCTGGTCGAGGAGGGCAGGCAAGTCATGCAATGCTTGGTCATCTTCATGCAACTCATGGGCTAAGGGTTTGGAGAGCAAGTATGGGAGTCTATAGTTAGTAACTCCAGCTAATGTTACTCTATAATTTCTCATGGCTGCCTGATGGTGCTGAGTCATTGCCAAATACGCCGCATAGTTGAGGTTGGGCCAATGGTTGATATCCATTACAAGTCACAAAAACTTAAGAGTTAAGAATTTTTAAATTTCTTCAATTCATTGATTTAAGATTGTATGAAGCTAAAATAATAATAATTCAAAGGCAATATAAGCAATTTCGAGTTTCAAAACCATTCAAAAGCAAAGTATAAACTATCAAAATGGAGCAAAATCAGGATAGAATAGTACTTCAGGCAGAGATAATTCGCCGAGCTCAGGTCCTAAACCGAGCACCTTTCCTAGCTCAAGATGGTCCTCTAATAACCGGTTTATTTCACCATGAGGGTAGAGTATATAATTTCAGATTAAAAAGAGCCGCTGTACAAGGACAACGAGGAGTGGAATATGCTTACTATTTACCCCAGGTAAGCGCAGCTTTATTATATTCTGCTGCACCGGCATTGTTTCCACATTGGCAGGATCATTTGAATATAGTGGTTCCCGAAGCTACCGAATATCGACAACAGCAAGTTTTAAGGATGCACCCGACAGTTATATCTACAGGAGCATTTGCAAACGTATGGGTTAGATCTATAAATGCATTTAATTTTGAAGATGGGCATGTTATGCCTTTAGCATCATTATTTGGTATTATCCCGAGATTTCTTTTGCATTTAGAAAACTATCAGTTTGACCCTGATGCTGGGGCTGCACCACCAAATGCAGATGAAAATAATATAGTTGCAGTTAATCAGGAGATGCTATTAGCAACAGGATTGGGAGCACTTGAGGCAAACAATTACGATATCACTCGATCACAAATTCAGCGAAAATATCTAATCCATATAATCTGTTGCACTTTATTCAAAAACTTTGGTGAAAACCGTGTGCATTTGAACGATTTTATGGGGCGGAGAACTCGAGCTTTTGCGTCAGATCATAACACCAATCGAGTTAAATGATAGAATCAGAATGCAAATAAAACCAAGAGAATGGGTAGGTGGACGTGCAATACAATACGCAAATGCGCCAAAGTCGATACTCGTCCAAACGGACGACAACAAAGTTTACAGGCGAAACTATCATCACATACAAAAGACTAAGGCGGAAATACCAGTACAGCAAAAATCATTACATTATGACGACAGATTAAAACCAAACATCGTCGGTGAACACATCAATGAAGGAGTGTGTGACGGCGAGATTCAGGTGACTCAGTCGGGAATGTCGGCTAGTGAAGGAAACTGCAGGTTTGATCCAAACGTGCGACAGTCCAGATATGGTCGCATAATCAGACCGATAGAGCGCTTAAACTTATAAAACATAACTTTCGATTAAGACGATATAAGTTATACCTCAAATTTAAAGTTGAGGTTCATGAATTAACGTGTACTAACTTAGTGCTTATGCATTATTATGTTTATTATGAGTGAATTTATTAGTAACCTAAGATTGAAATTCGGTTAATGTAAAATAATTATAAGTTATAAGTTTATAAAAAAAAAAAAAAAAAAAAAAAAAAAAAAAAAAAAAAAAAAAAAAAAACGAAAGATGTAACAATATAATAGTATAATAGTATAACAATAGAATACTACAATAATATAACACATGTAACAACATTATAATAGTAATAGAAATAACCCATGTAAACACTACAGGCAACATGAAGTTACGAAATGGAATAAATTAGTTTTTAGAATAACGTCAATACATAAAGACGTGTCTTTTATTTACCCTCGTCACATTTACTGGTAACGACTTTTCTAATTGAAAAGCGTACTAGATTACCACGTCAATGTGTACCCATATAATTAAACGACATACATTAATGGCATTAATAAAGTATACTCGATTTGATTGAGTAAGTGAGAAATGCATAACAAAGAACAGAGATTTCTCACACAAACAATATTTTGTTTGTATGCAGAGTAGCTAAAATTAGCACATTAATGTATCTGCTTATATACATAGCACGGGCAATGCATTTCGGTGGTAAAGTACTAATGTACAAGAGAGTACACCTATACACATGACAACTTCTCCATAAGGTTATCGCGATATATTTATTTTATTTAAGCAGTAATCAGTACATGGTAGCTCGTGAATGATTGATCACGAATAATCGAGGTGCGTGGTGATAATTACTAAATAAAATAAAATTAAACATTTTAAAAGTTCTGTGGCACATTTTAAAGTGCAATATTATATTTATTAAAATTAATAGAAAAGAAATATAGAACATTGAATAAAATATAAACAATTTGTGTAAAAGTTATTTAACCCTATAATCCCACCCCATCGCCGTGAGTTTATAGCCAGACACGTGCTATGCGAGGGCTCTCCCATTCAGCTGTAGTTTTAAGTATTGTACACGGTTACCATGTGGGCCACCACATGGCGATCCGTTACAAGATTCATCGATAGTTTGAATTATTTTCCGATGCCATTATCAACCCTACCTTCGGCGTTTGATCTGCCAGCAATCTTCAAGAAAGGATATTTCCCGCATCTCTTCAACACCTTGGGAAACACAAAATATGTAGGACGGGTTCCGGACATGGTATTTTACTCTCCCGACACAATGAAGATTTGTGACGACTGTGATGAGACATGTGGAAAACATAATAGTCGAAATAACTTTTTAAAATGGTATCGGGAGCAGGAAAATTATCAGTTTAAATTTGAGAAAGAGTAACTAGAATATTGTATATCGGATGTACAGATACTTACGTTAGCGTGTTTAAAATTTCGTAAAATCATGATTGAGGAATGTAACGTGTGTCCATTTACCGAAGCCAGCACTATAGCATCTACTTGTAATTTGGTTTTTAGAAGGAAATTTTTAAAATCATTAACAATTGGTGTTATTCCAAAAAACGGATATCGTAATGTAGATGTACAATCTAAAATTGCTGTAAAATGGCTGATAGAAGAGGAGACCAAACGGAAGATAACAATCAGGCATGCGTTTAATGGCCGAGAAGTAGTGATTAACGGTATGAAAGTTGATGGGTATGCTGAATCTACCAGGCAAATATTTGAATTTCATGGCTGCTACTATCACGGGCATGAATGCCTGCTTAATAATCGAGATAAACCGATACACCTAGATATCTACGATACTTTAAACGCTCGCCGTCAAAGAACTACGGAAAAAACAGAAAGATTACGGGAGCAGGGATATGAGGTTATTGAGATGTGGCAGTGCAACTATACTACAGCGGTGAGTGATAAGCATCCTATGATTCAAAATTTGCCCTTAAATCCGAGAGATGGTTTTTATGGTGGCCGAACGGGTAATACGAGGACCTACTATAAAGCAAAACCGGGTGAAAAAATAAATTACATTGATATATGTTCTCTTTACCCATGGGTGTGTAAATATCAAAAATACCCTATAGGGCACCCCGAAATATTAATAGGTGATGAATGCAACGAGATCGATATTAAACAAACTGATGGTTTAATAAAATGTAGTATATTACTACAATTAAAATGTAGTATATTTAGATAAATTTATATTTCAATGTTAATACTTATCTTATTGTATATAGATTCAAAGCTTAACAATCTACTTATTTATCTGAAAGAACAATTATAGTTTTAGTTAATTAATTCAAGTTAATTTAAATTCATATCATATATAGTATTTACCTCTGTTTGTTTACATTATGCTTGTGACAACACAAAATGTCAGATCAAAACCTTATGAATGTTTTATACTATGTAAACCTGTCAAAGGCCAATTTTGAGACATCTGGTATCAAAATTGTAAAAAACCAACACTTAATATAAAAAAAATGTATTGTTAAGTCTCTTATACACCAACTACCAAAGCGTAAAGATAAAAAAAAAACATAAAGGCAACAGAAACAAAATAAATAAATAAAACACATACAGTATCTACAATAAGTGTAATTATTTATCAAGGCGAAGCAACTAAACCAAACCAAGTTGATTCGTACCATCATTTTTGTACCAGGTCTATTATTGTTCGAGGCACCCGAGACCTTGGTATGAAACAATGCTTATTATTTTAATAATTTTAAGTTCATATTTTTAATAAACATATTTATTGTCCAGTTTTCAATGCATGAAAATTATTAAAAAGACCTATACAATTATTAATAACATAACTTTTTTTTCTGGGTGTATAAAACGGTGGATTCGCTCGAATTCAAATGTTTAATTATTTTAATAAAATTCTATTTGTAGTATTTTCGGTGTTAAAGTAAATATAAATATGATTTTCATGCGATTTATTACAGTATATGGATTGTATAATTATAATTTTATAATATTATAATTAATTAAATTATAATTTCAGATTGAAATTATTTCTATTTCTTACAGCCTATGGCTAAGAGCAATTAGTTCATTAATATATTTTGTTTTCAGGGAACCTCTGCAGATTACAGAAGAATGGTGGCACACTGGAGCTGCTGATAAAAGATGGCAGAATGCAGAACGGATAAATAAAACTGTGATTTTTGAATTCAAACTTGTGAGTTTGAATATTGGCTGCTGGGAAACCGGTTCAATTCCGTCATTACTGACATATCTTTCCTTTCCCTACCACACAAAAATTTACTAACTATTGGCTGTCACGGTGTTTGTAACCGGGTCGATCTCAATAATTAACTCATATCCTACCTTATCCTTCCAAGTATATGTAAAAACGGGTGTAAGTTAGGAAAGCCCGAGCTCACCGTTGGTTTCACTCGAGATCCGACCGATGACGTCACCATATTGCCATCGGTAAACTCAACCAACAAATTATTCCCAAGTGTATTACACGCATAGTCAACGTGATATCCCGGAATTCCCTACAACTTAAATTTAATTTAGTATAATATAATTTTAGTAACAATATTTTTAATTATATTTTAACCCATTTATGACGAGTGTTGCGTTAGCGCAACAACAGACGCACTATCAGTTTTTATCCTTTTAAACAAAACAAAAATAATTTTTCTCGTTAAATACTTTACAGTTACTTTGGAAGGTATATAAGGCAAAGTACAAAAATAAATTACAATCATTTATTGTTTTATTTCTCTAGTAGTGTAACGTTAAATAAGTGATTAATTTTTTTTATTAAAAAATGATGTACAGTGCAAAAATATTGGTGAGTGTATATTTCAAAAGATTATTCATATGTTATTGTTATAATTAGTGTGAAATATATCAAAATTTATTATTCGGGTAACAAAATATGAAAAAACTTAAAATTTTACCGTTATTGATCACGTTGTTTATGCGTGTTGCGCTATCGCAACATTGGGCACCTAGTAACATTTTTTTTTTGTAGGAAAACTCCATTGAGAAGCGTTGCCGAAATTTTAGAGGCATTTGAAAACACTCCTGATGATGTTGAGCTACCTACGGAAATTTTTCTTGAGCCACCTGAATTTTGTACCGATACTGATGAAGATTCAGGTGAAGAAGATGATTCCGATCCTAATAAAACATCATCTACAAAACATCAACTACAAAAAATCATTTTACAAAACATCAACTACAAGCAGGAGTTGAGGTGCGCTATGATTCAGAAGATATCGTTGTTCGTAACGAGGATATCACAGACCTTCAAAAAACATCAAATAAAGTTCTCAGTACAACTTAGAAAACATTCAAGCCAACTCAGAAAACATTGGACACCGGGCGATGAAGAAGATCTAAAATTATCCTCATTGATGTACTATTTTAAAACATGGAATGGTAAACGTGTTTATCCTGCGTCACTATCAGAGAGTTAAACGCTATTGACTTTTTCCAATTATATTTCACTAGAGATCTTGTTGAGTTATTAGTAAAGGAAACTACAAACTACGCTTCGAAAAAACGGAATCAACCAATAAAGATCGATTCCGATGATGTGTACGCATTTTTAAGAGTCATGATACTATCAGGATATAATGAATTACCAAGAAGGCTAAATGGATGAGGCGGAACGTTTAGATTAGAACGTTTAGATACTAAATGGATGAGGCGGAACGTTTTTGAAGATATTTTTATCAATATACATTTTTGCGATGTGGATTTAATAACCGATATTACTGATCGATTTACAAAAATACGTCCACTTATTATCCATTTAAATGAGGTATTTTTAAAATATGCTCCAGTTGAAATAAATATTTCCGTGGACGAGTCAATGATACCGTATTATGGCAGGCACCCTTGTAAACAGTTCATTCGAAACAAACCAGTCCGTTTTGGTTATAAAGCATGGGTAGCAGCTACTCGATTAGGATATTGCTTCCTTTTTGATATATACCAAGGGCGCCATCAGCCAAGAGTTAATAATTTGGGACTCGGAGAAACAGTCGTTCTCGGGTTTGCACATAAATTGAAAAATGCTTTTCCAGGAATTCCGTTTTCTTTTTACTTTGATAATTTTTTCACTGGACCGCATCTAGTACATGCACTCAATAAAATGCAATTTGGAGCAACAGGAACTGTGAGGGAGAACAGGATTAAAAACATCAACATAACGGATAAAAAAGTGATAAATAAAAAGGACAGGGGATATTTCGAAACCCATGTAGATGTAGCAAATGAATTAATTTTAACCCGATGGAAAGACAACCAAACGGTATCTCTATTATCTAATTACATTGGAGCAAATCCAGTAGGTACAGCTCGCCGTTATGTGCATGCCGAAAAGAAGAAAGTTGACATTGCCCAACCAGCAGTAGTTAAAATGTATAATACCAATATGGGTGGAGTTGACCAATTAGACAACCATATTTCAAATTATCGAATGAGTATCCGGGGGAAAAAATTCTATATGCCAGTGGTTTTATGGATGTTGGATTTAACAATCACCAATGCCTGGACTTTAGCTAAGTCATACAATTTTAAAATGGACCAACTAGCTTTTCGGCGGCAATTAGCAGTTTCCCTCCTTACTCGGTATGGCAAATTAGCCTCTAAAGAAAGAACAACTAAAACAAATATATTTTTGGCAAAAGGACCGCATACGTGTGTTAAAACTGCAAGTAGATTGAGATGTCGTAATTGCAAATCGCAAACAATTTATAAATGTTCGACATGCGATGTACCATTACATAACAACTGCTCCGAAGAATATCATCAACAATTAACGTAATGTGAACTTCAGTTTGTTCAAACAATTTTAGGTTGTAAAATTAATGTGATATTTTATTTTAATTCAATGTCAATGAAATAAGTGTAACTTTTTATTTTGATTTTAATTTTATATTGAATAAAATCTTTTATTTTTGTTAAAAGCAAAGAAAATAAAAAAAATGTATTATATTATAGTCTAAAAATTGTATCCGTATGCCCAATGTTGCGTTTACGCAACACCCCATATCCAGCCCTCTGGCCTATTTTCATATTTTTTTTTTTTGATTTTATGTTTATTATTATCCATTTAAATAGAAATAAACAAAAATCAATAAATAATTTAAAAAAAAAAACTTTGGTCACAAATGGGCTAAAAAAAATGATGACTATGTTACGAATACCGGACGCAACCAAAGATTTGCCACAATACAACGGTGACTAAAATGGTCTATATGATTTCATTTCCAATCTTCAGGACCACCAAGATTCACATCCCAAGAATTGTTCAACATGGAACAAAATCCTGATGAATTATATTTCCCACCAGAAGATGAATATATGATCAGTCTAACGAATATTACAAAGAATATTACCCATTAGAACCAAATGAACCAGTTCATGGTATCACGGAAGAAAATTATGTCCAAATTATTGATTAAAGAGTGTCGACGAGTAGAACAATTTTAGATTGGTATGGCTTTTGTTTCTGCTAAAATTTTAAAATTATTTTTATATATTATGATGTGTGATAATATGAAAATTTGTAGGTGTGATGGGGGCCGGTGAGTTCCTAATATCAGCAAGCATGTACTCGTGTTAATGTGTTCAAGTCATAACCACCTTTCCATTGCATTTGATTTTGTATAGATTTTAGGTGGGACGATGATAGTTCGACATCGTTCGAACCAATATGGCCGGTATGTAAACAATTCTTAGTTTTTGATGACCGCGTCGTCGTGCAGTACTCTGTGGTTGATGAAAACAACATGAAAACCATTGTACCCACTAGTCATTTTGATGAATCCTATTTTGATATCTGCTACTTCAGTCTTGAGTTTATGGATGAGATAAGTTTCTTAAAATTATTAGACGATTAATATATCATCAAAATACAACAAATATAAAGATGATATATTGTTTTTTTTTTAAATGTAATCTTATATAAAGATCTTCCCCGTAGACACAAGATAATAAAATTATCGTTTGATTTTTCTAATTATTTATTGTGTAAGCACACAATAAAAATTTGTACACGTTTTTTTTATTAATAATTTTTGTATTATTTGTATATTTAACTTTAAGGTTGAGTGTAAATTAAAGCTTTAAAAAAAATCACGAACACAAAAAAAAACGCAATGCAGAGGAGTGTCTCAAGCAGAACACGCATGCATCAGAAATTCGACCTAACAAAGTTTTAAGAAACCATCATGACGTTTCTCAAAGGGTACCGGTTTTTCACTTCTGCAAAGAGAGTGGGCATTTCATTGCAGAATGCAGGACAAGGCAAAAGAGCATTAAAGGGCAGGACCAGTTCATGCAATACAGAGACGAAAGGGTACATGATAATAAACCAGTATTCCGGAGACAGAATCCACCATTTAACCAACAGATACAATACAACCGGCAAAAAACAGAGAGACCGGTAAATATAAAACAATAGCACAAGTGCACACAGAAACGAGTTGTAGTGAGATTATTAATGAAAATACGAAGGAAAAACAGAACATCGAAAACCAAGCCATAACATCGGAAACAACAGAGTCGAATGAGCAAGAAATTAAGCTGATCTCAAAAAGAAAACTCGGTGCTTCGCTATCCCTAATAAAGATAAATAATTTACCAAAGGGAATGGGCATACGAACGGAGAAAAAATTAGTTCTAAGAGGTATAGGCAAGGGAAGCATAGTATCGATAGGGAGCTATGAGACGAGTATTAACATTAACCCAAATTGTCGCATACAACAAGATTTTCAAGTAGTTGGAGAAGATTTCCCGATTAAAGAACAAGGTACATAGGTAGGAACTTCTTAAGTAAGAACAAAGTCGATATTTTATATAGTTCAAGACAACTATTAGTAAATGGACACTTACTAAATTTTAATAACATACCATCGCCAATATTAATATCTCTCAGAACCGAGCAGACAATCTAACATCGGTTCAACATCCCAACCGATGTTGAGTATCTGCCATCCACAAGAAATAGTAAAAGGAGCTTTCATCGGTAACTGCATTGTAAGTTCACAAGATTATAAAACAAATATCTGCATTGTAAACATTAATCAGTACGAATTCGAAATTGAGGAAATAGAACCAATCATGAATCCGCTTTCAGACTACTTTAAGCAAACACAGGTGAAAGTACAATCAAGTTCAAAAACTACAGAAACTACTCCGAAAGTCCGGTGTTGTGATGCCAGAAAAGGGTTGTGGTATCGAAGAGCTGAAGAAATTTCAGGAGTATCTTTCGAGATACCAGCTTTGTGTTTACATTGCTGGGCAAAAGGTCGGGAATTGATCTACGAAACACCATCAGCAATGACTAAAATAAATCTATTCTATCATGACAATCACTATAGTATCATTACATCATTTACATCAGCATTTATATGTGTATATTATTGTGACGATTGCCATGTGTCTGTAAATAACAAGGAGCAGCATAAATGCAAGAACGGCTGTTCTGTGTGTTTGGTAAAACCACGGTGTCAATCTGTCTGAAGTCAAAACGATATTCGTTTTAGTAAAAGTACCTTTAGCGATTTGGTATTCGAATGACTAAAACATTATTAAGATAACCATGGTTTTTTCTTGAGCGGACATCAAAGAAAACAGTAGTAGTCGACAAGCACGCGCGTAAGGAAGTGATGAAATAAATAAATAAATAAAGAATTGTATGTGAGAAACAAATCACAAATTAAAATTAAGATTATATGAATTAAAGAACAATTAATTAAAACGAAATAAATTGGAGTCAGCAAAAGGTGTCAACACCTAAAGTGGTGACCCCGACGTCAGTTTTTACGGATAGAAACGCATTCTAGTAATGTAAAAGAGTAGATTAAAGTAAATAAACTAAAAATAAATAAAAAGGTTGTTCTGAAATGTTTAGAATTCATTGAACAACCCTCCTACTCTAATTATTATAACAATTCAAACCAACATTTTATTTTGATTACCGTTGTTTTATTATTATATTACTATGAATGCATTTTTTTTTTTGGTTGTGAGATGAAAAAAATAAAAAAAATGAGTCGACCTGAAATCATCAACAAAGTCATCATCTGAATTTTATTTAAATATTTGATATATATATATATATATATATATATATATATATATATATATATATATATATATATATATATATATATATATATAAATATAAAAATATTTATAGATAATATCTCATAAATACAAGAATATCGAAAAGTGCCGTCTAAGTAAAAGTGTTATTCGGGACAGTAAGTGATAAAAGTGCGGCTATCATATGATATCGGATGAGTTTATAACAAGGTAACGATGAAGAAAAAAAAAAAGGAAATAAAAGCATCGGTTTTAAGAAAATAAAAGAGCATCAGTGAAGGAAAATAAAAAGCAACGGTTTTAATAAAATAAAAAGCAACGGTGAAGACGAAAAATAAAATAAAAGCAGTAAGAACAAAATAATTTTTTTTTTTTTTTTATGATATTAACGTAACGTAAAAGTACATTTACCCATATTTAGATTATATATATATTGTTACACACACAGTATATACCAACTATACCAACAATGCATAGTAATACAACAGAACCAGTATTTCCAATATAACCGCATCAGCAGAAATATTGAGAAGTATATAAAATATAAGTTTGAACAAACTATTGTCGCCGTATCAAATTACAATTATAAAATATATTTGATAAAATAATTTAATATAAACAAAAATTATTTCACTGCTAAGGCAGGAAATGCTAAAACATATAAACAGAAGTAACACATTATATTTTTGGTTATTATTATAATTCAAGTTTCAACGTTAACACGTTGATTAATAAATTGTTTCACAAAATAAATAAATAAGTTAAATAAATAAATAATTAAAAATAAATAAATAATTAAAAGTTAAAATAATTAAAACTTAAAAGTTCAAAAATAAAAATAAAATTTGTGGTGCAAATTCTACAAATAATTTCTTGTAAAGTAAATAGAAAAAAGAGTTAAAGTTAAAATAAAAAAGTGATAAAAATTAAAATTAACAGTATAAAAGTTAAAACTTTAAAAGAAAAAAATATTAAAAATGTCTGACGAATTACAACAACAAATTTCAAACCAAAATTCGAATTTGCATCAGCAAATGCAAGAACAAATAAATTTACTTCATCACCAATTAAGTGAACAACGACTCCGGGTCCAAACAATGCAAATGACAAAATTTAATCTTACACCGGATCAAATTATTCGTAAATTCAACGAAATTCAATCATTTAACGGGGAAGACACGTTTAAATTAAAATCATTTTTAAAATCAATTGAGGATCTCGAAGAATTGTGTGGGGAAAATAATAATGAATTAAAACAATGTTGTCTCAAAAACCTTGTCAATAACAAAATCATCGGAAACTCAAGAAATTTAATCCTGGAAATTCCTGAACAATCATAAAAATTTCAATAGTTTCGGTAATCAAAACAATTATTCTTACAAGCAAAATATTAAATTTAATAGACTTACTAATAATTCTAATAATAATAATCCTAACAATTATTTCAAAAACAATAATAATCTTAATAATAAGTCAGGACAATATCGTCAATTTAATAATAATAGGTCAGGTCAATATCGACAAAATTATCAAAAACCAGAACCAATGGAAGTCGATAATATTACAAATTCTCAAATAAATCCCGAAGTAAATTTTCACGAACATCCAATATTTAGTTCCGAGTTCTAATCTTTTTATTGTGTTTCAATCGTCGTTGCGGGTCAAAACAAAAAAAAAGAAAAACAATAAAACTTTACACATTATCCCCGCGAGGGAAACGCATATATAAAATAGTTTTGAATTGTCAAGAAAAATCTTAATAACCATTGATAGTTCTTGCAACACGGTACGATTCACGTAAAAATATATACTTAAATCATATTGAAGATTAAAAGTAAGTTAATTAGCATTTTATAACATTTATTTTTATACATATTAACATTATTTTGTTGCGGGTTAATTCAATTTAAATATAAATTGGTTAACCACAACAAATATAAACTCCGAAATATAGTCGAGACATATTTCACCTCAGACGCAAACCAAAATCAATTATTGCTCAGTTTATCCTAAGTGCAAACCATGTATTTCCCATACGTTACAATATACGGCGCTACTTCCACTCAGAAGAGCATTGATCCGTTAATCAATATGAGTGTGTGTGCGACAGGTGCGACAGACATAAATAGGACAGATATATTCCGATAAAAATGCCGTTTTGCATTCATCGCGTATTCTCGTAAAAAAAAGAAAACATTAGATTACAATTTTTTGACACTGTCGTGCGGACATTTTTTTGAAAGAAATTAAACGTGATAAAAGTTTGATAAAAATTTGGAAAATATTTTGATAAAATAAAATTAATGTATTCAAATTATTTGTGATAAATAAAAAGATAATTTAAGTGACAATAAGTGTTTGGTATAACATAAACCCAACATTTGGTGACCGCCGATTTCGGTTTTTACCGAAAATACGCACAATCGCGGAAAAATATAAAAATTCTGAGCAAACCCTACCGCGTGGAAAATAAAATTTTGGAGTCAAAGCCACAAACAATCGCGTAGGAAAAATAAAATTTTGGAGTCAGAGCCGCGAGTTACGTATTCCTACTACACCAGATTCTATATTGATGACATCCACAAAGCAACATAATGCAACAATTCACAATGCAACATAACGAAACATACAACATTGTAATACATTGTATTTTCTCTTATCCATATAGTAATATAATTCCTATTTTATATTTTCTATCATTTACTTTCCCATAACAAAAAACTGTAAGATAGACATTCCATATGTTTATCATTTAAATTAATTAAAAAATACAATTATTAGAACATAAGAAAAAGGAAAACAAAATAGTAATTTGAACACTTGCATTTCTTTATGCATTTATATTTTTTTTTTACATAGATAAATAATATAGAATAAACATATTGCATATGTTTATTATATATCTTTTAACCAATAGGAATAAAGAAATCTATTTTAGATAAGGAAAAGTAAAACATTATAAATAGTGGAAAAAATGTAAAATCAATCAGAATTGGATTGTAACTCATAATAAAAACATCTTAGAAAGTTATAATTAAAAATTGTGTTAAAGTATTTATTTCCACGACTGCAAGGAACGAACTTTAACTGGCGCAGCCTGTAGTAGGATTATTTTAATAGTCCAGAAAACAGTTCAGTAATTTTCAAAAGTGAAAGTCAAGTATTGACATCGGTGTTTGTGTTAACAAAACTTTGACGGTTTATCAAAGTTAGTGCCTGTGTTTAAGACATTTACAGTGAAAATAAGTTTTAAAAGTGCAAAAAAAAAAAAAAATATATAAAAAGAAAAAATAATATTTTTTTTTACTTTTTAAACAACGGAATGCTGAACCACTACGTCTTTCTTCTGATTATATGGTGAGTGATTTTTTAGTGATAATCCTTATAATCCTTATCCAATTCTCACGGTCCTAATTTCATGGCATATGATTATTAGGAACATTTTTGAATAAGATTAAATTTTTTTTATTAAATTAATTAATAATTGTTCTAACTTCATGGTATATGAGTGATAGAAACATCTTGATCAAAAATTAGGTAGGATTCCACGGTATATGGAATAAAACAATTTTTTTTTGTTGAAAATTAGTTTGTTTTTAAAGATAAGATTTTTATGTGTTGAAAAATAATTTGAATTTAAAGATAATAATTAACTTCCACGGTTTATGGAAGAATTGATAAAAGGTATTAACCAAATAAAATTAGAAAATATTGATCTAGTGAATAATAATCTTGAAGAAAATCCGAAAATGGAACAAATAAATAATTTAATTAACACTTTAAGACTACCCGACTCCATTAAAGACCTTCCAAAATTTGAAGGGTCAAAACACACTCTTCATGAATTTATACTAAATGTAGATGAAATCATAGAACAGTGTGGAAATATATTAGGTGAGGGAAAAATTCCTACCACATTTTTACGAGCCATTCGAAATAAAATATCGGGTGAAGCTGACGAAGTTCTAGGGATGTATGGTACATCCTTAGACTGGGAAGAAATTAAAAACAATCTTAGAACACATTATGCAGACAAAAGAAATGAAACTAGCCTCATACGAGACTTACATACAATCTATCAAGCAAATGATAGTATTGAGAAATATTTTTCCCGAATTATAGACATCCAGTCTACAATGATCAACCATATTAAATTAAATGAATTAAGTAACGTAGTAAGAATGACAAAAGAAGATTTATACAGAGAAATGTGTCTCTCTACATTTCTGGCTGGTATCAAAGAACCACTTGGTTCAATGATCAGAGCTCGAAACCCAGATACAATTCAAGAAGCATTTAGTCTGTGTTTAGTAGAACAAAATATGCACTATATAAAGAACAAACCATTTATAAACTTACCAATTAAAAAGTTCATACCGCAACCACAAGTTTCTCAAAGAAATTATCAAACTTCATTTGAACATAAGTTTCAAAATTATCAACCCTCAAGACCTTTTAATTCTAACAATATTTACTACAATCATAAACCATTTCCTCAACATAATTATAATAATAACTTACATAACAGATTCCCTCAAAATAATTACAACAATAATTTAAATAACAGATTACCGACAGGAAATAAGCCTCCTGCTCTATCACCTAGACAAGTTGAGCCTATGGACACAACGTCTAATGAAAATAAGTATGCACAACCAACACGGTTCACTTATCAATCCAAACCCCAGAATCCATTTCATAGTACAGGACCTCCACGGTTCACTAATACAAACCTACATAATGTAGAAATATACAACCCTAGTCATCAAGAAACAATTGGTGACAATGACGATATTGGATATATTCCGAACCTGGATGAATATCAACAGGACATCGGTTATACTCAAAGCCTAGACCAAAATCAAGAAAATATTGAAGAAAATCCTGACGATGAGTTTTTTCAGCTTCAAGCCTCGGAAAACCTTTAAGATTTATAAGTTTAAATACACATCAAACCAGCTCTTTGCCATACATATGTTTACAAGTGACACCTAAAATAAAATTAAAAATGTTAATCGATACAGGAGCTAATAAGTCCTTTATCAATCCCAAATATTTGAACCCCTCAAGAATAGTAAAAATTCCACCAGTAAAAGTAAAATCTATATTTCAAACCCATGAGATTACAGATAAAGTTATAGTTAATGGACTGAAAGAGTTCGAAATTAACGAACCCTTAGAATTTTTAAGTTTTAAATTCCACAATTATTTTGATGGTTTAATAGGGCTCGAATTAATTCAGAAATTGGGAATTAAACTAGATTTTCAAAAATCAATATTGGAAACAGACAAGGTTAAAATTCCCTTGTTGTTTAAACCTAACTATTCATCAAAACTCTTCAAAATTCCTCCACGGACTAAATATATTATTCAAATTCCAGTAGATATTGAGAATGGCGAATTCTATTTAAAACCTATTCAAGTTCAACCGAATCTGATTATACCTGAAGGTATATATAAATCAACCAAATGGTATTCTAATGTTGAAGTGGTAAATTTTACAAATAAGGAACAGTGTTGCCTATTTGAACAACCAATTAAAACCAATCCTTTGAATAATTTCTATACGGAGATAAACCATTCTTCTATATCAAACAAAACCAATAACACTCAAGACATTACTAATCTAATTCGTACTAGCCATCTTAATTCTGAAGAAACCAAAGCTATTAAAAAGTTATGTCATAATTACGAAGAATTATTTCTTAAAGAAAACCAAAATCTTACCTTCACCAATCGAATTAAACATCATATTGACCTTTTGAACAATAAACCAATATATACAAAAAGTTATCGATATCCTCACATACATAAGGAGGAAGTTAAACAACAGATCGATAAAATGCTAAGTGACGGTATCATCAGACCATCATATTCACCATGGTCATCACCAATTTGGATCGTGCCAAAGAAGGCCGATGCCAGCGGAAAAATTAAGTGGAGATTAGTAATAGACTATAGGAAACTTAACGAACAAACGATAGACGATCGTTATCCGCTACCTAATATCACAGAGATATTAGATAAATTGGGACGTTGCATGTACTTTACAACTTTAGATCTTGCATCTGGATTTCACCAGATCGAAGTTAATCCCAGCGATATTGAAAAAACAGCATTTTCGGTCGAATATGGGCATTTTGAATATGTTAGAATGCCTTTTGGATTAAAAAATGCTCCATCAACCTTTCAACGAGTGATGGACAATGTTTTGCAAGATTTACAAGGGAATATATGTTTATGTTACATGGATGACATAATCATCTTTAGCACATCACTTCAAGAACATATCAGTAGTATACAAAAAGTGTTTGAACGACTGAGACAAGCTAACCTTAAGGTACAGTTAGATAAATCAGAATTTCTCCATCGAGAAATTGCTTTTCTAGGACACATCGTTACTAGCGAAGGGGTTAAACCTAACCCTGATAAAATCGAAGCAGTTCAAAACTTTCCAATACCAAAAACGGAGAAACAGATTAAATCTTTTTTAGGACTAGTCGGTTATTACCGTAAATTTATTAAAAATTTTGCTGATGTTACAAAACCCTTAACACAATGTTTAAGGAAAGATAAAAAGATTATCTTAGATAAGGAATATATTAGTTGTTTTGAATATTGCAAAAGTTTGCTATGTAATAACCCAATACTTCAATATCCTGATTTCACTAAGGAATTTATATTAACAACTGATGCAAGTAATGTAGCAATTGGAGCAGTGTTATCACAAGGACCTATAGGTAGTGACAAACCCATATGCTATGCATCAAGGACTTTAACGGTCACAGAACAAAATTACTCAACTATAGAAAAGGAACTTTTAGCTATAGTTTGGGCAGCCAAATACTTTCGACCGTATTTATTTGGAAGAAAGTTCTTGATTGTTACAGATCACAAACCTCTGACTTGGCTCTTTTCTTTAAAGGAACCCAATTCTAAGCTCATTAGATGGCGACTCAAATTAGAAGAATATGATTACCAAATTTTGTATAAAAAGGGAACCAAAAATACTAATGCAGATGCATTATCACGATTGGAACCTGTAGAAGTTAATCATACCGATACTAGTTCATCAACATCATCTCATTCTTCACAAGAACCTTTGTCTAAGTTAGCATGTAAACAAAAAGATGTAATTCCTACCACTGAAACTCATCTAAACGAATTCAAAAAACAGATAATATTTAAAACTCAAGAAACCGAAGGGGATTTCAGTGTGGACACAAAAGTGCTATTCTTCTGTAAGAAAAGGCAAACAATTTTTAGTACAAAGTTCACTGAAGAAATATTACAGGATATCCTCTCAGAATACGTGTATCCTGAACAACTAACTGGTATTGCATGTGATCAAGAAACCTTCCGAATCTTGAATAAACTAGTTAAAACTAAATGTAAAGAATCTAAATTTAAACTGCTTAGATGTAAAACAATGGTTAAAGATATAGAGGAACCATTAGAACAAATTCAAGTAATCAGGGAAATTCACGAAAATAATGGCCATCGTGGAATCACTGAAAATTACTTACAACTCAAAAGAAAGTATTATTTTCCAAAAATGAGAAATGTTCTCCATAAATATATTAACCAATGTGAAATCTGTCAAATTCAAAAATACAATAGGAATCCAGACAAAATTAAATTAGAAATTACCGATACTCCAGGAAAACCCATGGAGATTATTCATATGGATATTTTCTCTATTCAGAATGCCAATTTCTTAACGATAATAGACAAATTTTCTAAATTTGGAAGTGCCTTCTTACTAAACGTACAAAATGCAATAGAAGTTGTTAAATTGATAAAAAATTTTATCACTACCCATGGCAAACCTAAGAAATTAATAACTGATCGAGGAACAGAGTTTAATAACAAAATCTTCAAAGATCTATGTACATCCCATAATATAGAACTCCATCTCACTACCCCTAAAAATTCAACTGGAAATTCTCCAGTAGAGAGATTTCATTCGACCCTTATTGAAATTTACAGAGTTCTCTTGGCAAAAAGTCCAAACCATGATCCTGAAAACTTAATGTTAGATACTTTAATTGTTTATAACAACACTATTCATTCTACCACTCAGTTCACACCAATGGAATTAAAAAACGGCCATTATCAGGAAACGGAAATATTTCCTAATATTATTAACAAGCCTTTACATGAATATATAACAGATCAAAATAATAACTACAAAAAATTATGTAATTTGATACAACATAGAAATAGTAGATTAAAGACAAAACTTATTGATAAATTAAATCAAAATAGACGGGATCCCAAAAAATATGAACAAAATGACATTATCTATGAGAAAAATAATAGACGAAACAAAGTACATCCACCTTTCATTAAACATCAGGTTTTGAAAAATAATAAAGTCACTATAACCACTAACAAAAACCGGAAAGTTCATAAATCTAAGATCAAAAAACCTTTACAGGTTGAAGGATGCCTCCAGCCAGTCTATGGAAGTACATAATTATAACGAAAACAAAGGAATCATCCCAATTCACACAGGAGAAGCTAGAATCATCAGCAACTACAGCAGATTATTACACATAGTAAATCTAAATCAATATAATCAAATCATCTTAAATCTAGACGATAACCTTAACCAAATACAAAATAAAATACAGCCACATCTATACACTTCTTTTTTATATCAGAATAGGATACACATCCTTAGTAATGATCTATTAAAGCTTAAAGAAACATTAACTTCATTAATCCCCACATATAGAATTAAACGAGGAGCATTCAATGGACTAGGATCCATAGTTAAAAGTATCACTGGTAATATGGATAACGATGACTTTTTAGAAATTAGTAAAGCATTACAACAGTTACAAAACAGAGAATATTTGTTAACCTCAAAGGTTAATGAACAAATCGACGTTAATAATAAAATGATAGAAAGGTTTACTTATTTTCAAGAAATAATTAATAATAATTCGTTAAGTTTAGCCAACGAATTAGAAATATCTAAGAATTTTTCTCACGAGTTTCAAAGTATTATGCTACTAGAACAATATTTATACCACACTACGTATAACATAAATTCGCTACAAAAACACCTTGATAACATAGTTGAAACTATATTACTAGCTAGAATTCAAGTCATTTCACATCACATACTTAACCATGTAGAAATTAAATATATTCAAGAGCAATTGCAAAAACAAGATGTTACTATTCACTCAGAAAATGAATTATATAAATTATTGACACTTAAAGCCTACTATAATCAATCAAATATCATATTATCTATACAAATTCCTAATTTTCACTCAGCCAAATTCCAACAATACCTTATACAACCCATTACCATTAACAACACTTACTCCATAGCAATTCCTCATCCTTTATTAATCGCTAATAATCAGCATTACCAATATATTGATGAACAAGAAAAATCTTGTCTTGAAGTGGAAAATATAGCCTATTGTAAACAAGGTTATCTTAAACAAAGTCAACATCATTGCGTTACACAACTTATATTTAATAGTCCAGCTAAATGTAATTTAACAAATGATACCCTTCCTGAGGAAGTTAAACAAATATTACCACAATATATCTACGTCAATAATAAAAATATGATAGACATATCATCTACCTGTTTACAAAGACAGAAAGGAATACAAGGAATCAACCTCATCAAATTCCTCAATTGCACAATCATTATTGGGAATATCCAATATTCCAATCAACTTGCAACTTATATGGACGACGTGTCATTACTTCAACCTTATAATGACTTATTTATACAAGATATCCATCCAGCAGTTAACCTTCGTATTTTAAATAATTGGAGCATACAACATCAAGAACACATTGCACAATTGGAATCTACAACAAATCATCATGCAATAAGCCATTATACGTCTTGGACACTATATTCCATCATTATTTTTACCATTATAATATACTTTTTTATTTCATATTTTAAGAAATATAAAGCCGCATTAAACAGAAGCACGTCAGCTACTTCTGATGACCAAAAACCTTGCAGATTTTGGCCATCACTTAGGCGGGAGGAGTTACGTATTCCTACTACACCAGATTCTATATTGATGACATCCACAAAGCAACATAATGCAACAATTCACAATGCAACATAACGAAACATACAACATTGTAATACATTGTATTTTCTCTTATCCATATAGTAATATAATTCCTATTTTATATTTTCTATCATTTACTTTCCCATAACAAAAAACTGTAAGATAGACATTCCATATGTTTATCATTTAAATTAATTAAAAAATACAATCATTAGAACATAAGAAAAAGGAAAACAAAATAGTAATTTGAACACTTGCATTTCTTTATGCATTTATATTTTTTTTTTACATAGATAAATAATATAGAATAAACATATTGCATATGTTTATTATATATCTTTTAACCAATAAGAATAAAGAAATCTATTTTAGATAAGGAAAAGTAAAACATTATAAATAGTGGAAAAAATGTAAAATCAATCAGAATTGGATTGTAACTCATAATAAAAACATCTTAGAAAGTTATAATTAAAAATTGTGTTAAAGTATTTATTTCCACGACTGCAAGGAACGAACTTTAACTCGCGCACAATCAAGTAAAAATAAATTTTCGGAGACATAAACCCCGCACAACCGCGTGGGAAATAAAAAGGATTTTTTACATTGAAACCTAGTATAACACCAGTTATACTAGGTAATGGTACGTAACCGATATAGTAGAAAAGAATTTAAACAAACAATTAACATAATATACACATTTTTATATAACAACCACACGACCGCCGAAGATACACACAACAAATCACTTCGGGAAGACACTTGCCGTTCGAGAAAACGCAGATATCAACTACACGCACGGATCTTGCTCCGGAGAGTAAGAACCACGTGGCACCGGGGGAATACAAAAGAACCGTAACTAAACCACTATAATATAAAGTTTTTTTTAAAAAAAAATTATTTATAAATGATAACGTAAATTTCACATTGACAAGAGCAATCATATATTTTCTGTAAATTTTACAAGTTTTTTCAAACAAATCACGGGTAACGGTCGTCTCGCACAATAACAAAATAGACTATACGTAAGTTTCTCTAGCTAGCTAATTTTTAAATCTTTGCGCAACAATCGTCATCATAAAAAAAACGTTTTTTTTTTGCTTTGATAACTAATAAGGTCGGGTAAGCCATTTACTTACAACCATGGGACTAGACCAAGACGAAAAAACCGGTACGTTAGTCCAAAATTCACCCACACAAAATAATCCGTCAGGTTCCGAAGTTGCAGCAGTAGGTGCAATAAAGCTCCAGCAGTTCTGGACTCAAAAACCTGCTGACTGGTTTAAACTGGCGGAAATCACATTTGAAATCCAACTGATTAAGTCAGACAAGCAAAAATATTTGCAAGTCCTGTCATCTCTCTCACTCGAGACGTTTGGTCTTATAAGCGACCACCTTGCCAACCCACCGACGGCAAACCACTACAACACAATAAAAAAGTTGTTAATAGAAAGACTGGCTCCTTCGGACGAGCAACAGCTCGACGCTCTCCTATCAGGCCAACACCTTGGTGATGGCAGGCCGTCCGAAGCGCTCCGCAATATTCGCTCACTAGCGGGGACAAACGTTACCGACGTCGTAATTCGATCATTGTGGGGCCGACGAATGCCCGAAATCATTCGCATCGCACTAGCTGCTCAACCACAAACTCAACCGTTAGACGCGCTAGCGCAGATGGCAGATCGAATGCACGAAGCAACTCAGTCTACGTCGTCCTATAATCCTACCATAGCCAGTACAATGGTAGCGCGGGAGTCAAGACCGCAACATCGCACACACACAAATCATGAAAAGAAATACCGCTCTCCCTCAGTAGGCGTCACACTAGAAGAACGACTAGCAAATCTAGAAAGAAAATTCAACGATTTGGAGGTATATAGGAATAGACAAAGGTCACGAGGGCGACGGTTCCCCTCACAATCTTTCTCCCCTTACCGATCTCCATCGAGAAGCACAAACTTTGGGAGATACTCTACATCTCAACATGCACGCCCGAACCATTGGGTTGGACTGTGCCGGCTACACAAAAAATATGGAGCCGAAGCTAGAAACTGCATTCGACCATGCAGCTTTAAAAGGCCATCGCCCAGTATTGCGATGGACACTGACTCTCAGACAAAAAACGCCTAAACTGTCCTTCGGTCGCGACAACGCTAACTCCGACCCGTAATCCTAAACGTCTGTTTGTCCATGATAAAAAAAATAACCTGACTTTTCTTATCGATACGGGAGCCGACCTTTCGGTGCTCCCCGTCCGACGTTCGATAACGTCTTATTATTATAAAAATGAATTAGTAAAAACTGATCTAGTCTTATCAGCTGCCAACGGATCAACCATAAATACCTACGGAACAAAACTTCTACAGGTAGATCTCGGACTGAAACGAAAATTCACACACGCTTTCATCATAGCCGAAGTGAGTCGTCCGATCATTGGCGCTGATTTCTTGAGCAAATTCGGACTCTTAGTCGATCTAAGAGGCAGAAAGCTGGTGGATCCAGCTACTAAGCTGTCCATCAATGCCATATTGGTTAAGGCCGACACGCCTACACCACTGCACTATACAATCGATAATGGTTATGGGACACTACTCAAAAAATTCCCATCGCTAACTGCAGAGCCGAACTACAATTTGCCAGTTAAGCACAACGTGGTCCACCACATCGTCACATCAGGCCATTTGCCAGTGACGAGACCTCGTAGACTAGATCCAGTACGACACAAGGCTGCGATCAACGAATTCCAACACATGGTGGAATTGGGAATTTGCAGACCGTCTGCATCCCCTGTCTCAAGCCCATTACATATGGTGAGAAAAAAAGATCTTGACTGGAGACCATGTGGTGATTATCGCGGGTTAAACACGGTAACTACACCAGACCGCTATCCTATCCCACATATACAAAACTTCTCTATGCACTTGCAAGGGAAGAACATATTCTCCAAGATTGACCTCGTCAGAGCATATCATCTTATTCCCGTAGCACCTGAAGACGTACAGAAAACGGCACTCACAACACCATTTGGACTCTTCGAATTTACTCGAATGCCATTTGGCCTACGTAACGCCGCACAAACGTTTCAGCGATTCATGAACGAAGTAGTCCGCGACCTCGATTACGTTTTCGTTTACATTGACGACATTCTTGTGGCTTCACAAAATGAGAATGAGCACAAACTCCACCTGGAACGTCTTTTTCAGCGACTATCTGAGTTTGACGTGCACATTAAGAGTTCCAAATGTATATTTGGCGTCACAACTCTCGATTTTCTCAGCCACAAGATCACGCCAAATGGTATTCTTCCTTCCCAAGAGAAAATTAATGCCATTAGCGAACTCCCAGCTCCAACAACAATAAAGAAAATTCAGCAGTTCATCGGGATGGTAAACTACTACCATCGTTTCTTACCGAAACTCGCTGAAACACTAGCCCCAATCCACACTCACTTGGCGGTTCTTCTCAGAAAACCCAAAATTGCCAAGAACTTTTCTTGGCCGGTCGAGTGTCAAACAGCATTCAACACACTCAAAAATGAATTGGGCAAGATCACTTTATTAGCGCATCCACTGAACAACGCTTGTTTCAGTATCACCACGGATGCTTCAAATACTGCCATTGGAGCAGTTCTACAACAATATAATAAAAACTGTTGGGAACCATTGGGATTCTTCTCGTAGAAGCTTTCGAATGCTGAGCAAAAATATTCAGCATTCGACCGGGAATTGCTCGCAATATATCGAGCAGTGAAACATTTTAGATATTTTGTCGAAGGTCGGGATTTCGTCATATACACCGACCACAAACCTCTGACGAAAGCCCTTCAGTCCAAAACTGAACGTAATCCAAGGCAATCGAGACACTTGGATTACATTAGCCAATTCACATCTGACATCAGGCATGTACAAGGAAAACACAACGTCGTCGCCGACACACTGTCGCGAATAGTAGACACAGAAACGTCTAGCGTCGAGCCACCACTCGACAGTAACATTATCGAGCCACAACTCGAGTATAATACTATTATCTCAGCCCAACAAAACGACTTAGAACTTCAGAATATACTTTCTGGTTCTCGACGTCAAGCTAGTTCCACTGTGCAACTACAGTTATTCAAACTGCCGGGTTTTGAGATTTATTGCGAGATTTCAACGGGTAACAATCGCCCATACATCGCAGAGCCATTACGACGTAAAGTGTTCGAAATACTACATAACCTTTCACATCCTGGTGTCCGAGCTACTCGTAAGTTAGTTACGAATAGATACTTCTGGCCGAGCATAAACAAGGATATTACCCTGTGGGCCAAATCTTGTTTATCATGCCAACGTTCCAAAGTACAGAGACACACAAAATCTCCCTTAGGACAGTTCACTATTTCACCTGGTCGATTTGAGCATATCCATATAGACATAGTGGGACCTCTTCCACCATCTAATGGATACTCATACTTACTTACTTGCGTTGATCGATTCACACGTTGGCCGGAGGCGTATTGTATGGCAAATATGTCAGCAGTGACAATTGCCACTACATTTGTAAATAATTACGTCTCACGATTCGGGGTTCCCTTACACATCACAACCGATCAGGGAAGTCAGTTTGAATCTAAACTTTTCACCGAGTTGACAAAGCTTTTGGGGTCACACCGAATCCGCACTACCGCATACCATCCTCAAGCTAATGGTATGGTGGAACGATTCCACCGGCAACTCAAAGCCGCGATAATGGCCCGGGGCAACTCAATACATTGGAGCTCCGAAGTTCCAATCATCCTCCTCGGAATCCGAGCAGCGGTAAAAGAAGATCTTAAGTGCTCACCAGCGGAACTTGTTTACGGACAAGCCATCAAACTTCCTGGTGAGTTCTTTATCGAAAATCCTCTTCCTACATTGCCCACGCAAGATACAGTTATTGACCAACTCCGAACCAACATGCACAATCTTATTCCAACACCACCACGAACGACACAAAGCGATATTTTCATACCAAAATCGCTCGAAAATTGCAACTATGTGTTCGTGCGAATCGACAAAGTTCGTACTGGTTTGCAACCCCCGTATGAAGGCCCGTACAAGGTCATCCGACGTCTGCGGAAACAATTTGTAATCGACGTTCGAGGCAAATTACAATCTATCTCGATTGATAGATTGAAACCAGCGTTCGGAATCCTTTGTTCTGCTGAACGCCTCACCGGCAGAAACAGCCCAAAAACTGTTCATTACACTCACAACACGGCCTAGCACACAGACAATCCATGGGGTTTCTATTGAGAGAGGGGTGATGTTGCGGGTTAATTCAATTTAAATATAAATTGGTTAACCACAACAAATATAAACTCCGAAATATAGTCGAGACATATTTCACCTCAGACGCAAACCAAAATTAATTATTGCTCAGTTTATCCTAAGTGCAAACCATGTATTTCCCATACGTTACAATATACGGCGCTACTTCCACTCAGAAGAGCATTGATCCGTTAATCAATATGAGTGTGTGTGCGACAGGTGCGACAGACATAAATAGGACAGATATATTCCGATAAAAATGCCGTTTTGCATTCATCGCGTATTCTCGTAAAAAAAAGAAAACATTAGATTACAATTTTTTGACACGGTCGTGCGGACATTTTTTTGAAAGAAATTAAACGTGATAAAAGTTTGATAAAAATTTGGAAAATATTTTGATAAAATAAAATTAATGTATTCAAATTATTTGTGATAAATAAAAAGATAATTTAAGTGACAATAAGTGTTTGGTATAACATAAACCCAACAATTTATTTCCTTTTTGCAGATGGACTCTAATCGGCAAAATCACGTTACAATTAAGGAAGTTATACAAATGTGCAAGATAATTGCCAATATACCATTGAAAAAAGAGCTGATTAATCAATTGGCCTCAAAGATAAGAGCCAAAAAAATGACCTCGTTGGATGAACCGATGAAGCAGGATATAAGAGACATTTGCTCTCAAATAATCAACAATGACAAACTAAGTCTTTATGAATTGCTGTTTAAAACAACTTATGTGAATGAAGTTCAAGGGATGTCGCAGCATTTGCAAAATGTAGCTCAACCAAATCAAAGTAAATAATAAAAAGCAAACTTAGGTACATGTATAATAAAACTGTTTTATTTTTTAACGTCTTTTGTAGAGGGAGGTGGAAAACCTGAAAACACCAAAGAACTGGTAGAAGCAGAACGGAATATGCGAAAACGATCTTCGAACGATTTTGCAGCAAGCACATCCAAGGAAGATTGTTTGGTTACAGAGGAGGAGGAGATATCAGAGCAGCAATAACATAATTCGATAGGAGACGAGTTAGTGCACGTTACTGTAATTAGAAATAAGCATATTTTTAATAGTAGATTTAAATGTCAAAGTGGCGAGACAACTTTTAAATTAAAAAATATCCCCAAAAATATAACTAAACTGCCTTTATATCTAAACAAGGCCTTTGATGAAATTTTATCGTTTATCACTAAAGATTCCTTTCCATATTACAAAATTGGTTTGAAAATTTCTTTGCCTCATTTTATTGCTGGTAAACCAATTGGCCTTAGTATAACCACTATATCAGAATTAAAATCAAGTGTAATCTCCTCTCTTTTAGAATCGGTTGCACAGTCTAATTCTAATTTTCTTATAACAGACTCTTTAGACATCACGTCTATTATTTTACAAATTCCTCACGGTAAGGGCCGTACGAATATGAAACGTGCTCCCTCCACAATATTTCTGCAATATAAAAGTAAAAGTATCATCAATATTAAATTTGATAATAATATATATTGTTTACCTATTGCAATAATATTAGGGAGATGTGTTGCAGAGTTAGAACTTGCTGATGAGGCAAGTCCATTTTCTGAATAATTTGGCTAAGATTCATACTGATAATCATTTTGGAACACACGTAATACAATTAGCTTCATACCAAAAAGTTTTACCTAATTATAAAATTGTTGTGTTCAATGACAAGGCCAATTTTAAAAATACTTTATTTAATAGTATCGATGTATTAGAAGGGAAGAAAAACATTAATATTTTTTATTTCGAAGATATTCTCCATTTTGTTGCTATAAGAAATGTGCGCTTGTTTTTTAGTAAAAAATACCAATGTGGAACATGCCTTGAACCATACAATACACTACATCATTTATGTTCGAAAAACTGTAAATCTTGTGAAACGTCGCCCGATGTAAATATTCAGACCTAAAAATTAAATGTACTGATTGTAATAGGTATTTCTAGGGGAACGATTGTTTTCAAAAATACCATGATACAGTTTGTGGCATCCTTAAATTCTGTGTATTGTGCGTCAAACTTATTGATATGCGCAAGCGTGATTTTAAAGAACATTCTTGTGAAGAAAAATTTTGTTCGATTTGTTCAAATATTTTTGATAGCGCACATAATTGTTATGTAAAAAAATATAAACAAAAAACACCTGCAAATTTTTCAATAATTTTTTATGATCTAGAATGTACACAGGATTTAAATATTGAAAATGAAACGTATTGTCATCAAAAACCAGAACCAATAAAAGTCGATAATATTACAAATTCTCAAATAAATCCCGAAGTAAATTTTCATGAACCGCTTCACTAACGCAGCTACCTATAGTGAAGCTTACATTCGGAAATAAACCAATTAAATGTCTAATACCATAGACACACTACTGCTTTCATAATTATGGTTTCGAGTTAACCATGGTTTCGTTGTAATGTGTCACCCCTAACCATGGTTTCAAACTCGGTTTGAACGTAGTTTCGGGATGAGAAAATTTTTCTCATACCGTAGCAGTTTAGTGATGACAGCGCCGAGTAGCAGTTTAGTGATGACAGCGCCGAGTTGCTCAATTATTGAGTGGTTTCGTACCATGGTTTCGTTGTAATGTGTCACCCCTAACCATGGTTTCAAACTCGGTTTGAACGTAGTTTCGGGATGAGAAAATTTTTCTCATACCGTAGCATTTTAGTGATGACAACGCCAAGTTGCTCAATTAGTGAGTACCTAAAACTATAAATATTGGTTTTAATACATGTAGCCATCTTCAAACATGTAACCATATTTTATATTCCAGTTTTCAAATCAAAATAAACTGACGGATATTTTTAAATAAATAATAATAATAATACCTAAATAATTAATACTGGATAAATGGAAAATAAAAATAGAAAAATATGGTCGGAGGGGGAAAATAATATCTTTATTGATATTTGGGGCGAGAACCTTGAAAAGCTGAGAAAGGCCAAACGAAACGGACACATTATGGCGGAAATGGCCCAACAACTAGCCGAATACAATATAAACGTCAGTACAACCATTGGCCCTTATATACCAAAGTTCACCAAATAATTGGATCTTTTAAATCGAACCGATACGTTCTATCGGATGCAACTTTTGGCGGTATGTACACCCAACGTATATCGATAATTTATATAAGTAACTATAATTTATTGACAGGTTCAAACATTAGCGAGATGTCAAATGAAAGTTTGGTAAGTATTTTATTTACATTTTGTGTAAAATACCCAGTTTCGACCGGTACCTATTTTTTATCTGCATGCAAAAAATAATGAAAATTGTAACAACCTCGAAAAAAATCAGATCATATAAATTCTCTGACTCGTGACGTCAAGCCGACCGGTTGATAATTAATAAACTAAATAAAATAATTTGTAACGAAGTTTAATAAATTATAAATAAATAAAATAAATTATTAATTCATAATAATAAATCAATAATTTATATTGGTGACCCCTGTGAGTGCACATTTTAATAATTTTTGCAAGTTTTATGTACGAGTAACAAAAATTATTACTCGATAAAACTACAATAAACAGTAAAAATCGAGTATTTCACTCGATTCAACATTTATAAAAGACAAAAAACAGCTATCGAGTCCCACAAAGCCGATAGCGGCCAACGAGGGGCCGTAATTGGCCCAGCAGTTCGAGGAGTAAACATTTCCACCGTCATCATTATCATCTTTAACATCATCAGAATTCAACCGTTATTAGCACAAGACAACACACGACACAATTAACTTAAACTATACATTTACTTGTTTAGTGTAACTTTAATTAAAATTTAAAAATTAATTGTAGTAATATGTTTGTTTTTTGCTTTTCTTACAGTAAAATTTTTTTTAACGTAATTATATTCATTAGTTTACTATTTTTTGGAACGCGTTAAGCCTGTCGGTTAAAAATTTTTTTTTGTTTGTTTAATATTTTATACTTTGGTGTACTCTCGTTTTAATTTATTGCAAAAATGACGCTACCATAAACCAATAAATCTGGCGATATCAAACCGGGCGGTTCTAACGAAAGTGAAACTATAGACTCCAACCTAGAACCCCCATTAAACGTACGAATGGAATCTAACACTCTTCCAACGTTTTGGTACGGTAATCCTAGATTGTGGTTAAAGCAAGCAGAATTAATTATGGCATCTGCACGTATTTTGTCAGACGATATGCAATTTAAACACATCATCAAACACCTAATGAGGCACAATCAAGCCTGGTGTCGGATGTAATATTAAATCCGCCACTAAACGACAAATACGCAGCCCTAAAAAATTCCCTCATTCAACGCTCAAAAGAGTCGGAAATGAAAAGAATCCAATCGGTCTTACACGCGGTGGAAATGGGAAATCAGTGACCCTCAAGTTTCCATCGACAATTAAGTCGGATAGCAGGCGACTTATGTGTCCTATCATCAAATCTCATAAAAAAACTATGGGTGTCGAGATTGCCGGCCACAATCGGGGAAATATTAATTGGTATGGAAGGAGAGGAGATTACCAAACTATACGAAACCGCTGATAGAATCTGGGGAATGAACAATCCATTTACTAACCTGTTCTAAAGTCAAGGTAAATCGTCTTTCTCTATAGCTACTATGCATCCAAATAAAGAACCAGCTAGCTATATGGTACCAAGCTCAAAATTTGATGTACAAGAATTGTGTAAATCAATAAGCGAGTTAGAAACTCGATTCGAAAGGTTTGAAAATCAAACGAACTGACGAGATAAAGGTCGAGGATCCGTTCACGCGTCAAATACCATGACAAGAAAGAAATGTAAACTAAATATCTGTAGTGTAATCCCGGCGTTATATAATTGTTTTTGACCGGCGATCGATTAATACGAGCAAATTTGGTGATATTATTCCAAAATTTCTAAATTTATTAAATTTTTCCTAAATAAAACTATTAAGTATTTCTAAAAATTATTTTATGTAGTGATACAAACGAAGATTTTGGTAAAGACGACGGTTTAAACGTAAATCATTTTTCAAAAAATCAAATGTTGGCTGAAGTAGAGATCCAATTTCAAAATTATGTGTGCAACAGCGATGAAGGAAACGACACTATAGAGCACCAAACAAGCATATACAAGGCTGGGGTCGAACTAACACCGCGACAACGGATAAACCAAGAGTTGAGCCCAGGCAATGAAGGCAATTTATGAAACGCACATACGTCCTCTGAATTCATCAACAAAATCGGGTCAATTGAGTATATTAATGTAACGCGTGGAAAGGTTCTAATATTATCATTATTGTATGTAATAAAAAACCACGGCTGTAAAACTAAATATCCTTTTTATTTTTTATTAAATCGAACCACATGGCGCAGTCGATAGCAGGACATTTTTTGAATATCCAACGAAAAAAAAAGTGATAAGGTGAATCAAAAGTATATAGTCAAGTTGGATAAACGGGAAGTTTTGTTTTCAAAACAATACTAAGGAAAAAGTTTGTGAAAAGTGAAAAAGTTGATTATTAATTGAACATTTGATTGTATTTGTTATCACCGCGAAAACTATTATATACTACATATAAATAATATTGTTAGTTCTGAGTTTATAATTGATGGATTAACTGTAAACTTTTGTCTGCCGCTGTAAAATAAGCGATGCAATTAGAAGTTTTTCAACCTGTTTAGAATTAGCTCAGCAAAATAATGCACCAATGGAGGAAATAATGATTCTTCAGCAATTATGGGAGAAGGCCGTTTTGCGACAGAACATTTGTTTAAAGCAAACTCAAATTTCAAATTTATCAAATTTATCGTGTGATTATAAAGATACAAATCGTAGTAAAAATTTTGGCAGTTTTTTTTTTTTTTTTGTAAACCTCTTATAAACAGTTTTTATGATCAAAAAACAAGGTTTTGTTGCTCAATTTACAGTTTTTCGAGAAAAATTATATGGCAACACTGCTGTGATTATATGTATATATTTATTTTCGATAAATTATATTTTTATTAATTAATTTCTTCCGTTGTTTATATGAATATTTTTATTTCAGTTCTGTACATAGATTCCGGTTCGATGGAATTTTTTCGTGGAATGAGATTTTGGTTTAAATGAGATTTTTGTATTCGGATTCAGTGAAATGGTAAAATAAATTCCACTAATGTGAAAGGAAATGTCAAAATTTCTCGTCGTGCAATTTAGTAGTGGAATTAAAGAAATAGAAAAAAAATGGAAACTCCTAAGTAGTGCCAAAAAAATTGGCAAAAAGGTTACTTTAAACCAAAAAGAAATGTTGGTAACGTATTTAGAGGAAAATGTGGATTTAGCTCGTCAATTTCAGCCTGTACGTTAAAAATAAAGCCGCAGAGATAAAAATCATTATCAACCGGATTGGGATTAATGGTTTAAGACGGCAAAAAAATGTATCTGATTTGGAGGAAAGCCGTTCCAAATGCGGTGCATGAATCTGACTTACCCAAGGTAATTAGATTAACAATAATGTTATTCACTTTTACTTATATGATTTAATTTTTAGAATGTATCACGAATAGATCTGTAGCATCGCAAGAAACAATTAATTTCATTATTTGTTCACGCACTAAAAATCATTTTAATGACAATTTAAAAATATGCCATTCATATCATTTGCAATGACATCTATAAACCACTAGACACACTAAGCATATTACATTGTAGTTTGGGTCAGGAGTTTATAGTGTTGTCATATATTTAGCGTATAGATGGTCACGTGCATGGGTTGAACCAATCACGGCACGGCATCTTCATCTTTCACTTTAAGTACTACGGGCAGTACATATATTTTTTTGGTACACTTCGTTTTTTCTACCGGTGTAAGATATACATGATGTTTGGGATATGTAAGAAAGAACTAAGGTTAATTGTAAACTAATTAAATGCATAAAATTGGTGCAATTTAAAATGAGGGAAATTGAATTGTGGATTATGTCGAAATTAAATTGTGAATCAATAAAAACAAATTTAATTTGTGAAATAAAATAATTAAATTGCAAATTGTAATAAAATTAATTTGTGAATGAAAAAAAAAAACTTATATACTAGTTAAAATATATATAATACTACAGATCATGTTTCACCAGCTTCGTCATCCATCATCATTTAATGATCGCACTTTACCATCAACAATAACCACAATTCCACAACCAGAAACAATTTCATCAGGGCCCATTGAAATTCTAGAAATTATTGTAGAGCCGGATGAAGTGAGATCAATGTTAAATTATGAACTCAATGCACGTCCAGATGTCCGCCAACCGACTACAGTAATTGAACCACACGCCACACAAAAAAGGCGCAGACCTCGTCTGCTAGTCGATAAAAAGTGAAATGTGCTTTTAGAACGACGGCTCGAATTAGAAAAAGAACAACTTGAAGTTGAAAAAGCAAAAGTAGATGATATGAACAAATTTGCTGATGCATTGAACAGAAAAGTAATAAATAATAATGCAATAAATATTTTAGATTAAAATTTGGGTTCAGTTTTATTAACTATTAAAAATATTCTTGGATTAAATCGTCCCTTAATTCTCCTACTCTCACTCAAATGTTGAGATTGCTGAATCTCGTGTAATTGGCCTCGTCAGGAACGACAGATTGCAACAAAAATGTTTTGTAAAAGTGCCAAATATCATAAAACGTATCATCGTTAATTATATTAAATGTATAAAGGTCGTTATCTTAGAAGCATAGTTTCACAATCTAAACTTATGACAAATGCTGTCGACAAATTAAATCGAGCATAATATTTTTATGTTCGAAAATTGCGACATATTCGGTAATTGCACATTATCTGATTTTAATTGTATTGCACAAAACGAGCCGTTACTGTATATGAATGCTTACACTCAAATATTTTATAACTGGCCAGAGCCAAAATGAAGGAGATTCTGTTCATTCAGTATTGGAACAACAGGTAAATAAAACAAGAAAGTAACACCTATTTATAATCCCGATCAATATGTAAGTATTATAAGGTCAGCTAAAAAAGTGAAAAAGGACAGAAAAATAAATAATAAAAAAAAAAAAAATCTACACATTTGTGTTGGCAGAACACGAAAGTGATAAACGATAGAATATATTTTTAATACTATAATACACTATAACGAATATTATAAAATTTGCTTTGAGAAAAACCAAAGTGTGTACATGAGACTAATACAGATTTCTCTTTAATTGTCTCTACGTAATTTTTCTTTAATTTTGGATTCATCCTACACATTCGTGCCGAATGTGTTTTACTTACAATAATGTTTACCTACACAAATGTACGTAACTAAAATTTACAATGACGTTTTTAATTAAAATTTCATTTGATTTAAAATTTAACTTACACAATTGTGCATTATATTAAAATACGCTAATGTTCTGCAATATGTAAAAATATTAATCTACTAACCAACATTAACATTATTTTGTATGTGTACAAAAGCCATAAATATCAAATTTCAACTTCATCAACAATCTGCTGATTATAAGTTTTTTCCGTACACCGATAGATGTACACTTTTTCTGACCAGAGTGGAAATAAATTGGTTTTGTATATCAGTATTTTTTTAATTTGTTACAATAGATTTACGAAACCAAATAAAGTGTTTTAAATTAAACGGTAGTATTCAGAAATAAAACATCTAAAAAAGACTAAATTTAAAAATTAAATAACTCGTCAGACCTTCTTTGGTAAAAAAAACAAAATATGGTTCTTACAGTAAAATTTATAAAAGTTTTATCATTAATGATATAGAAAATTTTTTAGTAAAAAATTTTAATTTTAATTTAAATAAATTTTTTTGTGATTTTTTTTTAATTTTTAAAAGTTATTTGTATAATATGTAATAATTTTTTTATAGTTTCGCTGATCGTTATGATGATTAAAATTTTTTGAAACATCAGAATTTATCGTAAAATATTTTATGTCACACCAATAAATCAATTAAAGATTAAAAATATAAAAAATTTTACTAACCTTTCAATTTATTAGGTAAATCTTGCTCTAATAAATTTTATATAATAAATAATTTTAATTTATAAACTAAACTAATTAAATGGTATGTATGCAAAACTATAACACGATTTGATTGAATTAATTTCTTATTTAATAAATAAATATTTAAAATTTTCGTATCACACTTGATAATTTTTTTTTAATTATTACTACTAATTATGTTTATATATTTTTTTTTTTAAATTTAAAACATAACATATTTTTTAACACTATGGAAGATATGCTTGTTCACCAGTTATTAATATCATTTAAAAAAAGGATTGTTTGTGTTTGAAGTTTTAATAGTGCACAATATTTGGCGTTCCAACGCAAAATCATAATCTAATTTCCTCAATTTGACATTGTCAAAAACAGGTAACTGCAAATAAATAAATAAACATAATTAATAAATTAAAAAACACAAGAAATTCATAAATTATTTAAACAAACACCAACTAAAGTCACATCTACCCAGTCTATAACTCGGTTTTCAATCAAATCTTTACCATTGCTGGCCATTTCAACATACAACCACAACAAACTAGAAGAAGCCAATTCGTTTTCTACCCCGAGGAGGCAACGTCACTGAAAGCGACTGCTTTTCTAAGAATCACTTCACCATCCGTTTAGGATCGTCTTGTAGAACGTAACCGACCAGAGTACTCTGTCCTTTTACTTCCGACAAACGAAGTTTATGACACATCCTATAGAGCGCCACAACACCGATATGGTCTCACATCATCTTGGATAGCCCTAGACCTTATTTTGCAAGTTAACACATCGTCAATTTCTGGGCATCGTACACGGGTATGTACATATTTCCGAGTGGATTTTTTAATGAGGAAAGAATGTGTATGGAAGTGTATATAAGATGAGTTTTCGTGTGGATCAATGCCGTGTTTTGTCAATTTGGTTTTCTTTTTAATTTAGTGTTTATTATTATAATATTTTATAATATTATATATTATTTAATTATTTCATTATTTAATCATTTATTTCATTTTCTAAATTATTTAAATTATTTAAATTATGTAAATTATTTAAATTATTTAAATTATTTAAATTATTTAAATTATTTAAATTATTTAAATTATTTAAATTATTTAAATTATTTAATTATTTAAATTATTTAAATTTTTTAATAATTATTAAAATCATTAAATCATTAAATCATTTAACCATTTAACCATTTAATCTAATTATTAAATTATTAAATTATTAAATTAGTAAATTATAAAATTATAAAATTATAAAATTATAAAATTATAAAATTATAAAATTATAAAATTATAAAATTATAAAATTATAAAATTATAAAATTATAAAATTATAAAATTATAAAATTATAAAATTATAAAATTATAAAATTATAAAATTATAAAATTATAAAATTATAAAATTATAAAATTATAAAATTATAAAATTATAAAATTATAAAATTATAAAATTATAAAATTATAAAATTATAAAATTATAAAATTATAAAATTATAAAATTATAAAATTATAAAATTATAAAATTATAAAATTATAAAATTATAAAATTATAAAATTATAAAATTATAAAATTATAAAATTATAAAATTATAAAATTATAAAATTATAAAATTATAAAATTATAAAATTATAAAATTATAAAATTATAAAATTATAAAATTATAAAATTATAAAATTATAAAATTATAAAATTATAAAATTATAAAATTATAAAATTATAAAATTATAAAATTATAAAATTATAAAATTATAAAATTATAAAATTATAAAATTATAAAATTATAAAATTATAAAATTATAAAATTATAAAATTATAAAATTATAAAATTATAAAATTATAAAATTATAAAATTATAAAATTATAAAATTATAAAATTATAAAATTATAAAATTATAAAATTATAAAATTATAAAATTATAAAATTATAAAATTATAAAATTATAAAATTATAAAATTATAAAATTATAAAATTATAAAATTATAAAATTATAAAATTATAAAATTATAAAATTATAAAATTATAAAATTATAAAATTATAAAATTATAAAATTATAAAATTATAAAATTATAAAATTATAAAATTATAAAATTATAAAATTATAAAATTATAAAATTATAAAATTATAAAATTATAAAATTATAAAATTATAAAATTATAACATTATAAAATTATAAAATTATAAAATTATAAAATTATAAAATTATAAAATTATAAAATTATAAAATTATAAAATTATAAAATTATAAAATTATAAATTTATAAAATTATAAAATTATAAAATTATAAAATTATAAAATTATAAAATTATAAAATTATAAAATTATAAAATTATAAAATTATAAAATTATAAAATTATAAAATTATAAAATTATAAAATTATAAAATTATAAAATTATAAAATTATAAAATTATAAAATTATAAAATTATAAAATTATAAAATTATAAAATTATAAAATTATAAAATTATAAAATTATAAAATTATAAAATTATAAAATTATAAAATTATAAAATTATAAAATTATAAAATTATAAAATTATAAAATTATAAAATTATAAAATTATAAAATTATAAAATTATAAAATTATAAAATTATAAAATTATAAAATTATAAAATTATAAAATTATAAAATTATAAAATTATAAAATTATAAAATTATAAAATTATAAAATTATAAAATTATAAAATTATAAAATTATAAAATTATAAAATTATAAAATTATAAAATTATAAAATTATAAAATTATAAAATTATAAAATTATTAAAATATTAAAATATTAAAATATTAAAATATTAAATTATTAAATTATTAAATTATTAAATTATTAAATTATTAAATTATTAAATTATTAAATTATTAAATTATTAAATTATTAAATTATTAAATTATTAAATTATTAAATTATTAAATTATTAAATTATTAAATTATTAAATTATTAAATTATTAAATTATTAAATTATTAAATTATTAAATTATTATATTATTAAATTATTAAATTATTAAATTATTAAATTATTAAATTATTAAATTATTAAATTATTAAATTATTAAATTATTTAATTATATAATTATTTAATACTATTCTCTTTTATGGCTGGTGTAGTGTCGTCAATCACCACTGGATTTGTTAACTGCACGTTTTAATGCCAAACCTTAACCGTGCCTTAATGGTTTCTTTTATGGTTGCGGATTGTCAGCCAAACGAGCCAGCCTCAAAACGGTCTCCTCCTACGATAAGAAAAAGATACTATGGTGGTATTCACAGATATGCGGAAGCTCTCATATCTTTGATAATTTCTTGTAAATTATGTTAAAACTAGCAATGAGCATCGTTGTATAATAGAACATAGATATTTACTAATATGTGGGGCCCCAGTTCTATTATCGCCAACAATACAGTTTTGTAAAAATAAAACTTTTTAAAACCTGAACACTACATGATTTAATTCCAATGGTATACAGGTTCGAATTCCTACGGTGATGAAAATGAACACAACTACGACCAAAAGTGGTCCAACAGTGGTTGGAGTGCAGAATCTATGGGCCGAACTATCGTCCATGCCAGTACAGGCTGTCTGGAGCTATTCAAAGCGAACCTGTATTGGCGACGGCGTGATGTAGGACGTTAAAGTAACCGCTAAAGAGTTGGGTGAGCTTTGATCCCAAAACAGATGGCAAAGATTAAAACATAAAAAAAACTCCAATGGTATAGAGATGATGATATACGAAGAAACTAATATCAACCTTTCCATCGATACAAAGTACTTTATGAAGATTTATTTGTTCACAACTAAGTTAATGGTTTTAAAATTATTCGACGATGAATGTTTAAAATATCGGTAGAAATAAAATACATATATCATACCTGGAAATGATTACCGCGACTTAATTGACTGTTCAATACAAAAGGTATACCCTCTAGGCCAGTTGGCCCATTTATTGTACCACTTGATATAGAACCCGGTGGTAGTGGTGCCATTCTTAACGGTGATATCGGAGGCAATGGAGCTGGTGATTTTTTGACTAAATTCTCATAATTTCGTTCATTATTTAACTGCATTGGTTTTGGTGATAATGGTGGAGGTGATCCCAATGAATTTGATAAACTTAAATTTATTCGATTCATACACATTTCAATACTTTCGTCTAAATTATTACTATCCGATGATGGTACAAATGGTGGTGACCGATGTGTTATTGGCCCACGTTTATAACATACTAAAATACCATTTAATTCACCGGCTAAATGAAATCCATCGGGGGCAAATTTAGATCGAGAACATAAAATTACATCGGTAATTGCTTCGGCGATTGTGCCACGTTTGGTTAATTTATAAATTATATGCTTTTTACGAAAAGCTTTTTTATTCGAATCATATGTTCTTGGAATAAATGAGAATCCTGGATGATGTGTTATTTCTTTTTCGTTTACAATTCTGTAATTAAAAGAAATACATGCGATGATAGTTAAGGATTTGTAAAATGTGTAAAATATTATAAATACATACTTTAAAGTTTCTATAATACAATCGGTAGGCCCTTCTATTTTTGATATACATAAATATCTAGTATATTTTTTACCAATTAAAACCTTTTCATTGCCTAAATCTCCATCAGAATCTTGGTCATAGGTTCGATTTACCACCGTATAATTGTTTGGACATCTAAAAATAAAAAAATAGAATTTGAATAAAATTATTTATGTAAATTCTTGTTAAAAAATTATATCGTGAGTATTAAAACAATTTAGTAACTAAGACCACCGGTGCTTATGAACTTTACAGAGCCATTCAAGACCGGATACTTCGAAGAAACATTTTTCCGCTATAATTTTTTTTTTTTGTAAGAATGTAACCTACATTCAACCCGGATAGCAACGAAGAAATGATGGTGCAGGACTGAATAGGGGCAGTGGAGGATCTGATGGAAACATACGAAGTAGATAAAAAAACGGTGTTGGCAGAAATAAGATTGTGACGGGAGGGGGGCTATGTAGTGGTTTGAGTAACGACAAGAAGAAAGGACATCGTGGAGCCATCTTAAAGACGAAATGAAGAAAGACTTCACGAACAAGAAAACAATGTGGAACATAATGATGGACGTGACTGGAGTCACGGGGAAGGTCCCTCTTTCATAAGTAAATTACTTCTTGAAAGTGGAATGAATGACAATGGGAAAGATCGACGATCACGATTTAACAAGAGCAATCGTTAAAGGAAGTAATGATGAGTTATTGCAATCGGGAATAAATCTAGGGACAATTTTTTTTTTCCTTTATCTCCAATTTAGGAGCATAGGGCGTCCACTATTCTGAACCATCTTACTCTATTTGGGGCTATTGCTTTTATTTCCGCCCATGATTTTCCTAGATGTTTGCCTCTGCTAGCATCGTTCTCTTCCATGTCATTGCTGGCCTTCCAACATTTCTTTTTCCTTGTGGATTCCTGTCTAATGACATCCTCGTTATATCACTTGATGCCTTCCTCAGTGTGTGGCCAGTCCATCTCCATTTTCGTCGCTTTATTTCGGTCTCAATATCTGACTGACATGTTGTTATGTGCAGATTGATGTTACTAATTGTGTTAGGCCAGAAGCACTTAAGTATTCGTCGAAGGCATTTTTTTACGAATACCTGCAGCTTCTGTATGATTTTTCCTGTATGCTTCCATGTCTCACACCCATACAGTAGGACCGATTTCACACATGAGTTGAACATTCGAATCTTGGTCTTGCGCGACAGGACAGAAGTATTCTAGATTTTGTGTAGCATGTTGAATGTATGTCTGACTTTATTTATACGTTTGTGTATGTCTTCTCTGTTCCACCTGTTTTCGTTACTGTGCAACCAAGGTATACGAATTCATTTACATCTTCAATTTGTATATTGTTGATGTGCATCGGTGTGGTTATATTTGTGTTGAGTCTCATCGCCTTGGTTTTCTTGATATTAATTTTGAGACCATATAGCATCTAGCATTAGCTAGATCTGATAGCTGTTGCACTTTCTGCTGCATGTCGGAGTGTTTGTGTGTGAGCAAGCATATGTCGTTTGCATAGTCCTAATCATTGAGTTTACCAGTTAACCCCCATTGAATGCCATTAGGGGACTTGTTATCTAGTTTCCACATTACACTGTCTAATACGATTAGGAACAGCATTGGTGAGAGTACGCAACATTGCCTTTGTATGTTTCACTTTGTATGTAATGTTTCACAAGTATGTTTCACTTTGTTTGCCTTTGTATTGAATTCGGTTCCAGCATCCCGATACATTTCTTGTATGAGTTCAATTAATTTCTTTGGGATGCTCATTTCACAAAGGGTCTGCCATATTGCGTTCCTGTTTATCGTATCGAATGCGCGTTCGAAATCGACGAAGAGCATATAAAATGGCGAATTCCATTCATTAGATTGCTCAGTGATGATTCGGATTGTGTTGATGTGATTAGTGCAACTTCTTCCTAGTCTAAATCCAGCTTGTTCGATCCTTAATTTTGCATTGATCGTAAGTGAGATTCTGTCAAGGATGATCATTGCGAGTACCTTTATTGTTGTGTTGAGGAGGGAGATACCTCGCCAGCTCCTACATTCTCTTAGGTCACCTTTCTTGGGTATCGTAATTATCAAGCCTTCTTTCCATTTCAGTGGAATCCTCCCAGAATTCCAGACTTCCTGGATTATTGGTGTTAATATGCTTGCCATTGTAGATAAATCTCCTTTGAATATTTCGGCGGTTATATTGTCTGTTCCAGCGGCCTTATTGCTCTTCAGTCTACTAATGACATCTTTAACTTCCCGTTCCGTTGGTGGATGGGTATTGCTAGTTTCGTTATTAATGTCAATTGATGACTGGAGATTTTCGGGGGCGACGACGACGTCTTCTTCGAAATATTCCTTACATCTCTTTAACTGCACTTCATCTGTTGTTAGTACTTGACCATTAGCATCCCTTATAGGTGGTATGTTTGTAATTTTACCAGTGACCTTTCTTACATACTGGTGTAGTGCTCGCATATTTTAGAATACTGCTGCCTCTTCAGCAGCTTTGAGAATGCTTTCTGTATATTTCCTTCGATCATTTTTTGCCATCTTTTTTACTTGACGCGCTGTTTCCTCGTATCTACGTTTCACCTCTTCCGTTTTATGTTGGCACATTTGCAACTTAAATTGACGTCGTTCCTCAACTTTCTGCCATGTATCATCACTGATCCAAGGTTTCCGATTGTATTATCTGTAGCCGAGTACATCCGTGGCAGTCTTGATGTAGGCTCTGTTTGGTTCCATCTTTCTTCTATACTGGGTGGCTTCAGACTGGAGCGTTTCGTTGAAAGAGTTTCTTGTTTCAGTGTCTCTCAATCTATTTGTGTTACCAGTTGATGATCGCTGTGTACATCTGCGCCCCTCATTGTTCTTACATCTTGTAGTGCTGACAGGAATTTCTTATTTCTTACGTGATCTATCTGATTTTTAGTTCTTTATGTATATTTTTGTGTGGAAACCTACTGCCGCCTATGAACAATTGATTTGTGATACAAAAGTCAACAAGCCTTTCTCCATTGTTATTTCGCACAGAGTCCAATAAATTTATTCCCATGATAGTGGTTAGGTTGAGGTTGTCTATCAATTTTTGCATTGAAACCTCCTTGTATGATTTTGACGTCGTTTCTGTGCGTTCTTGCTATTGTGGCTTGTAGACTCATCTTTTGTTTGTATCGTCTGCATCTTCTGTTGGGGCATAGCACTGAATGATAGATAGTTGTTTCTTATTTTTGAATGGAACCTTGCCACTATAATTCTGCTGTTAACTGGTTGCCATTCCATCAATCTTTTCTTTGCTTTATTTGTTGTTAACATGCCCGCGCCTTGTTCCTGTGTGTCGTCTCTACCACAGAATATTATATAATTTCCATTGCTTGTGTTTACTTCTCCACTGTTTTTCCATCTGAGGCCGAGAATCTCTATGTTATAACGTTTCATTTCCTTCTCTACTTGGCTAGACTAGATGTTTCTGTAAGAGTTCTGATGTTCCAGTTTCCGATTCGGAAGGGTCGATATTTGTGTTGGAATCCGGTTTGTGTTATTTGTAATAGTATTCGTTTCTGTAATCATTTTGGTTTCAGATTAATGAATGATTGGGCCATTGAATCCTAGCTAGTTTCCAGGGCTGCTGGATAAGGTATACTGGCATACCGGGAAGGAGGTTCTCATTCTTTTTCATGTTTTGTACTTTTTCTTCTTAGATATTCCCAAGAGGTCAGCCAAATGTGTACTAACCTCGCACATGGTTGCTTGACGTTGTTCATGAATGGTGTAACGTCTCTTCTGTCTCCTCTAGTCACCCCCCGAGTGTAGAGCCTGCGTTGTTTTAACAGTGGAGGTATCGGTTGGTGTTGCAACTGATGAATCTAATCCGTGCGACTTTAACGGATGCTGTGTAAATGATATTGTTGCCATTGGTGTTGTCGCTTAAGTAAGTGGTATTGGCTTTTGCAGTGCCGTATTTGACGACTTTGGTGCGACATAACATATGAAGCTTTATAAGTAGTTGTAGATGTAATATAATTTAGTGTCATTGATGTTGAGACTGATATCACCGCATAGTCAGGAGTTAAGTCTTGTATGTCGGTTAGCTTCGTTGATGCATTGGGTTCAGCCATAAACTCAATGTCAGTAGTTGAAAGTGGCACTTTTACCTGAGCGGCCGCCTTCTTCAATATGCTCCGTCTTCAAGCAAGGATACCAATCAAATTGAGAGAACTATCGCGGCATAGCATTGAACAGAATCGGTCATCTAGCGAAGGAAAATTCTAGGTGAAATGTAAATACTAAGAAGAATTTCGTCCAAATCGGTTAACATTTAATACATGATAAAATCAAACCGACATTTTACAACTATAGTATAATGATGATTATAGCATAAAATAAGTCGAACAACATACTTAAAATAAATATTTACATTAGACATATTAAAAAAAAAACCAATATCGTGAAAAGTATTTCTTGTTTTATTTTTAGATCACACATTTTTTCAATACTGCAAATATAAATGTATATACATTATTATGTGTTACAATACAATTTTCATAATTTTTATTGATTAATATATGCTACAAGAAATATTTTGTCTTAAGTATTCTATATACATATTTATGTGTATGTTGCATTCAAATGTGTTGCAACTTGGAGCATAAAATATTTATTAAATTATCACCAATACCATAAATATTATAAATTAGGTGTTTTTTTGTATCATAAACTACAATGGCGTCAATGATCGTGAATAACAAAACTAAAAATGTGATTACAATTTGCAAATGTGACCGAATTGTGTGATTATAGAGCTGACTACCTACAAAGTGCACACACAATTCTCAACAAGTGGTTTAGAAGAACTCGTAAGAGACGCGGTTATGCCCATTTACAACCTCTGGCCGTTGTTAGATTTGGGCGAGCCGAAAAATTTGCAGAATTTCTTCCGAGCAAAATTAATTAATTATGTTGTCAGTAATGTAAAACTTTACAAAAATCCTATCGATAAAGCGGCAGGTCAGTTTAGAGTGAGTCATAACAAAATGTAACTTTTAAAATGACTTTTGTTGTGCAGTCTGTATTCCATATTTTTATAATAAACTTTCATTAAAATTATTATTAATCGATCGTCGAAAGTGACATAATAAAAAAATCTACAAATAGGAGATATTTTAAGTATTTATTTATAAGTACTTACACTTCAAGATAAAATGTGGTCGATATATTTTTAATAATATTGACAGCAGATACAAAAAATAAATAAATAGACTTTTAATCAAGTAGTGAAGATCCAGGGCATAACAAGAATGATATTTCAAAAATTTGAGATAATATTTGAGATTTCAAACAATGAAATCCTTTTATTTTGTAAAACACTGCAAACGCTCGTCTCAGAGGTCGCTGACCGAGCCTGCGTACTCGCTGTCCTTTTATTCCATGAACGAGATCAAGAATTGACATTACATTCCTGATCTCGTAATTAAATAAAACTTGGTAAGTTTTGTCATCGCCGCATTTGGGGCCATATGATATCCTGCTCTCGAATATCATTAATCATATTTCATACTCCTCCGTCAGAGTCCAAGTCTCACACCCATACATGACAACGGATCTGATCAACACCATGTACAAGTTCAGCTTGTCGGCATTTTGACTTTAGAAGTGGACGTAAAGCATACAAAGCACGTATGAGCGATTCGAACGAAATTCTTCTTGGTAGTCATTTACAATTTCCTTCGCCAGAGCAGTGATTCTCTGCAAAACTATGTAAGACAGTTATTTGTATGCAGTGCAAAGTAGAGCTATGCCGTGGTAGTATTCGCAGTTTGAGCGATCTTTTTGAGCGATCTTAGGCATAACTTTGCTTTGCCATACTAATTGAATAAGGTCGAAAAGACAATTCCACAAACTACACCCACCTGGTTTCCATCCTGGTCCCGAATGGTGATCGACCTAGGACTGAAGGTATGGTTCATACCTGTGACACCTATTTAAAGAATTCACGAGAACTGTGATCATTGCTGAGTGGTTGTACTCTTAAGACTTCAGCCTTTCACCATTTACGATGTTGCTGTCGACAAGTTCGCTTTGTGGTTCTCCTAGCAAGGACCGCTTTGTTCATCCATGCGGTTGTAAAAGATATTCACGCAAGTTTAATTTTTACCATACCTAGAAGCGCCTGGGCAGCATTGACAACCGAATATTTCAATACCTGCCATAGAGCGTACACATCACCAGAACGGAGGTTGGTCTCCATAATGCTACTGTTTAGAAAATTCTGGTATTGTGCTTTCTCATCTTCATTTATCAAAACTTCACAGTTCAAACGTTAGTTTCGTTTTCCTCGGTCGCTAGATCATGTCGGTAATATGGGCCTATGTTTCCACATAAGTCTGATTTGACTTGCCAGCTCTAGTGTTAAAGTCACTAATCACTATTCTGAAGTCATGATCCGGTATGGATCCTATCTTTCGGTTAGTTTGTTTTACAAATGATTGACAGGTTGTCTAGTCGCATTTGTATACGTAGCTTACACATACAATTATCAAGTGCTTTGAATTCTAAAACAGCCTTTTTCACCTGGGCCCAAGGAGAAAACCAACACCAAGATTGCAAAGATCATATCCACTGCTTAAAGTGATTCCTTTAAATAAGTTACAAGAGCTCCGCTCATGGATCAGTTGTTGTACTCATAAGACTTTCAGTCTTACACCATTCACGCTTTTCTTTTCTACAAATTTGCTTGGCGGTTCTTTTAGCAAGGGCGCATGGCACAACAAAAACTATTTTTAGAGGTCTGGAATGTGGTTTCTGTCCAGAATTAATTTAACGCATTTAACACCGGTCCGAATTTTGACAAAATTTCCGGGTCCTGATCGTAGATTCCGGTAATTATAATACTACAAATGTGATATTGCAAGCTAAAACTACACGTGGAAACAAATGGTTTGGAAATGTGGGTCTCAGAAGAAAACGAATGGCTCCGTTTTTTACGTAAATTCTGACTGCCATTGTTTTCCAAGCAACTTACTGAAATGAACATTGCCAAACTCGCAGCTATATAAATGTGTACAAAAGCTTTACTAAGGTCCTAACTTACCCACCCTCATAAAACTCTTAACATCTCGGGTTTACCACAAAAACGGTGAAAAACGCTGTTAAGCGAATAATTACGGACTTGTCGTGTTGGTTTTGCCAGAACCAAGATGGTTGGAAGTGAGTGGCATCCATTTCAACATTGGTTAGACTTTGGCGACGGTTTCTTGACCCGTGTATTCTTTGTCGAGCTAGAAAATGTCATCAATGATATCTGGCACCACGAAAATAAAATCATCGTAGGCGATGGTAATGCTCAAATCGTTAGGAGTGCAGAACTTAGAACACAAATAGATCCAAATAGCTTGCATCCAGTGAATAACAATTATGGATTTCGGGCCTAGTTGAACTTGCTTTGATTTATAATCTAGTCATCTCAAGCACATTCTTCCCTTATCAAAGAATTCACAAAGTAACGTGCATATTGAATAAACAACTGCAAATCAAATCGGTCACAACATGATATCAAACACTCCACAAGCATTACTGACGTTAAATCTTTTAGCGCCCATTCTACCCTAAGCATCAATTCAATATCCAGAGTAAATATTAGACAGCCCTAACAACCGCAGCACTTACCACCTTTGGAAGACGACAACCGAGGCTCGCAAAGAATAGTACGATGACCAGTGCCACTTTATTGTTGCATACAAACAGAAATTGCATGAAAAGTTGCTAATGCGGAACCTTCGTAACAGCCAAATCCAATACCTAAACGCTAAAAAAGAAACTTGCAAACTGAGCTGGATCGGAAATATTAACGGCCATGTGCTGAACGAAAAATCCAGAGATTGCTTAGCCAACGCCCTGGATGCTACTAAAGATGTTCATCCAGTTACAAAGTTTGTAACTGGACAAAGCTATCGCGGTCTTGCAAACTCGCGATTTATAAAACAATAATACGACCGGTGCTAACCTACCGCAGCGAAAGCTGGGCACTTCCCTCCAACAACAGTAGATTCTTTACATTCGAGAGTAAATATTGCTGAAAACCAGTTCCAGATTAGGATGAATTCCGAGATTAAGCAACTCATCGAAGATCGCGGCATTACCGGATTTATCAAATCTACCCGAATAGCTTGATCATATCAAAAGAGCCACATCACATTGGATCATTAAAAATCTGCCCAACAGAAACAAGCTCGTGTACATCGAAGGGGTATTCCCAGCCTACTGCGGATCTGCGTGACATTGCATGTCGAAACTGGAGGCAACCTATGATTCGACAAAGAATCTCAAATTTCTGTCAATACTCTGAAAGCTTTCTGAATTCTTTCAATACTTTGTACCAGTAGACTACATCAATAGGCTTGTCAAAATCATGGAGGCTCTTAAACCCCTTCCAATTAACATAAATTCAATGCTAAGATCAAAGTTTAGAGTAATAAGGATACAACCGAGTGAGGGATCATCGTGGATAAGGAAAGATGGTCCGGCAGCAACTTTTGCTATAATGGTGAATCAAATGTTGTTGTTACAACCCTTGAGTGATTGGTTGTTGAGAAAAGTAACCGACTGGGTAGTAAAATATTATTGGACTTCAATTCTACAGCAAAACTGCAAAATAAATCCAGCACATCGGTGATGTGAATAGAACAAGCCAAATTAGTCTAGAGAAGTACTTTACAGAGCATGGTAAAGCAGAATGGTGCTTGTGTATAAATTTAGCATGAAAAGGCTTACACCACTGAGGTACCAGGTAATAGAGATTATTTGTTAGGTGTATTACAAATGACACAGAAGTTAGAGATCATATATTTGCAACACCAAGGACTTGAGACGCGAAGTCAATAATTTCAATGCAATCTGGAAAATTGGCCGGCCTTGATTCTGAACGATTGTCCAAATAGAGAAGTTTTTTCGAAAGCTTGGAAAAACGCCAGATTGATTATCAGTAGTATGGGAGTCGGTCATGCTAATACCATAGTCTTGCGTAAGTTACTCGAGAAACTGATACCTAGCAGATTGATGAGTGTGTTTCAGGATAGACTACAGGATAGTATTCAGCGAAAATAGATTAACAGCGGAGTAAAAATATTTTTTTGCTGGCCTATTTATTGTGACTGAGTTAAATATAAGCTGCCTAGCAAGCAACAAAGTGAGAATTAAAATAGTCAAACCGTTAAATGATCCATAACAACGGAACATCCAGAATATATTCGAAGGCCTAGAGGTTGCACCACATATGATTGTACCGAGTGAACTGACAATGAATTTTCACCACCGTATAACTTTAATAAACGGATAACAGGAATCCCTTTTGGTATTACAAAAACTTACAGAACTGTATCAAGAGAAGCAATTCGCCACGGAAACGTGATAATGATGGAGTTGAGCGCAAAGCGACTATATACATAGTCTTGAGACTCTAAGGCAATAAAAAAAACGACAATAAAATGATAACAATGTGCGGGCGACCAAATCCCTTCATGGCGTAAAAAGCCAGAGATCAAGAGAGAAAACACTTTCTGGAAGAAACGACAAGCTGAGAAAAAAGTAATTGCACAGATGTGTACAGTAAGAATATCAAGGATTCTAAAATATCATGTTCAATTTGGCAAAAACCCAGGAGGACGTCAAATCGTACACTACTCAAAAAATGAGGAACCAAACTCAACGAAAAATAAAAAACAAACAAAATATAAAGCGCGGCATAGCAAACGCATCCAGCTGCCTAACGTTAATTTACAGTTTTAATTATTGTAGTTTGCAACCATCATAACAAATAACAATACTGAACAAATATTGAACACAAATACCCCCGCACATTGCTACAGTAACAAAAATTCACATACGCAAACACACATTCTTGGAATGCATACAAATTTTCGCAAATGGTTAGTTAAATTACAGTTTAATTAGCAACGATGAATCATTTCATAACGGTAAAATAGATATATTAACTTACTTGGCACAATCCTCAACAACATGGAGTGATGTTAAAGGACGATTATCTGGTAGAAAATTAATAACCGAATTTATCATACTTGTTGGTCTTGAACTCGAGATAGACATTTTGTTTAGTTTATTATGTAGGTATGTATATTAAAAATAAAAGGCTTCAGTACAGTTATATTTTCGTTTTTTTTACTATTTCTTAAATTTTATTAGTCACACAAGTTAATCACAAAACACATAACATATTTTTTGTATATAATAGTTATACACTTTGTTTATATTTTTTAAGATTAAATATAGTTTTTTTTTGTATAAAACCGAAAAATAAAATTATAGATTTCACGTCTAGACACAACAAAAGAACAACACGAAGTGGCAACCAAAATGCAATCGGCAAAATAAATAAAAAAATAACTTACACCGACATCTGTGATTTGGTTATGAAACTAACGATTTAGAGTTCAGTGAAATTGCATGACAGCTCGCAAACAAACAAACAAAATTTTAAGGTTTTAATACAAATTTTATTAAATCAAATAATGGACGAAAAATCAAGTGAAACTAATGCAATAAAAGTTATACCGAGTGAACCATTAACTAACGACGATAAGCCAAAAAGTGTTGAACCAATAAATAATGATAAAAATGAAAGTACTTCAGAAATAGTTGCACCGCCACTCGTCCCACCGGCGACCAATAGCGCTAGTAGCACAGCGGCCAAAAAAAAGATTCCAAACAAACAGAAAAAGAAACGAAAGAAAAAAATACCAAAAGATTTAGATGCCCCCAAAATTCCACTAACAGGTATATTTACAACACTTAAATGATTAATTCTATATCATTCAAAATTTTGTGGTATTATTAGGTTATGTTCGTTTTACAAACGAAAAACGCGATGATGTCCGTAAAAAACATCCAGGCGTTTCAGCTATCGATGTTACAAAAATATTAGCCGAAGATTGGAATAAATTACCGGACGATGATAAAAAACCATATTTAAAAGCGGCCGAAATCGATCGTGAACGTTATCACAAAGAAATCGGGGAATACAAACAGCAACAGAACGAATTAAAAAAAGCAGCTTCGGTCGCGACTAGTAACGGATCATTGAATGATTCGTCTAACGAATCGGTCAAAAATAATAAAGAAAATAAAAGTGTGGCAAACGAAAAACTAACACCAAACATACCGATCAATGGTAATAAGGATACAGGAAATGGTGGCAACTCACAACCGATAAAAGATTTTAAGCTAATGAGCGAAATTCCGATATTCACCGACGAATTTTTAGAACATAACAAAAATATTGATTCCGAATTGAGAATATTACGAAAATCGAATACAGACTATGAACAACAAAACGCAGTGTTGGAAAAACATGTAGAAAATATGAGTAACGGTATTGAAAAATTAGAAGCGGAAACAAGTTCGTTAAACGAAAATAATTCAGCACTTGAGAAATATTTAGATATTATAAAATCAAAATTATCAACAGCATTAGCCGGACTAGCATTGCCGGGACATCCTAATGGGGCATCGAACGAAAATATTGACGAGTATATGGCCGAATTACAAGAAATGACAACATCAAATTCTCATCCTCCAGCTACCATAAACAAAGCTAAAGATATAATTAGAAAACTAGATCTTTCAATACAAATCTAATTTTATTTATAAATAAACATAATCATAATTATCACAATAATTTTTGGCCATTTTCAATGTTCACAGTCGCCCTTCTTAAGCACAACATCATCCTTAGGCGTTTTCTTCCCTCGGAACAATTTGCAATAAATGAAGCCCAGAAAAATTGTACCATACACAGCTTTGCCTACCTGAAAAACAACACGAATATTACATTCGAATGAAGTAATTTAAACTAAATACGGTTTGACGATAATTTAAAACACATTTTTTGGATTTTTAGTCTACATATTTTATTGCCATTACAAATTACATAACACAGATTACTTTTTGGATGGTTTCAATGTAAAGAATACAATTAATAGTCCTACTGCGGCGTATGTAGCTTTTGCAACCTAAAATATAGTCAAAGAAAATTTATGTTAAACCTAAAACCATATCCATATAGCATGGGTTACGTACATTTGCTCGACCTCTCATCGTCTGGCCATTGAAATATTTTGACATGCCAGTTAATTTTGATTCATCGACTCCATGATCTCCAGCCATTGCTAAAATAGTTGTATACAAACATAAAATTGGGTTTTTCAAAATATTAAATATTTGATTGACTTACTTATATTTTTTTATTTAATGTGAGAATGATTGGAACAAAAATGACAGAATTACTTCGACAAGAAAAATGTAGAATGTCAAAATTAAAGGTTATGTAATGAGAAATTATTGTCGATAATGCAGAATATGTGTGAGAAATTTTTTCAAATGCATTATATGTGAAACAGCCTATAAATTGCTTATTATATATTTAAAAAAATTTGAGCAACTTTTTCACATTTTAATTTTTTCTTATATATATATATATAAATTAATAAATAAAAAATTGGTTTGATATTATTTAATAAATCATATTACTTACGTTGGCACGACCTCTAATTGTATAATTATTAAAGTACTTTTTAAAACCTGTAAATTTCGGGTCATCATCAACATTTTCCTCCATAATTTTGATCTAATCCGTTAGCGATATCGAACGATTTTTTTACAAAGCTGACGAACACAAAACGCTATGTGTACTATATAATTTTTAATAAATTTTCTAACTACTTAATTATAAACTGATTTTAAAGGCTTAACAATGCTTAACCAAGTGGCAAAAGGGAATCAAGAAGAACCAATTGCGAAAGAGATTATAGAGATGATAGGATGGATCATTTTTGGCTGCTCTCAAAGGAGAGATCTTCCAACTTAATTGTTTCAATCAACTAAAAAAATTCTGGGAATTGGAAAAAATAAAATACCGAAAAACTTCTAACCGAAGAACAGAAGTTTTTTGAAGACCCATACCAACAGAACTTCAGACGATAAGCAGACGGTCGTTATGAGGTAAGCTATAAAAACACATTTTAAACCTGAAGCACCATTACTCGGGTCTCCAAATAAAGGGCTTTAGCTAGATTCATCCACTCAGAAAAACGATTGTCATTATCTGACCACCAAAACATTGCGGCAACTAGCAAGTGACGAAAAAAAAAAACTTCTCAATTCTTGGGAAGTTTTACATGAAAGGGATTTGAACGACCGAAACTTCTATTCTATCGCTAGACAGTTCCTGTATCTTGACTATCATTACCTTCACGATTCAATGTCATGCTTAGCTCCCATCTCGGTTTTACTGACCCCAGAACAACTGAAAGACGAAATCATACGAATTCACGAGTATGTTTGAGCAACAATGAAAATCGCCGAGTGTTTGTATAAAGTGAAATCCATGTAAAGGGTACTGGGTCATCTGGTGGTTTATTTTTAAATCATAGGAAATGCTGGAAATTTTGACAGCTCCTGAAGTCTGATCTTTCTCGGCACGAAACAATCATGTTTTCAAAGTAATTGTTGAGTAGCTAAAGCCCTGCAAATTTTGAAAAGAAAACTGGTTCGTAGAAGAGCGCCAAGTGGAACCATTGTAGTGACATTGGTAAAGAAAGTTCGTGAGAAGGGCTTGCTATTGGATAACAGAAGTGGTCTTCGAGTTCGAGCAGTTCGCACGCCCGAAAATATTGAGACTGTAACTTATCATGTAGAACAGAATCCATCGACCTATCTCGACGCTGATCGTAGCAACTGGCCATTAGTCGCACCAGCCTGAAGAGAATACTGTAGGCCATATACCCTCTTGATAATGACATCGATTTGAGTCAAAACAAATTTCAAACCAAGCGATTTTCCATTTTGAAAGCTACGTAAACAAGCAAAATTGCTGGATTTGGGGTTAGAAACAGCCCCACGTCATCATAGAAAACAAATGCACCCACCAAAAATAACGATTCGGTGTGTATTTTGGAATGGTGGCATGATTAGTCTTTTTTACTTCTAAAATACTGCTGACAACACCGTTACCGGCAGTGGCGACCGTTACAAAATCATACTAAGCAAATTTTTATGGTTTCGACCTTTGTTTTCAACAAGATGGCGCCACTTGCTATCTACAAACCAACAGACAGTCGATCCCTTGCGCACCAAAATTACAATCGCATAATCAGCCGTTTTGGAGATGTCAATTGGCCTGCACGGCACTGCGATTTTCCGCCTTTGGATTTTTTTTTATTAGGTTTTGTTAAGTATATAGATTAACCGAATAACCAGAGACAATTCCAGCTTTAAAACATAACATTGAGACTATGAAACTAAGAAATTTGGCCTCCGATTCTTTGACCGTCACTGCACTTATTGACCAGAAATAGCACCCACTGCAGTTATACAAAGTAAACGTTCGCCAGTAAAAGACCGCCTTTTTGCAGCCGATGCATTGGTCGATTCAATTCGTTTACGTACCATCGGCGAGCGCAGCATTTATTAGGCGAATGTGCAGCCCTCGCGGAAAAACTAAAACGTCACTGGCAGAGTCAGCCGAAATTAGAGTGCTTAAGAAACTAAGCAACTGAATTGCGAGAACAATCAAGTCATAATTGAAGTCTACTGTCTGCGATAATCGGCTAGCTCCTGCCAAACGCCATCAAAATGCAAGCCAAATGGACGGACGAGGCGAGAGATGCATTTGATAAGTGCAAACTAGATTTAGCAGACGCTGTCAGTGGTCAACGATTTCGATATCGCTGCTGACGCGGCACTTCATCAACGCACTACAACCGCTTGATTTTTTCTCTAAAAAATTGGACAAGGTGCAGCTTTGCTACAGTACCTATAATTGCGAGCTCACAGCAACGTATTTGGCCGTTAAAATTCATGATGCGAGGAATAATTTACCACATCTGCACCGATCATAAGCCGCTCACCTTTGTCTTCACACATAAGCTCGATAAAACAAACGATCGTCAAGCAAAGCAGCACGATTATATCGGACAAATAACCTCCGATATCCGTCACGTTATAGGAACTGAAAATAAAACTACAGATCTCTTGTCATGTATCAAAAGCAACCATTCAACCATGGAAATCGATTACGGAAAATTAGAAGACGGCCAGCGAAACGACGACGAATTAAAATCACTGCTAAAAAAGGTAATATTGACACTTCGAGCAATATTCACTCGTTTGCTACAAAAAAATTTCGAGGTCAGTTCATTCAGGCAATACACGACATCTTTCAACCTACAATTCATGCCACAACTAAATTAATGATGAAACGATTTGCTTGGCCTGGTATTCAATCTGCGATGTCACAAAATATGTTGAAGCTGCCTGGAATGTCAACGTGCAAAAATAAGACGACATACGCATTCGCCGCTACACAAATTCAACGCGAGTGGACGATTCGCTCACATAAATATGGATCTCGTCGGACCATAATTCTTCCACCCGAAGGTAGTCGGTACTGGCTAATGATAATCGAATGTTTACACGTTAGCCAGAAGCGATAGCAATTTCCGATATGTCAGTACCAACTGTGGTAAGTGCACTCATTTCTGGCTGGATAGCATGATCTAGCAAGATTCGGATCTAACAATTTCAGAACGACGACATATCATCCCCAAGTAAATGGCATCGCAGGATAATCTTTCGGGCCTTCGATCAACGTGCAAAGAGGACTTAAATGCAACACCGGCTGAGCTTATTTTTGGCATAACGAGCAACCATAAAAAAAGACAGCATCGCAAATGGTCATTGATTTGCGAATTGCGATGCGCGACCTTCGTCTAAACTCCAACAATGACAGCGTAGCATGGAAATACTAATTTGTTGTGAAGTGCAATTATTCCGGTTAGAGATGGAATATTATTTCATTCATATGGCTGCCACGGCTGGCCTCACAGTACCCCATTCGATCGGACCAATTTTCGAGCACTTTTTCGAGTGTATAGACTCGTATCTCGGTGATGGCATCACGAATGTTGGCCTTCAAATGCTCAATTGTCTCTGGTTTGTCGGCATAACACTTGCCTTTAACGGCGTCCCACAGATAAAAATCCAATGGTGTTAAATCGCGGCTTCCTGCCGGCCAATTGTCATCACCATTTCGCCTAACTAAACGGCGATCAAACGTTTGACGCAATAAATCGATTGTGGCATGAGATGTGTGGCAAGTTGCACCATCCTGTTGAAACCAAACATCGTTCACATTAATACCATGTAGAGCGGGCCGAAAAACAATCGGTTACCTTGGTGCCTCCATTGACCGTAATGGTTGCGCCGTTCTCATTTTCAAAGAAATATGGGCCAATGATGCCTCCGCTCCACAAGCCGCACCAAACAGTCACTCATAATGGGTGCATTGACTTCTGTAAGACCACGTGTGGGTTTCTGAGCCCCAAATACGACAATTTTGCTTATTAACGTACCCACCGCAGGATGAAAATGAGCTTCATCCGAAAAAATGATTTTTTTGGCAAAATCAATATCATCGTGCAGTTTCTCGTTGGCCCATCTAGCGAAGTGAAAACGAAGAGGATGGTCATGCGGCTTCAACTCTTGAACCAATTGAACTTTGTAAGGCGTCATACCGAGATCTTTTTGTAAAATTCGACCTAAACTGGTGCGTGAAATGTTCAATTCTTGAGGACGATAACGAGTTGATGTTGATGGATTCTCAAGCACACTCTCAGCCACAGCTTCGATATTTTCGGGTGTGCGCACTGTACGGGCACGCTCACAACTTGGCGCCAAATTCTCACGACAACTCGCATGACATTTTCGTGCAATTTCCGACCAATTGTTTTGGAAATAAATTTGCAATAAATTCCAACGTTACTCAAGCGTAAATCAATTCATTTCGTTCAGTGGAGATAATATACTGAATTTTGTGACAGAATGGAATGACATAAGTATTGCTAGATTCGAAATAACCGGTGGTTCAAATTTAAACCGATAGATGACTCACCCTTTATATACAACAAACAGAAAAGTTAAAACGGAGCAGGATCCATTTTTCCAGCCCATTTAAGTGACAAGAGGGCAAAAGTTTCTGCTTCGAACAGACCATGCAGCACTTAAATTGCTAATTCAATTCAAGGAACCAAAGAATCAAATTGCAAGATGGATCGAACGATTGCAAGCTTCCTCGTTTAAAACCGTACGATTATTGCAAAACCGATTAAAAAAAGGAATCAAACGGAATGGTGAAAAAATTCAACAAAACATTAGAAGAGCATCTACCTAAATAGCAACCACGATAATGGGGATCAATGCATCCCCCTGTCTATAATGGCGAATCGGAGTGCTGTTCATGAAACGAAAGGAAACTCATCAGCAATGTTCGTCTTTGGCAAAAAACTTAGACTCCCGTTTGATATCAAATTTGGACAGCCCGAAGCAGGACCAGTCACCAAACAGGATTACCGTCATCAATCTTAGACTAAATATGATTTAAGTTTACGCTGCAGTAAGGGAAACTAAATTGAAGGCCAGCGATCGAAGACCAGTGCTGTTTTACCACTACCTATTCGAGCGATTTTCCCGATTGTCATAGGCTGCTTCATTGTTAAACCATACCCTCTACAATCACTGATAAAGTGACTATCATTCAAAACGTTTTGACTGGGCATTGGACCTTCGGCGTCTTCGGATGCCTTGAGTTGAATAAAGTGACTCTGGCTGCTTCGTATTCCAATGCTAACACTAACACTTTGGTCATAGATTTTCCCTTCCCCGTCGTTTTATATGAAATTTTATCTGGTCATCGCTAATAGCGTATGCAACTTAATGTTGCATAGGTCTTGAATATGAAATTGTCCGTCCCTCAACACCAACGTCTCCCTCAATATTCGGCATTTCTGTAGCGGATACGGTTTGTAGTACATCTGCAGTGCTACAATTCCATCGGTGTTCGTAGAATTGTTTTTTTGTAGACAGCTTTCGATGAGAAATGCACATCAGCAGGAGCAGTCACAGCTATAACTCAGCAACAAAACAAGCATAGATAGTTGAAGCCAAAGGAGTAGGGACTAATTGGTTGATAATTCAACATTTGATAAATAACGCGTCAGTTTTATCAACCGGAACTTTTCCGGTTCAAGGTGGGGAAAATGGGAACCGCTCAGAACTGGACATTTTAAAACTGGATATTTCAAAATAGGATATTTCGACATGTGATTTAAACTTAAAATGATTTTTTGGGAAAGTTCTGGAATATGGCCAGTTAGGAAGGAGCTCGGCGAGTTCTTAACCGATTATGATGAAATTCGATATGTAGGATAAAAATGGGATTTAAAAATGATTTTTTGGGAAAGTTCTGGAATATGGCCAGTTAGGAAGGAACTCGGCGAGTTCTTAACCGATTATGATGAAATTCAATATGTAGGATTAAAATGGAATTTTAAAATGATTTTTAGGGAAAGTTCTGGAATAAGGCCAGTTAGGAAGAAACTCGGTGAGTTCTTATCCGTTTATGATGAAATTCTATATGTAGGGTGGGAATGGGATTTTAAAATGATTTTTTGGGAAGTTCTGGAATATGGCCAATTAGGGAGGAACTCGGTGAGTTCTTAACAGATTATGATGAAATTCGATATGTAGGATGAAAATTGGATATACAATTTTTTTTGGGAAAGTTCTGGAATATGGGAAAGTTCTGCAATTTTGAGATATCCATTTGTACCTTATTTCGTTTTGTACCTTATCTCGTTTTAAAATATCCAGTTTTGAATTATCCTGTTTCGTCAAATCCAGTTTCCAGTTTCGACCGGTACCCGGGGAAAATAGTAATGAGCAACATAATACCCTTAAAACTGTTATGTGTTTGATTCTAAAAAGATTTTTCTAATCCCAAACATTAGAAAAGCAAGTTTTATAAACTATAGTTAACTATTTCTAAATTATAGTTAATTTATTATTATTATAGACTCTAAAATTTATAGATACATGGTACTTATATCGATTTAATATAAACAATAAGTTAAAATTAAATATTTCACAGGCTCGCTTTATGGCATCGCAACTTTAATTTTGCGTGTTTTGCCTTATCCAATCGAGATACTCGCTTACCCTTGTATAAACGCCCGGATAGCCTGGTTCACCACATTTATTACCAAACGATACGATACCTAATTGCATCCATCTGGCTTCAACTTGCATCATTAGCGGACCACCCGAATCACCTTGACACGCATCGACTCCACCTTCAGAGTAGCCAGCACATAGAAAATTATCGGTAATTGGTTGGAAATATGCACGGTTACAATCTTCGTTTCGCCAAACCGGTAATTGTGCCTGACGCTGCGATGTCGATTCTTTACCACCATAATACGTTGTTCCCCAACCCACGACAGTTGCGCGACGTCCAAGTAATCGATCTTTAGCGGTCAACACCGGATTCGGGAGACAAACTGGAATTACGTATTTTGATTTGCGAACTTGTTTTTCGAGTACTAAAATTGCGATATCGTTATAGAATCCTACGCGGGAAAATTGTGGATGGGCTCGAACTTCGGTCACCCGAAACGTAACTGGAGCTGATGCTTCTTTATCCGTTGACAAATCAATATCACCTAGTCGAACAGTAAATTGACGTGCAGCAAATGGTCTTTGTTTTGAATCTCGCGTACAATGGGCCGCCGTTAAAACATATTTTGTACCAATCAATGAGCCACCACACCAAAATTCGGTACGTTTTGGGCCATGCAAAAATATAGCAGCCATCCATGGCCATTGGCCATTAGGCGCTTCAATACCACCAACAATCCTTCCCGACGAATATTCTTGTTGGCCACATTCGTCTGGATCGATTATACTACCACCATCGTTATCCGTATTATCAATTCCGTTATTGTCGACATTCGACACACTACCGGGAATTGTCAATACTGGAACTAAAGGCCGTTGCGTAGACGACGGATGAATCGGTTTTAATATTAAATTTTGTGATGTTGTAGTTTGTTGTGTGATAGGCCGAAGTGTGGGTCGCGTTGTTAATTTTAATGGTCTTACGGTCGTCAAAGCCGTTACATCTGCGTTTGGACAACAAACACCCGGAACAAATAAACTTTTAAAGCAGAGTGATTCACGTAAATGTGTTAAATCGAGTAGAAGTGATGGACAATTACTTAAATCATCGCATCGTCCAGGTTTACCCTCAGGTGTTCGGCAACGATTTTGGCCATCTTTTTCTTGAATTTCTTCGTCCGCGCGTGCTGTAAATCGAAGAGCAAAATAAAAAACACAAATCAGTTAGATAAATTTTGGGCCGAAATTATTTTTTTTTTTAAACGTACAAGGATTCGTCTCCACTATTTTGTCTATTTTATCAATTTTATCGAACTTTTCGATACTTGTATCTTCTTTTTTTATAATAGCCGGTTGACGATTAAGATTTGAAACTTTTTTTTTCTTTTCACCACCTCGTGTTTCGGTCATGCCAATTCCTTTGACCAATGGTTCAATAGTTTTTTCAACATTTTGTCCTAACACATTTTTGGTTAGAGTTAGAATTGCTTCGGGTACACTTTCCGTTGTACTATTTACTAACTCCATATCGACATTATTTATTACAGTATCCTGTCCCCCTCTCGTCATATTGACAATATATCGTCCAACCGTATTTAGGGCACCTAACGTTTCTGATATTCGATTAAATGTTGATTGTGATATAAGTCGACCATCATCGTTGTTATAGTCATAAGTGTCTTGCCTCCGAAGGCGTTGTATATTGCCCAATGTCGATTGTAGAGTTGGTGAGCCAAATATTGGTTGGCCATAAACTTGAACCGGACTATAACGCACAGGTATGAATGGTCGTCGATAGTCTGTGTCTTGATTATCATAATAGTAATTAGTTGGTCTTTGGTCTTTCTGTAAATGATATCCTTTTTTAAACATAGACTATTAAATTCATAAAAATTGTTAGTATTTTAGGATGTGTTTATAGCAATTCGATTGCGTTTCCATTACCTTGTTGTGATGGTTCGTCCATTAGCATCTCTAACGTCTGTGAACTAATATTTGTCGAGATGCTTATTAAGTAGAGCAATGCTGAAAGAAAAAAAATCAAAAATTAGAAATTTATTTGAAGGTTATGTTAAATGATATTATCTGGAAATTTGGATGAAGATTATTGAATTTAGTCACATATTTTTGTAATAACCTACAATTTCCTGTGCCAGCGGAATATTCCTCTTTTATGTTATATGCTATACAAAAGAGAGCTGTACCAAACTTAATGAGAACTTAATGCTTAAATTATTTGGCAGTATTTACATTCATTTGAAGAGCTTTTATCAAGGTTTGGATTATCTAAATCGGTTCATTATAACAGTTTTTCAATATTTCGATTTCTGTTAGCTTTAATCTATACAAAATTCAAATGGGAATGAACCGAGGTCTGAAGGCATTATATACTAGCAAGACACCATACATGGGTGCACTGTGAGAGATGCAGTAAAGTCCGTAAAGCATCATCTATGCAGAATCTCAATCAGAATGGCCTGATCGGCCACCAAACAGATATTTGACTAAAACTTTACCCTACGTCTCCACCTGATATAAATCATACCATTACCATTAACATACCATAAGACTAAATTATTAAAGATGGCGTCTCGTGTGGTCAATGTACGATAAATCTGACATTTAGGAATCATTCGTGAAAATGAGTATTTATGGAGTATATAACCTCGATATATTCAATAGACACTGATTGTTTTTATAGAAATTTAATAATTTTAATATATTTTTGCTTTTTATTTTTAAATTAGGTTTAAAATATCAGGCATAACACAAAGTTTCAACGTAAAATCATAATGACGCCATTTTGAAAATAACGAAATGTCATAATTTTGTATACCATAACATAGGCTCTCCACCTGCCATTACCATCAAGTTATACCATTAATATTATAACAGTTTGCTAGTGGAGACTCGCAATTAACATAACATTGCCATAATTCTACCATCAAGTTATACCATGATGGTATAACTTGATAGTAGACTTATGGCAATGTTATGTTAATTGCGAGTCTCCACTAGCAAACTGTTATAATATTAATAGTATAACTTGATGGTAATGGCAGGTGGAGAGCCTATGTTAGTAAATTTGACTGTATTCTAATGAAAAATAATATATTTTGTCAGTTTCACGGTTATTTCATTTAATTTTGGTGTTAAATAATTTTGTGAATATATAGTTTATATAAGTTTTACGGTTTTTGAGTATTTTAGCCTTATTTATATTTCAGGTGGATAGGTTTAATATAATAATAATTTGGATAGTTGGTAATTGAAATTTTAGTAATAGTAGTTTAGAATAATGCTGCCATGTGCCGTAGGATTGTCAAGCCCAATCTCAAAAACTTTGCTTATATCTTTAGTTTAGACCTTATATAAGAGACAAAACCAATTTCAGATATTAGACATTCCGTTTGATCGAATTCCAAATAAATGAGGTTTGACTGTATTATAACGACTTAAAGTAACATTTCGCGCTATTCAAATTTCTCATTTTTGTTGTTTCCATAAAAAACGAATTGTAATTGTTTGAAGTGAAATTTGTGTCAATAGAAATAAAATAAAAATAAATAAAAAATTTACAGATTATGATAATTTTTATTTAGAGAATTAAATGCTATCAACGATGCAAAACACTTTAAGCATAGCATGCACTATCTGTGAATGCTTTTTTATGTATGATTTTCTAGATAGCAGAAATAGCAAGCCGAAAATTTGTCAGACCAATAAAATCCAATAAATAAAAAAAAATTTTACAATGCCAGTTAGGAATTCGCAAAGTGTACACGAAAAATATTTACAAATAAGGAATCGACTATGATAAGTTGGGCTCTCAATAAATTGGGCATTTCGACCCAATTTTTGATACGAGTATCATCATGTGATGTAAAGAGCTGTTAAGACAGGCCATGTATCATCGATTAAAACAAGTAATAATCAGACTGGACAATATTTGGTAAAACTTCCCAATTGCCAATTGAGAGTTAATGACAGGAAAATATTTTGGTCGTATATATTGGGATGGTCCCCATGATTTCTACTTCTTTGGGTTATCGCACTAGATCTATTTTTTATCACCAGTGTTTATATGATCCAAAGACCTTTCGTTTATACCTGGCAAACAGCATTCCACATGAAAATTACCGACGTCAACGTTTCTTGGCTTCAGTTCATATGGAATGGGTTCCATCACTAAATTTTTCTACAACCAATGGATGTGCCTAAACTTCCTATTTATTAAAATTAAAGAAGTAAAGCAAAAGTTTCCGCAAATGACTCCAAACTCGACATTTTAGCAAAAAAAAGAAATATATTATCTTGCTGATACAAAATCGCTAGTATTTTAAGGTTATGTTGTTGTCAGATGTCAAAATTTAGGATACAACGTTTAACATTGGACTATTTTTAATCATTACTGATAGCGCCATCTTTTGTCGAAAGGCGGAGAGTTATTCGAATATTTGTAAAAAATAAAAAATTACCAACAAGCCAATTAACAGGCATTATATGCTTCGAATCTTGCGTATTAAAATTCAAACAACTGCTTTCCGAGTTTTCCGACTACGATTGCTTCGCAGTTGCTGAATTCTGGAAAACATCCTTGAAATAGTCATTTTCACCATCAAAAAATCAAAAGTAAGGCTGATAATACTCACAGCCATAATCGCGTTAATAACAGGTCAGGGAAATCCAAGCTCTTATGAGTTATAATTTAACCAGGTTCTTCAAGCTTTATCTCCATAAATGCAGCAAATCAGCTTAATAACATTAAACATTAGAAAATCTGGGATAAAAGGAATACCAGCTGGTGGACCGTAATCATAAAGTAGACCAAACGACATATTCAAGGTTTGAAAGCTTTTTTGAAATTAGGTTTTAGGCAATAGTCTTCAATTGACCGCAAATGTTCTAGATATAAACTAGTAGATGGATAACATTGAGTGCGATAACATTGATGACATAACCGACGTTGATTGCTATATCCTTTAAATTTAAACACTATCGTTATCAAGGGAGATCCAAAAGATGCAATGGCCCTGTTTGACATGGCCGGGAGATCAAAAGTTATTTATTGATTATCACTAAGAATATTGAGCATCAATAAAATTTATACTTATGTCAGAATTTGAGTCATCCAGCAAAGCCTTCAAAAATTTGTAATAATAGAGGAAGGAGTGAAAAAGTTCTAACAAATCTGGATGGATCATAGTCACCAGAATCGGGCACAAATTTTTTATTTTAAAATAACCAATAGAAGAATATAAATTAAAACTTGTCACCTACGGAACAACAGCACCAACATTTTCGACTCATTGATCATCGGTTTATATTTTTGAGTGATAGTAAATTTGTGAAATTAGTTCAAAAAATTTCCAATTAGTAAAGCAAGTGTCATATTTTATTCAATAATTGGCAGGTAAGATTGCACACTGTCAAATTCCACACAATGCCTAAATGTCTTACTACAAGATTATGTTTCTCAGATCATTGATCTACTCAGAAAATTCACTTTTTGGCTTGCCAACAGATGTAAGCAGGAACACAAACCACGATGCAACGAATCACCAATATCTCGTGCATCTCAGCTCGCACACCTGCAATAGGTTATTCTTCCAGTTTAGCTCTCAAACAGAAACTCATTGCTTTTGGGCCATCTTTGCAAAACTCTAAGCCCAAAACACAACGTATCCTTTAAACCTAGAACAACCTTGATCCTTGTGACATTCCTAAGGAAATCACAGTCCTCACACAAGAGGAGGTCTGCCTATTCCCTCGCATTACAGTTAAAACAGTAAAAAATATTCTGCATTCAATGTCTATAGGGACATGTAATATTAATTATTAAAATGTTGACATATAGATGTCATCAGTAAATAAGTTCAATTATAATTATATAATTTGTAAGTGTGGCAGCACTAAACAAAAAAAAAAGGAAATAAATTGTTATATCCGGCAAAGTATATACAGCATGGACACGAGTTTTATTTTAATCGATATTAATGATAAGAACTATGATATAATAACATGGTGTAAGAACTTAAAGTGTTTTTAAATAATTCTATCAAGTAAAACCAATTAGTAAAAAAATAGTTGTTAAATTATTTGTAAAATTCGTCAATCAAAATAGTGCAAATAAATAATTTTTGTCTCGTTATCTCAAAACGGCTTTCAAAGTTTCATTTAAAAAAAAAAAGAAATGGATATCAGACGTTTGCTGGAAATTCACTTTTATTTCACAACGTTTAATTCATTTAACATGGACGAAGAAAAAATAATTTCAACCGGAAATAAATATGACATTAAAGTTAAATATTTCACAATTTTACAAAAATTGGCAATAGATTGCGATCTAGGCGAGAAAATTACAAATTTTACTGGTGACCCAAGTAGTTTTCTGAACATTCGTTGTATTTGAATGCAAATACAACGAATGTTTGCTACCGAAGTAAGAGTGTTTGTAATAGATGTTGACAGATTTTCAATTTTGTGTACATGCTCGTATTGTAAAAAAAAGTATTTTGCTATATGCTGTTTTATGAATAAAAAGAAAATCAAATATGTCAATGTTTAAAAGATATCCCTATATAATCTCTCAATATTATTCGGCGGAAGGGGATATTAAAGCGTGTCTTGTAACAGGTAACTGTCCAAATAACGACTAACTGACATTCTACGCTCTCGTTTCAATGCAGTAAAGTGATAGTTTTTCTAGTTCCGTAAGCTAAAAATGATTTTAGCACAATATTAAATAATATATTGAATGAGTTACACAATGGCATACGACGTAACGAAATCCCATTACTATTCAAACAACACAGCTCATTAATAAATTTTCTTATATAATAACGATAAAATACCATTTCTCTAAGTCGAATACATATGTACGCACGTAATTTCTTTTCAATTCATATCCAATTTATAATTAAAACGCATTAAAAACTTGTTTTGGGCATAAATCAATTGATTACATAAATTCGAAAACATAAAGTATGTTTGAATGACCTTTCATCATTAAAAAAAAAAAAACTACGCAAGCGCGGCTTAATTATAGTTAAAGAATATATATCTTTGTATGCATAATGCGCGCGCGAGTAGGTAAATTATACGTCATACACTACAATACAATATATGTACGAGTAGAAAGTAATTTCACTTTTTAAATTTGTTAAAAACTGGTTTTGTTAATTTGTTATTATTATTTATTTATAAGTTTTATTATTATAATGTTGAGTCATATGATTTGGACCGGATATATTGCCGACTAGAATATCATAAACGAGCTAGTTATTGGTCAACACAACTGTCATTTAGCTCAATTCAACTGTCAAATTTATTATGTTTTGTACGATTTTACAAAATTTAGTGCTGCTACCGTTGAATTTACTAGCCATTTATTGTTCACGTTAATTATAAAGTCATAAAAAAATCTCATAAACTAATTATTTGTACATTAAATCGTGAATGACTCAGCCGGATTTAAGAAAATAAAAATAAAACATTTTACTTAAACACAAAAGACAACTACCCAATTATAAGCATAACAATGGCATATTATATCTTGTAAGATATCGCGGGATCACAACAACAATGTATGCAACAACACTAAATTAACATCACATTTTAATAAAAAGTGTAAGTTACTTTCACTGTGTGCCCAAACAACAAAAATTAGAGTACTTGTGTTGTCTCTTTAAAAATATTATTTCTTAAATTTTGTTTGGCGGAAGATTAATATTTCCTTAAGAACAATTGTATAACAATGCCTAAGATATTCGGTAATGGGTACGGTGGACATAGTGTTAACGAAGTAGACGATTACCGATGACCCAAGGGCGAAGTTATTGACCTTAGAGTAGTTTAAGTTATATTCTCTTTAACTGAAATTAATACAATGAACCAAGGAATACACACACACACCAACCAAATTCTTTGTTTATTTATAATCTTAATCCGGTTGAAATATTTCTTTAAAACCCAAGAAACATATAAGAAAAAAAAAAACGAAAAACCTTGAAATGAAAGAGAAATTTTCTAAGAAGTAAGAAAGAAATTATTTTATGACTCAATAAATCCATTAAAGTGACCGCATTATAAATTTATTGTACATAGAAAACCAATTATTCGTTTTGCTTTATCATCCATAACTCTGATCTTTACAACCGATCATTACACAATTAAAACTTTTCCTCCCCGATATTTAGACCAATTAGTTGCTAGTTGTAATTGTAGTTCAATTCAATAAACTCGCGTGATCGATTCGATATGAATTAAAAAACGAGAGTACATCATATCGTATGTATCGATGGAGAAAGAAGAAACATTAACTAAGTCAAAGACCTTTTTGAACATATAAATACTAATTATAAGAAATTAATAAGTTAAATTGTAGTTTTTTTTTGTTTACAAATAAACAAGAAATAATGAAAGGTGGTTGTTCGTTTTGTGCACTGTCATTGGAATTTTTGTAGAGAAATGATCTGGAAAATACATTCATTTCCGTTTAAACTTTGAACTTATATTATCAAAATCCGCATGTCGCTCTCTACATCTTTGATAATATTTTGCTTTAATTTAAGCAGAAAAAACAGTATCTATAATTTCAAATTTGACTTCTGTCTGAAATTAACCTTTCGTTAAAATTATAGCATTTTATCCCACTCACCGATCTTACTTTTTCGTTGTATTCGGTCTATAGGTCAAATTTAATGCGTTTTAGTTATGTCGACGGAATGGAAAGGATGCTCACTAAATAACATAACCTTACTAATTGACAACATGATAAATTGAAGCCGCATAGTGCACTACTTTTTGTTCTGTTCTGATGAATTAAAAAAATCTTTATTTAATATAATGCCGAAATATAAACGTAAAGGAATTAAAAAACCCAAAATTCAATTGCATCTACTTAAAAAGGATAATGGGGCCTGACGAAGAAGTCCCAAAGAGAAGGTTCTCGAAGGCAAACTCAAACAATAAGATTCAGAAAATTGTATTGGCTCATAGGTAGACGCCCTGAGATTACAATCCACAACAAATTGCTGCTATTCAATTATTGGAATTTACTAGGCAAACAAACGCCAAAATGCTACAGCATCATCAATGTTAAAACTGTATTTGAACGAAAAATTACTACATGAATACTAAAGTAGCTAGATGAATTTTCAACTAGTGACTATGAAACAATATAAGAAGCTTCAAATATTGTTTTAGTCGACAGACATATGTCCTCGTTGTATTCGGTGTTTACTGTCTATAGGTTAAATTTAATGCAGTGTACAGATCCAGTCAATATTAACGGAAGGGAGACAAAGCTTCGCAATAAACGCAAAACGGGTTTGCTGAAAGTATCGTTATTGACATTTATTATAACCTTACTAATCAACATAACGTCACTAATAGACAACGACAATCAGATTAGATATTGTAATGAAATTCATTTATGACACCTATTATTTGAGCTAAGCAGGATTTATTCACTATTTAGAGGACAACCCATTTGCTTACAATCTAGCACTTTGGCGCAATTAGGTATAGATTTCAACTTCATCAAAATATTATATAAAATTTACATTTTAATAAACAAAATGATTTGAGTACTGTCAACAAACTTTAGTTGGTTTTTAATATTTTCTGAGGGTAAATAATGTTTAAGGCTTTTTAGTTCTATTAACTAAATTAGAATTAATTGAGCCATTTAGATAATTTAATTGCTATTACGAGACTTGAGCTATTGAATTTTGAGCTACTTTGAGCAACTGATTTTGGAAAATAGTGTTGAGTTTAGTATTAGCTTAAAATCAACATTTTTAAGTCAGTACGTAAAATGAACTGGTTTTCAGATTTATTTTTTCTAATATTCGATAGATAATTAAGTAGAAAACGACAAGATATCTGGAACTATTTCCGAAGTCCATACAGCTGACGAAAACTTATTCAGAGTAAATTAAAAGAGTCTTATTGTTTAAACATTGTTTTGGTCAACCATGTCGTCCAAACTAGGAAATTGCTTCTTCTAACTTATTGACAGAATGAAGTCGACTAAAAGAGACAACTTGCTACCAAAATAAATAGATCAATATTGAATAAATCCATATGAAAGCAATGTTATTTTCAATTAACTAATCATAGTAGTAATCGTCACAACGAAATAACTGAGCAAATAACGAAATAATTGAAAGTTTTCCTTTCATTCCACCTATTTGTCTTGTATGAAAGGAATACATTTGAAATATCTAGAATCAAATAGAAAGATAGAAAGAAATGGAATGAACTAAAAAAAACGTTATCCAATCAGTGAATAATAAGATATTTTAATGAAAATTGTAGCATTTTAAAAATTTGTATAAGTATTCTAAATTATAAAAAAATTAGCATAACTATCAATAATTTTTATTGATATATTCCTTCTGCTAAATTTAATATAGAGTTCAGCTCTAAAAGCACGTAAAAATTAGATTCTCCAAACACTTTTTTCGTGTTAATGGAAGCTAAGCCCTGTCTTAGCTCGAAACAAACATTTTACCGATTTCGTGGTATTCGGCTTACAGGCCAATTCAATATAAATTATGTAATATTTGCTTGTTGGTTTTGGTTATTAGGGGAACTACAAAATAACTGACGTTTAACATGTTTGCATTGAAATTAAGGCTAAATAAGATTATTCGTATTGTGTAACGAATTAAGTATGATTTGTGCTATATTTTGATGATTTCGTAAATAAGTGCCTTTGACGAATATTGAAATGCTTTTGGTCAAGAAAAAGCTGCAAAGAATAAAAAATTAGTTATATAACAGATATAGTTGTTAAGATACTGATGAAGGTAGCAATTACTGAAATCGATTTAAACAAATTTAAAACATTTTTGTTTAATTAATAAATATTATAAAGTGACAAAAGATAATTAGCAATAATTCAAAAATGGAAAATTACCATTTAAACACCAAAAAGGTTGATAAAATGGAAACGGAGATGGATTGACCATACATTAAGGAAAACAGCTAATTACAAGTATGTTTTGTAACTGTTCTTGTTAGCAGAAGCGAAAGAACTTAGTAAATCATGAGTTAACAATTAGAAGTTTGCGTAGTTGTTCTTATAGCTTAGTTATCTGCTTAAAGAATACATTATTCATTCAATTGGATCAACCGCGTAGCTGGTCATTTTTCTTCCGCATATAACAATCCGTTTAACTTCAATTAAATATGTTTTACTTTAAACTTTTCAGTTCTGGCTATTTGATTTAGAAATCGAAAAAATTGTAAGAAATATTTGCACTTTAATTTCATTTTTAGTGATAATCTAATTTATGATATGGGTGGTTGCATTCTACGCTGTGTAAATAATAGTGTGTAAACCATAAAATATTTGTTGAAGCAACGAAATAACTGCACTAATTATAATAACGACAAAAGGCGTTATATACCATAACATTACAGATATTGTTTCAATTGTATGCTTCGTTTACATGCCCGAGGGAAAATTTACGTTATCCACTTGTTCTCAACACTTGCACTTGACTTTGATCATGATTGTGAAAGTCAGTTATTTGTTTCGTTATGGTTAAAATAGTTTAGCTGACTATGCATTTAATGTAGCAGTATAGAAAGAAAATGTAATTACATTGTATTACATAATAATTATAATTTTATGTTTTAGTTAGTGCTTCTGGAAATAATGCACTTTCGTTACGAAAATTATCTTAAAATTCATGATTCAAATTATGATGTTAAACCATCAAAAATTAGAATTGAGCTTAAGCTGACAACAGTTAAGAAGCATCTCAATACATTAAACGTTTATCTTTAGCTTAACATATTTTCTCTAAATTAATGCAAATACGTGATTTGTAGCTAAAACCGAAAAATGAAATTTAGCAATATTCTTTTAAAAACAACAAAATAAAATGTCGAACACCATTAATGATTTAAACTGGCACTTTTTTTTTAATAGCACATTTTAGTTTTAAATTACTAAAATTTCACTTAAAAATTCATAATTTTATTTAAACGAATTAATTAAAAATCACATGGTTTATGTAAATATATATTTACCAAAATATAATTTAAATTTTATATCCATTTTGATTTATTTAAATAATCTGCACGCCAAACACTTTTGATTCACTCACTTAAATTATTCACACTTTATTTTTATTTTATTGTTAAAAATGTCTTACGATATGGAACGCTAAGTTAATACTGATTTCAATTTAGTTTATTATTAAGCTTAACAAAATTTACAAATAAAAAAGTAAAAAAAAAACTTTTTCTCTCAAAGGTTGTACACCTACCACTAGTGGTAAGTTGCTTTTAAAAATTTATTTGTGTTAATTCTTCATTTCATTTTCTTTTGAATATTATTTTTTTACTAGCTATTGTCGTCGTCGTCGTTGTTCGCTCGAGCAATAATAATTAAGTGAAAGGTTAAGGCGAGTTTCCAATTATAAATAATAAAAAAAAATTATATATATATATATATATATATATATATATATATATATATATATATATATATATATATATATCCATATTGGAATATATTATGGATGCCTTTAACTTTGACATCACCTATGATGGTAACATCATTAACATCATGCAATTCTTTGACATGGAATTTCGGTTCACCATCAATAAATTTTATAGTAAATTTAAACTGGTTTACGATGACTTTCGATATAACCTTTGTTTTCAGGTTATACATGTAACTTTTAATAATATTAATAGGTTTTTACAGGTTATTAGTGCCTTTGTAAATTCGGAAAGATTTTACAGTAAATAATTTTTTTTGTAACATTTTTAGGATAGTATCACCGGCCGTATATCGATGATAAGACACTTGCTTACCATGCCGCGGTCCTGAGTTAGATTCTCGCTATTGACCAAAATAAACAGAATAAATAGAAATGATATAATTATATTTTATACCGGTGACCGAATTATATGTAAACCAACGTTCAAACCAAAGGTCAAAAGGTCTCTTGTTTAGAGTCGCGGTATGATATGTTTGGATGTGCCTATATTCCTTAGTTTAGTTTAGTAGGATAATATCATGCAAGAGGTGTGTTGAGAATTCTAAAATCTTTAAAGCTCCTTATAAGGGCTCTGAAATACTGTGAGCAGACATAAACAGGATAATCGCGAATTCTAGATAATCTTGTTATTTTTCTTCTATCACTACTATTTTTTAACAATAGTGGATTATTGCGTTTTTTAACGATTTTTCATCACTTGATTACGATCGGTGATGACGATGAACAAAACTATGACCTTCTATTGGGGTGCAGAATACATGGGCCAAACCATTGTTCGTGTCAGTACAGGCTGGAGCAATGTAATGTGAAGATGGATATTCAAAGCGAACCTGTATTCGTGCGATCTCGATTTGGCAACGGCGTAAAGTAGGACGTTAAAATTAACCGTGAAAGATTTCGGTGACCTTCGGTCAACACAAAAAAAAACTTTCCACCTCAGAATTGAGGTTAATTAAAAAAAATTGAATCATATAATTGTAATGTATTTCTTAAGCAAGATAAACACGAAGTTATAATAAAATACGTTGCCTTTTTTGTTATCTATTTCATTATATTTATTCCACAGATTTTACTTCTTTTATTAATAAACGCTCAAACATTACTGTTCTAATCTTTCTACATTTCTTGACAGATGTAATGTTTTTTCAGTGTTGTCACACGTACAACAAATCCCAATAGACAAACTTCATGGAAAACATCACAATAATATAATTTCCAAATATAAAATTTCCAAACGCATCTGTGCGACCACATCCTTATTCTTTTGGTCTAAAAGAGGGAGTTGACGAACAAATGAAGAAACTACTATAGAATATAGAACAATTATACCGTCCAGATCTCCATATAACTCTTCCGTTTGGATCGTTCCCAAAAAAGAAGAGCCATTAGAGAAAAAAAGAATATATAGAATGGTTTTTGATTACAGAAAACTCAACTCAATCAAAACTTCCGATAAGCACGCTAAATCGGGGGAAATAAACTTTTCACGATTGTAGATCTCAAAAGTGGATTTCACCAAATCCCACTAAAAGAATCCGATATTGAAAAACAGCGTTTACAGTGAATGCTGGAAAGTATTAATTCACACGCCTTCTTACTACTTACAAAACAAAAGAAAAACATTTCAAATATATGGAGACTATATTTAAAACATGTGCTAATATGAAAATTCTCCAAAGATGGCATAAAAACAAATATAAATAAAATAAAATCAATATCAGAATTTCCTTTACCCAACACAGTCAAGGAACTCAAATCATTCCTCGGCATGGATGGTTTCAATCGTAGAGTTCATCAGAAACCATGCTAAAATAGCCAAACTCCTTACCTTATTTTTAAGATGATAAGATGGACACGTGTCCAAACCCCCGTCAAAAAAGAAACAAATCATTATGAAGGACGAAGAAATAATTATAGCCTCCAATAAAATTAAATAATCATTTGTTGTCAATGAAGTATTACTAAACTTTCCAAACCTTGAAAAAGAGTTTGAGCTAACAACAGACGCTTCAAATTGCACATTCAGAGCGGTATTAGCACAAGACGGCAAGCCAATCACTTTTCTTGAGAACGGCAAATAGAACAGAAGAAAACTTCCGACGAAATAAAGATTTATCATTATGATTGTTGGAATATTACATAAGTACAGAATGAGATATTGAGTGCTTTTAGGGTTATCAAATGTGTGATATATTTTGTTATCTCTTTCTTCTTTTGTTTTTTGTTGCTCGGTAACTCACCTCATAGTTTTAGTTAGTAGTTATAAGGATTTTGAGCAAGTAACATTAAAATTTTATGTATTCTAAAAAACAAATTGAAATTTTTAAAGAACAGTCGCAACGGTCATAAGGGTAGGATAACTTTTTTTTCTTAATCGTATGAATTCTGGTGAGATAGAGACATTAGGGGATTTGCAATCTGCTCTTCATATAATAAGAGCAACGTATTCAAAATTTGACGCAGTTCAGACGGAGATCGAATCATTAGGGTGTTGAAGTCACAGACGATGAACGGGATAGATTCAAAGTAGATGATGGAATACTTGAATCAGGAATTTTAAATAAAATTCTCGAGATAGAAAATAAAAGTAAAATCAATTTTAATGACTCATTAGTAGAAGTTCACGATCACATTCTGAGGAATAAAAAACTGGCTTAATTTTCGTGATATATTTGTGGCTTAATTTTCGTGATATATATATTCATTCAAACGAGAGTCTTGATTCCACTACAAAATATCATTATTTGAAGTCTTGTATTTATGAAGGCAAATTATTATTAGCTACTGCAGTTGAGTGGGTAATCACGCCAGACGGCAACAAAACGCAATGTCATGCATTGCTCGATAGCGGTTCACAATCAAATTTTGTGACCGAAAGAATTTGTCAATTATTAAAACTTTGGAAAAATGATGTTTCAATGCTAATTTCTGGTATCAGCCAAGGAGTGTTAAATAAAAAACGGGAACCGCTCAGAACTGAACATTTTAAAACTGGGTATTTCAAAATAGGATTTGACAAAACGAGATATGGTACAAAACTAGATATTTCAAAACAGGATATTTCGACATGTGATTTAAACTGAAAATGATTTTTTAGGAAAGTTAAGAACTCGCCGAGTTCCTTCCTAATTGGCCATATTCCAGATGGCCAATTAGGAAGGAACTCGGCGAGTTCTTAACCGATTTTGATGAGATTCGATACGTAGGATGAAAATGGAATTTTAAAATGAGTTTTTGGAAAAGTTCTGGAATATGGCCAACTAGGAAGGAACTCGGCGAGTTCTTAACCGATTATGATGAAATTCGATATGTAGGATGGGAATGGGATTTTAAAATGATTTGTTGGGAAAGTTCTGGAATAAGGCCAGTAAGGTTCCATACTTGAATATTTATAAGGAGAGAAATAGAATTTTCCTTCACTTAATGTTTGTTTTCTTTAATTGTAAAATTAAATTTGATTTTAAAACCTTTTTTGGGAAAACCTTTGGAATATGGCTAATGAGGTTTCATACTTGAAAAATTGTAAGCAGAGAGATATAATTTTCCTTCACCTAATGATTTTTTTAATTGCTGCTTTTCTCATCTTATTAAAATAATCATTGACTTGATCGAGTTTACTGTCAGTAAAATTTATCTTCATCTATTTTTTATTCTTCTACTTAATATAATTTTCTTCACTTTAGAGAATCTATGTAAGAAAAATTTATTAATTTTCATCAACATTTTCATCCTACATATCGAACTTCATCATAATCGGTTAAGAACTCACAGAGTTCTTTTCTTACTGGCTATATTCCAGAACTTTCCCAAAACATCATTTTAAAATCCCATTCCCATCCTACATATAGAATTTCATCTAATCGGTTAAGAACTCATCGAGTTCCTTCCTAATTGGCCATATTCCAGAACTTATCCAAAAAATCATTTTAGAATCCCATTTCCATCCTACATATCGAATTTAAGACTCGCAATCGGTTAAGACTCGCCGAGTTCCTCCCTAATTGGCCATATTCCAGAACTTTCCTGAAAAATCATTTTAAGTTTAAATCACATGTCTACATATCCTGTTTTGAAATATCCAGTGTTGAACCATATCTCGTTTTGTACCTTATCTCGTTTTAAAATATCCAGGTTTGAATTATCCTGTTTTGTCAAATCCAGTTGTAAAATATCCAGTTTCGACCGGTACTCATAAAAAACACAGGGCAGAACTTTGCATAAAATCACGAGAGTACATCATATTCTTCCAATTTTCAATTTGTAGTGTTACCAAGTATTACTGGAAATTTGCCCACACTTCCTATTTCATTTAATCCCGATTTGATTTCAAATAGTATAGAGTTGCATGCTTTCGGAGATGCTTCCGAAAAAGGATTTGGGGTGGTAATATACATTCGAATGGTCGATCAATTTGACAGTGTGCACATCCAATTGCTGTGTGCTAAATCTAGAGTCGCACCTCTCAAGCAACAGACCATTCCTAGACTAGAACTTTGTGCAGCGTTGCTCACATCTCAATTAAGCTACCGAGTGTTGTCCGTTATAAATATTAAATTTAATTTTATTTGTCTTTGGTCAGATTCCGAGATCACTCTCCTTTCGCAGATTCAAGAGCTCACATCGCTTGTGATCATGGCATTATGTCCCATCTGGTATGAATCCCGCAGATATCGTGTCCAGGAGTCTTGAACCAGACGAATTGAATACGAGTAAGTTCTGGTGGAATGGTCCGGAGTTTCTTTATGCCGGTAAGCAAGAATGGCCTAAATCACCCAACACACATATTCCCGATGAGTTTCATCAACTTCGTAAGACTAAAGCTTTCATGTGTCGCACGGATTTGGAATGGGATATCTTTGAAAAATATTCAAGTTATTTAAAACTTCGCGTAACTGCAATTTGTTTGCAAAATATTGGTAAAACATATCCAAGCACGTGAATATTCGAACGAAATAACAGATCTTAAAAATAATAAGATTGTGTCTAATGAAAAGTAAATATTTTTTAGCCCCTTCATTGATGTCGAGGGCATTATTCGAGTTGGTGGCCGGTTGAGCCGTACAAACATTTCATATGACAACCATCATCAAATATTATTACCTAATGCTCATCCATTTACTCGATTGCTTGTTCGATATGAACATTTCGTTTAGTCTAAGCCTTACAAACACTTCGAACGGAAGTAACATACACGTTATCTATTCTGTTATATCATTATTTATAAATTACACTACGATTAAGAAGACATATATTTATTGATCGAAATCCATTAAAAATTATTTAACAGTAAAGTTGGAGAGGTTTTTGGCAATATTAATGCACAAAATATGAAATTTCTTTGCTATATATATGCAAACATGTTACGAGTATATTTGAGTACATTTATTGATTATTACATAATTAGAAAGTTGGTCTTAACAAAACGACAAAACTTTAAACCGCAACAACAATAACTAAGTTAGTTTAAAATCCGCATGTTTTGTTATGATGATGAAGTACGCGAGTATACATATAATAGGTGGGGAAGATGGGGGAAGTCGCGACACCAATTTATAGTTTTATGTCTCATAATAAATGTATATATATATATATATATATATATATATATATATATATATATATATATATATATATATATATATATATATATATATATATATATATATATATATATATATATATAAAGAGAATTTTATGTTGAAATTTATTTACTTATTTACAATTTTACAATCCACGATGCCATCATGTTTCACATATGGAAATACCCAATTTCTTGGAGCGATTACCTATTTCATTTTTATGTTTGTTGCAACTTTTTAACGATATGGGCAGTCCAAATATCTATATATCAAGTGATAATTTTAGAAGAAATTATAAGTTTTGTGTCAAGGACCAGTCGACGATGAGTATAGGTGTGTTACTCATCTTTGTTGTTTGGGATGTTTAAAAGGTTGTTTAAACTGTATAATTTTTATGACATTGAACTGATTATTAACTGTAAGGTACGTTTAGTAAAAAAATTCGTCATTCGAGTAATTCTACGATCATGCAAAAGGTCATAACTTTATTTGGATTTTTGATGACAATAAACATAACTAAGACCTATAACTCAAATCATCCTTTCTGTTGAAAACATTGGAAAGGCTGATTGACGTGTACATACGTGCAAAAATAAAACCCAGTAATTGGGTGACTTCTCAGCATGCGTACTGGAAAGGGAGATCTGTGGACACGGCTTTGCATTCCCTGGTGCGAACAATTGAGAAATCAATCTACTCGAAAGAGTACTTTATGGTAGCCTTCCTCAATATAGAGGGCGCCTTCAACAATGTCAGGTCGGAGTCAGTTCAGAAAGAACTGTCTTTCTTAGATGTGGACTACCCCTTAAGGAGGTTGATAAATCAGATGCTAGAATGCAGGATTGTTAACGCGGGGATAGGGGAATCCACCAGTAGGAGGCGAGTAGTAAGAGGAACTCCGCAAGGTCCTATCACCTCTTCTCTGGAAAATAGTAATCAATGGACTACTTTTGGAACTGTAGAGGGAGGAATTAGGGGTGATAGCGTATGCAGATGACGTAGCGATCGTGATCTCGGGTAGGTACCTGAGAACGATTAGGGAAGTCATGCAACACGCGTTCTCAATCATTACAAAGTGGGATAGCAAATGTGGGCTGGGTATAAATCTATCCAAAACAGAGCTTGTACTCTTCACCAAGAAATATAAAATTCCGGTAGTCGCCCCTCCTACCTTAAAAGGCACGGCACCGGCCTTTACTGATAAGGCAAGATTTCTAGGCATCATTTTGGACACTAGGCTAAATTGGAAGCCCAATATTTTAGAGAGAGTAAAGAAGTCTACCATGGCTCTGTACTCAAGTAAGAAAGCCGTCGATAGGAGATGGGGTCTAAAACCAGAGCTGGTACACTGCCTCTTCACCACTGTAGTCAGACCGATTCTGATGTATGGGGTGTGGAGGCTAGCACTAGACAAGAAAACATCATATAAAAATATGATATTTATGTACAAAGAACAGCCTGCTTGCTTATAAGAGGGGCACTGAGGACAACCCCTACACGTGCTCTGGAGGCTATGCTCTACCGTCTTCCTGTCGACATCTTCGGTAAGCAAAGAGCGGTAACTACGACTGCATGACTCTCTGCTGCGTTTGAGTGGAAATGTCTACAGACGGGCCACTCGACGATTAGAAGTTCGCTTAAGGAGGACTTGGCGAATAGTGACTACACAATACCGATTGTATCCTTGAAAAAGACTCCCGGACCCTTATCCGCTCAAGGAAATCCTGGGGGAACAGGTCAACAGCAGAAACTGGAAGTATACAGTTCTACACTGACGGCTCCAAACTAGACGGCAAAGTTGGAGCTGAAGTCTATTGTGACCAATTAAATGTGAATATATCCGTTCGTCTTCCTGATCACTGCAGTGTGTACCAGGCAGAGGTGGTCGCTGACTTGGTTGATGCATAATGTCATATCCACAAGGGATATAACAATATATGTGGACAGTCAGGTGGCAATCAATTTGCTGGAATCAGTTTCTCTGACGTCCGCGGTGGCATTGAAATGCCACTTATTTCTTAACGATGATGAGTGAGTATCTCAATATCCAGATAGTCTGGATCCCCGGTCACTCGGACGTTGTAGAGAACTGTAGGGTTGGCGAACTGGTAAGGAAAGGTACAACTCTCCAATTGAAACCGGAAAGGGCAAATCTGGGGAGACCTATAGCAGCGCTTTTTATGGCGCTTAAAAATAAGGCGATAGTCTCGGAACAGAAGAGGTAAAATAACACCATAACATGCAATGTAGTGCAGCAAGTCTGGCCGAAACTGGACTTGAAGCGCTCCAGAACACTACTATCCCTACCAAGACCTGACTTAAGTATAGTCATGGGGGTACTCACAGGAGACTGCTTCATTGGAGAGCATATGAGGAGGCTTGTGTCAATGACAAATGCCTTTTGTAGAAGCTGTATGGATGAGGAGGAGAAAGAGACTGTGATCCACTCCTTCTGCTCATGCCCGGCGCTAGCTTACAGGAGGTAAAAACATCTGGGCAAGTATTGTTTCGACGGCCTTATAGATCTCTAACCTAACCTAACCAAACCTAACATAACTTTGAGCCTTTGTTGGAATGCAGAATCCATGGACTTATCCATGGATAAGATCCATGGTCATATAAAATATGACCTGAAAATATGACTGCGAATGATTTGGAGAAAACTTTGATCTTTAAAAATTAAAGATTCAAAACCCAAGGCGTCGATTGTTTTATTAGTGGACAGTGTGAATTTTTCACATATTCAAAAAGCAAATACGGCGAAGGATGTTTGGGACAGTCGAAAGTGGCATTTAAAGATTCCTGTCTATCTCGTCGTGTAGCATTATTGCATGAACTAGTTTCAACAAGACTAGTGGATTGCGCTACGATGGAATTTTTCGTCAACATAAATTATTATGACCGCCCACAAGTTAAAAGATGCCGGCTTGAAAATAGATGATGAGTGGATTGGCAAATTGTTGTTGGCCGGATTACGCGACAAGTACAAGCCCATGATTATGGCGATAGAAAATTGTGGCACAAAAATTTCGGCTGACTTAATAAAAACCAAACTACTTCAAGAAATTCGTTGGGAGAGTTCAGGGCTCTGTCTCTGCATCAGCCATGTACGTGAAGCCAGCAAAGTCAAACAATTACAAGAAGAAGAAGAAACAAGTTAAGGACGGGAAATGTTTTGGATGTGGCGTAGTTCAAAAACAAATGTCCGAATACGAAGATGGCTAATCATTCGTCAGTTTTTTCGTGTTTGACGGCATGCAATATTAAATCAAATGATGCAATATTAAATGGAATGCAATATTAAATCACTGACCTGTGTGGTCCAATGCCAGTTGATTCATTTGGCGGCTCGCGATATTTTGTTACTTTCTTGGGTGATCTTTGCCGCAAGATTTCCGTGTATTTCATAAAAAACAAATCAAACATCTTAAATATTTCAAGGAGCTCAAAGCTTTTGCGAAGAATCAAACGAGATTCAGGGATACATCATCAAACAACTGTACCCAATACGCCATAGCAAAACGGCAAGGCGGAAAGGACCAACGCTGTGGAAACAAGGTAATTGATTGTAATGAATTTGCTAATCATTTTTATCCATTCAAAGATGATAGCAATAAAGTGGAGGATGAGGCAATTGTTACAACAGCAAGTTCAGAAATCGTATCTAGATCTAAAAAAAGTGAGGATCTAACAGCTGAAGATTCAATTGACGTTTAGGGTAGTAATGAATCGTCAAATGAGGAAGGGAACGATGTTTCATTAGAACCGCGTCATTTATCGAGTGAGCACAAGTCGACGAAAAGTAATGACTTCGTTTATATTGTATCTCGTGTTCAATTGGATGATCCATTGTCCATTGAGGCTATGAGCAGCTCAAATGCGTCTCAATGGAAAAAAGCTATGGAAGAAGAGTATCGTTCGTTAATCGAAAACGAGACGTGGTTGCTTACATATTTGCCACCTGATCGTAGAGCAATTCAAAGCAAATGGGTTTTCAAGACCAAGTACAACGAAAAAAGAGTGGTAAATCGATACAAGGCTCATTTCGTAATAAAGAGCTGTGCTCAGCGTAAGGGCATTGACTATGAGGAGACATTCTCGCCCGTAGTTCACTACTCGTCGATACGTTTTTTGATTGCGGTAGCAGATACGATTTAGAGATCGATCAGATGGATGCGATTACAGCGTTTCTTCATGGTAATTTGAGCGAGAAAATCTATATGATTCAACCTGAAAAGTTTAGTGATGGAAGTCAACGTGTTTGTTGTTTTAAGAAGTCGTTATACGGACTCAAGCAGTCCAGTCGTGTATGGAATCAGCGTTTGGACACTGCCTTGAAGATTTTTGGCATGAAATGCCCAAATTACGATGCATGCATTTAATATTTAGTGAATGGTAGTAAGATGTTGATTGTGGCAGTATATGTTGACGACTTGCTCATTTTTTCCAAGGACAAAGTTTTGAAAGCTAAATTGAAGTTGTGTCTTCAAAAGCAATTTAAAATGAAGGACATTGGCGAAGCCAAATGTGTGTTGGGCATGTAGATTACGCGAGACCGCAAGACGGGAACGATTTCAATAAATCAAAGCCAGTATATTCAAAATATACTAGAACGTTTTCAAATAGCCGATTGTAATAGTGTAAGTGTTCCAGCTGATCCAAATCAGAAACTTAATTCAAAAATGTCGCCGAAGAATGAGTCAGATCGTGAATCCATGAAGGATGTGCCATACCAAGAAGCAGTAGGGAGCTTGTTGTTTGCTGCCAAGGTACACGACCAGATATACAGTTTGCAGAGCTGTCAGCAGATTTAATAACAATAGAGGCGTTGCTCATTGGTTGGAAGTAAAGCGGATCATGCGATATTTGAAAGGTACAATCAAATATCGAGATGAAACTGACTTATTCATAAAATGGAAATGAAGTAGTGCAAGGTTATTGCGATTCGGATTGAGCAAGTGAATCAGTAGATCGACGTTCGACAACAGGCTATGTATTCAAACTGCAAGGTGGAGCAATTTCATGGGCGTCAAAGAAGCAACCAACAGTCCAAATACATGGCTATGTCTTTGGCAACCCATGAGGACATTTGGTGGCGGGGTATATGTCAGGAGTTGCTAGTTGAAAATAAATGTTCAACCATCATACACAAAAGGAAGGAACTCGGCGATTTCTTAATCGATTTTGATGAAATTCGATACGTAGGAAGAAAATGTTGATGAAAATAAATTAATTTTTCTCACTTAGATTCTCTAAAGTGAAGAGAAGTTATATTAAGCAGAAGAATAAAAAATAGATGAAGATAAATTTTACTGGCAGTAAACTCGATCAAATCAATGATTATTTTAATAAGATGAGAAAAGCAGCAATTAAAAAAAAACATTGAGTGAATTCTATCTCTCTGCTTAAAATTATTCAAGTATAAAACCTTACTGGCCATATCCTAGAGGTTTTCCCAAAAAAGGTATTCAAATCAAATTTAAATATACAATTAAAGAAAAAAAAAATTAAGTGAAGGAAAATTCTATTTCTCTCCTTACAAATATTCAAGTATGAAACCCTACTGGCCTTATTCTAGAACTCTCCCAACAAATTATTTTAAAATCCCATTTTCATCCTACATATCGAATTTCATCAAAATCGGTTAAGAACTCGCCGAGTTAATTCCTAACTGGCCATATTCCAGAACTTTCCCAAAAAATCATTTTAAAACCCTATTTTCTTCCTACGTATCGAATTTCATCAAAATCGGTTAAGAACTCGCCGAGTTCCTCCCTAATTGGCCATATACCAGAACTTTCCTAAAAATCATTTTAAGTTTAAATCACATGTCCAAATATCCTGTTTTAAAATATCCAGTGTTGTACCATATCTTGTTTTGTTCCTTATCTCGTTTTGAATTATCCAATTTTGAAATATCCAGTTTTGTACTATATCTCGTTTTGTACCTTATCTCGTTTTGTCAAATCCTATTCTGAAATATCCAGTTTTAAAATGTCCAGTTCTGAGGGGTTCCCCGAATTTTCGATTGAAACTGCTATCAACAATAATAAAATCTGCTAATTGCCGTTCGCTTACATTCATATTGGTTGCTACCCTACCAAATTCTTCGTACTAAAATAACTTAAGTATGTTTAAATTTGAGGTTAAATTTTTAATAAAACATAAATTATTTGTTTGAATCTAAAGTTTTCTAATAAGTGGCCTCCTGCTGCTTTACGTCCAGCTACCACAATTTTAAATGACTCTGGCACGAATGCGGCTCAATTTCAAGAACACAATTAATAATGATCTTCCTTAGGTCATTAATGGTTTGTGAATCGTTTGTATAGTGTTTTGTCTTCAAAAAGGCTCATAGGAAAAATCTAGAGCGATTAGTTCGTATGATCTAGAGGCCAATTCATATTCCCTCACTGAGAAATTTATCGATTAACAAAGCGTTCCTGAACTTTGGTGACACAAGTAAATGATAGCCAAACCCTTCACCGCCTCATGTTTTATGACATTACATATAGAAACAATTATCTTATAGAATCTGGTCCAGAAATATCAACTTCTTTTGGGGTATTTGAATTTTGGTCTTAAAAACGCGGCTCAAACTTTCCTGCGTTTCATGCATTCCACACTACGAGGTTTGGTCTTCTGTTTCGTCTGTTTAGATGACATTCTTATTGCCTTACCGACAATTGCACTTTTACCCTTCTGGTTTGGGTACCTAGGTAATTCTATCAATAGTTTTGGAATTAAACCATCATTGTGGTCACCATCACCATTAATTTCAACCCACAATTTATCCCTCATGCAGGTGGTAATCAAGCCATCTTAAACAAATATTAAAGGGCTCCAAGAAAAACGATAAACGGATTATAGTCTGGTCAGATGAATCTTTGAAAGCTTTTGGTTTTTGTATACTCCAACTCAGCGAACAAGCAATTCTTGCTCATTCATCGCTCACTGCTGAACTCGCCATTATGGTAGATACTTCAGATACTGCCAAAGGAGTAGTAATACAATCAAAAGTGGACAAATTGTAGGAACATTTGATATTTTTCTAGGTTTGGCTTGATGGGATGCAACAACGTTATGTATTGCGTATGACATGGAGTTATTGGTAGCCTACTTGGGTATCAAACATTTTAAGCATTTTTTGGAAGGGCAATTTTTCTCGTTGTATATGGATCACAAACCCCTCACCTTTGCTTTCACTCAGAAAACTTATAAAGCTAGATCCAGAGAGTTTCGACACTTAGACTGTCTTCATAAGTCAATTTACAACGGACATACGTCATGTTTCTGGTGCCACATAATTTATCGCAAAAAGCACAACTTTCAATTTAAAAAACTATCAATTACTTCGTAATTGCCGACGCATAACTAAATGACACTGAGTTCAGGGAGTTGTTGAAACATAGAAACTCCCAAATTTTTAAAAATTGTTTTGAGGAAATGGGTTCAACTCAGGTAATTTATTGCGACACATCTATCGGTTCTCCACGGCCTTATATTCCTAAGCAATTGTGGGAGGTAGTTTTCAATTTTCACAATCTTGCCAACCTGGGAGTTGGTCAAAAGCTCGGTCAGACTTCTTGCGTTAAAATTATATGGACTTCCATCGACAACAATGTCAGAGGAATGACTAAAAACTGCCTGGCTTGCCAAAAGACTAAAGTTTTTCGGAACACTAAATCACCCATTGGAAACTATTCTGAGGTTTCCCAAAGTTTTTCAGAGATTCTACTAGATATTATTGAAGCCTTTCCAATATCACAAGATCAGCGTTACTATGTTGACCTTAAGCGACAAATACACCCGTTAGCCGGAAGCTATTCCTGTTTTAGACATCAAGGTGGAAACGATTGCAGCTGCGATTTACTCTGGTTGAGTAGTTCGAGACGGCTCAAACTGATTCTAATACTAAGTTGGATTACGTCACGGCTCTAAGCGTCATTTCGAACAAATTAAACCGACACAAGCCATAAAACACTGCAACAGTCCATTTTTTATTTCCACTAGTATTCACTAGAATGGATCAAAGTATCAATTCCCAAGCTAAATCTGTAGAGAGTAGATCAGGTAGAAACATGGTTCCTGCAGCTGAACCAATGGTTCTTTACATTAATAATGTGTCGGGAAAAAATTAAACTTGGACAGTGGTAGCTTCATTGGATGCTAATGTTGTCAGACAGGTTCACAGTGTAGGTTAAAAACCTATCACTTGTGAATTAATCAAAAAATTTAAAAAACCGTGTCACGTAGTGATAAAAAAGAAAGTACCATGTGGCGATTTTAGAGCTTTGAATGCCATCACTAACCAGATCGATAGCCTTTGCCATATATTGATGACTATGGTCACACTCTTTATGACAAGACAGTGTAGTAAGACAGCTAGGGGCACTCCCATGCCTTATAAATGGCGTCTATCTAAACAAGTATGTTACCCTCCACATCATTATTGGCTTGTCATAGGGGTGACTAAACAAAGGTTGAATCGCAGCGATTACTACCCGCATCCGCAAAAAACCTAAACTGTTAAAAAGATCAACAAAATAAAATATGGATATCGCCAAAATTTAAACTGACCCCTGCTCATGTTAAGGGATGCGGTTTTGGTTTTGATCACATTATCAGACATTAAAGAGTATCGCTTGGAACTCGTTACTCTTCAAGGAACTCGAAGTCGAAAAGTATAGACCATGTGTCCCAAGCCTATACATTGCTTTACAGAGGACATAACCTCGGCAATATTGGGGTAGGTTTTCTTCTTGGGCCCCAGGTGGAAAAAGCTGTTTTTGATTTCAAAGTAGTTGATAATCGTATGTGTAAACTACCTTTACGCATGCGACTAGCCAACCTGTTTATCATATTTTGTGTTCATACACCAACTGATGTAAGCCAACCCAAAACTTCATTTTGTTAAATGAAAAAAAAATATTTTCTCTATTAGTTTTTTCTACTTCCTGTTTACTCCTGTGTCCACATCAACTGGAATACCTTTGAATCGATTTTTTTATACAGACAAAAATTATATCAATTACAAAACCTGACAAATAATAAAATCCGGATATTACAGGCCGAGCTGTTCTTTATATTTTCCTATATGCAATCTTCCTCTTCTTTGTTCCGAGGAGCGTTTGTCGTCCACACTCAACTTAAAACGTTGAATAGACATCAATATTTCAATAAATGACTGTCAACCATTAAAAACCATTTTCCATTTACCCGTTAGATTTTCTTTTATTCACCAAAAGTTAATAATTTAAATATTTTTGAATCGCCATTTCTATTTCTTCCTGGGTCATACGAAACAATTCCCATTCATCAATTTCCGTTAAATTGGTTGCTCCCATTTGGGCGTAAAACTTTTTGGCTGGATTCCATTTTAGCACATGAAAGTCGAAACGAACACAACCACTATCGAGGGCAAATTGAACAGCGTTTTTAAATAATAATTTACCTGCACCTAATTTACGATATTCCGGTATGACATACAACTCGTCCAAGAACAACGATTTTCCTTTCCACATTGAATAAAAATAGTATTGGTTTGTGTACCCAATGATCTTTCTAATAAAAATAAAAACGTTAATTTTTATTACAAAACCAATTCGGCCGTTAAATTACTTTTCACTCGTTAATTCATTTTAACGTTCAGCAACAGACGAGTAGAAAAATGGACGAACATCTTTGTTTACCTGATCGAAACCACCATCTCGTATTAAATCTAAAATCCACAGAAATTTATTCGTCGATATGGAAATTGACTAAAAACTTACCTTCTTTTGTTAAGGTAGGCCCGTCTGGCATTTTTTCAAAATCAGCTAGCTTTAAGTATACATTTAAATTAAGTTTATATCGATTTGTACCTGCATCATATTGACGATCTGGTCTAAGTCATCTATAGTGGTTGAACGAATGGTGATTTTATCCATGCTAATTATTTTATGTTGTTGTTATTTGGATACAAGTCATCTTACCGTAATTTTGAACCAAGACGACAGCAACGTCATCTTTTAATATTTGGAGCAACAAAGCAGCTTTTTTTATGTTTTAATCTATGCCATCTGTTTTGGGGCCGAAGTTCTCCCAACTCTTTCGTAGTTATTTTAACGTCCTACTTTTACGGTTTGGCCAGCCAAATCAAGGACGCACATTGAATTTTTCTAGCATGAACGATGGTTCGGCCCATAGATTCTCCACCTAGCACCTCCCGAACCTCTCAAACACCGCAGCTTCAACCACTGCGCCAATTACTCAGTATCATTAAAGTTGTTAATTGTATTTTTCTTTATTCACTTTAAAGAACCGCAAAAACGTTATCCAACACGATTTATATTATTTTAGAAAAATTATCGATCGAAACTAAACATGTTCGAAATGTTAAATTGTTGTCACGTCATAAAATATTATAAAAATTACTGGCAATTTCCGTTTTTATGTATATGTATGGAATATGGATTGATATTTGAAGTGTCACTGGTTTTTCCTTTTCCTTTTGTTTTGATTCTTTTTTTTGGGCCTTTACTAATTGTGTATCAAAGGTTAAAGTGTGTTTTATAGGTTTATAATGAGACATATTATATTGAAGTGAGATTAAGTAGACAGACAATGAAATAAACGGGACAAAAATTTTAGCAGCCGAAAGAGTCAATCCATTTAAATGGAAAAGAAATATTCACCGTTCCTAGATACAACTTTTAAGATAGTTATCTTAAAAGTTGTATACATGCGGTATTACCAATAATTATTGTTATTAAAATAAAGGGTAAAACTCTAGCCACTCATATTTACAATCATATATGGCTGTGCGCACTTCAATATTTAATTGTAACAAGATCGTTTCATGATATTATTAAAAAGCAATTAGGGAATACAGTTAAAATCAATCAGCTGTAATTACAAACAAAAATGTCTGCTGAAATTCTAAAATCTAGAAATAAACAAACCATGAATTGTATATATAAATATATATATATATATATATATATATATATATATATATATATATATATATATATATATATATATATATATATATATATATATATATATATATATATATATATATATATATGTATATATATATATATATATATATATATATATATATATATATATATATATATATATATATATATATATATATATATAATATTTATATCTTTATATCGTGTGTTATCGGAAGTTTAGACCTGCGCAGTAAGTTGTGCTTTACATACGCAGATTTTAGTTTTTGAAAAATTGATTTATAAGGTGTCAATAAAATTTGTTACTTGCACTGTGTCAATATGAAACTTTTTTATGCCGAAATGTCAGATTATTCTGCTTTTTGCCTTTTGCTCAAATTCGCCTAAATTTGCCACTTTCTTTCAATAGTCAATTATCACATTTATAAATAGTCATTCATAGGTGGCACTTGAGTCAAATTTAAAAGCTCTGCAAGGCTATTTGTAATTATAAATTGATAATATTTACCAAAAAGTATACCATAATTTGTATCAGTGATCATTGTTTAACGATTAGAGCAAACTTCTAGTTTTTTTCATGTATCTCCAATTTAGGAGCACAGGACATCTGCACTCTATAGGAGGCTATTGCCCTTAACTCACCTCTTACCTATAGTTGTTTCGCTTCAGTTAGCACAGTTCTTTTCCATGTCATCGGCCGTGTTCCGACTTTCCTCTTTCCTTACAGGTTCTCTAATGATAACCTGGAAAGGTCACTTGAAAGCTTTCGAAGTGTTAGTCCTACGCATCTCCATTTTCGTTTCCTAATTTCTTTTTCTATATATGAATTTGGCTTGTTTGCAGAAAGCAAACAACCTGAGGCATTTATTTACCATTAGTCTTTGTGTGATTTTCTGCATATTTTTCTTGACAGTGCGGAAGTGTTCCCTTTCTTGTGGAGCATGTTGATAATATTTCTTGCTTTGTTAATTCTGGCTTTATCCTGAATATCGGTGGATTGGTGTTAGCAGGCAAATATCATCTGTGTAATGCATTTAGCCGACTGATGAGGTCATACTGTATTTCATTTGGGCTTCCTACGTCTAATCTACGAATTACATTGTCTTTCACTATTGAGAACAACAGTGGGGATAGTACACATCCTTGCCTAACTCCTCGTGTGTTGTAGTGTTTTTCACTCTGCTTGCGTTTATGTTGAACTCTATTCCCATCACACTTCTTTGATAAGTTCTACGATTTTCCTCGGAATCTCGATTTTACTAAGTGCCGTCTAAATTGCGCTCCCATTAATCAAGTCAAGCGCTCGCGAAAAGTCCACGAAGAGTAGGTATGTCGATTAGTTCCATTGACGTTAGATTGTTTCAGTTATGGCCAATACTTTTATTATGCTGTTTAGGAGGGAGATTCCTTTCCAGTTGTTGCATTCTCTTAAGTTGCCTTTCTTTGGAGTGGTTAAAGTTATATCTTCTTTCCATGTCATTGGTATTCTATCTATACTCCATTTAGAAGATCATCTGGGATGTTGTCTGATCCAGCAATTCTTGATGTTATTCTTCATATTCCTTATGGCACTTATAATTTCTCCTTTGGTAGATGAGTGTTGGTTGTTTCGTTAAAGTTTCCTTCAGGCAGTGCGTCATTTTCTTCAGTGTTTGAACCGTTGCAGGTTAGTGTTTGAGCTGCTGCATCCCTAATTTGCGGTATCTTGGTAAACTTTCCGATGACCCTGATGCATTGATGTAGCGTGCGCGTGTTTCTGTTTACATCTGGTTCTTAAGTTGTTTTGAAAATGTCATCAGTGTATTTCCTGACATCACTCCTTGCCATTTTCTTTACCTATCGAGCTGTATCTTGTTATTGCCTTCTAATTTCTGCCATATTTTGATGACACAATTGTTGCTTAAGCTGATGGCGTTCCTCAATTTTCTTCCATGGTATCATCTCTTATCGACGGCTTCTATTTGACTCGTTGTTCTGCCATCTGGCGACATCTAAGTGTACTTATGCATTTTCACAGTATAAATATTACCATAATAAGAAAAGAATAATTTATCCATTGTTGTTCCAGATGTCGATAGGACATCGTCAAAATTTAGTATAAATATATGACATTTAGGCGATTATACATATAAAAATATTTTGATTATTTTAAAACGATACCAGTAGCGATATCTAGCACGTCAATGGGCTTAACATACCATACTATGTGTATTTATATTATGGTATGTTTTTGTGTGGGAACATAGTGCCACCTATGAATAACTGGTTTGTTACACAGTAATTGATGAGTCTAGATATTGTCACTTTCAACTGTCGCTTTCTATTGGAGTTCTTATATTTAAGTTTCCAAATCGTGTCCGTGAACGATAGCCAATGGTCAATATTTGTGTTTGCGGGTTGATATTATTTATTCTTCTAGTATTCGTTTCTGTAATCGATTTGGACCGATAATAACCGTAAATTGCACAGTATTCATAGACTGGTTATCGTTAATTTTCCATTACTAGCTGCATTTCTTGACGAAATGTGACAATCCAAATCAGATTACGAATTACATAGAAAGCAAAGACGCAAAATGAACCAACATCGTTTTTGGATCACAAATGGTGAACTAATAATTGTTCTGCTATTAAAATGTAGGTGCACAATAATTTTGTTTGTAGTGGTTGGTAGCAGTGCAATAATTAAATACCGAACTCATTTAAAACCAAAATAAAACAAATAATTTACATTTTTTGTTTTTGAATTTATCTAGTCGCCGTTTGTTAAAACTTCAAATGACATAAAATGAACATTTTTTGACAGATAATTTTATAACAAAATGGATGTTTTTTGACAAAAAAAAAAAATTTAATTTTGAGTAGTATCATACCAAATTTTAATGTTATTTTGGATGGTACCTTTAAGCAGCGGTAATACCAACTTCAAGGATTTTGTAAATTTTTGCGTCGTTGCATGAGACATGATCTGATCTTGATCAGATCAAATGTCAAAAAATGCGGCTAATAATGCAAACGACATTGAACTATGAACTTCGCTAAAATTCTTATATACAAAATAAAAGTAAAATCTGAAATTAAAATATTTATTACTGTATTGGATTTAGAAGAATATTGAGAGATTTGAGAAGTGAGTCAAGCGCCTAATGACCCTAAACGCAATTATGATTTTAGAAATTTTATTTACAAAAATACTCATCATCGGTCTAACTATATATAAAACTTTAGCTAGGTAAATTCGGATCAGAATGGTAATGTCACAGTCCTAAAAAGTAAAGCAACTCAGCAATGAGCAAAAAGGTTGTATGATTCATTTTGAGGTGTCAAAGAACTGCAAATTATATCAAATATAGCTCTATTGCCTTTCATGGTAACATAACTCCGATGCATTTCTTAGAATATACTAATACCAACGATTTTTTATTTTGAAAAATAACAAGACGAAACCCGAGATCCAAACCCACAAAACTGCAAGAAAAAGATGAACTTGATTTTGTTGTGTGTTGTTTTTATTGTAATTTTAACAAATTTGATTTCAAGATCAACTTCTACATAATTCGTTGAATATAAATCAGCCTTTAGTTGTGTAATTATTTTATACGGGCAAGCTACGATAGACGAAAAATGTTCTCCATAGAGAGAGCGAGGACTAATGTTAGGCAAAACATTCCTACTACGGTTTGATATACTGTGACTGTGGTCCATTTCTCGACTTATTTGATTTATTTCAGATGGTGGTATAAAATAAATCATTTGCCAGTCAAATTCATACTGACTTATTTAAACATAACCTTAAATTTTAATTATTGACAGTTTAGTTTTTTTTAACATTATTGTATTATTACATTATTTTTTTAAGAAGTCGGGACTGCGAAAAATTGCAAGGTGATGCTACGTTGTAATTTGCATAATGTTGGCATAACGATGAATGATCTAGTCTTACAACGAAATCTCATTAGAAGTCGATAATCCTTGTCAACATTTTTTTAACCTTTACCAAATCAAAATTGGTATTTAAATTTTTTAATGAATCTTTTTTTGGTTCTAGTTAGCCAATATCTTAACCCAAATATCTTTCCAAGTAATATATATCGATGATGGCTTTTAAAAAATTTCACATCTAGCACGTCACTAAATTTGCACGTCCCAATTCTGAATCTACGACCAAAATCATGGCACTGTTCGGAGTGCGGCAGCCAAAAATAATTTCAAAATATATAGCAAAAATTTGAGTGGAGTTAATCGGTTGGACCAACTTATTAGCTTTTTTCTATCAAAGCAATAGACGTTGAGAGTTATTTTCTATTTTATAGATATTTTCTAGGCTGTATGTTCCAGTTGGCGGGGGCACAAATATTATCTACGCTTAGTGGGTAACATCTTGAAATTGGTGGTAGCTTATTTAAGATTTTTACTTCCATTTACTGTAACTACCCTACCTAGTCTATCTATACTATGGTAGTTCATTACTATGGTTTGGTCTATAGTTGCTTATTTCTTTCCAGTTATGTTGTCATTTGACAAATGCTTCCAAACGTTTAGCAAATTTGATACTGGATTTATAATTAGTAAATCACCAATTAAAAAGTGTCTTGTGGCTATTATTAACGCATTTGGATCAAATGAAACTACTGTGATAGTCTGTGAGTTATTATGACATGCTTTTAATCTGTGATGCAACTATATTGATAGTTCCTTATAAGTAAGTATTTCCAATTACTCTAAGGTGTTATTTTAATGACTTAGTGGCTGCTTTATAGAGCCCTTTCTCGATAAAAGTGCTAGACTTGAATATGTTTGAATTTTGGTAATTTTTGATAAGCAGCAATGCTCCACAAAGCTCAAGACGAGGTAGCGAAATTAAATTTTGTGTCGGAGCCACTTTTATTTTTAACGTTAGCAGCCTTCCTTTAAAGTACCTTCTGAGGTTGTAAATTTGAAGTAAATGCAGCATAGACCTTTTTTGGAGTTTCACAGAATTTATGCAACTGTGTTTTATTGATACTTTATTCTCAATATCCTTATAAAAGGCTTCAGAACATCAAACTTCAAAACTCACTACCATACATTTACATATTTTAAAAATAACCGCACTCATGAAAACCCCCATTGTCGTTTTGAGACCATTTTTATACCTAAGCGAACGACTGTGATTCTCGTAACTCTATAAAAAGGCACCCACAACTACAGGCACAGGAGGCTCGCTACGAACTTATCAGAAAAAATCTGGAAGAAACCGACAACGACGATATAGATCAGTTTCACCAAAGTAACGAAATACTCTAAGAAAAAGGATACATTATTCCAGCTGATACAACAAGACTCTGCGTATTTATTAAAAGACTGAAGTCAGAAAAGCGGCATAATCTTTTTAATTCTGTCATTTTAAAAATTGTTCATTCAAATACTGATTTCCAATTTATCGTCGAAGAATATTCAAGCGCAAAACAAGCAGAGAAATCAGAAGTTCAGAAGCAACAGCTCTTGCAAAGTATTGAACAGAATTTATAATTTGATATTATTAAGGCGACAAGAAAATTAAGTAGCAACGTTTTGAACAGCACGGAGATGACAAGTCAGGAGCTATAGGACAGAGAAATTATTGAAAACAATTTTGAAGAAAATTCGAGGAAATTAAGGTTGTTTGGCAACAATTTAGTCAAAAGATTTAGCAGATTAGAAACGAGAAATGGTTACATTGCCTATTCCATTTCGGCTCGAAGAAACTTGCACACTGAAGAATGCTTAATACCATCGAATTTAGGAAGAGAATGAACCTTTGATTATGGAACGAAGAAATGAATTCGATTCCGATTTAGATATTGCTAAAACGATTGTAATATGCGAGAAATTGTGTCGGCATAAGAAGCACTCCTCAATGATGTGGAAAATGCTAACCAAATCAATCTAAAACAAATGCCTGATCAATTTGACTAAATCCTGAGGGATTTGGAGTCACATGTAAATTTTGATATGTGAAATAAAACAATGTTTAAGTTGGGTATGCGATTGCAAAAAAGAGCTCTTTCTAGCTCTTATATACAACCAACAAAAAGCAGTTTGAGTTTTTGCAATATTTCTTAGCCATTACTTATACCAAAAATCCATTGCCAATACGACTGTCCTTGATAGGCCCGGTTGGATGCGACTAGACTTTCACAATTATGTTGATTATGGAAACAGATACGCGATGGCTTACTGATATACAAACGCCAATCAACGGTATGCATCAACGGATAAAAGTGCGGTAGATGTTAGAGGTACAATCGTTCATAAGGCATTTAAAATCACCACAAGAGGCTATCAAATGCCCCTATAAATGAAGATGAGAAATTTGTATGCAAGTTTATGGTCGGAGCTGAACCTAACCCCAATTTATAAACAGAAGAAGCAATTGGGGATCAATTGTTGAAAACTTTCAAAATATACAAGCTAACCGAGGTTATGAGGCAAGAAAACGCGAAATTCACATCTATATTAACAAAGATTGGTAATATTGAGATAAATTAAATGATACAGAATGTGTGCATAGAACTAAGATTCATCACGCAAGAACAAGTAGATGTGCTCTGTCCTGGTGGAGTTCGATTGTCTTACGATGAATTAACCGGGCCGTTAGAACATTAAAGCATGTTGAGTTCAATTATGAAAATAGAATTGTACGTGTTTGGCTGATTTTTCCCCGGAGTGTCGGTTTAGCGGCGCATGCCAAAATTGCTCACTACACTGCTGCATAAAGCGTTTCAAGGGTCACAACAGCTATAAGTTTTAGACTTGCAACGATTTCCTTGAACCGTAATACATCTAATACAGCAAAAAGAACTCACTACCCTTCAGAACCCGGGTATGCTGTGACTATCCACATGCCCCAAAGAATGACTTTTCATTAACTTGTCTATACGTACAGTCGCAGGTATCCTCAACTCTTGATTTATGCAGTTCTATCGAGAGTCAGAAGTCTTGAAGGTCTTTACATTAACTCTGCTGACGATATTCCAGAAATTCAAAAAAAATGTCAATTTTGTACAGGGTGTCCGCCGGGAAGGTATACTACTTTGTTTTGCCGCCATTTTGGTAAACGTTAGTATTGACCGTTCATATTTAGCAGTCGTGAAGTAGACACGTGGCAAATTTATTATGTAAAAATATTCGATAAACCAACGTGTTTTAATCGTTAAAATATTTTATCAAAATCAATCATCGATTACTGTGACGATGAGAAAGTTACGTGAAATTTTTGGGAGAAATAACGTGCCAACAAAACGCACTATTTATCGTGTAGTGAATGATTTCGAAGAAAGAGGGTCTGTAAGTGATAGGCCCAAGCATGGGCCACAACGTACTGCAAGATCGGCTGAAAACATTACTGCTGCTCAAGAAAGTGTTCAAAACAATCCATCAACCTCAATTCGACGCCGTTCTCAGGAGCTTGGTCTTCAAAGAACAAGTTTGGCCACAATTTTGCACAAGGATTTGCATTTGTTTCCATTTAAGATTCAGTTGACACAAGAGCTTCTTTCACAAGACCATTTACGCCGCCGTACATATGCCAATAGGATGTTAAAGCTCGCCCATGACAACTCCGATTTTCATGAAAAAATCATAATGAGTGACGAGGTACATTTTCATTTAAATGGATATGTGAATAAACAGAATAGTCGGTTCTGGGCAATGGAAAACCCTCAAATTATTCATCAGTCACCTTTACATCCATTAAAAGTGACAGTCTCGTGTGCAATTTGGTCAGGAGGAATCATTGGACCTTACTTCTTTGAAAATCAAAACGGTGTAACGGTAACTGTGAATGGGAGCGATATTGTGATATGATTGAAAACTTTTTAACGCCACAACTGCATGTTTTGGGCTTGATTAACATGTGGTATCAACAAGAAGGTGCCACATCGCTTACAGCCAGGATTACAATGGAATTACTGCGAGACCTCTTTCCACAACAAGTTATTTGAAAAAATGGTGATGTTGATTGGCCTCCACGGTCGCCTGATTTGACTGTTCCGGACTTCTTTTTGTGGGGATATCTAAAAAGCAAGGCTTATGCCTTGCTTTTTAGATATCCCCACAAAATATTCGTGATGAAATTAATGAAATACCGCGTGAAATGTGTGAGAATGTAATGAAAAATGTGCTCAAAAGGGCTCGCGTTTGTGAGGCTAACAGAGGCGGACATTTATCTGATATTGTATTCCATACATAATTACCGACATTAAATAAAACATTTATCAATATAAGATCCATTCTCTTTCATTTAATCAAAAATTATAAACAAACAAAGTAGTATACCTTCCCGGCAGACACCCTGTATTATAAAGTATTATAATGATCATTTTTTCCTTTATCTCTAATTTAGGAGCATAGGGCGTTTACTAGGCTGTTCCATCGTACTTTATTCGGGGATATTGCTTTCAGTTTCCCCATGATTTACCGACACTTTTACCCACTCTCTTCTCTTACGGATTCCATTCATATTTCTTAACAATGCTCAGGTGATTTCTATGGGTCTCTCATTGGCGATAAATATACCGCGCAATGGACTTTAAAAAGCGGTAAAATCATCCATACAGTTTCACTGTATATTGCCAATAAACAGACTGTTGCTCAAATTATTCACCACTCACTTTTACCATAGACCAAAGGTAGTGCAAGATTATTAGAAAATGATAGTCAAAAAATTGCAATGATCGTTTCTGACGATTTTAAAAGTTGTATCTCCATCGCATGTACAAACTCTTAAAAAAATTAATTTAGATTAAGTATCGAATCCAAACCTGAGGACAAATAGAACTGATAACTGAATTCACACAAGTATTTTGAGCAATAAAATTGAACGTGAATACCCACATTTACAATTTACACAAAACTCTTGATTTAAAACAATTATTTAACACAAAAATTAAATGAAATAACCGTTAAACTGTCAAAATACGCTCGACCAGGTTACCTATGAGATAGAACTTATTCGGGTACCGGTCGAAACTGGATATTTTACAACTGGATTTGACGAAACAGGATAATTCAAAACTGGATATTTTAAAACGAGATAAGGTACAAAACGAGATATGGTACAAAACTGGATATTTCAAAACAGGATATTTCGACATGTGATTTAAACTTAAAATGATTTGTTTAGGAAAGTTCTGGAATATGGCCAATTAGGAAGGAACTCAGCGAGTTCTTAACCGATTATAATGAAATTCGATACGTAGGATGAAAATAGAATTTTAAAATGATTTTTTGGAAAAGTTCTGGAATATAACCAATTAGGGAGGAACTCGGTGAGTTCTTGACCGATTATGACGAAGTTCTATATGTAGGATGGGAATGGGATTTTAAAAAGATTTTTTGAAAAAGTTCTGGAATATGGCCAATAAGGAAGAAACTCGGTGATTTCTTAACCGATTATGATGAAATTCGATATGTAGGATGAAAATGAGATTTTAAAATGATTTTTTCAAGTCAATGATTATTTTAATAAGATGAGAAAAGCAGCAATTAATAAAAACCATTAAGTGAAGGAACATTATATCTCTCTGCTTAAAATTATTCAAGTATGAAACCTTACTGGCCTTATTCTAGAACTTTCCCTACAAATCATTTTAAAATCCCATTTTCATCCTACATATCGAATTTCATCAAAATCGTTTCAGAAATCACCGTGTTCCTCCCTAATTGGCCATATTCCAGAACTTTCCTAAAAAATCATTTTAAGTTTAAATCACATGTCGAAATATCCTGTTTTGAAATATCCAGTTTTGTACCATATCTCGTTTTGTACCTTATCTCGTATTGAAATATCCAATTTTGAAATATCCAGTTACGTACCTTATCTCGTTTTGTCAAATCCTATTTTGAAATATCCAGTTTTAAAATGTCCAGTTCTGAGCGGTTCCCAATTTATTCTTATATAGGCGAAGAGAACGGAATTTTCTTCTATAGAGTACGACACGCTGATTCGTCATACATAGCTGATAGAACATAACTGTCGGTAAATTGGTGCGATTTAGAAACAAAAAGTTCTACACATCCAAATATACGCGCATCCAGAAAAAAAAATTATTTTTTTTGAACCACCCTATATATACACGATCTGATTAAATCTAAAATTATTTCGTTTAAATTTTTTTATTTTTTTCACATTTATATTTTGCCGAGCATCCGACCATCCAGGCAAAATATATACTGAGTGAAACGAAGTGTTTTTCTTTTTGGTTCGAATCGATTTTAGTTTAATTCAGGTATTTCACTACACATCAACAGTATTAAGGCAGTCACATAAAAATTTATAAAAAAAAAAAAAAAATTAAATTAACTGTTTTTAATGTAATAATTAAATAAAAATTTTAGTTTATTAATATATAAAAGAAAAAAAAAAAAACTTAACCACATCAACCTAAAGATGATTTAATAAAAGTTTTAATAAATTTGTAGTGATTTTTTTTTTAAATTTATAAGAAAATCTAATCTTATAAAATTGAATAGTTATGTGATTTTTAAAGTATATTATAAAAAAAAAATTTATTTAAGTTAAGTGTTTTAATTTAATTTATTTAATTTTTTTTTATCAATAAAGTTAAAATTATAATATATAGTTAGTGCGCTTAAAATTATGTTTGATACAGTTGAAATTTTCGCGTTAAGAAAAATTAAATAGAAAATTTTAAGGTAAGCTTTTTTTTCATGTAAAAAAAGTTCAGCCATTTTGAGTTTTCTGTTATGAAAAAAGTTTGATTTTATCCACTTTATAAATATTACACCCTTAAAATCGTTTTGGTAACTCTCGTTTAGGCCGGAAAACGGAAAAGGTCAGGGCTTGGAACATATTTCATCGGAGTTTTCAGCCTGCATATATATATATATAAATATATATATATATATATATATATATATATATATATATATATATATATATATGCATATATATGTTTTGTTTATGCATATATATATGCATATATATATATATATATATATATATATATATATATATATATATATATATATATATATATATATATATATATATATATATATATATATCTACATGTTCATATTATGTTTTGAAGTAATTCCATCAATAAGTATTCATATTCAATCTATATAATCATAATTGCCATGTACAAGGCAAAAAACATATTTTTTTTTTCAATTGCTCTCCTTATGTACTAGTGGTGTACTACATTTTCCAATTTTTCTTTTTTAATATACCCATTTTCCATAACAAAATTATAACGCTGCGCATTTACGTACCATACCATCATCTACTTGTGAAAAAAATAAAGGAAACAAAATATCCGAAAATAAACAACAACAGCAACTATACAAAAAACAGGAGCAATTTTCATTAAAACGAAATTTTTTTTTTTAAAGTCCTTTAATAGAAATAATTAGATTTTGTAAAGTGAAAAAAGGAAAACTTTCAATAAGTTCACGATTATATAGTATAGTGTTGTTTTGTTGATGTTGTTTTGTTTATTCGATTTAACAAAAAAAAAAGTTCAGACCAAAGGTTATCTCTCGATTTTAGTGATAAAAATAAAATATTTACTGTTTTTGGCTTTTGCTACACGTATATACAAAAGGATGAAGAAGCTGGCGAAAATGGTAAAATGAAATATTTTCTTGGTATAAAGTGTAAGAGGGCGGTGGCCAGGTAACAAAAGAATATTAATTATTTTCTGTTTACAGAATTTTTTGGTCTTGTGCTTGTCGAGCAGCATCAATAATGGGATCTGAAAAGAAGATTTTTTTTTTTCATTTATCTATACGCGCCTTGTGAACTGAAAAAATATTTTCGGCTCCATTTTGATTCTATTTATGGCTGTGGGTGTTTTTTTTTTGTTTGTAATTACTAAAATGGTTTTTGGACCTGCCGTTATTGAAAATTTGTCGTTTTGAGAAATTTTTTATTTTGTGAAATCGAACATATTGGTATGTATATAGTTTTGAAAAGTGCCTAAAAATTACTAAGAAATGTAACCAAAGTCTTTTATACTGCATGATATATGTTGGTGCATGTTCTCGAACAAACTTAAATTTTGCATCTAACTGGGTTGCTGTCAGGCCCTGCTACATGTCCTCTACATTTTTTAGCACTAGTATTACTTCAAGAAGGCTGATTAATATTGAGCAAACCGTATCCACAAATATTTAATATTTCTGTAACTCTGACACTCTATTCGTTGATGAAGTAAACGGGTTTGTGTTCTGTTTTCCTTTTCGGCGTGATTTTATACGATAACTCGCCTAAGTTTCCACCGAATGGCAGGTTGTTGGTCGTCGTTTATAGTATAGCACAAGATTGTTTATTTCTAGATTTGTTTGGATGATTTTCCATTTATTACATTGCTGTATCTGATGAATATATTCTGATGACCAACGTTTCCTGAAATCTTGTTACCTTTGTTCAAAAACGCCATCTTTTTCAATCTTTTAGTGGTAATATTTGCATTAGGATTTTCCTTTATTACTCCCTTGAGGTAGAACTTTACAGAACTTATGTCTGTTTTCCATATGCCACTGAAATTGAGGGTATGGAGTGTTACGAAATGCCACTTTATTCCATCAGAATCCAACTTTGGTGCTATGTCGGTTGGTAGTGATGTTAAGGCCGCATGGTAGCCTCTTTTTACTAAGGTATTTGCCGTTGACTTTTGTTGTAAAACCGCTTACTATTTCGATGGCTTTTTTGACCAAAAATAAATAGTGCGAGGTTCCTCGCGTTTGTTTTATTACAGCGGCTAATACAATGTTTTCCTTGACCTCTGAAAGCCTTAGTGTTTTTTTTTAAATTTCTGCAGTAATAACATCGTAACCAGGAGCTTTTTACGAATTAATGTTGAATTCAATCTCACTCATGACTTCTTTTGGGGAAGTTTGACTTCTTTTGGTGAAGTTAAACTTTATCTTCGTTATTTCGAGTCCTTGTCTCACCAGCTATTTATATAGGAATCTGCATGTTTCTTGGACTGTTTCAATCATCTTTTACTTTTTTTGGATTCTCTTTAGTAACTATGGAGTAAGATTTTTCAACTTAGTTTTATATTGGGAGCTCTTGTTTGCTGTCATAAGCTTCCTGATCTTCTTTTTTTATATTTTACCTTGTAGTTTCTCGATAGGGATTTTCAGTCAAATCCTGATATAAATTGAATCCAACCGATATAGAAGAGTCAATGAAATACGACCACTAAATCGCATATTCGTAAACGGCAACAATGTTATACGGTCAAGTGGCGTAGGCAATATATGCTAGGAGCTACTTTAATTACAGTCAACTCAAATTTGACTTCGAAACTTATGGCGTTCTGAGTGTTAAATTCTCATAAGCCATTGAGTTAAGATTAACGAATGGTTCTGATGATATTGAAACGTTTTCTGGATTTCATAATTATACCTAACGCATTCCAATTTAGTGATTTTGGAAGATTGTGATTAGTATCGTTTACATAAAAATTGGACTATGATCTCGTTAACTTAATATTTGACTCGTCTTAGTGACACATCGGCTACCTGTATCGACAACATCCTACTTAGATTGAACCAGAGACAATTCCTGCAAGTTAAATATGAAGCCTAAAGATCTAAAGGTCTCTGCTCACGTTGTGTACTTGTAAATTATGTAGCATGCAAAACCCCACTTAGGCATCCTTAAACCAGGTATGGTGATGCCTGGATGCAAGGTTTATTTTATTGATTATCATAAATGGCGAAACTTGCTTTTTTTGAATATTGGGGTATAGTTTATAGTTAAACTGATCCTGGAGCTGCGCTTTTGATAATTTTATTCTGATACGGAAAAGAAATGAGTATTACCTGCTGACGTGAAACCAGATACTATAAGAGGTTTAGTCCATAAGGTTCAGAACTGTGTGAATTAGTCAATTTAGGAAAGATGAACGTACAAATTGGTGAACGGTAAATGAAATCATTGTCAGACGTTTCGAATTAGGTAAAAGTAAGGAAATCATTACTGACACCGGTTCCATTATCTCTTGGTCAACTATAACTGGATGGGGCTTATATCGACTGAAAGTAATTTAATCCCAAATCTATTTATGTTTGAGCCTTTTGCAGCCGACACACAGAATACTGGATCAGTAGATTTTTCCCATTGAAAATAGAATACGGAAATAACTGGTAAATCAGATCCAGTATCCGCACTAGAAAAACTAGGTTATTATTTTGATCTCGTAAAAAAGACAGCGTTTTGCAGACCTCGACTATCTGCCATAAGGATAGTCGAATTTTATCGAAGGCATACAATTTTGTAGAAACATTTTTGGTTTTGCTGCGGCTCCTTAGTCTAAATCAAGGTGATTGTGACTGCTGGAAGTAAGCTAACAAATTTTCTCCTTCAACTCAGCAATCTCAGATTTTTGTTTTGGTAGGAGTTGATTGCTAAATGTTGATTAGCGGAGGAATCCATCTGAGATATATTGAGTAATGCCGCTGCCTCAAGCCATCTGCTTTGTTTATCAACTCAGTTGTTCGTCTTTTTTCGGAACGAATTAATTCCACTTGTATGAAAAATTTATTGTGAAAACAAAATTTTTTATTCAAAGTATCGCTACCCACTACTTTTTCCCATCTCTCTGGCAATTTATAGATTCCATCGCAGAAAAACTGCGTCGGCTTGGCGGCCAAAAATGAATCGAGCCAATTTTTGATACCTTGAACTGAAGTGAAGCGTATTCCTGATTGGGCATTCTGCATGGATCAAAATAGGTGGTAGTCGGAAGGAGCAAGGTCTGGGCTATAAGGCGGGTGAGGCAGAATTTCCCATCCGTTATTCTCCAGGTAATTTTTAACCGGCGCCGACATATGTGGCCGAGCGTTATCGTTGTGGAAAATGATTAACTCGTGTCTGGTCGCATACGTTGGCCGCTCTGCCTGAATTTTCTGCTTCAATCACTTGACAACAGCTCATAGTGGATCACACCTAGCTGGTCCCACCAAATGCACAGCATGACCTTGGCCCAATGAATATTTGGTTTTGGTGTCAAAAGGCCTTGCTTTTCTTGACATAAGCTTGTTTGCTCTTGGGATTATCGTAATTGATCCATTTTTCATCGCCAGTGATAATACGATGCAAAAACGACTTCTTTTTGTGCCGCTCGAGCAGCATTTCGGACCTGCAAAATCGTCTTACCACGTTTCTTGGCTTCAACTCGTATGGCACTCAATTTTCCATCTTTTGGATGAATACAAGACTTTCAAACGTCTGGAAATTGTTGCTTGACATGAATCTTGATCGAGTAATACCTCCAATTCTTCATCCTCAAACTTTTTCGGCTGAACTCAAAAGTGGTGATTTTGATCTTTGTCATTGATGTCAAAATCACCACTTTTGAAACAACTTAACCACTCAAAGCACTGTGTTTTTGCAAGAGCATGCTCACCAGACAAATCCACGAGCAAACGATGACTTTCAGCTGCAGTTTTGTTTGCGAAAAAGTGACTCAACAAAACTTCCCGCAAATGCTGTTTTATTCGTAAATTTGATAAATTTTCCATCGTTGATATCGGTTAGATGTGCACAAACAAAACAAAAACTTTTAGCTGAGTTTGACAGGTATTGAATAGGGCTTTTAAATGACATATATGTCCATGATGTACTATAACCAAATAACTTATATTACTATAAGGGAAATCGTGGACATTTCCATAGTAAAAGCGAACGCCACATGATATCGGTAAATTTTGATTCGTAGAAAAATCCTAGATGGCATAGCAAACGTTTTTAACGAGAACAATAGATGGCGCGTCAAACAATTGTTCTTATTTTTATTATTATATATGAATATAAGCCCATTTATATATGAATATAAGCCCATTTACTTCAATAATTTCCAATACCGATTATAAAATTTAAATTTTTTTTAGATTTTAAATTTTTGTTTCGTTAATAATTCGTTGAATATAAAAAACTGTAGATAAAAGAATATAAACATTTCGTTCAACTACTACTAGTGCCATCTATGATTTTTCTACGAACTATATCATGTTGGCACATGAATTCGACGCGATTTCCCTTATAATAATATAAGTTATTTGACTATAACGCATAAACAAGTAATGACATCTAGTATCAAATTCCGGTTTTTAATGCATACACCTTATATGATTTTTGGCAATCTTCTTATCCAATTTTTTCTCACAATTTCTTCGTTGATATTTTCACTTGCTAATATTTTCATGGCACTATATATACCTAAAATGTTTTATCGTCAACTATGTCTTTCCTATCGACAAGTTCTTCAATTAGTGTTATTTTTAACGTTTTGTATTTGTCGTACTCTGGCCTCGGTGTAATAAATCTGCTACTGAATCGAACATGTCAGTAGATAGTGAGGGGTTAAGTAACGATCTGATATATGGCATTTAGTCGATGATAATCCTCAAACATGGATGCCAATTTGTACTATTCTTCTTTTTAACCATGTGGTGTAGTGAGGACGTCGGTTGACATACAAACCAAGTATAATCAATTACAATAAAATAACGAAACAGATCTTCGTTGTTATAGTGGTGACTCCGACGTGATCTGCACTCTTAACTCGACATGGGTTCGTCACAAATCGCAATAAGCCAATTTTCAGGTATTCCCTAACATTGGGGAATATAAAACTCCCTTTGCTCTTACCAAAGCGTGATATTTTTCGAATGAGTCACTTGTTCTTTTGATTGAGGGCTCTTAATTTTTGCTTCAAGAGGTAATTCACTTAGTATTAATCAAGACCTCCAGCCATTGGCATTATTTCAATTTCTGAAATAATATGTGCTACCTGAAATCATTGACCAATCATTGATCAATTGGCCATCATTACCAAATGCCTTCTTGTTCACTAAGATTCCATAACATTCTCCAATAATCCACAACCACGTGTTTGTCTTAGCCAAAACCTGGAACTTTCTAAACAGTTAAGATTGGAAGATTTTTTTAAAGTCTGAATTTCGGCACCTTTCAGCAGCAAAATGAAAATCGGCAAATTTTAATAATATTAATGTACTTTTCGTAATATACGCCTGGCACCTTCATAGTTAGATTACTTTATCCAAAAAAATCTGGTCTAAAATCTTACTTTATTGGACCCTTTGGTTTTTACTTCCAACCATGATTTGCAAAGCTCTGCCGCTTCTGCTAGGACTGTTCTTTTCCAAGTTAATGCTAGGCTTGTGACATTCCTTTTCCCTTGGTGGATTCCAGTCTAATGGTATACTTGTAATATCACTTGGTAGTTTCCTTAGTGAGTGACCAATTTCTTTATTTCGGTCTTAATGTCCGCAACTGGTTCGTAATTCTGTGAAGTTCGATGTTTGTTATGGGGTTCAGACAGTTTTTGCATGATTTTCTTTCGTATATTTTCATGTCACACATTCCTAAAGTATAGTACTGATTTTACATATAAACTGAATACTGATGAGACAGGATAGAGATAGACCAGATTCTATGTAATATGTTAAATGCATATCCTGCGTTGTTTAAGCATTTATTCAGATCATAATCAAGATTATTAAGTTAACCGGTTAGTCCTCATTGAATGCCTGTAAAGGATATGTTATCTAGTTTTCTTATGACACTATCCAATACAAATATCGAATATCGTAATTGTCTAGCTTTTTCCTTCATTCCTTGCCATCTTTTTTACATGACGTGCTGTATCTTGGTACATGCGTTTAACCGTGTATTGATGGTACATTTTGTAACTTAAATTGAAGGCGTTCAATATTAAAATATTCAAATTTGACACTTGCTGAACACAATGTGTTCTCTGATGGATGATTAGGCACCTTTGCTTGTAGTAATAAACATTTTACTGCAATCACTTGAATGGCTACCTGATGTACTTGATATTTTTGCTCTTCAGGTATAATTTGTTCCTCAAATAAACTTTTGCAATTTAAAAAATAACATTTTTCGGATCATAATAAATCGACGACTGTTGACTAAATTGTAAAAATCGGCTACTGCCAAATGAATTCTATATCTATATGGGAGGACAGAAAACTTTTCGGTTAATTTGTATGGATTTTCTTAAAGATATTAATCGTATATTGCGAAGATTTTTCAAATTTTTCTTTAAATGGCTATGTTTTGCATATTATCGGACAATTTATTAGGTGATGATTCGTCCTGATTGTAGTGTTAAATTATGCTTCGGCAAGTATATCATGTTTTCATTCCCTTTTCGAGGCCAATAAGCTTAATAACTTGAGTTTTTGTTCAAAAATGGCGATGTTCCTAATATTTAGTATCACTTTAAAAAATCACTAGAGGAGATGATATTTCAAAGTCAGTGTTAAACAATTACCTAAAGTCCTAGATTAAGACAATAATCTATATCTCTTTAACTAATAGAGGCGTAAAGTGAACTTACGGTTTTTAAGAAACATGCTAGACCAACATTACAAATACACGAGGAATGTTAAGATGATCTTTATAAGATTATACTGTTATGGTTAGTCTTAAACTCCATGCTTTTACTCAACAGCCACAATCTGGAGTATTGACGGATATAAAATGATACTTAGATACAAAAAACCTAATAAAAATAATTCTTACATATTGTGGTGATTTCCTCGTTTCATTTCAATATTAATAGTAAATTGCCTGCGATAGTGTTAAATACTATATAGAGAAATAATTATGAATCAAAACAATATTTAGCACAAACACAAAAGAAAACACAAATATTGTAAAAAAACGAAGAATCATCAATCAGTTGTTTACATTCGATAGACGTACACCATGACTAATAGAAATAAGTGCAACAATAATAAAATAAACAAACAAACATAAACAATGTTGAACCGTTATATTAGCGCGATCGATTGCTAACTACAAGTTAGTTATCGTGATATTTGAATTTTACTTCAATTTATCGTCAATAATAGTGTTGGTCCTAGCCTAGTCTTCGTTTCTATTTAACTATCGTCTCTAGTTATTTTAGAGTTTACCTGATTGCATTTCGAGGATTGACACAATTTTTTTTTGTCCACAAAATTTGACCCGTTGTCGCAGTGAATTTTGTTTGGATAGCCTCTACGCGATATGAATCTCTTCAATGCAGAGATAAAAGCTGGTGTCAGTCATAAAAGCTGATGAGCCATGTCAGTCACGAGTTCAATATGTATCGCTTTGACAGTCATATACACAAACAAAGCTATCCAAGCTGCGCTTTTGTTAATTGCGGCTTCCCTGGACCCTTTCGATTTTTTGAGGTATAATGGGCCCGCGTAGTCACCCCGACATATAAAAACGGTCGACCTATGCTGACTCGTTCTGCTGGAAGATTGTCCATCAATTGTTGATTTTTTAATCTCTGTTTGAAGCATAGAATAATTTTTGATACATGATTGCGACACGAATTACGGCACCCGATAATCCAAAAGCGCTGGCGTAACAAGCTTGTGAGTAGAGTTGGTCCGGGATGCAAATTCTTCGTGTAATAATCTGCAATCAGTAGTCTGCTGAATTTATAATTTTTTGGCATAATTATGGGATGTTTTGCATCAAAACTACATATTGATTTCTCAATTCTGCTCCCAAGACGGAAGGTGTTATCTTCGTCGACAATTGAAGTTAACGAAGCGAGTTTACTGTTTTTATCTAACTCACCACCTTCTTGGACAACAAGTATTTCACTCTGATATATTTGTTGAGCCCATTTAATACATTACTTTTCTGCATAACGGATTTCGTGCACTTCTATGGGTGGTACAAGTGCAACGTTTGAATTTATCATCGTGGCTTCCCGTGACGTTGTTGCGCATGAATTCAGCGATTCACAACGTGCTTTGTGTATGAATCTGTATACCGGTGATTCGATAAACCTTTGGCAACGATGAGAATTTTTCGAACTATGTAGAACAAAAATGTGTTGTTAACTGAACATGATGCACTAGCAGATATTTGTTACGGACTTCAAGCGTTGATTCATCAAGTTGTGTTGGGTTGTGCATTTGACGTGGCCAATGACTAGAATCCATTGATAGCCAAGGTGGCCCTTTGTATCAAACTTTGTGGTTAGCTAAATTTTCTGGACTAACACCTCGAAACAATAGATCAGCCGGATTCTGTTTACCAGGAACATGTGTCCATGTGTGTCTTGGAAGTATTTCTAGAATGGTTGAAGTGCGATTTTCCACTTCCTTGGGAAGCTTTTCCACTTCCTTGGGTAATCTGACAATCAGGCGAGCACAATTTTAGAATCTGACCATGCGTGCATTGAATGAGTTACAACTGACAAATCTTTTTTACATATGCCATCAATTGGCTAAGTAACACAGCAGCACACAACTCTCAACGGGCGAGAGTAACTTGTTGGATTGGTGCAACCTTTGATTTCACTGTAAGTAGATGAACGTAAATATGACCGTCATTATTTTCAATTCGCAAGTAGATGACAGCCTCGTAGGCTTGCTCCAAAGCATCAGCGAATCCGTGAAATTGTGCGGATTTCATCTGATTGTGTGATGTGTGTAGGTATCGTGGAATCTCGATACGTTCCAAATGATAAAGATTGCTGCGTATTTTTGACTATTGCTCCAAAACATCTCGTGGTAATCGCTCGTCCCAGTCAACTTTGCGAAGCCACAGTGTCTGAAATAATAGCTTCATTGTGATGACGACCGGACCCAGCCAACCTAAAGGATCAAATATACGTGAGATTTCGAATAGTAAATTTCTTTTTGTTAAAGTTTCTTTATTTGATAATGCAACTTTGAATAGGAAGCAATCCTATTCCCTATGTTTTAACGGTCGATTGCCCATCAACGTCCATATTAGCCACTTCACGATCAACCTTAGGTATGATTCTTAAGAAACGTTGATCGTTTGACATCCACTTACGCATTTTGAACCCGGCTTTGCATAATAATGAATTCATGTTTTGTTTATGAAATCGCTTCTTGGACAGAGTTGCAACCGGTGAGTATATCGTCCACATAGAAGTTTTGGGTTAGGCGGCGGGCTGCGTCAGGATGACTTTCGTGATAATCACTGGATAGTTGATGCAACGTTCGAATTGCCTAGAGCGGGGCACTAGACAGGCCGTACGTTACGGTATTTAACTGGAATTTCTGTATTTGGTGATCTTCTGACTTCGGATGCCACATAATTCGTTGATAGCGTCTGTCATCTAGATGTACGATGACCTATCTATACATTTTCTCGATGTCACCACATATGGTTATTGGGTGTTCATGAAATCGAAATAGAAGTATAGTAAGATCGGTTTGAGTGGTTGGCCCAACATGGAGAACATCATTTAGTGATAACCCTGATGTGCTTTTACACGAACCATCAAAGATGACGCGTAATTTCGTCGTGCTGCTTTGTTCCTTTATCACGCAGTGATGAGGTAAATGATAGTTCTTTTCATCAGTATTTGTCACCGACTACATGTGACCCAATTGTTTGTATTCATCCATGAATGAGGTATACGCTTTTCCGACATCAATATTATGATTAAGCTTGCGATAAAGTGTCATTAGTCTACTTGCTGCAGCCTGGTAAGTTGATCCCATTTCATGAACTGTTTGTTTGAACGAAAGTCTGACCATATAACGACCTTCTCGATCTCGATTGGTGTTTTGTACGTAGTGGTCTTCGCAGTACTGTTCTTCCAACGTAAACTTGGGTTTGAATGGTGGGATTTCTTCCATCTGTTGTTCTTCATTTCGATACAGGTAGCAATTTTGTTTGGATGTATTTGATCGTCCGACCCGAGTCCTAAAAACCATAATCTCCAAAAGAATATTTGAATTTGAATTATTATTAGGGTAAGCCATTTAAGAGAATCGAATAGTAAATTCAAAAGTTTCTTCTAGTGCGAACTTGAAGGAAAACTCGCCCTTCTGATGATGCCAAAATCTAAGCTATCCTATTCGTTTTTTTGGATCTTCAGAGCTTTTGATATTTCATTTGCTCCGTTCAAAATATCTTCTACGTAGAAATCATTCAGAAATATTCTACCGGTATCATCCTGTTCATCAACTTCTTGCTATCCAATCTGTTTTATGACTCGTGTTGCCAAAAACGGTTCACTAGCTGTGCCCTTCGTTACGGTTAATAATTTAGAATCAAGTATTTCTTGTTGAGATAACTCTCTCCATACTACGTTTTGAAAATAAGCATCTTCCCCACTCAACAATATGTCTCTTTAAATTTTTTTCAAACCCGCCGAAAATATAATTTTTTGCAGACGGAAACTTTTTATAATTTACCCTAAACTGTCTTGAATCACAGCACCTCCCATTCGTTACACAATCGTTTAAGCTCTTCTCTGTGCTGTCTTTATCAGATGCATCGAAAACCATTCTTTTTTTGCTCAGGGTATATTCGCTTGCTTTAAAACACCATAGTGTGGTAGATAAAAATGGCGTTTATTATTGACATTGGTTTTTGGAATACTCACTATGCGTCTTAGTTCTTCACAACCCTTCATGAACGATTTATGAAAAGTAGTTTTGAACGGTAGTTTCACTTAAAACCTTCAGTTAATGGCTTTGGTGACGCAGTAGTGGTGAAGTGATTTCAACAAGTTACTTCTTCTTCGGTGTATTTCGATTTCTGCAACATTTCTTCGATTCCCCAGAACTTTCGCAGTAGAACATCTACTTAGTTCTAGTAGTGCAAGATAGTTCGTTCAATAATCAATAGAACTTAGTTTACTTGATGATTGATTAAATTGTCAAGTAAAAATTGTGGCTTGGGCCAAAAAATGTTCTGATCCCGTTAAAATATGGTCTTTCCCTGGCACATATGGAAGTTTGGATCTGTAAATTCTAATTCATTTAAACAGTCAAGTTCGGAGATTATTTGAGCATTATTTTGTTTCACTAGGGACAACTTTTCAGATTAATAGTTCAATTATCCCTTTTCGAGCATTTAACCATGCAACTTAAGAATTACCATAGATAAAAAAAATGACTATAGATTTCTCATTTGGTATAATCGTAATATTTGAATTTTTATTTTTTTATATTTTTATTTTCCTTTGTTTTATTTTATACTATCGAATAATGTAAAATCGCAAATCCATCGATGAGATTGGAAATATCAGAAGTTTGATTTTATTCATTGTATTTGCGAAAGTGAGAAATCTATAGTAGATTCTTTTATCTATGGTATTACAAACATTTTAAAATTGAATATTGATTTTGTAGTCTGTGTTTGATAAACTAATAAATTGAAGACGCTCAATACTAATACAATTATTCTTTAATCGAACAGCACCATATCCGATTGGGATCAGACGACGAAACTAATTAAAATCCTAAAATTTCTTCGACAATGCACTCCACTGTAAAATGCATACGAGAAAATAAATCGAGTCATTGTATTACGACTGATTGTGATTTCATCATCATACACTTCATTATTTGCATAATATAAATTACATAAAATTAAAATAAATTAAATTTTTTTAAAAAAACTTATTTATTTATATATCATTTATATAATAATACAAATTATTGAATAAAATTTAAATTAATTTTCAACGGACACTTAGCACAACTTGTACGAGTGTACATTATTTAGTTTAAGTGTTCAATTTAACTGATTACTCTTTATTATTGTTAAAATGATCACTTAGTTATGGTCTGAATGATGATCTAAGATGTTTAATCTTAGTAATACATAATAAGACTGCGCAAATAACATTATATGCTTTAATAAAATGAAATCAAAATAAATTTATGTTTTTGACATACTCAATTATTGTATTGACCTTATTTATGATTTTAAATGACCCCTCAATATTTTACAATAGTGTAAATTAAAGACTGGGTAAACGTAAGGTATACAGATTTTCAACTAAATAGATCTATTTCATCGTATTCTATTTCTGTTCTTCATGATAGCAGACCGGCCAGTCCCAAGGTCAGTTAATGACAGAATTTCAGTTAATGGCAAAAGTTTACCATGATGGAGTCCATCAACTATGATGACTACTCTTGTTCACTTGAGTGTTCTAGAGAAACTTTATAAAGCTGCCCCGTGACTTAAAACTAGTTTGTCATTGTTTGCCCTTGAGATCTTTTATTTGTCATTGCAAACGCTAATTTCACAAAAAATTGTCTTCCCTAGAATTTAACTGGGATATCCTTTGGTTTTGTAATCAACTTAATTCTTGACAACATGACAATTTTGCCGGTTTCTGCTTCAGTTAACACTTCTTGGACTATCACATTGGTCATACGTTTTTTTTTACAATTAATCTTGTTTTCCTTTAGACAGATCATTTTTCACATTTCTTAGCTATATGATAATTGCTCCTAATTTCCAGTCAAGCTTGTGACGTGGTATTCCTGAAGGCGTTTGGCTGTGTAGGAACTCAATGGAGTAATCACGCCTCGTCAGTTTTGTCTTTAATATTCTCAACACTTAGATAGGACATCATTTGTCATCAACGTCGAACTTAATGGTGTTATGGAATTTCTTTATTAACAAATTGGGCGACATTGTTTGGTGTCAATTTGTCACCAAATATCTCCTTAGTTATATCATTAGTTAACGTGTTAACATTTATGCAGAATCGTACGCAGAATATTTGGTTTATTGAACGTTATTTGGTTACTGGTTGGTAAGGGTTATTTTAAAAAATATCTCATTTTCGTTTGATTTACCAGCTTACCCCGAAACTAACTAATTAAACATTGTATTATGTAAAATGGACTAATATGGGGTCAACATCATAATGTTGAAGAAGTGGTCTGCTCCAATCAAATGTCAATGCTGCCTTTTAAGTTAAATTAAGGATCACCTAACCCTATTCTTGACCATAGTTAGAAGTTATTTGAGGGAATAAGGCTTATAATTTTGAACAATACTAAAGCCTTAAGAACCTGAATTTAACAGCCTTTGATGATGACTGCTTTTGGTTCGCCATGCCATTTGATGTTTCATCCTGATGTAGCAGTGTGCTGTGTTTTTGTTTTCATTTTTGGCATTGGCGACTGAATTTGCATCTAGATAGTTGAAACATCTATTTTTTAAATCTACATTGTGATAGAGAATGGCCTTTGTAAGCACACATTGAGCATTTGTATGAAACAATTTTTCTTTACTCAGTATTAATCACAATGTTGTCTTGTAAGCGACCAGACACGACATGACTTTGAAATTCAACCTTTGCATAGTATCTCTGGAAGCTTGGAGTCAATGATTTTAGCGGATAAAAACGTCGTGTCAACAATTTAAATATTTTAGAAAATTCTGGAGAACATACAGCATCTGCTTTATGAACTAATATTATACACGTTATGAACATTTTTGAACTAAATTGAAAGTAGGAGACTCATGTATTATTAATTGATTCAACCATATATGCGCGATATTATGTGATGGCCGATTCGTTGCAATCCGATCTTACCAACACCCTAAAGTGTAAAAATAACAAAAAATACTTCCCTCGAACACGATTTAAAACCAATTCTTAAATTTCTATCCTCTTTTTTCTATTCACCACCATCCAAACAATTTCTTATCTTTCCTTTCTTTTTACTACCCATGAATCTTCTACTTTTTTCTTTTTTTTTTAGAACTTCTTTATAATCCAAACGCCATCAACGGCATAAACTTAAACTAGAAAAATTATTATGTATTTCACTCGGACTATCCTGACACCACGGATTTTCCTCAATCCGAACAATCGTTATCACGACTGTCACTCTCTTCATCGTCATCAGAGACATCGGGTGGCGGTGGGTATAACCTCATTCGCTCCACTGCTTGTACTCCCTTGTATAGCCTTTTGCCCTCCGAAGATTCTCCTTCTACCACATACCGATCACCGTATAATTTTTGGACAGTCCGGTATGGCCCTTTATTTTAACCTTTCCCGGCCCCAAGCCTGTGCCAGATACCTCGTGACCTAAAAACTGAAATTCCTTTTCAAAAAAACGACTTTTCGTTAGATTTAATACCAAGCCAGACTCTTGAACCAATTTCAATAGTGTTTCTAAGCGAACCAACCCACTCTCAACTGTAGGACTTGGTATAATCACATCATCTAAGTAGACGATAGCCTCTCCCTTCATTTTTCAAATAATACCATCCATGAATCTTTAACACACAGCTGGGGCATTCGACAACCCAAATGGCATACAAAGGCAGTATACTGTTTGGAACTTTCTTCTACGGGTATCTGGTAATATCCTGATGTCAAATCCAGTACCATAAAACATTCATTTCCCCCCAACTTGTGTAACATCTCATCATTAGATAGCCTATATATTCTAAACAAAGTCGATTTTCTCCATTTTTTTAGGAGTTACCACCACAGGGCTAGCATAGCTTGAGTTCGATTCCTTTATTATCCCTAATTCTAGTAATTTCATAATTTGCCCTCTAACCCATTCCTCATGAGCAAACCCTATACGATGAGGCCTATGATAAATAGGGGTCGAATTATATAATTCAATAACAATCTTCACATCTCTTACTTGTCTAATTTCCGCCAATTTTTTTGCAAAACAATTTCTATACCTTTAAATTACGGCAGAAATTTTCTCCTTTTCATTCTTCAGTAATCTTTTGTTAATCAAAAACTCCTCCTCCTTAAGAACCTTAAATATTTTGGAAACCCCCATCGTGATTTCCTCATTTTCTCAGACCTCTCGACCACTACTCCCTTAATATCGCATTATATTATTTCTTAACTTATCAAAACTAGACCCTAAACTTTTCCTTATATAAGTCCTATCACTACTCTTAAACTTAGCATCACTTGACTTCTTTAATTTATTCTCTAGATCTACCCCTAAATCGTGTTCAGTTGTTTTCTCCATTTCAATAACCACATAATCCGACTTAATGCTTCGTGAGTTATTATTAAATTCTGGAAAACCCTTATTATTACTAACCTTAAAATTATCCTTATAACTATAACTATTTATCGTATATACCTCATGTTCTAATGAAATTATCTCGCCTCATGTTCTAATGAAATTATTTAATTGTGAATCGCAAGTATTTGACTCTACGCGGAATTCCCCTCGAATTTTAGTTATCTTTACGTGAGCCTGATCCAAAGCACTTCGACCAACTAGAATGGCATCATCCTGGTCATTTTCACTAACCACCAGAATATCCACTGGTATTAATACCCCGTCAATATTTAACTCCCCTTGATTTTTAATTGTCATAGCTGGACCACCCCCAAATCCTGCTAACCGTTGAACGTACGGGTAAAACTCGAACTTTATCGTTCTCGCAGCGTCCTGACGAAGGATAACACAGTCACTCCCGAGGTCTAAGAAAGCTACAAGCTGCTGCCCGTTCAGCAACCTTATGATATTCATTTCATGAAGTAGGTGTAGGGGCTAATTTAGAAAAATTATTATAATCCAAACGCCATCAACGGCATAAATTTTAACTAGAAAAGTGGTACATACAAAATTCGTAAATTATAAGTGATGCCAATAGAGCATGTTCTTGGCATTGAATCGATTAAAGTTTTTATTTCACTGTGCTGCATTGTATTTGTTTCCCGAATGTCAATGCTGGCACAATCGCAGGGCCTTTGTACACATATTTCAATAAATATTTGATACTTTTAATTTCAATTTGTTTGTCTTTAATAATGGCAACTTGATCGCTGGAGCGTTTTGTGTAGGGCCATTGTTGTTGGCTTATGTTATTTCCTCTTGGTCTTTTGGAAACTTTTATGTACAATTTTGTCCATCTATACATGAAGACAACAAACCGACGCATAAAGTCGTGGTTGTGTGTTTTTATCTGTGTTTTATCAATGCCTTCAATGTCATTAAATTTTGAGTTTTTATGGAGGATTAGTAAAATGTGGACATGTGGTAGTTCCTGTTTTTATATGTCTAGACCGTATTATTTTTGACATGTTTTTTCCATTTTAACTTAGCATCAAGAACCAAGTCAATATATTGGGCTATATTCGAATATTGTACTTGTTTAGAATTAAAGATTGGTATCCAGTTAAATTTTTGATTAGAAAAGTTAATGTGAGTTGATTTTTCTTCATTTAGCTTAATGCGTCTTGTTTCAGTCCAGTTTAGTCTACAAGTTTTGTATACTTTTTGCCATTTTCTGGTTGCTTCTTCTACATTAGCACCGACTGCTAGAATTGCAGTGTCATCTGCGAAACAAGCTTCACTTGTCTAGCTTGTGTTAGGCAAGTCGCTTGTATAATGTAAACTTGCAAGTACTGTAAGTACTTGCTCAGAACGCTTAGGGAATCCCTGCTGATATTGATTTAGATAGGAAATTTCTTCTTAATATTTAACGCGAAAATATCGATTAGCAATAAATAATATATAGAATTCCAAAATTTGAATGCATTGTTTTAGTAAGTCTCTGTGCAATTAATATACCAATCCAGAAACCCAATTTCTTAAAGGTTTTAGAGATTACTGGAAGTGAGGGAATTGACCTAAATGATTATTTTCATTTGACAGCTTGTTTTGCTTCGGTATCATAATTATTTCAGCTGCTGTTCATTGCTGAGATACAGCACGTTTCATCGAAGAAGTTTTCGTACTTCTTCCTCAGAAAGTAATTTTATTATTTCACCTGTGATTAAATCCCGTAGTGTTCCAAGTAGTAGTTACAAGTAGGATTTCTCTATAATCCTCCTTATATAATAAGATTAAATTCTCTTTTGCTGGTTATCACAGAAACACGAAAATTCTTACTGAATTCGAAAATATCCATGGTTTAAGCCATATTTTGGTCATAATTATGAAGTAATTATCATAGTACTAGGACTATGGTAACAGCTTTTTTAACTGTCAACATTGCTTAAGAATCAGGGAATTGTAATTCTCATTTATTAAAAATTCGAGAACAATTAAAATGGTTTAGTTTTTCCCGTTGAGTTGTTGGCTCCAATTCAAATTTTGTCAGTCTACCATTCATACCTGTATCTGGTTTATTTTGAGTAAAATGCCATCGTATTGCGCATTTAGGTTTCATTCATTATTATTCACCTGTGTGTTCAGTGCCAACATTTGCTTATTGAGAGAACTTTAGTGTGTGACAATTGCATTTACCCTTTTTTATACATGTGCTATTAAGGTCGGCTGGTGGAGTGCAATTTTGTTAGTCGAAGAGATCGGACGTGTTTTGTTCGTTCTCTTCATTTTTAAAATTTATTATGTAATGGTTTTTGTTTTTGTGGTTTTTTAGTGTTTTTTCTTGTGTTTTTGTGTTTTAATGTGTTTTGGTATTAGTGTGTACGTGTGCATCAAGGACAAATTGGGCAAATCACATCTGGGATGGTGAATTGGATAACATACTCTGTCGTTTCCCAGAGTTCAGATATAAATGCGACATTTGTAATGTGCATTGTTATTTGATTTTACGTGCATTGGTATAAACCGGTGTACTACATATTACTGTAATAGTACATATTACCGGTGTAGTACATATTGTGTTTTATACAAGCCGTGCTATAACTTTCGTACACAGATACGATAAAACAATCGGTACACTAACGGTAAAAAAAACGTATACAAAATTAGATAAAAACGTATATGTATAGTGTTTTATAATTTTTTACGTTTCTACTGTACTTTTTGTGTTTAATGTAGAGAGAGAGAGAGAGGGAAAGAGAGTATTGTTTTCCTTGTTCCCTTTTTACTTATACTGCTTCGTAGCAATTTATAGCATGTTTATTAACAGGTTCAAATTTTGTTTTTGAACAGTTTCGAGATTTAATGTGTGTTGTTGTGAAATGATCGGTTTATAAAGGGTTGACCAAAAGGAGTGCCATATATTGATTGATTAATCATGATTGATCAATATGCATTATATTGCATGATTACATTTTAAAGTTTTGCATTGGGTAACAGCATGAATAGTGTTGTAATTTTATTATTTTGAGTTTTAATTAGTAGCAATATGGCTGGTGGGATATCTTTGATATTGCTTTTGTTAGAGGATTTTTATAAGAGGTCATGGAACGGTTGACTCAATTGATTTTTAATTAATTTAAAAAAAATGTCTAATTTGTGTTGGTTTTGTAGTTTTGTGTCATGTAGGGTGTAAATAAATTATATGATAAATGGATTACAGTGATTCGGAATAGTGGCTGAAATTCCGAAAATATTGTTACTTTACAACGGTGACATTTTATGACGGTGACGTTTCATCAATTTTTTAAAAGCCAAACTTGTGAAGGTTTGGGTTTTGTATCAAATGAAGTGTATATGGATTGGATTTTCGGTGATTGCATGATGTGTTTGTCGTGGAACGGTTGGTTTAGTTGAATTGTAATGTTTGATCAATTTTTTAGAGTCTGGTTGTATGGATTTTGGCGTTTTGTGTCAAATAAAGTGTGTAAATTGGGTTTTCGGCGATTGTGTGTCGTATTTGTTGTAGAGCGGTTGATTCAATTGGTTTGTGGTGTTTAATCAATTTTTTTTTTAAATATTTAGTTGTGTAATTATGGGGGTTTTGTCAAGTGGGGTGTATATAGGTTGTATTTCGGCGATTGTGTGACGTGTTTATCGTGGGGCGGTTGGTTCGGTTGGTTTGTAATGTTTGGTCAGTTTTTTAAGATCTGATTTATATGAATTTTGAAGTTTTGTCATAGACAAGTTTTGTCATAGTTGTCTATGGTTTTGTGTCGAATGGAGTATACAAATTGGATTTTTGGCGATTGTATGACGTGTTCGTCGGGGGGCGGTTGATTCGATTGGTTTGTAATGTTTGATCAAGTTTTGTGGGATCTGGTTGGTATTATTTTATAGTTTCATGTTTTTGTAGATGTGATAGGTCGATTGATTGTAGATTTCAGGCGGGGGATAGTCCAATTTATTACAGGCTTGCAGGAATTATATTGTTGTATTATGGATTGATTGGTTAATGTTTTCAGAGTCATTAGTGATTTTCGGGCGGGGCCAACACAATTTGTTACAGCTTGAGGCTTGTGGGAGTTGTATTGATGGATAATTGTATTATTGTGTTGGGAATTGTTTGATTTGTGATTTCGGGTTGAAATTGGTTCTGTTTCTTGCAGCCTGTGGCTAAGAGCGGTTGGTTCATTAATGGATTTTGTTTTCGGGAAGCCTCTGCGTTGAAGGGTGGCACACTGGAGTTGCTGGTGAGAGATGACAGGATGCAGAGCTGTTCGGTAGGGCTGTGATTGTCTTGTGCTTGCGGTGTTTTGAATGTTGGCTGCTGGCAGGCCGAATCAGTTCCATCATTGATGACCTACCTTTCCTTTCCCTACCACAGGAATTTGCTGGCTGTTGGTTGTCATGGTGTCTGTAACCGAGTCGATCTCAGTACTTGACTAGTGTTTTGCCTTGTCCCTCCAAGTGTATGGGGGAAGGGTGTACGGTGGTTCTGGCGCTGTTCGGGGGATTCTGCTTGGTGCTTGGTCGTACATACTGGATCAATCAATCAAATCAATTTCGAATGTGACATGTCCCTGGTTAGGATTTTTATACACGCACTTCTGTATTTAGTACAAAACGGTTATTCGATCGAGTTCGAGCGTGTGGTTGTTTTGTTAAAGTTTTATTTAAATTAATTTCGGTAATATTGTTTCTATTTAAGTGAATATAAATAGGAGCTCACTTAATAAATTTTAGCAGCATGGAGTTGAAATGTTCAATTTGTAAATTTCCATCGAAAACTGATGCTTTATATTACAGGGTACGGTTAAGAGTAATTAGTGCATTAAATAGTGTTGTTGGATTGTCGAATTTTAAATCATTATTTTTCTTAAATTTTATTTTTTGATATTCTTATATTAATATATTGTTATTGAACAAATTAATAAGTTTGTACTTTCAGGAGGAAACTAACCCAGTTTATTTCAGCCTACGGCTTGCAGAAACTATATTATTATATTAATTATATTATTATATTTTGAATTAATTAATTTATAATGACAGATGAAAATTAATTCAATTTATTACAGCCTACGACTAAGAGCCATTAGTTCTTTAGAAGATTTTGGTTTCAGGGAACCTTTGCAGAATACAGTTGAATGGTGGCGTTGCTGATATTAATGTTGCTGATAAGAGACGACAGGAAACCGAGCAGTTCATTAAAATTGTTATTGTCTTGTGCTAACAGTAGTTTCAACATTTGGCTTCCGGGTAACCGGACCAATTCTGTCATTGCTAACAACCCTTTTCCTTCCCTAAACCACAAAAATACTAACTATCGATCGCTTAGGTGTCAGTAACCGGGTCGAGTCTGTCACAACTAACATTCCTTCCAATCCTTCGGTTTTGTTATATGTAACACGGGTGTACGGTGGTGCCCGGCATTCCAGGAGTTCCTGGTTCGTCCTTGGCCGTACACTCTAATCAATCAATCAATCAATGTGCTATTAAGGTCGGCTGGTTTCTAAGGTGTGGATGACATGACTGAGTTTCAAAACAAGAAAAATATTGCTAATATTAAACACGTATCTATACCGCTGCACCATAGGCATCATCTGACGCATCTGAGAAACCATTCAATTGCGAATCTGAGAAATCGTAGAACTTTAACGTCTTGAAAGTGGTGTAACTATGAGGTAAGTTTTATCAAACTTTCTTTGATATTGACTGGCAACTATCGCAATCTTCAATTTTCTCTATGGGGCAAAGATCTTCGTGCTTGGTCATAAATTATATTAGTCTCGTTGTATTTCTGGATGTTTAATAAATTTACTTTGAAGTTGAGCTGACACTAAATTTTTCAACTTCACAGAAACGTTTTAGTAATTGTATTTCATCTTTGTTGCTTGACACTGTTATGTGAATGATAGCTGAATTTGGTTGTTGATTATATAATTGACCACCAAATACCCAACTTAGTAGTATTCAATAGAAAATATCACCTATGTCATCCATGGCATAATTCGGTAGTTTTGATGTTAGAGTGTCAAGTATTAATTGCCCGTGCGTAGGTAGAATTTTCCGACTTGTATCTGGATACTATGTGTTATAGTGCTACATCACCTCTTGCAGCTTTTGTGATCCCAATCCATTCACTTTGACGTGTAATTTCCTTCTAGGTTGATCTATTCGTTTCATACAATAATCACTAATTACTGTTGTTTGAGATCCTGAATCAAATAATCCTCTAGTCTTATGTACAGCTCTAAATTCATTTAATAAGTACACAGTAACAACTGTGTTTAGTAATAGTAATGTAAGAAGGAGTCATTTTTTAGCGATATTCTCTCGTTAGTATAGAACAATAATTCTAACTTTAAGAGCTTTGGTTAATTTTGGAATTATTGCGTCTTGACTAAAGATTGCTGGGTTTTAATTCAAGAACTTGTTATTTTGTTGATTGTAGATGGCTTATTAATTGTTGATTCGTTGCAAGTACTGACAAAGTTTAATACTGTCCGACCTCGGTTCGATGATCTAATTGGTTCAGAATATTGTACGTCAACAGTTTCATGATTGTATTGATGTTTCAAATTGATCTTGAAAGGATTGCCACTTGGAATAGTATCTGCTAAATTCGATCATCACATGTAGTAGTCGCAATTCGGAAGCTTTTTACATATAAAAAGTGATCCATATAGTTATAGTTCAATGATCTTTCATCGTTGAGATTTGTAGCATTAATCGTAATGCTAGCGCAAAGGAAATTGTATTAATGTCATTGAAGTATTAGGCCAGTTAATTTTCTTAACGATTCTTTTCTGACTCTCATGTAAGCATCAATTCCTGGCCTATTAGGTCCTTTACTATATTCTATTTATACTAGTTGGATGAAAATTTCTATATAGCTATAACTTTATTTTATTTCCTTACATCATTGTTAAGTGATCCAATTTTTGTTTTGTTATACCTGTGGTAAAAAGGTCCTTGTTTTGTTGAAAGGCACATTTCCGTTATATTTAATGTTCAACTGTCAAAATAAACTACAGTAATAAGCATAGACGATTTGTCCATCGAGTGGTTCTGACAATTCTGAATACAAAAAAAAAAGTTAGCTCGTGCATGGAGTCGCTTATGACTTTCTGAGTGTTTTTTTTTATTCATACTAAATATTCCGTACGATCCAAAACTGACATAAAACGTTTTTTATTCATATTTTTCCTTCTCTTCCTTTCGTTCGATGTTTTTTTATTTTTTCCATGTATTCTGAAAGTATTCCTTTCGTACTAGATTCAAAGGTAGTATAAAAGGAATACTTTAGTATGAGAAGCCATTTTGTTTTATTGTGCCAATTGTATTAAACAATTTAGCTTTCAAAAATAAAATATAAATAATAAAAATGGTCCCGTTAGATTAATATTAATTAAAAAAAAACTTAAATTAAATTATTTAATTGGTATAATTTATTAATTTAAACTTTTAAATCACATTTAAAAATTAATTGTATCAACAATCTATTCCATTCATTCATACCCAAGTATAACAACCTAAGTATAACAAAACTGAAAAAATCGCTCTAGTACAATATTTTTTTCCGTGTTTTGGTCAAACAATCGGAAATATTTTTTTTTATTTTTTTTTTATTTATTATTATTACAACTGACTTATTTTATAAGTCATCTAGCAATTTTTCTATCTTAATTTAATTCACATTTATTGGGATAAAGCCCAATGGCTAGTGCCAAAGATAAATATAATTATTTATTTAAATAAATATTTGCTATAATATAGTATTTATTATTTTAGTTTGTAATCACTAGATCCATTGGTTTGGTTCTTTGTAAGCGTCGTATTGCTATCGGACAGTCCAGCATACGACGGATTTCGATATTCTCATGTTGTTGAAGGCGTGAATCATGTTTGGTAGCATAAACTGCAATTAATTTATTGATGTCTTCTTTAAGTCACGGTGCAGGTCTTCATTTCGAATGTACCATGGGGCATTTACAATATTCCGAAGTACTTTATTTTGGAACGTCTGAATTATCTTAATTTTTGTTTTCTTAGTACAGCCCCAAAGCTGTATTCCGTAAGTCCACACAGGTTTCAGAGTTTGCCGATATAGGAGCAATTTATTATGTATAGATAGTTCCGAGTCTCTACCTATGAGCCAATACATTTTCCTGTATTTGCTGTTTAATTCGTTCTTTTTCTTTTTGACATGTTCTTTCCATTTAAGTTTGGCATCTAGCGTCATCCCTAGATATTTTGCTGTATTTGCATAAGGGACTTGTTTAGAGTTTATTACGATTGGTATACTGACATAGTTTGTTTTATTAGTAAAATTCACATGAACCGATTTTGTTTCATTGAGCTTAATTCTCCATTTCTTCATCCAGTTACTAACTGTATTAATTGATGTTTGTAATTTTTCTGTAGCTTGCGTTACATTACTCCCAACTGCCAAAATTGCTGTGTCATCAGTAAATGTAGCTATGGTTGTTTCTTTCATTAGTGCTATGTCTCGTGTATACAGGAGGTCTAAGATGGGGCCCAAAACGCTTTCTTGCGGCACTTCTGCCGAAATTTTCTTTAGATCCGAATATTCATCTTCATATTTTACACGGAAATGCCTGTCGGTTATGTGAGATTTTAGGATTTCATAATACTGTTTGGGAAGATCTCGATGTAACTTGTACTCTCATCCTTTGTGCCATACACGATCAAATGCTTGCGCTACATCCATGAAGGGGCTTCAACGTAATTTTTTCGTTTCTAGAGTACGTTCTATAATATCTGTGATTCTGTGAACTTGCTCTTCGGTCGAATGTAGGCTTTAGTCTCTTGAGAAGTAGTTTTTCAAATATCTTCGATATAGTAGAAGTAGAGATATTGGTCTAAATGAATTTTTATCGTTACTGTTTTTGTTTGGCTTTAAAATTATGATCACTTCTGCTACCTTCCACTGCCTTGGAATGTATCTTAATCTAAATACAGCATTGATTATGTGCAGAAGTTTGTGTATTGCTTTGTCTGGTAGTTTTTTTATAATTTGCCCAGTTATTAAATCATATCCAGGAGCTTTTTCGGATTTACACTTTTTATTTCTTCTTTTAACTTACGGAGAGTTACAGTTTGTATTTCAAGCTCATTTGATCTGTGTACAAAATTAACATTTTCATTCGCAGATTGTCTGGGTAGTGGTTGAAAAGTTTCTTCGAGGTGTCTCGCAAACAGATCCGCTTTTTGCTTACTACTACGAGCCCACGTACCATTATCATTTCTAATAGGTGCTGTTGAATTTTTTGGTCTCTTGATCGATTTTGTTGCTTTCCATAAGGAGGATTCAGTGTCTTTTTGACCAGTAAGTGAAGATAAATATGATTCTATTGTTTCATTTTTTACTTTCCTGATAATAGATGTCAGTTTTTTACATAAGTTATTAAGCTCGGTTTTATTAGCTGCAATTCGATTTATTTGCCAAAACTTACGTACTTTACGTTTTTTAGCCACCAGTTCTCTTACTTCGAGTGGATAATTTGTGCCTCTAATGTTATTTGCAGGTTCGCGTGGAGTGCTCTGCTACGCTGCTTGCTGTATATTTTCAATTAGTCTGTCAATTTCTTCCTCAATGTGCATAGATCTACTTATTGGCACAAAAAGGTTCCAATTAGTATTCCTGTTGTAAAATCTTGGTGATATTTCTTTTTGAATAATAGTTTCGCTGAATGTCATGATAACAGGAGAGTGATCTGATGTAAGGTCTTCATTATTTTCATTTCGTATGTAGTTGTCTGATATTCCTTTTGTTACATAGAAATCTATAAGATCAGGAGTTTTGTTTAGATCTGTTGGCCAGTAAGTAGGTGCGCCACCAGATTGGAAGTCGCATTTTAATTGTTTGGCTGCTTTAAACAGTTCTCTTTCTTTTGGTGTTGTAATTCTGGAGCCCCAAAATGTGTTTTTTGCGTTGAAGTCACCGCCAATAATGAAACATCGTCCCAAAGAGTGAAAAAGTTCTTCATATTCTTCTTTTTTTAAGTTATAGCGTGGTGGACAGTATATAGCTGAGATACTTACATCTTTGTTCTTAGTTTGAATTGTGATTGTTGTCACTTGCATGGACTCAGTTTCAACCTCCATTTCTTCATGGTGTTTTTTATTATTTTTAATGAAAATGGCAGATCCCCCTCTTGCCCTTTCTGCTGGATGAATAGCATGGTAGAAACTGTACCCACGTATTTTGCAATATGAAGATCTATTAAAATGGCTTTCAGAGATTAAACATATGTCAATTTTTTGCATGTTTAGAAATATTTCTAGCTCAGGTATATGATGGATTAGCCCATTTGCATTCCATATTACTATTCTCAGTGTTTGTAAATTAATTTTTATTTTTGTTCACGTTGGAATACTGCGATGATAGAGTTTTCAATTGGTCAAATATAAGTTTATTTATATCAGCTTGCTCGTCAAGTTTTTTACTTAAAGCTTCTATGGTTTTGATGAAATCTATTTGAACTTGGCCAGTATTATTTACTTTTGTGGTTGATTCTTGATTTTTAGCAACTTCTGCATATGATCCGTTACCTCGCAGATTGTATAATCCCTTATTGTTCGGTTGGTTTGTTGTACCAGGGTTTCTTTGATTTTGCACAGAATTTCTTGCATGGTTTTTAATTTTTTGCAATTCTTTAGCTACTTCACAACCACGATAATTTGCAGGGTGTTGTCCTTTACAATTTATGCATGTTGCTGTAGTGTTTCTGTCTAATGTACACATGCTCGTGAGATGCTTACCAGCACATTTGACACATCTTGCGTCACGCCCACAATATTTCTGGGCATGATTATAACTTTGACATTTTCTGCATTGGACTATCTTTGAAGTATTCTTTCTCATTGGTTCTATTCTAACTTTCATGTTTTGAATTGCTCGAATATTATATATCTTTTGGATGTTTTCTTTATTGCCAAACGTAAGCATAAAGAGCGGTAGTCCCCTTCTTACCAGTTCGCGGTTTCCTTTATCGCTTTCAGTTCTGTCTTTTTTGATCATATTGACAGCATCCTGTATATCTAACCCTTTATTCTGTAACTCAGCTATTATATCTTTGCTTTCACAGGTATGGTGTAGCCCTCTAGCCATAACCTTAATTGGTCTAGCTTGCTTATCTTCATAAGTATACCACTGAAACTTGTCAGCGTTAAGCTTCATGGTAAGTGTACGGTATGTTTCTGAGTCTGGTACATTTACCTTCCAGACATCGTTGTTTAATGCTACTAACTTGTAATCTTTATCCGTGATATTTTTCATCAAGGCATTGATCGTAGGGTAGTCTTTGACACCAACTATATTAATAGGTGGTGGCTGAATTATTTTCTGTGGTTTAGGATTTTATTGCTCTGAGTAGTTGCATTACCCGATACAGATGTCCGGGTTACTTGCTCAATATTTTCTGGTTGTTTTTTGGTTTTCTTTCTGTTGAGTTTTATCATTACTCGTTTTGGGTGCTGCTTATCCAATATATTCTGGCGATGATTCTGCTTTTCTTTTCTTTGTGGGCTTGCTTTTTTTCAATGCCCAAGCAGTTTCTTTTGGTGGCTCGTCTTCGTCAGTAACTTCCATATTTATTGTTACTCTTTTTTTAGGTTTTTTTGTCACGAGTGTCCACTGAGAATCACTTTCAGATTTCTTAATCGGATGAATTTCTCGCTCGAGTTCTTCTTCATCTGTGTGGTATTCAATAGTATCCTTATTGTTTGAATGTCCACCCGCTTGAATGATGCGTTTTAGGTTTTCATTTTCTTTTTTTAGTAAAATAACTTCGTTATTTAACTTTGACACCATTTCTTCTAGACTCTTCAGATTTGCATAGAGATTCCGGTTTTCACTCTCTATGTTTGAGGCAGTTTTATCTTCATTCTCTTTTCTTGATTGATATGGATTATTCTTTCTAATATCTCCTATTGAATTAGCTTTTTTAATTGTTGGAGATCTTAAGATTTTGTTACCTCTCAGAAATGGGTTCTCATTTTCCCTTGTAAAATTTACTGTTACTGCAGCCAAGTTTGCCACGGCAGCAGCGGTGCTTGTTGTATTATCAGTTTCAGCTGCCAAGTGCACCACTGCTGAAACTTTGCGGTCATTGGATAACGACGACTTAGAGCCCGCTTGCACACTCTCTCCAGCCGCTGGCACTGGGTCTCCGTTCCCTGCACCGTACGTTTCCTCCTTATCTGTTTTCTCCATTATGGATTTTTTTGTTCTGGGTTTCCCACCCATATACTGATGACAAAAGTAAAATTGCCCATGCATTCAGTCATGCACTGATCATTTCCAGTTACGACGCCTAGGTTATTCCGTTTGAAATTAACCAATCAGGGCCTACCCTGCCGATCAATGGTTATACTTTTGGCGTTACCCAGGATGTAGCGCGAGGAGCTTGTACAACCGTCGCACCCCTTAAAAATTAATTGTATTTAAAAATTAACCATTTAAAAATTAATTGTATCAACAATCTATTCCATTCATTCATACCCAAGTATAACAACCTAAGTATAACAAAACTGAAAAAATCGCTCTAGTACAATATTTTTTTCCGTGTTTTGGTCAAAAAATCGGAAATATGCGGAAAATAATAATTTCCAACTTTCTACGCTATATTGTTATGGCGTTAGTAAAATTGATATAAATATTATGTTTAAGACGCCATATTGTGTATAGTGTTAGTGTGTATTTTAGTTTGTTTGAATTGTTGAAGTTTTTAAATTTAATTTTAATTTTTGTTGTGCTGTTAAATAAAATATTCCGACATTTCACTAATCATCTTTTGTAGGTAAATAATAATTTATTTCTATATTCAGCAAATCTTCGAAGTACATAAATGTTATTTATATTTATGTTTGATTGTCCATTGACAAGTTCCAATGGGATTTTTTATATTTTGTTAACATTAGATTTAAATGTTAATTAGCATCATAATTTTTAATAATTAATATTATTAATTTAATTTATCTATTGACAATTTTAAATTTATTTAATTTTTGTAATATGTTACAAACTTATAACGAGAATAATTAAAAAATATTTGCTTATTTTAAGTATTTGAGAAATTTATTTTAACTTTAATTTTATTAAGAAACATGTATAAATTATAAATTAATAAATGGAAATATAAATTATTTAAATTGAAAATATTTTATGGGTTTTAATTTACACTAATAATTTAGCCGCCACATATTTGAAATATGAAGCCTCATTTCCAACAAAGACATAACCTCACTTTTTTTCTGCATATGTTCGCATATGTTTTGACCACCTCTCCATAGGAAATCTGAGTATGATTCGGACATGATTTTGGAAAAAATTCGAAGATAAATTCATCAAAGTGTCCGAAATATCCAATTTTTTCGGATATAAAAATATTTGGGTATCGTTTTTTTATTATAGATCGCTTAATATATTCTGTAGTCACGTGACCAATTTTCCATTCTTTCTCTTCTTTCTTTGGAATGAATAAAAAAACACTCTATAAAAAATAAAAACTGTCATGGCATAGTTCTCCTTTGTACGGTATGGAAATTGTTTTCTCACGTAGCATCAAATGAAGCAAAAATCGATTACTATTATCCAATGTGGAGTCCCGCTAGACAAGTGCTCATCAAACCATATACACAATTCTAAGGTTACATTGTTTACGATATATGATACGTATTTTATTGGCAACTGTTTTACATTTTTTTTTTTGTTAAAAATAGTCTCGTATATATATATATATTTTTTTTAGTTTTTTTTAGTGAAAAACTATAAAGATGAACTCTAATTAAATCTAATTTATTTATTTCATTTATTTTTAGCATCCAAACCAAATAGTTTATAAATATTAAAAAATAAATAAAAATAAAAATCCAAGATGGGAACAGGTCATTGTTTTTGGGCCATATTCTATTTTGCATGTTTGTGCAGTGCATCATTGTAAGTACATTAAAATACATTTTTTTTGACCTATTTTTTACCAATTTTTTTTTTTCTTTTTGTTATAGAGCAAATAATGCAAAAATTAATTTTCGTGAAAAAGAAAAAAAAATTCTTGATCAAATATTAGGTGCAGGAAAATATGATGCTAGAATACGACCGTCTGGTGTCAATGGTACCGGTAAGTGAAAACAAAATAAATTCATTACATTAATTATTATAATTTAAATTTTTTCGTTTAACTATTTATTTAATCGATTAATTATAATTTTAAAAAAGGAAAAACATATAAAACTTTTTAATATATATTTCGATATATATATATATTAAATTTTCTATAATATTATAACTATTATAATATTTATTATATAGTTAAGAGTTTTTAACCAACATAATATACTAAGTGACACAATATAATATATTATATAACTTTATTATATACAATTTTGTTTTCTAATTTCATAAAAAATAAACTAATATGATTTTATGTTCTAAATAACATTATGTTGATTGTTTGGTGAGCATATAAATTTAGAAAAAATTTAAATCTGTGTTATATGCAAACTAAAATCGTAATCGAACGCAATAAGTAAGCGAGAGTGAGAAATATAAACTTTGTATTTGTCTTTGACAATAAAACGTTATAAATATAAAAAATGTTTATATATATATATATATATATATATATATATATATATATATATATATATATATATATATATATATATTTATTATATATATTAACAAATTACAATATTTATTATTATTATTTAAAATAAGTAATTGATGATCTAAAAAAAAAATTATGGGAATTGGGATTAATTTGGTAAATCTATTTTCTAAAAAAAAAAAAATATTCGGTTCTAATCTATCTACTCATATATAAACCAAACCTAACAAAAAACCAAACCTAACAAAAAATTTGCAAATGGTCTAAATTTTTAGTGAAATTTTATTTAAAATCCTAATTAATCCCATCCTTTCTTGTTCATTTTAATTAATTTTACATAGATATTTAATTTATTTGTTTCATAAAAAAAATATTTCTGGAATCAAAGTTTAATCCTTCATTTCAAATTTCAATTTTTTTAAAATTACGTATATTTTTTTTATTATTCCGTAAAAAATTTAATTTAACAACATTTTAATTGTAAATACTTCGATCGAGAGTTTTTTACAATTCGATAAAAAAGTTTTGATTTAATTTTTTTTTAATATTTTTTACACGTAGCAAACCCATGTAACATTCCTTTCAAACTTATATATATATATATATATATATATATATATATATATATATATATATATATATATATATATATATATATACATATGTATATAGGTTTCCCGTCTCACTTAGTTTTCAAAATGAATATATCATCCAAAATGTGTTTGCCTCTTGTCGATTATTTTGACTTACATATCTTTTCACAATAGTCAGAATGTTCAGTTTGGTCTATTGATATTAACTCCATCGATGATTAGTTAATATAAAGAAATGAAACATTAAAAGTTAAATAAATCGGCATTAGGGCACACGTTATGAATATGAAAAAAATTGACAGATGGATAAAGTATTTTTAACATATTTTGAAAATACTTTACATATCTGTTAAATATAATTACAGTCGTAAAAATTTATTTATACGACTTCACACCATATCTATATAAACATATAAATATTTTTTCAGAATATTATTATTATTATTTTTTTTATTTTCAAATCAAGATTTTGATTTCTGCCATATATAAAACATTTCTAGCTGCTTTATTTCGTGCGAAGTTCCAAAAAAACATTTTTCATATAAAAGTGATTTTATATGCTTGGCATATTTTATTCACATTTATATGTTAAAAATGTTGTTAGTTTTTGTATATTATATATAGGAGTGCAATATCTGTTAAAAAATGTTTAAAAAAATAAAAGACAAAATAAAAATAAAGCGTTAATCCATTGCTAGCCGAAAAACACAAATTTTGCGAACGATCGTAATTTTTCAAAGGTTCCGTATTTTCATATTTAATCGTTTTCCTTATAGGACCTTTTTCTATTTGTTCAAATTGAAAATGGCGAAATTTGAATAAAGACCATTTTTCTGCAAAACATTTCAGTATATTAATACGTCAAAAATGAATGGCGGTAGATAAATTATATGCACAATTATTATACACAGCAGTGTAAGTACTGCATTACTGTTATTTCATGTAAACGCACATACATTTACAATTTGCATTGAACATCTAAGAAGACCTTATTTACATCACGAGATGTTTCGTAATATTTAGAAAGTATCATTTCCTACTCAAGATAAGAGGAATTATAATAAATTTTGTTTTTGACGTTAAAAACGTCAAAATATTACTTTTTTCCCTTAAAAAATTTCCCACCAGAAAACTCTCCACTTTTGATTTAAAATTATTTTATTTTAATGAGAGGGTCCATTCAATCTTTATACCAAACATTTCTCATTCGGCACAGTAATGGACTAACGTTTGTCACAATCTATAAATTAGAAAGATTCTGCGATAAAAAAAAAAACAATATTCTAGAGCATAAATATTTTATTGGGTTGAGGGCATACGATTAACAAAGCGGAAATTTAAAAAAAAAATTACCAAAATTCACAAAATTATGCAATTGATTAAAATTATTTATGTCTAAATGAGGTTATGAGTTCTAAACTTAAATTAATTCGTAAAATATTAATTAATATTTTTTTATTTAAATTTTATGCTAAATCCACCCGAAAACCCCCTTTAAAATAACAAAATAACAATATTTTAACAAACGAGTCCCTGAACATACATTTTTTTGTTTGTTGTTTTTTTTTGCATAAAATTTTCTAATAAACTAATTCAACATAAAACAAAAAAACTAAAAAAAAAAAATTTAACAAATTTCCGCTATTTATATACAAAAACCAAAATAAAAAAAATTTTCGCATATATATACTATAAACAGATGGCCCAGCTGTGGTCAGAATCAATCTTTTCGTTCGAAGTATAGCGACTATTAGTGATATAAAAATGGTAAGTTTTATCACAAAAATCAAAAACAAAAAAAAAAAAAAATTTAATATAAAAAAAAAAAAACATTGATAATTGAATTTTCAAAGTTACATAATTTATTTTCCTTTTGATTGAAAATTTATAATTTGTTATTTAATTTTATTTATCGTTTTTTTTTTCTTTTTTAATTAATTTTAATTTTAATTTTATTTTTTAAAATAATAATAAATAACAACTTTATTAATAAAGATAATATAATAAAAAAATAAACATTTTAATAAGAAAATATCAGTTTAATTGTATAAAAAAAACATATTCGAAAAATGATTTGTGTTAATTATTGATAAACTGGATGAATTATGATTTTCTTTTAATTTTTACATATACATATATATAAATTTACATATATTATTATAAGAAAAGGATAAGTTGAAAGAAAAGTTTAGACATTTTTAGACCGCAAGCAATCGTTTCAGTTATGCTCGATAATTGTTTCTAGGTGACTTGTATAAAATCTAGTGACATTTTTGAAAACGTTTTTTTTCTAGTTTTGTCTTTTAGCGTAATGTTAATTTAGAAATGTTTGTATTTGTATACGATTGTTATCGGATGAACTAGAACCGTAATTATAAATTAACATAAGTAAATAATTGATTATTTTAATAAAATTTGAATGTACTGTCGCGATTTGATGGATACTTTAATTTTACTGGGTTGTGTAATTATCAAAATGTATGGATATCAGTGTTCTTCGTAAAAAATATAATAGGTCATGAAAGTCTCTTTAGAAAAATGGTTAAACTTATTAAGTATTATGTGACAAATATGCTCTAATACGAAGCCAATGTAAACAAAAAAATTAAGTATAAACCTTCTTTAATCAACTTTTTTAGCTAAATGTTAAGTTTATATATTTTCAATTTGATTCTAAGTTTCTACGATTTTGTTTTAATGTTTACGAATGAATACTTAAAATAATTAATCTATTTTAAAGAATATTTAAACCTTAGTTTAAGCACACATTTTAATTTAAATCGGTTTTAGGTTTTTATCAAAAAATTTTAAACTAAACTTCCTGTATTCTAAAATTTAAAAAAAAATCCGGTATTTTGATAAATTGATAAGTATGTAAAATACGTAAAAATACGAGGTGGTAAGGACAGTAATCTGTGCAAAAAATTATATGACAGCACAAATCCTATCTGTGACCGGTGAAAGCCACTTTGAAGTTCACGCATAGTCAAAAATTCTGTTACTGACAAATTTCTCAAATAAGTGATTTCTTATTCTAAATAATAAAAAAATCTTTTTTTTTCAATATTACTTGAAAATATTTAGAAAATTTATTGCAATTTTGAGGTATTACTCATACGATTAGTTACCTATTTTCCGCACAAATGCAAACATAAAAAGAAGCTTCAATAACGTAGGTAAATTTAAATTTCTAAATGAGATATCTACAAATATTTATGTATCGAGTCAGCACAGCTTTTTGCACAACAGCGGGAAACAATTTGAAGGATTGTTCAGGATGTACAATTTTTATACATTTTCACAATAGCTACATAATTCTGTATTGTATTTAAAAAAAAAGTTCAAATCACAGTAGTCGATTGATATTTATGTCTATATGTCTATTTATATTTATACTTGGACGTGAAAAGTTCAAGAGCCAAAATTGTTACTTTTTGACCATCGGTTTAAAACATATCTTTTTGCCTTTAAAACAATGCTTTTTTAAAACAAAAAACTTTGTTATTCGTAATCAACTATTTCTAGAGGCTGACTACTACTTCAGAGTTGTGCTCACCTTGTCTTGCAGCTGTGGAAATTTAAATCACTATACTTAGATATTTTTTTTTTTGACTGTCTTGCCTCAAGTAAGATTTTCATACTTGTGATAGTTCTTTAAACTGTTCTGTTTCTTGTAAAATTCCAAGTTAGCATATTTTGAATATTCTTACGTTAAGTCCATCTATTTAAACTGAACATTTACAAGTAAAATGCCAACCAAATCGTTAAGAAATTTAAGCAAGAATGCGATATCATGAATTTGAATGTAAATGGGCCAAACAGCGACTCAGTCTTTTTTAAGTAAGAATACGATAGATTGGGTTCACATGTTACTGACCAGTGAAGTCTTAAAAAACTAAACGAAAATATTTCGGTTTAAGGAGTTACGAATTTGAACAAAGTTAACAGAGCGAAATTATGGAACATACTGTAGAAAATATCAAACCGTAAGCTTGTTAAATTTGCCATAAGAAGTAATATTCGTCTAATAACGTATATAGTACCTTACGGACTCGCTATAGTAAGCTGACATAATCAACCAGCGAAACTTTAAAAAGTTCTGTTCAGTTTCGCTCAGTTTCGTTCAGTTTCGTTCAGTTTCGTTCAATTTCGTTCAGTTTCGTTCAGTTTCGTTCAGTTTCGTTATGTTCGTAACAAAACTTAACAGAGGGACAATATTGGCTCGAACTGAAGGAAATGTGAAAAAAAATATTGCGATATAGAGAAGCACCACATTCAAAAACTCCAATTTCTCTTTCCCATCATTCTAGTGAACTCAGTAACGAATGCAATTCTTCTGTTGGAATTTAACTAGTGGTTTAATAGTTATAGGTGATCAGTCCAACGAACGTTTGTGTTCACACAATTCGGTTACTGGTACAAAATGTAATTATTTAATTTGTATTTATTATTTTTTTCCAACACGGGTATCGAGATTAGAAAATTTTTTAAATTAAATTTACAAATGTGTCCTAAACAGCGTTGCCAATAAATATTGCCTATTTTAGCACTCAGTGGCAAATATAAAATAAATATATAATATGTATTGTGCGGTGGTAACCCGAAAATTTGTTGACAAGTGAAAAGTCAAAACTATGTCATTTTCTTTCAAGGGATCTTGTATGCAACAGAAAAACGCGTTTTGGTTGGCCAAACTTATTAGAAAAATAGTTGTGATGATTTCGGTCAATATAGACGCCCTACAGAGCTTGACCTTCGCAAAATTGTTGAACGTTTTTAAAGCAAATTTTTTTTACATAGAGGTTGTTATTTTTATGCCGCAACCCATAAGTAACATGGGCGGCATATGTAGAGTTTGGAGAGAGACGACTTCAGTAATTAGCAGTAATATTGTGGCAATTATTTACTAATTTTAAAGATGAGTCCTTCGTGCCATAGTCTATGAAAAACCTGTGATACTTCAAGAAATCCGATTTTTTTTTCAATAACAGTCTTCCGTATGATGTAATTTGCTCAGCAGGCTTGCTTGATTTTTTTTTCAAGATTGTTTTGTGCAACCTTGAAACAATCAGGTACTTATTCGATAGGAAAGCAAATATAAAATAAATATTTAATTACTGCTCTCTTGGATAATTCCTTGAAAAAAACTCGGCGAAATTTCGCCTATTTCAGGTGGCGTTTTGAGATTCAAGCGTATATCTTTTCAAGTGCTACTTGAAAAGGTGACAATTTGGATGTTTAAAGGAGTTTTATATACTTGTTTAGGATTAAATTTAGATCGTGTAGTTAGATTACTGCCGCCAGATGTTGTGCAAACAGTTCTTTCAGATACTTTTCAGCATTCAGTTCAAGTTCTTATTTAGCTTTAAGACTAACTTTTAGCTAAATTTGGATGTCCAAATCAGAATAATGTCTTCAATGTTATTTGAGGCTATTCCTTTCGAAATGTAGAAGTCAATTAAATCAGGTTAAAAGTTAAATAGGTTCGTTTACGCGATCCTGACATTTATAATGCAGTAAGAAGTTTTGTTTCTTTCCTTGAGTTATAACTCAAAATCCACAAATTGTCAAATTGTCCAATGGTTTTTGTAGCCGTTGTGCTACCGTTATTTTCTTCGATAATAGAGCATATAGATTTCTCTGTTGTAGTTAACATCCTTTATAACTAGCCGGGTATGCTTTTTCTCCACAGTGTCCACAAGTAGGCATAACATTTCGTAGTTTATTGTTTTGTTTTATTTGATGGTCCTCTGCACATTTAACACATTCAGCTTGCCTATTGCAAAAAATGTTCGTATGACCTTACTGTTGACAATTTGTACACTATGGTGTACCTGTTACCTTTATAATGTGGTTCTGCTATCTTTCTTGTTAGATTCAGTTTATTTTAGATTGCTGAGTAGTTTTTTAATATTACGGTAGTATTATTGAAATCTCCAATATTGCTCACATTGATTGGTGAGCATGACTTCTCTTTTATATTAACTTTATTATGTCCTGGTTGAGAAATTTCCTTCAAAAGTTCCTCTTCATCTGTAGAGAATTGTTTATTTAGATTTAGAAGGATTTGTTCGCTCCTTTGAATAACATGAATGAAATGCATTTCAAAAGTGGTGCTACTTGTCATAACGAAACTAAATATAAAGTTCTGATTCTTTCAAGACGGCCAAAGAGTGCTTGATAATAATTTTTTTTTCAATGGTATTTTGACCGGTCAAGTTTATTCGTTCGTTTTCACTTAGGCCCCGTCCGATTTCCATAATAATTATGATCTTTATAATAATTTTGACATAAGTGAAATAATAATATTGTGTGTTCTATATTTTGTAATGAGCTCGTTTGCTGTCCGAATTCTGTCCGAATTGTGACGTTTTGCGATAAACAGAAAAATTTCGGAAATGTCAAAATTATTACAACAAGCTGCTGTGATAATTTGGTTGCGTGCAAAACACTGTCAAAGTTATTACAGAAAAAAATTGTTTTAACAGAAATCGGACGGGGTCTTAGAATACATCTCGATTGTTTGTAATCCATATTACAACAACTCGACCAGCTGTATTGAATCAATTCAGAAACAATTTTTGATGTTTGCTTACAACTTGTTGAACAATTTTTGGAAATTTAAATTTAAGTAATTAACTGTATTGTCATTTCTAATCGCGGTATAAGTTAGTAACAAATGGAAATACTATCCATACAATCATTTCGCGACAGTATCAAACGCCTTATTAAATTTTACATTTCAATCGTATACACAAAATTCAATTAAAATTCGTCCAGTTTTAATTAATTTATACTATGTTTTGCAAAATCAATTGGCTACAAACTATAAAAAAAAAAAAAAAAAACTAAAACTAAAAAAAACTATTATAATTTAATTAATATTCTAAACACACAGGGTGTTTCATAGATAAAATAAAATATAATCACATAGATTTTTGTTTTAATTTATTTAAAAATTAATACTTTTTTTTTTGTTAATGTTAATTTAAATTAATTTTTTAATTCAGTTTATTATATTTTATGTTATTTTATATATTTTAAAATTTATTTATTACTGCTTTTTCATTATTATGGAAATTTATTTTTCACTTAACAAATTAAAATAAAACTGACTTTATATTATGTTAAATTTTCTAATTTACTGCATAATAAATATATTTGTATGTACTATACTACTAAAAATTACTAGTACTACTATACTGCTACTATGCTAAAATAAAATCAACAGAAAAAAATTGGAAAATTATTTATTCAGCAAATTTTAATTTATCATAAAAGAAAATTCGTTTTGTTTTAAAATAAATTAAATTTTGAAAAGATTATTAATTAAATTAAAAAAAAAAAAAAAAAAAAAATTTGCGAATGAATAATTTAACTTGATTGCTTTATAATATTATGTTAACACATTATTTAATTTTTAAATTTTTTATTTTAAATTTTCAATTCAAAAGTTAAGGGTGAAAAAAATTTTAACGCTTTAACCAACAAAACAAAATACAACAAAAGCTTTCCAAAATACGTTTTATACACGTTTCGAGTTAAGTTTTTTTATTTGCTGGAAATTATAATTATATACATTTTATTTCAATAAAACATAAAAAAAAATTGCTTCCCTGAAATTTTTATTTTTTTTATTTTATATGAACCACCCTGGTTTTTAATTATGTTACTTAATTTTTTTTTTTTTTTTTTTTTTCAAATCTAAATTAATAATAAAATTAAATTGTTATATAGACAAATTGCATATCAGATTTTCCACATTTTTCGCGTGAAACGAACTAAAAAATAAATATAATATGCGATTTGTCTTAAATATTAACTAAAACGAATTATATAAACTTAATAAAATAATTTTATTTTATTTAATTCCGACCAAATTAAATTCATTATAATTTTAGCTTAGGACTTTCGCATGAAGATTTATTAAGTTTTGTTTTATTTTATTATTATTTTAGATTTTATATATTATATATTTCATTCATATTAAACAAGATACATTTTTTAATTTTTTTTTTTTTAATTTTTAATTTTTTTTTTATTAACCGAGTTAATTAAAATCAATATCAAAAGAACATTACACAAAAAAAAAATAAATAAAAATAATAAAAAAGATAAAATCAGGCAAAAATATTAAAATAAATTTATTTTTAAATTCATATAATAAAAAATTGTATAATTAAATTAATTATATAGTAAATTAAATTTTATAATCAGGAATTTTGCTTGATTTAATATTTTTAATAACAAAAAAAAAATAGTTAAATAAAAAAACTCTAATTAATTAATTTATATAAAACAGAAAAAAAATATTCAGTTTATATATTAATAGAATTAATTTCCGAATGTTCGTTTTTAATTATATTTATATATGGCTAATTCGCATTATATATATATATATATATATATATATATATATATATATATATATATATATAAATATATATATATATATATATATATATATATATATATATATATATATATACATATATATATATGATATATACATATATTTTTTCTTATTTAATTTCTGTTAGTTGAATTATTATTATTATATGATTAAAAAAATATATATATTTTTTAAGTAGCGAAAAATAATTAATAAAAACAAATTAAAAATAAATATATATTTTTTAATTATTACAAAATATACATGAAATAAATATGAATTAGCTAAATAGTCGCAGTTTATTGCATATGTACTTGATGAATATATAAAATGAAATATTATTTAATTTTTATTTATTTTTTTTACAATTATTATTAATTAATTAAATAATTATACTTATGAAATTTGATTTTTGTTAATTAAATTAAAACTGCACATTTTAAAAATATATTTAAAAAAAAATAATATTTTTGTATTTTTTATTTTTTATTAATTATTTTTTTTTTTTTTTTTTTTTTTTTTAATTAATATAATTATTATTTGTTTTTTAAATTTTCTTTTCATTTAACGTTTTGTTATTTTTAACTCAGTTCTAGTTAAATATCTTAATATATATTCATATAATTAAAAATTAAAAAATTAAAAATAAAAACCAATACATAATAAATTATAAAAAAAAGTACTTTGGTAAAATAAAATTTAAAACGAAAAAAATTTTGGGGGTTTAAAAAAGTTGGTCTACTTTTGGTTTCGAGGACGTATACTATATTCTTGGTCGTTTATTATTATGTGTCTTTATATAATATATATGTATTATGCGTTTAAATTAATTGGTCGGCGTACTTTAGCTACCAACAAAATATTTTCAGGTTTTTAGTAATATTCGAATTTCATATACAAGAAATATTTAAAACTTAAAATTAAAAATAAAAATGTTTTAAACTATTTTAATAATTTTTATTTTATGTTTTTTTTTATGGTATGCCAGTAATAATTAATGTAATTTAAGTAATTCTAGCATGTTCCTTTAAACGTCAAAAGAAACAAATGACGGGACTTTTTATGATTCAAGCCGCGCACAGCTAATATTTTCGAATACTTTTATGATTTGAATTCAGATCCTATTAAAATGTTTATAGGGCAAAATTTTGAGACCGAAAATCGACATGTCAAAAACAAAAAAATATGTATATTACTTTTTCCCTAAATGTTGGCTAAAGCGGTTCACCTAAATATTTTCAATGATAAGACTCAACATTGCGTTTTGCTTGCAATGTCTCCTCACTTTGGTTTCAAGAAGTTTGTTTGCTTCGTTAATGTTGTCAAATTGTAGTTGAGTTGTTGAACAATAGTATCACAATGTATAGATAGCACATTCTATTGTAAGCAACTGGAGGTTCGTTTCGGCTTTGATGACTTCATCTTAGTAACTCTTTATATTTTATCGAATGATTAGATTCCAGTGTGCAGGAAGTAGCTGAACCTTTCCTACATTATCGAAATATAAGCTTCTTGCAAATTCCAACTCATGCATTTGCAACTTGGGTGAATTTTAATAAAAACAGAATTAGATAAAATTGATAATACTGTGGCAATGTTACTACCGCCTTAGAACTCGGCATGATCTATTTCTTAAAGTAAGAGTATTTTCTTCTTCAGTTAATGAGCTCTTATCTTCTATGGCTGGCAGAGTTACTAAAATAGATTATATTTCTTTATCAGAACTAAGTCACCAATCATTACGTTAGGGTGTCTAATCTTCTATTTGGTCCAGTGCTGAAGCTGAGATAAATTTTGTTGGTGCCATTTTTTCCAAAACTATTGGTTCATTTGATTTACTAATTCCCATCTAATTTTAGCATTACCAACTAAAAAATTTCCAGAAGTAAGAAGATCCATATTACCTGCATCATTGGATACAGGACACAGAGGACATGAATTGAAACGTGCTTCAATCATGCATGGCGTGGTAGATAATTCCTCATACATAAACTTTTGATTTCCAATGACAGGGCATAAATGATGTTTCGGTAATGTAACAGCAGTTTCCCACAATTCTCCGAAATGTGCAGGTCTCGATTGGAGAAATAAAGTTCTATGTAATGTTCTTTATTGAAAAATAATGCTAGATCTCCCAGTGCCGTTGCTTTTGGATTAGAATTTTTCTAATGTTTGCCTTAATAAAGTTCGTACCGTTATCACTGTATATTTGGGTAATACTTTTTCGGCACGATGTGAATCATTTGAATGCTTCTAAGAAGGTGTTTACTATTCAATCAAAAACTACTTCATTCACAGGACTTCTGGGTAGATCGCCCATTAGTTGTTCTATCGATTTACTTTGGAATTGAAAACAGATAATTCATTTTTAAATGTGATTCCTTAATTTTAAAGCTCCTCTTACAATCCACAAAAGTTTCCGAATAAATGCTGAAGTTAATGCATTGAAGCAATGGTACGTGGACGGGCATGCCCAATTAATAATTAGGCTGGTAAAGTGTGATTTAGATCGTAGAATCAAAGGATGCCTTTCTCCGAATGAAAAGTCTGAATTTTTAAATTTTCATCCTACCCTTATTAGCCCGGCGTTGCCCAGAAATGAATTCAGTGATTCAATAATGCTCTTTTTTTGTGATTTTTGGTCTCTTAAAGTTGACATTTGCTCTTACAATTGTGGTTAATGCTGTCTCGAGTTTTATTGCTCGTATTTCATTAGCACACATCTCGCGGGATCTATAACTATATTAGTGACATCTCACGGGATCTTTCATGGCTGGGCTGTGTAATAAGGCTATATGTATCCATCCCTCGATTCTATTGATGTTTTGAATGTTTGATACCCTATTAGAGACGAAAGTTTGCCATTCTGTTGCTGGTTTTTATAAACAAGCCTAAACAATGATAGAGTATTTCCATGTGTAAGCAATCCAGACGTGGCAAAGTCTGCTTTACTCGGGTAGGTGCTAGCTTGGGTTTTGGTGGTCATTAACCATGTGGCTACTGTTCCAACTGATAAATCAATTAAGCTGTACCCATGAAAACAAAGGTTTTGGTTGGCTGAAGGTACGGTTCCAATCAAACGTGGAATTGTTACGGTTTAAAGCTGTACCAATTCTTTCCTCAATTTTTCCTATTTTGCTGTAATTTCTTTAGGACTTTTTTCCTCCCAGTTTATGTCTGTAGTCCACAGTTCTTTAATATAAGTTCAGTTTCTGATAATATTTGGTTGCCTCAAATCTGAAGCAGTCGGAGGTTGAATTCCAATGGGTTCCTAAAGTTCAGTTTCATGTTCTGCCAATTCCAAGTTCCCAATTAATTTATTAGTGTCTTGTATATGAAATTGCAACAATTTTAAGTATCTGTAGGACCACTTGCTGAGTTGAAAACTCATTTTCTTGATATTCGAAGGTTTTTGTGGAACTGACTTTATTTGATTAGTAAAGCAGGATATTCTCGACGGTAGGAAAGTATCCGTTTTATCTCAATCAAGTTAAAACGAAAAGATCTATCCTAGGGCCCGTTTTGAACCTAATTTACATGAATTCTGTCTCCAAACTTACTCTGCATGATAAGAGTATCAGAGTAGCACAGTATCTCAGGGATGATAGGACATTAAGCTACCGTTCTAGTGATATCTCTATACTCAAGTTATTTAGACATAAAATTATTGCACTTCTAGTTCGAGAGTTTAGTCAGAAAATAAGATTGTTGCAGGCTCTCTATTTGGAATTTAGTTCTGATTTTGTTATTCGTGGGATTTCTTGCTACATTTCTAGTTATGGTAATCAATGTTTAAGAACGACCCAGTGTTCAATTTTAAATACTCAAGTGTCTACTTTGATGTCACTTTGAATTGGAAATCTCATGTTCAACAAATTCAAAACCAAAAATTTTGTGTTTTGCGTGCCATGTATTTACCTGGCTTATCTTGCTGTAGTGGAACTAACAGCAACACTCTAAATCCGTTAAACATTTTTATTGTCCAAAAGTAAATTATTCGAGGAATGTTGTTCAAGCGACGTCCGAACCTCTCATGGCTTGTCTTGGCAGTTCAAGCTAATTTTGGGTTTCTAGGAATGGGCAATTAATTTAATATGGTTATTATAGGGGCTTTGCGTCAACCCCCTTTTACAGATTGGTCATCATGTTAAGTAAGCAGTATAACCCTTAGAGTATCTTAAAGTTAACAAATTTCATAAACGAAATTGTATCATGATGATTGTATCCAAACATGATGATGACGACACTTACTGAGTTCTTTGCAACCATGAGCACCCGTACTTGAAGAAAATTCCTAATGCTCTTGTTAAGAGTTTAAAAAAATTAAACGTTAATATTAAAAAGTTGTAGAATATGCGGAGTATGTCCTTTGTAGATTAATCGCCACACATTACTTGACTCTAGACGGTGGGTTAATTTCTGTTATTTTTTGAAGCTTTGTTACAATACTAATCTGTTTCTGGCATATCAATATAAAAAAAACTTAAATTAAAATCGTTAGAAAACATTTTTTTCCCCTAAATTTAAATATTTCTTAAACACACGATTATGGACCGAAAAAAATTTAAAGATGATTTTACCATAATTATATTTCATCTTAAAAAAAACTACAACAAATTACACATAAAATACTTTAATTAATTTTTTTTTAATTTCTTAACAAAATACTAAGTTAAAAATAAAAAACAAAAAATACAAAAGAAAACAAAAAAAAATTTTTAAAATATTTCGTAAATTTTTCCGATTTTGCGATTAGATGGCCCGGCAGTTGTTCGCGTCAACATTTTTGTTAGAAGTATTTCAAAAATCGATGACGTGACTATGGTAAGTTCTAAAATACACTCAAAAAAAAAAAAAAAAAAATATCGAAAAGTCAGATGAATAAAGCGCGAACAATTATTTTTTTTTTGGTTTAATTAATGTTCTAGATAAATTAAATTATTAATTATTATTTTTAATATATTTTAATTTGTTTTTAATTTGTTTTTCATTTAATTTTTTAATTTAATTAGTGTTATTAGTGAATTATTATTTTGTGTCGAAAATAAATAAAACTTTTTAATATATATATTTTAATTCATCTAGAACTAAATTAAAATATAAATAAAAAATAAAAAAAAAACCTTTCGTAGATTTCTCTTTTAAAAATAAACTAAAAAAAAAAATTAAAAATTAATTTAATTAATATAAATAAAAACATGAAAAAAAAAAATAAAAAATAAAAGTTATAGGTCATGAAACTTTGATTGAATTGTCCAGTGTCACGTGGGCCATGTTTATAAAATTAATTAAAATTATTATTAATGAATGTTTGTCGTATATTAATTATATATACTTACTAATTATTTATTTAATTATTTTTCCTAATATATTTTTTTTTATATTTTTCATTTATTCATTTTTTTTTTATATTTTTTTTTTATTATTTTTTAATATATAAATTTAAAAAAAAAAAACAATAAATTTGAAATTAACCATATAAAAGAATGATATTATTTTAAAATTTGAATTTAATTTTTTTATTATTTTTAAATATTTTTTTACTGTATGTCTTTTGGATCTCTGTGATTATTATATATAAAACAAGTGTTTTAAAATTTTATATATAAATATAAATTTATATATATATATATATATATATATATATATATATATATATATATATATATATATATATATATATTTATATTTATTTATTCAAAAAATTATAAAATTATAAAGTAAAATTTCAAATGAATAAAATATGTGCTTTAATTGTCAATTAATTTTAAAACATAATTGAAAACAAATATTTAAATATATATTTATAAATATATATATATATATATATATATATATATATATATATATATATATATATATATATATATATATATATATATATATATATATATATATATATAATATTTTTATTTATTGATTTACAAGTAATAAATATAAATATATACTTTTCAATGTTTTATAATTATTTATTTATATATTTATTTCGATTGAGCTTTTAATCATATATATATACATATGTATATATATATATATATATATATATATATATATATATATATATATATATATATATATATATATATATATAAATCAGTTGGTTATTTTGTTGTAAACAATTTTTTGATTGGCTAAAAATAATACAATATTAATTAAATTACAAATAATAATATATATATATAGTGAACCACCGCCATAAAATATGGTTCCTAGAAGTACTCGTAAAATTTTTCTAAAACATTAAAATAAAAATAAATTCATATAAAAAAAAAATATTAAAATTAAACATGATACGCATGTATATATCTATATTTAAATATTAAAATATAATTTTTAACTTAGTTTTTATTTTTTTATTTTTCGTCAAAATAACGATTTATGTTAATTATTTGTAGTAAACATTTTTTACTTTTATAAGTTTTAATATTTTTTATTTTTTTATTTTTTTAAAACATAGTTTTTATTTTTTTGATTAAAACAAATATATTTTGAGATCCATTAGACCAGGGATGGCAAATGAGAGGGTGTGAGAGATGATTTAGTAATATTTTTTTTTTTAAATTATTATTTTTAAAATATTAAATTATAATTAAATATATTAATATATTATTATTTATTGAATTAAAAAAAAATAGTTTTTTTGCCGTCGCGTTTACGTTTAATCTTTCATATTTTTTAATATTCGTACACGTATTGTTCCATCCCTGGAAATGGACTTCAACTAGCCCGTATATAGTCAAAGCTCTATAAAGAAACAAAAACAATTAATTACTTATGAAATAGTGCCAGGAATGTTTGTTTATATATATATATATATATATATATATATATATATATATATATATATATATATATATATATATATATATAATTTCATATATATAATATGGTATTTAATCCTTTTGCGAACCTAATATTTGCCATCTCTGAATTAGTATTTTATTATTGTTATAAATATATTATATAATTTTTGAATTAATTTTAATTTTTAGTAATAAAAAAATAAATAACTAATAAAACATACATAAAAATAATAATATAAAATTACAATATAAAATGTTTTTACGTTTCGATTAATATTACAAATTTATCATTTTATTTAAACGATAATCGGCCTTAAATAAAATGTTTGATAAATTTTTAAAATTTTATAAAATTATAACTTTTACTCTACTTTATAAAACAAAATTCTACCGAATATATATATATATATATATATATATATATATATATATATATATATATATATATTTCTAAAATTATTCGCCACTGTAATAAAAATTTATTGGAATTTCGTCGTATTCATTTATTTTTTGAAAATTTATTTTTATATTTTAATCTTAATTATAATTTTTTTTTCTAATTATTCTAATTCGAATAAAATAATTCGCACAGTATATATGTGATTTTTTAAATGAAATCATGATGACAAATTTAACATTTTAGTGATGTATTGAAAATTTCTTGCGTCACCAATGATTGTGTATTTTAAAATAAGTTTAGCTATACATATACATATATATAGCTGAAAAAATCACGTAAAACAAAATTATGTAAAATTTAAAATTTTATTGATCGATCTATTATATTATGCTACATATAATTAAATTATAGTGGACGCACCGACCACTGTCGCTGTCAACCTGCTTGTACGATCTATTTCAAAAATTGATGATTACAAAATGGTGAGTTAAAATCCCAAAGAAAAAACAAAAAAAAAATAAAAATTGCGTATCGTGTGTGTGTATTTCTCGTAACACAAAATATCAACGAAAAAAAAAAAATTACAAAAATACTAAGAAAGGAAAAAAATTAAAATTTTATTTAATTTTAATTTTTTTTTTTTAATTAATTATGATTTATGATCGTCGGGATGTTAATAGTATACAAAAAAAATATATATAATTATGTGAAATATATAAATATTTAACTATATATACATTTTAATTATTTAATTTTTATAATTTATATAATTAATTAACAATAAATATATATAATATAAAACAAACTCTATTTGACAGACAAACATATCAACTATTCTTCAATCAATCAATAATGGCTTTATTATTATTTTAAATATTTAATTTTATAATTTTGTATTTATATCGAAACAATTTGCAAAAAATATATAAAAAATATATATAATATATATATATATATATATATATATATATATATATATATATATATATATATATATATATATATATATATATATATATATATATATATATATATATATATATATATATATATATATATATATATATATATATATATATATATTATATATTAAAACACACAACACGCCTATGTATTTGTATAGTTTTGAATTATAAATTTTGTTTATTATTTAAAGTTTTATTCAAATCTATATAATTAATTATATATAAAAGCACTGGCTTTCAAAATTAATAATATCTTCCTCTATTTATACATAGTTTAATTTTTTTAAGTTTTTTTGTTTTTAATTATACTTCAATACAATTATTTGTCCACGAATGGATAAATACATAAAACAGAACCGCATACAAATTAAATTATAGTATGTGAAAAACTCAAAAAAATGTTTGCAATTTAGTAGAAAATTAAGAAAATTATTTATTTTTAGTAAAATTTAAAAAAAATAATTATTTTTAAAGAGTTTTGTTTAACAAATTTTTATTACTGTTAAAGTTTTAATTCATGATTTTGAACCTATTTGTATAGTGTCCATCTAATAATTTATTTGTATAGTTGAGAAAGAAAACATTGATGCTTACTTTCCCTTTTCAATTTATATAAATTAATTTTTCTTTTTCGGAAATTCCCATTCTGTAATTCATCCGTATCTCTGCGAACGAATGTGGCTAGTTTAAGAGTTTTGATGTTCTTCCAATCAGTTGTCTATTAGGATGAAGGACCAAATATTTTACATTCATTCGTTGGGAAAAAGTGACGTTGTTTAATTTAATGGATTTGTAAGTTTCTTCTGTATGAAAGTTATTCGCACTGGAAAACCAGCTTTTAGTAGTTAGTTCGTTTTAGGTGGCCGCCCAACAAAAGGACGAGGCATAGACACATATGGTCCGTAGCCTTACCACAGAAATTGCTTCTCGGCACTACCCTACTGTAACCAATTTGATCTTCTCACGAAGCAGTAGATCTTCCTCCTCTTCTTCGTCGTTACAGCTTCGACAATAATCATGAAAGAAAGCACCAAATCTACTGGCATGCTTTCCAATAAAACAGTGTCCAGTAATGACACCCAGAACCATGCTAATATTATGCCGTTGCATAGATATTAGCTGATTAGACCTTTTTAAGTCCAAATTAGGCCAAATTTGCCTAGTAATTACACATGAGGTGCAATTTGCCCATCTATTGTTTGTAACTTTACGAGCTTCTTGTTTAAGGAGTAATTTGCATGTAGCAAGTGGTATTTCAATGTCCACTTTGCACAGTAAGATGAGGCAAGTAATACCTTGTCGCGGGAGTTCATCGGTTTTCATATTCCCCGTAATATTGAAATGCCCTGGCACCCATACAAGATGGATATTGAACTGTTCAGCCATCTCGTTAAGAAATAAAAGACAACTCCGGGCTACTTTCGACGTGATAAAGCCTATGATTGTAAAACTTTAATAGCAGCCTGACTGTCCGTAAAAATGTCTATATCGCTTACAGATATTACATGATACTTCATCCAGTCTATGGCTTCCTTGATTGCTATAAGCTCTGCCTGAAAAATACTGCAATGATCAGGGTGGTGGAAACTTACATTTAGTTCTTCACAGAAAACCCCTCCGCCGACCTTTCCTCCAATTTTCGAGCCATCTGTAAAATAGCTAATAAAGCCTGACTTTAAAACTGTTCCATTCACCCAGTCCTCTCTGGAAGGAATATCAGTTATAAATTTAACTTCGAGGTATGATGTCGAGATGGCGTAATCGATAGATTTAGGGATTTTTTCGCACTTTCATCAGCAACTTTTGGTTCACCACTGTATTTAAAGCAGGCTACCAAACTGTAACACCATACATTAGAACTGGTCTAACTACAGAGGTATAAAGCCAATACACAATGTGAGGCTTAAGCCCCATCCTTTTCAAATGGCAGTTTTACAGGAGTAGAGTGCTATCGTAGGCTTTTTTACTCTTTTCAAAATATCAGGCTTCCAGCTTAGTTTACTATCCAAAATAACACCCAAGAATTTCACTTTATCTGCGATGTTCAAAACAACTCCATTGAGAGTCGGAGGGTCAAAGCGAGGAAGTTTGTACTTCCTGGAAAAAAGAACCAACTCAGTCTTAAGTGGGTTAACACTAAGATCACAACTATTGGTCCATTAAGTTAGAATGTCAAGAGCATTCTGCATAACATCTCTGAGGATACAAGGATATTTTCATTATAAAAGCACCCTCAAGAGAGCGAATTTTCAAGAAATAAGAAGATAAGTTAATAGGCTTAAGGCCTTTGAGATTGCAATGAGAGCGTTTTCCCGCCTTTGGTATAAAAATTACATTTACTTAAGTTCATTTCTTTGGAATGTGACATAGTTCGAGGCTGCTTTTAAAAATCACCTCAAGAAGAGGAACAGTTAAGTCAGTGGTTTTCTGAATATCGTCAGGAATAATGCCGTCCAGGCCTGCAGACTTGAAAGGTTTGAAATTGTTTACTGCCAACAAGATAGTTATCCTATTGACAATTTTCCCCGCGAGGCCAGTAGCCTTATTTGCCTTTGGCGAAATAAGAGGCAAATTGGAACAACCCGGAAAATGAGTTTCCAGAAGAAGCTCTAAGGATTCCCTACTTGTTGTCGTCCAGCTTTTAAGTAATCCATGATATTTTTTAGACAGAAGAATTTTAATTTTGTAATTTTGTGTCGAAAGCTTTCGCAATAGCTAGGAAAACTACCGAACATTAGTATTATTTCTTCTAAGACAAGCATAAATAGGTTTACAGTTCTGTGCAACGGCGCTACTGTTTTGTGCTGTTCCCTAAGCCCGGACTAATGGTCCAGTATATTACTCCCTTAATATAATATTGGTTTAAATTTTTGTAATACCATGTTTTCCAATCAATAGGTTAGATATTTTCGATGCTCTCAATTTTTTATTTTAATGTGAAAACTTTCTGTAAGTGGCTACAAAAAGCTTTAGCTTTTTCTAGATCACTCTTGGCCCAATAACCTGAACATCAAGACACAAATTTTGTTCAACTAAATTACAACGCTTGGTTAATAAATGTTATTATTATTGGTGAGAGATTAGATGATAAATCATAAACAATCTTCTTCCTGAGCATTGGTGCTATTGCTTGCGTTGCACAAAAGACAGGATTAAATCAGTTGTTTGAAGGCAATAATTTTCTTTGAGCGACGTTAATCTCGAGTACATTGCACATAGTTTGGATGTTTTTTAGTGTCATAAACTGAATATTCGGTAATATTGGGAAAGTCATGTTTTATGAAATATAAGAAAGGTTTAGCTGAAGTACTTTATGCTGTCTCAGCCCGTTCGCATCCATATAGCAATTTTTAAAACTGTCATACGTCTAGTTTTGGTCCAAGTTACAGTTTATTGTGCTGTGCACTGAATTGGCTTGACAATTTAATTTATTGGTAACAATTGCTGAGCTCTCATTTTCGGCATTTTTTTAGTGTTTTATGAACCATCAATATCTAACCAAAAAAATCTACTTTCGTCAATTTTTGTAATATCGCTTTATTAGATCAGTTCTATGTGCTGTCTAAACCAACAAATTGTATTATATCTAACTCACGGTGCCAAATCTCATTATTTTATATTCCAATGCGTTTAAATTTCACTAACAATAAAAATGATTTATACAGAACTCATTAAAAATATTTATTATTTAAATTTAATTAAAATAAAATCAGGTTGAACGACAAATGTTTAGGTTACATTAAATATAAAACAGAAATACCAAATATTTTATAATACTTATAAGGAACGGTTGAAAAAACGTGTCAACATGATATAGTTTAGTATGGGATAAGTAGATGGTACTAGTAGTGATTGAACGAAATGTTTACATTTTTTAACTAATGTTTTTTTCAATTCAACGAAATATTGACGTTAACAAAAATTAAAACAAATTGTAAAATTTAAATGACTAAAATTCATGGTAAACAAAAATGATTTTTTTATCCTAAAATTATAGTTTTAATTTAGTAACCTAGTTAATTGATTGTTCGTTATTAAAAGAATTTAAAAATTAACTGTATAAATTGTCGTTAAATTATTACTATTTAAAATATCAAACCAATCATTGATACTTATTAAAAAATAAACAGGCATACAATCCTTAAAAATTCTAGCGCATTTAAACGCTGCAACTAACCACTTCTGCGAATTTTTCATCATCATAGCTGAATTTTCAAAACTTGCATGAGTGTGGCATTTATGCTAAGTACATGTGCAATTATTATTTTATTAAGTTTTTCTATAAGTATAATGTCACTCAATTTTATCATTATCTTTATTGTAAAAGGTACCTTTAGTTCAAAATTTATTTGATAATGTAACAATCATCTACATATGTGTATAAAATTGACTAGCGCGCCATCTTTAGTTTTCGTTAAATACGTTTAGAATGCCATCTAGATATTTCATCCCACGCTGACATTTAAAATCATGTTGTCGCGGGTATTTATTATGGAAATGTAAACTGATTTCCCTTATAGTATTATAAGTTATATAATTGAGAAATATAATGAAAAGTGAAAATTCTCTCTATCTCAGTATATATATATATATAATATCTTATCTCAGTATATATATATATATATATATATATATATATATATATATATATATATATATATATATATATATATATATATATATATATATATATATATATAAATTGGGTGATATTTTTAAGCCTGAAACTTTCAAATATCGATAAAAATAACAACTATAATAAAAAAATTAAAGTTACGCGAGGTAACATATTAGTAAGAATGTTAGCCCTCTACTCTACTCCTTCTTTGTGGGCTGAGGTTACTTTAAAATCTTAAATAAGAACTCCTATTGTGTATAGCAGCTTTGAATACTTGTCTAATAAATTGTTTTGCTTCCTGATAGATGGCGCTGTAATTGACCAAATTATTTGATTTGGTTTCTTTTACTGAGAACTGCCCGTTGCGCCATCATCTTTTAATTAAAGTAAGTGCCCACAATAATGAATTTCAACATCAATGCACTTATTAGTTCACATTTCAAATGTTTCTACACTACTAAAAAGTGAGTCTGTTTGATTTCCGAAAAAAGCAGTCTTAGTTAACTCAATCATATTTGTTCATGCTGTTGGTTCTTGTTTATAAGCCTTTTCTTTAATATAATTCCACTAAAGAAATCTGTTGAAGTAAGATCTGGTTATCTGAAAGGCCAATTTTGTGCCGATTAACGGTGCCTTGGTTTATAATAGAAGAGTCGTCAGAGAACAATACGTATAGAAAAAATAATAACGGGTTTTGTTGTATTTGTTTACGTGCTCTCTAATAACAAGCTATCCGATTTCAGAAATCAACGCCATTAAGTTCTTGGTGTAAATAAAAATGATACCAAAGATACTTAACAGTTAAATACTCATTCTGATCTAGTATTAGCAGCGTAATGAAAACAGGTTTGTTTGTTTCGAAGTTAGTAATCGCTTTATTTACCAGGGACCTACTAGTGATAGCTGCTCATGAAAAATAGCCATTGAAGTTACGGGTTGATAAATTAATTCAGCAAAAATACCGTCTTTATTACATATAGTTGTACTTGCGGAGGTCGACTAGAAATTCACTAAGTCTTCCAACGTGCTTTAAGCCGTAAAATCCGAATCTGCAATGATAATATGGGGGCAATTTAGAATGTTTAAATTTTGATTACGACATTATTTTGGTATAGAGTGCTTATTTTTTGATATATATATATATATATATATATATATATATATATATATATATATATATATATATATATATATATATATATATATATATATATATATATACATATATATAATAACATTTATTATTATATATAATAATATTTAACATTATATATAATATGATTTAACATATATATGTCAAAAGCTACTTCGCTAAGTCAAAGAAGTAACGCTATTTTAGTTTTTCCAATTTGAAAGTTAATCATTTAAATTTTAACTGCAATTTTTGGGATACCTTTCTTACCAACTCAAGTAGACCAGACATATTTTAAAACTTGAAATTTATTTCAAGTCTAGATTCATAATGGAAGAGATTAATCTTTTTAAAATATTAAAATTATTGAATATTTCACTACGTTTTTTGTCCACATATTTTCAACATGTCGTATAAGTTCAATTCTTAGAAGTTTTTAAACCCTTGTCTTCTTAAAACATTTAGGTTAGTCATTTTTAGCTTAGCTATACATTTGAAAGATGAATATTGATAATTGGAACCTTTAAATAATAATTTTTTTTAGCTTTTAAAACATAAATATTAATTATGGTATAGATATTAAATAAAATAAAATTTTGCCATTTTTGACTCAAATATTTGTTGGCCATAACCTAGTCGAGATGTCTAAGAGTTTAAATTTCTGGAAATAAAAGTTAACTTTTAACTATACTTTTTATGGCAGAAAATATTTCTACATTAAAAATAAGAAAACTTTTACTTGGGAAATTTTTTAATGGGACCCAATTATCAGACGTAATAAGCGTCTGAATTTGCTATGTAGAAAATTTTCTTATCGAACCATAATGATATTATGACACTGACTAGTTTTCCAACTTTTTAAGCGGATAAAAAAGTCAAATGAAGTGAGAAAAAAAAATGGGTATACCAAATACTTATTGGAGTAAGCGCATACAACATAGTGTATACAAATTAAAAATTGTCAAAAAAAATGTGTAGCTCATTTTTTCTTGCAGTTCAGTGACCACAATTCTAGCAAAAATAATTAATTTGTAATTATTTTTAAGACGATATTTTCTTTTATTTTGACGTTATATGATTTTGACACAAATTGTTTGTCACATAAATTTTTTTTTACATTAAAATGATATATACATTTTAATTTTTTAAAATTATCTGGTTCAATATTACAGATCTCAATTTCATAAAGTTTCGCAATTATATCGAACCTACTTTTAATTATGGCAGCTTCCATAAATTTCTCGCAAATAAACTCATATCTAGCCAAAAAAAAAAAGTAAGTTTTGTGTTGCTTGACGTTTTAATTTCCCAAGGATAATGCGATGAGGCAAATGAATTAAAATTCAAAACATAAATAAAAAATAGGAAAACAATTGTTTGACATTTAACAAATATATATATATATATATATATATATATATATATATATATATATATATATATATATATATATATATATATATATATATATATATATATATATATATATATATATATATATATATATATATATATATATATATATATATATATATATATATAGCGTTGTTACACCCGAAATAAGTGTTTGTCTCTGTTTGGTTTTACTAGATTTGTAGCACTAGTTATGGTATTATGACACTGACTAGTTTTTCAACTTTTTAAGTTCTACAAATCTAGTAAAATCAAACAGGGACAAACAATCATTTCGAGTGTGACAACACTATATGTATTTGTGAAACGTCAAAGAATTGTTTTTTTTTTCATTTTCATTACTGTTTTGATATTAAACAAATTAGTTCATCGTTTAGTTATTTAAAAACTAAAATGTATCAAATCAAACAAAAAATGTCTCAAATCAAACAGTAAACTTATGAAAACCCGGCCAAAGCAACAAGCGTTTGGAGATTATGTTGCATTTGATTTGGAAAATTTAGATTTAGATCTGCTTAATTTAGCAAAAAATAAAATTTCCAATACACTGTTTGAAATTAATCAGATGCAGTTCCAACGGGACCAACAAAAAAACTAAAATTAATAAATTAATTTTAAATGTATATATTTTTTTACCACATGAAATTAATTAAATAGTTTATACCAAAATACATGTCGTGAACGTTATATATTTATTTCAGGATAAAATTGTGTAAAATAGTTCTCGAATTGCTTTCGTATTTGATTTGCATTTTTGTTTGGAGCACCAACCACACCATTGGTTGTCGAATCGAAGTTTTTCTTCATTTATGGCATCTATTTCGTCTGGTGTGATAAAGTCGTATGAATTGGTACAATTATTTACGTTGTCATTCCGTAGGTAATTATGAAGACATATACAGGCAAGTGCTATTTTAATAGCTTCATTCGGCTCTCGAAAAATAGGTGCGAATAGTACTTGGAATCTGTTGGCCAGAATTACGAAGGCATTCTCGACCACCCTCCGATTTCTTGAGAGCATATAATTGAAACACGTTTGGCTTTCACTGAGATTTCTGTTAGAATATAGTTTCATTATGTAATCCGATAAAGGGAATGCGTCGTCGGCTAAAAATACGTACGTTGAGAATACCTCAGTTGTTGGTAAGGCGCATGGTGGGGGAATAGGCAAGATTTTAGCTTCTATATCGCGGTTCAATTCAATTCTCAACCATATTTCTGCATCCCCAATACGCTCATTGATGCCAACATCAACGAAAATGAATTTGTAATTTGCATCCACTATTGCCATCAGTACAAATGAATTGTTGCCTTTGTAGTTCCAATAGTTAGAGCCAAATTCCTTCATGGATCTTATTTTACAATGTTTTCCTGACGGAATCAAAAGTTTTAATTCAGTATATATATATATATATATATATATATATATATATATATATATATATATATATATATATATATATATATATATATATACCGGTGACCAATGGCCAGACATATCCAATTTTTTAAAATCGCATACCGGTGATATACCGGCAGGTGAAACCTTTATTAAACAACAGTGGCTATTTTACGATTTCATCATTCATACGTCGTCGACACTATGAAAATTAACCGACATTTGTTCTGATCAATTATATGCACTATGAATATACATAATAGAGCTCAAGTTAAAAATCCTCTTTACACAAGGCCTAATTTAGCTACTTCAGCTATTTTTTGTATAATCTCTTGTTTGAGCGAAAAATTTAAAAGTTAAGATATTTTATTACGTTAACCGTCCTAGACTATCATAAGCGAAAGCATTTTTCATTATTCTAGAACGAAAGATAGAAGTTTAAAGGCTATCGTATATAACCATTTTTCTTTAATCACAAATGATGCCAGCTAGCATTTCGATACATATGGAAACATATATAGCCCTTTTAATCGCCTTCATATGTTTTCATTTATCAAGAAGAAAACTAACAAGTTTGAAGGTGATTAGACACCATCCTAGCTCTAGCCGCAAATGAGGCTAGAGCTAGGATGGTTGGTTTGCGGGGAACCAGTTTCTTGGGAAGTAATGAGTTCCAAACAATACTCTTTCATGGTACCTGATTATTTTAACGTTCTGCGTGTCAATCCTGAAGCTTGTGTCCATTAATCTGACCCCCAATGTCCTGTAAGGATAACATGTGCGTTTACGAGGCATGGCAATGTAAATTTAAAGTACCATAAACTCATTACATTTTGATTAAACATCTTAATCAGAATATGCAGGGACTAAACACCAAATTCTCCAAGTTTCCAAATTATTTAATTGAATATCATGTCGATTTCTTTGTTTCAAACAAAATCCTCTAGTAGTAGCCAAACTTAGCTACATTGTTTGTGTTTAATGATGGAATTAATGATAATCCTTGACAAATGCCTCTCGAACATCAATATGTTTATTACGTGACGACAATTTCTCCTCCTTAATGAATTTCAAACAACTTTGATTGTCTTCGAAAATTGTCGTCGGTTTCCCAATGCGTTGATCAAAATCGTTGAGTAAACTACGAATCTAATTCGGCTCTTGACATGCTTCAGACAACACAATAAATTCTGCTTCCGTTGATGATAGCGCAATGCCATCCTGGCTTCGACTGCATTAACTGAGAATACCATTACAATACTTGAATATGTAACCAGAGTTGGACTTTCTACTTGCACGATCATTAGCCTTACTTGCATCTGCATATCCAATTAACTGATCCTAACCATCACTCTTCCCAAGTGACAATCGCAATCCGGCAGTACCCTTGAGATACCTCAAGGGTACCTTAATATCCTCCTGATTTGGACTGAACAACTTTTCTGCGAGAATTGAAACCTCTGCCGTCCTCGATCTGTACGGATGCACTTAGGTTTCTTTCCGAATTGAACCTTTACGCAACATATTCCTTGAATTTGCTGTAAACTGATGATCTATTTACGATTAGGTAGCTGACTGTACATTTTGAGTAATCGTCTATGAATGTCACAATGTAACGATTACCTGATGGTGTGGTCGTTTGATCCATACTTGACCGGAAACTTCATTCGAGTAATTTTTCCTTCGAGACACACTCGCTAAAGTTGATGCCTTTAACCAAATTTGGTTTCACCATTGATTTCACTACTTTAATGTCTCTATGGCCTAGAACCTTATGCCAATAATGTATGCAGCCATTGGATTCCTTATCGACCGAGTAAACTTTGTAAGGTTCCTTTAATCTGTAAAGTTTACCGCTCATTCCACCAACTGCAATTGGCCGACTGTTCTCCCTTATTGCACACTTGGTGCCCTTGGAATTTACGTGAAAACCGTTTTCCGTTAGTTTTTTTCCTGAAAGCAAATTTCCCTTGATATGTGGCCTTAGCAACACGTCTGTGATTCTTACTGGAACACATTGATTTCCCTCGTTCAGAAAATCGACCTTAATTGTGCCTTAACCCGCAGCTGTTAATTGTTGCCCACTTGCAACGCTTACTTTATCTCTACAATTCATGTCAATATTGACGAAAATATCCTTAGAACTGGAATGTGACACGTGGCACCTGAATCAATAATCCAGCCATCAATTACTTGATTATTTCCTTCCTTTTTCATTTCACAACATTTGCCAGGAGTTTCTTCTTTTTAATTTCTGTTTCAATTTAAATCAATTTTACTTAAAAAGGAAAAAAAATGCAAATTTTAAATTTGACACTTTCGCCCATACTAAAAATTTGATAAACAAAATGCTACTCGTATTTTAAATTTGTAACCCCCTAATGACCAAACTGTGCTTTGAATTTTAAGCTCTGCTTCATTGCATTTCAAAATCAGTACTCAAAAAAATACCATTGACTTCTTCCTTATTTCAGTTTAGACCACTTTTCCTGATGATTTTTTGTTTTTATTTTTAATTTAAAGCACTATAGCAGCTAAACCTTGCGCAAACGTGATTTTTAACTTGAACATTTTTTAACTTGTTCCGCCATCTAGCGGTCAAAAGCAAGGTGCATTACTTGGATAAACATTTATCTTTTTGAGGTTGTAAGACCAAGTAAAATGTATTATATAACGCAAAATATACCATCTTTTACATTGGAACCATATTAAAATGTGACAAAATGACATATCGAATAACAGGACTTTCACCAACAATAAATGTCAAATTAACAATAAAAAAATAAAAATCTAAGACATTAATTTTGGAGGTCTTATGAAATATGATGGAATGATTCATTTATATAATATATATGTATATATATATATATATATATATATATATATATATATATATATATATATATATATATATATATCTAACCTCTAAAAATAATAAATTGAATTAAAAATCACTTCCAATTAAATTATAGTTCCACACAAGCCATAATATAAATACACATATTACTACCATTATATGTTTGCCCATTGACGTGCCCATTGATGTCGCTAATGGTATAGTTTTAAAAATAATCAAAATATTTGTATATGTATAATCGCCTAAATGTCATATATGTATACTAAATGTTGACGATATTCTATCGACCCGACATCTGGAATATCAATAGGTAAGCTGTTTTTTTCTTATGATGGTAGTACTATGTGTATTTATATTATGCTCAAACTATTCTACTATCCATCGTACTAAGAAGCAAGAACAACTAATACATAAAATTTTAATTAATATAATACTAAAAATTAATGTAATTAAATTAATTAACAGCAAAATAAAAATTAATATATTTTTTATGTGCTTAGATGTTGTCCATTGGAAGATCACATATATTATTTTAAATAATAATATATAAATATACATATATTAATATATAAATATAATTTATGTTATATTTTATTATTATTTTTTTTTTGTATGATTTGAATTAGTTTTTTTTACTTATTTTTTATTTTTTGTTTTATTTATAAAATTAATTTTAAAAATATATAATTATTAAAATCCAAGTCTTGAAAAATTCTCTGATTGTTCGATTGAAGTTCACGACAATGGTGTACAATTATATATATAGAGCATGGTTAATTATTTAAGTATTTGGTCAATATTCTAAAAAAATTATATAATATTTTTTTTAAAGATTATGAGCAATTAACAAATATTTCATAAATTAATGTTGTTACCATAGTTTTGTGTCTTTAGGGATATTAAGGAAATTTAGATAAGTTCCATTATCACTTTCTGGTAATACCAAAACTATTCTGAAAATAATATTTCGATATTAAGCCCAGTTGCTCTCCTTCCATTTTGTTTGCAAATCACTTGTATCGGTATTAGCTTTTTGTAACACGTTGAGGTCTTAATGCAATTATTAAAATGGAAAAACACTGAAATGTGTTCATGATGAATGGAAAATGGTTGCGTTATGCCCATTTTTAGGGAAGGAGGTCCCTCAAAATACACGGCATACAAATTATTGTCTTACATAATACTGGAGAGAATCACCCGTTTGGCGGAAGAAATTGTAAGTGACCACAAAACAGGATTTCGTCTAAATGCATCAAGTTTTTTGCTGATCGTAACGTACATAAGGGATTACATTGCGTATACATTAAGGATTATTGATTCAGGGTTTATGGTTTGCTTTGCAATGTCTGGAAGTACCTGATAAATATGTGTAGTTATGTAAAATGACAGTAATGCAGTCACAATGTTGGCGATATGTCCGCGATATAACGGTGTAGAAATACTGCTGGGTCCACTTATACGATTCTCGGCTTTTGTCAGCCTCAAAATGCGATAAACCTATTTTCATATATGCGGTTGTAAGATTTGGACCCTGACGAATGAGTGACACATGATGCCGGAACTTCTTCAACCACAAGGATTCTCTTAAACCACAAGGATTATAGTGAAAATTTTTTCATGAGGTTGTTTATGAAGTTCAAGGAAAGCGTCTTTGCTGGCCCGGTCACATTCGGCGAGCTAATCATAATCAGATAGTAAATTAATATCTGAGATGAGAGCCGTCATATTACATAGGTGCAGAGTTTGCTGTCAGCTTGTCGCAGTAAAGCACTACTTGCCTATTTCGAGTAATACGAAAAGCAAGCCTGGGATTGAATCCAATGGTGCCAGATTGTTGATTGGGTATCAGCCAGTGAAGACCTGTAAAACCTTTTATTATTTTATTATTATAAAAACATCTATAGGGTCAAAATATCGTCCTTATTTCGAGTCCTGGTTTAGTTAGTAGACCCATATAAAAATATTTTACCGATACGCTTTACCGAGCCTCAAATAAAATCTTAAGCTCTATATTTTTATTATCTATTGTGCAGCGGCAATCCGACATTTTTTTGACAAATTAAAACTCAAAATTAAAAGTTATGGGTTCGTTTACAACACAATAACGCATTTTGTTTATCCAAATCTATTACATGAACATCCTACAGGGCCTGAAATTCGCAAAATCAGTAAAGGATATGAACACCATTGTCCAGTACTCAAGTTACAAAACAGTAACAGCTGTCCACCACTTTCATGAGTCGTTCACAAATTTTGTGGCCAAAATTGGATGACATTGATTGTAACATTGTTACACAAATCGTAAAACACTCGAATTATTTACTATCAAGAGTTCGGCTGTCAATTGGCCGGGGCTTTACGGTTTCAAACAATTCAAAATTGAGCTGAAATTGAGGACAGTGTACTACTTTTATTTGAAAAGTCATCGAACATTTTTATTTTTTGGTGCAAGGCTATGACACAAGAACGATGATGTATTTCATACATAAATGGCCTAGAACTTATTTAGAATTGGCCTAGGATTATTTAGCGTAAAATATGTCTAATCTTAAGTCTGCAAGATCTAAAAAGTTACCCTAATTTTTCATGCGAGAGATTCTACTTTTTTCCTTAATATGAGTCAAGGCGCCTTTAAATTACTTCCCAAATGTCCTATTTGGTTTTATTTGGATAATCGTGCCTTGCCTAAATTGGAACCTGCATGACCCGAATGTTAAAATATTCACTCATATCGTTAAGTGTTGATTGGTAACCCAACGCCACCTATACTGCCAGAGAATATATTCCCAGCGACCTGGGTCGCCGCTTCTTTCTCTAGAAAATTGAATATTGTCGAGTGACCTGTCAAAAGACATTTTTACTGCGATACGGCAGTAAGTCGAATGGCTGTATTAGCCACCATCTGTTTACCGACAACATCGAACGGAAGAAGATGCAACTTTCAAGGCATTCATAGGTATGGTCCTCAGCGCCCGCTTCTTAATCCGCAAGAGTACTGTTTAAAAAAAAACCAATAGATGGAACACCCTATTAATTTTTCTCGGTGTTGAATATCAAAATTCGTTGAAGCTCTTTCGCTTTGGATATCTTTAATTTTTACGAATTTTGTCCGCATTTCAGTACTACTACTTCAGTACACAACTGGTAAAGCTAGCAATATTTATATTGGTACATCGGTATTTTTGATAAGCAGTTCAATAAATATTTGAATTTGAATAAAATTCTTTCAATTCGAAACTAACTTCATTATTAAAACATTTGCTATCCTAATTTGTTTTAATGGCTGTTGCATTCGAAAATTTTCAAATTTATAGCAATTTATGGTTTTAACATTTTATCCAAAAAAAAATTTAATTAAAATTATTTTACACAAAATTAAAATATTTATTATAATTTAAATATTTAAAATTACAATGACCATGCTCTATAGTAAAAAAAATAAACATTTTCAGGTTAACCCGACTATATACCCGATAAAAATACTTTATAAATATTAAACAATATATTTATGTTTAACAAACCAAAAATTACACAAGTTTTAACAGAATTTATAAATATTTAAAAAAAAAAACTTTGAAGCTTTAAATAAACTTTTTTTTTAGTCTATCTATATATTAAAATAAAAATATTTAATTAATTAAAAATTAAAATTTAAAATTTTTTATTTATTTATAAATTCGATGTTATAATAAAACGATAAAATGTCGTTATAATATGAAATATATAGGTGCTGGAAATGTAAGTTTCTTAACGCCTAAAAATTTATTTCGTAAAACCCCTATGTTGATTTTTTAATAGACGAGGATTAAATACCAAATAATATCATATGTACGTGTTATAATAATAATAAATCATAAAACTTCCTTCCATTTAATAATTTTTTTTTTTTTAAACTTACACCTATTTTTTAAACATACAATTTGAAATTAATATTTAAATTTGCGTGTCATAAATCGCGTGGTTTTAACTTGCGTGTCGTTAAATCACTTCAAATTATGGTTATATATATATATATATATATATATATATATATATATATATATATATATATATATATATATATATATATATATATATATAACAACATTTACCTCACTATACATAAACAAACATCTAATGGCAATATCAATTCTACTTACATATTTATTGATAAAATCACGATACGTCTGTGTGTGTGGCTAGACCCTAAAATCAAATAAATAAAAACGCTAATTCAAACCCATATTTTTTGACACCAACCCATTAATTTATTTATTTACAAAGAAAAAAATATATAATTATTTAACTTTAAAGCAGTTTTATGTATATCAAGTGAGTCTCCAATATAATTAAAGTAAAAAAAAAAAAACATAAAAAATTTAAAAAAAAAAAAATTAAAATTTAATTAATTAAACACAATAATTTTTTTTTAAACGTTAAAAACAAATATCTAAACTAAATTTAAATCGCTTTCAATTAATTTAAATTTATTTTTAATTTAATTTAATTTAATTTAATTTTTTTATTTTGTTTTGTTTTTATATAATTTAAATTATTATTTTTTATTTATATTTTTTATTTTTGTTTATAATAAAAACGCTTTAAAAAGCTTTGAACAAAATAATTAAAGAAAAAAAATGCTTTGCATGCAACATGAATGTGAATGTGAACTTAACCAACTTATGTACGTGTGTGCTTAGTTTTATGGTATCTACATAATATGCTGTTTGCGTTTTTAACATCTAACTTATGTGCTTTAAAAAATAAAAAAATAACTAATTACTGTAATTGATGTGCTCTGAATGAGTTTTACTTAATGTCTGTGCGGGTTCGTTGAATGTTTAATTAAAATACTTGTATATTTGCATGTTTACTTATCATAATTATTATTATTAAAACATAAAAAAAAGAAAAACATAAAAATAATAATATTAATATAAATAAATTGTTTGCAACATTTTTTTTTTTTTGCATATTTTTCTTAAACATAATTAATAATTTTACATATCAAAATATTTTAGGAATACAGCGTCCAATTAACATTTCGTGAACAATGGTTAGATGAACGTTTAAAATTTGATGATATAGGCGGTTAGTGGATTATTATTTAACAATTTATTTTTATAAAAAAAAAAAAAAAAATAGTAACTATATATATATTTAATTTATTTAATATTAATAATTTATTTCTTTAGGTCGTTTAAAATATTTAACGTTGACCGAAGCAAATCGTGTCTGGATGCCCGATCTTTTTTTCTCGAACGAAAAAGAAGGCCATTTCCATAATATAATTATGCCAAATGTTTATATACGAATTTTTCCATACGGTTCAGTATTATATAGTATACGTATATCGTTAACACTCGCATGCCCGATGAATTTAAAATTATATCCATTAGATCGACAAATTTGTTCGTTACGAATGGCTAGTTGTGAGTATTAAAACATTTTTTTTTAATTTATATAAATTTTGTTATAAAAATGTTTTATTTAATTTTATTTTATTGCTGAGTGCCTAACACTATTTTCGTTTACTGAATATACTGACTTCATCACATCAAATTGTGCTAGACAAGGAATTCATGGGTTCGAATCCCAACGGGAGAGGGTTGCAAAAGGGATTTTTCATCACTTGATTACGATCGGTGATGACGATGAACACAACTATGACCCCCCGTTGGAGTGCAGAATTCATGGGCCGAACCATCGTCCATGCCAGTACAGGCTGGCTGGAGCAATGCAATGTGCAGATGGATATTTGAAAACGCGAACCTGTATTCGCACGTCCTCAATTTGGCTAGTTATGGCGTAAAGTAGGACGTTAATTAACCGCGAAAGAGTTGGGAGAGCTTCGGCCCCAAAACAGATCGCATAGAAATAAACAAACAAACAAACAAACAAACAAGGAATTCATGTTAAATGTTGAAACATTACAAAATTAACTTTTTTTTTCTTCATATACCGTGCTACATGCTGGATTTTTGGATATATTCTTGATACATTCTAGCAAGCAAATTAGCAACTTGCGAGCTGAAAATGACAATAGTATATTATCAAGTTAAAAAAATACCAAAAGTACGAAAAAAAAGACTGTGTTCGAAACCCATAATAAATATTTGTGAATACAAATTTTTGACATTTACTTGATAAAATCGAAGACACGCAAATTATCACGGTTGCTATGATAGTTTTTGACCAATACCAAAACTTTCTATAATAAAAGCCAAACTCATCGCATAGCACACTCGGATATATACAATAAAACATTTAAACTGCAATAATTGGTTTTGCAATAGTAACAAAATAGTATAACATTCAAAAAACATTTAAGAAAAATTTTAACTTTTTCGTTGCTATGGCAATTTCAATAAACAATTAAACTTTTCGCGGAGACAAATTTTTTAGTCGATGTTTTGATGGGCCTTTCGGACTGATATACTTTCTCCACGTCAAATTGGTCATTTTCTTTTAATTAACACATAATCGCCTTCGGTGTATTGCTCCCCTTCTTTCATTTTCGTCTTGGACGATTGCGACGTTAAGTTTTGCGGTTTCTCTCATCTCCGCCCAGCCATCGTCGAATACGCAGGCTGCCTCTTGCTCCAAGGCTTCTCTTAGATCGATTTCGTCTCTGTTTCTTATTTTGAAGCCCAGAAGTAGCTATCCGTGAATTTGTACCAATTCTCTTGGTTATTATTGCACAACTTTGCGGGCGCGGGAATCACTGTACGAAAAACTCCCTCCCCTTGTCCATTTCCAGTAGGCACACCAGCTGTAACCAAGGAAAGTGAAATTTTTTCTATATTACAGTAATCGACAAATTTCGCTAAATGAAAATCTCCTCCCTATCGGCTATTATATTTTTAGGGTTTTCAATTATGCAATATGCAATATGCGATATGCAATTTCTTAGCATATCCGTCAATGGTCTAGCTATAATTGCGTAACTCTCCACAAATTTTCTAAAATAGCCTGATAAACCCAAAAATTGCTGAACTTTCTTAGCTGTATTTGGCTCGGGAAATTTACTGATTGAAATGTTCTTCCTTGATGGTGTAATCTGTCCGCCTCCTACTTCATATTCAAGATACTCGATTTTATTGCATAAGAATTGACATTTGATTCACTTAATTTGCAATCTATGCAATTCGGCAACGTTCAGTGCAATCGTGAATCTTTCCATATAGCTTCTATTGTACTTTTGGATGGTATCACCAAGTCATCCATATAGATACACATTATTCCCTTACGACATAATTTATCAAACACCCTGTTTATGAATCGGATAAATGCCGAGGGACTGTTGCACAAACCGAGAGGTGCTCTCAGGAACTCATACTGCCCGAACGGTGTTATAAAAGATGTATATTTTACAGATACATCGGCTATGGGCACGTGAAAAAATCCGTTTCGAAGTTCTAATGTGGAAAAATACTTAGCGTCACCCAACCTGTCTATTTGATCCTCGATAAGTGACAATGGAAATCTATCTCGTACTATGATACTGTTCAGCCTTCTGTAGTCCACACAAAGGCGTTTTGAACCATCTTTTTTGTTCAACAAAACTATATGGGATCCGCATACTCAGATAGGCTGTGTCTAATCACCCTTTCATTCAGCCATTCATCTACCTGATTTTTAACGATCTCCGTTTCAAGTGGTGACAATCGTCTTGATTTACAAGCAATTAGTTTTTTATCAGTTAGCTCAATATACATTTTTATATTTGGACTTCGCATCCTCTTCTCTGGATTGTAGTTTACTACCAATAATCGAATTCTATCCGCCACTTCTCGATCATTTATACGATCTATATTCAGCGAATGTTCTCCATGCTTCAAACCTACCTACAGTTGATACATCTCTGGACCCCACACCATTGAATATTGTGTACTCCTTGCTAAAGTTGCAAATGTCCGTTCCAATGAATTTTTTATGTGACATTAAGCTAATGTTGCTTCCGGTATCAACTAGTGCACAAAGTTCATTTCCATTTAAGATTACACTTTTAACAGCTTTAGATGAACAATCAACCCGATTATCTATGGCTGCACAAGATTTAGAACTTGGAACTTTACTTCCACACGCAATCTTTTGCTAGATGCCCGGTTCAACCACAATTGTAGCATCTTGGCAGTCTTCGGAAGCTACTAGACTGTTTGCTCTCAATTGGCTTTGTTGAGAATCGGTTAAGCCACTTATACAATAATCGATTATCGAAGCATCTTCCAAATTACCGGCCTGACTTAGTTCACGTATAGTGATCAAATAATTTTTGAAAGATTCAACATTCTTTTTCTTCATCTCTGCTATGCGCCTATGAATCACAGCAGAATTTACTTTCTTTTTGAACTCGCTGACTAAATGTGTTGTCAGATTTTCCCAGGTATCGGTCACCGATCAACGTAAACTATCTTTTGCTGTTCCAATTAATAGTCTTTTTAATAGTCATATATGTATTTAAAATGGCGGCATATGACGTATCCGCGAAAGGGTTTTGTAATTTTTCTTTATAGTTTTTACGCCTCGCAAAAAGTGAATTTAAAAACATATAAGGCGACCTTATAACTTCGAATATGCTAGCATTTAATATGCTAGCATATTAATCTCATGCTCTCAACCAATCACATCAACTAAATTGAAAAAAACACGCTCCTACTAGTTGAAATATCGCAAACGGCCAACTTAATCATACAAAAAACTTCGTGTTCTGTTTGATTTTCATACAAATGACAACTATGACTTACAGTATGAATTTAAAATGCTAGCATAATATTTGATATCGTCTATAAGGCGGGGAAATATTTCAATCAATTATTATAGTTTTCGGACAGCGTAATATAAAATTGAGAAAGTAGGGGAATATTTTTCAAATAAATGTCAAAAATTTTATTCACAAATATTTGGTTTCGGACACAGTCCTACAATGACATATTTTGATAAGTGTATGTATTTATTATTTTGCAAGGGTACGCTATACAATTGGTAGTGTAGTTGTAAGATTTATAAAAATATTTACTAATTTTCGAAAAATATATGTATTTATTTTAAACAAGATAGACGCAATTATAATTAAAAAACTGCGAAATAATATCGCTAAGGAAATGTTTCGGGACAGAGGAAACCCTTACGAATTTTTTTAGGCGCTATTTTTTATTATATGTATATTATGTATATATGAATATGGATGGGGGGTGGGGAGTTTGCATGGGGATATGCATTTATAAAATCTTATAAAGATCTTATAAATCTTCTTGGACAAAACTCAAGTTTATGACCTATTCATAGTATCTTCGTTTTCTTTTATCTGATTCAACGAACGTACATTATCGAAGTTTCCATAACAACATATACGTTCATACAACAGCACTTAAGCTGTAGAAGAACGCATCTTTTTACCAGCAAATTAGAAATGCCAACCAAACGTTATTGATCAAGTCGATCGTCTTTTTTATCCATATACTGTCGCGTTATGTTATATCGGTTAATGCGACAAATGTAGCTCAATTTAACACAGACAGTCATTTAAGAATCGAACAGGACTCATTGTTAACATAGTGTTACCACGACACTATGTCAGTCAGGTCAAACAAATTTTTATCTCTGATTTTACTTTGTTTTATTCTGCTACGAAACAAACGATCAAGGTGATAATTCTGATGAGAATAAAAATAATTTAAGTATTGATTTAAATATTATTGTTCTGTCACCATAATTCACATGGACTTTCAAAAATATTAAAAAATTACACTATATTATTATCCAAAAGAAAACATTATCCGATTCCCAAAGGTTTGAAAAATTGTTGATGCACATCCTATAGGTAACCAGAGCCCATCCAAATTTAACCGGCACTTAGAGAGCGCATGTTCATCAAACTCAGATTATAAAGAGTATCTAAAAAACGTCTGATTTAAACGTTTACTAGATAATATTTAACCTTTTTGTGCAGTTAAGGCAGTTAAGTATAAGTTACTATTGAATTGCCGATAAATTTTGAGGATTTAATCCCAAGTCTGTGACTAGTATACCTAGGTTTAATATTTGAATATTTGAATATTTAATATTTCCATCCAGCAAGCAACAATTGAAGGTTTTAAACTCGAAGGTATTAATCTAATAAATTCTAATAAATGCAGTAGTAGAAAATGCCTTTTTGATAATCCCAGAACAACCCAGAATCAACGAGAAAACTAGTAAATCCTTTGGTTTAGACTGCAACTGTATCAAGTCGCTTATTTATAACTTGTCATAATACTAAAATACGTTTTTAATATAGATACAATGGCCGAAGTTTCAGTCATCCCTGCAAAAGCTTCTTATTCGATTTTAGTTAATCTTGCATTAATTGCTTGTCGGCAGCTATGAACAAAGATTAAATACTTACGTTACTAAATTGCTTCTAAATTGATCTTGACTTGCGTCGCGATTTCAAACACACTTTACTTCAGTTTCTTGTCCCGCTATAATTCCTTCTCCAATAATATACGTAGTAGATGAGCTGTATGACAACTTCTCAAACATTTCCCAAGTCTTACGCAGGAACCTTCACGTTCATGATGCAGTAAAACATACTGTTGCATTTATGATAAAGTCACTATACTATGGGTAACTTTTTGCCCACCAAGACGACTAGAACCTGTTAAGCATAAGATAGAAAAATGGAAATTGAGTACATGGTAGGGCTAGAGTTATGTTGTCCTTGAGCAACGTTAGTTTGTTCCCTGCTACATTAAGTGCCTTAACGAGATTCGGGGGATAATGTCTTCCTTGTGGGAATTATTGTCGTTTAAACCCGTTTAATTAATAACTGATTACCTACGCCCCCATATACATAATTTTTATTGTGAATCTTACAGGTGCGCAGATCAAGGCAAAAATTTCCAAATTCAGTTTGTAGAACGCAACTTTTGTTTGTATGGTGAATTATTTTCACCGGTTCGTACAACACCTCGCAGAATTGTGCACTTCCATCTAGAATCCAATTAACTGTTTTTTAAAACAGTTAATTGGATTTGTTTTAAACTAAATTCGTATTGATCGCAGAACGCGATCAATCATTTAAGAAAATTAGAGACTCTCTTTGTAGTGCAACTCTTCAAGCACATACGGATCCTAGATGGTGATGCATCAAATATGGCAATTAGAGATGTAGATAGAGCAGATGGTCGTCAACTGTAGACAACCGTTGGGATTTGTTTTTAAAAGCTATAGCCAACAGAAGTTCAGTGCTCCGCATTTGAGCGCGAGGTTTTAGCTATATTTTGTCCTATCCAGCATTTCCCATATTTAATTGAGGTCCGTTCCATAATATTTTATATTCTGATCAAAAGCCTCTTATCATCACATATTTTACATATTCCAATTCTGAACAGATATCCGTTACATAAAAAGAAAAAAACTAATACAGTAGCTGTATCTGCTTTATTTCCAGATTAAATGAAAATAACGTTAGATGTGAAAAACTTTGTATCTTTGCAATAAAATGACAATAAACTGCAAATGGCGGAACTTAGGCATACTACTCCTCCTGCACTTATGCGATTCTCTATCTTTACGGAGAAGTAGGTTAGCAGCCAAATTGACAAAATAATGGATATAAAAAACTGTATTCGAAACAAGATTAGTATGTTCAAATTTAAAATAGCACAAACGGCATTTTTAATCCAACCATTAGTGCTGGCAAGCTGACAATGTAATTAATCGCTTACTCATACTCGTAGCTCGAGGTCGAGGCCAACAACTTAAACTTTACTCATTTTGAACACGGAGAATTACGATCTAATCTGCTTCAAGGATTCACTGATCATTAAATGCTGCCGAGACAGCTGGTGTTTCGGTTATGTTATCGTCTGCAATTGCAGGATTACCAGAAAGCATGTGTAAGTGAATTTTCAATGTCAATTTTTGATTAATTTTGATCAATGTGATGGTTGAAAACCCAAGCTGGGCCGAAAAAAACGAATTTGAGACCAGATGAAACTCGATTGTTCAGATTTAGTTGCACTGGTAGTTATACCAGAAACTGATAAATAATTCATGCTTTCTATCGAATTCTGAAAGAAAGGACTTCTACATGCTCACATTTTGTTTTCGCTTCAAATTGATGGTAAATTTAAGATAGTTGAAAGAACCGATCAAGTTACGATGTCACCAAACCATTTGTTCCATGTATATGGAGGATGAAAAATGCACAAAGCAATTTCCGAAAGAACTTCAATCAGATACGTTTTGAAATAGGACAAGAGCAAAAGACTCTTCATCAAGTTGCAGGTGGCAATAGGTATACCAATTACAGCATGGTTAGAAGTCAATCAAGAAGATGCGACAGCACCTGCTTATAATATATCTATATATACAGAAATTCCGTATGAGAAATGGAAATAAATTGTGGCTCGCATGTTCAACGTTGGTTTTTACGATCAAGAATATTTCTATCTTTGACTTGTTCTATTTCATGTTCATGTTCATGGCATCAAATATGCTACTTGCAAAGTTTTTCATAAAATTTTGCCGGTTGGATGATGAATCGGAAAAATATTTCGACGAAACGTAAATCATCGAAATGTCCCCACAAATTCATCATACATTCGATTTCAGCATTTATTGTACCCGACAAGTGCATTGAGTCTACGGGAAAAGCTTCGTGAGCATATGAGCCATTAGGATTTGTTTATGTACCAATAATTTATTACTAGCAGACACTTAGGAGTATCTGCCTATATTAGCCAATACATTTTATAAAATGTTATTGGTTGTTCTTAAGTTTTCTTTTTATATTGTCTTTCTACCGTAGTTTGGCAACTTGTGTCATTTCTAAGTACTTGGCGGCTGTATTAGCGTATGGAATTGGTTTTGTATTTATTAACACTGGCTTATGTTCTACATTTTTGTTTGTGAAGTGGGCTTTACCGATTTGGTTTATTTTTTTCATTTTATTTAAATAATACTCCCCGCAGTAATAAATATATTACTCCCCATGTTAAAGTCAAGCCATGAACTAGATAGCAGAGTCATCAATAAATAGGGCAAATGTGTCACTTATCCTTATAGTAAACATTAAGTAATAATGGGAGCAGTCCAGCTTTTCTTTCGAGTGAGTTCTCAAAATAATGATCGGTTTTTACAGGCGAATCAAGATTCTGGCTTCATCGGATTCAATCCAGAGCTTGTTCTTCGTATTGTTCTAGGCATTAGAAAGAAGACAGGTCGATCTCTATCCCAAATATGGCTCTCCGGTAGACAAATAAATATGTTGTCCTGCAAATTCAATTTCAAAATTAATAAATGGGTATGACTCGTTCCGCTGGTAAGTTTTCCATTAATTGTGATTTAGTTTTATGAGCATATTTTGTGCAGATCACACATATTTTTAGTACAAATTTTATTTTTGATTATGTGTAAGCGTTGCATGTAGACCATTTTGATGTTTTTCACATTTTAGCAGTTCAATGATTAGATGGTTTGGAGGAAGTATCGCAGGATGTTTATTTTTGAATTCATAATCTGTATTGAAAAGCCGCTATTCTATACTCCCACTATTACTGCCCAATCAATAAAAGGAGCAAGAGTTATCAGCTTTAAACTGTAACTCACTTTTTTTGTATGTCCCTCATACTCAATTCGTATAGGAATGCCTTTTGTTTGAATATTTTGTTTTTAGATTGGCGACCAAACACCTTACGAATGTCAATATTTGAAATAATTTATTGATTTTTGGCTTTTTTGGATGATGTAGAAGGCCAAACACATTTAAGTTTTTTCAACCATTCTGGACCATGCTACCATTGGTCTAGATGTACCAATTTGTAGGGAGATTGCCCTCTGGAACTACGATTAGCAGGATTATCGGCAGATTTGACAGGAGCCTAATGTTGTCTAGAAAAAACTGTATTTCAGTTTTCAGTATTTAATGGGGCAGAGTATGTTGACAACGAGGCTAACACGATCGAAGAATTTGCATATGCGTAACACCTGGAAGATACCGTTTTTATAAGTCTTACGGAAGTCATCAGTTTTACTATATAAGTTCGCTGCAAACAGTTTCAAACTTGGCAAGGAATGTTTCCTGATAGGTGGTACTTTGGCTTGTAAACCACTACTGCACAGTATGCCACTTCACTAGCATCAGCAAACCCGTGGAATTGTATATTATCACAAAGACTGTTATGAATCTCTGAAATTTTAGATCTTCAAAAAATCGTAACTCTCTCTCTCTTCTAATCATTTTGTATTCGTGTTCTAATTGGTCGAATAGTCTTTCATCCCAATCTAGTTTTAAAAACCATAGTTTTTGGTATAAGATTTTAAATAAAATGCGTGACGCTTCTGATATGATTTTCCGCTTCGTTATTTCACCGTTTTGTCCGGGTTGGACTTTAAAAGTTGGAATCAGTAATGTCTATTATTTTAGGTTAAGAGCACTCTTTATATCTGATGCACCAGATAAAAAATCATCAACGTAAAAGTCCCCTATAGAGTTTCTTTACATCGCCGTCATCATATGAAAAATGTTGAAGTGCTCAGATTGGTAAAATGAAGAACATGCCAAACCGATTGTTAATCTCGTGAGTTTGTCTAATTTTTTGATTCGAATTGTCTCGCCAAAGGTGATAGTCTGTACCAGCAGAAGAGAATACAACTTGCCTATACAGCCTCTCTATAGCGGGAGTTATCGCAATTTTATTATTTCTGAATTGCCCATAATGTCGGTTGAATAGTAGGACCTACCATCAATATTTCAGTTAGATTAAATCTTAAAAATTTTTTGCTTGTAATGTCTACCATACTGGACATAAATTTTTGTCAGAATGTGTTGTCAAAACACTAATTCTGTTAGATGGACTTAATTTAGCTTTTAGGATTGAGCTTAGACTTTCTGGCGGATCACTTCTTTTATTAAGATATTTAAATAATTGAATTAAAGTGGTGAAACCATTCTCCGCCATCTTGTGAGCCCATGCCGTTTTAGAATCATCATCAAATCTGTACCAAGAATCACGACATTTTGTTTATTTTCCTAGTACGTTTAATGTACGGAACACTTTATCTGCTATATCAGTTAAATATCTAAGTGACTTTGTACAACTTAAGTGTAAATTTGGTTGTTCCATAAACTGTTTTAGTAGTGTGTTATTTTATCTTAATGTACGATGTTTTTAAGTAAAAGCTTTGTTTATTATCACAACGTACCGTGTTTCCCGACGGTTCTCTTCATTCTGTCCTTTCTTTCTTTAACTGTTCTATGTCATTGTTATACTATACCCAATAGACACTAACTGTATAGCACATATGTGTATAACACATTCTATTACACAACATCTCCCTTTTTTAAACCATAATTTGATTTGTACATTTGACTCTTATTACTTTTATTATTTTTTTTTTTCATTCCATCAATATCTTTGATAGTCTAATAATTTAATAGAACTTCTTCTGCCCATGAGAATTTGAACTGGAGAAAGCCCTATTTCCGGTATAATGGTATTTCTGTATTCCAATAAAGCAGCTTTCCAGTCTTCATTTTTCTTAATTATGTTTTTTGCTGTTTGTATGCCCCTTTCGGCAACCCCGTTTGATTGAGGGTAATGTGGTGAATTTGTAGTAATTTGAAATCCCCAACTCTTCGAAATATTAATAAATTCATAGCTATTGAATGGCATATTATCTGCCATTAACTCATTCGGAATTCCATGTATCGAAAATTTCGTTTTTAGGTTTTCTATTATTTCTCCAGCCGTTTTATTACTGAGCTCTATTATTTCCAGCCATTTGCTAAAATAGTCTACTACTACTAAAAATATTGTCTGTCCCCACTGTCCTATGTCAAACGCAACTTCCATAAATGGTCTGATAGGTATCTCATGTTGGATAATATTTTCCTTCTGTTTTGAATTCCTAAACGTCTCACATATGGAACATGCCTGTAATTCCTGTTCAATCTCCGCATTTATGTTTGGCCAAAACACTATGGTCTTAGCTAGCAATTTTGTTTTTGTTATCACTTGATGACTTTCATGTAGCCTATTTATCATATCCTTTCTTAATACCATTGGAATTACTAACCTATCTCTATAAAACATTAAATCGTTTTCCAACACGAGTTCATTCCTATACTTGTAGAATCTTTTTACATTATCGTCCAGCTGCTGTACATTTTTTGGCGTATACTCCTTTACTTAAAACTATATCTTTCTCGGTTTCTATTTTATATTGTTTTTCTTTTTCTGTACTAACATTGATATTGTGTACAATGTCAGTCAAGTCTTCTTCTTCTATAGCTCCTTCAGATTTCGATCTGGATAACAAGTCTGCAATTAACATGTATTTCCCTGGCAGATACGTTAATTTAAATTTATAGATTAATAATTTTTGCCTCATTCTTTGGATTCTTGATCCATGAGAACTTGCAATCTTTTTTCAGTAAACTAACCAATGGTTGATGATCTATTTTGACTTCTATTTCCCCACCGTAAATGTAATTATTTACACGCGTAAACAATTGCTAATAATTTCTTCTCTATCTGCGCATATCTCTGTTCACACTCTGACAGACTTCTTGACGCGTAACTTATTGGTTTACCTTCCTGCATTAATAGCGACCCTAATCCATTATTAGATGCGTCCGTCTATATCGTTATCTCGTTATTCACGTCAAATATCCGTAATGCATTAGATGTTTTAATAATTTCTTTGATCCCTGCCAGAGACTTAGTATGCCCTTGCTCCCACTTATCCTTTTTTAACAATTGTCTCAATCCTGCTGTTAATTCCGACATATTGGGTACAAATGCCCTCATATAATTCAACATTCCTAATATACTCTACAGTTCTTTAATATTTGTTGGGTCTTTTATTGTATCTACAGCTTTTACACGTTTTGGATCAGGGGAAACCCCGTCCTTCGAAAAAATTTGCCCTAAGTAATTTACTTTCTCTACTTTAAATTGAATTTTAATTTTATTAAACTTTATTTTTAGTTGTTAAGCTCTGTGTAATACTTTTCCTAATATGATGTCATGTTCGACTTCATTTTTGGCACTAATCAATATATCATCAATATAGATGAATACCCCTTCTATATCTTTATAATTCTATTCATTCATTCTTTGAAAAAATTGAGGTGCCATGTTCAACCTAAATGGTAACTTATATACTCCATTGAACTTATATATTCCAAACATTGCAGCAAAACTACACAGTTCACTTGATTTCTCATCAAGTTTTATTGGAAAAAACCCGTCCTTCATGTCTAAAACCGTAAAGATAACCATTCCTCCTAGTTTAACCATCAAATCCTCTAACAACGGAATTATATAATATTATTGAATTATGGCTTCGTTCAACTCCTTGGGGTTGAAACATATTCTCAAATCACCCCAGGGCTTCTCGATTACTACTAGATTGTTGACCCATTCTGCTGCTTTACTAACCTTTGTAATAATACTACTATGTTCTAATTCGTCAAGCTTCTCTTTAAATTTTTCTCTTAACATAATTGGAATTCTACGTGGGGCGTTTACAACCGGTGTCACCTCTTCTTTTCACTGTATTTTGCACAACCCTGGTAAAGAACCTAACCCACTAAACAAATTTGAGTATTCGTTAATTAAATCGTCTTTCGTTTTTATTTCAAATATTTGACTAACCCTAACAGTTCACGTTTATATTCTTTACTAACCCTAGCAGTTCACGTTTTTAAACCTATAATTGGTCTAGTACCTTCATTTTGCACAATAACAAACTTCTAAATTAAACTTATTCTTCTTAATTCTATTTTTAAATTTATTTCACCTAGTGGTTTTACTTGGAACCCTCCAAATGTTTCGAGCGTAATATTCGTTTCAGTAATCTGACTTTCAGATTTAATTTTTCTATAATTATGTAGTGGCAATATATTTAAATCTGACCCGGTGTCAATTTTAAAATTTATGTTTACATTTCCACTTTTATTAATTCTATCCATTCGTTATTTCTACAATTAATTTCATTTATCGATTATATAATAAAATGATTCTTTTGCTCTCTAGTATTAAATGAGTGAATATTCTTGTTGAAACATGCATGCGTGAAATGACCAATCCGACAACACTTTTAACATTTAAAATTAAACGCAGGACACTTCCTCGCTCCATGACGCTTTTTGCATCTTCCACAAAAATACTCACTCCTTTGATTATTTTCCCCGCTGGATCCTTGACTTCTTTGATTAATTATATCAACGACCTCCCTTCTTGCGTTTCTAATAAACATGACTGTAATGACAAGTCGCTGAGTCCCAGTACTATTTTGTCTCTAATCTGCGATTCGACATCCGCTTATTCACAAGTTCTCGCTAACCTTTGCATGTCACACAAAAAATTATCAAAAGATTCCCCTTGGTGTTGGATTCTTTTGTTGTACATGTATCTTTCATATACAATATTTTTTCTTAGGTTACAATAACCCTCGATCAATTCCATAACTTTTTCGTAGTCGTCCTTGTCTGATTTTTTATTTTCTCCTTTCTCCGCAAATTTGAGGTTATTAAAAATTTTTATTAATTCCTTTCCGCCCATATTCAGAAGAATCGCCACTTTCACTTCATCTTCTTTTTTGTCATTTCCTGTGGCTTTTAGAAATATTTCTTATCGTTGTTTAAATAATTTCCTCGCTTCTGATATGTTTGAGGATGAGCCCCATTTAAACACGTGTGGTATATTCATTGTACTATCCATCTTGGTTTTATCTCTTTTTTTTTTGCTTTATTTACAATTTTTTTTTTTTTCTTTTAATCGGCTGCGCCATTTTTATCCTAATGTACGATGTTTTTAAGTAAAAGCTTTGTTTATTATTTAATACTTATTTTATTTCACAACGTACCGTGTTTCTCGACGGTTCTCTTCCTTCTGTCCTTTCTTTCTTTAACTGTTCTATGTCATTGTTATACTATACCCAATAGACACTAACTGTATAGCACATATGTGTATAACACATTCTATTACACAACAGTGTGAACTTTAATTTTTTCCCAAGCTGCATAACAATAAGTATCGGTACCAGTAAATTATAATTTAAAATAAAATATTTTATAACAAATATTTAAAATTAAACTAAATAATTATTAATTAAAAAAAAAAAAACAAAAAAAAAATTTAATATTTATAAAACAGACGGATGGACAACAGCCGATTTGGTATTTTTATGGAAAGAGGGTGATCCAGTACAAGTTGTAAAAAATTTACACCTACCACGATTTACATTAGAAAAGTTCTTAACAGATTACTGTAACAGTAAGACAAATACTGGAGAGTATAGTTGTCTTAAAGTTGATTTATTATTCAAACGTGAATTTTCATATTATTTAATTCAAATTTATATACCATGCTGCATGTTAGTCATTGTGTCGTGGGTGTCGTTTTGGTTAGACCAAGGAGCTGTTCCTGCACGCGTATCACTAGGTAATTATGTTTTCAATAATTAATTATGTGTTTTATTACAGATAAATATAAATAAATTTTGTGCGGTTTGTGTCTGGTCTGATTACTGTATGACTGAAGGAATTCGTCGATTTTGTCTCCAGGCTCGCTCCAGCTAGAAAATTACCAAAATATAAGTGTATCGCACAAGATTAACTCTACCCTTATCCTGTTAACGAGTTATTATAATTTTTTTATTAATTTATTATAACTATTAATTTTTTAAGGTGTTACAACCCTGCTAACAATGGCAACCCAGACATCAGGTATAAATGCATCATTACCACCAGTATCGTATACAAAAGCCATTGACGTGTGGACAGGCGTTTGTCTTACATTTGTTTTTGGTGCATTACTGGAGTTTGCGCTCGTGAATTATGCATCACGTTCAGGTTAGATACTTAAATTTTGTATATGCTTTTATATAGATGTGGCTATAATATTTTTTTTAATTAACATTTTATTATATAACAACAACAATAATAATAATTATTATAAAGGATGTTTCAAATTTTATAGGGGACATTTTTCGGAATGTCGTATGTCATTAAAAAACTAAGTTTCAAACTCTTGTCACGGTTAAGATTAGTTTTTGACCAGACTGGTCTAACCGAAACATATATTTAACAGATAAGTTTGTGTATACGGAAACAAAATATTTAAAAATAAGAAGCAATCGTATAACGGTACACCCATCTTATTCCTGTTGAATGGTAACTTCTTATTTGTTTTACTTCTCTTTTTTACTCGGCTTGGGTTCGTCACATGTTGACAAATTATCACTGAGTTTGGTTTGCAACAGTGTCATTGAAGTGGGTGAACGCGTCTGTGACTATAATTTAAGTGACTATAAAAGTACTTTTTCCGGCATCTGAAAGTTTATTAGCAGTACCAGGCTTGTTTTATAAGGCCTTGCTTTTTTACCGCTAAGAACGTTGCGGTGATGAATTCTTGTTTGATTATCGTGAAGGCCTTGTGTCTTTTGTCAGTCTAAGAGAGTTTCTTTAGTGTATTGAGATTTTTGTTTCAAGAAGCCAAGTGAAACTTGTAATAGAATAAAAATGTATAGCAAAGAACATGATCCTTATTTAATAGATCGATTTCCCAGTTATTCTTCTTCCAGGGGGATGATCAAGATCTAACTCGCCACCGGTTTCAATATTTAATTTAAAATTTCCGCAATTACTAATATCAAGAGATTAAGGAGTTTTGTTGTTCTATATTTTAATACAGCAGTCTCCATTTTCGTCAGGACAGTCAATCTAAGTCTAATCTTGCGGGTGAGAAATGCCGGTGGTATTTGTTTCTCTTTGAAAAATTGTCAAGTAAATTATTTATAAATTATTTACAAATAAAAGGAGGAAAAGGGATCAATATAGCAGACTAATTGAAGAGTATTGCTAGCTTGATAATCTTTTTATCAAAGCTGCAAATATTGATGCAGTGGAAGCATATCTCAGGGAGATTTTGATAGCAGCAACAAAAAAAGCAACGTCTGTCATATGTGTTTATAAAAAGAGTTTATAAATCCACGAATTAATTCAAGAAAAATCCTAATAGAGTGGCCACAGCAAAGATCGCCAAAACAAAAATGGAAACTAAATCGGACAATCAAAACTTTAAAGCAACTCTGAGGAAAGAAGAAAATGAAGGAGTTCTTAATTATTTATGTGAACTCTGGGCCACAAAAAAAACATAATGCTCAATGTGGAAGCAACTAGATAAATTTAAGAGGTCTGTAAACTCGTGTTCACCCATTTGGCATCCAAACAGAAATTGGACGAAAAGTACCGAAGTAAAAGCTAATGGTTTCACTGCTAATCCAAAACGTGTATTTTTACAACTACATATTACCAGACCAAATAGCACAAGATTCTAATTCTAAGGCTATACAATTAAATTGGTTAGGAGTTAAAAGCTCAATAAAGTACTGCATAAGTCCAAAAAAAGCACCAGGATATATTTTATTGCTGGTAAAATTATAAAAATTTACCAGGCAAAGTGAAAGTTATCGAAAATCGCGAAAATATACAAGCCTGGAAAATAGGAGTTCCGAATTAAATTGTTCGATTATTATTCGAAAATGTTATTAAGTAAACTGAAAATAGGTCTAGAAGAAAGGATTTTATTTGAGATTATTAATTTGGATTATTAGCACAAGCCTTTTATATGGAAGTTCTATGTTCTATGTAAAGTTTTAAAAAACTCCGTTAAAGACGGTCAAACAATATGAATCAACTCCTGATATAAATGATAATATAGTAGATGTTCTACAAAGGTAGAGTCTTGAGCCTGTCCTTATACTTGCAGTATATAGTTGATTTGCCTCTTTCTAAAGAAGGTGTAATATCAACATTTGCTGATGATAAAATCATCTTAATGTGTACAAAACATCCCAAACGGCCACAAAACAATTGAAAAAACATCTAAATAAAATTGGTTAAGTGCTTGGCGAATAAAAGCAAAGCGTAATGAAATAAAAATAAAATTTGCTAAGATGTATTGGCCTGGGGTCGAGTAGATTAGATAGAAGAGACGGTTTATCATTCATCAACAATGTCCTATATGCGAGGTCTCTCCTATAAGCCAGTATAACTTATCCAGCAGCCCGGCTAGAACCAAAACCCTTGGATATCGTGCATGAACACGAATTGGGAATTGGACCATTCAAACACCTTTTTTAGATCTAACAAAATGCGTTGAAATCACCAATATGGCGAAGATTGAAAATTGTTAAATTGGTAACCCCAACTTAATTTTGAAGTAATTTGAACAAGTAATTTTCTTCTGATTTATTTTTCTTGTCTTTACTCGCTTTGGGTTTGTCCCATGTTGAGTTGTTGTCACTGAGTTGGGTTTGTTACGGTGTCAGTAGTGTAGAAGAGCGATTCTGTTCCTGCAGATTGCATCTAAATTGTTCGACTCAGAAATTTGTGGTTAGTGTAGATAATATAATCTCTGCGTCTTCGAAAATTTCGAAAATGCAAAGCATACTCAACGGGGTTGATGACTTTAAAAGGAAATTCACTTTATGAAAGGATGGAGGATCAGTGTTTGGATTTACTGGCTTACTGATCAAAAAAGTTCCTGATAGACTTCTGATAAACGTATTGCACGAAGGATACCTCAGAGATGTTCGGGTAGACGAACCAAAAAAACTACGCCTGACATCAATGTTTTTGAAAATGTGAATAAGCCTTCGGAAAATATCCAAAAATCGACCCAAAAACAGCAAAAAAATTCAACGGCATTGGCTGCATCAAAGATCGTAAAAAGTATAATGGACAATAACCGAGGCAATTGAGACTCTGAAAGTAGCAAAATTAAAGTTCAAAATTTATTATGTGAACTCTTGGCAATAGAAAGAACAGACTACTCTTTGAGGAAACCATTTTAAATGGCCGGCAATCTCATGTGCACCCATTAAACTTCCAAGCTGAAATTAGGTGAAAATTAATAAAGAAAAAGCAAATTTTTTTGCTGCTTACCTAAAGGGCGAATTCTTACAAATACATGCTACCTAACCAAATAGCAGATAATTCTTGTTTTAAGCTTATAAAATTCTATTGGTTAGGCGTTAAAAACACAATTAAAAACTGCATAAGTCTGAAAAATGCACAAGAAAAAATGTTGACAAGAAAAAAGCATATAGAAGCAAAGCGTTACCAAAAAAAATTTAATTGGCTAAGATGTATTAGAAAAGATATTAGGTAGAAAAGACTGCACATTATTCATCAATGCCAATTATGGCTTCTTCCAGTCGCTGGAATGCATACTCTTTTATAACCACGTCTTTGGTGATTGATTAGGTCACCATTCCAACTTCTTCCATCGTTTAACGCCTTTGGTCTAATAAGCTTTGTTAAATCGGACCTATTGTAATGTTCACTATATCTGCCAGCTCTAGTCTATGATACATTCATTATATGTTTTATTGCATGTTCTTTGCAATAATTAGCAAATTTCGTTGATGTAAACGCTGTTCTTCTGTCACTCGCAAGTCACGTTGGTGTACCAAAATGAAAGGCCGAACTCTCCATTATTGTAAGTACTGGTTTAGTCCTTTTTAGAGTTTATCACCATATATTTAGAAATACCCTCTACCTTCACAATTAAATAATTTTTTCCGATTTACTTATCGAGTTATCTTCTACTTCCACTAACCAAGCGGAAGAGACGTCTATCATAGAGTTCATAATTTGTACAACTACATTAAGCCAGCTTTTGTAGGTTTTAGTTTTCTCCTACTCAATGCATCAACATGTTGCATCAATAGTCTTGCTTTATATTCCACCAAAAATCAAATTACGCCGATCACTAATCGGTGAATAGTTTAAACTTATATGGTCAACTAAATAAACACAGAACCGCCTCAAAGTCACATTTGGTGATATCACATTAGGTGATAAAACTGTGATAAAATGAAATAGTCTGTACTTAATCCGTGCACTTTATGGATGAATTATTGCACGTCACTTATTGATTTTAATGAAAAAGACAATAATATTTGCTGTCTTACTTGCACTAGTACAAAAAACTAATTTTGTTGTCAAAAGTATTTGCTGTCTTACTTATACTAGTACAAAAAATGAAAAAAACGATTGTGTCAACAGTAATTGTTGTCTTATAAATACTTACAATAGTATAAACATCGATTTTGTTGTCAACTTTTGACGTTTTCATGGATATATGAATATTCACACCAAACACGAATTTTGATTATAAATAAACTGATGCGTACTCAAATTATAGCTTAGAAATAACTCAAAACACTAAACTATCACATTTATTTAGATAAGCGTTATCTTAACTATTACATAAATATAATACAACATAAATTTGTCCTGTGCGTTTGGTTGAAATAATTGTCAATATTCGCGTCTATCAAAAACAGTTTTGTATTACACACGCGACATTTTTGTAATTCGTCTTGTTTCAATCAGAATTAAAATATTTACATATTAATTTAAATATGTCAATCTTTTATTTGAATATTTTAATTAAAACAAGACGAATTATAAATGTCGCGAGTTTTGTCAATTTTATACAAATGAATAAAAAGTAATATGTTGACGTTTCTACATAACCTCAAAATTAATCATATGAAGGTTTTATTTGAAATAATATCTCATCTAGTATTCATCTAGTTTTGTATGTTTTTTTCCTTATTTTGAATATTTTATTTTATTATTAAATAAAATATTCAAAATGACAAAAAAAAATTAAATTACAAGAAATTAAATATCAACAGTATTGAAAATTATTATATCACAAGGTAAGATAGCCCTTCATAAAAAAATTTCATATAATTAATTTTGAGGTTATGTAGAAACGTCAACATTTAACTTTTTATTCATCACGTTCTCCACAAAATTCATTGTGCAGGGTTGAGTTTGTAGACTTTTTTTGTTTACATTTTATCCTGTATTCGTTTACTTTTGGCATACGGCTGGAATATTTGCTAGCCTAAACGGCATTCGCTAAAATTCATAATGCCTATAAGGAGTAACGAAACCTGTCAACGGTATGGAATCCCTTGCTGCAATTTTCTAACATTTGCAACTGGTCCTCGATTATCGGTAACGGTAATCGGGTTTTCATCGTTCTTTCATTTAAGTCTGTAATTGACTTACCGGATTCCTTTTTCATCAGCACGATCGGAATAGAGAAAGAAGAATCCAAATTCCGAATAATACCGATTATTTGACTGGTGGAACGATAATATATTTGGAATATAGACCACTGGATTCTGGATTCGTTAGATTTATCTCCATTTCAATAGACTTCTGTTTTTCCGAATTCCATTGGTTGCATGCAAAACAGCCTCTAAATCGTATAACCAAATCTACTATATATTTACGTACATAAGGTGCAAGGACTCCTTCATTTTGATTTTGCTTTCTTCATTACTAAAGCCACCATTACTTGCATCCCGGGACGGCATCGTAGAAAATCTCCTTGCTAATGTACTAACGCTCTCCTCCCGTACATATAAATTACAGCCAGTACTTCACGCCATATATCAGCGTGTACTCTGACAAAGATGAACTCTGACCAAGATTTAGAAAACCAGTATTATATGGCCTTGATATTTACGAATTCGTATTCAAAAACACCAACTGTACGAATTCGAATAGTTCACTAAAAAAATTATATTCAGCAATAAAAGTGCGAATTGTAGAATGTTGTCGGTAGATTACAGCTAAATAATATTAAGTAGCCATATTATAATGTATCAGTGATAGATGTCAAATTTGTTGCGAAAATTAAACAAAACTGATAAAACCGTTACATGAGTTTGAAGAGTAGTTTTTCGCCGGCCAACATTTTCCCTTTAAAATTTGAAACATCCTGTCTAATATATTATTATTATTATATAATTATAATTAAATTATTTATCTTTTTTTGTGTACAAATGGTATCTTTTTTTCTTTCTTTCTTTATTTCATATTTCCTTAAAAATATGTAAACTTAAATGTAAACACAAAAAAAAAAAAAAAAAATTAAATTTTGGACACATAAATTCTTGAAAAACTTTTTTCTTGTTTCTGCATCATACCATCACATACAAATATACGGATCGGGCCGCAGACTTACACCGTGAAAATATGAAAAAGAAACGTCGCGAATTAGAACAGGCAAGTTTAGACGCTGCATCTGATTTATTAGATACCGATAGTAATGCAACATTTGCTATGGTAAGTGATTTCGTTTATCAAGTATACAAAAATATACACAAAAATACACAAAATATATAATACATATATAAATATTTACACATGATACATAACATAAAAATATATAAGTTAACCATTCTAAATAATATAAAGAATTTTCAGAAGCCTTTGGTTCGGCATCCAGGTGATCCATTGGCATTAGAAAAATTAAGACAGTGTGAGGTACATATGCAAGCACCGAAACGGCCAAATTGTTGTCGTACATGGCTCTCGAAATTTCCAACAAGGTAATTTTTTCTATATTTTATAATCACCCCGCCCTCCCTGACCGACTGTTATATATTTTTCAGTACTTTATTCCTTAACATTTTGTTAAAAATAAAAAATATTTCCACTTAATTTATAATTTCCATTATAATTAATTTTGATTTTTTATTTATATATAACTTATAAAATAAAACTAATTTAAAATTTTCTTATTTTAAAAATATTAATTAAAAATTACACAAACCAGTAATTATTATAAAAAGGTATTTAAAGCTTTTACCTGACCACAATACTAAAAAGGTAAATTAATTGCCAATGTATAAATTTTAAGATGCGCATTTACGTTTTTAATTGCTTTATATTTAGATTAGATTTTTTTTTTTAAATATATTTTTAAAATAGTTTAAAATTATATAGGTTCATAAAAGTGTAATCTGTTCAAGGAGGACTTACAACATACTATTATTTCTTTTTTTACAAGCGTTAGTTAGCTAGTTTTAGGTGGCCGCCCAACAAAAGTACGAGGCATAGAGACATATGGTCCGCAGCCTTACCAAAGAAATTGCTTCTTCGCACTACCCTATTGTAACCAATTTGAGCCAATTAATTAATCTATTGGACAAGAAATCCGAGACAAGGGTAATGTCTAGAACTTCCTGCCTATTCCTTGTTATAAATGTAGGCTTCAGCCAACATTACATCCAAAAATGACTCACCTCTCTCATTTGTATCACTGCTTCCCCAGATCGTATGATGTGAGTTCGCATCACAACCAAGGATGACTCCAACTTTCCGTTTTTGAGCATCCATAATAAGACTGCGCAATAAGCCAGAGGTTTTCCTTACCGACCTCGATGCTGGCTGCTACTACATCTACATTGCTCTATTTTGCAAGCAGAAAGATATTTATTTTGCTTTTTGCAAGAATACATGATCGAATCCTACCTTCTTGCTGTACAAACAGTAATTTGTAATTGGGAGCTCCGAGTCCAAGAACCCGATCCTCATTGACCCATGTTTCTTGAACCAAGACGACATCACAATGCCATCTTTTAATATTTGGAGTAAAAAAGCAGCTGACGCTGGTAACTCCATTGATAAAAACAACTCGGTGTCCAAAGTCGTCCCTTCTGTTTTATCAGGATGCGACTGCGTATCACTTAGGCAAACGTCCTCAGACGAGGTTCCGTGCATTGCGGAAGTATCCTCCTCTGGTTCTGGTGACCATGACTTAGCAGCCCCATCCTTTTTAAAAACTTTCAAGGTGACAGCACTAAAGCCTTAGCTTATCACACCACTTGTTTTGGCTAGCACCGCCAAAGACGGTGAATTGATGATAATGCCAACCGATCTGTTGTCCTCTTTAGCTTCTTCCACCCTGGCTATCTTCCAGTTGGAAGCTAGCAAATCCGGATTGCTAATCCGCAACAATTCCAAAATATCTTTTGGATTGCTCGGTACCGCTGGAATCCACGCCCGAGCTCTCGGCCTGCACAAGCTGGCACAAGCTGTCAATTTGACATGGTTCCTGTACCAACCTCCATCCCGGCATATAGGAGCCACCGCAGGGTTCTCTTTCATAATCTTGAGGAATGAGGAGGTTAAAGCCTTTTCCACCTTTCATCAAATAGAGGGAGTGATGCTGCCATCCTCCTGAGTTCCATCAACCACCACTATAACTAGTGAATCTTTTAGCACCTCACTAAAAGACCTACCTGCAGTTACCTGCAATTTAGATCTTTTAGCGGCCTTCGAAGATTTATCCTGTGATCTCTGTCTTTTAGACAGAGAGCTTTCAGATAAATTTCTCACCGGAATTTCATCTATCCTTTTCAAGGCTTTCCATGCTTTTCTCCTAGCATTAAAATTGGTTTGGAAGGACCTGCTTTGTCGTTGCATAAATCCACTTCCTCACCTTTAGGTAGAGAGGGCCTACAGACCCATTTCTCTTTATTTGGTTTGGAGGGACCTGCATTATTTTTGGACGTATTCCCTTTCCCAACTATAGGGAGAGGAGGCCTAAAGACCCGTTTCTCCTTATTTAAATTTTCCGGTTTTTTAAGAGTTCCGGACTCTTTATTTTTTATTTTAAGATCCATGTTTGTCCTACGAGTAGCGGAAAATAATGGTGTCCATCCTTACAGAGATCCGCAATACAAGGATAAGGCTAAAAACCATCCAGAGGGTCCGTCCAAGACTGGGCTATTTGAAAGGGCCCCCACTACCACTAGGAGGTATATTAGATACAATTGGCGGACTTCACATAGTTACAACAATGGAGAAAAAGCCGTAACAAGTTACGACCATAAAACCATTGCCTACCCTATTGAGACGCACCCACCCTATCCTACAAGCGTTACAAAAGGTTTTGTCACAGCTATGATACCATTACCTCATTTTTCTCTATCAGAAACAGCTGTTTCCAAAAACGATGAATTACCTTATAGGAACCTTTGTTTGGTGAGGCCTGTTCGGCCTCTGTTGTTAAAAACGGAATCGTGTTCGCAATTTTCGAAATCTTTTGGAATAAATACAGAAGGGGTTAAAGACTTATGAGTGTCAGTAGGCATTAAGATGGTATTGGTTACGTAAAATTCTTCTTAAAACGTTTAAAGTTTGTCCATAAATTAGTTATGCTAACTGTAAATCCTTTTTTACAGATACTCGTATTTCAAACATGATAAAGGGTACCTCCGTACTCTTATGATTAGTCTTACAGCGAGCTTTGACACCAGTTAAAGGCATCAGAATGCGAGTCAATTAAAAAAGAGCCTTTTCTCAAATAGGCTATCTTGATCGATCGTTATTTCAAGAGGTAGTTCTAATATTGAAATGTAAATGCGGCACTTTCTTACAGAGCATGGCTTTAAGCCATTGGGTAAATTTATCAAGAATCGTAAATATACCGATTATATTCTGATGACAGAAGGGAACCGACTACATCCATATGAATTTATTCTAATCTCGTCGATCGTTCCACAAATATTTCCGGTTTCAATTTTCACTTTGGATGTGAAAGTTCATGCAATACAAATGGTCGATCCTCCCCATTGGTTTTATCTGGAATCGTTAATGGGATGAGCTTACATTTTTACGATATCATTGCTATACTCAAATTTGTGCATTTCAATAAGGACATTCTCAAGTTAAATTTCGTTTCCAACACACTTACCCCGAAGACTTCATGGATCACTTGCTTTAATTTAACATTCTCAAATACTTCCACTGACGCCATAATGTTTTCTTTACCTGCGTATAAATTCATAAAGACAAGCTGGTAATCCTTTGTTAGCAACGTTCGCGTTGGTTTCTGGTGGTGAACGAAAAATAACGTCATTCAAAAAATGGTTAGGAGTAGTTGCTGACAAATCATCAATATCTGAATTGTACGCACAAAGAGGCCAGCTTTTGAGAATTCGTTAGATTTCAATTTAAACCGTATTCTTTTTTTCGTACGTTGGGCACCACAAATTGTTTTAATCGATTTTACACCGACCTGCTATATTCCACCAAAATGTAATGGGGCTGAAACGATTAACAAGCATGGGATGTATATCTTAGTCTATTTGTTGTTTCTGCATTATTCGCTACAACAAACGTCGTTCCACAGTTACGTAAATATCTAAACATATATTTCATCTGGCTAGGAACCTCTTCAATGCAGCTAAAAATTTAACAGTACTTAGATCACCAACAAGATCGATATGCATTATAAAAATGCTGACCATGCGAATATGGCTATGTATCCCTCATATTATACACGAATTTTAAATTTGGACGCTTTCACATTTAAAGTGAAATCAATTCCAGTTAACGCAAAAACAAATGATGGCTTCACTCCATGTGATGTTAGAATTCGCATACTTTTACTCTCGCATACGAAAATAGAACAGTATTTCAGCCGTTAATCATGGCAGTATTATTGTAAATTTTTCGATACACGATAAATTGTAGGTTGCCAGCCGACCACGTTAGAAATCACGATAGTGAATGCACATCCATCCAAAAATGGGTTCACATTTAAAAGTTTGCGTTTATTACATACTACAAGTTGATTTTAGAGTGAACGGTACTCTGAAGAGGCTTTAGGTTGCACGAAATTGTATCCAGTTTTTGCTTAAATTAGAGTCATTCCAAAATCAAAAAAGCCAAAAGCTGTAATAGTGGTCTGATTGGGTTCAAGATATCTCTAAGAATAGGTTTTGGTGATAAAATTGCAGTTAAATTATTTATTTCATTTGTTTTTAAATACTCGAGACACAAGAATTCAAACGGTGTCGGATATTTGGTTTGTCAATCATGAGCTAGTTGCTGAACCGTTCTAATTGGGAGATATGGACCATTTCTACACCAAATGTGATCGTTCTCAGGACATATTATTTTAAGAATAGTTTTTGCATTACAAAAAGTAAGACTTCGATTTTAAACTCTTTGAGCTTTGAGCCAAGGATCGGCCGCTTATACCAGTATCTGGAGCTTTCACTGGAAGATACGGTAGATTTAACCACCTAAAAGCACGATTAGTGATCAAAAAAGCTTCACTACCTTTGTCGTTGAGCGCGCGAAGTTCGATAAACTTCCCTTGACTATTTCCCACCTTTACTATTGGGGTTAAAAGTAAAACAAAAAGCTAGTCCCGCTTTACATGTACGAACTGGTTCAGAATAAATCGTATTATTATTTACACTTCTATTGGTTGATGGTGAGGGTATTAGTATCGACGAGAATAAGGGTTTGAAATCTTTCGCCGCGACGATAATTATGAGAGACAGTTAAAGCAAACTTGTTTGCCTTCAAATTCCTTTTGGCGGTCTGCTGTTGACTTTCATTCCATAATATACATTAGCGCTGCTAATAGGTTCCGGTATTGCTTTTCCTTTGTTGTAATGTGGAATACACCAATTTTTATTTTCCAGAGACCAACGGTTTCTGCAGGTAGTTTGTTGGATGAAATAAATTAAAGTTGAAACACAATTTATCGCATCAATTTGAAAATTGCTTAAGGCTTGACGATATTCAAGTCTGGAACCACACAAAAGCGTTCGAATTTTATGAGCATTCTCCTTGTTGATTTTTAGTTGCAATGAAAAGAGATGCATTTGATGACGATCTTTCAGCACTCTTTAAATTGATACACAAATTTCAAACTTCGATAGCTGATCATTCGTTTGTACAAGTGATCAATACATATCACGAAAATATGGCCTCTCACTATATTTGCCCGATCTTCGATGTGTTTTGACGTTGTTTTATATTACATCCAAAACCTTCTCTATTATACAAGCCGTATTCATTGTGTATTAATGTATAGTATTTTAACACTGCGTTAGTATTGTAAGTGTCGGTATATTATAGCGAATATAGTGTAAAAAACAAAATAACGTTTGCATACTACAAAACAAAAGAGCGTTATAATTGTCAAAAGACAATAAAATTTAACCAATCAAATGCATGACTTTTAAAAGTGGATATTTTATAACGAGATAAGGTACAAAACGAGATATGGTACAAAACTGGATATTTCAAAACAGGATATTTCGACATGTGATTTAAACTTAAAATGATTTTTTAGGAAAGTTCTGGAATATGAATAGGAAAGAACTCGGCGAATTCTTAACCGATTATAATGAAATTCGATACGTAGGATGAAAATAGAATTTTAAAATGATTTTTTGGGAAAGATCTGAATTATGGCCAATTAGGAAGAAACTTGGCGAGTTCTTACTCGATTATGATGAAATTCGATACATGGAATGGGATTTTAAAATGATTTTTTCAAGTCAATGATTATTTTAATAAGATGAGATTAAAAGAAGCAACGATTAAAAAAACCATTAAGTGAAGGAAAATCCTATCACTCTGCTTAAAATTATTCAAGTATGAAACCTTACTGGCCATATTTCAGAGGTTTTCCCAAAAAAGGTTTTAAAATCAAATTTAATTATATAATTAAAGACAAAAAACATTAAGTGAAGGAAAATTCCATTTCTCTCCTAAGAAATGTTCAAGTATGGGACCTTACTGGCCTTATTCCAAAACTTTCCCAAAAAAACATTTTTAAATCCCATTTTCATCCTATATATTGAATTTCATCAGAATCGATTAAGAACTCGCCGAGTTCCTCGCTAATTGGCCATAATTCAGAACTTTCCCAAAAAATCATTTTAAAATCAGATTTTCTTCCTACGTATCGAATTTCATCAAAATCGATTAAGAACTCGCCGAGTTCCTCCCTAATTGGCCATATTCCAGAACTTTCCTAAAAAATCATTTTAAGTTTAAATCAAAGGTCGAAATATCCTGTTTTGAAATATCCAGTGTTGTACCATTTCTCGTTTTGTACCTTATCTCGTTTTGAATTATCCAATTTTGAAATATCCAGTCTTGTACCATATCTCGTTTTGTCAAACCCTATTTTGAAATATCCAGTTTTAAAATGTCCAGTTCTGAGTGGTTCCCATAAATAAAGATATATCACATATGATGCAATATACATTAAGGGTTAAAAGGTAATATAGTAGAGAGCGTAAACTGCTCATTTATAAATTTAGATATAATGGTGTGCGAAAATAAAGAGAATATAAATTTTTTTTTATATGGAGTTTTCAGTACTAATACTGATGCAGGGTGTAAAATGAGTAGTAGGCTACGTGCAAGAGAAATTGAAGACAACTTGTATAATAGAGAGGGTTTGATTACACCACACGTGTGGCTAATAGTATCACTTTTTTCTGTTGTTTACTTTGAAATTCAAGAAACTTTTCGTTAACCATAACTTCATTGTAATCTTTATTTGCGATGAAAAGGAATCAATAATTTGGCCAATCTAAAACCCACGTAAAACTTCGAGTATATTCCAAATAAAGTTGGAAAATAAATTCTTAACGTTTTTCAAGCAGAAATAAAGCACAGTTCGAAAATATACCAATAGATGGTTCTGTAGATTATTTAGTATAGTTTTAATTATATTTTTTTATTTAAAATGTATTTATTATTTGATTATTTTCAGTTATTTTATTTTTTACGAATACCCGAAATATCTCTAAATCTCTAACTTCTAAAAAATATATTTATCTAAGTCAATGTTCTAGATCAAAGAGGATCGACGTAATATCGAGAATTACGTTTCCACTAGTCTTCGCCCTATTCAATTTGGTATACTGGAGCACATATCTCTTCCGAGAAGATGAGGACGATTGAATTAATTAAAGATATATATATATATATATATATATATATATATATATATATATATATATATATATATATCATAGAACAAGAAAATTAATTGTAGATATATATTAATATAATTAATATTAAATTATAATTTATACACATAAATAAATACTAAAAATAATTTAATTATAACTTTAGATGATTTATTAAGTTTTTGTTTGAATTTTATAAAAAATCAAAATCAAACATATTCACAAAATAAAATTCAAATATTTAATTATATTATCATAAATATAATATAATTATTATATATATAAATATATTATAAATTTGTTTATATAATTTTGAAAAAAAAAACTTTATTTTAAATATATACATATTATAATATGCACCCAAATTATTTTAAATATAAATTTAATTTTATATTTTATTAAAAAAAATTGTCGCAACGACATTTCTATAGTTTATTATATATTAAATTAAAATTATTGGTTGTTATATTTATTTAAAAAATAAATAAAATTAAAATTTCAGATTATTATTATTATTATCATTAAAATTATTGTACGATTATAATAAAATATAGTTCATTTTAGTAATTATATACAGGGTTTATAGAATATTTTAAATGTATTCTAATAAATAAAATAACAAAACAATATTCATCGGACCTTAACACTAATTAAGAATTAAACGTATTTATAACATAATAATTAAGAAACCGATTAAATCAATAACCAAATTTTAATAAATAAAAAAAAATAGGCCCATATAAACACAATCTCCGTATTACATAATATATTAAATAAACTAAATTTTAGGTATCTGGAAAAAATATTTACAAATTTATTTAAGTGATCCTTCCAAATATTTCAAATAGCATGTTATGTCTAAATTAAAACCATTCAAGTATTTTTGAAATACGCACAATCACTACTGTATTTCGGCTAAATAGGTCTTTTAGTTTTTAAAGTTGCAAAAATTTCCAAACGGACTTCATCCTGGACCTGCCTTTGCCAATAATTTATAGCATTAAATTTCGAACTCTTCCAACTAAGATTCGCAATACTGGTATACCGAATATCATAATTATTTTCCTAACTCGGCTTAAATCTGACTGAATATTGGGGGTAATGTCTCCACTAATATCATCACCAGAATCATCGATATACAGAATTGTGTCTTTTACAGATTCATAATCTGATTCCATATTACTTATATTGTATATATTTTTGCCAGATTGTAGCATTGATAAAACAAATTAAAAACAAGAAAAATAAATCATGATCGACTATCATTTTCATTCAAACAATATTGTAGCAATAATTGGTACTACATACGATTAACGTGCTGCCTCTTTCGGATAACATGGCATACTAAATACTTTGATCGCACTGATTCGCACTGTCAAAATTATACTATAAACGGAAACGCGGCAATCTTATAGAATTTGATATGATTTACAACTTTACATGTACGCCCTAGTGCATTGATTAAGCCGCTAGTTGTCTGTCAAAGTGTCAAAAATATACAAATAATATTTTGAGAATATGGTGTTCGAATATTGATAATTGTATAACTAAACAATGAACATCATTCCTTTTGGTAATTACCTCATACATCAACAAATTAAAAACAAAACAAAAATCATTGCCTACTATCATTTTCATTCGAACAATCTTGTAGCTATAAGCGTGTTTCATTGACAAAAGAAAACTACTCACAATTACTTGTAGCAGCTCGCAACTACTCGTGCTCATGCGTTGGTGTAGAAAACGATAACACTTACGCATACAAATTACGCTAGAGTAGTTTAATTGTAAAAATTACAATAGATGGCGTTGGGGATTATTTTCGAGATTTGTTTTAGTATAAACATTTTCTGATTATATTTTTGAATGACAAATTTGATACCAAATTATATTTAATTTTTTTAGAAAGTGAATCGCTATTCACTGTTTTTGATGGTGCTGCCTCTTCCGAAAAACATGGCATACTAAATACTTTGATCGTGGCAGCTCTTTCGGAAAACATAAGGAAAATAAGTAAAAGAGTGACAAAAATTAAGTAGTAGGAAAGGCTATGTTTTTTTAATAGGTGCTCAACGCATCCTAGATACAAGAACACGGTAGAGTAGCCTACTTGCAATCTTCGATCGGTTTACTAGAATGCAGAATTATTAAACATACAGTAAAATTTATGGTTTGCAATCCATCAGTGATTCATCAGTTTGATTCTTTTTAGGCATCTAATTGCCATCGGACTATCCAGCATTCGACATATCTCGGTATCCTCATCTGGGCAAATGCGTGAATCATGTTTGGCGCATAAACTGATGTTCCAAAATGCATGCGATGACTTGTAAATTAAAATGACCTCTCCCACCGTCGCGATGTACTAATAAATAGTTCAATTATTTTAATTTCACAGAAGTTCGGCATAAATGTCGCTTATGCTTCTGACCATCTCGTGAAACTAATACAAGTTAGTAAATAAGTGTACCCAATAGATGGTAGAATTAGCCCGATGCAGTCTAAATAGATATGGTCAAAACGTCCTGGTGGAATGCTGAAAAGCCCATGTTGGTGACTTAGTAAAGAGGTCAAATGGGTATTATATTGGGTAAATTTCCGCTATCCTGGGCTTACTACCATATGGTAGTAATTTATCATGCCGATAAATGGCTGTATACGCCTAATTGATTGAGGAAGTGAAAACTCTCGAATGGCATTAATTCATTCAGTGGACGGCAGCATACATTTTGTGATAATTTTGTGACTGAGATGAGGAAGTTTAGGGAGTTTAATCCTCACAAGGTCAGCAGTATTGGTACTACACTATCATGTATCAGAATTCCGTTGTTACCGCTTTGGGTCAGGTCAGATCCAAACTTCTTAATTTGAACACCAGTAGATCTCCGGTAGTCACAATCTAGTGTCAGGTTTGAGTTTTACGGGTAAGTTGTAACTTGTAACTCGGCGTGGCTTTTAAAGAAGAGATTTTTTACAGCTACATGCGATGCATTGATCGACAACTGTGTGGCTGGATCAATCAAATTCTTGTCATTAAGATCAGAGTCCAATATCTGCATTAAGCAATTTTTTACGTAGGTATTGGTGACTTATTGTAGAAGTAGTACAGGATCGTGTTCCCCAGTTAGTAGCTGGACTAGATGTTCGTAGCTTGAGTCTGTCTAGACTGGAACTAATGTGACCAGAATGGCTAGTTAGCACCTTTTAAGACTCGTCTTTGACGTGCGACCATGAATTTCCGTGAGCAGCACCCACCACGTGGGTGATTTGAATTATCTCGTGTAGCCTCCCGGCTACATTAACAAGTGCGTCTCCCTTCCCATCCTACTATGGGACATAGACGTTTTTGCTAGGGGTTAATATTAAATTCGATTATATTAGGCTACAGGAAGATTACGTTGGGTTTTGGACCTCCCCTATACTATGTCATAACTGTTTGCACAACGCAGTCGTTGATATAGATAAGTCTATTTCTGACTTGGTTTTAATTTGTTTAATTATTGACAAATAATGCAAACTTTTACAAATTAAGTATTTTTCAAAAAAATGGTGTATCAATCATTTAAACCAATCATTTAAATATGTAACCATTAATTCCAGGTTCAGTCTATAGCTCCACAAAATAAATTTATATAATTTTATTATTTTTGTAATAAAAATAAAAATATATTTATAAATAATAATTAAATTACAATAAAAATTAATAAAAACAAAACAAAACATCCATAAGTTGAACCAAAATTAAATAAATGCCTAGTATTAGTTAATAAATAAAAAACACAAATTAATAATTCAAATTGTTAATGTTAAATTAATAATTTTAAAAAAAAAATAGCAATTAACAATATTTTGTTTAATCAATCGTTCCTTTTATATATATGAAAAAAAAAAACTTTTATAATTTTTAGTTATGTAAATATTATATAAAAATAATTACGTCATCTTATAGTAGAAAAAAATCCTTTTGATTTAATAAACAAAAATTTAAGGGCTTCCAAATAATTAAAAAATAATTTCTTAATTTTTCCTTAAAAAAAACGAAAACCTAATTTAGATTGCTCAAATTATTTTAATAAATTTAAAAATATCCATAAATATAAAAATTTAATGAAAAATCAAAAGCTATAAGATGACGTAATTTAATTTATTGTATAATACACAAATATTATTAAAAATAAAAGACAACATAAAACGTTAGAAGTGTGAATTTTATAATAAAAAATAATATATATATAATTATAAATAATAAATTAAATACTCTTCGGAATTTTGTATCAAGATATTATTATTATTTATTTTTATAAATTTAAAAGCACAAAAAAAAATTAAAATTGAATTCGAATTTTAATTTAAAATTTTGCACAAATTATAAAATTTATTTTTTATTAACATTTCCAATAAAAAAAAAACAAAATTGTGAACAACACTTTACAGATAGTCTCCTGATTTAAAATATGTTTATTATGTATACCAGGCTGTTTTAAATTAGCAGAATACCGAAACATCTCGAAGTGATTAAGTTTCCTGGGAAAACGTTAAAACGATCAACAATTTCCGAAATATTTTATGGAATTCCCAATAAACTTGTCTCCTAGGGAGCTTCCCTCCTATACTGGACAATGACTCAATCTTTATTCTATATTTAAAGAAATTTAAAATTAGTAACACTTTTTCCTAACCATCTTTCTGGGAAAGCTCCTGAAAATAAAATTTCATATCTCCTTTATCCTTTGAATAAACAACTTGACTCACCCTGTAATCTTTGATTAGGTCGAGTGTTCTTTTTTTATTCTTTCTACAATGGAAAAGAAGGTTCTTATTCTGAAATATTCAGATGACCTTGACTGAAACTTTCAAGGTCAATTTCAAGGCCCAATATATAAAATAATAAATTACGTGGTGTGCATCGGTTTTACAGGAAGTTTAACTCGTGGAGATATTAAGGTATTTCGCTAATTTTGAAAATTCTGAAAATTCCTATATTATATATATATATATATATATATATATATATATATATATATATATATATATATATATATAATATAATTTTTTGTACGTCAGTGTAATTATTTAAGGGTGGTGAAACATTAGGCAATATACCGTTTCTGATGAGGATATTCCATGACTATAAATTTTTTGTATAGTTTCAAAAAGTCCAGGGATTATTGTTTGTTGAACACTAGATAAAACGAATAGTTTAACGTAATAGGAAGACTAACAACTCAAGGAATTAATGAAGTACCCACTGCCTAAAATACCTACACTCAAGTATAAACCACCCTGTATATACAGTATATATATATACTACCTAATACAAAAATACTGTTTATTTGAAATTATTATTACATTTGTTATTATTATTATATGTAATAATAATAACTTCTTATATTTAATCTATAAGACATATTTGTAATTTATATATGAAAACCAAAATGTATAATAAATGAAAATATTTTATGAAAGAAATTGAAATAATTTATTAAAAAAAAAATTTTTTAATTTTTGAATTATTGCTCAGGACGACTATCAACGATTTTCTGATACTAACGGAAATTTTTCAACCCTGCAAGGAAAAATCTTGGGCATAATGGTAGAAAAAACTCAAAAACGAAAGCAATTGGATTTCAAGCAGTAACAGGGACAACAAAAAAAAAGGTATGAAAATCATGTTCTTGAATAGATAATCGTAATTATTGAAAGGAAGGCTATAGACTTTCGAAAAAAAATGGATTCTTTTTACGTAATTTCGGCTACTTAGAGCTTAACTTAACTATGAGCAATAAAATCTAAAAAATATGGATTCGTTTTACGTAATTTCGGCTACTTAAAAATGTCTTAACTAAACTATGAGCAATAAAACCTAACCTCAACCCAATATCAATGAAGATACAACCGATTCCAGCTCAATAAATCTCGAAAAAAAAATTAAATATTTTGTTAAAAAAGGAAGGCTATAGACTGTCTAAATCTGGATTTTTTTTCGAAAAAAAATATGGATTCTTTTTACGTAATTTCGGCTATTTAGAGATGTCTTAACTAAACTATGAGCAATAAAACCTACCCTCAACTCAATATCAATGAAGATACAGCCGATTCCAGCTCAATACAATTCGAAAAAAAAATTAAATATTTTGTTAAAAAAAGGAAGGCTATAGAATGTCTAAATTTGGATTTTTTTGAAAAAAAAAAAATATGGATTCTTTTTACGTAATTTCGGCTACTTAGAAATGTCTTAACTAAACAATGAGCAATAAAACCTACCCTCAACCCAATATCAATGAAGATACAGCCGATTGCAGCTCAATAAAATTCAAAAAAAAAATTAAATTTTTTGTTAAAAAAGGAAGGCTATAGACTGTCTAAATTTGGATTTTTTTCGAAAAAAAATATGGATTCTTTTTACGTAATTTCGGCTACTTAGAAATGTCTTAACTAAACTATGAGCAATAAAACCTACCCTCAACCCAATATCAATGAAGATACAGCCGATTCCAGCTCAATAAAATTCGAAAAAAAAATTAAATTTTTTGTTAAAAAAGGAAGGCTATAGACTGTCAAAATTTGGATTTTTTTCGAAAAAAAATATGGATTCTTTTTACGTAATTTCGGCTACTTAGGGATGTCTTAACTAAACCATGAAGCCGCTTTCATAGAAAAATTCTGCAGAATTCTTCAGTAATATTTCTTCGGCAAAACATGACGGAAATTAAATATTGTTTATCTTTTTTAGTAATTTTTTAGTAATAAATAATAAATTTCAATTTTAAGTTGGTATACACTTTCGGAATTTACTAAAAAAGATAAACAATATTTAATTCCGTCATGTTTTGCCGAAGAAATATTACTGAAAAAATTCTGCAGAATTTTTTTGTGAAAGCGGCATGAGCAATAAAACCTACCCTCACCCCAATATCAATGAAGATACAGCCGATTCAAGCTCAATAAAATTCAAAAAAAAAATTAAATTTTTTGTTAAAAAAGGAAGGCTATAGACTGTCTAAATTTGTATTTTTTTCGAAAAAAAATATGGATTCTTTTTACGTAATTTCGGCTCTTAACTAAACAATGAGCAATAAAACCTACCCTCAACCCAATATCAATGAAGATACAACCGATTCCAGCTCAATAAAATTCGAAAAAAAATTAATTTTTTTGTTAAAAAAGGAAGGCTATAGACTGTCTAAATTTGGGTTTTTTTCGAAAAAAATATGGATTCTTTTTACGTCATTTCGGCTACTTAGAAATGTCTTAACTAAACAATGAGCAATAAAACTAACCCTCAACCCAATATCAATGAAGATACAGCCGATTCAAGCTCAATAAAATTCGAAAAAAAAATTAAATTTTTTGTTAAAAAAGGAAGGCTATAGACTGTCTAAATTTGGATTTTTTTCGAAAAAAAAATATGGATCCTTTTTACGTAATTTCGGCTACTTAAAAATGTCTTAACTAAACTATGAGTAATAAAATCTACCCTCAACCCAATATCAATGAAGATACAGCCGATTCCAGCTCAATAAAATTTAAAAAAAAAAATATATATTTTGTTAAAAAAGGGGGCCGTATCGGGCTCTTATCGCCATACGACCGTTGGCACTGTTGTTTAATAATTCAACGATTGAACATGTGCTAAAGAACATCTAGTTATCGCGTAATAAACGTGGTAAAAGCTTTAACAACTCGGTTCGTGTTATCAGCACATTAGCAGTCTTTACATCTATAGCTGGGTTGCACAGCTTTTAACAGCTTTCGATTTAGATAAAACAATACACTGTGGGACCCATTTGTAACAATTAAATGTATTCTATTTATTAATTTTTAAATAAGAAAATATAAGGCTTTTAAGTACATTTTAATATTAACATTGTGTGTGTATGTGTGATTGCTCTACAATTATGTGCTTATCAATAACCAACGTAGAAGTAAAACAAAAATAATTAATTTGTTATCTCGGTGTTTTTATAGCATCCTTTTTTCACCTTCTCGTTTCTGTGATAAAGCCGAATTAGGATTGCTTAGCTCCATAGCCAATTTATAGCCGAGTTCTGGTCGCCGATCACGTCCTTCAACCATCGCTTTTACCTTAAAATAAGAAACGAAAAAATTTAAATTATAAAAAATTAGAAGTCCGCCAAAAGTATTTTACCTCGTTCGTATGTACAATTACTCCATTACTCGATATAACGGTTTGTTTTGTTTTTTCGATGTCGTGCAAATCAACGCCTCGACAACAATCATCAATTAAAATTGTACGATATCCAGCATACAGCGCGTCAATGGCGGTAGCACCGACACACACATCATAAGCTAACCCGCACACATAGATATCAGTTGCCCCTTTCATTTTTAATTGGGCAATTAGTGATGTATCCGTTAATTTTTTATTATCCCAAAACACTGAATACGAGTCAACTTCTGGATTTGTCCCCTTATATATTTTTATACCATGATCCACTACTTTTAGCTGTTCGTGTAATTCAGAGCCCCACGAATCCTGAACACAATGACGTGGCCATAAACGCTGTTTCATTGGAGGCTCACCGGCAAATACAACCGTATCATAAACTTGTGCTGTATCCGCATCAATTGAACACGATGTATCGAGCGGCCGTTGTTTTATATTATCAATGAACGAGACATGATCACTGGGATGCCAATCGAGCGAATAAAATACAGCATCAAAATCAACCGTTTCAAGTAATTTATTTATAGGTTCTATAATTTCCAGACCATCTTGCTGTGCACTACAATTACTTATACTCAACGATCCACCAATAAAATCATTTTGTACGTCAACTATTAGGAACGTATTTATTGGACGGACAATCTACAATTTGATTGGAGAGAGATCAGTTAATATGCATCTTAGATTAAAATAAAATAATGTTACCGTTTTTATCCACGAATTCCAACAAAATTGAAATTCTTCACGATCAATAAAACCGTCATCATTTTTATCAAAAACTTTGAACATTTGTTCAACCCGATCCAATGGTACAACATATATGTGTCCCTTGTCGTTGCGAAAGAGGGCCCGACAGATTAACGAAAATTCAGTCAATGAAAGGCGGCCGTCTCTGAAAAAATAATATAAAAATTGAAATTAAATTGCAATCAAGTTTACATCAAATATGGTTCAGATTGATTATTTCGGGTAACCGCAGATTTTTTAAAAAATTTTTAAAAAAAACATCCGTTTTGAATGATTGACGCATGTCAAAATATTTCACAGTTTTAATGAGATAACCATCATGAATTTTCTAGTTTTTGGAAGTTTCCGAATTTTGCAATTTTCTGCATTTTGAAAACTTTCGAGTTCAGTAAAGTTTCCAATTGATTAGTTAGGGTACTGAGTATCTCATATGTCAACTTGGCGTTTATTGTTAACCGGTGGAGATAGGAATCGGGTAGAGATAGTGAAATTTGTGGACACTGCGCTGAGGTCAGACATGACCACAAATCATGTCCAAAAAATCGGAAGAGACTAAGTGTGTGATCTGTCCAACAAAGCCTAGTCCAACAAGATCCAACAAAGCCTACGACCACTCCTCAAAAAGCAAAATATGCTCAGCTTACAAACAGGCTCTGAACTTAGTCGCACGCAAAACTGTTTATGACGATTAAAGCCCACATAAACCAATTAAGGATTGTCCAACTCAATATGCAAAATGCAAAAATAGTTGGACATGAAATTAGACAATGCGCACACGATAAGGAGATTGATATACTCTGCATGCAAGAACCTTATATGGCTAAAGAAAGAGTGGGTGGTTTGGCGACTTCAACAAGAGTTGAAGATGGTGGTGGCAATATAAAGGCTATAGGCATCTTTAATAACGACCTAGAGGTACTAAAGAGTCTCACAATTCTGCGACTCACATTGTGTATTTGTTGAAGTACGATCTGCTCTGGGTAACTTTTATCTTATCAGCACTTACTTTCAATACTCAGAGGATCAAGTGGAATACATCAATAGGCTTGACAAAATTATGGAAGGTCTCAGAAACCTTCCAATTATCATAACTGGCGACTTCAACGCTAAGTCCAAATTATGGCATAATAAGGACACAACTGATCAAGGAATTTCCGTAGAAGAATTTGTCGCAAGAAGAGACCTCTTTGTTATAAACAGAGAAGGTCAGCCAAGTACCTATTGCCACAATGGTGAATCAAATATCGACTTAACACTTGTGAGTGGCGGGTTGCTGAGAAAAGTAACCAATTGGAAAGTAAAAGAAGACTGGACTTCCAGTGATCACCGAGCCATTGTCCTAACTCTAAATTCTGTAAGCGCGCAAAATAGCAATGAGTCTTCAGGCAAGGTGCGAAAGATATATCAAAAAGAAAAGGATTCCGCAATAAGGCTGCTAAAGAAAATGCATTACAAAGAGTGCCGTAATGAATACATGAATGACGTGTCTAAGACTAGCCAACTTAGTTTAGAATGATTCATTACAGAGCACGGCGACGCAGAACCATGGGGTTTCGTATATATATTCTGTGCTTGGAAACTAAAAACTCAAGTAGTTTTAAGCACTTTAACAAACAGCAATGGCCAGACAACTACGTATTGGAAGGACACCACAAATTGTTGGTTGAGTGCATTGCTTGCTGATGACACTGAGGCAAATGACACAGAAGCGAATAAAGAGGTAAGACTGCATAGATATGTTGCACCAAGAAATTGCGACGTGGAAGTATTCTGTGATGATGAAACTACGGAAGCAATAATGTCATTCAAAACTGAAAAAGCACCCGGCCTTGATTAAATCGAAGTCGAAGTGGTACAAAGAGCTTGGCCTGAAATAGGGCCCAGTATCACGCGTTTCCTAAACGAATGTCTTAAAAAAGGAGTTTTTCCTAAAGCTTGGAAAACGGTAAAGTAATTATTATAAGAAAGGGCGGTGAAAGAGACCCCACTGTCCCAAAAACCTATAGGCCTACTACCAGTCTGGGGCAAATTACTCGAAAAAGTAATTACTGGCAGGCTAATGTATGCTTTTGAGAGTAGTGGAAAGTACAGTGACACACAGTTCGGGTTTAGAGGGAATCGGTCCACAGAGGACGCTATTGTGAGAATGATCGACATAGTCAAACAGTCTGAGCAAAAATACCTTTCTTGGTATATTCCTTGACATATCTGGAGCTTTTGACAATCTGTGGTGGCCTAGTATTATGAGTGAGTTAAAAAAGATGGGCTGTCTAGCAAATCTTTACGCCATTATTAATAACTACTTCTCTGATAGATTCGCAACGGTTGTCACAATTTTTGGCACTCTACAGAAAAATGTGACCAAAGGATGTCCACAGGGGTCCATTTTGGGCCCACACCTCTGGAACATCGTATTCAATAGTAGCATGAACGCCAATGCCCAAGAAGTAGCATTTGCGAACGGTAAAGTATTACTCCTTGCTGGAAACTCAAAACAAAGCATTCAGGAATCAGCGCAGAGTAATATTAACAAAATGACAGATTGGTGCTGCAGCAATAAAATGGAGCTTTCGTCAGCCAAAACAGTTATGATCCAACTTAAAGGATCACTCGACATCAGAAGTCCACCTACGATATCTATGAAAGGAGCGAGGATCAAGATGGTCAAAACTGTTAAATGGCTTGGGGTCGCATGAATAATCATTGACTGAAAAGTTTAAATTATGTTTAATCTTTGCAATTAATTTTGATAGTAGCTAAGCGGCAAATAGTTCAAGCTGAAACCAACCCGTCTATTTAACTGAAGCACAATAATCGAACGATTAACACCCTTTGAATGTTGGCTTCGAACGTAGACAGTAGCACCGTAACTCTTTAATTAATTGAGTGATGGTTTGCCTATTGAAACTATGAACCAAATGCCATTTTATAGAAAATGTTCAACGTCCAGAAAATGTATGATGGTAATATGCTCAATAATATGCTCATTAATGATGATCATATGATGAATAAACAAATGAAAAAAAAATTATAAAATTTCATAAAATTTCATTTGATTCATTTGAATGACCAATGCCTTCATAATATAAATACACATAGTACTACCAAGGTATGTTAGACCATTGACGTGCTAGATGTTGTTACTGGTATCGTTTTAAAATAATCAAAATGGGGTTGTATATGAATACTCGCCTAAATGTCATATATTTATTCTATATGTTGACGATATTCTATCGACATCTGGAACATCAATGAGTAAACTGTTTTTTTTTCTTATGATGGTAGTACTGTATGTATTTATATTATGATGCCTCTTAAAAAATCTCCCAAAAATCTGTATAAACTATTGCCATATTATTTCCAGAAAATTTTTTTAAATTAATTTCCACCTGAACCTTATACATCCCAATTTCACAATTTTTCCTAACACACCTTACTGTTATTGAACATGCAAGCATATCGTTTTTAAATAGCGAAAGTCGTACTCTAGGTAAATATGTATCATACAAAATGAAATTATTACAATTAAGATAAGGATAATATGCCAAATTAAATCGAAATGATAAGTCTGTTCTAAAATTTCATTAAAAACCATACCAATAGAAAATTGATTCTAACATTTTTTTTTGTCTTCGTACAGTGTATCCGAATACTGAATAAATAACTCAAACCAAAACTGATAAGTAAAGTTTGGCACGAAATCGAAAAATTCCACACGCCTATCTAAAACATAAATATGTTTTACCCCTCAATTATTGACTTAGTTATAAGTTTTGAAAAATTGTTTGATCTAAATTGAACGATGATTAGTTACGATTAAAATAACCGCTAAAAATAGGAAATTGACGTTTAACATAAAAAAAATTGGATTGAAACCAACCACCCTTTTCTCCCGCTCCTGTAACGAATTATTAATAAAGTTTTCGTATACCACAACTCAAAATGTTGTATTTGTGTACGTTATATTTAAACGAAATCAATGACAAATACTCGTATATATAATAACGTTTGGCATAAGTTATGGTATTGTCATAAATTGATCTAAATAAGGTATCGTCTAACCTTTACTGAACTTTGGAACATTAAAATTAAATGGCACACTAATAAATTTGCGTCACTAATAAAGCAAACCGACTTATGTGAAAAATTATTTTCATAATACCGAAACATACTGTACCGACCAATCAAGCTAAACTGGCTTTGCCTTAAAAACTGGTTTCGAATTGACTTCGAAGTAATTTTTTGTTGAAAAGGTTGGTAAATTAATTGAAAAAGTTGCACTTCTAAAAACAGCGATAAAAAAAATTAACACAGATTTTCTAAAATATACAAGTCTAAGGACTGTCTAAATTTGGATTTTTAGGCCCAAGTGCAAAAGACGATTTCGAAATTCAAAACAAGTCGACAATCTTATGTTTACGCAGCTTTTACGCATACGACTAGCCAACCTGGCAATTATTTGTATTCACGTGTCTACTGTTGTTAGCCAGCCAAAAGATCAAGATTCATTTTACAACAATTTGAATGACCTGACGAGGCCCTGGCAATAATCAGAATGACTGATGTGAAAATATCGCAAAACTATATCAGGATTTCTATATTAAAGGATTTATCAAGGAGATAAACCTTATATAATATTTCTAAACGGTGTTAAATTGTCAAATTTGCTAAGACCATATATGTCTAATTTGTGTTAATTGTAGATATATAAATTGGATCTACAAGCACAGCCGTAAATGGAATAAGGCATAATAAGTAATGCGATTAAGGTTGATTGACGTTGCCAACGCAACTATTAATATAAGGCATTTGGGAAGTATTTTATGAAGTGAGGGATCTGGCGTATCCCGTACTTCCATTCACTTGTTGGTGGGTTATCTTTTGGGTAACCGCGCAAACACAACCAATTAATTGCTTTGGTGATTATTTATTTAAATTTTATTTATGTATTTATTTATTTATGCAATGTTATTTATTTATGTATGGTTATTACAAATTTCTTCGCACATAAAAAATAAGCTCCGAAATCTCTAAGATTTATAACAATTCTAATGCGTAAAAAAACGCCTCCACTATCTTTTATTTTTTTTCAAGAACAGAGTCTTCTCGTTCCACAATTTATTTTTATTTGAGGAATGAGTTACTTGGTGTACCATTTTGCAGTGTAAATGCTTAATAATCGATGTCGCGACAGGCAAATCGGCTACATCATAAATTTGGAAATCACCAACGTACAAAATGATGTGAAGTGTAAACCATCCTTTATAGATATTGAGTTATGTTGGTAGCACTGATTTTTGACAGGCATTTGTGTTTTGGACTAAAGAATGAGTACAGCACATTCTTTAGTTGATAAAGATATAATTAAACACATTTAACATCATCTTATATTTTATTAAATATAGCTATAACCTAAGATGATACATGGCGCAGTTGTGGTAAACGATAATACGCGGATTACAAAAATAATTAAAGAATAAAAATAACACGTAAATCAGGGAAACCAAAATGAAGATGAAATTACCGAGTGTGTTAAAAACAACGGCCGAAAATTAGAGAAAATTTCACAGTCAAGTTAAAATATATTTGAAGGCAAGCGGACTAGATAAAAAGGAATCCGATGTTAAAGCTGTAATACTGTTAAATATTGGTGGAGAGGAAGCCATAGATATTTTTGAAACATTTGATCTAGACGACAAGAAAAAAGAAAATTTTGATTGCATAGTTGATGCTTTCGAACAGTATTGCACGCCGTTGAAAAATATTTTATTCGAAAAACATCTTTTCTATAATAGAAAACAAAATGAAGGTAAAAAATTTGATGCTTTCTTGACAGAGACGTTCGTTGATTAGCAAAACCTTGCGAATTTGGAGCTCAAGAAGAAACAACGATCCGGGACAGAATTGTTTCCGTAATAAAAGACTTATCAATTCAAGAAACACTGATAAAATTGGGGGACCCTACTCTGGAGAAGACATCATAAACTTGCAGAATAGCTGAAAAAAATAGAAAACAGAATCTGCTTCACGATTCAAAAAAAAGAGGTAGGAATAATAATCGTGAGAAAAATTATAGTAATTATAGTAATAATATAATTATATTAATAAGAATTCAAATAAGTTTGCAATGCATAGACATAATGAAAATAATTGTGCAGATAATAATGTCGATAAAACAATCAATTGAAAAAATTGAAGTAAATGCAACCAATGGCATGAGAAAGGGACATGTCCTGCCTTTGGAAAGCGGTGCAGTTATTATAGGTGTATGCATCTTTTTGCGAGGTGTTTTCGAGCTAAGAAAGTGCATGACGTAATTGAAGCCGAGAATGATGGCATCGATGTAGTGCATAAAATCAGTGATGTGACTAGACACGGTTGGTATGAAAAATTGTTAATTAATAATAGCATTTGTAGATTTAAGATAGATTCGGGTTCTGACGTAAATCTCTTCAGTCAATTTAAGAATAAAATTTGAGCAAAAAACTGAGGAATTTATACTGGTTGGTCCAGATTCAACACCGATCCTAGGTCTTGATTGTTGCAGGAAATTAGGAATCATAAAACTAGTTCAGAAATAGAAAGAGATGATTTCATTAATGAAAATAAAGAAATTTTCGAAGGTCTTCGTGAATTTCCAGATGAATTAACGATCTATTTAAAAGATAATATGAATCTAGTGTCAAAAACAGCGCGACGAATCCCTGTAAAAATACGAGAAAAACGAAGGAAAAATTATCACAATTAGAAAGCTTAGGTGTTATAGAATCACTTGACGTAGCAACAGACTGGGTCAGTAATCTTGTTGTCGTAGAGAAACCGGACGGCACTTTAGGATTATGTTTAGATCCCCGAGAGCTGAATCAGACCGTAAAAAGAGAACATTATTTGATACCTGTGCTGGAGCATCTTATAACAAAATTGACGGCCAATATATGTGCATTTAGCACACCTTTTGATTGTTACAAGTTCAGGAGGTTGCCATTTGGGTTGAACAATGCCCCTGAGGTTTTTCAGAGATTGAATAAAAAAAGTTTTGGTGATTTGAATGGAGTTTATATTTATATAGACGATCTGCTGATTGCAGGTAGAACTGAATTAGAACACGATCATAATTTAAAAAAATGTCTGGAAAGGGCATCAAATTTAACTTAAACAAGCTACAGTTTAAGGTTAACCGTGTGAAATTCTTGGGTCATATTTTCAGCGAAGATGGTGTAAGCCCAGATCCCGAGAGAGTAAAAGCGATCACGGACATGGACAATCCGATAAATAAAAAAAAGTTGCAACGCTTCTTAGGTATGGCAAACTATTTGAGAAGTTTTATACCAAATATTACTGAGGTATCTGAACCATTAAGAAGATTATTACGCAATGACACGGAGTTTCAGTGGACGGATACTCAGAATAAGGCGATTCTAATATTGAAAAACAAAATGTGTGAAGTTCCAATATTGAAGCCTTTTGATGCGAATCAGAAAGCGGTGATACAAACAGATGCTTCGAAATCAGGTATAGGTTGTGTGTTACTGCAAAACAAGTATCCCGTTGCATATGCTTCTCGTAATCTCACCGACACAGAAGTTAACTATGCACAGGTAGAAAAAGATATGTTGGCTATTTTTAAGCGTGTGTGAAATATCATCATTATATTTACGGTAGACGTATTGAACTTAACACATATCACAAGCCTCTTGTAGGAGTTATGAAAAATGGAATTCATAAAGTTAATGGCTCTCGATTAAGACGAATGAAAATGAAACTGTTGATTTACGACTTAGAAGTTAAATATGTTCCTGGCAAAGAGTTACACATCGCAGATCATCTATCGAGGTCATATCTGAGGGAAGAACCTGAAGATGAATTTAAGGAATATGCAGAAGTTGTACATTCCGTCGATTTAAGTGAACCGAGGAAGAAACAATTTAGAAGAGAAACTATTTGTGATCCTGTTTTATCACGTCTTACAAAAATGTATCAAAAAGGATGGCCTTCCGATAAGAAAAAAGTGTCCGAAATAGTAAAACATTATTTTAAGTTCAGAGATGATATGATTATGTTGATGACGAGCTTGTATTTTTCAGAAATCGTGTGATAGTTCCGCGAACTCTAATCGGAGAGATGATAGATAAACTTCACGAAAGCCATATTGGAATGACAAAGTTTAAGCGCAAAGTCTAAGAGCTAGAGGCAGTTTTTATTGACCCGATATCGATACCGATATTGAAAATTTTATCAAAAAGTGTCGGATATGCGAAAAATTGTTACCATCAAACGCAAAAGAGCCTTTGATTCCTCATGAGGTGCCTGATACCAAAGACAGTTATTGCGGATAATATGCCGTTTAATTCAAAAGAATGTTTAAAGTGGAATGGATCTTTAAGTCTAAAACTTCAAGTCCAACATATGCAAGATCAAATGGACAGAGTGAAAAGGTAATACACATTGCAAAAAATTTGATCAAAAAAGCTGTGGAAGACGATAGAGATATTGAATATACTTTGCTTGAATACAAGAACCATCCTTTGACAAATCTGGGTGCCATCACAAATTGCTATGAGCAGAATGACCAGAACAAAAGTTCCGGTCAAAAATGGGTTGTTGATTCCAAATCAAACAGTATCAGATTCCTTTGAGAATCTAATAATACAAGTATACCAATCCTTTTATTGTCAAGATTTTTTAATAAATCGGAGTATAGTTTCTAAAGTTCAGCACTAGTTGAAGGACATTTAAGAAAAAATTCGCTTTCATAGAAAATTTTAGGAATATTTCTGCAGCAAACCACGAAGGGATTAACATTTGTTAATCCTTTTTATCTTCTTTCTGCAGTGTTTTGATGCAGAAATATTACTAAAATTTTCTGCAAAATTTTTTTATGAAAGCGGAATGAAAAATTTTTTTATGAATTACGAAAACTCGCTTAGTGTAAATTTAAAAAATTATATGTTTCTAAGTAGGCAGAAATTTGATCTTGAATTAATTTTTAAAACGCAATTTTGTTTTTCTTGAGAATACGATTATAGGACTAACTTTAGTTTTCAATCTAGTGTTCCCACCGATTAACGTCAAATATTTTCTTATTGAAAAAAATTTTAATTTCAAATTTTTAAATTTTACATTATTTTCAATTTATAGTGTGTGTTATTAATATAGTTAAGCGAATTAGAAAAAAAACTATAATACTGAATAAAATAAAAGTAACGAACGTGTGTGATAATAAAAGTCGCTCTTAAAATTGCGACCTTAAAATTGTCATATTTCAAACATCAAAAGCCAAAATCATATGATGACATCATATTAATATACTACCCTAGACTTGGCTCTGTGCGAAATTGCCTTAATTAATTATCTAGCCAGAACATAGTGAAATGTCCGCTTTTCTCAATTGTTTTGGTACTGTATTGGAACAATACAAACATAGTGTTGTGGTCGATGGTTTTAACCCTAATTTACTTAACAAATGTGAGAATGATACCGTTAACTATAAATTTCTCTTACAGATTTGTTGTTTTAGAATCCTAAACAACATTGATAAAAAATATTCTACCCGATCATAGATCATGCCCTGTCATCAGTAAGTACCTCATCTCTTTCACATTCTCAATTCGTCGACTGTTCACAGCAAACGGATACAAATTACGAAACAAATCATTCAACGCAATAAACTTATACAAAATCATGTATTTTCGACAAGATGTTCAAGACATAACATAATCCAAACCAATTAAACAAACAAGCAACCTAAATTCATTGAGTCCTTTTATGGATGAGTTTGGAGGTCTACAAGTCGGCAGAACACTTGAGAATGATAATCTTGCATTTAATACGAAGCATCTGATCTTACTATCAGCAAACTCCGCAATAACAGCGTTATTTATTAAAGAAAACCATGTACATTCAAATCAGGTTCACATTTCGGTAAATCGTCATTAAATGAAAGAAATATCATTTACGTCGCACCATTGGAGATACCATTGTGACGATGGAAGAAATGATCATACTATTGCCCGAAGTTTATACTAAGCTCACGTCCACTCTTCGTCTTGTCCGTCTTATGCTTACTTTCTTTTGAAGTCTATTGAACACTACTTCACGTTCCTCTTTTTTCTGACTTTAAAACGATAAACCAGAAAGACTTCATTATATCTAATGGCATGGCCCCAAACGCACATCAAGCAGTTCAAAAGAGATAAAAGTGAGAAGTTGTAAAATTATCTAGCAATGTTATCTACTAGTTATCTAGTGTTTTAACTGTCATATTCTAATCAAGTTTGCCTGAAATTTGTAACAACATATAACAGACTATATAGAGTTTAAACTTAAAATGTCGAAACTAAAAAATATTGTGTAGTAGAAATAACACGCAAGCCGGCAAGGTTGGCGACCTTATACAATCATACCAATATTATATGGCTGCTAAACGAAAGTTTTCACATATCTCCTTTCAATAGAATTTCAATTTTGAAATTGATACTATTACCAACATTATTTCCATCGCTAATTGTGACGTTAGTGCTAGGAACGCCAAACGATGCCATCGTTAAACATAAATTTAGTGTCACACTCAAATCACATAAATTATCTATATATGTTTACTATTTATATATGCATAAATGTTAGAAACATTTTGAAATTACATTCACGTGCTGAACAAAATATTTTGAAATTTCACAAATTTTATGGTCGGCACGTCATTTAAACAGATCTACCGCACTCAATCCAAGAACAAAATTGTAATTATTAATTTATCAAACTTATAACTAAATGATACGAATATTGTTAAATGAATAAAAGACAAAATTAAAAGATTAATTTTTATAAGTTGTAAAATACAGGGTGACCATAAAATAACAGAAGACTGATAATATATGCGGAATCATATCAAAAGCTGAAAAGTCATTTTTTAAAGAGGTTACTCAATTTAAACCAAGTCCTCTCATAAATTAGAAATTTTTTTTGAAGAACTTTAGTTACCTTCTAAAGTTCTTCAAAACAGTTTCTACTTTCCCATCAGCCGGTACACGTTCCAGGCATATAACTAATAACGCAGAAATTAAGAATAACATATACAGGATGTATCGATTTTATGATGTATGAAAAATTCGACTTGGTTAACTTTTCCAAACCGGTCGATTACAATTTTTTGAAAGTAATCGGCATCCAATAAATAACTGAGTTGGTTTGCGTAATTATAATTAGGATCAAGTTAAATTTAGTTATGTTTAGAGAGCAAACAAATGATACGCACACCAAGGTTGCTATTTCTAACAAAACAAAAATAAAAATTAAAATCTGGAGAACGTAGCTAATGAACGTAGCTAATGATAATTGTATTTTTGCGCTGACACTTTCTTGATTATAAATTAAATTTTTGAACTAGGGTAATACTTAATATCTAATATAAGATTTTGGCCTATGTTAAAGCGCAAAAAAATAAAACTCTCCAAATACGATTACCAATTTTAGCAGTATCGAAGATGTTATAAGATCAAAATGGCACCTCTTACCCACAAGATAATGAATTGGTTCATTGAGGAATTACTACAAGTAAAGAATATCTTGCTAAGACATTTGTGAAGGATTGTTTAGAAAAAGTCGCCTTCACCATAAATTATACTACCTAGCATATATCATAAATAATCGAAATGCACTTAAATGCCTGGAATAATTTGAGCATCAATTGGAACAACATAGCAAAGGTGTTCAAGAAACCTAAGTTGTACATCTAGGGAATAAGAGGAATGAAAAAAGAAAATAGAAAACGTTGATGGCCAAACAACCAAGTGTTAGACGGCCACTAAGTATTTACATGATACAATGCTAACGGGTACTATGGAAAATTAAAAGCATCCGGCCTCCTGATAATATCATGATTGAAGTGATAAAAAGTTCGTGGTCTGAATAAAACAGGTATTTTAAAGCTAAAAAATAGCCCATGACTTATAGTATCATGAAACAGTTTAAGAAGATAGATAAGATGTCTAGCAAACCTTAATATATAGCCCTGAAACGAATTGTAAAAAACACATGAAGCCTGAAACAAGGTATATATATTGCGATGAAGGGCACTACAGGGATTCACTGGAGAACAAACCTCAGCGCATTCGTCGATTAATCATCAATCATCTAATCTGGCAGCCGCTCATTTTGATTTGAAATTAACACCACTTACTACACAGGACCCACGGCTTTGAACAACATGAGTGATATTATAGTGGGTTCTAAGTTTGCAACACCATACTATCAGACTTTAAAACGACTATTTTCAATAGGATATGCAACTTAAATCATACACGAATGCATCGTTTACCGCAAAGTATCGAGCTGAGTGACATTAAACCATCACAACTATTACAAAAGTTAAAAACCTCTTGAGAAACAGACGTTACAGGTGAATTCATTACAACCATTTAGCTTAAACGACTTCTCATAATAAGTCAAGAAGTTTTGACAACTACAGTCAAAGCATTGGATGCCTCTAAATTGGCAGAGCTCGCCGATTGGGTACTGGAAACCACGTCACATGGGCGAGATCATGCATGGATTATATAATTAACATCTCCCGGTTATGCTTTTTCCACTTAAAATTTCAGGATGCTGCATGCAATTGTAGACTAAAACGTCCTAACTATAGCCAGAATTTAAAGCAAAAAACTAACTGGTCCGGCACAAACGGAGACCTGCAACGATTCTACATTAATGTGTCGCCTTAAAATGTACGATAAATTATCAAATCGTACCTATTCTATCCCAAAATTGCCGATATTTCAGTCATACTTCCAGTAGTCACCAATCAACGGAACCACAACCCTGATATTAAATTGCCACGAAATTTCTTCCGAATCAACTACGACGTTTCTTATATAATAGGTATGCTAAATTTCTACAGAAATTTTATCCCAAAACCAGCTAGGAGTTAAGCGATTTTAAACAATTATCTAAAAGGAAACAAGAAAAAAAAATTCACATACCATCGAGTGGTCAAACGAAGCAGAAGAGGTTTTCCACATCTATGCAAGAAATAGTTTCGTGAAGTCACAACATCAATTTATTCTGTCAAATTCACAACAACGATTAAAACCGCGAAACTCAGCTTACACAGCAGTTAAACGTTTTTGACACATGGTTAGAAGTCGAAATTTTACGTTATCTACGGATCATAAACCACTGGTTCAACCATTTTATTCTTTTAGAATCATTCAAAGCATCGAGATTTATCCCGTCAATTCCGCTATTTGGATCTCATTAGTCAGTTCACTACGGACATTAAGCCCATTTGTGGTTGCGACAATGTATAGTAGCCAACACGTTATCATGAATAGAAATTATATAATGAGTGAATCAGTCAACTATATATGACCATAGCCGATGCACAACGAACATTTGATGAATTACAAGAATTTCAGGAAACAGCTACATCGATGAAATTTGAAGAAACTCCTTTTTCTTTCGGTTCAAGCAACAATCGTCCATATATACCAGCTAAGTTTCGCAAAAAGGTTTCCAAAGGCGTGCATAACTTATCACACCCAAAGGTACAAAGCTGACGGACCAATTCGTGTGGGAAAAATGATCACTAAGCGTATGGTTCAACTTAGACATTATCGGTATAATGTTTAATTGCACGTATACAAAAACTGCAGTAAAACTACAATAAAACCAAGCGTAAATTATAATCTATCGTCGTTCATAGAATCGACGATTTTAAAAACTAATCGTCGGTTGCTGATTAATCGTTACTCTCGGATTTTTTTTATTTATCGTTGTTCATAGAATAGGGCCTAAGTGTTACACAATTCATTTTGCCATTCGAGCATCTAGTAAGCAAACCAAAAACTATACGAAATATAATTTTATATAAAATCCGTATGAAAAACACTCGTGAAAAACAAAGCACACTTTGGCTGAAATCCAAGTAGTTTCTTAGTGAAAGATAAGGAAGTAAGTTCCAAGGTCGCAGGAGTACCAAAGAGTGACAAAAAGTAATTTTACAACGATGCGGAACAAAATTACACACACAGTTAAAACAGAAGAAGACAGTTAAAAGCAGAAGACTTAATTGTTGACGTTCGAAACAATTAGGTTCTGCGTTGTAATCGTTGATTTCAAAAACAGAAAAACAGATTTTTATTTTTAAAAAAATCTCCATATTTCCTTGTCACCCAGTTTATAACGATAATTTGTAAAGCATTTTCCATTTTCATTTACAAAAACAAAACGAATAAAAACCATAACGTAAAAATAAAAAAATAAAATTATATTGCGTGATATTCACGAATATTTATTGTGCTAATCTTCTCACGGGATAGCAATTCGATTGATTTATAACCATGGAATTTAAATTTTTAAATCACGATAACTTTATCAATATTTTAACAAAACTATAATAGTAAAAATAAATTTATCTATTTAGTTTTGTGTAATGGTAAATTATGTTTTTTTTAATTAAAATTCTTTATTTAGTTCCGGTTAGGGGGCAAATAGCATATCCGTATACATATTCTAAAACTCAGTAGTATTTGCGGTTGCTTAACAAATAAAACACAAACCCTCATTGCATAATGTTGGATCAATAAATGTAAATATATATATATATATATATATATATATATATATATATATATATATATATATATATATATATATATATATATATATATATATATATGTATGCGGGTGATTTTTTTAACTGAAGTTTTCTCGCAAAATATCGACTTATTTTTAAAACCGGAATTCAATCTTTCCATGGGAGAAGCACATTAGTGTTCAAATTATAAACAATCCTCTCCCTCCCTAACGTTATTTAGTCTAGAGTAACTTTGAAATCTTAAAAGTACTTGTATTTGTCTAAAAAAATATTCGATTCATGATAGATGTCGCTGTTGATAGATCGATGAAATTAAATTATTTTCAATTTTTCTTCCTAAACCCTTCATCCTTCTTTCCCCTTGCTTCATCGTTTTAATTAAAGTACGGGATCTACATATTTTTGAGTCAGGTCCATAAAAAGAAATGGCCAACTTACCGTTCAAGCTCTAATTTATATTTTGTAGGGTTTGTTGAGCAGTGTGTAGAACACTTTGGAAGCAATGTCATAAGCTGGATTTTAGATTGAGATATTTAAATTCTGTGCAAAAAGTGTATAGATTTTCCTAAAAATGAAAAACTTAATTTGCTCAAATGACATTAAAGAAAATAATACTATAGAGGCATGAAATGTTCCGCAATATTCTAATTTTATACTCTATTGCCATCAATAAATTATCTATTGCCATAATTACATATCGATCTTTGTTTTATTTTGTAGAGTACTTTGTGTTTTGGATGACTGTGATACCTTTTTCTACTTGGAGGTTCATTACATCGATATTTTGCAGCTGGACTGCCATGTGTTCTTCTATCAAGAAATTCTTGACGATGCTCAAACCTTTAGTTTTGTAAGTCTCTCAATTTTAGTTAGCAGGTATAGTATAGCTTGAAGTTTATGTTTAATACCTTCGTCTTTTTACTATAGAAAATGATTGATATTACCCCTGATTTTAATTAGAAGGTAGTTTCTTTTTCATTGTTGATTACTACCTAATTTTTATTACTTATGTGCATTGGCATTTTGCTCTAGGTATACTTGTTTTTTACAAAAGGTCAGAAACGATTGACTTTCTACTTTTTCAGGAGATTTACTTATCTTCACTATTCGTTGGAACGGGGTTTTAACCGCGTTGTTATATGCAATATCTCGTCCACCACAGAATTTTTAGAACTGTCCATCTACATATATGATCGTGGGTCAACCAACTTTTCAACCGGTTTCAGAATTTGTTTATATAACCGCAGCTTATTATGAATCCCGAGCTCAGATTATCTCCCTAGAAATGTATATATATATATATATATATATATATATATATATATATATATATATATATATATATATATATATATATATATATATATTCTTTACACTTTACTTTGGCATTCAAAGTCATACCTAAGTATTTAGCCATATTTTGCCGTATTTGCATATGGACTTTTTGAGAAATGATCATTGTTGTATGTGCTGTCGATAATATTGCTGTCTTCAGCAAATGCTGATATTGTTCCTCAGTATTGGCCATGTTTTTTGTGATATAGAATGGGACCCAGGACTCTACCTTGGAGTACTACTGCTGTTTTCCTCTTTGATGCAGAGTACTTAGTATCATACTTTACTCGAAAGTGACAGTCTGAAATATACTATTTCAATGGCTCATAAAATTGTCTCAGCAGATCCAAATGTAGTTTGAATACCACATCTAGGAATATCCTGGTGCATAATTGCTTGGTTTCAAATGGTTTTTCGATTACATCCATAATTCTATTAACTTGTTCTATAGTCGCGTGTTATTCCCTAAAGCCAAATTGATGTGGAGGAATAAAGTTTCTTTCTTCTAATATTAAGCAAAGATATTGGCCTATTTGAAGACATTTGACGGTTTGTTGTTTTGTATCTTAATTAGATTGCTGCATTCACTATATGTAATAATTTCTTTATCCCTTTTTAAGGGATGACTGGTAATTAAGTCATACCTCCGAACCTTTTTAACATTCAGATTATTTTTAATTTCCCAATTCAGATGAGAAAGTTTTTAAATGCATTGTTCTGTTTCCCAACAGAAAGTTTTTAAATACCTTGATTACAAGTGACGAATGGATCGCTCCTGATTTCAGTGCCAAACTAGTTTGTCCGAAGGATTCTCACAGATGGTGGGTAATTCCAAGGTATTGAAAATGCGTCTCAATATTTTTTAGTTTTAGATTCAGAGTATTCAAAACTCAATAACAAAACAATAAAGTTTACAACAAAATTGATGGGATACAATTTTGCACAAAATATTTAAGATGAGTCTCATGAGGTATCTCCTTTTCGTATATTAGAGCATAATATAAATACATATAGTACTACCATCATAAGAAAAAAACAGTTTACCCATTGACGTTCCAGATGTCGGGTTGATCAAAATTTCGTATAAATATATGACATTTAGGCGATTATACATATAAAATATTGTAATATTTTAAAACGATACCAGTAGCGACATCTAGAACATCAATGGACTAACATACCATGGTAGTACTATGTGTATTTATATTATGATTAGAGCTAATTGCAAAAATATCCAATAACTTATTATATAGAGTCATAATTTTACAAAATGTTTTATCATTTATGTGACTAACTGATTCAGAAATCCTACTTTGTAGTTCTGTTAAAACTATACGATTTTTGTAAAACTCCAGAATTATGAAAAAGTCTAATTGAGTTGTCTAACGACAGGTTAACATTTAAATAATTTTTTTACTGAGTGGAAATATTAGTGATATATGATTTCATTGACAAGGACTTACAGTTGTGAACGTGAGTTTTCTATATTAGGGGTTGCTAAGCCCAAATACCACAAAATTAAATATAAAGCATGAAATGAGAACCAAGTTCAAATATTTCTTTTACTTTCATACTCTTTTTCCGTCAATAAAAAAGAAATAAGGCAAATGTGTATTTATTTTAAATTGATGTATATAGGTTGTGACCACTTAAACTAAAGGTAATTGAATGGTTGTCATGCCGGTATACTAATTTTTAAAATTAGACAACATGCTAGGGATTCATGAATGATAAGGGAAGAGCACCACTTTCCATATACTGATTAAATACTGAGAATTTAATACTCATCTCGCAGGTTGCCTTGATTTAGGTCTCCTTTAACCTTTATTTTCACAATCGAATTTTTCTTGGCGTTTTACGCGTCAATTTTGAATTATGAATAGTTGCCAGATCTTATTACATTAGAAGTAGGCTCCCAACTGCCGATAACAATCCTCAGTTTCTACAAATTTATTTTTTCAGAACTCTGATGAATTATCACTCAAACACTACGCCAAGCATTAAACGAGATTTCATGAAATTACTTCAAAAATGCTTGCAAGAAAACAATTGGTATATCTAAAGTCTTAAATATAATTTTAAATATTCTTAAATATGGGATCTTAAATATAGATCCAAACGAAGAGCAGATAACTTTCAGTTAGTGAAAAAGTGGCTGTACTTCTGGTAAACGAGGATAATGGACCAAAAGACATCGTCCTGCACTACCAAAACAACTAAAATGTGTTTTTGAGCTACTACCTAACTATAACGCAATAAGATAATCCAAACTGGACGTAAACCAAACTGGTCTCTTTCATGCAATATTATTCGTACAGACTCATGGCTAGAGCAAATAAAATACATTTGTTGAATTATTTTTTTAACCACAGTATTGTGTCAACAGTATGTTACCCAGATTTGTTTTGCGACATCCATGTTCAACACCGATTGGCCAAAAATAAAAAAATGAACTATGTCCAGGGCAAAAATCTTACGATAGACTCGCAAGCATCGATAGATTTTAACCTCAAATTGAAAAAAATAATAAATCTGCCACTGTCTTTCAGTCGTCATACAAGTTAAGAGAATTATTTGAAATAATGTTGGTTCTGTCAACCAAACTAAACCAACGTATTGTGGGAAACACGTCAAAAAATGACATGAGCTGTTTCTCGATTTTTAAGTATCCAGTATCATTTCGCCCGTTTCAGAGCGCTTTTATTGAGGGGCCTCCAAATGCTGTGTACCCCTTGCACTTCTCTCCACCTGGCACCTGACTAATTGGAATGAAACTTTAAAAATTTGGTATGTTAGAGTTTGTACAGATAGATTCAATAATGAGACTACTTTCCCATGATGGTCCAGTATTTTGACACGAAACTGAAAACTCCAGAAAACTCATAAGATACCCCTTATCGATTTTCCATTTTGAAATTTTAAATAAATTCAAAGCCACTGTTGTCAAAATTTCGTTTAACGATTTTAAAAAACAATTGCACTGATAAATCAACCTTTCAATTACCTTTAGTTTAATTGGTCACAACTTATATGCAGAAATTACAAAAAAAATATACACTTTTACCTGTATCCTTAATCCTTATTATCCTTAGAGCAAAGTTTTTATATTCAGGAAACAAAATCTAACGGGTTAAATTATTTTAAATATACCATAAATATACACAACAACAAATTTATGTAATATGCATACTAGTTTCCTTGCAGTATTTCCAAATATAAATTACAATCAAATGTAGAATAAACATAAGCACTAAACAAAAAGTGTCCTTGAAATATTATAATACATCGGATATCACTAAACAAGGTTAAATAAAAACTTTACACAAACTATTTAATAAATTCACAAACAAATGAAAAAAACTTTCTTTTTTTTTTGTTTAACTTTTTACAAAAACCAAAACTCACCCGTCCTTATCAAATGCTGTAAAACATGCGTCCATATTTTCCAACAACGTTTCATCAACTGAATCATCAATACTCGTGCCTTTAGGAAAATTTTCGTTCAAATTAAAATACTGTAAAAAAAAAACAAAACAGAAAAAAAGTAAACAAACAATATATTTTCATTATGCTTTTCCATTTTCAATGTTATTATTATTATTATTATTTTATTATGTTCGTATATTTAATAAAAAAAAAACGATATTTTGTTTTGATCCATTTTTTCATTTTATTTTGCTTGAACGGTGATTTAGCTTATTTATGAGCTTATAAAAGTTTAATAAAATAATATTTTGTTATTTTATTGACAAATTCGAGTAGTTTTGACTAAATTATTAAAGGTTGCATTATATTATAATATTGTTAAAGCAAATTGTTGATTCAATATTGACATTGAGACAGGTGTATTATATATACATAATACGGGAAGGTGTAAAACCGTATCGAATGCCAAGTCATTTTCAATATACCATATACTTATTGTGCAGATAGTAAATTAAAAACGAACAAGTAGTCCTGTGACCTCGATTCAATTTTAATCTGATGATTTGGAAGTAGGTTATCCTTTCGATTATCGGATTTAACCTTTCAATAGCCAATTTCTCAAAGAGTTTAGACATAACTGGCAACTGCGAAATTGGTCTATAATATGAAGTTTTTTGTGGTGGTTTTCTAAGTTGCTGTATCATAGTTACTTCTATATTTTTTCACAAACTGACGTACAGCAATCAGCCTAAGTAAAATTAAATGTATAATAAAAGGAAATAAAACAACTACCCTAGAGAAAAAAAAGCGAGACTAATATGGTAGCAAACCGAATCTCCCTAGCATAAAAATAAATACGAAAAACCGATCATAAGCATTAAATTAGGTGCTATCAATATTTAAAGTTTTTGGTAGTGTGGTCAGTCCAACAAAACTTATTAAATTATCACTTTCATTTTTAGTTTTTTTTATATGAAGAAGAATATTTGCTGTCAATTACATCATATATATAACCTGCAAAAATTGTTTTATCCTGGTGGTCCTGGTCAGGTCACTAGGTCAAAACTATTTTATTGTCTTCGGTGCTTAATAAGTGTGCAAAATTGTTTAGACGTCTAGAAGCGGGTGAGAATTAATTTAAAAAATTTCATTCCATAGATACATACGTACATACATACAAACATACAGATAAACAAAAAATACCAGTAAAATTCAAATAGGCCACCGACGAACAAAATACACATAGTACTACCAGAGACAACTTATAATAGATCTCTCTTCTTTAACACGAGTATTTTTTGGTTTTTTTGAGAGGTTCGTATGCTATCTACAGCAAAATTGTATTACTAAATAATATTGGCTATGTATTTACCACACATTCAAAGGTTTTTAGATTTTTTTTTCTTTATTCTATTTATGTACAATAAATGCATATATATGCATATATATACAATAAAACAAAAACAAATTGTTGTCTTCATCGTGTTAAAAATCGAATAAAAACGATTAATATTTCATTTTTTTATACTGCATATCGCTCATACACGAGAAAACTGACACATTTCAAAATATCAAGCTTCATAGAAAATAAGATTTAAGTAATGCGCAACATAACATTTAACATTAAAATTAATAAAACTTTACGCTTTTTTAATCACGTTTACTTCAAAAAAAGGAAATTGAAAATTTGAAAATGTGTCACTTTTCTCGTGTATGAGCGATATATATAAAAATATTATCACCTATGGAAATTAACTGTATTTCTTTCTTCTTTGTATGTTTCGTTCGGATTGTATACACATTGTTGTTGGTTTGATTTTGTATATGTACACATAATACATATTGCTTGGCGAAATAAATTTTCATTACATTTTATTATAATTGAATATTAATTTATTGTATATATTTTTGGTATATACAAAATTATATAGATTTTAATACATATTTCTACAAATTTGTTATTTAAATTATTAATTATTGAATTCATATACCATTTTTGTTTAAGTTTTTACTTTTGATTCACAATGCCGCGTAGGTGTTGTTTAAAAAACTGTCTTTCCGTAAACGGAAACCAGTATTTTAAATTTCCACCGAGTAATTCCGACGTTTACACTAAGTGGTTAGCTATATGCTACAATTCAGCGAAAATCATAGGATCTATAAAAAATCCTTACATATGCGATAAACATTTCGAAATGGCATACATTGGGAAGAAAAAACTGTATTCTGGTGCTATACCTAGTTTATGTTTAGGAAATACGGATTCTAGTGACGAAGAAATGCCCGATGAAAATTACAACGAACATGAGACGCAATCAGATCCCATATGCTCTTTCAGTAAAACTGACTATGAGCAATGGCTAACAAGTGAACAAAATTGTCGGTTTTACAGAAGTGAAATGAAGAGTTTTAAATTACAAAATAAAGTTTTGGTTGATGAAAACAAAATGTTAAAAAAACTCAACAAACAATTACAACTTAAAATTATAAATTCTGGCATTCAAAAACGTACTGCAAAATTAAGGATAAAACAATTAAAAAGAAATCAGCTTACTATTTATCAACAAATTGACAGTACAAAAGCTCATAAATATGTCAAAACTTTTGTTAAAATGCTTATTAACAATAAAACCATTTATACGAACGAAGAAAAAGATTTGGCCATGGTTATTTTTTTTAAATCATCCGCTGCATATTTGTTTTTAAGGGATAATTTAATGTTTAAACTGCCTTCACTTGCATCGATTTATAGGTGGTTTCCTCTCCAAGAAATATTACCAGGTTCGATTAATGATGAATTGTTTACTCAAATAAAATCGAGAATAGAGCATTTCAAAATGGAATCAAAACAAGTAATGCTGTGTTTTGACGAAATGCATATTGCAAAAAAACTAGAGTACAACAGTAAAATTGATCAAATCGAAGGCTTTGCCGATTATGGTGATGGCAGCTCAAATAATAAATTTGCAAAAGTAGTTTGTACATTTATGGTGCGATCAATACGTGACAACTGGAAGCTGGTAATTGGGTTTGTAATTGCCACAACTCCTGTCTCTGAGCTTAAAAGATTAATTAACGAGCTTATTCTGAAATGTTTTTCTATTGGGCTGGTTGTAAAAGGTTTGGTTTGTGACCAAGGAAAAACAAATCAATCTTTTTATAAATGTTTAGATGTTTCGATTGATCAGCCATATTACATGCTTCAAGATTATAAAATCATATGTTTTTACGATGTTCCACACTTATGGAAATCTCTTCGGAATAATTTAATAAATTATAATTTAGAAGCTGGTAATTCAAATGCTATAGTTTCATGGGATGTAATTAGACATATATATAAAATTGATTCTGTGTCACTAGTTCGGTTAGTTCCAAAATTAACTCCAATGCATATACAGCCAAATACATGCCAAAAAATGAAAGTTTCATATGATGTCCAAATATTTAGTTCAAGCGCCGCATCTGGTATACGCACTATCGATAAATTAAAATTGTTTATTTCAGATATATCAAAACGGGCTAACGATACAGCTGATTTTTTAGAAAAAATGAACGAAATATTTGACGTGTTGAACAGCAAAAGTTTATATGGTAAAATTTCAAATAGTGGAGCTCTTCAAAATTCAGAACTTTTTTTAACAAAATTAGAAAATTACATTATTTATTTATCTAAACTAAAATTTCTAACAAATAATACAAAAAATCAAATAAGTTGCATTAATGGAATTATGCAGACAATAAAAGGTATCCTACTAATTGCCAATGATTTGTTTAAATCAAAAGATTGGAAATACATCTGTACTAACAGATTTAATCAAGATTGTTTGGAAAATTTGTTTTCAATTGTGCGTTATAAAAACAGAAAACCTTCCGTTAAAGAATTTCGGGAAATAATTAAACGAATAATGTCAATAAAACTTATTTATAGTTCGAAATATGCGAATTGTAAGGGTGGTATTAATTCTATGCTTATTGATTGGAAAGCTGTGTTATCCGATTCAGTTAACATAGAAGAAATCAATAAAGATGAACATGATGTATGTCATTTGAATGTAACCACAAGTAACGAATACGAAGAAGAATATGACGAAGAATCTGATCAGGTCACACAGGTCAATAATGAAATAACAAGTGCAACATTATGTGATAACGCAATAAAATATTTTTGTGGTTATGTCATACACCATAAAATTTCAAATCCAATATTTGATAATCAAGAAAAGCACGGTTTATTAAAGAATTGGTCACGATGCATGGAGCAATGTACACTTAACAACACAACAATTTCCGCGCCTTCCGAATGGCTTACATTTTTTAAAAACTTTAATGATGATTCTGATTTTGGAAGTTTAATTGTGCCAACTGAGGATTTTTTTTTTGTATGTAAGCAAGCGTTTATTACTTTTACTTCAATATTCAACAAAGAACCGTATGCGCGAAATATTAAACATAAAATCAAAGAAAAATGCATTAAATCAAATAAATATTTTTTTGACAAAAATAATTTATGCTTCGACCACCGGATACTCTTGATTGATTTTTTCATTTTGGTGCTTTTACGAAAAAATTGTCGTTGGCTGTCAGAATCAACTGTATTTGACGCGGGTAATAACAGACTTAAACATAGTAGATTGGAACTGCTATTAGATTAGATTCAGTTTCTATAAATTTTCATTTTTTAAAAAAAGTGGCATCAAGCGGCTTTGTTTATAACTGTTTATTAGTAGCCAATTAAATTCAGGCAAAACAAAAAACTATAATTAAATAGATCTTGAAATACTCCATGTAAATTGTATTTGTTATAAAAAAATAAACTCTTATTTCTGTACTTTTCATTGTTAATCCACAACCGATCTTTTAGTAGATGTCATGAATAGATGGAATCTTGCCCTAGAATACCACGGAGAATCCTTTGGAATTGCCGACACGTAGGGACACTAAATGTCGGAGTTCCCCAGGAATCCGTTTTATCATCAACTTTATTTCTATTTCGTCCGAAGTTAGACATAAATATAGTATTTCAGATTAATAAAACGCTATAAAATCCGTTCTGCACGCAATTAAAAAAAAGCTTATACAAAAAATACCAAAAAGTGGATTCCGCAACAATCATTAACTCATATAGAACATAGCAGTCACAGACACCAAACAGTCTTTCTGGTATGACAATATGCTGTCTTTGAACTGCTAAAATCTCACTAAAATATTGACGATTGCTTATTGCGTATAAATCTACTACTTTTTTAACAATACAAATAATAATGGGTGATTTTTTAAGCGCTTGGCTTAAAAAAACAGTATTATTACAAAAATGTATGCAATTGGTATTTCAATCAATAAATCAATGTTTGCCATATTATTTCCTTTTTAAAGAATATTTCATGTAAATAAAATAGCCTTTATAAATAATCTCATGTTATCCTAAACCATTTGATTTTGTTTGGGTTATATTTGAATCAATCGTTTGTGCCAACAATCTCTAAATAATTCAGGACTTGAAGAAAGTGGTAACATGGTATATAACTTTCAATCAAAACGGCCGTGGTCGTATAATACATAATGATTTACAAATAATAATAGGATAAATCTTAATCATAGATAAAATGAAAGATTTTTTATTTGGATACCCTTTAATTCTAAATGATTCAAAAATGTAAACATTTCCTCATTTGCAGTTTTGTTTTGAATTTTATTTTACAAAAATTATAAAAATTACAACAAAAATAAAATCACCGAATTACTTCGAGTTTCATTTATGTATTTATTACTTATTTCCTATTCTGTATTTATTTTATACAACACAACACATTCAAACTTCAAAATTTCGTATATAATACGTATACGCATAGTATATAATACGTATAAGCAAGAACATTTCACCAATACAACGAAGACATTGGAAATATCAGAAGTTTTTTTTTTATATAAATTTCTATTTCCTTCGTAGTGTAAATGATTAATCTATTATAAGTTGTCTCTGGTACTACTATCATAAGAGAAAAAAACAGTTTACCCATTGGTGTTCCAGATGTCGGGTCGATAATATACCAAACTTTAGAATAAATATATGACATTTAGGCGAGTATACATATAAAAATATTTTGATTATTTTAAAACGATACCATTAGCGACATCTAGCACGTCAATTAATTAATTTTTTATTTAGTAGTCTGCGTAGTTCAACAAACCTTATTAAATTTAATAATAGGTTATAACATGGTACAACATGTATTAGTTAATAAAAATGACAAATGCTGATTAAAATCCAACCTAACAAAATTAGTCATGTAAATCGTTAAGTAGCATGTAGATAAAATCTGATTTCAAATAATCAAACGTGGCACGACAAATAATCGAAAAATGAACTTTTCAAATTTTAAATAGTTTTAATATCAGCCAATTTTTCAATAATGCTGCAACACAATTTATTTATACCATTCTGGCTTTTTATTACTTTTGCGGTCATTCTAATCGATGGTCAAAGTGTTTATAAATATGAACTAGTCATTGATCATATTGAAAAAGGAGTGATCAGCGATGGGATTTTTGACTATGGAACTATGCGAGTGAAAAAATTTAACCGTACCTTTACAGTCGTTGTTGGCTACATTGATCTTTTAGAACCAATTTCTGATGCAATTTCGGTAAGAATAAATTTATCTAAAATTCAATTTTATATAATATACATCTTATATATTATTTAGGGCTACATCGAACTATATGCGCAACAAGGTAATGATTATAGAAAAATGTTGGGAAAAGAGGTTCCAGATATGTGCACTTATTTAAAAGAACGAGCAATGTTTTTACCGCAAATTATTAATTCAACGTCCTTAAGGCCCAAGATAAAAGAATGTCCAATACCTCCGCAAAGAATACATTTATATAATATGTATTTTCCAATTGATCGACTTGTAATTGAGCCGTGGTTTAAAAAAGGAAAATTCCGTTGCATCCTAAACCAAGAAGATAAAATGCGGATGGATCTTTCTTTTTATTTTATACTTACAAAACAGTGGGCATTTGCCTAGAAAGCACGATTTATAAACAAGCCTTTTGAATACAATTACATTTCTTTCTGCCTTCGGTTATCGGCTTAAATAAAACCTTCCAACTAATTTGCCAACCTTTTTTATTTTTGTTGTGCTGCTTGGTGTTTATAAAATCTGAGCCATACTAACCAATAAGACATCATAATGCGAAAACTAAAAAACGCATTGCAATAAGAGCTATAATTATAGTGTTACAGAAGACGCAAACTTACCGAATCATCATCGTTTAAAATAATAACTAGTGTGTAAAATTTAAGGAATAATATAACCTCATTTTGGAAATTATTTATTTCAAAATATTATCTGTATAAACTAAATTGGTACCATGCTCGAAATTGCTAAATCATATATCTGGTGTTACACTTAGGCCTGTATTTAACACTAGATGGGAAAGAAGAATTAATGTCATTAGACCATTTTACTTCCAAATCGGTGAAATCTACGATGCGCTTGCCAAATTAGAGGAGATAGGTTACTAGCTAGCGCGCATGGCAATAAAACAAAGGTTGACGCCAAAACCTTAATTTAAATTTATTAATGCAAATTTATTTGCACTGGAATTTTTTGGTATAATTTATTAACAGAAATTAACCGCGAGTAAATCTATTGATACAAGGTCAATCTATTGATAGAGGTTTACAATAGTATACTAGACTTTGCAATCCAATCAACTATCACACTATAAGTCTATAGTGGATTTTTACATTCAATAAACAAACGAGTAACAATTTAAATGAGTAATAAGTAGTGAATGAGCTAATGCTTTTTTTAGCTTTTAAGGGAGTGAATTTTTTGAATTTAAATAGCCTTCTCAATCCAGCGTAAATATTTGAACAAATATGACTTACATGTGAATCCCAAGTGAACTTCGAGTTCATAATAAACCCCAAGTTACGTGCTTTATCAACAAATGGCACAACATCATTACCAATATACTCAGCTAGATATGTAATATTCAGATTATAAGAACGTGATATGTAAAACTTGAGATTTGAAATAATTCAACTTTTATTCATTAATCAAGGCCCAATTAGAGATTGCTCTAATATCAGCATTACCAGAAGCGGTGATATGTTCAACATAATCAACTTTATTGCTTGCATAAATTTGTACATCATCAGCAATCATATGATAGTTGCAATGTTCAATTACGGAAGTGATATCATTGATGAAAAGCATAAACAGTATGGGTATCGATCCTTGGGGAACTCCCCGCACTACATTAATGTTATGTGAATTTTCATTATTAAAGCTGACGTACTGGGAACGACCACTTTGATAGTTTTCAATCGATTTAACTGCTTGCGACGAAAAATTGAAATATGCCTCCAACTTAACAAGAAACATGCTATGATTTAGTAAATCAAAAGCCTTTGAAAAGTCAAGTAACACTAATAATGCAACATGACTCTTATCTAGAGCAACAGAAATATCATCAGTTATTTTTAGTAGCGCTGTAGCTGTACTGTGTTTACTCCTAATCAAATATCGAACCATTTGATCACACATGACTCTTTCGAGAACTTTTGACAACATAGGTACAATATCTTTAGGATTTGAACACTTTGCAACTGGCACAACTCTCGATATTTTCCAATGAGACGGAAATCGCGATTCATCTAAACGACTATTAATTAAATGGCAAAGAATTGGCAAAATATATTCTAGAATAAACTTTAATGGTATACCATCATCGCTAATGAAATTAGTCGTGTAAATCGTTAAGTAGCATGTAAATAAAATAAGATTTCAAAAATTCAAACGTGGCACGACAAATAATCGAACTTTTCAAATATTAAATAGTTTTGTATCAGCTAATTTTTCAATAATGCTGCAACATAACTTATTTATAGCATTCTGGCTTTTTATAATTTTTACAGTCATTCTAATCGATGGTCAAAGTGTTTATAAATATGAACTAGTCACTGATCATATTGAAAAAGGAGTGATCAGCGATGGGATTTTTGACTATGGAACTATGCGAGTGAAAAAACTTAACCGTACCTTTACAGTCGTTGTTGGCTACATTGATCTTTTAGAACCAATTTCTGATGCAATTTCGATAAGAATAAAATTATCTAAAATTCAATTTTATATAACAAAAATCTTATATACTGTTTAGGGCTACGTCGATATCGAATTTCATCATAATCGTATAAGAACTCGCCGAGTTCCTTCCTAACTGGCCATATTCCAGTACTTTCCCAAAAAATCATTTTTAAATCCCATTTTCATCCTATATATCGAATTTCATCAAAATCGTTTAAGAACTCGCCGAGTTCCTCCCTAATTGGCCATATTCCAGAACTTTCCAAAAAAAAATTTAAGTTTAAATCACATGTCGAAATATCATGTTTTGAAATATCCAGTGTTGTACCATATCTCGTTTTGTACCCTTACCTCGTTTATCTCGTATTGAAATATCCAATTTTAAAATATCCAGTTTTGTACCTTATCTCATTTTGACAAATTCTATTTTGAAATATCCAGTTTTAAAATGTCCAGTTCTGACTTCTGAGCGGTTCCCCTTAAAATCGTATGCTAGAAAGCTAATGTTAATTCAAGATACACAAAAAAATATACATTTGCCTAATATCATAAACCATACCATATACTTGTAGCAACTGGCAACACCGTTTTTAAAAATCATCATGTAACATCATCTTGTGTTGCCAATTTTATTTTAAAAGTTAGTATTCTCTTTTGAACTACGACAAAAGAGATTACGAAAAGAATTGACGAACATCATAATTATCTGTCTTATAACAAATTTCAAAGAATATTTTGATAGGAGATGACATTAAAGCCATTGTAGTTGACCCACTCCCGCAATTACCTTTCTCTTGGTAATGATTTCAAAAAATGACTTTAGGTGATTCCAGAATTTTAGATGAAAACTAACTGATGGTAATGGTAAAGCCACATTTATTAAAATCAGCGCATTGATTGTAATTTAGTATTCGGGTTACACAGAAGAATATATACCTTCACTACTTTGTGGCTTCTTTTCCAATCCCAGGAAATGAATTTTTGATGACTGAGCGTTTAACACACTCCTTAAAGTTTCAAAATATGCCTGTGGCCCAAAATACGCCTGTGGCCCGGAATACATATTGACAAGAGCTATCATTAATAGTCATAGACTGGCTACCGCTTAGGTAACCGCTTAGTTACCTGCTTCAAGTGTCAATGGTTGTCACTTAGGCAATTGTAGCTGCTTTGATTGTACTTTAAAAATTATGATATTCTCTCATCAGTATCCATTTGTCTAAACTTGTCAGATTAAGACTGTGTCCGAAACCCATGATAAATATTTGTGAATACAATTTTTTGACATTTACTTGATAAAATGGAAGCCAAGCTCATCGCGTAGTACACTCGGATATATAAAATAAGACATATAAAATTCACTGCTTGGATTTGTAATACTACCAGTCAAAAACCATTTAAGAAATATTTGAACTTTTTCGTTGCTATGACAATTTCAATAAACAATTAACCCTTTCGCGGACTTAAATGTTTTAGAAAATACTCGCACAATGACATGCTATAATTTCGGTTCTAGACGAGTCACATGAAGTCTGATTAACGTTTTAGGATTGTATTTGGATGAATATATATTTGACAGTTAAAACTCAATTAGGAGAATCGGTTGGCTAAAAACAAATATGTAACGGTTGAACCTAAAAAAGTCACTGATTCTGGTTTACCAAAAGAAAACTTATATTAGTTCTGGCAAAATAGATCCTGTATAGATAACCAAAGCAATCTGCTTGTATGACGCGACTAATACTGAGTACTTTCTGCCCTTTCACTTCTTAAAAATTATGAGTTGTCATCAAATTCCTGGTCTCGTGGTTGAAGAGAACTCGAGAAATGACGACATCTTGTTATAGGGGCATATAACAAGCGCATGACTCTTATTTTTCTCAAAATTCAAAACGTGATCATAAAAATCTAAAAAAGTTATACTATCTATTCTAAACATACTGATTTGTTCCGCACTAAAATTATTACATTACTCATCGGGCATTATAGCTATTATTGGGAAGAATTTCAATTCGGACATTCGTAAATTATCCCAATATGTAATTTGTATCAAATGTGACAATCGAGCTTTATACTACTTTCCTTACTATATAGTATAAAATAAACTAAGATGGCGTCCGATTTCCGTGGTAGTGTAGTAATTATGACAGTAGTAAAATCTTTTTCTCTCCCATAATTTTATTAAGTTCGTTTTAATTTTGACATTTTAACATAAAAAATCGTGTGTAGTGAATAAATTTTCGATTAATTGCCAATTTTGTTGTTTTTCAGTTTAATACGCAATAATAAAATGGTACAGGGTCAAATATAATCAAATTATGGTGATATTTGTAATAATCTTAGACTTTATTTGTTTGATAAGAGAACGTACAACCTCATTCGGCCATAGTTTGTAGATATTTTAATCCCTCAGCTACTACACATTGAAACATTCAATTGTTTATAGGGTAAATTTCAGTCATTTTCTCGACCATCAATACAGCAACCAGAACGAATACTAATATTTGATATGCTCAAGTATGATTAGGTGCTGCTACGGTAACTCATATGTATATATATTTGTGAACTAATTCACATAATGTTGAATTTTATAATTTAATACCACGATAATAATGTATAGTAACACATTATAATAACGCCGGCGTCGCCAAGTCACAAAGAAATATTGGTGTATATTGGTCGTAAACTACGACGGGCTAGAACTTAGAACAATAACACACACACAAATTTTATTTTTATAAAAAAAACTACAGATCTATCAAAATTATTACAGGTAGCTGCTGTAGTAATTTGGTTACATACAGTACAACGTCATAATTATTGCAGTTGGAATAATTACAACGGAAATCGGACGCCACTTAAGCAAAGATTTAGAGCCATTCCAACTTAGGGGTTTCGAAACAGAAACAGAACAACAGCGTAAACTGCGAGCGTCGTCGCCTGTCAAATTAAAATATACAAAGAGCATACTATGCTTATAGAACAATCGATGGTGACAACGATGATTTTTTCTTTGGAATAAATGTTGAGTCTATTTCTAATTTTATCGCCAGCGAAACAATGTTTCCAACTATTTTTTAGTTTTTGAGTTGGTTTTATAATAAAGTAGGTATTACGTATTACGCAGCCATGGTTTAAAAATATCTATTGCAATTTTTATATCGCGATACGCTGACGCTATTATTTATTATGTTTACTACAGCGAAATCACCGTCGAAATTTGTATTTATTCGTTTACACTCACCGTTGACGCTCTTGTTCTGTACCGTTCTGACCATCGGTACATTCCTAGTATTCGCAATCACACTGTAATTATAAAATTACTTATTGCCACCTGAGATTGATCTCACAAACTATTATATGTAGTTGAGATTTAAATCATCAAATGTTATTTAGTTCAGATTTGAATCATATCAATTAGTACTAGTCACAACATTTAGGCGATTTTGTATTTTGTACAAGAAAATAAATATGTGTGTATATTGTATTCGCACCTGTGGTCATTGTGGCTATGTACAATCAAATCGTGCAGACGCTGACACATATATTAATATTGTGGAAACAATAATATACCTCGATTTTTGTATCTCTTTCTTTTTCCGTAAATACATTTTTTATCGACTTTTTAAAACCCAATATGCAATTCAAGCTGTCAAAAATGCTTAAGTCGATGTGCGACAGCAAAGAAATTAAATGGAAATTAGACGGATTTGCGTACACAATTATACAATTTTTTTCGCGAATTTGTAGACGGAAAAAGAGTAAATGGTGGAAGGCTGACATGGCTGAAGTCTTAAGAGTACAACAATTCCAATGAGCACAGTTTTCGTGGCTTCTTTAAAGGAGTCACCGGACTGAACCATAGCTTTAGACCCAGGTCTATTGCCATTCGGGACCACGATGGAAACCTCCGTGTTAACATCGATGTTGTGCTCGACACTGGGAAGGAGCATTTCTCTAATTTACCCAATGTTGTGTTTGAAAGTTGTCAAATAGAAACTGCGGAGATATGGCCATCCTACGAAAAATTCACACTGGTCATTCAGAGACTAAAAGAAATTGTTCCCCTTGGGTTGATTGAGAGGGGATACTTTGTGGAACTATCTTTTCGACCTTATTCGATTAGTATGGCAAAGTGGAGTTATGCCTGATGAATGGACGGTGGCCGCGTTGTACCCTAACCTTAAAAAAGGAGATAGATCAAACGGCATACCTCTCCTTTGCACAGCATACAAATTACTGTCTTACATAATATTGGAAAGAATCAATTCGCTGGCGGAGGAATTTGTAGATGACGACTACCAATGAGGATTTCGTCAGAATCGATCAATCACTAATCAAGTTTTTTCGCTGAGCATGATTCTTCCTAAATATTACGAAACATCTCGTGAAGTACATCAGGTGTTCTTATGGATATTCAACAAGCCTATGACTCAATCCATCAGGATAGCGTTATAACGCTGTGTCAAAGTTAAGAACAGGCTTTCAGGAAGCATCCAGAATTTAGTAGTTAGATGGAATTCCATCGTGCCTATAAAAGATTAAAGCTAATTTTTTACTCAAATCCAATTTTGTCATATAATAGAACACCTGGGAACACTGGTTGCAAATTTTTGCGTATTAAATTTAATAATACAATACAACCTATATTTGTTAATAAAAATAGTTACATAGTTGCTGATTAAAATCTAACCTAACAAAATTAGTCATGTAAATCGTATGTAAATAAAATCTGATTTCAAAAATTCAACTATGAATTTGTTCACGCATTGTATTCACAACAAGGTAATCAGTATACAGAAATAATAGAGAAACAGATACCAGATATCTGCACTTATTTAAAAGAACGAGCAATATTTATATCGAAAATTTTTAATACAACGTCCTTAAGGCCAAAGATAAAGGAATGTCCATTAACTCCGCAAAGAATACATTTTTATGATATGTATTTCGAACAAATCGACTGTAATTGAGCCGTGGTTTAAAAAAGGAATAACCCGTTTGATCCTAAAACAAGATGATATATTGCTGATAGATCTTTTTTTTATTTTATACTTACAAAACAGTGGACATTTGCTTAACTGACTGATTGAAAAAGGGCGGTTTGCAAACGAGCCATTTCAATAAAATTATAATTTATTTTGTTTGGTCGGGTATGCTTTAATAAAACCATCAAACTATACCATGATGACCATTTTATATTTTTATAATGCTGATTGGTGCAAATCAGGACCAGCATTTTTCAAATCTACTCAAAGTTGAACATGTGTCAAATCGTTGATACACTTTGTCAACTTTAACCTCTTTTATAACTTAACTCATAAAACCACGTCTTGCCGCTGGCAACCGTGCCTCGATGCACTACGTGTTCCACTGCTAAAGTCTAAATACCTTGCAAACGCCGATCAGCTGAAGTTGTACAAGATGTTGGTCAGAAGTGAAAATCAGAGAATTGAATCAGAAGTTAAAATCATTAAATTCCTGATCTCACGTTTGATTAAAACTCGGTGTGTCGTCATCGTCTCGTTTAGGTCCATAAATGAATCGCATGATTTTTCTCTCGAATGTCATTAACCATCTCTTATACTCATCCGCCAGAGTCCAACTCTCACACTCATACATGACAACGGGTCTGGTCAAGACCTTGTACAAGTTTAGCTTGTCGGTATATATTTGCAAGGTAGTTTGACTTTAGCAGCGGGCGTATGGCATATAAAACACGGTTACCAGCGACAAGACGCGCTTTATTATCTCCTCCCACACCATTATCTATAGTAATAAGTGACTTAAAGTATCGGAAACATGTTGGTCATTCAAATATGTGGTCAACACTACTAAAATCCATTGCGACCTGATTTACTTCACGAGATGTCTTGTAATATTTAGAAAGGATCATTTTCAACGAAAAAACTTTATCAGTGACTGACCGATTCGGACAAAATCCCCCTTGATAGTTACTTACAAGTTTCTTCGCCAGGGGAGTGATTATCTACCATATTTTGTAAGACAGTATCTTGTTTTCGCATTTTGAAGGATGTACTTTTTTAAAGTTAGGGCATAACGCGGTTACCTTCCATTAATCAGGCATAACTACGTTTTGCCATACTAATCGGATAAAGTCGAAAGATTGGTCCACAAAGTATCCAATCAACTACAAATTAATACAATCAACCCCAGGGGAACGGTTTCAAAAAGTAAATCAGAGAAATAATCCTTCCAAGTGTCTAGCACTCCATCGATATTAACACTGAGGTCTACCTCCTGGTCTAGAATGATGATAGACTTACGGCTGAAGGTATGGTTCAGTCCGGTGGCTACTTTAAAGAAGTTACGAAAACTGTGATCTTTACAGAGTTGTTTTATTTTTAAGACTTCATCCTTCCACCATTCACGCTATTTTATGTCTACAAATTCGCTTTAAGGTTCTTTTAGCAAGGGCCAGTTTCTTCCCCGTTCGATTGTAAAACGTAGTAGCACTTCTTTATAGGCTATATTCTGTTACTCGACAGCAAGACGACACTCCTTATCAAACCAATCATTTTTGGGTTTAATTTATCCATACCTATAGAGTCGTCTGGGCAGCAGTGACAACCGATTTTATTAATACCCTCATACAGCGTTTATTTCGACAGAACGGGAGTTGATTCCCATAATACTCCGTTTCTATGACTTCGTCGTTCGATTCGACCAGTTAATGGAGGCCGTCGGGGCATAATGGAACACACTAAAATAAAAAAATTCTTGCGGCAAATGAAAAACAGGACCGGCTTATATAAGTAAAATTCAAAAGGGGACTATTTACCGCAAATATAATTGAAAAGCACACACAGCGTTGGGGCAATTATAACGTCAACTCTATACTAAAACGGCAATTGTTAATATGTAATCTGCTTCCTTCAATGCGAACATACATATCAACAATCCATTGCAAGAATAACTGTTAATTGAACAGTGATTGCAAAGAGAATATGATACGAAATAAATTGTAATGCGCGTGTACAGTGGGTATATGAATATAAAACTTTTTTTGTATTGGTAAAACTTTACCTGCTTTTTACACATATTTCCCGTGCACGTATTTTAATAAAACTTAAATTCTGCACATCTATGAAAAAATATCTTTCGCTTAATATATCTTTCATTAAGATACTTGCACGGGAAATAGGTTAAAAAGGGATCACAATTTTAGGCTTTGCCTACTAATATGTGGCTGCCTTCTGCAACCACGATTTGGTACGTAGGGTTGATGTGGTTACACGATTTACTTTAGATGATCGGGCAACATGGGTTGAGTTAGAAACGTACGTCGAAGGTGAGGTCGGATGAAACTATAAAAAGATGAAGAAAGGAAGGAAACAAAATGGCAGTCTCCCCGCGTCTTTTATAAGAGAAACATATTCACAAGCAATAAAGTTATTCAATTTATTTAATTTCTTTAAAGTGAAAAAACTTTAGTTGGAGTAAATTTAGTACAACTGAAATAAATACATTATACGGTATTAAGTTGTGGTGTTTGTAATTTGATATTTAAGCAAGCAGATGTATAAGGCTAGTTTACCACGTTCGACACTACAATATATAGATGACAACTCGGTATACACATTTAATTGTGTTTATTGTGAAATGTTCGGAGCCGTCTTTACAAACTGAAATAAATAGCACTGAATCCACCATATTCTGGCTTTTTACTCTTACAATTATTTCCTGTTTTCAAAATTGAAGAAAGCCTCGGCGGAAAGAGATTTAACTATAACGATGAGGTTATTACTAAAACGAATACCTATTGTACAAATTTAGAGAAATTGTATAGGCCTAGCAGCCAAAATATTATATACATATTATAATGTGGTCACTGGTCAGTTACAGATAAAATGTACATGCAACAAGTTTTTTTGTACGAAATACAAAGCTGACACACTGAATTGTTATTAATACATTACTGATATAATATGCAACTATTTAATATAGATTTAACATTTTATAGTTTGTTTATTTTTTTTGTTCGATTATATACCTTCATTTTATTTATCCAATTGGTTACGCAATAATTTATGACTAAATTAAACATTCAAATCTTTATATACGAGCAATTACAAATTATCTTGATTTACATACAGATGGCATATAACATTTTAAAATAACGGCTTTACTAATAATTACTAATAACATGATTATAATAACTATTACATATTATAATATTTCTAACCTCAAAAATGTATATTTGAAAAAAAAAAAATCGATTAGGACCATTTACCTTTTTTAATGCACATAATCCTTTTTATATGTCATACACTTTTTTATTTATTAAAAATTATATTATATATTTTCACACTCAATCACACAAATTACAGTATATATGATATATTTTGAAATAATATTTTAATAACTTTGAACACCCATGAAACAAAGTAAAACTACTGTATTGGAATAACTTTTTTATTTTGCAGAAATAAACAAACTCAAATAATTTCTTAACGAAATTGTGACATGCGCACGATGACGTTTAGGCATATCGTCATTCAGCCATTAGAAATATATTTATATATAAAAAAATATATACATCCATCATACAATTTACACGGAAGAAACGTTCCTTAACTTTAAAAACTGATAGCCCTCTACCGTTGATGCAAATATTTAATCATAAAATTGCAATTTAGTTTCAATTAACTGTTAACTGCACCTACTACGCCACTCGAATCTACCGTAAAACCATTTGCCTTATTTGTTGTTTATTTTCCGCCTCGTATATTTTGTGGTATATATTTCTATCTTATATATGTCACTAAAGTCAAATTTAAACGGAGATTTTGTCACCTCTTGAATGCTGTCCAGTTAGCAGATTCTTGCCGCTCTTAAATACATTTTCTTTTCATCCACTATGAATTGCGTTAATGTTGTAATAGCGAGAAATGTCGATGGAGTTTTCAGTTAGTATTCTTCAATTAATTGTGATGGATAGCTTCGACAAGGTGTTCGTTGCAGATTCTAATAGATTTGTATTCATCCAAATTATGGTCTTGTTTGAGATAACCTTCCATGAATTCATTATACATTTTGGTGATGGTTTTTCTTTCTGAAAACATCTTTCGATTGTGCTACTTAATTCTGCTTCTGTCTTTTTCCTGGAAGTTCCCAGCTTAGATAGTTCTATTTTGAATTGCAAATTCCGCATATATTTTTTCATTGAGTGCGTATATTTGCTCGGTATTTAGTCTTTCTTACGGTGGCATAATATTTAATAAATAAATCTAATTGGTGTCCAATTGTCTTAGTGATGACGATTGATAAGCTTTTGATATATTGAATTCCCATTACGATTCAACCAAGTTCAGGTTCTTGGGCATTTGAACCGTGTGGGCGTCCCTTATTAATGTTATCATTTATTGATTATGATGTCAATTTTATTACACTTATTATATTGAAGATTCGCCAGTTGTAAAATCTGTAAATATGTCCATTTGCTAGTATCAAAGTCGATAAATATCTAGTACCAACTACAGTTTTTCGGGTAAATACCTTTGAACCAGATTCCAGAACTAGATTTTATATTTGTTGAAATAAATTACGCTTAGCATTTATTGAAATAAATAGTTGATCTTTACTTGATGCAATGTTGTAGAGGTTGCTGGTTTCATCATTAATATCTAGTTACAGTTGGTCTTTAATGATTTGAACTTCCTTCTAAGAATTCTAAAAATTATTTTGTGGTTTGAAATAATCTTGGACTTTCTAAGGAAATTCGATAAAGCCATCACGACTAGTTGTCTAGTTTTTTAGTGAGAGTAAGTATTATTATAGAGTTCCATGACTCAATATTTGCTCCATCATTTCATATTCCGTACAAACAATTATTTTCCAAGCAGCCTAATAATTCTCTACTGTTAGTTAAAGAGGGTTACTTATTTTACCAATGGCATTGATTTTTGGGTTTCACTGATCTGTGTGTTCTCATCACTAACTAACATGCAACTTATAGAGTTTGGCTGTTGATCCATAAGTTTTTTCAATGTGCAAAGCGACATTTTCAGGGCTGGTTTTGTCCCAGTCACTAATAAAGTTCAATTGGTGAAAATTTGTAATGTTTGATTTCCTTTGGGAAATGCTTCTATTTCGTTTGAACCTTTTTTGTACTTGAGGTATCCATTGACTTTGAAAAGATGCCATCGATAACTCATGGTCAGGAATTTCAACATTAACTTTTTTCTCGAAATCCTTCTTCATTTGTAATTTTGACTCATCATTTAAAAGGATTAGTATGTGAGCAAGTGGCAATCTTTGATTATAAAATATTTTCCACGATTTGTTTCCATTTCGGATTGCAGATCATTATGGCAACAGATCCGTATTTTAATATTTTCTAACAGTTAGCATTCTAGTAAAGCAATTGCTTTTATTGCATGGCTCCTTTAAAAGCTTGTATATTATAGTTTTTCAGCCTGCTTGTGCATTGAAGTTTGTTTTACTCTTCATCAACATAAGAGTCCACTGCGAACATGCGACAAAACATAACACAAATATTTCATTATAAATAGTTGGGATCGCTTTTGTGCCTCATTCTTTTTAAAGTGACAAAATTGTGAGTTCCATTCTTCCGGATCAACATGCAAAACTGTGTGGTTAATTTTGGAATAATATATATTTTTGTATCTAAATAGAGGTAAGTCTCTTAAGTAGTTTTAACTTTATATAATTATATGGCTTTCATTAAACAAAAAAACATTTTATTCCCTTAAGAACAAGGAGGGATTTATCCACATGCTGAATTTATAACATCAAACTCTTATTCGGGACCATAAACTTACAACTAATAAAATAAAAGCTGCTTCAAAATCAAATGTCGTGGAGCGCCAATTTATTATTATTATTATTATAATCACCAAATGTAAAAATATGGTCTAAAAAATTATGTAAATGATCTCAGTAAAAGGTCAACATTGGCCTGTAATGCTGTTGATTTAATTTTATTTAAATTTAACACATTAACATGCACATTAAAACATAACATAAAATTTACAGTATTAACAGGAGAAACGGCAATAATTTTTTTTTTTACACAAAGAGAACGAGCATTCTTTAAATCTCTAGACAAACTATTCCAAGTAAATAACTGCATTTAGACTGTGTCTGAAACCATTGACAAATATTTGTTAATACATTTATTTCAAAAATATTCCCCTGCATTCCCAATTTTCATTACGCTGTCCGAAATTATAATACTTGTTTGAAATGTTTCCCCACCTCATTTGTTTTTAAATTCACTTTTTATGAGGTATAAAAACTATGAAGAAAAATTACATTTATAATTGTGTGCATTATTTATTAAAATTGTCATAGCAACAAAAAAATTAAATGCTTTCTAATTATGATTTTTGAATGGTACTATTCAAAACCGTCTATAGTAAAACCTAAAATCATCGCGAGCAAACGCTGATATATAAAAAAAATATATAAAACTCTCGATCTGGTGTGGTGTTAGTAACATGTAAAACCATATAAAAAAAATGAATTTTTTCGTTACTATGACAATTTCAATAAATCACTTACACTAATATAAATCTAATTTTTCTTCATAGTTTTCTTATCTCACTGATACTTTAACAAATCTGACCCGGATGTGTCTCGGCTAACGATCGAAACATACGTGTGTTTCGGTCGCTACCGAAAAATAAATTATTTTAATAGTTAAAGTGAAATTTGAACATGATAGATTGTGTAATTACTTATTGGAATATATATATTTTGATTTTCAATGTAGTGATAAAGTTTTAATTAGTGAAGTATTATTGAAGTTATGATTTACACCCGGATTTACAATTTATATGGTTTAGTGGTGAGAAAAAAAAAAAAACATCTATGTCAAAATTTAATGTGGTAGCAAAGATGCAAACCAAAATTGATGTATTTAGTATATTATTTTGTTCGCCAAATAAAACGATAGCGATGTTTTTTGTTTTTTTTTTTGTACATCTTTAAGCATTAAGAGGAATGTTATGGTGTTTTTCCACTATGAATCATATTTTTTCTGCAGCCAAACATTAAAATCTGCAGCAAAACCAAAACAGGAAAGATAGTGTTAAATTACACTTGAGTGACGAAGACAACAGTTTTTTTTTGTTTTTTTTATAGCTAAATTTTATAGTTTATAAAAGTTGACGCCTTCCCTATATAACCTAAAAAAATCACAAATTTATGTGCACATCTCCAAAATAAATTGTGGTATTTATTTTTTTTATGAGATTGTCCTATTTTAATGATTATTTATTTTTAAATACGAAAAAATGGTCCGACAATATTTTATTATTTTTTTTTAAATCTACTACGACACTATTATCAAAATATTTCAATAATATAAAAATTTTATTTAATTTTTTAACCTCAAAATTTTAGTTGTTAGCACACTGAAAATAAAAATAAAATGAATTTAGCTATAAACAAAATAAACAAAAATTTTATGTGTATGTGCGAGAAATATTTTCTCGTCCAGACAAAATTTTTATGTGCATGTATTGTTTTGCAGCAATTTTCAGCCATAAAAAGTATTCCAATTTTATATTTTTTCGTTTTGCTGCCATAATTATGGCGACAGAACGAAAAAAATACAAAATAATTTTGTATTCACAGCGTGCAGCAAAAGTTGTCACTCGTACAAAAGTTAAATTTATATTTTTATCTCACGTTTTTCGTGCATATAAAATATGTTTCATCGTAGAAAATACTCTTTAAAGACAATGTTTTTTTTTTATTTTTTAAATTATTAGCTATGTTTTGTTGGGAATTCTACAACAATACATTTAATTACGTTTGGATTTATATGAAAACAATTTTATATTTATATAAGGTAAAATTGTAATTTTAATACTTATTCCAGTGCTCAACAACATGTGGTTATAAACATTTTTTAAAGAGTATAAAACTAATTTCTTCTGGATGGCTTTTTCTTTTTCTTTGCCTTGTGCTGCAGATATAATTTAGGAATCAATATTTATTTATTTCTTTTTGTTTTAAAGTCTACCTTATATTAATTTTAAAGTTTTGTGTCAAAGAAAGTGTATATAAATTAGATTTTTGGTGATTATATGACGTATCTGTCGTAAAACGGTTAATTCAATTGATTTGTAATGTTTAATCAAATTTTATAAAATCTAATTTATATTATTTTATAATTTTTATATATGTAATAAATTAATTAATTGTAAATTTCAGGCAAAAACTAATAGTCCAATATATTACAGCCTGCGGCTTGCATAAATTATTTTATTATATTACGAATTAATTAGTTAATATTTCCATTTTCCAGAGTCATTTTCGGGCAAAAACTAACACAATTTACTGCAGTATATGGCTTGTAGGAATTATATTATTGTATAATTATGTTATTATATTAAGAATTAATTAATTTGTAATTTCAGGGTAAAAAAAAAAGAAAAAAAAAATTAATTCAAGTTATTACAGCCTACGGCTAAGAGCAATTAGTTAATTAATAGATGCTGCTTTGAAGGAGCCTTTGCAGATAACAGATGAATGGTGGCACACTGGAGTTGCTGACAAGAGATATCCGAATGGAGAGCAGTTTAGTAAAATTGTGATTGTCTTATGCTAACAGTAGTTCGAATATTGGCTACCAGGAAACAGGACCAATTCTGTCATTACTGACATACCTATCCTTTCCCTCCCCAATAAAAATTTACTAACTATTGGTCGCCTTGGTGTCTGTAACCGGGTCGATCTCAATAATTTAACCAATATTCTGTCTTATCCTTCCAAGTTTATGTAAAACGGGCGTACGGTAGGCCCGGCCATATATCCGGGAGATCGTGCTTAATGCTTGGTCGTACATTCTAAATCAATCAATCAAAATCACTAATACTTTAACAATTTCTGGATGAATTTGGCTTTTACTGTGGAAGGTTTTGAATGGTGGATGGAAAGCACAAAATTCTGTTTTGGGTTCATTGCTCTTAACAATAATATATTAAATTAATAGGAGAATTAGAAAATTTGTAGTACAAAAAAAACCTGATAAAGAAACTATGTTTGACTATATGTCTAATATATTATAAGCCTTTGAAATATCCAATAAAACCAGAATAGCAAATGAATTATCCTTGTCTAACACATCCGATAGATCATCGACAATATGTACTAATGCCATTGTAGTGCTATGACCTGGTTTAAACCCTGACTTAAATTGACATATAGAAAGTCAAACCGTTTGAAGTGCTCTGGAATCTGCATTTGCATTATATTTTTCATAACCTTAGAAAGAGATGGCAAAATACTATACCATATAGGCCAGGTATGCGGGTTTAGCGCCAATTCCCGAAATTCAACATTAATGCCTAACTTGTAGCAGGTGTATTACAAATCTTGTAAGTAGGTACTTTGAAGAATTAATTTAATGGCCTTACAATCCTGAGTCGCCATCATTAAAATATCATTCTCTTGAGTTAAAAGGTCAAATCTGGATAGATGTAACTAAAATTTTGGTGCAACTTTTTTAATGCCAGGATTATCAGGAAAAGTTTCGGGACCGCAAATTTCAGTCGTATATAGGCTAAAAATACTTGATGTCGTTGGAATTGTTAAACACATCCGATAATCCTCCGAGAAAAAGACAATTTAGATGGTATAAAGGTACTGCCTTAACTTTTGCTCCATCAATCACATAGTTAGTAGATGAAATCCTGTAAAACCCAGAATTAAATTTATTAGAGGCCAAAACAGCTCCCTTTAGATCTATAAATATATATAGATACCAAACTAATATGGAAAATGCTTGTTAAGAAGAAACAGCCAAACTGCCATTGTAACGGGATTAACCGATGGGCTACACCACCGTTTTTGATTATATAAAAATATATCATGGTACTTTATGCATGGCAGTTCTTTAGGGAAATTACTAAGAAATTGAAGCGCCTCACTAGTTATTGTATTTTAAATTTATCAAGATTCTTGATTCTTGATTGGTTGAAAAGAGACTTTTTTTTTTATTTATTAAGTCTAGTAATTTGTAGTTTTAATCTCCTTTATCCAAAAAAATGTTTCTATATCAGAAATTCCCAATCCTTTTCCTCTATAAGATGAGAGAATGACAGCAATGTTGAAAATTTACTGAATGACATAAATTATATTGTACAACTAATAGTTTCGACTATTGCTCTACAATGGCTAAACGTTAAATTTAAAAATTTTTTAGATGTGCTTACACTAAATGATTAAGTTTTATAGGTTAAAATATGTGTAACCATTGTACCACTTACACAAATATCAAACGGATATAAAATCGGAACCACGTAAATCGAAGAATGAGTGTATACAAAAATAGTTTTAATTTCCAAAAACTTTTAAAATAATGTAACTAACGGTAGATAGCAACAGCGGCCGCAGTAGCGCATTACCAATACTATATTATATACAACAACGGCAAAATCCCAATTTCAAAATTGTATTATAATAAATGATTGGGGTTGGCATTTCCGAGTGGGTGGTTGTGAATTAAATTAAAAACTTATTCAAATTAAAATAGAAAATTAGTTTTTTGTTGGTAGGTATATATATATATATAGTTATTGCAGAAATAGTTTGACTGTACGATATGGCATAGGTATATACACAGCACAGTAATAATTTTATAATCGTTATGAACATTTTTATTTTTAGTTTGAGTTTTACATTAAATTTGTTACACTTTATATACTCGTATATATGAGAGCTTTAATGTTGTTTTTTGTGATAGTTAGGTGTTCTAAAAAAAAAAAAGAAAAGTTTACTTCATTTAATTTTTAATTTTTATTTTAATTTAGTTTTAAATGCCAACACTCAAGTTATTTTATATATACATACGATAGATGTCTGATAATTATTTATATTTTTAGGTTATTGATTGATGTTTTTGTTGTTGCTGTTGTTAAAACATTGGTTCGCCCTCATTCTTGTTACGTGCTACCTTGATTTTGGAATAATGTACCTCGTACAGGAAAATTAGAGTAAAAATGTTCCCTTGGTTTTTTGTTTTGCGCATTATTATCTAAGATTTTGAAATTGGACGCAATTGTTTCAATTTATTTTCTAATCTTAATTGCTTTTTAAATCTTTAATTAGAATTACTCGAATTTAAGAGTATAACTGTAAAATAGGTAGATTTGTGACCAAGCTTGAAAATAAATAACACGATGAAATACCGTACCTTTGGCAATCGAGCTTTGTACTCCCAATACGTAGTTTTCGTAAACAAGTCAGGGATCGCAGAAAAACGTAACTTACGTTTCAACTGTGAAGGTCTGAAAAACGAAGATGAGAAAGCACAATATTAAAATATTGCTAGCAGTAGCATTATAGACCAAGACGCAATGGTTTTTAGTAGTGGTGTCCAGACATTTAAAGGAGTGACATAAGCATTCGATACCTTGGGTCCCTTTTTAGTCATGATACCTGTGTGGGGGGGAGATATTAAAGCGTGCTTTGTCGCTATTTGTTTGTTTGCCTTACGTCTACTGCTAAAGTCAAAATACTTTACAAATGCTGACAAGCTGAAATTGTACAAGGCGTTCATCAGACCCGTTGTCATGTACGGGTGTGAGAATTGAGCTCTGACGGATGAGTATGAAAGATGGTTATTTCCATTCGAGAGAGGAATTATGCATATATATGAGATATGCCCCAAACGCGATGATACAGAAAATTAAAGAAAAACCTGATCTCGTCCATAAAATAAAAGGACATTAAGTACGCTGGCTCGGTCACTATCTGATATAATAGAAGAACGCCGCGATTTGGTAGGTGCAGAGGTCGCTTTCGATGACTTCAGCTTTTCGGGGTAGAGAACGACTGTTGTGAAGTAGAGAACAATTGTATACAACAAGGTACCGAACGATCCCAAAAATAAAGAAACAAGTCATTGTGAATGGAACGACATGCAGCATTATAGTAACTGGAGCCAAGTTCATGTATAAAAGTTATATAATAAATATTTGAAATATTTGGTGACTTTTAATTTCGGTAACAACGTCACATGGTGCCATTGATGTGGCGCAATAGATGGTGAGTAACACCGCTTGGAAAAATAATAAAAAGTTAGGTTAGTACTTAGTATAACCATAATATAAATACACATAGTACTACCATGGTATGTCAGCCCATTGACGTGCTAGATATCGCTACTGGTATCGTTTTAAAATAATAAAAATATATTTGTATATGTGTAATCGCCTAAATGTCATATATTTATTCTAAATTTTGACGATATTTTATCGGCCCGACATCTGGAACATCAATGGGTAAACTGTTTTTTTCTTATGATGGTATTACTATATGTATTTATATTATGATATAACCTAGTAAAATGCTCGTAAAAACGAAACTAATTAAAAGTCAAAATAAAAAGTTAAAAAAGGCCGTCTCTTTTGGTAATAAAAGAAAATCTAACCAATAATTGGATGCGATTTAAGACGGAAAATAATATGGTGGCGATGTTTAAAAACCTAATTGGAGGTTAAGCTGAGGACATATTGGAAGCACTGGATATAAAAAAGGATACTGAAATGACATTGGGGGATTGCATCAATAAATTTAATAAATATTGCGAACCTAAAGTGAACATATTGTATGAACGATACAGTTTTTATAGTCGAAGCCAAAAAATGTACGAACCTTTCGATGATTTTTAAAAGAATTTGCGGAACAATGTAATTTAATAGATTATGTAATTTTTCAGAGTAGCTAAGAATTGTCTGAAATAAGCATTAGGCAATCTAGAAATAAGTAATATAACAGAGAAACTATCTGAACAAAAACCGGATGGTAAGCTAAGAATCTGCTTGGATCCAAAATTTTTAAATGACGCAATTAACAAGGACTACTTTGATATACCGAAACTAGAAGACTTAAGTTCAAAAATAGCAAGGAAGAACTCTCTGAATAACTTTCTGTGGAACCCTCTGTGAATAACTTTCACAGTTTTGGGCTTAAAATGATGGGTTTTACCAAGTGGAGCTACCACTTTAAACGGTTGCTATTTGGTATAAATATAGCCCCAGAGACATTTCAGAAATTGAATGAAAAAAATATTGATGATATACAACGGGTATACACGTATTTATAACGGGTACAGTTTACTTTTTTTAGCGTTCGCATCAAGAATTTTGACGGACACCGAAAAACGATATGCACAAATTGAGAAAGAGCTGTTAGTGATTCTCTTCTCGAGCATAAAATTTCATCACTACAGTTTTGGGCGACCAATTGAAATACATTCAGATTAAAAGCCACTCGTGACCATTTTCAGAACTGAAATGCATAAGTTAATTTCTTCAACAAATGAACAAAGGGACCGTTGATACTACGTGAGGTGCCAGACCTACCATTTCAAAAAATAGGATGTGCTATTAAGCAAGTTGGAGTGAATGATTACCTGGTAATCACGGATTATTATAGCAAGTGGATAGAAACGATCTTACTAAAATCAACACAGTCAGGCGAAATCATTGAAAAGCGAAAACAGATATTTGCAACGCAAGGAATTCCACAAATCCCGTCCAGGGAAATGGATAAATTCAGTAAAAACTGGGAATTCAAAATTAAAACCTCAAGTCTAAATCACCCAAGATCGAACGGGCAGGCCGAAAAAGCCGTAAATATAGGAAAAAACTTAGTGAAAAAGCCTTTAGAGGACAATTACGATTTCAACTTTACAGTTTGCTAGAATACAGCAATCATTCGGTAGCGAATCTAGTGCCTCACCTTCACAAATATTACTTGCCCGTCGAACTCGTTCAAAAATTCCTATAAAAGAAGACACTTATATCTGAAAGCTCGCAATATCACATCAGGACTTTCTATTTCGTACACTTAGGCGCAATTCGTTTCATTTGAGATGTTCAAATCTACATTTTAAAATGAAAGCTGAAAAATATAATCAGGAGGTTGGTCACAGGGATTGTAGTGACAATTGGAACTTTACAGATCAGATTTCTGAACATCATAATTTTGAACATAGAAATTTGTTACGAAGCGATGGTAATAATGTTTCGGATAATACAAGTCATGTAACAAGATCGGGACGCATATCGCGACAGCGAACATCGAATATTCGACATCGAATTCTAAGCAAATAGTTAAAAGAATAAGTATTAAAAAAAATTAAAATAAATTTGTCATCAATTATTGTTATTGTTAATGTTTTTTATTTTATGAAAGGGTTACATAGAAATTGTATGTAATTTTAAGTTGTCTCTGAATTATAAATGTAAATTTTTGTTTAAAAAAGAGGGAGATGTTTTGAAGTAGAGTACAATTGTATAAAACAATGTACCGAATGATCCCAAAAATAAAGAAACAAATCATTGTGGATGAAATGCAGCTTTAAAGTAACTGGCACCAATCCAGGTTCATATGTATAAAAGTGATATATGTTATAAATATCTGAAACATAATAAATAATAATAATACCCTATTTGGTGTATTTTAATGAACGTATTGCATAACACGGTCACAACCGTCTTCTTCGGGGTAGCAATGGCCTGTAAGCCCGTTTATTATTAGCAATGTTCACGAGAGTTGCCAATAGTGCTTTCGGTCCTACATGTTAAATCATAAAAATTAAAAATCTTAATTTTGACTCTATCTGAATGTGAGGAACGATTCAAAATTTTATTTTATATACCGATTAACAATGTTATAGATGATGTTATGGTTTAATTTAAATAGAAAACTAAAACAATTTGTAGACTTTGATTTTTTAGTATAGACTACCAAACCATAGAACATTTTCATTAATTATGTTGTTATACCGTAAAATTACGATATGTCTAACCACAACCAATTCACAATCAATTGGCGGTATTTGCAATAATCGTAATTTATATTAAAATCGCTTTTAACATTTTTGAAACTTATTTAATAAATTTTTACTTCGAAATATTGGTTGTATCGATATGAAACTTTTTACAACTACGTTTTTACTGTTCTAGCACTGAAATGGTGGTATTTCATACTTTTAATAGGTTAAAGTTCAAATTCGATTGATTCGTATGTTTACCATATATTATATATGTATACCGGGTGTCAGTTAAAACAAAATTTAAAAATCGTTAAACAGTTTAAATTTCATACAAACTGTTTAAATGTAGAACCCTGTAAAAATATATAGACATACATAGTTTACGGCATATATAGATATTCATTACCGCTATAATAATTTTTCATTTTATCTGGTATCATTAGGTGCCAGTCATTGATTGGGCATGATAAATTTACCCAAAAAAAAAAATGCTGTAAAAGGAAGCACACCGTACGACGTAAGTGTGTGAATGGAAATGCTGTATAAAATTATACCAATACCAATATTTTCATTTTGGTTTACTATAAAGAATAAACGAACAACATTTTTTTTTGATTGCAGTATCTACAAACTTTTGTTTCCAGTTTTCACAATTTTTCATTTTTCCAGTTTATGTTACGATAACAATGAAGTAAAAATCTATTCAAGGATTTTTTATAAGTTTTTAATGGATTTTGCATTTTTTTTTTCGACAAATAACTATGTTTTAGTTATTTTAATTTTTATAAAATATTTACGTGGGTTTTAAATTTATTCAAGTCGTTCTGCTTTGAAGAGACTAGCCATGGAGTGATTAGTTATAAATTTGTTTAAATTATTCACAAGATTTGATAATCGTAGAGTTCATAAAATTGAAAACTGATTTTAGGGTCAATTGCATCAATCGGTTACGATCCCGAACTCATTATTTATAGCAGCCTGACCAAATCGTTTTATTTGTTCCTACGATTTAAAGGATCTCTTGTTAAAAATCTAGAAACACCTAATCTACAGCACGAGATGGTTTATAAGTTTTTAAAATAATCTGTAGCCAGAAAAATACCTCAATGGCTGGCTGATTTGGAAGAAAATCTTTTATAGTATAAAAATTTGAGTTAGGTGCAAAGAAGAGCTAGCCAACCGAGCAATTGACACAGTGGTAAAACTGCGATGTTTGGGACGGAAGTTACCGGGTTGGAATCCCAACGGCGGAGGGTCGCAAAAGGGATTTTTCATCACCTGATTACGATCGGTGATGATGGAGAACACAACTATGACCCCCTGTTGGAGTGTAAAATCCATGGGCCAAACCATCGTCTATGTCAGTACAGGCTGTACTGACTGATCGAACCTGTATTTGTGCGTCCTCGATTTGGCTGGTGACGGCGTAAGGTAGGACATTAAAAATAACCGCGAAAAAGCTACGAGCCTCGGCCTCAGAAAATATTACAGGGTTCAGACACAAAAAAACGAACTAAGCCACGACTATTCTTGCAATTTGACCATCCTTTTATCATTCTTAAAATAAAGCACGTACTTATACTGTACTTATACGTACTTTATACTGTACTTATGTACCTTATACGTATACTGTCACTGTCCATTCGTCGGGCATAACTTTAAATAGTTTAAACCATACCAATTGAATGAGGTCAAAAAAACTATGCCACAAAGTCTCTCTTTTGCGCACAACTTTACCTTTTATTCAATGATCCAGTGCGTTGGCTGAGAACTGTAATAATCTTACATAAAAATCAAAAATGATCCAAAATACTTCTGGAAATTTTTTAGTGATAAGAGGGAAACAAAAGGATACTCATCAACTATGCAATTAGATGATTTGACCTCGTCTAAGCCCAAAGAAATAGCAAATTTATTTGCATTATTTTTCCAATCAATTTACAAATTAGGCGAATACCTCTTCAATAATGATTCTGCTTGTTATGCTAACCATTCATATACCATCTATTTTGGAAGCTGACATATTAAATGCTATCAAATACATGAGCAAAGATTTTGGATCAGATACTATCTCATCGTCAATTATTAAATCGATAGCGAATGAATTTTGTTTGCCACTTAAACTTTTGTTCAGTAAATCATTGTGTACTGGAGTCTTCCCGGGCAAATGGAAAATTTCCAAAATTACACCAATTTTTAAATCTGGGAAAAGAACTGATATATCCTACTATAGTGGAATCGTAACAACATTAATTATGCCCAAACTTTTCGAAATATTAGTGTATGATATACCTTTAAGAAAATTATACCCCGCCACATCTCGTTTGACCAACATGGATTTATGCCTGGAAGATCGACAACACTAAACCTGGTGGAATTTACGAGCATAACTGTGAAATCTGTTGAAAACCATAGACAAATTGATACTATATACACCGACTTTGCAAAGGCTTTTGACTCTATTGATCACAAACAAATATTAATGAAACTCGACAATTTCGGGTTCTCTTAATAAGAAGTCGTCAAGTTGTCGAAATTGGGGACAAAAAATCTGATCCTATTCTAACAACATCTGGAGTCCCTCAAGGATCTCATAATATGCCTTGGGTTTTTCTGATCTTTATTAGAGTATATGCTGTTGCAGTTTGGTGTCCGTACAATGCTATTCATATCAACAGAATGGAAGGTGTTCACAAAAAGGATTTTCCTTTATATCATGAAGAAAACGGATTGGAATTACTTACACTGAACCTTACTTACACTAAACGCTGCAGGAAATATAAAATTACCACACTGGAAAATCGGCGACAACAACTTAGTGCCAGTCTATTAGATAATGTGCTGTTTGGCCACATTGACTCAGTTTATTCTTAAGAATATTAGGAGCAATGTACCTAGCAGAAATCTCAGGCACAGTAATGTGTTTTATGACAAAGGTCTTCTCTAACGTTGAACTGCTATTTGATTTTGGACTATCCTAAGGATAATTCAATTTAACATTGAAGCAGTATTTTATTGCACATTAAATTTTTAACTAATTTTTTTTTTTTTATTTTATTTAAATTTTTTATTTTTTTATTTTTAACATTTAAATTCTGTACTGAATTGTTTATTTTTCAAGTTTTCTTTTCTTGTTCGTTTTATTTTTAAATCCAACATGTATGATAAAATTCGAAAACTTTCGCAGCTTATCTCTTATTTTTATATTGCATACAAATTACTGCCTTCTATTATAGACAAGTACTTGGCTTTAGCGCAGGATTTTTAGCCTTTTTGGGTGACTACCAATGAGGATATTGTTACAATCCCTTGACTCACGACCAGTATCCCTTGCAAATGCCGAAAAGCACATGTTGTGCGAAGTGTTCATCAGACCCATAATCATGTATGAGTCTGTGAATTTAACTCCTCAATTACAAAATAAGAAATTTGTTAAAAATCTCTTTTATAACATAAAAGGACATAGTTAGATCACTGGTTTGGTTCAATTTTTCGTGGTATTCTTTCTTGAAGGGTACAGTGGTTTTTGAGGGTTCTTTTAGAAAATGCAGAATTCACTGTCGATCATGATATAAAGGCTTCTCCGAATAGAGAAGGATTTCTATAATTCTAGTTCTCTAGAACAATACAAAGTGTATACCATTTAAGACAACCACAATGGACATTTTACAAAGTACAAATTCATAACGACCACTAGAAATCGGTTACGAGTATATTCCATAAGATACACGATCGTTCCATAAGTATTTATGATTTTTAGAACGTAACAACTTTCAAACGACATAAAATTTCATGACCATCGAACCATAACGTACTGAGTTACAGTGATTTAAGTGACGCTGGAAAACAATTTGGAAAACAATGGAAAAAAGAATATCGTGTATCGATAAAAAGCAAGTCTTCGTGATAAAATACCGAAAAGTGAAAGTGCATGAGATCATAAAGATATCAATTAGAAGTTTAATTTTTTAAGCTTTTTCCCAAATTTGCTTACAATGGAACAAAAACAACAACGAAAAGTGCACGGTTTACTCTAAATAAAAAGATTTTTACGTCGGTGGACAATGGATTCACCATTTAACTCTGGAATCAAATCGTCCGTCAGGTGAGTGAAGACTCGGAGAGCAGCTAGTAAAGGCCGTCCAAAGCATCGAAAGCCACAACAGTCTGCGGGCAAGGTTATGGACTCTGTATTTTGAGATACGCACGACATAATATTGAAACAATTAAAAAGAATAAAAATGAAAGTTTGCCAAAAATATGTTGTTTTAGAACTCCAAAAAAATCAGCAGCATGACAGGCGATTTACTGAGATCGTTTAAAAAATCTTTCAAACCATTTATATACATATATAAATATACGCAATTGCGATCTTTGTAGATACTCAGGCCAAAAACCGATTTTCCACACAATTGAGTACGACATTGTGGTCAGCGGCGGGCGTCGTGCTCAGGACAGCTGGTGCTGGGTGCAAAGCGAAAAACTAAACCGTCACCATTGGACCAGTGACAACTACAAAACAAGTTTTGATTCTGATTTTCCTAGATTGCATTTTGACTCTCTTGCGTTTATTGCTGTACTCATGTTGAGTTTGTCTTACATATCAGAACTTGAGCTGGTAGAAGAAAGATTTTAAAACGAAATGGCAATAATAATTTATAAAAAAGGGTGAATTTTGGTGGGTAAATATAACTGGCAAGGCATTAAATCTTAAAAAACCAAGGTATGTCAATAATAATCTATATAATATATATAGATAAATAAAAAAATTAAACAAAACGTGATAACAAAGCTAAACTCGTTCAACACCAAAAACCGGAATACAAAATTAAATAATAGTTTTTTTTACATAAAGTAAATTTGTTTGTTAGCAAATTTTATGTAAAAAATCGGTACATAATATAATAACATACCTTAATTCATTTAGATGAATATAAATCACAACATTTTTATTCTTGTTATAATAAAGTGAGGTTATGTTTCACAAATTAAAAATTTACGAAAATCTTACGAAAATTTACACAAAATTTCTGAACAACCAAAATTATCGCACGCAACAATTTTAGTTTTGTTTTATGTTGCACGTAATTTATTCTATGTAAATTAACCAAAAGCAAACATATAAAACAATCGTGCTCGTTTATTATATATAAAAAATATAATTAACTAAGCTTAACTTAAGACTTACCAATTCGTTAGTCATTTTAGTGATGTTGCACCAAAAATGCACGTTAAATTTATTTAAATAACAGACAAACACAACCACCACACAGTTTTTATTCAATATCAATGTCAAACTATCTGAAATCCTAGTAGCCGGTCGTATATGAAACAAATTATGGTTGATTCCAATACTTCATTCGATTTTTTTTTTGCTTCTTTTTTGTTTGCTAAATGTTTGTGTAAGCGAGCATAGATTGAAAAAAATGTAAATATGTACAGTAACACAAGTACATGAATACACAAGTACTAGTTAATCTTTGTTGTCGATTATTTTGTTTATCAATACGATATGCTGAGTCAAGGTATAGGAAAATAATTAACTGAATTTGCACGGTTGATTGATGAGCCATTGTCGATAAAAATTCATTAAAACATCGAATGAAGGTTAAACTAATTCAAAGCAATCAGTTCAGGTAGAAAATAGTAGTAAAATAATTTTTACTGGCCATACTACCCTTATTACTCTAAAGTAGTAAAAGAAGTTATGCAGCAAATAATCGTCAGGCCTACAAATGCTGGATATTCTCCTTGGCTTAGAGTCAAGTTTATAAATGTCGGTCGTTTGTCAATTCCAAAAAGAGGAACTTATGGATCGACGGTCATTTAATTAAGGTGCTAGGATATCTAAATCTACTGTAGATATCGAAATATTTTTCACACTTTCATTTGTGAGAAGGCTAATATAATTTTCTGAAATGTTGGTGTAGCGACTTCGCTACACAAACACAAAATAATTATTCAGATATTTCGTGCACATTCATATAATTCGCTAACACTACATGTACACTGTACATAAATATATATAGAGCGTAAAATAGCATTTACACATAGCACTCGGTCGCCATGGCCTGACGAGATGACAAGTGATTTTAAAAAAATTATTACGATTCCTCATCAGACCGAAACTGCAAGCTTTGCTTTGCACAACATCAAAGTTCTGAATAATTAAAATAATGACATTACCCGCCGTCGTTATATTAGGCGCATTTAGGTTCGCCAACTGTTGGCAACATGTTGAGTACTGAATGCAGTCGATACATTTGATATAACTGTTCAGTTAAATGTAATTTTTTCCATCGGTGTTCGTATTGTGATACATTACGTAACGTATATTTATAAAGTGACAAAAATTATGGCACTTTATGTTGGGAAGTTGCATAATCAATTATGATACCGATAGGTAGCGGTATCTATGATGGCAGACTTGAATGCACCCATTGACTTTAGAAAGGCATTTGGTAGAATCACTCCTGAAATTGTTTTATCTAAATTGTAGAAAGCCGGTGTTCTTACTGGAGCTTGTCAAACTAGTCATTTAGGTTCGTTTCTATTTCTAATGTCCATCAATGATACATTCATATAAATGTTTGGTTTACCCAACGTGAGCGAGTGTTTGGCCAATGAATCAGGCCCTCTATCAAGATGTTGTAATTACGTTCATCGTCGTCACCAATCGCAATTAAATATGGAAAAAAATATTGTACATCCCTCCCTCGTTGGTATTTCAACTCGGTACCTTCCGATTTAAACTAGATAGCTTCAACTACTACGTCAATTGCTCAGTTAACGGTGCAGTTGATATAAAAAAACTACCATTTAGGATAAAGCTTTTAAAGATTTAAATCATCTGCGAAGATATGGCTTGATTTTAAAATCAACAATTTTTTTTTCTCTACTTCTCTAAATGACTGTTCATGTCTAACAGGTTCCAAATAGCTTCAGCCATAAAACGTTAAGCGCTCTAGATGCTTTACTTTTGTTTTACCTCTTAATCTCTTTGGATGCAATAAACCAGATCGTTCATTTTTGTCATGACAGTGGTAATAACCCTAAATTTGAGGACTGAATGTGAAAGTAATTATTGCGCTTCTTTAAAACCTCTATTATTTGCCGTGTCATAATTGAGACCTAACAGGATCACGCGATATTTAAACTTCCTCCATAACGGTTAAGCTCGTACATTCCTCTTTTAATTTGATTTACGTAGTTCAAAACCCCAAATATTTAAAAAAATTTTGCTAATGTAGATCCTCCCTAAAATAATTTTTTTGCAACACATTCTACCGAGGAAAACTTATAGCTCATTGTAACTTCCGATCTGTCCATCTGTATGTAAAAGCAACGACATTCGTGTATTATTTATACCAATCAATTGACACCGGTTCATGTAAATCTATCGATACTCAAAATTAGCTTGTCTATTATAGTTGTTAATGCTATCAGCAATGGCGTTAGCTATTCTCTCTTTCTCCAACTTTATACTATCTACTTGTAATACATAGTCTCACATTTTTAAGGAATACATTTTGTCAAGAGGATCACTTAAAAATCGTTGCTTTTCAAAAAACTCGATGGCCAAAGGATAAAGAGCCCGTATTTCAATAATGTACGTTTGTTTACGTTGGGATGACCTCGGCAACCTTGAAGTTGTGGGTTTCTTCTTAGGCCCTAGGTAAAAAATTAATTTTTGTATTTCAAAGCAGTCGATAAACGTATGTATAAACTAGATTTTCAGATGCGACAAGCTACGTTGACAATCATTTATATTCATACGTCCACGGATGTTAGCCAACTTTAAGATAAAATCTCATTTTACAATAATGTAGATGAAAGGTCAAACTGATGCTTGGTTACTTGTATATGCATCGAAAAAGAATAAAGTACATTGCGATTACACACAATCATAGTGGCGACTTAGCACATTCTTCTCTCATAAAAATGTCCACTTTGAAACAAGGGCACATCTGTGGAAGACGTCCGTAGGTCAAATTTGCAATGTTGCAATTTCTAAAAGACGATAGATCAAGTCGTAAGAGATCATATCTAAGACAAGGACCACTGGTCTAAAAGTGAAAGTGTAAAGGTCTGACATACTAAGATAATAAAATTCATAACAGAATATTGATGTATAGTAGGATTGTGAAATTACGATATTGCAATTATTGGAAACTTCGGTTTTCAGTACTGCCCAAGTGGCGCATGGTATGGTAAAAAACAAAACCAACAATTATTGGTTTTATGAGGACAATCCTTTACTATTGAGCAACAGAATGTTATCTATAAACAAGTAAACGTTTAACATCGGAGAACCGATAAGCTTATTTTTTGACTAAAATAGTATGAATGGTGAAAGGCTAACCTTTTAAACCACTCTGTAATAAGGCATACGTAGTTTTTTTAAAGCAATCATCGGACTACACCAAACCTTTTAACCTATGTATATTGCCATTCGGGGTCAGGATAGAAACCTCCGTGTAAATATCGATAAGGTACTCGAAACTTAGAAGGTTCATTTTCCTAATTGACAAATGAGGAATTAAAAAAACTATAGGCATAGTTATGGTTAAGGTGATAAACACATCGCGGTGTGGAGTTCGATCCCCGCCGCTGGACCAATTGTGTGTAGTCATTCGTTGGGCTTGACCACCTACAACGATCTTTGTAAAAAAATATGGTCTGAAAGATCTCAGTAACCCCTCAACTTTGGCCAGTATGCTTTTGATGACTTGTCAATAAGATCCATTTCTTACTGAATGAGTGATATTAATATCTTTTGGCTCTTTAACCGTGATTTGTATACCTTACCACCACTAATTAAATTTAAATACCATGAAAATGTCAACCAGCTGTACAACACAAAATGTTAACGAGGTGACCCAAACAATGGGTTAATAGGTCTGAGGTGATATTTGAGAGATGAGTTTATGGACCCTAATTCGATTGACAGTAATTACCGAGTTCTCTTCAATCACAGTATGATAATATTTGTGCATATAAGCAAACCTGTTAATGTTTCTATTAACCTTTCAAGTTTAAAGCATGTTTGGTAAGTTTACGGTGTAAGTTCTTTACCGAAAAAGGAAACTGCGAAAAAGATGTATTATAACTTTTAATTGAAAAGCAAACCGACACATTATAATTTCTGTGGCGACATGTGATCATCGCATCGAAAAAAGTAATAGTTGGTATGTTCTACCTTTTTCGATAGATACATCAATGAGCAATATTTTTAGAAATTAAATTTTTTATAATTTATATATAGAATTTTCACTTTTCAGAACTATACCAAAAAAATGTAAAATAATGAAAAACAAATTTTGATTTCCTTTTTACTTTTTAGCAAATAGTATTTAGGTAGTATAACACTTGGGTGTTAATGTTTCATTTTAATTTTTAGTTTTTTTTATTTTAAAAATATTTCATACATAACTTATAAAACAAATTAGTTTTCTAATTTTTCAAAACAAATATAGTATCTATTATAAAAATAATATTAATTTTAATAATCATTACAATATAAAGATATATTGATTTAGAAAATATTTTGTGTGAACATCAACCTATAGTATATGGGCAGTAATTAATATTTAGTTTATATCGACATATTACTATATATTCAGTATTAGCATTAGAGAATTCAATATGTGCAATATAATACTAAAACTCCCTCCATCCATTTAGTTTTGTCAAATTTGTTAAATTTTACAAACGTGTTTTAAATTTATCGTAATTATTTTACATTAACCAAAATATTATGTTTCCATTTTGAAATTATAAATTTTTTTTTTAAATTTAACTCTAAATATAATATATAAATTTATAATGCTATCATATCTAACACTAAGTTAAAATTAATAAAAACAATTCAATTAAATTAAATAAAATTGAAAAAAATTAAGATCCATTTATTAAATATTGCATTTCTTGATCTTTAGTATTTTCCATGTATAGCTCCAATTCTTTATCTAATTCTTCTTTACTTTTCTGTACTTTTACGTCAGGAGCTACACCGCGACCTGAAACATAACAATAAAATAAAATTTTAAATAATCGTGTGCTTGCCGACAACATATTTTTATTTTCAAATCAATCTACAAGGTACCAGTTTATAAACATTATTCAGTAGGGTAAAATACTAGAACCGCACCATGCTTTTCTCAAGCTAAATGAAAATTGATGGAATTTTTCAAAAGTCGCAAAAATGTACGGAGAGGAATGCTTTATTCACATTTAAAGCTTTGCTTATCGCCACCATTCGACCAAAAATCGCTGAACTAATAATCTCCATCTAGAAAAAATATGTTATAATTTTAAAATTTGTACAAAGGAAATACGGATACTGGCAAAATATAACCACCCACAGGGCCGCACTTGTAATGACTTGAGTAATTTAAAGCTTCTAAACTATGATGATATTGCTAAATGTTGCAAAGATTTAGAAATTAAATTATCGAATGAAGTGAAGAATAAAAATCATATCGATGCTGTTGAAATGACCGACAGATTAAAAGTAAGTATGTACTTCGAAATATTTTAAAGTCAGATTTAATAGGACTTTACCAAACATAATAGATGCTCTTAGAATACTCTACATTACCAGTGAGTGTTACATTACCACTACAGAAAAATCCTTTTCAAGATTATAATAAATTAAATATTTTCTACGTAGGACAATGGGCCAAGGCCGAGGAAATGATGCAGTGGGTAAAACTGTAAACATAACTTTTGTTAATTTTTGTAAAGATGAAGAAAGATAAACGCGGGTGGCCAATGCGACAGACGCGGCCGTCCACATTAAAAATTTATTTTTCGCTAGCTAGGACATCTCGAAGTGCCTTGTTTGGATCGAATGTAACAGAGCCGATTTTTTTAACCAATTATTTGAAAAAAATTATTTATCATTTTTTAAAGTAGAAAAATTCGGATTGCCTATATTTTTCCAAAAACTAACCATTTACAATTAAATGGTTCTACAAATTGAAGATGATCAATACCTAAAGTAATAATGCGTTCTACACTAAATTAAACAAAACTATCATGAAACTGTTGTCATAACGTTGCCAACGAAACTACTGTCACGATGACGCCATAGCGATAAGAAAATTGATTATTCAAATTAGTTATTTATCTCGCTTTGTGTAAAAATTATGATTCAAAAATCTGGTACACTTGAATCAATTTAAATAGAGCTTTGCAACTTTTTTCGTACTTTTTAGAACTTACCCCTTGCATTGCTGCGCCCTCTTGTACTAGTACCGCTGCCACGGCGCACTCCACCACGTCTTTGTCCACGTGTACTATTATTTCGTCCGTCAGTATTTGGTCGACTTCTGGATCGAGATCTTTGACGTTGTATTTGTCCACGAGGCACCGAACTAAAATCAATATACAAAATTAATTTTAACAAAAATTGTCCTATTATATTACAATAGACCATCAAATTTCGAGAATTTTATAAAATACCGTGTTCTGGATCTTCCTCGACGTGCTTGTACATTATTACTTGCTCCATTATTTGGAACACTTCTACGGAATACCCGTCCCTTAATAATTCTACCTCGTCGCTCGCGAACTGTAACAGGTGCACTTGTACGATTTGTTCCTAATCTAGAATTGACTGAATTACTTCTCGTTCTAATATTTGATCGGCTGCGACTTCTGCTACGATTATTTACGTTAGTATTTGTTTTGGGAACACTTCTGTTACGTATATTTGAGCGGCTACGGCTACGACTTCGACTACGATTTTGTCCACCATTATTAGCAGATGTATTAGGATTACCTTTTGAGCGTGGTCGATTTTGTTGTAATTTTAAATTTAAATTTTGCTTTGAATTTGAACGTCGCAAATTATTAAAATTATTTCTATTCAATGGTCGTCGCAAACCAGTTCCATCACGGCGATTTACTATACTACCACTACCACCACGTCGATAACCTAAACGATCCGCTATGGTAACCGAATTTCGTCTTTGTATTGGCTTCTGAATTTTATCAGCTTTCATGCTACATATTTGGAAAAAATCCAACAATCACAAAAATATAAATTTGTTAAATTAATTTCATTTTAGATCATAATTTTTTTTTTTAAATTAATTACGTTGCAATTGCGGCAAGACTATTAGTACGTCTCAATCTACCATTTGATTTATTATTTACTAAATCATGCATCATTTTTGTATTATTTCCAATTCGTTGGTGTAAATTTCGTCGCAAACTCCTTCTCTTTATTTTCAATGCGGCCATTATTTTGCGACGTTTTTCCAACTGGTTTATAAGTTGAGTATTTTTAGCAGAACCTTTAACTGTATTATCATTTAATCGCAAAACTTTTGGTTCGCCAGGTGATGAAAGCGTTTGAATCATAGTAAATCTATCGTTTAACGATATATTCGTTGAATTATTCACATGGATTTTATTTAGTGATGACATTGTGACAAAATATTATTACGATGAGAGTTCTCACGTTTTACTATATTAGTATAAGATTTGATATAAGAAAATTGCACAAAAAAAGTGACTCGATGGTTTTAAAATAGAACAAGCTCTTCACGAATATATGTATATATATTTATATGTTTTGGTTTTCTGTGTTACGGATTAACATACTTATGACGCCTGAAATTTTAGATCTGTGAAGAAAATTTCAATATTTTAGTTGTACGTTACAATTATAGTATAATATTAATTAATAATACCTCTTGACTAAAAATAGAATAATTAAATAGTTTATTTAATATTTAACCACTTGATATGCAGTTAACTCAAATAGTAAACTTTTTATTAAAATTCATGGAAAAGAATAAATATTAAATGGCGTAAATTTACCCAGAGAGCAATTGTGCGTATACTTTATTTAAAAAGCCTTTATAATAAATACTGTCAGATACAGATAGTCGGATGAAAGGCTTATGCCGCTTTCATGAAAAAATACTGCAGAATTTTTTCAGTAATATTTCTTCGGCAAAACATGACGGAATTAAATATTGTTTATCTTTTTTAGTAAATTCCGAAAGTGTATACCAACTTAAAATTGAATTTTATTATTTATTACTAAAAAATTACTAAAAAAGATAAACAATATTTATTTCCGTCATGTTTTGCCGTAGAAATATTACTGAAGAATTCTGCAGAATTTTTCTGTGAAAGCGGCTTCAAAGCATACCAAAGTCCAAACATGTTGTGCATTATTGCTTGATGTATAAAACGAACGTTATATATTTTCTAATTGATTAAAATTAATCTTCAATAAATAATTTAGAACAAAATTTATTAACTTAAAACACAAGCAGATGTTCTTCTGAAACAACAACAACCTACATATCAATCACCAAATAGTATCACGATAGAAACATAAATCAGGATAGCAAATATCAGTATATAATATAGTTTTGAAATGTTAAAATGTATCATTTTAAATGTGTTGGTAGTTTGTCTGTTCAGACATTCCAACTATGAACTTTCATCCATAGAGTGCTTTCTTCATCTGGTTGAACTGATGGTATAAGATGTTGTCCTGAGGGTGTTAAACGATGATTTGTTTTCATAATGTTACTGCTAACAAGAATTTGATATTATGTTTTCTCATCTTTATTTATCCGACTTTTACAGTAGCGTTCTTTTTCCGGCGATCCCCGACATGTGCGAAAATTGATTGAGCAACCGTTCGAGACGATTTTTTTTTATTTTTTTTATTCAGATTGATATTTTTTTTTACTTTCCATATTATACATTTCTTTTCCATTCGAGATAATCTTACACATCTTGGATGACCCAAGGCCGTTCTTTGCAAATGAACACATGCTGGTCAATTTGACTTTAAGATGTCTTACTCGGGTGCCTGTAAGTTTCAAAGTGGATGTTTTTATGGGGAAAGAACTTCCTAGTCAAAACCGTGGGTGTTCACAAAGTATATCATCCTTTGTTTGTTATCAATCGCTATTTCGTTTCGGAAGTACTGGCTTATTTTTTCACATAATTATAACTTTTAATTATGTCAATCTGATTTTTGCTAGCTCTAACTCGTCGTGCTCCGTATGGATTCTCCGATATTGACTGGTAGGGGACATTCATACATACCTAAATATCATGTCTTCGATTTGAAATTCTTTTAATAAGTTTTGCTGAGCCCTTTTAAATATCGCCTTGAAACCCTTAGTTCCACCCAGATTCGTTTTCTTTTTCAAAAGAGCTATAATAATAATTGTAATATACCAGATATTATGCCGCACATTTTCGATTCGTATTTTTGAAAATATTAATAAAAATACAACTGTGTAATTAAGCCAAAAAATTACTGTAATATTTGCTTATCGTATTTTATGTATATTTTTTCACCAAATAGTATCATGATAGAAAATATCACTATACATATATATACTTATGTTTGCACAGTACCTGCGTGAAGCCGAACAACTTGCTACTGTAGTTTGTTTTTATTGAATTTTCAATCTTACCCTCGTATTACAAGAAATGTCAAAATATGAGGCGATTTCGATTTGCGAATAGCAAATCAAATAAATTGGAAAATACCTTTCGATTGAAAACAACACAAAAAAAGTAATTGTTCTATCGAAAATCGAGATAAATGTATTGCACAAATAATAGATTTGTGTAATGGAATTAAACTAATTTACTATGTGATCATATTATTAATAAAAAATAAATTATATTCGTTTTTTTTTGTTAATGTTTGTTCAGTCACCAGTGCTGTGTTGTAGATTGTAGAAGTGAAGGCATTTTTAAACTTTTGCTGGATTTTATTTTTGATATACATATTTTATTTATTTACAAGCCTTAACATAGAAAAAGTATATATGATGTAGCAATTATACAATTTTATTGAGATTGGATTATTCTTATTTTATTAAACAATAAAGTAAATCGAAGTACAAAAAAAAGTGGAAGTTAGCTACTTAAAATATTACAAAAAAACGTGAGGAACAATGAAAAATATATTTCCAGATTTAATTATTTGGTAAGCATTTCAGTAACGCTAGATTATTATATTACGTCAACCGGCACACATTTTGGTTTTCTTATCATATAATTTGATTACTTTTAGCTTGATTATTTCCGCATCAATCGGAATATTTCATTTAATCTCGAACTTAGTTCGAATATCGATCGATGGATACGATTCAAACCTATCAATTAGCCAACTTGTTGAACAGCATGCTAAAGAATATGGATGGGTTTTAAAATTAATAGTGAACTGCCTCGGATATTCATGTGTTTTTATACCGGGCTATTTAATTTATCGTTACACACATTCCACAAAATATCTTGAACGCTCGAACAGTAAACTATTTAGTAAAGCGATTTCATATTGCTTCACTGGTACGCACGACGATTCGAATGAATTAAATCCTAATAAGGCAAAAGAAAATTTAGATGATAAAACTGTGCCGCAAAAAGAATGTGTTCTATTATTTTATTGTTTTTCTGGCTTAATGGTGTCTTACCTAACGTGGGGTGTACTTCAAGAAAAAATAATGACAAAAGAATACGAAAATGCTGAAGGTGTTAAAAAACATTTTAAAGATTCACAATTTTTAGTATTTGCAAATCGTTTGCTTGCACTATTCATAACCACTATTTATCTAGTATTTAAGAAGCAACTAAAGCAAAATGTTCCTTTATTCAAATATTCATTCGCATCGATTTCGAATATAATGAGTGCATGGTTTCAATATGAGGCACTGAAATTTGTCAGTTTCCCAACGCAAGTGTTGGCCAAATCATGTAAAATAATTCCAGTTATGATTATGGGAAAAATAATATCGAAAACTAAATACGAATTGTATGAATATGTTACAGCTGTACTAATATCATGTGGCATGATATTTTTTTTGACTGGAAGTGATGATAATGCAAAAGGTATGCATGAAATATTTTGTCTATCTATATATATATTGCATTTTAACTATTTTTGTTTAACTTTAGTATCATCTGTGACTACACTTACTGGAATTCTGCTTTTGATGCTTTACATGATTTTTGATAGTTTTACATCCAATTGGCAAGGCGATTTATTTAAAACGTACAAAATGAATTCAATTCAAATGACTTGCGGTGTTAATCTTTTCAGTGCCATGTTTACACTTACTTCGTTAGTTTTTCAAGGAGGTTTTATGGTTTCACTGAACTTTGCCAGTGAGGTAATATACAAATGTATTTTGAGCTCATCAAATATATTAATAATTTATTAAAATTCGTTACAGCACCCATCATTTATATTCGACTGTGTTATATTATCTGTAAGTTCAGCAATTGGACAACTTTTTATATTCTATACAATTTCAACATTTGGCCCAGTCATATTTACAATCATAATGACCATACGGCAAGCAGTGGCAATCCTATTGTCCTGTTTAATTTATAAACATGAAATATCGTCTATCGGCATATTCGGAATATTTATTCTATTTTTAGCAATATTTTTACGAGTTTACTGTCATCAGCGAATTAAACAGAGCCGCTTAAAATTAGATTCGACGAAACCTAAATTAGTCGTTTAAATGTGAGCTTGAATCTTATATATTTATTATAAGCTTTTTTAAATGTTTTATATGCTAAATGGCCACTCAATGTTCTTACTTAATAAACATGTTATGTATGTAAACTGAAAAAGAAGGATATTCATCCATTTCTTGTGTATGTTGTACCAAAGTAAATGTATTATTTATATATGAATGAATACAAACGAGTTTTTATCTGTATACAAAATAAAATTATTTGGAAGCTATTTATACAATTTGAGCCGTAGCGGATGGTGCAGCAGTTGTTTCATCAAATGTTTGATCAGTACGTTTCCTGCGAAATAACAATATGTGTGGTTCTGGTGCATGCATCATATAATGTACCCAGCCAGGGCTTTGTTGAACACCCAAATTTCGCCATTCTGTTTCAGTCATCAAATGTGATTTTGGAACAAATTTAACAAGATCCACAGGAAGTATTACATGTCTATACTTAGAACAATATATACAGATATTAATGACAACCCAATTTTTGGTATACCGGATTGTTTACTACATTGATCATACCTATATTCGTACACTGTATCAAAATATTTTTCAGAATATTGTATTTGGTCAGCTGGCATTTTTATTTTCTATTATTTATTGTAATTTATCATATTTTGATTAGTACAAGCACACTGATTCGATTTTTATACAAATCGAAATAATTTTGACATTTAAAAATTTTAGTGCTGCCACATGAAAACCCAATAGCCGAAAAAATTGTATTTTCGAAAAATTATAAATAATTTTTTTTGGTCCAACTCATCTCGCCGCATGAAAATAATTATTTTTGGGGTTTTACCCAATTATATTTATTAACGTGGTTATAGGGACATATTTAAAAGAGTGATTTGATAAATTGATATCTTTAGTAATTAAGCATGTCTGCAAAAACTAACGTATGCGTATGGTATAGAAACTTTTGTAAACAAAATATGTTCAGAATTTTTGTGTAGCACTCAAAACTTTCTGTAATTACATAGGGTTTTGATAGCACTACAAAAGTTAGATCACTACAACTGAAGGCTTGCTTTGATTTTTTTAATTTCGATCACAATTAATGGTAAAAAAATGTTATTACCCGTTGGTTCAGCCTCTCTATTTTGTGTTGTCCTGCAATTAAAGTATATTTTATAAACAAAAGGGGCAATGACCAAAAATCTCTTTATTACAACTTGTAATTTACAAGCCATCTTCTAACTTTCGTTGACACAGACAAACAAGTCCGATATGGAAAATAGCGTGTAGTAGTGCGTTCGAAATCCATATAAAACTAATGTTTTTCTTCTCATATTTTCCGGTGGCGCGTTGGATAAGCACGCGGTGTAGTGTTGTCAAGATTGCGAGTTCTATACGTCCTACCCATTAACATTGATTTTTTACTCTGTGGCATATTTATTTTTGGTGACAAAGATGTTTTCCGGTCAACCGTCAAATGCAAAATGATTATATGTGAATATTGGGGAAACGACTACTTAGTGGTGACTAAACTATCTAAAAATGTGAATTCATCAAAATAGAGAGTGACTACGAATCGTGGTAGGCACATTCAACAGTAGACACACTCAACAGATAGAATAAAAACACTTCAATAAAACGAAGCGTCGACAACGACAACTGATGGGTGTATAAAACCCATGATGGTTATAAGAAATTGTGTTTCAATTGCGTAATCCAGTACGAATCTGTGCCCCATTTCTTAACAATATTTATGATCAGAGAGTAAAACGATGTCTGCCCGTTTAACACGGGAGGCATCGAGCTACAACCGCAATGGGAAGGTATGAGAAAAGGATTTTTCATAACTTATTTCCATCGGCGATGAACCCTTGATTTAAAAGAAAACGGTGTAGGTGGTTCTTCCCAGAACAGGGGCCTATTATGAAACTTTTCTGACGTTGTAAATCCGTCTCGCTTCGGATATTCATATTATGAAACTAAAAAAAAGTTTCGATCCGCCTCGGATATTGCTATTATGAAATAAAAATTTGTCACGCAGATTTTCCGACAGCTAATATACGCACGAAAAATACATCATTTTTTTATTTTATAATTTAAAAATTTAATTATTTAAAATATAAGTTAATATCTTTATTAATTATTTTTAATAAATTATTCATTCATTTAAATTTGACAGTCGGAATACATGGTTTTATAATAGGAATATCCGCCGCGGATCGGATTTTACGATGGTGTCGTATTTTCCGACTAATTTCATAATAGACCCACAGGTAGTAAAAATTTGATGATCTCGACTAGGCATGTAAAAACAATTATAAATTGTTTTTATAATTTTTCAAAAATTAAACTTAAAAAACAATAGAAACTTTATTTAAAAAAAATACATAAATTAGTGTTTTACACAAAATTTGTAACAAAAAATTTAAATATAAGGCTGAAGTCCATGGTACGCAATCCCAAGGATAGCCGGATCAGTTGCAATATCTAGTAGTACAGCAACTTGATCTTCGACCGATAAATTCGAATTTGGTAATCGTGCTCTTACATTGAATTGTTCAATACCGTTCAATAGTTTTAAATATTTATCCAAATAATTTTCATTCCGTGAAATTACACCTGATTTTAATTGTATCGAGGTAAGAGTAGCCGGATTATATCCTGATAACTTTTTCGAGGCAATTTCAATTCTTTCACTTGGTTGAAATTGATTTTGATCGTTTTTATTCATAAGTTCTTCGTTTGCAATATCTAACCAATCTAATATTGGTTCCTTTACAAAAACTTCCATACACGCCATAATAAGTTTTTTCGATTGTTGCAAACAACGTAGTGTATGTATCATACATTTACTTAGCATGCCGGTCACACCCAATGGTTGTAATACGTATAACATTTGTGGTGTCAAACGAAAGGGTATTAACTCTGGAACGGACAAATTTAGAATACCCGTTCCAAATGAATGTCCAAAATCAATAGAAATTAATTCGCCAGTTTTATCGTCCAGCATAATATTCGATAAGTTTCGATCACCTATTCCTAATATCCATTGGCATACACTATTGGTTGCCAACGATGTTGTGTATTTGTTTCTTAGGCCAAAATAATTCTCTGGCGAACATGATATCTCCATTAACGCAAACTTAAGAATGTTTGCAGGTAATTTATTTTTTACAGAATTAAAATTACTTATAATTTTATTACGTTCGTAAATTGTAACCGCTTTACCGTAAACATTTTCTAAATTCTTGCTGGGATCAGTTTTCGACGGATCCATTATAAATTTGTGATACATATTGTAAACTTTGATTAATATTTCGTTATTATATTGTATTTGTTCGGCATTAAATCTTCGATTAATACTATCTCGAATAAAATTGATCAAAGTTTTTGTATTCTCCAACCAACTTGTGATACCACAGTAACGACTTACCGGTATAATTTTATAGATTTTTATGTCTAACGCATGATTTGTACAATTCTTGTTTAATTTCATTTGCTTCGACATTAGATGAAACATTTTTTGGATGCGTTCATCCTGACGCAAATCTTCACCGTATTTTACTAAAAATTTGTATTTTTTCCCATTGCTTCCGAAAATTTGTAATTGGATTGGTTTGCGCAATGAATCAAACACATATATTTGTTTATAAAAATAAATAATTTTAACGTGATGTTGCAGTTGTGGTTCCGCATCACAATTAATATACTGTCCCGGTATTTCAATGCAATTTCCTAACTCATCATCATTTTCGAACGATTTGTATTGATGCAACCAAATCGATAGTTCTGATAAATTAATTTCATTTTTATTCAATCGTATTTCTTTCAATTGTGTTATCATTTCAATTAATCTAGTTTCGATTAAATCTTTATCCATTTCAAATTTATTTTCTTCTAATTCTTTAAGGAATTGTTTATATTTTGTTATATTTTTATAACAATCGGATTTTTGATTATTACTATTTTCGGTCGAATATATTAAATCATAAAAATATTTTAATTCATATTTAAAATCTTCGTCTGTAGTAATATTTTGTTTTTTAATCATAGAATACAATTTTTTTAAATGAAATTCTAACTTTACCGATGGTATGCACAAACCAATCAATTGTTCAATAAATTTATTTTGCAATGGCTTATTTAAATGATCGTATAACAATTCCTTAAGAAAATGTCTTAAATTTGTCTCATCAATCCGATTTGCATACATATATTGTTTAATGCTTAATTTAAATGGATATATAACAGCGTTTGGATATGATCGACATAATCGTTTTACTAATTCATCAAGATAATTGCTTTGGTCATATTTAAAGTATGAAACTATTGATGATATCCATTCAAGAAACATCCAATCTGGGATATTAATAATTTCTTGATTAAATAATTTGCTTAAACGATCATTGTTTTGTGATGATTTATCATTCAACGATTTTAATTGTAATAGGTAGGGAAATAGTTTTCTAGCATCGATTGAATCGTACTGCATAGAAAAAAGTACTGAAGTTATAAGATGACTATCAATATCGAATTCCTGTAAATACATAAAAATGTAAAGATAGTATATATAGTTAAGTTTAGTATTGTTAAAATTATTCCTACTTCTAGCATAGATCCTTTTTCATAAAATTCATAACAAAATTGTGCCATTGTATAATACGAGTCCATTTTTATTTTTCGACCGTCTAAACCAGTGGTTTCATAGCAATTATCTGCTAGCGCAATACATTTTTCTAAACAATATAATGAATGTTGGAAGAGTTTACCTCTTGTTGTATCTATGGTTAAAAACATAAGCAAATAATATCAGTTATCAAATCTCATGATTATAATATTTAAACTACTTACCAACATTATTCAAAGAATACTTGTTTACTGCCGACATATCGTAATTTGTAGGTAAATTTGGAATAAGTTTTAATATATTTACTGTTATGACATGCAATTCATGATAACCGGCTATAATAATGGGAAATGAATTTATATTTCGAGTGATCGATGTATTTTCACAAAGTTCATTTTGAATTTTATCCCAAGATTTGATTAGCATACGATAAGCTTTATCACTATCCGTATCTAAATAAAATCTCGATTTTAACATATTTATTTTAAAATTACTCAACATCCATTGCAAACGATTTGCACTATTATTGCTGTTCTTTAGGAAAGATAAACGTTTTACAAAAGTTTCGTATAAATTTATATAGTTTTGTGTAGCGGCGATATGTAATAGTTTAAAATTTAAATTTATAATTGAATCATCTAGTTTTTCTTTATTTTCAATCTGTAAATTATTTAACACTGCTTTTCGATACGTTATTATTTTATCCCATAGTAATACTGATGTTGATTCGCTCAATTCCGTTGAATTCCATCGATCAGCCAATGTAGAAACCAAACTATTAAATATATTGACGGTGTTACCAGTCATTTCATCGTCAACGCAAAACAAATCATTGATATATTGATGAATTTCGGCCACATTTCTTACATTAAGCAATTCGTTGAAACGTATTTTTGGCGATAACATACTCAATTGTTTCCAATCATATAAAAAGTTAACTATCGATTTTTCCGAAAATAATCTAGCCTGGCCATATTCTTTGTTGGCAAAATGTAACATCATCATTTCCTCGCCATAGTAATGTTTCAAATAATCTAATTTCTCCGAATCTTTAGTCCAATTTTCGATTGAATTTAAAAAATCAACTGAAACCATTTCACGATTTAAAATCAGTCGTAATTCGGATTTTATATAGTGTGGCAAACAATTTTCTTTATTCCATTCGGACCAAAATTCATCGGCAGTATTTACTTGTTTCTGAACATATTGCGATAATTCTTGCCACTGACCCATATGACTGAAACATTCGTAAAACGATTGAAAACAAAAATCTTGTTCGATCGAATTATTTTGTACCGAATTTAATATTTCAAGGTATTTGTGTTGGGCTTGTTTAAAATTGCCTTCGCTCTCGTTTTGAATTCCTGAAATTAAAAATTTAAAAAATGGAAATAATTTATTTGAAAAAAGTATAGTGTACTTTTAACTTTTATAAATTAATAGATCAATTTAACCACAAATCACTATACTATATTTTTCTATGATTTAACTTACCTTTTGCTAATAGAGGATTACTTTTCAACTTATCCGAATAAATACTGGACACAATATCTGATTCTCTTAGGTTAAAATACAATTCAGCCAATTTCGTCCAATATTTTGTTTCCAAATTTAGTGTTGAGGATGATGATTTCGATGAGGTTTCATCATCTTCCAAATCCAAAAGTAATCTATTTTCCAAATGTAATATACCACAAATTATCATGTTGTTCGATATCGACATAGTAGATATTATATCTGGTTGTGTAAAACATGTTTCAGGCGAATGATATATCATTTCCATTAGCGTACCAAAAAGCATTGGTTCACAATATTTTGAATTTTTTAAGATTCCATCGATCGATGTGTTAATCGCCAACGCTATTTGATTGTCTTCACTGACAATCGCTGTAAAAATTGAAACTAAAATTTGCCGTGCCACAACCGAATCCTGCATAGCCAAATTTTGCAATGGTAATAATAATGCGAGTAGATTGATTGATAAATCTGGATGATCTCCAATACGGTATCTCCGATACAATTGTACTGATTTTTCTTTTCGTTTCATCTCAATTTTTAATTTTGATTGATTATAGTTTCGTCGATCGACACTTTTTAATGCTTGCATACGACCCGCTTCGTCATTTGTCTTAACGAAACGTTTTCGAAATTTGTTTTCTAATTCTTTAAGTTTTTTATCAGATTCACTTTGTTCGTCCTGTGATGATGATCCTGCCGTTGATATCATATTTTGTGATCGTCTATTTAAAACTTGAGGCGAAAAATCAAACGCGAACGAACTATGAGTAGGCAAAATAAAATTATCATTCATAGAAGTAATCGACGAAGGATCCTGTGTTGGTTCAAACATTACATTTGTCTGTGTTACGCGAAGATATTTAGACATTTCTACACCATCACCGGATAACACTGATCTTTGTTGCGATTCTACAAATATAGGTGTAATCGTTGATCGATTTGAACTTTTCCAATCCGTATTTATATTATATTCAATCATTTTAAATTCGTTTTGAGGATAATAATCGATAATTTTTTGTTTTGATGACGGACGCGTTATAACTAATTCGAGTAGTAAATGGCAACAATAACTTAAGAAATATTTTTCAATATTTTCATCGTATAATTCACTAAATATAAATTTCATACGTAAGCTTAAATCTCGATTAAGTTTAGGATGTTTCGTCCAATAATTATACAATCGATTTTTGATTAGTTGATCTACATCAGCAAAACCTGCCAATAAACTCAATTGACATTTTTTCAAAATTATTTTAACTATTTCAGTTTCGAATTCAGTTTTGGCCAGACCATGAACATTATCATTTAAATATATTAAAATTTCAAACGCAACATCGCGACAATCTCGATTATTACATTTTACAAATCCATTAATTTCCTCAAAAATTGAATTGATATTGTTTAAATTAAATTTGGGTACAGCTCTATTTAATATATGCAAACAAATCAATTGGTATTCATTATGTTTTAATAAATCTTTTAGACCAATTGAAATAATCTCATTGTAAATTATTTCTTCTTCATACAATTCAATCCCGTTCAGCATCATTTCGAGATAGATCTTTTTAATTGCACCTACACTATTTGGGATATTATAGGCGATAATATTTTTAAAATTATCCAATATCTTGGGATAATATTTTTGGATTGAATACAATATTTCCATCGCCTTTCTATGGTTTTTCTTTTGAATGTCCTTTATCATTTCATTTAAATCGCTAACAATTTGATCAAATTCACTCCAATCATGTAAATAATTTAGGCATAGTCCAATTAATTGAGAAGCGCCTTGATAAATTGTATTATCATCATTGTTTATACAATAAATAATAGCACGGATAAAATTCGATCGAGTCGTTTCTGTCCACGGTGGTGCGCCGTTCGATAAAAAAATTGCATTAAAATTAATTCCACACATGATTTTTCCTTTGTCAATTTTTTCATCAATCAAATCGAATAATAATTGGATTGGAATACTTATTATACCACCCCACAATTCAACTATCGATTTAGTAATTTCTAAATGTAATTTAAAAATTTCTTTACGTGGATGATACGAATTTTTTACAACAAACTTTAAAAGTTCCGAAATTAGCGAAAGTTCCTCAAATGTTGACGGTTTATATAGTTCATTCCAGGATAATAGCAGTGAAATAAGATCAACGTTGAAAAAATTTAAAATTTCACCTGAAAAAAAAAAATTATAATTTTATAACTATTAATTTATACCACAAATTGAAAATATCAAAACTGCATATTAAAACTGAGGGATTTTGTCACAAATCGAAGATATCCGAAATCCAGAAAATGCATGATGGTTAGCCCATCAGAACTGAGAAATTTATGCCACAAATCTTAAATGACCAAAATGCTTATTAAAACTGAGAAATTTATGACACAAATAAAAAATGTCCATCAATCGAAAATGTCTGAAATCCGAAAAATGCACGATGGTTAGCCTACCAAAACTGAGAAATTTTACCACAAATCGTAAAAGTCCGAAATCCAGAAAATGCATGATACCTATCAAAACTGAGAAATGTATGTCACAAATCGAAAATTTCCAAAATCCAGCAAATGCGTGATGGTTAGCCTATCAAAACTGAGAAATTTATGCCACAAATCGAAAATGTCCGAAATCCGAAAAATGCACGAGCCTATCAAATTGAAAAAATTTAAGCCACAAATCGAAAATGTCCGAAATCCGAAAAATGTTGCCTATCAAAACTGAGAAATTTCACCACAAATCGAAAATATCCAAAATCCTGAAAATAAATGATGGTTAAGCCTATAGCAAAACTGAGAAATTTTGCCACAAATCGACAATGACCAAAATCAGGAAAGTCCATGATGGTTAGTTAGCCTATCAAAACTGAGAAATTTAAGCCGATGGTTAGCTTATCACATCTGAGAAATTTTGCCACCTATCGAAAATGTTAGTAATTCGAAAAATGCACGATGGTGCATGAAAACTGAGAAATTTCACCACAAATCGAAAATATCAAAAATCCGAAAAATAAATGATGGCTAGCCTATAGCAAAACTGAGAAATTTTGACATCTATCGAAAATGTCCTAAAACCGGAAAATACATAATGTTTAAACTTTAGCCTATCGAAACTAAGAAATTGCTGCCACAATTCGAAAATGTCCAAAAACTGGAAAATGCATTATGGTTTGAAATTTTGCCACAAAACAGAACTGTCCAAAACCAGAAAATGCATAATTGTTAGCCTATCAAAACTGAGAAATTAAAGCCACAAATTGAAAAAGTCCAAAATCCGGAAAATGCATGATAGTTAAGCCTATAGCAAAACTGAGAAATTTTGCCACAAAACGAAAATGTCCAAAATCAGGAAAATGCATGATGGTTAGTTAGCCTATCAAAACTGAGAAATTTATGGCACAAATCGAAAATGTCCAAAATCCTGAAAATAAATGATGGTTAAGCCTATCGAAACTGAGAAACTTATGCCACAATTTCAAAAATGTCCAAAATCTGGAAAATGCATAATGGGTCGCCTATTACAATTGAAAAGTTTGTGCCAAAAATCGGAAATGTCAAAATTCAGAAAATGCATGATTATTTTTAAATATAATTTATTAACTTACCAGTACATCCATCGACGATAATTTTACAAATCGGTGCAAATAAAAATGGCGCATAGTATTTAAAATACATTCGACAATTATCAATTAACTTGGCCAAAAATAGTCTTACATTTTTTTGATTATGATCTGACAGAGAATTAACAATCGATTTAATCCATATTGGTGGTGTTACTACATTAGTATCTGGCGGTAGAACGATTTTATTATCAAACATATGTTTGATAACACCACATAACGTAGCCATTATTTCATGATCATTTAACGAATTTTTTTCTAAGCTTATTACAGAAGCCGTCAAATATTCATTTTGATTTTGGTCATTTGAGATTTCCTCATTCGATTTTATAAATGAATTGGTTAAATCGATTTTAGTGACATCTTGACTCAATGACGATTCAAATACATTAATCGATTGTATATAACTATACTTAGTTGGTTGGTTATCATTTTGTATATTTCGTATTGAAACTATTTTATCTTTTATTCTCGGAAATTGCTCAAATTCTTGTGGAAAATTGTACAGATTTTCATTAGTTGTATTTATTAAATGCTTCCAAATAAATTCGTTTTTCTCTAGTTTTTCGTTAAATAAAAGTGATGCATAGAATTTAACATCCTCTTGTGTATTGCATATAATGGTGGCAAGACAATTATAAGTGGCACATTGAAGCAAACGATACAATTCCAAAATTTCAGTATTATCACTGTAGAATTTTTCTTGGCGAAAACTAAATGATTTTTTCATAAAATCTCGTGATAATTCGGCGCCTGTTTTAATTTTTGATACATCATTATCGAAATACGCCTTTAGTATTGGCCCATCTTTATTTATAATATTTTGTTTGGCAACGAGCGAAAAAAGTTGTTCGATTAATATATAGCCGCCCAATTTTGATATAATACTCTGCTCGATATTAACTCCTCGGCCCGTTAACGGACGATTAGTTAACTCATTAATTTTTTTAATGGTTAATTTATAAAATTCGGTTATTGTATGGCTATACGAGAATTTAATTAAATTAACAACAAATCTTTTTAAAATATTTAATCGTAATGTAACTTCAAGATTTTCATTTAAAAATAAATCAAGTGCTATATTAATTGCGATCAATTGTTGTGATATTTTATTATTTTTCAAAAATAATTTTAGATTTTCCTCTATTTTCCATTCTAATATATGTTTGTTATCGGATGCGGTCGAAATGATCAAAAATTTTAGTATAAGGGGACTTTTAGTGATCACTAAATTATTGAGCAAAGCCAAAAACAATGAAACATACTGAGATCGTTCCATACTTTGTTCAGGCAATTCGCATGTATTTAATGGAAAATATTTTCCTTGGATTTCTTGAAGTGCTTCCATTAATTCATCGTTTGTAACGTCATTTGGTCCAGTGAAGCAAGATAGTAAATTAAATGCATTCACTTTTATTTCGGCCAATATTTGTGGTGATTTTAAAATTTGATACAACCAAATTTTAAAATCACAATTTTGATTTATTTTACTGCCGAATTTTTCAAGTGATTCACAACAAATCATTGCCATATTTATAGTAAACTCAATAACGATATATTCATAATTTTTTACTATCGATGAATTATTCAACAAATTAAATATTTTATCAAATATAATATAATAATTTTCGTTTAATTGTTTTACATCGTTTTGATTTGCCATTATTTTATCATTATAAATATTTGTGTAAAAATTATTTAAAATCTTAACGATATTTAATACAGTCGACTCGTTTAAATTTATTAAAAATTCGTTGAAATAAAATTTTGAAAATTTTAAAAAATTTCGCGTTATAATTTCAACGTGATTTTTAAAAAAATTATAATTATTCATAATTAAATTAATTATATTTTTTGAATAACTATTCATAAAGCATAATCCGATAACTCGTGCTAATACGTTTCGTTCAGATGCGTTCAATATTAAATCATTGTACATTTTTAATTTTTCCAATAAATCGTTACGAATCGTTTCATCAATTTCGCTGATCACTTTTCGATTTTGCAATAACATTTTGATGGCATTTAATTTTTTAGGATTGCAAACCAATGAAAAATTACAATCAATCGTATTTTTAATTATCATATTTATCTCATTCTCTATTTGACTATGAATATTATTTTTAAAATCTCTTGGCAATTTATCAAACAAATCATTTAGTATCGGACTTATTAATTTGTTTTGAGCGAACGACAATGTAATAATAATTTGATGAAATTGTGTATCATCCAGCCACATTTCATGCGGTATATATCGGTAAAAATTTTCATTGTTCATTAATTTTATCATGTGATATATAATTGTATCATCGAATGCGCTGTAGTGTATTTTAATATAATTAATTATTATTTTAAATATATACGAATCGTTTAAAAATGATTCATCTAGTAAATTATTTTCTAGTATCCAAGTGTAAATATCTAATATTTTAAGAAGATCAAAATTTTTATTTTTGAATTGATCCAATAAATCTGTAATATTGGGTAAATCATCTAGATTTACGTACAACTGCAAATAGATTTGCATTAACTTTCGACGATAATTTATCAATTTTGTATTCATTTGGTCGAGAATCCAATGGCATAAACCATTTAAATTGTTATTTTTAAATTTATCAATCGGTGCACGATTTTGATTTATGTCAATAAATATATTTTTTTGTTCGATTAACACTCGTGTTAAATGATTAACTGTTGATTCGTTATTGGTTAAATCACAATTAGCTGTTTCAGTCAACATATAATTAATTAAGAATGCATAAAATAATTGTAACCAATAAACATTAATTAAAGCTTCTTCTTCTCTTAATACATTGTATATATTATTGAAGGCTAAACAGGCGCCCATTCGTCTACAATTATTTGAATCAAAACTCATTAATTTTAAATGTTCAATAATATTGTTCAATTTAAATGCTGTATTAACAATTTGTTCGTGTGGTGTTTGTTTTATATGCCAAACTAAAAATTCTCGTAAACATCTAGCGGACAACGCTCGAATCCCATAATTATTTTCATGTGATATTACTTTCATAACACTTTCGATTAATATAATTGATCCATCACTATTTATTTCGCTGGGTTGTGATAAATAATGCATTATTTGTATTAAAAGTGGTTCGAACATTTCTTGAACGGCAACATCATTATCACAACCTAAATAAAATAATATATCACATAATCTTTTCCATATTTCACCTTTATGATTATTTGTACCAATTAAATAGAGTACTGTAGCATGAATTAGTTCGCATGCGGTTAATTTTGTTTGACGATTACTTGATTTTAACGCTAATTCAGAAATTCTTGGCATCATCGAATCTAAATATATAATTGGACTTAATTGTTCCGATTCTAAACGTAAACGAATTTTTTGTTCAACATCCCATTTTAAGGAATTTTGATTTTCAGTTTTATTTTTTAACAAATAAAGACAAATATGTGGTTCCAATGTGCCTGAAAAAAAAAAAAAATTTAAATAAATATAAATATTAATATAAAACTAAACTTACCCAAAAATATGACAATTTTCTTTTGAAATTTAACCAATTCGTTGTCTTCATTGAATTGAGATTGTAAAATTTTCTTAATTTTTTTACTTTTACGATATTCTTTTACCATCACATCATGTTTCAAATCATCTTTTTTCGAAAAAACTTTACTTAACAAATATGAGTCGAAATATGGCAAAATCTCTTGTAAGAGTTTTGTCTGTTTTGGTTTGTCGAAATGCAAATAATTGACTACTTTTTGTAAAATTGTTAGGCCATAATCTGCTAGCCAAATCATATTTATACCAATTGCAAATGCATTGGCAAATATGCATTCATAATTTTCCAGTAACACAATTAATTCAACTGGAGTCGACAATATCAATTGTATACAAGATAGTTGAAAGTCTCCGATTGTTTGGTTTGCTTTCGCAACAATTAAATTCAAATGTATTATTAAATTATCATTAAATTGTATATAATTTATGAATTTCGATATTTTTAATCCGATTGATAATAATTTTAAAAATCCAGACACTAACGTATATTCCAATGATTTCTCAATGACATTTTCATACCAAATACCTATCCATTTGCTAAAATTATATTTCGTGTGAATTTCCATATTATCATTCAAAAGAAGTTTATATAAATCGACTAGATTGAAAAATATATGATAGTCTTTTGGCTTGACCGGATTCAAATCAATATTTGGATCACCGGTTTCCCCTACATTAGGCGAATTTCGATTCACAGTTTTTAAATTTAGTTTATCAATTATTTTAAATAATATTTGGATAAATTTATCGTACAGTTTTTGTGAAATTTCGTAATATTCATCATTTAACGGATTTATCAATCCCTTTAATAGTGGTGTATAATTTTTTATTGTAACATTATCTTTCCAATCGGTCATTGTATCCCAATGAACGTCGACTAATAATTTCGATGAACAAATCCAAATTATACTTCTCATTACAACATTATCCAAAATCTTATCAAAGATCTGTTCATCCAATTTATGTATATTCAAAAATGTGCTCATTAATGATGAAACAATTAAATCATGATAAATAGTAGATAAAAAATGAAAATCTTTAAACAATTTTATAATAACATTTTGTAACGAAAGTATTTGGAGTCCTGTTAAGTTTTTAACGTATCCCAATATTTGAGATAGAGCTTGTATAAAATCGGGTAAATATTCCAATAGGTCACGATTAGATGAATTATAATTTTCTGTCATTACATCTGTATATTCGATTCGTTGTAAAACCAATGTTGATAAATCATCTAAATAATTTTCAGGTAATAATTTTTGACATGGTTTCGCCATAACGCCAATACCACGAATTGCAATACGAATTTCATATGATTTTGCTGTCGGAGTTACTAAAATTCTTTTAAAATAGCTTAAGTAAAATTTTAAAATATCAACGTCTCGATCGTCGGTTTCATGGTTTGTAATTACATTGGCTATTTCTTTATGTATTGATTGCATTGCATAAACAGCAATTCTTGCATCATCATATTTCCATTTCATCCATTTTAATAGTAAATTATGCCAATACAAATGATCTGTATATAATTGCGAACTCATTATACTACTGTGGTGTGTCAAGAGTGATAAAGACCTACGAAATGCTTGACGCTCTCGTATCTCGCCTGGATCTGAAATTTGTTTTACACGATCATAAATTTTTTGACATATTATTGGTTCTTGAACCAAGTCGGGCGCAAAATTATATAAATAATAATCGAGAGCTTTGAAAACACCCGAAACTATAATAAAAGATAGCTAAAGTAATAATAATTAAAATTAGAAAATTAGGTGAAGAAATTTGCAATACAATGAATTACTTACTTGCTTTTGATCGACAAGTGTTGTTTCCAGCGTATGAAACAGAATATCCCGAAAATTGTACACTGCATTCACGTTAAACTCACCTGGATAGTTTTTAGACATTCCTCCTAACAATTCGAGAGTGTGCTGTAAAACTACAATATTACCATAGTTAATATAACGGCATGATATAATAAATTTAGACATAACTACTTACATCGTGCTGGCAAATTTTTTGCATTATTCCCGAATAAATTTAGCAACTTATCGATGATTTCCCCTAAGTAGTTGCACTCACAAAGCTTGTTTGTAATTAAATCATCAATTACTAGAACACATAGTTCTTTTTCTTTTGCACTCACGATGGTGGATGTTATAAAATTCATTAAAACAGTAACAACGATTTTGGAAAATTTTTTAAATTTGACACCTGCTTCATTGATTATTTTTCGGTATAGCGCAAATAAAATTATATTTGATTCTTTAAAAATTTTTTTTAGCGGCAAACTAATTTGTAGGAATACTTGAGTTCCATAATTTTCGTTAAATAGTTGTTCGAGCGCCAATTCTAGAAAGAAATAATAATTAACATAATTTTAAAAACTAAATATGAAATCTTTCAATCAAATATGGTAAGATGCAGATCTACCATTGCAGAGATGCAATGGTCGGCAATTCACTAATTCCTTTATATGTTGGGATTCTATTAATTCAGGCCTTTGACGAATTGGACTATTTAGCGTGGACTTGACACTGGTAAATGGCAGTTTCACAGCAACCAAAAATAAATTAGGGAGGACCAGCGACTAAAAACCTTAGCATTAATACTGATTCATCAGACACTATCATAGCAGCAGCACAAGCATTTGAAGTCACTAGGATTATTTTCAAAGAAATTATCCGAAGAAGAAAATAAATATTGTAAATGCGGTAGAGAATTACCGATATTATATCAATGGTTGGGGTCACGAACTTCCAGCATATGATTTGCCAATACCCACCACAAACAACGAAATAGCCACAATCGAGATTCCCTTCGACCATACTATCATCGAATAAAGAACAAAAAGCAGATTTAGAACAGCAAAATTTATTTCTTGGTTCTGAAAACCACGATAGTGCCACCATGAAACATTATTATGGCCGACCAGTCACTTCATTAACCTTCCCTATCGTTGACCAAAAAAGACTTCAATGCGTTTCACATAGAGTAGCTTCACGATTAGGAATACGATTCTTTTAAGTATGCATAACTGATAAATGTTTCAAAATAAATTTAGTTTCGAAATGTAAACTGAAAACATTATAAAATTTTAAAATTTGGAGGATCAACGTTTTTTTAGAAATCATCATGAACAATTTTCCCACACTTTTAAATTTTATTTATAAATAATATACTTTATTTGTTAATATATTTTATTTGTAAATATATAATATACATATTAAACAATTCTCTACGACTACTCTACATTGAAATTTTGGAATTCATATCTTTTAAATCATAAAAATGAATGGATTAATAAAGATCATACCCAATTCTGCATCATCTGTGCATATTTGGAAATAGTGTTGAAGGTTTTTGAAAAATTCTTCCGATTCTGTTGGTCGATTGCTTTCAACGCATCGTTTAATTAACTCTAAAGTTTTTTTGATTTCGATATTCATCACGATTAAAATTAATCATTTATTTTTTATATCAAATAATTTTTTCACTAGAAATACCGGCTTATCAAATTGTAATGAAATGAAATCGTTATTTGATTTTGACATTTGAATTGAAATGAAGTGAGGTATAATGTTCTGGTTTGAAATATACGTGGTGAATAAAAATAAAGGGTTTCGTCCGGAACTATAGTGTAGCAGATATATGTGACAAATAGCAACGTGGTGTCTCATATGTGGGCTATTGTACTGTGACCTAACATATCAAGACTCTAGGCAAACTTAGCAAATGAAGACTGTTATAACCGAAATGATTTTTCTTTATACATATTCGATTATACATATTCGATTATACATATTCGATTTTTGTTAAAATGTTGATTGATCTAAGTAGGGGTGCGAATGGCGACAGCTAATAACAAAATGCCCGCTGCCAATTATATTTTACATTTTTTTGATTCGCGTACATCACGTTTTTTTTTCATTTCGTTATTAATAAAATTAAAAATTATGAAGAGATCAGGCGACGAAACCAATTATTTGAATAAAAAGTCTAAATTAGAAACACTTTGTGCAAATTCATCATATTTACCGAGTATGCCGATGGAAGTGCTCGAGGAAATTATAAATAAATTGACATTTTGGGAATATGGTCGAGTACGAGGTACATGCCTTCCATTTCGTAACGCGGCCGATAACATTTTAATTCGAAAATTAATGCATAATATACGATTATTTAATGAAATACCTTCGAATATTGAATGTATTTGTTCAAAAATATTTTATCAGCTATCATGGCCATATATATTATGTGGTTATAGATCGACCGCTGCAGGTGTGTATCTCTCACTTATACATAGCCTTATTTATTCGAATAGTTCTGCAAAGTTCCCACCATTTCTCGACACGTACATAATTAAATTTTGTAAATGTATCGATTGCCAACTGGGAGATCCACATTCACAAAAATCGCGTTTACTTTATATCGTAACAATTTTAGGATTTTTAAATGTACGTAAGTGCATATTTTTTTGTTGATCCACCAGCAATTCATAAGATTTAACTTTTTTCTTTGTTTGGTTTCAAGAAAATTTTCAACATTGATCGCAAAGAAAAGTTCTCAAGTTCAAAAAAGTTGAAATTGAATTTCACCATGAATGGATCACTGTTTGGGTTATTATGGTCACGAACTCATCGGAATACACTAGTTTATCCTGGTGATCGGAATAGTGTTATTTTATTTTTAACAGCTGTAATGACTTCGAATATTATTGAAACGAATATACGGTAATACAAAAGATGTGATCTTTTGAATTATATTCCCAAAGTATAATGATTTTATTGGCAAATTATTAAAGTACCGATTATTTATTTTTAGTAAAATCTGGGAAAATGAACGTTCTGATCGGATTATCGTATTTGGTAATGAGTGTGACACTTCAAAAGATAAAAAGAAACAAACTTCGGTGCTACTAGAGTTTACAATAAATGGAAATACTAAAGTACTCGATTTTTTGAGAACAGCACCATGTGATGGAGATTGGAATGAACTTCCGACCGATAGCTTTACTGTAGTTTTGAATATAACATGCAAGTATGAGTTGTATAACATGAATTGATCAAATCAAGATTCAATAAAATTATATTTTTTAGAGAAGCTCGCAAACTAGGTTGCCCAACAAGTTATTCATTTACAATTTAATTTAGTTGACTACAAAGCAGTGGATAATTTTTAATTCCAAATTTTAGATAGTGGGAAATATAAATGTTAGTTATATTATTCCATTTATGTATATGTAAAAAGTAAATAAAAAATAAAATGCAGTTTTAATCATATATCAATTACACAATGCGGTTATATTTAACGGTAAGTTTGCATACAATATTTGTTACCTAATAACGGTAATCGGAGCTATAGTTTGACGGTTTCATCAAGACGTATATGGCAATGTCAGTGAACTATTGAAATATCAAATGAAATGGATGTCGTTTAAAAATGTCGTTAAATTATAATAATAAAATGGCCATTGCTGACCCGTACCGAATCAACATTGTGGCTCCATCGGATCGACCCCAAGCTTGTTTGTTCTTCATGTTGTTCAAGGCAACCCAAAGATGACAAGTCGTTCTCAACCCCGAGAAGCTATCGTCGTCGACAGTGGCCTTTGTGCCTGCCAAACGTCGGCTCTCCTCAGAGATCGCTGCACTATCTGCCTAGGATTGCCTCGCAGAACGTAACCGAGTCAGTGAACGCATCCTCAGCGAATATCATTCGGACGATATTTTCCTTGGTAGTCACCTATAATTTTCTCTTTCAGAGGAGTAAGACAAATTTGTATGCTGTGCAAAAGCAGAGCTATGCCGCGATAGTTTTCGAATTTTGAGTGACCCTTTTTTTAAGGATAGGGCACAATGTGGCCACTTTCCATTCATCAGGCATAACTTCGCTTTGCCATACTAACTGAATAAAAATATAGTTCGACAAAGTATGCCTTCCGAATATCTCGGAAATAATACAATCAACCTCAGGAGAACGGTTTCTTTTTAGTCTCTGTATCCCCAGTATGAATTCCACGTAGGATGGGTCTGCCTCTATGCACATCTCCGCATTGTGTATTTGACAACTTTCAAATACAGCATTTGACACTTGATGAACATTAAGTAAATCTGAGAAATGCTCCTTCCAAGTGTCGAGCACTGCATCGATGTTAACACGACGTTAAATGGCGATAGTCCTAGGTCTGATGGTATGGTACAGTCTGGTGACTTCTTTAAAGAAGTTATGAGAACTGACCTCATTGCTGAGTTGGTATGTACCCTTAAGACTTAAGCCTTCCTCCATTCACGCTTGTTCCGTATACAAATTCGCTTGGTGGTTCTCCGAGCAAAGCCCACTTTGTTCTTCCGTACGATTGTAAAACGTATTTGCGCTTCTTTGTAGGCTATATTCTGTTGCTCGACAGTAAGACGACACTCCTCATCAAACCAATCATTTTTGGGTTTAATTTTTACCATAATTAGAGTTGCCTGCACATCACCGACAACCGAGGTTTTCAATACCTCCCATATAGCGTTCACATTACCAGAATGGTGATTGGATTCCATAATGCTACTGCTAATAAGATTTCGATATTGTATTTTATCATCATCATCTTCGTTTATCAGACCTTCACAGTTGAAACGTAAGTTTCGTTTGTTTTCCTGTGATTCCTGACTTGTACGAAAACTGCCATTTTAGCGTTGAATTGGCAAATTAATGATCATTGCCTACAAATTTGGCAGCCGACCCATAAGATCTTACATCTTGGATGACCCGACACCTTCCCTTAGAAATTAACACATGGTCAATTTGACCATGAGGATGTGTCCATGTTTCCAAGTGGATTTTTATGACGAAAGAATATGCGAGCCACAGTGAGGTAGTGATTCGTGCGCGATCGCGAAGTTCATCGTTCTTTCCCCAATATCGGTCGCTAAATCATGTCGGGAGTATGGGCCTATGTTTTCACAGTCGATTTGCCAGCTTTAGCATTAAAGCCACCAATCATTATTGTTTTATTGAAATAAAACAAATTTTATTTTATTTCTAATTATTTATTTAATTTCTGTTTTTTGTGAAATTATTTTAAATAATAGGTTTTTTTGTATGATTAAGTTGGCCGTCTGCGAATTTTTTTCATAAAGTTAAAAATATTTTAACTCGTAGGGGCGTGTTTTGTTTAAATTTACTTGATGTGGTTGGTAGAGAGCATGAATTTAATATGCTAGCATTATATTCGATGTCATAAAGTCGCCTTTACGAGTCTTTATCATCATGCATAAGGCATGGGAGTGCCCCCCAATCACAGGGGACGTGAAAATAATTCCATATTTCTATTAAAAATAATTCAATTAATTTTAAACTTTTATATGTACTGATTGTTATTTTTAGGAATTATTTTTCTATATCGTTTTTCTATTTTTGATTTAAGTTTCGTGCTAACATCTGGTGGAGATGTATAGGGAAACGGAACGCACCCATCCAAAACGAGAGGCATTTTATTTTCCATCATGCAGTACTAAATAAAATAAACAAAAATTTTTAAATTTCCTAAATAGACGCACACCAACAGTCAAATTTTCACAACAGTAATAATTGAAGTGTCGATTGTTGTCGAAAAAGAGTATTTTTGTAAAAGAATCTATATTTTATTTAATATAAATATTGTTTTAAATATATTGTGTATATGTTAAAAAAGCGTGTAATTAGTGTAAGTACTCTTTATTAGATAATTTAATTACCTTTACCTAAGTTATACAAATAACACACATGTAAAATTTGTGATCCCTCCTATGCAAACGTAAAAAGTTAAAATAGAAAATTATTGCTGTTCATAATTACACTAATAAAAAATTATTTTTTTGTAATTTTAATATTTAAGCTATATAATTTGATAATAAGCTAGTAATTGTAATCATGGTTAAACATTTAGTTGTATGATGCATTTTGTCCCCCAAGGCTGGTTATAGTATAGATGCTTATTACATCGCTTTAACTAAAAATATTTTTATCATTATGATATTCCAATTCACTCTGGTGATTTTATCTAGTTGAAAATAATATTGTGTACTTTGACTTTGCTTGCCTCATTAAAGCGGGAGGGTTTAAGTTTTTACCTTTGCGCACTAGAGCATCAGAAATGCGAGCGCTTGTGCTTGGTTTGATTGGTATAACAAATTTAATCCAAAAACCCTCAATATTTAAAACAACACAATAATAATTTAAATATGTATATTTTTGGTTTTTAGTAAATTAATGGATCATAGAGGACTTTTTAAAACTAAACTGACTATCAGAGGTGGCCAGTCTGATCGTAGGCAACATTTAAAAACTAAACGAGCTGTGGAACGGGATAACATTAGAAATTTCGGTCGTGATATTACAAATTCACCATTACGAGCACAGTCAAACGATGTGAATTTTAAACAAGAATTTAAAAAGAAATATCGTGAAGTTATTATGAATAAACAAGATCAACAAGCAGCATTAATACAATGGCGTCCGCCATTTGTTTCGGTTGTACCAGTCGGCAAATATATTGATCCACCCGCAACAACAGCGTTAGCAAAACGAATCACCAAAACGCAAGAAAATATAAAAAAAACATTAACGGCGAAAAAGGTGTTTCCAGCAAAAACGCCAGAAACAGTTAGACGTTCAAAACGGAATGTTAAACGTTTAATTTTAAATAGTATTCCGAAAAATAATCCATTCAATAACTATTTAAAATCAAATGGTCGAGAAGATTCTGGATTTAAATTTGTCCATTCGACAACTGCGAAAAATAATAACAATCGCAAAAAGTCAATTGTGCTTTTAAATAATAATTTTGAAGTGTCCGATGAAGATGATTTAGATGGTATTAGTCCAATCGAAAATGCCAGCGATGATGCTCGAACACCGAATATTCCATTACTAGCGATTGAACAAATTGAATCAAACAATCAAAATGGAATAATAAACACGCGACCACCACCCGTATCACCAAAGCGACAAGTCCCTGAAGAAAATATAACATTGTCATCTAATAATTATGTTAGCTCATATGTAACCACTTCACGAGGAAAAAATAGGCGTGAAACTAAAAATCAATTTGAATGTATAAATAATTTAATTGAGCCAAGTGTAGATGACTCCGAAGAAATGAAAATGAATCGTGAAGCAGCATTGAAATATGAAAATCTTTTGAACGACGAAAAAACTCGATTACAAGAATTAAACCAAAAATGGGAATTATATAGATCGGAGAATATGGATTTAACCGACTGTGTCGAAATGATCGATGGTACTGTAGGCCAAACGAAACTCCTGATGTCAAGTAAATTTCTACAGTTTCATAAACTCATTGATAATTGTCGATTTCAAAATGGAGACAGATCAATATTTCCACTCGATTTGGAAGGTTTCTGGGACGTGGTGAAATTACAAATTAAAAATGTTGATGATCGTTTTGAAAAATTAGAAAAATTGAGAGATAATGGATGGAAAGATGATATAGTTACCATTGCTAAAGTTGTAAGTAAAAAGAACGTTGGTAAAAAAGGTAAAAATAAACAAAAATCGGTAATTTCAAGTTTAAAAGATTTTGTTGAAAGTAAACGAAAAGAAAAATTAGAAGAAGAAAATGCTGCGATTGCAGCATCAACATCAGTACGAAAAACTCGGCAAACCTTTCGGGTTAGTGTTTTGTCAGCTGCTGAAAAGAAGAATACTCCGACATTTAAATCATTAAGTTCGCCGAATATTCAGAACGAAATCAATCGTGAGCTTGGAAATTTAAACATAAATTCACCTCTCATCAAATCTTCAAAGGTTCGAGGAAAATCAATTCGGTTCATCGAGCCACGGAAGTCGAACGATTCTGATGTAATTTTAGTAGAAAATAGTTTGGACGGTGACAAGGAAAATTATATACTAGTTAAAAATAAAGTAATGGAACCTGCTACACCAACTAACCCCAAAAGAACTTTTAAAAAATATCGCGATACACCTAAAATACCAGAACTAAATTTGATGAATACAACACCGCAAACAACTGAAAAGCGGCGTTCGGTGCGAACACCAAAATCAAAATTATCATTTTGCGATGAATTGCATAATTGTTCGATGAGAGATTCACCGGTTCAAGCGAAGAAAAGATCAACAAAGCGTACGAGAAGGATAACGGAACTAATTAATGACTCTTAAATTGGATTTTTTTTACAATTAATTTTCTTATTTTTTATTATGGATAGTTTAATAATTTTTTAACTAATTTAGAATTTGATAGCAAGTATTTTCATTTATTTTGTTATTTTTTTTTAAATAAATGTACTGTAATCCTAGGCTAATTTAATTAATAAAAATATGCTAAAAACTTTTTGGAAAATTCCATTGCGTTGCTTAGCAGCCTATAACGTAACTTTTTGTATGACTAGTTTACAGGTAGGGGCCGTAAGCGGTTTGCTAGACAAAATCAAAGTCAGCCAGTAAGTTATTTGTTGTACGAAGGAGTGTGTCCGATCACTATTGTTTTGTACTGAGCAACGGTTAAATTACTTTGTTTATCTTAGTTTTCGATTGGGTGGTTTAATAACACAAACACATAGCTTACCATAAAATTAAATATTTATTTATTAAGACAAACATTTCATAGTTTCAAAAACTATATACATATTAATTAATTACGTAATACAAGTTTCTTATTTTTCAAAGGTATTAAACGATTGCTTACATCTTTTAATAGTGTTCTCATCTCCGTAGAACGCAACATTTTTGGTGGCATAAGAATAATAGGTATTCTGGAATCATACATAACATCCAGTTCGTGAATATTACGTATCACCGGAATTTTAAGCCTTTCATTTAACCAATAGGTATGCATTGGTTTTGGTGAACGGGATGACCTCCTTAGACCTGTGTTGCAAGATGTTGTAGGCTGAGTACTATGTTCCGAATCACTTTTGCTAACTATATTTATCTTTGCTGATGATTTTTGTGTGATTTTCTTGATACCAGAATTTGGCTTCGAATTTTTTAGTTTTTTTGTATGAGTTGCTTTTCGCCCAGTCTTAGTATATCTTACATCTGGATTTGGGTTACTTAACTCGATTTTAGGTGCCTGACCATTCGACGTACTTAGTTTTTCAGCTTCAGTTGGTCCGTGCGATCTTCTGTCAAATTCGGTTTCAACATTTGTATTAGAATCCTGTTTATTAGTTAAACGCAAACTCTTCTGTCTTGTAATGCGCAAACTCTTCTGTCTTGTAATGCGCAAACTCTTCTGTCTTGCGGTTGATTTAATGAGTCGAGTTAATTCATGACTTTTAGTTGTAATGCTTTCATCAGCATTCGTATTAGAATCCTGTTTATCAATTACACTTAGCGGTAGTTGATCATTTATTTTATTAGCAACTGATTTATTAAGTCGAGTTAGATAATGATTTTTAGTCGTAACGATTTCATCAACATTCGGGTTAATTTCCGATTTATCAGTTAAAGTTGACGGTGGCTTAACTTTTGTTGTATTAGCAACTGTTTTATTGTGTTGAGTTAATTCATGACTTTTATGTGATATTTGATCAGAGTGTTTCAAATCTGTTTCAGGTATTGCTTTTGGTATCTTTGATTTTTGTGATGTTGTTGTAGGTATAGACGAATCTGCTACAAGCAGCCTGGCTTTCAACCGAGATGACTGCCGTTCACCTACTTTTTGACAGTTTTTGGATGGCTTCGATTTTGTCCGAGTGGCAACTTTGGCTAATTTTTCTTGTCCAATATTATCGTTAACAATCAATTGTAATACATCATTAGCTTCTTGAGTAGGTGCCACCTCATATTCTTCTAACGATTTGCTCATAGGTGTAGTTTTACCTTCTTGGTCTAAACAAATATCATTTACATGATCAGATTCATACTCTGAACCACTTAAGGTGAGATTCATAACACCACGGCCAAATGCATGATCAATAGAAGAATCAGAGTTCCCGGATAATCTACTATTCCGCCTGTCAACATTTAATTGTTTCCTTTTGTCAATCGAGCAAGTCAATCGACTTACATGAAAAGAAGTTTCCTCATTAATATTCGGAATTTCTTTTGAACTATCGGAGGATAAGGATGATTGATTATTTTCTAAATTGGTAATAGACATTGATTTCGCATCTTGTACTGTGTTAGAACTTGTAATGGTAGGAGGAGACAACTTATTTCCATTCGCCACCGATGCTATACTCATATACCTCGATTTTATACTCGTTTTCTGGTTTGAAGAACGACGAGAATTACTGTGAAAACTACAATATTCATTTATACTTTTATGTTGAGGCGATCCAGGCGTCTTTATACTCTTACGATTCGCCTTTGATTTATTTGTTCTTGCTTCATTACGGATTGGAGATATTGGACATGTAAATGTTTGAGTGTTTGGTCGTCCTTTTGGCGTACTAAAATTATTTAATTTCGAATTGTTCTAAAACAAAACCATATTTTAATCTTATTATTATAGAATAATACGTGTTATACATACAAAATGAGAATATCTGAATAACTCGATGGGTGTAAATGATTTTATTTTTGGATCAGATTTTGGTGACATGTCTAACCTCTTCGAGACGCTCGGCTTAGATTTTTTGTTTTTTTCCGGAAACATTACTTTAACAACTGTTTCTGGGATAGGTTTATTCAATTCATTGTTTGATTGATCATTCTTATTTGGTTGTTGCACCAAAGTTACATTAAAAGTGTGATCAATTGAACGAAAATCATACAACTTTTTTGTAATGCGAGCTGTGCTTCGATTATCGTTTAATAGATTTAAGAAGTAATCTGATGTTACTGTATCGGATGATGAACTATCCCTGTATAACAGATTATAAACAATATAATAATTAGTTAAATATTCACGTAACTGATCAAATAAATGTGTTTACTTACGAATCGTTTTCGAAATTTGACATTTTTAGTTTTTTTTTGTTATTTTTTGTTTGGCCGGAGCACTACTGTTCATATCAACAACGATTGCAGAGAATTACCTTGATTATTTTATAATTTTCTTAAATTATTATTTTTTTACAGTTTAGTATTTACACCAAGCTCTTTGACAGTTATGTAGATGTCATTTCAAAATTTATAGAGCTGCGACTCGTACGTATATGCGCTTCACTTTTTTGAGCAAATCATGTCCCTGCGTTATGGTGAGTTTTCAATAGGTGTCACTGTCAATCATTGCTAATTGTCAAATAAATTAATTTACAGTGTACAAATCATCTGCCGGTTGTCAAAATCTGTATTTTATTTTTTCGAAGGTGAAATTTGCAGATGAATTTTATTCGTTTATTTAAAATACTTTTATCAAAATGGATTGTAACAAAGCAAATAGTTTTTCGAAAGAAATGCAAATTCATACTCGTAAAGTACATAAATTAAGTGATGATCTGGTAAACGCTAAATTGGCTCTTGGTACGTACTACGGCGTCTTGTCTTATCAATATTAATCGTAATTAAGTATTATTGTGAGTTATATTTGTGAGCCAAGTTAATATACTTTGTGCAATGAAATTAAACTGCTGAATAATTGACAATTGTGCATGCTACGTCGTTGATTTATGGACTACGTAATAATGGTCATTGTGTTTTTTATGGGTCCCTGTGGTTGGGGGATACACCCACGCTTTGTAAAAGACTTCTAAACAAGCATGCTATCTTTAAAATTTCGCCACATCAATCTTATACTTTGAGGCTTATCGTAGGTGACGACTAAACAAAGGTTGGATCGCTGGGCTGACTACCCGCATCCGTTAAAAACCGTTGTTAAATATATCAACAAAAAGAAAAATGGATATCGCCAATATTTTGAGCGATCCCCGCTTATGTTAACGGATACGCAGTTTAGACTTCAGGATCGGTACGTCGAACGTGCAGTCGCTAAAAAAACTAGGCGCGTTTGATGGCACTATCAGCCATGAAAGAGTCTAAGAAACCCGATGGCCAAAAACTGGAGATCACGTGTTCCAGGCTATACATTGCTTTACACTGGAAATTTTGGTGTTGGTTTTATTCTTGGGCCCAAGAAAAAAACGTGAAAAATGCTGTTTTGGATTTCAAAGCAGTTGACAATCGTATGTGTAAGGTACGTTTACGCTTCCGACTAGCCAACCTGACGATCATTTGTGTTCATGGGCCCACCGTTGTAAGTCAACCGACAGATAAAAACTCATTTTACAACAATTTGGATGATCTGATGGGATCTATACCGGAGCACGACGTCAGAATAGTGATTGGTGACTTTATGCTAGAGCTGACAAAAATCAGACTGACTTACGTGAACACATAGGTCAGTGCTCCCGATACGATATAGCGTCCGGTAATGGGGAAAGAATGATGCAACTTGCGGTAGCGCATGACATTGTGGCTAGCACAGTCTTTCCTCTTAAAAATATCCACTTGGAAACATGAACACACCCTCGTAATACGTCTCGAAGTCAAATTAACGATGTATTAATTTCTAAGGGAAGATCTCGGGTATGGCAAGATGTGAGATCTTATCGGTCGGCTGCAAAATTTGTAGGCAGTGATCATCAATTGGCCACAAAGCTAAGATGACAGTTTTCGTACAAATTTGGGATCGCAGGTAACTTACGTTATCAGTACAACTGCGAAGGCCTGATAAACGAAGATGAGAAAATAAAATAGCAGAATCTTGCATTATCTTGAATTAAGTAGCATTATGGAAACCAACCACCGTTCTGATGATGTGAACGCTCTATGGGAGGTATTGAAAACTTCAGTTGTCAGTGCTGCCCTGGCGACTCTAGGTATGGTAACAATTAAACCCAAAAATGATTGGTTTTATAGGGAGTGTCGTCTTGCTGTCGAGCAACAGAATATAGCCTATAAAGAAGCGCGAATGCGTTTTACAATCGCACGGAGGAACAAAGAGGTCCTTACTAGGAGAACCGCCAAGCAAATTTTTAGACGTAAAAAGTGTGAATGGTGTAAGGCTAAAATGTTATGAACACAACAACTCAGCAATGAGCGCAGTTCTCGTGGGTTCTTTAAAGGAGTTACTGGACTGCACTATACCTTTAGACCTAGGTCTATCGCCATTCGAGTCCAGGATGGAAACCTCAGTGTTAACATCGATCCAATGCTCGACACTTGGACGGAGCATTTCTCTGATTTACTCAATGTTCAATAAGAGTCAAATGCTGTGTTTAAAAGTTGTCAAATACAGATTGCGGAGATGTGCATAAAGGTTTCATCTTACGTGGAATTCACACTGGTCACGCAGAGACTAAAAAAAAACGGCCCTGGGGTTGATTGCAATAATTCAGAGCTCTTGATATTCGGAGGGGATACTTTGTAGAACTATCTTTTCGACCAGGAAAGGCGAAGTTACGCCTGATGAATGGCCGCGTTGTGCCTTATCCTTAAAAAAGGAAATCTTTCAAAATGCGTAAACGAACACAACATACCTCTCCTTTGTGCAGCAGACAAATTACTATCTTACATAGTAATCGAGAGACTCAGTCGCCTGGCGAAGGAAATTGTAGGAAACTAACAAATAGAATTTCGTCCGAATCAAATCGGTCAGTAACTGATCAAGTTTTTTCGCTGAGGATGATTCTAAATATTACGAAACATCTCGTGACGTACATCAGATGTTCTTGAATTTCCAACAACCCTATAACTCAATCCATCGGGATAGCTTATGGTTTGCTTTGCAATGTCTGGGAATACCTAACAACTATGTGTGTTCATGTAAACTAACAGTAATGAAGTCACTATGTCTTGTCAAAGTTGAGAACAAGCTATCAGGAATTTTTGCAATTAGCTCTGGTGTACGCCAAGGAAATGCTCTGTCCCTGATACTCTTTAATCTCATGCTAAAATGTATCTGTCGTAAAAGTGAAACACCTCAGAACAACATATTGTACCGTCAGTCCAACCAGGTTCTGGCATATGCAGATGATATCTGTGTAATTGGACTGAATGACAACGGTGTCAAAGAACTACTGGATGCACTTGTTCGATTTTCGATTATTGGATTTAAAGACCAAAACGCATTTGATTTTAGTAGTAGTGACCACATATTTGATTTTAGTAATAGTGACCGCGGGTCTCTTGTCACTCATGATAAATGTGTGGGAAAGGATATTAAAACGCGTCTTGTCGCTGGCAACCGTGCTTTATATTCCTTACGGCCACGACTAAAGTCAAAATAACGACAAGCGGAAGTTGTACAAGATGTTGATCAGACCCGTTGTTATGTATGTAAATCAGAAGGGAGAATAAAAAAAGAAAATGTCGGATCAGTGGAGATGTGATGGTTTTTCGAGTCCAGTGGCGTGCCAAGATTGATCCAAGTGTATTATTTTCCTCTCCTCTTTGTTTAGATTATTCCAGGTTTAAAATATGCCTAGCAAACCCCACAACCATCACTCCTGAGCTGTAGTCAACAAGTCTAAGAACTAAAAAAAATTTGAATACGCAAAATATCTGTGCTTTGTGTTATAAACGGTTTTGCATGTTACCCATATGATCATTCTAATTTAGTTACTTAAAGATAAACATAAATCGTAGGTTGTACTCATTCTTACTAAAGTTATAATTTTTAGGTCCCTAAATACTAATTTGCTATTATATTGTTTTTTTTAATTGCAGCACTGAGTGATAATAAAATATGGGCTGAAGGTTTGCTTATATTTTACGAGATTTTTGCATATTTAGAAAAAAATGTGTCGACAAACATTCTACCGCCAGAGTTCCATCGAAAAGGCGAATTTGTAAAAGATCTAAATTTTTATCTTGGCCCAAATTGGATGGACACATATAAACCACGTAAAAGTGTTGAACAATATATAAGCCATTTGGAAAAGGTAAATGATAAAAATCCAATATTACTTCTTGCCTACGTTTACCATTTGTATATGGGCCTTTTATCGGGCGGCCAAATTTTACAAAAAAAACGAAGTTTAGCTCAAAAATTTAATCCATTTTCTTCAACGTCAGACACCGGCTGTAATGTAACCAAATTTAATATTCCAATAAGTGAATTAAAACAAAAAATGCGTGATAATACCGATAAAATGGCGGAACAATTTAATGATGATTTAAAACAAGAGTTATTGGCCGAAAGTTTAAAATGTTTCGAATTCAATAATCATATTGTTCGATCGATCGAAGGTGTTAATATGATTGGATTACAAAAAATTTTGTATGTCTGTGCGATTCTTATTGGCATTTGGTTAATATATAAAAATATATCACATTAGAAAAATTAAATAAAAATTTAGAAATATTACGTATAAACGAAAATTGTTTTTATTTTATCATTGTCACATATAATTCGTAGTTATCTAGCGAATAGTGGCGGCAGTGTGGCAAACGTTAGAAAGCCTGTATGGCCCGCCATCAATGGTGGAGCTGTTGTTGTTAAAATCTTTTTTATTTGTTTTGGCTTCTTTTCTTGGTCCTCTTCATCAGTTTTCTAAATACAAACGAAATGGTATATATATGATTAGTTAATATTTTTTTAAGCTCACCTTATGTTTAACAAATTCCAAATCAATCATAGGGATCGATTTCATTTTAACAATTTCTTCAACTTGAAGTATTTCGATATTTTGAATATCAGTAAATCCATTTAGTTGTAATGTTTCACAACATCGCTGTGATTGTTCTATACATGGTGAAAATGAACAGAAACGGCCGCCTGAAAATATAAGAAATATAAATTTATTAAAAATCTAATTGATTGGAAATTCGAAGTTCTTCAATTTTCTTCCACTTTAATTCAAGTAATTAAAAATTGAAATCAGTGTTATTTTAACTATCTGATTATAAATTATAAAACTGTAAATAATTTTATTAAAAAAAAATCAGAAGTTATGCAAATGTTGCCTAGTGATAACTCTCTTAATGGCTTAAGCCAAGGTAACATGGTGGGCTAAAACCCTTTATTAAAATTAAATTAAATAGAATGAATATAATTTACAATAAACAAGTATGTAGCCGGTTTCAATTTATTTTCTTAGATTACTGTAATGAATTGATTTTGATTTTAAGGTGAATAACGCACACCAAAATGCAACGACCGACACATTAAAACCATTTTTATCAATGCATTTGTGTTCAGGGAAAACTACATAAAACCCTGATTGAGAAAATTTAATTTACAAAGGTGTTAAAGAGGAACCTAAACGCCTACTTAAAGAAATAACCAACCCGAGAAGATTAAAAATTGTTTTATATTTACTTGTAATGAAGTAAATATAAAACAATATTTAATCCTTTCGGATTGCTTGTTTCTTTAAGTAGGCGTTTAGCTTTCTCTTTAACACCTATGTAAATTAAATATTGTGGGAAAGACCGACGAATCTGATTCCACAGAGAGGTGACTCTAGGGAAAAACGAAAATTTAAAATGGTTAGTTCTACATCTGGGTATATCGAAGGCGAATTTATGTTGCTTTGAACCAAAACGAGTGGCAGCCCCCTCCTGACAAATGCCGGTGGTATTAGAGATTTAATTTCAGAAGAACAGTGACCAAAGTAATGTTTGTAAAAAGGCGATTAAGCACTTACTTTGCGTATGAATAACTCTTTTTTAAATTCTATCTGAGATTAGGTTTTGGAGCACCACCCCAGACAAACGAATTGAATTCCATAATGGGCAACATACGGCTTGTATAATTTAAGAACTTTTCTAGGAGTGAAATAAAAGTTACAGCGTCTAATGAAACCCAAATACTGACTAGCTTTTTTTGCAATTGAATATTTATGACCTTTCCAAGTAACATCACTCGAAATGTTTAAACCCAACATTCTAAGAGAGGAGGACCTATTATTTTGAATGCCGTTTGTTATGGGTGGAACATAATTTTGAATTTTTTTGTGAAAAAAGACAAGCTTGGAACTTCTGTGGATTAAATTCTACCCTATTAGATTTGCCCCATTCAATGACCTTGTCACTGCAAGTCAGAAGTAAATTATTCATAAATTGCTTTTTGGCTGTTAAACCCAATAGAAGCAGACACTGTAATATCATCAGCAAAATAGTGAATATAACATGATGCCAATGTAAAAATATCATTGATATAGATCAAAAATAAGGTAGGCGGCAAAGATGAACCTTGCGACTAGCATTGATTTCATACGAGTCGGATGAAATACCGTTTAATACTATCTTGATCGATCGTTCCATTAAATAACTCTCTATCCATTGAATAAGAGAACTATTTAAGATTCAGTGACCGCATTTTAGAGATCAGACGTTGATGCCATACTCTATCAAATGCTTTTGAAATATCTAGAGGTACGAATTACCATATTTTTCAATACTTTTTCCCCAAAAATGTGTTAAATAGGCAATAAGATCACCTGAAAAGCGATTCTTACCAAACCCATATTGAAAATATGATAAAATTGCGTTTCGAGATAGTTCATTATGTGAAAATTCATTATAAATCCCATTAGTTTAGATAAGGTCGACAACAAAGCAATTGAGCGGTAATTGGAAGGAGAAGTTTTGTCTCCTTTTTAGGAACCGGTTGAATATTTGCTGTTTTCCAAATAGAGGGAAAAATGCCAGAGTTTATTGACAATTTAAACAATTTGGCAAGCGGTTTAGCTAGAGATAAATGATAGTTTTTAGGACAATTGATGGTAATCTATCAGACCCAGTTGCTTTATCTGGGCTCAGAGTTCTAAGAACTTTAAAAACAACTCGAGATCGAAAATAATTTTTTGGTATAGATGAAGAAAAAGTAGAATATGCTGGTGGGGATTGGTTAGGGAGAAAAGGGAGAGTTCATTAGGAGAATTACTGAAATAATTTAAATGAGCACATTTTGTCTCGGAGATAGCGGACTTACAATTTTAATCAAACAATTGAGTTTTATGTGGCCTATTCCTTTTATAATAACTTGGAATGAATAACTTCATTTTTTTAAAAATCTTCGAAGTTATTTGTTTTTGGATACTATATCAGCATTATTACTAATAAAACACACACAGCCCAATCAAAAGAAGAGAAAAATAGATTGAGACTTTGCAAATCAGCATCTTTGAAATGCCAGATTAGTCTAGGTGTACGTGTAATGAGCCCCGTAGTAGGTGGATCAATCGAAAATTTTGCTGAGACCAACGCATGATCAGATAGATTTAGTGGAGCATTAACTTCAATAGACTATTTGTCATACATGGTTAAAAATAAATCAAACAAATGTGGTGAATGACCTAATATGTCAGGGTACCGAGTTGGTTGGTCTACAAGTTGGACAAGACTTCATATCCGCAAACAATTCAACATATTCACCTTTTTGATTCAATTGAAATTGAAATTATATCAAACTCTTTTTTTTTTTTTTTTTTTTTTGTTTCTGAACTCTGCAATCTGTTCTGGGGCCGAAGCTCTCCCAACTCTTTCGCAGTAAATTTTTAACGTCCTACCTTACGCCGTCACCAGCCAAATTGAGGACGCACGAATACGGGTTCGATTTTAAATCCATCTGCACATTGTATTGCTCCAGCCAGCCTGCACTGGCAGGGACGATGGTTCGGCCCATGGATTCTGCACTCCAACAGGGGGTCATAGTTGTGTTCATCGTCATCACCGATCGAAATCAGGTGATGAAAAATCCCTTTTGCAACCCTCCCTCGTTGGGATTCGAACCCGGTACTTCCCGACCCAAACACCGCAGTATCAAACTCGTGACATGTCTCTGCATGTAGTAGTTCGTGCCTCATATTTCGGAGTCTACGAAACCACAAAACTTTTTCAATTCTTCTTATCGAGTTGTACAAACCCCAAAATGGTTATGAATAGCTAGAATAATAGCAGTTATATTGAAAGACAGTTATGCTAATAATCAAGGCGCCGCGTTATTAAGAATGTGTGCTGTGCAACCAACCCTATATGTAAAATACGAATCAATTTTTTAATTTAGCGAAAACATTATTGGTTCCGATACAGTTCACTCCACCGGAATTCGTGCTACAATTGACGCCTGAATACCCAATGACTTTTCTAGTTAGATTATATTTTTCCAAAATGTCTAAAACCATCCTAACAATTGTATTAATTTTTCTGACTAGTAACTTCTTAAATTTTAAATTTAAAAACGAATTAAATGTGATAGTACGACCTTAGCCTAGAAACGTTAGAAACAAGATCATATTCTAAAATCACATAGCTGATTTATACAAATCTAGCAACTATCAAATTGCAAAGAATTACTTTTCCACGAGGGCAAATATGAGCAAATATGTAAACATGCCACATGGCACTTAGCTTAAAGAGCATGTTAAAAAAAAATAAGAGCTTAATATCAAATACAGAGATATGTACCGGCTTATAGGAATTCAGAGCTAACATTACATAATGATCTGCCACTATATAGACAAATTCTAAAAAAAAACAACTCGGAAGTGGCGACTCAAATTTTAACTATACACAAGACTGAATACCTCGGGATAGTTTTAACATTAACCAACAAATTCCATCTACACTGCAGAAATTGTTGCGATAATAAAATTACTGATATTCCGGAGTTGTTGATTTAGGCAAAGCCAAACTGTCCCTAAATTGTGGTAGTTTAGTTTCGCAAAAGTCATTTAAAAGTTAGTTGAATGCTTTAAGCAAATTTGACAGATAATTTAGATCGCGTTATATACCAACAAATTTAGCTTATTTTCCTAACTCAGTGTAGACGTGTGAGAAACCCTGGCCGTAATGGAAAGTTACTTACTTAAAGACAATGTATATTTTAAGTAAAGAACTGTTTTTTTTATATAAATGTTCAGAGCACATTTATGGATTGAGAGTTGCTGATAGAAGATCATTGATGAAAATTAGAAAAAGAGTTGGAGAAGGGACGGATCCCTGAGGAACACCAGCGTTTATAAGATGTTGATCGGAAGTCACACCATCCACCACCACTTGGATTTTGCGACAAAGAAGAAAATTCTTAATCCATAAAATTAACGAACCGTGAAAGCCAACTGCCCTCAATTTACACAGGAAACCCTTGTGCCACACTCGATCAAATTATTTTGAGATATCGAGTGCAATAACTTGAGATTCACCAGATTGATTAATGCTTCTGTTCCATTGTTCAGTAACAACATTAATTAAATCACCTGCTGAACGCCCTCCGCGAGTACCATACTGACGATCAGAAATTAGAATATTAACTTCCAAATATTTCATCAGCTGGAAGTTGATTATGGTCTCAAGTACTTTAGAAAGCACCGGGACGATAGCGATTGGGCGATAATTTGAAGGATCCGATTTACTGCCCTTTTTGGCACAGGATGTATGTTAGCAGTTTTCCAGATGGAAGGGAAAATTCCAGAAGACATAGATCGGTGAAACAGACATGATAGTGGCATAGACAGGGATTTACAGCAATATTTGAGGACAATTGGGGGAATACAATCCGGACCGGCTGACTTGTTGGTGTTAATGTTTGATAGGACTTTAGCGACAACTCTAGATCTAAATCTAATGCGGCGCATCGATGAACTGGCTAGAGAGATAATCGGGGGTATTAAATTAGAATCAGGTAAATTAGAGTTTGCTGCAAATTTTCGGGCGAAGATATTAGATTTTTCTTGAGCTGTAGAAAAAATATAGTCCTCATCTTTCAGAGGTGGTTTTGATGATTTCCTACTGTTCAAGAAGTTTTCCTCTACTTTGCGGGCAAAGGACCAAAAGGTCCGATTGCTATTGACCTGCAACTCTTCTCAAACTTTTTTTTTAGCTTGGGACACTGTTTGCGTTGTCAGATTTCTAGCCGCCTTAAATATAGCTAAATTTTCATTTGACGGGTTCTTAACATATTTGCGGTGAGAGGCTTCTTTATTGGCGGTTGTTGTTCTACAGTCATGATTATGCCAAGGATTGCCTGACTTTTTTTATTTGGCTTAGAGAGACTGGAAGGAATGAACTGTTCCATTCCCGTGAGAATGACAGTCGAAACCAGAATGGCTGTATTGTCAATATTACCGAAGGCAAAACAAGAGTACCATTCGAACTCTTGAAAGAACTTTTTCATTCCTTCCCAGTCCGAGGAACTTGACTCCAACTAAGATCACTGTACGGCTGGATATTAAAAAACTTAAAATGAGTTTTAGAAAAATGGATTTTAGAATCTGATAGAACTGCTTTGGTAGATATCGATGCAGTTTATATTCTAGCCCTCTGTGTCATACATTATTAAAGGCATGTGCTACATCGAAGAAGATACTTGAATATATTTTTTTGTTTTCTACCACATCTTCAATTATGTCTGCAATTATGTGGATTTGTTCAAAAGTCGAATGTGTTTTTCTGAAACCGAAAGGAATAAGATCTCTTTGTTCAATGAATAGAAATATGAGCAAAATATATTTTTTACTTTCAATAAAAATTGACTTAGTTGAAGTTTACAACTAACTGAGTTGTGTAAAGTTATATGGGTTCTAAACAAAAATTCTGGTTTATGGCAATGAGATGCTCCGCCTTGATACTCTTGAATCTCATTTGAGTATTAATATCTTTCGTGAAATTTGAGCAACCACATCATACAAATGCTCAATAAAGTACATCATATGATTCTCAGAGTCTGTTGGTCTTAAGATCAATAAATCTTAAACTTAAGTATGATTATAGGTGTTGTTAGTAGCATGCAATCGCCACACATTTGAGGAGACATCAAAGTGTGTTTTTTCACTGGAACTCGTGGTTTGTATTTACTACATTTACGTACAAATAACATAAAACAGAGGTTGTACACAGTCTTGATCAGACTCGTAGTCATATAAGAGCGTGAGAATTGCCCAATATTCGCATGATGTATGGGTCTAACGTGACAGTGAATACGCCTGTGTAGAAAACAATATGAAGTAATAGACTCAAAAATGGCACTGTGGTAACAAGTAAATACTCTATTAAAATTTTAAGTAAATCATCAAATCAAAATATTTAATGATCGTTTCGATTACATTACTTCATTATTTACCGCCTTAATTTTTTTTTTTGCAACGTATTTTCTGTAGTACTCGCCCAATTTATATTATTTTATATACTACATACACAAGATACTTGTTCATCAATTCACAAAGAATTTGTGAAAATTGCAATTCCATACACAGAGAGAATCAATTACATATTAAATTAATGATTAAAAATAAAATATTTGAAATTCCTGATATACGAGCACATGCCCTTAAATACATTTTGCCCATATTTTTTTCTTGTGCAAATTAATGATAATGCGAAAGTAAAAAAAGGAAACTTAATAATAATAAAATAATAAACTTTGATTGGTAATAATGTAGTTTTACGACTTATCAAAACCAAAAACCAAAAAAAAAAAAAAAAAAAAAACGAAGAAAAACATAAAAGCGTGAGAAAAAACTAATTTTAAAGCAATTAGCGCTATACTGACATTTTATTAAATGGTTAAATTGCCACAGAAATGTAAAAGAACTAAAACTGGAAATCTCTCCATGGGGATTCGTGGCTAAGTGATGTAATGTTTAATTTAATTTTAGTTTCATTGAAGATTTTATTATCATTAGACAGGTGATTTTCCTTATTCAAACAAATATATTTCGATTACTTTTATAGGACAACGATATTAAGGATACCGCCAAAAATTTAACACTTTGATTATTTGGTCTTGTTATTTGATTTCGCTTAAGATAAAGTTAAAAACTTAATTTACATCAATTTGGATTATCTAAAAGTAATTAACGATTCTATGTATTCGTTTGGAATGATGAACTTAAGGTCTACTAAAACTGTGGAATTTGGGGTCTGACTTACTTTTAATAATTGTGCTAGAACAAAATATGCCATTGTAATTGCAAGAAAATCTAATTGATATACATCTAAAATATACGGTTTTTACAGGCTATTGCTGGCCCATACCGTATTAACATTCTGGCTCCATCGGATTCGATCTCGAGCTTGTCCTTCGTATTGTTTTAGACAACCCAAAGAAGATAAGACGTTATCTACTCCGAGGAGCCGCCAACGCCGACAGCGACCTCTACGCCAGTCAAATGGCGGCTCTCCTCAAATCGCTGAACCATTCGTTTAGGATTGGCTTGTAGAACGTGACCGAGCCAGCGTACTCATGGATGCCCAAGATGTGGATGTGACAACTACAAGTGTTCCAACTGAGCCAACTAAAGGAGCTACAGACAAGTTTAGTCCCATCGACAATGCTGATATCGATGATTTGGATGTTACGAAACCAACCCCAATTCAAGAAGCTACTGACAAAATTCCCTTACTATTCGAAACAACGTCAAGTAAGGATACAACAGATAGACCTAGTCCAGTGGGTGATAGTGAAACAACTGCCAAACAAGAAGTTACAGATCAGCCTATTTCAGTCGACGAGAGCACACCAATCAAAAGTGAATCTACCACACCAAGTCAGTATGCTACAGATAAGCCAAGTTCAGAAACCACACCAAATGCACTTGGTACAGAGAAAACTCCATTTGATGATAAAGATGATACTGAATCCGATATTATTACTGCAGGCCCAATCGATGATATCACTGAAAAACCTTCCGATAAAGATGATGAGAAAACGACACCAAGCAAAGATTCTACTGATAAACCTGCTCAAGTTGATGGCACAGAGACAACACCAAGCCAACAAACTACTGATAAAATCATTGACGATAACTTCAAAGAAAGTGATATTATTACTGCTGGCCCTACTGACGATTCTACAGATAAACCTAGCTCAATGGTTGATAATGAAACAACACCAAGCAAAGATGCTACTGACGAACCTATTTCAATTGACGATGAAGATAAGGAAAGTGACATTATTACTGCAAGCCCAATTGATGAATTGGCAACGACCAAACTGGTACCAACAGAACTCGATGACACAACACCAAGCAAAGATGGTACCGATAAACCTAAGCCAATTGAAGTTGGAGAAACAACACCAAGCCAAGAAGCTACAGAGAAACCTAGTCCAATTGAAGGCGGTGAAACGACTCCAAGTCAAGCTGCGACAGAAAAAGCTGGTCAAGTTGAAGGAGATGATGAAGAAAGTGAAGTAACTACTGCTGGTCTCAAGTTTGATGCTACAGATAAACCTAGTAGCCCAACTGAAAGTGAAACTGCTACACAACAAGGTGAAACCGTTAAACCTAGCTCAATGGATGATGATCAAACAACACCAACCAAAGATGCTACAGATAAACCAACTACAGCCGACATTAGTCAAACTACACCAATTCATGACGACACAGATGAAACTTCTCCACTTAACGTTAAAGAACCCGAAATTATTACAGCAAATCCAGATGATGAGGGAATAGATGAACCAAGACCAACGGACACTTTACCTAGTGCAGATACTACAGACAAACCTAGCTCATTGGATGATGTACCAACAATACCAGCCTCAGACTCTACCGATAAACCAAGTTCAGTTGACCATGATCAGACAACACCAATTCCAGAAGGTATAGAAAAAAATACACCAGTTGACACTAGTGTTAAAGAACCCGAAATTATCACATCAGTTCCAACTGATAGTCGTACCGATAAACCTAGTCCAATTGATGATGATGAATCAACAGAAAGTCAAGAAGCTACAGATAAACCAAGTCCAATGGATGGAGATCAAACAACACAAACCAGCAAAGATGGTGCAGATAAGCCTAGTTCAATTGACGATGAACAAACAACATCGAGCGATGCAGCTACAGGTAAACCTAGTCCAATTGATGTTGGTGAAACAACACCAAGCCACGATGCTACAGATAGACCTAGTCCAATTGACGAAGAACAAACAACACCAAGCAAAGATGGCACTGAGAAGCCTCGCCCAATTGACGATGAACAAGCAATACCAAGCGAAGACGCTACAGATAAACCTAGTCCAATTGACGATGATAAATCAACAACACCAAGTCAAGATATCACAGGCAAACCCAACCAAATGGATGAAGAGCCAAGCACACCAAGTCAAACTGCAACAAATGAACCTATTCCAATTGATAGTGATGAATCAACATCAAGCTCCGATGTCACAGCAAAACCTAGCTCAATGGATGAAGAACAAACCACAGTCAGCAAAGATGGCCTTAAAACAGAAAAACCTATCGCAATGGATGTTGAAGAAACACCATCAAGCGAGGACGCCACTGATAAACCAAGTTCAACTGACGGTGATTACTCAACACCCAGTTCCGATATCACTGAAAAACCTAGTCCAGTGGATGATGACGAATCAGTACCAAGCTTTGATACTACAGATAAACCTAGTCCGATTGATAAAGAATCAACGACAGTTGATGCAGAGAAACTTAGTCCTATTGACGATGATGATAAAGAATCTGAAATTATTACTGCAGCTCCAATCGATAAAACTACTGTTAAACCGACCCAGGCAGAAGATGAGCAAACAACAACTAGCCAGGATGCCACAGATAAACCTAGTCCAATTGACATTGCACAATCAAAACCAAGTAAGGATACAACAGAGCAACCAATTTCAACTGAAGACGATAAAGAATCAGAAATCATTACTGCTAGTCCTACTGATGATGATATTACTGGTACACCTAGTACATTGGAAGATGGAGAAAAACCAACCAGTCAAAAAACTACAGATAAACCTACTATGGATATTACTACAGTACTTAGTAAAGTTGATTCAAGATTCCCAGAAACAATTGACGATTCTGACAAAGAAATGGATGTCACGAGACCAACGCATGATCAGATAGATTTAGTGGAGCATTAACTTCAATAGACTATTTGTCATACATGGTTAAAAATAAATCAAACAAATGTGGTGAATGACCTAATATGTCAGGGTACCGAGTTGGTTGGTCTACAAGTTGGACAAGACTTCATATCCGCAAACAATTCAACATATTCACCTTTTTGATTCAATTGAAATTGAAATTATATCAAACTCTTTTTTTTTTTTTTTTTTTTTTGTTTCTGAACTCTGCAATCTGTTCTGGGGCCGAAGCTCTCCCAACTCTTTCGCAGTAAATTTTTAACGTCCTACCTTACGCCGTCACCAGCCAAATTGAGGACGCACGAATACGGGTTCGATTTTAAATCCATCTGCACATTGTATTGCTCCAGCCAGCCTGCACTGGCAGGGACGATGGTTCGGCCCATGGATTCTGCACTCCAACAGGGGGTCATAGTTGTGTTCATCGTCATCACCGATCGAAATCAGGTGATGAAAAATCCCTTTTGCAACCCTCCCTCGTTGGGATTCGAACCCGGTACTTCCCGACCCAAACACCGCAGTATCAAACTCGTGACATGTCTCTGCATGTAGTAGTTCGTGCCTCATATTTCGGAGTCTACGAAACCACAAAACTTTTTCAATTCTTCTTATCGAGTTGTACAAACCCCAAAATGGTTATGAATAGCTAGAATAATAGCAGTTATATTGAAAGACAGTTATGCTAATAATCAAGGCGCCGCGTTATTAAGAATGTGTGCTGTGCAACCAACCCTATATGTAAAATACGAATCAATTTTTTAATTTAGCGAAAACATTATTGGTTCCGATACAGTTCACTCCACCGGAATTCGTGCTACAATTGACGCCTGAATACCCAATGACTTTTCTAGTTAGATTATATTTTTCCAAAATGTCTAAAACCATCCTAACAATTGTATTAATTTTTCTGACTAGTAACTTCTTAAATTTTAAATTTAAAAACGAATTAAATGTGATAGTACGACCTTAGCCTAGAAACGTTAGAAACAAGATCATATTCTAAAATCACATAGCTGATTTATACAAATCTAGCAACTATCAAATTGCAAAGAATTACTTTTCCACGAGGGCAAATATGAGCAAATATGTAAACATGCCACATGGCACTTAGCTTAAAGAGCATGTTAAAAAAAAATAAGAGCTTAATATCAAATACAGAGATATGTACCGGCTTATAGGAATTCAGAGCTAACATTACATAATGATCTGCCACTATATAGACAAATTCTAAAAAAAAACAACTCGGAAGTGGCGACTCAAATTTTAACTATACACAAGACTGAATACCTCGGGATAGTTTTAACATTAACCAACAAATTCCATCTACACTGCAGAAATTGTTGCGATAATAAAATTACTGATATTCCGGAGTTGTTGATTTAGGCAAAGCCAAACTGTCCCTAAATTGTGGTAGTTTAGTTTCGCAAAAGTCATTTAAAAGTTAGTTGAATGCTTTAAGCAAATTTGACAGATAATTTAGATCGCGTTATATACCAACAAATTTAGCTTATTTTCCTAACTCAGTGTAGACGTGTGAGAAACCCTGGCCGTAATGGAAAGTTACTTACTTAAAGACAATGTATATTTTAAGTAAAGAACTGTTTTTTTTATATAAATGTTCAGAGCACATTTATGGATTGAGAGTTGCTGATAGAAGATCATTGATGAAAATTAGAAAAAGAGTTGGAGAAGGGACGGATCCCTGAGGAACACCAGCGTTTATAAGATGTTGATCGGAAGTCACACCATCCACCACCACTTGGATTTTGCGACAAAGAAGAAAATTCTTAATCCATAAAATTAACGAACCGTGAAAGCCAACTGCCCTCAATTTACACAGGAAACCCTTGTGCCACACTCGATCAAATTATTTTGAGATATCGAGTGCAATAACTTGAGATTCACCAGATTGATTAATGCTTCTGTTCCATTGTTCAGTAACAACATTAATTAAATCACCTGCTGAACGCCCTCCGCGAGTACCATACTGACGATCAGAAATTAGAATATTAACTTCCAAATATTTCATCAGCTGGAAGTTGATTATGGTCTCAAGTACTTTAGAAAGCACCGGGACGATAGCGATTGGGCGATAATTTGAAGGATCCGATTTACTGCCCTTTTTGGCACAGGATGTATGTTAGCAGTTTTCCAGATGGAAGGGAAAATTCCAGAAGACATAGATCGGTGAAACAGACATGATAGTGGCATAGACAGGGATTTACAGCAATATTTGAGGACAATTGGGGGAATACAATCCGGACCGGCTGACTTGTTGGTGTTAATGTTTGATAGGACTTTAGCGACAACTCTAGATCTAAATCTAATGCGGCGCATCGATGAACTGGCTAGAGAGATAATCGGGGGTATTAAATTAGAATCAGGTAAATTAGAGTTTGCTGCAAATTTTCGGGCGAAGATATTAGATTTTTCTTGAGCTGTAGAAAAAATATAGTCCTCATCTTTCAGAGGTGGTTTTGATGATTTCCTACTGTTCAAGAAGTTTTCCTCTACTTTGCGGGCAAAGGACCAAAAGGTCCGATTGCTATTGACCTGCAACTCTTCTCAAACTTTTTTTTTAGCTTGGGACACTGTTTGCGTTGTCAGATTTCTAGCCGCCTTAAATATAGCTAAATTTTCATTTGACGGGTTCTTAACATATTTGCGGTGAGAGGCTTCTTTATTGGCGGTTGTTGTTCTACAGTCATGATTATGCCAAGGATTGCCTGACTTTTTTTATTTGGCTTAGAGAGACTGGAAGGAATGAACTGTTCCATTCCCGTGAGAATGACAGTCGAAACCAGAATGGCTGTATTGTCAATATTACCGAAGGCAAAACAAGAGTACCATTCGAACTCTTGAAAGAACTTTTTCATTCCTTCCCAGTCCGAGGAACTTGACTCCAACTAAGATCACTGTACGGCTGGATATTAAAAAACTTAAAATGAGTTTTAGAAAAATGGATTTTAGAATCTGATAGAACTGCTTTGGTAGATATCGATGCAGTTTATATTCTAGCCCTCTGTGTCATACATTATTAAAGGCATGTGCTACATCGAAGAAGATACTTGAATATATTTTTTTGTTTTCTACCACATCTTCAATTATGTCTGCAATTATGTGGATTTGTTCAAAAGTCGAATGTGTTTTTCTGAAACCGAAAGGAATAAGATCTCTTTGTTCAATGAATAGAAATATGAGCAAAATATATTTTTTACTTTCAATAAAAATTGACTTAGTTGAAGTTTACAACTAACTGAGTTGTGTAAAGTTATATGGGTTCTAAACAAAAATTCTGGTTTATGGCAATGAGATGCTCCGCCTTGATACTCTTGAATCTCATTTGAGTATTAATATCTTTCGTGAAATTTGAGCAACCACATCATACAAATGCTCAATAAAGTACATCATATGATTCTCAGAGTCTGTTGGTCTTAAGATCAATAAATCTTAAACTTAAGTATGATTATAGGTGTTGTTAGTAGCATGCAATCGCCACACATTTGAGGAGACATCAAAGTGTGTTTTTTCACTGGAACTCGTGGTTTGTATTTACTACATTTACGTACAAATAACATAAAACAGAGGTTGTACACAGTCTTGATCAGACTCGTAGTCATATAAGAGCGTGAGAATTGCCCAATATTCGCATGATGTATGGGTCTAACGTGACAGTGAATACGCCTGTGTAGAAAACAATATGAAGTAATAGACTCAAAAATGGCACTGTGGTAACAAGTAAATACTCTATTAAAATTTTAAGTAAATCATCAAATCAAAATATTTAATGATCGTTTCGATTACATTACTTCATTATTTACCGCCTTAATTTTTTTTTTTGCAACGTATTTTCTGTAGTACTCGCCCAATTTATATTATTTTATATACTACATACACAAGATACTTGTTCATCAATTCACAAAGAATTTGTGAAAATTGCAATTCCATACACAGAGAGAATCAATTACATATTAAATTAATGATTAAAAATAAAATATTTGAAATTCCTGATATACGAGCACATGCCCTTAAATACATTTTGCCCATATTTTTTTCTTGTGCAAATTAATGATAATGCGAAAGTAAAAAAAGGAAACTTAATAATAATAAAATAATAAACTTTGATTGGTAATAATGTAGTTTTACGACTTATCAAAACCAAAAACCAAAAAAAAAAAAAAAAAAAAAACGAAGAAAAACATAAAAGCGTGAGAAAAAACTAATTTTAAAGCAATTAGCGCTATACTGACATTTTATTAAATGGTTAAATTGCCACAGAAATGTAAAAGAACTAAAACTGGAAATCTCTCCATGGGGATTCGTGGCTAAGTGATGTAATGTTTAATTTAATTTTAGTTTCATTGAAGATTTTATTATCATTAGACAGGTGATTTTCCTTATTCAAACAAATATATTTCGATTACTTTTATAGGACAACGATATTAAGGATACCGCCAAAAATTTAACACTTTGATTATTTGGTCTTGTTATTTGATTTCGCTTAAGATAAAGTTAAAAACTTAATTTACATCAATTTGGATTATCTAAAAGTAATTAACGATTCTATGTATTCGTTTGGAATGATGAACTTAAGGTCTACTAAAACTGTGGAATTTGGGGTCTGACTTACTTTTAATAATTGTGCTAGAACAAAATATGCCATTGTAATTGCAAGAAAATCTAATTGATATACATCTAAAATATACGGTTTTTACAGGCTATTGCTGGCCCATACCGTATTAACATTCTGGCTCCATCGGATTCGATCTCGAGCTTGTCCTTCGTATTGTTTTAGACAACCCAAAGAAGATAAGACGTTATCTACTCCGAGGAGCCGCCAACGCCGACAGCGACCTCTACGCCAGTCAAATGGCGGCTCTCCTCAAATCGCTGAACCATTCGTTTAGGATTGGCTTGTAGAACGTGACCGAGCCAGCGTACTCGCTCTGCTTTAATTTCATGAACGAGATCAGGAATTTTCATTAAATTCCTGATCTCGTGGGTGAATAAAACTCGGTAAGTGAATAAAATTCTCTCGAATGTCATAAACCATTTCTCATACTCATTCGTCAGGATCCAGCTTTCACGCCCTTACAAAACATAAATTATATAAATTAATAATTCAAAATAAATTATTTAACAACAAAATCAAATGAAATAACCGTTAAACTGACAAAATACGTTCTTACGTCTATTTACTCTTCATGTAATTAAATCACCTATTCTTGATGGTTTGAAAACTTAAGGAATTCAAGAATACATTATTTAAAATTTCGGTACACTGCTCTGAATTATGACAGATATCCACACGAATAAAATGAGTCTGGAATTCAACAATATCGTCATTGGCGTCTAATTAGACCAAAATTTTTGGACCAACATTTTGCTGGTTTCTTGGGATTTTTCGCACTTACACAAACAAAAATGAATATAAAAAAATATCAAGGACACATTTGTTTTTTCATATTTTGTTTTTCTTGTCAGTTTTAACTTTAAAATATTCTTTACACATACATATGAAAAAAATCCGGTATTTTGTTGACTCGTCTAAACGATGAGGGAATTTGTTGCTGAAGAATCCGGAATAAAATGTCTCATGCAAACACACTCATTGAGTGTGTTTATACTTGATCTCATAATACCGGATTTATTCTTCATTCCTTTCTTCTTAACATAGGCTCTCCACCTGCCATTAACATCAAGTTATACCATTAATATTATAACAGTTTGCTAGTGGAGACTCGCAATTAACATAACATTGCCATATGTCTACTACTAAGTTATACCATTATGGTATAACTTGATGGGAGACTTAAGGTGCAAGTACGTATGCGGATGTAAAATATAAAAAATATTCGCATACTAACCAATCAAAGCAACACATATAAACCATTTGATTTACTTCACCAATCAAACCACACTGCTGGCAAAAATCTCCGTATTACATTTAAAAATAAATTTAAAATATTTTTATCTCCGTTTTTACTTTGTTTTTATTTTGCTACGCAATATTATATCCTCAAACGTGTGATTTGATTTGTGAAGCTAGTCACATGGTTTATATGCGTTGATTTGATTAGTTAGTATGCGGATGTTTTTACATTTTACATCCGCATACGTACTTGCGCCTTTATGGTATACAAAATTATGACATTTCTTTATTTTCAAAATGGCGTCATTATGATTTTACGTTGAAACTTTGTTTTATGCGTGATTTTTTAAACCCAATTTAAAAATAAAAAGCAAACATATATTAAAGTTATAAAATTTCTTTAAAAGCAATCAGTATCTATTGAGTATATCGAGGTTATATACTCCATAATTTATCGTACATTGACCACACGAGACGCCATCTTTAATAATTTAGTCTTATGGTATGTTAATGGTAATGGTATGATTTATATCAGGTGGAGACGTAGGGTAAGATATCTGTTCACCAATTACAACATGAACATGATCCTTAACCCGCTCTAGTCCACCTGTCATAGTGAATAATAAATTGAAAAATTGTGCCAAATCCTCTTCCAATTTACCTTCCCAAATTATTCGTAATGTTACTGTAGACTGTGAGCCAAGTGTCTGTGAATATTTGCCGAATAAAAATTCACAAAAGAAGAAAATTTATCGAGTACGATCTAGCGTTCAAAAATATAATGAACCAAATAATCTAATAGCGATATCCATACCGGATGTATTAAGATATTTGGATGACGAGCTTTTTGTTTTAATCGAAAAAACATTCAATGACGATAAAATCATTATTTTAGGAAAAAGAACCAGCAATATATATATTTTTAGCACAAGCTTCAATATGGATAATGGAGTTCCATCAATTTTACGTCGTGCCAATAATATTTAGACAATTATACATCATTCACTGGGTTATTGAAGGACAAGTCTTTCCGTTATTTTTTTGTTTAATGACAAAAACATCGTTTAGCAGTCGAATTTAATATAAAAATAAGTCCACAATTAATTATAACTGATTTCGAGATAACCATATATCGTTTCGGTTTTGAGTTTTTTCCGGATACAAAATTCATGGGATGCTTTTTTCATTTTGGACAGCTAATTTGGAGGAAAATCAGAAAACTAGGATTAACTAAAAATTACAGAAATTCAGAAAAATTTTCAAAACAAATTCGAATGCTCAAAGCTTTGGCTTTTCTACCACCCGATTGCATTCTCCGATATTTCGAAGAGTTTGAGCGCTCCTTAGATGACGATGATGAGAAGAAAGTCGCACAAACAATTTAAGCAATGCTACATTGCAGAAAAAGCAAAATATAAACCTGACTTCTGGTCCATAAACGAATCGATACTTAATAGTTATCATAAAACTCAGTCGAAGCTTGGCATAGACGAATAAAAACAAAAGTTGAAAGAAAGCACAGTGGAGTATATAAAATAATTGAAGAGTTAAAATGTGAACTAGTCCTTTCACACAATAATATAAGAAAGGTCGAAGCCGGAGAAGAAATTAGACCTCTTAATAAAAAAAATCTTATGAAATATAAAAAAATTAAACAATGCTAAAAAAAGCAATATAAAATTACTTAATATGAATTTTTATCAAATATGGCAAAGATCATTGTTTTAATTAATAAATAAAATGTTTAAAATATACATTATTGATTGTCTTTCTTACTTTACTTCTTTTCTGTGGCTCGAGGCAAACCTAACTCTTCAGAGAATCACATTTTATATTCTATCTTAACTGGTTAGGGCGAAATCGTAGAGATTCGAGGTCCGATTTACGTAGATCATCTATCTAAACATTACTCAGCTCCAAGACACTCTATACTAAGTTGGATCGGCCCATAAATTTAGCACTCGCATTTCAAAAGAGTCATAGATGTATTTTAGAGTAAATTTAATTTTATGGAAAATTTTGGAATTTTAGAAATTGGAATTTTGTACTTTGGAAAACTGAAAAAAAAAATTAAAAACAATTTTGGAATAATGGAATTGAAATTTTTTTTTTCTGGAATTTTGTCCTCATCCTATTTAATATAATTTTTAAATTAAAATAAATTTAAATTGTTAATGCTTCAATTGCATCATTTATTTAACATTTTAATATTATTATTAATACAACAAAACATATTTAATTGACATTTGTTTACGTGTAATTTCTTAAACTGTTGATCGATTTTGATCTTACATGTTTTGAAGTGTTCATATATCTGTTAAATCACTACATTTAAATTGTATGTTTTTATTTATAAATAATTAAATAATTTCCAATCGTTTCTTTTAAACTTGTACTACGCTCTATATATAAATCGTGAATGTCATATTTCTATTTGCAATATAAAATTCCAATTTCACCCGCCAGATCTACGACCAGTTCTCAATAGGAATAAAAATGTGCCTACTTGATCAAAATCAAAGACAATGTAAAATTATAGGTTCCGATTCCTGACACAAATTCGACTTGTCATCGACATGAAATTATAATTTTAAAATGGCGGGTTCGGGTCATCTAAAATTTAACACTATCATGGTCGTTATTGCCCAAAAAACGATATGAAGGCTATTCTTGAGGTACTAAAAACTTGGTTTTGTCGAACAATACGACCAAAAATATGATCAACATAAAAATTTAATTTAATTGGGCTGACTACCGTTTAAAATGTCCCGTCAACCAAATATATGTCTTAGCTTTATACAAACACGTTTTATCCTTGGATATAAAATGAGTAAATGGTATAATGAATATGTTGATCTAGGACTAGACATGCTTGCTGAAAGAGTAAACTTAAATGTACTAAACAGTGCAGAAATGAATTCTCAGGAAGCGGATTCGTATTTGCCAGACGAATCAGGTCGAAGGCAAATAAAGCAAATGTAAATGTTATTCTTAACGCCTAAATGAGCTTCACGTAAAAAACCTAGCAATTACAGAATGTACTTCTTAATGACTTTACCGACGTGTTGCGCGAACACATAATCCAGAAGTGTTAAAAGAATTATGTGATACAAACCCTGATATGCTACTTGATGGTTGCATGAAGTATAAGTCAGATTGCACACTATGAATTTCAGATTGCAACAAAAAATGGAGGGTGGCGAAGGAACTCTCCTTTTCGGACCATCGGTACGTGACGTTCAATATTTGCATTCACCCTGTTACCCGGAAAGCCTTCGGGAATCCTAGAAGGACTAACTGGAACAAATACGGAAAAGTGTTAGTACGACTCTTACCGACCGATGCACCGAAGCCCCCAGCCACAGAGGAGCTGGATTTCCTGGTGGAGGAAATCACAAGCGCTGTAACTTTTCCTTGGATACTGCTTGCCCCAAGAGAATACCTAAGGGGAAGCAGAAACCGGTATGGTGGTCCAGGGATTTGGGAATCCTTGGTATAGGGTGTAGGAAAGCATTCAACAGAGCAAAAGGCTCTAGGGAAGCTCAGGATAGGGACTAATATAAGGATCACCTTTTAAAAGAATAAAAAGGAATTAAGGAAGGCGCAGAGGAGGTCTTGGAGACTATTTGATAAAATGGAAGGTGTTTCGGAGACCTCGCGGTTCAGGAAAATCTTATCTACGAGCCCAAAAAGCCCTAGTTACTTAATTAAACCTGATGGGCTGTGGACAACGTTTAGTGGGGAATCATTGCCGCTCCTGTTGGAAACTTGGTAGGAATAGCTCCTTTAGGAATAGAGAAAAATTATCGTCGGGGTGCCCGGAGGAAACCGTGTGAAAAAACCGGATCCTATGGGCACTAAACGGCTTTAGATCCTAGAAATCGGCAGGCCCGGACGGTATCATTCCAGTGGAATTGCAAAAACACTCGTCGATCATTCTCCCATAGCTGAAGGTGATCTTCAGGGGGTGTATAAAGCTGAATTATATTCCTAGAAAATGGACGGAGGTTAGGTTGATTTTTATTCCGAAAACGGGAAAGAATTAACAGGCCTACTCAAAGGACCTAAGACCTATAACTCTATCATCCTTTCTGTTAAAAACATTGAACGACTGATTGACGTGTACATACGTGTAAAAATAAAACCCAGTAATTGGACGACTTCTCACGATGCGTACTGGAAAGAGAAATTACGGCTCTGCATTCCCTGGTGCGAACAATTGAGAAATCAATCACTCGAAAGAGTACTGTATGGTGGCCTTCCTCGATATAGAAGAGGGCGCTTTTAACAATGTCATGACGGAGGCAGCTCAGGACGGAGTCTTTCTTAGATGTGGACTACCCCTTAAGGAGGTTGATAAATCAGATACTAGAATGAAGAATTGTTAACGCGGAGATAGAGAAATCCACCATTAGGAGGCGAGTAGTTAGAGGAACTTCGCAAGGTGGTGTTCTATCACCTCTTCTCTGGAACATAGTAATCAATGGATTACTTTTGGAGGAAATAGGGGTGATAGCGTATGCAGATGACGTAGCGATCGTGATCTCGGTAGGTACCTAAGCACGATTAGGGAAGTCATGCAACACGCGATTTTAATCATTACAAAGTGGGCTAGTAAATGTAGGCTGGGTATAAATCCATCCAAAACAGAGCTGTACTCTTCACCAAGAAATATAAAAATCCGATATCCACCCCTCCTACCTTAAAAAGCACGGCACTGGCCTTTACTGATAAGGAAAGATTTCTGGGCATAATTTTGGACAGTAGGCTAAATTGGAAGCCCAATATTTTAGAGAGTAAAGAAGTCTACCATGGCTCTGCACTCATGTACGAACGCCGTCGGTAGGAGAAGGAGTCTAAAACCAGAGCTGGCACACTGGCTCTTCACCGCTTTAGTCAGACCATTTCTGATGTATGGGATAAGAGAGTGGTGGCCAGCACTAGACATGAAAACTTATAAAAATATGATAGAGAAGAGGCTATGCTCTACTTTCTTTCTGGCGACATCTTTGGTAAGCAAAGAGCGGCAACTACGGCTGCACGACTCTTTGCCGTGTTTGAGTGGAAATGTCTACAGACGGGCCACTCGGCGATTAGCAGCTCGCTTAAGGAAGACTTGGCGAATAGTGACTACACAATACCGATTGTATGCTTTGAAAAAGGCTTCCAGACCCTTATACGCTCAAGGGAATCCTGGGGGAACAGGTCAACAACAGAAACTGGAAGTATACAATTCTACACTGACGGCTTCAAGCTAGACGGCAAATATATCCGTTCGTCTTCCTGATCACTGCAGTGTGTACCAGGCAGAGGTGGTAGCGAATTGGCTAGAGTTCTCGATAAAGGGCTCCCCGGAAACACCTGATATTCGGAAGAAAAGCTTTCGATATAATGTTATTGGATTAAATAAAAAGAGATTGCACATGTTACTTGATTCCGTCCCTCGGAATTTTGTTTAACTCAAAATAAATCAAACAAAAATACATAATCTATGGGTTCATTGATAAAGGCTTTTTAATGTGGTAAAAACTTGTTTGAAGGAGAATCGTCGATGCTGAGGAATACTATTAAAATTGTAATATTAGATTTAACTATTAAGTAGGCAAATGAACTTTCATAGTGATTTTTGGTAAATCTATTGAAATTATCTCATGCGATTTATGTACGATAATAGTTAATGCGGTAAGCGATCATAACACTAACTGAATAATGAATCGTAAATATGCAACATTTTCTAAAAAAAAAACTACATTATACCGCTACACACAATACAAGGTGAATCCACTTAAAACGACATGATAAACGATGCATAATAAATCTAAATGTGGACAACGTTTGCAAAATTATATTAAATAATCAACTAATTTACTACCTAATTAGCTGAATATGTCTTTATGTAAAAATCTGTAAGTATTTAGCATTGCAAAAGTGTAAATTATAATTGTATATTGACACATTTACTGAATACTTGTACAAAAGGTAAGTTGTGCACATAAAAAAACAAGATGGAATAAGATGCAATCAAATACAAAGGCACAAGTTTGACTTTTAACAAATTTAAAAAGTTCCGCATCAACTAATTGGTACTGCCATTGAAATGGACACATACTTATATCAATATATACACCATAAACAATTGTATAATGTACAGTATGAATGCGCGCGAATGACGCTGTAAATAAGAGGCTGTAAATTTACAAAAAAATTAAATTAGTTCAGAAGTACTTATATTAAGTAAAAAGTAAAAGAAATGTTAAACACGCGATGACACTATATGAATTATTCAGACACATACACAGACACTTATTATAAAGGAAGAACACAATTTCGGTTACATCTTACATTCATTCGCATAATATAGTACATACTGCATGTAGTACAAGATTGTTGTCTTATTAAAAATGTAGATTGCTTTTATGCACTTACCTATACATATTTTATTCAGATCAGTGTGCCCATACAACATTAAATTCAAGAATCAAGAAGACAAGTAAAACAGGTGTCGCTATGACTGACATGCGCCCCTTATTTAGAGATAAGAAACATAAGATATAAGAAAAACATGAAACTTATGAAAAACGATTCTTATAATTTGATGTGAAATATACATTTTTGTTGTTCTTATGTTGTTGCAATTAAAATAAAAAGACGAGCGCATATTAATGTACCTGTACAAGCAAAATTAAAGATTCCTCTTGCGCGCCGCCTCAGTAAATTAATTAATCGTTCAAATGATAATACCGAAGACCTAAATATTTCGCGAGTAAATCAAGACAATAGCCTACAAGTTTTTTTCAAACCAATTATCGTAATTTAGTTTCGCTTATTTACAGAACAAAATACAAAATCAACTTATTTTAATTACACCTTTGAAAATATTGTAAGAAATACGGTATATAAAATATATTTACATCTTTAAGTGTTTACATTCCAAACAACATATACCGCATAAAATTGAAGAGACTTTGCAGATACCAGTAATATGTATGTTACTTTTATAATAACCGGTTTATGCTAAATTTAAACATAACCAATTAAGATCAATTATTCTGTTAAGAAATGTCTTTTCAGTATTTCATTAATAATAATAAATCGGGTTTTACAGGCCATTGGTGGTCCGTACCGAATCAACAATTTGGCTCCAACGGTTTCGGTGCTGAGTTTTTTTTTCGTATTGTTCTAGACAATCACAGGAAGACAAGCCGATCGCTACTCCGAGGAGGCTTCGTCGACGACATATTTTTCAAGTATTTCCTGACATCTCGAAGCAGACCATAAGCTAACACGATGGAGTGAGTTTTAGGCTTGTTGAAAATCCAATAACACTTGATGTACGTCACGAAATGTTTTGTAATATTTAGAAAGCATCATCCTCAGCGAAAAAACGTTTTATAAAGTATTTCACCAAATATCAAGAGCTCGGAATTAATGAAATTAACTCTACATGACCAGTGTGAATTCTTCGTAGGATCCTGGTCCCAAATGGCAATAGACGTAGCTCTCTATTCCCTTAGAAATTCTTCTAGCCAGAACCTCATTGTTGTTTCGTCACCATATTCGTGCTCCTCTAAAGGCTATATTATGTAGCGCGATAGCAAGAACACGCTCCTCATCAAACCAATAATTTGTAAGTTTAATTGTCGTTTTACCTAGAGTCGCTTGGGCGGCATTGACAACTGAAGTTTTCAATTCTTCCCATACAGCGTTGACATCAATAGATCGGTAGTTGGTTTCCACAATGCTATTAACAACCTTTTGATATTTTTGATCTTTGTTTTCAGACCTTCACAGTCATAACGTAAGATTCATTTTCCTGTGATCTATGACAACTGTCAATTACTGCCAACGAATTTGGTAGCCGACCGAAACTCACATCTTGGATGATCCGGGACCGCCCCTTAGAAATTAATACATGTTCAATTTGACTTAGGAATGCCTTACGCGGATGTGTCTATGTTTCTATCAGAAGCCATGATTTTTATGGCTGTTTTTTCTGGATTTTGGAAATTTTCGATTTATGCCAAAACCGACACATGTAATTTCTGGATTTTAATACCTTTCGATTTATCATGTATTTTCAGGAGTTTGAAAATTTTAAATTCTTACCTGTCCCGAGATTGGTTTAAAGGAACTTTAAGATCATTCGATGTCAACATTTTATTTAAGAGGTATTAAACATTAAAAATCTGTAAACCCGAAATGTTTGACAGTTTTAGAAAAAACGGTAGGTTATTGTAAAAAAATGGTGATTAGTATAAATTTGATGCAACGGCTGTCAGTTTAACTTGTTTCAAAGTAAGAAAATTTTAAAAGGACGTCCTTAAAGTAACTGGATCAATATGATTGTGTGTGATCGTAAAGTACATCATTTTTCCCCACTTTATCGAACACTAGTTTGTCTAATTTTTGGCCAGCTCTAGCTTTAAAGTTACTAATCACTAACGTACAGTTTGACGCGATCATCCCTACTATAAAGCTACGTATTTTGACGTCTTTCGGACAAATGGTCACTACATTTTGGCCATGGAGTTTCTAGAAGAAAAACGGGTTCTAAACAATACTCTTTTAACAATAGTTTTTTAAAGATGTCTTCGTTTAGCCGCCTTCTACAATAAGCAAAGGACACTATATGGTGGTATTCTAATGATATTAATCTCATGAAAATATACTTTACAAGACATGCTAGTGCCCCCCGACCAAAGGGACTTGCATTTTACTAAATTGTTTTAATATATGTAACTTGTTATAAAATTTGATTGGGACTGTTCACATTTAATTCTTGTATTTGCGCATTCACGGAAGTTAGCAATTTCATATCGAAATACTGAATGGCAATTGGTTCATTTTTATATTCATATTCATTTAGAAATTTGGACAACCGATTATGACAAAGTGATTACCGTGTTGGTTAGTTATTTATTAAGTTTTTTCACTGCGGATAATTCGGGTGCTCTGAAATTTAAACAAGCAAATGATTCGATCAGTGGGGGAGTTTTTGATTTGCGTTTAAACCTCTGGTCGTTAAGACCTTTTTTTAAATCACATGTTATAATTCATTTTCCGAAAAATTTGGAAAACCTAATAATAAAATTTATTATCGGCAGGCCAATCAAGATTTTTGAATAGAACTAAATGACAACAGTATCAAAAAATTCTGTAGCTGCGTCTGCAATGTTTAGATTCCATTGATCTAAAAAATAATAAGTTAAAAAGATTTACTTACTTGGCCACTGATTATTGAAAACATAAGACATTACGGAGCTTATTAGAAGGGACCTCACATTTAAATGGACTTTCATAATAAATGTAAGTGAGTGGACGTTCACTTACCCAAGCGAATAGCTCTGCCTCGTGTAATCATGCTTTGTATTCCCTCTTCCACTGTAATAACCAAAATCCATTTAAAATGCCAAAAAGCGGAAGTTTTAGAAAGTATTGATCAACACTGTTACCATGTTTGGATCTGACAGTTGGACCCTGACGCTAATATACTAAAAAGCTAATGAACTTAGTAATGAGGATGAGTTTAATGTTGAAATAATTCTCCTGGTTGGGTATTTTGCCATTTTTCTTATTAAATTAGTAACTCCATAGAACTGATTTATATGTAAGAAATAATTTATTTTAAATAGCAAAATATATTTTAGTTAGCAACAACTTTTTTGTTGACTGAGTAGGGCCGACTACTCAACTTGGAAAAAACAAATATTAATTTTATGATGAAAATTGTTTTTTCATCGCACATACGATTGATTGAAAATTAAATCAATTTGAAGGTGCGTTACCACAACTCGATGCAGATCATCTTAGCCGAATATTTGGCCCGATTTACTAAAGATTGAGGTGTTAATTTTAAGAATATATTTATTCCATTATTTCCCCTTCCTTAAAATAATTATTGACTGCCTGAGGTCGATATGCACACACACTAAAGATAAAGCGGACTGAGGTTAAATAAAAACCTTGAACGACCACTATATTAACAGTTGCTTTCTAGGTAAAGTAAGTACTACTAAACGGTTGAAACAGAGTATTTTTAAGGGCGAAATATGAAGCGCACAACTATACAGAACCATCATTATTGATGCCATTATCATACGCAAAATAAAGCATCGTTGGAATTCGTTCATGTGTCCCCCGCTCCCTATTTCTTTATAGCGTAGATAATTAAATGGAACGAGTAAGAACTTTGGCCACACACTTACACACGGAGTGCTGTTTTGAAGACTCAACTAAAGCCTAAATTTTAGTAGAATGATGATTCTCGAGTTATCCAGAATCTTATCGTTATAAAATTAAATATTTGAACTTTTTACATTAGACATTGTATTTAATTTTAGTTAGGTAATGGATAGCTACTAAGCTTCGGTCATATCCGATCAATTTTAAGTGGGGTAATTTCCATAAAAGGCTATTGCATACACCGAAAACATTTGAGCCAATTTTTTGTGTTTTGTTACAGGTGTTCAATTCAACAAACTTTCTGAATATTCAGATAGAAGTTAGTAATAATAGTTATTTTTAATCAACGGGACCATTCAAGCTAATAATGTTAAATAACAGTATGAATAACTTAAAAATATAAATTTACGTTACAAATAAAAAAAATCAGTTATTTACCTTCATTTCTTAATGCTTTGATTGCGTGTGGAATACACAGCCAAGGTGCTGGTAAATCTAAAAAGACTGCATCTGCTAGCCCACTCAGTTTATCGGTAAAACCTAATTCACAAACATCACGATGCTCAATATCTACATAGTCACTAAGTCCGTGTTTATCAAATTCTTCGCGAGCTTGCTGAACACGCACCTCATGAAAATCAAATGTATATAAATGTCCATGAGGTTTTAATGCACGTATAAAATAATGTGATAACGATCCACTTCCCGTTCCCGATTCAATAACTACGGAACCCGGTTTTATTTCAAGCTGATATAAAATCATACTTATATCGGGCGTATAAATAATTTGTGTACGATGCGGCAATGTTTGGGTCCATAGTTCTGGATTTGGTTGTAAAACATAGGCCCAACCTCGTGACAATTCAATTTTTGATCCAAATTTAAGACCTACTAATGTTTTCACTTTTAAAGCACCAAAATTCGTTTGAAACACGTTTTCCACTAAAATACCTTTTTTGTTTTTGATTTCGGCTACCACATCGATTGCGTGCATTTTAGTTATCGTCAAATATAAAATAACTGTATCACCTTCTTCGATTATTTCTTTATGCTTATTAAAACTCATTATTTATGTTAAGATTTAGTTGTTATTATTGTCAGGAAATTAAAATTTAAAATTTTCGTCGATATGTTTACAGAACAAACACGCACCGCAGTTTTTGACGTTTTGATTTTGGCTGTCAAACTTGTTGCTCATTATATAAAAAATTACTCAATTTTACGATGAAGCCAGTCCATAATTAAAATGTTATTATGTTTTGTAATTTATCCTCTAGATAGAGTTCGTTCACACAAATGCATGCAGCGCCAAGTTAATAAAAAAATTATAAAATAATTTTATAATTTTTTAGTTTACAATCATACTGACTTTTGCCATCGTAAAACTGAGAGTTTATAGTATAAATCTAAATAAACGTTTGAAAGACAAGGACTTAACTAACATGCAACATAATTAAATGTTATTTGGAATTTAAAACATCAATTTTCAATAGGTAACTTCTTACGCTGCCGATACACGGTCCAACTTGATTGTACAACTGGTCTGCAGACATATCAAGTTCTATCGTGTGTGGTGCATTTTGATGGTTGGCAGCTTGGTTCAAAAAATATCAAAAAATTCTGATTTTTGTGAGCGGAGTTTTAGTTTGGTTGTTATGATATATTGTGTATACGGGAAAGTTGTAAAATTTTTACTTTTTCAAAGATGAATGGTTGTAAGACAAGTAGGTATATCGTGTAGTCTGGTTTGCAACTCGGTCTGCTGAGAAGTTGTAAAATCAAGTTGGACCGTGTATTGCTGCCCATACAATATAGCCAATCGTCATGTACAAACAAACAAATTCTTTCGTTGCTAGCCGAGAAAAAATTTATATAATTATGTACTTCTATATTTATGTGATGAATTTTTGTTCGGCAAATATTTTTTTCTGAAATAAGCCAAAATTATTTGGCCGTATATTTACACATTTTAAGAGCTTTTAATCAACGGTTGAATCATCTCATTCGGTTCATTATAACAGAGTTTAAATATTTGTATTCATAAATCATTTTGGAACAAAAAATAAGGCAAAGGGTTGGCCCACAAGTTTCATGAATACGAATCAATATTCGATAAAACACCTAATAGTGGTCCGATTATGACCTTAATCAAAAGCTCTCGACATCAGTATAAATAATGCATTGAAATATTCAAACATTTTCATAAATAATTTTGGACCAACAAAATAAGGCAAGGGGTTAGACTTACATACCACCCGGTATTCCAGCAAACCACAGGAAATATCGTTATCATCAGTTCCTCCAATTCAACCTATTTTCTAAATTCTAAATTAAATAATTAAATGTAAGCAAAATAACGAAACCCGATATATTAAACGCGCATAATTTACTCTTTCTTAAAATACATCGTAATCATAAATGTAATCATAAATGTAAACCGAGTAAATACATATCCGGCCAAAATCATTTAAAATGTAAAATTAGCAACGAATATGGGTATTCGTATATTGTATTCCTAATTAACAACACTTGTTGTTAAACTTACTGTAAAATTAAATTAAAGTTCTCAATAAAAAACAATAAATTCCAGAGTTAAAAAAAAAATGAAATCTTTTCTTTATCGGGAACATAACTCTAACCCCTTGCCTTATTTTTTTGCTCCAAAATAATTTATGAAAATGTTTGAATATTTTAATGCAGTATTTATACTGCCCCCTTGCCTTATTTTTTTGCTCCAAAATGATTTATGAAAGTGTTTGAATATTTTAATGCAGTATTTATACTGATGTCGAGAGCTTTTGATTAAGGTATCATTCATCATAATCGGACCACTATTACGTGTTTTATCGAATATTGATTCGTATTCGTGAAAGTTGTGGGCTAACCCCTTGCCTTATTTTTTAGCTCCAAAATGATTTATGAAAATGTTTGAATATTTTAATGCAGTATTTATACTGATGTCGAGAGCTTTTGATAAAGGTATCAGGCATCTTAATCGGACCACTATTACGTGTTTTATCGAATATTGATTCGTATTCGTGAAACTTGTTGGCTAACCCCTTGCCTTATTTTTTAGCTCCAAAATGATTTATGAAAGTGTTTGAATATTTTAATGCAGTATTTATACTGATGTCGAGAGCTTTTGATTAAGGTATCATGCATCATAATCGGACCACAATTACGTGTTTTATCGAATATTGATTCGTATTCATGAAACTTGTGGGCTAACCCCTTGCCTTATTTTTTAGCTCCAAAATGATTTATGAAAATGTTTGAATATCTTAATGCAGTATTTATACTGATGTCGAGAGCTTTTGATTAAGGTATCAGGCATCTTAATCGGACCACTATTACGTGTTTTATCGAATATTGATTCGTATTCGTGAAAGTTGTTGGCTAACCCCTTGCCTTATTTTTTAGCTCCAAAATGATTTATGAAAGTGTTTGAATATTTTAATGCAGTATTTATACTGATGTCGAGAGCTTTTGATTAAGGTATCATGCATCATAATCGGACCACTATTACGTGTTTTATCGAATATTGATTCGTATTCGTGAAACTTGTGGGCTAACCCCTTGCCTTATTTTTTTGCTCCAAAATGATTTATGAAAGTGTTTGAATATTTTAATGCAGTATTTATACTGATGTCGAGAGCTTTTGATTAAGGTATCAATCATCATAATATGACCACTATTACGTGTTTTATCGAATATTGATTCGTATTCGTGAAACTTGTGGGCTAACCCCTTGCCTTATTTTTTTGCTCCAAAATGATTTATGAAAGTGTTTGAATATTTTAATGCAGTATTTATACTGATATCAAGAGGTTTTGATTAAGGTATCAGTGATCAAAATCGGACCACTACCACGTGTTTTATCGAATATTGATTCGTATTCATGAAACTTGTGGGCTAACCCCTTGCCTTATTTTTTGGTCCAAAATGATTTATGAAAGTGTTTGAATATTTTAATGCAGTATTTATACTGATGTCGAGAGCTTTTGATTAAGGTATCATTCATCATAATCGGACCACTATTACGTGTTTTATCGAATATTGATTTGTATTCGTGAAAGTTGTGGGCTAACCCATTGCCTTATTTTTTAGCTCCAAAATGATTTATGAAAATGTTTGAATATTTCAATGCAGAATTTATACTGATGTCGAGAGCTTTTGATTAAGGTATCAGTCATCATAATCGGACCACTATTACGTGTTTTATCGAATATTGATTCGTATTCGTGAAAGTTGTGGGCTAACCCCTTGCCTTATTTTTTAGCTCCAAAATGATTTATGAAAATGTTTGAATATTTCAATGCAGTATTTATACTGATGTCGAGAGCTTTTGATTAAGGTATCAGTCATCAAAATCAGACCACTATTACGTGTTTTATCGAATATTGATTCGTATTCATGAAACTTGTGGGCTAACCCCTTGCCTTATTTTTTAGCTCCAAAATGATTTCTGAAAATGTTTGAATATCTTAATGCAGTATTTATACTGATGTCGAGAGCTTTTGATTAAGGTATCAGTCATCATAATCGGACCACTATTACGTGTTTTATCGAATATTGATTCGTATTCGTGAAAGTTGTGGGCTAACCCCTTGCCTTATTTTTTTGCTCCAAAATTATTTATGAAAATGTTTGAATATTTTAATGCAGTATTTATACTGATGTCGAGAGCTTTTGATTAAGGTATCATTCATCATAATCGGACCACTATTACGTGTTTTATCGAATATTGATTTGTATTCATGAAACTTGTGAACTAACCCCTTGCCTTATTTTTTAGCTCCAAAATGATTTCTGAAAATGTTTGAATATCTTAATGCAGTATTTATACTGATGTCGAGAGCTTTTGATTAAGGTATCATTCATCATAATCGGACCACTATTACGTGTTTTATCGAATATTGATTTGTATTCATGAAACTTGTGGGCTAACCCCTTGCCTTATTTTTTAGCTCCAAAATGATTTATGAAAATGTTTGAATATCTTAATGCAGTATTAATACTGATGTTGAGAGCTTTTGATTAAGGTATCATTCATCATAATCGGACCACTATTACGTGTTTTATCGAATATTGATTTGTATTCGTGAAAGTTGTGGGCTAACCCCTTGCCTTATTTTTTTGCTTATTTAAACATTCAAACATTTTCATAAATCATTTTGGAGCAAAAAAATAAGGCAAGGGGTTATTGCCTTATTTTTTTGCTCCAAAATTATTTATGAAAATGTTTGAATATTTTAATGCAGTATTTATACTGATGTCGAGAGCTTTTGATTAAGGTATCATTCATCATAATCGGACCACTATTACGTGTTTTATCGAATATTGATTTGTATTCATGAAACTTGTGGGCTAACCCCTTGCCTTATTTTTTAGCTCCAAAATGATTTATGAAAATGTTTGAATATCTTAATGCAGTATTAATACTGATGTCGAGAGCTTTTGATTAAGGTATCATTCATCATAATCGGACCACTATTACGTGTTTTATCGAATATTGATTTGTATTCGTGAAAGTTGTGGGCTAACCCCTTGCCTTATTTTTTTGCTCCAAAATGATTTATGAAAATGTTTGAATGTTTTAATGCAGTATTTATACTGATGTCGAGAGCTTTTGATTAAGGTATCATTCATCATAATCGGACCACTATTACGTGTTTTATCGAATATTGATTTGTATTCGTGAAAGTTGTGGGCTAACCCCTTGCCTTATTTTTTTGCTCCAAAATGATTTATGAAAATGTTTGAATATTTTATTGCAGTATTTATACTGATGTAGAGAGCTTTTGATTAAGGTATCAGTCATCTTAATCGAACCACTATTACGTGTTTTATCGAATATTGATTTGTATTCGTGAAAGTTGTGGGCTAACCCCTTGCCTTATTTTTTGGTCCAAAATGATTTATGAAAATGTTTGAATATTTTAATGCAGTAATTATACTGATGTCAACAGCTTTTAATTAAGGTATCAGTCATCATAATCGGACCACTATTACGTGTTTTATCGAATATTGATTTGTATTCGTGAAACTTGTGGGCTAACCCCTTGCCTTATTTTTTAGCTCCAAAATGATTTATGAAAATGTTTGAATATTTCAATGCAGTATTTATACTGATGTCGAGAGCTTTTGATTAAGGTATCAGTCATCAAAATCAGACCACTATTACGTGTTTTATCGAATATTGATTTGTATTCGTGAAAGTTGTGGGCTAACCCCTTGCCTTATTTTTTTGCTCCAAAATGATTTATGAAAATGTTTGAATATTTTATTGCAGTATTTATACTGATGTCGAGAGCTTTTGATTAAGGTATCAGTCATCTTAATCGAACCACTATTACGTGTTTTATCGAATATTGATTCGTATTCGTGAAAGTTGTGGGCTAACCCCTTGCCTTAATTTTTTGGTCCAAAATAATTTATGAAATTGTTTGAATATTTTATTGCAGTATTTATACTGATGTCGAGAGCTTTTGATTAAGGTATCAGTCATCTTAATCGAACCACTATTACGTGTTTTATCGAATATTGATTTGTATTCGTGAAAGTTGTGGGCTAACCCCTTGCCTTATTTTTTAGCTCCAAAATGATTTATGAAAATGTTTGAATATTTCAATGCAGTATTTATACTGATGTCGAGAGCTTTTGATTAAGGTATCAGTCATCAAAATCAGACCACTATTACGTGTTTTATCGAATATTGATTCGTATTCAAGAAACTTGTGGGCTAACCCCTTGCCTTATTTTTTAGCTCCAAAATGATTTCTGAAAATGTTTGAATATCTTAATGCAGTATTTATACTGATGTCGAGAGCTTTTGATTAAGGTATCAGTCATCATAATCGGACCACTATTACGTGTTTTATCGAATATTGATTCGTATTCGTGAAAGTTGTGGGCTAACCCCTTGCCTTATTTTTTTGCTCCAAAATGATTTATGAAAATGTTTGAATATTTTATTGCAGTATTTATACTGATGTCGAGAGCTTTTGATTAAGGTATCATTCATCATAATCGGACCACTATTACGTGTTTTATCGAATATTGATTTGTATTCGTGAAAGTTGTGGGCTAACCCCTTGCCTTATTTTTTTGCTCCAAAATTATTTATGAAAATGTTTGAATATTTTAATGCAGTATTTATACTGATGTCGAGAGCTTTTGATTAAGGTATCATTCATCATAATCGGACCACTATTACGTGTTTTATCGAATATTGATTTGTATTCATGAAACTTGTGGGCTAACCCCTTGCCTTATTTTTTGGTCCAAAATGATTTATGAAAATGTTTGAATATTTTAATGCAGTAATTATACTGATGTCAACAGCTTTTAATTAAGGTATCAGTCATCATAATCGGACCACTATTACGTGTTTTATCGAATATTGATTTGTATTCGTGAAAGTTGTGGGCTAACCCCTTGCCTTATTTTTTTGCTCCAAAATGATTTATGAAAATGTTTGAATATTTTATTGCAGTATTTATACTGATGTCGAGAGCTTTTGATTAAGGTATCAGTCATCTTAATCGAACCACTATTACGTGTTTTATCGAATATTGATTTGTATTCGTGAAAGTTGTGGGCTAACCCCTTGCCTTATTTTTTGGTCCAAAATGATTTATGAAAATGTTTGAATATTTTAATGCAGTAATTATACTGATGTCAACAGCTTTTAATTAAGGTATCAGTCATCATAATCGGACCACTATTACGTGTTTTATCGAATATTGATTTGTATTCGTGAAACTTGTGGGCTAACCCCTTGCCTTATTTTTTAGCTCCAAAATGATTTATGAAAATGTTTGAATATTTCAATGCAGTATTTATACTGATGTCGAGAGCTTTTGATTAAGGTATCAGTCATCAAAATCAGACCACTATTACGTGTTTTATCGAATATTGATTTGTATTCGTGAAAGTTGTGGGCTAACCCCTTGCCTTATTTTTTTGCTCCAAAATGATTTATGAAAATGTTTGAATATTTTATTGCAGTATTTATACTGATGTCGAGAGCTTTTGATTAAGGTATCAGTCATCTTAATCGAACCACTATTACGTGTTTTATCGAATATTGATTCGTATTCGTGAAAGTTGTGGGCTAACCCCTTGCCTTAATTTTTTGGTCCAAAATAATTTATGAAATTGTTTGAATATTTTAATGCAGTATTTATACTGATGTCAAGAGCTTTTGGTTAAGATATCAGTGATCAAAATCGGACCACTATCACGTGTTTTATCGAATATTGATTCGTATTCATGAAACTTGTGGGCTAACCCCTTGCCTTAATTTTTTGGTCCAAAATAATTTATGAAATTGTTTGAATATTTTAATGCAGTATTTATACTGATGTCGAGAGCTTTTGATTAAGGTATCAGTGATCATAATCGGACCACAATTACGTGTTTTATCGAATATTGATTCGTATTCATAAAACTTGTGGGCTAACCCCTTGCCTTAATTTTTTGGTCCAAAATAATTTATGAAATTGTTTGAATATTTTAATGCAGTATTTATACTGATGTCGAGAGCTTTTGATTAAGGTATCAGTCATCATAATCGGACCACTATTACGTGTTTTATCGAATATTGCTTCGTATTCGTGAAACTTGTGGGCTAACCCCTTGCCTTAATTTTTTGGTTGTCGAGAGCTTTTGATTAAGGTATCATTCATCATAATCGGACCACTATTAAGTGTTTTATCGAATATTGATTTGTATTCATGAAACTTGTGGGCTAACCCCTTGCCTTATTTTTTAGCTCCAAAATGATTTATGAAAATGTTTGAATATCTTAATGCAGTATTAATACTGATGTTGAGAGCTTTTGATTAAGGTATCATTCATCATAATCGGACCACTATTACGTGTTTTATCGAATATTGATTTGTATTCGTGAAAGTTGTGGGCTAACCCCTTGCCTTATTTTTTAGCTCCAAAATGATTTATGAAAATGTTTGAATATCTTAATGCAGTATTAATACTGATGTTGAGAGCTTTTGATTAAGGTATCATTCATCATAATCGGACCACTATTACGTGTTTTATCGAATATTGATTTGTATTCGTGAAAGTTGTGGGCTAACACAACTGTTGCCTTATTTTTTAGCTCCAAAATGATTTATGAAAATGTTTGAATATTTCAATGCAGTATTTATACTGATGTCGAGAGCTTTTGATTAAGGTATCAGTCATCATAATCGGACCACTATTACGTGTTTTATCGAATATTGATTCGTATTCGTGAAAGTTGTGGGCTAACCCCTTGCCTTATTTTTTTGCTCCAAAATGATTTATGAAAATGTTTGAATGTTTTAATGCAGTATTTATACTGATGTCGAGAGCTTTTGATTAAGGTATCATTCATCATAATCGGACCACTATTACGTGTTTTATCGAATATTGATTTGTATTCGTGAAAGTTGTGGGCTAACCCCTCGTCTTATTTTTTTGCTGCAAAATGATTTATGAAAGTGTTTGAATATTTTAACGCAGTATTTATACTGATGTCGAGAGCTTTTGATTAAGGTATCAGTCATCATAATCGGACCACTATTACGTGTTTTATCGAATATTGATTCGTATTCATGAAACTTGTGGGCTAACCCCTTGCCTTATTTTTTAGCACCAAAATGATTTCTGAAAATGTTTGAATATCTTAATGCAGTATTTATACTTATGTCGAGAGCTTTTGATTAAGGTATCATTCATCATAATCGGACCACTATTACGTGTTTTATCGAATATTGATTTGTATTCGTGAAAGTTGTGGGCTAACCCCTTGCCTTATTTTTTTGCTCCAAAATGATTTCTGAAAATGTTTGAATATCTTAATGCAGTATTTATACTGATGTCGAGAGCTTTTGATTAAGGTATCAGTCATCATAATCGGACCACTATTACGTGTTTTATCGAATATTGATTCGTATTCGTGAAAGTTGTGGGCTAACCCCTTGCCTTATTTTTTGGTCCAAAATGATTTATGAAAATGTTTGAATATTTTAATGCAGTAATTATACTGATGTCAACAGCTTTTAATTAAGGTATCAGTCATCATAATCGGACCACTATTACGTGTTTTATCGAATATTGATTCGTATTCAAGAAACTTGTGGGCTAACCCCTTGCCTTATTTTTTAGCTCCAAAATGATTTCTGAAAATGTTTGAATATCTTAATGCAGTATTTATACTGATGTCGAGAGCTTTTGATTAAGGTATCAGTCATCATAATCGGACCACTATTACGTGTTTTATCGAATATTGATTCGTATTCGTGAAAGTTGTGGGCTAACCCCTTGCCTTATTTTTTTGCTCCAAAATGATTTATGAAAATGTTTGAATATTTTATTGCAGTATTTATACTGATGTCGAGAGCTTTTGATTAAGGTATCATTCATCATAATCGGACCACTATTACGTGTTTTATCGAATATTGATTTGTATTCGTGAAAGTTGTGGGCTAACCCCTTGCCTTATTTTTTTGCTCCAAAATTATTTATGAAAATGTTTGAATATTTTAATGCAGTATTTATACTGATGTCGAGAGCTTTTGATTAAGGTATCATTCATCATAATCGGACCACTATTACGTGTTTTATCGAATATTGATTTGTATTCATGAAACTTGTGGGCTAACCCCTTGCCTTATTTTTTAGCTCCAAAATGATTTATGAAAATGTTTGAATATCTTAATGCAGTATTAATACTGATGTTGAGAGCTTTTGATTAAGGTATCATTCATCATAATCGGACCACTATTACGTGTTTTATCGAATATTGATTTGTATTCGTGAAAGTTGTGGGCTAACCCCTTGCCTTATTTTTTGGTCCAAAATGATTTATGAAAATGTTTGAATATTTTAATGCAGTAATTATACTGATGTCAACAGCTTTTAATTAAGGTATCAGTCATCATAATCGGACCACTATTACGTGTTTTATCGAATATTGATTTGTATTCGTGAAAGTTGTGGGCTAACCCCTTGCCTTATTTTTTTGCTCCAAAATGATTTATGAAAATGTTTGAATATTTTATTGCAGTATTTATACTGATGTAGAGAGCTTTTGATTAAGGTATCAGTCATCTTAATCGAACCACTATTACGTGTTTTATCGAATATTGATTTGTATTCGTGAAAGTTGTGGGCTAACCCCTTGCCTTATTTTTTGGTCCAAAATGATTTATGAAAATGTTTGAATATTTTAATGCAGTAATTATACTGATGTCAACAGCTTTTAATTAAGGTATCAGTCATCATAATCGGACCACTATTACGTGTTTTATCGAATATTGATTTGTATTCGTGAAAGTTGTGGGCTAACCCCTTGCCTTATTTTTTAGCTCCAAAATGATTTATGAAAATGTTTGAATATTTCAATGCAGTATTTATACTGATGTCGAGAGCTTTTGATTAAGGTATCAGTCATCAAAATCAGACCACTATTACGTGTTTTATCGAATATTGATTTGTATTCGTGAAAGTTGTGGGCTAACCCCTTGCCTTATTTTTTTGCTCCAAAATGATTTATGAAAATGTTTGAATATTTTATTGCAGTATTTATACTGATGTCGAGAGCTTTTGATTAAGGTATCAGTCATCTTAATCGAACCACTATTACGTGTTTTATCGAATATTGATTTGTATTCGTGAAAGTTGTGGGCTAACCCCTTGCCTTATTTTTTAGCTCCAAAATGATTTATGAAAATGTTTGAATATTTCAATGCAGTATTTATACTGATGTCGAGAGCTTTTGATTAAGGTATCAGTCATCAAAATCAGACCACTATTACGTGTTTTATCGAATATTGATTCGTATTCGTGAAAGTTGTGGGCTAACCCCTTGCCTTATTTTTTTGCTCCAAAATGATTTATGAAAATGTTTGAATATTTTATTGCAGTATTTATACTGATGTCGAGAGCTTTTGATTAAGGTATCATTCATCATAATCGGACCACTATTACGTGTTTTATCGAATATTGATTTGTATTCGTGAAAGTTGTGGGCTAACCCCTTGCCTTATTTTTTTGCTCCAAAATGATTTATGAAAATGTTTGAATATTTTATTGCAGTATTTATACTGATGTCGAGAGCTTTTGATTAAGGTATCATTCATCATAATCGGACCACTATTACTTGTTTTATCGAATATTGATTTGTATTCGTGAAAGTTGTGGGCTAACCCCTTGCCTTATTTTTTAGCTCCAAAATGATTTCTGAAAATGTTTGAATATCTTAATGCAGTATTTATACTGATGTCGAGAGCTTTTGATTAAGGTATCAGTCATCATAATCGGACCACTATTACGTGTTTTATCGAATATTGATTCGTATTCGTGAAAGTTGTGGGCTAACCCCTTGCCTTATTTTTTTGCTCCAAAATGATTTATGAAAATGTTTGAATATTTTATTGCAGTATTTATACTGATGTCGAGAGCTTTTGATTAAGGTATCATTCATCATAATCGGACCACTATTACGTGTTTTATCGAATATTGATTTGTATTCGTGAAAGTTGTGGGCTAACCCCTTGCCTTATTTTTTTGCTCCAAAATTATTTATGAAAATGTTTGAATATTTTAATGCAGTATTTATACTGATGTCGAGAGCTTTTGATTAAGGTATCATTCATCATAATCGGACCACTATTACGTGTTTTATCGAATATTGATTTGTATTCATGAAACTTGTGGGCTAACCCCTTGCCTTATTTTTTAGCTCCAAAATGATTTATGAAAATGTTTGAATATCTTAATGCAGTATTAATACTGATGTTGAGAGCTTTTGATTAAGGTATCATTCATCATAATCGGACCACTATTACGTGTTTTATCGAATATTGATTTGTATTCGTGAAAGTTGTGGGCTAACCCCTTGCCTTATTTTTTGGTCCAAAATGATTTATGAAAATGTTTGAATATTTTAATGCAGTAATTATACTGATGTCAACAGCTTTTGATTAAGGTATCAGTGATCATAATCGGACCACTATTACGTGTTTTATCGAATATTGATTTGTATTCGTGAAAGTTGTGGGCTAACCCCTTGCCTTATTTTTTTGCTCCAAAATAATTTATGAAATTGTTTGAATATTTTAATGCAGTATTTATACTGATGTCAAGAGCTTTTGGTTAAGATATCAGTGATCAAAATCGGACCACTATCACGTGTTTTATCGAATATTGATTCGTATTCATGAAACTTGTGGGCTAACCCCTTGCCTTAATTTTTTGGTCCAAAATAATTTATGAAATTAATTGAATATTTTAATGCAGTATTTATACTGCTGTCGAGAGCTTTTGATTAAGGTATCAGTCATCTTAATCGAACCACTATTACGTGTTTTATCGAATATTGATTTGTATTCGTGAAAGTTGTGGGCTAACCCCTTGCCTTATTTTTTAGCTCCAAAATGATTTATGAAAATGTTTGAATATTTCAATGCAGTATTTATACTGATGTCGAGAGCTTTTGATTAAGGTATCAGTCATCAAAATCAGACCACTATTACGTGTTTTATCGAATATTGATTCGTATTCGTGAAAGTTGTGGGCTAACCCCTTGCCTTATTTTTTTGCTCCAAAATGATTTATGAAAATGTTTGAATATTTTATTGCAGTATTTATACTGATGTCGAGAGCTTTTGATTAAGGTATCATTCATCATAATCGGACCACTATTACGTGTTTTATCGAATATTGATTTGTATTCGTGAAAGTTGTGGGCTAACCCCTTGCCTTATTTTTTTGCTCCAAAATGATTTATGAAAATGTTTGAATATTTTATTGCAGTATTTATACTGATGTCGAGAGCTTTTGATTAAGGTATCATTCATCATAATCGGACCACTATTACTTGTTTTATCGAATATTGATTTGTATTCGTGAAAGTTGTGGGCTAACCCCTTGCCTTATTTTTTAGCTCCAAAATGATTTCTGAAAATGTTTGAATATCTTAATGCAGTATTTATACTGATGTCGAGAGCTTTTGATTAAGGTATCAGTCATCATAATCGGACCACTATTACGTGTTTTATCGAATATTGATTCGTATTCGTGAAAGTTGTGGGCTAACCCCTTGCCTTATTTTTTTGCTCCAAAATGATTTATGAAAATGTTTGAATATTTTATTGCAGTATTTATACTGATGTCGAGAGCTTTTGATTAAGGTATCATTCATCATAATCGGACCACTATTACGTGTTTTATCGAATATTGATTTGTATTCGTGAAAGTTGTGGGCTAACCCCTTGCCTTATTTTTTTGCTCCAAAATTATTTATGAAAATGTTTGAATATTTTAATGCAGTATTTATACTGATGTCGAGAGCTTTTGATTAAGGTATCATTCATCATAATCGGACCACTATTACGTGTTTTATCGAATATTGATTTGTATTCATGAAACTTGTGGGCTAACCCCTTGCCTTATTTTTTAGCTCCAAAATGATTTATGAAAATGTTTGAATATCTTAATGCAGTATTAATACTGATGTTGAGAGCTTTTGATTAAGGTATCATTCATCATAATCGGACCACTATTACGTGTTTTATCGAATATTGATTTGTATTCGTGAAAGTTGTGGGCTAACCCCTTGCCTTATTTTTTGGTCCAAAATGATTTATGAAAATGTTTGAATATTTTAATGCAGTAATTATACTGATGTCAACAGCTTTTGATTAAGGTATCAGTCATCATAATCGGACCACTATTACGTGTTTTATCGAATATTGATTTGTATTCGTGAAAGTTGTGGGCTAACCCCTTGCCTTATTTTTTTGCTCCAAAATGATTTATGAAAATGTTTGAATATTTTATTGCAGTATTTATACTGATGTCGAGAGCTTTTGATTAAGGTATCATTCATCATAATCGGACCACTATTACGTGTTTTATCGAATATTGATTTGTATTCGTGAAAGTTGTGGGCTAACCCCTTGCCTTATTTTTTTGCTCCAAAATGATTTATGAAAATGTTTGAATATTTTATTGCAGTATTTATACTGATGTCGAGAGCTTTTGATTAAGGTATCATTCATCATAATCGGACCACTATTACTTGTTTTATCGAATATTGATTTGTATTCGTGAAAGTTGTGGGCTAACCCCTTGCCTTATTTTTTAGCTCCAAAATGATTTCTGAAAATGTTTGAATATCTTAATGCAGTATTTATACTGATGTCGAGAGCTTTTGATTAAGGTATCAGTCATCATAATCGGACCACTATTACGTGTTTTATCGAATATTGATTCGTATTCGTGAAAGTTGTGGGCTAACCCCTTGCCTTATTTTTTTGCTCCAAAATGATTTATGAAAATGTTTGAATATTTTATTGCAGTATTTATACTGATGTCGAGAGCTTTTGATTAAGGTATCATTCATCATAATCGGACCACTATTACGTGTTTTATCGAATATTGATTTGTATTCGTGAAAGTTGTGGGCTAACCCCTTGCCTTATTTTTTTGCTCCAAAATTATTTATGAAAATGTTTGAATATTTTAATGCAGTATTTATACTGATGTCGAGAGCTTTTGATTAAGGTATCATTCATCATAATCGGACCACTATTACGTGTTTTATCGAATATTTATTTGTATTCATGAAACTTGTGGGCTAACCCCTTGCCTTATTTTTTTGCTCCAAAATAATTTATGAAATTGTTTGAATATTTTAATGCAGTATTTATACTGATGTCAAGAGCTTTTGGTTAAGATATCAGTGATCAAAATCGGACCACTATCACGTGTTTTATCGAATATTGATTCGTATTCATGAAACTTGTGGGCTAACCCCTTGCCTTAATTTTTTGGTCCAAAATAATTTATGAAATTAATTGAATATTTTAATGCAGTATTTATACTGATGTCGAGAGCTTTTGATTAAGGTATCAGTGATCATAATCGGACCACAATTACGTGTTTTATCGAATATTGATTCGTATTCATAAAACTTGTGGGCTAACCCCTTGCCTTAATTTTTTGGTCCAAAATAATTTATGAAATTGTTTGAATATTTTAATGCAGTATTTATACTGATGTCGAGAGCTTTTGATTAAGGTATCAGTCATCATAATCGGACCACTATTACGTGTTTTATCGAATATTGCTTCGTATTCGTGAAACTTGTGGGCTAACCCCTTGCCTTAATTTTTTGGTTGTCGAGAGCTTTTGATTAAGGTATCATTCATCATAATCGGACCACTATTAAGTGTTTTATCGAATATTGATTTGTATTCATGAAACTTGTGGGCTAACCCCTTGCCTTATTTTTTAGCTCCAAAATGATTTATGAAAATGTTTGAATATCTTAATGCAGTATTAATACTGATGTTGAGAGCTTTTGATTAAGGTATCATTCATCATAATCGGACCACTATTACGTGTTTTATCGAATATTGATTTGTATTCGTGAAAGTTGTGGGCTAACCCCTTGCCTTATTTTTTAGCTCCAAAATGATTTATGAAAATGTTTGAATATCTTAATGCAGTATTAATACTGATGTCGAGAGCTTTTGATTAAGGTATCATTCATCATAATCGGACCACTATTACGTGTTTTATCGAATATTGATTCGTATTCGTGAAAGTTGTGGGCTAACCCCTTGCCTTATTTTTTTGCTCCAAAATGATTTATGAAAATGTTTGAATGTTTTAATGCAGTATTTATACTGATGTCGAGAGCTTTTGATTAAGGTATCATTCATCATAATCGGACCACTATTACGTGTTTTATCGAATATTGATTTGTATTCGTGAAAGTTGTGGGCTAACGTCTTATTTTTTTGCTCCAAAATGATTTATGAAAGTGTTTGAATATTTTAACGCAGTATTTATACTGATGTCGAGAGCTTTTGATTAAGGTATCAGTCATCATAATCGGACCACTATTACGTGTTTTATCGAATATTGATTCGTATTCATGAAACTTGTGGGCTAACCCCTTGCCTTATTTTTTAGCACCAAAATGATTTCTGAAAATGTTTGAATATCTTAATGCAGTATTTATACTTATGTCGAGAGCTTTTGATTAAGGTATCATTCATCATAATCGGACCACTATTACGTGTTTTATCGAATATTGATTTGTATTCGTGAAAGTTGTGGGCTAACCCCTTGCCTTATTTTTTTGCTCCAAAATGATTTATGAAAATGTTTGAATATTTTAATGCAGTATTTATACTGATATCGAGAGCTTTTGATTAAGGTATCAGGCATCTTAATCGGACCACTATTACGTGTTTTATCGAATATTGATTTGTATTCGTGAAAGTTGTGGGCTAACCCCTTGCCTTATTTTTTAGCTCCAAAATGATTTATGAAAATGTTTGAATATCTTAATGCAGTATTAATACTGATGTTGAGAGCTTTTGATTAAGGTATCATTCATCATAATCGGACCACTATTACGTGTTTTATCGAATATTGATTTGTATTCGTGAAAGTTGTGGGCTAACCCCTTGCCTTATTTTTTGATCCAAAATGATTTATGAAAATGTTTGAATATTTTAATGCAGTAATTATACTGATGTCAACAGCTTTTAATTAAGGTATCAGTCATCATAATCGGACCACTATTACGTGTTTTATCGAATATTGATTTGTATTCGTGAAAGTTGTGGGCTAACCCCTTGCCTTATTTTTTTGCTCCAAAATGATTTATGAAAATGTTTGAATATTTTATTGCAGTATTTATACTGATGTCGAGAGCTTTTGATTAAGGTATCATTCATCATAATCGGACCACTATTACGTGTTTTATCGAATATTGATTTGTATTCGTGAAAGTTGTGGGCTAACCCCTTGCCTTATTTTTTTGCTCCAAAATGATTTATGAAAATGTTTGAATATTTTATTGCAGTATTTATACTGATGTCGAGAGCTTTTGATTAAGGTATCATTCATCATAATCGGACCACTATTACTTGTTTTATCGAATATTGATTTGTATTCGTGAAAGTTGTGGGCTAACCCCTTGCCTTATTTTTTAGCTCCAAAATGATTTCTGAAAATGTTTGAATATCTTAATGCAGTATTTATACTGATGTCGAGAGCTTTTGATTAAGGTATCAGTCATCATAATCGGACCACTATTACGTGTTTTATCGAATATTGATTCGTATTCGTGAAAGTTGTGGGCTAACCCCTTGCCTTATTTTTTTGCTCCAAAATGATTTATGAAAATGTTTGAATATTTTATTGCAGTATTTATACTGATGTCGAGAGCTTTTGATTAAGGTATCATTCATCATAATCGGACCACTATTACGTGTTTTATCGAATATTGATTTGTATTCGTGAAAGTTGTGGGCTAACCCCTTGCCTTATTTTTTTGCTCCAAAATTATTTATGAAAATGTTTGAATATTTTAATGCAGTATTTATACTGATGTCGAGAGCTTTTGATTAAGGTATCATTCATCATAATCGGACCACTATTACGTGTTTTATCGAATATTGATTTGTATTCATGAAACTTGTGGGCTAACCCCTTGCCTTATTTTTTAGCTCCAAAATGATTTATGAAAATGTTTGAATATCTTAATGCAGTATTAATACTGATGTTGAGAGCTTTTGATTAAGGTATCATTCATCATAATCGGACCACTATTACGTGTTTTATCGAATATTGATTTGTATTCGTGAAAGTTGTGGGCTAACCCCTTGCCTTATTTTTTGGTCCAAAATGATTTATGAAAATGTTTGAATATTTTAATGCAGTAATTATACTGATGTCAACAGCTTTTGATTAAGGTATCAGTCATCATAATCGGACCACTATTACGTGTTTTATCGAATATTGATTTGTATTCGTGAAAGTTGTGGGCTAACCCCTTGCCTTATTTTTTTGCTCCAAAATAATTTATGAAATTGTTTGAATATTTTAATGCAGTATTTATACTGATGTCAAGAGCTTTTGGTTAAGATATCAGTGATCAAAATCGGACCACTATCACGTGTTTTATCGAATATTGATTCGTATTCATGAAACTTGTGGGCTAACCCCTTGCCTTAATTTTTTGGTCCAAAATAATTTATGAAATTAATTGAATATTTTAATGCAGTATTTATACTGATGTCGAGAGCTTTTGATTAAGGTATCAGTGATCATAATCGGACCACAATTACGTGTTTTATCGAATATTGATTCGTATTCATAAAACTTGTGGGCTAACCCCTTGCCTTAATTTTTTGGTCCAAAATAATTTATGAAATTGTTTGAATATTTTAATGCAGTATTTATACTGATGTCGAGAGCTTTTGATTAAGGTATCAGTCATCATAATCGGACCACTATTACGTGTTTTATCGAATATTGCTTCGTATTCGTGAAACTTGTGGGCTAACCCCTTGCCTTAATTTTTTGGTTGTCGAGAGCTTTTGATTAAGGTATCATTCATCATAATCGGACCACTATTAAGTGTTTTATCGAATATTGATTTGTATTCATGAAACTTGTGGGCTAACCCCTTGCCTTATTTTTTAGCTCCAAAATGATTTATGAAAATGTTTGAATATCTTAATGCAGTATTAATACTGATGTCGAGAGCTTTTGATTAAGGTATCATTCATCATAATCGGACCACTATTACGTGTTTTATCGAATATTGATTCGTATTCGTGAAAGTTGTGGGCTAACCCCTTGCCTTATTTTTTTGCTCCAAAATGATTTATGAAAATGTTTGAATGTTTTAATGCAGTATTTATACTGATGTCGAGAGCTTTTGATTAAGGTATCATTCATCATAATCGGACCACTATTACGTGTTTTATCGAATATTGATTTGTATTCGTGAAAGTTGTGGGCTAACGTCTTATTTTTTTGCTCCAAAATGATTTATGAAAGTGTTTGAATATTTTAACGCAGTATTTATACTGATGTCGAGAGCTTTTGATTAAGGTATCAGTCATCATAATCGGACCACTATTACGTGTTTTATCGAATATTGATTCGTATTCATGAAACTTGTGGGCTAACCCCTTGCCTTATTTTTTAGCACCAAAATGATTTCTGAAAATGTTTGAATATCTTAATGCAGTATTTATACTTATGTCGAGAGCTTTTGATTAAGGTATCATTCATCATAATCGGACCACTATTACGTGTTTTATCGAATATTGATTTGTATTCGTGAAAGTTGTGGGCTAACCCCTTGCCTTATTTTTTTGCTCCAAAATGATTTATGAAAATGTTTGAATATTTTAATGCAGTATTTATACTGATATCGAGAGCTTTTGATTAAGGTATCAGGCATCTTAATCGGACCACTATTACGTGTTTTATCGAATATTGATTTGTATTCGTGAAAGTTGTGGGCTAACCCCTTGCCTTATTTTTTAGCTCCAAAATGATTTATGAAAATGTTTGAATATCTTAATGCAGTATTAATACTGATGTTGAGAGCTTTTGATTAAGGTATCATTCATCATAATCGGACCACTATTACGTGTTTTATCGAATATTGATTTGTATTCGTGAAAGTTGTGGGCTAACCCCTTGCCTTATTTTTTGATCCAAAATGATTTATGAAAATGTTTGAATATTTTAATGCAGTAATTATACTGATGTCAACAGCTTTTAATTAAGGTATCAGTCATCATAATCGGACCACTATTACGTGTTTTATCGAATATTGATTTGTATTCGTGAAAGTTGTGGGCTAACCCCTTGCCTTATTTTTTAGCTCCAAAATTATTTATGAAAATGTTTGAATATTTCAATGCAGTATTTATACTGATGTCGAGAGCTTTTGATTAAGGTATCAGTCATCAAAATCAGACCACTATTACGTGTTTTATCGAATATTGATTCGTATTCATGAAACTTGTGGGCTAACCCCTTATTTTTTTGGTCCAAAATGATTTATGAAAATGTTTGAATATCTTAATGCAGTATTTATACTGATGTCGAGAGCTTTTGATTAAGGTATCAGTCATCATAATCGGACCACTATTACGTGTTTTATCGAATATTGATTCGTATTCATGAAACTTGTGGGCTAACCCCTTGCCTTATTTTTTAGCTCCAAAATGATTTCTGAAAATGTTTGAATATCTTAATGCAGTATTTATACTTATGTCGAGAGCTTTTGATTAAGGTATCATTCATCATAATCGGACCACTATTACGTGTTTTATCGAATATTGATTTGTATTCGTGAAAGTTGTGGGCTAACCCCTTGCCTTATTTTTTTGCTCCAAAATGATTTATGGAAATGTTTGAATATTTTAATGCAGTATTTATACTGATATCGAGAGCTTTTGATTAAGGTATCAGGCATCGTAATCGGACTACTATTACGTGTTTTATCGAATATTAATTCGTATTCATGAAACTTGTGGGCTAACCCCTTGCCTTATTTTTTGGTCCAAAATGATTTATGAAATTGTTTGAATATTTTAATGCAGTATTTATACTGATGTCGAGAGCTTTTGATTAAGGTATCATTCATCATAATCGGACCACTATTACGTGTTTTATCGAATATTGATTTGTATTCGTGAAACTTGTGGGCTAACCCCTTGCCTTATTTTTTAGCTCCAAAATGATTTATGAAAATGTTTGAATATTTTAATGCAGTATTTATACTGATGTTGAGAGCTTTTGATTAAGGTATCTGGCATCTTAATCGGACCACTGTTACGTGTTTTATCGAATATTGATTCGTATTCGTGAAACTTGTGGGCTAACCCCTTGCCTTAATTTTTTGGTCCAAAATAATTTATGAAATTGTTTGAATATTTTAATGCAGTATTTATACTGATGTCAAGAGCTTTTGGTTAAGATATCAGTGATCAAAATCGGACCACTATCACGTGTTTTATCGAATATTGATTTGTATTCGTGAAAGTTGTGGGCTAACCCCTTGCCTTATTTTTTGGTCCAAAATGATTTATGAAAATGTTTGAATATTTTAATGCAGTATTCATACTGATGTCGAGAGCTTTTGATTAAGGTATCAGTCATCTTAATCGGACCACTATTACGTGTTTTATCGAATATTGATTCGTATTCATGAAACTTGTGGGCTAACCCCTTGCCTTAATTTTTTGGTCCAAAATAATTTATGAAATTGTTTGAATATTTTAATGCAGTATTTATACTGATGTCGAGAGCTTTTGATTAAGGTATCAGTCATCATAATCGGACCACTATTACGTGTTTTATCGAATATTGCTTCGTATTCGTGAAAGTTGTGGGCTAACCCCTTGCCTTAATTTTTTGGTTGTCGAGAGCTTTTGATTAAGGTATCATTCATCATAATCGGACCACTTTTAAGTGTTTTATCGAATATTGATTTGTATTCATGAAACTTGTGGGCTAACCCCTTGCCTTATTTTTTAGCTCCAAAATGATTTATGAAAATGTTTGAATATCTTAATGCAGTATTAATACTGATGTTGAGAGCTTTTGATTAAGGTATCATTCATCATAATCGGACCACTATTACGTGTTTTATCGAATATTGATTTGTATTCGTGAAAGTTGTGGGCTAACCCCTTGCCTTATTTTTTAGCTCCAAAATGATTTATGAAAATGTTTGAATATCTTAATGCAGTATTAATACTGATGTTGAGAGCTTTTGATTAAGGTATCATTCATCATAATCGGACCACTATTACGTGTTTTATCGAATATTGATTTGTATTCGTGAAAGTTGTGGGCTAACCCCTTGCCTTATTTTTTAGCTCCAAAATGATTTATGAAAATGTTTGAATATTTCAATGCAGTATTTATACTGATGTCGAGAGCTTTTGATTAAGGTATCAGTCATCATAATCGGACCACTATTACGTGTTTTATCGAATATTGATTCGTATTCGTGAAAGTTGTGGGCTAACCCCTTGCCTTATTTTTTTGCTCCAAAATGATTTATGAAAATGTTTGAATGTTTTAATGCAGTATTTATACTGATGTCGAGAGCTTTTGATTAAGGTATCATTCATCATAATCGGACCACTATTACGTGTTTTATCGAATATTGATTTGTATTCGTGAAAGTTGTGGGCTAACCCCTCGTCTTATTTTTTTGCTCCAAAATGATTTATGAAAGTGTTTGAATATTTTAACGCAGTATTTATACTGATGTCGAGAGCTTTTGATTAAGGTATCAGTCATCATAATCGGACCACTATTACGTGTTTTATCGAATATTGATTCGTATTCATGAAACTTGTGGGCTAACCCCTTGCCTTATTTTTTAGCACCAAAATGATTCTGAAAATGTTTGAATATCTTAATGCAGTATTTATACTTATGTCGAGAGCTTTTGATTAAGGTATCATTCATCATAATCGGACCACTATTACGTGTTTTATCGAATATTGATTTGTATTCGTGAAAGTTGTGGGCTAACCCCTTGCCTTATTTTTTAGCTCCAAAATGATTTATGAAAATGTTTGAATATCTTAATGCAGTATTAATACTGATGTTGAGAGCTTTTGATTAAGGTATCATTCATCATAATCGGACCACTATTACGTGTTTTATCGAATATTGATTTGTATTCGTGAAAGTTGTGGGCTAACCCCTTGCCTTATTTTTTTGCTCCAAAATGATTTATGAAAATGTTTGAATATTTTAATGCAGTAATTATACTGATATCGAGAGCTTTTGATTAAGGTATCAGGCATCTTAATCGGACCACTATTACGTGTTTTATCGAATATTGATTTGTATTCGTGAAAGTTGTGGGCTAACCCCTTGCCTTATTTTTTAGCTCCAAAATGATTTATGAAAATGTTTGAATATCTTAATGCAGTATTAATACTGATGTTGAGAGCTTTTGATTAAGGTATCATTCATCATAATCGGACCACTATTACGTGTTTTATCGAATATTGATTTGTATTCGTGAAAGTTGTGGGCTAACCCCTTGCCTTATTTTTTGATCCAAAATGATTTATGAAAATGTTTGAATATTTTAATGCAGTAATTATACTGATGTCAACAGCTTTTAATTAAGGTATCAGTCATCATAATCGGACCACTATTACGTGTTTTATCGAATATTGATTTGTATTCGTGAAAGTTGTGGGCTAACCCCTTGCCTTATTTTTTAGCTCCAAAATTATTTATGAAAATGTTTGAATATTTCAATGCAGTATTTATACTGATGTCGAGAGCTTTTGATTAAGGTATCAGTCATCAAAATCAGACCACTATTACGTGTTTTATCGAATATTGATTCGTATTCATGAAACTTGTGGGCTAACCCCTTATTTTTTTGGTCCAAAATGATTTATGAAAATGTTTGAATATCTTAATGCAGTATTTATACTGATGTCGAGAGCTTTTGATTAAGGTATCAGTCATCATAATCGGACCACTATTACGTGTTTTATCGAATATTGATTCGTATTCGTGAAAGTTGTGGGCTAACCCCTTGCCTTATTTTTTTGCTCCAAAATGATTTATGAAAATGTTTGAATGTTTTAATGCAGTATTTATACTGATGTCGAGAGCTTTTGATTAAGGTATCATTCATAATAATCGGACCACTATTACGTGTTTTATCGAATATTGATTTGTATTCGTGAAAGTTGTGGGCTAACCCCTCGTCTTATTTTTTTGCTCCAAAATGATTTATGAAAGTGTTTGAATATTTTAACGCAGTATTTATACTGATGTCGAGAGCTTTTGATTAAGGTATCAGTCATCATAATCGGACCACTATTACGTGTTTTATCGAATATTGATTCGTATTCATGAAACTTGTGGGCTAACCCCTTGTCTTATTTTTTAGCTCCAAAATGATTTCTGAAAATGTTTGAATATCTTAATGCAGTATTTATACTTATGTCGAGAGCTTTTGATTAAGGTATCATTCATCATAATCGGACCACTATTACGTGTTTTATCGAATATTGATTTGTATTCGTGAAAGTTGTGGGCTAACCCCTTGCCTTATTTTTTTGCTCCAAAATGATTTATGGAAATGTTTGAATATTTTAATGCAGTATTTATACTGATATCGAGAGCTTTTGATTAAGGTATCAGGCATCTTAATCGGACTACTATTACGTGTTTTATCGAATATTGATTCGTATTCATGAAACTTGTGGGCTAACCCCTTGCCTTATTTTTTGGTCCAAAATGATTTATGAAAATGTTTGAATATTTTAATGCAGTATTTATACTGATGTCGAGAGCTTTTGATTAAGGTATCAGTCATCTTAATCGGACCACTATTACGTGTTTTATCGAATATTGATTCGTATTCGTGAAAGTTGTGGGCTAACCCCTTGCCTTATTTTTTAGCTCCAAAATAATTTATGAAATTGTTTGAATATTTTAATGCAGTATTTATACTGATGTCAAGAGCTTTTGGTTAAGATATCAGTGATCAAAATCGGACCACTATCACGTGTTTTATCGAATATTGATTCGTATTCATGAAACTTGTGGGCTAACCCCTTGCCTTATTTTTTGGTCCAAAATAATTTATGAAAATGTTTGAATATTTTAATGCAGTATTTATACTGATGTCGAGAGCTTTTGATTAAGGTATCAGTCATCTTAATCGGACCACTATTACGTGTTTTATCGAATATTGATTCGTATTCATGAAACTTGTGGGCTAACCCCTTGCCTTATTTTTTAGCTCCAAAATGATTTCTGAAAATGTTTGAATATCTTAATGCAGTATTTATACTTATGTCGAGAGCTTTTGATTAAGGTATCATTCATCATAATCGGACCACTATTACGTGTTTTATCGAATATTGATTTGTATTCGTGAAAGTTGTGGGCTAACCCCTTGCCTTATTTTTTTGCTCCAAAATGATTTATGAAATTGTTTGAATATTTTATTGCAGTATTTATACTGATGTCGAGAGCTTTTGATTAAGGTATCAGTCATCTTAATCGAACCACTATTACGTGTTTTATCGAATATTGATTCGTATTCGTGAAAGTTGTGGGCTAACCCCTTGCCTTAATTTTTTGGTCCAAAATAATTTATGAAATTGTTTGAATATTTTAATGCAGTATTTATACTGATGTCAAGAGCTTTTGGTTAAGATATCAGTGATCAAAATCGGACCACTATCACGTGTTTTATCGAATATTGATTCGTATTCATGAAACTTGTGGGCTAACCCCTTGCCTTAATTTTTTGGTCCAAAATAATTTATGAAATTGTTTGAATATTTTAATGCAGTATTTATACTGATGTCGAGAGCTTTTGATTAAGGTATCAGTGATCATAATCGGACCACAATTACGTGTTTTATCGAATATTGATTCGTATTCATAAAACTTGTGGGCTAACCCCTTGCCTTAATTTTTTGGTCCAAAATAATTTATGAAATTGTTTGAATATTTTAATGCAGTATTTATACTGATGTCGAGAGCTTTTGATTAAGGTATCAGTCATCTTAATCGGACCACTATTACGTGTTTTATCGAATATTGATTCGTATTCGTGAAAGTTGTGGGCTAACCCCTTGCCTTATTTTTTTGCTCCAAAATGATTTATGAAATTGTTTGAATATTTTAATGCAGTATTTATACTGATGTCAAGAGCTTTTGGTTAAGATATCAGTGATCAAAATCGGACCACTATCACGTGTTTTATCGAATATTGATTTGTATTCGTGAAAGTTGTGGGCTAACCCCTTGCCTTATTTTTTGGTCCAAAATGATTTATGAAAATGTTTGAATATTTTAATGCAGTATTTATACTGATGTCGAGAGCTTTTGATTAAGGTATCAGTCATCTTAATCGGACCACTATTACGTGTTTTATCGAATATTGATTCGTATTCGTGAAAGTTGTGGGCTAACGTCTTGCCTTATTTTTTAGCTCCAAAATAATTTATGAAATTGTTTGAATATTTTAATGCAGTATTTATACTGATGTCAAGATCTTTTGGTTAAGATATCAGTGATCAAAATCGGACCACTATCACGTGTTTTATCGAATATTGATTCGTATTCATGAAACTTGTGGGCTAACCCCTTGCCTTATTTTTTGGTCCAAAATAATTTATGAAAATGTTTGAATATTTTAATGCAGTATTTATACTGATGTCGAGAGCTTTTGATTAAGGTATCAGTCATCTTAATCGGACCACTATTACGTGTTTTATCGAATATTGATTCGTATTCGTGAAACTTGTGGGCTAACCCCTTGCCTTAATTTTTTGGTCCAAAATAATTTATGAAATTGTTTGAATATTTTAATGCAGTATTTATACTGATGTCAAGAGCTTTTGGTTAAGATATCAGTGATCAAAATCGGACCACTATCACGTGTTTTATCGAATATTGATTCGTATTCGTGAAACTTGTGGGCTAACCCCTTGCCTTATTTTTTGGTCCAAAATAATTTATGAAAATGTTTGAATATTTTTATGCAGTATTTATACTGATGTCGAGAGCTTTTGATTAAGGTATCATTCATCATAATCGGACCACTATTACGTGTTTTATCGAATATTGATTCGTATTCGTGAAAATTGTGGGCTAACCCGTTGCCTTATTTTTTTGCTCCAAAATGATTTATGAAAATGTTTGAATATTTTAATGCAGTAGTTATACTGATGTCAAGAGCTTTTGATTAAGGTATCATTCATCATAATCGGACCACTATTACGTGTTTTATCGAATATTGATTCGTATTCATGAAACTTGTGGGCTAACCCGTTGCCTTATTTTTTGCTCCAAAATGATTTATGAAAATGTTTGAATATTTTAATGCAGTAATTATACTGGTGTCAAGAGCTTTTGATTAAGGTATCAGTCATCATAATCGGACCACTATTACGTGTTTTATCGAATATTGATTCGTATTCGTGAAACTTGTGGGCTAACCCCTTGCCTTATTTTTTTTGCTCCAAAATGATTTATGAAAATGTTTGAATATTTTAATGCAGTAATTATACTGATGTCAAGAGCTTTTGATTAAGGTAGCAGTCATCTTAATCGGACCACTATTACGTGTTTTATCGAATATTGATTTGTATTCGTGAAAGTTGTGGGCTAACCCCTTGCCTTAATTTTTTGGTCCAAAATAATTTATGAAATTGTTTGAATATTTTAATGCAGTATTTATACTGATGCCGAGAGCTTTTGATTACTATTACGTGTTTTATCGAATATTGATTTGTATTCATGAAGCTTGTGGGCTAACCCCTTGCCTTATTTTTTAGCTCCAAAATGATTTATGAAAATGTTTGAATATCTTAATGCAGTATTTATACTGATGTCGAGAGCTTTTGATTAAGGTATCAGGCATCTTAATCAGACCACTATTACGTGTTTTATCGAATATTGATTTGTATTCATGAAACTTGTGGGCTAACCCCTTGCCTTATTTTTTAGCTCCAAAATGATTTCTGAAAATGTTTGAATATCTTAATGCAGTATTTATACTGATGTCAAGAGCTTTTGATTAAGGTATCATTCATTATAATCGGACCACTATTACGTGTTTTATCGAATATTGATTTGTATTCGTGAAAGTTGTGGGCTAACCCCTTGCCTTATATTTTGCTCCAAAATGATTTATGAAAATGTTTGAATATTTTAATGCAGTATTCATACTGATGTCAAGAGCTTTTGGTTAAGATATCAGTGATCAAAATCGGACCACTATCACGTGTTTTATCGAATATTGATTCGTATTCATGAAACTTGTGGGCTACCCCTTGCCTTATTTTTGGCTCCAAAATGATTTATGAAAATGTTTGAATATTTTAATGCAGCATTTATACTGATGTCGAGAGCTTTTGATTAAGGTATCAGTCATCTTAATCGGACCACTATTACGTGTTTTATCGAATATTGATTCGTATTCATGAAACTTGTGGGCTAACCCCTTGCCTTATTTTTTAGCTCCAAAATGATTTCTGAAAATGTTTGAATATCTTAATGCAGTATTTATACTTATGTCGAGAGCTTTTGATTAAGGTATCATTCATCATAATCGGACCACTATTACGTGTTTTATCGAATATTGATTTGTATTCGTGAAAGTTGTGGGCTAACCCCTTGCCTTATTTTTTTGCTCCAAAATGATTTATGAAATTGTTTGAATATTTTATTGCAGTATTTATACTGATGTCGAGAGCTTTTGATTAAGGTATCAGTCATCTTAATCGAACCACTATTACGTGTTTTATCGAATATTGATTCGTATTCGTGAAAGTTGTGGGCTAACCCCTTGCCTTAATTTTTTGGTCCAAAATAATTTATGAAATTGTTTGAATATTTTAATGCAGTATTTATACTGATGTCAAGAGCTTTTGGTTAAGATATCAGTGATCAAAATCGGACCACTATCACGTGTTTTATCGAATATTGATTCGTATTCATGAAACTTGTGGGCTAACCCCTTGCCTTAATTTTTTGGTCCAAAATAATTTATGAAATTGTTTGAATATTTTAATGCAGTATTTATACTGATGTCGAGAGCTTTTGATTAAGGTATCAGTGATCATAATCGGACCACAATTACGTGTTTTATCGAATATTGATTCGTATTCATAAAACTTGTGGGCTAACCCCTTGCCTTAATTTTTTGGTCCAAAATAATTTATGAAATTGTTTGAATATTTTAATGCAGTATTTATACTGATGTCGAGAGCTTTTGATTAAGGTATCAGTCATCTTAATCGGACCACTATTACGTGTTTTATCGAATATTGATTCGTATTCGTGAAAGTTGTGGGCTAACCCCTTGCCTTATTTTTTTGCTCCAAAATGATTTATGAAATTGTTTGAATATTTTAATGCAGTATTTATACTGATGTCAAGAGCTTTTGGTTAAGATATCAGTGATCAAAATCGGACCACTATCACGTGTTTTATCGAATATTGATTTGTATTCGTGAAAGTTGTGGGCTAACCCCTTGCCTTATTTTTTGGTCCAAAATGATTTATGAAAATGTTTGAATATTTTAATGCAGTATTTATACTGATGTCGAGAGCTTTTGATTAAGGTATCAGTCATCTTAATCGGACCACTATTACGTGTTTTATCGAATATTGATTCGTATTCGTGAAAGTTGTGGGCTAACGTCTTGCCTTATTTTTTAGCTCCAAAATAATTTATGAAATTGTTTGAATATTTTAATGCAGTATTTATACTGATGTCAAGATCTTTTGGTTAAGATATCAGTGATCAAAATCGGACCACTATCACGTGTTTTATCGAATATTGATTCGTATTCATGAAACTTGTGGGCTAACCCCTTGCCTTATTTTTTGGTCCAAAATAATTTATGAAAATGTTTGAATATTTTAATGCAGTATTTATACTGATGTCGAGAGCTTTTGATTAAGGTATCAGTCATCTTAATCGGACCACTATTACGTGTTTTATCGAATATTGATTCGTATTCGTGAAACTTGTGGGCTAACCCCTTGCCTTAATTTTTTGGTCCAAAATAATTTATGAAATTGTTTGAATATTTTAATGCAGTATTTATACTGATGTCAAGAGCTTTTGGTTAAGATATCAGTGATCAAAATCGGACCACTATCACGTGTTTTATCGAATATTGATTCGTATTCGTGAAACTTGTGGGCTAACCCCTTGCCTTATTTTTTGGTCCAAAATAATTTATGAAAATGTTTGAATATTTTTATGCAGTATTTATACTGATGTCGAGAGCTTTTGATTAAGGTATCATTCATCATAATCGGACCACTATTACGTGTTTTATCGAATATTGATTCGTATTCGTGAAAATTGTGGGCTAACCCGTTGCCTTATTTTTTTGCTCCAAAATGATTTATGAAAATGTTTGAATATTTTAATGCAGTAGTTATACTGATGTCAAGAGCTTTTGATTAAGGTATCATTCATCATAATCGGACCACTATTACGTGTTTTATCGAATATTGATTCGTATTCATGAAACTTGTGGGCTAACCCGTTGCCTTATTTTTTGCTCCAAAATGATTTATGAAAATGTTTGAATATTTTAATGCAGTAATTATACTGGTGTCAAGAGCTTTTGATTAAGGTATCAGTCATCATAATCGGACCACTATTACGTGTTTTATCGAATATTGATTCGTATTCGTGAAACTTGTGGGCTAACCCCTTGCCTTATTTTTTTTGCTCCAAAATGATTTATGAAAATGTTTGAATATTTTAATGCAGTAATTATACTGATGTCAAGAGCTTTTGATTAAGGTAGCAGTCATCTTAATCGGACCACTATTACGTGTTTTATCGAATATTGATTTGTATTCGTGAAAGTTGTGGGCTAACCCCTTGCCTTAATTTTTTGGTCCAAAATAATTTATGAAATTGTTTGAATATTTTAATGCAGTATTTATACTGATGCCGAGAGCTTTTGATTACTATTACGTGTTTTATCGAATATTGATTTGTATTCATGAAGCTTGTGGGCTAACCCCTTGCCTTATTTTTTAGCTCCAAAATGATTTATGAAAATGTTTGAATATCTTAATGCAGTATTTATACTGATGTCGAGAGCTTTTGATTAAGGTATCAGGCATCTTAATCAGACCACTATTACGTGTTTTATCGAATATTGATTTGTATTCATGAAACTTGTGGGCTAACCCCTTGCCTTATTTTTTAGCTCCAAAATGATTTCTGAAAATGTTTGAATATCTTAATGCAGTATTTATACTGATGTCAAGAGCTTTTGATTAAGGTATCATTCATTATAATCGGACCACTATTACGTGTTTTATCGAATATTGATTTGTATTCGTGAAAGTTGTGGGCTAACCCCTTGCCTTATATTTTGCTCCAAAATGATTTATGAAAATGTTTGAATATTTTAATGCAGTATTCATACTGATGTCAAGAGCTTTTGGTTAAGATATCAGTGATCAAAATCGGACCACTATCACGTGTTTTATCGAATATTGATTCGTATTCATGAAACTTGTGGGCTACCCCTTGCCTTATTTTTGGCTCCAAAATGATTTATGAAAATGTTTGAATATTTTAATGCAGCATTTATACTGATGTCGAGAGCTTTTGATTAAGATATCAGTGATCAAAATCGGACCGCTATCACGTGTTTTATCGAATATTGATTCGTATTCATGAAACTTGTGGGCTAACCCCTTGCCTTATTTTTTGGTCCAAAATAATTTATGAAAATGTTTGAATATTTTAATGCAGTATTTATACTGATGTCGAGAGCTTTTGATTAAGGTATTAGTCATCTTAATCAGACCACTATTACGTGTTATATCGAATATTGATTCGTATTCATGAAACTTGTGGGCTAACCCCTTGCCTTATTTTTTTGCTCCAAAATGATTTATGAAAATGTTTGAATATTTTAATTTAGAATTTATACTGATGTTGGTCCGATTATGATGGCTGATACCTTAATCAAAAGCTCTCGACATCAGTATAAATATCACATTAAAATATTGAAACATTTTCATAAATCATTTTGGACCAAAATATAAGGCAAGGGGTTAGCCCACAAGTTTCATGAATACGAATCAATATTCGATAAAACACGTAATAGTGGTCCAAATATGATGACTGATACCTTAATCAAAAGCTTGCGACATAAGTATAAATACTGCATTAAAATATTCAAACATTTTCATAAATAATTTTGGACCAAAAAATAAGGCAAGGGGTTAGTCCACAAGTTTCATGAATACGAATCAATATTCGATAAAACACGTAATAGTGGTCCGATTAAGATGACTGATACCTTAATCAAAAGGTTCATTAAAGTTGCATAAAAGAATCGAATTTAAAGAATTCCAACTAAAACATCAATACTTCTTATTTTGTTGTTTGTATCTTGGTTCTAATATACGTTACTAGTAAATTGCTGTAAATTCTTCCATAAAGCGCTTTTTTTTAATATCCAACTTCTGTTTCCCTATATGCAAGAAATATTTATAGTTAAATTGTATTTGCTGGTTGTTAATACTAAACGCACTTACCCTGGAGCAACACAATTTCTATTTAAACTGTCCTCATCGATTTACTCGACATTTGGGTCAAACAACACTCGGCAAGTTTCTCGTCATAAATGTAACAATATTTCTCGGCCGCGACCAAGTTAGTTGGCAACGAATCCAATTTAGGACGTTAACAGACCAATGCATAAAATAAAACGAATAAAATCAAATTCAAATCATAATATCGATATATTTATAAATATGGAGCTATTATTCGTTTATCATGCAAAAATTAATTACAAACATAATTTTTAAAATTAAGATAAATTTTTATTTTATTTTTCACGACTGTAATATAATTAAATATTATTGATAAGAAATTGCACTAAGCATAACTTTTATTTTATTTTTGTTATCAAATACTGAAAATAAATAATTTATTTTTTAATTTTTATTTATTGATTTAATAGTTTTTTTTTATCGTATTTTTAACTATTATGTATTTATAATTTTATTATTTAGGCTATATAAAATAAAATATAAGTAATAATTTAATTGTTAAATTTGACCTAAAACTAAGCAGATAGTCGTATAATATATTAAAATGTTAAAAAATAAAATGAGAAAAATATTGGCCATTTGTTTTTGTCTATCATAAAAAGAATCTTGAATGTAGATGAGTCCTAATTTATTTGTTTTTAAATAAGCCTCTGTTGTACTGTATCGTTGATGCGCGTTGTGTCATTGGGTCAACGTAAATTTCGTTCTTTGTTACTATCTAAATGGCGTGTAATTATATTTAGAAATTAGTACACATTTTTTTTATATAAATGTCGGTAAAATACTGTACCTTCATCATCCTCGTCCATTCGTCTATCGATCGGTTGTAGAGGGAGTATACGATGATCGTGTGGCGGCCAATGTGGCAATTGTAATGACACTGGAACATGCATTGGTAATGTGACCCCATCTTGCGTAATACACGGCACACATGCTCCATTACAATCCATTATGGGGACAAATTGTTCGGGCATCCAATCGAATGAAAATGCATGATGGCCGGACGAAATATGCGATGGATTCGATTGGGGTGGCGCACTAGTTGGTGTTGGTGGTGTTGTTGTCATCAGATATGGTGATAGTTCGTGATGCGTTATATCGGGAACTTTTTGTGCGGTCTCGGACCATGGTGGACTTGGATTCCATTGATCGATAAAATCTGGTGGTTCGTTCGGTATTAATGTTTTCGTCGTAAATAAACGTGGCCGATGCGGTGGAATTACAGTTGTTAATAAAACGGTCGGACCATTGCCTGACATTTCATTCGACTGAGATAAAGTTGACGAAGAAGATAATTCAATTATGGTTGATTCGGATACCTCCTGATGCGATTCAATAATATAATGGCCGTTCGAATGATTTATGAGTCGCCGTTTGTTAGGTGGCGATTTAATTTTTGTATTACTATTTGTACTATGTGTACTACTATTTGTGCTATTGGTACTACTACATCTGGGCTCTGACTGTGATTGACTATAGTCAACCGGCTGCGAATCTAATCGATTAAATGTTATACGCTGGTATTCGGATGATATGCCAAAATTATTATACTCGTTATGCGTACTACCGTTATGATGCCCTATCACCGATGATGGTGAACTTTGATGCGATGGAACTACACCGACCGGCGAATGATAACCGTACGGAACATGATGTGGTGTTGTATAACTCATATGTGGCTGTATGGTTGGAGTTATTGGATATCCGGTTTGTGGTGTTTGAGGATGTTGATGATTTGGAGGCGGATGAGTATAATATGGTGATGTAGCCGGATAACGTGTTTGTCCTTCGAACGGTAAACCAAATTGTATTTTAGATTGCATCGAATAATAATGATAAAGCCACGAATTTGTAACCATTACTGATGCTTCACGATCACTATTTATTGTGCATAGAATAAAATGGAAGTATTAAAAAAAATTTATTACTATCGAAATCGCACCGCTGGATCATTTAGTTGTTGATTACCTTAAAACTTGATTAGTACATACAATTACAGGCTGTTGATGACTATCTTGACCGTCTCGAACCTGCAGAACTGCATGTACCCAAATAAAATCCCCTTGGCGTCGTTGCACTCGTACCAGTAAAATACATGACCTGTCTTGTTCCGATTGTGTAACTAGATTTAGACACGAAATTGTAAAATATTATGTTAATTATATGCTCGTTGCATATCACATAATTATGTACTTACTTAATCTATGTTTTGTCTGTGCTTCTCGCGTGTAGTCCCAATGCAAGAGTTGGTACCATGATATTCCCTGTATCTCGGTTCTGTTATATCCTAAATGAAATTCTCCACTGAAAATATAAAAAGAAAATGTATTAGTGTTGCCATAAAACTAATAAGCAGCTATTAAGAATGGCTGAATACTGATCGGTAACGTCGGATAGTAATAAGAAGACTCTTGAATATACCAAAAACAACCGAAACCATTAAAAATTTATTTTTCCTTCTATACCAAGGAGTTGAACCTGTGATCTTGGATTTCTAACAAGCCTTCTAACCAGCACCATTATTTTCCAAGATATTGCCGGTTTTCTAATTTTACTTTTGCCTTGCGGCAAGCATTATTTCGGTCTCAATTTTCTACTGCTTCGTGATTCTGTGCAAGTGCAGCTCGATGTTTGTAATGGTATTCAGCCAGAAACACTTTAATATTCGTCGAAGAACGAATATTGGAGGTGGCGGATGACATTACTTTTATTTTAAGTGAAGCATAACATAACAGCCGCGGACTAAAACTTGCGAGAAACTTATGTTTACGAGGTACTGCGGCTTCAGAGCGCGTCTGCTTATTATGTAAGAGGCGGCTGATTTATTACCTGGTAGTATAGGTATACAATGCAGAATGAAGTATACCTTGATCTAAAAACCATCTTACAGCCGTGCATAATCAACAAAAAGGAGTTGATACCTTAGATGGTTTACCAGCTGTCCAGCTGTCCAGCTGTCCAAGTGTAAACGGCATCATCCTGTAATCTAAAGAGGATGTGAAGTAGCCAAAGATCATCAAGGGTAAAAAAATAAAATGTTCAAATTTTCTCAAAATACTAAGTGTAGTAACGATAATGTAATCATCGGTATGTAGGGAATACACGATAAACCATTTATGCGTGTAAAATATAAAACATCCTTGTGTTTAATTAGCATATTGTACAATGAATAGTATTACATTGGGTGCTTTCAGGTTCACCATCATAGATACCGGTATCTATCGGTATCATATTTGATTATACATGTTGCCAAAATAAAATGAACCGATTTTCATCACTTTATAAATGTTCGCTACGTAATGTATCGACATACGAACACTGATGGAAAAAATGACATTAAACTCAACAGTTTTATCGAATATATCGGTTGCATTCAGTACTCAACATGTTGATTTTACTCAACATGTTGCCAACAGTTGGCGGACCTGAAAGCGCCCATTGGCGACGAGGATAAAAGAAAAGCAAAAGTAAAGCAAACAAAAAACGAATTAAGTGTACGTTCCCACCAAAAAGTTCGTTGTTTTTTGTTTACATCGCACCTCACACGGATAGTATACATTCTCAAAAAATTGGGTCTCAACACAAAATTTATTACCTACACCTGCAAACAAAAAACAACCGATTTGTAGAAAAAACAACCGATTTGTACTAATGAATAGAAATTGCTGTTATTTTTTGTACGTTGGTACTAAAATATAAAATTTCCTCTAGGAAATTTTATGGACAACCCTTCATTTATTTGAAAAATGTCATTATCATGTATTTTTGTTGCGATTCAAATTTAAATAAAAGTTATTTATTTCTTTAAAACACTAATAGCCATTTATTTTAAAATAAATAAATTTTTATGAAAAAAATCAACGTTTAAATTCAAATATTTAAATTTATAATTCTAATACATAGAATTTCAATACACATACATAAAAAAATTAAAATATTTCCCTTTGTAAAAAAAACAACCGATTTTTTGATCGAAACCAAGAGTAATGGTTAAATCCGAAGGAGAAAGTAAATAAAAAAAAGACAGGATGAATCCGAAAACATCGTGGTTATAATAATTAAATCAGAAGCAAGAAAAAACAAAAGAGTAAAGGAAGGTGAGGTTGCATCCGAAACAAGAAAAAAATTTAAAAAAAAAATGGAAGTGGCGCAATGCAAAAATTAAGGTTAGAGGGAAACATCGCCGTAAACTGGGAAAAGTGGAAGCGAGCATTTAACGTATTGGTGGAGGCAAATGAAATAAAGTAAAAAAAAAAATTCAAGATGCTGTTTAATGGTGGTACAGAATTACAGGACATTTATTATAATTTGCCGCAAGATGCTGACGACGAAAAAAGAAAGAGAACGAGTTTCAATCAATGCTAGACACTTTGGATACGTATTTCTTTCCAAAGACAAGTTCTGCATTAGAACGTAGGTATTTTCGTGCAATGAAACAGGAGCCAGAAGAAAACAGCAATCAGTTTATAGTAAGACTTGCAACAAGCTGCAAAATGTGAATTTAAGAATGAAAACGAGTATGTCCAAGATCAAATCGTATACAACTCAAAACATAACCAATTAGAGAGAAAAGTAATCGAAAAAGGAAGCGTCGATTTAGACGAATTGATTAAATTAGCCCAAGGATTGGAAATTGTAGAGTTGGCAGACAAACAGATACAGAAAGTCAGTATGAACACAGAGAAAAACCGGGATAACCATGAAATGCATCGAAGTCGATCGGACCCGAAATATCCTAGTGCGGGTAGAAATGTGCGAAATAAAATTGACGGGAGGTAAGCAAAATGAATTTTCCTGTTTTAGATGTGGTAAAATAGGTCACATAAGTAGAGACAAAAGTTGTCCAGCGATAGGAAGGCAGTGTAGCAAATGTAAAAAAGTTCAACAATTTTGAAATAGTTTGCAAATCAAAATTAGGTTCTAATCATGTAAGAAATGTAGAGGATAAAGAAGAAAATAAATCGTCAGAGAGTAGCGATATATTAAAAGTGATAGACAGTAGTAATAAAAGGAATGGAAATATAGGGGAACGGAACTTTGTTAATGGGTTGTGAAACGGCTGTTACTTTGAAAATAATAAAGGATCGGAAAGCTGAAAGGGGTTCAGGCCGAAATCCATATTGACAGATCACTAGTTCCAGTGCGTCAGCCTTATCGGAGAATTCCGATTCTTTTAAGGGAGAAAGTGTCGGTCAAACTGAAGAAGTTAATAGATCACGATATAATAGAACGGGTAGAGGGAATATCCGAATGGATATCTCCATTAGTGATGGTACCAAAGAACAAAAGCAATGACGTTAGGTTGTGTATTGATATGCGACACCTTAATAGAGCAATTAAGCGAGAGATACACCCACTACCTACTTTCGATGATGTACTTCCAAATTTATCAAAGAGTATAATTTTTACGAAGCTGGATGTGAAGAGCGCATTACATCAAATAGAAATAACGCCTAGGTCTAGGGACATAACAACATTTATTTCACACGAGGGGGTTTATAGGTTTAAAAGGTTAATGTTCGGAATGACGTGTGCCAGCGAAATTTTTCAGAAAACATGGAAAACTTGTTAGTGGGAATCCAGGGAATCGTGATATATATCGATGATATTTTAATTTATGCAAGGGATTTGAAGGAACATGACAGAATATTAGAAGAGGTAGTAGGAAAGTTAAAAGATAATGGAATAGTTTTGAATAGAGAAAAGTGTCAATATAGAAAAAACGAAATTGTTTAAATGGGCCAAATATTAAATGCTAATGGAATCAGACCTACAATAGACAAGGTTAATGATACCAAAAATTTTAGGCAACCAAAATCGAAGGAAGAAATTCGCAGTTTTTTAGGTATAGTTAATTATGTAGGTAGATTTTCCCAGATCTAGCAACGATTAGTAAACCATTAAAAATTATGACATGAAAGGGTAACACATTTTATGGTTCGGGAAACGATATTAGGATATTTCGAGTCGAAAGATCGGACAATTGTAGTAGCGGATGCTAGACAATATAGTTTAGGCGGTGTATTGATGCAAAAGGATGACAGAGGGAAGGCAAGAATAATAGCTTTTGCATCCAAAGGTTTGTCGGATGTCGAAAAGCGATATTCTCAGACCGAAAAGGAGGCGTTAGCTTTGGTCTGGGCAGTCGAACATTTTAAAATGTGTCTAATGACCATAAACCGTTAAAGGTATTATTTAAACCTGCATCAAAACCGTGCCCGAGAATAGAGAGATGGGTAATGCATTTACAATCATATGACATGAACGTAGTACATAGACCCGGAAAAACGAATATAGCTGATCCATTTTCAAGGCTATGTCAGCAAAATTTTGAAACGTATGACGAAAAAGGGGAGATTACAATGAATGAAATTAAAGAAGAAATTATGAAGGACGAAGAAATAACATATCTAAAGTGTATACGTCAAGTGGCCACAGCAGATGCTACACTATAAGCGGTATTCAGACTATTTATCAGAGGTGAATGGAATATTACTGCGTTTCCGAAGAATAGTTATTCCAAAAAGTATCCAATTGAGAATACTCGAGTTGGCACATGAGGGACACCCGGGTGAGTCATTAATGAAAAGAAGGCTAAGAACGAAAACGTGGTAGTAAAATCAAGATAATGATGTAACGAATTATGTCAAAGCTTGCAACAGTTGTCAAGTGGTATCTAAAAATCGAGAGCCTTTGTATGTAACGCAATTACCCGAGGGTCCATGGAAGCAAATACGGATGGATTTTCTTGGCTCACTGCCCAACAGGGATTATATTTTGGTGATAACCGATGATTACAGTCGATTTGTGGAAGTAATAAAGACATGTACAAGTGAAAGGACAATCGAAATACTAAAACCGATAATGGACCACAATTTACCAGTAACGAATTTGGACAATTTTGTAGAACACTAGGAATAAAACTGAAGCACCATACTGGTGAGTATACCATACTCACCATCATACAAGGAAGTAAGGGAACGAGATATAGAAGTGAAACTGACAATAAACGAGGTGCAGTCGAAGGAGATATCAAAATTGGGGACAATGTATCGATCTTATCGATTATATCGATCTTTTAATATGCGCTGCTATATATATGGAGAAATTATGTTAGAAGGCATAAAAAGGAATCCACATCATAAATTCATGAAAACATAGATTGGAGGAATAATTTCTGGCCGTGTCACTCAAAATAGCAACGTACCAATTAAACGACTAAGCAGCCTCATAACTTTAGCAGATATAAACAAACAACTGAACAAATTTTGTGAATCAGAAGAACTGCACCCAAAACCAAGTTTAACCACCGAAGAATCAGAATTCGTATAGCATTACGAAACAAAACATAAGTAGATAATGAATGGAAGTAATGATGAATTCCGTTCAACAAACAGAAGCATTTTATTTAAGATGCGATATAAGCATACAACTAGAGTGTACGTAATTCAACCACGTAATGGCAGACAATGAATTCTTGCAATCAAGTAATAAGGAAAGACGTGGATATAAACGAGGTCTTGCAGTTATATTTAGGTATTATTCTAGGTTAGAAGCATTGCTCTCTGGCCGTTATTGCATTGAAGATTGGGGACTCACATAGAAATTGCAACATTTGGCAATGTTGCCTCCTTCTGTTAGAAATGCAAAATGTCATCGAAGAGTACTAATTGCTAAGTATTCTGTCGATGTAATGATGTGTGATTGTGTATTGCCATGGCTAGTAGTAACGGCTAGTAGTTTATAATTGAGTGCAAACGACAGTGGTAGGATAATTTCAGTTATAATATTCGAATGAGGTCGTGAATGTCATGGCCTGAGAAGCACATCCCTTTCTGACGATTTCTGAATTTAAATTTCGTATCCTGGAAATAAGAACTTCTAGGTTATGGGATTCTAGAATTATAGCCTCGATACCATTACGAATTATTCCGATCTAGTGTCGGATTATTCCGACCAGACCATAGCGACGCCGCAAAATTTTATCTGCAATTTTTAAATTGTATCGTTTAGTTGAATTTTTCTATGTAAATTAAATACATAAATACATACACACACACTCACATACAGTATCGAACAGTATCAGATTATAATATATAGAATACAATTTTAATACTATGGGGTCACTGTATAGGTTAAACAGGCCCCGTCATCTGCATAAAATTTTAAGTTTTCTTTATAGATTTCTGTGTTTTCTTTTGCAGTTTTGTTTTTGTTTTTCGTTTAGCTGCATTATATTATCTCCGGCTAAAAAGAGAAATTATATTCTGTCCGCAAAGTACTTATATATATTTAAGACGAAAAAATACAAAAAAAAAAATAAATAAATAAATTTTATAAAAACTATAAAATTTACATTTTTTGAAATAAAAAAAACTAAAAAATTCTTTTATAAAAATATTTTGTTTTTTTTTGTTTAAGCATTAAACATATTATTCAATAAAGCCAGCAGCATAAAAATAAGTTTTCATGTAAATTTATGTTATTGCTAAACATTTCTAACTAAACCCTGTACATATTATATATATATATATATATATATATATATATATATATATATATATATATATATATATATATATATATATATATATATATATATATATATATATATATACATATATATATACATATATATATATATATATATATATATATATATATATATATATATATATATATATATATATATATACACATATATAGATAACCCTTGAATTAAGTGGGCTTTATTTTGGTTTTAGACAGTTAACAATTTGTGACGTAAATGTTAAAATAAGCAGTGAAACTCGAGTTAGGTCATTATAATTAAGGTCGCCAGAATATTTTATTTCGGTTAAACCATCGAGTATTAAAAAATATCGTATCGTAAAAAAAAGTATTGAGCAACCTACAATATATAAATCAATCTAACGTCAAAGCAATCTTCTTACCAGCTATAATGCGAACATTTATACGGGTGACATTTAAATTCATACAATTAGCGAAATATGGTAAATCCACGCTCCTTTATTAATTAGAGAGCTAAAAAAATTTTCTGAAACATTTATGTACAATTCGACAAGGCTATAGACTGTATAAAAACATAAAATGATTTTACTTATGGTATTATGACACTGACTAGTTTTTCAAATTAACTTGTGCTACAAATCTAGTAAAACCAAACAGAGACAAACAATCATTCCAGGTGTAACCACGCTATATATATTTGGGGAATCGCTCAGAACTGGACATTTTAAAACTGGATATCTCAAAATAGGATTTGACAAAACCAGATAAGGTACAAGACTGAATATTCAAGACTGAATTGGATATTCCAATACGAGGTAAGGTACAAAACGAGATATAGTACAAAACTGGATATTTCAAAATATTCCAAGCCTTATTCCAGAACTTTCCCAACAAATTATTTTAAAATCCCATTTTCATCCTACATATCAAATTTCGTCATAATCGGTTAAGAACTCACCGAGTTCCTTTCTTACTGGCCATATTCCAGAACTTTCCCGAAAAACCATTTTAAAATCCTATTCCCATCCTACATATAGAATTTCCTCATAATCGGTTAAGAACACACCGAGTTCCTTCCTAACTAGCCATATTCCAGAACTTACCCAAACAAATATTTTAAAATCATATTCCCATCATACATATAGAATTTCATCATAATCGGTTAAGAACTCACCGAGTTCCTCCCTAATTGGCCATATTTCAGAACTTTCCCAAAAAATCGTTTTAAAATCCCATTTTCATCCTACATATCGAGTTTCACCATAATCGGTTAAGAGCTCACCGAGTTCCTTCCTTATTGGCCATATTCCAGAACTTTCCCGAAAAATCATTTTAAAATCCCATTTCCATCCTACATATAGAATTTCATCATAATCGGTTAAAAACACACTGAGTTCCTTCTTAACTAGCCATATTCCAGAACTTACCCAAAAAATCATTTTAAAATCACATTCCCATCATACATGTAGATTTTCATTATAATTGGTTAAGAACTCACCGAGTTCCTCCCTAATTGGCCATATTCCAGAACTTTCCCAAAATATCATTTTAAGTTTAAATCACATGTCGAAATATCCTGTTTTGAAATATCCAGTTTAGTACCATATATCGTTTAGTACCTTATCTCGTTTTAACATATCCAGTTTTGAATTATCCTGTTTCGTCAAATCCAGTTGTAAAATACCCAGTTTCGACCGAATTTGCCCAATTTGCACACAATATCGATTTTTTTTATGAACACAGAATAAAAAAAAAACAATGTATTTTAATTTACTGTTAGGTTACAAAGCAAGCTGTGTAATATTGGTTTGTTTTAAATCAGTCGTTTACAAAATGTCATCCAATCAAGGGATAGATCGTAAACAAATTGTGTAATTTTATTTGGAAAATTAAAGTTTCACGTACAAAGCGATCGCAAAAAAGTTAATTCTACATATTCTACCGTTAGAATGACTATAGTTCGATTTATAAAGACTCAGAGTGTCAATATAAAATTTGGAGCCGGGATATTGAGCCATATTAATACAAAATTGGAAACTTAAGTGATGTGCGCTCTGAAAAATAATCCAAACCTCACTCTGAGCGATTTGGCGACAACATATCATAAATCATATGCAAATTCTTCGGATTTAAAAATGGTGTGATTTTCGATCAGTCAGCAAATTCAAAAACACAAGGAGTAAAGTTTTACAACTAGTTACGGCAATCAGAAGAACGATTGCTGTACGTCATGTCATTACTCTAAAAAAACATTGGAATCGTACGAATCCAAAAACTTGTGTATTATTCCCATTTGTGATTTGTTAATTCGGCCAACTGTCTTGCATTTCGTTCTATCGAACGATATTGGGCAATAATAAAAACGAAATTGAGACAGCAAAGAATATGGAAGATTTTAAGGAAAGTGAATAAACATTTGTCAGTGCTGCCTTGACTATTGGTACTAAAATATAAAATTTCCTGTAGGAAATTTTATGGACAACCCTTCATTTATTTAAAAAATGTCATTATCATGTATTTTAGTTGCGATTCAAATTTAAATAAAAGTTATTTATTTTTTATTAAACTTTAAACATTTTAGATTTGCAACTATTTACAATAAATGTTTATGCAAAAAATCAACGTTAAAATTCAAATATTTAAATTAATGATTCTAATACATAGAATTTTGTTGTAAAAAAAACCGATTTTTTGATCGAAACCAAAGAAGAAAAAAATAAAAAAATTCATGATTTGTAAATTTTACTGCGCCACGTCATACCCTAGAAACTGCATCTAATTCTCTATACATAAAAAGTAGAAATTTAAGTCTAATTTGTTAAAAAATTAAAAAATTTCAAATATTTGTTAAAAAATTATTGAAATATTTCAGATTACTGTTAAACATTTATTCTACAAGAGAAAGCTTCTATAAGCAGAAAGCATCGTAAGCGAGTGGATTTTATCGACATTTAACTGGTTATCACAGCATGAAGAGGATTGTTAAATATGAATGCAAATAATGATCTTCAATTGGAAGAAATTGGTTACAGTATTTTGGGAATGAAAGCAAGTTTATTCGTAAAAGTATAAAAAAACAGGGACTTTCTTTACCACAGCATTTCAATAATGAGTCCAGCGATGACGAAAATTCCAATTGTGACTCAAACGAAAATGAACAGGAACATAATTTTTGGGGTAAAGAAGATAATCAGATAGGTTCAATTTCTCTAAACGGTTTGATAATCAATCCCGTTATAAATGACACTATTCAGAAGATTCGAAAAGTGGTTAAACCTTTCAGGGAATTCTCCGGTGAGAAATTCTTGTAAAATCACGCTAAAGCTGCAGAGTAAAAGGAGCTAGCCTTTTTCAGAGTCAATGGTAGAACGATTTCTTTGTATAATTGATCCTTTATAAAAAATGCTTTAGAAGATCTTAATATGGATTATTTTTTGATGAATGATGATATTACTAACGCCAGAAATATTTTAGATGCTTTGAAACCTGGCCGAATTGCAATAGAAGCAGTAGGTCGTACTACCTTATTGACGGCGGAAAGAGGTCTAACATTTATTTTTCAAGCACTAGAAAAAATCACTTGGTTTTAGCTTTAAAGTTGTTTATTGAATTAAAAGATTGTCTTTTTTGAAATTTTTACAGAACCCATCCTATCTGGAATATGCAGAAGACGAGTTTTTCAGCTGGAAAATTTCATTCGTGAAAGCAACAAATGTTCACAGATCTCAGATACTGACATTTTCGAGATAAATTAATTTCTAATTTTCTATCAATGGCCAACTTACTCCAAACTTAGCGTTGTTGCAAGCAGTATTACGAACGGTTAAACCAACTTCAACGCAAAAAGAAAGGAATTTCTCAAATTGTGGGAAATTTCGTTTCAAAGAAAAGGACCAGCCTCTCAGAACGATCAATTGATATAGTCTCGGCCTTTTGAAGCATTATTTTTTGAATAAAAAGTAAATTATTTTTTTGTAAGAATTTTGAATGAAATATAATGATTTTTTTTTGTTTTTTGTTAAAAATATTGTTTTAATCAGGGTCTCGTACCTCGACAATTTTGGGTTCGGGTTCAGTTTCTTGTACAAGAATATAATGGGTTCGAGTTAAAAAAAAAACTCATTTATTTTATTTATTAAAAAAAATTCATTTAAACCTACAAATAAAATGTTTTTTAAGGAATTTTCATTCTATGAAATTGGATACGCTGTGATTAAAATTAATTAAGCGGCAGAAAAAGTCCGCTCCACTCTGACCTGTGTTGCTGGAATAGCAACAAAATCTGAGCAACTATATAATAAAATGGTATCATCCAATTTATGGTTTTCCCAGAGCTCCAAAACCTTTTTTTCTATTAAAACTCTGAGAAAAGTTTGATATGCATTTCGCTTTCTGTAGCTGCCATTATAATACAAGTCACGGTCATTTTCATCATCCTAAAAACTGATTTTTTGTTTTTAAAAATAAAAATTAACTTGAACTCGAATCCGAATCCTGGTTCGGAGACACACAATTGTGAAAAAATCTCTGAACCGGAACGATTCATGCCGTTTTATCTAAAAATTGACAACGCATAGCCCAAAAAATAAGAATATATCACATTTTTCCTCTTTTTAATTTGTTATATTGTCTCTTTCTTCGTTCAGTCGAAAATATTTGATGAAAAAATCACCGAACATAAATTGACGTATTTTTAACGGGTGATACCAGCTTTCCACAATGAAACATTTACTATCAGTATTTTTTCAGGAGCAAAAAATACTAAATTTCTTTAGAGTGACAAAGACCACCCGTTTTTTTTTGTTGAAACAAGAAAAAAACTAAAAACGGTTGCCTTTGTCATTCTAAACTAAATTAGTATTTTTTTGCTCCTTCTGCTTTCACAGTAAAAAAGTGGCTAGACGATTGATTGGCTAAACAAAAGGTTGGAATTTTAGAACCATATATCCAAGGTAAAAATATAATAGAATATCTGGAGCGAATAGAGATATATTTCGAGTTAAATAAGATCGAAGACAACAAATACAATTGAAATATGAAGAAATTGTAGTCTAATTTGAGAAACCAATTCAAAACAGAATTGAGGGACAAGAGGATGAAAGCAAATTTAATGGCGTTAGATTACAAATGTGAGTGGAGATCAGTGCCAGATAAAGCAATTGCGATCGAGACTGTAGAAAAAGACTTGAAGCAAATGGCAAGCGAAAGCCAAAGTAAAATCAATTATGTTGGCAGAGAGAGAAGTTTTTATAAAGGACACAGAGGAAATGGAAGGAATCGTTCAAGAGGAGGATTTCCAAACCATCAAAACAGGAGTAAATCAAGATCGTTATACATAAACACAAGAATAAAATGTTACACGTATCAAGGTATAGGGCATACCGCAAAAGTTTGTCCGTCAGCGAAACCGAAGGAATATCAACACAACAGCTGGAGTAAATTAAATCATTATAATAGTAGATTTACAAATAGGAATAGTAATAATTATAACAATAGTAATAAGAATAATTTTACCGAAAAAGATAAAGGTTATGTTTCAAATAACCGCGTGGATGTTATTGAGAAAGGTTTCGAAAACATAAATTTTGGTAATTTATATTTAAGTGAAGTTAATAACGATAGTTACAGTAATGAAAATAATGATATTGCTACCAAATTGGATAATCAAGTAAAAATTAAATTATGAGGGTACAGTAAATTTTAGTAAAAAAGTTTAATTCAAAATTTAAAATTACAAATGCTGAGTATATTAAAGTTTTTATAGAAAAATACGATTTGTTTATGGAGCTAGATACAGGAGCATGTATCAGCTTATGTACGACAGATTATCATAAGTATTTCGCACATTTAGAAATTTTCGAACTAGGAATTCCATTATCCGTACTAACGGGCGATAAAATACAAGTAAAGGATAAAATACCCCTGAACGTTAAATTAAATGAAAACGAAGGCTTTGTCCAAGCCAATTTAGTTATTATTGATACACCTAAACGGATGAGTATGGTGTGTGGGCGAGACTGGTTGTATTTATTTCCGCATTGGAGAAATTTATTTAGAGTAAATATGGTTTATGAATGTGATGATTTTCGTGACAAAATTTTACCACAAATAAAAAATAAATTTGAGAAGCTTTTCGATGGCGATCTTAGTAAGCCAATAACTTTTGATAACTGTGTACCGATTTTTCATATTGCCATTTAACTGTAGAGATTTGGTTGAAAAAGAATTGAGTTCATTGGAGAATGAAGGCATTATCGAGACAGTAGAATTTGCAGAATGGGCTTCATCAATCGTAGTCGTGCCCAAGCCAAATAACAAAATTAGATTATGTATTGACTGTACGGTTACGGTCAACAAATTCGTCAAAGCTCAGTTTTATCCTTTACCAATTATCGACGAAACAAAATATATCGTGCACAAAATATATTAGTGATAAATAATCGCAGAGGATTGTTTAAGTACAAACGATTACAGTTTGGAGTAAAGCCAGCAGCTTTAATTTTTTAATCATTAATCGATCAGATTCTAAAGGACTTTCATAAAACATTACGTTTTGAAGAATGTAAAAGTGACATATTAAATAGTACAATATTAGAATACTATGATCCAAATAAGCAGATAGTTATTGTTTGTGATGCAAGTGATGAAGGCTTGAGCGGAATAATGTGTCACATTGTCAGTGGCGTAGAGAAACCAGTAATTTTTGCGTCAAGAATATTAACAGCAGTTGAAAAAAATTACCCGATTTTACTTCGCGAGGCGTTAGCAATTGTTTTCGCGATGGAAAAATTCTATAAATATGTATTTGGTCGTTAAATTGTAGTTTATAGCGATCATAAACCACTTGTAGGAATAATTTCAAATAAAAGAGGTCAGGCAGCAGTCTAAGTTACTAGATTGCAGTATTTGAATAGATTATCAATATTTGATTTCGTAGTAAAATATCGCAAAGAAACCGATAGTGGAAATACTGATTGTATTAGTCGAATTCCAATTAAAGATATAATTTCAGAAGATTTCTTACAAGAAGTAATTAACTGCGTTAGAAATGGGTTTGATATAAGTAATTTAAAAAGTAAGCTAAGAAATTACTATTCTAAGCATGAATTTCTTACAGTAGAAAAAGATTGTTTACTGTATAGAGGGCATTTAGTTGTTCCTAAATCAATGAAGGATACGGTGTTGAAATTGTTACATATGAATCATTGCAGCATAGTAAAGATGAAAATAGTAGCACGTCGGTATATGTACATTGGGAAGGTATCGATAGGGACGTGGCTAAGTTTGTGAATGAATGTGAGGCATGCCAGTTAACAAGGAATATAAAATCAAATAAAAGATTTAAACAAGTGCACTTTTGAACGAGTGCGCGTTGATTTTTTTCATTTTTATGGGAAAGAATTTTTGATATTAGTTGATGCATACAGTAGGTGGTTGGAAGTGGTACAAATAAATGGCACAAATACTCAGAAATTAAGAAAACAGTTAGAAAATATCTTTCGAATTTTCGGGTTTCCCAACACTTTGGTCTCAGATAATGGACCTTCTTTCGGAAGCGGACATTTAAGTAGGTTTTGTGAACAAAAACGTATAAAGTTGATACATGTTCCACCATATCATCCATCGAGTAATGGTCAGACTGAAAGAGCTGTTCAGACTACTAAGGCAACATTAAAAAGGTTTATTTTAGAAAATAATAGTTCCGGGTATAGTTTCGATTTAACATTAAGAAAATTTTTGTTTAACTAAAGGGTGATTTTTTAATAGCTATAAGAAATTTTTCCAAAAAAAGACACATAAAATTAAGAAAAATGCATGAAATCTTTATTTGAATTGATAGCACGGTCCATATAATTTAATGTTTTGAAGATTATTTCATGCAAATGTTGACCGCGGCTGCGCCTCAAATGGTCCATCCGCTTAGTCCAATTTTGGCATACACTTTCCACCATTCCGGCCGGCATCTCACGAATAAATGCTTCAATGCTGTCTTCCAATGCGTCAATCGAAGCGGGCTTGTCAATATACACATGAGCCTTAACATAGTCCAACAAAAAATAATCTAAAGGCGTTAAATCGCACGAGCTAGGCGATTCGCATCATCTTTAAAGAAGTACGGTTCAATGATGCCACCAGGTTATAATCCGCACCAAACAGTAACTCTTTCTGGATGCATTGGTAGCTCTTGCAATGCTCCTGGCTGATCTATACTCCAAAATCGACAATTTTGCTTATTTACGAATCCATTCAGCCAAAAATGAGCTTCGTCGCTGAACACAATTTTTCGATAAAAAAATGGATCTTCCGCCTACTTTTCAAGAGCCCATTCACCAAAAGTTCTGCGTTGTGGTAGGTCGTTCAACTTCAATTCTTGCCCCAGCTGTATTTTGTAAGGCTTCACACCTAAATCCTTCCGCAAAATTGTTCACGTTGTTGAGTAACAGAGGCCCAATTACTGCAAACGGCGCCGAATCGATAATTGATGGTCATCACCAACACTGGCCGATACAGCTGCGATATTTTCTTTAGTTCACACTGTACGTAAGCGTGTTGGTGATTTAATGTCCAAAAATGTAAATTTAGTGCGAAATTTAGGCACAATACCCCGAATAGCCGCTTCAGTGGGTCGATTAAACTGACCATAAAATGGAAGAAGCGCGCGATGAACTTTCTTAACAGAGCACGCATTTTGATTCATGGTTTAATTATAGACCAAACTGAAGATGTTTGACAGTGACACAAAACACGAAACATACGTGACATGTCAAAATCAGTGTTGCCAAAAAGAAAATAGTTAAAAAATCACCCTTTATGTGATCTAACAGCTGTCATTTTTTAAAAAGACACAGATTTGGCAACTCTTGATGACGAATGAGGTATTAAAGCAAGTTCAGATATATTACTTTTCAATAAATTTATTGAAGGCCAAATTTCTAAGTATGTTATGCTGAATATAATTAACCAAAAAAAATAGTTACGAGAGAGCAAATTGCATTGCCAAATGAACCTTCGAAAAAGGAAATAGAACCTTATGAAAAATCAGAATCGACCAACTAGTGATGAACTTGAGAAATATTTAAAAAATTCTCATACATATTTAAATAAAACCAAACCATTTCTTCGTACTCGGCATAAAAAAATAATTCTACTCTCACCACGAAGACAAATTTAAGATATTACGAAATGATATTCGAATTTAGCCTAACTGATATCTCATAATACTTTACATATTCCACGTTATAGTACATACAAAATATATACAATCTAAAGAAAACCAAATAAGACAAAAAAAAAAAAAAAAAAAAAAATTAACGTTAGAAAACAATTGATTGTAAAATCACTTTTATCTAAAGTGTTAAGAGGAACAATAAAAATAAATGAAAAACTATTTTTTAATCGAACTATACGTAACGACGACGACAAGAATATATCGATACAGTATAAATTTTAAGAATGAACAAAAAAAAAAAAATTTTATTTTTTCTAAATTTGAATGGATTTATGTGATATATTATTCTTTAATCTTAAAATATAAGAAAACAAATAAAAAATTTACAGTAAACATTGGTAAGGAAAAACAAAAAAAAAAAAAAAAAAAAATTAAAAGATCGATGCTAAAATGTTGTTGCATTGTATGCAAAACTATATGTATATATGGGGATATACTATTTACACAACACATAAAAATATAAGAAGTCGATAAAACATGATAAATCAACTTAAATGCGATAAATATAAGAAGATAAAAAAAAAAATTTAAGAAAATATTTTGCTTCCATATACATTTATACCTACCTACCAAAAAAACAGAACAATGTAAATCTTTGGAGCACGTTGAGAATATTTTATAGATTCCTGGGTATTTACGAATATTATGAATGAGACGTAAAAAATGCTAAAGAGTTAGCTGATTTGTGATTATGTTATTTCATTAGGTCAAAATTTGATTGTCCGAAAAACTTTACCACACAAACAATTCACGTTTCTTATCCTAAAATGCTTGCTTGCATTTCCGATTGAAAAGTTTGAATGCGGAACTTGGCAGTTGGTTTTTAAATAATATAAAACCTATCTGGAATTAGAACACTGTTTAATGGTATAGTTGACACACTTCTCTTACATTAACATAACACAGCTCCACATTATTTTCCATACTATCCGGCTATAATATTCGGTTTTTATCGAATCAACATTTTGGTTCCATCAAAATTTATCCCGAGCTTGTTCTTCGTATTATTCTACAGGCAATTCGAAGAAAACAAGTCGTTCTTATGCGCCAGCCAAATGGCGGTTATCCTCTCAGAGATAGACGGACCATCCGTTTAGGATCGGCTTGCAGAATGTTACCGTGCCAGCGTACTCACTGTTCAGCTGTACAACTTCAGCTAGTCGTCATTTGTAAGATATTTTGACCTAAGCAATGGACGTACAAGGCGTACAAAACACAATTGCTAGCGACAACACGCGCTTTAATACCCTCTCCCACACAGTCATTTTCTTTTTCGTCATGTTAAAGTCGCAAACAGGTTTTAACATAGAATTCAAAGGCTTGTCGCTTCTATAATTCGTTCTATGAAAATTTTCAAGAGTGTGCGAGTACGTAGATTTTTAAGAGTACCTAGATTTGTACCGTTAAGTAAATCGAAAATAAAAATACGACGAATTACAAATGGCTCAATTTTCAAATATTTACATCTTTCTACGTATATATGTAGACTCCTAAAATTTACGCACCAAGGTAATCGACGGTCATACCCATCAGTTTTATAATAGAAAATGAAAAACAATTTTTGTACTGATTCAATTCTGCTTATCCTTCACTTGAACAGAAATTTAAATTTACTTAAACGAACAGTATCGACCCTGGTAGATATTTTTAAATGCTTCTATATAACATATTTTTTGGTACTTAACACAAGCACATGGATTTTATTTCCTGTTCTGTGAGGATTATATTTTCGGTAAGTACAAATTAACGGTAATTTTGTATCATTTTTTTATAGTGCGAGAGACTTTTTTGAGAACTAGGTAAAATAGAATAGAAAAAATAAAGGGGAATCACTCAAAATGTATTCTTTGTTGAATGTGTATTGTACAAAAGAGAAACCATGTAAAATAATAGCGTTTTCAATTTAGTGATTTTGTTGCTGGAATCTAGCAACTTTTCATTTAGAGCAGCGAGATATTTTATTTTTTCTCACTGTAGCGAGATTTTAAACGACATTTTTTTCGCTTATTGGTAGTAATAGGTTTTTTAACCAATTTTTTAATGTACCATATTACAATTCAACCACTCTACCATTAGCCCAACAATTAATTAATTGGAAAATGTCAATTGTTTGTACACTAAAAAAAACAAACGCTACATACCAAATGAGTTCAAGGCTTCAATAACTAGAGAAGTTTTATCGACTGAGTTTGGATGTGGATCCAAAATGGTACGTACCTAAAAAGGATAAGGCTGTAGTTATGCTATCTACACTACATCGAGACAATACGGTATCTGACACAAAAAAAAAGCCAGAAATAATTATATATTATAATCAAACGAAAAGACGAGTAGACAAATGTCTACAATGGACAAAATGTTGAAAAACAAATCCTTGAAAAAGAAAGACAAATCGTTGGCCATTAGCTGTATTTTACAATCTGCTGGATACTGCTTCACTTGCATCATACATAATATATACCAAAAATAATCCCCAAGGAGCCGGAGCTGTAAAACAAAGCCGGCGGCGTACGTTTCTACAATTTTTAGGGGAATAATTGTGCATACCTCTAATTAAAAGAAGATCACAAAATCGAAGAGTAGTAAGAAAATTTGCCATAAGAAGCGCAATAGAGTGTGTTTTAGGCGAATCCATAGGTCGTATATAAGTGATGAGGAGTTTCTGGTGGACCAAGATGATAAAGACGTTAAACCAGATGGGTGCATCATGCTACATGTGCTATCAACAGCAGAAAAAAAACGATCAACTCGTCATGGCTGTGTTAAATGCAGGAAACCAGTATGCGTTGAACATGGTTTCACGCAGACAAAATGTGAGCATTGTCATATGCATTAATTTTTTATGTACATTGTTTTATGCTATTTTATACATTTATTTTATTTTTGTGTAATCATAAAATAAAAGTGTATCTACAAAATCTAATTTACTTCACATTTTAATATATGACAACTAGGCTTACCACCTTTGGAAAATGCCAGAGGAGGACAGTTAACATTTTGCTTTAAACACTCCAAAACATGTTTGGTAAGTCCAAAACATCCACCAATCCATTTTGGCAAATCTTCACTAATGAAATATCTTGATAAAGTTGGCCAAATAATTATAGTTGTATCTATAGCAGGCAATAAAGACAACTTTCTCGTCGATATGTGCCGACGAATTTCTTTAAACTCAATTTCCGTGTAGTTCAAAACTCAACCTATTTTTGTCGACGTTAAAAACATCGTAGGGGCGTTAAAAACGTTTCATAAAAATAAACTTTCATTAAAAATCTACCCTCTTTATAGTTCCTTCGTTTCCGGTGTTTACTATCGAACGTCTTTTTAACTGCAGCTCAATTCAATTTCTTAACAGCCATTTCTTTTAGTTCGTTGAATTCAGCAATTGGATTTTTATCTGTAAAGGCGCGAGTAATAATTTGTTTTTCAATATACTCATCGGGTTTTAGGCCAAAACTAAATATTGTGGCAAATTTCCAGTAGTTGAATTTGGTATGTTGTTTAATCACCATTGCAATTGAATAATTTTGAAATCCCATTCGTTGTCTTCTTCGCATATAGTAGCCCATTGCATAGATAGCAATGTGCGTTATATGTTATATGGGTTATATGTTCTTTCAATTGGTCAGGCACTCTCGGCGTTGTGGTTGCACATGGGTGGTCTGTCTATTTAAATAGGCCACATGTCGGATTTTTTTACTGATAGACTTGCAACAAAATTCCAACTAATCCTTTCGATTAAGCATCGGTAACCACTTCATGTTCTAAATTAGGATCATATATTGCTAACGTTTTGCGATACACTAAAAAAACCGTTAAAAATAACCCAAAAATATTTTTCTTTCAGATTTTCCGAAGTGAATTGAAAAATTAGTCACATAGCTGAATCGGCATGATGATCGAAAAAAAAACTCATTGACATATTGAAAAAAGAAAAGTACGATATCTACCCGGTAGATGCTGTTCATGTGATCATTATAACATGGAGACCATACACATCATGCATATTCAAGTAGTGAGCGTACAAAAGACAGATACAGGCAAACAAAAACTATTTCATACTACGTTTTAGGAATCCTACCATAGAGTTGGCTTTAGCACAAATCACATCGAAATGACGATTTAATGATAATGTAGAAGTAAATGTCATTCCAAGATCCCTTATTTCGGTAACACTTATTAACACTTATTTCGTTAAACGTCACCATTTTGCATTTGGCTACATTCAAATGTAATAAATTATTGTGTCATCAAGAATTACCGCGTCTATATCCATATTTGTAATTTAACTACATCTGATAGCTTACGAATATGAGAAAATAATTTTAGGTCGTCAGCATATATGAGACGTCGAGAAAATTTTAGACTTTTTGTGATATCATTTACAATTAATATGAAAATAAGTGGGCCAAGGTGTGAGCCCTGAGGTACTCCAGAATGTACATAAATTAGATTAGAAAAACTATTGTTAATTGCTACAAACTGCACCCGCCAAGTGAGGTACGACTCAAGCCATTTGATTAAATTAGCAATAATTCCAAATGACTTTGAATTTTGCAAAACAATAAAGTGATTGATTGAGACAAACGCCTTACTGAAGTCGGTGTAAATAACATCAAGTTGAGCATTACTTTTTATCACCTCCGTGGCACGTTTCGTTTCCATACTGAATAGGCGAGTCAATGAATGTAAAATAAAAAATTTTGAAATTTCAATACGGAGTATTGAAAGTGAGCAATGACGTCGAAGTAGATACACTTTTCTGATTGAGATCAGCTTAGATTTTGACACAGTAGAAACATGTTCTTTCCAATTTAGATTATGCACAAAATTTAAACCAAGATAACGATATGTGTGAATATCTTCAATTTGGAAACAGTTTGGGTGTGAACAAAATATAGATTGACATCGTGAGTCATGGTACATTATTTTTGATAATGGTACAATTTCTTACGTTGGATCAAAAAACTTGACTTTACCATGCAATGTCAGTTAAACTAATGTCCAATAGTCAAGAGATCACTTTTAATATTATCTTCTACAGTATATTGAAATATTCCAGAATAAAACAAAGCCGTGTCATCGGCCAAGACCACAATATTACCAATCAAACCACAGCTGGATATTCATTTAATGTAGATGAAAAACAGTAAAGAACCTAGTACTGAAGCCTTGTGGGACACCTATGTTAAAAATACTACGATCACTGAATTCACCATCAACTTTGACTTGTCGAGCTCTATTCATTAAATATGACTGAAACCATTTCAGGGCTATACCCCTTACTCCGATTTGTTTAAGTTTTAGCAATAGTATGCTATGGTTCACCGTGTCAAACGCTTTGGTAATGTCAATAAACAAACCGGCCGTTTTATCACCCATATTTATTCTTTGATATACCTGATTAAAGTAAGCCAATAGAGTACTCCTTTTCTTGCGGAAGCCATATTGATTATGACTTAAAAACTGAATTTTATCCAAATAATTAATCAGCACTAATTTTTCCAAATACTTTGGAAAAAATGGGTATATGTAGATTACAAACCAAAAGCAGCCATAGTAAATAAATACTCGTATGCAAAAGATGTATCGTTCAATATATCAATATTAAAATCGCTTATTAAAATAACATTTGTAGATTTAACTGATTTGATTATTGATTATTTGATTATAGTGTACGGCCAAGGACGAACCAGGAACTCCGGGAATGCCGGGCACCACCGTACACCCGTGTTACATATAACATAACCGAAGGAATGGAAGGAATGTTAGTTGTGACATACTCGACCCGGTTACTGACACTTAAGCGATCGATAGTTAGTATTTTTGTGGTGTAAGGAACGGAAAGGTATGTTAGCAATGACAGAATTGGTCCGGTTAACCGGTAGCCAATATTCAAACTACTGTTAGCACTAGACAATCACATTTTTAAAGAACTGCTCTGCTTCCTATCGTCTCTTATCAGCAACATTAATATCAGCAACGCCACCATTCAACTGTAATCTGCAAAAGTTCCCTGAAAACTAAATTTATTAATGAAAAAATTTCTCTTAGCCGTAATCTGTAATAAATTGAATTAGTTTTCATCTGTAATTATAAATTAATTAATTTGTAATATAATAAACTAATAATATCATAATATAATTTCTGCAAGCCGTAGACTGTAATAAACCGGATTAGTTTTCCCCTGAAAATACAAATTTATTAATTTATCCCATAATAATATAATAATGTATAAGAATACGTCAAAATAAATATAATAACTTAATAATATAATAATGTAACAATATAATAATATAATAATACCATAATATAATTTAATTTAGTAAGGTTCCTATTTTCAAATGATTACAGGTACAACACACGTGCAATGAGGTATAATGAAACCATTCCTCATTATCAAAAGGTAACACTAATATTGAGGCCAACGGTTAACCAGAATCTCTCGGAATGCCAGGCACCGCTATACACCCATACTAATAATAATTAATAATTTAATATCTGTAATCTGCTATTTCTCTGAAAAAAATCCATTTATAGACCGTTTTCTCCAAGCCCTAAGTTGTAACAAAGTGAACTTGTTTTAACCTAAAAATTAGAAAATAATTAATCCATCTCACTATTGCCAAATATGCCAAAAATTTGCCAAACATCCAACCTAAAATAATTTCCCAAATCGACTAACTAACACTTCCTACAATTTTCCTAAAAAAACACACACACACACACACACAAAACTGATAAAAATTACAATCATTCCAGCTAAACTACAATGTAGGTCAACTTTCAAAAACCTACCACATATCTATGAAAGCTCATCACTCACGCCGCCGTTTTATTAATTTTTAAATCTTTTTAATTAAAGAACGTCAAAACAATCCCCTGCTGCCCAACACTACAGCTCTCCTTCAACCACTGAACCAAGGCTACAGCCACATCCCAATCCTATTACATTCGTTGCAACCTCAGATAAAACATTGTCGAATCCAGATATGATAGTGCCTCAACTGCGAAAAACTTCACGACCCTAACCCGTGTTAAAACTTTATCGCGCACAGCCAAAGAACCAAAGCCATCTCCACCCAATTCGTGTTGGAAAAAACAATGTCCTGACGTAGCTCTAGCAGAAATCACCACACCGTCATTTACAAATGAGGTGGGGATGTGCATCCGACGATATGAGCAAAACCAACATTCAAGAATCAATTCGAAGACGTCTCCAAACACAAATATCGAAGAACACTACGCAAGCGCACACAAAATAACCACAAAACGAGCTATAATTAAAATGGGAGGATTAGACTTGGCCAGAAGCTTGATGAACTTTTTTACGGATAATGCTTCCCATGGAGCACTCGGATTCAACACAGTTCTAATACTATATATATATATAAGATCGAAATATATCAGCTTGCATTTGGAAGGAAACGCTCAGCAGCCTCCTGAAACGCTCACACAATTGAAAACTGTCAAAACTCAAGCGATAAAATGCCTGGATAACGTCAGCCTTGTTGTACCGACATGAACCCTACAATACATTTTTCCTGAACCAAAATAAACGAACACAGTCCTTCATTGAACCAGAAGAGAAATAGTTTTGTTTGCAAACATTAAGAAACACAACCCGTACCCCCGTACATAACGCACATAACGCGAACCCACTCCGGAATGGCACTTCCGCGCTATACGAGTGGTATTTGTATAATAATATATAAATACAAAATTTATATTACATACAAATGTAAAATATAATATGTAAACATTTTATATATAAAAAAAACGGGATAAACGGGACATATTATGTATATATACAGAGTACAGATATAATATATACATATTGGTATATTACAGTAATTTACCCAAAATAATAAAAAATAAAAATAAAAATAAAAATGTCCCAACAAAGAACAAAAAAGACAATAAAGTTACTAAAATACTAAATAAAACCAACACAACTTTATACATTTTTCGTTTTATCTCATTTTCCATTTTGTCATAGAAATTATTGTATTTATTTAAGTTAAAACAAAAATTCGCCAACGGTACTTATGTACTTACATCAATTTAATTAAAAAATAAAAAAAAAAAAAAATAAAATGCACACTAAAAATGATGCATTGGTACCTGATCTCGGGGAAAACGACAGAGTACATGATCCACTTTACCACTTAAAAAACACACAAAAAAAAAAACAACACAACAAAAACAAAATAAATAAAAAAAAAATTTTAAATTGAGAAGATCGGAAAAAACACATCCGATCTCTTCAACGATCATCGATCGACCAACATTTGTAGATTTAACTGATGTTAAAAAATTTTTTAGTGCAGAAATAAAACACGAAATTAATTTAAAATGAAATCTATAAAAACAAATAAAAGTAAATTGCTTACCACCAAAACCCTCTCTATTATAAAAGCCGTCTTGTAACTTTCGTTCCTATAATTTTCTCATTCCTACTATCACTATTTAACATTTTTATCTCTAAGTTACGCACACTATTTAATGTGTATGGACAATTGAGGATTTTTCGTCTCTCTTTTTGTTATTTGTGTTTTGTATAGGAAAGAGATAACATTACTTTTGCCCAATGCCTATATATATACAGGCCATTTAAACACTTTTATAGCTTATGTAGTAAGTGTGGAATAGAAAAACGAAATTTTAATATAAATTTAGCTGTTTTAAGTTCAATATAACTTAAAAACAAAGAAATAAACGACTATACGTCCTTCTAAGGAAATGAAATTTGGGTTTTCCCGGTGGACATTGATAAATTTGTTTGCACATGTTTCATATGATTTTAATTAGAATTCGGCATTTGAAAGCATTAAGATTAATTTAAAAATTACCTTAGTATATGTAAAACAAAAAACAATTTCTTTGTCTTTTTCATTGTAATTTTGTAATCACTTTCTCACTCGTTTATTTTATTTTTTACTTCGTTTAAAAAATGTTGATAGATGCAAATGGTTTTCTGATTTTTTCATACTCGTTTTGTTTCGTCGAGCTAACAGAAATGTACTATTTGGATTTTTTATCTTTTGTTTTGTTGATTTGGAAAATTTATTTATTTAAATGCATAGTCGAGTCGAAGCGCTCATCTAAGAAGGATGGGTGGATATGTTTACAGCGCGCTTTCTAATTTTCTAAACATTGTTACGTAAATACTATTTACGTAAAATTCATGATTAATATAAATTTTTAGTAATCATTTTAATTTTCATTATTTTTTTTATTAAATAATTTAAATCATATTTAGGGATAAAAAATTATATGCGAGCTTATATGAATTTTGTTACGTAAAATGTGTGTTAATTTATTAAATATCGCGTTTTGACAATACAAAATAAGACGATTTTTACAGGCCACTGCTGGCCCGGTTAAATATTCTGGCTTCGAAATAATTATAATACGACGGGTGTAAAAGGCCATTGCTGGCCCGTTTTGGCATAGAAGTGTTGGCAATTTCCAGCAGAACACTTACACTTTGATGGATTGCTTTAAAAGTAGTCATGGTTAAACCACTTGAAAGATGTCGGTAGTCATTCACTTTTCTATCCAGGATAACAAATTTTTATGGAACAAAATGCCTGCATCATCTAATGTATAGATATAGGCAAGCGGTACGGCTCGCGTTTCTTTATACCTTCAACCACTGATTTGCAATTAAAATATTCCACTAACGTTTTATAATTTTAAGAAACTCTACAGTGCCTTCGACTTCTTTAAGATCGCTAGTTGTTTCAAGTGCGACAATTGTAGACTCATGAAAAACATTTGCAACACACTGCACATTCTGCCGTTCAATTATACTGGAAAATACCGATTTCTTATTTAATATATACGCTTTTCTTACTAGTTGCGCTGTTCTTCATTTTTATATAGATCGCGAATATCTTTAAAACATGCAATTTTAATAGATTTATCTTCAAAATCCGGATAGTAAAACGACTTTTCGCCGTCTTTTTTATTGATCCAGTTGTTCCGAATGTTTTTAAAAATATGAACTGGATCATACTTAAGAAATATAAAACTACTAGGAAAAAAAGGGTTAATCAATTTAAATGAGTTCGGCGCGAAAATTGAAAACATATTTTGATTAATCCTATGGTTATCTGTTACGATTGAAATTACTTCTAAATCTAATGATTGTACTAATTTTAAAATATTTAAAGTTAACTTATGTACATCATCACCTGAACGGTTACTTACTGGATGGAAGGCAACTATTTCTTTGGAATTACCAAACGCGGAACTAACTAAAAATGTAATTACCGTTTTTGCGACGTTTGAATTATTCTGGGCATAGCCAGTAATTTTTTGAGATTTATAGGTTATTTGCGCCTTTAAATAAATTCCATCTATTTTAATTATGACTTTGCGTTGCATATGCTTTAAATATTCGGCTTGCTTAAAGAGATAACTGTTATTACCTGCAAAATTTGTAGGGCTTACGTTTTGATGGCCTGATAGTCGCTGTAGAGTACTTTTACTTGGATAAATTAAAAAAATTTATACTCTAATTATATGGTAAAATACGGGTGATTGAAGATATATTAAAAACGACTTGACTAGGGTATTTTCCGAATACCGTTTTTTACCAATCATAAGGTTTAGCTGATCATTAATCATTTTAAGTGCCCCTATATATTTAAAATCAATTTCACTTGCAACAATTAACAATTCAGCAATTTTCTAACATATTTCATTTAAAAGTTCCTCTTTTCTAACAGCGGGGGACTTTTCGGACGTTTTTTAAAAAAGAATTGATTCGCGCGTTTAAATTGAGACCAACACTGATATTGTTGATCAGATTTTTGTATAAATACTGACTCACGATAAAAATGACAAATCTTTATTTACTCGTATATATTGTGAAATGGTAAAGTTTTTTAAGTTAATTTTATAAATAAAAGCTTCTTCAACATTGAGTTTGATTTCAACATCCAAATCGCTTACGTGGCTAGTAAAAAAAAGAGATTTAAAGTTATCGAATGACCCGATTAAATCAGCTTTCATTTTCAAATGATCATCCTTCAATACAGTTTCATGAGATCTAGCTAAAACCTCACGTTTCCTATCTGATGGACATTTTCTGGTATTCGGCTTGGATTTTGAATAATACGTCAGTAAATCTAGGAAAATGTTAGGACCTACATTAGGTATTAACTGCGGACATTTTAAAGGAATTGTTAAGCTCCCGTGCTTATTTTCAAATTTAATTTCATTTACGTTAAAATGTTTCATAGATACAAATGAGAATTTTGTCGGTACACAATTTTTACGTGGAATCGTGTTTAACAAAGCTTGTCGTTTGAGTTTACACTGCGGAAAACTAAAAAAGACAAGTGCCCTTGTTCGCTTTTAGAAGAATTGGACATGCATCCCGGGACACAACAAGGTTTGGGCATCTTAAAATCTAAACACTAGCACACAATAATTATTTACACAAATTATTTAAAATATATTTGGGCAAATATAATTAACCTTAAGAATTTAATAACCGCGGTGATTTTACTAAAACTGTGAATTTATAATGAAGTAATTTTATTTTAATTAATATATATTTATGTATTTTACTTATATTTACCCAACTATATTTTAATTTAAATTCATGCAACTTACCACATGTATTTACCTGCCTAAATTTTTATAATATGTGCTGTCACAACAAAACATTCGAATTACACGTAAAAACCATACTGAACGTAAATGTACCAACATTGTATTATTAAATGAAAAAACGAACGAATCAAACACCTCACAGCATTGTATAATTGTAAATGTAAAACCAAAAGTTAAAAATTATCTTTATGGAAATTTCAATGCGCAAGAAGAGTTAAGTTATACAAAACGCTAATGTACATTTGGTATAGTTTTTTAAAAATTTTGATTGAAAAATCAAATTCCTCGATTTTTTTTTTTGAAATGCCAAATACTAATTAATTTAATATGAAACATGTACAAACAAATTTATCAATATTCAAAAACAGTTTTGGCATGTGATTTTCATAGAAGGTCGTAGAGCTGTTACGTTCCTTGTTTTAAAGTTATGTTGAAGTATAATCCGATCCATCCTAAAAATTCATATACAACCAAAATACTACTATGAACGTTTTTGTTTACTATACATTTACTAATACATAGGATCCGCCATTTTTTTCAATTTTATACGGCCTGTACTATAGTGGTATTGCTTTTGCCTTTTGATTTTGTTTTTTTTTTTTAAAATTTTTACTCTCTTTGGTTTTATAGTATGGAAATGTTTTGTTTTATTTTACACTAAATTCTAAATCTAAACTAAGAGGAGGACAGTTAAACATTTGCTTTGACACTCCAAAACATGTTTGGTAAGTCCAAAACATCCACCAATTCATTTTGGCAAATAGTTTTATCTATAGCAGGAAATAAAGACAACCTTCCTGTCGATATGTGCCGAAGAATTTCTTTAAATCCAATTTTCAAATAGTTGATTAAAATTTAATCTATTTTTGTCGACGTTAAAAACGTCGTAGGGGCGTTAAAAAACTTTCATAAAAATAAATTTTCATTAAAAATCTACCCTTCGTCCCTCGTGATAGTTCCGTATCACTCTTTTTATAGTTCCTTGGTTTCCGGTATTTGCTATCGAACATCTCTTTAACCGCAGCTCAATTTATTTTCTTTCAGTTAATTGAACAGCCATTTTTTTCAGATAATTGAATTCAGCAATTGGATTTTTGTCTGTAAAGGCGCGAGTAATAATTTGTTTTCCAATATATACTCATCGGGGTTTACGTCAAAACTAAATATTGTGGCAAATTTCCAGTACTTGAATTTGGTATGTTGTTTAATGGCCATTGCAATTGAATAATTTTGAAATCCCATTTGTTGTCTTCTTCGCATATAGTAACCCTTAGCAAAGATAGTATTGTGCGGTTATATCTCCTTTCAATTGGTCATTCGCTCTCGGCGTTGTGGTTGCGTTCATCACATGCTTTATGTCGTTGTCTTCGCTAAAGCTTTGGAACAACTTACACGTATAAGCGTATAAGGAAATGGTCTAAGCTAAACATTTTTCTGGAGCATCTTTATTGCCTTCAAAATTTCACATATCCGATATAGTCGTGATTTAGTTGGGCGAATCTCCACTTGATCATTCTAATAATGACACATTTATTCGCCCAGCGTAAGGCTTACAAACAAGTTGGCATTTATTCGCCAAATAATCGTGGAGTATCTGTCGTTAATTTGTAATTTGATGTGGTCGTTTCAACGTAATAAATATTTCCCTAAGATCCTCGTTCAATAGGTGCATACCATCAAGCTCATCGTGTTCCCCATTAGTCATTTTATAAATATCTAAACTGGCCGAATGCATCAAATCTTCCGTACCGGTAGAAGACTAAGGCTTCTAATTCGTATGAATGGTACTTTTCTTCAAATTGGATGGTCTGTATTTAAATAGACAATAGTGGTATATCTAGATGATATAATAATCCCAAGTAAGATAATCTTACTTGGGATTATTATATCATCTAGATATACCACTATTTCCTCATTAGTCTCGTCAACTAATCAATACAAAATTTAACTGGTATTGAATCTGGAGTATTCTTGACTCATCGCTACCTGGTAATACTTTGATAGTAAATCTAAAACGGTGAAATAATTAGCCCTGAATAAACTGTCGTTCTTTTCCAGTCCTTCTCTTTGTTATTTACATTTCAGGGTCGCACGCTATAAAATATGATATTTATTTTGCTGGTGGAGGACATTTTTATATTCGTGGAGGATGGAGGAAATTTCTTATGAAAGAAGAACTGTCCTTTACAAAGGAGGACGGGTGGCAAGCCTAATCGACACGTTTTGTACTTACAATGCATTCTCATGTGTATATGATTAAATAGCATGAGTATCCAATGAATACGGCTTGTAGTAAAGAGCAAGCAAGTAAATGCCAAAACAGTTGAAATTAAATTAAGTTTTAAAATTAAAGTGAAAATTTTTACATACAGTGCATTGCATAATTATATAACCACTCGTTTTTTTGATTTTTTAAAATAACGGATTTAAAAATTTCAAAACATTTAATGCAAAAAGTTGCGTAAGGATGAAATATATAAAATACAAAAAAAAACCGTTACAATATTCAATCGTTTTAAACAAAAATAATAAATATTTGAATTTGCCTTGTTGCATAACTATATAACCAGTAGGCCTTTTGATGGGTTTTTCTCGCTGTTTTATAAATTATAAAAATTTTAGTATTAGTTCACCTTGCTTCCTTACAACTACAATCTTAGAAAAATAATGCCACGTGGAAAATATTTATCGGACGAAGAAAAAGGCAAAATTCTGGCCCTTTCCGAAGAAGGTTTTTCGTTAAGACGAATCGGGCAAAAATTAAACCGCAGCCATGTTACCGTTGGCAATTTTTTAAGAGATCCGGTTAATTACGGGACAAGAAAAAACGGAGGGCCAAAAAAACGATGAGTTTACGCGAAACCCGTGGGTTGATTAAAGCCGCGAGTAATACTTTCAAAAGCCTTATGCGCCTGAAAAGCGACCTTAAATTAAATGTGTGTCGGAGCACAATCTGTCGGTGTTTGAAAGTTGCTGGTCAACTGAAACACAGTAAACCGATATCAGCGTCTAAGTTATTGCCACGGCACAAAGCCGCCCGTCTTTAATTTGTTAGGGCAAACATGATTCGCGACTGGTCAAAAGTAATTAAAAAAATAATTGTTTCGTTGTTATGAAAACTACGCGATTTTATCAAAACTAACCCATTAATCAATTACAGGTGATTTTTTCTATGAAAAAAAAAAATAATCTTGATGGTCCGGACGGCACTCAGTACTATTGGAGAGATATGAGAAAAGAGGCAAAATACTTTTCTAAACGAAATTTTGGTGGTGGTAGTTTAATGGTATGGGGTGCTTTCTGTTCAGCGGGAACTCTTACCTTAGCGTTTCCATCCACCAAAATGAACAGCGTAGAGTACATTGGCGTGTTAGAAAATCATCTATTACCTTTCTTGTACATAAACCAAGATGAAAACTGGATTTTCCAACAAGATAAAGCTCCAGTACATACGAGTCGGAGTACAAACTCATGGTTTGAAACACACTGCATACCAGTATTAGATTGGCCCGCTTGTTCGCCAGACCAAAATCCGATCGAAAATCTTTGGGGAATATTGGTTAGAAAAATTTACGAAGGTAACCGGCAATTTGACACTGTAGAGGAATTAAAAGTAGCTTTTCAACATGGCTGGGAGGAAATATCACCCGAAATTATCCATTCGTTGGTTAGAAGTATGCCGAATAGAATTTTAGCTATAGCGGAAAACAAAGGTGGACCAACGTAATAATAACATTTTTGTTTTTATTTATTTTTATTAGTTTTTTATTGAGTTAAAGTTATTGAAATAAAAGTGGTTATAAAGTTATGCAACAAGGCAAATTCAAATATTTATTATTTTTGTTTAAAACGATTGAATATTGTAACGTTTTTTTTTGTATTTTATATATTTCATCCTTACGCAACAATCTAAATTATTAATGCAAAAAGCATTAAAAGTTTGGAAATTTTTAAATCCGTTATTTTAAAAAATCAAAAAAACAAGTGGTTATATAGTTATGCAACGCACTGTATAACAAAATATAAAATAAAATTAAAATTACAACAAGAACTGTCAATTATTTGTAAAAAGTGCCGAATTGATTTGATGAAATTAACATTACAAAAAATATGAGTAAAGACAAACCAATAAATAAATAGTAATGGGTTTGCGAAGGCAAGATAATTTATCCTCTGTATTTACTGCTCTCAACTGAATGATGATGACTTTGTTGAATACGAAAAATATCGTTGAGCGAATGTATTCAATGAATGTTCGAATCAGGGGACTTTCGTAAATATATTTGGCCAAATTTACACAACAAATATCTAAAATTCTAAGTTGTTTTTAAAATTTTCGCTTCTCGGTATAATTTAGATTGAAATGCTGTTAAACGGTGCATAATAAAGATGCGTTGTTCAGGATGATTTTGCGGCAATATGACATCCAAATCTTTAGTGGAAATTGATTTTGTTTTGTGCATTTGTGATAAAATATTGTTCTTAAGTTCAACAGAACTGCATTTAACAACAAATAAATTTTGATGAACTTGGTTTGGTTTTTAAATATTTGGTGTAATTGTGCTTAAATTTTTACTAATCTAAAGTTAATGAACAGTCTATCGTCATGTTGAACATCAACCCCAATCTTCTTGATAGTATTACATTTACACCACGAATATCGTCATGTTTCAAAGGCAAACCGTTGATTACTATTTTAATATTTTCAAGTTGGTTCTGCGTATCAATTTCAGCTTGAATTAAATTCAACTGGGTTGCATGACTCAATAATTGGTCCTCAAGTGAGTTAACTTTATTTTTTAATTCATCGTTTTTTGACCTTTAATGACTTAACAAAATATTATTTTGGAACAAACGATAACTGCAATAATCACATAAGCTCTTGCGCCATTCAATGAGTATTTTACTTCCTAATCTGACAAACGATTGCCCATTTTCCATAACCATGGATGCGAATAAAGGAAACATAAAATCGTTCCTTTAATGGTGCTCAAGAACAGAAATACTTTTGCTCACAAATTTAGAGGTAAGAAAAAATTACAAATAGATTTCTGCAAAGAGTTTCAAAAATATTTAAAAACTGAAGATGTCGTTACTGAGATAGTAGTCCCTATATTAATTAGCAAATTATTAAGAATAATTGTGTTAGAAGAAACTATTCTGTTTTATTTATGTTATTTAGAATGGTTTCGTATAAAAAAATATTTTTTGTCCCACACAAGTATTTTTGGAATCTGAGAACCCTGCTACAAAGCAGCACCAGGGTTGGGCCGTTTGGCGACCAGGAGTTAGTATAAATATATTATCAAGTTTTGTACTATTTTCTTACCACATATTTTCTTATTTAATTACTAAAATGGAAAATCGTCGACGTCAAAAGTGGTTACTTGCGCACTTTAGTCAATAAGAATAAGAATAAAATGAGTTTTACAGGCTTTTCTGCCCCGAACATTGATTGGTTTATTTAGAATGTACGGCCAAGTATTAAACTGGTTCTCCCGGAGTTGTCCGACTTTACATATACTTGGAAGGATAAGGCAGGATACTATAGTTAAACTATTGAGATCGACTTGGTTACAAACACCTTGACGAACAGTTAATAAACTTAAAGAATTTAATTCTCTGAAATAGAAAGAGTTCAGAAAAAGTTTATACGAATTATCACGTGGAAAGATGGATGGGATATACAATCATGATTTACCGTATCACTTAAACTTACAACTACTTCTGCCCCTATGAAGCGAGCTGTAACACCTATAATTTAACAACGATTAAAATCTTCTTTCGTTGAAAACCTACTACTGGATCAAATTGATGCACCAACCATACTGAAGAACATTAATATTGAAGTGGCAAGCATATGTTTACGTGGAAATTATTTCCTAAATCCACATATTTGACACAAAACTTACTACAAATTAGATTTTAAAATTTTTTTACAAATAATTAATTAATTAATTATTAATTTATTAATTAATTGATCCTGTGCTTGTTCGTCGCATTGTTCTATACAACTCGAAGAAGACAAGTTGACCTCTACCTCGATGACAGTCCGACCAATGCACCTGCCAAACGGCGGTTTTTCCAAAACTAACCGTTAAGGATCGACTCGCAGAACGTAACCTAGCCAGTGTACTCGTTATCCTTTTATTTCATCAACGATATTAGGTATTTTCATTAATTTCGTGGTTGAATAGAACTCGGTAAGTGTAGTTCTCGTCGTAATTGGGATTTTATGTCATGCGCATGAATCTTTTTTCGAATGTCATTAATCATCTGTCACACTCATCAGTTAGGGTTCAACTCAAACCTATACATAAGAATGGGTCCGACCAACATCTTTTCCAACTGCAGCTTTTTTAAGGCCTGCAAATAGCCTGTAATTACTGAGTGTCAGATCTGGAAATACCGTGTATGGAAAAGCAATCCGCACCCCAATTTGTGTCGTTTTAAACGACATATGACACGGTGCATTGCTTGGTAAAACATCACTATTTTTCTTCATTTGTGGTGCTGTTCAGCGAATTCGAGCTTTAAAAGCACCAACAATGGGTACTTTTAGGTTCACCATCATAGATACCGCTACCTATCGGTATTGGATCATATTGGATTATACATGTTGCCAACTAAAAATGAGCTGATTTTCATCGCTATATAAATGTTTGCTCGAAAGTTTCAGTTTTATTGAATATATCAGTTGCATTCAACACTCAACAGTTTGATTTTACTCAACATGTTGCCAACAGTTGGCGGACCTGAAAGTGCCCATTACCATGTAATTCATATTCGCTTTGATGGTATACCGACGTAAAAAAATTTTTAGTTCGAGTAAACAGTGGTAAAATGCGTTCTAAATCATAGATGCGGTTATTTTGTTCCATCGTGACCAACCACGGCACTTATTTGAAAAAAAGCTTTTACTGGACCAATTTTTTATGTAAAATATTGAAAACACTACCAATCGATATTTTTATGATCTCAGCTATTTCAACGGATTATCACAATTTTAAGGACTTGCTTCATTTAGACGACCAGAGCGATCAGCATCATTTATGTCTGTATGACCTCGTTTGAAATCGGCATACCACCCAAAATCGGTTGGTTTCGATGGAATACGAAGGTGCTTTTCCCGTTAAAAACAATTTTTCATAAACCCACAATATTCTTTTCGCCATTGCTTCCGAAATTGTAAAATAAGTATGACTTGAATAATTGACACTCAATATGTTATGGTTCGAGGTTCATGAAATTTTGGCAAGTATTAAAAATTGAAGATTGCTACGTTTTTAAAATTATAAAAGATTTTTCTATTAAAGGCGCCATCTCTGAGCTAGTATCGGGACTTGCTCAACGATTTTGTATACATCTGACAAAAAACTTGAGTGAAAACTTTTTCATGACCTATTTAAAGATAGTATAATTTGTAAATTTTGTATGAGAATAGCTATTGAGACGCCATATATTATATTTACCATGTACTGCTTTTGTACCAAAGGCATAACATTTGGATACATTACCATGAACATGAACAATCTATAGTCACACGAATAAATATTTAATCGAGCTCTAATCTTTCATATTTTGGGTTCTATACTAAAGTATTGGTGAAATAATTTGTAGCCACTTATCAAACACTTCATTAACATCTAAAAACGTTGACAAATCACAAAGTGACTCACATAAATTTTAATTGATCAAAAAATGTGTATGCCCGTTATCAAAATGGGCTATTAAAAAATTAGTTAAATTTATTACCGGATAAAACGATTTTTGTGAGGTCTATCGAATATCCGATATTCGGTTTGTTTTGAGTTATAAAAACGTTAAATACAAAATTAACGTTACATACATTTGATATGCAAATGAATTATAGATAAAAAAAAATGTTACTCATCACAATATAAATTTTAAAAATGTTACTTAAAACTAATCTAATTAATTTTTTTTTTTTTTTTGGTTTTTTATAATTAAATAGGATTCTTACTTACTTCTTGTCAATGTGTATAATTTTCATATCCATTGAATGTACAGTTGTAAAAACATTTGTTGCACCTTGTACAACACATTCCCGTGTTTCGGGCATTGCAATCGGTGTACATGTTGCTAAAAATACTGGCTCGTTTCGACTACATAATGGTAAAAAGGATAAATAATGGCCTTGCACTAAAACGACCTGCAAATAAAGAAAAAAAAAGTTGTAACGATAAGATTTTATAAGTAACCTTCTAAAAAACTATTATACATTTATTATTTTTTATATGCACATGATATTATATAGTAAATAATATATTTATATTTGGTTTGTATATAGCAATTATATATCGCATGAATCATATATTCTATCTGTTTCTATGTAAAAAATTTCATTTGGTCGAGTAAAAATATGTTGGTGCTATATCCTATATTGTATGCATAAATTTAGAGTTAAGTCGAGAAATGTGTTAAATGTGCTAAATGTAACCATGTTAATACAGTTAAAACAACAATACCATGGGCCTAATTAAATAAAAACTTACCACTTTGCACTTAGTAAAATTTCGATAAGTGCGAAAACTTTTAAAGGTTATAATTATTTAGAAACTTCGCTTCTATTGATTTCAAAATACTTTTTTTACTACTGCCAATGGCTTTATTCTTAAATCTTTCTTTACCTGAAACTCACAAGAAGTGTGCAAAACTTGTGATCTAAAATAAATTTTACTAACTAAGACTTCTTGACTTAAGTTAGTAATTATTTTAGTATGTGTATTAATTAATTTATTGAAGAATGGGTAACCTCGCCATGTGGTTAAATGAGATTTTTAAATGATAAGCTGGACGAGCCATATTGTTGAATTTAATGTCCAAATGGGGGTTAGGATCGCCTCGTATAATAGATCTTGGCAGTTTATTTACAACTTTGATCTTCTTTCAAACATCCAGCATAATTAGAAAATTTTATTTGTATTTGTATGCACTTTGATCCAATGTGCAGATCCAAGAATTTCGCGTTTGTTTGTTAAAGCATAGTGACACTGTTTAATTTCATTCGATGGGCATGCTCCATATAAACCTTTGGTCAATCAAGGGTTAATTCAATTGATTTGTAATGTTTAGTAAATTTTTTTAAAATCTAATTTGATTATTTTAAAAGTTTGTGTCAAATAAAGGGTATATAAATTAGATTTTCGTCGAATATATGACGTATTGGTCATTCAACGGTTAATCCAATTGATTTGTAATGTTTAATCAATTTTTTAAAAATCTAATTTTTACTATAATTTTTATAATTGTAAATTTGTATACTATCGAAAGTATAATTGTATCGAAAGACGATTTATAGGCCTTGGCTTGCGTTTCGCCTTTAAAAGGCTTCAGAATCAATATAATAAGCATTATTTTCATTAATTTATCTGGTAATTCTTCTGCCATTTTATAGTAATAAAGTAATGTTTTGGAGCTTTAATGTTCAACATCAACTGGCAATCAAACATAGAATTGATATACAAATTTTGTGATCAAAACCGAGTATTTTCGAAAGCTCCCTGAACAAGTTGGATTCAAATTGTGCTCCTTGATCAGTTACTATTGACTCAGGGACACCAAATCGAGATATCTAAACGTCTAAAATCGCGAAAGCCAATGTTTCAGCTTTGATGTCCTTTACCGGAACTGCTTCAGGCCATCGTGTGTACCTATCGATGATCGTAATGCAATAACGAAAATCGTTTGACGATGGCAATGGTCCAACGATATCCAGATGAATTTGAGAAAAACGTTAAGATACTGATGGACAATTTCCAAAAGGACTCTTCGTATGTCTGGAAATTTTGGTTTTTTGACATTTTAAACAATTCTGAGCAAGAACACGTGCGTCTTTTTTCATGTTCCGCCAAATGAATTTACTAGCAACCATCTTTGAAGAAGTAGAACAACTTGGATGAGCCAAATCATGAACCGAATGATAAACTGTTTTGCGAAAATCTATGGGAATATAAGGACGATGAATTCCAGAAGAGGTTTCACACCAAATAGTCTTATTGGTATTGAAAAGTGGTATCTTTTGGAGGTAGCGAGATTTCGTCTACGCGTAATAGAGGGTCTGCAACGATATTGTCTATCTCAGATAAATGTTGTATGTCTGTAGTAAACTGACCAATAAAGTCGAGATGACGAAATTGTCTGGGTGATGTTTTGGCAGGATTTTGCTTAAAAGCAAAAATCAAAGGTTTGTGGTCAGTGAACAGTGTGAAGGATCATCCTTCAAGAATATGCCAAAAGTGTTTAATTGCTGAATAAGCGGCTAAATGTTCTCTGTCGTATGCGCTGTATCTCTGTTGAGCTTCAGTAAGTCTTACTGAATAGAAACTGAGACGTTGCCAAGCTGTTGATGCACTACAGCACCGAGTGCTATGTCAGAAGCATCAACCATGACAGCAAGTTTAGCTTTCGTGTTAGGGTGAACTAAAAGAGTCGCTTTTCTTAACTGTTTTTAACATAAGTTGAAAGCTTCTACTGCTCCGTCCATCCAAATGATTTTCCGTTTGTCATTTTTTTACTGTCTCTAAGATAGTTGTTAATGGAATTTGCTGGTTTCATGTTAGATGGGGTGATAAAGCAAATCAATGTTTAGTATAATCTAAATTCAACGGAAATAATTCATGTCAAAAAAACTAAATCAGTCAGTCGACGTGGCGACGGTCGGAGACATTTTTGAACAAAGTCGTCTCATCATTTTCGAAAGGTCTACTCGTAAAAAATGTTTAGTTGGTACAGGAGCAGAGATATCAGTTCTTCCAGCATCGATGGAAGACAAATTGCGTGGTAAATCAGATTTTAATTTTTACGCAGCAAATTCATTGAAAGTGCACACCTATGGCACCAAATCTATTGCATTAGATTTCGGTCTTAGGCGTTCATTTTTGCAAAGGTTCGTTATAGCTGACGATTCTATGCCTATCATCGGGGCAGATTTTCTGCATTGGGGCAGATTTAATCCGAAAAATACGGATTATTGGTCGACATTAAGAGAAAACGTCTTCTCGATCCGCTCACTTCAATTTTCGCTTTAGGTCAGTTATCAAAAAAATCAACTATATCTCTTTCAGCAATTAATCAAAACATTATTGATCCATAAATTATTCCACTTAACGGGTGTGAAGTTTTCAACAAATAACAAAAAATAACAAAACGTATACGTATACGAAATTTGTTAAATTAACAAAAAAATTTACATGTATTAGTAAAACAGTCGGTAAAAGCAATGTTGTAAAATAAGGAAGAGTAAATTAAAATAATTTAACATTTAAACAAAATTATTAATAAAAATTTTTTATTGTTAATCTTGTTCAAATAAAATTAGCTTCATTCTAATATGATGGATTATAGACCTTGTTATTTAGGTCGATATATGGTCATTTTTGATCTTTTTTATATGAATTTAAGTGGTTCACTGTATAGAGGATTGGCCAGCTCACAGAGTTTTCACCGGGATTTCGCTTATGTGAGTAACATATTAAGGGACGTTCTTTTAAATAAAATTAGCCTCATTCTAATATGATGGATTATAGACCTTGTTATTTAGGTCGATATATGGTCATTTTTGATCTTTTTTATATGAATTTAAGTGGTTCACTGTATAGAGGATTGGCCAGCTCACAGAGTTTTCACCGGGATTTCGCTTATGTGAGTAACATATTAAGGGACGTTCTTTTAAATAAAATTAGCCTCATTCTAATATGATGGATTATAGACCTTGTTATTTAGGTCGATATATGGTCATTTTTGATCTTTTTTATATGAATTTAAGTGGTTCACTGTATAGAGGATTGGCCAGCTCACAGAGTTTTCACCGGGATTTCGCTTATGTGAGTAACATATTAAGGGACGTTCTTTTAAATAAAATTAGCCTCGAATTATTATTGTTTTTGATTTTAGAAGAGATTTTGTTTTACTTGTATTTAGGAATTATAAGTTTCGAACATTTATTGAGTTTACGAATATATATTATAATATATTATTATTATATATTTTAATTATTATATATTATAATATATAATAATATATAATATATATATAATATATATAATGATAGTTAGAGTTGGTAAATTAACAAAGAAATTAATATTAAATAACAAATTTTTGGCCTACTGTAAAATAAATTACCAATACACATACAGATTTTGTTATTTGTCGAAAACTTCACACCCGTTCCACTTATAGTATAATTCAAAGAAATAACTTTCGAAAATTCATTTCCATGACAAATCAAACATTCGGTGACACACCACATTGAAACTCGAGGACCACTAATTGCAGATAAAACTCGCCGTCTGGCTTCAGATAAATTAGCAATCGCCAAAATTGAATTCGAGTTTATGAGGATACAGGGGATTTGCAGACCATCAAATAGTCCGTGTGCAGGTCCATTGCATATGGTCCCAAAGAAAAATGGTCAATGGAGACTTTGTGGTGATTACAGGAAATTAAACAATGCAATACTTGCAGATCAATATCCAATTCCTTATTTACAAGATTTCTCGTATCAGTTAAACGGATGCACCATTTTCTCTACTATAGATTTAGTTAGAGCTTATCACCAAATTCCAGTTGAAAAAAAATACATTGACAAAACAGCAGTAACGACCACATTTGGTATTTTTGAAGTTGCCAAGATGACGTTTGGTTTACGAAATGCTGCGTAGTCTTTCCAGCGGTTTAAGCACGCTGTTTTACGATGACTGGATTTTTATTTCGTGTATATCGATGATCCCCTCGTCGCTTCGCATTCGGTCGATGGATGGTACCAGAACCATCTGGTACCATTCAGATGGTACCAGAACCATCTGAAGCTAGTTTTCCAAAGATTCAGCGAGGCTGGGTTAATCATCAATTTGGAAAAATGCGTTTTTGATAAGGATGAAATCAATTTTCTAGGACATGTGATAACTCCAGGAGGAATCAGACCAACGACAGACCGAATAAACGCTATTTCGAATTTCAGCCAACCCAAAACTGCTGAATTTTTACCGCCGTTTTTTTCCCCATGCCGAAATAAATCAGGCTATGATGATGAATCATCACACGACCGATTGAAACGTTGTATTTTCGATACATGCACTTAAGGACTTATTAAAGGTAAGAATTTTAAACATAATTTCCGGTACATTATCATAGCTCCATCTCAATTTAACTTAGAATATCCATCTTCTCGTAAATATAGGGTAACCCTATTGACTTTTATTTTCTATGTATAGGTGATCTTCCAACGATAGTTAATTATGGTGCGGTTCAAGTAAAAATCCTACTTTATAATTTATGGGCTTCTGGTGTAGGAAGGTATGCAAAATGTTGTAAGAAAAACCTATTACAAAACTTGAGCCAGTTAGCAATAGCTTCACAAAAAAATCGAAATCATCAGTTTTGATTAAAATTGGTGATCCACCAACTAAATATTTTAATCTACTAAAGATGACAAATTTGGCAACAAAAATTACGAAAAAACGAAATTTTCCTCCAAGATTAAACAAATAAACATTACACCAAGCCTTCCTCGTTAACTGTCTATAATATATCATTGACGAAACAATGAATAAACAAACGCAGACAATTTTTAAGGATCTATGCTTTATATCATAAACTTTCAATTAGATCGATAGATCTCCGACCAAGGGCCAGTTGTTTACATCATTTTGACTTAATTTAAACCAATGAAAATATCAAAAGAAAATTTAAAAGGTACAAAAGTGTTGTTAAAGACAAAAAATATTCTTTTGGCATCTTTCAATGCTCTGAGGTGAATCATTTAAGGTACTATCTTAAGGGTTTTAAAATTAACGCAATTTTGCGCAAAGTATTACAAATCTCAAAAAAACTAAACTACATTGTACGTAGGAGTGGATACAAAATATCTCTTTAATTCTACACAAGCAGGAATTTGATATCAATATTTCCTTTGATGGAAAAGGTACTTTAGAATTAAAAGAATTCTTGAATTTTGAATCTTGTATTCCCTTAATTTGTTGTTAAGCCGTAATAATTTCAGCTTCCATGGAAGTATAATCGTTTCTAACTTCAATTATATAACATTCAAAAGCCATTAATAAATTAATAAATCACAACCGTTGACCTGGAGAGATTTACTTACTGCATTACTTACAGAAGGCGATTCCACAAAATCATGTGAACTGCGTGTTCATATTTCTCAATTTTTTAATTTTTTGATTAATGATTTACTTCGGTTTTTGATACAGTGTTTTCATTTTTCGAAATCTCAGTTTTATTTCTAACATGCGCGAATAGCTTTCCTTCAATGCTAAAACAGCATGAGCTCTTACCAATCATCTTGTGTCACTAACCCTTTTTAATAATTTTTGGTGTGGTAGGCGAGCTGTATTACGTCTGTATGAGGAAAAAATTGTGTACAATTTTTGAACAAAATCAAAAAATTCGTTGCGTAAGGACAAGATTTAGCTAAGTAGTTATCGTATTAAGGTCGGTACGCAGCTCAAGCTAAGATAAATTTCCCATACTAATTTGACATAAAATTTAGCTAGCTAAGAGCGCGATAAAAAATTTTCGTACACAATTTCGCTCACCGTAACGCAGGTTGACGTGAAAAACTAATGGAAAATATAGTTTATCGGATTGTATAATAGATGGCACTACTATAAAGTCTCCAATATATTCGCGTCAATTTATCTGCAAGGTACATTATAATACTTTTTATACCGCGACGACTTCGACTACCCAACCCAAGTATAGATTATGTTTTCCGAAAGAGGCACCACGATCAAAGTATTTAGTATACCATATTTTTCGCAAGAGGCAGCATGATCAAAGTATATAGTACTAAACATTGCTGAAAGATTTTTTTGTTATATTGAACTTTAATTCATTTCGTGTCAAACGGAAAACATAAAATATTACAAATCGACAAAATAGCTCAAAATAACAGAAAAAAAAACACTAAATCTAACATAAAAAAATATGTTTTTTTAAAGCAACAGATTGTTTGAATGAAAATGATAGTCGGCCATTATTTTTCTGTTTTAAATTCGTTGTTGTACGAGATAATTTCAACAAGAATTATATTTATTGTTTAGTGTATTTTTATACAATTAGAATTATTCGCCATAAAATATATTATTCATATTTTTGGCACTTTAACTGACATCTAGTGGCATAATCAATGCACTAGGGCATACGTATAAAACATACCAATTTCCAAAAGATGGCAGCATTTTCGTTTGTAGTATAATTTTGACAGTCCGACATGATTTTTAACAAAACTGAAAAAATCGCTCTAGTACAAAATTTTAACCGTTTTTTGGTCAAAAAATCATCGGACACATGTGGAAAATAATTAAAATTTATAACTTTTTACGCTGTATTGTTATGGCGTTAGTGTAGTTAGATGATATGTTGAAGACGCCATTGTTTCTTGTGACATGTATTCAATTTGTGAGAATTTTTATGTATAAAAGTTTAATTTCAATGTTTACAAATTCTGTTGTAAAATATTCCGACATTTCTAATCAAGTTTTATAGGTAAATATTGATTTTTTTCTATATTCAGCAACTTTCAGGAGTACATAGTGATATTTATATTATGTTTAATTTCAGATTGTGCATTGCAAAGTTCCAATTGACAGTTTCGCCATTAAAAAAAAATTGTGTTTATTTTTTATTAACTAATCTAGTTTTAATTAATATATTTAATCTGTTATAAATTTAAAAGAATAATTATTTAAATATTCTTTGTTCATTTTAAGTTACTCATTTAAGAAAATTAGTTTAAGTTTAATTTTTATTAAGATGTTTTTTATTAATAAATAAATTAATTTAAATGAAAATATTTAATGGTTTTTATTTAAATTTAAACGCACGATTTAGCCGCCAAATATTTGAAATACTGCCTACATTTAAAAAAAAATATAACAGATACATAACCTCATTTTTTTCCACATACGTCCGGTTTTTTGACCACCTCTCCATAGTAACTCTGAGTTTAATTCGGACTTGGTTTCGAAAAAAAATTGGAGATGAATTCATCAAAGTGAAAAATCCGAATTTTTCGGATATAAAAATACTTGGGTATGGACTTTAAAAACGAAATTTTTTAAAAAGCGTTTAAACTATCAAAATTAGTTTTATTCGATTAACAATGTCAAGTTTTATTGAAATAAATTAAAATAGTTATAAAATTAATTAGTTTTATGTGATAAATATATTTATGTGCGTACATGTACGTGATCAAAAAATTGATTCGCGAATCAAGGGGAAATATAAATTTCCTCTCCTGAGTTGAAATAATTTTAACTATGGGCACATTTTGCACCGCAAGCATCCAACATAATAAAAAAATAAAAAAAAAATTATGACCAATAATTGTGCTCATTATATATAATTTTGCTATTTTTTGACATTTCTTATTTTGTTTATATATACTGTTGTCAATTCACTGACAATATTTAAGTCCCGCGCCGAAATTTCGATAGCGGTGTGTCTTGATAAAGTTATTATTACGAATTAATGAAATTCAAAAAAATAAATTACACGAAAATTTAAAATCACCGAAAATAAACAAAAAGAAATTATTACGAAATTAAAATCAACCAATAAAAACAAGATGAAGCTAAATTTAATATTAGAAATTATTACAAAATAACACGAATAAATTTAAATCACCGATAAAAACAAACAGCAAGAATTTAAAATCACCGATAAGGAATTAAAAATGGAAATCTAATCACAAAAAATCGCACAAATATTTCGTATACCACGGCGAACAACGATACATAATTAATAATTACATGTTTGATATGTCAAGTAAATCAGGTAATAATTTTGAGCAAAAGATTTTGTTACTAACTTCATCCTGTGATGCAATTTTTTAATCACGTATACATGTACGCACCATAACAATTTGAAGTTTTTTTGAAGTCGAATTCGTCGGTATGAAAAGTACTTAAATAAATGGGAAATTTTGACATTTTATGTGGTTTTTATTTTACTTGTTCATGGTTTGCTACATTTTTTTTTAAAAATACGATAAAATATTTGAGTTAAAATTGAGTATGTCGAAATTGAGGATTTCGATGTACATGATTTCGGCTTACCACATACAAGTGAAGAAAATGACCAACCCAGGCCAAAAATCTTAAAAAGCACCAAAATCTAAAATAAAATTTAAAAATTTTGCAAACATAACACCATTAAAACCAAATGACACGTCAAATTAGACATGTCTCATTTTTTGGCTCGATATTCATCTGTAGATTTGTGGAGAAGGGATTTTTCATCATCTGATTACGATCGGTGATGACGATGAACACAACTATGACCCCCTGTTGGAGTGCAGAATCCATGGACCGAACCATCGTCCATGTCAGTACAGGCTGGCTGGAGCAATGCAATGTGCAGATGGATTTAAAATTGAACCTGTATTCGTGTTTCCTCGATTTGGCTGGTGACAGCGTAAGGCAGGACGTTAAAAATTAACCACGGAAGAGTTGGGAGATCTTCAGCCCCAGAAAAGATTGCAGGGTTCAGAAACAAAAAAGAAACTAGCATTTGTTCTGTATTAATAGGTGGTTACATCTATTTTAACGTTCCCAATTTACACTGTTCCCGCAGATAATCTGAGGACACGTAGTTACAGGTTTGTTTTAACTTACCTTCTGCACAATGCAATAATACATATATTACTTTAAAAATTAACTTTAATAAATATTTTACCACAATTGGTCGATTTGGTAACGTACAACTTTAGAATAAGGAATTAATTTACCTACCATCACAATAAACTAGGGAAGTGATTAAGTTTGAAACGCAGAATGATTTTGACATTGATATAAACATACAAAATGTATTTTTTATTCAAATATCAATCATCACTTCTAACCTTCTTAGCTTTTGCTTTATTTAACTTATTTATATATATAACGAATCATTATTATAAAAGTAAATTAAATTAAATAACAAAAATATAAGAAGTTTAACATTTTTCACAATTATATTATTTATAAACAAAAAAAGTAAATGTTCGTCAAATCAGATAAAGTTTTTATTTTGTCTTAACTTCAACAGTTTATATATATATATATATATATATATATATATATATATATATATATATATATATATATATATATAAATATATATATATATATACATATGACAGTGTCAATAAAGGTAAAATGCATTGCTTCTTCCCGAAGATTGTGTTGTATATTGGATAGACTATGAAATATATGGTCGCATACACATCAGAAACAACAACATAAAATGTGCACAACAACAATTACATCACCGAGTGCAGCAGCAGTTTAAAATATAAATGTTGTATTGTATGTATACGTAAGGAGACGACAACGACGACGACCAAATTAACGAGCGACATTTAAGTAATCCAACACAAGTTCAAAAAAAAAAAAATAATTTTACATGAGGAAAATGAAATGAAAATTATTATCGCGCCTAGAGGACTTTTAATCGACGTGGCTTTCATGTATATATGCTCATATTTAACCGCATATAGTTCTCAGAATTCAATTTGTTTTTCTTTTTATATTCAATTGATACATAAGATTTTAAAATTGATAAGAAAACTATCGATGAAATTATATGATCGATTTAACCGTTAATATTTTTCTAATAAACTTTGAAAAAAAAATGATATAATGAAAATTAACCGCAACTTGAAAATAAACCCACAAATAACATTCAGTTTTCTTCCAGTACCATATGTATAATATATAGCTATATATAATATACGATTTAACCACACACAAATGACGCTTCGTTTATAAGTTTAAAAGGTCGCGAAACGGTTACATTCTGTGTGTGTGTCTTGTTCTTATTTCCAGATTGGTTTCTGTTTTTCTGTTTGGTTTTCTTGATCTTCAACAACAAAAAACTAAAAAAAAAAAGGAAAACGGAATTCAAATATATACAAATTCTTATTTTCTTTTATTATTATTATTATTGTTATAACTATTTTATAAGTTTTCATCATTTGGGTAACAATAAAATTGAATGACATATGAATGAATGACAGATTATTTTCTCTTAACTACATCGACTATACGCTATCTGTTCAATTATAATCAATTATTCCAAAAACAAAAAAGTTTCATTTAATTTGAATTTTATTTTTTTATTATCAACATTGACAACTGGAAAATGATTGCAAATAAAAAATGAATTTTCAATCGAATATAGTATGTAGATTATACAGTGTGTTCATTAAATTTACTTTTGTTTACACATTCTAGAATGCATGGAATCATTGACGGAAATTAAGTCGCTTGGCCTGCGCTAGAGAACGAACTAGTGGTAGTGCGGATCATAAACCGGATTTCCTTATTATGATCTGGGTTGCCATGTTTTTAAATTAATAGCTTAAGAGATTCTATTTTGCAGTTTAGACCGAAGCAGATTGAAGTAGACATTTAATAGGACGGATTTTGAACAAACCATAGTTCGGGGCTAAAGGGATTCTTAGTTCACTTTCAATCAATGCATTTAAGAACAATGTGATGTTGAATCCCAAGAGCATCTGTTCTCATACTAAGCAGTTGTCTGGTTAGCATCTGTACTCAAGAAGTAGAGGCTGCCTAAACATTTAGTAGTAAGTTTAAAATGCATGTGCTGCCTCGTACATCGCGTGATCAATATCAAAGGTTACGAGAAGAATAATTTGAAAATAAATTACAAAACGAAATATTATGGGTAATATGGATTCTAGAGGGAGTACAGTTTATCCACTATAAATAATGACCTTCTTCTACAAATCTCGCATTAAAAGAAAAATGTATATATAGCACAACTAATTGCAGTTGCAGAATTATGAAGATAAAACAAAGCCGTCTTTAATCCTTTAAAGGAAGCCCAAATGCAAAAAATAAGAAAAATGTAACCTATTGAATTTTTTTTTTAGATATCGTTGTGACAACAATACAATTGTGAATGCAGTGTAGAAAAAAACAGCAAACTAAAGAGGAAATAAAAAAAAATGAGCGAACTTGTAATTTTTTTTGTTTTATTTCAACTGTTTTTTTTATATAGAGGAGAATATAAAATAGTGTGTGTTAAATTTTATTTTTTTTTTTGGCTTAGTTATTTTGGAAATTGAGTCATCCCACCAAATAACAAGTCAATAAGTTTTTTAATAATATTTTTAGTTAGTTTTCCTTTTTTAAAAATTTAACCTTTCTTCCTGTGAAAGTGCATTTATGGTTGTGTTCATTCTTTCGTTCTGAATTTTTTGATGTATTTTTCTTCATTATTTTTTTCACAAGAGTTGGTTCAACTCCATATTTTTGACTGTTCAAACATGGAGTAAAAGAGACAAAGCAATATAAATTAACGAGACAACATAATTAAAACAAATGTCAACTGATTTAATTCATTCGGCAATTTTTTCACCAACCATAAAATCATAAAAATAATTTTACAGAACGAATGAACAAATGAACGAACGAACGCAACGCTAATGGTGTGTGCATGTACGTGATTAAAAAAGTTCATCAAAGCATGAAGTTAGTAACAAAAGCTTTTGCTCAAAATTATTACCTATTTTACTTGACATATGAAACACATGTAATTATTAATTGTGTGTATCGTTGTTCGATGTGGTATACGAAATATTTGTGCGATTTTTTTGTGATTAGATTTCCATTTTTAATTTCTTATCGGTGATTTTAAATTCTTGCTGTTTGTTTTTATCGGTGATTTAAATTTATTCCTGTTATTTTGTAAAATTTCTAATATTAAATTTAACTTCATCTTGTTTTTATTGGTTGATTTTAATTTCGTAATAATTTCTTTTTGTTTGTTTTCGGTGATTTTAAATTTTCGTGTAATTTAATTTTTTGAATTTAATTAATTCGTAATAATACACAAAATGTCTTTATCAAGACAACCCGCTATCGAAATTTTGGCGCGGGACAAACAAAATAAGAAATGTCAAAAAATAGCAAAATTATATATAATGAGCACAATTATTGCTCATAATTTTTTATTATTTTTTATTCTGTTGGATGCTTGCGGTGAAAAATGTGCCCAAAGTTAAAATTATTTCAACTCAGGATTTTACATATTTTTCGTATGAACTATATACAAATTTCCCCTTGATTTGCGAATCAATTTTTTGATCACGTACATGTACACACCATAAATGCACCTTGATTTTCTTTTAGTAATATATCTTTTTGTTTTTATCATATGCCTACCGATGGCAAACTAAATAAACCGATGGCAAACTTTACAGTTCTAGGTGATAATAGGAAAATGTTGTGTGACCAAAAAAAAAATCGCAACAGTATGAGTTTGGCTTCTCTAACTATACCGATACTAACAAATTTACTGAATTGATTAAAGATGAATCATGGCAATCTGTTTACAATTTTGTTTGTCCTGTTAATACTTTTGATAATTTTATATATGTTTTAAATAGGCACATACAGCTGTGCCAGAGTAGGAACAAAATCACAAATAAACCACTGAAACTTTGGATGACCACTTCGCTATTGAATTTCTTAGACAAGAAGAATAAGATTAGTAAATTGATTAAGCTACACCCAAGCAATACTACATTGTTAAGATATTTTAATAAACTATCCAACCTATGGACTAATATGGTAAATGCAGCTAAGGTAAGTTACTACAATTTTAATTTTCGTTTATATAGTGGTAATACTAGTGCCAAGTGGAAGTTTGTCGACTCTATACTTAATAAGCCAGATAATAAAAGAGTCATCAATAAACTCTATGGGTCGTCGAATAATATTGTTATCTCAGATCTAGATATTAGTAATGAGTTCAAGAAGCATTTCTAAGAAATACCTACCAAGCTTTCTTCCCAGATAAAGCCTTGCCCGATTTTAAATAATAACAGTAATAGGTTAATCTCTAGACTGACTTTTTTTCTCACACCATAGTTTTTATTTTTTTCCTACGGATAGAAATGAAGTGCTCTGTTGTATTAATGACTTAAAGAATATACATTCTGTAGGATGGAACAGTTCTATAGTTAAAAAATCAGTGTTTACTTTGTGATGCGTTAGTACATATTTTTAATCTGAGCTTCTTTCTTGGCGTTTTCCCAGACAAATTAAAATCTGCAGGTGTAATACCTGTTCATAAAAAGGATCGACTATGGATCCCAATAATTACCGTCCAATACCACTCTTACCAATTATATCTAAAATATTCGAGAAGTTAGTTGAGCATCGTTTGATGACTTATTCAATTAATTTTAATCTCTTGAGTGCCAACCAGTATGGATTTGTAAAAAAGTCGTCCAACAGAAGATGCTCTTGTGAAATTTAATGATTTCATTTTTAATTACCTTACTAAAAATAAAAAGATGCTCTATTTAAGCTGCTCTGTTTATCGATATAATTAAAGCTTTTGACACTGTAAACCATGCTATTTTGCTTTATAAACTTCAGGCGTGCGTGGCATTGCACTTAAGTGGTGTAAAAATTGTTTAGAAAACAGATCTCAGAAAACCAATGTTAAAATTTCCTTTAGTTCTGTAGGTACGATCAATATTGAAGTTCCTCAGGGTTTAGTGCTGGGGCCTATTTTATTTTTGATATACATAAACTCTATTTTTTCCGTTAAGCTTTTGGGCAACTTGATTGCTTTTGCTGACGATACTGATATATTGTATGCTGCGGATCCAAATATTGATATTGAATCATTTAACAGTTCTTCGTAAATGGTTTGACATTCATTGTATGGTTCTTAGTTCGAAAACTAAATTAATGTTTTTTCGCCGCAATCAAGATTATATCCCTGTTAATGACATTATATATCATGAACAAGACTGCACCACGAATGGATGCAATAACTTAGGTTGTATTAAATTTGGTATTGCTAAAAACTTTAAATATCTGGGATTAACCATCCCAGATGGATTAACCAGTAGTATTTTCTCGTGGAATGCTCATATTAATAATGAAAGTTATACATGCTACGTAGTTTCTGTCCTGTCAAATTTATGTATTATTGAACGAGTCTCTACTTCAATATGATACCGCAACACGATTATTAGCGGAATTAAGAGTATTTTCCACGATGAAACATATTTTATATGCACGAAAAACGTGAGATAAAAATATAAATTTAACTTTTGTACGAGTGAGACGGACAACTTTTGCTGCACGCTGTGCATACAAAATTATTTTGTATTTTTTTCGTTCTGTCGCCATAATTATGGCAGCAAAACGAAAAAATATAAAATTGGAATACTTTTTATGGTTGAAAATTGCTGCAAAACAATACATGCACATAAAAATTGTGTTTGGACGAGAAAATATTTCTCGCACACATAAAATTTTTGTTTATTTTTTTTATAGCTAAATTCATTTTATTTTTATTTTCAGTGTGGTAACAACTAAAATTTTGAGGTTAAAAAATTAAATAAAATTTTGATATTATTGAAATATTTTAATAAAAGTGTCGTAATAGATTTAAAAAAAATTATAAAATATTATCGGATCATTTTTTCGAATTTAAAAATAAATAATCATTAAAATAGGACAATCTGATAAAAAAAAAAAATACCAACATTTATTTTGGAGATGTGCACATAAATTTGTGATTTTTTTAGGTTATATAGGGAAGGCGTCAACTTTCATAAACTATAAAATTTAGCTATAAAAAAAAACAAAAAAAAAACTGTTGTCTTCGTCACTCAAGTGTAATTTAACACTATCTTTCCTGTTTTGGTTTTGCTGCAGATTTTAATGTTTGGCTGCAGAAAAAATATGTTTCATCGTGGAAAAACACCATTAATAATAACACAATTATTATAAAAAATGTACACGATAGACATCTATCGTTCGTTAGAAACAATAATTATTATCAAACTTATAGTTAATTATTATAGCACAAATGTACACAATATACATCTAAACAAATCAGTTCTATACCAATCATCAAGAGTGAAAGATCACAAGTAAAAAATTTAAAAAAAATTTAACCAAAACCAAGTGAAGTGATGTTCCTGTTTATTACTAAACAATTGGAGTTTTTGTTAATAAACCGTTACCAAACTATATATAAATTTCGTTTGCTGATTGAATGATTTAAGAGTTCTGATGTAATCGCTCACGTGAATTATGGAGGCCCTTTAAAAACGTCGGTCGCTATTAAAGGGTCAAATGAGAAAATTAGTGACATTTGCAGATGCTATTGTATCATCCACCAAAATGGAGGATATCAAAACTCGATTGGGAAAAGTGAATGAATTGAATACCAATTTTGTACAGGTAGACGATAAAATGTTAACCATAAATCGATACATCGAAACCTTTGTCAAACAATCTGCAATTACACGTGTTAATGGTTCAAATATTCGAAAATTGGCCGATACAACTGAGGAGATCATCAGAGGCCTTAAAGCAATTGGACCACAAGGAGGGTTACGCGATCCGTGGGTAGTTTATATTATAGTCACTAAACTAGACGACGATAGCCGGAAATTTTGGCAGAATGAGTAGTCAAAAACCGAATATCCAACCTTCCAAAATCTCATCGATTGTCTCCAAACCCGAGCAGACACATTAGAAGGAATTCGAGAAACCCCACCCAAACCACAGTCACCAGAAATCTAGTTTGCCCATTATGTAACATTATGTAACATGGACGTAATGGAGAGACGCTCGCTTATCAACGAAAAGTCACAATGCTATAACTGTTTAAGTTACTTTCATACAGTACGTAATTGTAAATCAAAACGATCATGCCCCAGATTTGCCAAAAACGACAGCTTATTACACATTTTCGATCAGTTCAACCCGCGAACTATATATCACAACTATCAACAGTACCGGTCGTCAATACCGTACAAACATCATCTGACATTACAACAAGCAGGCCATCATCAACGAACGCTTCAATCAACATACCAGCGATCACGCTATTAAGCTAAGTTACCACGAGCTGTTCACCAACCAACTTATTACTCACCTCATGAACAGGCTCGACAACCACGAGCACTCTCCCAATCAACATACATCAGTCATAGGACAAATTAAACTAAACCACCAGAGGCTATAAGTCGAACATACCAGGAACCCAGAGAATTCAACTTGATCTCAATGGTGAATGTTATTGATGCATGCGGACGTATGCAGCCATGCCGTATTTTACTAGATTCCGGCTCACAGGCATCATTTGTAACCGAAGATTGCATCCTTCGCTTAGGCTTACCACGTTACAAGACGCATATTGCAATTAAACGAGTTGGATCATCTACCGTGGGAACCAGTCGAAGTGCAACGATATTAGAGATATCGTCAAGATATACAATCCAACCGAATTTGAAAATAAACGCTCTAAAACTTTCAGTTATAACCAGTTCGATACCATCCACGAATGTGAATCCGAAACTATGGGACCATCTCAAAGATCTTCCATTAGCAGGCTCCAAGTTTCATGAAACGGGCACGATTGACATTCTAATCGGCGCCGAATATTTCTTTGACATACTGACGGAGGGTCAATTACTGGGTAATCATGATGAACTAGGTGCCCAAAATACTATCTTTGGATGGATAGTTGCAGGGATTACCTATAACCGAACATCGAGCTGCTTAGCATAATTAACGTCGTGCGCCGAACCTGACATCGATCATATGATTCGAATGTTTTGGGACACGAATGAAGGACGGTTTATTGTAAAATTGCCGCATTTAAGAAGGACATTGAGCCATTAGGAGAAACCAGAGATAGAACTATCAAACGACTTTTTGCTGTTGAAACCAAATTATCGAGAGACCCAGATCTACGACGAGATTATACGGCGTTCATGCGCAAATATACGAAATTGGGCCGCATGGAATTGATCGATCCCAAAACGTTGTCATATTGCATGCCACATCATGCAGTAGTGAAACAATCAAGCACTACCACCAAAATTAGAGTGGTATTTGATCCTTTGGCTCAATCTACGATAACTGTTTCACTGAAAAACAATCTGATGGTCGGACCAACCGTTCAAGATAGCTTGTATTTCATCCTCGTACGTTTTCGTAGCCATCCAATTGTCTTCACCAGTGATATCAAAATGATGTACCGCCAAATCTTAATAGATAAAGAAGACGCGGATTTTCAACGAATAGTGTGGCATGAGTCTCCAGACTTACCAATTGATGACTACCGGCTGTTAACGGTAACCTACGGTACTGTCTCAGTATTTGGCCACGAAAACGTTAAAAACGATAGGCGATAACAATGCTACCAAGTTTCCAGCTATTTCAAAAATCATTGCCCAAGATATTTATATCGACGATCTCAAGACAAGTGCCTATTGTGTGGCAGAAGCGATAAAACTCCAAAGTGAAATTATATCTTTATTAGGTTCAACAGGCTTTCATCTCGTACGTGGATGTCAAACAACCCAGAATTTCTGAAAACCATACCGAAAACCAGCCAAGAACCAATACCCATCGAATTCCCAGAAGGAGCACGATCAGTTAAGTTATTAGGTCTAGAATGGTGCCCCAAGAGTGACGCATTCAGTTTAAAAATTATACCAAAATTAGCAATCACGAAGACTAAATAACCCTCGATTATAATGATTAAAATCTTGTTTTAATCATTATGGTTGCTAAATCGACAGTAGGATGACTCATTGCCCACCACCATATCAACGAAATGGCACGAGTTCAGAGAAGAATTAAACCATATTGACCAAATATCTAATCAGCGATGGTTATTTACGAGAGACAAAAATTTTCAGTTGCATGGATTTTTAGATGCCTCTGAATTCGCATACGCCGCGATAATCTATACCAGGACCACGACCGAAGATGGCACTATCAAGACCAACATCGTGTGTGCAAAAACCAGAGTGGCGCCTATTAAACACCTATCTATTCCCCATCTGGAATTATGCGGTGTCTTATTACTTACGAAACTAATAAAAACAGTAACCGAATCATTGCAATCCGACCACGTCGAAATTTTTAATTGGACCGATTCTACAATTGTTCTATGGTGGTTATCGTCTCATCCACGATGCTGGAAAAATTGTGTTGCCAACCGACCATCCGAGATACTAGAATCAACAACGAGAAATAATTGGCACTATGTCCTAACAAATGATAATCCGGCTGAATGTGCTTCACGCGGACTTCTACCATCAAAAATGTTAAAGTTCAACTTGTGGTGGAACGGCCCCAAATGGCTTCATCAAGATCAAAACCTAGTCAGAAGAAACTGTTTCACTCTCCGTCATGTACTGATGAGTGGAGACCAACTAAGCTACACATTTTAAGTGCCACCACTCACATAAACTGATAGAATAATCTGGCCATCAAACCAGAGGCGGCGGATGTATCGTTTTTATTAAAGGGAATATAAAACACCGTGAAGAACTGTCGGTTTAAATAATAATAAAAATAAAGAAAAATTTCCAAAATATTTAGTATTAACAAAACAATTGATGGCTTGAAATTTTGTAATTGAACCAAAATGCACTAATGCGAAATATATTTTGCTCCAAACATGCAAGATCAAAGCTTTTGGTATCATTTACAAATTAGAAGGACTCTATAGTAATCTAGAAGATTTTGTTGGCTCAGTATGTTAAAAAACCCTCATTTACTATATTAAAAACGTAAAAGGCAAATATTTACCGGTAATCATATCTGCACAATCTCAAAAAGATTTGGTAAAATAGCAATTAGAAAATTAAAACCATGACAGACAAGGTCGTTTGAACGAGTGTATATACATTTTGAAGAAATTTAAAAAATTCGATTTTGCTCAACTGAATACATAAAAGCATAAATACATAAAAAGGTGTACATACATTTACCGAGAGTATGCAGTTGATGTATGAATTTATAATCAATCTTTAGTTTTTTTCCCACCCAATTAATTTGTTTTCTTAAGTTTTTTTTTGTTGCTGTTTTTTTTTTGTTTGGTTTAAATGTATATATTTTTTAATTCAAGTCAATGATGTGAAACATTTCTTTCAACTATATCATCATCAAGTCTTTGAAAGTAAACAAGGCAAAAAATAAAAATAAAAGCACATAACAAAAAAATAAGAGAGATACCGTCAATTTTAATTTTAGTTCTTATTTTTTGACTCTACAAAATCGAAAAAAAAAAAAATGAGAAGAAATACAATTACATTTTCTTCAATTATTTTTACCTCCCAATATTTATTTATATACTTGCTTGTTTTATTTAATTTTTTTTTTTTTTTTAATTAAAGTAAAAAAATGTATGTATATATAAAAGAAAAACTTACTTTTTGATCACCAAATCTCATTTGTCTTCTAGCATTTCGACTAACATTCATTCGACATAAAAATATCCTTTGTTCACCATCTAAATGTGTTGGCGATATATTACTATGCGGATGATGGTGACTCCCTGTTTGTTGTGGTATATTACGTCCTAGTTCGGCTTGTATTGGTCCATGATCTTGTTTATCTATTATATCGTATACAGAGTCACCATGTATTAGAAGATCTTCCTGCAAAATAAAGAAATAAAAAAAAAGTTAAAAACATTTTATTTTTATTTTAAGATTTTGACTATAAGATTGAAACGCGACCGTTCAATTGATTATTTATTGGAAAAATAAAATGCATATATGTTATGGTGGTATATACATATTATATACGTTTGCATCATCATGATCATCATAATTATCAATCTCATCATCATTAAAATGAAAATGTTTTGGTTAATTAACTCTTTAAAATATGTAGAAAATATTTTTTTTTTTTTTTTTTTTTTAGTAGAGATACACCATATCCCCATGTAGTTTTGTTATAGTTGTAGAGATACCGCGCGAATGTTTTTTTTTAAATTTTTTTATTATAGTTTTCTTCTTATTGTTGGATTTAATTTTGTTTTTTAATTAACATTATTATTTTTTTTTAAATTTGTATTTCATTAAAATTACGATAAAATGCTATATTCCAAAACTTTAGTGCACTCGGTGGATTAATTAAACAATTTTTCTATGTATAGACTTATCGATTTTTGTTATGCATTTTCAAAAATGAAAAAATTTAAAAATAATTATTATTATTTTAAAGTTGGCTTTTATAAAGTTTAAGCAAGAAAAGGAAATACTTTCCAGAAGAAGCTAGTAGTTCCAAGACAAAAACTTTCATTACGAAGGAAACAAAAGGAACACCTCAGAAGGATCAACCGTGCGACGAGGTTTAATTTAGAGAAAATCGAATGGTTACATAGATAACGCAGCAAATATTTTAAAAGAGACAAAGTCTAATTGGAGACTGAATTTAAAGATATTAAAAGAGGTCTTTTCTTTTATTTATGTTTACATTCAGCATAATATAAATACACATAGTACTACCATCATAAGAAAAAAACAGTTTACCCATTGATGTTCTAGATGTCGGGTCGATAGAACGCCATCAAAATTTAGTAAAAATATATGACATTTAGGCGATTATACATATACAAATATTTTGATTGTTTTAACACGATACCAGTAGCGACATCTTGCACATCAATGGGCTAACATACCATGGTAGTAAAGAAATGTGCGTTGACACGTCAATAATTATTGCTGACTTTGACGCGTCAACAATGCGTCAACGATCTTTCAGTCGACAATGACGTAATGTCGAGAAAAAAATTTATTTCGATAATTTTGTTTTATTTTCATTTCATCTTTTTGTTTTTTCCTTTCTAATTCTATCCGAATTACCCATTAATTTTTGATTTTATTGTATACTACAAGAGTAAGATGCCATAATTTTACAATTAATGGACCAACCAGCGACTCAGCAATGACTTAAAGTAAGACCACGATAGATCTAGTTCACATGTTACTGACCATTGAAGTCTTTAAGAATTGATCGAATTTTGTTTGAATAAATTGTCATTTAACAAAGTTAACAGAGCAAAAATTATGGAACAAACTGTAGGCAATGTCAAATCATTTTATACGTAACCTCAAACCAAAGCAACTTGTTGAATTTGCCATAAACAGTAACATTCGTTAAATTCCGCATTGTTTCTTACGGACTCTGGTTAGCCTATAAGATGGAACAATATGTAACTTAAACCTTAATTTTTCTTAAGTTTGGACGAAAAATATCATATCCTTAAATTTTTTTAAGTTGTAGATCAAATTTAATTTCTAAGACTGTGGTTCAATTCTCGACTTATTTCAAATAAGTCAACTTATTTGTCTTATACAAGATGGCGGTATAAATTAAATCATTTACAGGTCTAATTCATATCGAGACTTATTTGAACATAACCTAACATTTAAATTATTGACAGTTTAGTTTTTAATTTGTACTACATTATTGTATTACTACATAATTGTTTAAATCTGAGTTGCGAGAAAATAATTTAATGAGGGCAAAACGATGAATGATCTTGTCTCCTATGAAATCCCATTATAAAAGCCGATAACCAGTATCAAAATATTGCCAATACTTCAGAGTCAGAACTTCAATTCGGACATATTATACGATTATTTCGACGTAAACAAAAATAAAAAAATATAATTATCTATATATATAATTATAATATATAATTATAATTATAATTATAATTAATATAATAATTCAAATAAATGGTTTATTTAATTAAAACATTCCAAGACTTTTATACACATACGATTTGTTTAATGTAATTGTCATAACACCAAATTTTTTATTATCACAATAAACATGTCAAACAAATAAGTCAAGATAGTCTACAATAAATGTACTGGTAAGGTGACTTATTGTAGACTTTCAAATAAGTCTACACAAAATAAGTCAAGAATTGAACCTCAGTCTAAATGGTTAATAGTTAATGTTTATTTAATAATATATATATGTACTTGTTAACAATTAAAAAAGCATTTAGAAGTAAGAAAAATTAGGATTCTAAGTTAACTATGGTTCCAACTTTAGATTAGTATAAATTCCCTAAAGTCATCTTAGTACACAATCCCTCGCATAACGAAGTCTCCTTTTACGAAATTTCGCGATACGTAATTTTCAAATAAACCAAAGTCTCTTTACGAAAAATAAAATTCGATTTACGAATTTTATTTTTGTATAATTAGGGGAATCACTAGGAGAATAGATTTGATTGATATTAATATAAACGAAGATTGAAAATCAAACGAACAAAACCCGACACCAAAGTAGTTCTTCGTCTTATCTAATAAAGAATGCATTTTCAAACAGAAAGTTTCGGCGGCAGTAAAGGCTGATTTGAAAAATTTAAAACACACTATAATCTTCATAACATAAAAATGAAAGGTGAAGCCGCCAGGAGAGATACTTCTGCTGCTCGTAAATATTCCAATGTTCTCAACAAAAAAAAAAATTGAAAAACGGGATTACGTTCCAGAATACGTGAGTAACGTAAATAAGTCTGGTGTTTACTGGAAACGAATGCCAGACAATTTTATTTCGAGAGCAGAAAACTCGATAACGAGTTTGGATGAGGTTTTTCTTGAAAATAATGTTTTGGGTGTTTTAAAATTGAAGCCACTCTTTAAACCTATCTTAAAATTCAAGAGCTTTAAAAGGTTACGATACATATTTTTTACAAATCAGATCTGAATTCTAGCAGATATATGCATATTCATGTTGTGACCCAAATACTCAAAAATATACTAAAAATTCGGTTAACGAAATTTCGATTTACGTACAAGTTTTCGGGAACCAATTAATTCGTTAATTTGATTATTTGCGGTGAAACTCTTTTTTTATTAAGCTGTGCAAGTAACTGATTTTCTCTTATCACAACCTCCGAACTGATTGATTTGAATGGCTTTAGAGAAAATAGAAACATTTTTAAATATTTAAGAGAAAAAATATTAAAAACCTAAATGATTTTGGAATTCAGCCCACTTGAAAGTTCTTGAAAGGTCTTGAACTCTAGTCAGTTTCAGACAACTAGGAAAAAAAAATTTAAAACTGAGTCTACATCCAAAATTAAAATAAAGAAATTAAAAGAAACCAACAAAACTATTATTTTCTTATTTTTTATTGTTGACGCGTCAATAATTCTCGCCGCCAAAACTTATTATTGTTGACTCCACAAAAACGCGTCGACAATAATTGTCGACGTCGAAGTTTGTTGACGTCGTATATCCCTGGTATTTATATTATGCTTTCAGTAACTTACAAAATATTGACACCATCTTTAATACAAGGTCTATCTTAAACATGACAGTTCGAATAGAAAGACCACTGACTCAAAAGGGCAATGCATTGAGTATTAAGGGATTCAATGTTTCTTTAAGTTACTGTCCACCAAGAAATAATATAAATAAAGATGATTACAACTAATCTACTTATTGAAGCAACTAAAAAAATATTTTCTAGCGACACTCATCATAATGACTGTTAATTCAATGATAGTTACGAAAGAAAATTCGCCAAAAGGGAACACCTGTCTTCAAATACCAATCAATCAGGTTTAGTTAGAAAACGAAGTGGATTTGTTAACTAATAATATTTAAAAAAAAGCTTGGGATATCACTCCAATAATTAAAAAAAGCACAACAATTTCCGTTATTCTAATGAGAGCAGAGATTTGGTTAGTTAAAATAGGAAAGCAGAAAAACATGGCAGAGAAACCGATCACCACAGAACAAAATAACTTTGCAATCAGCTTAATCGATAAATTAAAAAGGAATCGGTTAGCCAATAGCTGTGCGTAGTCTTACTGGCAGTATCGATACAGAGTACAGAGCCCACTATATGTGGGAAAAGGGGTAAATTGTCTAATTGGATGTGACGCGAACGGAATCAATACGATTAGGCGAGATGTCCTAGATTTGATCGTAGCCAGTCCACAGTTAGTTTCTCTCATAAAAGACTCGCATGTTCCTGAAGAGGCTTCTCTTTCTGATGATATGTATATCAGATATGATCCAGAGGCACGGATCATGCAGTCGCAAGGAATTAGAGTTCCAAAGCTAGCCAACTGCGCTTATACAAAGCACTACTCTAGTCAGAAATGTCTGAAGTATTGGGAAAATAGAGTCCCCAGAAGGGCTAGAGTTCAGTTCAAATCTACTACAAAACCGTCCTTTGGTGAAACGGGACACTGGAAAAACTTAGGAAGAAAGCAAGATGTTTATTTAACAAGGCCAAACGTACCAGTAAATGGGGCGATTATAAAAGAGCCTTGACAGAGTACAATATCGAGTTTAGGAGGTTAAAGAAGGCTGGAGAAGTTTTGAGCCAGGGAATAAACGAATTGCCCTCTGCAACTCGACTTTAGAAGGTCCTAGGCATAGGCTTTCTTCAAAAGGCCGATGCAAGTTTTACTGAAAACCGGAGGGAAACTATAAGCTTGCATTCAGAAACCCACTTTCTGGACACAATAGTGGCGGAACCACTTGAAGACGCCTACGAAGGTTCCCGTTAGGTGGCCTATACCCTTTATAACATGACATGAAGTTGGATGGGCTCTGTTAGCTTATTTAAACCCTTGAAACCCGCTGGAGGCGTATTTTTCTAGAGATTCTTCCTGGTCCAGATCATTTGGAAATTTCATTTCTATGCTTTTAACTACACTCTAAAGTTATGGAGGAGAAAATAAATGCGGTCTTTAAACAAAAGGAGAGGGTCGTCCAGAGCCTCGGCGAAAGACATATCGTCTAATTAGCCTCACGTCGTTTCTATTAAAATCGATGGAGGAAGCTTTAGATTACCATATAAGAAGCTCTAAAAAAGAACCCAATTCAAAGAAATCAGTTTGCTTATCAGAGAAATCTACGGTGACAGCTCTTAGCAGTCTGATCACTAAAATTGAAAGCACTTTTGATGTTAAAGAAGGGTTGCCTTTGATAATACCACCTATTATCAATACCACCTTATAGGCTCTATAGAGAAAACAGCACATGAAAAGGGAATTGAGCTTCCTACAGTCGAAGATCGGATTGGTTTGATGCTGAAATATAGAATTATTACAGCTCGCAATTAGGTAGTGGATCAGTAACTATCAAGGCTGTAAAGGGATGTTTCCAGGGAGAGATATTGTCTCCATTACTATGGCCACTGGTTGTTGATGGATTGCTGACCCTTCTGAGCAGCTATGGACTTGTTGTCCAAGCTTTCGCGGATCACTTGACTGTAATAGTTAGAGAGAAATCTTTGAGAACAAAACTCGCGCTTACAGCTCTCTTGTTAAATGGTGTTAATAATAATATTCGGTGTTTACAGGATCCGAGGTATCGAAAGCTTTTCGGCAAATGCGTGGTTACCACTACTAAAAATGTTTTGGTCTCTAAGACCAGTGATCATATATTTGGTTTTGGACTCATTGATTTTGAGACAACGGAAGCCGAGAATTGTACAAGTGGATCCAGTAGTTCTTTAACACAGATATCATCTGCATATGTCAGAACCTGGTTAAACTGATGGCTGTCCTGAGGTGTTTCACCTTTACGAAAGAGGAATTCCAACATGAGATTAAAGAGTATCGGAGTTAGAGCATCTGCTAGTCGTACCCCAGAGATAATTGCAAAAATTCTGATAGCTTGTTTTCAACTTCGACACAACATTGTGACTGCATTACTTTCGTGGAATTTACATAAACGCACATATTTATCAGGTACTCGCAGACATCGCAAAGCAAACCATAAGCTATCTCGATGGATTGAGTTATAGGCTTGTTGGAAGTCCAAGAACACCTGATGTATCGTAATATTTAGAAAGAATCATCCTCAGCGAAAAACCATGATCAGTGACTGACCGATTCGGAAGAAATTCTCCTTGGTACTCACCTACAGTTTCCTCCGCCAGTAGCGTGATTCTCTCCAATATTATGTAAGACAGTAATTTGTATGCTGTGCAAAGTAGAGCTATGCCGCAATAGTTTTCGCATTTAGTACGATCTCCTTTTTTAAGGATAGGGTACAACGCGGCCACTTTCCATTCATCAGACATAACCTCGCTTTGCCATACTAATCGAACGAGTTCAAAAAAATAGTTCCACAAAGTATCCCCTCCGAATATCCAGAGCTCGGGATTAATGCAATCAACCCCAGGGGAAAGGTTTCTTTTTAGTCTCTGCATAGCAAGAGTGAATTCTTCGTAGGATGGGTCCTCCATGCATATCTTCGTAGTTTGTATTTGACAACTATCAAACACAGCATTTGACACTTGTTGAACATTGAGTAAATCAGAGAAATGCTCCTTCAATCAATGGTGATAGACCTAGATCTCAAGATATGGGGCATTCTGGTGACTCCTTTAAAGAAATTACATGAACTGTGCTAATTCATGCGGTTTTATTCTCTTAATACTTCAGCCTTCCACCATTCGCACTTTTTCCGTCTACAAATTTGCTTGGCGGTTCTCTTAGTGCGATTGTAAAATGCATTCGCACTTCTTTATAGGCTGTATTCGGTTGCTCGACCGAATTTTTGGGTTTAATTTTTACCATACCTAGAGTCGCTTGGGCAGCATTGGCAACCTAAATTTTAAATACCTCCCATAAAGCGTTCACATCATCAGAACGGAGGTTGAAAATTAATAGAGGAATTGGAAGCATCTCAGGGAAAAGAACAAGGAAGAACTATTACGGATAATCCCCAGGAAAATTATATTCGTTTCGATGTTAAGTGTTTGGTAGCATTTAATTTCTATGCCACTGATTCGTACAAAAACGAAATTCGAAGCATTGGTAATATCACAGCCAGCCATTTGCAAGTGCATCGAAGAAGTGACTTACCTCTTAAATAGCCCAAATATGATTATACAATATATTAAATTCCCACAAGATGAGGTAGAAAGAAACCAAATTGCTGGAAAATTTGAAATGCTAAAAAGAAATTCCTTTTTTCAAAAAAAGGAATTCCTTTTTAGCATTTATTACCACAGCATTTATGCTATGAAAAAAGGATTTCACAGCATAAATGCTCAAATCGTTGTGAATGACCGGAATATTATTACGTATATAAATTCACGTTATCCAAGATCAGTACATGACAGCTACGTTTGGGGAGCAAGCAAACTCTATGCTATGTTCCAAAATGAATACAACACGCCTGATGCTCAAAAATATTGGCTTCTACGAGACCAAGGATACCCTCTGATGCCTTTCTTAATTACTGTAAGTGATGAAGGAACAAGTGAAAGACAAAAAGAGTTTTACCGTCGGCACAGTTTGCCACAATTTTTTAATTTTAAATGGCTATGTAGACGAGCAGAAGGATTCTGAAGCAATTGTTACTGCAGATGTTGCACCAAGAGCAAGCGGATTATTGATAATAATTTTATTGTAAAACGATAATATTTTGTATTGTAAATATTTTATTGTAAATTTTTTTCGCCGTTCGGTGGTGGACAATGGTGATGGTAATTGCGGAGTTATTGGAATACTTCGTTGATCTTCCGCTGGCCTGGTGAGAGCCGTTGTTTGTATTATTGCCTGAAATGAGTTAGTTTAATATTATTACCGGAGAATTTTAAATAAATTGTTACCTGACTCTCTAACACGTCAGTATGATGACCCAGGAGTATTTCTACGATCAATACTGGATACACTGTTGGTAGGATGGTCAGTGGTCTGAGAAGCACTGTAACAGCATACTCAGTGGTGACTCCGCTTGGGATAAGGTTGTGCGGTATACCGAAGCATTTGGCATAGTTGTACTGACCTAGAAGAAAAATACAGTTAATAAAATGAATGCGTAAATGTTTGAAAATCATTCGTACAAAACCTCGCAAAACCGTTGACATTTTTGTTGGCTCCTTCGATGGCATTTAAGTTCACCACCAATTCATTCCAATATTGGGTTCAACGTCGCTTGCCGTCTGCAGATATAAACTGGGACGCAGCAATAATATAATTGGCTGTGACTCGCTCCACCAGCTCCATTTTCTGCTCCCCAGATATTCTTTGACGCCGATTCTGGCAAAATATAGAAATTATTTACATTTTATAAACCACAAATATTTATTTATTGAAATATGTGAAATAAAAATGAATTTATTTGCATTTTATTTACATACTTACCATATTTGAATTAACGAAAGAATATTTGAAAATAACAAAAGAAAATAACACAAAATTTAAATTTCAACAATATTAAAAATTATTATGTGTATCACTAGGTAAGTACCACTTCATGTAAAACATTCGTATGATTAATTTTGAGGTTATGTATAAACGTCAACATATCACTGTTTATTCATCACGTTCTCCACAAAATTCATTTTGCAGGGTTGAATTTGTAGACTTTTTTCGTTTACATTTTATCACCAAAAAATTCTTTATTGAGAACATAGCGTTTCAATGTCGTTTTGGGATATGACTAATAGATTATTGGTCTTAAACCTTACCACCAAAATGTAGCATGTTATTTTAACACTTATCAAAGAGCCGGTTTGAATTGGTTGCTCTTTATATTATACAGCAAAACCAACAATTTATAATATAATTGTTGTAATTCCAATTGACTTAGTAATCGAACTTAGATCGATTTGATTGTTGGTTTATTTATTGAATTAGTTATTAAGTTTTGTTTTATTTTTATTTATTTTTTTGTTTCTACATAGGTAAATAAAAATGATTAATCAAAATTATCTTGAGATGGGAAATTATATACATAGGGTACACGCATAGTTGATTTATATGCAAAAATAAAGCAAACGAAATATAATTTGTATACATTATACACGAATCCATATGTATATATGTATATATATATATATATATATATATATATATATATATATATATATATATATATATATATATATATATAATCGTACGTACGTACAACATAAACATAATTATCGATAATCCAAAAACATTTTTAATAACCAAACGAAACGATGTGAAATGGTTTATTAGGAAAAATGACCCGTATAATTTTGAAGCGAAGTCAAATGCTTATCATCTTATAATAATATTTAAGACAAACATAAAAAAAATAAAATCAAAATACAAAGAAAATATTATTTAAGTATTTCTTTCTTAAATCAGCAGGATTAAATACTGTACGTTTTTTTTTTTTTTTTTTTTTTTTTTATATTCTTTTCTTAAAGCCAACCACATTTTGATTTATTATATTAAATTACCATCACCAATTTTTATTATTTTAGTGTTGCGTTGCTTGTTGTTATTCTTATTATGAGGTACTCTATAAACGTATGTAAGTTTGAAGTGTATAAAATTTTAACGATTTATTCTTCTTACATGTAGCTATGTGTTTTTTTTTATTTAGTTTAGTTTTAAATAATGTCTTTATTATCTTAAGCTTTTATTATTATTATATACTTTTAAGTGATTTTTTTTTTAAGTATAATAAATTAATATTATTATATTAATACATAAAGATGTATTTGTTTATATATAAGTATTTGGTATTTTATTTTAACCTAAATATTAAGATATTATAAAAAAAAAAAAAAAAAATTTAATATGTAAAGATTTAATATGTTTTTATTATTAATATTGTGCGCTTGTTAATTATGGTCGCGGGGCTAATGAGATGGCCAATTGCGTACAATTATAGTGGATACAGATTTATTTGTTTAAGTAGATTTTTTAAGGTTCTATGGAGATTTTTTAAGGTTCTTTTAATCCCTAACTAAACCGAAACTTTCAACAAATTTCTTATCTTTTACTCCAGTTTTCACTTTTTTCTTGGTTATAGCCGTAAGATACTCGCTTTTTTGCCTCTTTTTCAGTGGCTAGAAAATTCGAACTGAGGGAGAAAAATAATGTCTATACAAAATACGTGTAAGAGTAAGTGAATTATCACATACATGATAAAAATTTTGAAAAGTCAAAAAAAAGTGGTAGCTCAATTTTTCTAGCATTAATCGAGCAATTCTAGTAAAAAAAAAAAATTCAATTTGATTCTTTTTTTTTGACATTTCATACTTTTTCTGATTTTTGTTTTGTTGTGTCTGAAGTGTGTGCAAAAGTGTATAAATTAAAAAAAAAATATATATATATATATATATATATATATATATATATATATATATATGTATATATATATATATATATATATATATATATATATATATATATATACATATATACAGCGATTCCATGCGAAACCAATCACGAGTCGTCCTGACCTCTTTAGATTTTGATGAAACTTTTCAAAAATGTTCTCTAGGTTTAAAAAACATGAAAAATGATTTTTGTTTTTTTTGCTGCAGCACTGTACAGTGGCGCACAGTGGCGTTTTACGTTTTTTTTTCTTCTTGAAAATGCTAATTTTTAAAGTCCTCTTTCTCAAAAACCACTTAACCGATTTGAATGTTTTATATCTCAAATGAAAGGGAATGAATGGATCTTATAAGTAACGGTACAATTATAATTTTAAATAAAATTGTTTATTAAAGAAAAAAATGTTTTTTTGAAAAATGTCATTGCCCGTTATTTTCGACCCCAACGAGTTATCAATTTTTTTATTTTTTTTCAAAGCTTATCAGTATTTAGCAAACAAATAAAAAAATAAAAAAAGTAGTATTATCCTTCATTTTTAAAATATGATTTTTTTGAATATTTCAGGATCTGAATATTTTAAACCAAAAATCAAAAAAATCTATCAAACTTTTTCTTGGAACTTTTTCAAGCACAGACAATTTGCAAAAAATTCTATTTGGTGATTTATAAAAGTAAATCAAGTGGTGGTAATGAAGAAGGACCCTTTAGTTCACAAGATCTTAGATTGGATCGAGAATGTTCACCTGCTTATTCTGTAAGTTCATCAAATGGGGAGCAATACATTCATCCGGATATTTCATCATTCAACGATACTTTAAAATCAATGCACAGTTCTCCTTTAGTATATAATAAGAAACTGAGAAGTGAAAATTGTAAACAACAAAAACATCAAGAAGTTTCAGCGAAAAATTCTGAGGAAATATTTATGCTTCCGTGCAGTTCCGGGCATGCCGATAATGACATACCAGGCGATAGTATTGAAATGATTCAACAATAACGAGAAAAATATGGAATGTCTACAATAACAAATGAAAAGTATATGATACTCGGTACCAAAAACCTGGCCTGTTCGGAAAATTCAGGATGAGTTTGGTGTGTCTTATTATATGGCAAATAGAGCAAAACAGATTCAAAAAGAAAAAGGTATCATGTCAACACCGAACACCAAAGTGGGATCAACAACTCTTAATCAAAAAATAGCATTGTTGGTGCAAAAATTTAATGAAGATTAAATTTTTTTGTTTTGTAACAGGCAGTATAGGGTGGGCTCTTGCCATCGTTTTGGCTGGCAGTGGATTCCCCTTTTAGCTGGTGACTGAAAGAAAAATGTATAGAACGCAAACAAGCTGATTAACCTGTTGTCCGGTTGGTTGGTGGCTTCTCGGTCCATGTCTTCCGTCCTTTGCATTTCCTTATAGGCACTGACAGCGCCAGAGAGCCGTGGCTGATAAAGATGAGACAAGGTGACATAAATAGAAACACGGCGCTGAGTTTCACATAAAGAACGAAAACAAATTGAGGACGTGAAACAAACACACATATCACACTAAACAAAAGATACACCACACAGATTTGGCCGACACCAATATACAGTAACGAGCCAGCACACACATCACACAAATTCGCACCACAATAAAAGACTCACGAAATACATGACAAACAAATTTGCACGAAATAAATGCATAAATACAAAATTATTAGGTAACACAAAAATAAGAAAAACAATAACAATAAGCAGCATTGACGTTTGACATTTCTTAATTTGAGAAAGTGTACAATACAGGCCGAGGTACACGGAAGATCCGCAGATGGCGGGTCGAGTGGGAAAGAGGGGTTGCCCGATGCATAAAAAAAAGCTTGATAAAAAGACGGCGGAAAGAAGAAGAGGGGAGAGTTTTTTTTTGGTAGATTTTTTTTAGTTTGGTTTTGGAATCGTGGTGGCACGAAGTCGTCGAGTCAAACGAGATAAAAAAAAAGATAATAATAAAAGAGCAAGATTATACGAACGGAGGATTGAAGGAAGTTTATGAATAAATCGTGTGAGATTACATCGTGTAGATTTTGATCAATACATCGTGTGAGTAGAGGAGACCGGACACAGGCAGCATAAAGCCGTTCTAGGTGAACGGTAAATCAAAAAAATACAGGTTAGTGCCTTTTACATTTTTCCCGTCCAGTATTCCGCGTGTAACAAAAACTCCTCCGTACCTACAGTGACCCCAAATTGTTACACCCAGCCCGAGAGCCTCTAGCCGACCGCAAGGCAGTTAGCCATAATTCGTGCGCGCAGGCTGGCGCCCAACTTTCAAGGAATTTAAACATTTGCCTGCTAATTGGGGAAGCTGAAACAAGAACGCACCTACTGGAATTACCGCCGGTGTGGGTTTTTTTTATTATTTGAAATTGGGATTATTTGAAATTGGGAAGAGTGTTATATTAAATAAAGAGATTATAAATGAGTGTAAACGGAAATTAAGTTTGGTATTTTTGTGTAAACGCGCACGTGACAAAGTACAGTGCCGCAACAAAAAAACAAAAATCATTTTTCATGTTTTTTAAACATAGAGAACATTTTTGAAAAGTTTTATCAAAATCTAAAGGGGTCAGGACAAAATTTCCGTTTTCGTATGGAATCGCTGTAATATATATATATATATATATATATATATATATATATATATATATATATATATATATATATATATATATATATATATATATATATATATATATATATATATAAATATATATATATATATATATATATATATATATATATATATATATATATATTTATTAGCCCCTGTGGTTGGGGAGCTCTCTCACATGCCTCGTAAAAAACCTCTAGACGAGCATGTTATCCTTAGAATTCCACCACAGCCTCCTTGGCTTGTCGTAGGAGGCGACTAAACAAAGGTTGAATCGCTGGGCTGAGTATACCCGCATCCGTAAAACACTTTTTGTTAAAAAGTTTAACAAAGACAAATATGGGTACCGCTAAAATTCTACCAGAACCATGGTTATGATAACGGGCACGTAGTTTAGAATTAATTATTGGAACGTGCAGTCGCTAAGAGATTTTGCGCCCCAGGCGAAAAACGCTAGTTTAGATTTTTTCTCTTGTGTATATAGGATATTCTAAATTAGACCTAAGACACGACCTTGTAGTATTCCTGTTTTTATTTTCATAAATGAAGAATATTTATCTTCATATTTTACCCTAAAATGTCGGTCAGCTTATTAGGATTTTAGAATCTGGTAAAACTGTTTTAGTAGATCTCTGTGCCATTTTTTATCGAAAACTTGTGCTACATCCAAGAAGATACTTGCACATAAGTTTTTGCTATGTTAGTGATCCTGTGTACCTGTTCTATAGTCGAATGATTTTCTCTGTAACCGAATTGGTGGGAACGAATAATACATCTCTGTTCTATTATTAATTTGAGGCCTTTAAGCAGCAATTTTCCGAATAATAATAACAGTTTTTTCAGTCGTTAGGTGGTTTGCTTGGATTTGGAATTACTATCACTTCTGCGACTTTCCAACTATGTGAAACATACTTAAGTTTGAACGCCGCATTAATTATTTAAAGTAGCTTTCGTAATCCTTTTTCGGGTAGTGCTTTAACAATCAAAGCATATTCTGTTATAATTAGCAAGTCATAAAATTAACTGAATTATGTGAAATTACAAAACTATTGATTTTTCATTGAAGTTAATCGTTGAAAAAATTTTGGTAAATTAATTTGTTGTTCCAGCTTTAGTTGACGACAGTACGGCTTTAACTGTGGATTCTGACGTTCCTATGGGCACTGGTAATATTCTTGATTCTGGTGCCGTTCAACCGGTTAAATATTCAAGAAGAGCGCTTGTCGATGACACCAGTACCAATTATTTCAATACTGAGACTCATAGGCTGATAAAACTTGCAGCCACTAAATCTTTTCTGAATTCTACCAGAACTTTTGCTGAAGTGGCTTCTTCGTCTATTAATTCGAGCTCGATTGTTAATATGCCTACATCAAAAAGTCAACATCGATCAAACCGGGCTACTAAACCAATTTGTGGTACCAGACATTTTGCAAACATTTTTGAAGTAAAGACTGTTGTACCTGTGTTATGGCTACACTTATCCAAATGTGATCCTGGTACTACTGAAGAAGATATGTTCACGATGGCTTAAACTTGTTTAGTCATTGAAAATTGCAAGAAGTGTAAATTAAAGCCTAAACAACGAATTCCTGAATCGTTGGACTATGTCAACTACAAATTGGATATTTAAGCTGAGTTACGTGCTAAGGCTCGTGATTCTGACAGTTTGCCAACTGGTGTATTAGTTCGGGAAGATAAAAACTGTCGGTCAACAAGCTGCAGTCAAGACGGTAACAATTTAAATTGCATAACTGTAATAATTGGAGTATTAATCTGAGGGTAAATATTAAAATATGTTTGAAGTTTAGGCATTTAAATGTTCGTAGTTTGATAAAACATTTGAATGACATTGCGGTTTTGTTAGATGAATATAAATTTGACTTTCTGGCTTTAACTGAGACCCTTTTAAACAGTAAAATTTTAAATAAGTCGCTTCAAATTAATAATTATAAAATTATCCGTTTTGATCGAATTACTACGCGTTGGGGTGGCGTTGCTATTTATTTTCAGGCTATCTTAAAGGTAAAAAAAAAATATTTTCAAGTAAATTTTCTAAATTTTCAGATAAAATTGAAATTTTGGTTCGGAACTTAGGTAAAATTGTAATCTTAGTTGTTTATAATCCCCCCGATTTGTTCTGACGATATTATTAATTTTCAAACGATATTTTCTAAATTTTTATCATATTATGATAAAGTTATTTGCATTGTGTAATTGCTAAAAAACGGTGGATTCGATCGAATTCAATTGTCTAATTATTTTAATAAAATTCGATTTGTAGTGTTTTTGGTTTTAAAGTAAATACAAAGTGGATTTTGATGCAAGTACTTTGTGTAATTTCTATTATGTATTTAAATATTTATGTATTTATATATTTATATATTTATATATTTATGTATTTAGGTATTTATATATTTATATTACATTAATATATTATTATTATAAGACAAATTAATATATTTGTATTTTCAGGGAAAACTAATCCAGTTTATTACAGTCTACGGCTTTATATTACAACCTAATTAATTTATCATTTCAGATGAAAACTAATTAAATTTATTACAGCCTACGGCTAAGAGCGGTTATTTCATTAATAGATCAAAATTGTGATTGTCTTGTGCTAACATTAGTTTAATATTGGCTTCCGGAAACCCGGGTCAAATCTGTCATTACTAACATGCCCTTCCTTTCCTTACACCACAAAAAAAGCACTAACTATCGATCGCTTAGGTGTCTGCAACCGGGTCGAGTCTGTCATAACTAACAAATTCCATCCACTCCTTCGGTTTTGTTATATGTAACACAGGTGTATGGTGGTGCCCGGCATTCCGGGAGTTCTTGGTTCGTCCTTGGCCGTACATTCTCATCAATCAATCAATCAATCAATATATATATATATATATATATATATATATATATATATATATATATATATATATATATATATATATATATATATATATATATATATATATATGTATATAAATATATATTAAAATTAAAGTGTCATGTCGCTAGAACTATACTAGCCAAAGCTAACGCAAATTTACTGTGGCTACTTACATCGTTAAAATAATCCTTTTTCGTTAGGGGAATTTCTCTCTGAAATTCAATTCTACTTGTAATTAAAAGACTAGGTTCGTCCAAATTATTTAAGTCAAAATTTTTAGAGTGGCATGGCTAATTGGCAATACGTAGTTTTCTTTAAAAATTTTTATGTTACATGTTATTTTATTATTATTATTATTACTACTTCATCTCGTGTAGCGCATTTCATTATGAAGTGTGCTGTATGGGGTGAATTTGTTTTGAAAAACTTTAAGAGGTTTTTATGCCTAATGGAAGCAAATGTCGGTTTAGATGTTATTATATTTGCTTCCATATGTGCTTTTCCTCTTAAATCTTAATTCTAAATACAAATAAATAAATAAATAAAATATTGAGAGACACAATCCCAGTATGGAACAGCGTCCTTAACGAGGAAGTACTGAATTTCCGCAAAACACTTCCGATTGGCTAGACATTGCGAAGGATTTCTATTCTAAGTGGAGCTTCCCCAATTATATCGATGCAATAGATGGTAAGAAAGTAAAAATATTTTATATATACGAGTATAAAATATATATATTTTTTGCAGGAAAGCTACAAGGGCGTCAATTAAACTAATTACAGATTTATATTTGTTGACGTTGGGATAAATAGACGTATTGGCGGCGCAATCTGGCTGAGATCTGATTTGAGGCGCGATAGAGAGGCGAATATTGTACCAATACCTACACCAAATAACTAATAACTTGCCAGCCACGCAAATTATTTCTCCTTATGTATTTGTGGCGGACGATGCATTTCCCTTGCCGGAAAACATGATGAAACCATTTTCACACAAAAACTTAACAACTAGTCAATGAAGATTTAATTACATGTTGTTAAGAAATCGAAAAGTGGTGGAAAATGCATTTGGAATTCTTGCCAACCAGTTCCAGGTTTTGTTCTCACCGATTACAAGAGAACCAAGTGAGGCTTTTAAGGTAGTTTTAGCCTGTGTTTGTTTGCACAACTTTTCAAGGACGGAGAATATGAATATTCAAACATATATAGATGATTTATCTCCTGAAGAAGTCATGATTATCAGACATAATTAATGACACATACTTCAATGCTACCAATATTGGAACAGTTGGCGCACCAAGATGAAATGGGACAGTAATTAGAAAAAATTTTGGAATTCGATAGTTTCAAATATTATATTATTTATTTTATCTTTTGCAAAATTTAGCAAGTCTATGTCAAGTCTATGTCTATGCCAATTTAGCAAGTCTAAATCTTTCTAAATCTTGCGCGATACTGTCACCGTATCAAAGTACCGTTCAAAGAAAATTTATTTCTAATTTCTATTTTGTTTTTTCTAAACGTCAAACATATAGCGTTACTATAGTGCTGTCTGCAAAATTATTCATTTTCTTTCTCTGTTTCGCGTTTCTAGTTTTCTAGTACTTTATAGCACTGAAAAAAAGTTAGTGGCATACGGCTATTATCAAATAAATATCGTAAATTTCTAGAAGAGAAAACACACACATAAATATATATATATATATATATATATATATATATATATATATATATATATATATATATTTATATATATACATATATATATATATATATATATATATATATATATATATATATATATATATATATATATATATATATATATATATATATATATATATAAAATATATATATACAAGTGAGTACGTAGAAAAAAAATATTGAAACGTCTAAAAAAATAGTAGCTCAATATTTAGCAATTAAAGGCAAATCTAATTCAGTTATAATTATTGGTTTACTTAACGCACATATTTTTATGGCACTCTTCGAAATTGTAGAGTAAACCATACATCCTTCATATATTGAGTCATAAGCGTGTAGGGAATCCCGAAACAGCTGTGTTTTAAATCGAGATGTAAAATAATATTCAGAAAAAGTCAGTAACTGACTGATACGGTCGAAATCCTCCTTGGTACTCATCTACAATTTCCTCGGCCAGAAAAGTAATTTTCTACACCAGATAGGTACACCATATGGCAGTGTATAAGGGGACCGGTTTTATAACTACTATACAGTAATGTCACCCATATAGTGTTTGTCGATTCGCACGTCAATCGAAACGACTCGATGTAACCTGCTCTGTTTTCAATATGCAAAATAAAAAGTTAAAACGGAGAAGGCTAATCCGAGTCGTTTCGATTGACATGCGAATCAAAAAACACACTATGGACGAATGATCTACCTCTATTCTAAAATCCCACAATGCGGACTTTTGCTGATGACACGATCTTAGCTGTTAAAGAAGGCAACGAAAAATCAACGCAGATGTTATAATCATATATTACCGAAATACATAAATGGGCTTTAAGATGGCGAATTAAACCAACTGAAACTAAATCAGTTCACATAAATTTTACCAACAGATAAATTAAACATACACCTGTTTGAATTATTAAAAACCGAAAAATAAAAATTGTTAACTCTTATATCTACATAGTCATGTTACTTGAGCTGGCTGTCAATAAAATTGAACATACATTTGTAGTCTCAGGTCATTCATATTTACCTATTGTGATAAAGATTTCGGGCTAATAAACAAGTATAAAAAGTTCCATCGCAATATTTTTATTTCAGACGATTGGTTGCTCGTAATCAAAGGGCCAAAAAATTGCATTGCAGCTGTAATATTTTCGCAACTGTAAGGTATGTCGCGACCATCGCAATCGTTACATAAACAGAAACAATTATTCAGATATTTCGTGCAAATTCATAGAATTTTTTTTACGCCATCACTAGCCAAATGGAGGGTACACGAATCAGGTTTGCTTTAAATATCCATCTGCACATTGCATTGCTCCAGCTAGCCTGTACTGGAATGTCCGATGGTTCAAACCATTGATTCTGGGGTTTTAGGCAAACACCGCAGCTTTAACTACTGCATTATATTATTATATTATTATATTATTATATTATTATATTATTATATTATTATATTATTATATTATTATATTATTATATTATTATATTATTATATTATTATATTATTATATTATTATATTATTATATTATTATATTATTATATTATTATATTATTATATTATTATATTATTATATTATTATATTATTATATTATTATATTATTATATTATTATATTATTATATTATTATATTATTATATTATTATATTATTATATTATTATATTATTATATTATTATATTATTATATTATTATATTATTATATTATTATATTATTATATTATTATATTATTATATTATTATATTATTATATTATTATATTATTATATTATTATATTATTATATTATTATATTATTATATTATTATATTATTATATTATTATATTATTATATTATTATATTATTATATTATTATATTATTATATTATTATATTATTATATTATTATATTATTATATTATTATATTATTATATTATTATATTATTATATTATTATATTATTATATTATTATATTATTATATTATTATATTATTATATTATTATATTATTATATTATTATATTATTATATTATTATATTATTATATTATTATATTATTATATTATTATATTATTATATTATTATATTATTATATTATTATATTATTATATTATTATATTATTATATTATTATATTATTATATTATTATATTATTATATTATTATATTATTATATTATTATATTATTATATTATTATATTATTATATTATTATATTATTATATTATTATATTATTATATTATTATATTATTATATTATTATATTATTATATTATTATATTATTATATTATTATATTATTATATTATTATATTATTATATTATTATATTATTATATTATTATATTATTATATTATTATATTATTATATTATTATATTATTATATTATTATATTATTATATTATTATATTATTATATTATTATATTATTATATTATTATATTATTATATTATTATATTATTATATTATTATATTATTATATTATTATATTATTATATTATTATATTATTATATTATTATATTATTATATTATTATATTATTATATTATTATATTATTATATTATTATATTATTATATTATTATATTATTATATTATTATATTATTATATTATTATATTATTATATTATTATATTATTATATTATTATATTATTATATTATTATATTATTATATTATTATATTATTATATTATTATATTATTATATTATTATATTATTATATTATTATATTATTATATTATTATATTATTATATTATTATATTATTATATTATTATATTATTATATTATTATATTATTATATTATTATATTATTATATTATTATATTATTATATTATTATATTATTATATTATTATATTATTATATTATTATATTATTATATTATTATATTATTATATTATTATATTATTATATTATTATATTATTATATTATTATATTATTATATTATTATATTATTATATTATTATATTATTATATTATTATATTATTATATTATTATATTATTATATTATTATATTATTATATTATTATATTATTATATTATTATATTATTATATTATTATATTATTATATTATTATATTATTATATTATTATATTATTATATTATTATATTATTATATTATTATATTATTATATTATTATATTATTATATTATTATATTATTATATTATTATATTATTATATTATTATATTATTATATTATTATATTATTATATTATTATATTATTATATTATTATATTATTATATTATTATATTATTATATTATTATATTATTATATTATTATATTATCATATTATTATATTAGATGCTGAGATGCTGATCATATTAGCATAGACTTGTTCTGTCATATGCTTAAATACATAACACTTTCTATTAGCCACCAAGGTATCTGTAACTGGGTCGTGCCAAAAAATATTGGTAAACAAATTTAAGAAAATCATACATTTTCAATTAACCAAAAATTGCACTCGTATATTTCCAAATGACCAAGAACAATTTAATACCTTCGTTTTTTAATATTTTTTAACCTAATTTTCTATGGTGGTTTTTTGCATATATAAACATCGTAACAATTATGTACAACAAAAAACTAAGAAGACATTACAAGGAGTTAAAATTTACCATGTTCAGCATAAAACATTTTTATATTATTATATTTTTCAATTACATTATGCATTTCAATAGTTTTCCGACTAACATTTTTATTATTTGACAGAAATATATAGAGAAAAAAAAAGTTGTAAATTTTTGTGAAAGGGATTTGTTACAGCCGCTAGTTAGTTAATATAATAGTACAAAATAGAATAAATGTGTACCTATATCTATATGTAAGTCAATAATATATAATTTTTATTTATTATTTTTCCCACGAATGTCAATGCTTAAGATTTTCATCTTAATACATTTAAACATAATTAACGATATATTTTTTTTACGTTTAATATGCAATGACTTCTACAAGTTGTTATAAAAAAAAAATTAAATTAAAATTTCATCAAAAATGCCAGCAAGCATAAAAAAATACATATCAAAATAATTGCATGAAACATTTATCCTAACACTTTGATGCTCGACACGCATTCTAACATATATTTATGATATAAATGTAATATATATATATATATATATATATATATATATATATATATATATATATATATATATATATATATATATATATATATATATATATATATATATATATATATATATATATATATATATATATATATATATATATATTTATATATAAAAAGATATACAGTGATCCCTTTCATTGCGCGAGATTTTACCGCGCGTTTTTGTTTGTTGGGCGATTCGAAATTTATTTACAAAGTTGCGTGATTTTATTTCGCGTTGCTCTTAGAGAGGTTCATACGAGTACATTTTCAAAAGGTTCATACGAGTACAGTTTGCATTGGAATCCCATTTATCTTCTTAAATAGGTAAAATTCTGATTCAAATTAGAATTTTAAATAGATCAGTCAACTGGTTTGAATTCCGATTTTATGGCAAAAATCAGACATGGCATAAAATCGATTCTGGTTTGATGACTGAGCTCAGAAGATATGTGAAAATAAGCTTTTTATTGTGACATTGCTAATTTTAGTAGTGCTCGAAGATAATATGACATTAGGACTGATTAATAATTTACCGTTATACCGGATTTTTACCGAGTAACAAATCAGCCTTTCTTTCCTCTCGCAACAACCGGAACCAGAGACTTTACTAATTGTATCTGTCCTATTCAGTCACCGTTACTTATATGTTCTTTCATGTTCAGGGATAATTTCACCTTGAGCATGTGGTTAATGTTATTCTATAGGCCTGCTTTTCACCTGACTTCTTTGAGATGATGTTTCTTGAGGTCAGCTGCCCTACTCGACCAGCACAAGCTTGTCGCTTTTGCTTCCATCGTACTCAGTGAATTATGGAATGCTCTAATGTGTTGTCTTTTCTGGAATATTCACAATTAAGTGCAACCTTGATATTTGTCTTTAAAAAAACCAATCCTTGATATTAGGGATGAGCTGTCTTGTCTATGATCCAGAATCTTCGTTTTTATAATGCTCCTGCCATTATTTCTTCAGTTATTCACTGGAAAAGTTTTCTCTTGCTTGCACTTGCTCCACTACAGTTTGCCATCAGGTTAACAAGGCTCGTAGTTGTTTTATTTGACTTTTTCACCGTTCTGATGGCAAATCAGCCATCTAATGCCTCTTACTCCCAAAAAAATTTACGTTTCATTCAGATAAATTTGCAATACCTTCCTATGAAATGGGGTCACATGCAGGTTACTTAGATTTTGAAGGACTTATTCCCATGATGCATCATTTCTTTCCAAGATGCATTTTATTTTACGCCATGGGTGAACAATTATTGATTTGCCTGGTGTTGAAGATGCGAAGTTGAAGTACCCCAAAACAAAAAACAATTTAGAATTTAGTACTTTTAGTACTAAAGAATTTAGTACTTTTTAGTACTTGTGCAATTTGTCAATATTACCTCGCGAGCGCAAATACAGATGGCGCGTTAATAGTTTGAATAAATTTCGTATTATCACTGGGGAAATTTTATAGCTCAAAATTTGACGTTTGGAGCGATTCCATAAAAAATCTCTCCTTCCCTGCGACTTGCGATGCGAACACATAAGAATATAAAAAAGCGATTACAACAAGATTATTAATGTGATATCATTTTATTTATTTCAATAATAAATAACAAAATAAAAAATATAATTTTGTAAATATAAATTGTGAAATAAAACCATAAATTATTGAGTTTTTATTTAAAATTATATTTCTGAGGGCTTCTTGTTTCTGATTAAGAGTGGAATCGATGTTTCAATGATGGTAGAATGTATGTCCTACACATCAATACTGATTTAACACTCGATTACTATCGAAAACACAGCGAAGATATATCATTAAGCCTATTCATGGCATAAATTTTATTCTCACGAGTAAGCAGAATTGAATGACATTTACATTAGTTGGTTTGCCAATACCGAAAGGAGGCCCACTAGGAGTAGTTTTGAATCTTATAAAAGAAACTCGATATGCCATGGAATGAATCAATAAGCTAAACGAATTGCTAAAGGTGGAATACATTAAAATGATGGGAAAGTTGAAAAATACACGCATAATGTTAACTTTTTTCTCGATGTCATTTTGTCACTTTGTTAAATGGAGGACGCATATTCGACAGCGACATTACGCTTTTAGTGCCATTGCTCAACGATTCAGTCTTATCAGGATTGAATTCACTTTAAAGACGCTTTTATCGTTTTGACGAATTAAAGTTCGCTGCATTGATAAGCTTTTGCGAGATCTGATGGGCAGTGACGTTAGTTTTGAAGCTAAAGTATGGTTTTTGTTGGTGATTTTCGTCCGACACTTTCAGTCGCACAAAGCAAAAGTGAAATGTACAGAATAAAGCGGTCCTTGGTGGGAAAAGCGCCAAGCGAATTTGTAAACGGAAAAAACTTGAATAATTTCGAGCTCTTGATATTTGGATGGATACTTTGTTGAACTATCTTTTTGACCTTACTTGATTAGTATGACAAAGTGAAGTTATGCCTGATGAATGAAAAGTGGCCGCGTTGTTTTGAACAACATACAAATTAATTTCTTACATAATATTAGAGAGAACCTTGGCGGACGAAATTGGAGGTGGTATACCAAGGAGAATTTCGTTTGATTCGGTCAGTCACTGAAGTTTTTCGCTGAGGGTGATTCTTTCTCAATAGTACGAGACATCGCGTGACGTACATTAAGTGTTTTGGGTTTATAACAAGTCAATCTACAAATCAACCTATATGACTCAATCCGTCGGAGTAGGTTAAGATTTGATTTGCTATATCTGGCAATGCCTGAATCTCATGTTAGAATTCATCTAACAAAAAAAAGAAAGCTTTTTTGACCTTTTCAACAGTTCGGTTCATAAAAACGTATCACTAGCCGAAGCTCAGAAACTTCAAAACTTGAAAAGGTTTATTTAACGGCGAACCACTAGGCTTTATTAAACATTTTGGTTTAACCGATACCAATTATATAGAAGAATATCAAATGCTCACCAAAAGATATGATAAAAAACAAATAACTGTTAATAGTTATATTGAAACGTTTGTCACACAACCGTCTATTAATCGTGTTAACTCTTAAACCATTCGTAAACTACCTGACACCACTGAAGAGATTATCAGAGGACTCAGAGAAATTGGCACAGGGTGAATTAATAGATCATTGGTTAATTTTCATTAGTTAAACGATAACCTAATGGTAGGACCTACTATCCAAGATAGTTTATTTGCCATACTTGTTCGATTTAGAAAACCTAAGCTTGTATTAACGAGTGACATAAAAAATATGTACCGTTAAGTATACTAATATAACATAAGCATACGGAATTTCAGCGAATTATTTGACGAGAAAGTTCAAAATCACCTATCGAAGATTACCGGCTGTTAACAATTACCTATGGAACAGCCTCCGCACCGTATTTGACCAAGAAAACCGTAATGACCATCGCAGTCAATTATTCTACCAAATTTCTTACAGCTTCGAAAATACTGAAACAGGATCTATATATTGACGACTTGATGTGGAGCGAATATAGCGAAACGAAAGCTCTCAAACAAATATAGTTCAAATGTTAGATTCGGCTGGACTTCACCTTACAAAATTGACGTCAAAATGTTCATCGTTGCTTGAATCTATACCATTAAATAGCCAAGAAAGCACCTATTGTCACCAATTGACATCTCTGAGGGGACCCGTTCCATCAAGCTAGTATAGTATAGGTTTATAATAGGTTTATAATGGTTGACCCATAGACAAACTATCTATTCCAAGATAGTCAACCACCGAAAGTAACGGTTTCCAATTGCAAATGGGTTTTCTGATGCGTCGGAGTTCGCTTATGCTGCGGTCATTTATTGCCGGACTAAAAATGCAAACGGCATTAATTGGAATGATTCAACAAACGTATTATGAAGGCTATGATCTCATCCGAGTAGATTAAATATCTACAAGCCACACAGTCTTTAATGGTATCTAGATTAAGGTAACGCTACTGGATACTCAATTGCAAAAATCTTGTGCGACAACGAACCCTACGTTGTATCCCTTGTACCCAATATAAGTCTCAAACCCTCAGCTAATTAATGGGAGATTTTACCGTCCGCTCGGGTAAATTTTAAATGTTTTGAACCAGACAGGAGTTTAGTAAGGTGGTCTGATTTGGTTTCGATCTTTCGTTGGAGACATACCAAAATACACAAAGGGTATTTCGCGATCTTCATGTGTATGAGAAGCAAGGCGGTTCACATAGAACTGGTTAGTGACCTTATAATATTTCAATATTATTAATATATAATATTATTATTTAAAATATATAAACTATTACTAGTGCACAGGTTTACACCCAAGTTAATGATTTAATGTATCAGAATTGTTTTAATACCAGTGAATAATTCAAAATAGTGTTAACTATCATGGAATCTTCATATTAATAATGTTAAAAAAAAGATGCTAATTTTAGTAAGAAATTTCTATATACTCCTTAGTTTTTGTCCAAATAAAGTGCTAAAATTGTATTACGATGCAATGATTCACAGCTTCATTGTTTGAGAATTATGTGCCAAATCTCGCATGTGTCGCTTCCATTGTTCCAAAAAAGATACGGCCATTTCGAAATTATATATATATATATATATATATATATATATATATATATATATATATATATATATATATATATATATATATATATATACAAAGTTTTGAAATTATTTTTCAAGAGAAGTGATGATCGCTTTTTGTCAAAATAAAATCTTTTTAATTTAAGAAATCACAGAAATTATGTTACGCCTAAAATCACGTCTGATATTATGCGTAGAAGTTTGATGTATATGGCACCATACCTCTACAATAAAATCACTGAAATTTTAAAACTGCATGGAAATACTAGAAAAAAATTGAACGCAATTAAAGAATGGCTGCTTCTTAATTTAAATAATGCGGATTTTATGTTGAGAGGTATTTATTTATTTCTAAGTGTGATAGACACTGTCATTGTTTCATGTTTCCATGGCCATTGGGCCGAATGCAAAAAACTGGCATTTGCTGTTTTCTTCAAATTTCAATCAAGTGCTTTGATTTATATGTATAAAGTCCAAGCAATCGCTTCTGCTTATATCTTTTCGTCATTCTGCTAATCTGCTCCATTTGCATTCTTATAAGAGAAAGCTGTTCTAACAACACTAATCTTTGAAATTGGCTAGTTGACAGTTTTCTTGTTTCTTCAGTTTCTGGAAGCTTAAATTTTGATAGCAATTGATTTTTGTTGGATGAAACTAATGCTGGTACAAAAATATGTTGAGAAGAAGTATTTTTTTTTGCATTTACATGTATTTCATCGTAATTTGAAAATCCAGCTGAAATCCCTCCTGACAATTTTGTGAATGCGTTCATTTGTTTTCATATTGTTAATTTTTTAGAACTAGCTACTTTTTTTATGAATCAAATACTTGACTCCCTCGAGGTAAATGCTATACAATTTTCAGGAAACCTTATCGAAGCAAAAGCTACTTTTACGCATTTACTTTTGACCTTTTGCTTTTAACAAATTCAGTTACTTCAAGCAAGTGCTTACTATTGTGCTTACTATTTTTTCTGCATTCAGCCATTTCGGAAGTGAATAAAAATAAGCAAATGCTTTAACTTATGTTTTTTCAAGCTATGTGCGTGTAAGCATGTGAATAAAATTTTATTATTTGTTTGATCGAGTAGACATACTTGATGTTAAGTAATTTCTTGTTTTATTTCTTGTGTTTGAGAAAATATTGTGAATAAAAAAAGTAAACAAAAATGCTTCAGTTAAGTTTCGAAATAAATTTTGATCAGAATGTCCGGTTTTTTTTTTTTTAAATTATTGTGAATATCGAGAAATCCAAGTAAAATTCCAAATAAGGTCGAGAATAGGGGTGGCGAACTAACTACTTGCCATAAAAGTGGTAATTTTTTACGATACTTAAGTGACCCCAGATTTCAAAATGGCGTTGCTGAGACTATGAGAGTCAGAACTATAGAAATAATGAAAAATTCCCATGAATGGATAAAATTTTGCTGAAGCACAACAAGAGTTAGAGATGGTGTTGCGGAAAAATAATAATTTAATTTTAAAATCCAACGGTTATCGGGGCATTGAATTTGATATAAGTGAAATATTAAAGCCGAATCATTTCAGTGATAATTTTATTAATAGGAAGAGATAACCAAGCTTAAATATACAAGTCACCACCGATTCAGATGAGAAAATTACCAGCGTGGACGTCCAAAGGCCAGGGAGTACTCACGTACGCGGGATTTGGAAACGCATTGAAGTTTACTAGAAATTAGAGTAGTTTAGAGGTTTTTCTTGTCTACTAAGAATCAGTGGTTACAGACTAAACTATTTTTGTTAACGCCGTATAAGAAACTTAAAGGGTATACCCAACAGGAAGAATAAAACTTTAATAAAATGTATGACATTAAGAAGGTGATCTTAGAGAGGTGTTTTGGTCGAATCAAAAAAAGATGTCCTATTTTGGACAAATTCATCGAATTCATGTGGATACTGAAAATTTATATCAAAAATGTGACTTGTTTAAAGGAATTTAAACGATATATAAGAAATAGATGAAGATGCAGGAAACAGAATAAGTAGTACCTATGATGAATACGATGAAGTAGTCAAAGATGAGACTGACAACTAGGAATGCAAGGACAACAGAAAAGAGCTGAAACCGCAATACTCAATCCTACAATTCTACAGTGATAAAGAGACATTTAAATGGCAACACAATTAAAAATTTCAAACACAATTATGTGGTGTAAATGTACAGGATTACCCAATAAGAAGTTTCATTTTAAATAGCCTGCTATTTGGGCAGCTGTCAATTTTGAAGCTGTCATCTTTTGACATTTGAAAAGTAAAAACAAAAATGGTGATAATTTTGCAGTCACATTTCGCAAAGCTATACTTTTTGGTCGTCGTGAAGCAGCTTCTTGGCCGGCAATAGTAAAACTGGTGGAAAAATTTGAGCTGTGAAGAATCGAAACCGTGTGTGTCGTTCAAGAACAACTGAGAATATTGCTGCTGTAGCCCGTATTGTTGAAGAAAACTGAGGTTTGTAGATCCCTCGTCGATCTTTGGAATTAGACATTCCACAAACGGCATTACATCGTATTTTTTCATAAAGACTTAGGTCTTAAGGCTTTTAAAGCTCAGTTAACACAAGAACTCAAGCCGGACGATCACTATAAACTTCGTATCTTCGCTGATTGAGTCCTTCAAATGCATCAAAATGATCCGGATTTTCATTGAAAAATAATCTTCAGTGATGAATGGATTGCGCTATCGAGCGATTTTTTATGATTAAAGATTTTTTATGGTCGGAATTGGAAGATATTGATGTGGAGGACGTTTATTTTTAGCAAGACGGTGCTACGTGCCACACAAGCAACGAAACAATTGCAATTTTGAAAGAGAAGTTTCCTGACCATGTAGTTTCTCGAAGAGGTGGTCACAATTGGCCACCGACATCTGGTGATTTAAAACCTTTAAACTTTTTTCTTTGTGGCTACGTGAAAGATAAGGTCCATGTCAATGCTTCACAATCGATTCTAGACCTTAAAGATAGAATTCGTGAAGTTATCGAGCACATATAGCCGCAAATTTGCAAATTGGTCATGGAAAACTTCATGAAAAGGCTATGGAGCTGCAAGCATAGCCGTGGCGGCCATTTGGCTGATATCGTTTTTAAATGTCTTTACAATGAAAAAAAAACAATCATTGTTTTCTTTTAAAAAATACTTGTTTCTTTTTAATATCAAAATTTAAACTTACATAATTCATTAAAAACAGTAACTGATTTTTGATATTTTAGATTTTTAACGCGAAGTTAACTTACCGATCTGGACATTATGGTATTTAAATATTGGGCCCTGCAACGACGTCCAACTAGAAATTATTACAAAAGTCTCAAAGTAAAAAAAGTGTAAGAATCAGTTGATAAATATGTATATTGGCAAGTCCATTGAGAGCTGGCAAGTAAAACTAAATATCGCCGGCTGCGGAGAATTGAATTATTTTGACGTCTGCACTTGAATGCGCGATAGAATGTATTAACCTTTATTCGTTTTTAAGATTTGATAACTGTCTGTGAATTTTTATATGTATTTAAAAGCTTCCAACTGATATAAAATAAAATATGGAAGCAAGCCATCGATTTATATTATTATTTTAAATTTTTTTGCCAAATAAGAATTTGTTCTAATATAAAATTCCAATAAATTTAATATGTTATGTATAATTTTTGTTGTTCGACTTGGTCTTATTAATCAAAAAGGTTTTCCTGATTAAAATGAGGTTATTTCCCGTTACAAACCTAGATTTTTCAAATTTGAATTTACACTTCGCACTGATTTTTTAAAACGAAACATCCGCGCAATCCGAGGGATACGTATATATATATATATATATATATATATATATATATATATATATATATATATATATATATATATATATATATATATATATATATATATATACATATATATATATATATATATATATATATATATATATATATATATATACATATATATATATATATATATATATATATATATATATATATATATATATATATATATATATATATATATATATATAATATATAAATACATATAAATATAGGTTTACGTACAGATACAATTATAGATTTAAATTTAAATTTAATTTTTTTATTTTACATCGACTCTAACTTGCTGAGAAAATCGCGTGTTAAAATGCTAAATGGTTTTCAACAAATATTACCTTGGCTTACTTTCAATTAAAATCTTATTATGTTTTTTTTTTTTTTTATTTCATATATATGCACACAAATTTATGTTTTATTTTATCTTCACATAATATATAATGTGCAAATCTAATACAAAAAAATTATCTTGTGGAGTGCTAACAAATTGTGTGGGTGGCTTTTGCATAAAACGAGCCTTCAAGAATTTTCGTTTTGATAACTTTTTAATAAAAAAATTTAAATTTTTTTTTTTATGTTTCTTCTCATAGATGACTATGAATTAGTGGAAACATTCAATCAACTCTTTTGTAATGAAGACGTACAAATTGATTTAGAATAATAAAGCGGGGAATAAAAATTAATTTACCTTATATATATACTCGTTTATAACACAATATATATATATATATATATATATATATATATATATATATATATATATATATATATATATATATATATATATATATATATATATATATATATATATATATATATATATATATATATATATATATATATATATATATATATATATATATAAACGAGTAAATATTCTCGTCTATATAATATATACATTATATAGTATTTAGATTCAAATGGATCGAAGACGAAACGAAAAATTAAAAAACATAGATTTACCCCCTGGTGGCTTCCTAATTTTTTTCTATTTATCTATATTTTATTTATTTTCTTATTTTATTATTAATTTCGAAATATTTTTTTTCTAGAAAAATAAGAAATATAAAAGTATTCTGACATGTGCCATGATCAAATAAATTAAGACAATTTTGATGATGATTTACGATCATAAAACTATATGTAGAAAAAAAAACTAGAAATGTATATCCCTATGTACATACATATATGATTTTGATGAGGCATTATTAATTGAAATTTATTGTGATCGATTGTGATCAAGTAATTAGGAATTTTCTGCTATATAGGTATAATATAGAGAAACGATAATCATATATACATATATGTTTAAAACATATCTAGACTGATAATGAGATTGGATATACATACATATGAGAAATATAATTTATTAATGAGATCAATTTAGGTAATCGAAGGGCGAAATTATACTTTAAACCCTTAAAAAATATGATGTCTGCATTTATTTACCTTTAAACATCCACCGTCTTACAGGACCATTTGCAATCCTGTGCTGATATTAAAGATAACTCGACTCATGGATTCTTATGATCATATAGCACATTTAAATTATTGTTGTTCGTTTTAACTCAATAGAAAACACTGCTACACGGATTAAACATTACCGAGTCAGATTGAAGAACTCTTGGACTGTCCGCTCTTGTCAAATTAGATGATGCAGATAAAGAAACTTTGGGCAGACCATGTAGAAGCAATCAATTCAGATTTTTCTGAACTATTAAAATTGTTGGCTACTTCTAAAAAATCATGTCATGTCTGGTCGCTCACAAAACAATTTTGTAAGCAGTACTGAAAAATGAAATGTGTGCTGCCAAATGACCAACGTTGTCATTTTAATTTGAGAAATGGGTCAAACTCGACCAGGGACTTCAAGAGGTTTAGTAACATTAGCCATTAATGTACAAAATTACAAGCCATATTCCATCACTAAACCTATCAAATAATTTCAAACCATGGTCTGGAATAAGGTTAGCTAGTCCCTAATTTAAGGCAGCATTGTCATTTGATTGGAGTAAACTACTTTTACAACATCATTTTAGGTGGCAAAATAAAAACGCCACCAGCAATGAGTCAATTGATGAACCTCTGGCTCGTTTCAGCGTACTTACCGCACGATGGGGAAATCCTTCTTTCGGATAATATGCGCAGCTTAATTACGGATGCTCAGGTACGTAAGATCGGAATCATCGTTGGATGCGACGCAAATTCACACCACACGATCCGGGGAAGCACCGATATGACTAAAAGAGTTGAGTCACTCCTTGATTACATTCTAAGTCCTAACCTTTCTATCTGTAATATAGGCTGTAAGCCTACTTTTATAACTAGTAATAGACAGTAAGTTTTGGACATTTTTTTTTGTTTCAAATTTAATTCAAATAAATTAGTTAATTGGAAAATGTCCGAAGAACACACCTTTTCTGACCATTGCTATCTAAAGTTCGGTTTTGAAATATTCTAAAACTCCAACCTTTATAATTAGAAGAAGGACCAACTGGGAAACCTTCAGATTAATTCTAGGTAACTCCTTAACAGAATTGAGCCCGAAAAGTCCGGAATCATCACAGGAATTGGATGCCTTTATCGACAAGGTGTACAATGCTTTCAATAAGCTATCTTAGGCTCATGTCCTATTAGTAGGCCTAAAGGCAAATCGCGCCCGCCACGGTGGTCGAGGGACCTATAAGAAACACGGCTGCAATTCAAGAAGCTTTTCAAAATTGTGAAGAGAGCAAGGGCTGGCGTGGACTGGCACTCCTATAAAGAAGTCCTCAAATTATATAAATACGAATTAAGAAGTGCCAAAAGCAAATCTTGGAGACTATTCTGTGATGAATAACATGCAGGAGTCCTTTTAGGCAGCTAGGCTACGTAAGATTTTATCTACTTGTCCTTCCATTCCAAGTTATCTACAATGACCGGATGGTATCTGGACTACAATGGGGGCGGAATCTCTGGAGCTCCTACTCATTTCTCAGGATGTTCCGAATCTCCGACAGTTCTGCCTAAAATAAATAGTGCTATGGATCTCGCTGGAAAAATTGTCTACAGGAGGAACATCTTGTTGTCAGTAAACAGTTTTAAACCTTTTAAGTCAGCAGGTCCGGATGGCATTATTCCTGCCGACATCCAACAAACCAGTGACTTAAGGGTTCCTTGGCTTGAAGTGATTTTTAAAAGTATCCTGGAACTATGTCATGTTCCAAACAAATAGACTGAAGTAAAGGTAATTATGTCAAACCAGAGGCGGACATGCAGACACTTTCAGATTTTGAGCTGGATGTGTCACTCAGATGCTGGATTGATGAAATTCTCAAAGACAGGTCATTTTGGCTAATCTTGGTGAGGCATCCGTCAGGAAATTTGTGGGTATAGGTAAATCGCAGGGTAGTGTTATATCTCCGCTTCTTTGGTACTTGGTTATAAATGACCTGTTACTAAACCTAGAGGGGTCTGGCTTTAAAGTGGTCGCTTATGCAGATGATGTTGCCATCGGAACCTTCGGCAAATATTCTAGCAATTCCTGGGTCTTATTGTGGATAGCAAACTAAGCTAAAAACTTAATATATTGGAAAGGGTAAAGAAAGCTACAATAGCACTAGTTAGACCTGTTCTACTGTACGTAGTCATAGTTTGATGGCCAGCTCTAAATATAGTGGCAAACCAAAAGTTGCTGATGAAGGTTCAAAGGTTCAACTGCGTGCCTGTATATTAGTAGTGCACTAAGAATCACTTCAGCTCAGGCATTATAGATCTCCTTCATCTAGTCCCTCTTGATATTTTAGCTAAACAAATGGCGGCGTGTACTAGCTATTAGCTTTAGGCTTAAATCAATTTCTCTGTGGACCTGTATTAATAAGAGACACTCATCAATTCTAATGAATAAGGTTATCCCCAAAGCCATTGGCTATACCACCCCGACATCATACCTCAAAGTTAAATTTCTGACTGTTATTCCCTTCAGAAAAGACTGGGCGGAGGAAGCAGTCCTAAATCCCGGTAAGATTAACTACTTTATGGATTGATCGAGAATTGACAGCAAGGTCGGATGTAGGGTGTACTGCAAGGAACTAAATTTAAATCTCTCTTTTCGCCTCCGTGATCACTGCAGTGTTTTTCAGGCGGAGCTCATCACAATCAAAACGGCCATAGACTGGATAAAGTATAATGTAATATCTGTTAGGGATATTAGCATTTTTACGGACAGTCAGGGTTGCATTCAAAATCTACAGTCACGCTTTATCGCGTCGTAAGTAGCCCGGAACTGTCTCTCATCTCTTAACGAGGTGGCAGAATAGTTCAACATTTAGCTTACATCGATGTCAGGGCATTTAAATATAACGGGGAATTTAAAAGCTAATGAACTCTCTCGACAGGGTCCCTCCAGACGCATCTTACGATGCCACGGTGATACAGAAGTACCGCTTGCCATGTGTAAACTGCTCCTAAAGGAAGAAGCTTATAAATTCACAAACTGTAGATGGGCAAATTGTGCTTCATGCGTAATTACTTGGTAAATTTGGCCTACAATAGACTTAATCAGGTCTAACCAACTAATATCCATGCAACGGTGGGAAATATACTACAAGGTAATCTCAAGGTTAAACGCACGTCCTTCTGTGTTCAAATGCAAAGTTCAACGGAAGTGTTCAAAATGCCGCGCTAGAAATCATTAATTGTTGGATGTAGAAGAAAACACGACACAGTGCAGGAAACCATTGAAAAATAGTAAACTAATCGTTATAAGATTAGGTTCACCACAGCAAAGTGATGAAACCACCAGTAGCCTCAAAAAGCTTCTTTACTACCAACAGTGTTGGTCAATATCAAAAATAGTTACGGTGATGACGAAGTATGCAGAAGATTTTGGGAAACGGAAGAAGCACCTTTCAAACCAAAATACATAGGAGAAGAAATAATTTGCAAAAACCATTTTGTCTCCAATGTCACTAAAATGATCAACGGACGATTTCTTATTAAGTGGCCGTTTAAATCAAAAAATCGTATTAGTCATTCAAAGCATTTAACTTTGCACCGATGGAACGCCAATTCGAAAAGGATGAAAAACTGAAAAAGTTGCACAGTGCTTTTCTGAAGGATGAAGGTCTTCAACACAAGGTGATCGTTTTGAAGGCCGATTTAAATGTAGAGCATAAATTGTATCTGCGACACCATGGTGTTCTCAAAGATGAAAGTATACCACGACAAAGCGGAGATTGGTAAAAGATGGGTCAGTGAAATCAAGCTCAGGGTATAATTTAAACGATTATGTGATGGTAGGTCCTACCTTACAAACAGTTTAATTTCTATAGTAGTAAGATTTCTTCTGAACAAAATAGTATTTTACGGAGGCAAGTTCTAGTCAACGATAAAGATGACGGACTAATTAAATCTATAGCTATTCGTAAACTCTGCTACCACGTACAGTGAAAGTTTTACAAAGATGACATGGAATCATTGCAATCGAAATCTTTTGTAAAAAAGGCAGTATACTACATTCTGTAAATCTTTTTATTAGATAAATTTGGAGTTCTACGTGCCGGCGGAGAAGGACGTCGACGTTTTGACCAATTCTCATTTTTGACTTAAACTGTCATTTTTGCTTTTATTCTTTCAACAGATTATTGACCTTGACGTATTTACCATATTAATTTTCGAAGCGAAATTGATAGTAGTATTTATGAGTTTTTAGGCATTACTTACCATTTTTCTTTTTCTTATTATTATGGTACACATATTTTAATAAAACGTCACACTGCACTCATAAATGACACATTTACCTAAAGCGTATAATTTGATTATAGATCGATATCATTTTAAAATCAAATGAGAAATTAAGTCTGTTTAAACAAATTGACTAAATCAAACCAAAACGATCGGTTCAACAAACAGCCAGTCATTATGAGTATTCCAGTTTTACTGGGCGCTTTAACTTCATCATAATAAAAAATTTTGAAGTCTTGATTATTATAGCATTAAAAATACAATAAACAAAGCAAAGATCGTCTAAAGGGGGTTTTTTTTAATTCTCGTGTGGTAAATAATTTTCATTTCTCATCAACTTCATTTGTTTTGAGAACGTAAGAAAACTTTATAAGAAAACGATAAAACAAAGTTATAACCAACATAATTCGATCTTAACGTGATCGTCAGGAATGTGTTTTTCTCGTGTGCGCTGCTTTTCATTTTATTTTATTTTTAGGGGCGGTTTCATGAATTGTTTAATGTATGTATATATGATGTAGAATTTTTTTTTTTTTAGTTGGGTATAAAGTTAAGAAAAACTCAAATTGAACTGACACTCTGTGCGGATTATCTGTCGAAATGTCAGTGAATGCTTTCATATTAGAACATAATTATAACCAACCCTCTTATTATGATTTCCATTTATGATCTTTTTTTTTTTATTTCTTTTATGAACGTACGTACCTAGCAAGAAATGTTAAATATTTATTATGTATAAAAATTGGGTGGCCATTTACTTATCGTCAAAAACCAACCTACAAATATGATTTTTATTAAATTTGTTATTAACGTTGGTCTTAAATATAAATGAAGTTTATGTACCGAGGTAATATGATGAAACATGTTGTAAATGCTATTTATGCGATCTGAGCTCGATGTTTGGTGAACAATTGCGTCTTACGGCTTATAATGCGAAACATTTACGAGCCAAGAGAACTTTGGCACTAGAACCGATGTTTTATTGTTTAAAGGTTATTTAGTAATTTCTTACATTCATCAAGTCACATCAAATCTAATCTAACCAAATCTAACCAAATCTAGTCAAATCTAATCAAATCTAATCAAATCTAATCAAATCTAATCAAATCTAATCAAATCGAATCAAATCGAATCAAATCGAATCAAATCTAATCAAATCTAATCAAATCTAATCAAATCTAATCAAATCTAATCAAATCTAATCAAATCTAATCAAATCTAATCAAATCTAATCAAATCTAATCAAATCTAATCAAATCTAATCAAATCTAATCAAATCTAATCAAATCTAATCAAATCGAATCAAATCGAATCAAATCGAATCAAATCGAATCAAATCGAATCAAATCGAATCAAATCGAATCAAATCGAATCAAATCGAATCAAATCGAATAAAATCAAATCAAATCGAATAAAATCAAATCAAATCGAATCAAATCTAATCAAATCTATTCAAATCTAATCAAATCTAATCAAATCTAATCAAATCTAATCAAATCTAATCAAATCTAATCAAATCTAATCAAATCGAATCAAATCGAATCAAATTTAATCAAATCTAATCAAATCTAATCAAATCTAATCAAATCTAATCAAATCTAATCAAATCTAATCAAATCTAATCAAATCTAATCAAATCTAATCAAATCTAATCAAATCTAATCAAATCTAATCAAATCTAATCAAATCTAATCAAATCTAATCAAATCTAATCAAATCTAATCAAATCTAATCAAATCTAATCAAATCTAATCAAATCTAATCAAATCTAATCAAATCTAATCAAATCTAATCAAATCTAATCAAATCTAATCAAATCTAATCAAATCTAATCAAATCTAATCAAATCTAATCAAATCTAATCAAATCTAATCAAATCTAATCAAATCTAATCAAATCTAATCAAATCTAATCAAATCTAATCAAATCTAATCAAATCTAATCAAATCTAATCAAATCTAACTAAATCTAATCAAATCTAATGAAATCTAATCAAATTTAATCAAATCTAATAAAATCTATTAAAAATCTAATAAAATCTAATCAAATCTAATCAAATCTAATCAAATCTTATCAAATCTAATCAAATCTAATCAAATCTAATCAAATCTAATCAAATCTAATCAAATCTAATCAAATCTAATCAAATCTAATCAAATCTAATCAAATCTAATCAAATCTAATCAAATCTTATCAAATCTAATCAAATCTAATCAAATCTAATCAAATCAAATCAAATCTAATCAAATCTAATCAAATCTAATCAAATCTAATCAAATCTAATCATATCTAATCAAATCTAATCAAATCTAATCAAACCTAATCAAATCTAATCAAATCTAATCAAATCTAATCAAATCTAATCAAATCTAATCAAATCTAATCAAATCTAATCAAATCTAATCAAATCTAATCAAATCTAATCAAATCTAATCAAATATAATTAAATTTAATCAAATCTAATCAAATCTAATCAAATCTAATCAAATCTAACAAAATCTAATCAAATCTAATCAAATCTAATCAAAACTAATCAAATCTAATCAAATCTAATCAAATCTAATCAAATCTAATCAAATCTAACCAAATCTAATCAAATCTAATCAAATCTAATCAAATCTAATCAAATCTAATCAAATCTAATAAAATCTAATCAAATCTAGTCAAATCTAATCAAATCTAATCAAATCTAATCAAATCTAATCAAATCTAATCAAATCTAATCAAATCTAATCAAATCTAATCAAATCTAATCAAATCTAATCAAATCTAATCAAATCTAATCAAATCTTATCAAATCTAATCAAATCTAATCAAATCTAATCAAATCTAATCAAATCTAATCAAATTTAATCAAACCTAATCAAATCTAATCAAATCTAATCAAATCTAATCAAATCTAATCAAATCTAATCAAATCTAATCAAATCTAATCAAATCTAATCAAATCTAATCAAATCTAATCAAATCTAATCAAATCTAATCAAATCTAATCAAATCTAATCAAATCTAATCAAATCTAATCAAATCTAATCAAATCTAATCAAAACTAATCAAATCTAATCAAATCTAATCCAAGCTAATCAAATCTAATCAAATCTAATCAAATCTAATCAAATCTAATCAAATCTAATCAAATTTAATCAAATCTAATCAAATCTAATCAAATCTAATCATATCTAATCAAATCTAATCAAATCTAATCAAATATAATCAAATCTAATCAAATCTAATCAAATCTAATCAAATCTAATCAAATCTAATCAAAACTAATCAAATCTAATCAAATCTAATCAAATCTAATCAAATCTAATCAAATCTAATCAAATCTAATCAAATCTAATCAAATCTAATCAAATCTATTCAAATCTTATCAAATCTTATCAAATCTAATCAAATCTAATCAAATCTAATCAAATCTAATCAAATCTAATCAAATCTAATCAAATCTAATCAAATCTAATCAAATCTAACAAAATCTAATCAAATCTAATCAAATCTAATCAAAACTAATCAAATCTAATCAAATCTAATCAAATCTAATCAAATCTAATCAAATCTAATCAAATCTAATCAAATCTAATCAAATCTAATCAAATCTAATCAAATCTAATCAAATTTAATCAAACCTAATCAAATCTAATCAAATCTAATCAAATCGAATCAAATCGAATCAAATCGAATCAAATCTAATCAAATCTAATCAAATCTAATCAAATCTAATCAATTCTAATCAAATCTAATCAAAACTAATCAAATCTAATCAAATCTAATCAAATCTAATCAAATCTAATCAAATCTAATCAAATCTAATCAAATCTATTCAAATCTTATCAAATCTTATCAAATCTATTCAAATCTAATCAAATCTAATCAAATCTAATCAAATCTAATCAAATCTAATCAAATCTAATCAAATCTAATCAAATCTAATCAAATCTAATCAAATCTAATCAAATCTAATCAAATCTAATCAAATCTAATCAAATCTAATCAAATCTAATCAAATCTAATCAAATCTAATCAAATCTAATCAAATCTAATCAAATCTAATCAAATCTAATCAAATCTAATCAAATCTAATCAAATCTAATCAAATCTAATCAAATCTAATCAAATCTAATCAAATCTAATCAAATCTCATCAAATCTAATTACATCTAATCAAATCTAAAGAAAGCGACCTCTGCGCATGTGAAGTAGTGGATTTATCCTCCGAGATCCCTGCGCTATCCGTTTGGGATCGGCTCGCAGAACGTGCCCGAACCCGCGTACTTGTTTGTTCTTTTATTTTATGAACGGCACCAGGAACTTTCATCAAATTCCTGATCTCGTTGTTGGCTAGAATTCGGTAAGTGTCATCATTGTCGCGTTTGAGGCCTTGTGTCATGTGCATAATTTTTCTCTCGAATGTCATTAATCAAAGCTCATACTCATCTTTCAGGGTTCAACCCTTAAAATTATCTGATACAAGATATTTATATAAGAATATCTGAGGACGCTTTAGAAAATAAAGCACGAGTACTTTTACTTGAATTTAAATTAGAGTAAAACCAACCATTACTGTCATTGAGTTTGAAAGCTCGATCAATACTACAATTGCATTGTGCAAACACTGTGGTTAAGGCAGGTGGAACTGATTGCTGGAATATTTTTTCCATATGTAATATTTATTAATAATGATCGCTTTCAAAACATTTTGCGACCACCAAGGCGAAGATTTCGATTTAAAATTAGTACTAAAAATAAGTAAGTACTAAAATATATCGGAGGTGAGTAGCAATTGACAGAAAAAATTAGAAGACGGTGATGTGATGCTATCGTGACACAACTGATTCGAAAATAAGTGTCGAAACCAAAGAACTTTCCGAATTATGACCAAGAATTTTAATTATTTTAATTAATTTTAATTATTGTGAAATTATGTTAATATCTTTTAACAAATATTAAAGCAAACAGATGTAAGGTGCAACTATAAAAAATCGTCTTAATAATTAGGTAAATTTGCATTCTCTGGTTATTATATTTCTGTGGTCAGATGGTCAAGGTTTACAACATATAAGATATTATGTCGAAATCGATTATTTATCCGCTAATTACAAAATTAACTCTCAATATTTGTTTAACAATTATGCAATTTATATAGTAGCATTATATTATCCATCAAATTATTATTTTTTTTAAAAACATTTTAACATAAACTATAATATGTATGTAATGGGCTTACCCACCCATATAATATAATAACATAATGTTCTATCACTATATCGGAGACGGTATTCCACTATTTATATGTCTCTACCATAGTTTATGCTCATTACTGCTTGACTAATGTATTATAGTTAAAAAAAATGTTTAGTTTTTACTGTCTAACACTAATAAGAGATAATAAAAATTTATTTAGTGTATTAAATTGTATTGTGTACCATACTCGTACTTAGACAATATCCATAGTTCTGTTTTGTACATATAGTTTAAGAAACCATTAAAAAGAGAAGGGTTAATTAAAAATATTACAACTTGAAACTATCAACAACAACAACAACAACACAAATCTGTTCATTTTTACATACACTGTTTAAAGAAAAATATAATTTCTACAAGTATCATATATCTTAAAGTTATGATATTTTGTTGTTGTTGTTGTGATTTTATCTTAACATTATTACTGAAGTCATAAAACAAAACAACAAAAAAATCTTTGAGCAACAAGTATATAAGAAAAAATAAAAAAAAAAATAAGAAAATTAACTATACATAAATTGATTTATTTGTTTATTGATTTGCTGATTGAGTTTGATAATGTGAATAAGATAAATTTTTTTAATTTTTTTTTTCACTCGCACACAAGATAAATTCATTTTTAATGTATTATGTAAATTTATGTAGGTACATTATGATTTTTATTCAATTGCACGATAATTAATTCAGAAAATGTATTAATAGACTGACTGTTCGCAACAAGTGAATAATTTAATTTTTTTTTTTGTTAATTAATTAATATTTATGAATAACGGCTGCTACAGCCACCTACCTAATCAGATTTGGACGCTTAATGTGAGAGATTTGTTACGAGATTATTCTGTCGATTTGATTTAGTTTAGTGAAATATAACATTAATACGAGTGTAATTTTTAACAATTACTATACTTGGAAAGTGAGACCCAAATGAGTCAATCGAGCGGCTCATTTACTTAGTGGACTGTTTAGTGTTGGATACTAGAGATCATAGTCCCATAGTAATTTCCGTAGATTTCAATACGTGGGCATTTGAATTTGATAGTACTCAAACAAATAGAAGAGGTCAAGCACTACTGGATACCTTCTCAGTTCTGGATTACTAAGGCGTGTAATGCAACAATGCTGAAAATGAGACTAAGCTTACGGCATCCGCCGGTTTACTGGTGGAACGAGGAAATCATATTTCATGCTTCAAGAAATTCACAGAAAAGCACGAGGTGCTTTGAAAGTGGCCATTAAGCAAAGCAAATGACAATGCTGGAAGTTCATAATTTTTTTTTATTTTTATTTTTTTTTATTGAAACTAGTTTTTTCAGACTAACCATCAATTTACATCTGAATTCTTAAAAACTAAACTATAATGAGGTCACTGTTGATCCAGCGAACCTCCAATGCCTGTTCGTTAATAGGTAGCTGCTCAAATATTGACGAGCTCGAAGGGTTTGGTTCTCTTTAGCCTTCGTTGCAAATCTTTTTATTTCGTGTTTTACATCCGGTATCCCGAAATCTCGATGCAAATCCTTATTACGAATGTACCAGGGCGCATTGACTATACTCCGAAGTACCTTATTCTGGAAGTTTTGTATAGGTGATTTGATGTTAGCATTTTTAGTAAAGCCCCAAAACTGACTACCATATAGCCAGATCGGTTTTAGGATTTGATTGTAAAATTTGATGTCTGTGCTTAATTTTGACGGTCGTCCAATTAGCCAGTACAATTGTACAAGTTGACATGCGCAGATTTTAATTCATTAAGTTTGATTTTCCATCACTTGGTCTACTGGTGAATTTCTTCACTTGCATATTGAAGTACGACTTTCAGATAAGTACAACTCCAGAAGGTCAACATATAGTCCCAGAAGCATAACTTTTAGTTTATGTATTAATCCCTCATGCCATACCTTATCGAAAGCTGCTGCTACGTCAAGAAATAAGGTAGAACGAATTTGTTTATCTTCTAAAGCTTTTTCTATAATGTCTGTAACTCTGAGAACCTGGTCAATTGTTGAATGTTTACATCTGAATCCAAGGTATTAGGTTTCTACTTTCTATTATTAGTGTCATTCTTCTCAGAAGAAGTCTCTCCATTAGCTTTGAGATTATAGAAAGCAGGGATATCGGACGATATGATTTGGCGGTTTACCTAGTTTCGGTAGCATAATAACTTCTGCAACTTTCCAGGCAGAAGGAACATGCCGTAATCTAATAACAGCATTAAACAAATGGGTTAGTTGAACAATAGCTTTCTTTGGTAGTTGCTTTAGAATTTCTCCTGTTAAAAGATCATATCCAGGAGCCTTTCCGGTATTCAGATTGAATTTTATTACCCTATTAACTTCTTTCTGCGTTATTAGAGGGATTCTGCCCCCAAAGTCATTGCTTCCATTTTCGATTATAATATCCGATTCAGTCTCATTCGGTTGGAAAATACCAGCCAGGTGATCAGCAAACATTTCAGCTTTTGATTTGTTATCCCTGACCCACGAGCCATCACTTCGCTTAATAAGAGGGAGCTGCATGATTGGGGTTTTCTTTCTTTTGGTTGCCTTCTATCTCAGATATCAGACACACATCGATATTTTGCATTTTTAAAAAGGCTTCACGTTCATGTTTTTTATTTTTAATACCGTTAGCATTCCATGTAGCAATTCTCAATTTTTCTTGGTACGTCATTTTGGGAGAAATAATTAGAATAATAAAGCAGAATTGCCCTGCTCCAATCTTTGTAGTCTTTCAGAAAGGTTGTTTATCGCATTCGAAACGTTCTGCATCATTTCCATCAGAGCTTTCCTGTCGCAGCCACCTGTGCATAAGATATACCACCTCTGACATGATGACTAAAGGATTCTGTTGATTGACTCTTTTGTCAACTCATTGGTTTATTTTGATTATTTCTTCTTTTTTGGAGTTCTTTCGCTACCAGATATCCTCGGTAGCTTACATTGCGGAATTATACGATATGATTTATTTCGTAAATTTTTTTTATATCTTCTTTGTTATCGAAGGTTAGCATGAATAATGGAAGAGGAATTCTTATTTCTTCATCCCCTTTCTTAGACTTTTTAATTTTATTGACGACATCAAGGATTTTAAAACCCCTTTCGCACAGTTCACTTTTAATGTCTTCTGGGTTGCATGATTGGTGTAAATTTCTAACCATAACCCTTATCGGTCGCGTATGCTTATTTTCATATGAATGCCACTGTTGCTGCGAACCGTTTAAATATTCTGTTAGATTTCTATAATCTGTCTCGGTGTCTACATATATTTTCAGTTGATTGTTGTTCATTCTAGCTTGAAAATTGATGCTGTTATCCTGTAATGACTTGTTAATGACTGAATAGTTTGTCACATTGCTAAGTATTACGGGGGGAGGATTTTGTTTGCTTTTTTTAGGTTCTTTAGTTTTTTGAAAAGTTGTATGCTTTCTTGGTGTGTTATTTTTTCAGGCTGAGATTTTGTTTTTGGATTTAGATGGTTATCCGTTTTGCCTGACGCAGTACTTGCTTGATTACCTTTTTCTGATGAACGCTTCCTTTTTTGGATTTAGGTAGTAGCCATGCTATTTCTTGTGCTACTATGGCTTCTTCTTCGCTCGAATCAGGTATAGTATAATCATTTTTTTGTGGCTGACTCTGTTCCATCATCATTTTTAATTTTTGGATCTCATTTCGTGCTTCCTTTAATTCAGCTTGTAATGTTTGGATTATTTTATCATTTGAATCACTCCCACATATTTGTTGAGAACTACTGTAACTCATTTGCCGATGATCATTACTTTTTGCTAAATTTTCCACAGAGATACTTCGTGGCCTTATAGGAGGTCTCATCATTAGATGAGTTCTCATCAATTCTGAATGGGTTGTCACTATAGTACTTCCGCTCATGAAATTGTCTGAGCCAATGGCGTCATGTTTGTTTTGCAAAAACAAGAGCAATTTTGGAAGCCCATCTGTGATGAGGTCGAGGATGACCCTTTGGGGCCGACCTTACAGAATGGTAATGTCCAAGTTTAAGCTATCGAAGGATGCAACACCAACATGCCCTATGCTGATGGATAGCATATTATCTAACTTATTCCCGAGCCAATCGATCACAGTTCGCACGAGCCATTTTGAAACTGACAACGTACCGCCATTCACGATGGATGAGCTAATCTCCGCATTTAAAAGCATTTCAAGCAAAAAAGCACCAGGACCAGACTGCTTACCTAATATTGCCCTAAAAGCAGCAATACAAGAGAAGGACGAAGAGTTTTTGGTTTTAAGTATTCAACGCTTGTTTAAGAGAAGGGAAGTTTCCAGATATTTGGAAGAAACAAATACTGATACTGATCCCGAAAGGCAAAGCACAACCAGAAAACCCATCATCTTTTTGTCCAATTTGTTTGTTAGATGGAGCAGGGAAACTTCTCAAAAGATTGCTGTGTGACCGATTAGAGGAAGCGATTGACAGATCTGGTGGTCTTGCAACTAATCTATATGGTATCCGCAAGGCACCATCAACATTATGTGTGACGATGTCTTTACACTTCAAGTTCCCGAGAATGCGACGATAGTTGGCTTTGTTGATGATATCGCTATTGTCACAGTCTCTAAGTATAATGGTGAGTTAGAGAACGTCTGCAGAGTCACGGTGGATATAATTCAGTAATGGCTTGATCCAGTTGTATTGAAATTGGCTGTACAAGACGGAAGCGGTGTTTACAACTAGCAGAAAGGTTCTGGAGACAATATCATGGCAGAACAACAGAATTTAAATAAAAATGGCGATGGAGAAACTATACATGCGCTTACAGTACGAACGAACAATGTAAGAACATACAGTGAGGTTATTCTGTTTAAATAGCAGCAGCGATAGAATCATTCGGAGAAGGGCCTGTGGACTAAGCAGTATACTCCAGAAATAGCCCTTTGGATAAATCGCAAGCATGGAGAGGTAGACTTCTACCTGACGCATTTTTCAACAGGCCACGGGTGCTTTCGATCTTACCTCTACCGCTTTAGACACGATAGATTATCGAGTTGTCCATCATGTAGAGATACGGTTGAAGATGCTGAGCACGTGTTTTTCGCATGCGCGAGGTTTCGGGAAAATAGAGAGGTGCTTTACTTCTTAAACAAGAAAAAAACCAATAAGGATGTCCAGTAACATTTCCGAAGTGATATTAAAAAGCTAGGTGCACCTAATTCGGCTGATTTTGGTTTTTTGCGGGTATTTTCATTGAAGATGTACTAGGGCTAACTCAATTGGAAATTGTTTATATCAAAAGCCTTCAAAGATCCTCTAGCAAAGGTCGTACCTCCACGCACGATTAAATTTGTCTAACTCAATGCCTCCAATGAATATTAATGCAGTCAATTTATCAAATGAAAATGTCACGAATCAGACTCTTCTCTACCGCCTGTATAGTAATTAATTCCGGTTTAAAATTATCACCAACAAAATAATCCGTTACTACCAGCACATATTTACTTCTACTTTCACTGATTAAAAACGGTTCTGTAAGATCCATCGCAATCCTTTCGACTCCCCATCTAAATTCTGCCAAATTCTCTTTAGATAACCATCCTCAATCCGCAAACTGTCCCATTGCACCTAATTTGCTTTTGCTATGGGCTTTCTGTAAGTGATTTCAATCCCATTCTTCTGAGGTAGAGTTTTTATGAGTTTGACGTCGATGATGGTTTCTACTTTTTGCACTCGGCTACACTGCTTACAATCTACTCGGAATGGTCATCTTTATAGGGAATCGGCGTTCCCATGTGCAGGTCCACTAAGATATTCAATCGTATAGCTTTGCAGTTGCTCGATCTAACATGCTATTTCTCCTTGCGGATTTTTAAGCTGTAGTAACCATCTCAAAGCGCCATGTTCCGTTCTTAAATTGAATGATTGACCATAGAGATATTTATGGAAATGTTCAACGGATTCCACTATGTCCAATAATTATTTTCAAGTGACGCAAAAATTTCGCTCTGGTTTCGATAATACTTTGGAATATAGTATGCAATTACTCGCTCTTGCCCATCGATCTCCTGTGATAAGGCACTTCGGTTCACTCAAATAATTTGTCTTCTCTGGTAAGGTCATGCAAACTCCTGGCAACATCAGCAAATTCTGATACGAATCGCTGATAGTAGGTACAAAGTCCAATAAACTGCGTAATTCATGTCGATTATGCGGTCTGGACTAGTCCTTTACTGCTGAAATATTTTCCTTATCCCTGTATTCCATGTGTTGATATACTTGGTGCTCTAAATATTTGACCTCGTCGCGGAATAATGTACATTTCTGGACTTAGCTTTAGTCCGGCTGGTTGTATCCTCTTAAATACTTCCTCCCTATCGCTCAGGTGCCCCTTAAACTCTTTTTTTATTACTATAATATCATCTAAAAGGCACGCCTGAACGCTGCCTTTTTCTTCTCCACCTCTGCGAATTGAAATTGCCAATATCCGCTCTGTAAATCAAGTATCGAGAATATCTGTGCTCCTGCTAGTGTATCCAATGTGTCGTCAATCCTGAGTAAGAAATAACTATCCTACTTTGTTAAGGTGTTCAGCTTTCTATAGTCGCCCCAGAATCTTTGTTTTTCCACCAGTACCACTGGTGGGCTTCCAAGACTGCTTTATGGACCTCCGTTTGATTTGTTAATGGTAAGTTTCTTGGCGCTTGACATATTGGCATCTCCAATCTTGTATCGATTTGGTGTATAACTATGTTTGTTCTGCCATTATTTTTTGGAGCACTACAGAGAATGAACATGTATTTTTCCAGTAACGCTTTCGATGCTTGTTCCTGTTTTGTTGTTAATTATTTTGTCCATTTATGCGTCAACCTTCAACTTTTTTCTACTGCCGTTGTTCCTTGACCAATCCACTCGGATTCGATTTTTCACACTTCACTATTGTGGATACCCGAACTAGTATTGACTTTACGATGATAGCCCCCTTTTTGATGGTTTTTGTCTGATCCGTTAAATTAAGAGCTCGTATAGGGACTGTTAAGTCTCTGTCTGGTTGTGCTAGAGCTTTTCCACTGATGATTTCTTTAATTTTATTCTCTTTTATTTCTCTTAATACTCGCCTTCATGGAATTCATGCTCAAGATTATCTCATATACAACATCGCTTATCAACACTTCATGGAGAAACTTGCTCTTCCCTATCTTGTAACCCAACTCATTTCTTACCTTTGATTACCGCACTTTCACCAGTAGCCGGTTATAACCTTAATCTTCGAACCGGCTGGCCTCGTTTGCTATTATGTTACTGCGCACGATTATTCTTGTTGCGCTTGTATCCAGGGTGATAAGACAGTTCCTTCTACCAATGTCTCCTTTGGTGGTTAAGCTATGTCCATCTATTGCCAATCTTGAGATAAGGATGGACGTTACAGAGCATTTGGTTGTGGGAGTCAGTTTTTGCTCTTTGAAACTGACTCGCTTTAGATTAACAACTCCGTCGTTACCTGCCTCTTTTTCTTGGCTCATTTCTCAACTTCTTCCCTTGACATGCGATACATTGGTTCTCGCTCGATTTTTTCGCCTCCTAAACAATCTCTTTGGCATTGCCCCTCGACCAATCTTTCAACTTCTTGATCTTGTTCTTGATCGTTTTTATCGCCACTCTATACCTTAAGAGGTGGCCCGTTTTGTCAACTCCAGCATCTGATCTTTCGGTTGACTTTTTTTTATTTCATTGACGTTCATTTATCTTGATTGCCGACTTAATAAGGGTTATATGCCATCTCGTTGATTAAAGCGCAGGCGATTATATCTCCGAGCGTGAATTTTGAAGACTAAAGCTCTTCTGTTCTCGATATCCTGTAATGTTAATTCTCTTCGTGTATTCTAGAGCCATGTTGCCATATTCTAGAGCCATGTCGATATCTGCCCATACTCTTGAAGCGACTTCTTTCTCTTTTGATATTGGACTAAATAGCTTCAATCTTTAGTTCTCGCATATAATCACCTCCATAATTACGTTCCAAAATTTGCATTACTCTACCGTAATCACCACACTCATTTTCTGGGATAATCTGAAAATTCTCGGATGCAGTTTCTTCTAATGCTACAATCAACGATGCGGCGAGATTTTTTTCACTCTAACTGTTTTTAGTGGCTGCTATTTTAAATTTTAGCTTAAATATGGCAAACTATGTTATTTTTTCAAATATTGGATGCTTCAGTTTGACTGATAGGATATGTTGAACTACTTGCGATGTTGTTCCATCCACTTTGACTACAGGTAACCCTTTTTCAAGCCGTTTACATTTTGTTCGACTGCGGTTGAACGTCCACTTTAACCTGTTGCAATCGGTTTTCATTTCTCGAAGCTTCGTTTTAAAATCTTGTAATTTTTTTACTTTATGATGAAGAGTAATGGACATTTCTCGAAACTTTTCATCAAAAATTTTGTTCTTGTTGTTTGTTTTGTTCTTTTTGGGTTTTTCGATTTTCAAAGTCTAGTTTCTCTAGTCATTTACATCCGTTTGTTAGGCAGTTTAAATTACTCTGCGACTGCTCCATCATTTGTGTTGTAATTTCAAACTGTTGGTTTATTTCAGTCGTTAATGGCTGTCAATGCCTTCCTATCGCTAGCATCAACCTCCTCAATTTTAGTCGTGTCTATTCTGTTATCGTGGAATTCGTGCTGACTTGGATTTAAGCTTTGCTTCATTATAGCTTCAATGAGTCTTATAAGTAATTCACAATTATTATCACTGGCAAATCACGAAGAACGAACTCCTCCCTCAATCGTTTATTTGGTAACTTGTCCTTAATCACTTTAAATATTTATAATCCCATTGCTATCACCAAATGTTACGTTTTTGCCTTTTTTACATCCTCTCCTCGTTCGGATTCAAACACGGTACTTCCCGACACAAAGACCGAAGCTTTACCTACTACGCTAATGGCTCGGTGATCATAACTTATTGAGGAAATTAACAAAATTACTCCCATGGACAAGTTTAAAACGAAACTTATGAATGGTAACAATGCAAAAACAAATGTGGGAAATTCTAAAATGTATTAAGATCTCCGTAAAATGTTAAATGAAGGTAAGTAAAAAATATATTAGGCTGCAAACACGAAAATGGTTACTCATTCTACAATGTAAAAAGTGTCAATCGTATGGGCATACCCAAACTTTTTACTACAAAGAACCGCGCTGCGTTAAATATCTTAGATAACATCTGGCAAGATCTTGTATTTAATTAAATTGGGAACATGGGTACTTGCCCATATTAAGAAGGCAATTCAATAAATACACTTGAAATATAGAAACGCAATATTGCAGAAACCTTGTGAAATGGGCATCTCATAGAAAATAATTTAACTCATACAAGAAGTGGTTTGGGACGTTGGATTTCAACGCAGAGGCAACTAAAGTGAAACATGCACTCGAAGAGTAAAGCAAAGATGCGTACTCTTACCAATACTATTCCTGATCGTATTAGCTATAGAAAACCCAAAAGTTAACAAATGGGACAATAAACAAGCCATACATGAATTTAACATGTTACATATAATCTGGAATACCTGAGCACTCTACTGCAAGGCCATTATATAAATATTCAACTCGTGTTTAAAATCAATACTAGCTCCTAGTATGCTCTTAAATTAAAGATAAAGGAAAAAAATTATTGAGCTAAATTGCCAAAGTCAATAACAATTTCAACCAAAATTTGTATTATTATTACCAACTTTTCAAAATATAGCCAAAGTATCATCCTTGCTAGTGAAACATTAACGTAAAAAGATAGAGTGACCTGTTAACCCCGTTTTATTACTACATGAAATAATCTGATTTCAAAATTGTCTTCATAACCTAACATTTTTCGAGAAGTACAGAAAATTCAGCGGAGTTTTGTGAAAATCATTAAAAATTAAAGTTTTTTTTTTTTGAAGTTAAAGTACTTTACCATGAACATTTGTAAGATCTGCAACCTGATTGCCATCGACCTTATGTTCACCCCTGCGGTCGATACTTTGGCATTGTCCTTCAAATTTTTAGTGATATCGTCACAACTATTTATATAATATACGAATATTAAATATGACATTAAACACTATCATTTCATACAATCAATTTACTTTCAATGAATCATGTGGATTTCTATATATACATTTATATACAAAGTACATAGATAACATGTACACAGATCATTTGTAAGAAATTTTTTTTTTACTTTAAATAAAATAAAAAATCACAATCACTTTTATAATAATTTAGTGTATCTCACCATTATAATAATTATATAAGTGTATATTCTATTTGATACGGATATATCTCTATACACCACAAAATGTACCAACCACGATAGCAAAATTTAAATCTACGTACGCTAGTATATTATAAGTCTTATGAGTCTAGAGGTACCCTTGGAAATTTAACCTAGCTGAATTTAAAAAAATAATAATAATAATAATTTGTATCGTACTATATAGCAGCTATTCTTAAATATTGAAATGTGTTCCTTTCTCTTTTTATTTTTTTACAATTATATTATGACTATTATTTTATTTAAGAATTGTGTCTTTATAATTCATTCAGTCATCTTGTTCATAGTTATGCGCGCTCATACACACACACCAAAAGTATATTGACATTTTATACATATATATATTTTTTATAATTTGTTGTTCCATATTGGGTGGTCGAGCGCGCTTATTTTAAACAACTTATAATGTGTACTTGGTCGAGTGACATAAGTTAAAAAAAAAAAATAAAAAAATAATTTTAAAGTAGTAATAATAACAACATACCATTGAATGTCCCAAATATTCGGCTGCATTATCCGATATGTACAGTAATTTGCCATTTTGTGTTAACATCATCAAAAATCCTGAAAGAGCCTAGAAAAGAAAAGGAAAATAATTTGGTTAGTTTTTCAATTTTTTTTTAAATAAAAAAAAGTCAGGAATTCTTGGAATTTTTTTTTATTATTTATTGAAACTAGTCTTTTCAGACTAACCATCAATTTACATCTGAATTCTTAAAAACTAAACTATAATGAGGCACTGTTGATCCAGCGATGCCCAATGCCTATTCGTTAATAGGTAACTGCTCACATACTGACGAGCTCAAAGGGTTTGGTTCGCTTTAGTCTTCTAACCAAGTGTTCATTATCCAGTAGCAGAGAGGCTTCCGCATTAACATGTTGCAATAGCCTCGATTCATGCTTCGTTGCAAATCTTTTTATTTCATGTTTTACATCCGGTACCCCCAAATCTCGATGCAAATCCTTATTACGAATGTACCAGGGGGCATTGACTATACTCCGAAGTACCTTATTCTGGAAGTTTTGTATAGGTTTGATGTTAGCATTTTTAGTACAGCTCCAAAGCAGAATACCATATAGCCAGACCGGTTTTAGGATTTGATTGTAAAATTTGTTGTCTGTGTTTAATTTTGACCTTCGTCCAATTAGCTAGTACAATTGTATATTTAAGATCAAGCTCCCATTTGAGCTTAACATCCAGTGTCATAACCAAGTATTTGGCGGAGTTCTCGTATGGCACCATGACATCGTTTATGCTGATTGGCGGCGGATTAATCAATAGTTTGTTCGTAAAGTTGACATGCGCAGATTTTAATTCATTAAGTTTGATCACCGCCTCTTCGACAGTTTGCGCTGTTGCTGACAGTTTGCGCTGTTCAGAATACTCATCTTCTTGCCTTACTCTGAAAAGTCTTTCAGATAAGTACGACTCCAGAAGGTCATCATATGGTCCCGGATGCATAACATTTAGTTTATGTATTAATCCCTCATGCCATACCTTATCGAAAGCTACTGCCACGTCCAGAAATAAGGAAGAACAAATTTGTTTATCTTCTAACGCCCTTTCTATAATGTCTGTAATTCTGTGAACATGGTCAATTGTTGAATGTTTACATCTGAATCCAAATTGGAGATCCGGTATTAGATTTCTACTTTCTATTATTGGTGTCATTCTTCTCAGAAGAAGTCTCTCCATTAGCTTTGAGATGATATGAAGCAGGGATATCGGACGATATGATTGAGCTTCATTGGCGGTTTACCTGGTTTCGGTAGCATAATAACTTCTGCAACTTTCCAGGCAGAAGGAACATGCCGTAATCTAATAACAGCATTAAACAAATGGGTTAGTTGGACAATAGCTTTCTTTGGTAGTTGCTTTAGAACTTCTCCTGTTAAAAGATCATATCCAGGAGCCTTTCCGGTCTTCAGATTGAATTTTATTTCCCTATTAATTTCTTTCTGAGTTATTAGAGGGATTCTGCCCCCAAAGTCGTTGCTTCCATTTTTGATTATAATATCCGATTCAGTCTCATTCGGTTAGAAAATGCCAGCCAGATGATCAGCAAACACTTCAGCTTTTGATTTGTTATCCCTGGCCCACGAGCCATTACTTCGCTCAATAGAAGGGATCTGCATGATTGGGGTTTTCATTCTTTTGGTTGCCTTCCATAATGAGTAGTCTGTATTTTAATCAGCCGTCAACTTTTCAAGAAATGAAGAAAACGATTGTTCATTTAACTTCTGAATTTCTCGCTTAAGCTGCTGTGGCTTGTTATTTAGGATCGTCTTGTCAGATGGACTCCTTGTTTGTTGCCATTTTTTCCTAACTTTCCTTTTTTCTAAGACCAGGTTCTTAATTTCTTTTGGGTAGCTTTTACCAGTAGTTTTGGATGCTGTATCTTTAGTGTTATTCCACGCGGCTAATTTGTGAATGATATTTGTGAACTTTTCAACCTCTTCCTCTAGCTCCGTTACCGTTTTTAATCGTGTTTGTAGGTTAATATTGCTTTCTAATTCAGATCTGAAGCTAACCCAGTCAGTTGTTTTATTGACAAGAGTTGGTCTTGTTTCCTTCCTAATTATCTTGTCGCTTATGGTAAGTATCGCTGCAGAATGAGGAATTCATGGATGCAAAGTTTTTAAGGATTAACTATAGGAACCAAATTTTGCTCATTATCCTAGTTTTGGCGTTAACAGAAATCATCCAGCAGAGGCCTTGCTGCAGTATAGTAGCCGGCTAGAGCTCTGGGTTGGGGGTGGGGTGTGCAAGGCATGGTTGATAGCTGAGATAACTGCAATGAAGGGAAAATATGGGAAGGTGGGAAAAATATTTTTTGAAAAATCTCAAAAACAATATTTTAATTTGTCACAGTGATTTTAATAATTAAGATAAATAACAGTAGCGAGAAAAAAAAACAACAAACTCGAAAAGATCACACAAAAGACATAAATAAACTTAATTAAAAATCTTAACTGAAAACTTAATTAATTAACAAAAACCTATTAATATATAACTTAAATAAATAAATAAAATAAAATTAAACTTAACTAAAATTCGTCTATATATTATTGTCGCCATTCTTTCATCGCGCAGTGTATACATTTTTTTAATGATTAACCGTGTTTTTCTAAGGAGCAGATTTATGGATGAATATAAATTCGAGGCCATAATTTTGAGTTCATCAAGCTAGATTGTTAGTTAGATTGCCTCTAAACCCACAATAAACTTAAAACATTTTCTCGCAATTTTCCTTCGATTCAATTTGACTAAATTCAATGCCACTCAACACAATTGTACGAATTTAAATTGACAATCATTACAAATATATTATCTTATAAAATTCACAAAATAACAAAAAAAAAAAAAAAAAAAAAAAAAAAATTTATCGAAAATTTAATAATAATTTTGGTCTTTTCAATGACCCAAAAATTTCTCCCCCTTTTCAATTGTTTTATATCATCTTTTTCTCAAAATCTTCCGATCACGACCGACACAAAAAACCGATTTTATATAACCGTTACCCAATTTAAAAAAAAATAAAAAATAAAACATTACGGGAAATGCTAGCAGTTATATAAATATAAATACTAAAATAATTTATAACACTCAGGGGTGAACAAAATAAATTTTTACACGAGCACCCAAAGGTCGCTCGTTTCACTACTAAGCACCGTTGCCATCCAAATCGTTTGAATTTGTAATTAGCATCTAAATTTCAAGAACGACGGTTCGGCCCATTTATTATTCACTTTAAGATAGGGTCATCGTGGAGTATACTGTCATCCCCATTCGTAATCAAGTCTTAAATCTAACCCAATTGAGATTGATTTGATCATAGAGAACATATACTTGGACCATCACTTTATTGAGACTGCGATAGGGGGCCACTCAAAGCCCCATAAAAGAAGAAATTTATCTTAGAGCCCCGCTTTAGATAACGGACACACGGTTTACGAATGGTACATTTGATGGCACTATATCAGCTATGAAAGAATATCGCTTGGAACTTATTACTCTCCGAAAAAAAACGACGGCCTAAAAAAAGAGACCATATGGTCCAATGCTATACGATGCTTTATAGTGGAGATGATCTCGGCAATATTTGTGTTGGTTGTTTTTGGCCCCAGGAGCAAAAGGCTATTTTCAGGCTACCTGTCATTAATTTTGTTTCATGCGCCCCTTGATTTAAGCCAATCGTAAATACTAAGACTAATTTTACAACAATTTGAATGATGTGATGGGATCCATACCGAAGCACGATGTCAGAATTTAATGTTAGAGCTGGCAAAAACCAGACTGACTTATGTAAAAAATATAAATATAGCGATCAATCAAGAATGAGTACTTTGCGATCTACTTGGAAGCATAGACACACCCTCGTAAGATATCTCGATGTCAAATTGACCATGAATTATTTCCAAGGGTAGCATGGTGCAATTAAAATATTTATTACTTTTTTTTAAGGTAAGCCTATTAAAAAAAAAAAATACATAAATTTCTCACTAAAATTTTGTAACTAATATTTGCCACAGGTCGTATTTTACAGTTTTGGCTCCGTTGTTTACAACTTATAAAATTTTTAAAACTAAAACAATTTAGCCCGTGGCGCATAAAACTGTCGCATATAAATAAATTTGTATAAGATTTAAATAATTATTATGTATAAGTTTTGTTTCCACACCTACTCACCACGACTTTATGACACCACTTGCTACACCTTTCATTCAATTTTGTTTTATTTGTTCCAGACATTTTATTCCTACAACAACAGCTATTATATTCTTGCAATATATAGAAGTTGATATTATATTTATATATAGCACATATAAGTTAATTTTCTCACGGTATTTTTTGAATTTACGGTTTTGTTAGTACGTTAATCGTTTAAAAATAATTAAACAACAAAATAAGTTAACAGACACATTTAATACTTGCAATTATGTTACATTTTTATTAATTCAAATAAGGGTACCACAAATGTAGATATAATTATATATATATATATATATATATATATATATATATATATATATATATATATATATATATATATATATATACACATATATATATATATATATATATATATATATATATATATATATATATATATATATATATATATATATATATATATATATATATATATATATATATTATATGTATACATATATTATATGTATACGAAATTATTTTTATTTTTATGTTGGAAGTTAGAGTTTTGTCCTTTTTGTCTATTATTGATCATTTTCTGGAGTTAGAGGAAAATGACTGAGAATGACTGCAAAAAATATGAAGCAACCTCGAGACACTTAAAAATAATTAGGCAGCAACGCTAATAATTTAAAATAATGGCAGCTCTGGCTTTGTGAAGTAATACATATCGGTAGTTCAACAAGGGTAATACGGCCAAAGAAATCTCTCTTTCTCTGTCTCTAGTTTTTTTCGACCCACGATTGCGAAAATTAGTTCGTGGACGAGCCCTTGGAGATATTCATTAAGATTCAGGGCTTTTGTTTTACCTAAACTAATCGAATGTCACCCCTACCTCTTCTACTGTGGGTGTGAAACACAAATTCTACTTCTAGGGGTGCGATGGCATTCCTATTTAGTAGGTTTTGAAAGTAGGATTGCCGTACCGAGAGAGATTCAATTATATTTGTTCTTATTTCACCATTCCTGATTCTAGTGGAAATGGATTTAGGCTAAAAATAAAGATTCCGGGCGTTGGCAAAGGAAAGTAGATGTTTTTGATCCATCTCGTTATGAATTCGAGTTTCTTTTGTCAAACAAATTTCCAAGGTTCTTTTTTAGCATTTAGGATATATATATATATATATATATATATATATATATATATATATATATATATATATATATATATATATATATATATATATATGTATATATATATATATATATATATATATATATATATATATATATATATCAGTGGCGTAGCCTGGTTGTTTGATGTAGGGAAGCAATTTGATTAATTTCATTAGCAGTTCCGAGCCTTAATGTCGGCTGATGTTCCTTTAAGTGTTATAACATTTCCTAACTAATTTTAGTGCTGTTAAAGATCTGTGTTCGCTCAATAAATAAACTACCTTGATAAAGTTTTCCTTATTCAATAGAATATCTTACTCTATACTCTATACTCTATATAACCTTTTTGAGTACAGAAATAATTATTTTAATGCAATCATTGAGCGTGAATTTTCGATACAATTGAGAAAAATAGGTTTAAGTTCACTCATTGAACTGTAGATGGTAGCACCTATGAATTAATATGTAAAAGATGGCCATGCTGTTTAAGTGTTTGTTTTTTCTTTTTTATTATTAACTCGAGTTACTCGACGACACGTGCATATAATTTAATACATTTAATATAATAATTAATATAATTAATAAGATAACTAAATAATAATAACAAGTTTATTAATATTTTCTCAGGTTATGGGCCCAGAGCGCCATATTCGAGTAACTAAATAAAATTTATAAATAAATATTAAAACTGTGTAATAATGAATTCGTCAAATGTTTCGGTGATCGCGCCATTATCGTGAGGTGCAAATTTCAATAATTGGAAATTTAAAATTATGTCTCAAATGGAGAAAAGCGAAATCGCAGAAGTATTTACTGATCCGGTGCCAGATGATGAAAACAAAAAATCAAATTTGTTGAAAGATGCAAAAGCTAAAGCTTTGATTATTCAATATGTATCCGACAAGCATTTGAACTTAATTAAGGATGCAACAACAGCGAAAGGTATGCTAGATACTTTAGAGTCTTTGTGAGAACAAGCACTTTTCAAAACTAAGTCATTGGAGAAAACTCGTAAATTTGAAATGTGATAAAAACAGTAGCCTGGAAGATCGTTTTCTTGTTTTTGATACGTTGGTGTGTGATCTCGAGAATCTTGGGTCAAAACTTGATGATTCTGATAAAATCTGTCATTTTCTATTAACATTACCCTTCGAATATGATATTGTAATTACGCAGCAATTGAAACAATCGAAAATGTTAAAATAGAATTTGTGAAATCACGATTGATAGATGAAGAAATAAAAATACATGGGAAGTTAAAATGTGAAACAAATGATGTCTCATTTGGAGTAGGCACAAAAACATTAAGCACGTCAGGATGTTATGAATGTGGAAGTAAATTTCATCTCCGAATCAATTGTCCTAATCTGACCAAAAATAGAGGCAGAGGTGGTAAAAAACACGTACTTTAGAAGACCACAAAGAGGATATAGAAATTGCTATAGGGATCAAGGCCGTGGTGATCAAACTAAAAATTATGCTAATGAAGCTGGAGTTAATTGTATAGCATGTTTGTCGCTACAAAACGAAATAATAATTTATTTGTCATGGATTCTGGATGTTCCACAATTATGATAAAAGGTGAGTTGGACGAACAAATTCATAATTTGGAGTTATTAATGCTGGTATCAAAATAAGGATGGCGAACGGAACAGAACTGCTATAGCAAATAAAAAAGGGAACCTACAAATTACTGTTCAAGGAAAAGTGGTAAATATTGAAGCTCTGGAGTTCTTGTCTAAAACAGAATTTGTTATCAGTTTTTCAAATTACAAGTAAAAATAGTAATAAAATAATTTTTGAAAATAACCAAATGATAATACAAACATCAAACGGAAGGATTATATGTAAACAAACAAATGGCGTATATGTAATTTATGCGGAACGTGTTTTGTGTAATCAAGTGGCTAGTATTCCGGAGTTTTTGTGGCACAAAAGATTGGGGCATGCTAAACATGAAGTTCTTAGGACTTTCGGACTACCACAGAAAAATCAGAAATGTACCTATTGCATAGAAGGAAAAGCAAAGAGAGAATATTTTCCACGGAACGAAACGAAAACACACCAAATAGGACAACTTATTTGGACTGATGTATGTGGTTCAGTAAATGTTTCAACTTGGAATGAGGAACGCTACTTTCAAGTTATTCTGGATGATTTTTCACATTTTATCGTAGTAAAACTATTAAGAAACAAAAGTGAAGCCGCACAAAATCTTGTTGAATATGTTGCTAAATTAGAAAATCAATTCGGAAGTACGGTAAAATGCATACGTTTAGGGGTACAGGGGTCGAGAATTCTTTTCGTTTGAACTTAAAAATTTTACTAAACAAAAGAGAATAAAGATTGAGTATACAATAAGACATAATCCACCTATGAATGGTAAAGCAGAGAAAATGAACGATCAACTTTAAAATATGGTTAGAACCAAGTTAGCCGATTCGGGTGTACCAATATATCTATGGAGTGAAGCAATTAGATCATCAGCTTAAGAGTTATAAATAGAACACTTGCTTCAACTCTAGAAAAGGGGAAAACCCGTATATGATTTGGAATAGACGAAATGATTTATCAAACTTAAGAATTTTTGGATGTCGAACTTGGTCGATGAATTTGCCTAAAGGCGGAAAACTCGATGATATGATATTGATATGATATGATATTGATATGATATGATATTAATGATATGAGGTGTGATGATATGATATTGTGGAGGAGGTTGCAAAACTTGGTTTCCTTCGACCGACAGAATAATAAGATCTAGACATGTAACTTTTGATGAAAATTTTATGGAATGCAAAGAAGATTTGAATAAATATTCACTGCCCAGTGATGTATGTGAAGAACCGGGAATTGAAAACAATAATCATGATACCAAAATTGACGAAACTATTGAACAGACAACTAAAATGCAGAACGTTATAGAAAAGCAAACAACTTCTTCTGGAAGAGTGATAAAGAAACCAGCTGTTTTAGGTGAATTTGAGTTGTATACGGCCTATTGCTTACTAACAGCCGATGAAAATATGCCTGAAAAAAGCAAGCTCAGGATTCCATTTAATGGAAAGAGGCAATACAGAGCGAGTTAAATTCCCTCAAAAAACAAAATAACTTAGAAAGAGTGTGATCGACCTAAAGTGCTAAAACTATAGATAAAAAATGGGTCTTTAAAGTGAAAGAAAATGGAGAGAAAAAGGCTCGTTTGGTTGCAAGAGGATTTCAAGGACCAGAAAATGAAAATGAATTTCTGTATTCTCCTGTTTGTAAAATACCTACGATACGTCTTTTATTTTCTGTTTCACTACAAAACAATTAGCCGTTGAGACAAATCGATGTGCCTACAGCTTTTTTACATAGATATACGGACAGTGATATATATATATATATATATATATATATATATATATATATATATATATATATATATATATATATATATATATATATATTAAATAGCCATTATTTAGGTTTAAGTTGCATCAAGGAAACACTAAAATTAGTAAGAGGCCAGCACAATGTTAAAGATGCAACGCAACCATAGTTAAACATTATAGGTATGGTTTTGTATAATATTATATAATTTTGACGTCGAACTAAACGATTTCCGAAATAAACATTTAATTACACAGGAACATACATTTTCCGGTTGAATCATTATAAAAAGGCTAAGCTAGAACTACATTAAAAAACAGTTATAAATGGTAAAAATATGTTGTAGCACTAAACTTGAACACACTTTTTACAAACATGTCGAAAAATTAGACACACAATTAAAACGTAACAAAAAAGCTTAAAATAGGTAATTTATAATAAAAGTTTTTAATATGTATGTAAAGGTAATTTAATTTCACCAAGAAATACGGTAAACACTTATTATACAAATGTCAAAGATGCTAAATTTATTGATAGTAAATATTGTTACATTTTAATTTTCAATGACATACTAAATATGGTTATTATGTTACTAAAAATATATGTACTTCATAGAACGTCTAACTATAGACAATCTAAATATCTAACTCTAAATATATAGCGTAATTGGGCACTGCAATTAGAATTAAAATGAAAAATTTACCCTTATTTTAATATAAATCCAACAAAAAGTTAGATTTAAATTAATCCAAACGGAATGCCTGCTATAGTGCTTTAGCTATAGCTATAGCTAAGCGATTTTACTATGGTTTTTGATATATCAAAACCTATAACAATATACGAAAACCAAATCTAAAATTGCTTCCTGAGATAACCATAATATTCATGATACACGATTTGAGCCATTGAACATTAAATTTCCCTGATTTGTTTGTTTATATCTCATTTCATGCTTCTTTTCCTTATCATATTAAATTAAATTTTTGGTCAGGGGAAAACTTTCATAGTCAATTCAACATAGACACAAAAATATCTCATTTTACTTTGTGCAATTCTCATTCTCTTTCAATCATCATCTATAATTCTAAAATACATGATTATTTATAAACCGTATTTTATTTGATTTTTTTACAACAACAATTCCATATATCGAATTCTTTTTTGGAATTGGTTGAAATTTTTCTCTATTGATGGTATTGTAATCCCAATACTTCTTTTTAGTTAGTATCTCGAATACTAGGTGCGCCACATCTCATATTTTGATTTCTATAAGTTGGTCATTGTTGTTATTTTATTATTTTGACATTCATTTTGAGTTAGCGATATTTATACATTTTCTTTTCTCATTTTTTGTTTTTCATGCATATATATATATATATATATATATATATATATATATATATATATATATATATATATATATATATATATGTATATCTTTGGTCACCAATTAAAACGGAATATCATAAACAGTTATGCCCTTCTTCAAATTATATAAAATTCGAAATCTATACGCACTCGATTTAATATACTAAATTATGAATATACAATATTTATAGAAAGGGCACAAGTAGAGTGATTATAGTAGTTCATATTTCAATAGTAGTAAAAAAATTGTTTAAACGGTAAGTTTAAATTTTACAAAAGGGCACAACTGGGAATTTTAAAAGTTATGCCCTTTTTTAAAATGTTTTAACATTTTTTATTTTCCTTTTTAATTGTGTTATTCACTTATGTGAAATTGTTAAATTTGTTTTATAATGTGATTAAGTTTAGTGAATCCCCGTTATACAACTTTTTTGTTTCAATCTCAAAAAATTAATTCGAGTTAGTGCATTTTAGTCAGTCATGTTAAGTTCAGTACGAACAGGTTTTCTAAACGTGCCAAAATAATGTCGGACATAGTAAAGCAGCTAGAGGCTAATTTAAACAATATTGAAAATGTAACATCCAAACAACCATCTAACTTTCGAAAAATTCAAAAACAAAATAAAAATATTGGGAAATATAGGCTCGAAAAGCGTGACAGTGCCAGATCTTCGCTTTACTGCGTTAACTTCCTGTCGAAACATGTGTGAATCAAGAATAAATATAGAAGAGCAGGCAAACCTGTTCACAAAATATTGGGTTGTGGGTGACTACAACAAATGTTACATTTCTTGCTGATGCTGAAATAATCCAAAAAAAACAACAACAATGAAACTGGATTCTACGTCAGCAAAACAACGCCTGTTTTCATGAAAATACTCAGTCAAAATTAATGGGCACGACATAAGTATTTGTAAGTCCTGTTTAATTGCAACATTGGGCAAGACGCCAAAATTTATGCGAAATATTTCCAATAAACTCTTCATGGGTATCAAGCCCGTTCAATGTCATTGAAATGAGACAAGAAGAATTTTACAAGTTCTCTGAATTTTCGAAAACCAGCTTAATTAGCTGGCGAAAAACTGACACTGATGGAAACCCGCTTTCTTGCCAACTTGTTCGATGGATGCGATTCGAAGCAAAAATTTGGTGAAATTAAATTTAAAACGTTACTCGACTTGGAGGAACCATTTAGAGTATTAAAAATATCTCGCTGAAAAATGAAAAGTGCATAATTTATGATATATGTCCTTTATGTAAAGTCAACATTAAAAAGCAATTTTTCACAAGGGCATAAAAAATTGGCTAATGTTCAAATGACAATATATTTGTATCTGAAGTACGTATCGAGATCCATTGGAAATTGGAATAAATACAATTTAATGTTTCCTTTGTTTTACAGCTCTATTAAATGTTTCAAATTGGTCTCCTGAACAAGTTGTAACGGATGAAGGTGCGAGTCCCATTAGTGTTATTAAAAACGACACCATTGAGATCCGTACCCCGATGGCGTTAACAGATTTTCTCCCAGCAGGAAATCTGTTAACGCCGTCATTCCAGATTTTCTCCCAGCAGATCGTCTGCTAACGCCATCTGTTAACGCCATCTGCTAACGCCACCTGTTAATGCCATCTGTTAACTCCATCATTCCTTGCTGCGGTATTATAGCCGGCTAGAGCTAAGGAGCTGATGGGGGTGGGGTTTGCCAGGCGTGCTTGGGAGCTGGATTAACCGCAAGGAATGGAAAGACGGGAAGGCGGAGTCACTAGAACAAGTCGGCACGCAACCAGACTTGTAACCATCACATCAAGATAGAAATAACTATCACAAAAGAAAAATATAAGAATTATCAAATTTAATTAAATTAAATAAATAAACAAAAAACCAACGAAATGAGTTTGAAAAGAAATAACAGATTAATACTTAAATAACTTAACTAAAAAAAAAATCTTAATTAAATAAACTTAATTAATAAAACAAAACAAAATAAAATGTAAAAATCTTAAATAAAAATTTCTGCTCAAACTCTTTCCAAATTACACAAAAACACGCTTTATATATACCTACTCATTACCCGTTACTTATTTTGTAAACAAACAATGTAGGGGCAATGAGCAGGTATACAACATAAAAAAAATAAATTTTAAAATAATTGAAACAAAATCATGGGGGTGGACACATAAATAAATTTGACACAGGGGAACGAAAACAAGTCGCTCGTTACAAAGTTTTAGACTAATGCCCTTTGATTTGGAACCACATTCATCTGTGGTCACAAATGAAAGGGACATAGGGGCATATATATTATATATTTACACATATATATATATATATATATATATATATATATATATATATATATATATATATATATATATATTTATATATTTATATCATATATATATATATATATATATATATATATATATATATATATATATATATATATATATATATATATATATATATATATATATATATATATATATATGTATATATTTGTGACCACAGATGAATGTGGTTCCAAATCAAAGGGCATAAGTCTAAAACTTTGTAACGAGCGACTTGTTTTCGTTCCCCTGTGTCAAATTTATTTATGTGTCCACCCCCATGATTTTGTTTAAATTATTTTAAAATTTATTTTTTTTATGTTGTATTTATATATTTATATATATATATATATATATATATATATATATATATATATATATATATATATATATATATATATATAAATATATAAATATATATATATATATATATATATATATATATATATATATATATATATATATATATATATACGTATATATTTCTTTGATCTGCCATTACTAATCGGGCCCTAGAAGAATTGGCGACAGATATCACAGAAATCAGTCTTATCGTCAATTTCTTACCATTTATTTTGAAAAACGAGTCCGAGTAGAGCCGAAAAGATCATTTTATAGTTCCTGTGCAGTAAGAAGTAAAGCAAAGTTGCGAAAAACTTGACTTTTTAAAAAACTGTCGTTGTTACGAATTATCTGGCAGTATTTATTTATACATATTTTTAGAACTATTAATTGAGGTATAAACCACTACAGTAAAAACCTTATTAAAACATTTAGAATTTTGGATTAAAGACTTCTTCTGGCTCTCTAGAACAATTATAATAAAGATGTAAATCGATGTAACATAAAACCCCCATCATACTTTTTTCGTCAAAAATGTTGACAGTTAAAATTTTTTGTTTTGCGATCTATAGGCTAAACTATGTTTTTTTATTATTGTGATTTTTTTGTATTCAAAATTGAGTGAAAATACGAAATTTACAAACATATAGTTATGGTATATAATATTAGCTTCATAAACACATAAGCACGCTGATACTGGTTAACAACTGTATACATTACAAAAAAATGTAATGTGTGCCGCGACGAGCGTTTAACTCGGCCTATTGCGAGCCATCATCTGAAGCTCTACTCAATCACCATTTTGGGAAAATGGCAAATAACGAAACTAATTTTAAGGTTGTGATCAACAACAAGAAGAAGATACTACAAGCGAGCACTAACAAAGGTAACACCAAAAAGCCTGTTCCGGAATAAAAAAGCCTGTTTCGTTTTGCTCGGTGGATGTTAGGAGCCTTTAAACGACGTCCAAGTAGCACAGCTCACCGGCAAGACAAGGACAGTAATAAAGATACGAGAAAATATAGTCGTCAGCTGTTAACCTTTGGAAAGTCAATGGAGCAATACAAAAACCAGTATCGAAATCTCCAACCACAAGAAGGAACTCTAAAAGAGGCAAGTTCAACACTAGGCAACACTTTTGCCAAATCCAAGGCATAAGTAGATTTCTAACTTCAAATAAAAACTAAGGAACCAAGAAAGCCCATTAGCATATGTTAAAAATTCAGTTACACAATGCAGTAAACCTAAGCAAATTATAGTCTAAACGCTAGATTGATCCATTAGGCATCCTTTCAATGAGATCAGCAAATTTATCAAAGTCAAAATACTAAACAACACTAACATTGTATAACTAAGCAGACTCATCAGCCTGGATGTTAGCCAAAACCCCAAAAGCCAGGAAAATAAAATTCCACCATCTAAACCGAAAAATCAAAGATTGCATTCAAATGCTGATAGAACCAAATCTACTGCGAAACAACTCCAACCCACTCGCTAAATCTCTCCTCATCCGACAGATGAGGAGAGATCAAAATGCCACAAGCTCAAAATGCAATTAAATATTATCTTCTTTAGCCAAACCCTCCTCTGGCGCTGCCACTAATCCACTAAAACCAAACCAAACGTTACGAACACCCATTCTAATTAAATCCCATTATTTGTCAGGATAGAGCTTTATTTAAAATATTTTTTCAACTAAAACAAAACACAATCAGTAAAATAAATTAACAAGATTTGTTCAAAATAACAAGATAGTTCAACTCATGGATTCTAAACTCAAACGAAGGGCCATACTCGTATTTTAAATTGTATTTTAAAAGATTAAATATTAGAATTATTTTTTTAAAACTAACTTCCAACACTTAATAAGCCATATGCGCTAACCTCAATCGAAGATACATTGTAATTTTCAGAAGTCAGACCACTCACTTTCATATATTGAATCAAATACGGCTCAGTTGGCTTTATACGAGTCATCGACTTTGCGGTGCATGGTTCCTTTTGCTCAATTAATAATAAGTGTTCTCACATTATTATTTTACTGTATCTTTACTTTTACAAGTGTTAAGTGCCTAACACTTGTATTTACACCAAATAATTCGATGGTTTTCCGATGCAGTCTTTTCATATAATTACTTACAAATACTTGAATTTGCCATGATTTTCTTTGTTTTTTTTTCTTACTGTATAGTTGTTATTGTTTCGATTATGCTGTAATCTTTCATTTCAAAATAAAAAATGAAATGCACAAAAAATTTGTATGCTGGTAATTGCTGTTTTACATGCTTATGAATTAAACACCCAAACGAAATACAACTTTCAAGGTACATAGAGGAAAAAAATGTCTTTGATATATGCGAACAAACAGAAATTGCTGTTTTGTTTTGGTACCACCAATCTCTCACTTATAAGACTTGGCCGAGATGAAAAATACAATGCAACCATAAGAATTATTTTTAAATTAAGATTATTATGATATAAAATATAATTTATTGTATTTATATTTTTATAATTATTATTATTATTATTGGTGATTTAAAAGATTTGCAAACATAAAAAATTAAACGGCTAGAAGAAATGGTAAAAGAAAATTGCAACGAAAAAAGAATTTTTATAAAAAAAATATGTAAGTTTGGAAGAAGACATCGCGTGATCAAAACATACTTATTTTCGCGTTATTTATCGTTTTTCAGAGATAATTAATATTGGTGTAATTAAATCTTGTATTTGTGAAATTTTTTTTTTTTTATCCGTCTTTTTTTATATGCGTTAATGACTAATCGAAACGGTATTATAATATTGGTTTTGGTTGTAAGACATTAAGCTAGGTGATTAAAAGGTCAATTAGGGTCAAAAATAAATTAAAATAAATTCATTTTATACATTTCTCCAGTCGTATAGTGATGGTTAAGGAGTTCACCACAACGTCGCGACCGCAATTGTTTGTAAATTCGTTTGTTGGACTGACCGCCTATAACGATTAGTTGTAGCGTATAGCAGTACCACTGGGATTTTGAAGCCTATTTTGTTCTTGATATATTATATTATATTCTTGATACGTTATCTTTGATATGAATAGCTTTCAGAAAAGTGATACTAATTTCTGATTCTCTTTCCAATTTCTTGAATATTATGTTTATAAAATTGTCAGGACCACTGCCTAACTCAACTGATGCGAATATATCATTTTTCATATATTTATATATATATATATATATATATATATATATATATATATATATATATATATATATATATATATATATATATATATATATATATGCATTTAATTGCTTCTAAGAAATCTTAACGTTGGATTATTCTGCATAATTTATCAAGAGTTGTAGTTGTTCAAAAGGACTTAATACAGTGAAGCTTATGGCTGACAACACCTGTTACTAGTTAAAGCCATAAAGCCTAGTCCACCTTGATGTGTGTTTTTTAATTGTTTGAATGAATTCCTCTAGTATTGCAATCAGAAGGATCTTAGATTTTTCTTAGAACTTTATGTCTTCACTGTACTGGATTTTCCTTGAATTTAGGGAATCATGGAATCAGTCCAGATGTTAAAATCTTTTTGAACACCTTTCCGACAATTTTGAGAGAAACAAGGATCTAAATAATTTAAGTATTGGTAATGAAAATATCGTTTTAACTGTGGCTACGTTTGTCTTTGATGCAAGCAGAGCCACCTTGATTTTTGCTCCAAATAAAATTATGCTTACCAGAATCAGTTTTTGAAATTTTTCGATTTAAACAATTTGGTTCAAATAATTTCGAAATGGCTGATAAGATTGAAATTTCACAGTGATTAGTAATATTAACTCCGCATCTACTTTTGAAAAAGGTTTGATGAAACTAGATCTCTATACATCAGAAAAACTCCCAGTACCTTAACTCAAATTGAAGATGTATGTTATCGTTTTGGTCTGAATATAAGCTCTTATCTAAGCACACTCTTTCAGAAGGGCATTTCCGTTTCGGATCAGCCTCCGGACCCGGGTGCGAGTCTCACACTGGGTGCATAAAACACTTTTCTCCTCTATTAAAAAAACACCCCTTTGTTAATTTTTTGGCATACATTTTGCTCAGTGCCTCTAGTCTCCTTTTTTATAGTTAAAAGAACACCCAGAATTAGAATCTATGTTAATATAAATACAACCATCAAATATTACATTAATGTGCAATGGTAAATGATAAACACTCGATAAACCGCCAAGATCAAAGTAGGTTGAAATTGTGCTATGTATAATTTATCTATGTATTTAAGAATTGGAAAAATTCTTTAGAATTTAGCTAGCTCCACCACCGATAAATAAAATACGATTGTGGCGAAGGTATTGGCGATGGAGTAATAGATGACATTTCATCAAGTATAGAAGAAAGCGATTCAATAAATTTATAATTTTTCGCAATAACATCGACGGTCTTAGAAATATCTGCGGAGAATAGGTATAGACATTTCGTTAACTTTTTTGACAAGAACATCAACAGAAAAATTGCTCAACAGAAAAATTGCTTTCAACGATCCAGCCCTTACAGCAAGCAAACAAAAATGCTAAATTCACAATTGGCGTGAATATCCCTATATGTTTGTCCCTATATGTATATCTTATCGATTTATACGATTAAGTATAGTATAAAACCATAGACAAGCCAGTCTAAACATTTCTTGGCAAATATAGGCAAGTACAATTCATATTTCCAAATAACATCGTTCGGTGCAACAGAAATCATACGTGAAAATTACATGCCAACGTTCAAAGTCCAAGGGCAAATTTATCATCGTGCTTGATCACTTCTACCACTGTCGGATTCAGATTACAAATTTCTCCAAATTTATTTCATTGGAACTACTGATGAACAAGTTGATCAGCGTCATCGATTCAATACCAGGTCTAATCAAGAAATTGTTGCTGCGCATTACAAAGTTTGTTCGATCAACACAACGAATTAGTTCGACTGTTTAGGAAGGCCCTCGAGCGAATGCCAAACTGATGATTACGTTGTTGTCATTAGAGCTGATAAAATACCAGTCGGCCAACATGAAAGACAATACAACGCAACAATAATTAAAGAGGTGTAGCGATCGTCATAGTTGGCGCACAATTTAACTCGCGTGGTATAGCAGTGCATCTTTAAAATGGACAGCGCGTATACTTTACAACGGAAAATGCACAGGCAAAAGCATTTTCGCTACCGCAAACATCGTTAAAAACGTTCTTCTCATTGTGCACGGATGATTTGTTCGCAAGAACGGTTCTTTACTCAGAAGTGCCTAAATACTTTACATGGAAAAAGTTTCAGCGTCGTAAACAGGACAAACCAGTTGAAGGACATCCAAATTTATATTCATCCGATTCATTAGGCCGTCTGTATACAATTCATCCAAATTATTTGCGATTACTGTTAGTTAACTTACGTGGATCGAAATCCTTCCAAGAACTGAGAACAGTAAATAATGAAGTATGTGCGACCTATCGAGAAGCTTGCCAAAAATAAAATCTTATTGAAAATGATGCCCATTGGGTACAGAACTCGCTGATGCATTGAATACTGCTCAACCTCAGCAAATACGTACGTTATTTGCGATAATATTAACAACGTGTTTCCCACCCAATCCGAAAGATCTTTGGGAAAAATACAAAGATTATATGAGTGAAGATATCTTATATCACTTACGAGCAACGAATCCTGACATACAATTCACACCAACCGTGTATAATGAAGCGTTAGTTTCGATCGAAGATATATGTTTGGTAATCGCTAACAAAGGATTGGTGCAGTTGGGCATGTGTACACCGAATCGATATGCAAATGCCGCTTATGATCGTGATTTGTAACATGAAACACATTTCGATGTTCACGGTTTGAGTACATTTGTTCGAAGGAATCTTCCGAAATTGATTCCAGAACAAAGCATTGTATATGACACAATCATACAAGCACTTACAAATTAAAGTGGTGGATTGTATTTCATAGATGCGCCCGGAGGTACAGGCAAAGTTTTTCTAATTTCAATTATTTTGGCAACCATACGATCACGGAATAAAATTGCACTGGCAATTGCATCATCTGGAATTGTGGCAACACTTTTAGATGGTGGTCGAACAGCGCACTGAAATTGCCGTTGAATTTACAAATCAGTGAGACGCCAACATGTAATATAAAAATTCCGGAATGGCCAAAGTTCTCCAAACATGTGAACTTATTCATATGGGACGAATGCACTATGGCTCACAAAAAAGCATTAGAAGCGCTTGATCGTACACTGCAGTTACGTAGTTATACCACATTTAACACCGCTTAATGCATGTCTCAAATCATTAGTTCTATGGCGTCATGTAAAGAAATTGACTTTGAAAACCAATATGCGTGTTTAACTACAAAAGGATACAGCCGCCGAACGTTTTGCAAAACAATTGCTGGCTATTGGGAATGGGAAGATGGCACATTGCCAACCAACTTTTGTAAGATGACAACAACCAAAGACGAATTGATTCAAAACGTTTTCTAAAATATCACGCGAAATTAAAAAAAATCATCAGTGGCTCAGTGCACGTGCTATATTAGCCGCTACGAATAACGATGTCAATAAAATCAATTTCAGCATCCAACATGAAATACCAGGCGAAAGGACAACATATAAGTCCATCGATACTATGATGAATCAAGACGAAATTATCAATTACTCAACGGCATTTTTGAATTCTCTGGATTTACCAGGTATTCCACCGCATATTTTAGCATTTAAAATTGGGGTGCCTATCATTCTTCTCCGGAATATCAATCCACCACGACTTTGTTACGGTGCAAGAGTTTCGGTAAAAAAAATTCAATGTCATCGAAGCTACAATTTTGAATGGTAAATTCAGGAAGACGTACTGTTGTCACGTATTCCAATGATTCCAACAGATATGCCATTTGAATTCAAACGTATACAGTTTCCAGTGCGACTTGCTTTTGCAATTACCATCAACAAAGCACAAGGATAATAGCTGCAAGTGTGTGGACTAGATTTGGAGAATCAATGCTTCTCACATGGACAACTGTATGTGGCCAGCTCACGCGTCGGAAAACTGTCTGATGTACGCACTAGACAAAAAAAGAAAAAATACCGTGTATCCAAAAGCACTCGAATAAATAATAAAAAGTATTAAAATGAATTAATCTTTTGAGCCCACAGCGATGCGCTACCTGTCGCTTTTTTACAAGGAAATTTTGGAACAAATATTTTTCTGAAATTGAGGAGTATGATTTTAATTATGAACATAATGCGTAATTCTTAACTGGTCGAGCTACTATTGAGTGCACAAAGTTCTAATCGATGGTAAATAAAGCTCTTAATTCTGAAATTTTTCTTAATTGACACGGAACTAAGCCATTTATTAACCGACTGAGGTAAAAATTAATGTTTTTGGGACTATAACCCTTTTAAAATGACCTATATAACCCTTCTTTAACCCTTTTAATATGACCAGCTTGAAAAAAACTAAAGTCGGAAACTGGAGAATTTCTTAACTGATTATGAAAAAACTCAATATGTCCAATGTAACTAAACTAGATGACTATTGTAACTAAACTAGAACGTCCAGGCTTGCACCATCACGGTTTTACTTTCGAAATTTGTGTATTTATTTATTTATTTTTACGGTATACCAACCATTCTCCTGCGAAATATCGATCCACGACATTTTTGTAATGGTATACCAAACTTTCAGTCAACAAATTGATTAACAACATAAATCAAAGCTATAATGTTAATTGGCCAACATATTGGGGAAGATGCCGAAATGTATACTTATATAATATTGGGATAGCGGGAGTAAATTTTAATGCTTATTGCTACAGTGTAAATCCGAAGTTAAATAAATTAAAACTGTTAGAGTGGTTATCATTGAAAATAGTTATCACTGTACTGATAATTAAGCCCTAGCTTCCATTTCACTTTAATCTAATTACTGAAATTATGTATATACTGCAATTGATAATCGGGGCGCTAATTATCATGTTGCGAAATATCAACCAGCCAAAGCTCTGCAAAGGCACGCGGCTTGCAGCGAAAAATAAATGAGTAAGATGCCACAGTCTTGACAAAGTCGTTAAAAGATGAAAATGCTCTGATTCCTCGCATTCCTATGATTTCAACGGATATGCAAATTTCAACGGATAAACAATTTGGCAAGATATTGCAATTCCCAAATCGATTGGCGTTTGCAATCACCATAAATAAAGCTCAGGGCCAAACTTTAGAATTCTGCGGTTTTGATCTAGACACTAGATAAGAAATGTGTGCTTTCTCTTTTCTTCCTTTTCCATTTAACTATATTATTTATATGAGCCACAGCAACGCGGGGCCAGGTACTGCTAGTTACATATATATTAAAACCAAAAATTAAGACACTGTTGCCACTTATTTAAAATTGATGGCATGCAATTAACCAACAGTTTCGTTTAGTTAATAATTAAAAAAAAAAAATCGAATTGAGGCACACATCATTAGCTTCCTCATAATACATATTCCATTTCACATAAAAAAAATGTGGGCATGCGATGTAAAAAAAAAAAAAACCTATTTCACAATGCCTCTCGATAATCGCACGACACAATAATCACTGTGGATAAATTAATTCTTTTTAAAGAGTTAAAATTAACTCCATAAGGCGGAACTTTTTAATTTTTTTTTCTCTACATATTCAATTGAAAGTTAATTATATTACTTTAACAATATTATCAACCATTTATTTATGTATAAATATTAACCGTACCTTAACATATATTATGAAAGTACCATATATATACAAAATATTAAATTGAAGAAGAAAGAAAAACGAAAGAAAATATTTCAGTACATACACACATATCTTAGATGAAAAACTAAAGAATATTAATAAAAAGGCAATGCAACAACAACAACAAAAATATAAAAGTTTTTAAAATATTTTCTCTCTATACGATCTTATAGTGACAACAATGTTAGACATAAGCGCAACAGCAAAACAACAAAAAAAACTTCAATGAAGCAATGGATGGAAGCGAAAATAAAAAAAACTAACCGTGGAAACTAGGTTATATTTGTTTTGAATTTATTAGGATAAAACTTAAATTTTTTTTTTACATACATTATAAATTAAATTAAGATTAAAAATAATAAATAAATGTTTTAATTGGTAATTAAATTTTCGAGATATGTTTGGGATATGTTCAAAGAGTGAACATAAATTAAAACAAAAAACACTGCAATTTATAATTAACTGTCTCATTGTTTTAATAGTGCATGAGTGACAGAAAAGAAAATTATGTTTTTCTTCTGAGAGAGCGCGGCTCATATGGATACTTGTATCGATGTAATGTATAACATCATTTTGTGTACTTATTGAATAGTTCTGGAATGATGTAAACAACAAATTGGCTGTGTACATATCCATACATATCTCGGATGTTGTGTCTCGAGGGAAATTTTTTTTTTCATACGAGTATACCGTGTTATTCACTTATATTGTGGTGTCACTTTAATTTAATTGATTTAAAAGTTGTATATGTTTATGGCAAGTATGTAAACATATGTGATGAAATCATGTATATACATATATATGTATTCAAAGTGTGACAATAGTCGATAAATTAAAATTCAATAAACTGTAACTAAAGTGTCAATCAATCTGTTAATTATACGTTCATATAAATCATCACAAATCGAATTATTTACACTTAATTACACAAACAAAAAAAAAAAAAACTTTCAATTTTCATTGAAATTATATATAAATTTATCATCGATAAATCAAGAAGGACCTACATAATGGTAAACTATTTTCAATTTACATCTAGATTCGACGATTTTTTCGTATTATAGATTTTTTTTTATTCTCAGCTTCGATGTAATCACACAATTGATCATAATTTTTTTTCTCGTACTTGCTATATGTATGTACTCGGTCTCGGAAATATTGGATAAAAAAATTCATTAAAAGATCATTAATCTTATTATATAACAACAAAAACAACAAACAAACAAACAACAAAAAAATGATTTTGTAGGCGTATTGATTTTTTTCCTTCATCTTTCGTATAAATCTAAGAAAGCTTATTGATATCTACAAGAGTAAATGATGAGCAAATTAGAATATGGTTTAGCGTTATGAATAATGACCTTTGAAGAAACGAGTATCTGTGAGTGTGTGTTTGAGGGCACCGTGAATGATTTATAATGATTTAGATAAAGCGGTGTCTTACATATTTGTAAAAATATTTTGAAATTGGGCTACATTTTAGCTTAAAAGGAATAAGTAACTCGAAAATTACAATTTGATGGGCGACTCTCTTTAAATATGTTTTAATTATATTGACTGGGAAGCAATTGTCAGATAAATCGAATAGTTTGCGTTGATGTAAATAATCGGATACCCAATTTTGTTAAAATTTCCACCATGATAGAATATCTTGATGTTGAATTAGCTGTTTGTTTTCTGGTGGCACTATAGTTCTTAGGAGACGTCTAACTCGTTCTTAGGAGACGTCTAACTAAATTTGTTTTATTCATCATACGGCGATACATTTTCATGTTGATACATTTTTCACATTGGTGTTCTTGATGCATTTCCAAAGCTGAATACCGAAGGTTCATATTGGTTTTAGAATTCGCCTATATAGCAGCAGTTTATTATGCAGTGATATCTATGGAATTCCTACCTATAAGCTATTTTATTTTTCTGTATTTGATGTTAAACTCTTCTTTTATCTTTTTGACATGTTCTTTCCACTTAAGCTTAGCGTCAAATGTCATGCCTAGTTATTTGGCAGAATTTGCAAAGAGAACTTGGTGTGAGTGGATTTCCACTGGTATATAGTTAACTTTTATGTTGATGGCATGAATTGATTTAGTTACTCAATATATGTTAGTGGCTCTTTGCCCTTTTCTCGTTGCTTCTTCTACATTGCTACTAATTACTAAGACTGCAGTGTCATCAGCAACATCAGCAATTTGCGTCTATGAGAAGTATTGATCTTCATATTTTACCCTAAAATGTCGATCAGCTAAGTAAGATTTTGAAATTTGATAAATCGGCTTTGGTAAATCTCAATGAAATTTATATTCTAGTTCTCTGAGCCATACTTAATCGAAGGCTTGTGCTACATTCTCGAAAATACTTGAACATATTTTTTTGCCTGTTCTATAGTTGATTAAATTTCTCTGAAACCAAACTGGTGGGGAGGAATAGTATTTCTTTGTTTTAGGATTAATTTGAGTCTCTTAAGCAGACATTTTTCGAATAATTTAGAAATATAATAGTTGGATGCAAAGAAATCGGTCTATACGATTTTTTGTCGTTCGGGTGTTTACTTGATTTTGGTATCATTATCACTTTTGCCACTTTCCATTGGTGCGGGACATAATTAAGTCTGATCGCTGCATTAATTATTTGAAGTAGCTTTCGTAATCCTTTTTCAATTAGTGCTTTAACAATTTTTTCTGTAATTATATCGTAGCCAGGAGATTTTTTTGGACTCAAGTTATTGCTGATTCTAACTTTTAACTCTTGTAAAGATACAGGTTTTATGCTTGGCTGTCGATTTTGTTAACTAGTTATATTTTCATCTGCAGTTTGTTTTGGGAGAGGTTTGAATGCATCTCCAAGATATGATGCAAATAATTCAGCTTTTTCCTTTGCACTTCTACCCCTTGTTCCATTATCTTATTTAATAGCAGGTAATTGCATTTTAGGTCTTCTTACAGTTTTTGTTATTTTCCAGAGAGAATAATCGGTATCTTTTTGACCAGTAAGGTAATTATGCAGTTTCACTTTGTAGGGCTCGATTTGTCTGCCATGTTTTTCGTGCTTTACGTTTTTCTCTAACCAATTCTCTAGCTTCCAAAGAGAAGTTAATATGTTTTCGAGTTTTTCAACGACTGTTTCTAAACAATCGATGTAATGAGAGTCATGATAACAGAAGAGTGATTTGACGAAAGTCCTTCACTGCCTTCTATGAATACATAGTTTTCTGATATCCCGTTTGTTACATAAAAATTAATGAAACCTGGAATTTTATTTGGATTCATAGGCCAGTATGTTGGTTTGCCTCCACAGTAAAATACGAATTTTGTTGCTTGACTTGCAGTAAATTTTTCTTTCCTCTGTGGATTGTTAGTCTTAATCCCCAAAACGTATTTTGGGGGTTAAAATCACCGCCAATTAAGAAAATAATCCCTAATGGTTTAAACAACGAGATACATAGTCCTTTTTATTTAGATTATGCCGCGGATGGCAAAAGATTGAGGAAACATGGATTTTTTTTCATCGTTCAGTTAAACATTAATTGTGGCTACTTGCACATTATCTTCTTCAACTTTTATTCCTTGATAGTATTTGGTGTTTCCTTTTAAAAATATAGTTGGTTCCCTTCTCGCCGTTCTTGCTGGATGGATGGCGTTTTAGTAAAATGGCTTTCAGTTACTAGGCTAGCTGCAGTTACTCATCCCAGTAGCTCTTCATATTATATCAAGTAATAAGATTCCTATGTGTAGCAAGTAGCAGAATCTATATTCTATATTGTCAAAATACAAGCCGCCTGCCCACCTAAAAGATGGTGCGTGAGTTCCTAACAGGATTAGATAAAATATATAATACTGTGAGCATTGTTACTGTAGCCTTAGGAACTCGGCATTATCTCGTTCTTAAAGTTGAAGTGTTTTCTTCTTCAGTTAGTGAGCTCTTACTTTTATTTTCTAAGGCTAGCAGAGTGCACAATTTTGTAAAAGGATGTTTAAAATCTCTGGCAAAAATCGTGGCTGCTCTAATAAGATTATCTTTCTCTGGGTGAATTTCTTCTTGCCCACATCAAAAGAGGAATGCTATCTACCTTTACCAGAACTGAGCCACCCAGCGTTACGTTAGGATGTTTGATCTTCCACTTGGTCCGCTGTTGAAACTGTGGTAAATATTTTTGGTGGCATTTTTTCCAAAACTGTTAGTGCATTTGATTTACTAACTCCCATCTGGTTAATATCATGACACAGAGGTTCCGTTAACGCCATCAAAAATGTTGCCTTGTGAAATTAAGGCCGCACGACTACATATTCGCTTTAACTATCATTCTGACATTGCATTATGCTCTTCCCAACATCTTGCGTATATGTTTATCGATGAATCAGATGATTCGCCTTTTTTAATCGTGCGCCGTTATTTTTATTAATAGTTACATATATTAGTTATTTAATATATGTAACTATTAATAAAAATAACGGCGCAGACGACAGTCAAGTTTACGATATTTCTAATACAGCAGAAATGCATTTATTACTCCAATCCTTGGGAACGACTCTTAATATTCAGCAAAAGTCTTCCAATTTAAAAAGAACCACCGCAATAATCGAATACCATGCAACGAACCAGATTTTATTACACATAGTCGTGTTTCTTGTATCTAATTCGTTCAACTTTATGATCCGTATCCTAATGAGTGGTCATTTAACTGTCACGTTCCCTGCGATTATGTGAAATTGAAAAGTTCGTGTAATTAGGAATAAATTATAACAATACAAACGCAAAAACGCAAAAAAGAACCCAAAAGAATAACATTTCTTTTAAATAAACGATCACCAAAGACTATATATTATGCAGCTCGATCGCAAAAACTATTATCAAATACGTTGTTAAAATTCTTCACGGACCTCAAAATTATTTACCATTTTTACAACCGGAAGACAATTTATTGGATTGGTTATAAAACTTTTCAAAATAGTCAATTGTTATAAAATTAGGATCAAAAGATCTATGAAACAAAAACTACTCGGCATTGATGAACGTTACTTAAAATTGTTGCAATGGGCATGAAACAAATTTAAACGCATAAAAAGAAAGATATAGGACTTATAAAGGACTAGTTTAAAGAAACGAAAATTATTTTGCTAATACCAATCACAGCATACTAAGTCGAAAAAATTATATTCGTATGGATTCTAAAACATTCCAAGATTTATTGTAGAAATTCATTAATTATTAAAAAGGATACTTTTATGCTCCTCGAGCTTCCATGAGTGTATTTTCAGATTAGAGAAAACATGGAAAGCAATTTAGTAACATTTTTGAAGAATCAATATATATTCTATATTTTACATATTTTTATTACCAAACTTTGATTCATAAAACATTAAAACATTTGTATTTCAAGCAATACAAGGTTCCTGAAAACATCAGGAAACATTATTAGGTTTTTCTTTTTAAAACTATAAAAGCAGTTTTAGTACAAGAGTTTATGTAGAAACGAATGAAAGGATATTAGATAGTGCTGTTTATTTTTTGGAGTATTTAATGAAGTCATTTATCGATAATAATATAACAAACACGACATTGCCAATTGATTGATTGATTAGAGTGTACGGCCAAGGACGAACCAGGAACTCCCGGGCATCACCGTACACCCGTATTACATATAACAAAACCGAAGGAGTGGATGAAATGTTAGTTGTAACAGACTCGACCCGGTTACTGACACCTAAGCGATTGCTAGTTAGTATTTTTTTGTGGCGAAGGGAAAAGAAGGGTAAGAAATGTCAGAATTGGTCCGGTTTCCCAGTAGCCAATATTCAAACTAATGTTAGTTAGCACAAGACAATCACAATTATAATAAACTGCTCTGCATTTTGCCATATATTATCAGGAACTTCATTCTGCAACCATTTTTCTGTAATCTTGCAGTGTTTCTCTGGAAAAAAATCTGTTAATGGGCTAATTTCTGCAAGCCGTAGGCTGTAATAAATTGAATTAGTTTTCGATTGAAATTTATAGTTAAATTATGAAAATATAAAAAATATAACAAAAATAACAAATAAAAAATATTAAAATAACAATATAATACAATATAATAAATTTAAAAATAAGAAAAATATAAAAATATAAAAACTTTAAAAATATAAAATATACAAAAAAATAATAAAAAATTTAAAAAATACAAAAATATAAAAAGTATAAAAATATAATAAATCTGAAAAATAAAAAATATAAAAATATGAAACACATTAAAATATAAAAAATATTAAGAACCTAAAAATTTAAAATATATAAAAATATAAAAAATATAAAAAATATAAAAAATATAAAAAATATGAAAAATATAAAAAATATAAAAAATATAAAAAATATAAAAAATATAAAAAATATAAAAAATATAAAATTTACAATAATATAAAAAATTTTAAAAATATAAAAAATATAAAAAATTCAAAAAATTCAAAAAATATAGAAATATAGAAAAATAAAATATATAAAAATATGAAAAATATAAAAAATACAAAAAATATAAAAATTATGAAAATAATTATATATTTTAACATTCACATCCCCCCTCCCAAGGAAACATACCCAAGCCATTCTTATGCACAAACCGAACAAATCATCCCTGTTGTAGCCAGTCATAGATAAATCAGCCTGCCTCTACGTCCAGAAAAAATCTCGAATAGACCACAATCAACAAAAGAAATAATCAGTTTTTCATTTTCGTAATGTAGGAAAATATTCCAAAATTCCAAAACGTTTCCAATACCCGTGACATCAAAACGACTCAAATTCGAAAACCCATCCTAATTATAGACAAACAACGCTTTTTATTACCATTCAAAATCGAACCACCCTTCTACCGATTACGAATATTTACAAACATTTACAACCAATATCAAAAAACCATACGCCTAGCAAGTACATCAAACTGGAAACACGCATCGATTCGAAAGGGGTACTTCCAAACAATTGATCAAATTGAACAGAAACATTCTAATAGGAAACTAGTATGTAAAAATCATTATTCTGAATGCTAATAAACTAAAAATTAACAAACCCCACACCTTATGATTACCCAGGAAACGCAAATAATTAAATAATCAATCACAGTCCATGTAAACATTGTACATACCCAATTCAACTTTTAAACCAGTACGAAAATGCAACCATGAAATATTTTAAGAACAAAGTGGTGAATAATGGTTTTGATCTCCGCTCAACATATATTTTCCCTATTTACTAGTTAATCGAACAGTTTCTATTTTACATACGAAAATCCCACTAATATACAATAAGATCAAATTGTTCGAAAATATAATCACTAGTGCCACTATATCGCGGAGAAAAAAAAACAACGGAAATTTTTGGTCTAACAATTTTAAACTAACTGTTTATATTAATATAAAATCATAAATTTTTTTTTTTAACAGACTTAAAACAGATATACATATTACACATTTATATTAAGTACATAAAACAAAATCGAAAAAGAAAATAAATAAAAAAATATAAAACATAAACCAAAAAAAAAAATTTTTTTTTGTTTCATCAAAGAACACCAACAAAAAGAAAATTACTCAAAATAAAATTTACATAAATGAAAAGAACAAAAATAAAAGATGCACAATTTATAATTATGTATTGGAACCTGGTTATCTGCGAAAAACGACCGAGTCCTCGATCCATTTCACTGTTTCACACACACAAATAAACACAACTCCGCCAGAAAACGGGTTTCGTTGAGTCGAACAAATAAATCAACTTTCTCAATTCACCATATTGCGGTACACAAAAATAAAAATCACAATGCAACTCGATTTCAACTTGACTCTCAGTCTAAAAAACGTAAATACCACTACATTTTACATTTATTTTTTTTACATGCCATATAAGTGCACATGTTTTCCAACTCATAAATTATTAAATATATACACCTATAATATACACCTATAAATTATTAAATATATGTATATTAAATTGGTTAGAGTGAAACGAATATATAGTAATAAAAATGAAATACGCGCAATTTAAGTTTATTAGAAGAGAAATTTATGTGAAACACAATTGTTTTTACTAAAATCATGTTGGTTAAAAAGAGAAGGATATTACAAAAAAAAAAAAAAGACATGTCTTAAACATGAACAATTTTGTAAAATCCTGAATAAAAGAATTAATATGTATCGAAAAAACTGTAAATTTTTTTCTAACTACTAATAAATGGTTTTTTACTATAGTGAAAATACTACCTGTATTCTGGTAAAGCGACAGAGTTCCATTTATAATCATTGCGTAATCCCTTACATAATACACACCTCCTATCACAATAGTTTAATTCCGATAGTTACAAAATAGATCCTTTTAACACTAAAACATTTTATATAAAATCCAAAACCAGCACAATACAACAAATTAATTAACTAAAATTTTTTGAACCATCACTTTCCCTTTGCATACTGACACACATTTACTAAAAATTAAATTAAATTAAATAAAATAAATAATACATTTTAAAATGAAGAGAACGAGCAAAGCACGTCCGATCTCTTCAACGATAAACGATCGACCTTACCAAACAAGACATTGTCAATATAACTAAATTCAGCACGAGTTAAAGTTCAAAATGCAATTGGCACTATACATTATAGCAGCAAGAATTTTGTTTCTTTTTCCTACCATAGCAGTATGCCCTGAAAAAACATTAAAAATTGTTTTTGCTTTTTGTTATCTTCATAATTATTTGAAGAAAAAGTTAAACGTTTTTTTTACTATAACTGCCTACTATGAAGTCAAAACAATGCATTACAAAAAGAAAAAAACGCATTAGTTAAAAATCAATCGGTATTGTCCAAAACCAAACTGTCTTTTGTTTTTAATGTCATTAAAAAATCAAAAACATAGTTTTTGATTTGAAAATCTTACCATTATTTGACTTTAAATGTAAAATTTTGGAACAAAAAACTTTATATGTACTTTTATCCCAACAATTTAAATTTTTGTTTCAAAAATGTAAAGTCTTTATTCTAAATAAATGTCTTTTAATTTAAAACTTTTATTTTAATATATAATGTTTTTGATTTAAAAGCGAAGATTTTTATTTTAAATATTTCAATTATTTATTTTAAAAACAAGGAAACATTTGAAATAAAAATTATATTTTTGCTTTCAAAATATTTAAATTTGGCACAAAAATTTAAATTGTTAATTCAAATGTCGGTAACGTTTTGTGCACCAAAAGAAGATCTTTTTAAAATAAACACAAAGATTTTTGATGCAAAGAGAGGGTTTTTCGATTTAAAATGGTAATATTGTTAATTTAAAAGTCAAAATTATTATCTAATATAATATAATATTTACTAATTTGGACGAAAGCAACTTTGACACCTTAAATGACTGCATTTTCTTATTGAACTGGGGTAATGTACAACATGGTGACTGCGTTACTGCCGTTTGACATAGCATAACTATTTTTTTAGGTTTTCCTAAATATTTCAGCAAATCATAATCTCTTACGATTCATCGAGTCCTAAGCTTGTCTGAAATCTAGGTCATATTGGTTTTGAGCCGGCATATTCGATTGCAAAGTAGTTTTTTATTTTGAATTTCATTTATTTCATTTCAAGCTACAAAACATTGATCACATCGTCCAGATTTGGATGTTCTACGTAATATACGAGGCGCAAAAGTCGTGCTGCTGTAATTTTTTGTATACGTTTTTGATGTAAAAAAGTCTTAAGGAGTTCTCCAGATACTATCGTTTATGAAACAAAATCGCTTTTAAACAAAAAATTTAATTTTTGAACTATAAAAAAATCACTGGTCTTTCCAAATCACTGGTTTCAAAAATTTGTTTATTTCATTTTTGCATTTTTTTCATTACAAAATTTTTTATTTTTATGCTGAAAATCCTTATTTCTTTCTGGGCCATCAATAAGTTAAATTTATCTTAAGTTAAATAAAACGACCAACATAAATTTAAGGTAAAACTAGCACCAGGTTTAATTGTCATATTTTTTTCATTGTTTTAACGCTTAAGGTTTGCACTGCATGCGCTGGTAAAATTCATCTTTACTTCTACCGCTTAGAGCACAATTTTGCTTTAGAATATAAATGTTTTGCAAATATTTATTATTAGATACACTTTGAAACAGATTTAGGCCCCGTACGATTTCAATAATAATTTTATTAATTGTAACATTTTTGATGTAATGAAATATTTTTCTCTTCCGTATTTGTAATGAGTTCGTTTGCTGCCCGAATTTTGCAGTAATTTTGACTTTTACCATAATTTTAAATTAATAAAAAGTATGATCGAGATGGAATTTGATCCAATTATATGGCTTTATTTATGATCACATTTGTAATCATAACGGAATTATATTGTATACATACGATTAAGCGGCATAAATAGTGCATGTATCAAACATATATGAAATTTATACACGCTGTCATATATAACATTAAGTCAAGAAAGTAATTATTTCTCACGGTCCCACCAATTTTTAAAGATATGAGCAAATTTTGAATTGCGCAAAATATTAATCTATTTGTATATACATAGGTACGAATACGACAATACTTTCGTATTTTCGATTTTTAGTTTCATTATTTCAGTTGTCATATTATAAATTTCATTTCTTATAATTTTTAATCTTAAATATTAAATCTTATATATATTGGTGGTTTAATTTCAAAATTCTTTAAATGCATTATCATCATCGTATATATCTATATAAGAAAATATGTTAGACGCGATTTTTTTTTAATGAAGGTGTCTGATATATATGCTAAAATGTATTGATTATTTGATGTAGGATTTTATAGGATTATAAGTAAAAGTAAAGTTGCACTTAAATTGTAAAATTTATTTTGTCGAATATATCTTCACAATATTATACGCACAAACCTATATATATATGCTGTGTATTATAATCAATAAACTATAATCTCTATATGAACATATAAGTATTTTCCCATAAATCGTCAAAGTGGTTTTTATATCCTTTAAATGGCTAAATGACCTAAAACTACATAACATAAAAACTATTATGTAAAACAATAGATTTTTTATTATTTATAAATAAATAAATAAATATAGGTCAAACTCTATCTTTTTATATTATGTATATACATACATTTTACATACATTTGTATAACCTGAACATTAAATCCTAAACGACAAGTAATAGAAGAAAACAATAAGTTTTTTTACGATCGGAACATTATATTGCTTCTTATGTCTGTTTTAATGTCTGGTGTATAGAGTTACTTCTCGTAGTATTGAAATGAAGTACAAATCGATAATGTTATATGAAACAATGATTTTCCTCAAATTATTGAAGATTATCCGACATTGCGATGATATTTTATCTATTCGTATGAAGTAATCAAGATAATTTTTGTTTCCGGGCAATTTGCTCAGTGGTTAAAGCTGCGGTGTTGGGGGCGAGGTACCGGGCTTGAACCATTGAGGGAGAAGGATGTAACGGGATTTCATCACTTGATTGCGATCGGTGATGACGATAAATATAACTATGACCCACTGTGAGAGACTGTCTGGAGCAATGCAATGTGCAAATGGATATTTAAATTGAACCTGCCTATTCGTGAGTCCTTAAATTGGATGGCGCCGGCATAAACTTAGAGGAATAAAACAACAATTTTCTAAACAAATAAAATTAAATGTAGTTCAGTTTTGAAGCAGCTTGAAAATAAAAAGACATGCAAAATTCTCTAAAACATTTTTAGAGAATATTCATATTAACTTGGAGGAAGCTGAACAAAACTGAATAAACATCAAAATCTGCCTGAGAACAATTAAAGAGGTAAACTAGAATTAGAAATTTTAAATGTGAACTCGGCGACAGGAGTTGCACCGCCTTGAAAGCTCTTTTCTGCTCAAAATTATTAGTAGTTTGACGAATGAGGAAAATTTGTTAATAATTTCGTACCATTTGTTCGCCGTGATACTTGTATAAGAGCGATGATAGGTTTAATTAGTATTTTAAAACCTGGTGTCCATACACTGAAAGAAATCGTATTCTAATATTAAGAATAGCTTATTCTCAAATCTACAAAATTGTTATTGATATATATTTAAGAATATAAAGCGCCACAACATAATTTGAGAGGAAACGGAAATTTTTCTGCACATTCATCGTTTTGTAAATTGAATATTATATGCTCCATTTGATACAATGGAAAATCCTCAAGCTGAAGTTTTTTAAACACGACTAGAGTATTATTAATTTTAATTTAAGACTTGTATGCTTGAAATAATAATTTCATCAAATTTATGAATTTATGCATCTTTTAGTCTCAATTCTAGTATTTTTTTTAGTATCAAATTGAGAAAATTGATTTCTTGAAACATTACTTTTAATATAGATTTGGTTTGAAGCATTTATTCTCAAATTAAGTAAATCATAACGTTGATAAGTTATTATTTAGGAAAAAGTAACATATAATTTCGAGCGTAATTATGAATAATTTATTCTTCAGTAGCATTATTCTCAACTTGGTTTTTATGCGGTTTTAAGTAAACCACTTGTTACGATTTGTAGGTGTTCAGCCCCACAGATTATTTACACAAAATTCGGTCACCGGTGCTAGTTGAGTATTTAATATATATTTATATATTTGTTGGTCAGTGGCGAGAAAATCGAGACAGCGGCGTTGATTTATTAATCAACATATCAACTTAAATAAATTCATGATCCATCGACGTTTTTATTCGCTTGAGACTAAAATCAACGATGTGAAAATAATTTGTGATGATGAACTTCTTTGGTGCTACCATAACTGCGAGTAGAATGGTGCATTTATCACATGGCTAAGCATCCTAGATTTTAGATGATCTTTACCTGGTTTCTTTAGTTAAGAAGCTTGTTTCATTTCAGTACAGGCTGACATGGAGCAATATGCATTGCGCAGATGGATATCCAAAAATCGCGAACCTGTATTCGTGCGTCCTCGATTTGTGGCCATCGTTGGCGTAAAGTAGGACGTTAAAATAACCGCAAAAGAGTTGGGTGAGCTTTGGCCCCAGAAAAGATTGTAGGGATTAAAAAAAAAAAGCTTGTTTCACCTCGTTTTCGACAAATACCTAATGCTCGACTATACCTTTGTACCATGATTATACGGTTTTTTGGGTTGCGGGTTTTATTACAAATTTTTATGATTTTGTTACTTTATAATTAGTCAAATATATTATTATCTATTTTTACCTAAATTTCTATGTTCTAATTATCATATACACACAATTCATTCTATTTATGCCAGTACCCAGTACTTAATATCCATGCAAGATTCTCTATATGTAATTCATACCGACGAGGTGATATGAACAGCGTAATGTATGCCTATTACTAATACACTGACATATCAACACCTTAAAGGTTTTTGGGACTAATACGAATGCACTAGCATGATTAGAATAAATAGTGAGTTTAACTAATTTCGTTTGTTCATTTAATGAACATAAACGTTCACCCGTATGGCATATGGCATGTACTCTATTTGAGGATAGAATTTTAAAAGAGTCTAATGTAAATTATAGTATTAAAATAATTAAATAATTCTCAATTCATGTATATTAATCTTAATATATGGTTTAATCCTCGATTCATTAACACTTTTATTTGCTTATTCTTAGTTTAAGAATAAAATTAATAATGGGTTTTGAGAATACTATTTTTTATTATACAATAGTTTTGATAACATCCATATTACGTTTTGCTAGTAGCTTATTCTTCATTTAGTGTTGAAAAATCGAACAGTGCAGATCGACTTACAAAAAAAAAAAATTTGAATTGTCATAGTGATAGTAATATTTGATTGTGGTTTTGAATTAATTATTAAAATTGTAATAGTTAATTCAATAAGAAAACTAACTATAATTAAAACTAAGTGATACTATAACAAAAGTGCAAGAGTGTTTTGTGATGTTGTTTAGAAAAAACAATCAGTGTATTTATTTGGTAAATTTTTTTTAGTACAACAACAATTGAAATTCAATTTAATTGAAAGTAAATGTATGTAAATTGAAAAAAAAAAATTAATTTATGTAAATAAAATTGAATTTTTGGCTAACGGAATTGCCACTTGAAAAGTGATTTGTTAAATTTAAATTTGCTAAATTTACTAAATTTTTGTTTTTTAGAGCAATCAATTAATGACTTTAAATTTAATTTTAATTTAACATTAAGTGAATTATTTTGTTAAAAATAAATTTGGTGAATAAATTTTTAGCCAAATCGAGGACTCACAAATACTCAGGGTCGCTTTAAACATCCAGCTGCTGATGAAACGGATTCTGTACAAGGGATCATAGTTGTATTCATCGGCATCACCGATAGAAAGCAAATGATGAAAACTCCATTTTCTAAGCCTTTCCCATTGGGATTCAGACCCAAAGCTCCGCAGCTTTAACGGACTGCAAGTGGAAATTCGGTTACCAAAAATTTAATTTAATTTAAGTAAATTAAAAACAAATTCAACTGTTAGAGTTATTCCCATTTATTTCTATGTAATTGTTGTTGTAAATTTCAAAAATTTACCAAAGCAACACACGGTTTACTGCATACTAATTTTTCATGGTCATTCAAAACTTTTGTATATTTTTTTTACAATTAGAAGCGATTGTCATTTCAAAGACAGCTAATTGAACCTATAAAAACTGGCTAAAGTATTTTTAAAACCATTGGTAGATGCTGGAACTGTTGTAGCTTACCAATAAAATAAACGCTTTCTGGAAGAGCGGATGCTTTTCACATCGAAAGGGGTTTAAACTGGTAAGATTGTACTACTATATGAACCTAACATTAGTTAAGTAAACTGACAATATAATTCATTTCAAGAATATGACCAGTTAGGAATCTTGAAAATAAAAGAAGTTCAATTTAACTGAAACGAATAATTAACGTATAAACTGGTAGGTGAAAAATGAAGTTCCTACATTTAGCAGCATCATATGACATAAGCATGTTAGAAAACATCACATAATTGTAATTAACATTTAATAAATTTATATATCTATTCGCCTATTTGCAGATTTGAGAAACATCAAAATAATTTAATTAGTTCTTAGGGTCTGTCCCAATCACCATAAATTACTTATTTAATTAGTCAGACTTATTTGCCTTATAAGGCAAAAATTCTCAAATAGAGACTAAATTTTAAAACCAGTTAACAATTTTTTTGAATGAACATGTATCATATTAAGAATAACAGACTTGAAAGAAGAATCGTACTTTTCTCAGATTATACATTTATTCCTCAATTTGAGCATGATTTTATTTTATGAATCATCGATGTTTTTTTGTCGTTAGTACATATTTTAGAATAACTTCGCTTAGCGCACATTTAAGCAGCTTTTATGCATAATTTCATAAATATAACGCTCAAAATGAGCAATGATTTCTTTCAGTGTACGCTTGCTTGTCTTTGAGGTAGCCAGGACTATGATGAGAGATGTAACCAATTTGGTTTATTCCACCACATCGTGTGTGATTTGAATTCATTTAGTGATAAGCCACGAGAAGTTCAATTGCCTGATTTTTCGTAGATGCAACGTTTCTCCAGTTTTTTTGGGGCAAACTGGATAAGATATGTCAGCCGTGTGGCTGATTTCTATGCAGATTCACTGTCCAAACCAGTTGCAGGAATATTTTAAAGATGATGATCATCGGAGCGATCTAACTGAACGAACCAAGAAGACGACTTGCTTCTGATAGTCCAGTTTCTTTTATGTAGATCAACCCACCCATCTCGTATCTGCGAAGTGAATGTAAACGAATTAATTCGAGGATTCGAATCCACTCCCAACATCTTGATGCTATATCAGCTTATTAGACTGTTCTTAAATTATCTTGTTGTCTGTTTTCTCGTGTGCTTCTGGAATAATCCGCAGTATGTTTTTGTTGTTAGATTTCCATTTTCTATGGTTTAGATCGTGGTTTTTTAATACTTCAGTGATCTTTTCTTTGATATGAGATGCATGGTCTTCGTCATCAGCTCCAGTCATTAGGCCATCCACATAACTATCGTTGGATATGACGTAGGCAACATGTGGAGCAGATTCATGGATTCTATTTGCTGAATGAAGCAGATGCCAAACCGCATATGACCATTGAAAGCCGAAAATGACGAATTGGTTTAGATGGATTTAATCTATAAACTAGTTTTTGGTACTTAGTGCCATCTACACGCACATGGCGATACATCTTTACCACATCAGTAGAAATAGCAAGAAGATAGGTTCAGTTGGCTGAACCGTCGAATACTACCCTTAATTTTGTAGTAGTGCTCGAATCCTTTAGGACTACGTGAGGCGGTAAGTAAAACTCGTCCTCAAACATCTTTGGGTGAGAATTTCAATCATATGGTTGAGCACTTTATATTCATGCAAAAGCTAGTTATAGTTGTGCCAAAACTGGATAATGAATAAAACGATATTCCGTTCCTCTGAGTCTCTGAATTACACCGCCAAGTGATTTCCCTACGATAATTCTGTTTGAAGTGATTATCGCAAAAAGTTTCTTCTTCCGTAAGCAAGAGTTTCTGATCATTGATCTAATTCTTAAAATCTGCCTAAACTTCTATATCAATATCGACCATTATCGTCTTAGTTGATGAGTGATATCATGGATATGACTTCATTCATCTGTAATGGACTGGTTGACCCCGAAACTATCCAATCAAACTCTGTATTTGGAAAAACAAAACACTGTATTCCGCTAGTTTGGCGTGATTTTTATTTGACAATCTTCATGATATTGAAAAAATAGTCCACTCCAATAAGGATATCTATGATGCCCTTGATATTAAATAGCGGAGCAGCTAATTTGATTCCTAACCACGAATTGAAATTGATTTTCATGTTTTGTGATGGCAGTTGGCTTGTAATTTGTACCATTACAAGCGCTTGTAATTAACAAACAAATGTTTGACCCAGGCTACTAATAGCAACACGAGCATTTTTATTTTTGAGCCGAAGATGTTGCTCACAAGGTTCGGTAATGATGTGATACATTGCTTACATTGATGATAGCTGTTATTCCTCTCTACCTGTTACCCTCACTCTAGGAGAGTAACAGGCAGAATAGCTGCCTATTCCATAAACGTTCTGATAAAAGTGTTTATTATGAACTTTTTTCGGTCGTAGGGTTCTGTTGACTTATTGAGGGCGCCTATGTAGTTTCCTTCAGTTATGCATATATTTCATAAAAGTACTGCCGCTTCTCCACTAAGAATTCCCTTTAAGTATTGAAACTTCTGCATCTATAGTTAAAACTTGGAAACTCATGTATGGTTGGGGTGCGTAAAACGACTGCCACTCGGCGTCCTCTCAGGAAAACACAGGTAAATTAATTTTGGGCATCTGTGAATGTTTTATCTGTGGGGTCAATGGTGAATATATAGTTCAAGTTCAGTGAATTCTTCCATTAGCTTCGCAACGCGTCGTGACCACGTCATCCAATCTACAGCAGGTGTATCAGAATCAGTTCCGAAGCATATTTTACTAATCTTGTCAATTTGGTTTTTAATGGCGCTTTTTTGATAACCGAATTCAAGACATGGTTGATGATTCAAACGTGCGATGAATTTAAGAAATAAAAGGTCTTGATTTAAATAAAAAGATCATGGTAGGCAAACAATTTACAGGCAGACCAATTTTGTCCTTACTGACATACCCTTCCTTTCAGATTATGCTATAAGACCATAAAGCACCATCCAATATGGTTCTATTCCACATTCGAAGCATTACTTTATGTTTAACAGCTTTGCTTATAAAATTCCAATATTACACCTACAATTTAACTACATCTTATTAAGAATAATGTATCTTTATATTTAAAAAAAATTAAAACTTAATTAGATTGACATTTCAATTTTATGAAACTATTAAATTTTTATGATGTATAGAACTTTAATGTGTGTAACAACTTTTCCTTTAAATAAATAATTTTTGCCAGTGGCACTAAATTGTTTAAGGTGCTGTTAAATTCATCAATGTTTTATAAAAAAAAAATGTACAGTGCACTTTTATCGCATCCTACGTGCTGTAGTTAAAAGTATGTTAAAAGTTCAAAGAAATATAAGACCACCCGGTAACACAAGATGGTAAATTCGAATTGCCATAATTATGCCTTTTTTGTATTCAACTATATACAAAGACAACCACACGGGCGATGGCACAATGTTCAGCCGCACTTATTAACTTATTAATGCTGCAAAACTTACATTTAAATGTTATTTCTGAAATTAAATTGTTTGGGGGATTACAAAAAGTGATTAGATTAGGAATTAGGTTGCTTAATCATTATAAATCGAAAAGCCACTTACTTGAAAACACTCGACAGTACATTTTGTGGTAAGTTACAAAAACTTGAAGTAGTTAACTTTTCTCATCTTTTTTAAAATGTGTTCTTCGCCGTTTCTCTACTGAAATTCCTTTTAACCATTTATAATGTTTTGTGTGGGAACGTTGATCATTGCTATTAAATAAAAACATTACAACTAGGTAAGAGTCGCTAATGATGATTTTTCCATTTTCAAGGTAATCTAAATATTATGCCGTGCGCAACCCATATCTTTGCTGGAAGACTACTTCGCTTTGGACGACTTTCACCACACTCCACTCAATTGACTGCCAATTTCATTCCGGTGTGAAATGGTGAATCCATATTTCATCCATTGTCACACACCGACTTAAACAATCCTCCGACCACTTCCTCCGCGGTGGCTTGTCTATCTGCCGCAGTTAAAACAAATTTGGAAAGGTGATCAAGAACAATTAAAATTGAGGTGTTGCCCTGTCGAGTTCGCGGGTATGGATCCAGGAAGTCCAGGTAGATCCTCTGCCAGAGATAGAAAGTGATAGGTAGTTTGCCAAGAGGAGGACGGGTAATATAATTAACTACTTTGTTCTGCTTATACAAATCACAAGCTCTAATGTAGTCACCTATGTCTACTCCTAATGTAGGCCAAAAGTAAATACTACCTTTTAATATTTATAGTACCTATATCTAAAAATATTTATTTGCTTTTTAAGATATTCAGACGTTTTAGCATTACCCAAATGTCCAGAGGTGGATAGAGAGTGTGACCTTTCAATCGATTCTAAACCTTCCCTATATTCTATTAGAAAATCAAACGTTTGTAGTTTGATGCTCTAGCATGCTAGTCGACTAATATGTCTTTTAAGGATATTATAGCCAGATTAAACTGGCATGGTCTGTAATGAATGTAAAAGGTAGCATGTCAACGTATGACCAAAATTTACTAATAGCCATAACGGAGCGAGACATTCTAGCTTGGAAGTTTGAGAATGGCCTCAACCTTGTCCGAGTTAGGTCATCTGAGGCGTATTACACAGACTAAATGGCATGACTTTAAACTGGTATAATGGCCGTTCCGGAATAGTAAAAGGTAATTTCTTTCTATGCTAGAAAAAAGGCCAAAATCCAGGCTCTTCTTTAAATCTAGGCTCGAAATATAACAGGTACAATCTAAACTGCTCAACAATCCATTAATCAGTGCGGCAAAGAGAAGGCTTCCTTTTTAGAAACGATATTTAATTTTCGAGGCATCAAGACATACTCGACTATCGCCGTTTTCCTTTCTAACAATTGCCATTGTGACTTCATGAGCTGCGACTCTTCTCGATTACATCAAGCACAACCATCCTGTCGGTTTCTTTAGACATTTGCTGATAAACAACGAGTGAGACAGCGTAATGTCGTTGTTTTAAAGGTTTAGCATCTCAAATGTCGATGGTGTGATACATCAGATGCGTTAGAACAGTTTTTGAACGCTCTTAGTTGGGAAAACTATCAATAACGGCATACAATTTTTTGAGCTGATCCACCGACAGTACGATGCCGATTACTATTCGGAGGTATAGGGTCTAGAGTGAAGGTAACAGGGAGAGAGGAAAAGTTGGAAATAAGAAAAGTGATGGCAACTTGTAGTCCAAACATTCATCAGAAGTCTTATCTCAATAAAGGGTCTGTTGGAGAGTAGGAACAATAAAAAGTTTCAAAATGACATAATGTTTTATAAAAATCTGGATAACCGCACACATGGGATGAAGAATTAGTTCGAGATCTTTGTAAATTGAAGAACATTTTCACCTAGATCAGAAATATTAGTCCCGCTATCAAGCAATCTTTGCACGTTCTTATCTTTAATGGTTACCACGGCATAAGGACGATTGTCCTCAAGAACTTGTATACTATCACAAAATTTTGTAATTGGACGCTGTAATATTTGCGTATGTGAAAGAGTCGTCCCTATCGTCTTTTTTATTAGGTTTAACTCCCTGGGTGTATTAAGACAAAATGCACAATGGGGTTTCCAAATCTTTTGCTGCTCTACATCCGTAGCAGAATATGTGAGAACGAACCAGAACACAGTCTGTATATATACATGATCAGTCTGTCGACTATTCCAGTAAATAGGTGCAGGTTTTTGGGGATGGTCAATTGACAGAGCGTTCGAAGGTAATTGCTGAAGAGCTTCCACTTTTGTATTTTCGGGGTACAATACAGAGGCCTGAGGAAGTAATATCTCCATCATATGTACTTAAGTCGTATATAATGTGTGTTCAGTATTCAGCCTCGAAGTTGCGAGATTCGAACTCGTGGACATGTTAAATGAGGAAAACCCCGAAAACAATGACAAAAAAAACGTGTTTTAAAAATTCGAATGTTTCTACAGTTTTAGTAAAATCATCCTTTCCTTCTAGGTAAACTTTAATCATAGCCTTATAGCGACCAAAACTACTCGCCAATTAATTATTAAGATATTTCGTGCACTTTTTATCATGTATGCTTTGCATTTTTTTTTAAATTTTGTTTCCTATGGATACCTCCCGAACCAACTTCGGTAAATTTTCGGGTTTACAAATAAAAATCAGTTTTCAAAATCAATGAAAATACTTTATAAAGTGGAAAAACAAACCATTGACGCACTGCCGAAGCAGGTAACGGTCTGCAAACTAAGGTGGTATTAGCAATAACATATGTCAGAGATAATGTCCAAAGGCGGTACAATCCTACAACGGTTAACGAAATTACCATAGTGTTTAAAGCTAAGGTGCAGAACCATCGTTAAACATTGACGTGGTGATCGTAGCCTAACCATCAAAATTTAAATGGGTTGACATTTGCTTTTCCCATTTAGATACCATAACATATCCGATTAAATTTCTGTGCCAGGAAGTCCAGAGTGAATTATCAGCCAGAATTGGTAGTTAGGACAGTCATACTGAACAAGTTGTTTTTCGGAACTGTTCATGTAATATAATTTTAAAATGCGAAGATTGCCATATTCTCACACTTTAGTTGTTCTAAATGATGCTTTAAAATCACGAACAAAGGAAGGCACTGATAAAATTTTTATTGCTGAAATTCCTTACCGTAAGTTATCTTAGACCTATCTTTTTGAAATCAGGGAACATTTCCAAAGGTTTTCCAAAAGAATTACAAGATTTACAGAATTACATTGAAAAAGTTCAACGGATACCACAGGTACATAGGAAGAGACACAGACGAAATAAAAACTTTTTTCGGTTGTCACATTGACAACAATTAGGTGATTCCACATATCCTTTATCTCTGTCTAAAATATAACAGCCGTTAAAGCACAAATTCCCAGTATTATGCCACAAAATCCTATGTCAGCTTCAAATCTGGAACGTGCACTTGCTGAGATAACCAGTCGTGTTTGATACAGAACTAGCTGGCTGATACATGAAAGAATGTCGTTGGGAACTTGATTTTTTGAACCTCGATGGCCAAAAAGTAGAGAACATGTGTCCCAAGGTTTTACTTTGTTTTACATTGGAGATGGAATCGGCAATTCTGTCTTAGTTGTCCACAGCTAAAAAAGGCTGTCTTGGATTTTTAATATATGTTTATAAGCTTATACGTTTACGCATGCAATGGACTAACCTGTCAATAATTTCAATTCTTAAAAAATTTACCTAAAGGTTTCATTAAAAAGCAAGTAGCAAATGGAAAACGAAGTTCAAAAATTTATAAATGAAATACAACAATCAGCTTGGGAAAGTACCCCAAAAATTAAATATAAAATAAAAGGAAACAACTACCCTAAAGAAATTAGAGAACTCTTGGCAGAACAAAGAAAAGCGAGAAGGATATGGCAGCAAACAAAAGCTCCTGAATATAAAACTAAGTTAAAAAATTTAACTCTATCTGTTGAAGAAGTAAAAGATGAATCAATCAGTAACTGTCTAAAAAACTAACTAATGATAGCAGGACTGATTATTTACTTTGGAAAGCAACCAAAAAATTAAAAGACCAACAATGCAGAACCCACTAATAATAATAGAAGGGGGAAAACGGGCTCGAAATAATGAAAATAAAGTTCAATGTTTGGCGGAGCACCTCGAAAAAATATTCCAACTACATGATGATCAAACTTAAGAATCTCGAATAGTAACGATGGAATCTGAAAAAGAAAGTGAAGAAATTCTATTGACTTCACCAAAAGAACTCATACATGAGATAAAATCAATATGAATTCGAAAAAAACTCCTGAAATTTTAAAAGAACCAAGGAAGGCTCTAGTTAAGCTTACTTATCTTATCAATGCAGCATTTAGAACCAAATGTGTGTCCAGTTTGTGGAAAATTGCAGAAGTAATAATGATATCAAAACATGAAAAACCACCATACAAAACTTCATCTTATAGACCAATTTCGTTGTTGCCAGTTATGTCTAAATTCTTTGAGAAACTACTGACTAAAAGGTTAAATCCGATAATCGAAAGGAATAACTTAATCCGAAATCATCAGTTCGAATTTCGTCTTACACAGAGTAATCAATATAACAGAGAAAGCACTTGAAGACCAAAATGTCTGCTCCACGATATTTTTAGACGTGGCGTAGGCTTTTGACAAGGTTCGGCATGAAGGACTTAATCATAAGTTAAGAAACCTCTTACCAATGCAATTCGCTAAAATACTGGAATCATACTTGAAAGATAGATTCTTTAGAATTAAATGGGCTGAAACTTATTCTGAATTGAAAGAATTAAAACCAGGTGTACTACAGGGCAGTGTATTAGGACCGATTTTATATTTACTATACACGCATGATCTACCTTAATTAGAACACAACCAACAAACGAGTTGAACATATATCTGTTTCAATAAATCGAGAAATAATACCGTATGCGAATACAGCATAGGCATAACTCTGGATGCTAAACTTAGATGGAAGGTCCACGTCAGAAAAAAAAATGAAGAACTAAAAATAAAATATAGAAAATGCATGGGCCGATAGGCAGACCCTCTTCTCTATCATCATACAATAAGCTGCTACTTTATAAGCAAATACTCAAACCAATATGAACTTATGGTATTGAACTTTGGGGTTGTACAAAACCCAGCAACGTCAATATCATACAAAGGTTTCAGAACAGGGTACTAAGGAACATCGTCGATGCACAATGGTACGTCAGGAATAGTGATCTACATAGAGACCTTAAAGTGGATCCCGTTTCAATTGAAATTAAAAAAAATCAAGGAAACAAAAAGACTCGAAGAAAGACTCCAGCAACATGTGAATATAAATCGGTATCATCTGTAAATAATCATAAGTCAAGAATACATAAACAAATTATATAGCAATATTGAAAACTGTTGCCAAACTTCGTTAAAATGCATGTAGATTCCCCCGCAATATATAATGTAAACCAATCTTTCACTTTTAATTGTTCCGAAACACAAATAGGTAGCTAACATGCAAAATAAACGTCCGAATGACTTGGTTGCATATATGTTCGAGTATATGTATATGTATAAAAACGAGGTTTTCTCTTTTACCAGTAGCAAATTTAATAAGTCTAACCTTTAACATTTTTATTCAAACACCTTGTACCTTTTTATGTTGTACCTCTCTTCTTAATACAGCATGCATATGTACACGGAACCTATATTATATTCGTATATAATAAAAAATTTAAAACAGTTTTCCGATACACAGCATTGGAGTTTTTTTTTTAAGTTTTCTTCGTTTTTTTTTTTTTTTTTGTGTTTTTAATTTTAAAACAATAAATTTAAATAAAATAATAAAAAATATAATAATTTTTTTGTGTTTTTTATTTATCACTTTTAATCGCGATTTATTTGATTCTCTAAGTTTTTCTTTACTATATAAAAACAAAAACTATAGACACAACTTATATTAATTTCAGTTTTATAACAACAAAATAACGATATTGATAAATAAATAAGAAAAATGAAAACCATAAGAAATTTTTATTTTATTTAGATTGTTTTAGTTTGTTTGGTTTACGTTTTTTTTTTTTTTTTAAAGAATAACAAAAACAACAAATATGCAAAATGGAGATAAAGACGTGCTCTGCATATTGAGTAAAACTTGTAATAACTATTTTTTACGCGTGAGAACTTTTAAATAGTTTGCGCTTTTGTATTATTTAGGTAAGAAGTTTTCAAGAAAAATGAAAAACAAATCTTTAAAAAAAAAAAAAAAAATATTTTGTATGTTCAAGCCATAGATTTTATACGCTATTTATTATAGTTTTGTGATACGTTATTATATATTATTAGGTTTTTAAGTGTTGATAAATCTTTTAAAATAAAATGTTAATATGAGTTTACAGTTTTTGTATGAATCTGCGGATAGATACGATTCGAGAAATTAAATTTATTACAAAGAAAATAATATTGAGAAAGTTTTGAAGTTTACTCTAAAAACCAGCGAGAAAAGAATACTAGCAAAATAATTGAAAATTTTTATTTTTTTTTATGTATATGGCATGTGACCCCTCAAATTATAGGTATTTAAAAGTTAGACAAACATTACGAATTTATTTCCAAATCGGTAAGTATGGTAAGAAATTATATCAAATAAATGTTTTTAAAAAATAAAATCATTTTTTTTTCAATTAGCCTAAAAGAAAAAAAAAATTGAAATTTGTTGACAAATTCAACTCGAAAATATTATAAGGTTTACTTAAAATCCAAATATTCGTCAGTCACTTTTTCGAAATTTGTTTGAAGGTGCATGACAAATTCAAAAGAATTATAAATGAACGAATCATGGGATGATCCGGGATGGTTATAACATCAACAAATGTGATGTACGTTCCATCGTCGCATACCTAAGGAGTCGATTTTATAAAAATCAAAATGGTAAATAGCTATAAATAAAATCTTACATACCCGAATCGCGTTAAACAGATAACTATACCAGATGAACATATTGTATGGCTCAAACTTACCCAAGTAAATTCATGCTACGCAAAAAAGTATGAAAATATGCGTTTTTATATGTACATCTATTTTTTGTTTGGTTAGATTTCGGTTGCATTAATTTGCGTAGTATGAATTTACTTGTGTACATTTGAACCATACAAGATGTATATCTGGTATACTTATCTGTGATTACGATATAAATATCTATCCTCTTTATTTCAGCCAAGTAAGAAAATACAATTTATTAACGAAGTGACAAAACGACTGTCACTTCAAATGAAATGACTGGGCTAGGGGAATAGGGGCCCAAATTGAGCTCAATTAACCTTCTGCAATACTTGACACTTTCATTAATGTTTCCCAATACTTTATAATTTACAACCTCAATATTTGCTACCCGGAAACTCTTTATGAACTCAAAAAGATTTTACTGCAATAAATATAGGTAACTATATTTGAGGGGCTTTTTATTTGGGGTAACCTGGATTGGATGGTCGATACTGGATACTATCACAAACGCCTGCAATCGATCATTTATTTCTGCTAGTTGGAAGCTTAAACATGGTGAAGCATGTTAAACAGCCATAATTTTTAAAAGAACTCAAGTTATCCTGAGACTGAACAGAAAGGAAAGAAGGTGCACAAAAGAGTTCTTAGAGACTCTTCTGACACAAATTGGAGGGGGCCTCAAACTTTTAATTTTAGGAAGATTCTCTCCATCAGTCGAACTAGCCGAATTATTTAAATTAAACCTGATGATTTTAAACTTCTCATTGAAACCCCCTTTTCAGCGAGCTTCTACGACTTGGTCGAGTTTAGAACGTTAAAGTATCATATTCGTTGTGCACAGCTCATATTGTAAGCAATAAACGAATTCTGTAGGCGATAAATGATTCAAGCCGTTTAAAACGGGTGTCCCGGATCGGATTATGTCAGCGGAAATCCAGAAAAACTCAGAAATTCCCTTTATGAAATCCCTTTTATGGCTAAAGATTTAGAGATTTTTCGGGAAATATTCCTTGTTGAAGTTAAGTTAATATTCCTATAGGAAATTAACATAGTTCAAGGTAGTCTTCATCGTCTAAAAGCGTGAAAGCTCATCTTGAAGCGTGGAGTCCAAGTTTTGATATAGCCAGCACTGGAGAAGTCAGCTCACAAAAAAGGATAAAGAAAGTGCAAAAAATGCCATATACGGGCATAAGCGGGCGCTGAGGACAGCACTTATGTGTTCTAAGGCTCAGTGGGTGTTATCCTCAGCATTTTTTTTCAACTTTTTCAGTTGGAAATTTTCGATAATAGATGGCGGCATCCACTCGTCTACTTCCTGTTGAGTTTGAGTGGAAATGTTTTTGGGCAGGTCACACAAAAATAATCAACTTGCAAAAGAAGGAAGCAGCAAATTAGTCCAAATTTGCAAATTAGTATACCAGATCATACTACACCTAGTACTATGCGTAAATACTCCCAGCTAGACGGTAGTCTACTGCAATGCTGAGTCGGTCTTTATGAGCGCTTACTCCAATTTGCGAATGTAAAAATCATAACATCTATCAGACCTTGCCTGTTAAAGTAATATATAAACTATTGGGTGTTCCGGTGCCAGTGAGATAACGCACTGGTCGAAGTGCTGAAAATGTCACAGAAGTCATTGCATCAGTTCAAAATAAGTCGATTCCACACCGTTGACAGGAATCAAACCACATTGTGGAGAATTTTGTTTAAAGATCTAGACTTACACCCTTACAAGATTAAATTAATTCAAGAACTGAAGCCTAGGGTTGAAAATTCTCCGATTGGGCTCTGGTTAAATATGAAAAAAATCCTGAATTTCATTGAAAAATAACCTTCGGTAAAGCTTATTTTTGGCTTTGTCATCAAACAAAATATGAGGTATTGGGCAACAGCAAGCCTCTATGTGCTTTAAAAGACTCCATCACAACTACAAAAAGTGACTTTTGGTTTGGATTTCGGGCCGAAAGATTGATTGGATCATATATTTTCGTAGATTCAAATAATCGCCGCCATGTTACGGCTAATGAAGTTTGCTATCGTGCGATATTGGAAGTTTTTTATTTTTGACTAGAATTATATATGGACTTGACATCAGTAGTATGTAGTTCCAACAAAAAGGCGCAACATGCTACATATTTGGTCAAATAATTATTTTATATTGAAAGCGAATTTCGGTAACAATTACTTGAAACAAATTTGTACCTCAGGCACTTCTTGCCTATCTCTTATGGTATATTTAGATCATCCTACCAAATGCATTACGATACCAGGAGTAAGTTGTAATTTTTAATTATTTTTATTAATAATTAACTCCACGTCTGCGACCAACGATAAACACGAGACACTTCCAACATACATTTTTGTAACTTATTAATAAAGTCTACACTCTACAGTAGATACGAGCAAGCTATTTTTTTCATTAATCTAGTTACTCAAATTTTAACTGAAGGGTCAAGCCGCTTTCATAGAAAAATTCTGCAGAATTCTTCAGTAATATTTCTTCGGCAAAACATGACGGAATTAAATATTGTTTATCTTTTTTAGTAATTTTTTAGTAATAAATAATAAAATTCAATTTTAAGTTGGTATACACTTTCGGAATTTACTAAAAAAGATAAACAATATTTAACTCCGTCATGTTTTGCCGAAGAAATATTACTGAAAAAATTCTGCAGAATTTTTTTATGAAAGCGGCATAAAGCGAACAATCAGTCCATTTTAGTTTTTTAGATACTACATTAGTCAGTTCTGTTCAAACCAACACAGTCATTTAAAGTCAATTTAAAGTAATTTAACTTCAAGATCAATAATATAAATAGCAAAATTTAAAATAATGAGCAAAATTATTTCTCATATCGTTTTATTATGTTCGTCGTTTGAGGGTATGTATTTTGCTAAAAAACTGAAGTTATTTACAGTTTGAATTCTGATGAGAAGATTTCAATTTTAAGGTTATGTAGAGAATATGGCGATATTTTTATATTACGTGATGGGTGTTAAATTAACCGTTACCGATACTATTAAATATAAAATTCCAACTATTTGTAGTAGTAGTTCCAATAATATTCGTCCATATCGGTTATCTAATCTTAAAGATCAGAGATTAATAATTTCAAATTTGAATTGTAACTAGCAAATCACCCTGGATCTTTCCCTTTTTGTTGCATCCGGAAAAATTTGATAGGGAAGAAAAAAAATTGTGCATCGTTGTCGATTATCGAAAGTTAAATGACGTTACGATAGGCAACAGTTTTCCTCTACCAAATATTACCGATATTTTAGATCAACTCGGGAAAAGTTCTCGTAGTAACCCGGATGATTACCATCAAGTACCATTAGACGAATCAGATGGAAGATAACCGCTTTTAGTGTTACTTTTAAACATCACCAATTAGTTTGGATGCTATTTAGCTTTAAAGGCGCTCCGCTGCAGCATCTGATGAATTGTGTGCTAAGTGGATTCAACGGTATCAAATGTTTTGTTTACCTAGATGCCGTAGTTGTCTAAAGTTACAACTTAATTGACCACAATTCTTAAATCCGTGAAGTTTTTGATTATTTTCGCCAGCATAATTTGAAAGTTAATCCAACTAAAGGCGACAGTTCCTCCTTAAGGAAATTACTTATTTAGCCCATGTTATAACGACTGAAGGTGTTAAACCAGACCCAAAGAAATTAATTTCAACTACACATTATCCAGTTCCCAGAACTGTTAGAGAAATTAAATCTTTTTTAGACGGTAACTATCATCGGTATATTTTCTTTAACCCAACTTTTGAAAAAAGACATTGTCTTCAATTGGAATGCTTTTTATGAAGAAAGTTTAAACAAATTGAAAAAACAGCATTTTGTTCTCCACCAATTTCAACACGACCTGATTACGCCAAAAATTTAGTATTACATGTGATGCAAGTGATATGGCAATAGGCGCCATACTTTTGCAAGAAGTCCATTGATAGTATCGATATGCTATCCATAATTATGCTATTCATTGATTACACATTAAATTAGACGAATACCAATTTAAAATTGTTCACAAATCTGGAAAACTGAATACGAACGCTGATTGTTTCATCGCTCATTTATCGTTAAGAAAGTATTGTTGAATTGATAGACCGCAATCTGAAATAGAAACCATAATTAATGAATTTTATCATAGTGTACTAGAGGTCATCAAGGTGTTTACCGTACGTATAAAAGTTTACATACATTTTATAATTGCCCGAATATGGTGATCAAATCACCAAAATAATAAAAAAATTGCGAATCTTACATCTTACCACACAAACAAATCTGGTCTATCTAATAAAATGCCTATGAAGATCACTACTACGTCATCACGTCCACTTCAAAAATAATTTATAGATATAGTCGGTCCCATGAACACGTCTTGACACGAAGAGCCGATTTAACAAGTTTTCCGATCTAGTATTCCGTTGCACATCACAAATCCTTAGTTCGCTTACTCATTCTAGTTAGCTATGTTTTCCGAAAGAGGCAGGACGATCAAAGAATATAGTACCAATTATTTTTTATTGGTCTTTAGAACATTTTGTGTCAAACGGAAAACATTAAATATTACAAATCAACAATATACCTCAAAATAAGACAGAAAAAAAAACTAAATCTAACAAAAAAAAATATAATATTTAAAACAACAGATTGTTTGGATAAAAATCATAGTCGGCCATGATTTTTTGTCTTGTTTTAAATTTGTTGTTGTACGAGATAATTTCAACAGGAATTATGTTTTTGTTTAGTGTATTTATGTACAATTAGAATTACCACCAAATATATTGTTTATATTTTTGATACTTTAACTGACATCTAGTGGCATAATCAATGCACTAGGGTATAATTGTAAAACATACCACTTTCTAAAAGATGGCAGCATTTTCGTTTGTAGTATAATCTTGACAGTCCGACATGATCTATAAAGGGGCATGCTTATAGTTCAATCCTTTCTGCTATTGTCGTAGCAGCACCGCCGCGTTTGGGTATTGCCAAACATTATTGTTATTGTTTGTGTACAAATTTGATATATATATATATATATATATATATATATATATATATATATATATATATATATATATATATAATTTTGTGCAGGAAAATACAATATATTTATTGTATTTTCCTGCACAAAATATTAAATACTATGTATTTATAAAGATTCTTTATTAAAATCTTTATAAATACATAGTATTTAATATTTTAAAGCTATATTGCAAAATTTGGAGGTTGTAGGAGTTATTGTAATAACAACAATAAACCGTCAGATTGTCAGCTAGGTTTTCCGTTTATAACGGACCTTACCATGCACTGGAAAGCTATAATGCTTACAAGTCGAACAGTTAATCTCCAATAAAATATGTGTTTTTTTAAGCAGCATGGAGCTGGAAAAGGTGACCAGGAAAAGGTAGTAGGCTAAAAAAATGCTTTATTAGCTTTATAATTTTTTTAATAATTCTGTCTATCAATTATCAAAGCAAAATGAGCTCGTCCGGCTGAGAAAGGAAAAAAATCAGAATTTTAAACATAAAAGCACTAACTTATATGGTATCTAAATTTATGAAATGATTAAGGAAGTCAAATTAAACAAACCCTGTACTGACACGTTGTAAAGTTGGCACCATCCTAAAGATGGTAGAAATTTAGAAGAAATGTCGAATGATGATATAATGTATGCACAAGACACACTTGATTAAGAACTGATGATTTCCTTAATTTAATTATTAATTTCGGGTTTTCTTCCCGTATTATATTGCTTCCGGTATTATATTGCCGAAAAAACTATTTAAATAAACGTTTCTTTACTATCATTATTGCAGAGATTATACCGAACGCTACTAAATTTAAATTCAACTAATTGTACCACTTTAAAAGATCAGATCCGGGAGGGTGTATCTTTCAAGTTTTTAACGATAATGGGAAGTAAAAAATATTTTTATTTTAAAATGCAACTCCTTGCATGTCTCGAATTGTAGCTCAATTTTCAGCATTTTTATGGGCTTACCATCAAGTACTATTCGGCTAGTACTTGATGGTAAGCCCATAAAAATGCTAAAAATTGAGGCAAGTACTATCGAAAAATTTTGATGTGTGGCTTTTTACAATTTTCATGGGCTTACTATCAGGTATTTTCTGGATTATGGAAAATTTCAATTTGTGGCATAATTAAGTTAGTTTTCAAAGGCTTACTATCAGGAATTACCGGGTTTTCGGATATTTTCGATAAGTGACGATTTTTCCACAACTTTCATAACCATTAAGTATTATCTGGATTTTGAAAATTTTCGATGCTTGGTTTTGGAAATTTTGGATTTGTGGCTCAACTTTAACAGTCAGGTATTTTCGGGATTTAGGAAATTTTCGAATTGTGGCATAATTTGACAGTTTTCATAGGCTTGCCATTAGGTATTGTAAGGTTTTCGTAAATATTTTCGATTTGTTGCGCAATTTTGACAGTTTTCTTTGGCTTACCATCAGGTATTTTCTGGATTTCGGATATTTTCGAAATGTGGCATTTCATTCATATTTTTATTGGCTTACCATCAAGTATTTTCTGAATCTTGAAAATTTTGGATTTCTGGCATAATTTTGACACTTTCTATAATTTTTTGATTTATGGTTTAATTTCATGGGCTTACCATCAGATATGATATGGTTTGAAAAATTTATGTTCCAGAAAAGATTTTAGTATTGTAATTAAAGAAATTAGGAATTTATGCTTAAAGCATTTATAAATCCCTCCGTCATGCCAAACGCTGTCAAATGCCTTTTCAACATCAAACAATAAGACACCAGTTGATCTTTCACTATTTAAATTGTCTTTGATAATATTTAAAAGTTTTAGGACCTGATGGTTGGTTGAATATTGATTTCCAAAATGTTCGTTTGGATTTATATTAGTTTCGTTCACAAACTTTACAATTCTTGAGTGTATAATTTTTTCGAAAGTTTTCTAATGGTATTTGGAAGAATTTTAGGTCGACAACTGGAATTAAAATAGCAAATTTCAAGAAAGTTAGAAAATAACTAATCTTCAGACATGAGTTGTATTTGTAAGACATTATGTAAATACTTTTTGGGCATTTTGTTAGGAGTAAGTTAGTTATTCTCCCATCTCCTGGCGTCTTATTGTTGCAAATAACTTTAGTTAGAGGAGTGATTTTTTTGGGGGTCACTGTCAACAGAACATCAAAGCTATAATTAGTGACTTCATTTATAAAAGAGTATACATCAGTTTTAGTTTGATTATCGCTAAGATTAATTGAAATTTAATGAGCTTTCAAGAATTCATCGGATTCTTCCTTTTTACAAATTAATAAAATATTCAAGCTAATAATGTAAAGGAGGCAACTGATGATTTTTATTTCCTTAAATTTTCTTCATTTTCTCCATATTTTTAGGACTAGAAGAGAACTTTTCTAATAGATTGTTCCAACGGCGATTACGAAGTTCTAAAATTTGATTGGATATAATCACCTTTAAAACTAGAAAGATTTGTTTATGAAACGATAATTCAGTTCGTTGAATCTTCTAGGATGATTTTTTTTTATTAAATCTTTCAGCTGATCTGGTATATTGCGATCAAAAAGTTAATTTAACTGGTATTAACGAGCTTTAAGTAACATATTATTGAGAAATTTGATTTCTTTTGTAATTGTGACTGTGGAAACTAAATTTAAAGCGATCTTGTCATTAAGGTTTATTAATTGTCCAATTGGGCTAACAACAATAAAGTTAAATCAAATACAAAGAGTAAATCATCAGAGGCAATCTGGTAATTTTTACTGGAATACAGTTATACAAATTGTTTGGTAATGCAAGATCAAGTGTGGATGAGTTAAATCTATTAGAACTTGGGATGAACGTATGATTTGACGGGAAAATAATAGTAAAGTACTTATTTATGAATTCATCTTTTAGTAATTCTATCTTATCTATTAAATATAAAGATAGAGTTATAAATAGTTATCTGTAGTAAATGTAAGTTTCCTTCCCTTAAAAATATATTATCGATATTATTATTTAATAATAAATTGTGCAATTATACATTTATTCCGTATGCTTCTGCAGTTCCAGTAACAAGGTTTTAAATTATTTGCCATACAAATATTTCAAAGATATCACAAATATAATTTGAAGTTGTTTCTTTCGAGAATATTTCGAGTTTTTCGAAACCGTAGGAAGACCAATTGGGATACTTTCAGAATGGTTTTAAGTAACTCTCTACAATCACTAGTTCCTAAATCTCCAGAATCAACACAGGAGCTAGATGTCATGGTAGACCAGGCGTTTGATGCTTTTAATGAAGCTATTTTCATGTCCCATTAGTAGACCAAAGGGTAAGCCTCGTCCACCATGATGGCAAAGAGAACAAAAATTGACATGAACTGAGACTCCTATAAGGAGGTCCTCAAAGCATATAAATATGAACTAAGAAGTACCAAAAGCAATCTCTGGAGACTCTTTTGTGGCAAAATACAAGAGTCCTCTGAGGCAGCTAGGCTACTTAAGATATTATCCATTTGTCCTGTCATTCCAAGTTATCTCCAACGACCGGATGGACAATGGACTACAACAAGTATGGAATCTTTGGAGCTTCTTCTGGAAACGCATTTTCCACCGGGTTGTTTCAATTCTCCTCCTATTTTGCCAAAGGCTAATAAGGTTACTGGCTTCGCGGGGAAAATTGTCAATAGGAGAACTATCTTGTTGGCAGTAAACAATTTCATGCCTTTCAAGTCTGCAGGCCTGGATGGCATTATTTTTGCCTATATTCAGAAAACCACTGACTTAACTGTTCCGTGGCTTGAGATGATTTTCAAAAGTAGCCTCGCACTATGTCACATGCCAAAGAAATGTCACAATCGAGCCTGCAAAGCTGTCAACGTCTCAGCATGCATATAGTAAGGGAAAATCGTAAGTGGAAACTGCTCTCCATTCTCTCTTATGTCCTATAGAGAAGTCCCTCGAATATAAGGAATTCCCTTTAGTGGCCTTTTGTGATATTGAGCGTGCCTTTAATAATGTCAAACCAGAGGCGATCACGCAAGCACTTTCAAATGTGGGGGTGGATGTTACACTTAGAAGATGGATTGTTCAAATGCTCAAAAGCAGGGTCATAACGGCGAATCTAGGTGTATCATCCATCCGTAGATTTGTAAGTAGGGGTACACTGTAAGATGGTGTATTATCCCCCTTCTTTGGAATTTGGTCACAAAATGACCTGTTACTAAACCTGGAAGGAAAAGGCTTTAAAGTGGTGCCTTATGCAGATGATGTTGCTATTGGCGCTTTCGGTAAATATTCTTGTATCCTTAGAGATGTTATGCAGAATGCTCTTGACATTCTAACTCAATGGACCAATAGTTGTGATCTTAGTGTTAACCAACTGAACACTGAGTTGGTTATTTTTTCCAGGAAGCACAAACTTCCTCGCTTTGACCCTCCAACTCTCAATGGAGTTGCTTTGAACATCGCAGATAAAGTGAAATTCTTGGGTCTCATTTTGGATAGTAAACTTATTGGATTCAAGCCTAATATTCTGGAAAGAGTAAAAAAGGCTACGATAGCACTCTACTCCTGTAAGAATGCCATTAGAAAAGGATGGGGTCGTTAGCCTCACATTGTGCATTGGCTTTATATCTCTGTAGTTAGACCAATTCTAATGTATGGAGTTACAGTTCGGTGGCGAACCAAAAGTTGCTGATAAAAGTGCAAAGAACTGCTACTTTGTGTATTAGTGGTGCAGTTAGAAGCCCTCCTACCCAAGCACTGGAGATTTTCTTTCATCTCATCTCTTTGGATATCCTGGCTATGCGAGTGGCTACTAGTACAGTTATAAGGCTTAAATCAATTTCTATGTGGTCCTGTAATGTTATGGGACACTCATCTATTCTAACGAACAAATAAATCCCCAAAACTATCGACTACACCATCTCGACATCATACCTCGAAGTTAAATTTTTAACTGATATTCCTTCCAGAGAGGACTGGGTGGCTGGAATGCAGGGGTTTTCTGCGAAGAACTAAATGTAAATCTCTTTCCGTCTCCTTGATCATTGTAGTATTTTTAAGGCAGAGCTTATAGCAATCAAGGAAGCCATAGACTGGATGAAACATCATGTAATATCTGTAAGAGATATTGACATTTTTACGGACAGTTAGGCTGCTATTAAAGTTTTACAATTAGGCTTTATCACATCGAAAGTAGTCCGGAGTTGTCTTCCATCTCTTAACGAGATGGCTGAAGAGTTCAATATCCATCTTATATGGGTGCCAGGGCTTTTCAATATTAGGGGGAATATGAAAGCCGATGAACTCGCGCGACAAGGTATCACTTGTCTTATCTTACCGTGCAAGGTGGACATTGAAGTACTACTTGCTACATGCAAATTGTTCCTTAAAGAAGAAGCTCGTAAAATTACAAACAATAGATGGGCAAATTGCACCTCATTTGTAATTACTAGGTAGATTTGGCCTAATCTGGACTTAAAAAGGTATATTCAGCTACTATCTATGCAATGGCATAATATTAGCACAGTTGTGGGTGTCATTACTGGACACTGTCTAATTGGAAATCATGATTACTGTCAAAGCTGTAACGACGAGGAACAGGAGGAAACAATACTTCATTTGTTACGCACCTGTCTTAGTCTGTCTTAAAACAGACTCAAGTTTTTGGGAACTCACCTCCTGTGCGATCTAACGGTTCTCAGTAAATTGAGCGTTACAGATATCTAATTCAAATTGGTTACAGTAGGATAGTGCAGAGAAGCAATTTCTGCGGTAAGGCTACGGACTATATGTGTCTATACCTCGTCATTTTGTTGGGTGGTCACCCAAAACTAACTAACTAACTAGCTCCCCTCGAGAAGAGCAATTACTGTTTTAATTTATTACCTCTGAAACTATAGTCCGATTTCAAGAAGTTTTAATAATTCCTTATTAGATGCTGACTGGCTAGAAGCAGTGGTATGAATATTTGTAGCTGATTGTTGATGTTATATTTGTGGGCCAGTACTATTTTGGAGGCAGATTTGATTTCCTTTTGTTGGTTTTAAGGAAGGATATCCCACTGAGTTATTTGTAGGATTTTTGAGCTTGACCACAGTTGAAACATTTCTACAGTTTAGTTACATTTCCATCGATTTTTGTGAGCGGGTCCTCAAACGACTTCAAGAGTTTACAGAATCTCTTAACAGGCCCTGTCTACGTCCAGCAATAAAACTACGCATTGTCAGCAAGCATCAATGCATTAACAAAACATTTCGGTATAATTAGATCAGCAACGAACTAAAACCACAAACTCAAATTTCGAACTGAACTTGTAAGAGAACAAATAAGAGCTTTTCCTAACTGTTGGTATTATTTTAAGAAATTAGCCATTCAAAACACTGCCTGGACTTTTTCATAGACAGTGCTAAACGATTCTTTACAACTCCAACACTATAAGCACGTCCGTAAAATCCAATCTAACATTACTAACCGCTAACTCCGCACGTCGATTGAAACATTTGAAAAATTTTATTCGCGTCTCCTAACCTATTTCATCGGTTACGCCGATCGGGTGGGCAATGCAAATAAATGCGTTTTTGAGCTGTCAGCTGAGAGTATTACGCAAGCCTAAATATTTAAACAGCTGCAAACTTGTTTTTCAATTTATTCAGTTGCTTAAATTTTAACTGAAGAGAAATGTGGTGAATCGAACAGTAGGGTTACTTATTTTCTAAAAATATGGAGTCATAATCCTTTACTTAGAGATTTAGCGTTAATTTTATGAATTAAACGAAATATAAATATAAATATAATTTTAATAAATAGCAAAATTATATTGAGGATAAATTGCTAAAAAACCTAAAATTAATTTAGATGACTTTTTTATTTTTTTGTTTTAAATAAGTAATTGATTTGATTTAACATGGAGATAACTAATTCACCGCGAATGTAAGATGAACTTTTGTGTTCGAACATAGTTTTGCAATAATTCGTAAGTTATCTGCCACACGTTACTTAATAATTTTTTATCTTACAGATAATTGAACTTAATGATTTCATTAACCATTAATCTGTGCTGTGTATCATTATGCATTAATCTGTGCGCTGGTTATCCCAACGAACACTTTTCCATATAATTGGCCACGGCGTTGTGATCACCGGACAATATTCGGCTTAACACGCATAATCAAGAAAACTTCAGAAATATTGGAGAACTGTTAAATAAAAGCATCAGCTGTAAATCAACTTGCACAAATTCTGCTTATCTAGTTTTAGCATAATGTTGATAATGAATCTAATGGTGACTTCCGTATGTCCCCAAAGAAGGTGACTGGCTTCTAAGCTTGATAATACAATTTTTTTAACATTTATTGCGGGAGTCAGTTCAGCTTATCCATAAAAATTGATTATTAATGCTGTCACACGTTACATTAACTGCATTAACATTGTATTATAAATCAAATATTATAACCAGATGATTACTAATTCGAATTCCCCGTATTTATACAATAATTATAAAACTAATCAATTATAATTCCATCATTAAATATTACGAATGTGTCTTATACACAATTCTTGTGAGAAAATTAATAATATAATACCCGTAATAAAACGCAGCATCAAAGTGTTTATATTAAGGTGTGGACACATAATTAACATTGACTTAAAAATAATAAAATAAAATAAAATAAAAATGTATATATGAATGTACAACCAAAAATAAAATATTCTTATACATAAATACATACTTACATATATTTAAGATTGCATCAAAACACACATAAGTATCTCTTTATATATAGCTTTACACATCTTTAAATTTTTTATGTTATTTTTACACTATAAATGTCAAAATTGATCGTAAATTTTTTATTATTGGTACTTCTTCAGATCCCCAAATTTGATCAATGATCCTTCATTATTCAAAAAAATAATAATTTTATTTCGTATATCGTGTTTTCGGAACGACTTCTGGTTTTCTTTATATATTTAAATCTTGATCATAATCGTGATAATCTTCTATAAGATAAGCGTGATCTTTTTATTTTTTATATGCGGCTCAATTTATTTTTAATATCGGAACACAACATACCTAATTATGTCCTATATATATATACATAAATATCATGTAAAGTGATAGCATTTAATTAAGGAATTCCTTATATCCATAATTTTATCTCCTTTTCCAGTAGCATATATACAAAATGTTTAATTTATACACAGTACGGATCCAAATGATTAACTTAAACTTGTTACTATATAATATTGTTATTGTTAATATATTGTCACTGTGGCGCCAAATACAATATGTATCTTAAGATACAAACAACATAAAAAAATAACAACAACAAAAAATCGTTAAATACACATCGCGCGACTCTTCATGGACTCCAAACACATAAAGCACAACAAACAAAACAACAACAAAAAAAACAGATAGTGTAGTGAAACCAACCAACCATTCAAGCAAAGTGATTTATAATGATAATTATTTGTATACAGTAGCTATACGCGGATGATCATTATATAAATAGCCTTAAGGTCTCTCTCATCTCTATATATGTATATATATTTTATGAGTACATTAGAAAACCAATTTTTCGGTTAAGCGCCGAATTAGTTTGTATATATGACTCGATTATGAAACATAAATAAATTCATTTTCATTTTAAAAGCTTTACATGATCCTAAGATATTACATATTTACAAAATGTTAGAAAACAACGGAAAGACACGATAAACCGATAAAATTTCTCCTTCTGCTTGTTATCTTAGATCTGTTTTTTTTTAAAGTTTCTATGTTTTTTTTGTCTTAAGTTTTCTAATCAAAATCATTGATCTTTTTTCTTATGTATATACGAAAAAGAAAAATTCTTTTGTTTTAAATTGACTTTTGGTTCGGTTTTCTTAAAAAAATAAAAACAAAAAAAAAATCGACATGGAACACATAAAGCGCAGCAAGCTTGGAAAAATGTAGATATTATGAAATGTTGCACCAAACATGTATTAGTAATCTAATTGGTTTGATAAATGTGTAAATGTGAGAGACACGTGAATTGGCATACTTGTGTTGTATCAAAAATAAACCGTATTCCTGATCGTTTTCTAAGAATCTAAGCTGTAGTTTCGTTAAGTTCGTATAATTGTTAAGATATATACAGTCATCTCAGACTGCAAAAGGGATATCAGTAGGTCCATAATTCAAAATTTATTTATAACTGAATGCTCGTCTAGCATTTCAAATAAAATTCTCTTTTGTTGGGGTGTAATCCAATGACTTGGTTTTAACCAAATTCTAATTTTAATTTGGCAAATTCAACAGGTCAAGTGGCCTCGTTCTTTGGAGTCATCCTTCAATGACAGGTTGATCTATCATCATATAGCACATGTAGGGGTTTTCATGGTGGTGAAGTAACACTTCGTGTTTTGCAGCATGTACTTTTATTTTATCTTTGATTTATTCCATCCGTAGATTCCTGGAAATGCCTTCATTTTTTGTTTACCACAGAGCAAAAATGAAGCTACGAAAAAGTTTGTTTTGGAACGTCGGTATTATTGACGTTTGTTTGTTTAGTACATCGATAGTTGGATACCGTAAGTCTATATCGGTTTGAGATTTTGCCGATTTAGAAGCAACTTGTTGTGAATTGTAAGCTCAGAGCCTCTACTTTTGAGGTAATACATTTTTCTGAACTTTATGTTAAGTTAATCTTTTTTTTATTTTGGAGAATCACACCAAGGTATTTAGTGGTTTTTGCTTATGGAACCTGTTTTGAGTTAATTTCTATTGGTATTGGATTTCGCTGTAAATTGAGCTTGATTCTCCAATAAGAGAGCTATAAATCGCTTTTCTCTAAATCTAATGTGGAGGCATTAGATTTTTGTCCTCGATTATTGGTTTATGTCTTTTTAGTGTTAATTTTTCCAAAAGTTTAAACTTCATTTGCAGTAAAGAAATCGGGCTGTATGATTTTTTATCGTTAGGTGTTTTTTTTTAGGTTTTCTTATCACTTCCGTTAGCTTCGTTGGAGCGGGATGTATTTCAACCGAAAGGTCATATTGATAATGTGTAATAGCTTACGAAGTCCTTTATCAGATTTAGATTTAATAATTTTACAAGTAATCAAGTCTTATCCTGACGTTTTCTTTAAAATTCTGGTTACTTTTCACTTTTTCTGTTAGTTTGTTGGTAGTTTGCCTTGGTAGTGTTTGAAAGATTACAATTTTACATAGATTTTTATTATTGGCAAATATACTAGAAATTTCTTCAATGATCAGTGTAAGAAAGACGACTTTGCCGGTTGTGTTATATATATATATATATATATATATATATATATATATATATATATATATATATATATATACAACTATCACTTTAGGAAAAGCTTTTGACAAAAATGCAACTGTTGTAGTAAATGTCACCGACCCACATAAACTATAATAAGCAATATGTTACGCGGCATACAACAATTTCCCGCTCAAAATTGTTAATCGATTAGTCCTTAAAATGTTCGTTAAGAATATGCAACTCTTTTCTTTAGGTTTTCGAGAGCATTTAACAGAATAAGTCCCCGATTATTACATTTCGTTCATAGAACTCAAGTATAGACAGCTTTCACCATCGCTTTATATTAGTTAAATTTCTGTTATTTAATTTTATATATACCAACGGATATAAAATCTTAAACAAATTATATGCTGCAGTGGGCGTCCTTGACAGCACAATTGATAAACTAAACACCGATAAATTGGATAGTTTGGCTGGGTGGCGCATGCCATGAGCCATTCTTCCTGAGAACCATTTAACCTTATTCAATCGGTTGTTTTATTAAAGCTCCACATTTAAACCTAGAGTCTTAGTGTATGCGGCAAAAATTTATACGGCACTTTGTTAGCTAGACTTCTTAGAACATTCGACAAAGAGTATAACTCAAGTATAAATAAGCCCACGTTACTCGATCTGAGGTTTAACAAACAGAGTTTTCGAACTACGTATACAACAAAGCAAAAGTTTCCATGTTAGCTAAAGTAACAAATTTATTGAAAGCTCAAGAGTTTAATAACCCACAATTAGAAACTGTAAATAACAAGCTGCCTAAATCTTAATGAGGATTATTATGTCAACAAAAAAGAAAATTCCTTAAAATGGCAGTTAAAAGTACGAGTATATACCATTACTACCAAAATTGGCCAAAAAGAAATAACACAAACCACGTTCAAAAATTTTAAATTTATTTCGGGAGTTGCTTGATACTAGGTTTAAATGCATTTTTTTGCTGGGTTTGGGTTAAATTTCAAGAATCCTATATTCCAACATTAATAAAGTTCTAACATTAAAAAATTCAAAATCTAAATTTCAAAATCTCAAAATCCGATTATTTTTCAGGGAAATAAATTGGAATGCAATTTTGGTTCTAGCATTTTAAGTAAAAATACTGACTAAAGCAATACATATTTTGTCAAAGTAGATTATTTAGCTGTTAACACTAAAACAGCCAGATTTTGTAGGGTGGGGTACGAATGTCCAAAATCAAAAAAAATAAAAAATAAAAAAAAAATTCCTAAACAGGCACAGAAGGCTAAAATAATACGAATCAGATCGCCAGGAATAAAAGAACCATCTACCATTTTGGTCATTAAGACACCGCATTAACCGTTATTAACGCTTTTTGGAAAAAGAACTATTTGTTCTTTCAGAAAAAGAATTTAATGAAGAACATATAATAATTCCCGGTACGAGAACATCTATAAAATATTTAAGAGAAGCTTTATGTTGGTTAATGGTTGGTACAAATTATATTGTGCCACCTCTCATGAGGCAATTGTATACCATTTATGGAAACATTGGGAAAAACATCGTGAAACTGGTTTTTTGTTTAATGATAAAACAAGTAAAGTGTGCTACTCGAGTTCTTTTATAAATTGCATAAAATATCGACTGATTTTAATATCCATATTGGACCAAAAAAAATAATCACAGACTATTTATTTGGCTGCAACCGACCGACTGATTTTAGATTCTGTTTCATTTTGGACAAAATAATTGGAGGCAAGTACAAAAAATGAAACAAGACAACAAAAAATAACAAATAGTTTTTCTTTCAGAAAGCGTAAATCTTGCGGTATGTTGATGGCCGAAATGGTAGATGGTTTCATGACGATTTCTTGAACCTTCTGTACGTGTTTACTAGGTTAACATTACTTGGTACGTGCCTTTTATATTTCCATGAGCATAAAATGGAATTTCGTATTTTGGAAATTTTTTGGAGTAAACATGTGTTTAACATATGTGGTTCAAACTAATTGGTTTAGTTATATGTTTTGTAAATAAAAAAAAAATTATATTTCCGAACGCGATGAGGATGGAACTAAAATATGCTCGGCATACCCCTTCCAGTGGTAAGCTATTGAGATAATCAGGCAAAATAATTAACCAACCATTACTTACCAATCAAGCCCTTACCAGTGGTAAGCTTGAATTGGTATTAAATCATCGTCAAGGATTCGTCATCTGTACTAGCAACCACACAATCAGCAGTCATAAAACGCTTGTTTACGTGGATTGGCGAAAAAACAGTAAGTGTTTCCTTTCTGGTTGAGCAAATATAATTATTAAAAATATTTTCTGGCATTTCATTTATTTTCTTTCGGTCCAATGGAAGATTCGAACAATCATCAGACGTCTTCGACCAGGACATTAACTAACGAACAGTTACAATCATCCGTGGAAGAACAAGTCCGATTAAGACAGGTTGATACATAAAGGCCCTTCCAATTCTTTAACCATGAATTCTGATATATTAGAGCAGTCTTTCCAGTTAGCGAACATTAAATCAGAACAAACTAAATATGCTCATGCTTTTGCGGCGCTAGATGCTAGGCATCATGATTCTTTTGCCGAGTTTATTGTTAGAGATAAAGGAATCATGCCATATTCGATTTTTAAAGAAGAAATAATTCGCGTGTTGGGAGAATCTGAACGTTCTAAACTCAACAATATTTTGCACGGGTTGACATTGGGAGATCAAAAATCACCTCAACTCTTAAATAAATTCAAGTTAAACGCTGGACGAACTTTCGACGAAAATACACTTCGTCAACTTTGGATGGTGCGATTACCAGAACAAGTGCAAATGATTTTAACTCCTTTTGAAAATGATGTGCCTTTAGTAATTTTAGCAGCTAGAGCTGACAATATAGTAGAAGCAATGACCTAATTAAATATTTATGCTGTATCAAGTATGGCATCATCATCAACATCCAGTGTTTCTCATAAAGCACAACTCTCTTTAGTAAATTCGGAATTAACTAATCAATTAAATAAATTAACTGTTTTGATTACTGAACTTTGCAGTACTCTTAAGAATTCCCGTTCCAGATCTGAACTTAGATCATCAAACAATCAAAATCGTCGACGATCTATTTCAAGAAATATAATTTATAAAATATATGATCAATGTCGATAGCAAATTCGGTGCAAATGCAACAAAATGTGTTGCCGGTTATAAATTTTTTAATCAAAATACAGAAACCGTCCCAAAAAATTTTTAGATAACCATCAAAAACTTACGGTTAAAATTGATGGTCAAAATACTAGCCGTTTAATAATATTCGATATTTTTTCAAAATTAAAATTTTTAATTGACACGGGAGCAGACGTGTCAGTTATCCCTTTAAAAAAATTTAAAAGTTCACCATCTGCGGTGGCCTACAAATTATTTGCAACAAATGGTTCACTAGTGCAAACTTTCGGCACTGAAATATTAAAATTAGATTTTGGGCTAAGACGAGAATTTAAATGGAAATTCTTAAACAGATTTTCTTAAACATTCAGGTCTGCTAGAAGATATCCAAGGACAATTGTTAGATTCATTAACTTCGTTGAATGTCAAAGGTATAGCTTCAAATGAATTAGTTCCAGGATTATCATTCATAGATAAATCGTCAGTAAACTCTCAAATTCAAAAATTACTCTCAACTTTCCCAGAAATTACTCATAATGGTCTAAGTTCAAAAATCATAAAACATACCATAAATCATCGCTTAGAAACCAACGGTTCTCCAGTTTGATGCAAAACACGTCGTTTAGCTCCTGATAAATTACGATCAGCTAAATAAGAATTTGAGCTTATGTCGACCCAGTAACCGCGCTTAGTCCAGTCCACTACATTTAGTCAAAAAGAAAAATGGCACCTGGCGACCATGTGGTGATTATCGTTCATTAAACAACATAACAATCCCAGATAGATACCCAATTTCGCATCTTCAGGATTATTCGTTTCAGCTTGAAAGTCAACTTCAGACCTTTTCAAAGCGTACCATGGAATACCCATTGAACCGACGGACATACCTAAGGCAGCAATTACAACTCCTTTCGGCCTTTTTGAATCCACAAAAATAACATTTGGAGGTTTTAATGCTGCACAGACTTTCCCACGACTTATGAATTCGGTACTGTTAGGATTAAAATTTTCTTTTGTATACTTGGACGACGTATTGGTTGCTTCAAAATCAATGGACGAACATTTGGACCATCTTAAAAATATTTTTCAAAAATTTTCAGAACACGGAACACAGACAAATGCGTTTTCGCGAAAAAAGAAATTCAATTTTTAGGACATACAGTCACTGTGCAAAATGTTCTCCCAGATCAGGTCCGCATTGAAATTATTAAAAATTTTGAACGGACTGATACAGCTAATGGTATCAAAAGATTTCTTGGAATTTTTAATTTTTACAGGCGATTTGTTCCTCACGCATCAGTTAGTACTAAACAACTTCCAAAAAGGCTACAACAAAAACAGTAAAGTCAAAATGCAGTGGTCAAAGGAATTAACACTTGCTTTTGATACATGGGTTTTTCTTTGTAGGTCTTAACGAGACACAAAAACGGTATAGTGCTTATGACAGAGAGTTGTTCTGGCATTAAGCACTTAAAATATTTGTTGGAGGGTCGTGAGTTCACCGAACATAAACTCTTAATCTATGCATTCCAACAAAATCCGGAAAAAGCATCCCCGCGCCAATTTCGACATCTTGATTTCATCGTTCAATTTACCACCGATATTCAACATAACTCAGGCATAAATAATGTCGTTACAGACACCGTCTCCCGTATAAATAAAATGTCTATTCCTAAAAATATTGATTATACAAAGTTAGTGGATGCTCAAGTCAATGAAAACGAACTCCGGGATTTTCTATAGATAATAATCTAGATACCAATTTACAACTTGTGCAAATTCTCATTTCGTCCAACACAAACAAATAAATTTGTTGCGACATTTCAACTGGTGTCATTCCAGCAGTTTTTCGTTCATTCCAGCAGTTTTTCGGAAATCTGTTTTTGAATCTTTTTTACAATTTTTCACACCCAGGTATTAAAGCCTCCGTCAAACTTTTGACTAAAATGTCATTTGGCCTTATATTTCAAAAGATTCAAAAAATAATGGCCCAAAATTGTATACTTTGTCCAAAATCTAAGATTTCAAAGCACATTCGATCTCCTCTCGGTTCTTTTAAACTAACATCGAAACGATTCTCAGAAATACATCTTTACATTGTCTCCAATTTCCGGAAATAACCGATATTGTGTAACGTTAATTGATCGATTTTCGCGTTGGGCCAAGGCGATTCCAATGCAACACATAACTGCTGCTACAGTCGCTTTTGCAGTATTCTCAACATGGATAGCCAGATTCGACCAAGGGGCACAATTCGAATCACAATAATTTACCGAATTATTAAAATTATTAGGTTTCGAGCACAGACGCACGAAAAGTGAGACGAAAAGTGAAAAGTGCCATTACTTTCATCTAAATGTTCTTTCTGTTTTACCAAAGTACAGGTCATGTTTTCTGAATTTGCTGGAAATGCAAACTTATAAACCTATATTTCATAACTAGTTTTTACAATAATAAAGGGATTGGCGATATAGGATATAACCTATATAAAAAACGGGTCGAATGATTTAAATGCTGCTTTCACATAATTTTCCCATTATATCTTCAGAAGATTTTACGTAATCCTTTTTTGAACTTTTTTGAAAGTACATAAAAGCAGAAATTAGCACAAGATATAAAAAAGAAGAAGACATTTACATTCCTTGAATTAATCTAAAGGCAAGCGAGATTACTTTACTATTTAGAATCAAGTGTCATAATTTACAATTATGTTGCCTTTTACAGTAACAACCAGCAAGAGTAAGAGCTAGCTTTTTAACCATGTTGGTGTTCTGTTTTGACTCTGGCTGCAGTATTAGATACAACCTTGGGTTTTTTGAGAAAAATAGTTGGCTCTTTTTTTATAAAGAAAATTATGTAATAATTCATTAAGAGATTTTTATTGTCATTTTCACCTTAAGATAATTAGCAATTTATGATAAAATAATTAGCATTTTTGATTATTTTAAAACCAAGCGATTATGGAAAAATATTATCAATTGAAAATCACAGGTGGGCTTTTGTTAATCGATTTCTGTGTTAAACAATATTTTATTTTGTGAAATTATTTTACTGATTTTTCTATGATTATTATTATCAGTAAACCACTAACAATGAAATTCAGTACTGCAATTTTACTGAGTTTTATGTAAATCAACAAAAATTTTCTTGAATTTAACAATAAATTTTTTAATGAATTAATTTCAATAGATAAATAATAGTTGTTATTTAACAAACTCTGATGTTAATAAAATAGTCACTTATAAATGACTATTTTATTAACATCAGAATTTGTTAAATTCACAAAAATTTGAATGTTTATCATAAAATTTAATTAACAACTATTATTTCACTACTGATATTAAAAAATGTATTGTTAAATTCACGAAAAATTTAATTATTTTTATATTTTTAGGAAAATTTTTTCGGAAATATGGCTATACAATTGCCTTAAAGAAAGTACAAATTTTAAATACTGGAGTATTTTAAATGATTTGTTCTGGTTGTACTGCATCCTACATAGGACAATCTGGTAGGTCCTTCGGTTAAAGATTTAAAGAACATGTTGGTGATATTGGTAAAATGTATGCAGAATCAAACTTCGCTATACACATGAATACAACACAATATAATTATATAGAAATGAACACTAACATGAAAATTCTTTATACAATGCAGAAGGTGCTAATATGGACTGAAGAATTCAAGATGTATAAAAACAAAAGAAACAATAATTTACTTATAATAATAAGACCAATACGCTTGTAAATAAAATAAACGACATAATTATTAGGAATTCTTGATTGAGTAGGCTGTGACGAAGGGATATATCAGGTATACAAAGGTGACAGAATCTGTAATTTTATTTTTCATAGTTCGGTAACTGTAGATTAAAAAAATGCACGAAAGCAAAACAAAATTTTAAAACGACCTGTAATTATCAGTAATGATTTTGTGATATTTACAGATACGCAAAATCAATTTATATGCTGTTGTGAAAATCACAAAACGTTTAATGTTAATCACAAAATTGTTGATGAATAACATGAGCAACATTAATGATAAACACAATTTTCTTTTAAATTCACTAAAGTCATTGTGATATTCACTAAAAAAAATTACCGTAAAATAAAAAATACAGTTTTATTTTGCGAAGCGTCTTTTTCATTAAAATTGTTGCCTTTGAAATGAAGACGTGTGTCTATTAATATAGTTGTCGTGATTTTTATCAAATTCTTATATTAATTTCATCAAAAAGTAAAGTATTGAAAACTGAGTGAGTGTTTCATTGCAAAAGATATTACGTAGTACCGAGCAATTGGCGCAGTGATTGAAGCTGCGGTGTTTGGGACGGGAGGTACCGGGTTCGAATCCCAACGGGGGAGGGTTGCAAATGGGATTTTTCATCACCTGATTACGATCGGTGATGATGAAAAACACAACTATGACCCCCTGTTGGAGTACAGAATCCATGGGCCGAAGCATCGTCCATGTCAGTACAGGCTGACTGGAGCAATGTAATGGGCAGATGGATGTAAAATCGATCCTGTATTCGTGCATCCTCGATTTGGCTGGTGACGGCGTAAGGGAGAACGTTAAAAATTAACCGCGAAAGAGTCGGGAGAGGTTCGGCTCCAGAAAAGATTGCAGGGTTCAAAAAAAAAAAAAAATTTTACGTACAATGATTGAAATAATATTGCGGTTAACCAGTCGAAAGATAATTTTGAGCGCCAGCCACAATATAAGAAACCGACTGGGTATATATTGGTAGTTATAACACATTTTATTTTTGCTAGTACATCGATTTTAATTACTTTTTATTCTGATTTTATATATTCCAACAGACTATTGTACACTATTCAAGAATCGTGGATGTAAGGATGCAGGATCGAAGCACATGTTAGAAAATGTACTATCAGATTAATCTATCACGGTATGAAAGTGGTTTAATATCTTGAAACTTAAATTTATTTAAAGCAATTTTTTCTGTATTTCATTATATGACTGATTGGCAACAATTTTGGCACTTATCCATTTTAAAAACCAACCTCGTGGTTGTGTATCGTTGGAGCGTGTTTTGAAAAGTTATTGCGTGAAAATTTCAAATACAGCCATACATCACGTTGTTCGGGAAAAACTGTACTTATCTGAAGCTAATAATTGTTTATTTAGCAATAGTTACTTGCTTTAAAAGGTTTTGGATTTTGAATTTTAAATATGTCGCTCTGGAAATATTAAGTGAAGATTCATCCAAACCCACTTTTATAAGAAAGTAAATATTTACATAATTCCTCCGTCTATTAAAAATTTATTAAATTAATTAAAATATTAAAATTGAATTTCACAATTAATTTTACAATTTGGTGGTGTATATTACAATACTCATGTGTCCTAATCATAATATTTATTCATTGTTATTCATAAAAAATATAAATAAATATCATCAAAATTTTCTATAAGTGATACTAAAATATTCAGTAATTATCATTATACGTTTAATAATTATCACAATTGTTTTAGTATTTAATACTATTTATTCAGTGAAATTCATTGAAATTAATTTTGAATTTAACAGCGATTTGTTTTTACTTAACAGTAATTTCATGATGAATATCACAAAAGGTTTATTGATTTTAGTAAAAAAAATTTGATGACGTCATAACATTTTGTTGAAAAAATTTTGTGATATTCAAAATATTAGAATTAAACATGGTCGATCAATGATCGTTGAAGAGATCGGACGTATTTTTTCCGTTCTCTTCATTTTTCAAATTTTAAAAATTTATTTTTTTATTAAGTTAATTTTTTTGGTTCGAGTAGTGTTGTGCGTGTGTGTGTTTGTGCTATAAAGTGGATTGTGAACTCTGTCGTTTTCCCAGAGTACAGGTACCAATCAAAGCCAACTCAGGTGTGCAAATACGAGTCATTAAGGCTCGTCAAGACCGGCATAGTTGTGTAAACGGGCCATGAAGGCTCGCTGAAACACGAATTTTATTAAATAATTAAATAATTTTACTATGTCTTTGTCTCATCATTTATAGTCGTTTTTTATTTTATTTTTCAAAGTACATAATAAGTATATAACGAAAGTAAATAAAAGTTATACTACGTCGTACTGCAGGGGAAATGTAGGTATTTGTACATTTGTGTTGGTTTTATTTTATTTTATTGAATTTAGCTTGATTTAGCATAAAGGAAATATATTTAATTTGTTGTTTTTGGTAAATTTTAGTGTATTTTGTGTTCTTTGTTGGATTATTTTTTAAATTTCTTTTAAGTGTATAAGCAAAAACGTCTCAATATAGAAAGACCAACTCATTTTTTCGTACACTAATACTACTATATATCCGCCTTAATAAAGTAATATTGGTAGCAGAACAAATAACAAAGCAAAAATAACATAAAAAAACTAACTATATTAGTGTTAGTAAAAATATTTTTTTGTTTTTGTTTTACGCTATATCCGTACACAACCAATACTACATCAAAGAGGCGCTTTGTCCCTTTAAATTTTTGAATAGTTGGTCTTTCTATAGAGACGTTTTTGGTATAAGTGTAATATATAATATATCTGGATGGTTCTGAATATCTCACATGTATTTGAAATCTGAATACATAGGTCCCGTTTGTTAAACTCGCTTTTTATTTTTGTAAATACATCTACATATTATTATATTTGTGTATCCATGAATTTTGTATAAATTGTTATATATATGTACGGGTTATATTTGGATCTAATGTAGGAGAATGTTTTCGGTATTGAAAATGTTTTTTTTTTCTCCATACCTGTGTTGTTGTAATATAGTGATCGGTTTTTCGTGTGAGTGTGTACCGTTGTATTGTTGAATTTGGTATCTTTCGTTTGCGGGGGAAAGTGGATGCGTGTTTGGTTTGTATTGATTATTAATTTGGAGTGTGATATGATCGTTGTTTCTTATTGGAGTTGTAAAGATTGGTTTTGTTGTGTCGTTGGGCTATCTACATTCGGGAGGATTTAGTTTTGAGATGTTATGTTGTTGGTTTTATTATTAATTTATATTTATTGGATTTCTTATTATATTTGACTTCAATGAATCGGTTGATTTCTTGATTGTTTGTAGAGGTGTAATAGTAGGGGTTCTTGCTCCTGAAAAGTGCTCCGCGCGACCAGCGTTGCTGGGGAGAGGAAGGTTAAAATACACGAGGCTGTATCAATGGTATAGGCTGCGGCGGCTGGCCTCACGGTGCCCCGTGGTCCGATCGAACCAATTTTCGAGCACTTTTTCGAGTATATGGGGTCGTATTTCGGCGATGGCATCACGAATGTTGGCCTTCAAATGCTCAATTGTCTCTGGTTTGTCGGCATAACACTTGTCTTTAACGACGCCCCACAGAAAATAGTTCAATGGTGTTAAATCGCAGCTTCTTGCCGGCCAATTGACATCACCATTTCTGCTAATTAAACGGCCATCAAACGTTTGACGCAATACATCGATTGTGGCATGAGATGTGTGCAAGTTGCACCATCCTGTTGAAACCAAACATCGTTCACATCAATAACACGAAGAGCGGGCGCAAAAAATCGGTTATCGGTAATGGTTGCGCCGTCATTATTTTCAAAGAAATATGGGCCAATGATGCCTCTGATCGACAAGCCTCACCAAACAGTCACTTGTAATGAGTGCATTGGCTTCTGTAAGACCACGTGTGGGTTTTCTGAGCCCCAGTTGAATTTTTGGGATCTTGCTGGTGCTCTTGGAGGTGGTGGTTGCGGATGGTTTGGAGTCATGTTTTTGGCGCCGTGCGATCGTGAGATTCGGATGTGTGCGTTTGAACATGTGCATGGGTGTTCTTGTATTTGTGAGTATGTGCCTGCGCGGGCCGTTGCATGTGTGTGATTGTGTTGGAGTGATACGTTTCTTTCATATTGTGTGAGGGTGCAGTGGGAGTTGTCCCGATGTGGCCCGGGAGCTTGGTACTGCAGTGAATCTAGTCTGGTTTTAGAGGTGGGTGTGTATTGGTGTTGTGTGTGGGTGGTAAGGTTTCATTTTGTCAGTATATTCTACCTGTTACGCGGATGCCTTACTTTGTTGTATTGTTGTATTGCTGTGTCATTTCATTGTTGTTAATTTTAGAATTTGTATGTAGTATTGTTATATTATTTTGTTATTGTGCTTCAGTATTGTTATATTTTTGTGTATTTTATGTTTTTATATTAGATATATTGCTGAATTTCTGTATTTTGGTATTATCATATTACTATATGATTGGATGGTTATCTTGTTATATTGGAGTGAACAAGAAATATATATTTGGTGGTTGTTGGCAATAGTTCGTTTTTTGCCCACAAGAGAGGTATGTATTTTTGACTTTCACGGTTTTGCTGCCATGGCCAATGAGCGCTGTATAAAATAGAACGAATGATGCGTTTTGTTTCGGTTTGTATATGGCCCAAACGCAGAGAAGTGTGAATGTGCAACAAATGTGGAAAGTCGCCCGGTTTCACTTTCATTTGTCCGCTGCACGGAATGTGGAGTTGTGTTCTGTTGTTGCATAAGGAGTGGAGTCACAGAGTATGGGTGGTTGGAATGTGGATGACAGGGTGGTCAATAGGATTGAATGATTTTGTTGCATAGCATAGTTGCAGTGTTGTTGAGGTTGTTATTATTTTTGTTTAAGTTGGTGGGGTCTCTATGGGATTGGGATTGAGTATTCATGGTCAGTCTATAGTTGCTTGACCCAAATCTTTGGGAGGTTTGGTTGTAAATTTGCTTTTGTAGACTGAAGCATTGTCTTGCTGTAGTGGGAGGTCTGTTCTTGTCAATTTTCACCTGGAAGACATTGCATATTTATTAAGGGCCTCCAAATATGTGCTTGAAGCATCTTTTCCCAGCAGCATTGTGAGATCTCCTGTGCCATTATAGATAAAACACCCCAAACCATTACATCACCTTCTCCGCTGTGCCGAGTTGCCATTGTTATGTTACGAAAGTCTCTTTATTGAGGTGTCGAATAAAATTATTTTTTACGTAGCTTCCATCTAAAGAAAAGAAAGTTATTTCATAATATTATCCGCCAGAACTCGGCAGGTTTCGCTAAATAGGTACGAGCAAAGTTTATTTGGTTTTTTATTCTTTTGGCTTATAATAGGCTTCTTTTTATATTCGCTTCACAAAGCCATCTGTGTACAGTATGAGACTAATTTTAAGTTCTCTTACATACTGATTATCTCACTTAAAACAGATTTTCCTGTACTCAGAGGGTCTCGCACAAGCAGAGTCTACCTTATGAGGCAATGTATTTATTTTACGCTCCCTTCCTTTAGGCACTTTAGGATTTTGGATTTTCAAATTTGGTACATCACCAAATTTTTGTGGCAGTTTGTATTTTTATTATTACAACTATATTATTATATAATTTTATTATATTATAAGATAAATTTATATTTATAAGGTATATAAATTAGATTTTCGGTGATTGTGTGACGTGTTTGTCGTAAAGCGGTTGATTCAATTGATTTTTAATGTTTAATCGAATTTTACAAAATCTAATTTATATTAATTTATAATTTCTTATTTTTATAAATGTAAAAAAAAATTAATTAATTGTAAATTTCAGGTAAAAACTAATCCAATTTATTACATCATATGGCTTGTAGTAATTATATTATTTATGTTATTATATTGAAAACTAATTAATTTATAATTCCAGATAAAGATTAATTTAATTTATTACAACCTAGGGTAACTAGTTCATTGATAGATATTGTTTTCAGCGTACCATTACAGATTACAGATGAATGGCGGCATACTGGAGTTGCTGATAAGATATGGCGGAATGCAGAGCAGTACAACAAAAATGTGATTGTCTTATTCTAACAGTAGTTTGAATATTGGCTACCGCGAAATCGGACCAATTATGTCATAACTAACATACTTTTCCGTTCCCTAACCCACAAAAAATTTACTAACTATTGGCCGCCAAGGTGTCTGTAACCGGGTCGATCTCAATAATTTAACTAGTATCCTTCCATATCCTGCCAAGTATATGTAAAAACGGGTGTACTGTGGGCCCGGCGCTTTCCGGGATATCCTGCTTAATGCTTGGCAGTACATTCAAAATCAATCAATCATTCAAAATATTAGAATTAAACATAGTACTTTTGTGATGTTACCAATTACTCAGAGTGGAGTACAATTTTGTGATGATAATGACATTTTTTGTGATTTTCAATGAGTTTTTTTCCCGTGTATTATTTTCAAGTTTTTCGATATGGTCGTAAATAAGACTAATCACTCTTTATTAATATCTCTCAAAAGGTTAAAACTTTATTGTAAATTCAGTTACAATTAAACTACACAAATAGCTTAAAATTTATAAGGTTATAGGTCGTTGTAAAAAATGAAATTGGAACTCCCTGAATATTCATAAACCAATAAAGTCACATATCACAATTTTTTTTTTTTTTTAATTTATAGCAGGTTACTATAATATTAAAAAAATATCATAAAGTATACAAAGTGTTAATTAAACGAATACACGTAGTTCTGTTATTTTTTTTGTGTTAAATAAAATAAAATATTTTCCACATCATACATAAGAAAAAATAAATTTAAAATTGCATATTTCCATTACAACAACAAAATAATTTCATAATAAATCAGATTAAGCTTATTTATATTTTTAACATGTACCTAGCATTTTTTTTTAATTTTTTTATTTTTTTTTTCTAACTTACGAACAAGTGAATTCTCATATTTGTTGATTTCAAAATATAATATGTACCTATATGTATATACCCGATCGTATATTATAATAAAGCTTAAGCATTTTACTTAAGACTTTTTTTGCTGTTTTTTTTTTTTTTTTTTTTTTGTGAAAGGAAATAAATTCACGGGCGTCATTAATTTATGTATGTTGTATCAAATTAATTTCAAAATAAATAATAAAAAGTAATATCATTACAATAAATAAATTGTAGGTTTTTTTTTTTATATAAATATTACTTTTAAGTAATAATTTAAAACAAAAAATCATTTCACATACATATAATTAAAGAATATTAAATGTCTATATATTTAAAAAAAAAAACTATGCATCCTTACAATTATAGATGCGGAACGGCACTGATTTTATTTCATTTCATATTTTTTTTTATAAATTTAAATTGGCTATAGGTATAAGATTAAATTGCATGTTATTAGGAAACATTAATGTTCGGTTACTTAATAGATTTTTACATAACAAATAAATATATTTATAATGCATAAAAATATAATAAAATTTTATAAAAATAAAAACTATGTTTTAAAGTTTACTTACTTTTGAAAATCCTATATTTGGTGTTGGCGCTTGATGCATAGCAATATCATGCCGTTTAAATACTGCAAGAAATATTTAAAAAAAAACATAAAATAATTAAGATTAATGATTACATAATTAATTTAAAAATAAAATTTACGTTTAATTTAATTCTAAAGCGTCTAGCTTAGATGAATGAATCGTATGTGTACAGAGTATACATTCGCAATGATTTTAATTAGTGAAGTAACTATTCAAAGTTTAGTTAAAACTAGAAATTAAAATTTAGTCATGCTCTTTTTCACAAAAAAATTGCATCAACTGCTGAAATAAACTGAACAATCAATACATCCGAATATTTAGGAAAACTATTTTTACTTTGATATGTAATTAACCGAATAATAAATTTTCAGCTAATTTAAGGCTGAAATGATACTTGATTAGAGGTTAAAATCACACAAATATAAATTCAGGTAATCTTGTCTAGCGGTTAGCTATCAGCAGTTAATTAATTACAAAGCGCGGCTAAATACAATTGTAAGGTTAGCGCAGTAATTATCGATGACAAATATTTTAGGTGAAGAGTAAACATATACAAGTTGGATTGGCATTAGATAAAAGAAAACTGCACATGAACCTTGATATCAGCTTTCACCAACTACTGGATCATAGTTTTGGCATCAAACATGTTTTTGAATTTTTAAACAAAGCGATACGTTTATAAGTTTTATGACGATAAAGAGTAAAATCCGACGCCAAACTCCAAACCCGAAACATGAAAATAATGAATACAGATACGCAAGCTATATGTCTTAAATGCGACCAAAATTATTATTTGCAAAACTGTGAAGAATTTGTATAGAAAATGATAGAAGAAATTTAACATTCACTTGTTACAGAACTGACAATTTATGTCTAGAAGCGGTATATATCGCATTTTACTAAAGGGTCTCACACCGAAACTGGAGCTCCCTTTTAAAATAAATACATCTCATTTTAGGAACATCAAAGATTTAAAATTGGCAGATCTTAATTTTTATCAGGCTTGAAAGGTGGATATTATTATTGGGTCAGACCAATTTTTAAAAGTAGTATACGAGAATGATGTTTGAAAGGTTTAAAGGGGCAATTTATCAGCGCACAATACAAAGTTTGCTATCAGGCGAATTTTCTAAAATAAAATCTCAATCAAAAAGTTTCAATTTTCATATGCATTTCCAAACAAATCTTGGGCGACATTGAAATTTTCGATATAACAGAATTGCCCTAAAAGCTCATATAGAGAAAGTGTACAGACAAGTGATGTTAGCTGAAACGGATAAACATTTCCAGCTAATTTTGTGGCAAGAAACATGAATCACTAATATCGTATAAAATCATTACACCAGACTATCTTTTAAGTCCATATTAAGTCCTATTTCGTTTTTACATAGATGATTACCTCTCACGAGATAACATGGGTGGATAACATCGAAAAAGCGCAATACCTAAACGAGTGACTGACTCATATTTTTGAAGCAAAATGACTTCAATCTGCGAAAATAGCAATCAAATGCGATTTATTTGCTAAATGCATCAAATGAAAATAAAGATTTGGCTTCGTGAAAAATTATACCGCCTAAACTTCTTACGCTTCAACAGTGGTGGCATGGGCTTTTGTGGTTAGTTCAACGGGAACAATTTTGGCCTATTATGAACAGGCAAATCTATGATGATACAATATGCGAACAATATTGATACAATACGAGACAATGTTAAGTAAGACGTTCTATTTTAGAAAGGCTATACGAATTTTAAATTTTCATTCTCAGATTCATTGAATATCCAAAGAAACGGAAGGAAACCCGGCGCCATAATAGAGTTACTTTGACAAATATCTACGACCACCAATAAATTAATTAAATGGATGCACTATGAAGAGTATGCAAAAGAAATTCAGACAATATCCCAGAATACAATCACCATCCGCAGTCGTCACTATTTTTAGAAGCGAATGGTTTACTACCTGTTGATGGAAGGTTATGGGATTCCAAAACTACCTATGACTTAAAACACCCTTTCATTCTACCAAATTCTCATATATCCTAAGTAGAATGATAATTTGATTCTATATCGCAATTTTTGTATGCAAGGTTACAAAGGCGATACATTTTGAAGCAGATTGAAAAGATTATCAGCCATAAGAAATGTTTCAAGCAATTACATGGAAAATTACATGGACTATCATATAAAAATTCGTATAATTTTTTATTCCTCAAATCGAAATATTTAAAAACTTTTATAGTGTGCCGATCGAGATGATTCAAAGGTTGATGAAAAGACTAAAATTTGAGTAAGAACTGCAAGATAGTTTTGAAATATTTCTTGTTTACTTTTTTTTACTTTGCTCTTATAAAAATACGTAGATTTTTTAAAGTTGCCGACTTATGTTAGAAGTTATATATGTAACGGAATTTTCAATAATGTTTTCAATAAAGTGGAACATAATTAAAACATCGAGATATATAAAGGGAGAAAAAATAAGTATTATATTTTTTTTTAAACGTCATACCGTCCATTTTTACAGATTTCCACCAAAATTGACATATGTGTTCAATATAGTTTAGAAAAACATCATGGAAAGATAGAGCATAGCGTATGGAAATTGTTAAAATTTATTACAAATTACAAAAGAATCCAACCCGTCAAAAACGTAAATGTTTCGCTGAAAATATCGATGCAGTGAAATAAAGTGTGGATGAAAATCGAAAACAATCAATTAGACGACGTCCTCAAGAGCCTGGACTTTCCTATGGCTCACATGGAACATCTTTCATAAAGAATTGCATTACAAGGCTTATAAAGTTCAGATTTTTAGATCCTTTGCTCAATCAGAAAATACAATGTTGGTATAATTCTATGACGTTCATCATTTACTGCATCAAAACTGCACCCACATATTTAAATCAACTTTTTTTAGTTTCAAGATAGAGAGAAAATGGTGGATATCTATAACAACTTTCTAAATGAGATGCGGAATCGTCACAATAACGCCTCACCATCCACACCAACCTTACTAGACAACAACAAACCGGGAAAATAATCATATCTATTTACAACAAAGGTTGCCAGACAACAAACAACAACACCATTCAGCCAAATCCTGAAACTGCAAGACATTAAAATGAGGTATAGCTTTTATAAAGAAATAAGGCTCACAGAAAATAAGCGGCAAATGAAAAAGCTGAGGTGTCGCTAAACTTATTATTAACTCATCGAATGAATCACATTATATAGATCTTGACTACAGAATATGCTTAAAATTGACAGATTGAAGAAACCATAACTGAATACTTCACATAGAAATATACTAACGATGACATACGAAACGCATATGATGACATAGAAGTGACATACAGTAGAGGTCATCACAAAAACTGAGCATCGAAAAGTAGGTAGCAATCGACTAGCAGAAATCAAGCTGCCAGAAATACAAATACTCCATTTTAATGGATAGCACATGCAATGGATCCTACATTGGAGATCAAGCCTCTAAACAAATAAATCCCCTACAATCATTAGGAATTGGGAACAAACTACGAAACCGCATGGAATATAATCAAAGAACGGTGCGATAATCGCAGAACGAACCTAACGAAATGCACTGAGACCTTGACGTCACAACAAACTATAAATAATGCTCATTAGCCATAAGAACTTTATTAGAAACTACTAAAGAAAATGTCACCACTTAATCAATCATCTATAGGAATTAACACCGATTCATAGGATCAAATTGTTATCTACGTATAGGCTGACAAACAAGGTCACGACTCACTACATATGTTCATATGTATAATGTCGTTAAAAAAATTTGAAGAGAAATTTAATCACTAGACAGATTCATAAAGTTTCTTGAATCACACTTTACGGTATTAGAAGCAGTCTTTCAAAAATAAAATACGAGTATTCGAAGACCAGTATAACTGCCAATAGAACAGCTCTCTTGACAACTAATCCTATAACCAGCCGGTAATATCTGTAACCAAAATCATCAACTTGAAGATTGTTCCAAATATAAATCAATGAATTCCCTAGATAAAAATCAGCTGGTAACATAATTGCAACTATGCAGAAATTGTCTCAAAAATAACCATACTATAGGCAAGACTATTATCTACGGACTATTATAAATCCTTGCTCACAAAGCAAACTATAAATAAAAACATACAGTGCAGAATTGCGCAGGTTACAGTTATTTGCGCAAATAACAAAGAAATAGTCAAAAAACCTATCGATCATGCCTCGATTTAAAATCAAGATATGATTTAGAGATAGAAGGCTATATATGTATAGTTAATAAAATTACCAACAACCAAGTAAAACAAAATTGGGACAACGTACCAAATTAGGTTGGCCAGTTTTAGGAACATTCAACAAGACACACTCAAAAAATGATCCATTCGCAATCACAACCAAGGAAAATGCACGAGATACTAGAAAAAACGGAAAAAAATATCAACCTAACCACCACTACAGGAGAAGACCATGGCCGCAGTTGACACAACGCAGTTAATTCAAAATGGAACTAACGCAGCTAAAGAAAAATATTGCTAATTAGAAAAAGCAAGTATTAGCATTGAATCCATTTCTAGACCCAAAGGAAATACTACGAGTAGGAGGCATACTGCAAAAATCATTCTTAAGCAATAAAGATAAACATCCAGCTATACTTCCTGCCAGTCATAAAATGAATGGAATCTTAATCAGCTATGCCCATTTAAAAATGATAAATCGAACTCACCCTTCCATTCGTTCGGAAAAAGTATTGGATTATAAGAGGCCAAAAATTTGGCCATCAAGACCATTTACTCATATCGGAGTGGATTATGCTGGTCCTGTGCAAATAAAAGCAACCAAAGGAAGAGCAACTATATAAGGCATATATACATGGCAATTTTTATTTGCCTAAAGCATTTATTGCGGCTCTTAAAATATTCATATCTAGGCGTGGATTATGCACTGACATATATAGTGACAATGGCACGAGTTTTGTTGCAGCAAACAGTCAGTTGAAAATGTTACAAAAATACTAAACAGTGAACATCAATGATATTGTTGCCTAAAAGTTGACAGCAGAGGGAATAACCTGGCATTCCATATTGCCTGTATCATTCCATTTTGGTGGGTTATGAAAAGCTGCGGTGTAAAATTATTTAAAACCCACCTAAAAAAGATCATAGGAAATGTAACACAAATAGAGGCCTTTTTAAATTCAAAGCCACTATGCCCTATCTCCAAGAACGTAGACGATCTTGAAATTCTAAGTCATAAATATTTATCGCTTGTGTCAAGACGGCAAATGTTGCAAAAGCTGAAAATAAACTTTTGGAAGAATGGAGCAATGAGTATCTGCGAATAACGTCCAAAATGGCTACAACAAAGGCCACAACTATAGAAATCAGAAATCTTGTGCTTTGAATTGAGTATAATCTACTTCCACAAAATGAGTAACAGGTAAGATTGTTAAAACCCACCTAAATCAAATGGCTTGATTCGCGTAGTTTAAAACAGCAATTGTCAACATATCCGTTTTACCAGTAGACGAGTCGCAAGGGATTGATCGGTTTGGATTGAACTTTTGCCTTATTCGCTAGCAACATTATGTGTAGTGGGAATGGCGTTAACAGAAACAGCAACAAATTACAACAAACAAACTTCACATTCCATCTATATATAGGTATCCACTTCGACAAAATTTACCAAAGTAGCTTAATAAATGGCGTATGGACACTAATAACATAATTCAACCTGCGCGACATCATATTGGGCCGAACTACATCATCTCGAGAGATCCACATAGCAGCATATATACACATAATTCATTGTAGATTAATTTCATCCCAAATGAGGAATCTGTACTACGACATAAAAGAGCAAGAAAAAAATTAAAAATTCCGTCAAAAAGATCATCTTTTAACTTCGTTGGAACAATAGTCAATGAAATGTTTGGCGTACTTGGATCAATGTGCCGGAAACATCTACAAGGAGGGCATACCAAATCTTAATCTGAACCAAAGACATCACCAGAATTGCAGCGACAGATATCTATAATAGAATCGATAGTGGAAATTATGAAGCACGATCACGAAGAAACAAATCACGAAGAATTCACTGACATTTTTCTTCAGATAGTGTGGGATATGATGAAACTCCGCACTTTCTAATCCGCAGTAATCGATACTGTAACAAATGTACATCAAGGTAAACTGGATTCGCACATTTTGACACCAGGAACAAACCAGACAAATAATCGACAATCTCAAGCCAAGTCAAGATATATCATATCGAAATAAAGATATAGTCAGAACTGTAAAAATTAGAGGGACTATAATTTTTGAGGTAAAAATTCCTTTGGTATAGAGAGAACACGATAATCATTGTATACATTGTTATACTGGTACCTACACAACGTACTATAGACAACATTCAGACGCATCCTTAAGTTATCTAATAATGACAACCCAACAGGATAAATACATAGCACTCACTGCTGAAAAACTCAAAGCGTGTACTTATTTCAACAGGGAATACCTCTGCAACATCAAAAGAGCCACACTTTTGATAAAATCAGTTGTGAAATGCAGCTACTCATGGGAATGGTGAAATACCAACAAATTACCAAATACTTCAGGTGACAGCCAACACTATTTAGATTCCTCTACACAGATACCAACGCATGGATTATCGTAGTAACCTCAAAGAAAACTTGCAACGTGATTTATGAGAATGAATTTGATGACACATTTGAATATTCAATAACAAGAATATCCGGTTATATCCGCATCCTTTGACCTTAAACTGACATAGAAATTTATCGAAATCGAGGCAATTGAGTCTGTTTTCGAAGGTCACAAGAGGTCTCTTGAGTCATCAGCAACCAAATTTAATGCACATGATTACAATCACTATTTGGCTATTTATGTACCAATACCAAAGGCGTCTTCAATCTCTTTTAAGAAGTCTGCATGTTTCCGCCGTACGCAGTTACTATATTAAAAATGTAACCATATTGTATAACAGTCAATACTGTACTATGCGACAAAAATCCGTATGAAACAATTTTTAATTTTGTTTTGAATGATTTTAAATTTGAGCATATTATATCACTCGTAGTGAGAGCGTATTATTGTATATGCTCTATTTAAAAACAAACAGTTGAAATAAAACAAAAAAAATGACAAGTTCGCTCATTTTTTTTTATTTCCTCTTTAGTTTGCTGTTTTGTTATTTTTTTACACTGTATTCATAATCGTATATAAACGTGACATAATTTCACAAATACATTTAATAGGTTACATTTTTCTCATTTTTTACATCTTATATGTATACATATTATATGGGAACCGCTCAGAACTGGGCATTTTAAAACTGGATATTTCAAAATAGGATTTGACAAAACGAGATAAGCGTACAAAACTGGATATTTCAAAATTGGATATTTCAATACGAGATAAGGTACAAAACGAGATATGGTACAAAATTGGATAATTCAAAACGAGAATTCAATTTCTTTCCTTAGAAATATTCAAGTATGGAACCTTACTGGCCTTATTCCAGAACTTTCCCAAAAATCTTTTTAAAATTCCATTTTCTGCCTGCGTATCGATTTTCATCATAATCGATTAAGAACTAGCCGAGTTCCTTCCTAATTGGTCATATTCCAAAACTTTTCTAAAAATCATTTTAAGTTTAAATCACATGTCGAAATATCTTGTATTGAAATATCCAGTTTTGTACCATATCTCGTTTTGTATCTTATCTCGTTTTAAAATATCCAGTTTTGAAATATCCTCTTTCGTCAAATCCAGTTGTAAAATATCCAGTTTCGACCAGTACCCATATTTTATGTAGTATATTTGGGCTTCCTATAACGGATTGCAGACGGCTTTGACCAATACTATTAGCGGCTCTCACCACGATCACTTGGTACATACTCAAAAGAATGAACTTGTGCATCGACAATTAGTTCAACATCCCGAACCAAGGATAATACCAACAATTTGTAGTTCCAGTCGAGATACACTATGTTGGCCCCGGAATATGTCGACGACTCAACATCATAAAAGCGATACATAAAACACACCCTGAATATGTTTTGCACTAATTTAAAAGAGCACATTATTTTTTATCCTTCTGAATGCTTAAAACAATTTCATATACTTGATGTAATATTTTTCATTTCGTTTTAAGTACGTTGCGCCACACGACAACAAATGTTTACTTAGTCTATTGCACATGCGTACACAAAATTTTATATTAAAATATTTGTACCGAGAGACACAAAAATTTAAATAAGAAACAGTAGGAAATTAATAAAAAATTGTCGCAATGAACTTTTCAAAATTTTTTTATTTTTATTTTATGGTACGACAAGACTTATACTTCCTCGTATTAGGTATAACTTATGTACAATTCCAAATTCCAAATTAAAATATATAAATTATTATTCAAATTTATAAAATGTTTATTTCATTTCTTAGATTGTAATGATAAATTATTTTTTTTACTCTACCTTGTTATTATTTTGTTTTGGACCTCCCCTTGTTAAAAAAAAAGCCAAAGTGTTGTTTTCTTAGGTGTTTCCTTTTAATAATCTCATTTTATAATTATCTCGTATTTTAATCGACGATATATATATATATATATATATATATATATATATATATATATATATATATATATATATATATATATATATATATATATATATATATATAATGTATTTATAAAAATATGAAGAAAACCGATAACCAGAATCAAAATATGTACGACATATGTGCAAAATACATATGTATACGATATATTAATTTAATATAATTAAATATAATTTATCTAACATAATATATTTTATGGTTTTATGCTTTAAATTTTATATTTGCAAAAAAAAATGTATGCTGTACCTTTGGAATATATGGTCAGTGTTGTGTATATATAATTTAACTCCTACACAAAAACAAAAAATTGAAATTATAGCTCAATTTTGATAAATTGAAAATTATACATAATGATAACAAAAAATGTTATAATCTATTTTGTATAAAACTATTTATTATGACCAATTTACGCTGATTTTTTATTTTTTTAACTTATATTTATAATACACAATATAACAACATAATTTTTCATAGGACTTTCCAATAAAAAATACCAATGGTCCTTTAAATTTAATTGGTTTTCTAACCTCGAATTTTATAAAATATATGTATATAATTTTTAGAAATTCGTTGTATTTATGCTCTAAACAGACGTTAGTAGAGTTTTAACATATAAATATTATTCAACATACCAAACTCACCAACTGGTCCAGCAAAGATATTTAAAATATTGCATAATCAAAATATCATTCGACTATATAACATTTTTTTCTCGATTGGCGGCTGTTTACAAAGGCTGTTTATTATATGTAAGAGTAAATTTTTCTAATAGATGGCGTAGTTGTTATTTTATATATTGTGTGAATCTTATTACACATGTTTTTTAAAAGTTCATTTTTATTTGATTTAAAATGGAGAGTTGCGTACCAAACAATCGCATTTGCGGGAAGTTTTAGGGAAAGTCATCGTTTACTTGTAGAAGCTTACGGTGAACATGTGGTTTAGGCAATTTCAAGAAGGTATATAAAGATATAAAGAAAAAATATAGAGATGGACAATTACAAGCATCATGGGATGCAAAATAATGCACATTTAATGCAGAAGCATTAAATGTGAATCAATTCGTTGTCAGTAGACGTCTACATGAAATGGGGATGGTTAAACAAATTGGGAATTGGATACCACATGAATTATTCAGATGGAATGTCGAAAAATCACTTCTGAAATGCTTCTTCAAAGACAACAAAGAAATAGTATTCTGCTTATGCTCTATATTTGGTGGAAAATGGAAGGCGTTTGTATATTACGAGCTACAGAAATCTTCAGAAATTGAATTGACGTTCGATCTTTTAAATGTGCCGACATGTAATGCGATCGAATATAATTATCAATATAAGTGCAAAATGTCATGAATCTTAAAAAGCCAAGCAAAAAAGTTCGTGCATTGAAATGTCGATGTACTAAAACATTGGCAAGATAGCAAACAGACTGCTATTAATGAATAGTTAGAATGGCAAACCAACCCTGAAGCACTATTTAATATATAGCTGCAGTGTCAAATATAAGTCAGATGTTACAAGCACAACACGAACGACCTTCGAAAGGAGATCATCGAGAGCTCGCAAAGAATGACCCAAATCGAATACATAAACGCTAGAAAGGAAACGAGCTAATAAAGTCAATAAAAAACACAAATTCATGATGAGCAATGTTTGGAATCTTACTAAAGATTTTTTTCCTAGATCCACCGCTATCTGAGACAAGAATAGTGGCTTTAGAACAAATGAATTATAAAACTCTCGGAACGGTAGTCCTACTTTTACACATAGTAAACCGTTTAAATTGCGATATAGATCTCTTAAATACTATATACTACTGGGTTACCGAATAAGAAGTTTCATTTTAAATAGCCTGCTTTTTGGGCAGCTGTCAATTTTGAAGCTGTCGTCTTTTGACGTTTGACAACGTAAAAACTACGCCCTTACTAAAACTCAACAACGCATTGTTAAAATTCACTACAAAAATGGTGAAAATTTTACAGTCACTGTTCGCAAAACTTAAGCACTTTTTGGTCGTCGTGAAGCACCTCCTCGGAGGGCAATAGTAAAACTGGGGGGAAAATTTGAGCTGTTGGGACAAGTTAGTGATGTGAAGAATCGAAACCGTGTGCGTCACTCAAGAACAACTGAGAATATTGCTGCTATAGCCCGTAATGTTGAAGAAAACTCAGGTTTGTCGATTTCTCGTCGACCTTTGGAATTAGACATTCCACAAACGACATTACACCGTATTTTGCATAAAGTCTTAGGTCTTAAGGCTTTTAAAGTTCAGTTAACACAAGAACTCAATGATTGGGTCCTTCAAATGCATTAAATAGATCCGGATCTTTCTTGAAAAATAATCTTCAGTGATAAGGCCCATTTTCACCTCGGAAGCTACGTTAATAAGCAGAATTGTCGCGTTTGGGGCTCATAAAATCCCAGAATTCATTTCTCGAAAAGGTGATCACAATTGGTCACCGAGATCTTGTGATTTAACACCTTTAGACTTTTTGCTTTGGAGCCACGTGAAAGATAAGGTCTATGTCAATGCTCCACAGTCGATTCAAGACCTTAAAGATAGAATTCGTGAAGCTATCGAGGACGGGAACCGCTCAGAACTGGACATTTTAAAACTGGATATTTCAAAATAGGATTTGACAAAACGAGATAAGGTACAAAACTGGATAACTCAAAATTGGATAATTCAAAACGAGATAAGGTCCAAAACGAGATATGGTACAACACCGGATATTTCAAAACAGGATGATTTTTTAGGAAAGTTCTGGAATATGGCCAATTAGGGAGGAACTCGGCGAGTTCTTAACCGATTTTGATGAAATTCGATATGTAAGATAAAAATGGGATTTTAAAATGATTTTTCAGGAAACTTCTGGAATATGGCCAATCAGGAAAGAACTCGGTGAATTCTTAACCGATTTTGATGAAATTCGATAAGTAGGATGAAAATGGGATTTTAAAATGATTTTTTGGGAAAGTTCTGGAATATGGCTCTTTGACCCTGATCTTGAACGATTGCAAAATTCTCTATATACATTCGAGGGTCATACGATCGATTTATGGTCCCATAAAAGTTGCTGATAAATTTCGCGATTAAGCTTCGAAGTCGGCGGCATTATAGCAGATTCATTAAATCCAACTGAAATAGATCGAAGATTGGTGGCGTGACGCCGTCGAACACGATCTACATGATATATGAAATTGAAGTCAACATACAAATTTTTATCGGAAATCACTCGGTTAATAAGGATTTGAAATAGTGGAGGAAAATAGTTCAAACTAATTAAACGAAGAGTAATCTGTATGACTCTGATAGCATGAAATAAAAGTTTGCTCGTTAAAAACAAAAAATTTGGTGTAGAGTGGTTTCTTAGTTCCATGGAATTATCAATAATTTACTAATCAAAAGTTTCAGTTTCATACATTTTGAGATGCTTCTGAGAAACGGTATATGAACGCGTCATTTATACTTTGTGCAGATCTTTGTGTTCAGAATATAATTTTATGATGGGTTTTTCTTAGGAAGATTATTACAACATATAAGGCAGGATAGTTTAACGACAGCTAAAAACGTAATCAGTTGAGAGTAAAGATAGTAGTAATAAATATGAAACTATACTGCGTAGAATCAGATAAAAATCAGGTATTTATTAATGCATATGCAAACTAATGAATAAGATATGGATAAAAAGATTGAACGACAACCAAAAATGGGCTATTTTTGTGCTGTCATTTTCAGTGATGGAGTTGAAAAGCCTTTAAAAAATTATGCGCGTGTATAGAGTATATAGAGTATAAGATGATATAGAGAATCAAAACTATGAAAGACATTTTCCCACGAACGTAATAAAGTTTAACTATAATCAAAGGTGTAACCCATATCATGTTTTCATCGCTTATATCTTTGTAAAACGCAGCATAAGAAATCTGTCCAACCTATATACATTAGATACACAGAAACACATTTTGCGCAAAATATAAGGTGTGAAAACAATTAAAAATTTTTAAGGAACACTTTAAAATTAATTCGGCAACTATATATATATATATATATATATATATATATATATATATATATATATATATATATATATATATATATATATATATATATATATATATATATTATAACGTCAGTTAGTATTTTATCTAATTCATATTCAAAGAAAATTATCTAATCTAAATTCGTGTTAAATCTAAACCAAAAAATCAAAAAATAAAAAATAAAATAGTAATAATATAGTAATATATTGGCAGGCGGTTTCTTAGATGCAATCAAAGAAGAAATCAAAGATATCGATATACATATATACCTTAGAGTAATAAGTCGAAACATCAATCAATATACGATCAATAGTTTATAAAATATATCCCTATATCGATATTTTGAGAATATAAATATTTTCAAAATTTTAAGTAGAGTAAAGTAAAAAAAAAATAAACGAAATCCAACCGCGAGATCAATTAAGCAAACCTTTTTAATTTTCTTTTGTTTTTAATTGATTCATCAATTTAAATGTAATATATATATATGTATACACTAAAACCTCGAGTTGCGTCGTTTCGACTTGCGACGGTTCGACATGCGTCACTTAAAGTTTTCATTTTTACATAATATATATTACTAATTTTAGAGAGGATCTTCAAAAATATGTGCCAATACAAAGTAAAACACTCAGTGAAGATAGCATGGCTGCAAAATTTTCTCAGTTTAACTCGCGGTGGAGCGGATATCGATAAAATAACTAACATCACCGACGTTATTTTACGCATCCAGGTCTTAATAGAAATAGCACGCACACAAAGAATCTTGCAACCAAAAGTCTTGCTTTAACTAATATCAACGCAAAAAATCTATATTAATGCAGATCAAGGTGAACAACAAAGTTCAGGGTTTGCACAAGAAGTTAAAATTGATAACAGCTGCTATAAAAACAGAGTCCGCTAAACAGAGTATTTTGGACAACTTCTTTGAGCTTCAACCTATAAAGAACAGATGCAACCATTGACTGTTTTTGCAATACACTCTAATTATGTTTTATCTCAGGATTTTTATCCTAGGAGTTTTTTACCCTAGGATTTTTTAGCCTAAGATTTTTTATTCTAATATTTTTATTTCGTGATTTTATCGTAGGAATTTTTACCCTACGATTTTTTTTATCCTAAGATATATTATCCCGGGTTTTTACCTTGATTTTTAATTCAAGCATGTTTAATCCCAGGGTTTCTTCCAGAGGATTTTTTATCTAGTATTTTTTATCCTCGATTTTTATCTAGAATTTTTTATTCTGTTACTTTTTATCATAGGAGATTTATTTTAGTGTTTTTTATCGAGGATTTTTTATTCTAGGATTTATTTATCCTAGGATTTTTAACCCGGATTTACCCTCGCGGTCCTTTAAAAGGCTTTAGATTAAAAGAAATTTAGATAAATTCTGTTTGACGTAGAAGCCGGGATCAGCAAACATGTTTCACTGAGTGTCGAGCATAAGAGCCGCTTATTTAAATTAAAATAAAAATTAAAACGGATTAAATTCCTTACGGGTATAAAAGTGATAACAAAAAGATTTTTTATTTTAAAATGTTGTGCAAGATTTGCGCGCAACGTATATTGGGACACAAGAAACCGAAAAATTTATTCAAGCCAGAATGAAATTCGATCATTTATTTGATATGAAAAAATATTTTGAAAATGCTGAATCGTGTAAATGATGGTCTTGGTATACACTTGAGTTAACTTGTTCTCTAGTAGAAAAATCACCTATCATAATAAAAGGTGTTCTAATGGCCATGAAAACACTTGTCTGGCAAACGAAAAAAGTCGTTTGATGGGAATGATCTTTTTTGATAAAATTAGCTATTTCATGCATAAAACCTCGTCATACAAAGAACCCGACAGGCATAACAAAAACAAATAGTAGCCTATAGATTTTATATTTGCCTAAAAAATTCATAAATGCGATATAACGGATTAAAAATCTTCCAGGGATCCGAAAAAACACATTAAATATTAAGATAACATAAGAGGCCAAACAACACTCACTTATGAAAAATTCAACACCGAATCTTTAAAAAACCGAGTCTTTCACTATTTAGCGACTTGAATAATTATGATAACGAATACTAGAGCTCATTTAAATTTAAAGGCTTTTGACCTTCTGTGATTTCTGCATTAAAACTGATTCATCGATTTTAGAAAATATATTCTAAGGAATGTTTAACCAGATTACAACAAAGTTCCAAGTAGACAGTTCCTAGAGCAAACTACGAAATTGAGCAGTTAGTACTAATGGAGGATAAGCTGTTCCTCCTTAAAAAAGATGGATATTGGGAAGAATAATATATACTCATCAAGAGCTAGATATGGTCAGCTAAAACTACCAAATAAATGAGCATAAATATTAAAATGTAAAAGCAGAATGACAAAGTCAACTTTATCTGTTCTATTATTTGATATTTATCGGCTTTTTAAAAATTCTAAAAAGTGCCATGAAGATGCTAAAAAATTTTAAAAAACCTTATGATTTTTATAATATTAAGTAGGGAAGTTGCGTGAAGTGCGCGGGAAAAGCACAAATAGAAAGAACAAAAAAAGTCTATTTTATCACAAAAGATATCACGTTCAAATATCAAACACTTGTAGATTTAGGCCTAGAGGCCAATGTTTGGAGTTTAACAATTATTTTAAGTTGAGAACGCACGAAAGAAGTTTACTATGACTTAAAAGCCCTAACATTGAATATACATTTAAACACTAACACAGAACATAATATAAATACATATAGTACTACCATCATAAGAAAAAAAACGTTTACCCATTGATGTTCCAGATGTCGGGTCGATAGAATACCGTCAAAATGTAGAAAAAATATATGACATTTAGGCGATTATACATTGATAGATTGATTAGAGTGAACGGCCGAGAACGAACCAGGAACTCCCGGAATGGCGGGCAGAATTGGTCCGGTTTTCCGGTACCGAATATTCAAACTATTGTTAGTTACCATAGAACAATCACAATTATAATGAGCTTCCCTGTATTTTGTCATATCTTATCAGGAACTCCAATCTGCAACCATTTTTCTTTAATCTTGCAGTGTTTCTCCGGAAAAAAATTTATTAATGGGCTAATGTCAGCAAGCCGTAAGCTGTAATAAATGGAATTAGTTTTCGATTGAAATTTACAATTAAATATTAAAATATAACAAAATAACAAAATATAATAAATATAAAAACTATACAAAATGTTTGCAAGCTGCAGGCTGTAATAAATTGAATTAGTTTCCACTTGAAATTTACAATTAAATTATAAAAATATAACAAATATAACAAATATAACAAATATAACAAATATAACAAATATAACAAATATAACAAATATAACAAATATAACAAATATAACAAATATAACAAATATAACAAATATAATAAATATAACAAATAAAAAATATTAAAATAAAAATATAACACAATATAATAAATTTAAAAATATAAAAATTATAAAAATATAAAATATATAAAAAAATATAAAAAATTACAAAACATAAAAAATATAAAAATATAACAAATATAAAAAAATAAAAAATATAATGTTATATAAAAAATACAAAACATAAAAAATAAAAAATTATAAAAAATATTAAAATATAAAAACCCTAAAAATATAAAATTTATAAAATATAAAAATATAAAATTATGAAATATAAAAATATAAAAAATATAAAAAATATAAAAGATATTTAAAAAATATAAAAAATACACAAAATACAAAAAACATAAAAATTATAAAAATAATTATATATTTTAACATTTACATCCCCTCTCCCGTGGAAATATACCCAAGCCATTCTTATCCACAAACCGAACAACTCATCCCTATTGTGTCCAGTCATAGATAAATCAGCCTGCCTTCACGTCCAGAAAAATCTCGAAAAGACCACTCTCGACAAACGAAATAATCAGCATTTTCGTAACCCGCGACATTAAAACGACTCAAATCCGAAAACCTATCCTAATTCCAGACAAACAACGCTAACAAAACATCAATCAAAATCGAACCACCCTTCTACCAATTACGAATATTTACAAACATTTACAACCAATATAAAAAAAAACGATCAAAAATATACCCTTTTGGCGAACCTCTTCCCGACCGCGAAATTGAATAATCCAAATCAACCGTACGATCAGCAAGCGATATCCATGTCCATACGTCTCGCAAACATATCAAACTAGGAACACGCATCGATTCGAAAGGGGTACTTCCAAACAATTGATCAAACCGAACAGGAACATTTTAATAGGAAACTAGTATGTAAAAATCATTATTCTGCATCCTAATGAATTAAAAATTAACAAAGCCCCACATCCTATGATTACCCAGGAAACGCAAATAATTAAATAATCAATCAATGACATTTAGGCGATTATACATATACAAATATTTTGACTATTTTAAAACGATACCATTAGCGACATATAGCACGCCAATAGGCTAAAATACGATGGTAGTACTATGTTTATTTATATTATGCCTAGAATATGCAGTAAACCAAAAATTATCTATGGAAAGCTACAAAAACAGCTACTAAACAGACCAAATGATCAAATATCACCAGTAAAAAATGATAAAAGAAATTAGGTAAGAAATGCTAAACAAAGCAGAACTTTTTACATGTTACCGTGAAGAGACATTTCAACTATACGAAAGCCAATCAGGGGAAGATATTATAGCCTTAATAAACAGGTGCAAATATAGAGAAATAATCCCTGTCTACGGAAGTTGAAATACGAAATAAATCACAACCTAAGTACACAATAACCAGGATATGATTTAGTTACAAGTGAAATAGTGAAAGCACTTCCTAAAATATGAGAACGAAAACAGCTTCTTATAATCATCGCACCATTTTTGCATCATTAAAACGAAACAAGTCTCCTAATTGATTGATTGATTGATTGATTTTGAATGTACTGCCAAGCATTAAGCAGGATATCCCGGAAAGCGCCGGGCCCACAGTACACCCGTTTTTACATATACTTGGAAGGATATGGAAGGAAACTAGTTAAATTATTGAGATCGACTCGGTTACAGACACCTTGGCGGCCAATAGTTAGTAAATTTTTGTGGGTTAAGGAAAGGAAAAGTATGTTAGTTATGACATAATCGGTCCGATTTCCCGGTAGCCAATATTCCAAACTACTGTTAGTGTTAGACAATCACATTTTTGTTGTACTGCTCTGCATTCTGCCATCTCTTATCAGCAACTCCAGTATGCCGCCATTCATCTATAATCTGCAATGGTACCCTGAAAACAGAATCTATAAATTAACTAATTGCTCTTAGCCGTAGGCTTTAATAAATTGAATTAATTTTTAATCTGAAATCACAAATTCATTAATTCTTAATATAATAGCATAATTATACAATAATATAATTCCTACAAGCCATATGCTGTAATAAATTGTGTTAGTTTTTGCCTGAAATTTACAATTAATTAATTTATTACAATACCAATAACATAATAATACAATAATATAATAATATAATAGACATTAGACGTTCTTGCACTACAAGAGCTTAGATGGTCTGGGAATGGGATACATGACACCACCAATGGTTACACTCTCCATATAAATATATAAATATATAACCACATAAATATATAAACACATAAATATATAAATATATAAGTATATAAATATATAAGTATATAAATATATAAATACATAAATACATAAATATATAAATATATAAATATATAAATATATAAATATATAAATATATAAATATATAAATATATAAATATATAAATATATAAATATATAAATATATAAATATATAAATATATAAATATATAAATATATAAATATATAAATATATAAATATATAAATATATAAATATATAAATATATAAATATATAAATATATAAATATATAAATATATAAATATATAAATATATAAATATATAAATATATAAATATATAAATATATAAATATATAAATATATAAATATATAAATATATAAATATATAAATATATAAATATATAAATATATAAATATATAAATATATAAATATATAAATATATAAATATATAAATATATAAATATATAAATATATAAATATATAAATATATAAATATATAAATATATAAATATATAAATATATAAATATATAAATATATAAATATATAAATATATAAATATATAAATATATAAATATATAAATATATAAATATATAAATATATAAATATATAAATATATAAATATATAAATATATAAATATATAAATATATAAATATATAAATATATAAATATATAAATATATAAATATATAAATATATAAATATATAAATATATAAATATATAAATATATAAATATATAAATATATAAATATATAAATATATAAATATATAAATATATAAATATATAAATATATAAATATATAAATATATAAATATATAAATATATAAATATATAAATATATAAATATATAAATATATAAATATATAAATATATAAATATATAAATATATAAATATATAAATATATAAATATATAAATATATAAATATATAAATATATAAATATATAAATATATAAATATATAAATATATAAATATATAAATATATAAATACATAAATATATAAATATATAAATATATAAATATATAAATATATAAATATATAAATATATAAATATATAAATATATAAATACATAAATATATAAATATATAAATATATAAATATATAAATATATAAATATATAAATATATAAATATATAAATATATAAATATATAAATATATAAATATATAAATACATAAATACATAAATATATAAATATATAAATATATAAATATATAAATATATAAATATATAAATATATAAATATATAAATATATAAATATATAAATATATAAATATATAAATATATAAATATATAAATATATAAATATATAAATATATAAATATATAAATATATAAATATATAAATACATAAATATATATATATATAAATATATAAATATATAAATATATAAATATATAAATATATAAATATATAAATATATAAATATATAAATATATAAATATATAAATATATAAATATATAAATATATAAATATATAAATATATAAATATATAAATATATAAATATATAAATATATAAATATATAAATATATAAATATATAAATATATAAATATATAAATATATAAATATATAAATATATAAATATATAAATATATAAATATATAAATATATAAATATATAAATATATAAATATATAAATATATAAATATATAAATATATAAATATATAAATATATAAATATATAAATATATAAATATATAAATATATAAATATATAAATATATAAATATATAAATATATAAATATATAAATATATAAATATATAAATATATAAATATATAAATATATAAATATATAAATATATAAATATATAAATATATAAATATATAAATATATAAATATATAAATATATAAATATATAAATATATAAATATATAAATATATAAATATATAAATATATAAATATATAAATATATAAATATATAAATATATAAATATATAAATATATAAATATATAAATATATAAATATATAAATATATAAATATATAAATATATAAATATATAAATATATAAATATATAAATATATAAATATATAAATATATAAATATATAAATATATAAATATATAAATATATAAATATATAAATATATAAATATATAAATATATAAATATATAAATATATAAATATATAAATATATAAATATATAAATATATAAATATATAAATATATAAATACATAAATATATAAATATATAAATATATAAATATATAAATATATAAATATATAAATATATAAATATATAAATATATAAATATATAAATATATAAATATATAAATATATAAATATATAAATATATAAATATATAAATATATAAATATATAAATACATAAATATATAAATATATAAATATATAAATATATAAATATATAAATATATAAATATATAAATATATAAATATATAAATACATAAATATATAAATATATAAACATATAAATATATAAATATATAAATATATAAATACATAAATATATAAATATATAAATATATAAATATATAAATATATAAATATATAAATATATAAATATATAAATATATAAATATATAAATATATAAATACATAAATACATAAATATATAAATATATAAATATATAAATATATAAATATATAAATATATAAATATATAAATATATAAATATATAAATATATAAATATATAAATATATAAATATATAAATATATAAATATATAAATATATAAATATATAAATATATAAATATATAAATACATAAATATATAAATATATAAACATATAAATATATAAATATATAAATATATAAATACATAAATATATAAATATATAAATATATAAATATATAAATATATAAATATATAAATATATAAATATATAAATATATAAATACATAAATACATAAATATATAAATATATAAATATATAAATATATAAATATATAAATATATAAATATATAAATATATAAATATATAAATATATAAATACATAAATACATAAATATATAAATATATAAATATATAAATATATAAATATATAAATATAAATATATAAATACATAAATATATAAATATATAAATACATAAATATATAAATATATAAATATATAAATATATAAATATATAAATATATAAATACATAAATATATAAATATATAAATACATAAATATATAAATATATAAATATATAAATATATAAATACATAAATACATAAATATATAAATATATAAATATATAAATATATAAATATATAAATATATAAATATATAAATATATAAATATATAAATATATAAATATATAAATATATAAATATATAAATATATAAATATATAAATATATAAATATATAAATATATAAATATATAAATATATAAATATATAAATATATAAATATATAAATACATAAATATATAAATATATAAATATATAAATATATAAATATATAAATACATAAATATATAAATATATAAATATATAAATATATAAATATATAAATACATAAATATATAAATATATAAATATATAAATATATAAATATATAAATATATAAATATATAAATATATAAATACATAAATATATAAATATATAAATACATAAATACATAAATATATAAATACATAAATACATAAATATATAAATACATAAATACATAAATATATAAATATATAAATACATAAATATATAAATATATAAATATATAAATACATAAATATATAAATATATAAATACATAAATACATAAATATATAAATATATTAATACATAAATATATAAATGCATAAGTATATAAATATATAAATATATAAACACATAAATACATAAACATATAAATACATAGACATCTAAATACATAAATATATAATGTATAAACCGACTTTTAAACACTAATAATCAAAAATAAGATCTGAAGAGACCATCGCAACAACTCAACTCGTTCATTCCTGAAAGTAAACCGGACCACATTACCACGATTTTTAGCCCACGTTACACATGAACAGAATCAGTGAGTCCACAGCACCCAGAAAGTGTATCCAGGAAAGCCCCAGTAGCAACTCGGAAAAAGGCCAGTTTATTACCATCAAACACCAGTACCAAATTCAAGTCATGCTCACAGGAATTTTAACAAATCCTGAACATCAAGGGTACCACATCAAAGAAATAATAATAAAATAGCTAAGTCAACGTGAGAAACGGCCACAAAAACCACCATGCTTCACACTTTACCACGATGACTTCATGATAGTAAAAGCGCGTTTTACACAACAATTTATGTGACGATTATGTCATAAATAAGTTCAAAAATGTGCAGCAAACAAGCCCTGCATTATCTTGTTGGAAGAATTAAACCCAAACAATATATGGATAAACTATTCAATCCACAAGACATTTATATTAACAATAATCATCATCAATATAATTGATGATCATCATCCTGGGTCAACAAATTAATTATTTTGAGGCATCGACGTAAGGAAAAAATAATAAAATTGCAAAACAAATGAATGAATTACTTACATTCGAGTATATTACAATAAATATATGCGTTATCACCCTGTTCTATATTATATATCTCATTCCAGAAAAGCAAAACACATATAAGTGAATGAAATATCCATGTACATACTCAAAAACAAAATAAAATAAAAATTAAAAACCAACTGTAACAGCACACGTGACACTTATATATAATTTTACGCTTTTCCCTTTTCCTCCTTTGTTATATACACGAAAAAAATTAATATTTTTCTGTGTATAATACATGCACACAATAAATACAACATGATACAATAATATTACATATACATATTATTACATACAGATTTTTTACATAACAGAAACAGTACATAGCTATAATATATCAAAACACACAAATACACATTATTTCGCCCGTTAAATGCATTTAAATGTATTGAATAATTATTTTCGGGAAACAAGATAAAGAAAAAAAAAACAATTATGTACTAACTTATGTTATGTACTAAAATGTATGTAAAATATAATATTTACTTCAAATATGTATTCAATACATTACCATGCATTACCATATTTATATATATATATATATATATATATATATATATATATATATATATATATACATATACCAAAACCAACTACAATATACTACTCTATAATGTATAATCTATATACTACCTGATCTCTGGGAAAATCGACAGAGTCCACGAACCACTTCATTAATTGGCACTTGGCACTGGTATACACATTCACACACATACACAACACAAAAACACAATTTAAAACAAAAAAATAAAATTAATAAAAATTTAAAATGAAGAGAACGGACAAAACACGTCCGATCTCTTCAACGATCATCGATCGACCGAAACAAGTCTCCTAATGCAAAAAAATATATAAGCAAATTTCCCAGTTTGGGGAAATGTCAGAGAAACTGCTTCTTAATAAAGGATGAAGCCTATATAATATTTTAACGAAACCGCCTAATCAATGTGGATTCTGAGAAAATCACTCTACCATTGAAAAGAAGTTCACATGATAATAATTATCATAGAAGTTGAAATATAAGCTGCACCAAAACTTACCAAAAGAATACCGATATTTTTGCGTTAAACATGAAGAAGTTTCTGAACTAAAACAAATATCAGCAGGAGTTTCTCAACGTAGCTTTCTGGGACCAGTATTATATTTACTTTTTACAAGTTGTATTACTAGTACAAGCGGGATAACACTAGCTATACTGTTGCAGATGACACTGCAATTTAATCAATCGGAGCTAATAAAGAAGAGGCAACCAGAAAACTGCAAAGGATAAAAATTCAAAAAATAGCGCATTTAGCTAAATGAAAAAAAAAATGAACTCACGTTGCTTCGCTAGACTAAAAAATTAACTAGATACCAAGTACCACTAAACAGCATAATTTCTTGGCATGCCACATAACTCTAAAGGAACCTAACATCAACTATCGTTGGCATGAACTTAACATCAAATTTAGGAAAAATTATTACCTTCTTGAAAGATATTCATAGCTGTCAACATATAATAAGCTGCTACTACACCAATAAGTTTTGAAACCTGTATAGACTTACGGTGTCCAGCTTTGTGGCTTTATACTAAGAAAACTAAAATTAAAATAACACAAGCTTTTCAAAGTGTTACATGAAATAGTGAACGCTCCTTGGTACATAAGATTTTTACCAAAAACATAAGAAACCTAAGTATGGAATACGCCAGCGAAGAAATCTCCAATCTTGCGAAGAAACACATACAGTAACTCGGAAAACACACAAACACTGAGATTCGTGGTAGACCGAATAAAAGAAATAGATTACAACGGTTAGAAAGAAAGAAATCGTTGAGATTGGGAAGTTTAGAATAAGACGTTCAAAATGTCTTAAGACTAACCAATATCTGAGTTATATCTCGGCAAACTTGACCATCAGAAATTACTAGATGATGTTTTATGTACTCAGATGATTGTAATATTAATAAATAATAAAGTCGGAAGACTAGCAGTGGCTTGAAGGAGAACTGGGGTAGCAGAAGTAAAATAAATTAATAAATCTATCTCTCTACTGAGAACAGTAGTCCCAACTAGAGTAAGGTGGTACAGCCTAGTAGATGCCCTATATGCTTGTAAATTCAAACCGGAATTTAGCCTCTAGATTACTGCGTAAAATACAATAAGTATCTGCAAAGTTAAATAAAAATTGACATTCCGAGTGGCGTCGCGTTTCCCCGGAAGGCATTAATGACGATACTCGAGGCTTTGGTGTATATATATATAACAATAACAATAATAAAATTAAACAAATTTGTTGTTGTTTTTATTATTAATGTTAATATTACTACTTAAGATTTGTTTCTTATAGTTTTATTTCGGTTTATGGATACAACAATAATACACACACACACGTTACTCACATATGTGTGTTTGTATGTTGTTTAAATTTATTAAATTTTAACAGGTACATCAATAATAATATCTTAAGTATTATTAAGAAATGAAATAACTTTATTTAAATTTTTATTTATTATTGTGTGTTATTTCTTCGGTCTTATATGTAGACTCGTACAAGAAGTGTATTTGATATAATCATCAATTTTTTTTTTTTTTTTTGGTACAGAATCATAAATTATTTAAATACTTAATCCCCGCATCTCGTTTGTACATATTATATTAAAAAGTAAACGTGTAATTGAAAACATCGCACTGTTGCATGAAAAATTAACTAACATCAAAAAAACTAGTTTTAATTTAAATAAGAAAACTATTACACATACACATACTTATACAAACAAACACACACACGTAAAAAAACTAAATTAAATTTTATGTGAATTTAAAATTTTATGAGCTTTAAAATCAATCACTCGGTAATTTTGTATATATAATAAATAAGTTGTAAGGTGATAGAGAGTTATTACCGTTTTGATAAATTCACACCTAACACTTCAAATCACGACATTATATTATGTATATATATTATTTAATATAAGAAATATGGTAAGCGCGAGCGCGGCTTAAGAATGTTTTCTTTGTATATGTTGTTGTGCAGTTTATTAGTCGTAAATCATTATTTTAAACGTAATATTATGCTCCCATTCTTTGAGTCGATAATTTATTTATTGAAATTTAACATTTTTTTATTATTAGCATTTTATAACATAATTACATTTAATAATTTCTTAACATGAAAATGAATGGTTTGATAAACTAAAAAGTCTCTAATTTTATTGTCCGGATTATGAATTGTCAGTTATCAATAATTCTGACTGTTGTGAAATCTCATATTAATGTTTGGTGGGCGCTAGAACGGACGAGAACGAAGTAATAATAAGGTTGATAGGGGAAATAATAGAAAAAGAAAGGGTTTTTTTGGGAGACAACGAGAAAGAAGGAATGTGCGATACACGTGGAGTGGACAAGTGAAATATATATATATATATATATATATATATATATATATATATATATATATATATAATACGAATTGTTAAAATTATTGTTTAGAAATATAGTTTAAGTATTAGGGACATTAAATAAGTAAGTCACATTTATAACTTGTAAATTGAATTGAATTACCTTTTGTATTATTTTAGAGAATAAATATATCTGAGTTTGCAATGTGCCAGCCATTGATGGTTGCACGGCATGAATATTTTGTTCTTTACCAATGTCCGGTGTTGAGTGTGTGGAATGATCCAATACACAATTGGAAGAAATAACATTTTTATTCTTTATTTATGGCGAAATATTACTGCCAAAGAAGTTAATGTAGAGACAAAGTTCGAGAAGAAATAAAGGACAGTTATCTAGTAAGTTGGAAGATTATATAGTTGAGCAAAATATTTCTGAAAATATTACCGATTACAAAATGAGTGATTACAGTGATTCCAAAAATTCTATTGATGAGACGGTGCAGCATAATCACATATCCAATAATGAAATGCAACGGCTAATAGCGGGGCTGACCGCACAAATGGAGCAAAAACACTGGAGGCGAATCAGGCGGAAATGGAGGCTGATAAAACAGAAAGAAAGAATTTAAACGCAAAGTTGATACAGATTAGTCGGCAAACAGTTGAACCAACTACGTCAGTCGTTACCAAAACTACTTTCACAATGCAAAATTTGCATCTGGATCAATTGCATACAAAATGTCATAACCTAAAAAAATTGCCAGTCAATTATATAGATGCTAAACCTCAGCTGCTTATCGGAGTTGACAATTGTCAACTTGGCTTGTCACAGCAAGCACTGGAATGTCACAAAGATGGTCCGGTTGTTACCAAAACAAAACTGGGATGGGTGGTATACGGGACTGTTCCAAATGATTCAAAATTTGTGGGACTCAATACAGCCACTGTTCTTTTCGCTCGAGATGATACAGGATTAGATAGTTTGCATGAAGAGATGAGCGATTACTTCACTACCGAAATCTTTGAAGTGAAAAAACTTGAATATTTTCCAGAATTCGGAATGGATCAGCGGGCTCGATCTATTCTGGAATCAACGACGGTTCGTGGAAATGATAGGTTTAAGACTGGATTACTTTGGACGATCGACGTAAAGTTTGCTGATGCAGACCTATGGCCATTCGCCGCCAGGAAGGCATTGAAAAGAAAATGAGCAAGGATCCTGTATATTCATCCATGTACATGAAAAATATTGATGAACATTTATTAAAAGGTTACGCAAGAAAACTGGCGCCAGAAGAAGCCATGCAACTGTTGCCACGCACTTGGTATTTGCCTCACTTTGGGGTACAAAATCCTTCAAAGCCTAATAAGTTGCGTCTAGTTTTTGATACAGCAGCAGAAGTAAATGGAATCTCATTGAATTAGGTTTTGGTTACTGGCGCAGATCTTTATCAACCGCTGCCGTCTATATTGTTTAAATTTCGCCAAGGAGCCATAGCGGTCTGTGGAGATATCCGAGAAATGTTCCATCAAATCATCATACGCAATTATGGAGAAACGGAGATCCAACTAAGCCATTGGAAACTTATGTAATGGTAGCCATGACGTTCGGGGCGACGTGTTCGCCGAGCTCTGCTCAATATGTAAAAAATAATAACGCCATGGAACATTTTGACAAATCACCACAGGCTGCAAGAGCCATCATTAACAATCACTATACGTAAACGATTATGTAGACAGTTTTCTTGTTGCAGAGGACACCATTAACGTGACCAGTGCTGTAAAAGATATTCATAGGAATGGTGGTTTTGAGTTACGAAACTTCGTGTCTAATTCTGAAACTGTTGCAAAAATATTGAATGAGAAATATGACAATAATTCAGCCATAATAAACATGAATATAAAAGGCGATAATATGTCTGCTGATAAAATATCGGGAATGTATTGGAACACATTCACAGACGAATTTATATTTGAATTAAACATTTTTCGAGTTGACCCAGTAATATTAGAAAAACAAAGACACCCAACTAAACAAGAGTTGCTGAGTATTGCCATGTCGATTTTCGATCCATTTGGTTTGCTAGCAAATTTCCTTATATGCATCAAAGGTTTTATTACAGGAGGTATGAAAACTCGGAATACAGTAGGACGAGCAACTGCCCGATGATATTTATGAGAGATGGTTATGTTGGCAGGACGAGTTACAAAATGTGAAATTCTTTCGGATTCCATGTTGCTATTCATTATATTTGGCTGACAATTCTGACATCCAGCTGCACGTGTTTCTCGAAGTTGCTTTTGCAGCCATGGCTTATTTAAGAATAAGGAAGTCAGACAATGAAATTGATATTTCCTTTGTTGTGGGGAAAACAAAGTGCGCTCCTCAGAAGAATGACAGAAATCATCGAAAGTAGTAGGATTGGAAATGAGATGGAAATGAGTACCCACCAAGTTAAATTGTGCTGCTAACGCTACGCGCACAATATCCTCCAAAATTTGACAAAGATAGCCGATGGATAAGGGGTTCTGAATTGTTGATAATTCAATTATCAATTTGGATAGAATTTCGGATTATTTTAAAATATTACGTGTAACTGGCTGGGTATTTCGTTTAATTTATAATTATAGGTCAAAAAAATTGAAACGAATTCGTAGTGCTGGGGAGCTAAAAACAGATGAAGTAAAAGCAGGTGAAAATTATTTGTGTAAGAATGCTCAACGGGAATCGTTTTCGATGGAGGTTGCATCACAAAAAGAAACCTCTGAATAAGTAAAGTTCTATATATCAGTTAACACCATACTTAGATGAACATCAAGTCTAAAGAATCTACAGCCGAATATATAACGCTATTTTTGTAGCGTATACGACACGACGACCAATTATAATGTGTAAGGATCATTTATTAACCAGAAAAATAGTTCAATCGTATCACTGTCGTTGGCATCATCAAAACCATGACACAATAGTATGTGAAATTAGAAAAAAAATGTTGATTCCTAATCTTCGAAGTCTAGTCAGGAAGGCAAAAAACGAATGTCAGTTGTGTAAAATTCGGTCCAGCAAGCCAGTAACTCCAATTTGGGACAATTGCCTGAAGATAGACTAACACCATATGTTTGTCCGTTTCCATATACAGGATTGGATTATTTGGACTGATAACCGTATCAATTGGAAGACGACATGAGAAACGTTGGGTTGTACTTTTCACCTGTCTTACTGTTAGAGCAGTTCATATCGAGCTTGCTGAGGGGTTATCAACCGACGCGTGTATATTGTGCATTCGAAATTTCGTGAATCGAAGAGGTGTGGCGATACAAATTACAAGCGACAATGGTACGAATTTTGTTAGAGCTGAGAAGGAATTACGGGCAATTTGATCATGAAAAAATTACTGCAAAATGTACCATGCGAGGAAGAGTGGGTTTTTAACTTCCCGTCAAACCCTAATGCTGGTGGAAGTTGGGAACGTCTAGTTAAGTCGATAAAAAAGGTGTTGAGGTTTAGTTAAAGCATTTAGATAAATATATATATCTGAATAAATATATCTGACTGAGTTTGCAACACGCCAGCCATTGATGGTTGCACGGCCTGAATATTCTGTTCTTTATAAATGTCCCGTATTGAGTGTGTGGAATGATCCAATACACAATTGGAAGAAATAGCACTGACCATCGATAAGCTTGCTAGATCGCTTAGCTTTAACTAAATACATGGCTTTTAAAACATACATTATTAACTATTAATAGTTTTATCACAAAATTTTACTTGCAAATATATTTAGGTCAAACTTAAAAATTAGTATATTGGCTAATTTAATAGTGCTGAAGTCGGGAAATAATTTAATTAATGATGGATTGTCGAACCTTGGTTTTACCGCACAGGAATAAGATTTTAAACCCTCATGAATAGTTTCAATCTTACTTCTGCCTGCTAAAATGCCTCTGTATGGGATAGTTTGTTAATCGACGCAAAGGTGTTCATCTAGCGATAGCTATTAACAGCATTCGCAAACCGATATACCAGCTAAAACTTTCAAATATCTCGGAAAATAAGCACTCTAGGAAAAAAATGTTCCAAATCAAAATTTAATCATTTCGAGGAGGACATACATTAGTGCTAAAATTAGCATCCCCACTCATCCCTGTAGGTTAACTTTGAAATTAAAATAGGAACCCATATTTTTTATTGCACATTCGGATCCCCCGACTAAAAATACGTACACAGGGAAGTTAAGTTTGGCGGAAATCCGATAACCGGAAGTGGCAGAATTTTAATTTTATAATTATTTTTAAAAAATTTTTAAATTTTTTTTTTTTTTCAATACAACATTTTTGCGCTTAACAGTTTTCTTATGACTTTTTAAAATATTTACAAAACTCGAAAAACTCCCTATGGAAGCAGCCACTTCCGGTTAGCCGATTTTAGCAAAAATTCCTTACTTATTTTTAGCCGAAGAATCCAAATCTATAAAAAATATACAAATCGGCCAAAGACACACCGATTATTGTTCCACCAGGAGTTGAACTAGCACAATCAAAAGGTATAGCTACCCCCATACAACTAGGTCCTCCTTTGTCAAGACCTAAAGATTCGGAAAAAGCTCGCAAAATTGCTGAATTACAAGCTCAAATTCGCGCAAAACTATCCGGAACTCTAGCTGGAGTGTTACCATCGGCACACCCGTTGTCGATAAACCGAAACCCTTGATTTTAGATTCCAAAAGACGTACCGTGGATAAAACTGGTCGAGCCATAAATATTCCAACATTAGCACCAACACTTAAATCTAATATTCAAGCAAAAAAGCGAGAACATTTTAAAGCGAACCAAATTTCAGATAAGCAAAGTGCTGAGGCAGGTCAAGGTTCATATGTAGACGATCGTATTATGTTGAAATCGGCTATTAGAAATAAGCGTGCTTTACGTTTACGAACCTGGAAAATTTCAACAAATGGCCGAACGTATGCGAATGAAATCTTAATTAGAGAAATTGCAAAATGGAATTTCACAAATTGCACGAAAGACCGGGATTAGCTCGGCAACAAAATTAGCCTTGTTTGCACCAAAACAGGATTCGTATTCAAATGGTAGGATTCGGTTATTTTAGTTCACTAGATTCAAATAATAAAATTGCGATTCGAAAATCGGCCATTTCGAATCTGATCCGACACAAATGAGACCACCAAGTATGCAAACGTTAAAGTAGTACATATCTCAATTCATTATAATTTTTTTTCCTCCCGGTTTCTAGATGAACCACTAAAACCTGTGATTTTACCTGTATTCCTTACGAAAAAGGAACCCAAAAAATATCGAAGACAAAACCGTCGAGAGGCGTGGAAAGAGGAACAATAAAAAATATGTTTAGGCTTAGTTCCGCCACCAGAACCTAAATTGCGAATTTCAAACTTGATGCGAGTTTTGGGTACCGAAGCTGTATATGATCCAATTAAAATTAAAGCTTATGTACGAGAACAAATGGCTTAATGCCAAAAGGCGCATGAAGAGGCGAATGCTACTAGAAAATTAACCGACGATCAAAACCGCGGAAAAAAGATTAGAAAAATTAAAGAAGATGTCTCTCTGAGGGTTCATGTATCAGTTTATCGTTTACGCGATCTTCACAATAAGCAGGCGAAAAAATGTAAAGTTGAAACGAATGCAAAACAACTATTCCTAACAGGGGTATGTATATTGTTCCGCGACTGTTGTGTTGTTGTTGTCGAAGGTGGACCCAAGCAAAAGAAAAAATTAATGTTGAATCGAATTAAGTGGGAGGAAGATACGATTAAAAATGCGGATGGAATGGAAGTACCCTGGAAGATCATCCAGATTTAATTTTAATTCGTTCAAAAGTCTCTCGATGCTATCATCAAAGTTGACATCTCCTAGTGTGGGGTTCTTTTGTTCATCTGCAACTGTAGGTTTATTCAATAGGTCTTCTAATTCTTTCTCTAAGGCTGAATCATCAACGGTTGTTCCAAATTGAATACCACCTATTGTGGTTTGAATATCATCACGTAGTTCCAATACATCTTGCACTTCGGATATTGTATCATCAACTTTATCAAGAGTGATTCCTGAGTCTGACAAAATTATCTTAAGAGTTTTTGAACAAATTTTATAAGCTTCCACAATGTGTCTATCACTTGTTGTGTCATTAATTCGTGATTGAAGTGTTTGAATGTGTTCCAGATGCATTCATTCGCATTTCTAAATTCTTTTCCGCTACATGTCTTTTCCGTGACGTATTTTTAGCTAAGCTTTTAAGTCCATCCTTTAAAAACTGCCTGGTTTTCATATCTAAATCTTTAATTTCATCTTCGCACTTATCGATAATTGCTATTAAAGAATTTTCGGTTTTCTCCAAGTTCTATATTGATTTTTCCAGTTCATTAAGTGGAGTAACTTTATGATTTGTTGCACTAAACTTAAGAATAATTTTTTTATGATCATTCAACGATTCATTTCGATCCACGAATATGATCTATTGTCGATCAAGATAGTGTAGAGCTAATAGAGCACCTTGCTCTAATAGAGCACCTGTTTCCTTAGCCCGTTCAAAATGACTACGAATTTTATTTGCTTGAATTTTAATAGCTTCGACCGCTACATATTCCGTATGATTATCTCGAGTTACGACAACTTTTTCTTTTATCTTATTGAATCCGCATCGAATCGGTTTTTTAATAACGAATTAACAGCCCACCCTGTCCACGTGTGCTGTGGAATTTCCATAAAACCGGATTTCAACTGAGTTTCTCCATTCGCGTAAATATCATCTAAAACCGTTTCGAATACATACGGTATTTTATCGTTCCTCTGAAAAACACGCTTTAGTTCTTGAATTGTGACTTTATTATTTCCTTTGGGAACCACTCAGAACTGGACATTTTAAAACTGGATATTTCAAAATAGGATATTTCGACATGTGATTTAAACTTAAAATGATTTTTTAGGAAAGTTCTGGGATATGGCCAATTAGAGAGGAACTCGGCGAGTTCTTAACCGATTTTGATAACATTCGATATGTAGAATGAAAATGGGAGGAAAGTTCTGGAATATGGCCAGGTCGTTTTGTAGCTTATCTCGTTTTAAAATATCCATTTTGAATTATCCTGTTTCGTCAAATCCAGTTGTAAAATATCCAGTTTCGACTGGTACCCATTTCCTTTATAAAGATAATACTTTATAATCATATCCTTCCAGAATTTCATTTTTGCATCATAATTTATGGGATTTAAGGTGCACACTCCCTTTTTCAGGGAGAGTTCCCTTTTTCATTTCAAAGTTATCCTCCGCCCCACCTACAAGGAGGGCAAGGGGGTATTAATTTTAGCACTAATGTTTTTTCCCTTTAGAATGTTGGTTTCACTTAAAAAAAAAACAATCTGTGCATCCAGTTTCCCTAGAGTTTATACTAACCACACGCAAATTTTTCGGAATAGAAAAGAATCGTTTGCATGACATATTTTTATTCGTCTTTGTCTATATTGCATGCTCAAATTGACAACTGGCCTTTATTGTAACAACTGTGAATCGAGGTGGCGAAAATTTGATTTCGGATATTGAAATGTCTGATCGGTAATAAACACAGTGATAGTTCCGGCATCTTATGTGAGTGAAAAACGTTTTCAAATGTGAACTAATGAGATCTGTGGTGTAAAATTAGATGGATCTTGTAAAAACAAATAAAACCAACACTATTACAGGCCAAAATTAACCCTTTACTGAGATCTTCCACAAGATTTTTTAGATCATATTTTTTACAATTGGTGGTCATTGTAAGTTGTCAGCCCAACGAACGATGTTACACACAAATGGTCACGGCGTTGAGGTCAGCAGCGAAGATCAAGAACTCACGACCGAAATACTTTGTTGAATTCACCTGCTGTATTTATGAGGCTGATGAAACTATTCCAATCAAATTTGAAAGATACTGACAGCATTATTGATTAAATGGATTATGTTTTAATCACCACAGAAACCATTGAGGACAAATTATAAAATTCAGCGAATAAATCCGGGTTCCGCATAAATATAGCATCTATGGGAATTTCAGGAAACCTGAGACAATTACAGAAGTAAGACAGTTTGTACATCTGATCATCTGATGGTCTTCGAATTTCTGAATTCGATAATGATTTAGAGCTTCGAGGTGCTAATAAAATAATACATGTATATTGCTCTGAGCCGCATTCCGTTCGAAGTGCAATAGGAGACAAAATATTTTCAAATGGTCTTGACAAGTTAAATACGCGTGCAACTCTATAACAGTAATAACTATAATGAAAATTAACTTTTCGTTGCAAGTTGGTAGAGGTGGTAAAGTTTATTAAACTTACGACTAATGGAAATAAATTTGTAGTTGCATGCACGATGTCGAAAGGCAGGTCATTAAAATGACTTATTCGTCTAATTTTTTTGGTTCAGCTCTATGTATACTATTTCGGCCAAAGTTTTCGGCTATAGTTGTATGTTTGAAACCAGGAAATGACGAGACTTTTTTTATAATTTGGATATGGATTACCATTTCCAAAAAGTTAGAATGGAAACACTTAGATCTTCGCTATAATATGCTCGTTTACTAAGTTTCTAATTATTAAGCCGATTTGTAGTTAAATTATTGAATGAGGCAACTAAAGAAGGCAACACAAAATTTTGAAAGAATTGTGACATATAAAGACATGATTTTCATGTGGCAGTAAACACGGCCAAGAGAAATAGTCAAATCAAAAAAATAGTTCCGAATCATCATCCTATCGATTGCATCCATGTCAGATGGTTTCCAAGGACGTGATTGGGTAAATACTACAATCACTTATGTTGTATAATGACATTTAGAATTGCTATTTGATCTAATGAAATACTGCAGTTGTCGAATCGAGTTGAAAATGTCATAAGTAACGCAGACCACGAAAATGTTTGAAAATGGTGAATCAGCTAAGAAAAAGAAAATGGAAAGGGCGGAAGCTTTGTTATAAGAAACATGATAAAATTGGACAGCGCTGTATGCCTATTATTTCTAGATGTAATCTGTATAATAATCGACGCTATATTTGATCCGTAACATAATTTTCATACAAGATGCAAGATGAAATTCCGGCTAATGTTAAAAGTCTGACATATGGACAATGAGCCGTTAGATGGTCAAGATTCACTGAAAACAGTAAAATTAACATTCGACTGATGAGGTTTCTCAGTCTTTTTTGTAAAATCTAGGGCATGGTGATTTCGAGTTGATCTCTCTTTTTGATGGTTGGCGCTGTAATATGCTGTCCAAATTGTCTGCTTAGTTTAACGGGAAGTGACAAAGATAAATCGTTTACAGAGAAAAGAAGATTAGAATACCACTACCGCGACAGAAACTCTAGCAGACGAGAGTAAACTTTGATATAAGGAAAAAGGGAAGAATAAAGCCGTTAGGTTTTTTCATCTCGAAAATGTTTGAAAATGGTGAATCAGCCAATAAATGGGAAGGACGGAAGTCTTGTTGTAAGAAACATGGTAAAATTAGACAGGGCTGTATGTCTATCCGTATCATAATTTTCATACAAGGTACAAGACGAAATTTTGAGGATAAGTTACAAGAAGTGGTTGGAATATGCGTTGCGTAAGTTAGGTGCAAGCTGAATCAGGTGATCATCATGATCTCTGGCTAATGCTAAAAGTTCGACACATGGATGATGAGCCGTTAGATGGTCAAGATTCACTGAAAACAGTGAAATGGTAGATCAACATTCGACTGATGAGGTTTCTCAGTCTTTTTTGTAAAATCTAGAGCATGGTGATTTCGAGTTGATCTCTCTTTGTGATGGTTGGCGCTGTAATATGCTGTCCAAATTTTCTGTTTAGTTTAACGGGAAGTGACAAAGATAAGTCGTTTACAGAGAAAAGAAGATTAGAATCCCACTACTGCGACAGAAACTCTGGCAGACGGGAGTAAACTTTGATATAAGGAAAAAGGGAAGAATAAAGCCGTTAGGTTATTTTTAAAGAAGGTTATTTTTAAAGTTAATGCGTTGTCAACTCGGAGGTCACTTGTGTAATGGCAGTCAACATTGGGCGTCCAAAGGAGTCGTGTCTGCGAATTATCATAGGAGTAAGTTATCAAAGAATAAATTAACAAGTATTTTCAGAAAGTGTTTTATATATAGGTATAATTTAAGTACCGTACCCTCGTCAACATAGGAATTTTCTTTGAGAAATGCCGTTATTACGTTCTTGTCGAAGTAATGGGTCAATGAAAAAATTTAAACATTTAACCTTAAAACGGCAATTATTTTCTTTAATATAATAAATCTAGCCAATTTCGAACATATTCGATAAAAACACGGAAAGAGTTAACGGATAAACGAATCAAGTTACTTTTTTTGTTAAAATATTATTTTCAATTTATTTAGGTTTATGGTTTACTAAATTTATCGTGATAAGATTGATGAAAACTAAGTATGTATTAATTGAATTGATCAACAACTTTTTCGGTCTAGTTCTTCGTACTGTTTAAAACAACCAGGAGACTCCCGTCGAAATAAAATCATTCTGTTTGTGTGCCTCGCAAGAGTAGTATTAATAAATGGCTTACTGCACCTTGGTTAAACGCATCTATTATTAATTTAATTAAAAAAAAGAGATTTAGCATATAAATTGTATAAAAGGAGTGGCTTTGAGGCGGATTTGAATTATTTTAAGTGTATCCGGAATGAAACCACTAAGCTCATTAATAAAACTAAGTATAACTTCTTTTTTAGTGATATTAGTAATTCAAAAAATATCTGGAATAATTTAAAAAAAACTTGGTGTTTCTCATGGTAAATCTGAAGTTAAAATTAATTTTTCTGCAGAGGATATTTTGAGAAGCATTTCTAAATTTAAAGAATTTCTAGTTGTTCTTTCGTTACCTTTTAATAGATTTGAAAGTTCAATTGAGGAAGATTCTTTTGCATTTAATTGTGTTGATGAAGCTGTAGTTTTGGATGCTATTCGGGCAATTAAATGGAAAATGGAGTATTACCTAATATTCTAAAAACTGCTATTGCCATACCCTTACATAAAAACAGCGATGAGTTAAATATAGAAAACTATCGGCCGATCTCACTGCTTTCAGTGTTTTCTAAAATTTTTCAAAAGTGCGTTAAAGTAAGAGAGTTTTAGATTTTTTATGTAAAACAAAGTTCTTTTCTAGTAGTCAATTTGGATTTCGTGAAGGATTATCGACAGAAGACGCTTTAATTGAGTTTTTGAGTTATATTATTTTTAATGATATTAATACAAAAAATTGTATAATATAAATTATTCTTTTTTGTTTTAAACCAGTTATTAATTTCGAGGATTACTATCCTCTTCATCAGCCTGTACTACTTTGAACCCGAATTTACCTTATCTATGTTCTTATATACCTTTTCCAGATATGATTTTGCCTCTGCCCCCTTGTGCTATTTTCATTTTCCATTATTTGTTTAAACAGGTGGTTGATTTTAGTCTGTACCTGAACGTTTATTATGTCCTTGTTATGTCTGTTTTTAAAAATTTCGTAATGTTCCAGTATATGCATGATTATAAAGGTAGCATGATCACAACCATCATGCTACCTTTATAATCATGCATACAATATGGTTATGAGTGAATCAATCAAAATTGTATATGACTACTTGAACACCCTTTCAAAACTACGATAGAATAAAATTCTGTTGTATTTCAATAAAACCTGCCGAAGGAAGAATTTGATCCCGAATTTTATCAAAATTGGGATCAAAGATAAATCCTTGGCTGCTCGCACCACCAAAATAAAAGCTGAAAGGTCATGGTTAAGCAAAACTATTCAGGAACTTTACACCAAAATCAACTTTCTAACCATAAAAACTTATAACCTACAGTCAAAAATAGCGGATCAGTTCCACTATTTAGAATATTGTAGTATAAGAGAATTTGTGAAAAAGAAAGTAGCGTCAAGATTGAAACAAAGAAGATTGAATATAAAAAGCAAAATCAGAAAACTCCAGCAAAAACCAATTAATATTTTCTTAAATCACTTAGAGAATTCGAAAAAATTGAATGAGAGTAACCCTTATAGGAACTGTGTGGTATACTGGCATAGATATGTAGATGATGTACTTACGCTGTTTAGAGGAACCAATCGGCAATTGAAACAATTTCACGACTATCTTAACAATATACATAACAACATCAAGTTCATTTTGGAAACTGAAGAAAACAAGTGTATTAATTTCCTGGATCTAACGATTCGAAATGAAAATTATGAACACAAGTTTAAAATCTTCAGAAAACCAACACAAACGGACCACACAATCCTTAACGACTCACACCATCTACAACAACATAAGATTGCGGCATACCTGCACTTGATCAACAGACTGAATACGATACCAATGGACCAAGAAGACTGACTATACAGAGGAACTGAATACTATTAAACAGATCGCTAGGGCCAACGGGTTTCAACCGACAAGGATGGACCTATTGAACAGAAAACACAATAGCAAGAAACTTAACGAACAGTATACTTCCCTGATAGCCAAAGACGACAAAGACAACAAATACGTTACATTTGACTACGACAGAACTACAGCGAACATCATCAGGAAAGTACTGAAAAATCATGATATACAGGCAGCATTTAAAACTAGCAACAAAATAGGGCAAAGATTAAACCCACCAAGAGTGTCTTCTCAAGATACGGAAGTTTATAGACTATCATGTGATGACTGTGATGGGTTCTATATAGGCCAAAGAAATCGGCAAACCCAAAATAGACTCAAACTACGCACAACACATAACTGACAATAACCACAAATACACAAGCATTAACGAAAATCTGAAAGTGTTGCATAAATGTAAACGGCGAGTACGCTAGTTCTGCCAGCCACCTTTGTCTAAAAACAGCACTGCATTTGCAATATTATGAACACTTGTCTAAAGCTTGAAATGGACCATGACCCCCGTGAAATGGGCCAGTTATTATATATCTAATTATATTACATATTTAATTATTATAAATGTAATCCCTTATATTAATTATTCGCTTAAATCGGACAATTATTTTGCAATCGACGTTCTTTACAAATATATCTAAAGCATGTCATAATTCTGCTTACTGTTCGCACGCCTAAACGATCCGCTTAAAACATTTCAATAAATAAGTAATAACAAAAGCAATTGATACTGATTCAATAATTAACTAAAAAACTATTTTCAATCGATGTTTCATCATTTTTTAATTCTACGTAATAAATTCAATATTTAATAAAAAAAAAAAAATCATTTCAAGGAGTGTTTTTTTAATTGAAAATGACTTGTTAGAAATACAAAATTGTAAGTTTTTCTATGATAACATCATATGGCTTCATACTCACTTTTTATTAATATAATATCATATAAAGAAATAAATGACGATCAAGTACACCAATCGAACATCGATGAAGAGTGGAAGAAGATTTTTTAATACTTTTTTCTACAAAGATTGATGATTAATTCAATTATTTATAATTATATTGATGATGATAGTAAGTGATGATGATGATGATGTAGTAATTATAGTAGTGCAACTATTTATAATCAATATATATTTATATTATATATATATATATATATATATATATATATATATATATATATATATATATATATATATATATATATATATATATATATATATATATATATATGTGTGTGAATATATATACACATATATGTATATATATATATATATATATATATATATATATATATATATATATATATATATAGGCGGTTGACTCGTTATAAGGTTTTGGAAATTGTAAGGTTTTTACAATTTTTTTTTTTTTTTTTTTTTTTTGTTAAAGTAAAATGAGACATTTTTGTATAAGATGACTAATTAATTATTCCACAATATACCAATATATTTTAATTTCTCAAATCAACAATTTGATTTGCGTACCGAAAGGGACTGACAACAATATACAATCAGAAATTATATTGTTACCAGTAAGCATTTTGAAATTATTATAAACTTTATTCATCCGTTCCTGATCTAGCTTACAGATATTTGTTAATATAATGAGCCATGTAATACTTGTTAATATTACAACATGTAATATTTTTAAAATATTTTTTAAACTCGTTTAGTTTATACTGTGGCTATGAGAGTCGGTGTTTTTCTACCAGATATCAGAAAAATCAATTAAAAAAATTGCAGCGATTCTCTTTGTGTTTTAGCAGGATTACTGTCCCACAGTGATCTGGCATTTGTTTTATCAATATATTTTGATGTAAAAAAAATATTTTGATATTTTTGATATTTTGTTTATAAGAATTGTTTACCATTTTCAGCTTTTTTAATACTTTGACATTTCCACTTCATGTTTGACAAAAAACGTCTTAGCGTGTCGTTAAACGTGTCATAAAATTTAGCCAAAATTATTTGTAAAACAGGCTTAAACAGCAATAAACTATATTGTTGAAAAAAATAATTTCGAATGAAATTGGCCATTTGAATAGATTGCTTGTGGTCTGCAAATCAAATATTTAAATTTGAGAATTGAAATTTTGTACATATTCTCCAGGATCCAACTCTAACACTCAGTCATGACAACGTCGCTCTTTTATATTTTCTTTTACACAATTATACAAATTTTACTTCTTATTTTGATCTGTAGCGGACGCAGCCACCCATAAAGGAGTTGTATATACCATCGGTAAGAGTAATTTTTAATTTTTAATTTATTATTGTACTATTCCTAGTTCGGTCACTAGAGAATGTTGAAGTAGGATTGGTACTTATGGAATAATTTTTTAGATATCTTAATAAGTACAGACAATTATATATTTTACAAAAATGTCTCATTTTACTTTATTTTAGCGTAAAAAACTACGCTAAAATAAACTTACGCCGTCACCAGCCAAACCGAGGACGCACGAATACAGGTTCGATTTGAATTCCATCTGCACATTACATTGCTCCAGTCAGCTTGTAGTGACATGGACGATGGTTCGGCCCATGGATTCTGCACTCCAACAGAATGTCATAGTTGTGTTTTTCGTCATCACCGATCGTAGTCAGGTGATGAAAAATCCCTTTTGGAACCCTCACCGGTTGGGATTCGAACCCGGTACCTCCCGTCCCAAACACCGCAGCTTTAACAACTGCGCCAATTGCTCGGTACTTTTTTTTATAAGTGCACAATACAGAATTGGAATCAAAACAACAAAAAAATTGTAAAAACTTTACAATTTCAAAAGCTTATAACGGGTCAACGGTAGGTCACACAGCCTAACAAAAAAATACGGGTGCACTAGGGGCAGATTGGGGATCAAAACTAACAACAACTAAAAGGGAAGAGCAATAATTAAATGTAATTGTAACTGTCATTCTACTGAGGCCAATAAGTTGAAACCAACTTATTGGCCCCGTGATCAAAATAAAACACCAGACCTAATTGACTTCTTTATAACCAATAAAATTCCGGTTGATTATATACAAGTGCAGTAAGGATCTACTCCACAGTAATTACAAATGATAAGCAGTCAATTGATTAATTGATTGATTGATTAGAATGAACGGTAATAAGGCCAAGGTCGAGCCAAGAACTTCTGGAATGCCGGGCACCACCATAACAAAAAATAACGAAAAAATGGAAGGGATGTTAGTTATGACAGACTCGACCCGGTTACCGACATCTAAGCGATCGATAATTATTTTTTTTTAAAGGTAAGTTAATAATCACAGAATTGGTCCGGCTTCCCAGTGGCCAATGTTTAACTATTATTAGCACAAGACAATCACAATTTTACTGAACTGCTCTGCATGCTGACGTCTCTTATTAGCAGTTCCAGTGTGCCACCATTCAGCTGTAATCTATAAAGGTTCCCTAAGAACAAAATCTATTAATGAATTAATTTCTCCAAGCCGTAGGCTTTAACAGATGGCTTTAGTTTTCACCTGTAAACTACAAATGTATTATTTTACCTTCATGCTGCTAAAATGTATTAAGTGTACTAATACATTGATTCGACACGAAAATTAATACAACATTTAGATTCCAAAAAACTGATCAAACACCACAAATCAACTGAATCAACCGTCTTATGACAAATAAAAAAAATTTATTAAAAAAAATAAAAAAAAAAATAAAATAAAAATTGAAATTTTGACAAAACTCAGCCTGATGTGTTGTAGAGTCTGCCGAAAATACGTAGACTCTACAATTCTATATGTGCTGGATGCAAAAAATCTCAGTAAAAATATGTAGACTGAGTTTAAGTGAGACTAAAAATTGTAGCCTACTTTTATATGTAGATTATTTAGGTTTGAAACTTTTTTTTTACATTTGTATTACTAGTTTATATTTATAAACCAAAAAAAACATGGACACGAATTTTGATTTTAGCCAAGATAAAAACCCAAATGGATGCGTACAACTTTATCTACAAATGAGATTAATCTACATTATAGACTATTTTAAATGAAGGCTCTACATGTGCTAGACGTGCCCAATGCATACACCAAAAGTAACAGTTTGGTGTTGATTTTGGAATGTTGACGTAATTGGCACATTTTTCGAAAATGCTGCTAAAAACGTCGTTACCGTCAATAATACAACAACATATTAATATAACAATACAGCAAAGTAGTAATATACTAATATCATAGCAGAATGATCCGATAATACAATAAAACAACGGATAACCATATACAATAACCATATTAGTATAATGAGTATGCCAGAACCCGAATTTAAAGCCTAAAAAATGTTGTATCTATCTATGTCTGTAATCTTTCCTCATTACTCAGTCACAATAAATAAACTAGAACCGTGTTTAAATTCAGCAAACAAATCATTTAATTATGGCATAGCCATATCTATGTTGCAACCACAAATTATTAATAACATCATATAATAATAAAATTATTTAAATATTTAAATAAATATTTGGTTGTGTGCATAACAAATAATAATAAAATGGACACAAGATTATGATGGTGAATAAATTTTAAATGGTTTGGATCTCTGCTAGTCATATTTGTTTCTATTACCGCAAGGATCGCATATTTCTTATTTACAATAAAACATGGGAATCGCACAACAATATGCCACTATAAACTGTTCATATCGTTTTGTTTCGATAAAATCAGAATGATTAGACAGAGATGCACATTGTAATATATGTAACATGAGTGACATGACTCAAACACAATAAAAATGTAAATATAAAAATGTATGTACATTTTAGAACACAATGTTTATCAATAATTCAACCGTTTTACGATCCGAATATTAATTTTAAAATTAGATTTAGTAATTTTGGCACCCCTCTACACACACATCTAAATATACGAAAAACTAAATAAAATAACACATCCGCCATCTTTGCTTATTCATCCAATAAATCATGTCACCAACATGGCAACATGACGAAAAAAAAACAATAAAAAAATGCACATTTAAATGTTGCATTGATACTGGTTCAGTCCAAGAGCCTATGACTTCGGTGGCGTTGCAATTCTAGAGCAAGTTAAAAGTGTAAATGACATAGTCATAGACATAGTTGGCGGGGTTATATAACACATATAACACATATAGTTATATGACACATATAACTACAACCACGGAAGTATGTGATTAGAGTGAGAAGTCATAGAAACCTATGACAGAGTGATACACGTCATTACTGCGTGTATTAGATACTTCAAAGTCTGTGACCCCAGGAACAAATCGAGTGAGTTACAGAATGATTGTAAATTTGGATTTTGAAGTAAAGGTAACTTTTCTTAAAATTCTCAACAAGGAGTGGGTGAGTGTTCAGATATCGGAAAAGTAGAAAGAAGTAAAAGTAGTACCCATACCCAAAAGAGATCGGGATAGAAATCTGGCAACAAATTAAAAGGGAATTTGTTTCATTTAACATAAAGTTTGAAAGAAATAAATGAAACAATTTATTGCTAGAAACCACTTTGGCGTTCCGATGCAACCAACCTGCCAACGAATATGTGGAAAAATTTGGGTAGGAAGTGCAAAAGGAAAATAAGAAAATTGCGACGGTATTTTTGAACATGTGAAGAGCATATGATTTTGTAGTTACATGGAAACTATATCAAGTATTTTTGCACCTGGCTTCTCCAGGTGTATGATTTTATGAGTGTACGTAAATTAATAGTGAGTGTAGAGGATTACAGCTTGAAGGAAAAGGTGAGCATTGGACAAATAGTTCACCTACTCTCTTCAATCTATATACTAGCTTATGATTCATGAATTAAACTCAGAAGACCAAATCATTTACGGTTTGCAGATGACTTTGTCATAATGGGTAAAGGTCCAAACATATAGAAACGGTATATGATCGAGCTCAGGAATACGTGGATTGTACTTTATGCCTAATCTAAATCTGGGTATAAATACGAGAAAATGCTGATACTTGTAAAAGCAGACTGAATGTTATCAAAAGGTGAGTAAACCGAAATTGGAAGCTCATCCGGGTGTGACTGATATTATGTGAAATAAACTGGTGTCCCATAAAAATGTATATGATATTAGCGTGTATAGTGATGGTTCTAAGGTTGGGTTTAACTCTTTATTATTGAAAATTAAGAATACATGTGATAGATTGGCACTGGGAGGGACCAATTCAACATCAATACACACTTTATGAAGGTACTATAGCGTGATTTTGGAGCATATAAACATATTCAAAAAAAATTCAAAAAGTATTCCCAACTGTCCCCCTACAACTCTGGTAGTATGCTTTAATTTTGGAAACACGACAGAAGCTTTGATGAATTAACTATCAGTTAAGATATAATTTTACAAGATGCAAATTTGGAAGTGTATTTTTGGAAGTGAATATTAAGAAGAATATATTTGGAAGTGTATACAGATGCTAGTGTGAATGATGATCGGGTTAACGTAGGAATTTTTATTAAATCCCAGCACTAAAAAAGGAGTAAGTATTGAGAATAAATTATAGCACCTAATTTATTACGAATGCTGAGTTGATTGAGATGATGGAAGGAGTCAAGTTGGGAATGAAAAAGGGACAATGAGAGTTATTTTATTCTCCGACTCACTGAGCGAATTTTTTTTGATTGAGGAGGTGGATGAATAAGATTTTATAGATGCTAGAGATATACTTCGTAAGTTCCAGGTGGATCTGTAAAAAAAATGGGAGAATGAATTTGGTGAAAGTGTTAAATAAAAGGCAAGAAGTACTTTGGGTAGTATACATCCCTTTGAAAAAAACTTTTCTATAAGGCAACCAAAGGAGGCACTACAATGTAGGTATGTCTGTATATACCCCATTTGAGTGAAGTATATTTATTTGATATTTGCAGTATTATAGAGGGCATTAAACATTTGCTTTGACAGTGCACCAAATTTGGGCACCGTAGAAAATTTAAAAACTGTCAAAATTAAAACATCAAACAGTAAAATCGAATGTAAAAGTGCTCTATTGATGGAATGTCTATATAATATGTCAACGGACAGTTAAATTTATTTACCTTCTTAAATTGCTGGCTTACAAATTACAAATGAAATAGAATTGAATTGTAAATTTTAAAGCAGTCAATAAACTTTTTTTTTTTACTTATATTATTTTAATTTTTAGCTATATATTTATAGTGTAAATACAAGTAGCGCTCAATTGTTGTTATTTTTTTATGTTTTATTTTATTTTTTTTATAGTTAATTTGTAAAATCTACAAATAATGTATCATACATATGATTGAGTAAATATTTGCTAATTTAATAATAAATGGAAGAGATTTTATTTTCATCTTCGCGATTTCTTCTTACTTAACAGTAACAACAGCACCAGAATCAGCACCAGAAGACGTATTAAACAACAAAAGAACAAAAGGAATAGTTTGCTATTTTTTTCTTTTACCTTGGATTTGGTGATGTGCTTTTATTTAAAAAAAAAAAAATAATAATCATAATATTAAACCTAAACTAGTTTCTAGGTGTAAAAATAATAAATTTATTAGTTTTGTAAACTGAGTTATTTGTAATCGATTTTTTTTTATTTTTGCAAGGTGATAGAATATTTATATCCATTCTCACTATAAATATATGTACTTATACTTATAGGTTCATACATAATCAATTTTCAATATATCATCGTATATATCCAGAATTTGTGTAGAGTAAAAATAAATAAAACATCTGTGTGCAAAAACTTAATGTTACATAAATTTAAATAATTTTTTTTTGCTATTTTTTATATATTTACATCTTCAATTTCATAACTATCATTGAAAAGATTTTTAATAAGATACATAATAGCAAAAAAAAAAAAAAAACGAAAAAATAACAACTACAAATTTTTGACAGATAATAAATTGTCTAAGACAAAGCTTTTTTACTTTGTAGTGAATTTAGATCGGCTAAGTTTATTTACGAGTATGTACAATATTTGTACAGAATCCGGATTCGTATAATACATATTACATATATTTAAGAAATGCAATTGTTCCTAAGTCATTATTATTATTTATTGCGATTAGAAATCTTGTTTTACGATAAAAGCTCCAAGTTTTGTTTATTGGATATAGATCGTCCGTATATATAGTTAAAGTAATATTTCATAATTATAATTTATTTTTAGTGAAAGAAAATTTCTAATTTAAATTTATGGTACATTAGAAGAAAAATATTGAATTTCAGTATTATACACTCATGGGCAGATAAAACAGGGCTCACTAATATTTAATATGCTCGTTTAGTCTTTTACGGCCATGGGAGTGTTCCGTCAACGATAGGGGCAATCGCAGACTACCCGCAACCTTAAAAAACTTCAATGTTAAAAAGCTCAACAACAAAAAATATATATACCGCCAAATTTAAGCCCACGCTTATGTTAACTTGACCCTCGACCCACACTTATGTTAATTTAAAAATTATACTTTTGAAGTGTGTGATCTATCCAATCTTTTTCTAGGGCGAAGCTCACCCAACTTCTTCGCGGTTAATTATAGCTTCCTACTTTACGCCGTAGCCAAATCGATGATGCAGGAATACAGGTTCAATTTGATTATTCCTCAGCACATTGCATTGCTTCAGCTAGCCTGTAGTGACATGGACTGACTTGATTCGGCCCATGGATTCTGCACTCCAACAGGGGATCATAGTTGTGTTCATCGTCATCACCGATCGTAATCTAGGAATGAGAAATCCCTTTTTCAACCATTGGGATTCGAACCCGGTAACTCCCGACCCAAACACCACAGCTTTAACTACTGCACCAATTTACATTTTATGATAATTTTTAAAGATAACATGTACCACTTTAAGTTTTTCTTTTATCGATCGATTAGCCGCTTTTATTAAACAAATAATTTTTCAAACATTTTTCATCTTACTTTCAAAAATTTCAACCGGTCATTTCAACATTTCACTTTCAACCGGTATTCCATTATAGTTTCGTTATGTTTTGTTTGAATTGCTCAAGGATTAGTAGCGACTATCGCTACATGTACGCAGTACATTGATATATATAGAGATTACACATAACAGGTCGCCATTGTCTGATGAAATAACAATTAATTTTTAACAAAATTACTTCAACTTCCTCATCAGATCGAAACATAACTTTGCTTCGCACAACATTCCACATCTGAATAGTTATGAATGACGATACACAACCACTGGTGACACCGGCTCCAACCTTTATGGATGGATGGTATTTCCAATACGAACATATTAAGGCGTGGCTATTGTAACGATTAGCACCTTTCGACGGACGACAACTGGAGGTACTATTGAGTGGAGGAGATATCGATGATCGAAATTCATCTGAAGCGCTTTGTCACATCCAGAGCCTGGCCGAAACCAATTTTAGTAATTCTTAGTACGCTCGTTGTGGGCACAAGAAATGCCAGGAATAATCCGCATATTTACTCATAGCCTGCACATCAAACGTATTAGGAACGAAACGATTATAACACACCTTGTTCGAGTCAGGACTTAGGGAACCGACCGTTTCATCTATCGTCACTAAAATTCCGCATAGGCGCAATATCGAGAAGATGCTAGCAAAAATGATCTATGTTTCATCAAAGATTAACACGTGGTTGCCAGTTTTTACGATCTAGGTCACGTGTACATTAACGTTCACGTAGCAGTTCGAAGCATAATGTGAGACAAGACATCTTAATACCAGGTATGTGCTGGTATCAAGCGAACATTGGAAAATCTCGCAACTGCACACCATTCTGCAAATATGATTCATCCAAAATCTTCCTAAAAACGATTAGACAGTACAACTACAACAAAAAACCACATGTTCAATCTTCATTCGAGTGAACGCCTTTACTTATACATAGACCAGAAGCCAACATTTCGGTGCTGTCTGTACGATGTTTTTCAACATCAATTTTTCTCAACTTCAAAATTTATGATCTATAGTTTTATCGCAGTTACTAATGACACAATTATTGATACTTACGGCACAAAGTTGGTCGGTGTAAATTTCAAACTCAAATCTTTGTTCACGCACGCTTTTAATCTAGTAGATGTGGAACGTCTGATCATATCAGTCAACGGTGTGGGTCGAAACACCCACCCCTATTCACTTCACAATCGACAAAGGTTATGGCACGCTACTAAAGAGAAATTTTTCCCTAACAGTGAATCCAAACTAGAATTCTTAGCCAAACCCCATTTGGCCTCTTTGAATTCTCTCAAATGTCATTTGGTCTCAAAAATGCCGCTCAAACGTTTCAGCGATATCGTTCGCGATCTAGACTTTGTTTTCACATATATCGACGACATTCTTGTCGTATCACAAAATGATACATAAAATGGTTTGAATTCACTTGATTTCCTCTGCCACACAATCACACCTATAATGGTATTCTTCCTAAGGTGTGAGTTAATGCTATTACGGAACTCGCAATCCCCATTTCAATCAAAAAAATAAAGCAGTTTATCGATATGGTAGATCACTACCATTGGTTTATACTGAAACATTTGGCCCGATGAATGCCAAAATATATTCATTCACACATCTCAAAAGAAAACTGGAAACATAACGATATTAGTACATCCGCTGAACGACGCTAAGTTCAGTATCACAACCATTGCATCAAATACTGATGTCGGATAAGCAACATTAGAAAAACGTAAATTCGGAACCACTTGGATTTTTTTATAAGAAATTCCCTAAAGCCGAACAGGGAATTACTTACAAAGTTGAGATTTTACAATCTACACCGACCACAAACCTCTGGCAAGACAAGCACGCCATTTGGATTACATCAGTCAGTTTGGATTACATCAGGCACAAAAAGCTTCAAACTTCAGAATTTACTTTCTGGTGCCGGGCGTCGGGCTAGTTTAAGCAATTTTAAACTTGATCTTTTTAAAATTCCAGGCTTTCAAATATACTGCGAAACATCAACTAGAATCCAATTTTTTTTAACTTTACACAATATTTCACATCAAGGTATCCGCGCAACTTGTGAATTGATTATAGCTCGATATTTCTGGATCAGTATAAACAAGGACATAAACCACTGGATACAATCATGTTTATTCTGCCAAAGTTCTAAAGTTCAAAGGCAAACAAAGACGCTTTTAGGAAAATACGAAATTCCGTCAGGCGATTTTAACATATTCTCATGGACATAGTGAGACCTCTCCACAGTTCAACTGATATACATATTTTTTAACCTGTGCAGACCGATTTACTCAATGGCCCGAAGCATTTGCATGAGCCATATGTTAGCACAGACCATAGCCAAAACATTCGTAAACAATTACATTTCCCGGTTCCGCTTGAAATTACGACCGACCAAGGATCGGGATTCTTTGTCGAATTAACGCAACTTCTGGGTTGTCATTGCTTACGAACAAGCGCTTATCATCCTCAACGAACCGCATGGTCGAACGAGTCCATCGATAGCTTAAAGCTGCACCCTGGGCTCGAGGCAATACAATTTCTGTGGCTCTGAAGCTCCATGTGCTCAAAATACCTATACTTGGTATTCGAGCCAATGCAAAAACGTCCTATATCCTAAGGTTGGTCATTGTCAAAACCATAACCTTAAAACATTTGCGATTTGTTTCAGCATTATATATTTGTTACTTGTAGAAAATATCAAGTATTGAGCCGAATAAGCGCCATTTGCGGAAAAATTTTGATCTAATTCTTTCATTTGAAGATATCCTCATTGATTACTTGTATAGAAGCATATATGTCGAGTCTGCGTTAAGTGAGAGAAACTTTCGAATGGTTTCAAAAGTTTAAAAACGGTGACAAAGGAGTCACTCCTTGTAAACAATTTTACATAATTTAAAATCATTAGGAATGATTCAAAAGCAAGGAAATTAGTTACCATATGAACTGAGTCCGAGAAATGTTGAACGGCGATTTTTTTATGTCAAATGATGCGAAAGGTGATGATAAATGGATCCACTACAATAACCTAAAGAAGTCTTTATAAGTCCTCATTAAGATTATTTCTCTGCTTTCCTGGCCCTACTTTAACATTAACTTGACCAAGCCATTTATTCATCGATAAAATTCATATTGTTTATTAAACTGTTACTGGGGCTCCCGAACACAATCCATGAGATTGAGCAGATCACCGAACGAAAAACAAGCCAACTGCTACTCCATAGTGTGGATACATTCAATAGCGGGAAGTTTTACCCTACCACTTTTTTCGATCGATTGCATCATTTTACATCATATGAAACATTTACATTGATAGAAAACAGCGGTGGCTTATTTGTATACCAATATCTAGATAAAATAAAATTTTTGAAAATTGAATACTGGAAAATGTTTATTAGTACGCTTAAGTCTTCACTAGTATTTATGGATATTTGAAAAGCATTTGAGACAGTGAACTACTCCACTTTTAGCAAAAATATTTAGCATATATTTAGCATATGTATCTTTCTCTCTTTCTCTTTCTTTTTCTCTCTCTCTCTCTCTCTTTCATTTTCTTTTTCTTTTTCTTTTTCTTTTTCTTTTTCTTTTTCTTTTTCTTTTTCTTTTTCTTTTTCTTTTTCTTTTTCTTTTTCTTTTTCTTTTTCTTTTTCTTTTTCTTTTTCTTTTTCTTTTTCTTTTTCTTTTTCTTTTTCTTTTTCTTTTTCTTTTTCTTTTTCTTTTCCTTTTTCTTTTTCTTTTTCTTTTTCTTTTTCTTTTTCTTTTTCTTTTTCTTTTTCTTTTTCTTTTTCTTTTTCTTTTTCTTTTTCTTTTTCTTTTTCTTTTTCTTTTTCTTTTTCTTTTTCTTTTTCTTTTTCTTTTCCTTTTTTCTTTTCCTTTTTCTTTTTCTTTTTCTTCTCCCTCTCTCTCCCTCTCTGTCCCACTCTCTCTTAATAATTTTGTATTTCGCTTTAGATTTAAGAATTTAGCTGCAATATGTCAAGTTCAGCTAATCACGCGATTTGGCTGCAGTTTTGAGATTAATTGCAACAAATTCAAAGCACAAGTACAGATAATCTGGTTATACAAATTACATCATTGTTGATGTTTTATTCGTTTTTATACCGACATGAAAGGACAAATACAACGGCCGAATTAAAAATAGAAAAGTGTTTACGAGAGGATTTTATAAAAATGGTGCCTCTACTCTAACGAAGATTAGTGCAGTTAACCATACTCTCGCATAAATTATTACCCAAAGTTTTAATTAAGCTTGGATAAAAATCCAGTTAATCGTGTTGCCATATTTCCAGAAATTGGTTCAAATATATATGTGCTTTATCAAAGTGTTCAAATGGCCGAAAAGGCATGTCCTCAAAGTTTACTTTCCAAAAAGGTATTTTTCTAGGATTTTTCTAGGTTTTTCCGGCTATAAAATTCCAGATTGTAGTAGGGAATGTAATAATAATGTAATCTATGAGCTGAAAGATTGACTATAAAATTAGATTCATGGGGTAAATTTTTTAAGGATTGCCCTTATGCTAAATTCGTATGTTTGAATTGTCAAGATGATTTTGAGAATAAATAAGCTGATGTATTGCTGAACCAAAAGGAGAAAATTTTGAAGTTATCTGAGATGGTTAAATTAATGAAAGTTTCTAATTCGAACGTATCGGAGAAGTGCAGTGTTAGCACTCACTTGTCTCCCGTCGCAATGTCACAGTTAGTCTTTAAAAGGAATGATGCTTAACGGGTCCTCTCTTTCGGTGTCTTTTTATTTCATACTTTAAGTAGTGTTTAAACACTGCAACGGAGTGAATTGTCGAGTCTTATAATAACGTTGAAGAATAAGCAAGCTGCTGTTTCACAATTTTTGCCGTCAATACGGCCGTGTTGAGTTGTGGTGTCAATAGGGCTAATCGTCAAAAAATGTTATCCGGGCAGTAATAGAGTAGTATCTTTGCTTCGGCATTATAAGATGCCCACTAACACGGGTATCACGCTGTTTCCTGGATACCAGGATAGAAAAGAATCGTCCTCCTGGGGTTGATTGCATAATTTGGGCAAGTAATGGCAAAGCGAAATTATGCTATCCTGAAATATGGAGATCAATCGAAATGCAAAAACTATTACAACACCTTCTATTTGCACACATTATTGACTTACATAATATTGAAGAGAATCATTCCTTTTGCGGGGGAAATTGTACGTGGCTTCATCCAAATCACTCAATCATTGATCAATATTTTTTGCCGAGACTGATTCTTTTTAAATATTTGAATCATATCGAAATATAGGCCTGGTAATGCAGATAATATCCGTGTTACTAGACTCAATGGACTTTAGTAGTGGTGATTACAGATTTAAAGGAATGACGATTTACCGAAACATTGTGACGCTATCGCTCATCGATTGTGTGTGAGTGATATAAAGGCGCATTTTGCCGAAGGCAAATGTGCTTTGTATAACTTAAATCCTCTGATAAAGTCTAAATAACTTGCAAATGCCGCCTAACTGAAGCTTGATAGTTTTATTATCGTACTTGATAGTTTTATAAAGTCGGATGGTTCTGATATTCGACTGAATCGCAGGATTATTTATTTATAATTTATAATTTTAATTTTTTTTATATAACTTTACCGTCTTTCAGAAAAATGTTCAGCTGTTCTAACTTAAACACCTAATATAAAAACCACACGGTGACATTTCTTTAATTTTTGTTAATTTCCTAATCTGTACAATTTCTATTATGGACGTGGGCAAGACTTTATGTTAGAAAATTACAAATGTTTGTTAGTTAGAAGTAGGGGAGTACTTGGATTACAACAATTAAAATTGTGCAACAGATCACGGTTCTTTATAATTCAACATAATTTTGACATGGACGGTACACACACACACACACTCACACTTTCCATTGAATGATTTATTACAACAAAATCAAATTAGTTTTAAATAATTTGGTATTTATCCAGATTATTACATTTTTATTTTTTGGTTCATTTCTTTAAGAAACGCTCTTTAATTAATAATTATGACAAGAAATTATTTATAAATTTTTCATCATTTTTCACGTAAACATATTTTTACAATGATGGAGGTACAATTAAAAGGAAAAATATTCTCTGCATATAATACGTAAAACACAAAGATTGAATCTTATAAATCGGAACGAAAAAAAAAACAGCGCAAAGTAATTGATAGTTGGTTGAAGTTGTGTGTTCCTTATGCTCTCGATATTATTTGAATACTTTAAACCACTGGAATAGTGAAGAAAAAAAAACTTTTTAAAAATATTAAAAAATATCTCGAATATTACTTAACATAATTTTTATTTTTTGTACATAAATAAATTAAAATAAAAGATAGAATAAAATGTCCGTGGATATTCAATTAGCATTCAAGTTGTTTTTATTTTTAATGTTTCGTTTAAAGTAATTGCTGCTTTTAGTTTATTTTTTCTTATGTTTCATTTAAGGTTCAACCCACATATCTATCAATTATGAATCGATTTATCAAACACAAATATGAGCTTTTCTGGTCTGAATTCTCTAAGTGAAGTTTCTCTTAAATTTTCATTATATATATATGTATATATAGTTCAAGTATAATTAATGCTTTAAAAAAAAAGTTATTATCTTACCTTCAAACGAAACGAAAGAATCATGCATCTTAAACCAATCAATTAAATTTGCATGTAATCTCCATCCATTTTGATCATAAAGATCTCTAATGTATAATGTACGCATGCGTAAAATACTTTAGCGCGACAGTTATATATTAGCACTATAAAATTATTATTTTTTATAGACACTGCTAATAGTTTAGCTTAGATATGTTAATTATTAATTTTAAATCAAATTAAGCCGTGTGTGAGCTGACATTTTTAATATGATTTCATGCGTACCATGAATAAGTATATGGCGCGATCCCATTTTGATGACATTACATTATACGTTTTTATGATAATATGATAACCTTTTATTATATAGCATTAAATTGTATTTATGCTTCATATACATAATTTATTCAGCAAAAATTCAATTGTATATATTAAATGAAAAATCGCGTATACAAAATGAAATTGAATTGATCCCCCGCAATTTTTAATGTTGTTTTGATTGGAACTGAAAGATGTAATAACATGCGCGAAATCAAGACAACAGAGAATTGTTTTTTTTATTGCAGCACCGCACCTGTAGGAAGGCTTTTAAATTCGAGTACTTCGAGTTGTGGTAATTTAATGCTTTGTTTAAAATTTCAATTGCGCAAAAAAATTATTTGCATGTGAAGAAGCATTTACTAAAACTTAAAAAGCACTGACTTACGTTTAAAAAAATAACTACAGTGCCTCAAATAGACAAGGAGATGCTTTAACCTTAATATATTTTAGTCTAAAAGAGCAGTCGTCAAGATTGATTATTTAACACGCCGGCTATTCATTAGATATCCTCAAAATAACTGACTACTGCCATATCAATTATTTAAATCAAAAGTGAGCTTCAGGAAACGGACTGACTGCTGTTAAAGGATCTACTATATTCGGACTTATGACATTAAATACTTAAACGTAAATCTTGGGTTAAAACGAAATTTTCTGGGAGATCAGAAGTTGAATTAAAGCATTTAAAATTATCCACTTGTTCAGCACCAAATTGACAAATTTCTAAATTTGAAAATTTTCTAGCATTCTTTTTTCTTACCTGGCTATGTGCGATTATATGACGTGTTTGTCATAAACGGTTGATTCAATTGATTTGTAATGTTTAAATTTTTTTTGAAAATCTAATTTGTATTAATTTTAAAGTGTTGAGTCAAATAAAGTGTACATAAATTAAATTTTCTTGCGAATATGTGACGTATTTGTCGTAAAACAGTTAATTTAATTATTTGTAATGTTTAATCAATTTTTTTAAATCTAATTTGTATTAATTTTAAAGTTTTTAGTCAAATAAAGTGTACATAAATTAGATTTTCTTGCGATTATGTAACGTATTTGTCGTAAAACGGTTAATTTAATTGTTTGTAATGTTTAATCAATTTTTTTAAATCTAATTTGTATTAAATTTAAAGTTTTTTGTTAAATGAAGTGTACATAAATTAGATTTTCTTGCGATTATGTGACGTATTTGTCGTAAAACGGTTAATTTAATTGTTTGTAATGTTTAATCAAATTTTTTAAATCTAATTTGTATTAATTTTAAAGTTTTTTGTCAAATAAAGTGTATATAAATTAGATTTTCTTGCGATTATGTGACGTTTTTTTCGTAAAACGGTTAATTTAATTGTTTGTAATGTTTAATCAATTATTTTAAAATCTAATTTGTATTAATTTTAAAGTTTTTTGTCAAATAAAGTGTACATAAATTAGATTTTCTTGCGATTATGTGACGTATTTGTCGTAAAACGGTTAATTTAATTGTTTGTAATGTTTAATCAATTTTTTTAAATCTAATTTGTATAAAATTTGAAGTTTTTTGTTAAATAAAGTGTACATAAATTAGATTTTCTTGCGATTATGTGACGTATTTGTCGTAAAACGGTTAATTTAATTGTTTGTAATGTTTAATCAATTATTTTAAAATCTAATTTGTATTAATTTTAAAGTTTTTTGTCAAACAAAGTGTACATAAATTAAATTTCCTTGCGATTATGTGACGTATTTGTCGTAAAACGGTTAATTTAATTATTTGTAATGTTTAATCAATTTTTTTAAATCTAATTTCTATTAATTTTAAAGTTTTTTGTCAAACAAAGTGTAAATAAATTAGATTTTCTTGCGATTATGTGACGTATTTGTCGAAAAACGGTTAATTTAATTGTTTGTAATGTTTAATCAAATTTTTTAAATCTAATTTGTATTAATTTTAAAGTTTTTTGTCAAATAAAGTGTACATAAATTAGATTTTCTTGCAAATATGTGACGTATTTGTCGTAAAACGGTTAATTTAATTGATTTGTAATGTTTAATCAATTTTTTTAAATCTAATTTGTATTAATTTTAAAGTTTTTTGTCAAATAAAGTGTACATAAATTAGATTTTCTTGCGATTATGTGACGTATTTGTCGTAAAACGGTTATTTTAATTGATTTGTAATGTTTAATCAAATTTTTTAAATCTAATTTGTATTAATTTTAAAGTTTTTTGTCAAATAAAGTGTATATAAATTAGATTTTCTTGCGATTATGTGACGTTTTTTTCGTAAAACGGTTAATTTAATTGTTTGTAATGTTTAATCAATTATTTTAAAATCTAATTTGTATTAATTTTAAAGTTTTTTGTCAAATAAAGTGTACATAAATTAGATTTTCTTGCGATTATGTGACGTATTTGTCGTAAAACGGTTAATTTAATTGTTTGTAATGTTTAATCAATTTTTTTAAATCTAATTTGTATTAAATTTAAAGTTTTTTGTTAAATAAAGTGTACATAAATTAGATTTTCTAGCGATTATGTGACGTTTTTCTCGTAAAACGGTTAATTTAATTGATTTGTAATGTTTAACCAATTTTTTTAAATCTAATTTGTATTAATTTTAAAGTTTTTTGTTAAATAAAGTGTACATAAATTAGATTTTCTAGCGATTATGTGACGTATTTGTCGTAAAACGGTTAATTTAATTCATTTGTAATGTTTAATCAATTTTTTTAAATCTAAATTACATTAAGGATTTTCAAGCGGTAGGCTTATCTTCATCAACCATAACAAGAAGAACTGAAAATTTAGGAGCTGTTGTTAAGGCCCAGTTTAATGGCAAAATTCATTATTTTAATATTTTTCAATTGCTATTGATGAGAGTGAAAACTTGAAAGGTACAAAAATAGAAGAAAATATATTTCAGTGTATTTCAGATAGAATTAATGAATTTTAGCTAGATAGGCATATATTATTAGAGTTTATAACGGATGGCACCAAAAAAATGGTAGGTTTTGGATTGGATATTGAATTCATTGGAAAATTAGATCAACATCTTTAGAAGAAAAGTATTTTCGAACCCTTGTATTATCACTGTGTTATACATCAGCAGACTTTGTGTGGAAAATTTTTATGCGCAGAATCAACCAATTTCACCGTAATAAAAACAGTTCATTGCATACGCAAATACGGATTGAATCACAGTCAATTCAAAAGTTTTTTTATCGTTTGAGGCTAAGGACAGTGATTTATTATATCACAGTGAAGCGCGATGATGAGTCGTGCAAAGGTGAGGTGGTTTTTCTTCAATTTCTTCAATCACTAAATGAAGTACCACAAACCGAATTTGAAAGACCTATAATCCCGATTTTGGCCAAACAGGCCTCGCGAACCTCCTTCTTCAGTTGCGGTTCTGGGGGTTAATTGAAATCTCCACATTTCATGAAATATATGTGCCATCAACCAATGTAAAAAAAAATTGAAAAGCCAACGATACAAATTAAAATGACACCAACCACTTCTTCTGGATAGATGGTAATGAAAAATAATGTTAGGCCGTTATTGTTTTCTCATTGATCCATAATTTCGAAAGACAAAAAACTCGGCCTGCTCCAACGATTTCGGTTCCGAGTTAGCTCTTTGTATAGTTCTAGACAGCCAATAAAAGACAAGACGTCGCCGGCGACTTTTACGCTCGCCAAATGGTGAATTTTTTCTCAGAGATCAATGCACTCCATTTAGGATGTGACGTCATAAGGAATTTTTATCAAATTTCTGATTTTGTGTTGAAAAGAACTCAAAATATTTAGAATGAATAATTCTTCCCACAGAGGAGTATTTCTATTAAATATTATGTAAAAAAGTAATTGGTATGCCGTGCAAAGGAAAGTTATGCAACGAAAGTTTCCGCATTTTTAGCCATCCTTTTTGTTAGAGATAGAAAATAACGCAATCAATTTCCATCCATCGGGAATAACTTCATTTTAACACCTCTAAGGTAATTTTTGACAATTACGGTCGAAAAGATAGTTCTACAAAGTGTCCCCTTCGAATATCAAGAGCTCGGAATTAATGCAACGAGCTCCGAGATTTTATTAGTCTCTGCTGAGTTGGGTAAATTCCCCGTAGGATGGATTCTCTATATGCAGATCTTCGAAGTATGTATTTGATATCTTTCATTTACAGTATTTGGCACATGTTGAATTTTGAGTAAAAACGAAAATTTCTATCCTGGTTCCGAATTACAATATTCTTGGGTCATTTGTATAATGTGAGTAAATTTATTTTAATGCAGTTCTAAAAAACATTTCGGTTTTAGATTTTAAAAAAACTTAAAGCCCTTAAGTTGAACTAATACTGAATGTCTGACGATTCTAGATTTTGTAATAAAATTTCATACTGTCAGTTGCAAAACCTAAACGATCATTAACGCACGATGGTTAACATAAAAATAAAAAAAAAACTTCATTATCCCATAATTAAAAATAATATACGAGTTTCTTCAAACTGATGTATTAATATTTAAAATTTTAAACATTTCAACATTTCTAACTCATGTTGTGCTTAACAATGGGTCACCAATCTACAAAAACACCATAAAGGTATAATATTATTGTATACATATATAGTTATATATTTGTAAATTATATGCATTCATCTAACATGCTTAATCCAATCAGACAAGTCGTTTATTAAATTGGTACTTGAGTTGTGTCAAGATACGCATATAGAAATTAATTTTATGTGCGAAATTTACAGAAAAAAAAATAAAGTTATATTCTTACCTTGTTGAAAATAATTTGCTTTCCTAACATATACACAAACTAATGCCATTAATTGTAATTGTGATAATCTTTGACGCGTTGATTGTGGCAATGGTAATAAATCTCTTAAATTTGCTATTTCAGCATTTATTAAATCACGACGAAGCTTTGATGCCCCTTTAGTTGATTTTGTTGCATCAAATCTGTAAAGAAAGAAAATCATATATTATTACTTATATAAGTAAGTGCCTACACACATTATATGTACATAAATACAACTATGCTCATATTACAAAATAATTATAAACAAAGAAATTAGAAAGAATATTTTCTTTATATACATATTTCGATTTATGTTAATTTATTTTTATACAAATAAAAAAAATATATTTAATTTTTTACATAATTTTTATTTTTTAAAACTTGAACAAAGAACCGAAAGTACGCAACATAACATTTTCTTTAATTTTAATTGAACGTAACGATGAAATTGACGTACTGCCTAGGTAAACAGACAATAAAATGCATAAATTAATTACTTATAATCGATTACCATTCATCTGAAAAACTATTATTTGTTTAAATCGAAAAAATCGTCTAATGAGATATTCTACGAGAAATTTCTTTAGATTGTGAAAGATTTGAGAGCTTAAGAGTCATTATACAAGCAACTATGTCTGTAACTATGCCATGCCATAATAAAGTTATGTTCAATGATCAAAATAAAAATAAGAGAGTACGTGAGAAGCATATAAAATGTTTTTGGAGGTATTTTCCAAGTATTGACTAACCATTGACCTTCTTTTGACATTTTTTACTACGTAAATCAAAGGAAAATTTCCTTTCTGGAATCCAAATTGCGAAAGGTGTGTCTAAAATAGCACTCCGCTGCAACACTGTTAAAGAAACTAAATTATGTAAAGCATGCCGTAATGAAAACATGAGCGATGTGAATAATACCATCCAGTTTAGTCTGGTGAGATTCATTACAGAACATGGTAATGGATAATTATAAGGCTTCGTATATAAATTCAGTGCAGTAGCGCCCTAACAAACAAAGATGGCCTGAAAACTATATGTTGGAAGAATACCACTAAATGTTTGTTGGGTGCACTGCTTCCTGATGACATTATGACAATTGACACAGAAACGCATAAAGAACTTAGAGCGCAAAGATTTGTAGCACCACGAACTTGCAACGTGCAAGAGTTCAGAAAATATGAAACCACGGACGCAATAATGTCATAAAAAACTGGCAAAGCATTCGCCCTAAACAATATCAAAGTCAAATTGATACAAAGACCATGACCTAAAATAGGGCCTTGTATCAAGCATTTCATGAATGAGTGGCTACAAAAAGGAGCTTTTCGAAAGCTTGGAAAAATTGCAAAGTAATTATCATAAGCAAGGACGGTGAACGAGAACCGACCTAAAATCCATAAAACCGACCCAAAATCTATAAAAAACCGACCCAAAATCTATAAAAAAAGAAAGTAATTACTAGCAGCTTGAAGTACGTGTTTGAGAGAGGAGCTAGTTTAGTATGAATGTCAATGTCCAAAAAGGACCAATCGTGGACAGTAATGATCTTTACTGGAAACTCTAGACAAAGCATTCAGGAAGTAGCTGCGAGAGCTATAAATAAAATGACTGATTGTTGTTGTAACTATAAGATGGAGTTTTCGTCTACCAAAATAGGAATGATCCAACTTAAAGGATCGCTTGATATCAAAAGATCACCTTTGGTGTCTGTGAATGGACCCAGAATTAAGATAGTCAAAACTGTAAAACGGCTTAAGGTAGATTTTGTCAAAAGGCTTGGTGTCACGTCACTTGTCAAAAGGACCGCAGAAAGTACTACAAAAGTATTTTTCACGCTGAGACGAAACGCTAAAGAAAATTGGGGCCTTAAACATCTTTCAAATATTGATGAAAGGTTGGATAGGAGGCTTGAGCTTAGTGCACCATTTACTCAACGGGGTAAAATAGCATCCTACCTTAAAAAGTTCCATTTCAGCAAAACGCAGTACTTCCTTTACAGCTGCAATATTGCTGAAGACCAAAGAAACCAACTAAAGATAAGCTGAGTACAGAATGGCCAGTCAGCAGACTGGTTTTAATGATGCCCATAAACAGAATGGCTTTGAAAAGGTTATGACCCTGTTCTAAGTAATAGAGTGTAAAGTTCCCGTAAACAATTAACACTAGAATGTGCATGATTCATGCATTATTCTATGGACAATAATAGACAAAGAAGCTAGATAGTAGGAAGTATGTGCCTTCACGTAGCAAGGATGGAAAAAGGTTAATTAACTCGGCTAAGCATACAATGATCAGTAAGAAACATCCATCCTATGCCTCGTAAAAGACTCCTACACGATGCATGGTATCATTAGAATTCCACCACAGCACCATTGGCTTGTCGTAGGAGGCAACTAAATAAGAGTTGGATCGCTGGCCTGACTACCCGCATCCGTAAAAAACCTAATTGTTAAACATATCAACAAAACGAAAAATAGGTACCGCTAAAATTTTGACCGACCCCCGCTTATGTTAACGGACACGCAGTTTAGGATCGGTACATGGAACATGCAGTCGCTAAAAAACCTAAGCGGGTTCGATGGCTCTATATCAGCCATGAAAGAGTATCGTTGGGAACTCGTTGCTCTCTAAGAAACTCGATGGTCAAAAAGTGAAAACCATGTTCCCAAGGCTATACATTGATTAACAGTGGAGATGACCTAGGCAATATTAATGTTGGTTTTATTCTTAAGCCCAAGGTGAAAAAGGCTTTATTGGTTTTCAAATCAATGCCCACTGATGTAAACCAACCCAAAGATAAAGACTCATTTTACAACAATTTGGATGATCTGATGGGATCAATGCTGGTGCACGATGTCGGAATAGTGATTAGTGACTTTAATGCTAGAGCTGACCAAAATCAAACTGACTTATATGAAAACATAGGTCCGTACTCCCGACACGATCAAGCGACTGATAATGGAGAAAGAATGATGTGCTTTGCAGTCGCGCATGACCTCATTGTGGCTAGCACATTTTTACCTCATAAAAATATCCATTTGGAAGCATGGATACACCCCGTACGACGTCCCGAACACATTGACCATGTGTTCATTTTTAAAGGGGGTGTCGGGTGACATAAGATGAGAGATCTTATCAGTCAGCCGCCACATTAAGTATACCAAATTGAAAGTATATGCGCTTCGGGGCTTACCTACTTTTCGGGTAAGTGGATATATTCTCCCACCCTATAGAGATCGTTGTAAGTTATTAAAATTACAAAGATTAAATATCCGACGAAACGTAGCATGCGTTACCTTTATTCGCGATATTTTGGTTTCTTGTGTTTATTGTGATAAAATTTTCGCGCGTTTAATATTACATATTGTAATATCATATTGATTCGGTTTCTACGAACTTTGCACTTTCAGATCCAGTCTTGAAAATGTCGTGACTATTTAATCCTATTTATGAAATTTTTGACTTTAACAAATCAAGTCGCTAGAAAATAATCGTGGTTGGTCTATTTTTGACTAAACGACAAAATTATCAAAAAATATAAGGGGCATATTACATTATCATATGATAATACAGTGTAATATAGGCCTTACTTAAGAACTACACTGCCGTATTACAGATGTTCACCTTATCTACATTTTTGGCTAAATTCAGTTAGAGATGCAAACCGATAGATATTCATATATGCTTTATGATCATTATAATTTATAAAAAAATTTAAAATATATTCAGAAAATGTATAATTAACCAAAATATATTTCATTCTAATAGAAAAAGAAGCTGGATATAATTCAGAATAACTTAACTAAAGCATTTTAATCAGAAACACCTTATAAAATTTTCGGATAAGTCGTATTTATTTCAAATGTGTTAGTTAAGTCTTAATTTCTTAGTTTACACTAGTATAAATTGCAGTTAAGGCAAATTGACTATTTCGTAAAATTGACCTAACTTTCCATAGGAGGATTTAAACTAACTTATCAACAGAAAAAAAGCCACACTTTCAATTATTTAACTTGTTAGACCACAATGGCAGTAAAAAAGTGTCACACAGAGTCAGTCAAACTGCGTTATAATAACTTACGGGTGCTCTGCCAATTTGTTAAATTTAATTGCTCATGATAAGGAAGCCTAAGCTGTTAAACAGCAATTAAAACAGATAAGGAAATATTTTAAAAACCATGATTATTCACTTGCGAAGTATAAGCAAGTAGGTGGCAAAACTCCTAAATTACCAAGTGGTGTGCGCTGAAACACTTTAACTGATCGTATGGAATCATACATCGCGAATTGTTTAGCTATAAAATTTGACAATTTTTATAAAAAGTTAGTTTGGCAAATCCATCAGATATCGAAGCTGCAATTTCAACTAAAATAAATAATTCGGCCTTAAAGATAATGGCGTAGTATATTATAACAAAACTTAAATTAGTTGCCGTTACTCTTGAACAAACTCAAAAAGACAGTTGCATAATCAACGAAATATCTGAGATGTGGATTCAGCTTGCCAAAAACATCGAAAACACCACTTATTGTTGGATATCCGATTTACAAGCTTTTTTGAAACAAAGACCACAAAAAGCACTCTGTCCGACTCACTTTGTTGCCAATATAACATACCCGCGGTTTCCTATTCGTTGAATCCTATTCGTTTGAAGGTTGAAAAAAAAATATATATATATATATATATATATATATATATATATATATATATATATATATATATATATATATATATAAATATATATATACATATATATATATATATATATATATATATATATATATATATATATATATATATATAAATATATATATATATATATATATAATACAAAAAAATTCAAACAAAAAAAAAATAAAAATGTATGCAGTGCAAATAACAAATAAAATAAAATAAATTTAAGTTTCATCCTAAAAAAAGTAAACATGGAAGTCATCATGTGACAATGCGGAACAAATGCGTGACTTCGGGCGTCACGATGAAATTCTAGCTAATTTCTAACATGTGATAAAAATGATTTACTATGAATATGTCCTCTCACAAACTCTGGCAAAGCATTAAAAAATGCGCAGTAACTAGAATTTAGCGGTAAAAATGATCAAGATTAAATTAGGGAACAGTAATGAAAAATCGATGGTCAGCTCGAAAAGTATAACGATCATCACTTCTACCACTACGCACACCACTGCGATTAAAAACACTTAAAACTTTGAATGCATACAGATATTGCAGTGGCAAAATACCAATCGGCTTGACTAAAGGCCAGGATGTTTCGAGTCTATTTTTTCTCAAAATGGTACGCAAAATCACTTTCTGTTAAATATACAAGAGGTTTCAAGGTGGTTAAATAACTGCTACCCCAACAAGATAAGCCATACCCCATTTAGCCATAGCCAGAGCATGGAAGGTGGTAATAAACACTGACTCGGGTCATAGGCCAGGAATTAGATAAGCTATACCAGACACTGACGTGATATACGTGTTTAGGTGGGAGACATGAATTTTCCAATTAGATTAGAGGACAAATGAATTCCCAGATACTTGAAAGAGTTTACTGAATCACTGTGCAAGCAATCAGGATGACATATAGAGGGCGTAGATTAAGAGGTATTCTGATAATTTACTTGGGAGTACTAATTAACAGCTGTAAGGCCGGAGATCTTAAACCACATAAATTTAGTTTTTTCACTTAAAATTAGACAATGCTTCCCAAATCATTTGTGTAAGACCTTATAGTCAAAATTACCTATAGAGATAACTTCCGAAGTAGATTTGTCTGTAAACTCTAAGGCCGGATCATTCGTAAAACCAGAACTGCAACCATACAGTTTAAGTACTAAGATCACTGAAAGTTTCATTAATTCTGACTCTCACTATACCCTACAATCACGATGGGAACCGCTCAGAACTGGATATTTTAAAAATGGATATTTCAAAATAGGATTTGACAAAACGAGATAAGGTACAAAACGAGATATGGTACAAAACTGGATATTTCAAAACTGGATATTTTAAAACGAGATAAGGTACAAAAAGAGATATGGTACAAAACTGTATATTCAAAAACAGGATATTTCGACATGTGATTTAAACTTAAAATGATTTTTTAGGAAAGTTCTGGAATATGGCCAATTAGGAAGGAACTCGCTGAGTTCTAAACCGTTTATAATGAAATTCGACACGTAGGATGAAAATGAAATTTTGAAATGATTTTTTGGAAAAGTTCTGGAATATGGCCAAATACGAAGGAACTCGGCGAGTTCTTAACCGATTTTGATGAAATTCCATATGTAGGAAGAAAATGGGATTTTAAAATAATCGTTTGGGAAAGTTCTGGAATATGGCCAATTAGGAAGGAACTCAGTGATTTCTTAACCGATTTTGATGAAATTCTATATGTAAGATGAAAATGAGATTTTAAAATATTTTTTTTGGAAAGTTCTGGAATATGGCCAGTAAGAAAGGAAATCACCGAGTTCCTTCCTAATTGGCCATATTCCAGAACTTTTCCAAAAAATCATTTCAAAATTTCATTTTCATCCTACGTGTTGAATTTCATCATAAACGGTTTAAAACTCGCCGAGTTCCTTCCTAATTGGCCATATTCCAGAACTTCCTAAAAAATCATTTTAAGTTTAAATCACATGTCGAAATATCCTGTTTTGAAATATCCAGTTTTGAAATATTCAGTTTTGTACCATATCTCGTTTTGTACCTTATCTCATTTTAAAATATCCAGTTTTGAATTATCCTGTTTCGTCAAATCCAGTTGTAAAATATCCAGTTTCGACCGGTACCCAATCACGATATGATGCAAACCACTCATTTGATTTACCTCTAGAACCGACGAGCTAAAACGAACAAAGAAATGGTCAATGCAAGCTCACTAAAAAAATATAGATGTTCTACTGTTGTATGCAACAACATTCACTACTAAGGATTCAACATTTTTCCGAAGGCTAAGAACATTCTAATGAACGAAAGAAATCTAAATTCGTAACCATAAAAACCATGAGATTTGATATAATGATTATCTTTACCATTTAAATTAGACACTGCCCAAAACGAGCCTAGGACTTGGTCCTACAGTCAAATCAATGAATTATTAAACTATTAGAGAGTGAACTAATAGAGAGTGGCATAATTTAGTACAGAAAGTTTTCTTAAAATACAAAAGATGAGAGGGACCAAAAGATTATTTTTGATAACGTTTTGACGGTACATGGTTCGGTTAATTTGGACGCCTAGATCATAAATAGACGTGCTACATTTTATTTTTATTGTGTTGTAATGAGTGTATTAATTGACCTTTTAAAAGTGATGAAGGAAAAAAATGATCACATTACTAATACTATATGAACTCTATTTCTACAATTTTGCTTGCATTAAATAAAACAACCTTCTATTTTAAATTCCCATCTTGAAACTGTACTTAAACCTAAATGCAATCCAATTACATAAATAAAATCGAAAAATTCGCAAAAAAATAATGTAGAACCGTCATCAAGAACTTCGAGATCTAAGGGTTCTTCAACAACAACAATGCCCGAGTCTACTGCTTTTACTCGGTCATCAACTGATAATAATGTCAATAACAATAATAGTTCTACCAAAATTATTATTGGTAGTGATCGTCACTGATCGCTTTGAATCTATTTTACGCACCGTTGTACCTGTAAAGTGGATTTTTGTTTTACGTCTGTGCAAGGATGTCAGTGATGATGATATGTTACTGTATATTAAAATTGGGGTTCGTGATAATTAATTCAACCTGCTGTTGAACTCATCGTCGTGGCCTTCTGTTGTATTAATCAAAGAATTTATAAATTATCGTCGGCAATCATCGAATCATTTTTTAGTACCTCGTTCAGCCCTAACGATATAAGGTCTACATTTAATTCAAATTCAAAAACTTACTTTAGGCTGGGATGAAATTTTTAATTCTTTTTCGAGTGACGTTAATGCATTAGTTGACTCATTTTATGTGAGTTTTACATGAGGCTTTTGACAAACATGTACCTAAATGCTATAAGCGTAGGAATAACCATTCTTCATGGTTTGACAACAATTTGGTCAATTTGAGAAACAAAAAGAATAAGGCACATACATTTGCCAAAGTTTTAGGTGATAACGCAGATTGTTTTAATTCTTCCCAACAACTTCGCCGGGCATTTTGATAAGGAACAACGCCGACCCTATAGAAACTATATTTCGCGATTGAAAAATAATTTTTAATTTTAAACCCTAAACTATTTTGGCCTTTTGTTGATGTCAAAAGAAAATGTTCCGGTTATCCCCAAACGATGTCGTTAAATGATATGACTACCTGTAATGCTGAGGACATATGTAATTTATTTGCTGAATTTTGCTGAATGATAAGGTTAATGATGTTTCCTTAGGATATCGTACTACGCATCATCAAAATTTAATTGGAATCCCTCATATTTCTGAAAGATGTTAGCCTTGGTATATCTAAAATGGAATCGGGATGTGGCTTTGATAATATAACCGCAATATAGTTCTTAAGGACCTTAATAGCTCGCTATCATTACCTCTGTATTTCCGGTGATATGGAAGATGGCAATTATAATTCCCATTTTTAATAATCATCGATTCCGAAATTATTTGAGCTTATTATTTCTGATTTATTTCAATGTTAAATCTTCATCAACACGTCAACAACATATGGATTCGTCAGGCATCGTTCTGCAACTGCAAATTTGTTCAGTTTAACATCAAAAGCGTTCAGCGCCTTCGATTCCAAATGTGAGCTATATGTGGTTTTCACGGATTTTGAGAAGGCATTTGACTCACCTCAGTTAAGCTACTTCTTGCCAAATTTGATAAATTTGGGGTGAGCATAGTATTTTTGGATTGGATTGGATCGTACCTGCGTGATCGGAAGCAGGTAGTTAAAATTACCGGGTTTACATCTAAGATGATTAAAGTTCATTCTGGAGTCCCTCAGGAATCTCACCTAGGTCCAGTGTTGTTTAATATATTCGTTAATGAAATTGCTTCTCTGTTCCAGTACTGTATGCAGACGACTTGAAAATATCAAAAGCTGTACGTGGTGAGCAACAATGTATTGAAATGCAAAGTGATCTAGATTTACTGTATAAATGGTCAATTGTGAATAGATTGAATTTAAATTTGGAAAAATGCAAGATTATGAGCTTCTCCAAGAAAAAATCAGTTATTCATTTTCAATATCTTATTGGTAATCACCAGCTTGAAATGGTTGTAACATTCAAAGATTTGGGTGTTGTCTTGGATCTTCAATTGAATGGGATCCGGCTTACAATATTTATATTGATATAATTGAATGGATTCAGAAGAAATTTATTATTTACTACCTTCATAACTGAATTGGCCATTTGATCCGAACCTTCCAATTTCGCTGAATAAAAAGAATTTCCCATCCTAATTACGCATATAACGCTCCGATCCCGGCTATTTAATGAAAATTTTAATGTGTTTGATTTCAATATTACCAAATGTACTTTTAAAAAGCTTGTCAAAGCTTCATTGTAAAATTGTAAATTATAATTGTAATCAAAAAAGGATTTTCATCCCGTTGATGTTGAATAAATAAATAAATAATAAAAGCTCCGAAAAGTTTAATTTTTTTCTAATATTCCGAAAATATACAAATCAAAGTTATTTTATTTCATATTTACGAATTAATTTAAATTTTACTTTATTTATTTAATGTATCCACGACAATAAACAATTTCCCAAACAAATTATTTAACTAAAATGCGGAAATAGCGAAAATTTTTATAATATACTGTTATAACTTTATTTACAAGTACTCGGATTATATTTAATACTTTATTATACAGGGTTGAAGATCTTTTAAAATAATGGAAGAATTCTATTCCAGGTTCCCACCCAATTTTTATAATTAAATTATATCAATTTATTATGGATACTTGCGCGACTTTATTTCTATAAAATATTAGTTCTTGTGGCGCATTCTTGAAATATATATATATATATATATATATATATATATATATATATATATATATATATATATATATATATATATATATATATATATATATTATGTACACATTTCATGCATCTGTGCGATATACATTTCTGGCGGCACTGAATTAATTTTTTTTTTTTTGTTTTTGTTTTTGAATTTTTTTATAATAAACACACTTAGTATTGGGAGAAAAAAAAAAGTAAAACCAAATGCACTAATAACCAAGTTGAAAGAATATCTTTAACTCTTAATAAAAAAACAAACCATGAAAATAATAAGAAACATTAATGATTTATTTTGATTTCATGAACTTTAACCTTCTTTTCCCTATTCATTGTACATTTGAGATCGCTTTTTTTTTTCGTTTGGCTTGATTTTGTGTGTGTGTTTGTGTACTTTGTATATATATTTGTGTATTATATATTTCTTTATAGAGTTTTGATCATTTTTACTGCGCTAAGGCAACGAACGATCTATCTAAAGCAATTATTTATTTATTTTTTCTTCTTATTATTTTTTATTTTTTTCTCGAACACACACTAAGATGAACTGTAAGAAACGAAAAAAAATATATAACAAATATGTGAAAAATACAAGGAAAGACATTAAACGAACATTTTTGTTGTTGTTGTTGCTCAAAATTAGAATTGATTGATTGATCGAGTTTATTTACGTTTTTTTTTTCGCAATTGAATAATAATTTTGTGTGTTATGTTATGTTTTAAGTTCTTTGTCCCTACATATTATGTTTTGGTTGTAGTCACTACAAATAATGCAGTTTTTGCGATCACATGGTGATCGCATATAGATACATATCTGTATGTAGTATAATTTTTGATTGGACACAAAAAAAAAGTTAGAAAATTTTTACACCTTAAAATAAATAAGCAAATATGTAGACCATGTGAATGAAATCGCGATCGTCTGCCAATAAAGATCACATACCAAATGCATGTAGTATGTATAATATATTGGACATACATGGCAAGTTTGCACAAAAGGAAATCTATTATAAATACATTAAAAGTAAAAATAACACAACAAAAACATAATTTATTGAAAATATAAGAAAATGATATTCTTCTTGTTATATATATATATATATATATATATATATATATATATATATATATATATATATATATATATATATATATATATATAAAAGTTAAATATATAAAGAAGAAGGAGATTTATGGTCTTAGGTTTATATTTATTTATTTTCTCTTATAGATTATTTCAATATTTATATTTATTTATTTTTCGTATAACTGTAATAATTACTATCAAAATGGAAGAAAAAAAAAATATATATATTTCATATATCCATTAAGATATATCCATATAACTTTTTACATATATTGTGATATATTAATTGTTTATTCATAAAATATAAATATTTATAGTTAATTGATATTTATAATTGATTACTTTTTAATTTTCTTTTTATTTTGTGTTTGCATGTCGGAAAATTATTTTAATTAATTATGATATCCTATTTAAGATACATTTTTAAATTGTTCTAAATGATATTAACTTTTAATAGTAATATTTTAAATGGTATGCCAGGGTTTGTATCAAAAGATTTAAGCATGACGTAATTTAATTGGGCCAAATAAAGTAATCATTAGAATTCACTTCATAAATAATAAGCTATAGCGGCATCTTTTTTCAAAATAATATCAACTTTTCTAAAACAAACAAAAACATTTTCAAATTCACCACGACTTTTATGAAATAAAGTTTTTCAAAATTAAATTAACAAATGAAAAATATAATTTAAAAAATAGCACAAACAGCCAGGACGTTGGGAGCAGTAAGTCAAAACGACTGTAAACCCAACATCATAAACATGGTGATGAAGCTACCGCAAGCAGTTACCAGTCAGCCTCTTAATTAGATAATTATATATATAAAACAAATACGGCAAACCTTGAATTTATTTTGTTTATAATTTAATTTATTTTTATCTATTAATTGATACTTCATAAATGATAAGTTAATAAAAACTTGAGCCATTAAAAAATTTAATTTTTTTTTTTTTAATTGTAGATTACTATAATTCTATATTTACTAAAATTTACATCTATACTTAAACCACATATAATTATACCAGATAAACATATTGTATGGCTCAAATTTACACAAGTAAATTTACACAACGCAAATTAAAAGAACCGAAATCTAACTAAACTAAAAATAGATGTATAAAAGTGCATATGTTTATCCATTTTTTGCGCATGACTATTGGGTTTTAATATTGTATAAAAAAATAAAACAAAAAACCAAACTAAAATATACTCAAATAATGCATTTTTTTTCTTATAAAATACGTGTGAAACAAAAGAAAAGGATGAAAGTATGCGTTTTTATATGTATGTCTATCTATTTTTCATTTGGTTAGATTTCGATTCCTTTTAATTTGCGTAGTACAAATTTAAGCCATACAAGATGTTTCATCTGGTATAATTATCTGTGTTTAAACTTTTTTTGAAGTTTTTTATTTATGAAATTACTTCAGTTCTCCTATTAACGGATACAATATGAAATTCCCAAGAGAGGGGTTTATCAAAAATGACGCCAAGGTGTTTAACGGTACCTGCGAAACCATTGCAAATTCCATTGATTGATACTTTGAGTAAACCATCCGTGCAATAGGAACCATTTGAAATACATTGCGTCTTATCACTATTTTTGACGGAAATTATTTTTCAGTGGGTCAGTAACTGACCAATCAACAATAAAAGAAACATCTTAAATGATTTTGTCGATATTGCCAATAATACCATATTGACTGCAACTTCTATAAATTTGTAAGTCATCTGCAAAAAAATAGTACTTACAGTTTATAATTGCTTCAGAAAAGTTATTTATGAAAATCATAAATAGGAATGGGCCTAAAATGGTTCGTTGGGGAACACCTAAATACGTGTAGCCACTGGCGAGCAGTGGATGCAAATCTAAAGAAAATTTTAGGTTATTATAAGAATATTATGATTGATGAGATCAATGCTTTACTAAAATCGAGTAACACGAGAATACATAATCATTTCGCATCAACGGCTTTCCGAATTTCATCAGTAATTTGTAGCCAAACCATTCTTGTACTGTGTGGTGAAGTCAGCATTTGATTGTATGGCAGTATGGAGTTTAAAGCCTCATTAAGTTCAACAAACAAAACAATCGGATTGCTCTAGATCAGCACAATTGTCGTTATTCGTACATAACGATTTATGAGCACAGAAAAAAATCATTAACGTCCTTCGCAGAAAAAGGACAAGTCATGTTTGCTTTAGACATAACTAGAATTAACGGGTCTCAATTTTTTCCAAAACACTTTCGATGGCAGATTCACGTGTTCGTTTCCACCGAAGAAAAATAAAATTATTAAGAGGGATCATACTTTAGACATTAATATCTAACCATGGTGGCCTACAGGATTTTATTGTAATCGATTTTAGAGGGACAAACTTTTCGAATTAATTCTTGATATGCGAGAATTCATATTGCACTTTTTACCAGATTTTACTATTAAAAAAAACTGTTCCAGTTTAAGTTGTTATATGAGTGAGCCAACTATACAAAATCGATATCTCTGAAATTACGAACACAAAAAGATGGTAGCAGTTTGCTAGAATTAAATTTTATCCGAAAAATACAATAGATCAAGATCAAAGATCCCAAATGAGAGCTGATTACAAAATTTCATTTTATAAAATTGAACATTTTATGACGATTTTTTAGCTGAAACAATTCAGCAATTACATAAATTGTGGAACTACAATTGTACTACTACAAATTACTAATTGTACTACTAATTGTAGGAATTACGTGATCTGTATCCTGTATCTTAGATGTGCTTCTTTTGTTACTGTATATATATTTCAGGCGATCATAGTTGTGTGTCGCATGGCAATCGAATTATCTCTTATCATCCACCTGTTTCCGTAGAGAACCAGGTGGATGACCTTTGCCTTTCACGTGGATAGATCAAAGTAGTTATTTTAGTGCTTGAAATACCTTCTGGAACACAGACGATAATGAAAAGTCAGCTTTCGATCGGATTGCACATCGAATGGCTCGTATTATAGTTTGCGAAAGTTTAGCAAAAATCTCCTCTCTTGCTATATCTTGCCTAAATCCTGTTACATCAACCGTATTTGGTATTTTTATGATTGTATTCAATTTGTTAAAGTTTTTAATAGTATTGCTGTAGATGTTGGTCCAGTTTCAAAGTATTGCTGTAGATGTTGGTCCAGTTTCCTTTTTAAGGAGTTTTTAGTAGTTTTCTTAGCTTAACAGTTCAAATGTTCATAAGTATTTTTAGCCACCATACAATGGTGAACAGAAGGTTAAATTATTTATAACGCGATTTAGGTGGTTTTCCCTTTGACTTTTGTTTCCTGAATGTTTTCAATCAATCGTAAAGTTGTCGCTAACAATTTCATATTCATGAACAACATTCTTTCGTGAATAGAAACTTTTTTTGTGATTATTATTTAATTATTAAAATATTTTAGTAATTTAAATCGTAAAAGATCCGGCGTAACCCCATATATGGGGTCACAATAACTTGAAATTATTTTCAATTACAAACAATTTCTAAATAAAGTAATTTCACACATCAAATAATATATTAATTAAAAAATATGTCATAATAAAAAATAAGAAAAACGGATTCCGTCAAACTGACAAATAATTGTTTGACCTCACAGATCATAACAAAACTGAAAAACATTTTGACAACCTAATCAATATTTGGACAGGCAATTTGCATTTATACATTTTGTTTTTAATTTATACACTCTCGCACACACACCATGTGTGTGTGGTTGTACTTTTACATTATCCGTACAGTAATTGAAATGAAACATAATTTTTCAACAAAAAAAAATTAAAAATTATTGTTGAAAAATTATTTGAAGCTTACTGATTTATAAGTGAACCTATCTATATTGAATTATATTTTTTTTTTTGTATGTGAAGTCTGGAATAATTGATACGAATATATGTACAATCTTTATTAAATTAACTTAACCACATTTAAGATTATATTTTCATAATTTCAGCTTTCGGACTGCGAGAAAGGAATTGATTAAGAAAATTGATTTATTTAACCGCAAATATATTATCAATTTTTTTATTTTATTCTAGTCGTGGTGATTTGATTTAATCAAAATATATATTATTATGTTATATATATATATATATATATATATATATATATATATATATATATATATATATAATTTTCCGAAATTTAAAACCTCTGCTCCGTCGATCCAGATACGGTTTCTAAGCCTAAACCTAGCAGACGAATTTTAAATTTGTCTTACCTTACTATACAATCACGCAATGGCTCTAGAAGGCGACCATAGCCAAAGCATCCCTTCCAATGAGAAATTATAACAAATAAATGTATTAAACATAAAATCTTCGAGCTCTTAATTTTTAAGTGGATAGCTAAATTGAGAAAAGTTAATAAAGAATTTAAGCTCTTCTCTTAGCATAATTTAGTATTTTTCAAACAAACAATTATATCTAAAGACTCATGTCCATCTCATTAGTAATATAACCTAAAATATAGTGATAAAATTACTTCAACTTGAAAATGTTTTTATATTACTCAAATCATTTAAATCTCTCGGTTTAGATAACATTCCTAATATACTTCTATAAAACTATAAAACGTGCACCCTATAGAATTGTTTATTTTTTTTTGCAAATTTATTCAATAAGTGTTTAGAACTTTGCTACTTACCATCCTCCTGGGAAATTAATCATCCTGTCAGTTTTATGAGTAATCTATAGATAAATAACGCATTCAAAATGTGATAGAGGAAAAACATTTACTTATAAACGAAGAATTTGGTTATCGCCAGGGTTATTCTACTATACCAAGGTGATAGTATTGTTAAGATTATTAAAGATTATCGAAAACTGCGACTCTCAACTGGGTTGGTAGTATAATGGTTTTAGAGCGACCTTCTGATATATGTTTATATATATATATATATATATATATATATATATATATATATATATATATATATATATATATATATATTTATATATATATATATATATATATATATATATATATATATATATATATATATATGTATAAACATAAGCTTGACAACTAGGGGTCCTTATGTACTTACTCAAGCTACTAATATCATATTGAAATGAACGCGAGTTCTATAAGGAGCCTCTAAAAGACCTCAATCATTAAGCCACTTCTCTTTAATTTGTAATTAAATAATATTCCTAGACCTCCTGACTATAAAATTGTCCTATTTAGTGATAACAAAGCAATATACTAGTAAACACACTAATAATAAATTATCGTTAAATATTACGATTTCTCTGAACATAATAATGCTTAGAAATAATTTTCAGTTTTCTTGCTGAAGTGAAAGCTTGCTATAAATACAGATAATAAACATTTTATTTTAATAGTGAGATAGATTTGTAGGTTTGGCCAAATTTCTCAAATGTATTATGTGACATTAAGTTACAAAAAACTACGCCTTTTATCCATTCTGTCCAAAGAATATATAACCGAGCAATATATATTCAAAACCAACCTGTATTCGTACGTCCTCGATTTAACTAGCGACAGCGTAAAATAGGACAGTAAATTAACCGTGAACAAAAAAAAAATATATGTGATAATCTTTGTATGCCGAAAATATATCTTAAGGAAAAATATGATGAGATAACTGTTTTAATTTATAATGTTCAGAAATAATATGACAGTATTTACTTCAATGAATTAATTATTACATTTTGTAGATGTTAAACCAAGCATTTTTCACAGTACCTGGGAGTCTAGTATCTTAGTTCGAAAATATATAGAAAAGGATGTAAAATAGATTTTTAATTGGTTTTGATCCATTATGACGTTTAACACAATATTAACTCACCAGCAAAGGAGCAAGCATGTAGTATAGTCTTTAATTTGGCTGGCGAAGGCCACCACCAAAGTTATTAGTTGCCTTCCAATCGAAAGATAGTGTTTGCTAAGATAATCATTTAAAACTGGTCTTTTTGAAATTTGTAATTGCTAAGTGGTTCAACAGAGACCCACCTAGCGATAAAATGGTGCGTAACTGTTTCTAACTGCTCATGAAAAATAGATAGAGCAGTTCCGAGTAGTTCAAATTTAGCAAAGACACACACCCATGTACTTGCAAGCACGAGAATCTTAATGGTGGTCGATTAGAAAGCATCTATTTCCACTTTCTCTCGTTTTGAATTTGTTAAGACAAATTACTTGTTTTAATTGCAAATAATTTTTCCGAATAAAAAAAATTACCTTGATGGACCAAGTGGCATTCAATATTAATTGATTAATTTAGAAGTGAGCCAAAATACTTTTCTAAGCGGAATTTTGGTGGTAGTAGTTTAATAGTAGAGGGCTTTCTGTTCAGCGGAAACCCATAACTAAGCGTTTCTATCCAATAAAATTAACAGCGTGGAGTACACTGATATCTTAGAAAACTATCCGTTACCTTTTTTAACATTAAGAAGAAATGTTTTGCAGAACATTTTATATTATTATTAGACTGGCCCGCTTGTTTACGAAAATAAAACCCAATGGAAAATTATTTGGAAGTAATTATTCGAAAAATTTAGGCCATAAATTAATATTTGAGACCATAAATTAACTAAAATTAGCCATTCAACATATGCTTGGTGTAAAATATACCACGAAATTATCAATTCGTTGGTTAGAAGGATGCCGAACAGGATTTTGGCTATAGTAGCAAACAAAGATGAACCAATGGCATATAATTTTTTTTTTGGTTTATTTTGATTTAATTTTTCAAATAAAAACCGAAAATTAACGCTAAGCCATAAAACTAAATGGTACAAATTTCCAAAACTATTGCAATGAATGGCACTATAAGTACTATAATACTATATACGTAGTGATTTTTAACATTGACTAATGGATTGGACTGCCCGGCCAAATATTAAGGAATTCTCTTGAGAATGGCTGGGCGCCTTTACACTTTTACTGAGGCCATTAATAGAAGAATGAGCTACATATTGTCCAATTTATTTTATCTTAAATTAATTTTTTTTTAATTTTCGAACACCAAAAATAGTTTAAAAAAATGTATTCGAAATACAAGTTATTTTGAAAAAAATGCGAGGCTTAGTAGAAGAGTTTATGTTTTAAAGCCCTAAAATTGGTAGGTTTTTTATTTAAAGGTATTTTTTACCTAAAGAATTTTATATATTTGAAAAGATGGAAATCATGATGATCGATTAGTTGAACCATGCGTCCAAAATTAAATCAATCAGCCGTATTAGTAAATTTGTGGTTGCGTAATAAACTCGTGTCCTATACTCTTTTGTTTGTTTCTCAATTTTAGCAATATGTTGACGTTGTGCTAATGGTACCAAAATTTCCATAATCAGGATAATATCTCGAATTTCGGAAAATCGAGTAAATGTACTTCTAGAGGATTCAACACACCTTTGCAACTAACGATAATTTGTTTTGACTTTTCTTATACCGAAAATTTTCGAATTAAGACTGCCACTTTTTCGACCGTCATCGACGAACCAAAAAAATTAATTCGAAAATATATCACCGTAATTTTGTGACGATAAATAGAATTTAGTCGGTTCCGAACTATACATAGTTGCAAAGGTTTTCTAATACGTTCTCTTAATAAGTACAGAAATGGGTTCGCTTTCATTATTTTAGCCATGGCTTGTTGAATTAATGGTTTACATCAGAACTCCAGTAGGAGATGCATATATCGACATGTTTGCACATCTAGCAAACATGTAGCCAGTATTTTTGAGTTGTTGTATTATTCATGGTATTCTTTGAATCAGTCAACAGCGATGATCTTTATTCATTCCATTTATGAGCCGGGAACAGTAGAATAGTACCTGATCAAATAGCTGACACAGACTCATGACAATCGATTCATGAATTTTTTGTCATAAATTGGCTTGGAAAATTTGAATCAATGAAATATTTCGTGTTGGAATTTTACCATGAATGAAAATACCAGCTAAATCAAGTTAAACCGTGGAAAACAACATAAACATTGGCTCGATTAATAGTGGGAGACCACATAGTGTGAAACGATCGTTGGGCGATTGTCAATTTTTGATATTTCATCGATTCTTTGGAATTCGACGCCTTTACCCAGAACAGATCTTCCCATATGGTGAAATATGTTCACTTGAATAGTGTATGTTCCAATATTCCTTTTACTCTATATAGCGACTATCGCCACACAATACACCTACATGTACAGAGTATATAAATCTATATATAGAGCAATTACACATAGCATTCGGTCGCATGGCCTTATTTCATAATCCTCATCAGATCAAAACTGAACTTTGCTTCGCACACCACCTATACTTCTAATAATTTACATAACGATACGACATCCACAGTAGTTATAACTCCATCCAGTGCTTGTATCATATCGGTACTGTAATTATTGAGATAATTTACCGTCGTGACTTTGATGAGTCCTCCAGAATGGATTTTGTTTTAATACTTCGTACTGTTTGAATTCGGTTCGAATGCGCTATCCTATATCATAAGCTAATGTGTGTCGATCAAATCATGAATCAAATAACGGCTGTGTTCGATTTATTTACGATTTTGGTGAATTTTGGTGCCCAGAGACCATCAAAAAATCACAATTATGTCTTACACAATTATGAAATCGATTTAAAGACTCATCAGTTACACGAAAGAAAGATTGGCCTGTTCATTTTTTAGTAACTTCATTTTGTAGATTCCAAACGCCAACACGATGCGTAAATTCTTCGTGCGTCATACGGCGTTTTGGAAAAATTTCACATTTAAATCCGGTCATATTGAAGTAAATGGGGATTATCTTTCGAATAAACTACAATGAATATATTGTTCCATTGAATTGTACTAACCGATCGTGGCAAATTATTTTTAATATCCCAGAATACAGCACGGCCCATCACGTGGCCAAATTTTTTTATTATTTAAAATTTACAATATAATCACGACGAAAATTTACATAAAATAAAGAACATTGGTATTGAGACAATAACAAGGATCAAAAGCAGGCTCAAGCCACTGATGAATTCCGCAAATATCTAAAGCAACGATATGAAGCCTTTTAAGATTGCTAAGAACAACGCCAGTGGATAATATCAGTATAAACTCCATTTTTACATCCAGTTTTTCGCCAATCATAGCTTAAAATACCACATATTCACAATAATAAATATTCATAATAATAATAAGAGGCACAATAACGTTTAAATCTATCATGTCGTAGATCCTGTCTATATGGTGTAGGACTATATATAGACGGACAAGTGTATCCAGCAAGGTAAACAGCGTCGTAAGTATAAACTTTCAACTACGATATCCATCAAGATAGTCAACTGAAATTTAAGCCTTGATAATAGCAAAGATAAGGAAAAATCTTCTACAAGCGCCCTTTGGCTTTCAAAAATTTAACTATTTGGACAAAGGATATTGGCTGATTCAATATACAACATTCCAGTGCATATTGACAAACAGAATATGGTTGGGTTGTATTAGGAAGAAAATCAAACCCAAGTGAAGCTCCTCACACTTTTTACGAAACATAAATTCTAACATGACATTAAAAAGAATCTGGGACAAAGCACCTAATTTCATATACCAACATTAATTGCAAAAACACTGATAGCTCATTCTCGTCGTTAATACAACGTTCTGCATTTTATATACACACTCATATTTTTCAGATCTTCCCATACAACGCAAATCAGACCATAAGCGAATCCGATGGATTAAGTAACAGACTTGCTGAAAATCTAAGAACACTTGATGTACAACATCACAAGATGTTTCATAATACATATAGAAAAAATCATCCTCAGCGAAAAAATAGACAGTGACTAACTGTTACTTGGCAATCACCTACAATTTCCTCAGCCAGAGTAACAATTCTTCTTTTTTATAGGTAAGCAAGACGTCTGTATTTGACCACTTTTATGCACAACCTTTTACATAATATGTTGAAAATTGAGTAAATTAGATAAAAAGCTCCTTTCAACAATTTGTTGAGCAACTACCTCATAAAATATTGTTGTCACCATACATGTACCTTCAAAAATTAATTATAAAAGTTGTAAATCTACACAAGACTTTTAATACGCATTATCAATCACATACATAGAAATTGTGTCAAACATTTATCATAATACATATTGTATGTTCATATAAAACATGCAACATAAAATTCCTTATATTTATGTAAATATTTGCATCATGTAAAACAATTAAATTTGCATCGTATAATTCCTCCCTCTATATCTATACGAGATGCAGGTATGTATAGAGAGGTATTCTACTTAAAAAATTATTTTCTCACAAAAATTAATAAGAAAATTTCAATAACTTACAATAATGGCAGTCGAAAAGCAAAATAAAAGCAGAGTATTATAATTTTTTTTTTTATGTTGTTATTATCATTATTATGTATTATTGATTCGAGAGTATATTATGAATGATGATGGATGATGGATCATCTTAAATTTTTTTTTTTTTTTTTTTATCGATAGTAGAATTTAATATTCTATGTAAAATTTATAAATTATGCATTACAACTTATGTTGTATAAATATGTATGTACGTTTTACATGCAAAATAAAAATGTATTTGCTTGGTAATTATAGAGGATTTACATCGGAATTGAAAGCATAAAAAATAAAAGCAATTCAACTGAAGATTCCATGCCGGAGGTGTTGTTCGTTTGGTTTTTTGTTTCTCCTTAAATATTTGTAGATTAGCAATTGATTGTTATTGTATTATGGGTATCGGTAGATGAAAACATAAAAACTTTAGGTATCTCAACATTTTTTTTATTTTTTTTTTGTAGTTTTCGAGATTCTGTTCATTTTAATGTAAATATTAGAATGGAAGTTAATTATGGGATGATTTTTTTATTTTTATTTTTTTTTTTTTTTATTTTTTTATATATTAGCAATAATTGTTTATATAAAAGAAAATTGAAAGAAAATTTTCTCACAAAAATTTTACAGAAATATATAACAATTTAATTGAAGGGATTCATTTATATATTATGCTCGTATATAAAAGAACATAATATGTTGAATTGATGATGCGATACGCGAATTCTTATATATACATATACAATATATACATAAATATTGTTGTTGTATTCAAAATTAGGCTATATGAATATCGTTTTGCCGGTTGCATGTATCTTGGTTGGGCATATATAATTTTAATGTTGTATATGATGTGAGAATGCAAAATTATTTAAAAACATAAATTTGGTGGGTGTGCATGCTTTTCATATTACAGCTATTTGTATATAAGGTAGCTACTGGATTAGACCAATGTATTTTTTATTTATATGTAAATGACTAACCGTAACGAATCTTTACAGCAGCGTATTGAACCTGAACAATTTAATCATTTATACTTAATAAAAAGATCATTTTGCTTGTTAAGGATACCGCATTTGAGCAAATTATATATATATATATATATATATATATATATATATATATATATATATATATATATATATATATATATATAAATATACATGTGCGTATTCCAAATCGTTCATAAAAAAGTTTAAAGGCTTATCTAAACCAAATAGTTGTAGTCCAAAGCCCGCCGGTTTCGTTCCTGCAAAGTAGGCAGAAAGCAAGTAATTTTCAACGATGACGATGAGAATTAAATATGAATTATAATCGCGACCTATAATCATCTAAATTACAAGAAGGATCTAATAATATCAGGTAGCCCTATTTTGTTACAAGTCATAATCGATTTAACGGTTCCTAAATTCGGTGGATCACATACCATAAACTTCAAAAATTCAAATATGAATGTTAGAATTTTGGGATTCTCAGAAACCACGATGCCCTAAGTGTATTTGCCCGTCTAAGCTTGACATTTTATCAACGCGTTCCTTTAAAATTTATTTTGAAATATGAATTTATTTGACTTAAACCGGTTTAGATTCTTTAACGATCAAGAAAGGCAAAACCAAAGATTGATTTTTTTAGCTATACTTATGATTAGCGATTGGCTCGACTGTTAAAGGTTCATAAAATAATTATACACGCAGGCGTAAAGATGATCCTGATATAAAGTTTTATCTGGTGGTGGAATATCAAAATTGATATCATATCAGTTTCTCGATTTTTTGGATGCCCTTTGAGGATACGAATTGTTAGAAGGTGTATCAATCGTAGTATTGCAAAGGGTAATCTAAATGTGATGAATAGATGGCAGCAGTGTATTAATAAAATCGTCAACGTTTTAGTCGAAAATTTAAAATGTTAACTCTTAAAATTCGTCGACGAAAATTTTGCTCAAAACGTAGGTGTCATTTTTCGACTGGTAAGGCCAGGTTTATCTGTCAAATGATCAAAAATTTTAGGGTTTTGGCTTGTCGTATATTCATAAATTTTGTGACTAATACCATTCATCGACGAATTTTTAGTTGGATTATTGTCTATTTTAAGCAACGAACCAGATCCTTTGTTTTTCAAGTTAAATTTTATTTAGCGATGAAGCTTATGTTACAATGGATAGATTCTTTAAGAGATGGATTCGGATAAGCATAATTGTTATGCCTGGGGTGGTGGACATCGTCGTGTTATTCAGGAAAGATATCTACATCCAAAAATGTACCTTTCAAAAGTTCCTCAACATGTATTTTCATGTATTATGTGATCTAACATAATAAGATGAGATGTAAACATGTGATCAAGCCTCAAACAATCAATGATCTAAAGAACAACATTCAAAGTAAACACAAGTAAAGAAAAGTACCTGGTATTATCTGGAGAAGACACGTATATGAACAAGACGTGGGCATATTAACAACAGCCAAAGATTCCATTTACAAAAATAAAACACAATCATAATTCAGTATTATGCCCCAACAGAAGACGCAGATAAAGTAACCAATGATGAGTTCTACGAATAACTGCAAGCCACAATAACAAGGACACAGAAATGATGGCAATATAATACAAGAAGCTTTCAATGCTAAAATTTATAGCACCGACCTAACAACCATCATGGGTAAACAAGCATTAACCTTTGCGCGTAATATATGGAGAATGAACCATCGACTTCTGCGCCACAAACCAGCAATTTATAGGAGTGATCAAGAAATTTCTCACGTCATTACAAAATTTCAGGTCAATGCAAAGTGCAGACATCTACATATTGACCACCAACTGCGGTAATATCACAGTTTCAAATTAAGTCTGTTGCTGTAAAATAAAGCCTGTGCGCATTATAAGTCAAATGGTAAGAAATTTACTACCGACAGATTAAAAGATGTTGTTAAAAGAAAAACATTCTGCAAAGCGCTCAACATCAGAATCCAAATTAATTGGTTTGCCATACCAAGTACAAATTAGATACAAATTAGATTTTAAAAAATTGATTAAACATTAGAAATCAATTGAGTTAACTGTTTTATGACCAAAACGTCATGTCCTAGGCCCAGGAAACAACTGATGATCATAAAATAACTTTAAGCAAAATAGATGATCTTAATTCATAAATACAACCTTTTACATACAACCTTTACAAGAATTTAAAAAATAAGAACAACTCTAACTTAAGTGCGAGAACAGGCCCAGGATATGATTTAAGAGATTTCCAACAATGTTAAATAAATCAACGCAGTCTTTAGACTAAAATATGTCCCGTGTTAATGAAAAGTTACAGAAGTAATTATAATCAGTATCTTCTTAAATGTAGCTTTCGACAAATTGTATATACAAGTGATACAATGTTTCTAAAAAAAATGTTGCAGGACATTACCGTATATAGTAAAAATTAAAAATAATAACCTAATTGGCACAAAAATGCGGATATATGTCGTTTAGTGGAAACCACTTTTGCAGTAACAAAAGTATCGAAACGAAACGAAAAAGGAAACCTTTAATATTGGGCAATTGATTAGAAAAAAAAATTGTATCGTTATATTTTTTTTCGTTCGATTGAAACCGTCGAGCTAGAACCTGAAGTAATAAATACTAAAGGGTTGTTATTCTCTTTTACATAGCAAAGGCAGGTCTCTGTTGCATCGCAAAATAGTAGTGGAGGAACCACATAAACGTAATTCTGTTTTACAATGCATCAACTATCAAGAATATGGACACTCGCGAAATTATTGTAAACTACCTGCTGTTTGTTTAATATGTGGCAAACTATATGACACTAGGAAGTGTGAGCCGAATAAAAGCAAACCAGAGGCTCAAATATGCAGTAACTGTGAGAAAAACCACACTGGAAATTAAAGAAGATGCGTGGTGTACAAGGATTAAAGAAAGAAAATGGCTCTACGGTAAAAATCGAAACAAATTTTCAATAGACAAACCAATGCGTCGGAAATGTCTGCTACAATTAATCCAAAAATATCCTACGCGGCAGCTGTCAAATATAATCTTCAAAGGACTTTTTTCTGAAACACACTTTACGACTACGAGGCGTCTTAAAATCAAACGATATACTTTTTATGTTACTAAGCATCCTAGCGGAAAATCACAGGGTAGATCTGATATCGTTATAAAGATTAGAATACGACATTATGATCTCCAAAAATATGGTGAGAAGCATATTCAAGAAACTATCATCTGCCTGGAGGAATAGACGGGGAAATGTATCATATCTGCAGTTTATTGTTCACCAAAACATTTGATTAAAAGACATCAATTTACAAATTATTTTAAAACCCTGGGAGATAAGTTCATTGCAGGAGGTGACTACAACGCCAAACATATCCAATGGGGTTCAAGGTTTACGTCATAGAAATGAAAACAAGATGAAAAACTGGATCATATATCTGTTGGCTACCCAGCCTACTGGCCAACTGAGACGCGAAAAATTCCAGACTTACTAAACTCATATCGTCCAATCAGTTTACTCCCGACACACTCAAAGCTATTCGAAAAAATACTCCTTCAGAAACTTAAGCCTGCATACATGAGAAAAAAATAATTACGGATCATCAATTTGGATTTAGAGAAGAACATGAAACCGTGGAGCAAGATCATAGAGTCGTGTTTGAAATCAGGAATGCCATAGAACAAAAAAGTACTGTTTTGCAGCGTTTTTGGACATAGCACAGATTTTATAAAATCATTAAAAATTATTTGCTCAATCGAAAATTTTTGGTGAAATATACAATAGCGCATCCATCATTTTATACGAAATGTATGCAGGTGTTCCACAAGGCGGTGTATTAGGTCCAATATTATATTTGATCTATATACTGCAGACCTACCAACATCAAATTAAAACCTGCAAGAAATCTGCGCAGGAACACTTAGATGAACTACAAAAATGGCTATAGCTAAATGGAGAATTAAAGCCAACGAACGTAAATCGGCGCACATTATATTCACACTCCGCAAACTTTCCTGTCCACCTGTGAGATTAAGCTTTATGTAATTGGCAAATTTTCTATCATATCCAGGAGGTACATTTGTACCTTCATACGTTTTGTATGGGAAATGCACTATTTTTGTGATTTTTTGAGTTTACATAGTATGACTTCGATTAGATAGCAACTAAAACACCTGCATTAAGGCGAAAGTATAGTAACCAATCAAATCAACTCATATAAACCATGTGACTAGCTTCACCAATCAAATTGAATTCATATTAAATTTAAATTACGTAAAATAACGGTAATTTGTTATTTGTTTTCTATATTGTCGTTGTTTTTACAGTTGTGGTGCAATACTAAATTTGAGTCATTTATAATCGATAATTTGATGAGATCAAATATATATATAAGTAAATTGTTTCGTGAATTTATATAGGTATTCTGTATAATATCAAAAATCGCAAGTAAATATGGACGAATTATCTTAAGCTGCATACGCACGGTAAGTTTGATAATTTTTCTAATTCACCAGTTTCAAAACGAGCATTTGGTATTACTTCTTTTGTTTTAATTCGGTATTTTTACAGTCTAAGCTATGACCAACAACAATTATATTTATCTCGTTTATTCGATGAAGTAACCACCGGCGATGAAATCGATATTAAAGATAATGGTTCAGAAGATGAATGGTTCCCTCCACGTCTGTCAAGTGTTCAGGGTATTGATGAAACATGTTCCCGATGAGTACGAGACAAATGAAGATAATGATACGGACGAAAAAATTTTTGATAGTAGCGTATCTTCAGTTCCCGGTCTTATTACTAAAGATGGTACGGTATGGACGCAAATACTACCGGTATAATCCCCAAATATGAGAATTATACTTTTACCTGGGTCTTATGTAGGTCTTATATATTGTAAGTATTTCGGATGGATTAAAGTAAAACTAACATCATCGTAGAAATCTAAGACATTTGGCTGTACCAATCGCTGCTTTGTTTATTTGTTCAGCCCTAGATATTCTCTTTGAAATAGTTAAACCGATAATCTCAAATGTGTCAGACGTATAGCCAAGCTGGATTCACCAGTCATAAAAGACGGTGAATAACCATCAGTTCGGCCAGAAAAGACACAGGATTGAAATTTGTTAGAATTAAATTCAACTCTGTTGGCTTTACCCCATTTAAGAATGGAATTGAGATCTCGCGTAAGGCGATCATTCATAGCCATTCTTTCTGCGAGAACATCGTTTCGCGATGAAGAAGAAGGTAAACTGTAAGAGGTGGAAAGTGAGCTGTCAGCATAGGAGTATATGGGATTGGGAGTTGCTGATAGAAGATCATTGATAAATTAGAAAAAGGGTTGGAGAAAGGACGGATCCCTGAGGAACACCAGCGTTTATAAGTTGGATTTTGCGACAAAGAAGAAAATTCTCAATCCATAAAATTAACGAACCGTGAAGGCCAACTGCGCTCAATTTACACAGCAAACCCTTGTGCCACACGCGATCAAATGCTTTTGAGATATCGAGTGCAATGACTTGAGATTCACCTGATTGATGAATGGTTCTGTTCCATTGTTCAGTAACAACATTAATTAAATCACCTACTGAACGCCCTCCGCAAAAACCATACTGACGATCAGAAATCAGATGATTAGCTTCCAAATATTTTATCAGCTGGAAGTTGATTATGGTCTCAAGTACTTTAAAAAGCACCGAGACGATAGCGATTGGGCGATAATTTGAAGGGTCCGATTTACTGCCCGTTTTTGGCACAGGATGTATGTTAGCGGTTTTCCAGATGGAAGGGAAAATGCCAGAAGACATAGATCGGTGAAATAGATATGATAGCTTAGACAGGTATTTACAGCAGTATTTGAAGACAATTGGGGGAATACAATCCGGACCGGCTGACTTGTTGGTGTTAATGTTTGCAATTACTTTAGCGACAACTCTAGATCTAAATCTAATGCGGCGCATCGATGAACTGACTAGAGAGATAATCGGGGGTATTAAGTTAGAATCAGGTAAATTAGAGTTTGCTGCAAATTTTCGGGCGAAGAGATTAGATTTTTCTTGAACTGTAGAAAAAATATAGTTCCCATCTTTCAGAGGTGGTATTGATGATTTCCTAGTGAAGTTTTCCTCTACTTCTCTCCTCTACTTTTGCTAGCACAAAACGTTAAATACCTCGGCACATATTTAGATAGAAGGTTAACTTGGAAAGCTATATCGCAACTAAACATCAACAAATCAAGTGTCTTAAAATGATCTGGTTAATAGGAAAACATTCAAACTGCTATATAAAATGGTACTTAACTATTATTAACTATAGGGATCCGCTTATGCTTCTAATATAATATAATTTGAACGAATGTTGTCAAAAATACTCAGAATAATGGTAAATAAACCCTGGTGGGTACGGAATACAAATATATTTCGGGATTTACGCATCGAAACAATAGAAGATACAATCAAGCAGGGAAATCTTAAAAAGGCCCACATATTGGCAACTTAAAAAAAAGATTAAAAACTAACATTGGTTAAATCTTAATCAATTGTATTTAATTAGTTGTAAGATTTTATTACATCCTATAGACAGGAAAGTTTCAAGAATAAAGCTAAAGGCAGTAAAATAAAACATTTATTTTAAAGTGATGATAAATAAGATTACTCTATCGCTTATTGTTCATAAATTTTCGTTAATTTTAATTTCAAAAGTGAAATGCTATAAATTACGATATGACAAAACTTTCCAGACAAATTACAACCATTTATCATAGTTTTCCATATTATAATGAAGTCATTAGAATGTAGATCTATTCTAAACAAGTTCCAAGGAAAGTACTTTAAAGAAACAAATGAAAAATATCGTGTCACGATTTAGGAAACCGGAAACAAAATTGCGGTGTGTCGCAACGAAGGTTATACAAATATCTGTCTTTTGTCGTTAACTTATATGGTTTTGTACAGTATAATAAAAAATAATTTGTCAATTTAATTTATTTTAATGAATATAATAAGCTCGAATGCATTAATACTCCATTCTATAAATATTAGGCCAAGTACAAATATATCTATATAATATATGATCATCATCATATGATGATATACATAACACCTTTCATAAAATATAATAGTTAATAATAATAGTTGACTATTTAACCATTGAACAATGAATATATATAAATAAAAAAATAAAAATTCTGTATCATCTCTCGCTATATAAATACATGTACGAGGTGTATCGTCTTAAAGATGATTTATCTTTAAATGTTATACACTGTATAACAGTAAATTATTAAAACTATTTTTATTAAATTAATGTTAAAAATTATTAAGCAAATTAACTTAGGAATATATGAAAAGTTATTCACGAACACTCTCACACTCGATATCCAAAATACGATAGTGAGAGACAAGACGTATATTACAAAAAAAAACAACAAATTTCAATTTTCATCTCTTTGCTCTGATTTTTTCTTATTTTTCTTATTTAATTTATTATTACTTTTTTTTTTTTTTTTTAGATAGTTTATATTTTTATTTTACATTTTTTGTGTTAGATTTAAACTCATTTTTATCTTCCTTGTGTTATTATTTCTGTTTGTGTTTGCTTTCTGTCGGTTATCGTGGGAAATAAACTGAATTTGGATTATATATTTAAAAAAAAAAAAAAAAAAAAAAAATATACCAAACCAAAGAGTAAGAAAATATATATATTTTTTTTCTTTAACAATATATAAGTAAGACAAAAATGAAAACAGTTTAAATGTACACAGAATGTGTAAAACTATGAGTAATATGAACATACTTTTGTGTAAAACGGAATTATATGTTTAATGTTTTTTTATGTTGGTTTGTTGACTGTAAAAGGATTTTTGTTGTTTTATTTCATATTGTTGTGGTTGTATGCCAAATTATAATGAAGTGTGTCGCGTTGCGGTGCTCATTCTTTATAAAGGCGTGCACAAATGTTGTGGTTGTATGAATTTCGTATTTTACAATCTGATTAGTAAAATATATTTTTGTGATCATTAGATATTTACTTTACAAGTGATATTAACGGTCCCGAATTTTTTTTTGCAAAAAATAAAATTTTGCATTTTTATAAAAAGCTTTCAAACAACCCCAAAAGCAATTTGTAAAATTGAGCCCTATCTATCACCAAAATGTGTACTTATTTACGAATCAACGATCATGGAGCAGTTTTTTAACAACATTTTAATTTTAAGGGGGACGAAATAAGAAAAAACACTGTAGTGGATTAAGCTGTTTCTAGTAGCATTGTAAATGGTTAACATAAATTAGAAAATCAAGAACTTGTGGCGTTTCATCTCACCAGTCCAAATGTTTTTAATTTATTTTTCGGAATTAACTTTTTAATTTATTTTTCGGAATTAAATTTTTAATTTATTTTTCGGAATTAACAACATGTATTTTCTTCAAAAATAAAAATTAGGTGGTATAAAAAGTAAACCGGAAAAACAAACGAAAAAATATGAAAAAGAAAAATTTTGACAGAAATGACAGAGTGTTCTACAAAAACCTGAATATTTATATTCATGAATGTGATAAATTGAAAATTAAATTATTTGGAAGAGTAATTCGGAGTGTCAAACGTAAGAGCCGAAGCCACCAAGAATTCACATGCTATTGGTGCTTTAGACGCAAGGTTACATGACATCTTCGCAGACTTAATAACGAAAGGCAAAGGAGCACTTCCATACACTACATTTAAAAATGAGGTAATTAGACGGATGGAAGATTCGGAGAAATCTAAATTAAATAAATTACTGCGTGGCTTAACTTTGAGAGACCAATTTTGACACCATTCGCTAATGATAGCATTAGCAGATCTGGCAGAACCTGCTGATTCAGTTTTAGAAACAATGTCTAATCTACAGCCGCAAAATTTCAATCCTGTTTCCGTTTCTTCTACAACAAATCATTCGGCATCGTTTTCGGAAACGGAATTAAATGCAAAATTTTTACAGTTGAAAACAGAATTATTCTCTGATATTTCGATTGTTTTGAAAACAAATTCTCGTTCCCGTTCTTCTAATCGTTCAGACTCGCAAAATTCAAGAAATAGGTCGCAATCAAATAGTAGAAATTTTAGAGACAAGGCGTTAAATTTTAGAGAATTCAGCGTGTTAAGGCACGCTGAATCCATGCAAAAATCGGTAAATACAAAAAACTAAATGCTTATCATAAAGAGACGAATAACATTGATGAAGCAGGTTCGAGTCGTCTTCTAATCACGGACATTCGTACAAAACGCAAGTTTTTAATAGATACCGGAGCCGATGTTTCTGTTATACCGCAAAATTGGTATAATAATATAGTGATCGATTCAAAATTCAGTTTATTCGCGGCTAACGGAACTCGGGTAAATGCTTTTGAAACTTGCAATTAAATTTTGGCCTAAGACGAAATTTTGTTTGGAAATTTATCATCGCTGATGTCACTTTGGCTATAATTGGTGCAGATTTTCTAATAAAAAAAAACGGACTCTTGGTCGATTTGCAGGCAGAAAATAATTGATCCGTTAACCTCTTTATTTTCGGTCGGGTCTATTTCAAAATTAGAACTTTATTCTTTATCCAACATTAATAAATCCAATTTGGCCCCAGAGATTACAAATTTACTTTCAAAATTCATCGAAATTACGAAAGACACAATTAGTTTGAGTCCCATTAAACATGAGTTTTCACATGTGATAGAGACTCGTGGACCACCATTATCTTGCAAAACGCGTAGATTGGCACCAGATAAATTGGAGGACGCTAAAATTGAATTTCAAAAAATGATGACACAAGGAGTCTGTAGACCCAGTAACAGTGCGTGGTCAAGTCCATTGGATCTCGTTAAGAAAAAAGGTGGAACTTGGCGAGCCTGTGGGGATTACAGAGCCTTAAATAACGTCACAGTCATTTCTGTAAAATGACTTTTGGCCTCCGCAATGCAGCTCTCATTTCAACGATTGATGCATTCTGTTTTATTCGGTTTATCATTTTGTTTCATCTATTTGGATGACATTTTAATTGCATCAAAATTTTACCGTCGGTTTATTCCCCACGCAGCTTTCGATCAAATTTTATTAAACGATTTTTTAAAACGTTACAAAAAAAATAGCAAAATTCCAATTACATGGACAGAATCTTCAATGCAAGCTTTCGAAAATTGTAAATCTAAATTATCCAATGCAACTTGTCTGGCACACCCATCTTCATCTGCTCGTTTGGAAATTATGGTTGATGCCTCAGACACAGCAATTGGTGCAGTGGTACAACAACTAATTTCAAATTCTTGACAACCACTTAGTTTTTCTCTATACGTCTCACTGATACACAACAACGTTATAGTGCTTACGATAGAGAGCTACTCGCAGCATATTTCGGCATCAAACATTTTCGGTATATTTTGGAAGGTCGAAATTTTACATTGATTACTGATCATTAGTTTTCGCTTTCAATCAAAATTTAGAAAAAGCCTTACCTCGCCAGTTTAGACATCTGGATTTTATCAGCCAGTTCACAACGGATATACAACATATTTCTGGCGTTGATAATGTTGTAGCAGATGCATTGTCTCGTATTGATCAATATTCTTTAACGGAAAGTATTGATTTTTTGGCAATTACAGATGCGCAGACCAATGTTCAAGATATTTTAAATAATAATTCGGCTTTAAAATTTAAACAACTTCCCGTTTCCCTCGAAATTTTAGAAAAATAGTTTTTGAATCATTTCATAATTTATCTCATTCAGGCGTTAAAGCATCCGTTGAAATTTTAACTAAAAATGTTATTTGGCCTTCAATTAAGAAAGTTGCAAAAATTTTGGCTCAAAATTGTATAGATTGTCAAAAATCTAAAAAAGTCACTTTTCGCTGTTTATTCAAATTGGATATTTCGTTTCGGTTTTCCAGTGTCTATTGTAACAGACCAAAGAGGACAATTCGAGTCCCAACTTTTTTTCAGAATTATCTAAATTACTTGGGTTCGAGAAAAAAAGAACAACTGCTTATAACCCAAAATGTAATGGCATGATCGAACGATGGCACAGTATCATCAAATCTGCCATAATGTGTCATAATCGCACAGATTGGACTAGGATTCTTCCGTCAATTATGCTTGGCCTGACGACTACTTATAGTGAGGAGCTACAAGCCACTTCAGCTGAAGTAGTATTCGGAACATCTTTACGAGTTCTTGGTAAATTTTCCGACAGTGATTTAAGCAAAATTCCACAATATGACTTCGTGAAAACTTTAAAACATCATTTTGACGAAATTAGGCCTTCACCAGCATCCAAACATTGCTCTGAAAAAAATTTCATCAGCAAAGATTTGAATTCGTGTTCTCACGTGTTTCTTAGAACCGATTCTGTGTGAAAATCTTTACCACCTCTTTACACCGGTTCACATTTGGTGGAAAAGTCATTTGGCATTGAAATAAATTTAAAACACTGCAACATTTCGATCGATAGACTTAAACCCTGTTATCTCGAAAATCAATGGAATAATCAACAAATTGCATCACAACCTAAGTCTTAATTACCCATTTCAACAGAAAAGGCAGACTCTAATTCGAAACCAATTTCAAAAAAAGTTACTTTCGATTTGGTGGGAGTATTGCGGCGTTTCATCTCATCAGTCCAAATTTTATAATTTATTTTTCGGAATTAACTTTTTAATTTTTTTTTCGGAATTAACAACATGTATTTTCTTTAAAAATAAAAATTAGATGGTATAAAAAGTAAGCCGGAAAACAAAACAAAAAAATATAAAACAAAATTTCGAGTCAAATGACAGAGTGTTCTGCAAAAACCTGAAATTGATATTCACGAATGTGATAAATTGAAAGTCGACGACTTTGAAGTAATTTGTATTTGTGGTCTACCTTAAAAAACGCGCACATATCACCACAAACTAACACAAAAATTACGAGAAAAGGAAGTCATATTGTCCAAAATGAATAACGAGTTAATAACACAAAAACGGGACAAAACAAATGCAAAGAGGAATATATAAAATAATGAAAATGATACTTCAGTAGACGAAGGTTAAAAAAATAAAAGAAACAAACAGCATACCAAACTGATGAGAGATTTAAAAAGGGAAACAAACTGGATCATTAGGAAAATAAGCCAAACAAACGAAACAAAAAAAGAAAACCGAATTTTCCCTAGAGCAGGAAGAGCCGGAACAAAAAACAACCCAACAATCGCATGAAATACCAAAAGAGAAACCACCACCACTGGTAAATAGCATATGAGTAACTAACTTCTCAGAAATCCAAGCGCTTATAAATAATGTAACGGACCAGAAGTAAAATATCATGACCTTGAACAATAACATATAGAAAATAAATAATTCTAATTTGCATGTGTACATAAATTAAACAATGAAACTGAACCCTATCAAAGTTATGGCTAGAAAACTACACCAAACCTGTCCAAGTAAAGACATAACCAATATTACCTTCAAATTAAAGGATTCAAAATTTTAGAAGCTGTAAATATGTAGCGACCATCGCTACACACACACAATTAAAATTATTCAGATATTTCGTGCAATTCCATATAATTCGCTAACGCTACATGTACACTACATAAATATGTATAGAGCGTAAAGTAGCTATTGCACATATCACTCGGTCGCCATGGCCTGATGAGATGACAAATAATTTTTAACAAAATTATTTACGATTCCTTATCAGATCGAAACTGAGCTTTGCTTTGCACAACATCCACATCTGAATAAATTAAATAACGACACGTCACCACCGTCGTTATAAATATTATTAAAAAAGAGAAAGGTAAAGGAGAGGATAGCCTAAAAACTGTCACAAAAAGAGAACTTTCCTTCTTTATGCGGACATTCAAAATATATGCAGTATAATTGGCATACTCAACATAAGAGTAAAAATAGAAGCTGTGCAAAAATGGACAAGGTGTGTCAAATCTGCTAGAAAGCATTCAACTAAAATGTCCAAACTAACAAGAGCTGCACCACCAAAATGCATGAATTGAAACGGGCAGCACTCAGCCAGTTATTAGAGGTACCAAAAATTAAAAATCAGAACTGTACTCAATAGAAGTAAGTGATCTAGTTCAGGAAAAAATAAAAGCCTAGAAAACGGCGAAGGAGTCGTGCCCCGCAAGACAAATTTATCTTGAACGGATGATCAAAAATGTCAATATATATTTGATGTACACTTAAAAGAAACTTTTCAACCTTTCCAGACGAACAGCTGATGAAAAAGTGTGCAATATGACTAGAAGAAATTATCTTGATTATCTTGATATAAAGGCTGTTACACTGAAAGAACTAAAAACTGAAATCAACAATTTAAAATTCAAAAAAGCGCCAAGGTATATGAACCTGATAACAAGGCAAGTTATTAAAGAGCTCCCTGAAATTGATGTCCGCAACTTACTACATATCATAAATGCAGCTTTCAGAAAAAATACGTACCCAGACAATGAAAAGTATCAGAAGAAATATTGTCCATAAACCGGATAAGTCAACGAACGATAAAACATCATACTGACCAATCTCACTTTTTCCCATGATTTGGAAATTGTTGGAGAAACTATATAGCACTTTTATCCCCCAACATCAGTTCGGATTAAGAGAGGAACACTCAACTATATAGAGCTATGAATTACTGATGTTATAGAGAGTACATTAAAGAAGAATAATGTAATCCCCGGCACCCTTTTAGATATAGCGCAGACATTTGATAAAATGTGACACAGAGGTTTGCTATTTAAAATTCAGAAAGATTTACCAAAAAAAATGTATATGATCATAAAGTCCTAAATGAGAACCGACACAGTGGAATATGAAGAAGAATACTCTAAGCTCAATAAAACCGTAGCAGGAGTCCCACAAGGTAGTGTCTTAAGACTGATACTCTACCTGCTCTATACAAAGATGCTCTACCACTATGTACGAAGAAAACTAACATAAACATGATACCAACGTTTCAAAACAAAGTACAGCTATGTTGTACAGTTAATGCCCCGTGATACATAAGAAATGATGTACTTTGATATAATAGGATAGTTCCCAAAGAAAAATGTTGAACCTATCGTGCGACGTCATTCAAAGTATTCCTATATAATCATAATAAAATTAAGTTAAAAAAAAATTATAAAACGTGCGATCCCTCTACTTATAAAACAAGCCACGTGATCATAATTTAATCAGAAAAAAATTATATATTTCTAACTAGATTAGAACTCACATGTACACACATTCATCTACTTAGTACCTACATTTAAAATACACAAATATTATTTCTAAAATATTTCTAAATTATATATGTTCGATCGATTTTTATTTTTTTTTTCAAATCATTATTGTCGATCATTTATAACAAAATGTTTGATGATGAACCGAACGCATATACATACAATTTATATATACTATGTATATATATATATATATATATATATATATATATATATATATATATATATATATATATATATATACATATATAGTCATACTATATATAAGGTAATCGAATTATTTATTGGAATTTCTTCATTTTTTGATTCCTTAAATAAAAAGTACAAAAATTTTGTATATATAAAAATAATAATAATAATAATAATTGGAAATTAAATGTTATAAATTTTTGAAACAGATAATGTACGATCCCAATCGAACATACAATTTTGGTGATCATTTAGTTGTATATTTTGTGGTTAACTTACCAAACATATATATACCTATAGACACACATAAGCTTTATATAAAATTCCAAATTGATTTATGAATTTAATTTGTTTATAAAGAATTTTAAATTTATGATTTATATTTTGCTATAAAAATTGAGTATTATAAATATTTAAAAAAAAAAAACGAAATAAAAAAAAAATATTTAATTGTAATAAATGTGAAATCAATTAAATCTAATTTCTAACGTATGAATTTTTTAAAAATATTTTTGCTTGAATATTTTTTGGGCACCACACCACGTAAATGTCGAAAAACATAGGAGTTTTGTTTGCAAAACTCCTATGTTTTTCGACATTAAAGTGTGTGTTACAGGTTATATATTTTAATCAGACAAAATTAATGGGCTTTATTAATGGCTTAGATGGTTGAATTATTTAGTTTATTCTGGAAAAGTGGGTACGATTGAACATAAAATATCAAAGTACATAAAATAACTTTATATACAGTAGAACCTTCAAAGTTGACCACCACTGAGGGTTTTTGTTTCTTCAAGTTCCTGTTTTTGTTCTTTTAAATCTATATAAAATATCATCCATAAAGTTGACTAAAAGTATCCAGCAGATGCGAAACTGCTTGCTTCTGATTTTGAAGGTAACCATTTATATGCAACTAGCATAAGATTTAGTTTTAAAATAAAGAATACAAACAGATAGAATAGCTTATAAATTAAAAAACGAAGTACTAGAGACATCTATTAAAGTTTTAAAAACCAGTCAATTATAGTTTTTTACAAATGTTTAAGCTAGAAGATGATTTTAATATGAGCGCATCCGCAGAAGCTTTACAACTGCCAACTTTTGTAGGAAAAAAATTGAACGATTTTTTTCCAAAACTTAACGAACATAATGTTACTTAATAAAATCGATTAGCGGGATTTATTTTATTAGAACATTTTTACCTTAAACCACAGATAACTATACCAGATAAACATATTGTATGGCTTAAATTCATTCAAGTAAACGCATACTACACAAATTAATGCAACCGAAATCGAACCAAACAAGAAATTGAGATACATAAATACAAAACGCATAAGTTCATCCTTTTTTTTCTTGGCACACGATTATTTTATTTTATAAACAATAAAACGAAAATTTTCATGTTTTTGCGTAAGTTTTGGTTTTGTTTTATTTTTTATCAAATAGCCGTGCGCAAAAAAAAGGAATTTAATGAAAATATGCGTTAAATTTCGGTTGCATTAGTTTGCATATTGTAAATTTACCTATGTAAATTTGACCCATACAAGATGTTCATCTGGTATAATTATCTGTACTTAAACATTAGTTTATGGTTTGAACAAATTTAGGATTTCTTTGGCTTTTATCCATCAGAAGTTCTTTTCAAACAAGTAATAAGTTTCGGAAATGTTAATTATAATATTCTTATTATAAGAAGGCTTGTTGTTACAATCGAAAAATATGACCTTAAAGTTGAATGCTTACATATTTGATTTTTCAACAAAATAGGCCACAAGAACCTTTTCTGACAATTTTTCTTTTAATACCACCGTCATACTTCGCTGCTTTACCACAACATGTTTTGTGAGATCATTTTCATCACAATTTTTTCTCATTTTTATAAATGCTTCACTTTATATACAAACTGTTTGATGGTGATGGTGAATCATTCGATGGTGAGATTCGCCAATCGAAATTTTCAGTTTCAAGCGGCAGTACATCATAATGAATGGGATTTGAGTGAGCAACTAAATGAATTAGTGCTAGCACTTCGAGTAAAAGCAGCAGACGTACTTCAAACGGTACCTGTAACAGAGATGAGCTGTGAAAGAATCTTGAAGGAGCTGAAGCTAAATCACGGGCAGTTTCACGTCCAAGAACTATGCTAAATAGAGCTGCATAATCGTAGACAGCAGCGAGGAGAACGCCTCCAAGATATGAAACGAGAGATAACCAAGCTGTTATATATTATTCACTGTCGGATGAATACGGTTTCAACATCGATTCATTGCAGCCGACATAACCGACCAATGCATCCTAGGCCTAGATTTTATGTCGGAGCACCAAATGTCTTGACCTAAAGTACCAAGTATTGAAATACCACAATGTGGAAGTATCACTACAAATGGGCAACAGTGGGCTCGTTAATAAGAAGCACCTCAGCAAGTAAACGGATCATTCAGTCATTATGTGATCATTTGGCAGTAGGAGAGGCAAAAGCGGCAATACACGTATTGGAAGAATTGGATGACGTTTTCTCCATGAATGAGGATGACATAGATCAACATAGATCAACATCGAATCAACACAGTGAATGCAACTTCAATACGACAAGCGCCAAAAAGATTGCCGCTAGCTAAGCAACAGGAAGCCACTTGTTACGAAGATGGAGCGTGATGGAATAATCGAGAAATCCAACAGTCCATGGAGTTAACTAGTGGTACTTATACAAAAGAAAGATGGCTCGATGAGGTTTTGCGTTGACTTCCTAAAGCTGAACGAACTAACTAAAAATGATAATTATTCATTACCATGCATTGAAGATGCATTGGACACGTTATCTGGACACAAAATCTCAAAAGCGGATACTGGAAAGTAGCAATTCCCGAGGTTAACAAAGAAAAAACTACTTTTACGAAATAGCAGGAAATAGCCTATACCAATTCTTGGTAATGCAATTTGGATTATGCAACGCACCTGCCACATTTGAGAGGTTGATGGAGCACATTCTAAGGGGTCTTAATTGGAGGACATGTCTGGTGTATTTAGACGACATCATCGTGCTGGGGGAGACATTCAAGGAAAACCTCGAGTGGTACAGGAGTAGGAGCAGTGCTATCACAATACCAGGAGAAGACAGACCGGGTAATAGATACAACAGCCACGCATTTTCCAAGTGGTTGATAGCGTGAAGCACTTCCATAAGTAGCTGTATGGGCAAGAGTTTACCTTCAAACGGATCATGCAGCTCTGAAATGGTTAATGCAGTTGAAATAACCAGAGTGATAAGTTGCAAGATGGATCACAAGACTACAGGCCTATACGTTTAAAATAGAGCAAAGTCGAGTATTATTTAATAACAACGCAGGTGGAATGCCCAGGAGGCCTTGTAATCCTCGATATAAGTACTGCTCTAGACAAGAAGTAAAGGAACTCCATAGTTCTCTGTTAGCATCACAAGGAACAGAGTCGATGCAGAAGATCGCTGGACTAGGGAGCAGCGACATGACGCATCTATCGCACCAATAATCAAGTGGATGGAGAAAAGTACAAGGCCGCAGTGGAATGAAATCACGACGGTAAGCGCTACGGTGAAGAGTTATAGGGCTTGTAGTGTCTTTTTTAATTATTTTAAAAAACACTATTTTTATTTTTAAAATAATAAATTGGAAAATAAAATTTATTTATATTATAAAATAAAAATAGTGTTTTTTAAAATAATTAAAAAAGACACTACATTTTTGGTGACCCCGACGTCCCTTTTTAGGGAATAGGAGCCGCAGCAGCACATTTTTATAACATTTATAACCAACTACATTTGGGTTATTATTACAATTTGAATATTTTACACGAGATTAATTGGACACTTGGCACGATCGGCTCGTGCCAAGAAAATGGTACGTACCGCCATTCTTTCATAATCATATCTATTATAAGTGAATATACAATTAACATGGAAATATTAAAATAAATTATTTCTTGTCTTCCGACGTAACACGCGACACGGAGGGATATTACTTCCTACGAGCAACAACCACATTTTGATCACAACTTCTTGTGATTGTGAATCACCTTTGCCGTTAAAATAAAATTGAATAAACAATAATTATCATTATTCGATTCCGGAAACACAGCGGAAAATTAAATACGAAAACGTGTGTATTTTGGTAACTATAATACACAAGCAGACACGCAATCGGAATACACCAAATAGTGGAAATCACGTCGGGGTCACCAAAAATGTAGTGTCTTTTTTAATTATTTTAAAAAACACTATTTTTATTTTATAATATAAATAAATTTTATTTTCCAATTTATTATTTTATTTTAAATTTTATAATAATTTATTTATTATTTATTTATTTATTATTTATTATTTAGCATTTATTATTTATTATTTATTATTTAGTATTTAGCACCACTAAAACCTTTTTATCATTCGCGATCGTTATCGGACTGATATCAAAATAATGTTAGCCAACGAATTTATTGGGCGAAAAGGGTTTGACTGTATTGGTAATATTCATAGGGTATGGCGAGCAAAGTAGTATATAATGATTTCCGGTGTATATGTAAGTTAAGTTCGTGTAATATCATCGTGATAAAATACACGAATTTTGGACATGCCGGATGGTAATAAAAAGTACATATAAAAACATCGTGGTTTTATATGTAAACTGGAAAGCAATTTGACTGGATTATTAATTTCATCCTCCGTTCAATCTTTTGTTATTGCGAGCGCGCATGACAACAAAAGAGAATGTCAATTGGTAAATTGCTTAACTAACGCCTGAATGTTGATGCAAAATAAGTTACATTATTTTGCAATTGGAGCGCGATTTAAATTTTATCTTATTTGAAATTTAAATCGGTCGCTACAGGCTCAGTGGCAATCATTAACAATAAAGGATAGGTTGCTAATATGACGCTGGGAATGGATCAATGGAAAGGACATAAAGCAACAAATTAGCATCCAAATAACCGGACAAAAAAAGTTCTGCACGAGATTCATAATGGAACATCTGGGGAACATTTATGAATCAATAAGACATTGGACATAATCAGGTCTCGGTTCTATTGGGTTTATTGCCAAAGGGATGTAGAAGAGGTGCAGGAAATGTAAAGTATGTGTTGCCAATAAAAGCCCCCAAACGAAAACCAGAAGAAGGATGAAGCAATACAACGTCGGAGTACCATTTGAACGAATCGCTTTGGATACCGTTGAAACTTCATTCTGAGCAAGGACGTAATTTTGAGTCGAACGTGTTCCACCGAACTTTGGAAGAGCATTTACGTAAAGAGGTCAATGATAACCAGGATAAATGGGACCGATGCATTCCACTATTCATGGATGGCGTATCGAAGCTTAGTACATGATACAATTGGAAATTAGAACTATGGTTATATTCGGCAGGGACCTCCGACTTCCTTGTGATTGAAAATTTGTCTCACCAGCAAATGAACCAGTCACCAAACAAGATTAAGTTGCAGATTTAAAGCAGATGATGATCACCATTCACGATGCACTAAGATGTAATATAGTGAAGGCCAGTGATCGAATGAAAACACGATACGATCTGCGGTCGAACAGCCCAAGATTTGTGGAAGGAGATCTGGTTTGGCTATTCAATTCCAAACGAAGAAAAGGGAAATCTCCGAAACTACAACAAAGTTGGGAAGGACCATATATACAAGGTCATCAAACAAATCAACGATGTCATGTATCGGATTCAACAAAGCCACAGAACTAAAATGAAGGTTGTTCATGTGGGCTGGTTTACACGTTACAACGCCGGAAGCATAGATGGATCTGTTCAGAATGACCAGAATTAAGGAGGGGGTAATGTGACGATTATGGCTGACATACCACATCATCAACATGTGAATAGGCAATAGCGTACGAAAAGAAAAGCGTACGAAAAGCGCTAGTGAAGACTAAAATGTTTCCCTTTAAAACTGCGTTTTACATAGGATACCTGTATTATTACCTTCTTACACAATCGTCGTCATATATGTTGTGTATCTATATATTATATAGTAAAATGAATGACTCCAGTATTTTTTTTTTTTTTTTTTTTTTATTTTGATTATGATGAATTTAATTTAATTAAAGTGGTTCGATTTTTTTTTTATTATTTTCATGTTGTGTGTTGATGGTTAAAGTGAGAAATGGTAATTTGAAAATAACATAAAATTAGAACAGAAAATATCTAAATTTAAAATGTTAATTATAATTATTATTTTTGGAATTCAATAAAAAAAAATGTTGATGACTTAATTTGAATGATTTTAATTTTTATAATGTGATTATTACCTTTTATAGTGTCTAATTTTGGATTGGTGCATTACAGTAATTCTCTTTTTAATGGATGCAAATTTAGGTGCCTTTGGAAATTTAAATATTATGTGAAATTAGAGTTTATGTTGGATTAAAGCTTTTCTACAAAGCTCAAAAAATTATAATTTAAGAAGACCACATTAAAGGTTATTAAAGGTCACTTGATCAATGTTTTTAGCATTACTGGGCATAATTTCTTAAACGTGACTGGGTGATCTGGGTGATATTTCCATAATTAATATTTTTTAATTTCTATATTTCAGGATATAAATATATTTATATATATATATATATATATATATATATATATATATATATATATATATATATATATATATATATAATAGAATTACATTATAGTCATCACAATCCGTCAAAGGTATATGGTATATAATGTCATAGCTTTAAGTTAGAGATCAATCGTCCAAACTCAAATAGAAACGAAATATGTAAGGAATATTGTATGGCAGAAAAATTAAAATGACAGTCGAATTAATTTAAGAAAATGAGATAAATAACCAAATCTCTCGATTATTGCATCGTTTTGAAATGAGATTTCCAAAATCTCTCGATTATTGCATCGTTTTGAAATGTGTCGTTATTTGGTTCGCAGTTAGTTTAATAGGCGGATTTAACATCCTGGTTGGTAATAGATGATGGTCTCTTAAAGTTTAGTTAGCTTCCAATTATACAACCAAACCTAGAATTGATAACGATTCGATGACACCAATTAATTTGCGGTCACATTAACCCCTTTGAGCGATTGGTGAAATGGATTACATCCTAATAACATGTCGATTTTCAAAGGTATGTTGAAAGCTTGAACTGCTTGTGGCACATATTTATACAATTCTTGAGGATAGTAGTTTGAAGTGAGGGTAAGTTAAAGGAAATTGTGGACATGATCAATGTAATTGTGATCGAAATGTTAAACTCACGCACTGTGCGGATATAAAAATGTAGTAAAATGATTGCCATTGTTTAACGTTACATCGAAAATTGAAAATTCAAACGTGATATTTTAAAATCGAACTGACAGTTCAGACTCATATTCCTTGAATTATTCATTGACGTTGGCAAAGGTATGACTAATTAATTTTTGGAGTTTTACTATTATCATTGGGAAATACATGGCATTCAATGAATCCATTTCAGAAACCACATTGACATCAATTTAAAATATTGAAGTTGAATATAAACTGTTTGTATATTTCATGGGCTTTATCAATCTCATTTCCAGTACTTCTGAGAATGCAACCTTACCTTTCGCAGTCATGAAGTTTGTAAATTTAGTGAATTATCTCTTTATGATACCTGTAAGTTTATTTAGGTTGACAGCAATAAATGGAATTTAGGTTGATAGAGTAGGTATATTAGCTCATAACTTCAATTATATAATTAACAACAATAAACACCGCCGGGGATGCCGAAACACAAATAAATATGGAAAACTGTAAGAGATAACCTTGTGTATTCTATTTAAACACTGTCTGGCGGACAGAAATTTGACCGCTATTCTAACCAACTTTCAATAGTAGTTTGTTGTTAATCGACCAATCGCAGAATTTATTCAAACAATCTGATATATTACCAATGGAGTTAAACAATCATTAGCAGAAAAGAGACATCGAGCAAATTCAAACTCCTTAATGAGGTCATTATTCAATAATGAAAATAATAGGGGACCAATGTGGCCACCTCGTCGAACACCAAAGGTAACACGAAATAATTGAAAACAAGAATCATTAATCTTAAAAAAATTGGTAATGATCGGAAAGGAGAGAACATCCACCTATTAGGGATAAACTGACAATTTAGTTTCTCGAGCTTGTTGATATGAATTGAATGATCAATTTTATCAAAAGCCTTTGAAACCCGTGCTGAGCTGGAAAAATAAACATTTTTACGTGAAAAAGTAAAAATTTCTGTGCCAAAGCTACTGTTACTGTATCACATCTTTTATCGGATTTAAAAATCGGACAAATCAATGCAATTTTCCAGGGATCTGCAAAAACTCAAGAACGGATTCTTATTGGAGACGCAATAATTTTTTGTTGTACTATGGTTCGCCGTATCGCAGTTCGTTTTTAATAAATGGAACGTACCTTTCATCACCAGTTTTGAGTAATTTGTTGAAAATGGAAATAGTTTCATTTAAATTATTAGTTCTTCTTCCATTGCAAAACTTCAATCAGAATTAAAAATATATTTGTTTAAAGAACTCAGCATGCCTAAAGCCAAAATGTAAAGAATTATTAGATGAAAATAGGGTAAAGCATTTTTTTAAAAACTAGTTATCGTTATTGGAGTAAGGTAAATGCACGAAAATCCAGTAACGTCAGCACACAATGAAACCACGGAATACAGTACATCGGTTGAAAAAACTAGATCCAGAAATTTTTCTTAAGTATTGTAAATCAGATTGATGATGTATTAACATTGAACCAAGTAACATCCGGAAGGTTGAAGTCTCCCATGACCATTAGTATATAATCCAAAAATGTTCCAGTGGGAATGTAAAAAGCAACCATTAGAATAGATGTACTGCCAACCTTAATCCGTACTGCAATAACATCAAAAAATGGATGACATGCAATGATTTTATTTTGAATCAAGTTTTTAATAGCAATCAACACACCTCCTCCCTTAAGGCTATAGTAGTAAAATCATGTCGATCGTTTCTGTAGACTATAATAGTCACCAAGCAAAAATAATTTAACTTTACCACGAGCACTGGTGGCATTGTGGAAGTAAATGGAAGTGATAGCATTTGATATGGAACTTTAAGGAAGAACTTTCCCAACTTTGTATGAACCCGATAAATGTATATAAAACTTAACTTATTTATAAAGTTTTATTTGAGGCCACTGCGGATGAAAATTTTGACCAGTTTCCAATCGGCCATGTTTCTGCATTTAGGAGCTTTGCACGAAGTGGTTTATTTATACCCATAAATAAACCACAACCAACCGAAGTGGTTTTTAGAGATGAGTAGATACCAACTTTCCACAAATTGGTATCCAAGCATTTATTCGCGATAACCAAAACATTGTATTCAGTAGTAGAAGGACTAAATCTGAATAAATGAAACCAAAACTTAGGAGCCGGAGCTTTAATTTCAAAATTCAGCAAAGAACTAGCACCGGGAACAGTTTTAAAGAAAAGACAATACAATTGGCTAATAAATTAAATATTTCGGTTTTTAAACCCAGTGACGAATGGCTTGACCGTTTAAAAAAACGAAATTCTTTTTCATTTAAAAACATCGTTGGTGGAAATTTATCTGCTTCTACAGGTACGTGCACAGATTGGTAGAAAAATAAGTTACGGTTAATATTAGATGGCTACGAGAAAAAAAACATTTTTAATTTGGATGAAACGTCGCCGTTTTTTAAACTGATGCCAAACAAAACATTGGCATTTAAAAAGCAAAAATGCTCAAATGGGAAATTGAGCAAAGAACGGTTGACCATACTGTTGGGGGCAAATTGTAATGGTTCAGAGAAGTTGCCACTTCTAATTGGAAAATCGTTAAGGCCTCGCGTATTTCAAAATATAAAAACACTTCCATTGATGTATGCTGCCAATACGAAAGCATGGATGACCTCATCGGATTGGTCATAATGTATCACAGCAATGGACAAACAATTTGCAAAACAAAACAAAAATGTGCCTTTTATTATAGATAACGCTCCACCACATCAACCAGTCGAGCGACTCAAACACATAAAAATCGAATATTTACCACATAACACAACTTCGTTGACCCAGCCAATGGATCAAGGAGTCATTAACAATTTTAAATTATTTTATCGGGAGCTCGTCGTAAAAAAAAAATTTATAAATCATTTGGAGGCTGATAGTTCAACTATAACGGCTTCGATGGTTAAAATTACCATTTTAGATGCAGTGCATTTTACAAAAAAAGCTTGGGATCGAGTGAAACCAACAACCATAGAAAATTGTTTTGGTAAAGCAGGTTTTTGTGAAATTTTTGAACGAAATAGTACCGAAGAAGGGAATGAAAGCATTATTCAATCCCTTTGGTCAGAACCAGTGCTTGCTGAAGTCACACAAGGCATTAATATTAATGATTACCTGAAAGTAGATGACGAAAAAGCAGTTTGCCAAGAAATTACTGAAGATGTCATTGTAAAAATAGTAGATGGTAGCATACCGAGCGTATCTAATGAATCTGATGTAGAAGTAACTACTGAATCGATTGAAACTGCCGTGCCACATGTGTCATTAACTAGAGTCAAAATATGTACTTTGATTGTATTGTAAGTAGAAAACCCAAAACCCTCTTTATTACAAGCCGTATTGTAACTTTCGTTAACACACATCATCATGTATTTTTAAAATGTATTAGTGAAAATATATACTTTAGATGTATTGGTAAATATCAAAACTCCATATAAAATTAATAAAAAAAATTTTAAACGCATGCGCATTATTTGATTTAGTTGTTTATTTCTTTTACACAATATTCGCTATCATATCCCGACACGATTTTCTACTTACAATACAATCAAAGTATATATTTTTGTATAGCATGAGTATGCAAACAATACGGCTTGTAGTAAAGAGGGTTTTGGTTTTGAGAGTCAACCATGCGTTACAAACACTTAGACATTTTCTCAGTGCCAGCGAAAATACGGAGAAAGAACTAAGTCAACTATACTCAATTGAGAATTCTATAGATGCTTTGTGGCATTCTAAAGCGAAACAGGATAAAATTACGTCGTATTTTAAACCATTGTAAAATATGTACACTATTTTTCGAATGTCCGGCTAATTAGCATAAGACAGGTAAAAATTGTACATCTTTTATATTATGAACACCTATAATAATATTACGTTTGATTTCTTATTTAGTTCTATATCGCCTGGAATACTTCATACATAGGTTCGATTGGGCATTATTTTAATGGAAATTTTAACCATGCTTGAATTTTGTGATAGTAATTGAATTAAACTACATATGTACATTCATACATATATGTATACATAATATGTTGAATTCGTTTATGTACAATCGAAAATTCTGTTATAATCAAAATTCGGATTTGATAAATTACGTTTGTTAGACGTAAATTTCAGATTAAACAAACTATGTTTGTTAGAAACGAAATTATGCTTTTAACTAAACTCCGCTTATAAAAGACAAACTTGGTTCTTCCTTGAGTGTTTGTAATAGCGGGATTTCACTATATATATATATATATATATATATATATATATATATATATATATATATATATATATATATATATATTTATATATATATATACATATATATATATATATATATATATATATATATATATATATATATATATATATATATATATATATTATATGGAATTTGCCTTTCTTGTCATTATACAATTTAGCCACAACCTGGCAATACTTAAATCATTGTTGAACGCCTCACTTCGGCTAATGCTTGCGTATACTACTAAAACAACTTACAATGACTTATTGAAAGTTCCTTTTGAATAGAGACTTTTAAAGTCAGAAATATCGGTTTCATAGGTTCATATTCAAAATATGTCATAAGTAAGCAAAATTTTAAACTGTTGCAGAAATTTAGCAAAGAGTGATTGTTTTGTTATAAAAGTAGAGATCAGATGGAAATATTACCACGCAAAGTAGTTTATTTTATGACGACCTTGAAAGGATTATGACGTGTTATACTTTTAAAATGAACAAATTATCCAACAAATCAACACATACGAAAATGCATTCATCAAAACGTTTCAAATGTGGACGAAACAAATGCCTATAATTATGAAATATTTACAAATCTGAGTGGGTCTCATTTGTCATATAGATATAGTTCATTTTATTGAGAATTAGTTTACCGGATATTTGTCATTCTCTTTTCCACCTGTATGCATTCAGATAAATTATCAATTTCAGTGGTTTCGTCAGACAGGTACGATTTCACTATGTAGTTTGAATAATTTTTAAGGTATTTGTTAAATTTTAACAATGTCCAAGTGCTAACTATTGGACCTAAGTCAATTTTGAGAGCAAATAGGAAAATTTTAAAAACTTAAAATGCACTGCTTAATATTTAATGAATTGAACTCTGACATTTAGTAAGTTAATTATTTTGCTAGAAAAAGTTTCGCTATAATCATATACAAATCTAATGGTATAATTTTATTAAAATGAACTTGATGCGCGGACAAATCCAAAGAAAAAATCATAATTTATATAAATGAAGGTTAAGATCTAAAAAAAAAAAATCTTTCAATATATCAAACAAATCAAAATTGAAAAGATCAATGTATAAGCCCGCATTAACATGTAACGCAATCGAACCTGAAATTCATTACTCAAAGTCCTACAAATTTATAAAAAGTTAAAGTCTTAATATAGGGTAGAAGTGCATACTATAAATGTATAAACCTAGATATTACTTAGATAACTATAAAATATTGACAACTTTCGAAAAAAAAAACTTATATAATATTATTTCAAAATATTAGCCGAAATATTTATTTTGGTGTATCATCCAAATAATTTTTTTATTTTTTTTTCCTACAAGAATACCGAATAAAATAAAAGAATTGTTAAAATATCTTATTGTGTACGCCTTGAACTCTTTCTTTCGTTTGAGATATAATATATATATTTTTTTAAATGTTAACAAAAAAAAAATTCATAAAAAAAAATTGTTAATACAATTTTTTCTTAATTTTTTGATGACTCAAAATTTGTGAGTCCAAGAATGACTATTCGTAACGTTATATAGATGTATTTTGTAATAATCGAAAATGTTGAAAATTTTAGAAATTTAAGATAAAAATTAAAATATTACATTAACTATATATAAGATTTAATATCTCTATTGGTATATACGAGGAGACATACAAGACACTTTGTGGTATCCGCCATTCTCTATTTATAGCTGGGGATAGTTTAAATATCAAGCATATTCATGATTTGAAATGTTTGTTTAATAAATTATTTTAATTAATTTATACAGTTTTTCTTTTTATTATAAATTATTCATAAGACGAAGATATTTTATGGTATAAGAATCGCGCTTTAGATGTCACATGCGATTGATTTATGTTCAATAAACGTTTTTAAACGGATATATGTTTTATCTTAACTTTCAACTTTTATCAACGGTATATATTTACACTGTTATTATAGTTACATGTACAGAAGAATAGAAATCGTTCACTACCCTTAATTCTCTTCCTCCGTTTAGGATCATTTCACAGAATGTTATAGAAGCAGATATTATTCATCTATCAGAGTCCAACTCGCACACCCATACATGACAACGAGTCTGGTCCATACCTTATAGAACTTAAGCTTGTCGGCATTTGTAAAGTATTTAAATTTTAGCAGAGGACGTAAGGATTACAAAACACGGTTGCAAGAAGAAAGACGAACTTTATGTGTGCTTTTATGAGAACGAAAACTGCAGGAACTCCAATGAAAACCAGCAACCCGCAGAATACGTAAATTGCGATGAAAAACATCCAGCAAACTACAGCCAGTGTCAGGTTAGAAAAAGATTTGATTTTAAAACTCGGTTCTTGATTTGATACTATCTAAATATATCTCTGATTACTACTCCACGCGTCTTACACGAATTTTGTTCAGATCATTTACCAATTGTATTCATAATCCCTTTCAAGACTCAAGCAGAAGAAACAAAATTGGTTCGGAACTACTCCCAAGCCGACTGGAAAAAGCGATCAGGTCAACTAACGTAATCAAACTTGAAATCAAGCAAACTATATAACTCCCATTTAGAGTAAAGGCATATCAAAAATACCGCCTGAGCTTCCAACACTCATTAAACTAAGTAACCAAATGCGTCGGCACTACTATAAATACGCTGGATATGTGTTAAAATCTAACGTTAATTTCTAGAATGTCTAAAATTCCCGACAATTTTCCGAAAATTTTCAACGAAATTCGGAAGCTTATCGGTAAAAACCAAAATGTTATTAATTCAATAGCTAAAAATACTAGTCCAATCATCGATCGTAAAATAATTGCAGAGGGAATAGGGTCTCACCATGAAAAAGTTCACATACAAAATAATTCTCTAAAAGATCCTTGTTTCGAACAGGGATCTTTTAGAGAATTAGTCAGTAACTGTGTCAGTATCTTTAGTCAGTAACTGTGTTAACAATTTTCTTATTTCTCTTCCTCGCATAATTTAACCATAGTTGACGTGGTCGAAAAAGTAGAGTAGCCAACATTTTTGAGCATCTTAATAAAATAAAAACTCAAGGTGACGTTAACTCAGTACTTAGAAACTTTCCAGATAAGGCAATAAACTCACAGATAACCTTAACTGTAAAGACAAGCTACTTTTCAGTGTATTTTTTTCTGTGGGAGGAAAAGGAAAGGTATGTCAGTAATAGCAGAATTAGTCCGGTTTCCCGGTAGCCCATATTCAAACTACTATAGCACAAGACAATCACATTTATAATGAACAGCACTGAATTCTATCCAGTTTCCAATCAGCAACTCCAGTTTGCAACCATTTATCAGTAATTTGCAATGTTTCTCTGAAAAAAATCTATTAATGGACTAATTTCCACAAGGCGTAAACTTTTTTTTTTGTTTTATTTTTCATTTTTTTTTTTTTTTTTTTTTTTTGCTTGAGTCACATCATCAAGCCAGTAGGCTTGATCGTGAATCAAAGTCTTCTTACTAAATATGTTCAGCAGACTCAAAGTCGAAGTCAAATAATAATCTATAGTGTTTTAGTCGGGAGCTCCATTTTAGGCGTTATTTAAAACGTATGCTATTTGATGGTATAAATTATTCATCCACGGTGTAGCGACAATGAAGGCAGAAACAGTGGATGTTACTATTTTTACGTACCTCGTTGATATAAAAATAAGTTCCTCAGATATTGCGTGACATTTATGCGATCTCTCGGTTGTGTTTAAGCAACTTCAGAACTGTAACCTGTAGGCTAATCGAGCTGAATGATTTCAGGAAATTTTACCTGTCGGAAATTTTGGTCGTGTCATGACAGCGGGAATACAGCCGAATCACAACAAGTTTACCACAAAATCCCAAATGTCTTCGCGCTAAAATCTGAATCGTTTTTAAACAGTCCTTTAGACTTGTAGCTATGGTAAAGGGAATTTGTGCCTAATTTTGCTATCTCACTGTTGCATACCCCTGGAAAACACCCATAGATAAAACGGTTGCTATATAAGGTCATAGTTTTCATAGTTTTTATGGTACAACAGGTACGAGAAACTGTTCAAAGAGGGTGGTCAATCATTAGAAGACGCAGCGAAAGTTAGAATCCTTTTACGCAAAGTACACGCAGCGCCAATTTTGATAAATATTCTAACTACATTCTCCCGACCTCACCAAAGGATTTTAGTTTTGATGAAACTACAGCTATAACCTAACAAAAATTTTTGGGCCTCAAAAAACATCGTTCAGATTGCGTTATGAATATTTTTTAATGGGAAAAAAAATTTCGAAGAATTTGTTTCATATGCGGCAAGAATAAATAGTCAATGTGAAAAGTTGAAACTATCGAATTTGACACGGGAACAATTTAAATGTCTATTTTACGCCTGTGGTCTTCGCTCATCACAAAATTCAGACACGCGTACAAGACTGCTATCAAAAATTGAGAACGATACTGACGGTAAGCTTATACTCTCAGATCTTGTAGATGATTGCCAACAGGTAACTAATTTGAGACAAGACACAAACATGATTGAGCATAAAAATTCATCAGTCAAGGATGTCAGCAATCAATAGTCGCATAGCCAGAAGAAAACATTGCCCTCACGAAATCAACAGTCAAAGTCAGCTCATTCGTCATCATCGGTACCACGGAAACCATGTTGGAATTGTGGAGCCATGCATTTTTCAGCTGATTGCGCTTATAAAGAAAACAAATGTCAACAGTGCAACCAAATGGGTCATAAAGAAGGGTACTGCAACTGTTTCAGTAATAAACCAATTCGACCTAAACAGGCAAATAAAAATATTCACTAAAGGAATTTTTTCTGTGCATAACATCGAACTGTCATCAAAGCAGAAGTTCATTACAGTTTCCATGAATGATGTTGTCGTCAAGCTTCAGCTTGACACCGTATCTGATATTACAATAATTTCACAATCGACATGGCAAAAGATAGGTGAACCAGTTTTAGCAAACACAAACCACATGGCTAATACCGCATCTGGTGAACAGCTGGATATAATAGCAAAATATTCTGTAATATCAAATTTCAAGATGATATCATGTCAGGTGAGTGTTATGTGGCGAAAGTTCCTGATCTCAACATAATGGACATTGATTGGATTGAGAAATTCGGGCTATGGAATTTGCCGTTCAACCAAATTTGTAATCAAGTTATGAGTAAGACATCATTAGTCAATCCATCAAGGATTGAAGAACTCATCAAAGTTTCCAGATGTATTTAAAAATTCATTGGGTTGCTGAATACAAATTCGACAACCACATCAGCAACCATTAATATAATTGACAAATTTTTTGTTCAATTCGGACTACCAGAATTGTTTTTGATAATGGCACTCAGTCTGTTTCATCACTGTTCCGGGAATATTGGAATTTAGTACAGTCGTTCAGCATCATACCACCCACAGTCAAATGGCCAGGTGGAACGTTTTGTCGATACGCTCGAACGAGCTCTCAAAAATATTAATGATGGTGAGAAACTGGATGAAGCATTACAAGTATCCTTACAGACTTACAGATCAACGTCGAACAAGAACTCACCAGATGAAAAGTCTCCAGCTGAAATAATGCTTGGTAGAAAAATGAGAATAAAATTAGATCTTATGCTACCAAACAACTTGGATATCGTCCAAGTTCCAGCAAATTTAGAAGTTGAAAAAAAGAATCAGTCGGAACAATTCAACAAAAAACATTCTATACCCGTAAGCGGAGTTTTGAACCAGGCGACAAGATATCCGCTAAGGTTTATTGAAACATCATTTCCAATGGCATAGTGGCAAAGTCATCAGGCGAGTTGGAAGGGTCATGTATAACATTCTACTTGACAATAATAATCATCAATAGGAGATGTTACATCACCCCCAATGTCGGACACCACTTTCACAACTACACATCACCATCAACCTCAACTACTTCCAAGAGCACATCGACATCGAGTTCTACCATCTCATCTTAAAGAGTATGTCCTTTTCTAAAAAAACAGAGGTGTTGCATACTCCTGGAAAACACCCATGGATAAATTGGTTGCTAGGGCATGGGAGTGAGTGACAGGAAAAGACACATGTTAACGAGTCAGTGGTTTTAATTAATAATAAGAAGAGAGAGTGTTGTGTCTCAAAGCAGAACGTCTATTGGAGATGTTCAGATGAGCATCAATGCGGATTCAATGATCTTAAAGAGACATTCATTAACTGTCAATAATTGTTTAACAAGTTGATATGACACACCCATATGTAGGAGTACTTAGAACCGATGCGAAAAATTATGCTCTTAGTGCTGTTCTGCACCGAGATTTCAAGATTTTAATGTCACCATTGAATAATCTATCAGGGAAAAGTAATGCAGTCGAGGATACACTTTCCCACTTTCATATCGACTTTGATTTGGTTTTTCCGGGTCAATAAAAAATTATGGTTCAAATCGGATATGAAAAAAAAATTTCTGCGCTTTATGTTTGTATTGGTGATGATAAAATGGTTTTATTTTCTTCTTTCAAGTTGAGAAAATGGAAATTTCATTGATATTCTAAGAGTGTCCAAACCCTTGCAAGCATGCTTAACAAATAATGTGGACGACGAAATGCCTTAAAAAAATCCAATGAAAAATTTTCTTTTTTTTAATTTCCCATGAAAACCTCCTGAAGGAGACGCTATTTTCGCCTGGAGATTACCAAAAGTTTGGTAATCTTGAGTTTCCTCGTCCATTGTAGAAACTCCCTCGTACTTTATATCATGATCTTGTATAAGGTGTATGCATTAAAAACCAGAATTTGATACTAGATGTCATTACTTGTTTATGACAGCGGGAATACAGCCGAATCACAACAAGTTTACCACAAAATCCCAAATGTCTTCGCGCTAAAATCTGAATCGTTTTTAAACAGTCCTTTAGACTTGTAGCTATGGTAAAGGGAATTTGTGCCTAATTTTGCTATCTCACTGTTGCATACCCCTGGAAAACACCCATAGATAAAACGGTTGCTATATAAGGTCATAGTTTTCATAGTTTTTATGGTACAACAGGTACGAGAAACTGTTCAAAGAGGGTGGTCAATCATTAGAAGACGCAGCGAAAGTTAGAATCCTTTTACGCAAAGTACACGCAGCGCCAATTTTGATAAATATTCTAACTACATTCTCCCGACCTCACCAAAGGATTTTAGTTTTGATGAAACTACAGCTATAACCTAACAAAAATTTTTGGGCCTCAAAAAACATCGTTCAGATTGCGTTATGAATATTTTTTAATGGGAAAAAAAATTTCGAAGAATTTGTTTCATATGCGGCAAGAATAAATAGTCAATGTGAAAAGTTGAAACTATCGAATTTGACACGGGAACAATTTAAATGTCTATTTTACGCCTGTGGTCTTCGCTCATCACAAAATTCAGACACGCGTACAAGACTGCTATCAAAAATTGAGAACGATACTGACGGTAAGCTTATACTCTCAGATCTTGTAGATGATTGCCAACAGGTAACTAATTTGAGACAAGACACAAACATGATTGAGCATAAAAATTCATCAGTCAAGGATGTCAGCAATCAATAGTCGCATAGCCAGAAGAAAACATTGCCCTCACGAAATCAACAGTCAAAGTCAGCTCATTCGTCATCATCGGTACCACGGAAACCATGTTGGAATTGTGGAGCCATGCATTTTTCAGCTGATTGCGCTTATAAAGAAAACAAATGTCAACAGTGCAACCAAATGGGTCATAAAGAAGGGTACTGCAACTGTTTCAGTAATAAACCAATTCGACCTAAACAGGCAAATAAAAATATTCACTAAAGGAATTTTTTCTGTGCATAACATCGAACTGTCATCAAAGCAGAAGTTCATTACAGTTTCCATGAATGATGTTGTCGTCAAGCTTCAGCTTGACACCGTATCTGATATTACAATAATTTCACAATCGACATGGCAAAAGATAGGTGAACCAGTTTTAGCAAACACAAACCACATGGCTAATACCGCATCTGGTGAACAGCTGGATATAATAGCAAAATATTCTGTAATATCAAATTTCAAGATGATATCATGTCAGGTGAGTGTTATGTGGCGAAAGTTCCTGATCTCAACATAATGGACATTGATTGGATTGAGAAATTCGGGCTATGGAATTTGCCGTTCAACCAAATTTGTAATCAAGTTATGAGTAAGACATCATTAGTCAATCCATCAAGGATTGAAGAACTCATCAAAGTTTCCAGATGTATTTAAAAATTCATTGGGTTGCTGAATACAAATTCGACAACCACATCAGCAACCATTAATATAATTGACAAATTTTTTGTTCAATTCGGACTACCAGAATTGTTTTTGATAATGGCACTCAGTCTGTTTCATCACTGTTCCGGGAATATTGGAATTTAGTACAGTCGTTCAGCATCATACCACCCACAGTCAAATGGCCAGGTGGAACGTTTTGTCGATACGCTCGAACGAGCTCTCAAAAATATTAATGATGGTGAGAAACTGGATGAAGCATTACAAGTATCCTTACAGACTTACAGATCAACGTCGAACAAGAACTCACCAGATGAAAAGTCTCCAGCTGAAATAATGCTTGGTAGAAAAATGAGAATAAAATTAGATCTTATGCTACCAAACAACTTGGATATCGTCCAAGTTCCAGCAAATTTAGAAGTTGAAAAAAAGAATCAGTCGGAACAATTCAACAAAAAACATTCTATACCCGTAAGCGGAGTTTTGAACCAGGCGACAAGATATCCGCTAAGGTTTATTGAAACATCATTTCCAATGGCATAGTGGCAAAGTCATCAGGCGAGTTGGAAGGGTCATGTATAACATTCTACTTGACAATAATAATCATCAATAGGAGATGTTACATCACCCCCAATGTCGGACACCACTTTCACAACTACACATCACCATCAACCTCAACTACTTCCAAGAGCACATCGACATCGAGTTCTACCATCTCATCTTAAAGAGTATGTCCTTTTCTAAAAAAACAGAGGTGTTGCATACTCCTGGAAAACACCCATGGATAAATTGGTTGCTAGGGCATGGGAGTGAGTGACAGGAAAAGACACATGTTAACGAGTCAGTGGTTTTAATTAATAATAAGAAGAGAGAGTGTTGTGTCTCAAAGCAGAACATCTATTGGAGATGTTCAGATGAGCATCAATGCGGATTCAATGATCTTAAAGAGACATTCATTAACTGTCAATAATTGTTTAACAAGTTGATATGACACACCCATATGTAGGAGTACTTAGAACCGATGCGAAAAATTATGCTCTTAGTGCTGTTCTGCACCGAGATTTCAAGATTTTAATGTCACCATTGAATAATCTATCAGGGAAAAGTAATGCAGTCGAGGATACACTTTCCCACTTTCATATCGACTTTGATTTGGTTTTTCCGGGTCAATAAAAAATTATGGTTCAAATCGGATATGAAAAAAAAATTTCTGCGCTTTATGTTTGTATTGGTGATGATAAAATGGTTTTATTTTCTTCTTTCAAGTTGAGAAAATGGAAATTTCATTGATATTCTAAGAGTGTCCAAACCCTTGCAAGCATGCTTAACAAATAATGTGGACGACGAAATGCCTTAAAAAAATCCAATGAAAAATTTTCTTTTTTTTAATTTCCCATGAAAACCTCCTGAAGGAGACGCTATTTTCGCCTGGAGATTACCAAAAGTTTGGTAATCTTGAGTTTCCTCGTCCATTGTAGAAACTCCCTCGTACTTTATATCATGATCTTGTATAAGGTGTATGCATTAAAAACCAGAATTTGATACTAGATGTCATTACTTGTTTATGCGTTATAGTGCATCATGGACATATATGTCATTTGAAAGTCCTATTCAATACCTGTCAAAATCAGCCAAAAGTTTTTGCACATCGAACCGATTTCAACGATGGAAAATTTATCAAATTTGCGAAAAAAACAGCATTTGTGGGAAGTTTTGTTGAGTCACTTTTTCGCAAACAAAACTGCAGCTGAAAGTCATCGTTTGCTCGTAGATTTCTATGGTGAGCATGCTCTTACAAAAACACAGTGGTTTAGTCGCTTCAAAAGTGGTGATTTTGACATCAAGGACAAAGAGCGTCCTGGTCAGCCGAAAAAGTTTGAAGATGAAGAATTGGAGGCATTACTCATGTCAGAATCATTGGGAGTTGATCAAGCAACATTTTCCAGACGTTTGAAAGCCTTGGGATTCATCCAAACAATGGAAAATTGGGTGCCATACGATTTGAAGCCAAGAGACGTGGAAAGACGATTTTGCATGTCCGAAATGCTGCACGAGCGCCACAAAAATCGTATTGTCACTGGCGATGAAAAATGGATCCATTACGATAATCCCAAGTGCAAAAAAGCGTATGTCAAAAAAGGCGAGACCGGCCCATCGACACTAAAGCCGAATATTTACGGGACCAAGGTCATTCTGTGCATTTGGTGGGACCAGCTAGGTGTGATCCACTATGAACTGCCAAGTGGCCAAACCATCAATGCCCAACTCTATTGTCAACAATTGATCTGATTGAAATCCAGACAGAGCGGCCAACGTATGCGACTAGACACGAGTCAACCATTTTTCACCACGATAACGCTCGTCCACATATTGCGGCGCCGGTCAAAAATTACCTGGAGAATAATGGATGGGAAATTCTGTCTCACCCGCCTTATAGCCCAGACCTTGAACCTTCCAACTACCACCTATTTCGATCCATGCAGAATGCCCTATCAGGAATATGCTTCACTTCAGTTCAAGGTATCGAAAATTGGCTCGATTCGTTTTTGGCCGCCAAGCCGGCGCAGTTTTTCTGTGATGAAATTCATAAACTGCCAGACAGATGGGAAAAAGTAGTGAGTAGCTATGGGCAATACTTTAAATAAAAAATCGTGTAACATTTTTTCACAATAAAGGCTCAATTTCATAAAAAATTCATGTTTTTAATGCATACACCCAATAGAAATAACAGATCATTAAAATCCTACAAACTGGGGATATAAATGTCGTCTCTACCGGTGCCACTTTTCTTACTTTCCATTACCTTTTGTTAATTCGCGTCTATAGTTGGTACGAAACACATTTAATTTTTTACGAACCGTATCACGGTCTGCAAGAGATTCTACCGCTTTTAATTTTTCAACTAAAGCAAAATAACATTCGCCTTTATTATTTTTAGTTTTATAGTTATCATTTTTAACTTGCCACAATGCTGAAAACTTCCATACAAATTAAATAATTCAGAATACAATTATTTGTTATTTATTACGACATCCACCTTTGTAAAAATCTAAATAATGCAGCTGTCATATAAGATTGACAAGCACAACAATTGATTGCAGAGAAAACATGTTTGATATTTCATCAATTATTTTTACAAGATTGCGCATGCGTTCTATCAGCACCATACGCTCTCAAAGAGGTTGCGTGAACTAGATGATTGTTAAGCATGTTTGCCGGTGTATGGGCACTTTAAGTCAGTTCGAACATGTTTTATTTGATTTGGATTAAATGTTTTTGATCCAGATCTTTTTTAATGTGTTTTACAAATCGAATTTAACATTAAGTGCGACTCATATCGCGTGAGAAGAATATTTATTGAAATTGAACAAAATATTTCTAAGCGAAGAAAGAAACTATATTTGATGCTGACAACTGCACACCACATTTACTAATGCCCAAAGTTACGGGCCATTAGTATCCTCTCCTCATTGGAATTTGCTAATCATCATTCAAACAATTTGTAAACAAACCCAGTATAAATAATAATTGCTCTGTGTGTATGAATGGTGATCAAACCGCACCAAAAATTCGTCAAATGTAAATCGTCGTTAACAAAAAATTCAACGAACTTCCTGCTGAGAAATCGTCAATTTTATATTTTATCAGAGGTCTAAAAAGCATTCGTTGGTGGTCAATTTAACAAATTTGAGCAACCGTTTCGTATAATATTAAAATATGAATCCATTTAGCGTATAATCCATCCAAAATTAAACCACTTTGCAAAAAATTCGATATGTATAATCGTTTTGAACATAAAAATCTTGACATTTTTAAAAATTATATTAAGGTTGAATAACCTTCTTCAAAATTTCTTATATATACACTAATAATATTATGTTGCATAACTTGGGTGTTTTTTCGAACCATTAAAAATTCGATAAAATACAAACAAAACTCAAAATTCATTCAACAGATCTTAAAAATTATTTTCCTTTTTTTTATTTTATTGTATTCTAATTTTCACTAATTTTATTTTATTTTTTATAATTAACACCTCGGTCAAGACGTCATATACTAATAATATTCCATATATACATATAAGTTTTTTTTTTTTTACTAAACATAACATTTTTGTAGTTCAGTTAATATATTATAGTTTATATACTCTCTCTATATATATATAGAGTATCGTACGAGTATATAAGACAGCAACAAAAAATATTTCATTTTAATTATTATTTATTATTATATATTTATTTTATTTTAATTTTTAACACATCCATGCTAATTAATAATATCAAAAAAAAAAATAAAAAATAAAATAAAATAAAACGAAAGCCATCTATTTAAATTAAAAACTAAAATACTAATTTTTAGATTACTCTTTTTTTTATTTTTATTTTCAACTTTAATTTAGTTTAGTTTAGATTTTTTTTTATAATTTAATTTTTTAAATAAATAAAATTAAAAATGTTTAGCGCACACAAAATGCTACTGAAATGAAAAATAAATATCGATGTCAGGCATACACACACATGATGCATATAGTATGAACGTATTTATAGAGTTGTCTGTGTGTACATAATAAATAAATAAAAAAAATGTTGATTTTAAAAGTCAATATGACAGTTTTTTTTGTGTCTAGATCAAAGAGAAGAAGTTTCATTGATTTAACAACGTATGTAATTGGAATTTTATTACTGTCGGTCAGAACTTTCCGATGATAAATATTGTATGGGTAATATAGAGCTTGGTTGTTTAGGGTTAGTCTTAGAATTCAAAGCTTTCTAGGTATACGAGATTCTCATAAAACCTATACCTAGTGTAGTTACGCCTCCGCGTAGCAACAGCAGGCAATACATCCTAGAATACAGCTAAGTATTTTCCACGACCGTTCTTTGGTGGGGTACATATGTCGAAAGCTGCGCGGCTAAAGGTTCAACATAATTGACACCCCGCCGTACCATATTCCACCGTGTGTCGGCGACTTTACGGATTGTCAAACACAATATATCCGCGCTGTTTCAGAAAAATTACAGATCGAATTAATTTAAGTTTTAATGTATTTTGCTTAACGTGAAAAACCGAAAAAAAATATATCAACTGAATTTTAAGGTTATGTTGTCCGAAAAAGTAAGTAGTATGTTGTCCGCACCGCGCCGCACCGCGTCGCACCGCACCGCACCACACCGCGCAGCACCACGCCGTTCATTGTGATTGCCTTTGCCTTTCCTCATATAATTTATATGGGACTATTCATGTTTTACTTTGACATTTTAACGAAGGGAGCTTAATCGTCAGTATGCTTCATTTCTCGATTACTCGTGGGATTTCATGTGAACTCAAAAAATATGAATATAGGGAGTGATGCCTCTTTAAATGCATCAACTTTGCCAGCTGGGTCATACAGGATATGGTATGGTGGTAGATGCCTAAGAGGCCACCTCCTTAGATTACCTTGATGTCCGAACAAGGGAAAAAGAGTAACAACCCACTTCTCCAACAACGGTCACCAATTGAGATGACAACAACAGTATCATCGCTCAGGCATCGGGCTCCTCAACCATTGGGGTTGATATTGGGAACATGTCTCTCCAGTGAATGGGTTAAGTTCAGCTCCTTTGAAAGGGGCTCAAGGAAGGCAAAACAGGGATGAGATTCTAGCCGAAGCTAAGTCCTTTCAAAGCACCCTCGAAACCTGTAGCAACTACCCTAGACCGTAGGTCTTGTGGTAAGCGCAAGGTCTTTCGAGGTTGCTTTGGAACCCACTAAACCACCTGCCAAAAAACTAAAAGTGAACCTTCTCCATTCAAGGCCTTTTTCAGCCAAGTAGCAGGCAATGTTAGGCTTGGTATCTTACCAAATGATCTCAATGACAAACCTCTCAGTATGGACCAAATGGCAATCATACAAGAGTGTATGATTTGGTTATGACCTTATTATTGAGATACAAGGTTCCACTCAAAAGCCACATGGTTCTTTTCGGAGAACAAGATGGCTTTTCTTTATATGTTCCGATCATTCCACAACTGAATGGATGATGAACAATTTCGATAAGCTAAGGTCAAAATGTGGTCTGAACTTGACTTTGGTGGAAGAGGATGATTTTCTTCGGCCAAACATAGTTAAGGGGTTCTTTCCACACAGAGCCTTAGCTTGTCTAGCGAGAAAATTATTGCTACCATGGTCGCACAGAACAATGGACTCGCGGCCAACTCCTGCTGAAAGACATTGCAACGTATGATAACTGGTGCACTCGCCCATTTGGTTATGGCCATAAGCGATTTTTCTATGAAAACACCGCGCGAATCCAAGGGGAGCGTTGCATACCGCTTCGGTCACATCGGATTCGTTCTTAAGAGCGATTCCTTATCGATTACCCACCAAACCACTCTAGTCAGCTCCAGCAGGGAAGGTACTCTATCGCAGTCTAAGAAGGAGGTACAAACAACAACCAGGGTGCATCTAAGAACAGCAGCACTGTAAAGCAATCTATACCTGCTGCCTCTTTGTCGGGAGAACGATCAATGGATCTATCCGTAACTCCTTCTTTGGTTTCTAAGAAATCAGCTAGGTTGACTACACAAAAGTATGTCCATTGAAGACACTCCAAGTCAACGGCACTTACCTCGGAAATTAAGCATAAGGCGCTCGAAGTGATACTGGGATACGTGGCAGCAACACACCAAATCTTGCAAAGCAGTCGGCTGGCAAGCAGCCAGGAGCAGAGAGCTCTTTACCCTAATAAACAAGTATGGCTGGTACTAATAAGGTACCAAAAGCAAACCTGCATCACGCAAACGGAGCCTCGGATACCTTTTGCAACAGGTTTGCTCAACTAAATTTTACCGTGGGCCTCTTCTAGGAATCTTGGGTTAGTGAAGGAAAAATCAGGGGTCTTCCACTTAAGTCCTGCCTCGGCGTACTTCCCTGGTGACTCGGTAAGTGTTCCACCTGTAGTTGTACAGGATCTGGTGGATTACTGCAACCGAAAAAACAAACAATTTATCATATGCTGTGATGCAAATGCACATCCTGTCATTTGGAATAGCAGAGACACAAATGGCAGAAGTGTGTCCTTTTTAAATTATCTTATATGAGTAGTCATATAGACATTTTAAATAAAGGGTCTAATCCCACTTTGATTAACGCGATTCGGCAAGAGGTGTTGGACCTCACTCTGACGAGTCAGTTTATTTCCAACTTTGGCGTAAACTGCGGAATGTATCAAATGAAGCTTCTTTGTTGGATCACAAGCACAACAGGTTCGATATACCGGGAGTAATCATACAAGCGGTAGAGCGTCGCATCCCCTTTTTTACAAACTGGAAAACCTACAGGGAAATTTTATTTATGAAAGCGAACTAGTGACCTAGAATCTGCAGCTTGTTTGCTCAATGATGTGCTCCAGTCTTCTTAGAGAAGCAGCTGTGTGGCGCGTAACGTTGTGGTGAACTGCAAAGTTTCATGGTGGAATGAACAGCTGGCTAAACTCCATAAGAGGGTTAGGCAATTATTTGATAGAGCAAAGCATTCTAATGAGTGAAATGAATAAAAGCCAGCCCTAACAAATTACAACACTGAACTAACGCGTTCCAAACGGCTTACGTGGAGGAAACACTGTGGTAATATCGAGGATGTACTTACAGCTGCTTGACTCTATAAAATTCTAGCTAAGAATCGAGATTGAGCTTCTTCTCAAATCCGATGAAAATTATACATCATATCACAAAAAGTCACTCGAAACCCTGCTTCAGGTGCACCTTCCTCGCTGCACTGTCTGCGACGCAAATACAATTACTAACCCCATATTTGGTACACATATGGGTGCAAATGTGAGTTGGGTTAATAGTTTATCCGGTAAGCTTTTTACTCCGGAAATGGTCAAAAAGGCCATTAACTCCTTTCCGCCGTTCAAGGCTCTAGGAGGTGATAGTCTTCACAGCCCTCCTCCAACGAGGATTAGACTTGATTATCTCTGCTCTGGTAGCCTTATTTAGAACTAGCTTTGATTTGGAGCTAAGTCAATGTGGTATTTATCGCAAAGCATGGAAATCGGTAAAGTGAACTCCCTAAGTCCTTTCGACCTTTCAGTCTTACATCGTTTCTTCTCAAATTATGGAACGAATGGTAGATCTTCATATCAGAGAATGGTTAACTGTAACCATACTTCTGAATCCTAATTAATTTGCCTACAGAAAAGGAAATTCCACAGAGGGGCGCTGCAACTACTTGTCACCAAGGTTGAAGCGGCGTATCACTCGAAAGAAATTGCTCTGAGCACTGCTTTTGGATATTGAGGGAGCTTTTGACAATAATGGATACGACTCAATTGCTAGGGCAATCAGGCGTAGAGATATTGATGATCAAACTAATACTGGATTAGTTCCATGTTGGTTAGTAGACAGATTACATCCGAACTAGGTAATGAGTCAGTCATGATTATGGTAGTAAAGGGGTACCCCCAAGGCGGTGTCCTGTCATCTTTGCTCTGGTCACTCGTGATCGACGAATTCATGCCATTGAAACCTGCTCAACTATTACGACTATGTCTTAAAGACGCCTCAATCCACATTTTATCAGACAGTCAAGCAGCATTGAAAACATTGGAAGCCCGGATTCTAAGTCGGTTAAACGTTAAAAACTGCTACAATCTCTCTCTTGACATAACAAAGTTAGGTTGTGGTGGGTACCTCGTCACAAGGGCATCACTGGATATGAGATAGCCGACGAGCTTCCACGAGCAGGCTCATCAACTACACTTATTGGTCCTGAACCATTCTGTAGTATCTCGTGGGACTCTGCAGCCTACACAATTAGTAAATGGGAAAATACAGTGCTTGTCCTATTAGAGCTGTATTCCCAGCCTTAGACAAGCCAAATCTTTGATCAGATCATTTCACCATAAGGGCTTGGTGGTCAATTTCAGTAAAGGAAATATCAGAAAACTATAGTGAGTTTTTTCAGGGCATTGTAACCTGAGATATGATTTGAATACAACGAACCTGACGGAGTGCCGACTCTGTTTGGAAGAGGTAGAAACCGCATAGATTACCTAAATCAAACATACCACCTTTCGTATAAAGATCGTATAAAGATTGGCAATCATTTGATGATTTATTTGAGGTATATATCATCGAATGATTGCCAATCTTTATACGATCTTTATACGAAAGGTGGTATGAAAGGCCGTACATGAAAATACAGTAATATTTGCAGCCCAAAAGCTCCAGTACTTAAAGGGTTTGCTTATCTATCACGGAAGCCAATTACTTTGAGGCATATCAAAAATTATGTCAGCGGTATGATAAGAAGAAGCATATTGTAGCAACCTTTATTCAAACATTTGTTGGTCAACCTGTGCTGAAAATGGCAAATTTATCCACCATGCGAAGGCTATAAGATACATGTTATGAGATCATCAGAGGTTTGAAAGCGCTTGGGCCATTATATGAAATCAGAGATCCCTGGCTAATTTACATCATCACCAACAAATTGGATATATGCATGTACGAGATTCAACGAAATGAAGGTCAAGGATCGCCGAAAGCTTGTAAAGGTGGAATCTCGCTGCTTCAACTATCTAAGTCCAAGCCATCCCGTCTTCAAATGTCGATCGCCGCGGAAATGCTCTATATGTAGGAAACGCCACAATAGTTTACTACACATAGAAGAATATATTGTGGCATACAATTCAAATTCACAGCCACCCATTCATACCACACAGTCAAGTTTTAATAATGGGTTCAAATGGATAGTTCAAAGAGCGTCGAGCTCTATTAGAATCCTGGTCACAGGTGTCTTTTATATCTGAGGCGTGCATCCAACGACTTTAATTGGATATCGGAAAAACGCACGAACTACTGCCTCAGGAATAGCTTCGACTTCAGCAGCAGTCTCACGAGGCCTGACAGAAATCGTAGTCACTTCTAGATTTGATACAAACCAACGAATCACAGTCAAAGCCTTAATATTGTCTAAAATTAAGTTATAAAGGAAATTACAGGTTTTGACTTGACAATATTGAAAGATCTTCAACTGGCTGATTCAGATTTTTATAATCCAAGTGGTATAGATCTCTTGATTGGGGCAGATCAATTCTTAAGAATTCTGTTACCGGACATTTAGCAATATGCGGGTTTACCTATCGCCTAAAGAACTATATTCGATTGAGTTCTTGCCGGAGAAGTTTTTCCTGATAATAACGACAGTATATTTAATTTACACTTCGAAATAGATATTGATCGATCGCTTTGTAAATTCTGGGAATCTGAAGAACTATTCTCATCCCAAACACTCACTGTAGAGGAGCAACAATGTGAAAACCACTTCCAGCAAAATTATTTTCGTCGAGTCAACGAACGATTTGAGGTACAATTGCCATTGATGTGGACGCTTCGCTATAGGAAAGAAAATTCCGAAGGAATCCCGAGTTTAAAGATTCCTATATTAAATTCATGAGTGATTATGAATCACTGCAACATATGGAAATCATTCCTGATAATGAAATACAAGTAAACCATAATAGCCATTTTTATTTACCGCATCATGGGATAAGAAAGGAGGCCAGCGCTACAACGAAATTGAGGGTCGTATTTGACGCTTCGGCTAAAGCTCAGTCAGGAACATCTTTCAATTATCTATTAATGGTTGGTCCAACGATTCAACCAAACCTTTTATCCATATTCATGAGGTTTAGGATGCATGCCATTGTTTTCGTAGCGGACATCGATAAGATGTATCGCCAAATAAACATAAACCCAAAGCATATAAAGTTTCAACGCGAGAACATGAAACAGAACAAATCAAGCATTATCGTTTAATGACCTTTACGTATGGCACCTCAAATGCACCTTTTCTTGCCACCAGAGTCCTGAAACAAATATCGATAGATGCTGACGAAAGGGAATTATCACGAGTGATTGCTGAAGATTTCTGCATAGACGATGTCATGACTGGAACAGATGACATCGAAACTGCGACAGCCTTTAGTGACAGGGCCATTACATACATTTTATTTTTACGAATATTAACACATCCAGCCATTTTGATTAAAATATATTTCGAAACTATAAGCTCAAGCAGTCTTGTACACCACCTAGTAAATCATCAAGTATGTATGGAAGAAGAAAAAGAGATTATAACATTTTACTATAGACCTACAACTTTACATTGACAATCGCTTCTAATCTATATAATAATCCTTTACTATTAAAGTTGACAGTAACCTTTTGGACCATTGGCATTAAAGCATTAGGACATCTGTCTGATATAACTGACACTTGCTGACTTTGGCAATAAAAAACATTAGCATATTTAAAAATGAGTATAGATTAAATTTTGGCTAAACTTTGAACATATAAAACTATATATAGTAAAATGAATTAGATTAATTAGAATATTATAATCTAACAAAATTTACATCAAATTGCGTCATTTTCAATGGACTCAAAGTATTTTAACTTATCATGTTTGGTTCTGTTGTTTGTATATGATTGAAAATTATTACTGAATTTAACAATTGAGCCAGTGGTTAATGGTGCGACAGTAAAAAAGATGTAACCTCCTCTTGGAATGCTGAATTTATGGAGCACCTATACTAGAACATGATTGGTTACAGCTATGCGTCGTTAAAATTGAAAATGAAAATGGGTCGGTGGTATCAGCATGTTTTCGATTTCACTAAGACATCGGCGTAAGGTAAACCTGCATTTTAGGGATTTATCTGAAGTGATTGTATAAATGTGCTTTTTTCACCTGTATCGTGAAATATCTTCTGACTACAATCCAAAAAAAATAAAAAAATTTACACACTTTAATTTCCTTGAATTTTTAGGTTTTGTTCGGATGAATCTTCACATATATACACTCTACACTATACACTTTTATATAAAAATCTAAAGAGGTAAATAAAAATAAAAACGTTGGTTTGGCGCCATATATTTCCAATTAGTGAATAAAAAAAAAATTTTTTTTTCCTTTTCGAATTATTCTTTGTGGAGATATGTGTTACACTTTATTTTTCGATTTTCTTATAATTTTCATATAAGTAGCGTATTGTTTCAAAAATTACACACAAAATCAAAGGTAACATAACATAACTAAAATGGTGATTGGAATTGTTTTTTTTTTTTTTGTAGTTTTATAAATGGTCATTAACTAAAAGGACAAAAATTATAAAAAAAAAAATCTTAAAGTAATACTCTTGTGAACAATACTTGTTTGTAAAAAATTAAGTGTATAAATAAAAAAATAAAAATATATATATATATATATATATATATATATATATATATATATATATATATATATATATATATATATATATATATATATATATATATATATATATATACATTTTTATTTTGTTTTGATTTTTAGTATGGATTTTGGATTTTTCTTCGCCCTCGACTATTGATCAGATAATAATATAAGAAGATTCTTTAGAGACTATTAATTTAATTTATTTTAGTTTTTTTTTTTTTTTTTTGTAGCTACCCACAATACATTCTACTGCGCGCATAGTTAATTTTTGTATTAGCTTTTCAATCTTATTTATTATAAGTCAAAATAAAAAATAATAATAATAATATTGTGTACCTGATGAAAGATTTTTTAAAACTTACATTTTATTTTTTTATTTGACTGCTAATTAAAAAGATGTAGCAAAAATAATTGAGAAATGGAGATTAAATGATATGATATACTCAATGTGCCTATATATATATTTATATATACTATAAGCACATATATACATAGTACTTATATGTGTTTAAAATAATAAGCATTTTTGTTTAATGTTTTTAAATAAATGCAAGAGATATCTTTAAAATAAAAATGTTTAGTAATCGCAACTAAATCTGAATTATAGATTAGTTTTGTGTAAAAATTTGTTGAAGTTTTACTTGTAGCGTGATATTATCATGTCGTTGGTAAATAAAACAAACTAAAATTAGATATGACTATTTAAAATATATATATATATATATATATATATATATATATATATATATATATATATATATATATATATATATATATATATATATTATATAATATATGCATATCATTGATGTCAATTCACAATTATGTATCTCGATTTTTAGCGATTTTCTGATTTCTTTATATTTCGAATAGTTTTATAAATCGCACTAAAACAAACTTTTCGGCTACAAATTGTGCGAACGCCCCAAAACAACCATGTGACGATCAAAATTATTTCATCTCGGTTGAACATTTAATGGCAAGACTAAATTTGGCAAACAACAACAAATCTTTTGGCCCAGACCTATTACCTAACATCGTCCTGAAATATCTACCAAAATCAATCAATATCGAAATTTGTATCATTTTCAACAATTTGCTAAACAACAAATCATTTCCGGAATGTTGGAAATTGGCCAGAGTGTTCCCCATACTCAAAAAAACAAAAGCTGCAACCGATCCCGAAAGTTATCGGCCTATTAGTCTCCTTTCGAGTTTACGCAAAATTTATGAAATTATATTATATGAAAAATTGAACGAACATGTCATAAAAAATAACTTAATTCCGGATAATCAATTCGGTTTCCATTTTGGCCATAGCACAGTCCATGCTATCACCAAACTAGTGTCATATGTGTGCCATAACCTAAATTTTAAAATTCCGACGGGAGCCGTCATGATAGACATCAAAAAAAGCTTTCGAATCTATTTGGCTGAACGGGCTCATCGCAAAATTAACAAAACTGAAATTTTCGAACGACCTAATCCAAATTATGTATCGATAACGGCACCATTATTATTTAATTTAAATACGGCCGATTTAATTTCGCATAAAAAACTAAATTCCAAAAAAACACAAACGATCGCATACGCTGATGATATAATCGTTTATAGTTTGAATTATTTGGTTGGAAATATCGAGAAAAATCTTCAAACGGCTCTAAGTTTGATACAAAAATATTTAAATATTTGGCACATAGAAATTAACACTTTAAAATGCGAATCAATTCTATTTAGACAACCCCTGAAAAAGGTACAGAGAGATTTAAAGAGAAATTGGAAAAAACTTTCAGTAAAAATTTATAATCAACCGATAATATTAAAAAAAAACAATAAACCTGGGCGTAAACATAGACAATATGTGTTACATGGCCAATCACACGACAATTCAACTAGAAAAAGCACGTCGTGCTTTTATGGGGGCAAGAAGACTTTTTTACAGTAGACAAATTGATAAACGAGTAAAAATTATTGCGTACAAAACACTTATACGACCTATACTGACGTACGGATGCCAAGTTTGGTTTAACCAGACACCATACCGTTTTCTTGACACAACCATAATTAAATTCCAACTAAATGAATACGAGGACAGATGTCAAAAGTATTGGTGGCTATCCGAACTCAACCCACATGCAGTACCAGCAGCATCATCATCATGATATTTTTACAATTTTAAAAAAAAATTTATGTTTATATAACTTTAAATTAATTTCTTACCTTATTTTTGTCCTTTTGACAATTTTTTGCTAAATACGATGTCTCAACAATTTTTTCTTGTTAATCCTTTTTATATTATGTATGGTGTGAATGAATGTGCTCGGGTGTGTTTCTTGCATGAATGTTGTTTTTATGTATTATTTATTCATGTAGTCATTAAGTCATACATTTGACGAGAGTTTGATACAAAAATTGATACAAACATTTTTATTTGCGCATCAATTATTATACTACATTAATTTTATATAAATTTTTAACGTAAATCTTTTATATATTTTGTCGATTCTAAATAGTTCATATCTTGAAAATTATACAAAACAATTTTTATGTTTTTATATGTAAAGAATCTGAGAGCCCATTTTTTAGGAACAGTGATTCTATTTATCTCTATATAATTTATGGATGGCCTACTTATCAAGTCCAACATCCAAAAAAAAAATATATAGTTTTATAAATTTACACTCGCATGCCAATTATTGGACAAAAATGTTACAATTAAAGCCCTGAGAATCAAAAATTTTCAAATAATTTCAAAAAGATATGTAAGAATGTGAGTACATAAATTTATAAACTAAGTGAAATATTAAGCTCAATACTAACTTTGTAAAATGTAGGGACTTATAAATAAATTTAAGTGGATCTTATCAAGGAGCTGACGATGGCTTTTCTAGCTATAGTGATGAATTGTCAAAAAGCTCAGTTACTACGATTGTTTCACAATTTTCACCTATGAAAAATGTAAAATGTACAACTCAGAAGTATTATTTAAATGTATTTAACACTTAAACAATAAGTACATTTACATTACCAGCCAACAGCAAAACACTGCCTATTTCTAAATTCAAATCAAATATTAAAGAAATTCTATACAATATAACTTATTAGGAATAATCCAATGAAATATATAGGATAATTTCCGAAATATATTAAAATATATTCGTATTTTTAACAAGGAATTTTTCCAGATTGCCTGGAATTCCACTTTTATAGAGAAATATCAATAATTTATCTAAATATAGGCTTATTCCTTGACTTTCAGAATTTAGCCAAATTTCTGAAAAAAATCTAGACTTTTGTTATCCTTAAATGGTAAATCGTTTTTTTTTTTACTAATTAGCAATAAGAGTTTCAGGTAGTAGTACTGGAATGGCCTTGAATAATCTTATTAGTAATAATAATCGATTCGATTTATTACCTTTATTTTAAAGATTTCTCCATAAGACACTTTTATAGTTTTAAAGGTGTTCTTTCTTAAAAGTGGTAATATAGCTTGATGCAAATTACAAAATATGATCTGAAAAATTGTGATAACTGCGTGTATTCAACTCCAAGGAGAGAATACTTTATAAAATTTAACTCACTCATTGGATTAGTAATTTTTAATGAACTACCTGGGAAACTAAAAAAAATTATATCAGTTGAAAAATTTCAGAATGAATCAAAAGACGGATTATTTAAGATCGATGAAATTAAATCACTTTTTGTAAACCTAAAAATTTTAATATTTTCATTTTATTTGTCCGAGTGAATATTGTGATCTCAGAGTACTTTTATTTAGAGTGCGCTCATAGTAAAAATACAACATATCAAAAAAAAATTTTAGACAATTCAGAAATCAAAATTTTAAAAACTAAAAATTTTAATAAAATGGCGCCAAATTTATTAAACTCGTTTGAAAATAAACCACATACATCAACTCTATATTATTGGATTCGAAAATTACGAAGTATTAAAATTTATGTGAATAATTAATTAATTATACTTTGCATTAATTTTCAATAATTTAACTAAATTTCGCCAAAGTGAAAACCAAAATATTGTAAATAAATGCAATATCGTGATGTATTGGAACCATTTATTAAGTATTAGAATTAATTAAAAAAAAAATCAGTGTGACAAAACAAAGAGACGTTCAAATGGAAAGTTCATCATTTCCAATTTTTGGGTGGGGTTTTTGCATATGCGGTATATCATTAGATTCGCCTTTGCATTGGTTACAATAATTACTAAAACACTGTTTCAAAGTTGGTAAAGTTGGATAAAGTTGGGAAATTTCAAATTTTGTTTTATAAAGGTACAAGCAGAAAAGCTCATCAATAGTACCAAAATGCGTACACAACATGAAAGGAAACGCAATGAGTTTTGCTAAATTTTTTTATACAACAAATGTAAAATTGAAGCAAGATTCTTAGCTTATACAAAACAGAACTGTTTCTCTTTTATATTATGCAAGTTTCTCTTTTATATTTTTCATAGGCGAATGAAAACATTGTGAGAGTTTGTCAGACTGTATACTCTGTGGCATTCAAAGCTTTAAGAATGACTGTATAGTGAGATTAGCCAAACAATATTTTAATACTTTTTAATAGTTTCATTCCAGTTGAACATCGTGGTGGAAATAGATTTGGCAATCAAAATGATCAGAGGAAGGATACCATTAAAAATTTCATATCGAAATTTAAAACAATTGAAATTCACTACTGCCGCAGTAAAAATAGCAATCAGTAATTTTTGCCAAGTAAACTGAACATTACTATAATGCGCCAAATGTTTAAGGCTCCGAACAATTTTCAACAGAATTTTCAACATTAGTCTTAAGCTCAGCAACTGATTTGTGTTCCATATGCATTAAATTAAATCAGCAATTAAAACAAAAAAAAACACGTAACCAAAAAACAGGCATTAAGGGTTATATTGTTGGTACACAAAAGACGACTTACACTGTGTTTCACCTACTGAAGAAGGATGCCGACGATTTGAGAACTTTGTCTTTTGTCTATTTGATATAATACATTTAATTGCGGTAGTTTTCAGGGAACATCAAATTCTCCATTGAAAGGAGAATGTTTTTTGTATGTTTGGACCGTGGATCAATTTATAGAAAGTTTTGCTCAAATACCTTCAGGCTTACATCCATCGCCTTATTTATACCGATTTTTGGCGAGAAAACCAGAGTACGATTGGTAGTGGACAGATGCATTGGACTGGATAAAAACACTATTGTTATCAAGATTGGCTCCTGAAGGAAGCACCAACAAATATTAAAACTACAAGTTTCTTACGTTTTTTTAAAAAACCATCTATTCAGTAGTTAACCAACTTTGCAATTTAACGTCTCAAATATTTTACCTTTAAAAATCTAAGTATATCTGATAAAACATAAAAGTAGGAAGCTTTTAATTAACATTTTGATACAGTTTAGAAACATTCAAAAATTAATGCTTTTAAAACTCGAAAACATTGTATGTGCGGTTATGGAAGTTCAGATAATATAAACGTCACTCAAGAAAAATGAAGAATATTATATTAGAAACGAAAAGTAAATTTTTCTTAATTTTTGAATTCCTGTCGCCGGTTGGATACTGTTTTACTTGAGATGAAACTTAACTTGAGAGAAAAGGATCAAAAGAAGTTGAGCCTAGGTGCGTGTCAAAAATGAATAAAAATAAAATGCAGTCAAACGTCATAAAATATGTATTTGTTACAAATAAATAAATTACAGACCAAAGTTGACCTGTTACTTCGATCTTTCAAATCATATTTTTTAGGTGGTCAGCCTTTCGTAAAATAAGCATTTCGTAAGATAGCAGAAATCACAGTGGCATAAATTGCGAACGCATCTCCATAAAGCTATTGAGCCCAGAGGCAGTCCTTAAAACTACAGAATGGATTACTTGTAAAACTTTGCAAATCGGCTGACGGTAACAACACAAAACAGTAAATCATTCTACCAGCAAACCAAGTTAACGCGAGCCTGCAGGAGTAAGGACAAAATACGAGCTCGATTCTATTGGATCAATTGCCGAAAGGATGTCAAAAAGTGTTGTAGGAAGTGTGAGGTTTGTGCTGCTTGCAAAGGACTCAAGCAAGAAAAAGAGGAATGATGATATAATATAATTTTTGGGCGCCATTCAAGTGACTAGTAATAGATATTTCTGGCCCATTTCCAACTAACCCATATGGTAATCGATACACTACTTCAGACCTAATAATAAACGGTATTTATAGGACATTGATGAATTGTACCGATAGCCAGCATACAAGCCAGCGTATTCCCAGTTCTTTTAATGTATATTAACGATATCTGGGATTGTCATCAAATTCTTGATCTCGTCATTAAAATCCATTTTTTATAATCTGTCTGGGTCAAACTGTCACTCATCTAGTGCAAACGGTCTGATCAAGTCTTTCTATAACTGCAGCTTGTCAATGTTTGCAAGGTACATTTAAACTTTAGTAGTGGAGTAGGGTATAAAATCAAGACGAGCTTTTATAATATAACTCCCGTGGTAGCAGAAATCCATCACTCATTCAAATGTACTTTCATCGCTGCTAAAGTTTATTGCATTTTGGTTCCCAAACCTTGCAACCATACATTTTGTTTTAGACACTTTGAGATCAACAGAAGTTGACAATAGTATTTTAACGATTTTTCTAGTCGATGCTTGGAAAGGTTGAATTACTCGTTTCACAGTTTTGCAGTCTATATTTGTCATAATGTTGACATATTTAGCATATTCCCGTGACTTCGACAAAAATCGTTTAGCGGTAATTCTAAATATGCTTTGTAATTCTATCTGATTGTAAAATAAATTTGCTCTTCTTTATAGGCAATATTCAACTGCACAACAACAAGACCGTACTCCTCATCAAACCAATCTGCTACTAACAAGATTGTGGTAATGGATTTTCGGTGGTAGTTTTCTTGTTGTTTTTGTTGATTCAAACATGCTTTAGCTGTTCGTTACAAGTTTCATGATTCCCAAATTTCTGTTCAGACAATGTAACTCCGCAACAAAAACGCTGAAGTACATAGAAATCTAAGTGATGTAGAAACATTTATGACCAACGAAGTTGAGAAACTAAAAAAATAAAATAAAAATTAAGCGCAAGGTAAATCAAATACCTAGACCTCCAAAATCAATCTGACCAGATATAACGAAACTGGTTATAACACAGAGCTCCACACTAATGAAAAAGATCTTGTGAGAGAAACAGATTAGTTACTGAAGATAAGACAAAGACCTACCAAAAAGCGAAAAGCAGAATTCTTGCCTGAAGTGGCAGAACATTTTTTTTTGTGTTGTCAACATTGTTGCCATGTTATTTTTTATAAATAGAGACAAATTGCAGAAAAACGTAAGTGGTATGCGAAAGCGAAATAAAGAGTGAGCCTTTAAAAAATTATTTTTAAAAAGGCTATAAAATGAGTATATACATCAATATTTTTTTTTATTGTGAAGGTTGGAGTCTTCGATTAAAGAATAAAAAATAATTTCTCTTATAAGGCTATCTCTACTGGCTTTAGTAAGCCATCCTGTGATTCCAATTTTCCAGTTTTTTAAACATTTCGGCCCCTATTTCCGAATAGTATTTGGATTATCCACAGAACATTTATCCTTAACAACATCCCATAGAAAAAGTTTAACGTTATCAAATTGCAGCTCCATGCAGGAAAATTTACATCTCCAAAACGGCTGATTATGCGAATGCCAAATTTGGTGCGCATGAGTTCGTTTGTCTGTCGGCTTATATGGCATGGGACACCAAACCAAAGATATTCCACATTCATAGCATCGATTTTACGTCATAAAAAGATAGTAAGCCAGCGTTTTCGAAGAAAAGTGAGCCAATTATGCCACTACTGGAAAATTCACATCAAACTGGTAATCTTGGTGGATGCAATTGCTTCTTTACGATTACGTGTGGCTGTTCCGAACTCCAAATCGAGCAGTTCTGCTTGTTTACATTGCCCTCGAGATGCGCTTCGACTGATAAGATGATTTTTCGACCAAAAACGACGTCATTATCAAGAAAAATTCTGAACGCCAGCTTCAGAAATTCAAAATATTATTTTTTTAATTTAACAGATCGCTACAGTTGCAATTTCTAAAATGTAAAAAATATTTGTACGTCAGTAGTTAGGATTAGTTCAGTCGACAAAATTACAATGTGCAACGCAGCCATGAAGTATAGTTGAGCAAATTGATTTGACTGAACATTTTTCCAACATTTAACATGACCTAATCAAGCTGCACATTAAGATATTTACAATTTTGGATATTTTGAATAAATCAAAGATTTTTTTGATTAATTAAATTTGTATTGAGTCAATTACCTCATACCCTAGTTGTTAAAGAAAAACAATAGCAAATGATTGTCACCAGTCATATCGCGAGTTCGATTATCGCCATTGACGAAAAATTATTAGTAAACAAAAGTTCGTTGGACTGATCACCAATTCTTAAGAAATTTGACGTGATATGGGCGTATATGGCCGTATACACCATAGTATAGTTCATAAAGAATATTTCTGCTGTTTATCTATATGCGCCAATATTTAGTACTAAAAACAATGATATTTACATAAAAATGAAACCTTGGTTTACGTTAATATAAAATTTGTTTAAAATTTTAGCCTACATATTAAAATCATATATTAGAATTGGCTGACTAAATAAATTATAGTTTCGTGCTAAAAGTATTTCATGAATACGAGTAAAACTAATCTAGATCAGTATACACAAATTCAGTTCACCACCGCAACCACATATATTATATATGTACGACACAAGATTATGGTATATTACTTTATTGCAAGGTACGAGTATATATGAACATTTACCAATAGAAAACAATCTAAAGAAATTATATATACATATTCTTAAAATACATACATTTAAAAATAAAATTTAGATACATTTCTTGTTTCTAGCACTTCTTTTAAAGTTTTTGGTTTAAATTTAATTAGCATAGAAATGTAAACTTTCAATTACCATTAACCTTTAACGTATAAATGTTAGATACAATTTTTTAAGTTTATTTCTATATAATATATATATATATATATTATATATGCATATATGAATATACACATCTTTTCTTATAAACATATATTATAAAGTAAGTTTTCTAACTCTTATCTGGTATGGATCCAAATATTACGGTAATTTTGAATTTTCTATTCGATTTCCAATACATAAAGGGTGGTGTAATATTGTTTTGTGTGTCAAACATTTATATGTTGAAAGTATAATCAGTCGACAAAATACGAGCAAGTGGATTATGCTTCTTAACAGTTTGATTAGAATGATTTTAACTTTATTAGTCAAATTATTAAAGAAACTTTGATGCTTTACATTATATCAAAAGTTATTTCAAATCAATTATATTTGCTACATATTTATTTTTAGCTGGTAATCCAAATACTAGGAAAACGGATTTCATAATTGCAATACGAATCTTGAACTACTAATTAAATAGCATTTTACTTAGATTAGAAAATTATTTGGTTCACTATTGTTGTATATTGGTATGAAACATAGATGGCAGCACCGACCATATTATATTATTATTATTATTATTATAAATATATATATATATATATATATATATATATATATATATATACATATATATATATATATATATATATATATATATGTATATATATATATATATATATATATATATATATATATATCTGGCAAAACTTGTAATGAAGATAAATAAAATGAATAGAAATAAATGGCAGTCGTATACACACAGTAAAACTGAAAACAACAGAGTTTGAATGATAAAAGACAGAATACAACATGGCGCAGTTGATAGGATTATAAAGAATGAGAATATTGAAAAATAAGCACATAAAAATTTAAAAAAAACAATAAATGACACAATTTAATAAGCCACAAATTTTCAAGGGAATTTAAGTGAAAATTGGAAAAAGTTCGAGCAACAATTTAAAATATATATGGAAGCTGCGGATTTTAATACGGACAAAAATGCACAAAAAATTGCAATATTTTTGAACGTGGTGGGCGAGGAGCCATTGATATTTTTAATACGGTGTCAATTAATGAAGAAAACAAAATGAGCTTTGATAAAGTATTGGATGCTTTTAAAAAATATTGTAATCAAAGAAAAATTTTTTTATATCAAAGATTTTTATTTAATAACAGAAATCAAAATGAAGGGGAACCGTTTGATCATCTTTTAACTGAATTAAAAAAGATGGTTACCGATTGTGAGTTTGGTGCACAAAAGCAATCAATATTAAGGGACAGAAAGATCGTAATTGGTTTACATGAAAAAACAATTACAAGAAAAAATAATTAAATTAAAAAATTATGACGCAGAATATGAAAAAACAATTGATATTGCTGAATAAAGGAAGCAACACAAGCGCAGTTGAAAGCATTCAAAGGACAGAATGTGAACATGATCACAAACTCAACAACTTCAAGACCACAAATAAGAAATCAAGAAAATAATAATGGTAGGAATTTTCAAAATTGTCTTTCCAATCAATTAAATGGTGTAAAAAAACACGCTAGAAATAAGTGTCCCGCTTATAATAAAAATTGTAATGCTTGTGGTATTCATGGTCATTTTGGATACGCGTGTAAAAAGATATTTGTAGAACAGGGTAATAAAAGTAAGCCCGATTTGAGTAATATATGTTGAGCATCAATTATGCGCACAAACAATATAAATGATATTACTAATAAAAGGGTTGAAAAGATTATAATAAATAATGTAGTAATAGAGTTTAAATTAGATACTGGGGCTGATTGCAATATACTACCGTTGAATGTTTTTTCAAAATTAAAGTTAGGTTCCGATAAATTGCGATATTGTTTTTCAAAACTGGAAGCGTATGGAGGATTTGAAGTGAAAGCAGTTGGAGAAATTGATTTATTAATAGAGACGTCAAATAAATTAGATTAGGTCTAGTTAGTAGATATATAAATACGATAGTAGAAAGTAAAATATACGGAGATCTATTTGAAGGAATAGGTAAATTTAAAGAAACATATTCTCTAGTATTAAAAGAAAATGCTGTACCAGTTTTAAAATTACCAAACGGGATTCCTAAAGCATTGGTTGATAAAATAAAAATCGGTTTAGAAAAATTGTGTATTGAAAATATAATTGAAAAAGTAAATATAGCAAAATAATGGGTTAGTAAATTAGTGGTAGTTGAAAAATCAAACGGACAGTTACGTTTCTGTTTGGATCCTAAAGATATCAATAAAAAAGAACACGATGCTAATTTAAAAATGGTAATGGAACGTGCTCGTGAAATAGGTGTTCGATTTAATTCGAAAAAACTTCAGTATTGTGTAAATAGTTTTAGGTATTTAGGACACATATTTTTAAGTGAGGGTATTGGTTTAGATAATGAAAGAATTAAAGGTATAATGAGATACAATAAACCACATCATAGAAAATCGTTACAAAGATATTTGGGAATGGTAAATTACGTACGCGATTTTATTCCGAATCTGGCGTATTTAACGGCTCCAAAGCGAGACTTTTTAAAAAAGAACATTTTTCAGTAATATCCGATTCATGATAATATAATAGCCAAAGTAATAAAATATTAGAAAGCCCTAAAATTTTGCAAACATATGATTCAAGGAAAGAAATTGTTATACAAATAGATGCTTCTCAGTTTGGTTTGGGTAGTTGCCTTTTGCAAGATGGCAAACCCATATGTTTCGCTTCAAAAAGTTTAACCGAGGCAGAAAAACGAAACGCTCAGAAAGAAAAAGAGTTTTTAGCAGTATTGTATTCGTGTAAAAAGTTCCACCATTATATATACGGTAGGAAAATCGAAATACAAATAGATCATTTACCTTTAGTGTCAATAATGACAAAAGATTTAAGTAGTGTTTTTTTTTTTTGTTTCTGAACTCTGCAATCTGTTCTGGGGCCGAAGCTCTCCCAACTCTTTCTCAGTTAATTTTTAACGTCCTACCTTACGCCGTCACCATCCAAATTGAGGACGCACGAATACAGGTTGGGTTTTAAATCCATCTGCACATTGCATTGCTCCAGCCAGCATGCACTGACATAGATGGTTCGGCTCATGGATTCTGCATTCCAACAGAGGGTCATAGTTTTGTTCTTCGTCAACACCGATCGTAATCAGGTGATGAAAAATCCCTTTCGCAACTCTCCTTCGTTGGGATTCTGACCCGGTACCTCCCGTCCCAAACACCGAAGCTTTAACCACTGTGCCTTGTTTGGTATTGTTTGATGTTGTTTCCATTCATCATCTTTGCATCAAACTGTTGCAGTTATTGTTTTTATTTTTTCATATAGTAAATCATAATCTTTGATTTCATTTATTACTATTGTTGGGGATTGAGCTAGTTTTTGTGGCTTTTTTTATTATAACCTTTGGAACATTCAGTTGTAATTGATTTTCAGTTGTAATTTTCAGTTGTAATTAAAGTAAATAAAAAATAAAAAGTTAATAATAAAAATCGGTTTTACAGTCCATTGCTGGTTCGTACCAAAAACACAATCCTCGGCTCCAAAGGTTTCGGTCCCGAGCTAACTCTTCGTATTAATCTAGGCAAGTCGTTTTCTACCTCGAGAACCCATCGAGGCTGACAGCGACATCTGCGTTTGCCAAATAGCGGCTCTCCTCTTAGAGATTACAGCACCATCCTTTTAGGATAAACTCGCAGAACTTGACTGACCCAGCGTATTTGATTTCCTTTTACTTAACGAAAGACATCAGGAATTTTGATAATATTCCTTATCTCGATGTTAAACGGTACTCGGAAAGTGTCACCATCGTCGTGGTTAAGTTATCATGCGCTTGAATCTTCTCTCGAATGTCATCAGCAATTTTTGATACTCATTTGTCAGGATCAAACTCTCACACCCATACATGACAACGGGTTTGATGAACACAACTGCAAGTGACAAGGGATCCGAGATTTCACGATTGTGGACGCATGAATAGAAAGTATTGACAGGTTTGTCCTTTGCATGCGTAAACGTATAAGATTACAAATATACGGTGTTCGATTGCTTAGAAATTCAAGACAGCCTTTTTAGCTGTGGTCCTAGAACAAATCCAATACCAAGACAGGATTGACGATGCCATCTCCAATGTAAAGCAAAGTATATCCTTGGAACACATATGGTCTCTAATTTTTGGTCATCGAGTTTCTTAGAGAAAAACGAGTTCCAAACGATATTCTTTCATGTGTCAGCCAGCTTGTTCTGACATCAAACGCGACTGGTTATTTTAGCGACTGTAAGTTCCAGATTTGAAGCTGACATAGGACTTTTTGTGGCATAAGACTATAGAAATTTGTGCTTTAATGGCTGTTATATTTTAGACAGAGATAAGAGATATGTAGAATCACCTAATTGTTGTCAATACGACACCCGAAAAACGTTTCTATTTCGTCTGTGCCTATTTTTATTTCGTTCCATCACCTAGATTACAAAGAATTAAATTAAAATTAATAAAATACAATATTAATATAAAATATATTCCTGGTAGTAAAATTCATATAGCAGACGCATTGTCTAGGGCTTGTAAAGATGTTGATGGGAATATTGACACTGATTCTTCATTAAATGAGTTAGTTTATACAATTAATATGTCTGATGATAAGAAAAAGTTATTTCAAAATGAAACAGTAAAGGATAATGTATTAGATACTCTTAAATATTATATTTTTAATGGATGGCCTAAAGATAAAAATAAAATTCCCGAATTAATTAAGATATACGACAACAAGAGAAATGAGATATTTATTAATGATGATATTATGTTTTTTAATGATCGTGTAATAGTGCCCAATAGTTTAATACCTAGTATGTTAAAGTTATTTCATCAGTCGCATTTAGGAATAGCAAAAACGAAAGCTAGAGCAAGATCGCTTCTCTATTGGCCAAGTATGAATAATGAAATTGAATTAATGATTGAAAAGTTTGGGAAAAATTTAGAAGTAATAATATAAAAAATGAGCTTCAACAGCGTCCGACCCCTAAATTACCATTTGAAATAGTAGGATGTGACATATTAGATTTTGCAGGTAAAAAATGTTTAGTATTGGTAGTTTATTTATCAAAATGGATAGAGCTTAATGGAATAAGAGGCAAACAATCATTTGAAGTAATTAATGCAATGAAAAAAATATTTAGTTGTCATGGTATATACCACAAACAACAGTAGCTAATAATATGCCGTTTTCGTCATATGAAATGAGAGGATTTAGTCAGAATTGGAATATTGATAATAAAACGTCCTAACTACCCGAAATTGAATGGTTTGGCTGAAAAAGCTGTTCACATTTGTAAACAAATGTTGCGAAAAGCAGATGAAAGTAGAATGGAAATTGAATTGATGTTATTGGAATATCGAAATACACCAGTAGCAAGTACAGGATATTCTCCATCAGAAATTTTATTTAGTCGTCGAACTAGAACTAAAATACCAATTGGTAGAAATTTATTGAAACCAAAAATTCAAAATGAGTTTAGAAAGAAATTGATAGAAAGAAATAAAAAAAATAAAGAATTATTACGATAGAACAGCAAATAAGATGGAGAATTTTTTTAAACAAGGGGATAATGTGGTTATAAAGCAAGGCAATAAAGGATATTGGCAAAAAGGAAGAGTAGTATCAAAAACAGGTTTTCCTGTAGATCTTATAATGTTATGAATGAAAATAATAATATAGTTCGTAGAAATACGTTCTCATGAGGAAATCGCATAATTCTCCGGAATTTCATAGAACCGAACCAGATTATAATTTTGACAATGTCTATAGAAATGATAAAAATAATACCACAGGCATGAACAATGAATGGACAAACCAAAAACATAATCCAATTAGAAACACACCAAATAATGATAAAAAAAATTGATTGATGTGAAAATTGAGAATCACGGGATCATTATTGATCCAATATGACCGAGTTTTTAATTATTGTATAAGATATGGACGACAGGTGAAGGTTCCTATAAACAAAGATTTTATTAAATATTAAAATATTTTGATTAATTTATTAATAATAAGATTTGAATAAGTTATAATTTATGATAAAATTGAATAAGAATTTATTATTTTAAAGTTGAAATTGTTAATGTATTTATAAAATTAAATTAAATTTAAAAAAGGAAGGTATATTGGTATTAATCATAGATAGCAGCACCGACCATATTATATTATTATTATATAAATATATATATATATATATATATATATATATATATATATATATATATATAAATATATATATATATATATATATATATATATATATATATATATATATATAAATATATATATCTGGCAACACTTGTAATGAATAGAAACAAATGGCAGTCGTACACCCAGTAAAACTGAAAAAAACAGAGTTTAAATGATAAAAGACGAAAACAACAACTATGTCATAATAGTTTAGGTGTATAGCTTGATATAAATTTGTTGACTTGATCGGACTCTAGACAATAATTTTCAAAGAATTAAATATGGATCCAGAATTTCGGTATTGCCGAAAATTATTTTAGCGTTTGCTATTGTGTTGAGATTTTAGGAACATACTTAATATTGCGTCTTTACAAAAGAATTTCGAAAACCTTGCAAAATTAGAATTTCAAAGACCATGGTTATGATTCAAAGATAAGTCGCAACTTGTACGTCTCACACAATAGCATTATTATTAACTAATTTTTGTTTATCTGTGGCGAAATAACGCTATAAGGTCATTAAGGAAACAATCAGTAATTAGATAGTAAAGCAGATATTATAAAAATCAAATGTAAATGAAATCAAAATGTAAATGTATTTACAGAAATGTAAATCAAAATCCAGGATTTGCACTTATAACGCTGGTAGTGTGTCCAATTTTATTTCGTTCTTAGCAAAATTATCGCCGTAATACATACATATTATTAAAACTAAAACAATAAAAAAAGAACTTACTACTTCTATCGGCTAACCGAATTGTCTCCATTCTTTATCTAAATCACTAACAAACTATAGTATCTTGATTTTTCACACAATTCAATAAATTTAGTAAGTATTTCAATAAATTTAATTCACTTGAATATAACCACAGTAAATAAATCGATAATTTATTAATATTTATCAATAACGGTTTTTTCTCATTCTTTAATTTCCACACAAATTAAATTTTTTGTTTGTTTTCCTCGAAAAACATTTTTCGAATAAACATTCACAGCAAAGCTTATTTTGCTTTTTGATTTTGACGTGTGGTGGATGGATTACAATACAAAATTAACTATTGCACAATTAAAGTGCAGTGGTCGGTTATTTACGTGGGTGTCCTAATTGGCGAAGGAAATTGAAAAATAAAAATGTTGTTAGTGTGTCCATTGCATATATTTTGGAATAGAAATTTTCAATGTAAAAAACTTAGTTTTTAATCTTAATCATGTTTGTGGAAATTATGAGTTAGACGACTAAAATTATTTCTTTACAAAGAAAAATTACATTTATTTGTACGATCGGTGAACTGAGCATTTGGAGCAGTGGTAGAAGTTGTGAAATTTAAATGGATGGTATAATGGTTCCAAAATGACCGTCCAGAATCATTATACATGAAGTGGACAGCTCAAAAGAGGTCGGGAAATGTATGGCGATGATAGCATAAAGCTGTTTATCTTGAAGCGAGATCTAATATTTATAAGTTCAAACTATATAGTATGAAAAGGACACAAGCGAAATATTAATTCTTATTGAAAAATTTGTCATTTTGTACACGCACGCATGGTGATGAAAGATCTTCGGGCAAGGTACCCCAACTCCACATAACCGTAGCGGTTGGAAGATGTTATCATCTATAGGGAAACCACACAAATTTAAAACTTTTAGCAAAGATACAAACCATTATTTCGAGTATCTTTTAGTACCAATAAATTAGAAGGATGACAATGTAATTTAAATTTCACATCTAGGGAAGAGGTTCAATAAATGAAGCACCAAACTACGACCTCACTTATTGGAGTCTGTGACAATGCACTTAACGTACTCTGAGGTACTTAGTACCCAATCAAACAGTGAGGATCAGACAACTACTTTGGAAAGGACAGCATAAAGTGTTTGTTAGCACTTTGCTATTGAATTACATTGTAACAAATGAAACGGAATATCGAACAGATCTATAGCTATAGCAACGACGAAAGATTCAGCCATTAAGAAACCATATTATACGATACTATGTTACGGGTTTTCCAATAAGAGGTTTCGAGGTAAAGAGGGAGGTATGCCGTTAACATTTGAAAACGATCAGTTTTGTGAAAAGTACTCTTGAGAAATTGATTACTAACAAGTTTATGAACATTTTCCAAAGAAGTACAGTGGAAAAAAATAATCAGTTAAAAAAGTTGTCCTGCAAATCTTAACTCTATCAGAAGAGTATAAGTACTCGTTGTCGGCAATGCATGAAATAAAACAACTAGGAATAAGCGCAAAGTGCTTTAGACATTAATGATTCAACTTAAAGGAGCCTCGATAATAGAATACTTATTTGTAAAATTTAGTCAGAATTAAAATGAGATTGTCAAAACTGTAAAATAACTGGGCATGGATCTTGATGAAAAACTTTGGGTCACATGTTTAAATGGTGTTTGCAAAAAGTAATTATCTTTTAACCCTTTAAGTCTCTACCTTTAAGTATTTTAACTCTTGAAGTATAATAAGTGGCTAAATAAAAAGGCTTGAGGAATAAAAAACCCGAAATTCCTAACATATAGGCGTGTGCAAGTGGGCTTCAGAAAGCCTACAAAATTGGCTTAATTTGAGTTAAGATAATTTGGTAATGCAAGGCGATGAGATTAAATCTAACCTTAAAGGATTTTTTGACCAAGAAATGTAATAAACAAAAATAAAATAATTATATCTTAACGCGAAGACGCGGCTTACGACCTCTAGTCCTTAGTTAAGTTTTTAGTATTACAATTGGTGATGACGATGAGCACAACTTTGACACCTCTGCTGAAGTGTAGAGTCCATGGGACGAACCTTCATCCAGGCCAGTAGATGATGGCTGAAACGATGCAAGGTGCATATGTGCAATGTTCTGCCTGGTAACGGCATAAATTAGGTTATGTAAAAAATTAACAGCGAAAAGATTGGAAGACCATTAGCTCTAAAATTATTGAAACTTGAAACCATAAAAAACTAATTACAAATGTAATTATATAAATTTTGTAAATTTTTTAATCTTGACTTTTTGGAAAGGTCCTTTAAAAATTAGTATTTAAATTTTTTAAAATTATTCACAAAAAACTACATTTTGACTTGTGGCAATACAAAGTTGGGACAAGAACAAAAAATTTCAGCTAAATTGTAAGTATCGATTGCAGTCGATTATGAAGGAGGCGGATATAGAAGACATTAAATACCATACAGATTTTTGTAGCCTCAAAGAAAGTATAATTCAATGGGAGAATTTTTTAAATTTTGAAAAAGTTGTTCGTTTAACTGAAGCTGCTTGTATTTTATCAAAAAAAACAACTAAAACAAGTCACTGGCATAACAAACAAATAATAACATTAATATCAAGCAAAATACTGAATTTTTTTGAGATTTAATTGCATGTTGTGTCATATAGGCTTTGAACCAGCAATTCTTAGATTTCAGTAAGGCGAATAAAATAAGTTTACATAAAGTAGTTACAAAAAATGTATGATCGAGCGGTTATCAGTGCAATTTTCTAAAATCACAATAGCAAATACCTAAGCAAATACCTAAGTTGTACTAAAAATTTTGACGAAACTCAAATGAATGAACATAAAGGTGCGGTGCGTTAAACGTCGTTTTACAGTTCTGTGCGTAACCAATTTTGCTGTCAGGCACTCGATTTCAGATGGAAAGTTTTTCCGTTACTGCTGAAAAGGTAAAGTAAAATTAAAAAATACTAGTAGATTTGAGCGAAAATGTCATCACACAACAGCGCTATGTCCTTTGCATCGGTGGGAGCAAATATGGTTGCCTTTCGTGAAGGAGATATGGTCCTCCTATGGAAATTGAAGATTCAATGTCAAGTTTTTCATAGAACAAGCCATCTCTAACCGATAAACAGTCACTCTTTGCAATATACTCCACTTTACGATGTTAACAGAACACAGGCTACGGAAATAATTAGAAAGCAACATCCTTACAACAAGCATTTTTCTTCAAGGATCCTTAATTTAATCGATCACTTCTTTAGAAACCACAATCGGCTAGCCTTTACTTACTGCAAATTTTGCAAGTTTTTCTTAAAATAAGCCATGGTAAATGGTCACTTATTGCAATATGCTCAACTTTACGATGTTAACAGGATACAGGCAAAGCGCAGATTACCTCACGCGCTAATTTTAATAACGTTACGAACAGAGCATAAATTCTCAAGCACAGGGCGCATCGACCAAATTGTGTTTGCATTTCTTGATTCCAAACGATGCGAAAACGATAAATTCCAATCAATAGAGCAATCCAACTTTAATCAGCCGTACTCTCCCATTAACAACACTAGGTCGCTGTTTTTTGCTCAAAAAATTAAAATTAAAAATTGGGAAATTAAATTGTAAAATTGTGTGTAGTTAAATTCATGTTCTTTCAGGCCAAAACCTAGGATAATCATTGTTTATATTACAGATGAGGGTCAATAATTTATCCATGGAATCTATGAATTAGCAAATATTCACACCATATCCTAATCTATCACTTAATTTTATATATGCAGTTTCCAATTCGATAACCCATTAATTAGGAAATTAAAAATAAAAAATTTAAAAATTTAGCCAAAATCAGCACTGCTGCACATACCATTTCAAAATTGGTTTATAGTCTTTTATCTCACCGATGTGATCACCAAGTAAATTATACAATTATGAAATCATTTATTCAGTCGTTTTCATGTAAATGATCACGTGCTATTATCTAACACAATATGGAAAATTAAATTTAACATTTCCTTTACAAACGATACGGTATAATATTTAAGATTTACCCAATTGTGTAAAATTTAAATAAAAGAACAAACCAAATGATTTTCCGTTTCATGTTCAAACGAAAATCCCATCATACCCAGAATAATAAATTTTTAATATCTCTCTATCCATTCTGTCCATCATACTTATATATAGTTATATATATACATATATATAAGTAATTTAATTTTAAGAACAAAACTAAAAAACGAAGAATAAATTGTTAAACTTACAAATTTCAAGACAATCCACAACCAATCATCTGATTAATTAGCAAATAAAAGCAATTTTATCAATCCAATTTTTTTTTTTAATATTTTTTATTTGTTATTCTTCTCTAAATATTTTATTTTATGTATAGTTGTATAGTTCTTAAGTTCCAACAACAACCATAACACACCACCATCATCATCATCATCATCGCGCGGGCAAAAGAAATCGAAAAGAAATAAAATAAAAACAAACAATTTAAAAACATTTATTATTGTTGCGTGACGGGATTTTATTTTTAATAAAGGAATTAAATATAAAATATAATAAAAAAAAATAAAAAAAAATTAAAAAAAAAAATAAGTTAAAAAAAAGGCGTCGCGGATCGGAAATATCTTTTTGAACCAACAACAAAACGTATTAAACATTTTCTTCTTATGTTGTACTGACAATTTACAGGTGAATTGTTATTTTTGTTGTTGTTGGTATAGTGTTGTTGTCACGTGGATACGTGGGTAATGTAATTTTTCTTAACCGCGTTTTATACGTGTGTGTGTGTGTGTGTACACTTAAGACAATTGATTAGAATATTAAGTATATTATGTAATCGACGACGGTACTTCATTTACACACTCAACATTGAAAACGATTTATACGAATTGAATTTTAATTAAAATATTAAACCAAACTTATCTTAATTTATACGATTAATCCTTTTTAATTCTTTTCGGTATGTTCTTTACGTTTTAGTGATTTCCTTTTAGAAATACATACATAACATAAGGAACATATATATAAAGTGTGGCATATGTCAATTGGTCATATGTGTATATGATGTCTAAATTATCTAAAGTGGTTTTTAGTTTTTAAAACGGTTAGTATATTGTAATTATGTAACGACAATAAATTCCGTGTAATTATTTTAACATACTTTCATGCATATAGTTATTACTTATTAGATAGCATATCGTATATATAATATACCAGCATAATTTAACCGTTTTTTACTATATGTATACCTCATATATAACATATAATTCGGTGGCGAACATCAAAACTTCAGGTTCACGAATTCTCATCAAAAGGTTATGAAAAAAAAAAAAAAAAAACTACCATGGGAAAATAATGAAAAGAAAACGCATCAATTGAATGCTGATGATGAATTACAAGTAATAGATGATCGGATAATGTGTATTTAATATTTATACATATACATAATTTTTTTTATTGAATCGATATGTTTATAATATGGCTAAAGAGTGGCACAAAATTCACGTAAAATTAGAATTTTGTGGTAAAGTGCTGAAATAAAAGAATCGCGCATTTTTATTGCAGCTATACTTCGAAATTTTCATAATGGTTTCGTTAATCGTCAAATTTTGGGACACCCTTTAGTACATATATATAATACAAGTAATACATAGATATAAAATAACAACTACCACATTATTATTATAATGGTTAAAGGTGACGACGTTCTAAGACGAAATCATCGAAGTTCATGAACATTGAAATAAAAATAATTTGAGTAACACAATTTTTATTTATTTGATTTGAATTAAACTTTATAATTTACGTATAATTAAATATTTAATCAAATTATTTAAATATGCCGTGTTCAAAGAAATACAATTTATTAAAAGATACAATGTAACAAATTAAGTGATTGGCAAAATTACTAATTTGCTAAATTAATTTATATTACATATATGATAAATTCATATAAATCGTCAAGTTTTTCGGCAAAGGTGACTTATTTATCAAAATAAACCTAATCAATTTAATATAACTAATTATAAAAAACCAAATAGACTAACTCCTTAGCCAATGGATGTAGATGCAACTACGAGAACGAGAAATTAATTTGTTAGGAAAATAGTTAACAATCACGAACTGTTATAAAAAAAATGTTCCAAAGTCGAAATTTCAAATACAGAAAATTTGCACAAAAGTGATGTTCCGGGAGTAAGAAATTTTCAAGCGGACTCAGAATCAGATAAAGAGAATTAAATTTCCTGCCCTATCTGAAGTGCAGAAATAAAGAAACACAACTAAATATTACCATATTTAATTACTTTATTTAAGCTGCCAATATAGTTACAAAGATAGATGACGAAAGAATATTACAAAAAAATCCAAGGTCTTTTACCCTGTGGCCTTACTACTTATCTGACGGTGCTCTAGTAATTAAATTTTGACTAAAAAAAAATATTATGTGTTCTATATTATTTTTGTTTGAGGTCACTCATTATGTTCCTTATTAAATACAAATTGTAGGCATACAAATTAAGATATAAAAAATGCCATTTTACAATTTCATAAAATTTGACTACTTAAAACTAAGTTAAACTATTCTTAAACAAAATCTTCATTACATGTGACTGACTATCTTTGCAGCCACCAATATTTTTCTTTATTTGCGATGTATTTGTTCGTTCTTTGGAATTCTGTGCTAAACCTTAGTAAACTTTCATCATAATTCAAAAATTTTGTCCTATCTAATCCTTTTTCGTTTGGTAATCTTTGAATTTGATAAATGGTTGGCTTAAATTATTATAGGAATTCATTATAAATTCTTATTATTTTCGTGTGGCTTATTTCACTTATTAATTGTTTTTATCAAAAATATTGTTATTATTAATATTTTCGATGAATTAATTAAAACAAGTAGTTTAGTTTTTATTATAGTGAAATTATTTTTATTTTTATTATTTATTGTTCATAAATATATTTCGGAAATAAAATTTCCATCATCAGTATTGCTTACTTGATTGAGAATTAAATTTAATTTTTCATGCTTATATACAAAATTTAGTCGTTGTATTTCAAAAATTGATCGTTGTAATATTAATGGGGTGTGGCTTATTGTCGTCGTTTTTTATTATTATATAAAATCAGTTCGTATAATTTATTAGTCGTGGTATTAATTTTATTATTAAGTAGGTTTTTACTTTTTCGATTTTTGTATATTTCGAATTCTTCGACCCTGTTCATTTTATCGCCTTTCTTCATTTTGTACAGAATCTTTAGGTTTGTATCCATATCCATGTAGTTATGCTGGGTATCATTTATGTGGAGAGCAAATCTTGATTCGGTTCTTATTTTACCGATGTCTTTTATGTGTTCCTTAAATCTTTGTTTAAAGGATCTACCGGTTTGTCCTATGTAAAATGAAGGGCAATCTGAGCATGTCAGTTTATAAATTCCTGTGTCTAAACTTGTGTTACTGTCTGGTTTGACTAATTGTTCTAATTTCTGTTGGGTCTTATAAGCAACTTTATATCCAAAGTGCTTAAATATTTTTTGGACGTGTTGACTAGTGTTTCTATCATAATCTATTGTAATAAATTTAGGTTGGTATTCGTCATCAAAAGTTAAAGTGGTATTTTGTCGGTATTTTATTCTGTTGAGGTATTTTTTATTTATCTCCTCGATTTTAGAAGATTTGTATCCATTTTTATTAGCGATGTATTTAATAATGTCAAGCTCTTTAAGATAATCATCTCGCGACATCGGTATGATATTTAGTCTATTGATCATATGATTATAAGCTGCCATTTTATGCTGATATGGATGATTTGACTCATGATGAATAGTTTGGTCCGTTTGGGTTGGTTTTCTGTATATTTTAAATTTGTGCTCATTGTTATCGTTTTTAATCGTTAGGTCCAAAAAATTAATAATTTTGTTTTGTTCAATTTCCAAAGTAAATTTTATATTTGGATGGACGTTATTTAAATAATTTAGAAGTTGGTCCATTTGTCGGTTTGTACCAGTAAATAGTAATAATATGTCATCTACGTATCTGTGCCAGTATTTAATGTTATTCTTCAATTTGTTTTTAGTACTTAAAATTTCGTTTTCTTCAAAATGATTCAAATATATGTTGGCCAAAGTTCCAGATAATGGGCTTCCCATTGGTAGTCCATCATCTTGTGAATAATATTTATTATTAAATTGGAAATAATTTTGATTTGTTATTTCTTCCAATAATTTAATTACTTCATCCACGATATTAATATTAATTCCATTTGTTATTAACATAGTTTTGGTTATTATTAAAGTTTCTTTTATCGGAATTTTTGAATACATATTCGTTACATCAAAAGATAAAAGTTTCGCGTTGTGTGGTATTTTTATCCCTTCAATTTTGTTAATCAGTTCAATACTGTTTTTTATTGAGTGGTCATTTTCAAATTTTATATTATTTGAGAGCCATTTGTTTATATGTTTTGCCATTTTAAGTACTAAAAACAAATTGAAGAATAACATTAAATACTGGCACAGATACGTAGATGACATATTATTACTATTTACTGGTACAAACCGACAAATGGACCAACTTCTAAATTATTTAAATAACGTCCATCCAAATATAAAATTTACTTTGGAAATTGAACAAAACAAAATTATTAATTTTTTGGACCTAACGATTAAAAACGATAACAATGAGCACAAATTTAAAATATACAGAAAACCAACCCAAACGGACCAAACTATTCATCATGAGTCAAATCATCCATATCAGCATAAAATGGCAGCTTATAATCATATGATCAATAGACTAAATATCATACCGATGTCGCGAGATGATTATCTTAAAGAGCTTGACATTATTAAATACATCGCTAATAAAAATGGATACAAATCTTCTAAAATCGAGGAGATAAATAAAAAATACCTCAACAGAATAAAATACCGACAAAATACCACTTTAACTTTTGATGACGAATACCAACCTAAATTTATTACAATAGATTATGATAGAAACACTAGTCAACACGTCCAAAAAATATTTAAGCACTTTGGATATAAAGTTGCTTATAAGACCCAACAGAAATTAGAACAATTAGTCAAACCAGACAGTAACACAAGTTTAGACACAGGAATTTATAAACTGACATGCTCAGATTGCCCTTCATTTTACATAGGACAAACCGGTAGATCCTTTAAACAAAGATTTAAGGAACACATAAAAGACATCGGTAAAATAAGAACCGAATCAAGATTTGCTCTCCACATAAATGATACCCAGCATAACTACATGGATATGGATACAAACCTAAAGATTCTGTACAAAATGAAGAAAGGCGATAAAATGAACAGGGTCGAAGAATTCGAAATATACAAAAATCGAAAAAGTAAAAACCTACTTAATAATAAAATTAATACCACGACTAATAAATTATACGAACTGATTTTATATAATAATAAAAAACGACGACAATAAGCCACACCCCATTAATATTACAACGATCAATTTTTGAAATACAACGACTAAATTTTGTATATAAGCATGAAAAATTAAATTTAATTCTCAATCAAGTAAGCAATACTGATGATGGAAATTTTATTTCCGAAATATATTTATGAACAATAAATAATAAAAATAAAAATAATTTCACTATAATAAAAACTAAACTACTTGTTTTAATTAATTCATCGAAAATATTAATAATAACAATATTTTTGATAAAAACAAATGGTTGGCAGTTGATTATCAATAAAAGCTTCTGGTTCTAGTATGTTGTTAATTTCTATACTTTTTTTCAATTATACTATGATTCGTATAATATAGTCCAAATGTCAAAGTGTTTTCAGCGTTTCAAATATCTAACCGAAATTTGATAAAAGACTTATAGGTCTGTAGTTCCGAGGATTACTTGAGTTCTTTCGTTTTTTTTTAACAATGGAAAAATTCTTGCCGGTTTCCAGCATGTTGGGAAGGTTCTATTGTCCAGCAAGTTATTGAAGATTGTACATATTTCTGGTATTATCGATTTTGGAAGATGTTTTAAGACAATACTGGATATCTGATCTAACCCATACGATTTTTTGTTGTTTGCGCAGGTTAGTATCGCTTTTAGTTCCTCAATGTTTATGAAATAATCCTGCTGTGTCATTTGTTGCTCATTTGCATTATTTTGGTTGTGCTAAATATTGATTTTGCGATATTGCGAGCTTTTATGTGTGTTTGTTGTTGTTTTATGTTTTGAATTGTTTCTGTTATTATTCTTTCATGACTAAGATTACCCAAAGAGGGGTTTGGGTTTGTATGCTTCTCAATGATGTGCCCAATGATATTGAAATTGTCCTGTGTGTTAAAACTATTGTAGTTGTTTTCTACTTTTGGAATTTTTGCCCATTCTATATTTAAGTTGGTTATATTTTTTGCTTCGTTTTCACTTATTTCAAGCATGTTAATGTCTCGGTTAGTAGATCTTCTTCTAAAAGTTTTGAGATCTCTAAAAAATTTTGTTTGGGTCCTGTTATGGCTTCTAGTTTACTTTGCCAGTGCTTATTTATTTGCAGTTTTATATTTTGAAAGATTAAATCGTTTGTTTTTTTGATTTGTGATTGCAAGAAGTTTATTTGTTGTGGGTTGTTACTTCCAATACGTGTTAATCTTTTTATTGTTGATATGATATGACTTTTGTGTTTATATATAATCTCTCGATCGTATTATTTGTAAAGCATTCCATGTTATTCTTTCTAAATTATTTCTGTCAAACAATGAAATCATAAATCCAATTTATAAATACTAACTGGCACTCTTGGAAGGACATTTCAAGTGCCAGTTAGTATTTATAAATTGGAAAAGAGGTTTTGTTGAACTATTCCTGATTTCAATGATTTCAATGGCTTCTACTTGGATATCAATGGCCTTGTGATCGCTTTCATAGTATAATGTAGGAATTTCTCCTCTCTCGTCAGTTTTAATGATTAAACGCGTGTCCACAATTGCTAATTTTAAATAAAAAAATTTATTTAAAATGGCAGCTGGGAATGTAAGTGCATCTGATTTGTAAATTTGAGATTTGTATTGCAGACTATTGTCGCATTGCCATCTGTTTAAATAAATACCTTTCTGGTTGTTAATGCTATTTCCCCAGTTTTGATGTTTAGCGCATTTAGATCTTCTGCAATAATATAAAAGCTTTTTTCATTATCGAGCACTAAGGTTCGGAAAATTTGTTGCCAATCTGCTTCAAACTGACGATCGGTAACTATTTTATTACTTCCGGAGCAATATGCCAATAGATAAGGTAGAGCCGTTGGTCATTATTTAGGTTTATTTTAATGATTGTGGTTTCAATACCCACTGTATTTTGAAGATTACTAATTTGTATTTGCTCGAAATTCAATTTATTTTGAATTATTGCTGGTCCTTCACCGTGTGTATTTCCATGACGATCCTGTCTGATAATGTTGTAATTTTTTAAATTCTAAGTGATGTTTATAATTTAATTTCGTTTCATATATGGATAAAATGTCTGGTTCATGGTTGATCATGAAATTGAGTAGGTATAATCGTCTTGCAACACTGATGATTGAGTTAACGTTCACTGCTATTATTTTCAATTTATTCATAGATGGTTGAGTATACTTAATATTTGTGAAATTTGTTCACTTTGTTGTTGTATAATGGTTGCAATTTGATCAACTCGAGTTGATAATTTTTGCATTGTTAATTGATCTGTATTCGATTGATTTAATACCTCGGCATATGTTCCATGTTGTGGATTTACTTGTATATTTTCAACATTTTTTAAAATAATAGCAACTGATCAGATAATCACGTATTTTGATTTTACAAACCCTTTATTCTAACAACAGATGCGTCAGACTATACGCTTTGTAATCCCAAAAACAGGATAATGTAGGAAAATCTATCGCGTTCTACTATTTGATGCTATTTAATGCTGTTTTATGCTATTTCATAGTATTTAATTGTATTCACGTTTTTTCATGCTATTTTATGCTATTTAATGCTATTTATGCTTTTGGGTCTATTTGATGCTATTTTATGCAATTTTATAATTTTATGCTATTTTATGCTATTTCATGCTATTTACTATAGTGTTTAATGATATTTTATGTTATTTTATGCTATTTTATGCTATTAAATAGCATAAGATAGCATAAAATAGTAAAACTTGCTTCAAATAGCATCATATTGCTTAAAATAGCTAAAATAGCATCATATAGCATAAAAAGCTTAAAATAGCATAAAAAAGCTAAAATAGCTCGCTATTTTATGTTAAAAATCCGAACGGAATAGGGATGTAAAGGGATTTTTTTAGCACTAATTGATTGCCATCGGTGATGACTATGAACGCAACTATGACCTCCTGTCTGAGTGAAGAATCTATGGGCCGAATCATCTTTGGCAGTACAGGCTGGCTAAAGAAATGCAACGTACAGATGGACATTTAAACTGAATCTGTATTCGTGCGTTCTCGATTTGGCTGACTACGGCGTAAATTAAGACGTTAAATTAACTGCGAACGTGTGTTGAGAATTTGAGCCTCAGAAAAGATTGCATGGAAACATAAAAAAATCCAATCCGTAAACTGTAGTTTTAAAACGGTTGAAACAAATTTTGGTAATTAATTTCAAAATTATGTTGATCGCGATCAACATAATATTAAAAAGTTATTCGCATTCGCAAATTTAAAAGATATCATAAAAAATTCTGCAATAAGGCAGTCAAATGTTTTACAAGATGGGCAAATACCCTGAAGCCAACATTTAACGTTTTCGTTCTTCTATAATCAATTATTAAGACGCTTGGATCGAAAGGTACCGGGTTCAAATTCCAATGGAAATATTACGTCAATGATCCTGTAGCCATATTTCATGATTTGGATGGGCATAAAGTGGTATGTTAAAAGTAAACCGTTTTTGCTCTAAAACCGATATATCACCGAATTTAGAAAGTGGCATTATGAAAAAAAAACGTTATTGGTATTATGTTGAATTATTCAGAGCTTGAAGTAGTGCGTGCAGAAATTTTCAAGTGCGATCTGATTAAAGAGTTTGCGATAAGTTTTACTGATAATTTTTACTGATTTAAACGCAATAAAAAATGATCCGAAAGTAGAAACACAGCTTGCAGTTTTAAAAGGAAAATTTACCAATTTCCGAGATGAACAACTATTGACGGAACTACTTCCAGATTCTGGAACATAAGATTCTGAAACATATTCTAAAAAAAAGTTATTTGCGTCCAAACCATGGCAACCGCCTTGGTATATACCAAGTGAATTGCTTTGGAAAATAATTTTTGTTAGAAAATTCATAATTAACAAAACAACCAGCTCAAAATTTAATTTTTATAAATATATATGAATCGAAATTCAATTTAATTTACGTAAATTTAATTTTTTTTTTTTTTCAATTTAGCTAAATTTGTTTTCAATTTATTTCTATGCAATTGTTGTTGTGAATTGAAAAAAATTATATTGTAAATATTAACATTACAAGAGTTTTTTTGAATGAAAATATTGAAGCGTCATTTTACTATTATTTGTTTGATTAGATCATCAAATGTATATCAATTCGGTTTTCTTCTAATTACAATGACGAGTTCATCTGTTTAGCGGTTATTTCATTTAATTTTCGTGCTAAATAATTTTTTTTAAGTGTTATTTGTTTTTTTTTTTAACTTTCAAGTGATAACTAAATTTAATTTATTACAGATTACGACTTGGAGAATACAGATTACGACTTGGAGAAATTTTAATGTTTGATTTATATAAGGAATATTTATATTTTAATTAGATCTATATTGTATATTATATATGTATATTTTTCATATTAGTTATAAGAATTGTTCATTAAGAGATTTAATAAATAATTTCCGATTAGATTAGAATTTTGATTTTTTTAGAACTGTATCACCAGTTAATCCTATTCCTATTAATAAAATTTTATTTATATTTCAGAATTATAAATTTGATATAATATTTTCGAATACTTCAATTTTTTGAACAATTAGAATATCGGAAATAACATTTGTTTTACTGTTAAGACTACGTAAAGATAACTGAAAAGGTCTAATGTATATATATATATATATATATATATATATATATATATATATATATATATATATATATATATATATACATGTTTATTTTATAAATAATATATCATTCCGTTGTGTCGACATATATAGTATGATTGCTACAACGTATTAGGAAGTGGAACACTTTTTATTCTACTCTTCTATGTAAAACAGTTCAGGATTGCAAATTATTATGCCAGTAGATAGTCAAAATTAGTTCGATGGTGGTATTAAGACAATTACGATATACTTAAAAAAGTATATTTTGAAGCCGACTCCAAATCTAATAGTTTTTGGTTGATTTATTGTAAGAATTACAGCTCATAAAATCTATTTATTATTTATATAACTTTTTGTAGTGTTATTATTGTTAAATGGTTACAAAAAAAAATAGTTTTTTTTTTTTTTTTTTTTTTTTTTAATGGAATAAAAGAAAAACGAAAAATTGTAATTTATTGTTTGAGGTTTTCATTTTATTGTATTGTTTATTATTATTAGAAATTGTAATAAAATATTATTATAAAAATCTATATCATTCATTCTCTCCTTTCGTACTATTTTAGTTTTTATTTAATCCACCTACACACAGCCTTACTTTATAATATAAGATATTTGAAACCTTTTGCTTGTGAGAAATATGATTATTATTCAGTTCGACGAGAAAAACAAACTTTTGTGGTTTATTGTATGGTGTACTCTCGTCGTCTATCTACACTTAGAACGTGAAGATTTTTGTTTTTGGCAATAAGATTAATTGAACTTAAGAGATGTGTAGTCACCGAAGAACAATAAGAGTGTTATTGTGGTGGCATTGCAACAATTTTTTTTAATTTTTTTTTTATTTTTATTTATTAATAGTTTTTATTATAGTTTGTGGGATAAATTCTTTATGTGGTTAACGGATTATTTATATAAACATATAGTTTTAATGTTAATATAAACGGTATATTTTTTTTTAGGTCCTTTTAATTGATTTCGATTCGAGCAACATATACACGAGGCAAGCCAGTCGTCATATGTTTAGATCGGTTGCAAATTTTTGAATAAATGTCTCGCACGTCTCATATCAATCATCAGTCAACACCATTATTTATAAAACACTTACATATATACGAGTATCTCAACAATTTTTTACATTTTTTTTAAAGATATATATCATATATGTAAAAAGGTTGTCAACGTGAATAAAAATTTGTATATAACTTATGTTATAAAATTTCATTTCATAAATCATGGGACCAAAAAAAAATAGACTTAAAAATTTATTAATCAATCAATCATTAAGACACAACACCAAAAATATAAATATAAGAAATATGTATATCGCGGATTTTTTTTTTTTTTTTTTTTGTATGGACATACATCGTTGTATGGACATACATTTTGATTTTGAACATATTTGTGATTATTCCAATTTGTTTTTATATCTTCACATATGTGTAAGGTAATATTATGTAAGTGCGCATTTACAACATAATAATCATATAATTGGTGACATTTATATTTGTGTATAGGGCGAATAAAATAAAATATAAATATTTTTATGTTAAATTTTAATATGTTTCATGTGCATACACTACAGGTAAAACATAAATGTATAACATGAAGATTACCTTCCAAAACGATGTAAGCAAAAAAAAATATAAAAAATTTATATGATGCTGAAATCATCATTTCACAGCAGGATCTCATATATAAGATGTTTTGAAATTCTCATGTAAATTGTATACATACTACATATGTATGTAGGTGAATGATATGGATGTAAGTTTTATTGATCTTATGAAGTGATATTATTATTGATATTGATTGAATTATTTAATAATATTTATCTTGGTGATTTAAGAATTTGTTTGTTTTTTTTATTACAAGTTATTTAATGTAAATGATGTTGTTTTTTTGATCTTGTTTCAGACAACATTAAAATTTATTGAGAAAATGTCATAATTTTTTTAGATGAACAAATAATTTGTAGACTAATTTTATGTGCTTCGAACGACTTATGCTGTGTGCCTTAATCGACTAAACTAACTAAACTAAATTAAAGGTGGAACTTCAGCTACTGTCTTAAAAGCGCCAGGTGAAGTTTCTGAGCCGATGTGACAGCAACTCCACAGAATTTGCGTTTAAATTACTAAAAGCCTATTTTATAGCCTACATATATTTGAAAAATATTTTACAGCGACCATAGAATTGGACCACATGTAAAATGGTTTGTTTCCTTGATTAGTTAAATTATTTAGGTAGCTCCTCGATTGCAGCACGTAATTTTCTCACTAAAATTGGCGTAATTATCATGGAATCATACCACACCACATTGTTGCGATAGACTATCTGGGTATAAATTCCACTCATTTTACATCAAATTAAATTTTTAGCTCAGATTTTCCTAAATATGCAAAGCTATTAGCCTGTCAAAATTTGGATTTTTTATTTTTGAAAAATCAAGAATTTTTTAAACGTAATTTCGGTTATCTAGAATTTTCTAGACAATCCTATATAAATCCAAAAATCCACTCTATACTCATTATCAACGAAATTTTACTCATCAAAATAAAATTGAAAATTTTAACTCAAATTTTCCCAAATATCCAAGGTATAATAGACTGTCAAAATTGCATTTTTTATTTTCGAAAAATCATGATTTTTTTAGACATAATTTCTGCCGTTTATTATGCTGTTTAACTTTCTAGACCATCCTATAAATCCGAAAATCCACTATTAACTCATAATTAACGAAATCCCTCTCATTTTACATCAATACAAAATTGAAAATTGTAACTCAGATTTTCTCAAATATGCAAGGCGTAACTATCAAATTTTGGATTTGATTTTTTTTTTTTTTTTTGAAAAATCAAGATTTTTTTAAAAGTAATTTCGGTTATATGGGACTTTTTAGACAATCCTATCTATATAAATCCAAAAATCCACTCTAAAGTTATTATTAACGAAATTTCACTCATTTTACTACAAAATAAAATCAAAAATTTTAGTTTAGACTTTCCCAAATATGTCAGGCTATATACTGTCAAAATTTAGTGTTTTTATTTTCGGAAAATCAAGATTTTTTTAATCGTAATTTCTAGTATCTAGAACTTTCTAGACCATTCTAGAAATCCGAAAATCCACTAAACTCAGTATAAAAAGAATTCAACTCATTTTACATCAAAATAAAATTTAAAATTTTTACTCAGATTTTTCTGACTGTCAAAATTTGGATTTTTTATTTTCGAAAAACTAAGCTTTTTTTATACCTAATTTCGGTAATCTAGAATTTTCTAGACAATCTATATAAATTCGAAAATCAACTCTAAATTCATTATCAACGAAATTCCACTCATTTTACAACAAAATAAAATCAAAAATTTTAAATCAGATTTTCCTAAATATGCAAGAATATAGACTGTCAACATTTGGATTTTTATTTTCGGAAAATCAAGATTTTTTTAAACGTAATTTTGAATTATCTTGAACTTTTAAGACTATCCGATAAATCAAAAAAATCCACTCTAAAATTATATCAACGAAGCCCACTCAATTTACATCAATATAAAATTAAAATTTTTAACTCAGATTTTCCCAAATAAACAAAAATATACTATCGAAAGTCAAAATTTGGATTTTTTAGTTTCATAAAATCAAGATTTTTTAACAGTAATTTCGGTTATCTAGAACTTTTTAGACCGTCCTATAAAACGAAAAACCCACTCTAAACTCATTATTAAAATTTCACTCGAAATTTCACTCATTTTACATCAAAATAAAATTGAAAATTTAAACTCAGGTTTTCTCTGAGATTTTCTTTATGCAGGCTATAAACTCAAAATTTGGAATTTTTATTTTCGAAAAATCAAAATTTTTTTTAACGTAATTTCGGTTATCTAGATAAATAAATCCAAAATTTATGGATCCTATAATTCCAAAAATTCCCTCTAACCTAAATTTGCAAAATTCCACTCATTTTACAACAAAATAAAATTGAAAATGTTAACTCAGGTTTTCCCAAATATGCAAGGCTATAGACTGTCAAAATTTGGATTTTTATTTTCATTAAATCAAGATTTTTTTATAAGTAATTTTAGTTATCTTGAACTATTAAGACCATCCTATAAATCCAAAAATCCACCCTAAACTCATTATAAACGGGATTCCACTCATTTTACATCAAACTAGAATCTAAAATTTTAGCTCAGATTTTTTCAAATATGCAAGGCTATTAGACTGTCAAAATTAGCATTTTTTATTTTCGAAAAATTAAGATTTTTTTAAACGTAATTTCGGCAATCTAGAATTTTCTAGACAATCTATATAAACCCAAAAATTAAAATGAAAATTTTAACTCAGATTTTCCCAAATATACAAAAATATACTACCGACTGTCAAAATTTGAAATTTAAATTTAAAAAAATCAAGATTTTTTTAAAAGTAATTTCGGTTATCTAGACCTTTTTAGACAGTCCGATAAAATCAAAAATCCACCCTAAACTCATTATCCAAGAAATTTCACTCATTTTATATCAAAATAAAGTTGAAAATTTAAACTCAGATTTTCTCTGAGATTTTCTTGATGCAGGCTATAGACTTAAAATTTGGAATTTTTATTTTCGAAAAATCAAGATTTTTTTAAACGTAATTCTTGTTATCTAGATAAATCCATAAATCCAAAATTTATGGATCCTATAATTCAAAAAATCATAGATCCTCTAAACTAATTCCACTCATTTTACAACAAAAACAAATTGAAAATGTTAACTCAGATTTTCCTAAATATGCAAGGCTATAATAAACTGTCAAAAATGGGAATGTTTACTTTCAGAAAATTAAGAATTTTTTAAAAGTAATTTCCATTATCTAGAACTTTCAATACAATCCTATAAATCCAAAAATCCACTTCAAACTCATTATAAACGGAATTCCACTCATTTTACATCAAAATAAAATTGAAAATTTTAATTTAGGTTTTCCCAAATATGCAAGACTGTAGACTGTCAAAATTTGGATTTTTTATTTTCGTAAAATCAAGATTTTTTTATAAGTAATTTTAGTTATCTTGAACTTTTTAAACCATCCTATAATTCCAAAAATCCACTCTAAACTTATATCAATGAAGTCCACTCATTTTACAACAAAATAAAATCAAAAATTTTAACTCTGATTTTCTCAAATATGCAAGGTATAGATAGACAGTCTAATTTGAATTTTTTATTTTAGAAAAATCAGGTGTTTTTTAAACGTTATTTCGGGGTTCTAGAATTTTCTAGACAGTCCTATAAATCAAAAAATCTACTTTAAACTCATTATCAACGGGATTTTACATCAAAATAAAATTGATAATTTTAACTCAGGTTTATCCAAATATGTAAGGCTATAGACTGTCAAAATTGAGATTTTGTATTTTCAAAAAAATTAAGAGTTTACGTCAATGTTAGTTTCCAGAAAATAAGCCCTTTAGTTGGGGATCTGAAAACGATTAAACGGTAGTATCGCTAATCTCAAGCAATACTAATATAAAAGATGCTATAAAAAATATCAACAGAAGAAAACATAGACACTGCTAAAATTTAACCGGATCCCTCGGTTAAGCATTCAGCCTGAACAAGCGGTCTCTTAAAAACCCAGGCACATTTAATTAAATTAATCAGCCATTAAAAATTATCATTTGAAATTTGCTGGTCTCTAAAACAGTCGACAGCCAAAATCTAGAAACCATGCATGTCAAGTCTTTATGAATGTAGCTTTACAGTGAAGAATCGGTAATCCAGATGTTAGGTTTCTTAAGGGCCCCAGATAACATAGAATGTTTTTAATTTTTTAAATAAGTCTAGCGAAATAGCTGACAATAATCTGACTGACTTATGTCAATTTCCGAATTAGACCAATAATAGAGAAATTATGGTGTAAATTACTTTCGCATAGACCATGTGCTAAGTGGTTGAATTTGTAGACAATAATACTCAATTGGTCAGTTTTTTTTACAAGTCAGGGATCACAGAAAAGTCTACTTTATACATTTCAACCGAGGAGTTTTGATAAATGAAGCTTCTTAGCCACTGCTAAAATGTAACACAGAAAGTGTAACACTTAAAGACATTCATATAATTCACTAACACTAGATTTAAACAAATCAATGATATATAAAGAGCAAAATTAGATCCTATATATATATATATATATATATATATATATATATATATATATATATATATATATATATATATTTATATATATATATATATATATATATATATATATATATATATATATATATATATATATATAGAATTCGGTCGGTCTGATGAGATGGCAATTAACTTTCAACAAAACTTCTTAATCAGAATAATTATTCATCTTCGTCGGTATATTGGTGACCCCGATGAGGTTTATACGCGCAACTTCCTTCTGATTTACTTTTCTACTTTTAACTGAGAATTTCACAGATTTAAATATTTTAATAAGTTATGAATTTTTAAAAATTCAAAATAAAAAATGATAGTGCAATCTCGTGTAAACAGGGACACAGCAAAATATAAATCTCAACGTGAAAATTTATATTAAAATCCGAAATGGAAATACGAAATCTATAAAGACATCCGCGTCCAAACAAATCTAACAAGATACAAGTAATTGAATCATTAAACATCCGCTTGCATTTAGACTCCACCAAAAAAAATATTCTCTCACACAATTTTTTAAGATTTTTTTTTTTTTTGTATAATAAATCGTTAAAAATGTTAATAAGCCGATAGGTATATTATTATAATATAGCTTGTTTCTAAACTTTGAACCGAAATTATACCGAAAACATGTAACGCACTATATAAAGCTCCATAATAATATAGGTACATACACTCAAAATTTCAAAATTATTAATCACAATTCTAATCTATTACATGTTTATATAACATTTATTTATGATCGTTATCTAATTTCTTCTTAAAAATGTCAATCTTATGTTTGTTTCGTTATTCTATTTTTTTTGTATTAAGAAGAAATCTTATGAGTTATTTATTATTGTCAAAAAATAAAAATAAAAATAAAAAATTGTTAAGACATAGAATTTCTATATAATATACAAAAATATTCACTGAGACGACAACTAGACTAAAAATTTGTTCTATGTAATAAAATAATTCAATTGACGTTTCTGATTATTGTTGTTACTTTTAAAATATTTTTTTTTATTTATTTATTAAGTTATATAAGATTTACCTTGCGCGCCATACACACAAAGATTTAAAGAAATCTAAATAAAAATTAGAATTCAAATTTATTGTGACATGATTAATTTTTATTTAATTTTATTAAAATTGATGATTTTATTAAACAATCGCACACGAATCAAGATCTCACCATATAAATTGTATATATAATTGAAAATATGTACATATATAGTTTTGTGATTTTTGAATATGCAAAAGGATATTTAGTTTTATAGAAAAATCTACTTCCTATTGTTATAAATAATATAGTGTTTTTTTTTTTTGTATATATATATACGAATATAATATCCCATTACGATATTTCATCGTATTTCATTTATAAACTGCAACAACAAAATAATAGTTTTATCTGATATTAAATAAATAATAAAATTAAAATAATAATAACAATAATAATAAACGTAATAGTAATAATAATAATAATGCGATGATCACTCAGAGATTAACGAAAGATAACAAACACAAAATAGAACAAAATTCAGTTCAAAAATAATATTGAACAAAGCTCTTTTCTTATACTTATGATATGCACAACGAAGAAATAATACAACAACTACAACTATTAAAACGAAAAAGTTTACATTTCCAGATTGATGACAATGAAATTTTCAAGATGTATCCGAAGATAATTTTATTACTAATAATAATATTTCGCGATTGATTGTTATTGTTATTATTACTATTATTGTTATATGATTATTGTTACCATTTCTATTGTTATGATTTATTTTTATTTTATTTTTGATTTGATAATTACAATGTTCTCAGGATGAGTTGATAGTTTTTGTGTATATACATATATAGGTTGTGAGAAACTATTTATTAAATTTGAATTCAATAATCTTTTGTAGATTTATCTCTAAGCGCAGATTTAATACATATCATCGGTAAAGTCAAATAGAAATATATATGACCGAAATTGATCAATTTAATTAATTTGTATACTTAAGGACTAACCAGCGGGTCCGTAAGAATCAGTAAGAAAATTTACAAAATTTGCCGATGATCGTATTTTTCGATTAAAAATATACATACGCAGGTCTACGTTTAAAATATTAGAAAATGATATACACTCAATTCTGTTTTTATGCGATGGATACGTTCCTCAGAAAAACGCATATAAAAAATCGCATAAAAAAAGACACTCCCTATGTTGAATAAATAGGGATAAGTTCCATAATTTTCGAAAACCGTATAAAACCAAATATATAGCCAATATATCGCATAAAAAAGACTAAGTTACCCAAGAAGATAGGATTATGGTGGGTACCCAAAGTCGTTTGAAGAAAGGAGGGTTATAAATTTAAAATAAATTGAAATCAGTAGTCCAAAATATATTTCTTTATTTCAATTTTCTTACTTAAAAATTAAATAATAATTACACCTAGTCAGTATCTTCACTTGTTGACAAAACTCGCGACCGTTTGTGAACTGGTGCAAAATCACTATCATCGCTGGAATAGATAGTCAACAAATCTGGTGACGAAATTGATTCTCCCTCATTACATCCAGTGTTTACTTCAACGACTAGTGGTTTTGCTTTTTTGACAGCAAAATCTGTTATTAAGCTTTGCGATGATTTCTGAAATTGTTTTAAAAGTTCCTGATACCCAGAAATACAATTCTTTAGGTCACGCTGGAATTTAAATACTCATTCAGAGTTCGGGTCATTATTGAGAAAATGATTTTCTAATGAGTTGCAAAGTTGAAGACCTTCACGAATTATTTTTACAGTGAGCGGAGCAGGTTCCCTATCTTCTACATCACTGTTATTTTCTGGATCTAGGACCGGATCTAACAATTCGATAACATCATCATCACTTAAGGCTTTGTCCACAAGCAATTCATCAATCTCGTTGAATGTATCAAATCTTTCTCCACCAATTTCATGTGCCAAAGCAATAATTTCACCAGAAACCGCCAATGTTTGATTAATTGCCTTGTTATTAGTAATGCATCGAGGCCAGAGTGCTTTCCAGCAGGCATTTAAAGTGTGTGTTCTGATTTCACCGATAGCAGAAGTAGCATGGTTAATGCAGTCTAAAATCGAAAACTTTTTCGAAACGTCTGTAAGTGTAACTGACTCATGCTCAAGTTGATCCAAAATAAATTGAAAAGTTCGTCGTACATAATATTTTTTGAAAGTGGCAATTATGCCTTGATCTAATGGCTGAATTAAGCTCGTTGTATTAGGTGGAACAAACACTATCTGCACATTTGGATGTTCTAAATTGGGATGCGACGGAGCATTATCAACAATTAACAGAACTTTAAAATCGAGTGCCTTCAAATAAAGTGCCGCTTCCGGGATGAAAAAATTGTTAAACCATTCGGTGAAAGCAGCAGATGTCACTCAAGCTTTTTTATTGGCCATCTAATGCACCGGTAATTGTTTTAAATCTTTACCCTTTAGGGAAATGTCAAATCATTTTAAATGCAACCTCAAATTAAACACTTTGTAAATTATTGGTAAGAAGTAACATTCGTCAAATTCCGCATAATATTAGCACATATTATAATATGTGCTATTATTAATTAGCATATGCATTGTACTACATATATATTTAAAGAAAATAGTACACTCCCTTTAACCCACTGCAGGAGCTGAGTTAAGTGCAACAACACAATATAAATCTCAACTTAACACCAGCATCACAGATAATTATACCAGATAAACATCTTGTATCGCTCAAATTTACACTAGTTAATTCATACTAAGAAAATTAGTGCAACCGAAACGCATATTTTCGTCCTTTTCTTTTCTTTTTGCACTCGACTATTTGATTGTATAAAAAAATCAAACCAAAATATACGAAAAAAATTAAAATTTTTGTTTTATTTTTTATAAAATAAAATAATCGTGTGCAAAAAAAAGAAAGAGATGAAAATATGCGTTTTTATATGTACATCTATTTTTGGTTGGGTTAGATTTCGGTTGCATTAATTTACGTAGTATAATTTATTAGTGTAAATTTTAGCCATACAAGATGTTCATCTGGTATAGTTATCTGTGCTAAAAAAAATAAAAATTTAACTGAAAATCGAATTAATAATAAATAAATAATAATATATTAGAAATTACTAAAGGATAGATACGACTTCGACATGGTCCAGTGGATTGATCGCTTGTCATTCTAATTTCAGTTTAATCACCGTACGCATAATGATAAGCAGCATATCAGTGCTTATCATCGTAGTATATGTTCCACAAGGGTCGAAACCCTTGTAACCTGTTGCTACAAAGTGATTTGTTCAGGTTTTGTACGTAGTGCACCAGTAACAAACTCTCCTTGAATGTGAATAAATGTAAGATTGTATCATATTTTCGTATCCGTTCCCCGATACTATTTCATTATAGCCTCCAAGGTTGTCATTGTTAATAGAATGGATTGTTGCTCTGATCATGGTGTAATTTTCTCCTCTGGCCCTACATTTACCAAGTACATTGATTTTGTTATCAGAAGAGCCAACACCATGTTAGGCTTTATAAAGCGTAATTGTGCTGACTTTTGTGACCCACTTATACCTTTAAGGCATTGTATGTGTATTTTGTACGATCTATCCTGGAATACGCATCCTGTTTGGTTTCAGTTTTACATATGCCATTCAGAACGTCTTGAAAGTATTCAGAAGTAGTTCGTTCTATATATGCATTTCGCAACTGATCGTCATTTAGGTAGTAGGCCCTAAAGGTCGATATATACAGGAACGGGTTTTAATAGTGGAAATACTAAAAAAACAATTGAGTAACCAAAAAACGATAATGTGTCCTATGCTCAGGCACTAAAAAACGCCGTGCGGTACTTGAGCCAAGTGTTCCCAACAAGAACAAGAAAACACAATGGAAACCAACTAAGTTTGTCTAAATACAACCCATTGTTGGCAAAGAACGTTTCTCTGCTAATAGCGAGGAAGTGAACACCAAAGTTAGGGCTTTAATAAATCCTGCGGCATCAGGATTACTTAATAAAAACATCAGCATTGTCAATAATGGCATTATAATTGAGACCTCAAAAGCCAAAGACATCGAGTTCTTCTTAACTAACAAGGACTTGGATGAGGCTGGGTTATTAGCTACGCTAGCCAAAGAGATTACCCAATATCATTGTCAATGATGTGGAAAAAAGTAAATGTTAGCCAAAATAATGGTGAAATCACAGAAGAATCCTGGTTTCAAAACTGGGCCTAGAAATAGCAAGGTCATCCAGTGTGTTATTGAGGTGTCGCAAAAGTCCAGAATACTAATCTGAATAAACACAGAGCATATTTTGGGTGATCTTCCTGCCGAGTTTCAAGGTTCTTCAAGTGCCATGTTTTTGGGCACATTGGAAAGTCCTGCAAATTCAAAGATCAAATTTTTGAACACTGCGCTGAGGTCTAACATGACCACAAATCTTGTCCAAAGAACGCGGAACGGGCTAAATGTGTTAACTATTAAAAAGTTAACAAAGGCTACGACCATTCCTCAAAAAGTACAATATAATCAGCATACAAACAGGCTCTGAACTTAGTCGTGCAAAAAAATGTTTACGACAAATAACGCCCACATAAACCGTTGATTAATGGTTCTTCAACCCAATACACAAAATGCAAAAATCGTTGGACATCGTGAAATGAGACACAAGATAAGAAACGCAAGATAAGAAGATTGATATTCTGTGTATTCTCCGTATGGTGGTGACAACCCAAAGACTGCCACAGGCGTCTTTAATAATGACCTAGAGGTACTAAGAGTCTCACAATTCTGCACTCACATTGTGTAAATGTTGCGATGTGAATAAATTGTTGCGATGTGAATAAGACCAGCCAGCTTAGTCTTGAGAGATTCATTACAGAGCATGATAATGCAGAACCACGGCGCTTCGTATATAAAATCAGTGCGCAACAAGACATAAAACTCCAGAAGTTTTAAGCACCCTTACAAACAGAGATGACCTGACAACTACATGTTGAAACGATACCAATCAATGTTTGTTGGGTGCACTGCTTCCTGATGAAGAATTCAGAAATGTTGAAACTACGAACGTAATAATGTTATTAAAAACTGACAAAGCACCCGGCCTCCAATATCAAGGTCGAAGTGATTCAAAGAGCATGGCCAAAATTAGCCCAATATCACGCACCTCATGAACAAAAGAGTTTTTCCGATAGCTTGAAAAAACGACTAAGTAATTATCATAAGGAAGAGCGAGGAACGAGATCCCATCGTCACAAAATTCTATAGGCCAATCATGCCTATAGAAACTAGAAACTCGAGAAACTAATAAGTGGCGGTTGATGTACGTGTTTGAGAGAAATGGAAGATATAGTGACAAACAGTTCGGATTCAGAAAAAATCGGTCCACAAAGGACGCTATGGTGATCAACATACTCAAACAGTTAGAGCAAAAATACGTTCTAGAAATTGATCAATTTAATTAATTTGTATACTTAAGGGCTATAACCAGCGGGTCAATAAGAATCAGTATAAGAAAATTTATTAAATTTGTCGAAAGTGCCATTTTACAGAATTGTTCAACTTTTCAATTAAATTCAACTTTTTTAAAGTTCAAGTTTTATTCTCCGATTAAAAAAATCTTGTTTATAACTCCAACATATTGCAAATGTCAAAATGGCCAAAATATAAAACAATAAACATTTATCTCTATACACAAATTGATGGTTTATTTGTAGCTATTTAAAACTTAGATAGATCCTATTAATCAAAGGTTTGTGGTCAGTGAGAGTGAACCAAAATAGTCGCTTCACTTAACTATTTCTTAAAACAAGTTGAAAGCTTCTTCTGCTTCATCCGTCCAAATGATTTTCCGTTTGTTATTTTTTTTTTTTTTTTACTATCTTTAAGATAGTCATTAAGGATGGCCTGATTTCCTCCAGATTGGGAAATAAAACAACGTAAAAATTCATCATTCCAAGGAATCATCAACTTTGTTTGACGGTTTCGGGTTGGCTGAAATTCGAAATAACGGTTATTCGGTCTGTCGTTGGTCTGATTCCTCCTGGAGTTATCAAATGTCCCCAGAAATTGATTTCGTTCTTTGCATTTCGTAAACAAACCGAATGTCATTTTGGTAAACTCAAAAAGATCAAATTGTCTTGCATTGTTTAATCTCCGCAAGGCCTCCAGTTACCATTTTTCTTTGGGATCCATATGTAACGGACTTGCCACGGCAAAAATTATTTTCTGGCGATTGCAAGTTTATCTGAAGCCACAAGGCGAGTTTTATCTGCAACTGGTGGTTTTCGAAAGCCAATGAGAATGAGAATGAGTCTTAGTTGATCCTTTTGATAACTGGCCTATAAGAAAAATCGAAGTGAGCGGGCATTAAAGCGGATTATACACAACCTCAAATTAAGAAAATTATGAATTTTTATTTTTTAATTTCTTTTACTTCTTTCATATGCAGGGTGAGTTTTTTTTTTTCAAAATGCCAGGTCTTCATCTCGAGAACTGCAAAAATTGCTTCCAATGAAATTTGTTAAAGATTGAGAAATACTTCTAGTGGTGACCTTGAATAACCTTGAAACTCATTAGTTTCGGAGATACAGGCCACAGTTAGGTTTTTTGATACTATATACCTTTGATAGTTTTTATTTAAAGCAATCAAAAGTAAATACTTTTTGTATTGCTATTCACTAAATCAAACGAATTTTTGCAAAGTTCTAAAGTGTTACTTACTATTTATTATTTTATTTTATCTATTTATTTTATTAACTAAAAACTATGATGAATAACTAGGTGATCTTAATATTAAACAAATTATAGAATTCTTTACGGAAGACAAATATCTTGGCTTCGAATTTAAGCTACGTATAGCATGTGGAAGCTTATTAAACATTTTAGGAGCGGTAACTAAAAAATAATTATAAAAGTGGATTTTAACGAATTCATAAAGTAGTCATAGATTCAACGAAAAAATAGTAGAATATTTTAAGAATACTTGATGAAGACTCAATTTGCAAATAATTAGAAGAACAACGGTCACTCTTATTGTAACGAGGATCATGATAAATAAGATCATCGTTGAAAAAAACGAACTTCATTCAAATTAAAAGTCTTGGCTTTAATTTTTAAACATGATATTAACTTACGAAAAGCAAGCCAATTACTTAAAATTCTTGGATCATGATAGATATTTATCACCTGAGAATTATAAACAAAGCTATTATACACATAAGCCACATCATCAGCAAACGCAACTATTGCACCCATGGACTTTTGATTAAAAATCGAGCTAATGTAAATCAAAAACAAAATCGGACCAAGCATCCGATCCCTGAAAAACACCTGCCTTCAGAACTCAAGATTTACTAACAGCATCATTACAATGATTTTTTTGTGAACGAACAACAATAAATGACCTAAACTCGTCAAATATGCGATACCTCGAAACACTGCATTCCATATAATTTATCCAAAAGAACTTTATAATCAACCTAATTAAAGGTTAAGTAAAGTCAACAAATTAAGCAGCAACCATTTTGGAATTATTGAGACCTTCATGAATAAGATTAACGAGTTCAATCAGTGCAACGTCTGTACCTAAACCGCATCTAAAACCAAACTGTCAATTACTATAATAGGTAAAAATATTTAAAAAAAAACTTACTTCTCTAGTTTTAACTGCTTTTTAAAAAAAAAATTTAAATATCTGAGAGTATTGATACTTGACGGTACTTACTAATCAACAAACGATGAACCTTCTTAAAAAGCGGCATGACCTTTTGGACATACGAGGCAACGTTTAAGAGTGACGGTAATGTGACTAGGCGTAATTTACATTATTAGAGTGACGTAAATCCACATTGGATGTGTTCCGTTAACCATCAACATCGTTGGAGTGTAAATGCTGTGGCAGGAATAGTTGGATCTCGCCTTATCGGACCTTTTTCTTATGAAACACTAACGAAATTTTTTAGTAGCAGATTTTCCCAACTTATTGCGAGACATTCGACTGCAAGAAAGACAAGAAAAGTGGCATCAGTTGGATGGTGCATATCTCCATTTTGGTACAGTTTCCCGACAACAAAGAAATTTAATGTTCCCGAATAAATAGATTAGAAGAAATGGTCCTAATTTTTTTCCAGCACGATCAACCGATTTAACATATATGGTTTTTCATTAATGGAGAAAAGTGAAAGACTTAGCCTATTTTAATCGGCTATCACTTCAGAAAATCTGAGAAAGAATTAAAGATATTTTTAAAAATCATATTTCAGAAGCTTGATTAGAAGCAGTTCATCTAGATTTTGTAGGAAGAGTAGAAAGGGTACTAAAGGGATTTAGTAGGACGAGTTTAGAGTCAAATGACGGACATTTTGACCGTTTATTAAATTAATAAGCATTATTATGAAATTTGTTCTTTTTTTCTAATTCCTTACATTTTTATTTAATACTGCAAAAATTAGCTAAACGCACTAAATTGCGAACACACTTAACACTGTAGAACATAGATATGTACTAAAATAAACAATTACATAATTAATCAAAGAGCTATTGATATTATCTATTATTTGTTGTAGTTGTAATGAAAAACTGTAGAACTGAATATTAATTTTTGCTCATATCTCATATCCATACACTTCACAAAAATTTTTAGTGAACAAAAAGGATCTACATTTAATTGTTTAATAAATAAAAACTATCAAAAGTATACGTTCTTATTTAAAAAAAAAACTTTGGTCTATATCTCCGATACTAATCAGTTTCAAATTCATCCAAGGTCCCTCTTTATCATTAACAAATTGCATCGAAAGTAATTTTCTCTATCTAGCACCGTTCTCGAGATAAAAGCCTGGCATTTTGAAAAAACTCACCATGTATATATAATTTATATTATTTCTTTAAAGCATATATTTAAAGCAAATAGTACACTTTGTTTAATCATAGATTAAGATATAATAAAGATCGCCCATATACAAGAAACAAAAATGTATATACAGAAATAATAATAGAGAAAGTAAAAATAAAAAGAAGAAACCATTTTTCTTGTTTTCTGTATAATGAAGGTTTGTAAAATATACATGTGACCAAAGCCGTCTTTAATCTATTTTACGAAGCCTGCGTGTTCCCGACGTACCCAGATACCATATTAAAAATGTAACTAATTGACTGTATTAGTGCGACAAAAATCCATAAGAAAAAATTTGAATTTTATTTTGAATAGTTTAAAATAACCACCCTACTATGTATATAATCATCTAAATATGAGCTTATTATAATACTCATAGTAAGAGCGTATTATTTTATATTCTCTATTTAAGAACAAACAGTTGAAATAAAACAAAAAAAAATCCAAGTTCGCTCATTTTTTATTTATTTCCATCTTTAGTTTGCTGTTTTGTTTTTGTTCTATACTTTTGTTTCACAAAAAAATTCAATAAGTTACATGTTTCGATCTATGAGTATATTTACGCTCCCTGTAAAGGATTTAAGACGGCTTTGATTCGACATAAAACCTTCTCTATTATACAAGTCGTATTCATTGCATACTAATGTATCGTATTTTAGCACTGCGTTCGTATTGTAAGTGTCGGTTTATGACAAAACCCTCTTTATTACAAGCCGTCTTGTAACTTTCGTTGACACAGTAAACAAAACCTACATACACAATTGAGTGTATTGGTGCTATAAAAATCCATTCCAAAAAATTTATAATTTTCTCATTTCTACTACCACTATTTAACATTTTTATCTCTAAGTTACGCACAGTAATTTGTATGGATAAATGAGAATTGTTTCGTCTTTTTTTTTTTTGTTATTTGTGTTTTGTTTAGAAAAGAGATAACATATATCGACACATTTTTTACTTACAATACATTCTCGTGTGTATATGATTAAATAGCATGAGTATGCAATGAATACGGCTTGTAGTAAAGAGGGTTTTGGTTTATGATAGCGAATATATTGTAAAATAAATTAAAATTCGCGTACTATAAAACAAAAGAGAGTAAAATTTGTCAAAAAAAAATAAAATTTAAAAGGCAAAAAATTAGAGAGAGTAAAATGCTTATTTATAAATTCAGATTTTCACACCAGTGCAATAAGAGAATATACAATTTTTTTTATGAATTATTTTGATAGAACTAACACTGATGCACTGATAAAAGAGAATTTTAAAAAAAATTAGTTATATTTTTTTTATTTGGAGTTTTGCGTGTACAAGAAATTGAATACGGGTTGTATAATAGAGAGGGTTTTACTTCGACAGTTTAAAAAATAAAAAATAAAACCAAGTAGCCATTCTATACAATGAAATCTTTCTTTGTAGTTGAAAAATATATTTTTGTATTTTGTACAGTAAACCAAAAAATGCTTTTAAATTTTTATTCAAACTTTTATTTTTTGTTCTAATTGGAGTATCTTTTATATCTTAATCTATGGTTTGATCCACTGGGAATCAAGTGCAAAAACACAATATAAATCTCAACTTAATATACCTACATATTAAGGATGCAAAGTTATATAAACTTATATAAACTAGAGTAGCTAGTCTTTTATCTCTCGTACAAATAATCGTTCATTATTAATTGGTTCGATATCATCTGATAAAGAATTAAATGAGATTGGTAAAATTTAATAAGGCGAACTTTTTAGTAGTTCTAAGAATTATAAAACGATTCTTGACCCTTTAAAGGAAGAATACATGTATATGATTCTAACGGCATGCTTCTGTATTAGGAGATTTTTTTTCATATTAGACTCATAAATTCCAACGCTGCACGTTATCCTATACAAGTATGATTATGATTGTATAAAAGCTTGATAATATAGTTTTAGCACATAAAGTTTTTAGCAAATACATTTTCAACATGATTTTTAAAGGATAGTTTGCTATCAACAATAAAGTCAAAATAACAGAATTATTTAACTTTCTCTGTTATGAAACACGAGTCAGGGATGCAGGTATTCACACCGCAATTACCTGAATGGTAAACTAAACTTCCAAAGTTACTTCGATGATCTATTATGTCAAAATATAGGATATTTGTTTTATCACTTAGTGTCATAAAGGGAATAATGTACCAATTTCGTACAATAGCTAAAACACATACTACTTTGTTACTATACTAGAGATACCAACGCAAACCATCATTGATTACAACCACATCACCGAATAATTCTCTTGTTAGAAGATAGTTTATATAAACTAAAAATGGCACCGGACTTAATATAGACTCTTGCAAAACCCCATTACTTAACAGCTGCTTATCACAAAGCTAATTTCTAAATTTTACTTGCTGAGAACGATTACTTAAATGTAGGATCAAAACCAGTAATTGTTGAGACCTCTATTAACGCTCATTATTAACAGATGGCTTTTTTATGTCAATAAATAAGGCCGCGTATTCTCTTTTTAATTTACAGACTTGTCAATGATATTGAAGAACTCTGTACCTCTTTTTTTACGGAACCTAACTCAGTCTTACTCAGATTTGTAGGTTCTTATTTTGAAGAAATCTCTGAATTTGCCTGGAAATAATATTTTTTTCTGCATCATTAAATAAAACTTAGACAACTTCGGTTGAGTAGCCATATTTTAAACAAATATTTGACAAATTAGACCTAATAAATCTAAACAACTATATAATAGCAGGAAATCTAAATGCAAGACACACTTCGAGGGGCAATAGCTCCAATAACAACAGTACATTTATAACGATGTGAAACCAATAATGACCTACCATTCAGAGCGCAGATATACAAACCAGATTCACGTACCTGCTAATTGGTAGCTACTAATTGGTATTTAGATTTAGCAATCGCAGATACTTGATTAACAATCACGACAAATGTTTTGAAGGAAAAATCCTACTCATCATTATGAAGATGACTACAAGGCGATCGACCCAATCACAAACAACAAAGACTTCAATTCTAAAACTTGAAGTTGAACACATGGAAAAGACAACTGGAAGAAACATACCAAAAACACTTACACTTATGCCAAACGTATAAAATGCCAAACGATCGGAATCAAACAAACAGAAAATCGAAGAGTGTATAATCACTAAACATACTAAAAATAACACGACTTAACAACATGGAATGCTTCACAAACCACATAATTGAATTACCCATATTACCAAATTAAAGGGGCCATAGCCACGATCAAGCCCAACAAATAAATAACCGCAAAGCTGAAATCAAGCGGACAACGAACTTATCAAGCAAAAACTAAAACTGCAAATATCAGACTATGAGTAAAAATGTTTCAAGGACCTCAAACCATTCAGAAAAGGAGCCGTTAAACGAGAAATAAACAAGTTATAAATCGATAAAAATCAAGCCAGAATTATGACAAATGTAAATATCGACTGTAATAAAATATCGAAAATCGGAAACAACTAATCCCTAATCCCACGTTATATAAACTAAGTCTTCACCAATCATAACCAAATACAAAAATGTATTCGTCAATGCGCAGACCGACAGGTGGCTGCAATAAAGTCTCAAAACATTTTTAGAACAATTTGTTGTAGATTAATTTAGTTTTAATGCTGTGTGCTCAACTTTCCAAACTAAACTTTTAAATTGTTCAAGCTTTCGCTATTGTCTCACAGGTGGTAGCTGAAAAGTTGGTTTGGTGACTTTTTACAAAAAGTATAAAATAACTATAATACTTTTAAACTTTAAATAAAATATAATACTTTTTGGTTTAGTTTATTTTCCAGTTGAGGCACAGTAAGTAACTTTTCTGGTATAGTTCCATCTCTAAATATAGCATGAACACAGTATTAGTAAAGTTAAATTTAAATATAATAAATAATTAGCAGTTTTTTTAGCTAATTTGTGTGCCTATCAAAATATAGTTCACGGAATGAACCTTAAATCTTTCTAAATATGTTCAAATTGTTGTCTTTAAAATGAATGTTAAATTACTTGAGCTACTTACAGGACAATAGGAAGCTTTATGTATAATTCATTATAAGTTTTTTTTTCAAATTTGTTCAAGTCCCAGCATATTATATATCCAACGCTATATAGAATTAGTCACTACTTCAAATTGTCGATATACGGAATTTAGAGCCATCTATTTCGGATCGGATCTCTTTCGTAAAACGTGGTTTTGGTGTATTATCAAATCAGTAATCGAGTACCCGGGTAATTTTAACAGTTATACTCAATTACTCGAAAACCTAAAATTTCAAGTAATTTGGATTCTTTAATTCAAACGCCACACAGTTGTTATATGTATACGTAATCGAAATCTGACCGAGCAATTGGCGAAGTGGTTAAAGCTGCGGTGTTTGCGGACAGGAGGTCCGGGTTCGAATCCCAACAGGGGAGGGTTGCAAAAGTGATCTTTCATAACCTAGTTACGATCGGTGATGACGATGAACACAACTATGACCCCCTGTTGGAGTGCAGAATCCATGGGCCGAACCATCGTCGATGTCAATACAGGAAGGCTCAAGTAGTGAGGTATTTAAAATTGAATCTGTATTCGTGCGTCCTCGATTTGGCTGGTGACGGCATAAGGCAGGACGTTAAAAATTAACCGCGAAAGAGTTGGGAGAGCTTCGGCCTCAGAAAAGATTGCAGGGTTCAGAAACAAACAAACAAATCAAAATCTGATAAGTTTCTATAGATCGATTTAACCAATTTGTACATCGTACACCAATAAACGAAAAACATCAATTCTCTCTGCACTAACACTCGAATATGTCATACCATACCAAAGAAGATTTCATCAATGAAATCATGAGTATACCGAATTTTTTAAAAGTTTTGTTAAATTAAAATTTTGAGCGCAACATCAATCTTAAGTTATGTATATATATATATATATATATTTTTTTGTGTTTTTAAAATGTTAAACTTTAGAATTTCCTTAATTTTTCTCATCGTAAATTTTTTTTTTTTTTGTTTTCATTATTTTATTATTTATTTTTCGCAATCTTAAGTTTTGTGTTGGGTTGTGATTTTTTTTTTTTTTTTTTTGTTTCAGTTTTTTAAGTTTTTTTTTTTTGTCGGCATTCTTATTTGTGGTTTACCGATGGTATAATTGTGATTATGACGACGATGATGATGTTTGATGATTGCGTATCTGAAGTAGCAGCATTTTTCACTTTTTATTTATTTTATATTTTTTTATTTTATTTAACTTATACACAACAACAATAAAATATTACACTTAACAAAAAAAAAAAAAAAAAAAAGTATATAATTTTTTTAAATTAAAGTTGACACTTGTATGTTGTTAAATCAAAATAAATAAACTAATAGCAACAACAACAATATAAAAATGTGTATAAAGATTAATAATTATTTTAAATTACATTTTTACCTATTTCGTCACCAGGAGATAAGATTTTTTTGTGTTTTTTTTTTTGTACACTTTGAATATGTATATACAGGAAAAGCAAGAAACACGATCTAAGATGTAAAAGCGCGCGGAAATCAAATCGCTACATTAAAATAATTAAATAAATAAAACACTTACCTTGTAAACATCTTGAGAGCTTTATAAATATAAAAACATATTTATATATATACATACAGATATATATATTCTAATAATAGTATTACACTTGTGCAACTGGCTTTCTTAATTTAAATTAATTTTTTTTTTCTAAACTATTTTGGTTTTTTTTTTTCTTAATTTTTTTTTAAATGCGAACGAACAAAAACTTAAAAAAATGTTTTGAATAGCTCAAAATAAAATAAAAAAATTAAAAATCTAAATATATGTCTGACTATGTTTCACATATATAAATAAATAGTATAATTACTTAACTAATTTTAAACTACCGGTACCGATATAAAATAAAAAATTAAATCACATTTTAAATATTTTTTTTTTAGATTGATTGATTATCAATCAGAATTTATCAATCACATTTATAATTTTATAAGCAAAGCCTAATAATGTAGTCGTCGTCGTACATATTTTCATAAAGCCCATTATGAATTTTCTTTCTATATCGTTTATTATTATGTTGATTCAGTCTGAAAAAAATAAAAATAAAAATATAATAATTTAATTATATGAAAGATATGATCAAGAACAATTTCTTAACTACAAAAAATAAATTGTTTAAATAATATATTATAGAAAAATTTATCGAATAAATTCTATTAAACAAATCTAGTTATGTATACACTTTGGAAAGTAAACGTTAAAATGTCGTTTTTTTTTTTAAACCGACTTTTAGGTGCCGCATGTACACACACAACACATTCATAATTTAAAAAAAAAATGTATCTGGCGTCAAATTAATGCTAATTACTTAAGCTAACATAAATGTGTAATGATTTTAAAATGAATTTAAGCTTTTGATTTATTTGTATAAAAATATATGGCTGCCTTAAATACAAATGTGTGTTGATAATCAGTCATTTTAAGAATGAACGATTTATAGCATAAGTTTTTTTTATATCGAGTCATGCTAATCTTTATATAACGTCTTTTAATTGGTAATATAATTTATTGACTGTTTTTAAACTTAACGGTACAATCGTAAAATATTCGTTTATTTCAGGTAGATATTAGGTTTTTTTTTTAATTCAGCGGCCTTATCACAGGCTTTGCAAGCGTTCATTGTTTTTTCGTTTGATTGGCAAATTGTTCGACTCTGATTTTTAACATTATATTAAAAATATGGGCCACTATAATCGGACGATGCTGGCATGTCTCGTAATCCAACTACTTATTTGATACTGCCGAAACATTGTATCATCTACAATTTACAGTAATTTAGCTATACATTAAAAAAAGGGAAAACGCTTTGATGATGTTTTATCAACGTAATTGCTGTAAAAATGGGGATCGTATATTAGTTGGCATTACGTTTTAGCAACGTCCAACAGAAAAGTTGTTATAAATACAATATTTCTTTTGAGACAAAACCTTGATTTATTTAACTAAATCGTTGAAATCCGTTCAATGGAGCCTTTGATATATGTTAAAAGATACCGCTCATTTTTTAAGCATTTCAACAAAACCTTAAACTTCTTCGTCCCTTCCCTTATTTCCACAATATTGTAGTTACCCAAATTTAAAATTTTGCTGATAATAGATGACGTTCTTTCTATGTAGAGGTTTTTATATTTGCCATTGTTTCCATACTTATAAATAAATAAAGAAACGTCAGTATTTCGAAACTACGAAACACATTTCTATATGTCTAATTATTACTTTTACAATTTTGCTATCCTACCAGCTATGTCTTGACTACTAGCAACTATGCTTAAAAATTATACATAAATAATTTTGCTATTACACGTGTCTAGTTCCTTGGCACCGAGCAATTGGCGCAGTGGTTAAAGCTGCGGTGTTTGGGACGGAAGGTACCGGGTTCGAATCCCAAGGGGGGAGGGTTGCAAATGGGATTTTTCATCACCTGATTTCGATCGGTGATGACGATGAACACAACTATGGCCCCCTGTTGGAGTGCAGAATCCATGGGCCGAACCATAGTCCATGTCAGTGCAGGCTGGCTGGAGCATTGCAATGTGCAGATGGATTTAAAATCGAACCTGTATTCGTGCGTCCTTAATTTGGCTGGTGACGGCGTAAGGTAGGACGTTAAAAATTAACTGCGAAAGAGTTGGGAGAGCTTCGGCCCCAGAACAGATTGCAGAGTTCAGAAACAAAAAAAAATAGTTCCTTGGCGTAGCAAATTTGCTTTGCTTGAAACAATCTTGTTTTATCAAAGCCCGCAATATTCCTGCTGTGAACTTTTTACCTAAATTGCTTATAACCTATTTTTTTTTGCTACCGCAATATTCTCATGACTATTTAGTTATTAAACATTAATAACTATTTTGTGTGCTTTTTCGTGTTTGATTACGTTGCCACAGCATGATTTTTGCTGTGTCATTTGTACCATTTTTGATCATATGCTTATAGGATTCCAAGCAGGTAACTAAACAGTAAGATCACTAAGGCTGACAACCCGCATTTGTAAACAAATGTAAATTAATAAATATTTAAACACGAAAAATGGATACCGTCGAAACACTTACAGTTAAAAGTAATTTTGGAGGTATTTTCCAAGCCCTGAAAACGGTTAGAATTCGTTAGAAAAAACGACATTGGCAATCTTGGTGTTGGTTTTCATAAATAAGGATATTTTGGATTTAAAGAGTGTCCAGAACCGTATATGTATGTAAGCAATATTCACGCATGTAATAAGCCAAACTGTTAATAATTTCACGCCCAAAATAGAATAACTTTGGTAAGATCTGGTATAGGATCTATACCGAATCAAGACTTCAGAATTTTAAGGTTAATTCAAATGCTAGGCTTTTGAAATAGCGACTGATAATGGGAAGAGAATATAGGGAACTTGACTATGTGCTAATTTCTAATGGTCAATCTTGAGTCATCCAATTGAATTTAGAAGTCGATATATGAACTTCTAAATTCAAAGGCACTGATTATCAATAGATACTACAGAAGATTTAGTACAATTCAGGGAACACTCGAAAATCGTAACCGCCGTTTCAATGATAAATGAAGTTAAGACAACCCATTACGAAGCATTAAACGCTCTATAAAAGGTATTAGAAAACTTGATTATCAATGCCGCCCAGACCTTCAGAGTATAGCATATAAATGAAAACGCGAATTCTCAGTGGAAGAAATGAAAAGAATTCCTCAGTGGAATAACAAAACGACTAAACTAGAAGAATCGATGTTCGAATTATATAGACGGAAAACCCTGAATGATGGAAGACTGAAGTCCTTAGATTACAAAAACACAGAAATAAGCTCAATTTCCGTAACTGCACTATACATTCAGACTTAAGTCTCTTAAGCCATTCGAGACTATACGATGAAAACTTTATTGTTAACATTGGTTTGGTACTCGCCCCTCAAATAGCAGGTATACATTTATCAGATTTAATTGCACTGTTTAACTTGAGCCAAAGGACTTTTTCTACCTTAAACTCTTTTTGGTTAGTTTCATTACTTCAAAGCTTTTCGAAGAGAAACTTTTTGTAACCAACTTTTTGGAATATTTAGAAAGTACAGCTTTTAATAATTTTAGAATCGGGGATTCTAACTTTTTTCCCTTTATATTAAAGAATCATGCATTTTTTACACACTTTTTCATTCCCAATACTAAATCGTCTAAATCACATAAACGATTGCAAATATTCGGCACATGTTAGTTTACAAATGGTGGACAAATGTTGGTCAAATGTTTTTAAAATGTTCCCAGACTGTCCACACGGTCTGCACACTATTTATTTTAATGATATTTGCGAATATATATCGAATGTTGGCAATAGACAATTAAATGATTGCCGCTAGTTGCTCACTAATAACAAACCCTAGCGACATCTCTCAGTAAAAATATTATCATTAATGAACATTAAATATACTATTTTCGAATTTGGGGTAACGATACCAGTAATTTGAGTTCTTTTACAGACCTAACACTGAGACCTAACACTGAATCCAAAATGATTTGAGATGTATTTTGCGAATAATTTTCGGAAACAGGAGGGGTTGAATGAAAAACAATTGCAACTTAATTAGTTATATGTAAGCTTAAATAGTTTTAATAAACATATTTGTCTATATTAAATTGGATCTAGGCAGATTTTAATATTATATTTCTATAATTTTACATAATTTATTGACATAATCACTGTTAATGTAGTCTGAACCCTTTACGGCCACGAAACGTCCATCGTTTCCTCAAAAATTTCAGTGAAGAGAAGGTAGTAGCCATTAAAATTAGAAGCTCTCTGAGATTTGGCTTTAGTTATGCAATTAGGTGTTAGGTGCAATTACAACCGGAAGCCATGGTGTTTAGAGTTTGAATCTTTGTCTACTCTCAGTCGCTGTTGAAGCAACCAATAAGTGTATTGCTTTGGAAATAAAAAAAAGTGAATTTAGTCAATTTAAATTTACCAAAGCAACAGTTCAAAATTTTAGTTTTTGTTAATTTATGAATCGACTTCAAGTGGCAATTCCGTTAGCCAAAAATTGAATTCAATTAGGAAAAGAACACAGATCAAGAACACTGCTTCGATAATGTTTTGTGTAAATAATACGAAGGGAGCCGGGTTGAACTTATATGATCAGAACTAGCAATGGTCTTTAAATACTTCTTCAGTAAAGACCGATGATTATTATTTTTGTTTCAAATAAATGTTACATTTATTGAATTATTAAAATGTACCATAATTGGATTGCGACTGATAGTTTCGTTAGTTATTTTTAATTGGTATACAAGTGACGGATTACTACTAAATAAAAAACGTGGTTTTAACTCAATTGCATTACTGACAAAGCCCATAATGATTGAAATTATTTCATGCAAAGCTGCTTCGTAACTACTTCAAAGTTGACTGGATGAAATTAAAAGTTCATGTCCAACGAAACCTTTTGGATGCTTCTTCAATCTAAAGTATATACCTCTCCCTTAGAGCAAAGCGAACCTTAAAATTCCTCCTAAAATTGAAAATGATTCACTGGTTTGACCTATCTTAAAAGCTAATGGTAATTTTTTTCATCACTTCAATAACCAGAGGTGCTAACCCTATTATAGCTCCTAAGTAAATAGCAGAATAAATTGCTTCTGACTACGAAACGGAATACACTCACAAATTTTCCCTGAAATATTTCCGTTTTGAACGGTTATTCAATGTCTACCATTCATGCCAGACACTCTACTACTCAAACACTGATAAATATTCTAATTAAAAACTCCAAAACGGTTTGGTCGTTTAACAATCGCAAGCTTTCTGGATATAGAAACCTGATATCAAAGAAACCAAAATCCAAATAAGTACGCCGTCTTAAAAACTAGAAAAGTATGTTCTTATTTCATGATATGGTTTGCATTATATCTAGAAGCTTTTACCAATTCATGCCGGTTACGTCAAAATTAAATACTTGTTCAGTTTTTGTGATCTTTCTAATTAGCTGTTGCTGACCTGTTTTGCCAGTTTTTCTAATTGTTGTTGTTTTACCTCGGTCCTAAATCTTTAATCTTTTTCTCTGATATTTAAATCCAATACTGGTCAATTACGTTCATTTTGATAATTTATGCAATAATATATCAAGTGGGTGGTACCGACTCGAGGTTTTGTATAAAATTTTTATTATTTCGAAATTTGTAATGGTAGAGTTCGTTAATCGAGGTTTACCTGTAATACGAACAGTTGAAACAAATGATATTTAGAAAACATTTCTGATTAAAAAATATCGAGTAAAATTTCAAAAAATTTTGCAATTTACAGTGATTTTTGGTTCAAACAGCCAAATTTACAAACCAATCTATAAATACCAATACATAATTTTCCTATTATCGTCGTCGTTTATACTTTTTCCAAATTTTTAAAAATAAATAATTTATCCGCCTTGCAACACCTTTTCCTTGCATACATTTGACCCCAATCATATACAAAAAATATTATATAGGATTATTTATGCTTGATCCCGTGCCGTGTTCATTTAAAACATAAAAATAAAAAAACATGATAAACGCGTCGAAAACGGTGGGCACGTGGCACTAAATTAAAAAAAAAAAAAAAACTAACAACAAACTAGTGTATAAATAAATAAGAATATCATGAAAAACACAAAACGAATTAGAACAGAAATAAAAAGATATCAACTATATCACCTTTTTCCATTTACTGTTTGATCGTGAGGTATTGATCGACAAAGTTTTTTTGTTTTTGTTGTTGTTGTATAACAAAATTGAGGAATAACACGAAAGTTAATTTTCTTCACACAAAAACAAGAATCAAATCTCTCAGATTTATTAAATGGAATGTATTTTGCCCTCTACAGTAGTTTTATGCATCTTCTGCAATTTTTTTTTATTTTTTTTTTGTGTTAGAATTTTGAATTTCATGATTAGATAGCATACATATATTATGTTTAATGTATATAAATATATGTTTGGGAGCAAATTTTTTTTTTGCTTCATACTTGTACTTATGGGAAAATAATATTTTATTATTGATTTGTGTGTGCGACCGACAAACTTATATATGTGAAGAGTGTACAGATATAGTGTAGTAAATTTTATGTTCATTAGATTTGATATACAACCTAATTTAGTGAATACATACATACATACATTACATATAATCTAATAGGGGGTAATTTCAATTTATATTATTCTCACTTTAAGATACAAATTAGAATAAAAATAAGACGAAATAATTATATACTCTAATCTCTAATGAAATCAAGAATATATAATATATAAACACAGTTTTGATATCTAACAGATATATAGAAAATAAAAAAGGCCATTGGCTATTAAATATTTCATAAAAATTTATTTTACAAAACATGTATAAATTATTTATAAGAAGAAATGAATATTTCTTTGTTGCAAATAATGTGGAGAAATTTCTTATTTTTCAACATTGCAAAATATTATTACAATTAACGTTTAATATATTGATAAACGTATAGATCTAATAAAAATTTAAATATTTTTATAGACATCGATAATAATTCTTGTATTAAATAACTTTATCATTTTGATTGAACAATAAGTCAAGACAAATGTTTATTTTCGATCCATTTGTATCGGAATTAATCTAAAATTTGCATTTTACACAAATTAAACTAAAAAACTGGAATTTAAAAGTATCTTTAAAAACTTCAAGTTGGAAATCCTAATTGGCGAACATTAATGGTAAAATAGCTTGAAGTTTCTAGGTGCAATCTTACGAATATATTTTATTTTATAGCTTATTTCGAAAATGTTTACTTCGGAAATAAGAATTTGCACGGGTGAGGCTCAATAAAAACCTAAACTAGAATTAATTTATAAATGAGTTGGACCGTCTAAACTACTAACAAGTTTATCCAATTTAAGTTTTCACTTAACTGCGCCTCGAGGAGATTTTCGAGAAGAAGCAGGGAAGAGGATCTGATGATTTTATATTTGCACAGTACCGTAAAAGTTCTCCCAGAACTCAAGGAGAGATTATCTGTATGGGAAAAATTGGCGGAAGTGTACACAGATCAGTTTTTATTGGCGTTTAAGCTAATGAGGTTGAATGAGAGCTCTTCGTTTCAATTTTCGATGCGTTCGAACAAGCTTTCAAATCCGAATCGATTTTATCATCCGAATTGAATAATAGCCAATGCTTGAAATTTCGCGAATCTGTGTATCTGCTACGTGTTATGTAGTCGATCGATCTACTATGACGTAATTACCGAAGTCAATTTCGGATTAGTATAGAAGAATCCTTTGGATTCCTTTTAGGATACCATAATCTTTAAAAAGCTGCTCCAATATACCCAATTCAATATGATATACGTAATTTATCAGTTATAACTCTTATCGAATCGTTCTTGAGCCGATAGGCAACTAGTGTAATTAGAGCAATGGGCGCTCTTGTTTTCAAAAAAAGTATTTTCAATCCAGTTTATATTATTGGATGGTATTAGATTACTACACCATATTCTGTTAGGCAAATTAAAAGCTAATTAAATTTTTAAAGTGTTTCTCATCGTTATGATTTCGATCGTTACGTTTAATCGACATAGTAATCCTTATAAGGGTTGAACATATAGTATAGTCACATTATGTGTTTAATATGATTTATGTGATTTTCTAGGATGTTTGACATTATGATAATCTGGAAGATCATACTGAGGTTTTTAATACAGATTAAGGCATTGACGGTGAAGTTCAATAAAACTGCTTTCGATAGAAGTTATTTTTGAAAATGTTATCTTATCAATGGAAACACATATGTTCTTTACTTTTACAGTTTTTGGATTATTTAACTAAAGAGGGTCAAAACTAAAAAGTCACAACGTTACCCTTAATTCTAACATAAAAATTGTATGCCTAGTGTGCAAAGTGAATCTTGAAATAGCTTGAAAAGTACGACTAAAAGTCCTGCTCCTGTATCTATATCAAAAAACTATACTTTGTGGCGGGACAAAAATGAGGAAATGTTGATTTTGCAGTATCCCAACTCATTGATCGCTAATACAGTAGCATGTAAACTATCTGCGTTTAAAATATGTATAAGGATTGTTACAGGATTGTTTTTTACCATGGTATTACTATACATATTATCGACGACGAAGGGCAATTAACTTCGCAAATTTAAACGACTACGAAGATCAAATTTAGTTTCAGCCGCGAAACAGTAGAGTCAAATAGATTTATATTTAAAAAATATAAATGTATTATTTTTACTTCAGCTCAAACTTATCACACACTTATCACACACTCAAGCTCAAATCAATGGTTTGTACTATTAAAAAGCAAGAATGGGATTAAAAAGTATCGCAGAACACTTTTACACACTTAGTTTTCAAAATATAAAAGGTCTAGGTACACCAAAATATATACCAACGGAAAAAATTGAATAAATAGAGTATCAGGAGGAAAATCATCACATCCATTTTTGGATGATTATCCTTTTAAATTAACACCGAGAATTTTCCCGGTAGATGATTGATTATTCCAACCCAAAGTGAACTATATACTTGTTTTAGTTATAACATAGCTTTAAAATTGAATGTTTTTTTATTGATTGATACAACTCTGGCATTAAGCAGTGGGCAAGTCTTCCGAACAACTTGTTGTTTTTGGCTATTCCAAAAATTGTCTACTCTTAAATATTAAATGTTTTACAATTAAGAAGGGTCACACACATTTATAATTAAATGGGCAAATTATAAACCACCACCAAATCGTTTAACTCAGACCAATGTTATTTTATGTATGGCCTCGGTTCAAGCAATTACCGTATGAAGAAAAATGCAGATAGTGTACACATCTACATAATGAATGATCACGAGTATTCCAAAAACCAAGGCAACATAAAATAGAATTAGAGAAGATTCTATAGGATTACGACTATACGTCTATAGTGTTAATTTCAAACACTTTTAAAACATAAATTTTTAATATATTTTTTTTTGTAAAGTGTTTCCATTTTCAAAGAAAAGATTACGTAATTCAATGCAAGAGGATGCTGGTATTATACTCAAACTCATCTATCTCGCACTATTTTGTCGAATCATAATCTAGGATAAATCGAATATATAGGTTTATTTTTTAAAAGATCTGTTAAAATGTATTGAACTTACTGTCCAAATTCTATCTTATCAGGTATAAAAACACCAGGAATGGATTTCTTCCTAAAATTATTGCTAAAAATCTTTCAGAGCCGGCTATTCACAAGCTAAGCTATTTCTCTAGCCTGGCAAATAGTAAACATCACGCCTATATACTAAATCCGAACATTCAGTTCATGGGATCATAACCTTATTGAGTAGCATTATAGTCTACATTTCACCAAGAGTTCGTTAAAGTGGTACTAAGTCCCATGCTTTTTTTTTATTAATGATCTATCATTATTTTTGCGGAATAATATAGCAATTTTAATAACCGCATCACCAATAATCTTCCGTCTTATGTTAACCCTCTCACAGGCCTGTGCGCCAAATCTTGGTTTCTTTGGTGGAACTATAGTTCACTTGGAATGTAATGAATTATCAAAACAAACAAAAGTTAAAAGTTATTTTGGAATATTTTAATAAATTTCGCTAAATTATACAAAGAGTTCCTCCGGCAGTCTTCATGATATGTATTATAAAATATGTTAAAATTATGTAAAATTGAAGGAAATGATAAATAGTTATACTACCTGTCTTCCAGATACGTAAGAAAATTTCACACAGAATTTGAAAGAGAAAATTATCTTTCAATTGTGGACATTTAAAAAAAAAGCAATTGCACATTTCAATATTTGAATACAAAATTGTACACAAAAAATCTTCATTTGATGGCATAAAAGATTCAGAAAACTCAAAAAGCAAAGCCATTAGTATTTCGAATACGTCGTTATTTTGGTAATTGGGACTAATTTCTTGGTTGGTCAGTTGATATCTCACGTTTAGGTAACGCAGTTAATTTGGTCATAGAACAGCGGTATACAGAACGCTACGCCGTTTTGTATATTAACCCAAGCGAAGATTGTAGTGGTGTTTGTTTAAAGTGGTGTCACTTCCTCAGCACTTACTTCTCCCTACCTTATGTACAACCACCAACATTCACATGACCAACAAAACAAATAAAGTTATACAAAGCAAATTTATATAAACTTCTTAGCGGTAAGATGTTATCCTTAATAAACAGTGGAAACGTATGGAATAATCTATTTTTACAATTAATAACTCGGACGATGTGTTTTTGCAAAGTTATTAAGGGCTTAACTGATACAAAATAGGCACCACCCCAACAGGAAATGCCATATTACAGTCGAGAGTCAATGGCGAAATATTCGCCACTGTTTCTGACTTAAAAAATTCAAATCCCAAAAGTATTGATCATTTGACGTTTAATCTTCTTTAAAAACATATATATAATCTAGTAGATATTTTAGAACATTTGTTCAATTTATGTTTATTTATTTCCATGCGGAAATAAGCATACACCGGATGGAGAAAAAAAAATGTTTAACTGATTTATTGTATAAAAGAGAATTTGATATTTCAAGTTCAAAGTTGTAAGGTTCGTTTTTCGAAAGGGCAACCTTCTTAGCAATATTCGTAAGACATATTGAAATAGCAATCATAGTCGGTTCATTTTATGTGAGACCATATTTATCTTTAACAGACAAAATGACATTAGATCTATTTTTACTCCCGCCAGCAATATCATCCACAAAACTCCATTTATCTTTAATGCTAGCTATTTGATTGAGTCTGCGTTTGAAATACATTTCTTTTTCTGCTAGAACAGATTTTTTTATGTTTAGTGACAAATATTCCAACTGATTTTTAAGAGCATTACGATTTGGAAGTTTTTTTAATTTAGAAGCGACTTTATTGCGAAGTTTAATTTTTTTGGACAATGTATTGGAGATCCAAGGTTTAGTTCTTATACAGTTGACTCTATATTTGTTTTTGTCAACGAACATGATACCATATGATTATTTAGAATACTGATAAATTTATCATATGCGGTAGATGGATTATTTTCGGCTAAAACATAATTCCAATTTTCGGCCGTTAATAAACCATCAAACTTAGTGTGATCAAATTGATTGAATGTATATTCAGTCTGTGGATTAATTATATCCAAATCAAGATTATCGCAATATATTTTAAATTTATTATGGCTTCTAGAAAAACATGGTCAATGCATGTGGGTATGTTCGCTGTAATTCTAGTAGGAGCCATTATCAGAAGTTTAAGGCCGAAGGAAAATAATAGCATCATGTAGTTATCAACATCAGGCGATTTCCTCAAGATATCAATATTTATATCACCTAGCAATATACAATGCACGTGGAAACGTCATATTTAAAATATCAGCTGATTCAAGTTTAGTTTATAGTTTTCAGTTGTTTGAACAATAATATTACGGATAAATGATACCACACCCCAGAGCGATAATTATCATTACAGCAAGTGTACAGTTTATACCCATCGATTGAATACATGCAGGTTTCAGCGGAAGAAATCCTAATTTCTGTTAAAAATATTACATCAGGTGTAACATCCAAGATGTTTATATACGATAAAGTCAAGTCCAAATGTTCATGAATACTTCTGATGTTTACCAAAATGGAACTAAAACTTGGAAAAGGAAAATCTGAGGCAGTACTATTTGCTAAATTATGTGAAGTGGGGTTTAAGGCAATCATGTTCATACCATTAGAAGGGGGGACGTTATTAGATAATATACTAAAAGACTTAGAACAGAAAAAAATACTAATATTATTTAGGTCCTCCACATTCCGAATAGTATGAGCAAGATGCTCGTTTTCCTTATCTTGTTTATATATCCATTGTTGGTCAATACAAATTTAATTTATTTTCATCTTTTACTACTTTAGCCGCATTAAACAATTTCTGCCTATCCGTAGAGAGACACTCATTGATGAAGATAGGTTTATCTTTATTCGTTGGATTATTTCCCGTTGAGAACAAATTTGAGTTCAAGAATGAACGTCTTTTTGACTTAGCGGAGATTACTGAATTTTTCAATCCCACATTATTGAATTCAACAACAATTACTCCTTGTTTAGCGGTTCTTGAATTTTCCCGATAGTAATTTGTAATTTTATTTGCGTCAACACTAATATCAAGACCAGTTTTTAAAAAATGGAGAATCGTATCGGTAGTTGAACGATCATTGATAAAACATTTCAGGAATAGAGATATAGAGGGTTGAATACCAAAAAAATATTTTTTTCGCTACCGAAGTGATCCCGGTCAGCAACGTGGTGTTTCTAAAGGTATGAAAGTAAATTGAACTTCCATTTGCAGGACCACTTCACATGTCACCGTGAAAATAATTCAAAAACCTCTAGAATGGATAAAATTCACCGGAACACAACGAAACTTCGACAAAGTTGTGGAAATATTGAAGCCAAAACATTTTGGTGATAATAAAATTATGTCAAAAGAAAGATATTAGTCTTGATGTTCAGTGGCCAAGAAGTACGCATAATTGTCAAATTATAGTAAGATTTCGAAGGTTTCTTTTTACAAAATATTTTTAAAAAATTAGTGGCGTTGAGAGGTTCTACTCCTCTACTAAGGAACTACTATATGCAATAATACCATGGTTGTTAACTCCGTATAAGAAACTGAGAAGAAAGAAACCCATAGAAACGTGTTTTGGTCAAATGATGCCCATTTTGAGCAATAGTTTTCGTGTGACTCCCACAACAAATATCAATTTTCCAAAGATTGATATTTGTTGTGAGATTCTTCAAATCAGTAACAGGGATGAAATTAAGTAGACGAAGATGGAAATGGACATCTATGAATACAAAGCCAACAGAATAGAGATAAAATTACGCTACTTTGAAACACCAATAACCAAAATTTGTCTGAAGTACTACCATACACCTTCAGAATAAGGAAAAATTTATAGGTATACGTAAGTTTTTACTTTGTCTTTGACAATACTTGACACAGAAACCCAGTACTTAGGTATTAGCTTTTACGGAGAAGGCAACTTTTATCACTATTTACTTTGTTTCTTCATTCCACCCATTTTTTTTCTATTACTAAAGCTCCGTTTGTACTATTATTCGAAATAAAAATGTTAATATAGGTACTTGGATACACAGAAGTGATACATGCTAATATATTGCCGATTATTATTTAAAGTCTTAATATATAAGTATCGAACAAACACACGACACCAAAATAATATTTAAAATTATAAGCGCCACATAAATTTTACGTATTTATTAAACATCGTCGTTGCTAATCGTGCACGTTATATCTTTTACTAATTTACGTATAAAACATTATTTAAAACTCATTAATTAATAAACCACCAAATGAATTTAATAACTAAATTAATTCGTAAACAAATTGTTAATGTACAATTGAAATTTTTTACGACACGAAAAAAAAAATAATCAACAGCTTTTTTTTTTTTTAATTTAATTTAGCTTTTCGAAAATTCGGTAGTCACGTTACATAATTTGTTATTATTTAAATGAAATATATAAAAATGAAACATTACATTATATTATAGATGATTTAAATATTAAAAAGAAAATTTAAATAATCAAAACAGTATTTTAGTTAGAACTACAAAAAAAAAGATATAATTTTTATTAAAACTAAATAAAAAAATTCGTGATTTAAAAAAAGAAATAAAAAAAATTCTATATATATATATATAAGAAATACAACTTTTAAAGAATAAAAACAGTTGCTCACGACTTTCGACAATTTTATATTTTAAAATTCAAAGTCTTGTTGTCCTTTATTTGTTTTCTTATTTTTTTGTCTTTTTTCATTATGGAAATTAACCAAAACTAAAAAAAACTACATGAAAAATACTAAAAATGATTTTTTTTTTGTTTTAAATTTATTTCGAATACTAGTCAAAACAGCAGGCCACTATGTTTTCGGTTTTTTATTATTATTATTACGATTGTTGTTTGTTTTAAAAAAAAAAAAGTTTTTTTTTTATTTAATAAAATCATTTTAAATTAATGTTTATTTTTATATAGATCACACAATCATAATACAACAATTTACAAACTTTATAAATAAAAACACAAAACATTAGAAATTCGACTACCTTACCTAGATTAGTCAGTTTTAGGTTTTTGTTTTAAAAAAAAAGATTAGATTTACACAAAACATTATTTATATACGTTTTTTTTTTTTTTTTTGTTTGGTGGGAAAATAACTAAGTAGCATAAATTATAAAAGGATTAACGAACAAATAACAAATTAAAATCTTGTAAGAAATTAATTAATGTTAATAAATTCGGTTTGTCCATCTATTTGATAGTACATATTTTAACATAAATCGTTTAGCCGCTATTTCACCACTTTTACCGGTCGGAGAGAAATTATAACATGATTGATTACACATTTACAGTATTATACTGTTTGTTGTTTTTTAGCCTATCAACTCAGAAATGAGTCACCACGGATGGCACGATACCTTTACGACTATGAATGTTGCCGATAGTAGTCTCAGATGTACCGCAATAAATAGGAGAGTTCTGTAAAGCGAACAAATGTCCTCCTAATTAAATTTCATTAATATATATGTAATTTCATCATCATATTCCGTTAAGACTAAAAATATAAAAATTTCTCTCGATTTGGATTATTCAACCTGTTCCTAAACGAGGTTAAAAAACTTTTTCTTTCGATTATTGAAAATGTTGTCAACCTTATCCAAAATAATGGGATCTACAGTAAATTTTCACCTTAAAGAACTAGCTCGAAAAGCACGTGCTTTTATTAGATTTTCAATAAAGGTTTCGTAAGCTTTTAAAGCTATCGTATTGCCTATTTAACGCACTCTTGAGAAAAACATGGTGAGCTTGGATCACTAAGATTCGGTCACTAAACCTGAATAATTATTTTATTGAGTGGATAGTAGATAATGTATTGTTTAATGGGACGATCGATCAAGGTAGTATTAGATGTCATTTTATATAACTCGCATGAGACCAATGATGATGTATTGCAAGGTTCAGTTTTGTCATCTACCTTTGTTTTTATTTATATCAATAATATTTTTTCACTGGATGTAATTGTTACAAAACGGTAAATTCGATCGAATTTAAACGCTTAATTATTTTAATAAAATTCTAATTGTAATATTTTCGGTGTTAAAGTTGATATAAATAGAATTTTCATGCGCGTAATTTTTGTAATTGCTATAAAACGGTGGATTCGATCAAATTTAAATGTTTAATTATTTAAATAAAATTCTAATTGTAATATTTTCAGTGTTAAAGTGAATATAAATGGAATTTTCATGCGAGTACTTTTTGTAATTGCTATAAAACGGTGGATTCGATCAAATTTAAATGTTTAATTATTTAAATAAAATTCTAATTGTAATATTTTCAGTGTTAAAGTGAATATAAATGGAATTTTCATGCGAGTACTTTTTGTAATTGCTATAAAACGGTGGATTCGATCAAATTTAAACATTTAATTATTTTAATAAAATTATAATTGTATTATTTTTGATGTTAAAGTGAATATAAATAATATTTTCATGCGAGTACGTTTTGTAATTGCTATAAAACGGTGGTTTCGATCAAATTTAAACGTTTAATTATTTTAATAAAATTCTGAATGTAATAATTTCGGTGTTAAAGTGAATATAAATTGGGATTTTCATGCGAGTACTTTTTGTAATTGCTATAAAACGGTGGATTCGATCGAATGTAAACGTTTAAATATTTAAATAAAATTCTAATCGTAATATTTTCGGACAGTACATCAAATAAATTAGGAAATGTAGTTCGCAAACATTTTACTAATCAATATACGATATTTTATCTTAAAATTAAAAAATAAATAACAAAACTTTAAATAAATATACAAAATATATTAAATAGATAAAATATTTACTCTAGATTTATTAGTTTTTAGGCTAAAATTTGTAATTCTTAGGTTCATTTAGTTTTGTCGGAGTGTAGAGATTTTTTGTCTGTGCGTCATATTTGGGTGGACTCTTTTATGGTTTAAATTATAATCTATATGTTTAAAATTGATCTTTTAATTAAAGTTATCTAAATTATATCTATATCAGAAAAGCTCTAAAGATATCGTGTTAAATCCAAAAGAATATCCGGATGCTAAAATAATATGCTTACTAATTACTTGCAATAGGGAGATAGAATAATTAATTAATAAATTTGGGATCGTAGGCGAAAATAATAAAATTTATTACAAGCTTTGGCTATAAGGAATTAGCTCACTAATAGTTCTTATTTAAGGGAACTTTTGCAGGAAAGCTGAGTAATGACACACGGGAGTTGCTGATAAAAGGTGGTAGGAAGTAGAGCAGTTTATAAAAATTGTGATTGTATTACACTGACAATAGTTTGAACATTGGCTAACGGAAAACCGGACCAATTCTGTCATTACTAACATAACTTAACTTCCGTACTCCACAAAAACCTGTAGAATAGAACTGGTCCGTAACGATCATGAGGTGGCTGAAACCGGGTCGTTTCTGTAATGCATGGAAATATATATATAAATAGATATATTTCCTAACCTACCGTTTGTTAAATGTAAAAAGGCTGTGGGACCGGCGTTATCCGGAACACTTAACTGCAGGTTGGTCTCACAGTCTCATCAATCACTCAATCAATATTTTTTCACTGACATCATGCACGATATGAGAAGTTCTCATTGAAAGATTCTTCCCTTTTATACTGTCAGGCTTAGAGATTTCGAGTGATCTTGTTTAGAATGATCACACATGGGTTTCATAAGATGCTCTTTCTTTTATTATACTCCATCAGAGTCCTTAATCTATATAAAGTTTATGTTAGGCCCATTATGGAGTTTATCTCGTTTGTCTGAGGAGAAGAATACTCTTTAGGTTAAGACTGGTTAGAATATACAAAAGCAAATTGGACTTAAATTAAAAGACGAGAAAATACGGTATATAAAACGGTTTACAAAATAATCGATTTAAAAATATTAAAGCGGGTTTGGGTGATTTTGCAGCCAGCTCAATCCCGTCTACTAATGTGCTAAACAAAGGTATATTCTTTATTCAATTTTATCACTTATATGCTTGATAAATTCGAATATCCCACTCCACAGTGTTCACACGAGCACAGCACGAATTAATTTTAACTGCGCACTTTAGAACTTTATAGCCTTCGTCATAGTTTCACTAATGCTACTACAATAACACATTTACCGATCGTTATAGAGGTGAAATTGTTAATCAGTGTGCGCGGAAATTTTAGGTGTCTCTTGTTATTTATTAGCAAAAAGTTATTAGTAAATAAAATGAGATATTGATATGAGATATTGAGAATTTGAATTATCGAATGTCTTATTAAATGTATTAAACTTGAAACAATGACAAACGGTTAATATTCTGCGCGTTAAGAAAACACAAAAATAAATGTTGGAGGTCATTATGATGACCTCCACAGTTGGAGGTCATTATGATTTGCCATTTTATTTGGAAAGCAGAAAATATTATTTTAAATAACCAAAAAATTGGCATTTTGACTTGTGCCTAGTAACAATTTTCTCTAGTATTTCAAATTGTACAGGACAACTGATGAAAAAGCTCTATTACATTTCCCTACTTTTATTCAAAGAGTCGTCATCTGCAGGCTTAAAATGTTTAGAACTTTTTTGTTTTTAAAGTTTTTTATTTAATTTGCAGATAATAAAGAATTTTATAAAATTTTATAATGTCTAAATACTTAGTGCAAGAACGTGTACATTTTTTTTAATTTTATTATGTTTTCGGACGACCAATTATTACAACACAACGAAAATACCGTCAGCATTTTAATACTGCGGCGGGTCCCAGTGCAAAGACGATAAGAAAATTAATGAACCGTTTTGAGCCTCGCGGTGCAGTAGGTTCGATGACCCACGAACAAATGTTGTTCGACCTATTTGCACTGAACAAGTTGTGGATGTTGTACGAGAAATTGTCCACACGGATACAATTGTGTATATATGTATATACTATAGTCGTCGTGCTACTCAATTGTAAGACCAGAAACGTTGCGCAACGTAATGCAAAATATGATAAAAAGAGCCATTAACTGCCAAGAGCAAAATGTCAGCCTTTTAAAAGATGAAATTTTTACATTTAGCTTTAAGAAAACTTAATAATTTATACTTTCATAAAAAAAATTAAATAAAAAACTTTAAAATAAAAAAGCTATAAGCATTTCAAATAAGACCGTCCAAATTTGCCCACCCTTTATAAATCATTTAAGAATCTCACCTGTTAAAAAGGCTTAATTTGAATATAAATTTAGTAAGTAATAAAAATTGGTGACCTACATTTTCCAACTATTCTTATTAAAATAATAAAATTAATTGTACGAATATTAAATAAAATTAAAAATATATATGTTGTGATTGCAAATAAACATAAAACATTTACTTTTGCTCATAGCAATATCAAACTATGTATTTAAGATGTACATGTTTTTCATACAGATATTAAATTTAGAAAACATTTGAATATTAAATTTTTTACAAAATACATACTTCATTTTGCAACAGAGGTCACTATCTAGCAAAATAAATCATGATTACAACAATACCACCGTCAGACTGGTTTGTAAAGGGACAACGCGGTGATTTGCCGATCCTACTTATAACAGATAAAATTATTATGATACACATTATATTACATTTATCTTCAAAAGCATTTCTAAGTCAAATTTTCACAGCGAGTTTTTTTTTTAAATCATCTCCTTCATTGATCATGTGTTTCGGCTTTTTCAGCTACTAATTCCACGAATATAAGCCCCACATAACAAGTAGTGGTTGCTTTTGAATTAACCTTTCACTAGCATTAAGAACAGTTAAGCATGATCATTTGTTCCACAAATCTTTCGTCTGATATCCGTAGTTCTAAAGAAATCATCAATTAAGATAATCTTAAGATATAAAGGGAAATCAATTCTACCGATATTTTGGAATATTGGGATAAAATGAGAATAGTTAAGCCTGAATTTGCGGATCTCGCAAAGATTGTTTTAGCTGTACAAGCGACACAAATGAGCGTTGAGCGCAATTTTTCAGCACTGAAGTTGATTCTTACGGACAAACGGACATTGTCTGTGATTTTAAGTAATAAAAAGATATATATATATATATATATATATATATATATATATATATATATATATATATATATATATTATGTATATATATATATATATATATATATATATATATATATTTATGTATATATATATATATATATATATATATATATATATATATATATATATATATATATATATATATATATATATATATATATATATATATATTATTTTATCCAATTAAATAAGTCACAATTAATTTAATTCGACCTATTAAATTTAATGCAATTTTAATATATTTAACTTTAAAAATACAAATACACAAAAATTATTGTTGTTACATATTACAAGATTTTTTACTACGTTTGGTACACAACAAGGCAAATAAAAAAATGTAGAAAACTATCGTTGTAACAAAAATTTTCTCACATTTTTCATAAGCCATCCACAGTCAGTTGTTTTTATTTTCTTATTATTCATATTGCTTTTGTTTTCATTTTTTTTTTTTAGTATTTTAAATAAAAGTATAACAATAAGTTTGAATAACGATTATAAGAAAAACCAACAAATATATAAATAAATAAAATTATTTGTTTCATGCTCTCTATCGTTTTTAGTTTTTCTTCTTGTATATGATACTGTACCATTTATACATTTTAGTGTTCTGTTTCTTCATTGTCATCCATAAGTATTTTAAGATTTTGTTATTTCTCTTAACATCTAGTTGAGATATTTTTGTGTTGTTATATTATTATATATATATGTATATATATATATATATATATATATATATATATATATATATATATATATATATATATATATATATATATATATAATCATTGATCGAAATGTACTTAAGTACAACAACAGCAACAATGAAATTTAAAAATTATATCGTCCCCGTGTATTTTTTTTTTTTTTTAAATTCGCATATTTTACCACCGTCGCACATTCCAGGTTACTTTTAACAACAAAAAAAAAACTTTGTTTTTATTATGAATATTAAACTTTCAACCAGAAATAACTTTACAAAATAACATAAGATAAGAAGGCATATAACATAACCACTTGAAAAAAAAAAACAAAATGTTAAAGATGATGATGGAAAAAAAATATCAAACCGAATATTAATATTATTGTACTACGCGGGCGGTAACAATGTACCATTTTTTTTTCTTATAAACTTTATGTTTTCTTACAACAAAACTTAAAAAAAAAAAAAAAAAAAAAATCTACATATACGAGAGACAATTGTCCATCGAATTTGATTTTTTTCTTACATACTTGTTCGAACATACTTTAAGTTTCAAATCCAATTCAAATGAATGAAATATAATGTAATTCGGTCGATGAAAAAAAGCGAGTTATGTTAATATTTAGTCGGATCGAGTCGATTACCGTATACTCAGATAAAAAGTATTACCAATTCCTCAAAAGAGTATAAAAGTTCCAAATCAATAAAAATCTTAAAAAAAAGTAACATTCAATTTCTGTATGGAAAAATTATACTAAAGATCTAACATCAATCGGGGCTTATCAAATTGAAGGTAAGCTTCCAGTTGATTACCGCAGTATTTATTTTTTTATTTTGCTTCCTGTTTCTGAAATAAACAATATTGATTCTCAACACAGGTTAGTCAAATTTTATGTATGACCATAATGACTATTTTACAAAGAAAATTTTACTTCGAATTTTCTCAGGGATAGATCAATATATACCAATACCAAAGTAACAGGAGGAGATATTCTTATTGTAGTTAATCGATTCCGAATTACATTTGATTTGATTGTTGATTTTTTTTTTAAATTGTAGATTTGTCCGTAGATTATATTCTGAATAATCCACAAAGTCATCTCCACTAACAATAAAAAATAATTGAAACACCTTAAATAGGAACAAAAGGCATTAAACCCAAGTTCTGGAATATGAGCCAAGAAGGAGGACGCGTATCTTTAAAACTCATTAATTGGATGTTACGTTTTTGCCGGACAGAGACTGTATTTAATGTAGTTTTACCTGCCCCAGCATGATAATCCATATTGAAGGTTTGAATCTACCAATGCGTATTAGACCATTTTAAGGAGATAACTGGGACAGAATGATCGCAATACATACATACATATCATTCCTTGCGCCACCAGCAATAGTCTACAGTTCAGTTTTCCTGTATGCGACTTCCAGTTCAAGTTGTAGTCAATTATTACATCTAGATACTTAAAATCTTCGACCGGTGCAATAAGACAACAAGCAATTCAAAATTCCGTTTATGTAAGTAAACTAGAAAAAATAAAGGTCCTAAAACCCCAACTTTAGTCATTAGTTCATTGATTAATTTACCATTCACTTTTACACATTGGGGTCGCTCACATAGATAAGAACAAAACCACTCCAGTATTTTACCACGGAACCCACAATGGTGAAGCTTCTTTAAAAGAATAGAATGCTCTACTCTATCAAACGCCTTTGTCATGTCTATGAATAGAGAGGATATTTTTAAGCCATTATTGTTTTTTTACCACACCATTTGTCATTCCATCAAACCCAGGAGCAGTTCAATTTTTCAGATAATTCAGGCGTTCTTTGTCCGGACTTGCACTATTGTTGTGCGAGCTGGTGTTATTTCCTACACTCGTGAAAAACAAGTTCAAATCATTGGCCATCATAAATCATAAATCATGTGACCTAGATTACCGAAGATTTATTTTATCTGGGAGGATTCTCGATGCCCGGTTATCACCGGTTTTTTCGCTAGATGGCGGTGTTTGTTCCTTTTTCGTATGAGGCTTAGCAGGCAGTCGGTAGTACAGGCCTTTAGTTTATTATACTTTCTAGATGAAAAACCTGAATACAACTGGTTAAATGCTCACCAAATGTTGATATAAAATTGTCATATGCCATCGACGCCTCTCAGCAGTTAAAAACTTCATTCCACTGTTCGTCGACAATTAAACCTTTTAATTTTTCGTAATAGACATGAGTGATATTCCTATTTTTTGAGGAAATGAAGTTCCAACCGAAATTGAGATATCAAGGAGACACTGATGTAGCCAAGGAATCAAGGAGACAATGCAGTGGGAACCTTTGATGTAGCCTATATATGACGTTATCTATACAGGTTGAGGAGGTATTTTTAATGCATGTCGGTTCATCTACTAAGCCAAGTAATCCATTACTAGATAATAAAACTAGGAACTTATCCAACAATAGACAGGTTTGTGCAAAATCAAGATTATAGTCCGCCATAATCACGAGGTTGAAGTATGATGGTAGTTTCAGGAGCACTGCAAACTCATCAATAAAATCGGTAACACACTTAGAGCTAAGCCTTTAGATACATAATAAACAAAAAAATGTTGAGCTCATTGAAAAGGTAATGCCAAAGGCATTGAAAGTTTGAAAGTTAAAGGTAAAATGTTTACAAATTAGACTGTTCTTAGCGTATATTGGCACTCTTCCAAATCTGTTGCTGATATTACCATTTACAAATAGATTATAACCATTGACTATTAAATCATTGGATTCTTCATCGCAGCTTTCCAAATTTCCGACAGGCTGATAACCAGTGGTTTTTCACTAAATTGTTTATGTAAAACTATATATCCAAGAAGTATAAAAATTCTGTAAACTTGAACCCGATATAACTTGTACGACAAGTAGCTAGACCTTTTTCTTTCCAGTGATTCAACCGTTTCGAAATAGCGGAGTCAATGTTACTATTCCTTTCAAATGAAGTCTACCACAAAGCAATGGAAATTCTACTGACCCCGAAAAATTATCTTTCTGAAGAAAGGCAACCGTATCGGAGCTGAAAAGTTCTCTAAATAAATTCATGTGGAAAAATCAATATTTAAATGGCATGGAAGCGAATATTGAAATATTCTATCAACCAGCTGTTCACTCATTCGAAGGTCATTTTCCTTTATCTAAATCTACGACACTGACACCCACCTTGATATGACAAAACTCTGATTAATCTAAAAAAAAAACATACAATACAGTGAAAATGCCAAATGTGAACAGGATCGCATTTCATGATATAAATGTTTCGTATCAGGAGTATTTTCAACGGAATTACGGTAATATACCGTAACTATATTGTGATGCTACAGACCAACTTCAGATGTAACTTTTGGAATTTTTTAAAAAGTAAACGTAAAACTGAAAGGTAACCCCTCTTCCATGTATTACAATGAGAAACAGTCAACTATGACCAGCAGAGCACTGACAATATGATCGCAAAGAGTTTTCCATCTGTGTACCAAACTAATAACTCATCTTTATCGTTTTAGCCGGGTGCTCAATCAAACCTTGCTATATGGATATCCAACATCTCCATGGAGGATATATATTTGTTTTGTCCTTAGCACTTAGATAAATATTAGATTCTTAATATGAATGTTCTAACACAACAAACACACACCCGTACTGAAAGGGAAAGCAAGGATTAGGATGTAATAAGGTAAAAAAAGGAATAAAGGTTTTCAGTCTTTTAGTTTTTTATTTTTGATATTAAGTTTGAGTCTCTGTAAATTGTATACCAAGGGGTATAAGTGTCATCATTGAGTTTATTTCAAATTCGCGCACACCGTACATAAAATGGTGTTTGAAATTTATAGTTCTGGAAAATTTGATTTCCGATCAAACATGGAAAAGAGAATTTGATTTAGGGACGTCTTACGAATATTTCCAAGAGGATATTTTTATCAGGAAAGAATGTGCTAGCCACAATGAAATCATTTCTGATTGCGCAAACTACTTCATGCTTTCCCTATTATCGGTCAGTTTTTAGATCATGTCGGGAGAACGGACTTCATGGCTGATATAGTGCCATCAGACGCACCTGGATTTTTTAGCGATTGCACGTTTCGCACGTATAAATCCTAAACCACGTGTCCGTTAAGATAAACTCAGGTCTGGTTAAATTTTGGTGGTATCCATATTTTCTTTTGTTGATCATTTTAACATAACATTTTTTGCTGAGGTGGAATTCTAAGTATGACATGCTCGTTTAGAAGTATTTACGAGGCATGGGAGTGCCCTAAACTGATTAAACCGAACTTTATATACCGTTTAGTTTATAAATTCTTGTATAGGATATACGCACAATAAAGTCACATTATTCGTAGACGCAGTGAAGTCAGATGACGTAAAGTTTATAGTTTCTGTTTACCTAGATTGCGTTTCAGTTATTTAATTAGCATAATACTGGCAAAATTTGGTATACAATCAAAATTCAAACAAAAGCAACGCGGCAATTTTATCATTGTGTTGTTTAATTTTTTTATTTGTGACACGTGACTACTGAATAGTAAAAATACAAGAATTATATGCGAAGGTCACTTTGTTTGGTATTGATGACCATTATTTATTAGCTTATTGACAAGACTGTATTTGGTAAAGTCGGGCACAAATTAAGTGAAATACCAACAGGACCAGCAATATGAACCATTTAGTTGCACAAGAATAGATTTACTAATTAGATTTACCAGTAAATTGAGTGGTTGTTGATTTTTTACAATTCACCTCGAGTATTCGTAAAGACATTGGCATTTTAGTGCATTAAAAAATTGAAAAAACGGAAAACTTATCAGTTCTATTATAAGGATAATAGCTAAGGAAGGACCTACACTATTGATATGTTGTACTTCGTCAAATTAAGAAAAAACCTAGCTTTTCTATACGACAGGCTTAAAACATAATACTTATCGTTAGAAATTGACGTGGTAATCCATAACCATTAAGCTTCACAGCAGCTTTGCGAACGAAGTGATTCAACCAATGACACTAATGCAGATTATATTGAATATGATGAGGATTTCGAGTTTTCGATTAGTCCCGATTGAAACTCAGCTCAACTTCACATTAACGTTTGACTAAAAATCCCTAAATACGTAAATTAATCAATGAATGATGAAATATTGGCAAAGCCTGTTTTCTTTTTTTCTTTTTTTTTTTAATCCACGCCATCTGTTCGAAGGCAGAAGCTCACCCCACTGTTTCGCGATGAAAGAGTTGTTTGTAAAAGGGCTAATGCTTATTTTAGATTCAAAAACTCGTTGGAACAGACTACTAGCGATGATTGAGAGGATCAACAATTTAAAATTCGCTATTTAGAAAGTATTAATTGACTTGAAAGCAGACTTGCGCCTCATTTCTAATTAAATATGCATTCAAAGCAATCTTGATAAGAATCAAAGAAAACAACGATTTATCAGAGTTATTGCTATATTTGCATAATGGGAAATTAAATACTTCTGATTCCATTGGCGTGTTTGCGTCGTCCAAAAAACTCCAATGTTTTATTCTAGATATTTTATCAAAGATCAAATCTGGAATTCGCCCCCCAATAAGCCTCAAATAGTTCTCTTGAAACTGCACTTTCATTATTTTTCAAAGAGTCTATTATACATCATTATTATTCAAAGAATCTATTATGCATTCTAAAATTGCATCGTTGTAAGAAGATTGGCATCAGGCTAGCTAGTGCTTCAACCTCTTACTTTATTGGTTTAAGTGTGGTTACTATATCTGCTAACACTCGTAAAATTTTGTTCAGATTCTCATCTTTAAGTTATTTGTAATTTAAATCGTTCAAGAGACGGCAAACGGTCCAAACAATTTTTTAAAATCTTTTCAATATGGATTGAGGCTGTTCCATCTCTTTTTAAAGACCAACAATAAATTTAATTCAATTCTGTGAATTTGTAAAATTGAATTGGATTTTATTTTACGATATTTCGTATGTCCATTTTTTAACGGTATATTAGTATCACTACATCTTTATCTGATCCAACTTTGTCCAAACAAAATTTATTTTTTTCTGTAAAATGGGAAATAGTGGAAATTAAAAAATCCGTTTAATTCCAAAATTAAAAAGACGAACACGCTAAAAAGTTTCAACGGGAACTTACGTTGTTTTTAGGTATTGATCGCTTTTGTATGGGTTCAGTAGATTTTACTCGAATTTTTTTCCGCAAATTTTCTCGGAACGTTTCTGTATCGCAAAAATGGGTGGGTATCTTTTGATAAATTGAAATTTGAAAAACTTTACAAAAACATTCAGTTAGTAAGGGTAAAGTGACCTTTTCTTTAAAGAATTGAAAGAATTCAATGGAAATATCCATGGCAGAATGCAAGGTCAAACTAAATCGTGTCGTCGAGAAATTAATTGAAGAATTTACAGCCCTTGAAAATCAAATATTTAAACTAGATCCAACACAAGAACCATATATGAAGGGAATTATTATAAAGCTACCACAATTGTCAATACTTTAATTCGAAAATATGGAATCACTAACAATGTAAATGTGGCCATTGAATGCTACCCGTATTTTCTGGTAATTATACGGGAAGGCAGCCATTTTATGACTTACATATGTATCTTTTATTCATGATTCAGCTTCGTTATCACCAGTTCAAAATTTTCAATACTTAAAGGGACATCTTATAGATTTAAAAGAGCCAGCCTGTTGCAACATTTCAGCACTACCGAGGCTAATTATATAGATGAATTATAAAAGCTGAGACAACGGTACGACAGAAAGCGGCACACAATGAAAACTTTTATTAGAACCGTTTTAGAACAGTCAATAATTCTGGCCAGTAACATAAACATAAAAAAACTTCTTTACACTTCTGAATGAGGTATTGAGAGGATTAAAGGCTAAGAGACGTCATAGTGAAGACCAAGATCCGTCGCTAATATATGTTTTAACCAGTAAACATGGACTTTCCAACAGCCCAATAATTATTTGAATTTTTATTACGCAGAAGCAATTTTGATCCAGAATCCCATATTCTACATAAGGTTGATCTCCTCATAGGCGTTGATAATTTTTCTGGTAGTCGGGCAGATCAAAACCAATCTTAATGATCCGGTGTTACGAAATATCCAGTGTTACAATTTTTTGGATGGGTTGTAGGTGTAAGCATTCAGTTTACACAACCCAATGATATTCAATCTCTATGCAGCCAGTTCAATTGTTCAGAAGTTGGCATTGATCGAACATTAAAACTATTTTGGGAGGTAGAGAAGGTTAGCAAAGACAAAACTTTCCTGACAGAAGAAGAGAATTATGCGAAACCGAGTTTAAAAAACACTTAAGCAAACCCACTGCCAATTTGTAGGTAGTATACATTTTAAAAAGCCACCAAACAAGCTAGCGGGTTCCTTATAGTGCACAGTCGTAATGATATGCCATAATGTTACGTTTCCCTGAGCATCGCATATTAATGTTTGCTGCTGATATAGAGAAAATATATCAGTAAATTTTCGTGAACGCGGAGGATTCACAGTAACGGAGGCAACATCCAATACAATAATTCTTGAAAAATCAAGAAGAAAACTACGAAAGTGGATGTCCAACTTTCGATCCAACTCGAAAACATTCCACTAGTAGACCAGGAGAAAGGCGGTAAACCTATCAAAGAAATAGGTGTCGCTAATACCATAAAGCTTTTGGGCCTTAAATATTTACCTCCGTATAAATAACGTTTTTAAATTTAAGGTTACGCCATCAAACAAATGAACTTTTACTAAACGCATAATACTATCAGAAGCTGCCTAAATATTTGACCCGCTTGGTTGGGTCGCTCCAATAAATATAAAAATAAAAAATTTTATTCAACGGCTATGGATCCTTAATTTGCAATGGGATGATGTGATACCAACAGAGCAAAATATATACGCCGCCGTTATGTATTGTCAAGTCATATCAGAAGAAAACGAAATCACCACCAGCATAATATAAGCCAAAAAAAACGGTGGCTCTTATAGAGCAATTATTTTTACCATACATTGTGGTGCGATTCTACTGCCAAGCCTTATGAACTTATATTCAAGTCAGAAACAAATCTAAAGATAACTCAGATGTACATGTGGACAGATTCTCAAATAGTGTTAGACCGGTTAGCGTCGCATCCTCGCCGTTGGTCTACACTCGTTGCTAATCGCACCGGTAAAATACTTATTCACTTTAATCGTAATCAATGTGGGCATGTTCCATCAGAAGATACCCTGCTGGCATTTCTTCTAGATGTTTTTAGAAGAGTTACAAGCCATTATTTATGATAGAATGGACCAACTTGGTTGCAAAAAAACACAGGACCTTTGGCCGAAACAAAGGCAGAATTATGATCATGTGGAAGAAAAAATCGCAAAAATTACCAGAGTCAAACCCAATTTGTTGGACCCTGCTGTCAAAATATTCCTCATTTTGGAAATTACAAAGAATACTTACTTATATTTGCCAATTTATTTTCAATGGTAGACCACTCAAGTTAGCCTAACCTTAGAAGAAATTGTTGAATCACTTTATCGGAAATCTCGGCATGCATCATTCTTGAAGAACTACACAAAAATCGTATATATGCCGGTCCATCATTGTTAGTGGCAATTAAGGAACACAATTTGCAAGATACAAACATCAACAATTAAATTAAAGTCAATAAATATCAATTATGAAATCAATTTTCAAACTCAGTAGCCATTGTTTTTTTTCTCACTAATTCAACATCGAAGTACTTCACCCCAATTCAAATAGGCCATGATGTTTTATATATAGGCAAGTTCGTTTTTTTCGGTGGTAAGGTTTTCGATAAGTAGTATCGATCGAATATTTTTATTACTTTATACGTAATCTAAATAGTTCTTTATTTTATAGTATAAAGATCACCACATTGTGGACCTGCCCGCAGCAAATTGTTTGCTTCCTTTTTAACGCCACTGCCCGGGATCGAATCCGATGGGACCGAATTTGTTATACGGTACGAAGCAAAAACAATGACTAGTAGTTAAATTTAGCAAAGACTCACATCTAAATACTCATAAAAACTGGTGGTGGTCGCCTGAAAAGCCACTAACGTGTAATTAACACTCAATCAAAATAAATTTTTTTTCCGGCAAAAATAGTATATCAACAATTTATTTTTTCAAGGATCACGCATTGTTCGTCGTCTGAAGTCAGATTTAACACATCAGCTTAAGAAAAATTCGAGCGTTAAACTATACACATGTATATACAAAAACAAAACATAATTACAAATTGATTTGTGACAAGCATTTTACACACTTGAATTAAGAAAAGAAGTAAAAATAAAAAAAAAATAAAAAAATGTTGTTATGTCTGTTTTGTACGCCACCACCATGTTATTAAAAAAAAAATAAAAATTTTATATAAAATACTTGATGATTGATGCTGGTGGTGATATATACTTTGGAATGCATATATGATTAGACAAATATTACAAAACACAAAAATAATCCGAGAATCGAATTTGAGATGGTATATAGATATATACCATATATATTAGTCGACCGAGCCAAAAGAAAATTAATTTCACGCTTTATAAAAATAAAAAAAAAAATTAAAAAAATTTTAAACGATATAATTGACATAATCACATCAAAAAATTTGAAAAGGTTTTCGACATTATATAATGAATTAAACGTTTTTTAGGTACGAGTATATGCTATATATACTCGTATATGGTAATGTGACGTGATATATATTTTGACCGCGCTCAGACTGTTAATTAGATTTACATTGGCAAAATCGAGACGATGATAGATTTCGAACTACTTGAACACGCACATTATATACATATGTGTGTATCAATTTTATTTAGCCTTGTATATTTCGACTTTGTAGATAATTTATTTACATTTCCAAATTGATCTGGATTTTAACACCAAATTCATGGTATAAGTAAAGTGCGCGACATTCAAATAACTTAAGCAATTAATTTTTAATATTGCATCATGTATCGCAAATAGATAAAACATTTTTGTATAATCCATCCTTCAGCATTAACATTTTTTTATTTTTTTTAGAACTATCCAAATTTATGTACACTAAATCTAACTACTTATATATTAATATAAAGAACATATACATAAATCTCGATATGTTCAAATGAATAGAATAAATATTAAAGTAAAGTTTAACAATATTAGAGATGTTAAATCAAATAAAATGGAAACAGCTCTTTTATTATTCCATGACTTAAAGTCAATACAAATTTATTATCACATATTAATTTAAAATTAACACACTCACTCGGTATGTATATGCTTGCATGTATATATATGTGCCTATATAGAAAAATGCATATCGATTCGAATTTCTGATAAATCGAGTTATCGAGTATAACGGTTTTGAATCAGTGCAGCAAGTATATCGTGTTAATTAACAATATGTAAACGTTAATTATTTTATACATAAAAATCTGCATTCCGTACATAACTCCAAAAAAAAAATAAGCCAAATACTTAAACACAACAAAAACGTCTTCAAATTAATTAAGTTACTGCTAATTAAAAAATTAAAATTAATTATTACGTGCATCAGGGATGCATCAGGAAGTATATATGTTATCTAGTTTAGGTATAGGAATTAACCATTTGCATATTTTCATATTTTCATCTTAATCCGTGAAGGGGTTTGATAGAATAAAGCCCACTAAATATGGCAGGTACCGCGGGGAAATCAAATACTCGAAGTGGACCAACAAATGTCACAATCAAGCTTATGTGGCACGAACTGCAAATCAGGCCTCATTTGGATGAACGCGAATGAAATGTGAATGCGAATGAGATGAGATTTGAATGAATGTAAAAATTCCTCAATAGAAGAAACATATACGTTATTTAAACCGCATGCTTGAAAATAACTATGTCCCCTCCACTATCCTCACATAGTTACGCTTGACAGTTTGAAAAATAAAATGCAAAACTTCGCTTAAAAATTAATGATATTGAAAAGATGACTGAATGAAAATGAAGAATTGCAAAAGGGTGTTATATCCAAAGCCAATTTTTATAGCTCCCAGTCCGAAGCTCTTTGTAGGAAGAAAAGCAAGGAACACCTCAGAAGGATCAACAGATCATCCCTGTTCAAAAGATATAATGGAAGATCTTAAACAACGCAGGAGCTACAAATAGAAAATGCAGCAAATATTTCAAAAAGAGAGAAAGTCAATGGGACGGATTTAAAGTTATTAAAAGAGGTCTTTGCTTATTTATGCTTACTTTCAGTAAAAAATGTACGCAGCACTTAGGATAATGTTATATCCTTAATAAACTTAAAGGTGAATTAAGGATTAGGAGAGAATAAGGTAAGAGAGGAATAAAAGGAATAACGGTTTTCAGTCTTCTAGTTTTTTACTTTTGACTTTAAGCTTGAATTTCTGTTAATTGTATATACCAAGGGGAACGTCTTGTTATTCAGTTCACCTCACATTCGCGCACTTCGAACAAAGAACGAATTTTGAAATTTATTGGCCTTGGTGAATTTAGTTTCCATATTATATTTTTGCACTACATTTTAGATAATATAATTTTACGGTCCCAATTATTCGGGATGCTCGTTTTTGGACCCGATCGAGTATAGTACATTCACTTTGATTTATAGCCAAGCCAAGAATCTCAAATGTATCAGACTTAGTTAAGCTGGATAGTTTCACTAGTCAGAAAAGAAGGAGTTTAGCCATCAGCCAGATTAAGCACTGGATTGAAATTTGTTGGGATTGAATTCCACCATGTTGGTTTCACTCCATTCAAGAATAGTATTGATCTCTTGCGTAAGGCAATCCTTATACCCATTTTTTTGCGAGAACATCGTTTCGCGATGAAGAAGAAGGTAAACAGTAGGAGGAGAAAAGTGAGCTGTCATCAGCAGCATAACAGTGTATTGGATTGAGATTTGCTGAAAGAAGATCATGAAAATTAGAAAAAAGGTAGGAGAAAGGACGAATCCCTAAAGGACGCCAGCGTTTAAAAACTGTAAAACGGAAGTCAAGCCATCCACCACCAGCTAGATTTTGCGAAAAAGATGAAAATTTTCAATTTTTCAAATTAACGAACCGTGAAGGCCAACTGCCCTCAATTTACACAGCCCATGTGCCATACGCGATCAAATACCTTCCAGATATCGAGAACAATAATTTGTGATTTACCAGATTGATGAATATTTCATTGTTCAGTGACAATATTAATTAAGTCACCTGCTAAACGGCCTCCGCGGAAACCATCAGAAATTAGAAGGTTATCTGCCAAATATTGTATCAGCTGGAAATTGATTATGGTATCAAGTATTTTGGAAGGCACCGAGACGATAGCGATTGGGTAATAATTTAAAGGGTCTCATTTGCTACCCTTTTTTGGTACAGGAAAAATAAAATGCTGGCAGTTTTCCAGATGGAAGGGAAAATACTAGATGATATAGATCGGTGGAACAAAATTGATACAGTGACTTTGTCATTAATTTCCAACAATAATTGAGAACAATTGGGGAAAACCATCCAGTCCGGCTGACTTGTTTGTGTTAATGGTTGCAAGGTCTTTAGCGACAACTCTAGGCCTGAATATAAAATGGTACATCGACGAGCTGGCTAGAGAGATAATCGGAGGTGTTATGTTAGAATCAGCTAAATTATAGTTTGCAGCAAATTTTCGGACGAGGAGATTAGCTTTTTATTGGACAGTAGAGAAAATAATGTCATCAACTTTCAGAGGTGGTATAGATGATTTCCTATACTATCCATGAAGTTTTCAACGACTTTATGAGCAAAGGACCAAAAGATCTGATTTCTATAATCCTGGTTTAAGACTTGTAACTCTTCTCTGACCTTCTTTTCGTGATGATTTTCAGCTTGCAATACCATTCTCGTTGCCATCTTAAATTCAGCTCAATTTTCGTTCGACGGGTTTTTTACATATTTGCGGTGAGAGGCTTCTTTATTGGCGGTTAATGTTCTGCAGCATGAGCTGTCTTCATGACAGTCAAAACCAGAATTGCTGCATTCTATCAGTATTACCGAAAGCAAAACAAAAGTAGCATTGAACTATTGAAATAACTTAATCGACATTTAGTATGAACATTCACTTGACATGACCACAACGTTGGAAGTTTTTTTAATAAGACGATGTTCAGAATTTCCTATAGAGGAACTGATAGTTTTCTCCGCATGCGATGTTAAAAACAGAGCCAGTAAATGACCTGTATCGTTGACCCGATTTGGTATTCTCGAAGGTTGGCCTACGAGTTGTGTTATAGTTGGTTTAAAGCTGCAAACTTTTAAACCCTCTCACACATAAACTGTACCAAAGTTCATTTAAATCGCTAAATTATTTCTTAGCTGCTGAGGCCAAATTGTAACCGTTTTTTACTTAAATTCGAGTTGTTTGAAAATCAAAAAAATCAAAATATGTAATAGTGGTCCGATTGGGTTCAATGATACCTCTAAGAATAGGTTATGTTTAGCACATAAACTGTAAAATCAGTAAATTCTATAGACTTTAGACACCAATGATATTACTATGGTTGAAAAAATATTTTAAAGCATCGAAGCGCTTAATACTCTTCTAAACAAGAGAAAAGCATTGATGCTTTAAACAGACGTCGATACTCATGTATTTTATGCTAAACTAATATGACAAATCAAACATTATGAATTGTAATTCGGAATGCAAATGGAGTAATCCAATTTATTCCAAAGCTAAAAATCCTTTTAAATACTGAAAAAATTGACTTTTGTCTTATCGTAGAAAGTCGTCTTACTAAAACGTCATATGCCAAAATACCAAACATCAAATATCATGAAAATATCATAACTAGGGTTTAATTTAATCATTGAAGGTATTTTTAACGCAAAAAAAATTTCTGGGGGTCAAAACACCAAATCTTGAAGGTTTGAGAGCTACTCGCAGCTGGCCAAGCATATATCTGTAAATGAATATCTGTCCAAATCTCGGCCTACCCGAAAATGCTGATATTCGTGGTATGCTGAATAACAGAAATATAGTATACGATTGCTATACAGAAAGAAGCCGTTGGGACTGGTAGGCCCAGAATAAGAAGTCGAAAGATTTTAGACTTAAAATTTTAGGGTTATATTTCTGTAAACTTGACCAACCATAAGATCGACAATCTAGTCAAACTAGTCGGTTGTAATATGAATAATAAAAAATATGTTCATCTTTATCCCTAAATATTGATCATAGCTAACCTCGAACCTTGGAACAAACCTTAAATGTTTCACTATAGAGACTCACGAGATATTTTCGAATTCAAAATGTTAGTATGTTGGACAAATTCTGTGAAATGTTAATAAATCGATCAAAACCTGGATATTCTATAATATATGAGAGTTGTAATCTGACGAGTATAGTATAGTTAATCAATAGGGTAATATAGTTCGTGTTTTGAATTTTGGAAGCCAACAAAATGTAATCACCAAAAGGTTTTGTGGACGTCCGAAGATAAAATTGCAAGAAAAAACTGTTCAATGTATACTATCTGTACGAGTTATGGTCGTTCAATGTTAAGCTATATTTGGACTATGTAACGCCACTGCGTCTATCGTATACGATTAATAGATTGCGTGCTAAAAAGACTATACTAAAAAAAAATTAAAAATGAGTTTTGATTTTGAAGAAATCTTAAAAAAGTTGGCAGAAATTTATGTTTTGATACCGTCTGCCAGGCTAAAAATAAACCACAAAATACAAGAATATTGCAGCAATAAAACAATGATTAAGAAATAAAAACTTGCATGGAGTTAAAAGTTTCTCATATAGGATTGTACGTCCTATAGACGATTTGTGCAAAAACTTTCAGAGCAAAGAGTCATGCAGACTTAGCTCAGGAAATAATGTAAAACAAAAAATAAGCATTCATCGAGCCAAGAATATATGATTATTTGTTTCAGCCAGTAGTTTAAATGAACACCGATTGAATTGCCAAGAAAAATTAATCGCGTAGGGCTATAGCTAACCGAAATAGGGCTATAGTTACACAAATACTAGTTGCGTCCACTCTTGTGAATAAGAATCACAATAGTTTTTTTCAAGGAATTCGGGAAAAGTCCTTTAAGCAAGCAGTCATTGACTACAAACTATAAATTATATATATGGCAATGTTTTTGCATTTGAAAAACTTAACATATCATATCCGTTTGCAGACTTTGTATTTAAAGAATTTATTATTTTGTCTAATACGGGTAAAGTCACAGCTGCATACTAGATAAGGACTGATTAAATGACAATGACGGGACTCCTATAAAGTATATTTTTTTAAATTATTTGCAACGACAAGTGGCTCTAGAAGTTTACCAGCTATCTGACAGTAATATAGGTTTATTAGTTTTTACAGTATTGAACATAATCCGGTTAATTAATTGTCAATTTTAATGTTAAACAGGTTCTCAGGATAATTTATTGTGCAATATAGTTCATTTCTAGAGTTAAATCACTCTAGAATATTTCCATCAAACCAATGCTTATGCTTTTGTTTTACTTCCACGCACTTATCGTCCGATAAATAAAACAACTGACTTGGGCTGTGTCCGAAACCCATAATAAATATTTGTTAATACAAATTTTTGACATTTATTTATATAAAACCGACCACACCCAAATTATCAAGGTTATGATAATTTTTGGCAAATACCAAAACCTTCTAAAATAAAAGCGAATCTCATGGCGTAGCACACTCGGATATTATAAATAAAACATATAAAATTTGCTACATGGTTTAAGCCATATATGAGGCGGGGAAATATTTCAAATAATTATACAATAAATTCTTGATACAAGCTACCTTGATATTGGCGACTTTTTCTAAAAGTGACTCACGATTAAACATTTTTTGATTCATATTTTTTCGTCAAAAGTCACCATCATTTCGTAGAATTCAAATAAAAAATCAATTTCCTTGCAAAAAAAACTAAAAACTAAAACTAAGATTTTTATAAACAAATCGACATTTTACAAGATAAAACAAAATAAAGAAAAGATTGAAAATGTTGCTACCAATTCAGTTATCCTCCCAAAAATAAAGGTCCCGGTCATTATTTTGAAATAAATAATTTCAAGAAACACCATGGAATTCGTATGAAAAAAATTTCTGGAGAAAAATTATTTTGCGCAGATCAAAAGAATTAAGAATTTTCAAGAGGCATTTACAAGACAAATGGAAGAATTAATGTTGGTCCCGGAACAAATGTATAACGCAGACGAGACTGCTTTAGTACATATAAATATTGGGATAGTCGGACATTGGTTACAGTCAATGAAAAACCTGAATCAGGCAGTAAAATTACAAAAGAAAGAGTGACGATAAATTGACTTTAATGATGATTGGAAAATCGGAAAAACCGAGACCATTTAAAAATTGGAACAACATGTTTTATTTTAAGGCATCCAAAAATTCATGGCAACCGACATCACTACTTAAGAATTGGTTTTTCGACCAATTTGTTCCAAGCGTACGACATCATTTAGACGAAAAAAACTTATACCAGAAAAAGTAATTTTACTGAACGATTATTGTACTGCTCATGGAACAGAAACGATGCTAAGGCCGGATAATGGAAATTTTAAAGTAATATTATTGCCTCCTAATAACCATTGCAATCCTGCGACCATTAGACCAACAAATAATTCAAAGTATGAAGCTTCGGTATCGAAAGAGTTTATTGCTAGATCTTACAAGCAAACCAGGAAGTGGTACAATGGCTAAATTGAATCAAATAAACTTAAAACATCAACCTTGAATGGATTTCTGTCATTTGATCAGGTTGGAAAGTTCTTATCGTCATTGACATCAATAACTTAAACTCGTACCGGGTTCGAATCCCAACGGGGGAGGGTTGCAAAAGGGATTTTTCATCACCTGATTTCGATCGGTGATGACGATGAACACAACTATGACCCCCTGTTGGAGTGCAGAATCTATGGGCCGAACCATCGTCCATGTCAGTGCAGGCTGGCTGGAGCAATGCAATGTATTGTAGATGTATACATGTAGATGTATTTAAAATCGAACCTGTATTCGTGCGTCTTCAATTTGGCTGGTGACGGCGTAAGGTAGGACGTTAAAAATTAACTGCGAAAGAGTTGGGAGAGCTTCGGCCCCAGAACAGATTGCAGAGTTCAAAAACCAAAAAAAAAAAAAAACTTAAACTTAACCGTAAATGATTTTAATGATGATGATGATGATGATGATGATGATGATGATGAATTACCATTGGCCACATTATACAATAATTTCTGGTAATTTATTGTCTAGTGAAGATATAATGGATTGGGCTACGGGTGTGCCAGAAAGTTTGTCACGGAATTTTGATGAATCCAACTTAAATGAAGAAGAGAATGATGAAAATATGGAAGGTGAATATGATGTTAATGATGGTGATGATAACACTCAAAATATTGATAAAATTATACAATCTTTTAATAATGTATAATTGAATGGTCAGAAAATGTAAACCTTCCAATGAAAGATATTTTGAATATAAGAAGAATTGTGGGCTCCTTTAGCCCCTTTATTATTTTTCAAAATAACATGTATTATTTAATTTATTTTTATTTTTATAAAAAAATATTTTTTATGTTTAATTTATAAACTAGTTACAAACATTAATTTATTTTTAATTTAATTATTTTTATTAATTTTATTATTATTATTTTCTTCACTACCGTGCGTCTTTGAGAGAAAAAACAATTCAAGTGATAGATGCTTTTTTTTATCAAAAAGAAAGAAGCAAGCTGTCATGGCGATGAATTGAATTGAAAATGAATTGAATTGAATTGAATACCTAATATAACCCGAATTGAGTTATCGAAATTTACGCCGCCATATGAAAATAAATAATTATTATTTTCAGACTCGAACCCATAATATTTTCGATCTTCCTATTTGTCTAATGATCGGTTTGTGTCTCTACTAATGTTATAATTTGTAGTTCAAATTATATTGTGCAGAGACCAGGGTGAGTTACTAAAATGAAATATAAATCTATCTACCATGGTATATACCTGTATAATCTGGTGTAGAATAAATTTAAATTTTATCAGTTGATAAAATAAATTTATTCTGATTTGTTTAATTGTGGCTAGCGAATATTTCGCGCCGCCACAGGACTCTCCTGCAAGTGAATTCCCCCTCCATAATAATGAAAATTTATCCAACCTACTCAGTTATACGAACAGATCTAGTTGATCCAACATCCATGGATGCATCTTGTAAACCGTAAGCTGGCTTCAATCTATCGATTGATATAGTTTGTTGTTTGTCGTTTTTTAGTATGACAAACGATTTTCGGAGGCGGCGCACAACTTTGTATGGCCCCTCGTATGGAGGTGATAATCCAATTCGTACCTTATCATCTCGCACAAAAACGTAATCACACGCATCCAATAGTTTTGGAACAAATATATCAGTTTGCTTCGACTTACGTGTAGGTGATGGTATCAAATTTTGCATGGTGTTGCGAAGTTGGTCGACTACTGTGTTATGATCGGGTAAATTGTTTGTGGGATTTTCTATGAAAAATTCTCCGGGTAGTTTAATCGTTTGTCCGTACACCATTTCCGCTGGTGTACACTTCAAATCCTCTTTTACGGTAGCTCGAATTCCTAATAAAATAATTGGAATCTCAGAGCTCCAGTGGATTGTGTTTTCTCTTGCCATGAGTGCAGCTTTTAGCTGTCTATGGAACCGTTCGACCATGCCATTTGCTTTCGGATTGTAAGCAGTGGTGCGTATTCGGTGTGATCCCAGAATTTCAGTTAACTTTGTAAATAATTTTGATTCAAATTGGGACCCCTGATCAGTGGTAATTTGAAGAGGTACACCAAACCGAGATACGTAATTTGTCACCAACGTCATTGCAATGGTCGCTGCGGACATATTTGTCATGCAGTATGCTTCTGGCCACCGAGTAAAACGATCAACACAAGTTAATAAATATGTATATCCATTCGATGGTGGTAGTGGTCCTACAATATCGATATGGATATGTTCGAATCGACCTGGTGGAATTTCGAATAGACCATGCGGTGATTTTGTGTGGCGCTGAACCTTAGCTTTTTGACAAGCTAAACAAGCCTGAGTCCAATGGGCTATATCCTTGTTCAAATTCGGCCAAAAATATCGTTGTGAAATCAATTTACGCGTACCACGTATGCCAGGATGGGATAAGTTGTGCAACATTTTAAAAATTTTGAGCCTAATTGACTCTGCGATATATGGGCGATTTATTCCCGTTGTTGTTTCGCACACTACCTCTAGTCCGGGTAGTTTCAAAAGTTCCAGTCTCATAACGGACTGGTGACGTCTAGAACCAGATAATAAAATCTGAAGTTCACTGTCTTTCTTTTGTTCTTCGATTATCGTGTTGTAATCCAGAAGTGTTATTTCGGAAGTTTCCGAAATTGTTGCTCGTGATAGCGTATCTGCTACCACATTATCTTGGCCGTGAATATGCTGTATGTCAGTTGTAAATTGACTTATATAATCCAAATGGCGAGTTTGCCTTGGATTGCGTTCAGTTTTTGAATTGATAGCTCTCGTTAGAGGTTTGTGGTCGGTAAAGATTGTGAATTCCCGACCTTCGACAAAATATCGAAATTGTTTAATGGCTTGATATATTGCCAATAATTCCCTATCGAATGCGGAATATTTCATTTCCGCTTCGGTTAGTTTTTTCGAAAAGAATCCCAAAGGCTCCCATCGATTATTTCGACATTGTTGTAAAACCGCCCCGACTGCGATGCTGGACGCATCGGTCGTGATGCTTAGTTTCGCTTCACTCAGTGGGTGGCGCAATAATGTTATTCTCGCTAATTCAGTTTTTAGTGACGTGAATGCTAGTTGACATTCGTTTGTCCAAGAGTAATTCTCTTGTGTCTTGGGCTTACGCAATAATACTGCCAAATGACCATGAATTGGTGCGAGAATATGCGCAATTTTCGGTATAAATCTATGGTAATAATTTACCATTCCCAGAAATCTCTGGATAGATTTAATGTTTGTCGGAGCTGGGAAATCCACGATGGCACTGATTCGTTCTGTAGACGGTAGTATTCCATCGGGTGTTATTTTGTGACTGAGGAAATCTAATGTGCTAGCTCCAAAAACACATTTGGAGGGTTTAATATGAACATCAAACTGAACTAACCGTTGAAACACTTGTTCAAGGTGTAGTTTGTGTTCTACCTCATTTTTCGAAGCGACGAGTATGTCGTCGATGTAAACAAAGACAAAGTCTAAGCCTCGAACGACCTCGTTCATGAATCGCTGGAAGGTCTGAGCGGCATTACGAAGTCCAAATGGCATTCGTGTGAATTCGAATAGGCCAAATGGAGTCGTGATCGCTGTTTTATAAACATCTTCCGGTGCGATTGGAATTATGTGATATGCCCTTACGAGATCTAATTTTGTGAATATCTCACAACCATTCAATTGCATGTTAAAATTTTGTATGTGGGGGATCGGGTAACGATCTGGTATCGTAATGGTATTTAACCTACGATAATCCCCACATGGTCGCCAATCGTTGTCTTTCTTCTTCACCAAGTGAAGAGGACTCGAGACGGGGGATGCCGATGTTCGACAAATTCCCAATTCCACCATATGTTGAAACTCTGTGTGCGCGGCTTTATGCCGTAATTGGTCTAATCTACGTGGTCTTGATACTGGTAAGTGTCCCTCAGTAACAATATGATGAACCACGTTATGTTTAATTGGTAGATTATAATTAGGCTCTGCTATAAGTGAAGGAAATTTCTTCAATAATTGGCCATAGCCATTGTCGATGACAAAGTGTATAGGTAGCGGTGTAGTGACCGAAATTGTTGTGGCGTCGACTGACAGTGTAGTAACTGAATCGACTAACCTTTTTTGTTTTAAATCTACTAGCAGCCCAAATTTGCTAAGAAAATCGGCACCGATAATTGGACGGTTCACTGCAGCCAAAATAAAAGCATGCGTAAATGAACGTCTTAGTCCAATATCGAGTTTAAGCAACTTTGTGCCATAAGTGCGAATGGTAGTTCCATTTGCTGCCGATAATACTAGGTCATGCGTTTTACGCGTGATATCTAGTGATATTTGTTTATATTTCATGTACGGGATGACTGACAAGTCAGCGCCCGTGTCTATTAAAAAATTCATGTGGTTGTTTGTATCCAATACAAATAGTCTGTGCGAACCATACTTCATGTTGGTCGCAGACTCCACGTTTGGCGTAATAGGTAAATTTCGATTTATTGTTTGGGAGTGCAGGTGATTATAGTCGGTTGTTTGAAATGATACGGTGCCGACAATTTGGCGGTCACCGAATCCACCTGCGACTTTAGTCGTTTTTTTTCTCTTTTATTTCAGACGTATTGGGTGTCGATTGACTAACCCAAGTGCATGGTTTCACGCATTTTGTCGCGTTTGTTCCAAACTTGCCATGGAAATAACACAGGCCTTTATTTCTGTTTGTTTGATTCCTTGATCGCGAATCGTTGCGGTTCCGAGAATATGACGGATTACGGTAGTTGCCCGAATACGAGCGACTCCGTTGATTTAGCCGATTTAGAATCGCAGACATCTTCGATTCTAAGTTTCGTACCCTGTCTTCGATCGTTTTCGATTGACTGAATGTTTCAGTTTGACCTGATTGTATAAATGCTGACGGGGACGGCTTGGGGGTCCTGTCGCGAGATCGCGACAATATTGCCAACTGCCCCGATGGTTTGATTGCGTCGTATAATTTGTCGGCCAATTTGGCCATCGCCTCCAACACGGCATCGTCTGCCTGTGTGAGCATAGTCATTTTAATTATTTCCGGTAATTGACGTGTCCATATTGACCGAATTACCGGCTCTGATATCGCCGTCCCGGCTAATCCCCGGATATATCTTAATGCCTCTGATGGGCGTCTGTCACCTAATTCCTGTCCAGCCAGCAGTTGCTCAATTCGTCTCTCGTCAGACGGAGACAGTCTGTCAATCAACGCCTGCTTAATGAATTCATACCGATTTTCCTTAGGCGGATTTTGTAGGATGTCAGAGATTTCTGACATCACTGCAGATGGGAGGCACGTAATTACGTGTCCGAACTTTATTTTGTCGGTTTTAATTTGTTTAATGTCGAAAACGATTTCCGCGGCATTAAACCAGTCTCGCGGGTTCTGCGGCCAAAATGGCTGCAATGTGATCCCAATCGACTCTTGGTTTACTTTCTTTTGCTCACCGGTATCCATTTTATTTTCTTCGTCTGACATCTTTAAATCGTGACTATGTCACCAAAACAATATATTATGTCGATAAAATAAACAAATTATGTTTCTTATGTCTAAACCAAAAATTAAAATACCAAACAGAATCACTGAATTGGGGAAAGTCTCTCAAAGAAACATGTGGGTTTAAATCACCAACATGTTTTTGTTAGCAATAATGAGGTGGTGAAAAAAATAATTTACAAAATTTTCCTGCTCGGAAGGAGAGGCGTAAAAAAATACTAAATAAATTTGAAATATAAAAAAAATACTTAATAATTGGATTGTTCTATTTAAGGTGGTCCCTCTCGTTCTCCTTGGTGTTCCCGCGATGCCACGCCCGGCCTTGCCCCCGTGGCGTAAGGTGGCACGTGGTTGTTGCTTTGTTTTTTTTTTTTTTTTTTTTTTTTTTTTTTTTTCGTTCTCCTTGGTGTTCCCGCGATGCCACGCCCGGCCTTGCCCCCGTGGCGTAAGGTGGCACGTGGTTGTTGCTTTTTTTTCCTTCTGACTCCGATTTAATGTGTTTTTTTTTATTTTTATATTTGTATATTGTATATATTTTTGTATATATATTGTATATATACTTTATTTGTATATTTTTATTATATTACTTGTGTAAAAAAAATAAATAATTCCTCGCCCGGTAAAAACCGGCGTCGGGGTTACCACTGTGGGCTCCTTTAGCCCCTTTATTATTTTTCAAAATAACATGTATTATTTAATTTATTTTTATTTTTATAAAAAAATATTTTTTATGTTTAATTTATAAACTAGTTACAAACATTAATTTATTTTTAATTTAATTATTTTTATTAATTTTATTATTATTATTTTCTTCACTACCGTGCGTCTTTGAGAGAAAAAACAATTCAAGTGATAGATGCTTTTTTTTATCAAAAAGAAAGAAGCAAGCTGTCATGGCGATGAATTGAATTGAAAATGAATTGAATTGAATTGAATACCTAATATAACCCGAATTGAGTTATCGAAATTTACGCCGCCATATGAAAATAAATAATTATTATTTTCAGACTCGAACCCATAATATTTTCGATCTTCCTATTTGTCTAATGATCGGTTTGTGTCTCTACTAATGTTATAATTTGTAGTTCAAATTATATTGTGCAGAGACCAGGGTGAGTTACTAAAATGAAATATAAATCTATCTACCATGGTATATACCTGTATAATCTGGTGTAGAATAAATTTAAATTTTATCAGTTGATAAAATAAATTTATTCTGATTTGTTTAATTGTGGCTAGCGAATATTTCGCGCCGCCACAGAATTCGCAACAGAGCTGTGATGAAAAGATTAATTATTTAACTTTTAAAATAAAATCTTTTTAAACTATAGTCATTTTAGTTTTCATTTAGAGCATCAAATGATACATTCAATGAAATTCTGGAAAATAATTCCAATTTTCATTTAAAGCTAATATTTTCGTTACAGACTACTTTAATAAAAAAATTGATTGGTTACCTTATATCTTATAGGGTAAGTAAATAATCCAATTTTACAAAAAAAATCTAGCTTCCAATTATAAAGCATAATCTAGCTTGCAATTATAAAGCTAGTAATTATAATACTCATAAATGATAAACGGATCATAGAACATTATGGTGACTGCTAAACATTTAAGTTCGACAAGTAGATTAAAATAAAAATTGACAAGTAGGTTTGAATGTCTTCAAGTTTATAATTTTTAAATCGAGCATGTTGTGTCGAATATAAATACTATAAACAGTAATAATGTATAAGGAAAAGGACTATTGGATCATTTCTGAAGTGAGATGCAATATATAAATCTCCTAAACTACATAGCGGGTACAATGAGAAGGTAATAAATTGTCTGCATTTATAAATTAGCAAAGCACTAATCGATCAGGGGAGCCATGCAGTAGTATAATGTCGGGTTACTATTAGTGAGACTACAGCAATATATGATGCAGGACCATTTTTCAATACCAAAGTTGTTTCCCATACTGAAACAGGTCCCGCTTGAGATTCACATTGATCAATGAAGCAATTTCTAGCACACCGTCTTTCATGAAATGTGCCCAAAGATCAGCTGCTTGATGATTTCTATCGATTTCTACCTTTGGATGTCGAGCTTGGCGGGACACTCCAATCAATCAATCAACTAATCAGCAATGGAGTACCGATTTTTCGATTGTGATGACATTTATATACCTTTGTTAAAAGTTCTCAGAAATGCCTCAAAACTGTCAAATAGTTTTAATCTATTTCAGAAAAAAATTATTTGGTTCGGACTTTGCCTTAGATTGCATTACATGGTAAATTTGTAATTCCGATAAAAAAACCATGGTGTGATTGGCCAATATCGGACAACAGCAATATTAAACTCGCGGCAAGATACAATTTAAATTGTTTAAGAATGTCAAACCAGCAACAATTATACAACCAAATCTATGAACATTCTATATAGTTGAAATTAGAAAATTTGTTCAACAATATAGTTATCAATAGTACCATACGAAGGTATAGGCGGGAAACCTTAGAAACGTCTTTTAATTTTACTTTTGTTATTTTAAATATTTTTTAAATAACTTTAAATAATTTGATTAAATTATATATAGTTTATCGGGATTAAATTACGGCGATCGCGGCTGAATTGTTAGATCCAACAAGTTGATACATTATTAATAAATGATTCTAGTAACAGATTGATAACATATAGTGAGTTGACTTAAACATTTTTTTTTAATTTGAATTGTTATATTCTTTTATATTTTTTCTAAATTTTAACTTTAGATTGATAATTTGACATCGTTGCCGAATGAAATTGACTATAGTTAAAATTATTTCTACAATTTTTAACATATAAACCCAATTTTAGCTTAAGACTATACGGAATAGTTCAGAGTCAAACCACTGTGAAATTAAAATTAAAATTATAAGTTTATACAAATTAGACGTCAGCCATTAATTTGATCAGCTCCAATTTTTCTTCTATTTCTTCAATTAAATTTTGATATTTCTAGAACACATTTGTCCCCTCAATTATTTATATATTCCATTAAAATATTCATTCAAACAAAGTCTTGACAAAAATATTTTAAAACAGAAATAGTTTATGAGAAAAATCCGTCCCTATTGGCAGAAAAAACGTTTATAGCGGAACATATTTGCGACGGTGGATCTTTCGCGTTCGAAATTTAGATCGAAATACCTGTCAATATAAAAATTATAGAACTTATCGTAGTGGAAATTTTCTATCGGACACCAACTTGTCAAAATTGATAATTGCTCGAAAAAAGTATACTGCAATGCAGTACTTTACATTCATTATAAATTTGCGTAACTTTGAACGTCAAAATCTCTCATGTGATCAGTTTCCCTTGGGAAATTGAATAGCAATGTAAAAAAATAAGAGATACACTTTCAAGCAACTATATGACAATCAGATTATTTACAATAAATCTATATTAATTTTTATTGTTCATTTCAATTGTTCTCTACAAAGGCAGATTTTTGTTTTTCCTGGAAATTCCTTTTTTTTAGGAGTTATTGTCACGAAGCAGGCGATATTTTATTTATTCTTAAGTTTTTTATCAAAAGGTATAATTGAAATGTATAAATTAATGAAAAGTGGTTTCTTGAGTTTGTTTTGGTTGGGAAATCACACAAAAATTTGACAATTGCATTTAATTTTACTAATTAAAAATATTTAAATTATAGTGTAAAAATGTCAAATGAAAAGACAAGTACAGCTAATCGACTAAGTATGTATGGTAAGGATGTTGGTGAAGGTATTTTGAAGACTAATGGAAAAGTGTTATTACTTAAAAACCAAGTATTTCGCAAGTTTTAGAAACCCATTATACAGGCAACCTAATTCCAAAAATAATTTGGACTTCAATCGATGAGATGACGCATGTGATGGGTAGAAATGATGCAAATGTAGAAATGGTGGAATAAAGACAATTTTGAGAATAATTTTTTTTTTGTTAAATAATAAGAAATTAAACAAAACCAACTCTACCACTATTGCACAATATTTCGACGAATCCATCAATATTTTAGGTTTGTAAATTAATCAACAAATTATTTTAATAATCTTACTAAAAAGTGTCCAAATTTTCCTAAAATAATGCCCTACTTTTCCTAAGCGAGATGCCCCCAAAGGTGAAGACTAAAAGTTGCTGTATCCGAAAATGGTTCATATCACAAACATAATATGTACATGGGCTACATAGCGTAGCAGAAGCTATTCGAGACCATCTTCCTAATGTAAACAAACTAATCGGAGCTGTTAACAAGTTTTTTAAAAGCCCCCTACCGAATTCAAATGATTAAGCAAATTACTGTGGATTTTCCTTTACAACCACAGCCAGTGTTAAATATATATGGGTTACATGGCTTGAAGCCGTAATATATTATTGTAGCCACTTTGGCAAAATTAAAGAAATTTTCGAGATCATGAATGAAAGTGACACATCAGTTTCTATTTCAGAAGCTAAAAATCTTCTTGCTGACACAGCAAGAAAATTCGAAATCAGTTATTATATATTTCTACGAATTGCGGATTTTTGCCAAAGTACATTAAACATTTAGAAGGTAGTTATGTGCGGCTGTCAGAATCATTAGACATTTAAAGTAAAGTTGAAGCTGGGACAGTAGCTGTTATAAGGCGCCATCTTCAAATATAATCAAATCTAAATTTGGTTTACACAACCAAAAAGGCTATATATATTAACAACAATTAAACGTCAAACGCACCACAACGACAAGTCAATTACCCTGCTTTTTAGTACAGTATTTCAATTTACATTGTATACTGTTAAAAAAAAGATAAATGACCGATTTACCCGACAATTCGACCGCATCTATAGAGTGTAAATAGAAACTATACAAACAGCACTCACTCAGATGAAAGTGAATATTGCCGCGCACGCCACCTCTAAATCTGTTCAAAATAATTCCATACGATAAATTAATGACACAAATCTGCTTATTTATATATTCCATATTTAATATCATAAAATTAGTTTAACATTGAATAAGCAAAACACGTTGAAAAATAGTAATTTTATTTTAATTTAAGGTTTGACCGCCATTATTGACATATTTGACATAGCAAAACCTTTTGATATTATAAAAAAAAATAGTTCAAACAAAGTTTAAATGACTCAAGTTAAACTTGACTAACATATTTTGTACTATATAGAATCCATAGGCCGTCCATAGACCATTCTAAATATAGTTAAAGAGTATCATGAGGAGGTACGACTTCAAGTTAAAAGGTAACCATGAAATAGTTGAGAGAACATTAGCATAATAAAATCTGTAAAAAAATACAGCTGAAAAATATTGTAAAAAATCTCAGTCAAAGGTCAATTATGGCCTTAAAAGCAGTTGTATGATCTGTACATCCTTATGAGATATGGCTTAAGTATTCGAGAAGCCGTACATATTAAGGCTTAAGTCTTTATACATTTGCAACAAAAAGCACTGAAACTAAGTTTATTATTAAGTTATTATAAAAATACTAGTTTTTAACCGAGCAATTGGCGCAGTGGTTAAAGCTGCGGTGTTTGGGACGGGAGGTACCGGGTTCGAATTCCATCGGGGGAGGGTTGCAAATGGGATTTTTCATCACCTGATTTCGATCTGTGATGACGATGAACACAACTATGACCCCCTGTTGGAGTGCAGAATCCATGGGCCAACCATCGTCCATGTCAGTGCAGGCTGGCAGGAGCAATGCAATGTGCAGATGGATTTAAAATCGAACCTGTACTCGTGCAGCGTCCTCAATTTGGCTGGTGACAGCGTAAGCTAGGACGTTAAAAATTAACTGCGAAAGAGTTGGGAGAGCTTCGGGCCCAGAACAGATTGCAAAGTTCAGAAACAAAAAAAAAATACTAGTTTTTAAAATTATTTAGAAACTTAATTTAACTCAGGCCGACATATTTGTGAAAATAAGTATGTAAAAATTTAATTTTGAAACCAATGAAATTCATACATAAATCTATTATATATTTGGATAGAGGTGCTAAAAATATTACCACATCACAACAATTCTAAAGTTAGCCTTTAGTTAATTGATTCAGTTTGAAATAAAAAAATAGAAACTACATAGAACCGAGGAAGGGCTCGTTATTTTATGAGTCATCAGTTTAAATATATGGATAAATTAAAATATTTTTGATTTAGCACGTAAATGCAGATTAAATGGATTAAGTCAAAATCCTATAAGGAACGTACGGATACAATTACTATTCTAGTTTTTTTTTCCAAACTAAACAAAAATTTGTTTTATTCAATAGTTATTATGTTAAGCGCCAAATTTTAAGACTTAATCTATAATTATTATATCGAAGCTTTTCAAAAGTTTAAAAAACTTTAAATGGAATTAACGGTTTATAAAATGCAAAAAAGTCAACCATAAATATATTCTTTGTTCCGGCGGGGGCATAGACCTATAATAATCACTTAAAGTTTATTCTTATATCACGAGTTCTTAAAGGATTAGTCCATATCGACCAATATTACATAAAAAAATATGTCATTAATTATGTATATATGAACCGTCGGTGTTCGACTTATCGAACCTCACTTCTCCTATCATAATATACCTTTGTTCGAACATTTAACATGGATATGTTAAGATTATAATCGGTAAAGCACAATAAAATTCCGTCGGAAGTAAAAAAAGCTATGTACGTATCTGCATATTGCCATGAGTTTTTTTTCATAATTTCTTGATCATATTTTACATAAAATTGCAATATTAAGACAAAACAAATCGATTTATTATAGTTTTTATTATTTGTTGAAAATTCCGTAACACAAAATAAGTTAAAAAAAAAATAAAAATCGGTATATAATCTATAACACAGATTTTGATCAGATATTCTGAAGTATTAATTTCATGCTCCTTTGGGCGTTAAATTTTTTTTTTTTTTTAGTTTTTTTACGTACATACCCTAATCTTAAAAATTGTTTTATCAATCTATACTATATAGATACCTTTAAAAACCAAAAATGTTTAAATATATTTTTACGCGCGCGATTTTATATATATATATATATATATATATATATATATATATATATATATATATATATATATATATATATATATATATATATACATGCACAAAAGAGGAAATAATTCCTTACCTTCAATAATTAATTACACTACAATTTTAAAAATCTTTTTGCATAAATTATATAATTTACATCACACAAAACAAAACTAAAATAAATAAAACTTAAATCCCGGATTCTAAATCATGTCACACCACTAAATCAAATCATAAAACAAATATACACATATAAATAATTATAAAATGAAAAACAGAAACTATAATAATTTATTACACATTAAATTCACTTTAAAACAATTGATTAATTATTATTCCAACAATTTAATTTTTTTTTTCTAAATATACTTATTATGTATTATATCTAATTTTAATAATTATTATAAGTATTTTTTTATATATCTCTGCCGTGTCACGTGTTACATTTGAAATAAACGACCTTTCATTTCTAATTTTTTTTTTTTATTGTTAATAAATTAACTCTTCCATATATTTTACAAACTATTAGAAATATATAACTTTAAAATTAAAAAAAAAAAAAACCGCGGGAATTTTTTTTTTTTATGTTTTTTATTATTTGTTCTAGATAAGCAAATTAATTTAATTTAATTGAGTAAATTTATATTTTTATAAACACTTTTCTTAAAAAATTACACAGCCACTCACAAAAAAAAATAAAAAGAAAAACTAAAACATTTTATTATTATTATGCTCTTTTTTAAGACACAAAATATATTTTTTTTAACGAGCGAAATAATAACAGACACCAACATGTACACAAAAAAGTTTCAAAATGTAAAATAGCCGCGGCGCATGTTAATCCATAGCGCTCTAAAAGAACACTAAAGTCACTCCTTCGCTTATTAAAAATAAACTTTTTTTTCTTCTTATTCGTTTTTTTTTTTTGTTGTTAAAAGGTAAATCCAATATACATATATATGTATAAATATATATATATATATATATATATATATATATATATATATATATATATATATATATATATATATATATATACATATAGCAAAAACAACAAATAAAAATAATAAGAAAGAAAAAAGAAGGTATTATAAAATTATATAGAATATATATATATATATATATATATATATATATATATATATATATATATATATATATATATATATATATATATATATATATATATATATATATAAAACACGGTTAAAATATTAAATTTTTTAGTTTTCGTATATACATGGCTGAGTATATAGAGGTATTAGCTAGTATGGTTGGGTTCGTTTTCTTATGTACGTAACAAGCTAACTGCGCGCGAGAAGAAGTAAAAAATCATTTTAATATTAAATTAAATAAAAATTAATTTGTACATAAAGACTGTGTACCTCAATGTATGAGCATATTATATATATTTGAAATAATAATACATAAAGTATATAATAGTTTTATTCATTTTTAAAAATATTTAATAAACACTTAGCACAAAATTACTTACCATATTTAAAAATGTTTATTTATACGAACAAATAATTAAAAAGCTTTCTGCGCTTTGGTAGACTAGTAGGCACCACCTTATAACATGAGAAGTGTATCACTTTTTTTTCATGAAAAGATTTTAAACTCTTAGCAAGGGTAAAAGGAATATTTGTTTCTAATAATCCAAAACGGTGGGGAATTTTAATTCTTAATTTTATGTTTAAGAAGAATAAGTACAGCATCTTGTCCCAACAAATCGTGTTTAAAATAAATAAGTGTTGCCAGAAAACAAAGAAAATGATTACTCTTTATGAAAAGCTACAAAAGGACTGAAAAGAGCAGATGCCACGAATCGAAAAACAGATGGTACTTGGACCAAATATAAAGTCCTAAAGATAAAGCTGATCTTATTGCTGAACACGGAAGAAATCCATGGAAGAAACGTTTAAACCTTTGACTAGAAGTAGATGAAAATAAGTTTCTAATGCAAAAACAAGACGAGTTAGACATATACAACCATAGTTACAATGAAAGAACTCAAAAATGAAATCAAACATAACCTAAATGCAAAAAAGCTTCTGGATACGATCTTATTACAGGGAAAATTATTAAAAATTTGCTAGAAAAGTGTCTTAAGAAGTTGCTATATTTAAAATGAAATATGTTCCTTAGCAGTAGAAAAGCAGAATTTATTATGATACCTCTAATAAGCCACCTAATGAGAAAGCGTAATATCTGTATTACCATCATTGTCGAAACTCTTCGAAAAATTACCCCTCAAAAGGATGAAACCTCTGATTAAAGAAAGACATCTGTTATCATCTCACCAATTTGGTTTCAGAAAGACACACTTCACAACAGAGCAGGTACACAGGGTCACTAACGTGATTGAGAAGACGTTTGAAAACAAAAGGTATGTTCTGGAATTTTCCTTGTTGTTGCATCGGTCTTCGATCGAGTCTGGCATCGAGAACTGGAATATAAATTACATCGCGACATCCCTAAGCAGTTCTATAAAATAATCATGCAATGAAGAGATATTTCAGAGTGAAATATGAAGGAGAGTTCCCATCACGCGGATGATACGCGGATGATACGCATTGCGGATGATAAAACAATCTTGGCATTCAGCTCTGGGGATGCACAAAGAAAGCAAACCTTAAAATTATACACACGTTGTATTGCCAATGCACCTTGGTTTATTAGAACCGATAATCTACAACCGTCAACGAAGAAATCACAAAAATGCCAAAAAATATATCAAACATTTACAAATCCATGAAAACACGGATATTCAACATATTGTTAACGACGTCGCCACCGCAGATACAAGACGGCTAAAGAGAACAGAACCGCTTGATTTCGTTCTTCAGGACTGAAAGTTGCTGATGTAACCGTAAGTCCTGAGCCCACTGGGAGTAACTACTGTGTTATATCCCAACTAACAGAGAATTAAAATAAGAAAGAAAAATTGCTAGTTATACAACTTAGTCGTAACTGAGCAATTGGTACAGTGGTTAAAGCTGCGGTGCTTGGGTCGAGAGGTACCGGGTTCGAATCCCAACGGGGAGGGTTGCAATAGGGATTTTTCATCACTTGATTACGATCAGTGATGACAATTAACACAACTATGATCCCCTGTTGGAGTGCACAATCCATGGACTGAACCATCGTCCAAGCCAGTACAGGCTGGCTGGAGCAATGTAAAGTGGAGATGGATATTTAAAGCGAACCTTTTAACCGATTTATGTATCTTAATGTACTTCATATTAAGCCATAGGTCAAAAAGGTACGTTCAATAGAAGTTAAGCTTACTGGGCAGCTCTTTAATAGTCTAAAAAAGTTACAGAAATCAGGCAGCCTTGAATATTTATAATTTTTGCGTGTAATGTTTTCCACCGTTTTTTACTCTTAACCTGTTTGACCATAAATTTTGGAAAAATGTACCAAAAAAGTAGATTGTTTTTGGTTTATCAATTCGTTCTGTTTATCTGTCGTTTTTTTGAATCTTCACTAAGTATATAGTTTACCCAAATATTGTGGATATATCATATTGGCCAAGGAATAAACTAGAGTGAACTCACTTTTCATTCGCTCTTTTTGCTAACGCTAAATTATCTTTAATTCAGTAAGTTGCACCAAACTTTAAATGCTGTGGCATTTGAAGTGAAATCACCTTGCAAAGCATCTAATTTAAGTTAACATTTGATTGCACTAAAAAAAATTAAATCATCACTAAAAAGTAAAAGGAGCATTTATATACTGGGGGAGCTGTAGTCCCGTTTAAATACAAATCAAACAACTGTACATCTTCCACCGGTGACCGAACTGTGTGTAAACAAACGTTCCTAGTTTAGTTTTTAAATTGAGGAAAAACCAGCCGGCTTTTAAAAATAAAACCGAGTTGTTTCCAAGCCTGATGCACCTCTTATAGTATACAAGCCCGATTGTCACCAATGTTGTTTCATTTTATTTTCCATCTATTCTTGAAAGTATTGGTACTCGGAAAACTACTTAAAAAAAAACAAACAATTTCTATGTTTTTCTCGCACCAATACAATCAAGTATAGATGACCAAATGTATAAGGGATATCTGCGTACTCGATACAACAATCAGACTTGTAATACATTCGTGTTGGTTTTGTGCATGAGCCTAGAGTTCATGTAGTCCAATAAATTCCAAAGGAGTCAGAAGTTACCTAGATCTCCTACGAAAGTCACTAGCCCCTCAATGTGAAGTAACATTAAATTAGTGCAACAAAAGGGAACAATCCTCGTGAAAACAAAGAAAACCCAAAAAACGAACTGTTATGAAAGAAAATTCCAATCGTTCTGATGCAGGAATGGATACAGAAGCGTATATAAATACTCTTGAAAACGATGGTGGTGCTTTTAAATCAAAGACAAATAAAACAACAACGGCGCAAAAGTACCGCATACCGATGCAGAAGAACAAACTAAAGAAACGGTTTTTGTAAATGTAAAAAATTGAAGGAAAAAGCAAAAACGAAATAATACTTTTTCTCCTCCTTCATTACAACAAAAATTTTCCTAAGATTATAACAAAAAAAGCCCCAAAAATACCTTAACCAGCATTAATATATAGTAATAGATAAAATAAAAATTATGATTTACTCTATAAAATAACAATAACTGCAACAGATCAGTTTCATGCAAAGGTGACCAATGGAATCAAAACAAACTTGAAAGGAATCAGGTAAGTCAAGCAATAGAAATAAAACACCTTTTAATATGCATATGTTGATGTTCGATGCCAATGATATAACTGAAAAAAATCATCAAATTAAGTACATTTTGGAATTCAAAGTGGTTATACCGCCTTTAAGGAGGTTTAAGCTTATACCATAATGTCATCTATGCCAAGTCTATATGGACATACGCAAAAGTACTGCACTAAGGAACCAAAATGTGACAATAATGTACAGGAAAACATCAAACGGATGATTGCGTCGGCATCCAAAATCTGAGCAACTCAAATTTGTTTACTATAGAGGAAATCATCCCGCTATAACTATAGAGGATGCAGTGTTGCTGTTGCATTTCAAAGCAGCAAGTATAAAAGAATGAATGAAAAAATCAAATTTAATCAGGAAACTAACAATTCGAAAGAACCAGCCTAAAGTAATACGACAAAAAGTATCGGAAAGTCGATAGGTAGAAATGGGGAAGATGACATGCTCAAACATTGAAAAGTGAAATAATTCAAACCGGGCAATTGGCGCAGTGGTTAAAAATGCATCGGGTCGGGATGTACCGAGTTCGAATCCCAACGGGGAAGGGTTGAAAACGAGATTTTTCATTACTTGATTACGATCGGTGATAACGATGAACACAACTGTATGAACCCCTGTTGGAGTCCAGAAAGAACTGCATGGATTAAAACACTAATTGGGAATACTTAAGGGGTTCCTTAGAAGAAAAAAATAACCGGTTCTAATAAAAAACGTGCAAATAGAAAACAAAATTGGCAATTTGTAAATGAGATATAAAGCAATCAGCCTTGGAATGGTACCCCAAAAAATAAATATAATATAAAAGGAAATAGCTACCTTAAGAAAAGTTAGAGAACTCTTGGCAGAAAAAAGAAGAACGAGAAGAATATATGGCAACAAACAAGAGCTCCTCAATATAAAACTAAAATAAATAATCTTACTCATGAGTAACTGTCTAAGAAAACTAACTAATAACAGTAGTACAGATTATTTATTTTGGACAAAAATATTAAAAGACTAACAATGCAGATATCTCCAATAAGAATAGAAAGTGAAAAATGGGCTCGAAATACCAAGACAACGTTTATATTATTTTCACATGGTGATCAAGCATTAGAATCTCCAATAATAACAGTGGAATCTGAAAAAAAGTGAAGAAATCCTATTAAAATCACCAAAAGAAATTACAGCTATAAGTATCTATATAGACATGACTCTAGATATCATATAGACATGACTCTAGACGACAGGTACGCATGTCAAGAAGGAAAATGAAGAACTAAAACTGATAAACAGAAAAATGTATTGGCTGATAGGCAGACACTCTTTTCTATCATCATACAACAGCTGCTACTTTATAAACAAATATTGAAACCAATATGGTCTTATCGCATTCAACTTTGAGGTTGTACCGAACCAAGAAATGTCAAAATCATACAAAGGTTTCGGAACTAAGGGTGTTCAGAAACTAAGGGTACATCAGAAACCTACATAGAGACCATAAAGTAGATCTCATTTCAATTGAAATCCAAAAAAATGCAAGGAGACACGAAGGAAGACTGCAGCAACATGTGAGCAACTTACCAGAAATTGTGAAACGCCAGTGGTCATAGATAAATGTATCTTAGTAAATTAAGTGAAAAAAAAATTGCTCATTAGTCCATGAAACAAAAAATAAAACATTGAGTCGGAGTCAAATTTGCTTTTATTCTGTCCAAAAATAATTGCTAGATATCTAGTCTAGGATTGCCTCATATATTGAATCGTTTTTAACCAACATTCAACATTCAAAAATAAAATGGCAAGTTGACACAATATCAATATTCTTATTATAATTATATAAAACAATACATTGCAATTAGTGCCATAAATTATTAAATAAAAAAATGGATTAAAAGGATTTAGAACCCGTAAAAGAAAAAACGAAAAAGCCGAAGAAAACTTTGTAATTGAAATTGAAGCGAACCCATATAAATCTAGTCGGAACTTTCAAAAACGAAAACAAAAAAAACAGTGACTTGGCCAATTTATTTAAAAGATCTTCGCAAATAATCTTTAATTTTAATTTAATTTACTTAATTGTATAGCAGCCGAATATAATAGACTCATTCAGAAAAAATTGTATCTAAGGGATCTGCAGCATAACACAAAATTAAATGGTGCCATTTTTAAAGTATGCGATTTTTTATTCGTTATATTAAAAGTAAGTCTTTTATTAACTGTAAATTTTTACAGACTACTAGAAACTACATCTAAATGTAACAAGTGAAAATGTGCAAACATATGAGCCGCAAAGTTCATTCAGCAGAAAGAAAAAGAATGCAGAAGACGATAGGACTGTAGGAAATTTTTTAAATGAAGATAATTTGACAGCGCCATCAGGTCTAGGTCCAGAAGATTACCAAATAATGAAATTTGTTGCATTATTAAGTGAAATGACGAAGAATTTTACGATACACCAAAAAAACAGATTTTAGTAAAATTTTAGTACAGTATTATTTTTCAAATTTTGTGATACCAAACATTATATGATTTTCTGGTTTTCGATTTTCTCCTGAATTTTTAGTGCATTAAGTGAAATCGGCCAAGTATACCAAAGGAACTCTCTACAATTCGCCGACTTCTGAAAAATCTGTAATTAAATATTCGTTCTTTCATGAATAACTTCTGTCTTGAATAAGGTGTTTACAAGTTAGGTTTAACCCCAAGTATCTCATATCAGACATACAATTGTGACAATTTCACATTATGTATTAGTCTATGAGTAAACTATAGAAGATCATTCACAATGAAATTAAAAGTGGTGACAAACGAGGACATATACCAAAACGTAGTGACAACATTAAGAAAGGACTCATTTACGTCAGAAACTAGAAAAAACCTATTCAAAAAACCTATTCGAAAATCTGAATTACACCTGCATTTGTATTATACATCTGTATTACACCTGCAAAACATAGATAGTTCTATAAAAAGTATATTGAATTACTTAGAAACTTATAAATAATACAAAAAAAATCAACCAAAATGCGTACATTGTGGAAAAGTTATTCCTGCTAGTTATAACAATGCATGATTGTTAAAAAATCCAAAATCTAAAAAAATTCTGAAGTAAGCAAATCACCATTAAAAAGCGAGGAACAAACACCAATTGACTAAAAGAAGAGCTATCAAATTTAGATCCAAAGTGCCTTATGAAAGTATAAGTGAAGGTAAACCTTAACTTACTATTCAATAAAATTTGCAATAAAACTGCAATAACCAGAAGATCAAGCTATGAAAGCAAAACACAAATGTTAACTATTTCAATTAAAATTTGGTCATAAGAATAATGCTAATTTCTCAGAAAAGCGTCACCCACAAGAATAATTGGCAATAACTAAAAATAATTACCGAGAAGGTACCGGTTTAAATCCCATCAAATAGAATTTTTCATCACAAGTTTGCGTTCGGTGATGACGATGAACATAACTATATGACCACCTGTTGGAGTGCTTGTAGACTAGCCGAACCATCTTCGATGCCCATACAAGATGGCTGGAACAATGCAATGTGGAGGTGGATATTTTAATTGAACCTTACATTGTGAGTCATGGATTTGGCTGGTGACGGCTTAAAATAGGACGCTGAAATAACCGCGAAACATAAAAAAAATAAAACAAAAATTAATGTGGTAATCAGAAGTGGTGATTATTATCGTTATAGCTTGTTGGGACCATACACTCAGAAAAATTATGACTTGTGAGTTCAAAATACTTTGATTTTAGTATAGGAATGTCCGAATATTTTTCGAATTCAAAAACGTATAGCATCATAATTAAAAACATTTTGTACGGATGATCGAACTGTATGTAAACAAACGTTCGTTGAACTGACCACCTACAATGGTTCAAAAGGGATCTTTAGAGACGCGGTATATGGGACGTTTACGGCCTCATAATCGAACAATAATATATCGGTACATATTAATAAAAAAATGATGTCATTCGTTAAACAATCTAATTTTTGTGTAGTATGTAGTATCCATTTCGTTTTTTTTTCTCAAAATATTACAGTATCACATAACCTTACAAATTTGACTTACCGAATAAATTTACGAGTAAATTGTATTTTTTACTCATTACGAAACCAAACGACAGTTACAACAAACAGTTCTATGAATATTACACCACGGACGCGATTTAAATTTTACATTTGTCCGAAAATCACAATTTAACAAAATATCGCACCAATTTTTACCACAGATTTTTTGTTTTGCGTTTCTAAATTGTAAACAACACATTTTTATTATTTTTTCGCAAATATAAATTGCCACACTACCCAAATTCACAATAATTAATTAATTTTATAATTAATTTAAAATAATTATGCAAAAACATCAAACTGGAAACGCAAACAATAAGTTTTTCCACTATTCACTATGGTTTACTAATTACTTCACTGTTGTTTATGTCATTTCGTATAGTGTACACTCGCATAAATATAAAATATAGTTGTTTTCCAATTGACCACTGCAAGTACTTATAAGTCTTCGATGTGTGTCTTTGCTAAATTTTAACTTCTCGTAACTGCTCTTACTGTGTTTTATGAGTAGTTGGAAGCAGTTACGAACCATTTTATCCTTAGATGGATTAATACGTTGAACCGCTTGACAATGAAAAATTTGGATAAGACCAATTTTATGTAATTACTTTAGCAAAGACTAAAACCTAATTTCTAGCGGTTGGTCAACTTGAAAGCAACTATACAACGTTTATGCAAAGGATTTTAATAATATTTTCGAATGGGCGGGTTCGTTTGGAATGAATTAATTAAAATTATAACTATATTTTCAATTCACATAACTATTTTTTTAATATATTGGATTGGGTGTTTATCTTGATTATCGAAAAATGAAATTTAAGAAAATTTGGTTTTAAATTATTTTTTCTTGACAAAAATAAATAGCATAAATGTAGGACTAAAATAATGTATCTAATTCAGTTATATAGGAGGAGTGTTTACTTCGAGTTTTTAACGCAAAAGCGCAAAAATGCAAATATTTTCATGGGATATTCTTATGATAATAAATTATATCTGTTTTTAAAGTATTAAAAAATACATTTTGAAAAATATTGTATTTTAAACGTGAATAGCAACATATACGTTATGAAATTGGTACATTTTTAAATATTGCTTTCGGCCGACTTCGATTTGCTATACTAATCAAACATATATGGTCAAAAAGATACAGTGCTAAAAATGTAGTATCCCCTCAGAATAAAAGTCAGCCTAAATAGCTCAATATAGGATTGCACAGAGGTCCAATCCTATATTGAGCTATTTAGGCTGACCTTGTAAATCCTCAAACAAAACGGTTCTATAGTGGATGTGATTGTGTATATTCAAAGAGGATACGTTTATGAGCTATCTTTTCATTCTTATTTGATTCCAATGAATAGAAAGTGACCTTGTTGCACCCCATTTTAAATATAGGGCGCAACATGGTCACTTTAAATTCATCTTCATTCACTTTCAAGGTAATCGTTTAAAATGTATATGTGATATTTCCATAAGTTTTGATATATATATATATATATATATATATATATATATATATATATATATATATATATATATATATATATATATATATATATATATATAAGGGTTTGGGACAAGAGCGTGAGTATTATTATGAATTCAGGTCTTCGGCACAATAACCAATTATCTTATAATCATCGTTAATATTTGTATACAGATTACTAAAGGATACTCTAACCAAAGTTTGCCAAAACAATATCACCAAGTCATTGATGATCATTAATCATAACAAATTTGTGTCGTTTCGAAACATAAGAATGCACCCAAGACGCTTTAGTTTTAAATCGAATGATTTTGAAAAATTAATATAGTCCTCATCCATTATAAAAATAACTTTATAGATTAATAACCAAAGATCTATTCAGATAGATTCCTTATTCAACAGGAGAAAAATAAAATATCTTATGGAAAAACAGGATTTTTCAAATAATGTTGGCATGACATAGAAAGAATACCACATATATATATATACTTCAACACACATTAAAAACTAAAACCCATAAACGTTAAATTATATATGTAGTATGTAAAACGGTGACAAGCTTATAAATAATTAAAAAATAGTTCAAAAAACTATAAAAACAAACAATTATAACGTTCTGTTTAATTCATTCCATATATGAACACAAAACAAAAGACTTAGAGCGACGAACCCGAATTTAAATATTAAAGTACATATACGCGTATAATTAGACGCGTAAAATTACTTAATTGCCCCAAAAAAATCGTAAACGGTTTTTTTTTGTGTTTATGCATATATCAGTTAAAACGGGTATAATATACAACAAGTACTGTTTAATTACTAAACATGATTGACATGATGATCAACTTAAAACTTCAACTTAGATTTTTTTTTTTTAATTTTCATAAAAAAGATCTATCCGAATGATGATTTTATAGTTTTTAGATCGAATGAAATTAAATTCTGTATATATACCATCATCTTTGGTTAAATTCTTAAATTTTTTGTTGTTATTATAATGTTAAATCTAAATTGATGGGTGGTGAAAATCATGAGACAATTAAAAATAAAATAAAATAAAATTAAGATACAAATAGATTAAAAAAAAATTTTGTTTTTTCTTAAATATAATGAACCATTAATTGATGCGGTGAAATGTCTTAAATCGATGTGTTCGAAGTTTATGAGGAAGATATTATATATATATATATATATATATATATATATATATATATATATATATATATATATATATATATATATTTATATATATATATATATATATATATATATATATATATATATATATATATATTTATATATGATATAAAATATAATGATAGAATTTACAGGATATCGCTGGCCCTCTCCATTACAAAACCATATATTGCGCGCTTGACAGATCTCCTGTTTATCCACGTATCTGAGCGTATGGATCCGGCTTAATCCAAGTATACACTATAGAGTTTTTTCGGTAGAGCGTAAAGTGTAGAGTGTAGAGTATCTACAGGCAGTGTGTACACTATAGAGCGTCTCTACGACTGTACCGCTTTCCGTAAAGTAGCCGTAGAGACATTTTAAGTAGAGCTCTACCATGCGCTCTACAGACTGTATACACTGTATACCTATTTTTCTCTACGGTAAAGCGCTCAGCTATTTTATAATATTTATTTTCAGACATTTTATTTTCAGTTTTTCGTTCGTCAAAATCAAAAAAAAAATCAAATTATTTTGACTTTTCGCCAAAAACAGCTGCTAAAAAGAAAGTATTGGGAGCGCAAATGGAACGCGAAAAGGAAAACGTCGAATTTTATCATGGTCCAATGAATGAAATTAAAGAAAACGTTACAAACGCCTATGATAATTTTCAACGTATGTCATATAGTAATTTCAATAAGTTACTGTAACAGGTTATTTCGATCATATAAAAGAAAATACGCACTTACGAAAATCTTCAGACAAAATATTGCTTTGCCAAACTAATCGACAGAGGTCGAAAAGATAATTCTACAAAGTATCCCCTTCGAATATCAAGTGCTCAAGTAAAATTAGTGGAGCAAGAATATTCAGGAATTTTGAATTGCATTACGAACAGTACCCTGACCTGCAATTATACAAAATAAATCTGCAGTAGAAATTTCGATTCGTAAGCCACACCTTCCTCAATTAAAGATGTACAGCTAAAAACTAATTTAAAGAGAACTGCTAAAAAAGGAACCATTGTTTGAGAACAACATCCTTTGCCTTTTATCAGTAGTTGTAAGGGTCCCTAAGACAGAAATTCACACTTGTAAGTAATAGTTTTGAGCGGGGCCCAGCTATTAAAGTCTGAAATCCAACTAAGATATCGTGTATATCCTAATCAGACTAGTATATCGTGATGGGAGACTTTTTGATAAAAAAAAAATTTTAGCCCAAATTTCATTAAATATTTAACTGTCAATGCACACATGCGCTCGAAAGAAATGACCAATTCAATTTTAAATTACGTGGACCTATACATTTACTTTCTCTACTGTAGAGCAAAAAACTTTATCAACATGTTAGATAGAGTGAAGAGCTAATGTAGAGCTCTACAAAACCTAAAACAAAAGCGTGTCCACTGAAGAGTTTTTTACGCAATAGAACTCTCACGTAGAGTGCATGTAGAGCTCTACTGTAGAGCTCTACAGGGTGTATACAGTACTCTACGCGAGAATTGTTTCTACCTCTACGTAAAAAAACTCTATAGTGGATACGCGGCTTTAGTTTAAAAATTGTATATTAAAAACTTGTGATGGCGATTAATCTTATCTTTAACCATTTAAAAAAGTACCATATCAATTTTTAACCGATAAAACAATTGCTAACCCTAATACTATTTCCTTTAAAGATCTTTTTTAGCTCTATTCGGGCATTTCACTTAATGTTTTACTATGACAAGGTTATACAAGCTTTTTATTTAACACTTTCAAAAAATTTCGTATTTTTTAGGTGATCATATTTTAAAAAGGCTTACTGGCAAAATAGTTCCTGTTAAAATAATTCAAAGCTTTATTGTTTTTATCATAAATGTTGCTTTCAAAAATGAAAATAAATTAGCAGCACTTGTAATATAACGGTATATATAACCGTGCAGAACGTTACTGTAGAAGCTATTTATTAAAAATCTTGTAGAGTTTCAAATTTATCCCGGAAATAATCCGAATTTCAGAATTTCGGAAATAATCCGGTTTCAGTAATTTGTTTTGAAATAATATTTTTTTCCACAAGTGCGACTTTGACATAGACAGTCCCGAAAACTGAACGTTGTTTTACAATATGTAAAAAGGGCGGTTAAATTTCAAGGGCCGATGTTGATTTTGAATAAAACACAAATTATTTAGGAAATTACTGTCAATTCTTTTTATTAAGATAATATGGTATGGTTCAATTATGTATGGAACAAAATATCGGCCAAATGGCCGCCGCGACCTCGGCGGCACACCTCCATCCGATGGTCCAAATTTTCGATGACGCTTAGGGATAATTGAGGTTCTATGCCGTTAATGTGTCGGATTATCTCATCCTTTAGCTCTTGAATTGTTGCTGGCTTATCGACGTACACCTTTTCTTTCAAATAACCCCAAAGAAAGAAGTCCAACGGTGTCAAATAACATAATCTTGGCGGCCAATTGACATCGCCACCACGTGAGATAACACGACCATTGAATTTGTCGCGCAAAAAAGCCATTGTTTCGTTAGCTGTGTGGCAAGTGACACCGTCCTGTTGAAACCACATATCGCCCAAATCCATATCTTCCAATTCGGGCCATAAAAAGTTCGTTATCATCTCACGATAGGGAACACCATTCACAGTAACTGCTTGACCGGCCTCAGTTAGGAAAAAATACGGCCCGATGATGCCGCCAGCCCATAAACCGCACCAAACAGTCACTCTTTGTGGGTGCATTTGTTTTTCGACAATCACTCTTGGATTATGATTCGCCCAAATGTGGCAATTCTGCTTATTGACGAATCCACTGAAGTGAAAATGTGCCTCATCACTGAAGATGATTTTCTTCGAAAATTGATCATCCATTGTTGCCATTTCTTGCCACCATTCTGACCATTGACGACGTTTGGAATTGTCAAGAGGCTTTAGTTCTTCAGCCAATTGCACCTTATAAGCGTGTAAATGCACGTCTTTATGCATAATGCTCATCAACGACGAGCGTGAGAGGTGTAATTGTTGGACACGACGACGAGTTGAGATGGACGGCTCTTCAGCCACACTATCGCGAACAGCAGCAATATTTTCTGCAGTACGAGCTGTACGAGCATGCACTGGTGTTTTAAAATCTCCTACAAATCCGGTTTGCTCAAATTGCACGATTTTTCCGATTGTACCACATTTGGACGATTAAATTGACCAAAAAAATCACGAAGTGCACGATATCCATTTTGATTTGAACGCCCATTTTCATAATAAGCCTGAATAACTTTAACGCGTTGCTCGATTGTGTATCTTTCCATGGTTCAAATTGAGTTAGTCTGAAATTGAGAAATGTCAAATGAAATGCAGAAAAAACTTGACGTTTAGATGTGGTCCACATTCAACATCGGCCCTTAAAATTTAACCACCCTTTATAAAGATACGTTACCGAAAATTAACGCAACTGGAAAAACTCTGATTTAAATGAGAACCAATTATTTTGTGATAATTTAAAAATATTCGTTCCTTAAAAGCTTTAAACGAAGTAAGTAAGTAAAGCAATTTAGAACTGACTTAAAATCAGTTACATTTGAGCCACTTTAAAAAATGTGAGTAAACCTTTTAGAAGCAAAAATTAAAAGATTTTTTTTATTACAAAACTACTTTTATTACGCAAGTCATTTAATAATTTTTTTTAATGTTCTACATTAAAAATGTACTTTAGAGATTATGTATAAATTAATTTACAATTTTATGTCTCACGTGATAGCAAAGTTCTATAAACCTTTTTTTTGCCGGTCTCATCGATCTTAAGCGGTAAAAGTAACTTAATTCTCACATACATTGTAATCGACACCGCACCTGGTTTCAACATATAACATCTAGATTATATTTTGACTGTTTCGTATATACAATAGCTGAACTAGATTCGCACTTAAAATATTAACTTCTTGTTTATACATTATATGAAGACCACATCAAATTCAGTAAGTCTTTAATAAATTTTTGCACAGTCATTAATCATGAAAACATTTTTTTTTCTTCTATATATAATAGAACTTTATTTATTTAATTTTAGTTATTATAAATTAATTAAATTTCGTTAAAAAAAAGTGATCTGCATAAATTAATTTATTAATTTTTTTTTTCTCTCACACCATAGGAAAAGAATTAAACATCATATACATTACATATAAGTAATTTATAGCACATGATATGAATAATACCTATATCAATATCTGAAATAGAGTTTTAGGTTCGGCTTCCATTTACAATATAAACAATATATGTAGCTCCGACCAGCGTATAGAAGACAAAAAACCGTTTGCAACCCTTCCGCATATGAATTTCTTCAAGATATTTTTAACCAATTGAACTCCCGCGTACAATATCTATAAGTAAGTATATCTCGTATACCATACGCGCAACTAATTAATTTAGACGGTATTTAAAAGGTAGAATTACCAATTTCTTTTCGTCATCATCGCATCATCTTTATTCTAATTTTTTTATTTTATTTTTTATTTTTCACTTAAATATGAATTTCAATTACACGGCTGTCAAAAAATAAAATAAAAAATAAGAGTTGAAAATAATCGTCTATAAAATTGATTGTTTTCTTTCATCATTAGGTACAATGTTTTCTTCTCTTAAGACTTTTTACGTTTTCGAGAAGTACCTATATACTCGTATATAGTGGAGAAACTAAAAGCCTCAATGGTTTGTGTTTTGATCTTGTTTTCTCTTGCTTAAAACATTTCTTTTCTTTAATTTTCGTTTTTTTTAAGAAACCTAAAATTTTTGTAAAATGTGGATATGTTCTTTCTCATAACGTATGTGCTCATATATAACGAATGTGGATGATTATAAAAGTTGATTGAATAATGAAATTATTTCTTATATAGTTACTTCATTGATTTTCGAGCAAATAAATCGGTTCGGAATTGCCGGTTTGGTTTCAAATTTATACGCGGCATAGTTTCGAAGATTTTCCAGTTAATGTGATTTTTGATACTTCATTAAGACAGTTTTTACAGGTAAGTCGTTCTCTACACCGAAGAGCTATCTATAGTCACCTTTACTTCTGTGCTTGCCAAATGCCGGTTTTCTTCTCAGAATTCGTTACACCATTTATTTACGATCGGCTCGCAGAACGTAAAGAATATATAATTTCATAAACGATATCAGGAATTTTTATTAAATTTCTTATCTCGTGGTTGAATATAACTTGATAAGTGATTTCATATTGTTGCTGTTGCTAGCTCTTTATTGTTGTTGGCTAGTTTTCTCAGCCTTACGTGATAACGGGTCTGACCAAACAAAGTATACGGTTGCAGGCGACAAAACGAGCTTTTATATCTCCTCCTCGGACCCGAGGTGTTTGAAACTCTTCACTCGTTCAAATGTGTTGTCACTATACTATAGTAAAATTCGTTGCGTTTAAGTCTCTAAAACATGTGATCGCATATATATTATTTTGGACATACTGATTTTGGGACCGCCGGAAACCGAGAATCATACAAGAGGATCCAGTAGTTCTTTAACACCATTGCCTTTCAGTTCAATTACAGAGATATATTCTGCATATGTCAAGTGGCAGAACCTGATTGAACTGACGATACAAGATGATGTCCTGAGATGTTTTGCTTTTACGAAAGATAAATTGTAAGAGCTCTTCTTACCATACACCAGAGTTAATTGTTAAAAATCATTGAATAATTGTAAGAAAGCATTGTTCTCAACTTTGACACAGCGCTGTAACTACATTACTGTCATTTTACGTAAACGCACATATTTGGCCAGTATTCCTAGATATCGCAAACCATAAGCTATCCCAATAGACTAAAACTTGATCAATAACTTACTGATTCGGATGAAAACCTCCTTGATTGTCACTTACAATTTTCTTCGCCAGGAGCGTGGTTTTTTCCAGTATTACGTAAGACAGTAATTTGTATGCTGTGCAAAACAGAGATATACCGCGATGATTTTTGGATATTTGCCAGACTAATCAAATAACGTCGAAAAGATAGTTTTACAAAGTATCCCCTCCGAATATAAAACCTGTTGCGTTTGATGTTCTTGTCTCAGCAAAAAGGAGTGAAGTGAAGTGAATAAATTAAAGATATACATACAAGCCGTTCAATTGGTGACCCTAATTGTGTTTCACACACTGGAACACATATACAAATAACCATAAAAAAAACACGTAGTCCTCACAATTCTACGGCATAACACCACGAATCAGCAAAGCACGTCAGGAACCTGCCGCACCCACAATAGGAACCACGTGACACCGTTTGATTTCAATTGCACGAGGACAATTGACCATAACGCACGTTGTCAGTATAGTCGGAACCGCGTTACATTGTTGGAGTATAAAACGGGAGAATAGTATCAAAGCACATGTTCTGACCCTGCAGCAACAACCTCGTGCCAACCACGAGGGAACACAAAACAACAAAATGGACTACACCAACAGTAAAAAAAACCCGTAATTATTACAATCTTGTTTTTTTTTTTTTTGTAAAACAAATATTAACCTCAGTACCGTTACCTCAAAGTCATGGCCTCAATACCAGTACAACTATATAGATCTACCATATCGGACATACCTATATAGATTCGCTAAAGGAAAACCAGTATATACATTAGGCGTTACTATTGGGGAAATTAGTACCTTCTGACGAATGGCAGCTAGAGGCACTGTAGAGTAGAGAGCATATCGGCGACCGAAGACCATCCGAAGTGCTTCGTCACATCATGAACCTGACCGGAATTGGTTCCTTAATTGGTTCAGTAATTCGATTATACGCTCGTTGTGTTACAATTACATATACGCATACTGCACAATTTACTCATAACCCACCCATCATGCCCTAAACGCGTCTGGGACGAAATGATTATAATACGCCTTGTATATATACGAGCCAGGAACCGTCCGTTTCTGCCACCATCACTTGAATCACGCATATTCAACATCGAGAAGATGCTGGCAAAAATTTTTGATTATGAAGAATATAAGTCGAAAAAAGCTCATTAGGTAAGCTTTTAATATATAATAATTTGGTTAAAATTATAGTGTTTTCTTAAATGTTGTCATCGAAAATTATTTTCTTTATAAATAAAAATTTAAATATTAGACATAAAGTGTAAATTATTGAAGCTTGTCAAAATTTTAAAAACTTTTGATCGCATCTAACCTCAAAAATAATTTCAGTAAGTATTTAATGTAAAAGCTTTATTCTACATCTGATCAAAACAGGAATTTTTAATTAAAATTTTAAAAAAAATTCTAGGGAAATCGTATTTTGTGAGAAAGTTCAAATTGTCTTTAAACTTGATCTTACCATCCCGACAAAAGTTTATTCCCGTTAAAACCGATTCTTATCCGTTTGGTAGATTTTTTAAAGCTTAAACCTATATATATATCTATTATAAACTTATTGGAATGTAGATACAATCTTATTTATATCTATATGTGGTTTAGATGATGGCCACCTTAGAACAACAGGGTTCTATTTGCAGGTATTGTAATTTTTGAAAACCCTGCTTTCACGATTTGGTTCAATTTTTTAGGAAATTTATTAGAAAAGATCATCGATGAGATATTGATCGGTTAATAGTAAATAGACTAGGCCAATATATGGGTTTTATTTAGGTTGTGACAGCATCGTATTTGATTTATTTATTTAATGTGCCCCTGGTAACAAATAGTTCATCGATCCACTTAAGAAAATATTTCACAGCTAATGCCATTATGGGATTTTGAGGAACATGGCCATCGCCCCAAAGAATTTAATTGTGAAATACCATTGTCCTTATAAAAAATCTCAAAGATCTGAATTAAAGCAGATGCGATATCATTTCCACCGTTCCCGATATGGTCGATCAATATTGCGTAATAAATTTGTTTCGCTTTGTTTCGAAAAATATAATGAAGGACCAAATTCCGCTTGGGATCTGAAGGTCAGAATTAGAACTTCAGATTCCTCTCATATTTTTTCCGATTTAATGTGCTCTCAGGAAAATTTTATTTTCCTTCTTAGACACAATTCCACCTCCTATCTAATTTTGAGCGATGGAAAATTAAATTAAAATTGTTGTTAAAAACGTACCGATAAAAGCTTTATTTGACGGAATCTTTAACTTTATCTTGGTACCAACGGTAAATATTCGTAATGTTTAAATTTGGAGCAAGGTAGAATTTGGAGTACCTTTACGACAGTAGTGCGATCTGATGTGGTTCATTAGTTTGTGTTCAGGTATTGTATGGTGGGATTTTAACCTCGTTCCCTTTATCTTTGCATCTCCAGTTATATTATTTTTGGATTCGTATATATGTGCATTATCGTTCAATTTTGTAAACTTTGATTTAGCAGTTAAATCTGCAATTGCGGTCAATTATTTTTTGTTGATCCAATTATTTTAACAGGAACTATATAAGAAACTTTAACATTTGCCTCCACTGATGACTTACTGTCAGCTGAGTAAATAACCAATTTAACAATTCATTAATATTTGTTCTTGTGGTGTTTAAATCATTAACGCTATAATATATCAATGACCTTGACTTTAATCTACAGACAATCCACTTTCTTATAATATTATACTTAATGCCAAAATAATTATAACTTATTGGCGCTTTAAATAAGTTAGGTTCAAATAAGTGAGGAAAGCTTACCAACATCTTCGTTTAAATTAAGAACTAATGACCTAGTAATTTTACATCATCCAAACTAGTTCAAGAATTGTCAATTAAATTTAAAAAAAAACAATTGTTATTCATTCTAGATATTCTAAAGACTTCATAATATGCAGAACTTCGTATAATCCTTTAAAATTAAACATCTTTCTCTTGAAGCAACAGTCGTACAAATCTAAAGCTATATACATTGTATTATAGGTGGTCAGCCCAACGAACGATTTTACACACAATAGGTCACGGCGTTGTGGTCAGAAGCGGGAATAAAACTCAAGGTGCTTAAGCCAACACTGCATGGTGTTTTTATAAAAATTAAACTTGATTGTTTAATTAAACATTAACTTGAGGATATTATGCCCATAGTTTATACTCATAGATTCGTTCGATTAACTTAAGTTTAAATGATAATATATTATTTCCTTAAGTGCTCGACGCTCGTTTACATACATATTCTTTATATATACGAGACACGTGAGTGCCCCTAAATTAAGCTGACCATTTTTACATCTTTTGGAAGCAAAATACTTCTTTTTCATTGATCGTTCTCGTGAAAAATTGTTTATTTCCAAACAGCAGCAAACACTCAATACTCGTTTTCGGAAATAAAATTTTCATTTGTTTACTGATATTATAATGTTGCGGTTTTCTTTTGGTTTGTTGGCAAGTAAGACATTTAATCGGATCGAAGTTGCAACGCTAGAGAAACGCTATATAAATGCAGCTTCTTCTGCATTACTCAATACTAAGTATTGAGGTAGAAAATATTGTTCCCCCAATATATGTATTTTTCCACATATACTGTAAGAGTTAATCAAAAACACAACTCTGTGAAGAACCTTAATTACAGGGGCAAAAAATTACTACAGGACTTGCTAAAACGACACTGATTTCAGCAATCTGAAGAATTTTGTAGGGCCGTGCTACATTAAAATCGGAAAATGAATCTGCAGAAATATGATCCATGCCACACTTTTTACACGAAAAAATAAAAAATAATACGATGAATTTTCAGTTGAAGTTTGACCGATATACGGTCTGGGCAGTGACCTACAAAACATACTTTGGAGAAGCGATGACGTACAAAACAAGTACCACTTTTTATGTGTATTGAGCAAACTAGAACCGATCAAATCCTACTTTCCGAAAAAAACTCATGAAATTATACGTAGAAGTTTTTTTAAGAGGTTTAGAATATTTATTAGAATAGTGCGCAAGTTTAACGTGGTACGTTTTGAATGGGTATATATACTATTAACCAAAAAAATTGAGTGGGGTCATGTTGTCGATTCAATAATAAATGATAATGTGATAATAAATGATAATATATATAAATATATATTTTATATATATATATATATATATATATATATATATATATATATATATATATATATATATATATATATATATATATATATATATTTTATATATATATATATATATATATATATATATATATATATATATATATATATATATATATATATATATATATATATATATATATATATTCATCTTAAATTTAATAATAAAAATAAGCCAAACTTAAAAGCAGATACATGTTTAAAAACAACTTTACGGTGCTATATTACTCAATAAAATTACTAAATCGCCTATACGGAAAATATCCATTTCTCGTTTCTTGTGACATGCGCACTTATTCGCACTGGAAATAACGATGTTTACCCAAAAAAACTATAAAATCACCAAAACTCAAACTCAGCTTTTTGATTGGATTAACAACTATCATTATTTTATAAGAAACCATATTATGTACAAAAAAAACATTTTAATTGATAATTTAATTATTTGTTTTATGTAGATGTATATACCTATACCTATATACCTAGTTATTAGTCATTTAACAAATCAACTAAAACGTCACACCCACTCGAGTATATAATAATAAAAATAATTTAAACACCTTAAAATAGGCGTTTACGTTACGATCGAGCTTTTGATTGGTTTGTAAAAAATAAAAAATTAGTTTCGTTTAAAATCGATGGAAACCTTTTTATCAATATTAAATGACATCTATTAAATTTTTAAATAAAGTACTGATTTGTTTCTTTACTTTTATGATTTGTTTCTTTACTATGCCAACCACTCAAATCGAAATTTTATTTCACTTCCATTTACAATTTGTCATTCAACGTTTTGTGTTCAAGATAATTTATTTGTTGCTGATTAGACTCTGAATTAATAAGCTACAATAAATTACAATGAAGAATTCTTATATTTTTATTTATTTTTCATTGATTTTATATATAAGTGAAATTGTATGTGACGAAAAGCTTCAAATTGGAATTAAAAAGCGGATTGAAAATTGCACAGAAAAAACTAAAAGGGGCGATTTAGTGCATATGCACTATACGGTAAATATACATAACCTCACTTTTCTTGTTGATTAGTATGCATGATAACATTTATATATTTGTATAGGGTACCTTAACCGATGGAACAGAATTTGATTCGAGCTTAACACGAAACCAGCCCCTATCGTTTACATTAGGCGCTGGCCAAGTGATAAAAGGTTGGGACCAAGGTTTACTTGGTATGTGTGTTGGTGAAAAACGTAAATTGGTAATTCCACCAGAATTGGGGTATGGTAAAGCGGGAGCAGGTGCTAAAATTCCTCCGGATTCGACCTTAATATTTGAAGTCGAACTAGTTAAAATTGAAAAACGTAGTGAATTATAAACAAAAAATAAAATGTTTGTCACTTAAAAATTGCTTTTATTGAAAATAAAAAGGAAATAAGAGAAAAACGCGCATATAAATTGATACTAATATTTTTTAAGCGCTTTTCTTATCAACGCCAATCGTTGTTTATGCGCCTCTGTAACTGTTGCCCGCTTATATGGTCGTAACTCATCTGTACCAAAACCAGGAATCCACATATTCCAATTTCGTTCCAAATGTAATTGCACATCTTTTACTTCCACTTTTGATACTTTCCGATGTTTGGCTAAAAGGCACGCAGCATTCACAGCATTTTCTACAAAATCGTCAGCTATTTGTAATAATATTTCTTCAACTTCTTCATCTAATTGTTCGGTTGGATCGATTTCCTTTACTAATTCTTGTAATCTAGGCTTTGTAATCACCTGCAATAGTATGTCATGCAATTAAGTAAAGGAACAATATTACATTGACTATAGATAGGGAAACATTTTCTTCACCTGTGATAAATTTTCACCACTCAAAATTTTACTCGAATTATTTTGTTGTCCTGATTGAATATTTGACGATGAGGTTGTAGCGCCTATAGGACTATTTTGTGATGGAGAACCAATTGATGCGGTTCCACTCAATGAATCTTCAAAACTTACAAGCTCAGGTCGCTCAGACATATTTACATTTGACATCATTTTAATTATATCGTGTTTTATATATTTTATTTATTTTTATGATACTTTAAATTAATTTTATTTTACAATTGTTTATGTAAATAATGTTTTAGATGCAAATTTATTATTTTTATTTTTACCTTTTTGCTTTGACAGATCACTATAAAATTTATAAGAACATTATTATGGTATCATAGTTGTGGTTATATTCGAGTTGAGACCTAACTCAACTGGTTATTACATAAAAAATTAGAAACGTAAAAATAATATATATATGTAATTATTCCATAATAACATAGGACTTTTAGTGCTATTTTATTATTTTTAAATTTTTCTTCGATATACAATGTCTTATTGAATTTATATCAATGTTTAAAACTGATAAACATAACCTCAATATTATGACATTTAACTTAACTATGAGCGTGAAGTACATAGACGTATAAGAGATATAGACCGGTTTCAAATATTTTTTCCATAGTAAATCTTCTATTTCACGCAAATAACTTATATTACTAATAATTATTATATTAGTAATATAAGTTATTTGATTTCACGTGTGATCGGTTGGAGAGAGACGGATATCTAAAAAATTGTATGTCTTATTCAACAATTTGAAAAAAAACAAAAAAAATTCGTCAATTCAAAACAAAGCTTGGCTTGGATTTGTACTTTTTTTAGAAAAAACAGTGATAAAATTAATTAAAACTTATTAAAATTAATAAATTTGTGTTAAAAAATCATAAACTCTATACTATCGTGTATCAAAATTAAAAAAAAACTTGAAAAAATGAAGTGTTTGGTGAAAAATTGTTGGAATTCTAAACTCAATAAAGTAGAAGGTATTTCGTTTCATAAGTAAGTTAATTACTAAATTAGATTAAATATAATGTATGTTGTGATTGTAATCTAGTGATTAGTGAAAGACAAAATTAAGTTTTAATTCAAAAATATTAAAAATTTTAAAAAATAATAATGTAATTTTTGTGGTCCCTAAAATCGTAATATACTGTACACTTTCATTTTTTGTTTACAGTCCCTTCTTTTGAATGTAGTGTACTATTCCAGGACCGAATTGTATAATTAGTTCGGAAAAACGCCGTTAAATTACCCACTAATTTTGTGATTTTCAAAATATAATACATACGGAGTTTTGTCATATAAAATCATATAAAATTAATATAAAATGCATGATGTGTTTATGTCCTGAATGGACAGGGTCATGAAGCTCATTAGCACTTCGTTTATATGTTGAGCTTTTGTCTAAGAAAATGACTACTGTTCATTTTTTTGTAAATTTGTAGCTATAATGTAAATAATATTTCTTTCTTTTTAGGTTACCAAAATGTAATAAAACGAAAGAACTGTGGTTAAACATATTAAGTCTTGACCAACCAGGACCTTTAAGTAGCTATAGTATAGTTTGCTCGGAACTAGAAAGCTTAAAATTCTTTAAAAAGATATGTTATAATGCTCATCATAATCTTCTTGATGAAAATATTTTTACCGACAATTTAGAATTTCAATATAGCCATTCTCAAGAACATTTACATTTATTATCTCAGTCCATTATAGAAAAATATTACGATATTCGGTTAAATTTCTTTTGCAACAAAAAATCTGCAAAGCTATCAAAAAGGAACAAATTTGTCTCATTACTCCATTTCCATGGCATGTAGGCTAAAATCTCAATTCCCCTATTTTTCTAGTTTCAATCTAAGTGGATTAGACCTACTGGGGATACCACACTAAAAAAAATGCGCTAAGTACTTTTCCTCTTGGGAAGTGTGGAAATGAGTACACTCAAGTAAACTATAGTCCTAAAAAGAAACCTTAAAACTTTTTTTAATATTAAAATACATATATCTACTAAAATATCTAATTGCCATACCATCACAAAAAAAAATTATTAAATTTATTTTTTATTTAGCAACCAACTTCATTATAATCAAATAGTAAATTTCTAATTGCGGTCCTGGTATTATTATAGTCTTTCTCTTTTACCCTTGAAAATTTCCTCACTTGACGTTTGCTTGATTCTTGTCTAAATCTATTATACGTCTATGGTGAAGTATAATCCGTTTATTAGATCATTAGCCGGTGTATAATACTATTAAGATTTTTATCACAAATTTACGAGTTTTCTTAACAAAAATATGAACTTTTCAACGTGAATGCACCTCAATTTTTCACCAATCAAATCTTCCACAAAGTTGCAATATTTGTTTAATTTAAGTTAAATACAAGACCAACTTAATCATGGTTAGGTAATGTGGCTGCCACCGCTCACAGAGACCAATATTGTTCCATTGTGATACCACAGGTTCTTACTTCCCTCCTACCTTTATTGGAACTGTTCATCTACATTCTTTACCTGCCCGAAAGCATTTCCATTGAGACACAGCAGTCAATTGGGTGGCTGTATTAGCCATCATTTGCTTATCAAAGATATCGACCGGAAAAACTTGAACATAACCTCTAAGGCACTCGTAGGTGTTGGGCGCAGTGCCTTGATTATGAGCATACAAGCAATTCTATTCACATTATTTAACCTATTCTTGTGAGCCTTGGCCAGTGCTGGCCACCAAACGCTTACACCAGACTTTTTCACCTTCTCACAGAAGCGAATCCAAGAACGCCTTGGTTTCCTATTAAATTGCCCCTTGTACATTCTTAGGCTCTCATTATACTAGTTCCAGTCCTAAGACTCTATATTTGCTCCAGTTTTTTATCTAGAGTTACTGAACGGTTTCTAGGTAGCAAGGTAAATGTTGAGGTTGCAGGCTTTATAACGGCTGTCAGAAAATGAGTGCTTTTCCACCACCCTCCACTCCCCAACCATATACGTGATTTCTCTCTCAATATTGTTAGTATAGAAGTTCTGTTTTAGCAAGTAATTAAACAATGACTAACTCCTTTCGTTAATGTCGGTGCTTCCCCAGGTTGAGTGATTATACACATCATATGCTAGTAGTACACCAATTTTCCTGTGTTTCCTTCGAGGACCAATTTTCCCAGATTTTGTTGTTGTGGGCCTCCAAGATAAAATTGTTAAATTAAAATCTGTGTAAAACTTGAAAAATACAACTGAAATGTCTTGATCAAAAAATTCGTACTCAAACATTTGAGCTCAAAAAAACTGTCAGCATATACAAGCACACTTTTAGGTGAGCTCGGTTTATTCAAAAGACCCATAATAAAAGTATACTTTCCCAATTTGGTAACGATGGTTTACGAAAGTGTTCAAAACAAAAACAAAATTGACAGCAAACTTCAAATTTAAAATACATATAAACAAAACGGCCATGGACTCGGGTAATGTAAACTTCTTTAAAATGAATATTAGTGAATTCAATGGTACTCAATTGCCATCGAGAATTATCAAAGAAGATTTAAAAAAGTATTTTAAATTAAAATTAGTATTAAATATGTTGAAAAATATAGCGCAGGAAGGTGGTGATTCCAATTCAAGTGATCGAGACAGTAATGAAAGAGTTGTAAAGTCTGTTAAAACATTTATTGCGAAAAATTTTCTTCAAAATATTGGAGTTCCCGGTTAGTAAGATAATTGTGTCTGAATATCTTATTCATATTAATAATAATATTTTCTAGATTATATTCAAGTTGCACCCGACATTCACCTATCATTCACAGAACAACAAATAATGAAACGTTGTGTTGTCGATCAAATAAAAAAAACATTTAGCGATACAATCGATATAATTCGTACGATAAAAGATGAACATCCTGAATTTTTAAATACAAATATAATGCCAGAAAAAGTAATTATCGATTTGGAAATAAATCGTCAGCAACTGTACAGGGAATTAGTGTTGGTCCTACAGAAAAAATATAAACTTTTAATGAATTTGATTGAACTTCGTTTATCACCGCAAACCGAATATGAAATGCGAATGATCTTGAAAGAATTCGAAATTATCGATGTTAAGGTTGATGTGTTTTATAGCCATATACATAATCATGTGATGAGACAAGCACCAGGTGCCGTAACTGCACTGAAAAAAATTGAGACCGTAATTGATAAAAAACTAAAGGAAAAATTACAACACAAGAGATAATTTGTTTGTGGTTTTGATTTATTTATTTAGAATATAGATATGTATGCTCAATTTTTTGTAATTTAATAAAACTATAAGTGAAATTATCTCTGGTGTCTTGAGTAAGGCGTTCGATTTGTTCGAACTCTTTAAATGCCCGCTCAACAATTTTTGATTTCCAGTCAAAGCTAGCAGTTACGAAATTTTGAATACCAGCCCTAATTAAATTACTATCCTAATATTAGAGTTTTATTTGATCCAAATACTGAGAAGCAGACCATTTACTGAGTTATATGGATTTTGCCTAATCTGATGAACGCCGATGTTTTTATTACATACCTAATTTGGAAACGGTTTAACAAGTACGATTATTTGCTGACTTTGAATGAGTTTCTTCTCAGTAAATTTTCTTTAACAATTTTTCCGATAATATTAAATTCAGTCTCCTTTTATATGTATGGTGAAATAGAAGGTTGCAAGAAGCCATTTTGCACTGGCATGTACAAAAACTTGTAGCGTTGCAACTAACGTGAGCTCTTCTAACCGGTTGAAAAGATAAGAATAAACGATATTTAAATGCCATTACTGGCTCGTACCATATCAACAACCTGGATCCATCAGTTTCGATCCCGAGTTTGCTCTTCGTATTGTTCTAGATCTAGAAGAAGCCAAGTCGTTCTTTACTCTTGAGGAGCCGCAATTTTTGCGACTGCACAATAGCGGTTCCCTCTTAGGAAACATTGCATCCGAATCAGCTTGCAGAAGGAGGCAGCGCTCTCGCTGTTCTTTTACTTCATGAATGATATGAGAAATTTTCATCAAATCTCGTAATTGAAGCGAACTCGGTAATTATTGTTATCGTCGCGTTTGAGGCCATATATCATGCGCATGACTCTTCTATCGAATATTACCAGCCAACTCTTATGCTCATCAGTCAGGGTCTAACTCTCACAAAGTCACACGGATACATAACAAAGAGTCTGATCACTCGACATTTTAAATATCTTCAGCTTGTCGGAATTTTTTGGTGTTTAGACTTTAGTAGTGGACGTGGTATATACCAGCAAGACTTGTACTAAACCCCCATTAATTTTGTCATAAAATTAGAACTTACGTTCAACATTGACTGGTGTGGTTCATATCAAAAATATAGTTATAAGTACTCCCGACTCTCTCTCTCTCTCTCTTTGCGATCGCATACGTTCTCATTGCGGCCAGAACGCTCTTTCATCATTAAAATATCCACTTGTAAACATAGACACATGCGCTTAAGCCGTCCCGAGGTCAAACTGGCCAGGTATTTTTATAGGACGATCTAAGAATCAAGATGTCATCTAAGAATTAAGATGTCGATATACCATATTGGTCAACTACCATATTCGTAATTAATGAGCATAGTGCAAGTCAGGGATCACTGGAAAACTTACGTATTGACCGTGCTTTGTGTCCTACTAAAGTATGTATATCGATCAGAACCGTTGACATGTGTGAGTGTGAGAGTTGAAAAAGAGAAGAGTCTTGCACATGATTTATACATCCCTAGACGTAACGTTAACGGCTAATATTATTATCAATTCAATCATGAATTTGTGATGTACTCATCACAAAGGACAACGAGTTGGCTGGCACGGTCACGTTCGGCGTGTTGATCGTAAATAATGACTGATGCAGCGGTCAGATCAGCTTTGATGTTCTTCGAGGTAGAGAACGGCTTGGCTCATTCTCGTTCTCTAGAACCATACAAAGATTAAACTTGGCTTATGAGAAATAACTGTACATTATCACATATCTAAACCAATTAAAGGAACATATCGAAGCAAACCATGTTGCGAAACAAAGCATTCTAATTCGTTATAGTGACTTGACTAGCTAGTTTCAGTTTTACTCTTTGCTGCACTCAAAAAAAAGGGCAATTTTCAATCGCTTTACAAAATGATGCGATTACCGAAAAATATTGTTCAACCCAAAACAGGGGAGACACATATGCTTTTTGGGACGCGCACATTAAAATTTCATAAATTTCAAGATTCCGATTGGTCAGCATTCGATAAAATAGCCCAATACGATGGTCTGATACGATTACATGAAAAAGATTTGGAATTACGTAAGCTGCGCGACATAGCCGAACGGAAGCAATTGGTTGAAAAATTAAAAGCGATGCTGAGCGAAATCACAATTAATCGGCAAAAATTAAAATTGGCATTGTATGGTAATCCGCAGGAGGTGAAAAATCTTCTACAAAATCATGTCGACTTACAAATTTTATTTTCGAAAATGCCCACCAATTTGGTCAACGAAAATATGGATCAAAGAACATTTACGAAACGTAAGGAATTGGATCGTTTAAAGTGTAAGCAAAAAAAATTAGGTGAAGTGTATCGAAGAAAATTACTGGATTATGCCACGCTACAAGATCGTATTAAGTATTCCGATTCGAAGGAGTTGACCGATAAAATGCTGACAAAGAAATTACGAATGGAATTAAAAAATTCGGAAACAAGAATGAGAGCGATCAGAACTATCAATCATGCGTATTTTTCGATAATAAGTACGATGATGCACGATGCAATTTATTTTGAGCCCACTTTAAAGGCATTGGCCGATGATCTCGCCGAACAAAGTGATTTTATAGCGCGAACTATTCGTATGGGTAAACCAGCACTCGATAGCTTACGCACACTCCAAGACAGTTATACGGAATTGGAAACAAAAACTCGACGTGACATTCAAAATCACCTAAGTGATATATTCTCGTATCGGGAAAAAATTAACAAAAATAATGAAACGATCAAGAAATTGGTTAGAAACGATGTAAGTATTATAGAACTTTTGTACATTTATTACAGTTATCAATTCAGTTTGTTGAATTTTGAAATATATTTTCAGAGTGACTTCAAAATATTTCCGACACGCTACAATCGCGAAACTGATAGTATGACGGTACTTAAACATCGTCTCGAAGATATCGAAAATGTTATGAAGGATGTGAAAAAGGCAACCGGATGTTATCATGCTGAATATATTTATACCCGTTTAAAAAAGCAATCGTTAAACAATAAACAATTAGAAGATAAGATCGTGTATAAAGAAAAAGAAAAACAAAGCTTGGAAAAGCGTGAAAATTATGCCACAGTCCGTAGAGGTAGGCTATTGTTCAATTTAACCGATGAAGATATAAAACGTCAAAACGATATAAGCGCTTATAAACATGCCATTGCGACCGAAAAAATGTTACAATTGGAACACGATAAAGATTTAAAGGAAAGTGGTGCGGTTGTGTGCACGCTACGTTACGCTTTTCAACATTTTACTGAAGTTTTACGAAATGTTGGTGAACCGCATACTGCGTACAAAATGCCCTATCCAAATAGCATATTAAATCTACCGTTACTAAAATTTTCCGCTGAGGCTACAAAAATTAAACCACCATCACCAATTGAACAGGATATTGAAACATTGCTAAAAATTACCAAAATGAAGGTAAAACTTTTGATGGAAAAATTCAATAGTGAAGAACCACTTTCGCCAGATGCACAACAAAAGGCGAATAATATGTTCCATATGGATACGATTGATGAAGTTGCACCAGATGCAATGGAAGTGGACGAAGCCAATCAACAATCACGTGAGTTTAATATATTTTTGATTAAACGATGAGCAAAATCAATATAATTTTTTATGTTTCAGTTCTATTCCTAACTGCGCCCGCTGAAGATGCAAATGTACCAAATAGGAATTTTATCAAAAATATGAGTAGAAAAATTGTCGAAGTTAATGCGCACAAAGAAGATGACTAAAGAAAAATATTTCGAATCGCCATTCTTTTTTTTAACTATCTTTATCAAAATAAACGAATTTTGTGCCCACATATTGATCTCTAATTATCATGGGTTTATGGGTAGGATCACACGTTGAAAATTCTATGTTCATGGTGCTTGCTATGTATATGGTTTGTCCTGGCTTGATGTCATATAAATTGCACTTTTGCTGTCGCATTACCTGTCGTATAGTGATGGTTTAGGTGTTGGTTTTGACCCCGCCGCTGACCAATTGTGTGTAAAATCGTTCGTTGGGCTGACCACCTACAATGATCACCAATCGTAAAATATGGTCTGAAAGATCTTGTAAAGGTCAACTTTGGCCTATAATGCTGTTGATCTACTTGACAGTTGCGAAAAATAAATTCGTCAAAAGGTCGACTCTAGATAACGCAGTCTATTCGTTCCATTTCATATCGTTTCATTTTGATGAATGAAAACATAGATTTGCGTTTGTCTTTATCTCTGCCCCAATAAGCATTGCAGTAACCAGCGACACTAGAAGTTGTTAACTTAAAGAACTTTAATTTTACGGTAGCAGATACTGTCTGGCCGAGCAACTTGAGCCGCGAACATAATGCTTCCCAATGTTTGCTGCCATCACACATTTCTCATTTGGTCTTACAATGCGCGGTTGCCAGCTGCAAAATACGATTTTATATCCCCTCCCACAGAGTTATCATGTGATCCAAAGTATCGCCGGTAACCTGTTACTCCTTCATACGTATGGTCACCACTACTAAAATCCATTATTTGTATGCTCTGCAAAGAGGTACTTATGCCGCGATAGTTTACAAATTTAGTGCATCTCCTTTCCATTCATTAGACATTACTTCACTTTGCCAAACTAAATAAGGTTGAAAAGATAGTGCCACATAGCCGTTACAATCAAAGCGACGTATGTCACATATAGATAGTAGTATATACAAAGGAAATAAAGTGTAAATGTGGCAACTCTAATAGAGATAAATAGTTATTATGTATATGGTAATAGGGAGATAGAAAAGAGAGTTCAAGATGGATGGTCGCATAAAGGTCATACATAAAAGATGTTAAATAAATTGGATAAATTAAATAAGAAATATGCAGATCAATTGAGTTATTATAATAATATTCATATAGAAAACATATAAATATAACAACGTAGACCGATTGATTCTGTTTACATTGATCATTATAGCTATAATGCTCATTGGTTCTATTTGCAGAATAATTTTCGAAATCACAATCAAATAGTTCTTCAAGCTCTAAAAATATAAATTATTAGTCGCAATTTTGTGGTTTGTATATTCGAATTTCAGGTTCGTATCACAATTTCCATTTTAAACTCTGTTACACATCCCAAAAAATCACTTCGAATTAACACTTTAAAATTATACTGAATTTATTTTTCCACTTAATTCCATTTTTTCACTGTTGAAGTGCAAAAGCCAAGGGCCGAACCATCGTCCATGTCAGTACAGGCTAGCTGAAGCAATGCAATGTGCAGATGGTATTCGTGCGTCCTCGATTTGGCTGGTGATGGCGTAAAGTAAGACGTTTAAAAGTAATCACGAAAGAGTTGGGTGTGCTTCGGCCCAATAACAGATGGATATATATACAAAAAAAAACACTAATTCATTCCTTTATTTAATAAAAAGTACTTTATTCGTAAAATTTATTATTAAAAACTTTTAAAACACATAAAAAATTGAATTGAAAAATCGGACGTCACGTGAATAATATTCCATTCCTTTTCTTTTGTATTTGGAATGAATAAAAAGACACACACCAATCCATTTGACACGTAAAACCAATGTTTTTTTTGCTAATAAACTAGGGATTTTTGTATATAAAAACCGAACTGTTCCCAATGTTTTCCTCATCGATTTGGTGCAAGCATCCCTTTTTCATCAAAAAGTGAGATAGTACCATCATTAAATGTGTCTATATTTTGTGGCTAATGTGAAGTGTACGATTGAATATTTTATCTGCATAAAAATATAGAAAAACTACAATTTTTCATTATTTATATCAATTATTATGTAAAATAAAAACGTCTATCTCGTTTTTAGTGTTGTGTTGTACTTGAATAACCAATTTAACATCTACTATTTAAAGGTAAAATACATTTTTTACATATGAAGATATGACAAAGGTTTTTTTTTCAGTGGGCGACGTAAAATGTTGTCCATTGGTGTTCTGCGCTCAGCTTTCGAAATTTTAAAGATTTAATAAATATACGAATCAATTATTAAACTAAAACGTTATTCTAATTGATAATCATTATTTAAATATGATCTCATCGTTTTATTTTGATTTTCAGAAAAACAAAAAAAAAAAAAATTAAATCAAAAATGGAATTATCTCATAGTCTCACCTTGAATGAGGAGGCACTAATGCAGATTCCGGAACAGAAACGTCCTGTATTTATATTCGAATGGCTAAGATTTTTGGATAAAGTATTAGTTGCAGCTCAAAAAAGTGATATAAAAGGTTGTCAAAAAAAATTGGTCGAACAATTGACCACGCATATTCAAGGATCTCCGGGACCACCAACTCGAAAATTAATAGCACAATGTTTGGCCACATTATTCAGTGTGGGCGACACATTTCTATTGTTCGATACAGTAAACAAATGTAATGATATTTTAAAAAATAAAGATGATTCACCAAGTTATCTACCAACTCGACTTGCAGCGATTTGTTGTGTGGGATGTATGTACGAAAAATTAGGCCGAATGATGGGACGATCATATGAAGAGACTGTACAAATTTTAATACGTTCGCTTAAGAGTGGTGAATCGCAAACCCGTATTGAAATAATGATAACATTGAAAAAAGTATGTGCCGGCATGGGAACGGCCATATCGAATGTACACAAAGATATTTATAAGGCAACAAAATATTGCCTAACCGATCGTGTAATGACGGTACGCGTTGTTGCATCACAATGTCTATTGGAAATGTTAAACCATGCTCCATTTTTATACATGAATGAATTAGAAAGTTTAGCAACACTTTGCTTTCGCGCGTTCGATGGTGGTAATTATGAAGTGCGAGTTGCGGTTGCAAAGCTACTCGGCTCATTAATTGCTTTTACACAACAACCTCAACCAAAACAAGCGCCCGGTTCAAGTAGTTCCAAACCCGTATTAAGAACTTTTACTCTTGACGAGTCGCTCACGGTGCTAATGTCAGGATTTCTTCGTGGCGGAGTTTCATTTCTTAAGGGCACTGGTGAAATTATTAAAGGAAGTTCAAGCGTGAATCGTGAAGTTCGGGTCGGTGTGACACATTCTTATGTTGTATTTGTCGACACAATGGGGAGTATTTGGTTGGAACGAAATATGACTGCAATTCTAACTCATATATTAGATTTGGTGGCTAATCCAAAGGCGGCATCGTCTCACGTGGATGCTGTTTATTCCAGAAAATGTATTAATTTTATTTTACGCTCAATTTTGGGAAAAATGTTGGGTGAAAAAGCCCAAGCAGCTGCTTGCAAAGATATAATTCAAATAATTGCAAAACAAATGAATTCTATAGATTTTAATCCAGAAAATGCTAAAGATTCAAATCAAGAAACGTTATTCAGCCAACATTTACTGGTGTGCGCGTTACAAGAGCTGGGAAGTCTTTTGTTAGTTCTTGGCACGACTGCACAAAATGTTTTAATCGATCCATCACTTAATTTTATCGATGCAATATGTGCAGTATTAATTCATCCATGTCTCGCGGCCCGATTAGCCGCTGCTTGGTGTCTACGTTGCGTTTGCGTTGCAATGCCTAGTCAAATAACAACGCTAATCGAACGATTTATTGATGCTATTGAAGCAATGAGATCATCACCTGAAGCAATATCTGGCTATAGTTGTGCTCTAGCCTCGGTACTAGGAAGTGTTAAATTATCACCATTGGGAATTCCACATACAAAAGGTAAAATGGTGTTTAATACAGCTGAAGAGTTACTGAGATCGGCAAGCCAAAACAGCAGATTATCGTTGAGCAGAACTCAAGCGGGTTGGTTATTGATTGGCGCTATTATGACGCTTGGAGTTCCGGTCGTTAAAGGATTACTTCCACGAATGTTACTTCTATGGAGAAATTCATTCCCAAGATCAACTAAAGAACTAGATTCCGAAAAGGCAAGAGGTGATGCATTCACATGGCAAGTAACTCTTGAGGGACGAGCTGGTGCATTATCTGTAATGTATAGTTTTCTATTGAACTGTCCAGAATTGATTAACGATGATATAACTAAACGATTACTAACTCCAATTGAAAGTGCTCTAGCCATGCTTGTCAAGTATGTTACGCAATTTATAATGTTTATCAGATAAAACTAACTTTAAATTATTAAATTACAGTTTATCATCTGTTCTAAAAACGTATGGTCAACATCTAAAAGCTCCGGCTGCAATGGTACGACTTCGACTGTACGAAACATTGACTTTGCTTCCATCGAACTCTCTCGAATCGTCGCATACACATTTGCTCAGAATGTTAGTTGCCGAATTTACATTGACCGAAAATCCTGCAAACACAACAACATCGTTGCTTCGAAAAATGTGTAATGCGGATGATTCTATAATATTGGGGACATGGTTGCAAGAAACTGATCATCGGACTATTGAGGATCAAGTGAGTATTTGATATTTACATTCAAAAACAAACAACACAAACATATTTCTAAACACATTTTTCGTTTCCCTCCTTTTTTTAAAATTTTATTTAATTTTTTTTTTTCAATTAAAAAGTTGGAACCAAACCGAAAAGTAGATTATTCCAATGTAAGTTACAGAGTGTGTGATGATTTTGAATTTTCTGCCGATTTTTAGCTTGAGTATTATTTTGAGCGATATAACATTTCATAATCAATTTTTGCTTTTTGACATTTAGGATAGTCCTGAAAGCTATTTTTACTTTTCCTTCTATCTGAAAGGACCACTTGTATTCTTAAACATAAAAAGCTATGGCCTGGATTATAATTGACATTAAGTCATACATTTTCCAAACAAATTATGAGTTTGCATGTATATAGAGATTATGTTTTAAAAATTGCACAACATTTATTTTGTCCAAGTTTTAGTTTTTAACTCTTAACTAAATTAACACTAGTTTATGCGCCAATCAACAATTAATAAAAATTTTAATAAAAAATCTATGTATTTTACAGCTATTACCGAATAGTGCAGCCGGTTCTGGTGCTTTGGAACATGATCCATGTTGTTTATATCGTCCAGTGCCCAAAGGCGATCAATGTCCTGGCCCTTTACCTCTTGGAGTTGCAGTGATCGATATGTCCGTATCACTATTTGGTTTAATATTTCCACGTGTAGCCAATAAGCATCGGATACAGATGCTTACGCATTTTGTGGAATGCATTAAGCATGCTAAAAGTTCTCGGCAGGAAGCGGTACAAATGAATATATTCACATCATTGTTGAGTAGTTTAAAGGGATTAACGGAAACAAAAACTACGATTGGGCAGGATGAGGTTCGAAAACAAGCGACTGGCCTGATCATTAATGGTTTGGTTAGTGCTAATCCTATGTTACGATGTGCGGCTGGTGAAGCTCTTGGTCGCATGGCTCAAGTAGTCGGTGATTCAAGATTTACCGCGGAACTTGCACAAACAAGTTTCGATCGATTAAAATCGGCGCGAGATGTTGTAACGCGTACGGGACATTCATTGGCATTAGGGTGTTTACATCATTATGTAGGAGGCATGGGTTCATCTCAACATTTAAATACTAGCGTTTCGATACTGCTAGCGTTGGCACAGGATGGAACGTCTCCAGTTGTTCAAGTATGGTCGTTATATGCTTTATCATTGATTGCCGATTCTGGAGGACCAATGTTCCGAGGATATGTAGAACCAGGTCTAAATTTATCAATAAAACTTCTGTTAACCGTCCCTGAATCATACGTAGATGTGCATCAATGTATCGGACGTGTTTTAAGCGCATTAATCACAACAATTGGACCAGAACTACAAGGAAATGTTACATCAATCTCTACTGCACGTTCATCGTTTCTTTGTGCATGCGCCATAATGCAATCGAATTCCGATCCATTAGTTCAAGCCGAAGCTACCGGTTGCTTACAACAACTACATTTATTTGCACCCCGCCACGTCAATTTAACAACTTTAGTTCCTACACTATGCAAAACTCTATCAAGCAATTACCTAATGTTAAGAAAAGCCGCAGTTTCGTGCCTTCGTCAATTAACTCAACGCGAGGCCAAAGAAGTTTGTGACCATGCGCTGACACTAATACGAGACGATGTATCGTATTCATCTGATTTTGGACTACCCGGAATTCTGTTCGGAATGCTAGATACAGAAGCCGATTTTGAAATGATTAAAAATATTCATGATACGATTACATCAATGCTTCAACGATTGGCTTCCGAAAATCTGTCGCATTGGTTGAGTTTATGCAAAAATGTATTAACTGTGGCCACCGAAAATACTATTGCAGCGGAAGAAACTACTGTAAAAGATATCAGTGCTGAAGATGAGGTGGAGAATGATGATGATATAGAATATCATGCTGAAGAAAATACCGAAACACATCCAGCTGTTCAGCCGCGTTGGCCAACTCGAGTGTATGCCGCCGAATGTGTTCGTCGCATCATAACAACATGTGAATCGAATCCGATACATTTTGATTTGTCACAGGCGAAAGAAATTCAAATGACTAAATCACGAGGCGATTATTTAGTTTTGCATTTGTCCGATTTGATTCGAATGTCGTTTATAGCGGCTACCAGTAATTCAGACCATTTGAGACTCGAAGGATTGAAAACTCTTCAAGAAATTATTTATAAATTTGCTACTGTTCCAGAACCTGAATTTCCAGGTCATTTATTGCTTGAACAATTTCAGGCTCAAGTTGGTGCTGCATTAAGGCCAGCGTTTGCGGCAGATACACCGTCACATGTAACCGCAGCAGCATGTGAAGTATGTTCGGCTTGGATTGGTTCAGGTGTTGCACGAGACTTAAATGATCTTCGACGAGTGCATCAATTGCTCGTTTCAAGTTTCAATAAGCTACAATCGAAAACTAATAGCACACAATTGTATAATGAGAGTATGGCAACGCTTGAAAAATTAAGTATACTAAAAGCATGGGCTGAAGTTTATATTGTTGCTATGTTGGGAAATGGTTCAGCCCCTGCGAGTTTACTATTAAAAAAGTTGACTGCAAACACGAATCAAAATGTAACGACAACTACATCGAATGATGATGGTGATTTTGGAGATTTTGAAAGCCGGGGAGAAAGTTTACTGTCCCTTGTGCAACCGGAACTGGAAAATTTATCGAAAAATTGGTTAGATGGCTTGAAAGATCATGCTATGCTCTTACTCCCACCAGGTAAATTAGATGCTAGATAATTTATGTTTTTTATTTATTAATTTATATTCCTAGAATTTTCGAGTCAATTACCACATGATGGTGGTGCATTTTACACAACGGATACGATTACATTAGCAAAGCCACACTATCGAAATGCTTGGCCACAAATTTTGTATGCTGCTACTCTTTGGCTAAATGCCGGTGGATTTGGTTCACCACCTACCACCGATGAAGAAATAACCGTTAATAAGACTGAAGTTGATATTAATTTTAATCCGTCACTTAGTGCGGACGATACACAAACAAATTCAATTACGCACGGAAGTTTGAGTGCCGATCGTTTTCATTTAATTTTTGGCATATGTATGGAGGCATTATGCAATCCCAAGTCAACCGAAAAAACTGAAAATGTTCGACTTTGTTTACAATCATTGTATACGCTACTTGAATCGCAATGGTCGAGGGACATGCTAATGAAAACGCAATCATTAAATATTGAATTGTGCAATGTATTGCATCGATTGATTTTAACACAAGATAGTGTCGATGTACAGTATTTGTGTATCGAGGTATTAAAGCAGACGCTAATCGCAGCTAAAGAAAATTTAGACAAACGAAAAAATGATAAAATGAAAGCATTCGACGAGGCAAATGACAATGAAAAGCAAGAAGTATACGCTACCGAATTAGACATAGATAATTTCGGTGAAGGTGGCGATGACGGTAATATTGTACCAGGTCAAAGTCATGTATATGCCGTGTTGGAAGTTTGTTTGTGTCTATTTGTTAAACAAATTCCGCAAATGAATCCATCGTCGAATTTTTTATCGGAACAACTACAAGTACAAATACGTTCGTCGGTTCGAAATGGTTTATTTAAGCTCAACGATGATAATTGTTTAATTATAACGACTGCATTTCAATGTTTAGAAATGTTACCGGGATTATGTTCACCATCGGGTGCGGTATCTATATTGCCCACACTCTTGTACCTCATTACAACAGTAATAAAGGAGATAGCCACAAAATCTGTTAACGATCAAACAATTCTTGCTAATTCGGGTACAATTCAATCGGCTATTCATTGTTTAAAATGTCTTGCCGTCAATCAACGTAGCACGAGCGCGACAAGTTTAACCGAATGGAATACGCTATTACAGAGTGCACTCGCCAAAGTGATCGATATGACAAATACACGATCCGAAGAAACAAAATTGGATGAAATAACAATGATGCTTATAATTGCGATATTTATATTGCATGTGCCGCACGATTTGATTTCATTTCCAAATTTACAATATCCGTGCATTAATCATTTTCGTTTATGTTTGATGAACGAAAATAGTTTGGTCAAGTTACGTTCGATTCAAACGATTCGATCGATATTCGTTAAAACAGATTTAAAGGTGGCAACACCATATATACATGCATTGGCACCACGAATTATTGAGCATTTATATTCGGACGAGGCTAAATCGCCTAATAATGATACGGAATTCGCAATAACGCTTGAATGTATTACAACAATTGAGGCGCTCGTTAGTTTGGCAGAAGTAAAAAATCGTAAGTAGTAGTTTAATTTTATTTTAAATTAGATTTAAATTTTGTGGCCGTACTAAAATAACTTATGTATTATATATTTATTATGTTGCCAATAGGAACTATGACTACAGGTTTGTTTGGCCGAAAAATAGTCTCATCTATTTTATGCTATAATTAAATTTCGGTTTTATTCTAGGGATACAAATGTTGACGCTTCTCGTACCGATTTTGATAAGCTTCCTGCAGGAATCATTGAAATCGTGTACGAAACACAAAATTCAATTGCACGAACAAGCATTGCAATGGTTAATAAAGATTGGACCAAAATATCCACAAGAATTTAAGTCAATTATGAATCAATCGCCTGTCCTACGTCAAAAATTAGAAGCAGCAATAAAAAATAATCAGAAACCGCAAACAGGATCAACTCAAAATGTTATCAATACGAATAAAAGTGGTTCAGTACAGCAGCAGCAGCAACAACAGCAACAAGGATCTCAACCGATTCCAACTATTAAATTAAAAACAGATTTTAGCAATTTTAAATTAAATTAGACGAATAGTGTATAGAATGTATACATATTTTAGAAATGTTGTTTGTTTATTGTATAAAACATATATTATATATTTATATTTATTATTATTCTAGCCATGAAAATAAGAATGATTCAGTATAAACTATCGCTCATAATTATATTTATATATTAGTACAAAACTATAAAATTAATTTTGTTGTAATTTTTAGAATGTTGTCCCTCAATTAATTTTTTTTTAATGTTACGTAGAATTGTGGGAGATATTTTATACTAATTCAAATAACACTATATTATGATAATGTTCCATTAAATTAATGTTCTATAGTTCTATAAATAATATATATATGTATCTAAAATAGTAATGTTATTAATTATATCTGCTTAACTTTATACTCATTCCATCATATCATTTCTGTTCAGCTCAACTTAATATTTTTAATCAAAAACTTAATTACTAATAATGTTGTGCAAATAATTGATTAATTCTCTAGTAGAGTGTGCACAGTAAAAATCAATTCGATCATGATTCTTCAGGATCATCAACTAATTTTATTCTTAATTTATAAATAACGATAAATTATTAATTATATGTTGAATTTATATTATACACTGCTGAAAAAATTTGCAACAAAGTAAAACGCTGTATTATTTTCGTTTGTGGTTGAATTTTATTGATGGAAAGTTAAAATTTTAATTTAATATTCACTTTTGTTCGATATGGCCTTCATTTGCCTTAAGTGGGCATGTAAGAGGCATTACCCGCTGCACAAATATGAGCCTCCAGGACTTTGCAATTTTGGAGTGCCAACCTTGCCTATCGGATTTGTATCCGGAGACTGCCACGTTGTTTTTAAACTACTTTTGACTGACGCGCGCTTTATGAGACAGTGCACATTGCTGTTGGAATGTCCAGGGTCTGCAGCCGAAATGTTTGTGTGTCCAAGGTTAAAGCACAGCTTCCATAATAGTTTCGCGATAAAAAGTTACAAAAAAAAAACAATGGAGGGTGTTAATCTACAGTAAAGTTGGCCCGTGCTTCTTTTCTGGTGGCCATCCGATGGGCTTTTACGGACAGTGATCAAAGACCTCAGAAGAAGCCATCATAATCTCGCAAGTGTGTCGGATTCTTTTCGAATAAACGCTAACCCTCAATTTTCATTACCATTTGGCCTCGTGGAACTACATTTTCATAATTTTTGCAGTCATACTCATAACCATTCTTCACTTTCTCTCGGATTCCATCCAGCATATAGTCAATAATATTTGCTGGTCTCGATTGACTCGCACAGATCTAAACAGATCAGATCTTTCATTGCCAAAGAGCAGACTTTCAAAAAGTTACCGAAAGGATTAGATGATAAGTCCAACGTCCAGCGCACCTGCTATTCGTTCACAGTTTCCGTTAAATACATAGTTAGATGCCTTAGTTAATAAATTTATTGGCGGCATTTGCGCTATGAGATACACGGCTTCATCCGAAATCGTTCTAAATGCACAAACCACTCTTAATGCGCCAACGGAAATCACATGTTACTTATTCTAAAATTACTTTGGTGCATTTTCTATAGCACTTTCCAAAATTAGTGCTCCACACCTCATAATAGATGTAACCACGTTACTAATTAAGTAACAATCTGTGACTATAACCACCACCTGACAACATTTTTCGGCTTCATGTTGTCCACCCACTTTAAACTTTATGCTCTCCATCCTCTTCCTATCGAAGATCAAAACTATTTACATCTTCTGTTCCGTCAACTGCAAACCCATAGCACAGAAAAAGATATCTTTTTCTGTGCCCATAGACAATAACCAATCCTAAATGACCCTTTTACACTCCAGGTACATACATCTTCTACTTCCTCTCTATGGTTTGCCATCTCAACAACTGCAACATCATCCGCATAGCAGACCACTCTTGCTTCTTTTGATATCGTTAGTCTGAAATTGCCATTATACATGACGTTCCACAACGTAGAAGATAGCAACAGCCCGTGTGGTACTCCTCCAGTTATATTATAGTCTTTTGTGCCTCTGTTGCTCTCATACTTTACAACTCAATTTCTAAAGTAATTATCCAATGTGACCACCGCACAACATTTTTTGGGGCCTTCCTTCTATCTGACACTTGTAATCGCCTCTCGTGGCTGAACTATCAATATAGATTTTTGGACAGTGCCCTTTTATTTTTAATGGCCTCCTGCAGTCTATCGCATATAATCCTTTTAATATTTTACCAGCCGTATCCATTAAGTAGATTGGGCGGTATGATGATGAATTACCTATGCTTTTCAGTCCTTTCAGTAGAATTACCAGATGTTGGTCATTACACTGCATAGAGAATAGTCCTTCCTCTAGGCAAGTATTATACAAGCTAACAAACCGCTTCGAATATGAAAGACCACGGTTTTGTCAACGCTACATTGGGCATTTTATCAAGACCAGGAGTCTTGTTTTTTCACGTTACCACATGCTCTTAGAACCTCGCTGGTTCGATGATTTTTACAAAATCAGGTTGTTATAGAAATAACGTAAAGACAATATTTTCCAACAATTCTGGGCAAGATGGGCAACCATTGTATGTACTCTTGAACCTTGTCACAATTATTCTATATGACTTGCCCAAGGATTCCGGTCTAGATTTATAATATTTCTCGAAAGAATTGCTGTTTGTTTGCTTTGCTCGAATACTTAAGTACTGAACGAGAAGCACGGAGGCAGTTTTCAAGCAGCTCGGCTATTTCCTTGGTCCATTAGTAAACTGGTACCTTTCAGCTATCTATTAATTTCTGAGGCATCGCTGCATCCTAAGCTATTGTAATGCAATCTGTCATTTAAGACACTTGATTTTCTGCAGTTCCTGACAAAACTCTATCTTCCAACATGAAAATAAAAAGCTACCACTACGAAATGTGGAGCAACAAAGACTATGATTGCCCGTGTCATTAATCCACAAAGATGGTTGCACTGAGATGAGCATAGCAGCTATAGATAAGAATACCGCCATCAATCTTATATTTAACAAAACAAAATTCAGCTCCGCTAGCATTTTCTTAAAAGGGTAACATCCCACATACCCAGACAGTAGCGCGATCCGAGTAATTTGAAGTCCAAATCTTACTATCAAACTTCCTGTATTTTTCGCATATAACAAAAACTTATACGTTTAAACAATTTGGCAAGAGGTTTAGCTAGAGATAAATGACAGCATTTTAGGACAATTGATGGTAATCCATCAGGTCCAGTTGTTTTATATGGACTCAGAGTTCTAAGAACTTTGAAATCAACTCGAGATCGAAAATAAATTTTTGGTATAGATGAAGAAACATCTACAGGATTGGGAAGGGAGAAAAGGGAGAGCCGATGCGGAAGCAAAGTGAGACGCTAATAAATTTGCCTTTTGAATGGTGGTTTTATACAAGTTATGATTATAAAACAATAAGGGGGTAGATGATGTTTTACTGCTAAAATTCCTTTTTACCAAGCTAGCAAACGACCAAAAAGTTCGGTTGTTTGATTTAGAATCTAATACATTTCGTATTTGATTCCGAATTTTGAGGTCATGGTTTAATTTAGACCTGATTATGATAGCATTAGAAATACAGCCCTTTGCAAAATGAACCTCTTCTCCGCACTTTCTACACAGCTTAGACGTATTCTTCAAACTCTGGCCATCCGGAAGTGTAAGTTTTCATATGTCGTATAAACTCGGTTATTTTGTTTGTTTACATGTTGCTCATCGCTCAATGTGAAATGGAGCTTTACCAGAAAAGACGATATTCGACAACAGGCCACATGCGTGCACGAAGCAATTCCTTTTCGCTATATATCCACTCTATTTTTACTGTTCAGGAGTAAGATCGAACGCCTTTTGCAACTTTACAGGCTTCAAACCAAGCTCATTTTTCAGACCGGAATTTTGTTTAATTCGACCATTCATCTTTTGAATAATTTCTTTTGATGTATGTTCATTCACGACCACTTCCTTTGCGTTTGGTAATGCTGCCAGTATCGTTTTTTGTGATTTCTTCGTTGATGGTTTCCATCTTTACATCCCTATGTAGATTATCGTTTCTAATAAACCAAGGTGCATGCATCGTATAGTACTTTGTTCTGGAACGTTTGTATAATCTTAACGTTCGTTTTCTTTGTGCATCCTCAGAGCTGGTTGCCATAGGTCTACACAGGCTTAAGTATTTGCTTGTATAAAAGCAACTTATTGGGAATGGTATGCTTACTATTTCTTTCAATGAGCTAATACATTTTTCTGAATTTTATATTCAGTTCTTTCCTGTTGTTCTTGACATGCTCTTGGAGAGAAATAGTGTGTGACAAAATGGATGTATGCACATTGAAATGTGCTTAGCTTATAACGACGGTGGATCCGTTGTGTGGCGCTATTTTAAATATTCAGATTTGGATGTTGTGCAAAGCAAAGCTCAGTTTCAATCTGATGAGGAATTGTAATAATTTGTTAAAAATTAAAGGTCATCTCATCAGGCCAAGTGCTATGTGTAATTGCTACTTTAGGCTATATATATATATTTATGTACGGTGTACATGTAGCGTTAGCGAATTATATGAATATATACGAAATATCTGAATAATTGTTTGTGTAGCGATGGTCGCTACAGTACTCCTCTGCGAGTGATTGTCTATCTTACTCTGATTTGATTAATTCCATCGCTACACAAACACAAAAATTATTCAGATATTTCGTGCACAACGCTACAAGCTCTCGAGGAGTTGTCTAATCTCGAAAGCGCCGTAGCTCAGCAATAACATATGCGTAATAGGAACAATCCTTAATAAACTTAGAAAGCAATCATTATTTATAAAACATCTAGCTTTCAGCCTTATGTAACCGCAAATTAATAGATGATCTCATTTTGCTATGGTCTCAGACCGTAAAATATGTGGCTAAAAGCATGTTACTAAGAAAACTGTCGGTTTGAGGAATCTTGTTTTAAATCAGAGAAATGTTCCTTCCAAATTTTGAGTAAAATATCGATGTCAACAAGGAGGTTACCGTATAAAAGCAACGAATACTCCGACGTCATGTTCCGCTATGGATCCCACCAGTTCATCTAAATGGTTGTAAAGTGATCCTTCATCTTCGGGTTGTCGTCGAATTTTTACCGTCAAGTATATAGTTTTTTATGTGAATGCGTTGCCAGCTAATCTACTCGTATTTAACCGAAGGATATCATGATTGGTTATAAGTAGGTACTTTACTTGAGTGGTGCCGACAGTACTGTTATTTCAGTGGCGCTTTAACGTGTTTCGATGTGAACAAATTTGTATCCTGTCATTATGGAAAAGTTCAATAATCACAATACTTTTTGTGGCGCTGAAGCTCATTGACAATGGAATGTACAGCAAGATGTGAAATCATGACACATTTAAAAAACCTACGTATATTGTTATAATTTTATCGATCTTGGCCTCTCAATTTCTAGTGAAAATTTATTCTTAAATGAAATACCCCTGTAGTAGGCAAAGTAGGTTTTTCTTACATCCGCTCTAACGAAGTTAAAAAGTTTGAATTCTAATGGCGAGGATTTAGCATCACTTAAGCTATAACTCTTTAGGAGTTATAGCTTAAGTGTATATTATTTATTCCTTGTAATGTTTGTTTTTTATGTTGTAAGCCTTTCAAAACTTGGTAGTATTTTTATTTACTAAAATAATTCCAATTAGTAAAACTCGATAAGTTTTTTTTGATCATTTTATTTTTCAATAAACATAATTATTACTTATTACTATACGAAAATTAAAATTTAATTTTTCTATAATATTATATCATTTAAATAAAAACAGATTGATTTAAGTTTTACTGATTACGCTAATTATGATTTTCATTTATTAAGGGTAAATAAAAAAAAAGGTTAGATTTGGACAAAATTAAACTTTATATACACAGTATAAACTCTATAAATATAATTTTTGCTAATTACTAAAATTTTACGAATGCTTCCGGCGGTATTTTATTTTGCTTGTGTAATTCAGTAAATATAAACAGCGCCCGCTGAAAATCCCAATTCGTTTCTTCCAGACATCTGAAAAAAAAAAAAAAAGAATGCGTTAACCATGCATATTTATATTGGTGTTTATCACGAAAGTCTCTTACTTTTTACTATATTCAACATTCATAGTACTTTGGGCCGACATTGCTTCAATCATTTGAATTTTAACTGCATCATCTACAATTGCCGCCACCGATGGATTTATAGCCTGTGACGTTGAAGGCATTGTATTTGAAGATACTTTTATTGCTGGTGCTGTTGGCGTTTTAAAAGCTCTTCGCTCTTGCAACGATGTTACATTAGTTATATGTAAAACTTCATTTCGAATACAAAATCCTCCACCTGCTGGAACTATTATTAACGAACGTTGGAATGATCGTAAAAGTTGTTGGTTATTATGACTTGTTGAGGCTGATCGTTCTTTAAATATTCCCGTGACTGTCAATTGAATTAAATGACTTGAAAAAAATGTTAAATCGACGACAAACGATTGTGGATCGTGTTGCGTAGATGGTAGCTCCGATAAAAATGATACAACTGGTAATCGTCCAATTTTTAAGTATCGACAACGAGCATCTAAATCAGATACTCGTAGTAAATTTCTGCTGTATTGTATGTAAGCTGGTAGCCTAACGGGAATAAATCATTAGGATATATTTAAAAAAAAAAATCTTTACTTAAAAATAACTTACTTGTTTGAATTATTATAGGTAGCGGTAAGTGAAAACATTGCTTGTTCATGGTATGCTTCTAGTAAAGGCTGTCTATTATCAGAATCAAAGATAATAAAATATTGCTCTAAAAATCGTCGAACCATTTCGGCTCCATTTGAATCGCATAAAAATGATGCCTTCGGGCTAGGTAAGCTTGTGTCGTCTCCAATATCAAAACCAATCGGAGGTGGTAAATCTATTCCATCCTGGTTATGTCGAATAGTTTAAAAAAATATTTATTTTTTTTATCAAATTACGAATATATTAATTATAAATAAGCCAACCCTATATAATTACGATATTTTGAAATTATTAAATTATATTATGTTTGACTAATGTTTCACACTCCTTTGATGAAAATGGCTGAACGTGACAATATATAGCAGTGGTGTTCTTTATTTTTCCACAAAAATGGTTCGGTTTTGTGGATACCACTGGTATATACAATCAAAATAACGCGTAATTCATAGATAGCTCATTATGATTAGAATAAAAAACGAACTTACCAATTTTATCACCTTGGGCAATCGTTTACGAATTTCACTGTAAAATAAAATTTAACAAAAAAGACCAAACACAAATACTGCCGGTTTTAAATTATGTTGAACAACAGTCCGTCGTGATACCAACTGTACGTAGAGTATCAAATATACGTAGATCGATAGTTTTTGTTACAACAAACTTGCATAATTTTTTATGATCAAATTCACCGATTGATCAATGACTTATAAAAAAATTATTTAATGAAAATAGTTTAATCACACTGCTATATCACAAGGACGGCTCAAATATGATCTACATTGTGATACATCGATTATCTGACCGTAAAATATTGCGCACAATATGCATAGTGACTAGCTCTGTAAGATGGTTTTGATAAAGTTTTTCTTTTTATATAAATAATCACACATTATGGAAAATTTTAATCTTTTACATTTGTCTAATTTTCTTAAAAATTTTCCAATTTTCTAACGATTGTTTTAATTCGTGTGGCGAAGTAGATCAACAATTTCTGGGCTTGTATCAAAAGTCAACTTTTAGTATTTCTACCTGTTTGCTATTCATTTATAATGCAGTTTGCTTACATTTTTTTTTTTTGCTACTCTCATTCTTGCATTTAAATCGTTATTTCGGTGATTTTCTTAGTAACCATTTAATACTGTAACTTCTTATACTCAAGACAACTATTATTATAGTTTTTATCTTATTGTTCGGTTACTTCTGTTTCGGCGTTAATGAATTATTTTCAGGATAGAAATTTGCTAGCCATTTGAAACCTGCAATTGTTGATCGTCGATGGTTGGTACATTTAAATAACGTAAAATTGGAAAGTTTTTAGAGATTTTAAATTAATTTCATGTTTTTATTTTCCAACTAATGAACGATTATTTATTTTTGTAAACGAATTACGCGATAAACTACATGCTTTCAGAATACATTTTGTTTGCAAACTCAAATGGGGTAAATATCATTCCTAAATATTCGTTATAAAAATGATTGAAATATTTTCTTCGATCGAGATTAGTACTCGATAAAAAATTGTTTACTAAAAAATTATGCATGTAATGTTTTAACCAAAACCAAAAGTTTGAAAATAATAATATTTCAAATTAGTATGCAATTTGGTTGGAGTATACCTTATATATGCTGTTTGATCTTTAATACGATCTTTAATAGGATTGTCTAAAAGTACAAGATCGACAATTGGTAATCCTTTAAGGGCGTCTAATGATGTTGCTGTTGAAATCTATAAACAAAATAAAATTAATGACTTCGTCACCAATTTAACAAGATTAGAAGTTCTTACCTTATTCTTGGCCATGTGCAAAATTTTAAGATGCGGTAATTTATTCGGCAAACATTTAAAATGATCTAACAAATGAATTTTATTATCACTTAAATTGAGTGCTTCTAAATTAGGTATATTTTCCGAAATTATATCGATTGCCGCCAGCATAATTGTTGGCCGAAATAGTGCACAAAATATATCTTGTAAATCGGGATCCGAATGGAATTTTGTTAGATCCAATGCATTTGTAGCGACTGTATACCGTTTAACCATTGCTAATTTCATACGCTCTTTTAGTGTAGCATCGACTTGTACTTGTGGAATACTATTTTTAACTTTAATTATTAAACGATATCCATCGGGAGTTTGAATTTTACGATCAATATTTAATAAATTTTCTGCCATAGTATGATCGTCTACATAAAATGTTACATTACTTTGGCCTACTTTGTAATAATGCGGTATAAATATATCGGGTGATATAGCATCGCAAATTGATTTTATTACAAATTCCTTTTCATATTTGTGACCATGTGGAAGCTAAAAAAATGTAAATGTAATTTTGTTATTTTACTAATTGTGAATCTTTTAAAATTTTAAATTAATTGCCTTTAAAGTATATCAGTCGGTGTTGGGTGTATCTTTCATTATTTTAAATTGTCAGATCCAACGCATTATTCTTCATTTTATGTAAATTTACAACTTATGTTGCAAAACGTTTAGGCCAAGTAGTCGGGGGCACTCGCATGGCTCGAAAAGTATCTAAACACAAGCTTGCTATCATTATATTACACCACCTTTGGGGTACCTTTACTTGGCGTAGGAAGCGACTAATCTTAAGTTGGGTCGCTGAGCTGAATAATCAGAATAATGGATAGAGCCAAAAACCATTCGGACCACTGCTTGTATGTACAAACATGCGGCTTTAGATTGGTCAGTGGAACGTGCAGTCGCTAAGCAAATCGGGCGCGTTTGATAGTACAGTATCAGCCCTTAAAAGATTATCGTTTGGAACTCGTTGTTTTCCCAAGAAATGGTTATCCAACCCAAAACGATACTCGTTTACCAAAATTTGAATGCTCTGGCGTCAGAAAAAATCAGACTGACTAATGTGTAGGTCCTAACTCTGAACACGAACTAGCGACCGATAACGGGAATGACAGACTCATCAGGATTAAACATAGAAAAATGGGTACATCTACGAAAGACTTCTTAAGATAAATTGACCATGTGTTAATTTGGAAGGGACGGTCTCGGTCGGCTAATAAAATCGTAGGCAGTGATCATTAACTGGTCAGTTGAATTCTATGTAGAATTTACACTGGCCATGCGTGTAAATTCGAACACCGAAAACTCGGTAGTTAAATTAATAGCTCTTCATATTCGGACGAGGTACTTTAAGGATTCATCAGGTGTTCTTGAAGTTTCGAAAAGCATATGACTTAATCAATTGGAAGAAGTTATATCTCTGAAAAATCTGGTAAACACCAGAGTGTAATCCGGGATTAGATTAAAATTCATAATGACGTTTATGAAGTAAAACGATAACAACGTTATACGCTGGCTCGGTCACGTTCCGATCCTAAACGGATGATACCGCGATCTCTGAGAAAATGTATGTCAATGAATAATAGTAAGCTGCAGTGGTCGTTGTCGGCCACGATGGCTTTTTGGGGGCAGAGAACGGACTTGATTTCTGGTTATATACAACAGTACGAAGAGTAAGATTGAGATCTAAACCGATGGCGCCAAATTGTTGATGCGGTATGGGTCATTACTTGTCAAAATCAAGTAGGTATGTTCAGATTATATTTGTTTGAGTGGACTGAACGACAATGGTGTAAAAGAACTACTAGATCCACTTGTAATATTCTTGGGTTTCAAAATTAATGAATCAAAAACAAAACAAATGATCACAGGTTTTGAGACCAAGATCTAATTAATTTTAGTAATGGTGACCACACATTTGAAGGAGTTGCGGGTTTCAATTAGCATGAGTTGATAAGTGATTCATTAAATCACTTATCAACTCATGCTAATTGTATGGGAGGATATATAAAAACGAGTCTTGCTGCAGCAACCGTACTTTGTGTAACCTACGTCCACAGCTAAAGTCTAAATACTTTCCAAATGTCGATAACCTTAATTTGGACAAGGTCCAAGGACATCATGAAGTAAAATTGATGTTTTTATTCTAAACAGCGATCTAGGTTCGCCAAGATATATGAGAAACACATAGAATAAACTATTAGTTCTTTGCTTAGAGAACTACATAGCTTTCTTTAATAGCAGCGTGAAGAAGATCGAAATTGGTGATCATGATACATCAAAAAGTTGATTCCTAATTTGCTTCGTAAATTCTTTTTTTGTTATATATGTACAAACGAAAATTTATAGATAATACTTACGAATATTTGAAACCAACCAGAAGATCCAGGCAGTAATTTTTTCCGTCCGTTTTGTGTTCGAGGTGGTGGTGAATTTTTTCTTATTTTGCGGTTACCCCTACCGCGATACTAAAAATTATAAATGTTTTAAATTAATTAAAAAAAAACATAATAATTAATTTAACTTACATTCCCATGATCAAAATTATCACTTCCCATGCCCACCATATCCGAGTCTTCAGCAATCGTAGTGCGAATTGCAATATCGGATATTTTATTCATTCGACCTCGATGGCCCGTCTTAAAACTGACTCTTCGAGTTTGACTATCCCGTTTACGATCTCCTCCTCGATCATCGTGATCTAGAAAAAATATTATAATCCATAAATATAAATTTATCGTCATGTACAATTTGGGTTTGTTATTATTTCTTGGAAGATTATGTCACACACACAAAATGGCGTCAATATTTTTATCATAAATATTCTAAATAACCATGATTTTTGTGTTTAAATTAAGGAAAAAGATTATACAAGTCTATCAAATTGAGTATCATAAAGTTGTACATATTTTAATTCAAATTAAATACAAATATATGTTTAAAAACAAAAAAAATACCGTCATAGTAAAAATTCCCTCCGCCATTGAATCTATCGACATTTTGTTGTCTAGGCCCCCAACCTCGATTATTTCCTCCTCCACGTTTAGGCATATTATATCTTTTATATAATTTATTTTAAAATTTAATTAATTAATTGCAAATAACAATTTTATTATATTTCACAATTTTATAAAGTGAAAACACAATTCACGTTTTTTTCTTTTGTTCAATACGTGCACACTTCACTTCCACTTTCTACAAAACACAGTCAGCAACTGACGGCAGAGACACTAACTGACAAGATGTGGAATTAAAAACTACTCAACACTGAACTAAAAATGAAGTTTATTAGAGAATTAGCCTTAAATTAATATTTTATAAGAAAATTCGGTTGGTTTAATTTATTTTTATTTAATAACTTTCGTTTAATTTTAGATATCTATAAATATAAAGTAAAGAAATTATAAAACATCTCTCATTAAAATTTTAGCTTCATTTGGTGCAACAACTCTTTATAAATAGAAAACTGGTCCAAATTTTTATTTTTATCATATCTATTTTTGATGAACTGATAGGTTTTGGCCTGAAAAAAAGTAAAACGCCATTAAACCGGATTTATTATGTAGATGCTTTAATCAACATACCATATTTAACTGTGTATGAGAATCTTTGTCACTGGCTATAAAATTCCATAAATTGATTGCCAATGAGAACATATTTTCGCTATTTAAATCGGCCTGCGTTATAATTCGAATAAATAATTCATAGCTCATATTATATTTCACTAGTTTCTGGTCATCGATTGACGATAGATTCGTTAAAATTTGTTTAACTAATTTCGAACACATTTTATTTATTTCGGCTATAAATTTAGGATCAGCACCATACAGTTCGTCGTTCGAAATTATATTACGGATGTGGTAAGGGTATGTAACTTGTGCGGATATCGAAAGCATATCTAGGGTGTGTAGATAAATTAAAATTTGTCCATTTACGCTCAAATTCGAAGAATACTTTTTAGCATTTTCCAACAGTAAGGTCGTCAAATAGAGCACACCTTTTTCGGGACTGTCGGGCACGCAAATTAAAGTCGAAAGTACATTATTTATATATGATATTAAATAGGATTCGGTAGAAATATTTATTCCTTCGACTTCTAATATTTTTGGTAATTCCAAAATTGAATTAATGCCAGCTTCGAAAAATGCATCCGCTTGACCTAAGCATAAATTCGCCAGCGCCACTCGACCCGACAACAAATATAAATTCATTCTTGTCATTACCGACACAATACTCGGTATTGTAATAAAGCAATAGGCAGCACAACTGCGAACAAACGAATTATTTTTCATTTTTTTAAGTGATTGGTTTGAATTCATCGATAGAGTGTTCACTTGGTGTACTAAATTTTCAAGTACCATATCTAAATTTTGGAAAGATGCTCGACATTCGACATAAAACGCAAGTTTTTTCTCATAATCATGTCCATATTTAACCAGACGTATAAAATTATTGATTAGAATGCTGATATGACGACGTTCATCGTCGACCGATAAAGCACTGTAATTAAAATTTAGATTTAGTAACGGATTAGAATTAACAAAATGGATTACTTACTTAATTGAATCACATAACAATTTACAAATATACATAATTGTATTGATTAGTACAGCGTCTGAAATTGTTTTAGAGTTGGCATCATCATTGCAATATTTCGCTTTAAAATTCATCATTATCGTCTTGCATATGTTCAACTTATACAGATCCTTTTTAAAAAAATCCAAATATGGCAAAAAATTATTCAACAACAACAATTTTTCTAAATCTTTAAAATTTCCGAAAATTTTCTCGATTATAGATTGTAAACGTTCGTAAAGTATTTCCGATCCTGTAATTTTATTCGCGGCCAAAAACATTATAATATTTTGAAGGAGTAAATCAATTTCTTGATCATCAAAATATTTTGCAATAAATAAACTCCACGAATCGATACACGATGCATAATCCAATGGATGATCGATTGCTGTAATGAATGTCCAGACATTTTTCTTTAAATTAATTTTTTGTTCGAATGTGAAATGACTCGAATTCAACGAAGTTCCGAGCGAACAGAATAGTAAACATTTTGTCGATGAATTATATGATGTGTTTGATATAATGTTAATTAATTTGATGACGTGATGGGTAATGAATTTGTTTGGAAACGTTGTTATAATCGAGTTCAAAAGCAGTCCACTAAAATGAAATCATAAAAGTTCAATAATTAATTAAGTTTAAGATTTATATAAGTACTTATTATCCTTTTGTAAACATAATATTAGAATATCTTCCAATAGTTCGTTACTCGTATTAAGCGAGACCACTTGAAATATCCAATCGACAGCCGGTGTGTACAAACTTAGATAACAGTCCATGTCGATATTTTGTTGGGATAATAATTTTTTAGTTTCCCCCGAATATATCGTATGATAAATTTCTAAAAATTCCGCAATTAGCGTTTTAATATAATCTAAATTCGATGTTAAATTTAATCCCACACGACATAAATAACATCTTGCATATACGCTAACCAGTGGATCACCAATTCCTCGTATCATTTTGTTAATCCGAAGTATTGAATTTACAATGTTTCTGTAAAATTTAACAAATTTAGTAAAAATATTTACAATTTTATCGAATTTACTTACGTGTTCGACAAAAATTTATAACTTTTAAGTATCGACATTTCTATATAAATTCTTGGCAATAATTCACGTATCGATGCTATCTTGTAAAACCAATTAAGACACGTTTCTCTAGCCGAATCGTACAATTCTAAATCTTTAATCGCATCAATAGTATCCGATTTTGAATTTAAACGTTCGTATACGAGTCGACCAAATGTATCTAGTATATCAGTGACCAAAACAAATTTACTCGGATAAAATTGTATTGTAGATGTATCGGCCAATAATTTAGAACATTGAATAGCCATTTTTAAAGCATTCACTCGTTGATCACTGTGCCACGCTTGAATTAAATTTTGATTTAATTGTTCAATTTTAATAACGTATTCTTGTTGTGATAAATTTATCATTTGTTTCACTTGGCCATTGTCGAATTCATCTAATTGCTCTAGACGATATTTAAATTTGTCCGAGGCAGCAGTTGTTGTTTTGACTAGAAATAAATCGTTTATCAAATGAGGTTAAAAACATAATTTTTAATATGTAACTGTCGATGGAAGGAATGTCTTAACAGTACAGCCATAAATAAGGAAATCTTATCTCAATTAATCGAGGCGTCACATTTCTAGCAAGTAGTATTTGGGGTAAACCCAAGGTTTTTCGTTTAAGGGTTTCTTAAAAATAACTATACGAGTTTATAATTATCGCTTAAAACTGGCTCACAAGCAAGATGAACTCTGAAAAAATTCAGTCTGTGGCATAAATTTATCAGTCTTGATCAGACTACATCGTTCATTTTCTGAATTTTGGAAATCGCCGATTTGTGGCATAAATTAAACAGTTTTGGTAGGCTAAATAGTAGTAGTAGATCCGATATCATTAATTTTGATGAGAGCTTCATGGGTAATTCTAATAAAAGTTCTCTCTTCATATAGTTCTGCAAAATGTGCTTAACTTTTTAAGGGTCTAGCTTTAAAAAAATGTTCACTAAACATGAAGATATTAACCCATGTTGCCGGTGTGCTCGATTACATTAGTACAAAGAGAGATTTGGATACATTTAATAACTAGTCGACTAGCAATTTAGAACTAGCGTTCTAATCGTTTGGCATAATACTCTTGGAGCCAATTTAACGGTATATTATAAAAAGAAACAACTTAAATTAGTCTTACTTATTTCGGCACCGGATAAAAAACTTATTGTAATCGATAGTTTCTCCGAAGTAGTAAACTTATTCAGCACCATAGACTTCTTAATTTTCCATAAACTATTGGTTACTGGAATCGATTCACTGGCAACCTCCGCAATTTCTACATCACTAGCTTCCATCTAAAACATAATTCATACTAGTAATCTAATTAAAAAAAAACCTAATTAAAAAGCATAAATGTTACCGATAGTGGGTCATCAACCTTTTCGCTGATAAATTGGCTTAGCGGATCAATGCCATCGAATGCAATAATTAATGGATCCAATGTGCTTTCAATACGAAATGAGTCACTCTTATTAGACGATTTTTGGTTCTCTAAAATCTAAATTAAACAATTAAATCATAAAATAATTCTATAACTAGAAACGTACCGTAACACTGGGAGGTTTAAGTGGGTGGTTTTTTGTTTCTATTCTACTCAATGTAGATATGTCCCCAAAACGTTTTCTTTGAATACATTGCCTGAAATAGAGGTTACATTATTTGAACATATTTTTATTTAGATATAATTACCAGTCGGGTAGCATTATTTAAATATATTTATGAAAAATTTGTTATAAATATTTCCACGATTTGACAGCTCAGATTATGAAGTTACAATGTTATTGTTTATGATTTTGGCTGAGTGCTATACTTCATTTGAAAATTTGGCTGCACGCTATTGTAGTATACAAATAAAATATCAAAAAAGAGGAAATTCCTTTAAAACTAATATATCAACAAACTAAAAAATATTTTATTATTACAAATAAGTAACGCTAATGGTTTTATTAACTTATATAAGATCATGTGTGATTGAATTAATCATACATACAGTTCGTAAGGGGTTAAATGTATACTACTGTATGCAGCCAGAAAATGAATACACAAGAAAAGATGCATGAAGTTCGCTGTAATTTTACTTATAAAGTTGCCTGTCATCTTTTTGTGTTAGCAATATCGAAACAACAGTAGAGTGCATATTGTGATTATAATAAAATACGCGAAAATATTAGCTTATATTTAAATTATTCTTTAATTAAACAAAAATATAGTTCACGATGAGTATTTTAAATTATAATGGTGGTTGCGTGGTCGCAATGAAAGGCCATAATTGTGTTGCAATTGCGACCGATCATCGTTTCGGTGTACAAGCCCAAACCATTGATACCACGTTTGAGAAGGTATTCAAATGTAATCCAAAATTATTTTTGGGCTTGGTAGGACTACAAACCGATATTCTAACCGTAAAAGATAGATTAATGTTCCGCAAAAATTTATATGAAGTGCGCGAAACACGAGAAGTTTCACCAAAAGTATTCGCTTCGATGTTATCAAATTTACTGTATGAAAAACGTTTTGGACCATATTTTATTGAACCGGTCATTGCTGGATTGGATCCAAAAACGAATGAACCATTTATATGTAATATGGATTTAATCGGGTGCGCCAACATTCCTGATGATTTCGTGGTCGTCGGTAGTTGTGCCGATCAACTGTATGGTATGTGTGAAAGTTTATGGCGTCCAAATTTAAGTACTGACGACTTATTCGAAATTATATCACAAACGATTTTGAATGCTTGTGATCGAGATGCTATTTCGGGTTGGGGTGCCTCAGTTTACATTATATCGAAGGATAAAATTGTTAAGAAAGTTCTCAAAACTAGAATGGATTAATTTTTAATTTTAATTTTTTTTTTGTGTATGGAAATTTTTTTTTTCCTAATATTTTGTTTAATTTTAAAATAAAAAATTGGAAATGATAAACATAGGAATTAAATTTTATTTATTCAGAATCTTAATGGAGAACCATTAGCCGGTACACCGTCTGTCAACGGACAATTTATGTTTACTGATCCGGATGAAACTTAAGTTCAATTATAACTTGTCTTTAAAATGCTTGGCCTCGGAATTCACGATAGGGCCTTAGGACAGCACTCTAAAAATGCTATATATGTGAATAAAAGATAATCTCAACATTATAAATGTTAATCATGTATAGAGCCCTACAAATGTATTGCTGCGTTTATGACTTGTTTCATTTGAACTAAATATTTTTAACTTTAAATAAAGGTGAGAACAATTAAATTTAGAGCATATCAACAGTTTAAGCTATACATTTCTGTAGTTATTATTCGCGCATATAGATGTCACCCAATACTAACTTCTTTTATTTTGGGATCTATGTAGGAGTTGTTATAAAAAGTTTATTTTTATTGGTAATTTATATGATTTGGATTTAAATTTTTAATTGACTAGAGTTATTATATAGTAAACTAAAAGCTGTTGTGAAATTATTGTAAGTTTAAATTTATTTTAAGAATTGTATGTGTGTCCTTGCTTAGAAGCATTACAAAGGTGAGGAATATATTCATCGGTATTGGTTTGGCTTCTTAATAGTCAAGTAAAACACCATATACTAAGGTAATGTCAGTTTTAGTATTTTTTGTGAACATTTGTAATGTTTTATAAACTTTGCAGATTATTCATAAAGTAAATTTAAAAATTAAATGAAGGCGGAAAGCAGTGATGTATTATTTAATACAAATTCTATTCAAATCTCATATTATTGTTAATGCACCTTTATAATTTACTTACATTTCTTGGGACGTATGTGGGAGTTATTTTTTCTAAATGATTTACATTCAATTAATTCATTTGTTCTTATAAATATAAAAAACTAATAATAGATTAAGGAGTTGTTGCATTGTTATTGTGAAGTTAACTTATTCGGAATTACATAAAATAATTTACAATTTTTTCCAAGCTAAAAAGCATTACAAAAGTGAGGAATGAGTTGGTTTAAATTGGGTTATTTCCTTGATAACTAAGTATCACATTTTAATCTTGAAATAATGCCAGTTTTAATGAACATTTGTTATGCTCTTCGAAGTGGGGCATGTTTAACAGTAAATATCTTTGTATGATAACTTATCCAAAACGTTTACCCACCTTTTCTGGTTTTCTCATGAAAATATTTTGCCACCCACCCGCACAGTCGACCTTAATTTTTCTCGTTCCATCGCACGATGTCTACAGTTTCGACATGTTATGTTCCGCATAAGTAGTTGCCTTATCTCAACATTGATCCGAATCCTATACTGGTTCTCAGCGAGTTTTATGTGACTTTAGATCTCCTAGATCTCTCTCGCCGTTGGAGGTCAGAGTACAGCTTTCGCCTCAATACTTTACCTCGGTCGTATTAGTGCTTTATGACAGTGATCGTTGTTGGGATGAATCTAAGGTAGTAATCGGAGGCCTTTGTGTGAGGTTCATAACATAAAGAATTTAAGTAGTCTGTCACTCAACCTGACATGACCATTAACATGTCTGGGTCACGTACTGGTGATGAGGTCATTTCTTTATCCCTTACAGCTTTGTAGTCACCCTAACCTGGAGCATAGAGCTCAGCAATGGTTATTTAATGGTGCCAGTTACTCGCCATGCTGCTTTGAAATCATTTGCAATCATAGTTTACATGAAAAACGGATCCATTTTACTTCGTTTGAGATCCACATTTCCGAGCCATTTGTTTCCACATTCAATTTTAGTGTCGTTTATTATATTTGTAGTATTAAAATAATTAGAGGCCACGTGAATCAAACTAATTCCGGACAGAGGGTTAAGACACAATCCAGAACTCCCACCATGAATTAAAACACTAGAAATCCCTTTTAAGAAATTTTAGCGATTGTGGGCATAATTTTTTAAATTCTATTCAAGACACTTAGTAATTGAAGTTGCGCCTGAATAATTGAACCAAACATTTATGGGACTTGTGTGGGAGTCATATTTTAAAATTATAGTTCCGTTCCCCTTATTTATGTATTTAAAAAACACAATCGATTGCTATTCAAAATTATCGAGTTTAAATCGTTATGTTTGAACATAAGTCATAACTATAACAAAACACAGTTTATTTGCAATTTTCCATTGCCCATGCTTAAAAGCATTACAAAGGTGAGGAATATATCAGTTTAATTTTGGTAATTTTCTTGATAGTCAAGTAACGTTCGCGTGCTAAACTAATGTCGATGCTTTCTTATATAAGGGCGCATTTGTAATGCTTTACGATAATTAAAAAAAAAACATTTGTTGTTTTCACATCTTGCGGTTTAGACTCAAATCCTGATCTCGTGGATAAAGAGAACTTGGTATATACATTCTAACGGGTCTGATAAACGCGTTGAATAACTTTTTTTACACTGTTGTTATTTGAGTCAATTATTCAGATATTAGAATAGAAGATTAGAATTAAATTTAGTTGCTCGATAAAACATTACAAATGTTATGTAAGTAGTTATGAGTCTATTGTTTGTGTATTTATTTTAAAATGATAAAGACTTGAGAAAGAAGGCACCATAGCTTTCGATTAAATTTTAAATTTTTGTAAATTTTACATTTTTGTTTTATTGGCTATATAAAAAAACCGCCAAGATTATTCGTTGACACGTTCTAATATTAAGGTCCGATACTAATTTGAAAAATATTAATACTGTGCCCCAGATAAATGCTTAGTTTCCACAATTCTAGTTTGGTTCTTTACAGAAGTCAATTTTAATATGATGATAATAAAATCAATTTTATTTTATTGATTTAGTTCTTGCTGACTATCTCAGCAGAGGATAAGTATTTTCCTTATGTATGATTCATCTTTTAATGTATTTTACGTAATTAGAAAAGGAATAAAAAATCGTTTTCGAAATGTTTTTCCCTTTATCTTCAATTTAAGATCATAAGGCTTTTTTTTTTTTGTTTCTGAACTCTGCAATCTATTCTGGGGCCGAAGCTCTCCCAACTCTTTCACAGTTAATTTTTTACGTCCTACCTAACGCCGTCACCAGCCAAATTGAGGACGTACAATACAGGTTCGATTTTTAGCTCCATCTTCACATTGCATTGCTCCAGCCAGCCTGCACTGACATGGACGATGGTTCGGCCCATGGATTCTGCACTCCAACAGGGGGTCATAGTTGTGTTCATCGTCATCAACGATCGAAATCAGGTAATGAAAATTACCTTTTGCAACCCTCCCCCGTTGGGATTCGAACCCGGTACCTCCCGTCCCAAACACCGCAGCTTTAACCACTGCGCCAATTGGCCGGTGATCATAAGGCTTGTGATAGGCTATGGATAGTCTTACTATATTCGTTGGCCATGGTAGTACTTACTATATTCGTTGGCCATGGTAATTTCCACCCATGAATGACTTTCGCTAACACAGCCTCCGAATTTTCATTTTTCTTGCGGGTTCCAGTCCAATGACATCCTTGTTATATCACTTGGTGGCTTTCTTAGTGTATTGCTACTTTATCTAAATTTTCCTTTCCTTATATCGGTTTCAATGTCTAAATGTTTCGTGTTTCTGTTCAGTCGATATTAGTTATAGTGTACGGCCAGAAATATTTCAATATATTCGTCGAATGCATTTATTTACGAATGCCTGCAGTTTCTGTAATGGTTTCTTCGTATGCATCTATGATTCACATCCTTACAATAGGACTGAACATTCGTATCTTAATCTTACGTGACAGAATATGGGTATTTCAGATTATGTAACATGCTGAATGCATAATATCTGGCTGTCCTACTTTTTTTTTGGCTGTCCTACTTTTTTATTTGCATACGAAATTCGTTTACATCTTTAATTTGTTGTTGGTTGATGTGCATTGGTGTGGTTATTTTTGTGTTGAGTTTCATTATCTTGGTTTTATCTTGAGACTAACTTCGTTAGGTAAATCTAAGTTGCTATACTTTTTGTTGCTATTCTGAGTGACTTGGTAAAAATCCAGAAAGTTTCCTTTAATGGATTTGGCAGATGTTTAATTAATTTAATTTACATATTTGGCGTAGGTTCATCTTTAATCACATTATTATCACATTAAGGTCAACTGGAGTCGTGACAAGCCGCACCGTGAACCTCTGATTCGAGCAATTTATTATGATAGCGAGAGAATAATTAGTTCGAACCAATTCTGGTGTCAAATTTTGCGTAAAGAAACAGTGGCTATTAATTTAATTAAAATTAAAATAATTAAGTATTTTATACAGGAACAATCCGCCTGAATGTCTTTCTAATTGTCATACAACATGTTGTTTCTTTAAGAATGTCGGTTTTAATACTGCATACATTGAGGCGAATTACATAAAAATATGTGTCAAATAAAAATAAATATTTAAAAAGTAGTCCATATTATTTGTAATAGATGTCACTTTATAACATGACAACTCAAAACGTCTTTTGCTTATGTAAAGGCTCTCCTCCCGTATATTGTGATAAACCTCTTGTGCTTTGCGGCGACTTCAACATTGATGTCATCGCTAAGCCCAAATTCGTGCGCCTCATGAAGGACATTTTCAACTTAAGTTACATTTCCAACACACTAACTCCGACGGATTTGGGAGACACTTGCCTTGATCTTATATTTACAAGGAACATCCCCGCTGAAACCCAGCCCTTCATATAGTATTTTGTGTAGTGGTAATCTACATGCCGCCTATGTACTTTATCACGTCGAATACCTTGCAGCGATCGATTCTTTGGAGCCAATTTTTCATCACTCTTTTCGCTTTGATATTGTCCAGAGCTCCTCTAACGTTGTTGGCTTATTGGCATATACGGCTTATTGGCTTAACGTAATAAAAGGAAATCCAACGGTGTTGAGTTACATGAGCGAAGTGGACATTCGACCGAGCCATTTCTTGAGATTACACGGTTATCGCACTTCCTCTTTAATAAAACAATTGTTTGACTAGCTGTTGTGGCATATGTTGAATACACCATCTTGTTGAAACCACATATCACTGGTGTCAAGAACTCAAGTCCATCAAATTTTGGCCAAAAATTACCTTCCAATATGGCACGATAGTGAATTTTATGTACCGTACCATGGCGATCCTTTACATTTCCGAAAAAATATGGTCCAATCACTCTTTCGGCATGAAATCCACACCACACGGTCACATTTTGTTTACTGTGGAAGCCATTAAGCCAAAAATGAAATATTCGCTGAAGCTGACTTTTCGATAAAATTCAAGAGGCTTTGGTTTTGGAGCTATTTCAATCTTGTACGTGTGTGAGCCAGGATCTTTACGCATAATTCGCCACAATGTGGTTTGAGAGATTTCCAATACATGTGAACGGCGTGGAATCGACTAATTTGACTCATTTTGAACTTAGGCACTTACGGCTGCGATATTTTCGGTACGGTAGTGTTTTTTATTAACTTTCAAAGTTTGCTCGTTCGTAAATTTCACCATAGTAAAAATGGTAATCTTGACTGACGTTTTGACATTGACAGATCATAGCAAACTGGCAAATGTTCCTTCGTATTTCGAGGGGAAAACCCGATATATCGAGTTTATGCATCACTTTTGCATTTCCGCATTGCATAACTCTCATTGCCTTTATTTTACTTTTTTATGCAATCCTTTGTACAAAAGGCCGATTTTGTCACAGTTATAGATTTGTTTCGGTAAAACCCATGTTCTGAAATGATCCTTTCAAAATTGATTGTAAAAGAATACAAACAAAATTCGGATTTCGTGACGTTTTTTGAATTTTTCGAGGTATCCATCGCTGGGCTGAAATTCGTGTTGATTAGCATTGAATGATCTATTCAACTCCAGCAGTTTTAATTTTATTTTCTCGATGGAGACCATTTCGTTTGCCTCTTTTCATCGACATCAACATTTTTTATCTATACTTAATGCATTATTTTTTATTCTCGTAATCGTCGACGTAAGAACGTAAGAATCAACGACAAATCTCATTTCGGCTCTTACCATCTTAAAGATTATTTAAAATTGATAATTTTTCATTTCAAGAAATAGAGACTCTACCTTTTGCAATGTGGCGTTCGAACCAGTTTCTAAATGTATATGTATCCCTCACTATCGATATAATTCACCACCTAAACGAGCAACATAATTCGTATATGATTTATAATTTTGCATGCGACACAAAACCATAGTTATACGAACGAGTAGAAGTTTGTCATGAAAATAATTTTCAAAATATTTTACATACTTCATATACTCAAATGTCAATTTTCACCATTACAAATCACAAATGATATGTCGGATATGTTAGAAAATATCACACGAAATTCTGCAACACTACAGTGCAACTATATACACTTTGAATATAAACAAACATAACATAACGATATGAAAGCCGTATGATAAGTATCTGGCCATCGACCCAATTTTTTAATTTCGAGTCGTACGTATATGGTGAACGGGCCAAAATTAGTATTTGGCTTGATCCTTTTTTCATCGCATAAATTTTGTTCAGTAATTAGGCTCGCTTTCGGTTGAACGGCTACGTCAATAAGCATAATTGCCGAGCTTTGAGTGGATAAGACCCAGAAGGTTTTGTTGAGTTGCCATTGCATCTATTAAAATTCTCAGTTTGTTGTGCTTTATGGGTAGGTGGAATCATTGGCACATAGCGCATAATTTCGCGTAATGGACCTGTGAACTAGCCTCCACGATTATGTGAAATAACACCTATTGATTATTTTCTTTAGGGAAATGTCGCTAGTCTACGTCGATAAAGCCAGACCGCTTGGAACTCAATATTTGCCATGTTATTACCGAATTACGACCCCAGTTGTTTGATAAAGTGATTAAATATTGGACTTTACGATTGTGCTTTATTCAAGTTAACCGTGGGCGCCTCTATGCCCGAAATCATGATTTAACACACCCTTAACATTATTTTTGCGTAAACCAATCACCCTTTACAACATAATACGAAACATATGTGTACGCATATACTTTTGGACCAACGAATAATTGATTTGATTTGTTTTTGTACGAAAGAATTGTGCACTGCTTAATAAAATGCATTTGTCAATAAAGTCACATATGCTGCAAGTTATTTGTCGTGAATGACATTTAATTGTCAGTTTTTGACAATGATCGATTAGTGAGTCCGGTTCATAACTTTATGAGGGAGGTCGCGTTTTTAAATTTAATTGTGCGGTGTTTTGTTTTTACTTAATTAAAAATAATGAATTTAGATTTAAATAATTTTAATTAAATTAAATTTCAAATCAAAATGTGAATTATTGTGTTGTGCAGTGAGCAAAATTTAAAAATATCATGTGTTGTGTTGCGTAAGACAGAATGGTGTGGGCGGACGAAAATGGTGAATTAACCATGAAAACCATGTTAGTAATCTATTAAAGTATTTATAAAATAAAATTATAATGTTCAAAATAAAAATTAAATTAGAAAGAAGTAAAAATTATAATTTAGGTTATGTTTCAAAAAAGTGAAACAAAAAGAGTCAAAATAAAAAGTACGCTAGATAACGAGCTACACAAGAAACATATATAAAAAAGCTATGCAGCATGCTTATATATTTTTGTTTGCACCTCGAATTTAACTTCATTAATTATTACCATAAATACCGTGAACTTTACAAAACAGCTCCTAAAAATCAATAGAAGAAATTAGCATTAAATATTCTATATAATAGTTTTAGTTTTTTTTTTAAACTATATTAACGAAATATCAATAGATTTATCAACCTGTTACAATATTACTTGCGATGTGACTTAAATTTGTTTTCTTTTACGGTGTGTAGCCTAACGTTGCGCAACAAAATTAGAAATTATGATAACTTGCATCGTTCTGTAAGGCTCAATAGTTTTTGTCGTATCGTGTGGATAATGAAGGGTTTGGGTTTGGTTCCTGTCAGAGCACATAACAAAAATTAATATTAATAGATTGTGATAATAGCCACTTGTCATCAAAAAATGGTAACCAATTATCAAGTGTTCTGAATTAGAGTTTTTTTTCAGCTTCCTGTGATCGGTGCTGATTTAATGCTGTAATCTGAAAGTTCAATTTTTTGTACTGTATAAATTTGTTTCAATCAAAGTAGCCTAGAAAATGTTCAGTTACTGCTCGTAGATTAGGCTACTTAATGTTTGGAGATCAGTGTGATTTTTAAAAGCTGGCTTGATTAATTTATGAATGGTAGAAAAATAAATTGTTCTATGTTTAATGTAAAGAAAGAATTTTATTGGCAAAATTTTTTAGTTGATTCACATGTACAACGGCTTAGAGGTGTGTGAGATATGCTCACAGTTAAGTTTCTTAATACATATATTGAAAACTGTAGTTTCAGGAATACCTTAATTAAAGCTTAAGTTAGTTTTATTATAGTTCGGTAGTCAAAGATTACAAAATTATGCTATGAACCTTGAAATGTATTTGTTAAGAAGGTTAGAATTTTTTGATGTCCTTGGCTTCCTAACTATCGGTTACTTCTCCAAGTTTCTGCAACCGGGTTTCTGCAAGTCTCCTAAAACTAACAATTCGTCAATTAAGTGATATGTAACAGCTTCATCTAAGAGATCCTGATGGTGGATTAAGTATTAGTGGCGCCATCTATTGCATATGCCAAGTACTTATCAAACAACTCTCGTATCTATGAAAAGACATTACAAAACGTACGAATACGTACATATATATGTATCCAAATAAGAATAATCGTTGACAATCCTTTTAGCGACATTTTGACATTCGTTTTATTTTCAATTTTGGTTTGTTGTTGGTGTTACAAATATGTATGTATATGTTGTACTCGCATAGATTGTGAAATGTTGTTACATTTCTTGTGAAAATATTTTTTTTTGTACTCTGCTATTGTTTAATTTGGTTTTTTTCTTGATTACTACTATTGAAAAATCTGCTTCGTTACTGTTTTGTATAAGAAAATTTGATTTTTATGGTTAACAATTTTTGTTTTTCCCTTTTTCATTTTAGATTTTTCGTATTTTTTTTTGTATTTGTACTTCTACTTGTGATATGCTTCCATTCATTATTTTCATTTGCAATTAAATTTACATTTTTGCTGCTCCTTAGTTAGATTTCAAGCTTCTTATAACAAAAATAATAAATAAAAAGCGTTGTAGCTACAAAAAATTTAAATAATTTGAAATAAAATAATAAGTTGGAAAATCTGTATATGTGCTTGTGATTTGTATGGTTTACCATTATATGATTTATGTTATCTTATTTAATACTCCTTTTTATGAAATTATCACTATAAGAAATGGGATTAAAATTGTTGCACTTATTCAAATTCTGGTCAAATATTCAAATTCACTTATTCAAATTCTGGTCACTTATTCAAATATGTATGTATATATGTTTTTTTTACTCTTCTTTTGATTGGATAGCGTGTTTGCTGATAAAGCATGCAAACATGAATTTAGTAGTTTTGAAAAGGAACGATGAAATTTATTCATACAGATCTTATAAAAAGAAATAGGCCACCAAAAATCAATGATTTAATTTAACATAAAATTACGCTATCTCCGAGAAAAAATGTGCCCATTTAAATTATCTCGGTAGCCCTTCTTAATGCAATTATAACTAGGTCCAAATTAAAACATGACCTCGGTTTGGGAAGCGGCTCATATTTAACCGGTCAATAAACGAGGAAATATAACAACTAAACCGATATTGCTGTTGTCGACTTTGTCCAAAGTAATGAAATTTATGAATTTTCATCTTATGAACTATCTCACAAGGCATGCGCTTTTGTCAATTTTTTAATATGTGTTTCGTAAGGATCGTTTTTCAGGTGATCTGTAACTTTTATTTTACACCATCAGAAGTCCTTAAACTATATAAGGCTTAGGCTAGTCCCATTAAAGAATCTAACTCGTTTGTGTGTGGTTGGAACATTAAAATCTCATCTTAATTGTCTCGATTGAACTCAAAATAGTGCCATTCGTATGATAAAATACAAAACTATTACTTAGCCGCAAAGTAGGTGCTTTATCGCTATTTTTTAAATATAATTTTGATCATTGTTCACCCGAAATTAAATCACTTGTACCAGAGAAATTTGTCAGCAAAGCTGGCACTCTTAATTTTTTTCTAGATTAGCCAACATGCCAAAAATATTATTACGGAGTTTGGGCTTTAAAAATAACCGTTGCTATTCGATCGAATAACGCTACTACATTGTATTGCTGCATTTCCTTTAGTTGATGTTTGTGGTCATTTGCGAATCAGATTCTTATTTTGTGAAATGTTTATTGATTTTTGAAAATTTTCGTGAAAATTGCATTGTTTTCATGAGCGTTCCATCATGCATTTTCTAGATTTTGAAAACCTTCGATTTATGGTGAAAATGGCATGGTTTTCATTATTGACTAACCATCAGGCACATTTCAGGTTTTTAAAAACTTATGCATTTTGGTGAAAATGGCATGGTTTTTCGTGAGCTAACAACCATCATTAATTTTCTAGATTTTTTCAACTGTATTCAACTGCGATTTTGTCGAGAAAAAAAAGCAACAACTAATGATGGAGCTGAGCGAAGAGCGGCCAACCAGGAAACAACTTAAGTCAGAAGTTTACTGACTCAAGTCAGAAGTATGGTTGACATTCTCACTCAATAAAAACATCTATAAGGATAACAATGATGAATGAATGAATTATCGTTTGCCCATCTATTGTTTTTTTTACTCTTGCCTGTATTTTCGCTTGCCTGAATTTGCCTGTATTTTTAGCGCCTGTCATTTTAGTCTGTTTTAAGATCAAAGTTTCTGATTATCTATATTATTGCGTCGAATTTTTCAATGCATTATTTTTAACTTTCTTTGTTTTCTTCGAGCCCGGAGCTGTAACTGGTTTCTAATAGTTTGGTTATTTCCCGTTTCAAGTTTTAAAGCTGTTATATTAAAGAATCTCCGTGCAATCATTTTGCCCTACCGTGGTATGGAACTATATTTTGATGTGTTCAGTGGCAGATTCGGCATCCAATGAGAAGAGTTTTAAGAGTCTTCTTTAGCCTCTCGTAGCCGGATCCTCAAAATAGTGCTGCGTATAAATAGTTCTGTTTGTGCTTTACTCTTTACGTGTTTTTAACACCTGTTTTTAAATTTTACTCCAGTCACGGCAGTCGTATCTTTTCCTTCAACTCTTATATTCTTCCTGTTATAACAGCCATTATATTTAGTTTTTAATTTTTGCCTCTGTTTATCGTTTAGTTTGTTGAATTTCATGGTTTTTGTTGACCTTCGTCAACTTTTGCCTGCTCCCATAATTAAACATTCGAGAAACTTAACAAACAAATAAACATGACGGGCAAGTTAAGGAAATGCAAAAGAAAATAGTTTGATACTACAATGAGAAAGGCAGCACGTAGTTTGAAATTGAAAAGATGGAAGAAATTAACGAAAAAACACTTAAAGTTTACTATATAGGCCGTAATAAATGCACTTTATTGGAGGAATTCCATTGGTATACATTCTACATTTGGTTTTGTACGTATCTAACCTACTTTTTGTTCATTTTACGACATATTTGAATACAAATGTGAATCACAAAGCTAAACATTAATCATTGAACTATGGTTATATTCTCAAGGGAACGTGATCTTGCAAATTTGCACATTTGGAGTACGCTCCCAAACACAACTATATAATCACCTTTTTGATACAAATTAAACGTTAAACTTATACACCGATGATTGATTAGGGTATCTATACCATATAGTTTAGTATACTCATAGTTACAACGACCTCTATTTATATTACTAATATTTGGTTATGTTAAGCTCTAGGTAACCAAACATTTAAGCTATTATGATAATATCCATAGGATTGTCGTTATTTTGTGGACCACACCCAGTTTATAGACGTAATTTTTGGTAATATCCTTATTATATTCACTGTCAATCAATCAATTGTCAGATAATGGATAAAAGTTATAAAAAAAAAGTGCCACAATAAACACTTTCTATTCTATCTTTACCATTCTACTAAGTCAAACCATTTTAATTGTATATCAAAATGTCAATTAATATTAGTTACAAAAAAAAAAAAAAAATACATTTACCCTACGAGCATAATATATTATTGATCTTTATGTTATAATATTTAAATATGTGTGTCTATATTAAACCTAAACACTTAATTCATATCAAAAATATAAATAAGCTAAATAAATAAAAGCTTTAAAAAATACATGAAAGCGTTAAAAGTTACTAAATCATTTTTATATATGTACCACAAATTATATTTTATTATTTAGGTTAAAAAATAAAAACCTAAACAGTAATATGAGCAAAAAATCAGTAAATATATACAGTAGGACCTGTAGAACGTTTAACCGATCATATATCGGTCTATGGTTAAAATGAGGTGAAAGAAGAACGAAGCATTTTGCAATATTAAAAATATACTAGTAGCCGGCACTTTTCCTTAATATGAAACGTGCTTGGATGAAACCCATACTTGAAGTTAGCAAGAGTTGTTATTTCAGATAGAAATAATCACCAATAACGCTAAGCAGCCATATGCGAGGTACAAATGTGGTTGGCTCCTTGTGAACATCAATTCGGAAAAGTACAAAAAATTATGGAATAATAATCTCTCCCCGATATGCCAGTATACCTTATTCATCCGCCCTAGAAACTGGTTAGGATACAATGGATCAATCATTCAATAATTTGAAAATTAATGATTACAGAAATGAACACTAGAAGAAATAATTGAAGCCGAACAAACAACCAAATATCGATTTTTGGCTGTCGTACTCTGACAAAAATCGAAAATTGGAACATCAGAACTCTAACAAAAATATCAAGGCTATAGCCACCAGTAGAGAATGGAACGAAATATTATCCTGTGGAAAAACTATAGGTCTTATTAGTAAAGTCAGATGGAAAAAGAGTCAACTATGCTCCCCTAGTTGGAGTGCAGATTCCATGGGCCAAACCATCGTTCATATCAGTACAACCTGGCTGGTACAATGCAATGTGCAGATGGATTTAAAGCAAACATGTATTCGTGCGTCACCGATTTGGCTGGTGACGGCGTAAGGTAGAACATTAAAAATTAACCGTGAAAGAGTTGGGAGAGCTTTGGCCCCAGAAAAGATTACAGGGTTCAAAGAAAAAAAAAAGATTTCTAAAGATTCCCTTCAAAAATAAGAAACACAATCCGGTGATATGTTCCAACCAAAGATGCAGACGAAACAACGAAAGATGAATTCTATATGAGCAGCTCCAATCAACAATTGCACAAACGCACAGGATCGATGCCAAAATAATACAAGGAGATTTCTATGCAAAAATTAGAACAGACTGACCTACACAGACTGACAACACTGACCTAACAACGCATTTACGAAGATAAAGCGCATCAAGTTAAAAAATGGCAAGAAACGATCAAAGAAAATATGCGGACGACATCCTAAATGCTGCTGAGAAGGCTGATGAAGCACAGTTTAAAGATATATCAACTGCAGCGAAAATAATCACAAATAATTGGCACCAATAACGAAAATACCAACACCGATCCACCACACAGCAGAAGGGGTTAGGGAAGTTAAAAGTGCCATAGAGAAGCTTAGAGAACAATAAAGCAGCTGGAACAGATAACCTAACCGCCGAAATATTCAAATTATATTGCCTTTGTTACATTATTGCTACAACTATACCGAATTCTGACCGAATATCACAAAAATAGAATGAATGCTTGACAATTACGTTCCCTTAGAATGATAAACCTAAGAGAGTGCATGAACTGTTTAGCTATACACAAATTCTCCTTAACATTACAATCAAAATACTCGTAATGCTCAATTTTGACAGAATATCACCTGAAATCAATGCAAAATTATATGAAACGAACAAGACGATTTCAGGTCATAGGAAGAAGTTGTACTGGCCACATCACCCTGAATAAACCAATGAACGTTAAAAAGGATCGCAATATGACAGACGCATTCTGAAACGGGCATCACCAAGAACTACAATACTTGAGGAGTAAGGTTCCTTGTACTCTCGACAGTGTTGTTCCTGGGGATTAACAGGGAATTAACAGGTAAAAGGTCCATAGGGATTACCAGGTAAACTCAATGATCGGAATTACGGAGATGATATATGCCGATTGCACATAAACACTCTATGACAGCAAAAAGTACAACATCTATCAGATTTAGCTAAATAAGTTGGTCTCAAGATAAACATCAGAAAAACCAAAGATGATGATACTCAATAACAAATTAAAGATGTAAACGAATTTGCATATCTTGGTTGCACAATAGCAAAAACAGGTTGGACAGAAGATGTTTAAATAAACGCAAGATATGCATTTAACATGTTACATAGAATCTGGAATATCTCTGTCCTGCCTCGCAAGGTCAATATACTACTGTTCGACTACTGAATGGGTGCATGAGACATGGGAACATACGAAAAAGATCATACAGAAACTGCAGAAGTGCTTCTGGCCAAATACTATATATGGTCTCACACTAATGAAACCACCAACAATGATGTCATTCGACTGGGGACAATGAAAGTAGGAAGACCACAGTAATGCCTTGGAGAAGAACTGTGCTAGTAGACGCGATACAACTTGGTAAATCATGCGTGGAAATGAAATCAGTAAACCCTAATAAAGTAATTGGAGATAATGGAAAAAAAATGTTTCGCTAAGTGAATGAATGAAATGATTAAAACTACTTTACTGAGAGCACGCGCAGAACAATTAAAAATTAGTAAAAGTGGGATAACTAGTGATTTTGATGGTTTTTAGCTGTTTAAAAAATATGAAAATTTACATAATGATGAGACACTGAAATGCATTTCACGAAATTAGAACAATTTCCAAACCATAAATCAAAATTAAATATTTAAATTCTGATTTGCTTAGACAATCAAACAATCCGTCATTGTCGACAGCCTAGTGTTTGCTGATTTTTTAAGACTCCTTTCCTTTACGTTAGCGTAATCTAGGCTCTTTTCTATATAAGTTTTATTCGAAACTCTTTTTTTTATATTAATATTTTTTGAGATACTGATTTCTCAATATACCTCAGACATCAAAGTTTGACACATTTAAACGATTTTCGAATAAACGATTTTCTCTAGCAAATGTAGATAACAATCTACAGCCATTGGCGTTCAAGGTTCAAGGTTTGACATTTAAGTTAGCACATATCTTATTTGTGCTTTGATTTTGTAAAATCACTAATCAGAGTTATTTCGGATATTAATCCTTCCCAAAGACACTGTCTTTGCCACTTGTCACAGAAAAGGATCCTCTTCACTAGTCTATCTTAGCAGAGTTTGGAAGTAACATTATTGGAAGTAAGAGAGTAAGAGAGAACCTTAGCCAATTTTTATATAGGTAGATATCGGTTATTATTACCGCCAATAGATTTTAGGTGGAATTCTTAAATTACATTTTTATAGAGTTGTCAAAAAACAGTTCAGTATCCTTTTTTCACAAAGAGACGTTTTCGTCGCAGTTTTTTAATAAATTAGGGCCTTTTAAAAACTTTTTTTTGTGTCTTTTTGTAGACCAAGTCATCCTCAGGAAGCACCAGATAGAGTATCTACTTAGAGCTTCCGTTGCTAGTGAATTAGGCTGAAGTTAAATCGGTAAGTGATAGTATTCGGGAGAAGGGACATGCCCAGTTGTTTGGCCTAAAATGAGACAATGACTCCAAATTCCGAGTCCTCTTGAATTTCCATAATAAATCTAAACAAAACTCAGCACTGTTTACAAATTTATGATATCTTAAGGAAAGTCCGATATTGCATGCAAATTATCTTATAGATAATACTGTACATTTTGCATGTTCTCATATATATATATGAAGACTGAAGAGTTGAAAGGTTAGAAATACAAATAAATAATAATAAAACTTTTTTTGTTGTTGTTTTAGAAGTCAGAATATAAATTATTCCAATTTGTTTTATTTTTTATTTTATTTTGGGAAGGGCTTTTTCGTTTAAATGTGAAAAACGGGCCTTGTTAGATAAAACGAGAGAAATTTAATGCTAATACTATATGTACGTATGACATTTAAATGTAGGTACAAAACAGACGGATCCAAAATAAAAATTTAAATAATTTTCATAATTTACAAAAAAATAAGTACTCATTACAAGTATGACTACAGGAATACTTCGATTAACGTGTTTGGATCAAATCAAGTTTGAAAATAGCATTGGTAAATATAAGTTAATCTTCAAATGAAGGGCAACAATTTAATTTGAGTATGGTTTGGAAATAAATTTCGCAATTTGAACTTAATTGAATCAAAAAGGCGTAAATCGTGGTTTTCCTGTATAAACGGAATGTGTTGGATTTTATATTACCTGTATATATACATTAATTGTGCTTTAGCATCGTGAGTGGGAACTGCGTAAATATTATATTGCGGTTGGACATCACAAACATAAAATAAACGAGGAAATGAGGAAAACCCATGAAGTAAAATTATTAATGCTTATATGAATTAAGCCACAAGATTAGAATAACGATGGAACCAAAAGACTGCCTCAGATGTATTTGGTTACCAACAATACAATCGGATACTTTAAATAAGTGATGAAAATTAAAAAACGCCGCCAATTAAAGCACAAGTGTACTTACAAAATTTGGCAATAGGAGACGCAGATATAAAAATACAGCACAACAAGAAAATAAGATGGTAAGGACTGATTGAAACAAATATACCAGAAGATGTCTTCAAGGCTCAAAACACGGGATTACTAGCCCAATAAAACTTGCAATAATAAACTACCTATAAGGGATGTTTCCGGTCAAGCTTAAACAACTAATAAAAGCACAGTTATATACCTTAAGAATATTTAAAAAAAAACGCCATTAACAGTACTATACCAGCACCCATCTACCAACGGAACGGGAAGTTAAAAGTGTCATATAAGAGCTAACTAATAAAACTGCTTAAACCTACAACATAACCGCAGAAACCTTCAAAGATGTAAAACTGTAATCGCATTATCACCAATAATACAAGAAGTGTGAAATTCCGTTAGAATTCAACAAAAGTGGAAAAGAGGCTTGACAGCTATGATCCCCCCAAGAAATCCAAAATAATACAAGGATCTCTCTGTTTATCACAAAAATAAAAATACTATGATCTCACCTAAAATCAATCCAAAATTAAGAATCGAGAAGCTAGTTTTAGACCAGGAACACAACAACTCAATTCGTATTATCAATAAACATCGCAGGTACAATGAGGAATTCTCCATATATTATTTGACACTGTTAAAAGGAACGCAATATGGAAGGCACCTTGGGTAGTAAATATCCTAAAAATACTCCATACCTCTAAAAAATATCTCTAGGTAAAATTAAACCTAAAATTGGTTGTTTCACTGAGGAGTGCCGTTTTACAATCGAGCAATAGGCTGTACTATACATAATACAGCATTTACTATAGAGAAAAAAGAAAATCGCTCAAAATACGAAAATTGCTGCGGCATAGCTTTCCTTTGCTCAGCATACAAATTACTGTCTTATATATAATATTGGAGAGAATTATTCCCTTGACAGAGGAAATTGTAGATGAATACCAAGGAGGATTTTACACGAAGCGGTTAGTTACTGATTAAGTTTTTTCGCTGAGGATGATTCTTTCTTAATACTATGAAAAGTCTCGTGACGTACATCTAGTGTTCTTTTGGACTTCCAGCACGGATAAGTTTCAGACCATTTGCTTCTGACACCACGGATCCCTTATCACTTTTAATAATTCTGCGGAAGGTGATATAAAAGTGCATCTTGTAGCTGGAAACTAGGTATTAACCAGAAACGTTGGGTGTGAGATTTCAACTCGGACGGGAGATAAAGGATTACGAGAGATTACAGGTGACATTCAAGAGAAGAGTCATGCGTTTGATATATGCCTCTAAATTCGATGAAGAATTCACTTACCAAGTTCTCTTCAACCACAGGATCATGTAGTAAGAGGGCAGTAAATAGGCTTGCCACCTGTCCTCCTTTGTGGAGAACAGTGCTCCTTTCGTGGAGGATGGAAGCAATTTCCTCCATCCTCCACGAGCACAAAAATCTCCTCCACCAGAAAAATAAATACCATATTTTGTAGCGTGCGACCCTCTTTGCAATGTAAATATCAAAGATAGGGACTGGAAAAGAACGACAGTTTATTCGGGAAATTGTTATATTTCTCCGTTTTAGATTTATTATCAAATTATTACCAGGTAGCGAGGAGTCAAGAATACTCCAGAGTTAATACTCATAACCGCTTTTGTTACTGCTGATGGACACTATCAGTTAAATGTTGAATTGATTAGTTGACGAGACTAATGAGTAAATAGTGGTATATCTAGATGATATAATAATCCCAAGTAAGATGATCGTAGAGGGAATGGGACAATTAGAGCGGTTGTTAGATGTAATAATGTGCCATGGTCTATTGCTTAACCTGGAAAATAGCAGTTTTTTCAAACGCAAGATAGAATTTTTAAGACATGAAGTGTCAGCATCACGAGTTAGACCCGGAAGATCAAAAGTAGATCCCGATGTAAATTATAAACAGCCGAAGAACAGAACTCAGATACGACTACAGTTTATGGAATTGACGGGATTTTTTCGAAACTACATGAAAAACATTAATATTGTTGCAAAACTTTGGTAGCGCGATACCTACCGCGTTTATATGCTAAATGAGTGAATCGCAAAACGTTAGCAATATATGACCCTAATTTAGAACATGAAGTGGTTACCGATGCTTGATCGAAAGGGTTAGTTGGAATTTTGTTGCAAGTCTATCAGTATAAAAAGACGACATGTGGCCTATTTAAATAGACGGTAGACCACCCCATGTGAAGAAAAGTACCATTCATACGAATTGGAAGCCTTAGCCTTCGTCGTTTTACAAAGTTGTTCAACAAAAAAAAATTTAATACCAAAAATTTCAATCTGGTGGCTTAAATTTGCAGATTACGATGCTTTCATGGAATACGGCCAGGAGTACTTATAAAGCATGTGGTGAGTCGGAATACAAACGGTACGGAAGAATTGATGCATCCAGCTAGTTTAGATATTTATAAAATGACTAATGGGGAACACGATGAGCTTGATGGTATGCACCTTTTGAACGAGGATTTAAGGGAAATATTTATTACGTTGAAACGGCCACATCAAATTGTAGATTAACGACAAATACTCCACGATTATTTGGCGAATACATGCCAACTTCTTTGTAAGCCATCCGCAGGGCGCATAAATGTGTCATTCATAGAATGATCAAGTGGAGATTCACCTAACTAAATCATGACTATATGGGATATGTGGAATTTAGAAGACAATAAAGATGCTCCAGAAAAATTTTTACCTTGGACCATTTCCTTATACGCTTATACGTGTAAGTTGTTTCAAAGCTTTTGCGAAGACAATGACATAAACCATGTGATAAACGCAACCACAACGCCGAGAGCGAATGACCAATTGAAAGAAGATATAACCGCACAATAGTATCTATGCTAAGGGCTACTTTATGCGAAGAAGACAACAAATGGGATTTCAAAATTATTCAATTGCAATGGTCATTAAACAACATACAAATTACAACTACTGGAAATTTGCCACAATATTTAGTTTTGACCTAAAACCCAATGAGTATACTGAAAAACAAATTATTACTCGCGCCTTTACAGACAAAAATCCAATGGTTGAATTCAATGAACTGAAAGAAATGGCTGTTAAGAAAATGAATCGAGCTGCGATTAAAGAGATGTTCGATAGTAAAAAACCGGAAACGAAGGAACTATAAAGAGGATAGATTTTTTATGAAAATTTATTTTTATGAAATGTTTTTAACGCCCCTACGACGTTATTAACGTCGACAAAAATAGATTACATTTTGAACTACTTGGAAAGTGAATTTAAAGAAATTTTTTGGCACATATCGACGAGAAGGTTGTCTTTATTGCCTGGTATAGATACAACTATAATTATTTGGCCAGCTTTATCAATATATTTCATTAGTGAAGATTTGCCAAAATAGATTGGTGAATGTTTTGGACTTACCAAACATGTTTTGGAGTGTTTGAAGCAAAATTTTAACTGTGCTCCTCTGGCATTTTCCAAAGGTGGTAAGCCTAGCAGTAAATATGCTAAATATTCGAAAATGGTAGCGAATATAGAATGGATAGAACAGCTCTGAGAGGAGAGTCGTCATTAGGCAGACACCGAGATCACTGCCGGCAGCAGTTATTCTTCAAGGTAGGGAACGGCTTAACTTTTTCGAGTTGTCTAGAACAAAAAGAAGAGCTAGCTCTGGATCGAAACCTTAAAAATAAATTGACCAGAGTATATAGTTTATAGTAGAAAATCGACAAATTGTACTTCAACCAATCAACGAAAGGACCATACTCTTATTCAACCATAAACATATTCAATAATGTTGATGGCCAAACATATTTTGTCGTCAGAAATTAATTTAATTTTTAATTGCGTGATTTCGACCCTTGCAACTGCAGGTGCTGTGGATAACTATAGTTATGTGATTAGACTATATCTCCTACTACACCACTGCATTTGAGAAAAAGTAAAAAATTGGTATATTTAGGTTCCGTAAAAATAAATTACATAATGTTAAATTTTATTATACGAGTAATTGTTTCGATTTTAAACCGACCATGTATTCTAAATTCGCATACTTTAAGCACCTTTCGATTTTATTTTGCACTTAATAAAGATGAATATTACCTTTCAGTTTTGTAATTTTATTGTGTTATCGTCAATTTAATTTTTCGATTGAATTTTTTTTTTACTTTTTAATATATCGTTTTACGTACTCGTATACGTATAGGCATTTTTACGGAATCGACTGATAAAAAAGTTTTGTTCCTGAAGGTAAAAACATCTTCCCATGTATAGTACTTTGATTATATAGTTGCTGTTTTTTTGTTTTTACATTGAAAATTTATAATAACACAAATTAAGTTTCCCAAAATTTATAAATAATTTTTTCCGGATTTCGCCCTTTACTGGTTGTCCCGATATTCTGTCCTATTGTATACAAAAGAAGATTTTTTTTTGTGATATTTGTTTTGCCTTTCGCATTCATTCCATTGTAAAATATGAAAACCTAATAAAATATTATTATTTTGCCATTGAAAATGTGATTTTTATTTTCCCTCCCGCCGTTCTCGATGCTTTCAATTTAAGTGTTTATTTTAAATTCGATTCTATTCTATGTGTCTTTTATGATGTTGGGTCTTGGAAAATTGTATACACATTTTGTGTTCAGAATTGTTGTGTTTATCTTGTATATTATTTATGTAATATACATTTTTCTTTAATTTTTTTTTGTTATTTGTTGGATGAAGCTGAAAAACTAATAAATAAAATTTGAAATATTACATAATACATATTATAAGGATTGGTTTTGTTTTCGATAAATATTTTCATTTCTATATATAATATTTAGGATGAAAATTAAATTGGGATTTTAATGATTTGTTAGTTTTTTGTGGTCTGAAGATTGATAATGTTCTGTGTATCTAATATAATGATATATGTAGATATATCAATATATATATATATATATATATATATATATATATATATATATATATATATATATATATATATATATATATATATATCTGTGGCAATAGATACAGCGTAAACACTTAACTGAAAATAGTGTGTTTTACAGGGGAAATACAATTTAGTTTAATTCAAAATTTGAAACAAATAAACAATAACACAAATAAATAATAATATTATTAATCGATTTAGAAACTTAATTTTATAATTTGCGTTTTATTTTCCTGGGACATCAGAATTTTTTACATTTAAGTGAAATTTTTCTTTGAAATTTCGACTTAAATGGTTTAAGTTGTTTTTCAAATGAACTATCCTAATGCAAAATAAACATAAGTCATTTTCCGGTTTCACTAACTACATTACGTTTATTATATATTTTTTTTTAGATTAACACATTGCCTAGGGATAATTTCCTTAATGGCTTACGCCACGGCAACATGGTGGGTTAAAACCCTTTATTACAATTAATTTAATGACTGAATGAATGTAATTTACAATAAACATTACATTCATCACGTATGTAGCCGGTTTCAATTTATTTTCTCAGATTTCTGTAATGCATTGATTTTGATTTTAAGGTGAATAACGCTCACAAAACTACAACGACCGACACATTAAAACCAATTTTATCAATGCATTATGGTCAGGGAAAACTACATAAAACCCTGACTGAGAAAATATTACAAGTAAATATATAACAGTATTTAATCTTCTCGGGTTGCTTGTTTCTTAAAGTGCAGGTTCCTCTTGAACACCTGTAAATTAAATATTCTAGGAAAGACCGACGAATCTATTTGATTCTACAGAGAGGTGACTCTAAAGAAAAATGAAGATTTAAAATGGTTAGTTCTATATCAGGTTATATCTAAGGCGAAGCTATGTTGCTTTGAACCCAAACGAGTGGGAGCCCTGCTGACAAACGCCGCTGAGCACTAACCAATTTGAGATTTGGTTTTGGAGCACTACCCCAGACAAATGAACTAAATTCCATAATGGGCCTAACATAAGCCTTGTATAATTTAAGAACTTCTTTAGGGGTAAAATAAATAAAAGTTACACCGTCTAATGAAACCCAGATACTGACTTTTTTTGCAATAGAATATATATGTTCTTTTCAAAAAAGATCACTCGAAATGTCTAAGCCCAACATTCTAAGAGAGGAGGATCTACTAATTTGAATGCCGTTTATTATGGGTGGAACATAATTTTGAATTTTTTTTTGTAAAAAAGACACGCTTGGAATTTCTGTGGATTAAATTCTACCCTATTAGATTTACCCCATTCAATGACCTTGTCAATGCAAGTAAGAAGTGAACTATTCATAATTTGACGAGAGCAAGTTAAATGAGAATTGCAGTCCTTTTGGCTATTAAACTCAATAGAAGCACACACTGTAGTATCATCAGCAAACGAGTGGATATCACATGAGGTCAATTTAAAAATATCATTGATATAGATCAAAAATAAGGTAGGCGACAAAGATGAACCTTGCGGTACATTGACTTCATATGAGTCGGATGAAATGCCGTCTAATACTACCTTGATCGATCGTCCCATTTAATAACTCTCTATCCATTCAATTAGAGAACTATCAAGATTCAGTGGCCGAATTTTAATGATCAGGGATAGATGCCATACTCTATCAAATGTTTTGGAAATATCTAGAGATACGACACTTGACTCACCATATTTTTCAATACTTTTTCCCCACAAATGAGTTAAATAAGCAATAAAATCACAATAGATTTCATTACTTTAGAATCCACAAAGTATTAAACGCAGGATTGGAACTAGGTAAAGTACATTTGGGTACATTAAAGTAGAGATCATCCCTTACAAAAAGAATCACCCCTCGATGTGGAATCAAATAGTCAATACGTGAATAACCCGGACATTTGAAGTCATTTGGATCGCCTAAGTAAGAAACTTGAACTTCACCTAAACTAAGAATAGCAGGTTTGGTTAACTCCAGGTGAGTTAAAATGGAATTAAAATTAGTTTTAAAGTTTCGAATATTTGTAAAATGAATTTCAAAATAAAAATTCATTTTACAAACGAAAAATAAACAGAATGACGTAGCCTAAGGCAGTAGCCCAGCCATATACCTCATATCTCTTACAAGACAAATTGCACTGCTCATATTCATGAATGATGCCAAGTTAAAAGTGTCTAAATAGTTAAAAAAAAACCAGTTAAAAATCTCTTGCAGAAAAGTACAAATTGCCATGGTAAAAAATACTGCCAAAATGCAAAAAAATACTGTGGTAAAAACGGATTTACAAAAGAATCTAAGTCTGATACTTTAATTTTCGCAGCACATCTGGCAATTTTAAATTAATTATAGCAATAGGCTGAACCTTATGTAAGTACTATAGTTTATTACTATAGCACATCAAGAAAAAACTCTTATTATAACATAAAACAAAATATGATTTTTAAGATAAATATTTAACTTCTTTTAAGTACAATAATAAAAAAAAATCACTTAAGTGATTTACTAACTATTGCAAACTTGTGTTACTCCACAAAGTTTATTATTACAACTGAAATTTGGTAAAAACACTTATTGTTACTTAAGTTTTTTCATATTTTATTTTCAATATTAATGAAAAAATACATTTCGCTTAAGTATACTAATAAGTTATTTTTCGGACTCGACATTTTTTTATATTCATTTAAATGCAATTTAATATTATAGCTCACCTGCAGTGTTGCGCGAACAGCGCAATGTTCTTCGCACTGAAAACCAATTTTAAAAGCTTTTAGCACTTTTTAAATTATTTAAAAATAATTGGTCGCTTGCAGCATGTTATCAGATGTAGTTATGCGAATTTTAAGGACCTTGTAAATATATTCAGGTCAATCTGACCTACCATAAATTATGGTGAATTTTGTATAGAAACAATTAAACATTTGTGTACTAATTAGATTGATCGCTATTTCCGTCATTTTTTCTAAATCTTTTGGATTGGAGAGTCCCTGCATCACATTTGTTTGAACCAACTGCCTATATTCAGTGCTTTAAAAAATGCTTGCTATCGGACGATTTCCGATTAGCATATAGTTGAGGATTAGCCCTTTTGTGCTAGTTGTAAGCAGCCACAATAGCAATACTCTTCGTGGTGGTTATAATTTAATATAATAATTGGCTTTTTGCGGCATGCAATTAACTCTTTTATCGCTTTGTAAAGTGATAGTACGTTTTTATTTAGTTTGAGAATGTAGCTTACCAATGTTAAATTCTTTCGGCAAATCTGGTTTATATAGTGTCGAATTGTCCCAATAATCGTTGTTTTTTTCTGTAATAATTGTTCTCATTTGGTTGTTTGCTCTCGTATATTTCAGCATTCAAAAGGTATGCATATTTTGAATTTTTTTTCCAAACCAGGTACATACGGTATCAAAGTATTCTAGATATGCATTCCAGAATATTTTGATACCGTATTTCCCTGGTTTCGATAGAATGTGCGGTCTGAACGATCATCTACCACGAGTTAAACTAACTGCTCGTCAAATGTTAAGTTGACTGATATCTTATAAGGTGCTCACACATTCACTAAAAACGGGTTCCACTGCCAGTTTAGCAGTTCTTAATCGATCTTGCCTTGTTTGGTAGCTATGTTACCGTAAAAGGCGGAGTAATTGCTGAACTCTCCAATCAAAAAGACAATTATCTATATGGTTTAGCTCATCCCATCGTTCGTCCCGATATTTATGGACTCTGGCAGGTAGTAAATGCCGATTGGAGTATCAATTTCTATCGAATTTGTGTCATACCACCCGTTGTCTTTACTATTCATCGTATATACCTGCCGTGCTTTCCTGTTGGTTTAAACTACTATAACGTTTGGCAATGCGTCTAGTCCACTTAGCTAACAAATAGAAATGCTAACAAATGCTGTTCTTGTTACATCAGGATTTGACGTCATTTTGGAATACAATTTTTATTTTATTACCTAATACTACGTTCTGGTCGTTTAACAGTTTTTTCAGTTTTTTAACATTGCTTTCTTTGTCTGCTACCAAACTATCATCTTCGGAATTTCCTTTCTCTACAGATTTATTTGGATTTATATTGTCACCATCGCTGTAGCAATCGAACAATTACTCATCAAAATTGTCGCCAGCTATCTCCTCTTCGTCGGAGGGTTTTAGACTTGAAACACTATCAAACAAATCCCGAAGACCTTGGGCTACATGACAAAAATATATTTTTTTAGGTTTTAAAAATGGTTGGAGTTAATTTAACCACAATGCACAGAGTAAGGGTTAATAGAAATCTGTTTCCAACATCATCCAAAGTAGTTTCCGAAGTAGTAAGTATTGTGGAACGTACTTCAAATGACTATTCAAGGAAAACTAATGGTCCCAGCTGTTTTTTATGTGAACAGTTTGTCAAATCAGTTTTTAACAAAAACAAATCAATAATTTTGACGATCCAAAGGTGGGGAGTTTGGAATATAGAAGAACCGATGACTAAATCGATGATGTACATTTAGGATGTTATAGCTTATTGAAGATCAATTGCACTTTGGAAGTTGGTAACCAGGATTTTAGTCTGATAATTGAGCAGATTGTGGATGGGTATGATCCTAAATACAGTGTTGAATCTTCAGTAAAATTTATAATGTTAACGGATAGCACCGTGTTTAGGCTAACTATGGCAAAAAAGGATATAGATCCATAAATTGCTGATAGGGCACCAAACTTTGAAGACTCGTTATCCAGTCCAATGATTAAGATGAAATATGATAATTTTATAGTACAATTACTAAAAACAAACTCAAAGAACGAACAAACTTAATTAATCTTACAATTTTTAAGCCATGGACCTTATGACCACTTTATGATGCATGGACGTATTTTATAAAAATAGGCAGCAATTTACTTTAATTCCAATTTTTAAAGACCATCCCAATTTTCAGTAGTTGATGATCCGTGATTACCTTGAAATTTTGCTCGAACAATTCCCAAAATATCCAGCATTTATTTTTAATTTGTTTTCCACAGGTTGATGATACAATGCCCAAAATTGCGTTTCCGTCTTAAAAATTTTAAAACCGTGTTAAATTTTTCAGATCTAGGTTAAAATTCAAAAGAGTTCTGTCCAAAAGCATCCAAAAGAATTCACACCATTGCCCCTAATGTATCATAAGCAATCGCTATTTTCTTCTGATAGTCAATCGTTTGATTGTGGTTTCTATCGGCAACATTAGTAGTTATAGAAACATATCTATTTCACTTTCAATCTTCACAAAAAAAGAATACGCCTTGGAGGTTTCTTCCGAAACTTAACTCTCACTACTTTCTTTTTACTTTACTGCATTTTTTGGGCGTGATTTTGATAAAATATAATTTTGAAATGTGGTACATTGTTTTGGGACATACAAAATGTAAAACCCTTTATTTAGTAGTAAATCAATTACATTGATCTGCCTTAAAACTTGTAATAATATTTTCTTGTATTCTTTATTGGGATGTTAACAATCTCGAAACCCAAATTATGTTTTTATTTTTATTTTTTTTTTAACAATTTCCAAAACATTTTTATGACTTTAATTTTCCTTATCAGTTTTCTTCCCTTTATTTATTTTTTGTTAACAGTAATAAAAACGTATTACGTTCGAATAATATAAAAATGTTTTTTATTTCTGGAAATTTTTTATTTTTTAATGTTTTGAGTTTTTTAATAAATTTTTTTTTTTTATGAAAATTGGTACATGAAAATCTATGATTATTACTTATATCATGTATGTATGTACTTCAGTGCTGTTTAGTAACATGGGAATGATGTTATGTATTTAAATTGGATATAATATCTGAATCAAATTTCGATTTAAATTTTATTGCACTAACATTTTTAATTTACATATTTTGAAATTATAAAATATTTATTTGGAAAATATTTGTTTTGTATTCAGTTTTCGAATCGTGCCTACGGGGAACACAATACATGTGTTTACATATAAGAAGAAAATTATTTTACAATGTATATCATTTGATTTTATGTAGCTGCTGACGATAGGCTACCAAAAAGTATGAAAGAAACTTTTAACCCAGAAAGCTTGAGGGAAGTCACGTTGTAGGAAGTCAACCCACAGTTGAATACTTTTAAAATAAAATCAGATCAAAAGAACGTGTATTTATTATGAAAAGTTGTTTAATATTGTAAGCGATTTATCTACCACAAAACGCTTATTACCAAAAACACGGGAGTTTACCATTAAATCAAGAAGTCGAGGATACGGAACCTACAACTCTCAAAATCTTTCAGGAACAAAGCTGCTATAATAAATTTCACTATATTAAATGATCAAGGCACTTACATAAAAAATCCGTATTGTTGAACCCATATAAGCTTAGTTATCAAGTGCATTCAATTATTTGTTCAATATTTGTTTGAGAAACAAATATCATTGCATTTGTCCTACTGTAGGTAACTATTTAACTTTTGAAGCTAACCTCACTAAATAAAAGATTTTTCATAATTAAAATTTAATCACAGTTCCGAGATCCGTATGTTTTTTCAAGTTTCCAGCTCTGCTTAGCATTAATACGGATATTTCGAGAAAAAAATTAAGGCAAATTAATTGAATAAAGTGAAATTGATTTTCGGTGTTGTGAAATACACATACGGAAAAAGATGGCGTCAGCTGAGTCCAGATACATCATTTCAAAGCTAAATTGAACAAATCATTTTGTATGGAAATACAAAATGGAAATGTTTCTGCGTGGACAGCAAATGATGAAAAGGCACATTCAACAATTGCATTGAATGTAGAAGACGATCAAATTCATTACATCTTTGGTGCAGATTCAGCAAGAAATGCATGGAGAATTCTTAAGGAAACATATAAATCAAACACATCAAGCAATCGTGTGCACATTTTGAAGGTAATCATGCAACAGCGGCCTGATGAAGGCGAAGATGCGCAAAAACACGTGAATTTCATGAACGAGCTGTTTCGATAGTTATTGGCGCTTGGTGCAGATTTTGGTCCGGAATTTTTTATGAGTGCTGCGTTGTTCGCTTCTTTGCCACCAAGCTACGACGGTTTGGTAACGGCGCTGGAGGGTAAAAATAGTGAATTGACACTCACGTTGGTTAAATCAAAGTTTCTCGCAGAATTCAAAAGAAGAATGAATCGAGGCGGAACAACGAATGACACAGCATTAAAGGTTGACACATCAAGAGCAACGAAAGGTCAAAAAGGTGAAAATAAAAAGTCTGAGTGCTATTTTTGCAAAAAAAAAGCGGTCAAATCAAAAAGAATTGTCGAAGATACAAACCCTGGCTCAACAAAAAGGAAGGAAGTAATCAGAAGGCGAATCTAGCGAAAGATGAAACAGAATACCTGTTTGCAACACATCAAGTAGGTGATGGCTAGATTCTCGATTCAGGTGCCACGTGTCACATTGCCAGTTCTAAGGATATTTTCGTTAATATTGACGTGAATTGTAGAGATAAAGTAAGCGTTGTAAGTGGTCAACAATTAACACCTGCGGGTAAAGGCACAATTAAGGTCGATTTTCTGAACGAGGAAAATCAAAGTATTCCAGTAAGAATTACAGAAGTGTTGCTAATGCCAGATATAAAAGGAAATTTGCTTTCAGTAAAAAAAAACTAACGGAAAAAGGTTTTCAAGTAAATGTCAAGGGCAACAAGTGTGAAATAAGGGAGAACAGTCGACAAATTGCAGTTGGCGAAATCAGTTGTAAACTGTACAGACTAAAGGAACCTCACAAAGTTTACTCGGTCGAAAAGAAATCCAATGGCTGCATACATTATTGGCATAAGGTTCTAGGAATTTTTGAATTATTTAAAGTCAAGCGGAATTCAAATCCAGAGAACTACTGCGTACACACCTCAACAAAACGGAACAGTGGAACGCAAAAACAGAACGTTGGTAGAAATGGCTTACTGTATGCTAATTGATGAAGGTCTAGAGAAAATATTTTGGGGCGAAGCTGTAATGATGACTAACTATGTCCAGAATCGTAACAAAGGGTACAGAAACAACGCCATATGAAGGCTGGTTCCAGAAAAGTCCGAATGTGCAATACTTCAGAAAATTCGGATCAGAATGTTACATGCATGTACCAAAGCAAACAAAGTGCAAATTCGACTCAAAGTGTGTGAAAGCAGTGCTGGTCGGTTATAATTACGAATCAAGGGCATATCGTTGTTACAATCTGGAAACCGATAGAGTCACAGTTGGTCGAGATGTTCAGTTCGTCGAAAGGGGCCATTTGTTACCTATCAAGTCTAGCAAAAATTACCAACAGGAACAAATTATCGACAATTCAGGGTTGAACAACTTTGAAAATGCAGCGAAAGATCAGGTACAAGAGGAATTAGTCGATGAGGAGGTTCAGGAAAAGAATCCAATATAGGATCACGTTCAGAATGAAGATGAGAAGCAAACTGTTAGACGATCACAACGCGTTAACAAAGGAATTTCACTAAAGAGCAATAACAGATGAGATGATTCAAGCAATGACAGATGAGATGAAGTCATTGATGAAGAATCAAACATGGGAGTTTGTGAAAATTCCAGAAGGTGCAAATTTAGTTGGCTGCAAGTGGATTTACAAGCTAAAGTGCAATTCAGATGGAGAAGTAGTCAGACACAAGGCATGGCTTGTTGCTGAAGGCTTTTCGCAGAAATACGGTACTGATTATGATCAGGTGTTTGCTCCAGTTGTTCATCAAACTACAATTCGAACATTGCTTACAGTGGCAGCAAACAAGACATGAAGGTTTATCATCTAGATGCGAAACCGGCTTTTCTTAACAGTGAATTGGCTGAAACAATTCACATGAGACAACCTCCAGGATTTAAAGTTGAAGGCGGGGTTGATTTAGTGTGTCTACTAAAAAGGAGTATATATGGTCTAAAGCAATCAGCGCATCAAAACAATTCATCAAATTCTCATTGATTTCGATTTTGTTCAAGGCAAGAACGATCCATGCTTGTACTCCTACAAACATGATGGAAAAATATGCTATGCATTAATCTACGTTGACGATGTGGTCATTGGTTTAATCAACAAGATAATCTCCAAGTGCGAAACATTTTTAAATTCGAAATTCATGATTAAGAACTTTGGTAGAGATTAAGGATTTCTTAGGTCTTCAAGTCAAGACGGAAGCAGATGGCCATTACACGTTGAATCAGACTGCTTACATTGAAAAAGCACTAAGGGATTTCCAAATGTCTCATGAAAAGCAGTCCTCAGTTCCATTATCAGTAGGATATGGTAAAGGAGGAGATACGGATTTATTGTTGGGCAACGGCAAATATCAAAAGGTGCTCGGTTGCTTACTGTACATATCAGTCAACACAAGACCTGACATATCGGCAGTGGTTGCAATTCTCGCACAAAAGTTGTCCAGTTCAAACCAGGAGGATTGGAACTAATTGAAACGAGTATAAGTATCTCAAGGATACTGCCGGATTGCGATTGCCACTTGGATCGATGACAGTGATGGTTCGGATCAGTTAATTGGATTTGCAGATGCAAGTTGGGCTGATCATCGTGCAAGTAGAAAGTCACAATTTGGTTACATATTCAAGTATTGTAACGGTATTCTCAGTTGGTGCAGTCGAAGACAGGATTGCATTAGGTCATCAGCAACGGAAGTAGAATTTTAAATATATATTTTTACTACACATAAATAAATACAATGGCGTTATAATTTAAAACAATATTGTTTTCCAAGTTTCCAGTGGTGTTTCACAATCTACTCCAGCTGGCGTTTCGTGGGAGCATATTGCATCGGAATAACCTCTACTATTTATAACATGTGGCAGATGGCAAAGTTTGGGCCATTGGTAAAAACCGAACCGCATTTTTCAGTTTTTGTATTACTAAAGAATTGCCATTGGGTAGATCAGGTAAACAATTGAATCGTCTTTAGGAGTTTCGTTTAAACAAATTTCAGCTGGCCGAATGGGTATTTGGGCGATCGACTGGTCGATTAGCATTGCGACGAGAAATTAACTCTATGTTTCCGGAAGGTTCACACTGGCAAATTTTAACGCCAGTTCCCAGTGATTTGCCAAACATAGAAAATCAAGTCGGTTTCAAGCATATTTTGGCAGGAGATCAAGTATGGACCATATCACTCAGTGGATTTGTTTGTAAACGTGGTGGCAGATTTATTGACAAAACCATTGGCGGGACCTCGTGTCAATGGTCTTCGGGATGCATGTGGAGTTAACTGATGATTCAAATGAGGAGGAGTATTGGAAATAAACACATTCGAATCAATGCATATGTTCCACTGTAGCTTACTATTTAACTTTTGTAGCTTTTCTGATTAAACCATCAATCAAGTGACACGTTAAAATCATAAAGCTAAATAAAAGATTTTTTATAATTAAAATTTAATCGAGAAACATCCGTATTTCTTTTTCATGTTTCCAGCACTGCTTAGCATTAGTTCCATCAAAAAGGCGGAACATCTAATAGGAACACTACCAGCTATCAGAGCCCAACCACGAAGAATTCATTTACGAGATCAGAAATCGACTATGCTAGCCCCGTACAGATAAGAACAACCAAAGGAGGGGAATATAATGCTTCCAAGAAGTTCATTTACTATGTTGGCCACTGATGGAACTAACTGCGACATTTTATTTCACCTTCCACTCCTTATATCGAAGTAATTAGGAAGTACAGGGAACGATTTTACTTTCTTGTTTCGTTTTATATTTGTAATCGAAAGGGTTTTTAATTTTTATCTCTTTCACACCTATCATCACTTCTGTGTCCCGTTATTTTCGTTCAGTAGAAAAGTTTGAAATGAAGTATCTTTATTAAAAAGCTAAAGGCAACACTGAATTTTATAAGCTATCTGAAATATTTAACCATATTCTCCTGGACTTACTCCAGGAGAATATGGTTTCTCCATACTCTCACCACTGTTCATTCTCTCAATTTGTAAAATTTAAATAAAAAAGTACATAAAAAAAGTATAGGTTATAGTTGTTAAAGGTACTGAGGAAAGTAGTTCACTACTGAAATCGATATTCCAAATAAAATAAATAAAATTGTCACTAAAAGGAAAATTCTACAACAAATATAATTTAAATCAAAACATTTGTTTAAATAAATAATATATCAATAAGTCTATTGTAATTTCACTCAACCTTCTTCACTCAAAATCGAGCCACGTAAACAAAATATTGTTGTTTAATTTTTCTGTGACGAAAAACCAAAGCAAAGGTTATAAGTATTTTGCATCACGACAGTGCAACTTAGTACACATTTGCTCAAATAACCGACTCTGTGTACCCTAAATTTATTGAATTGTCGAATAACCTGCCTTACAGTCGTAATAAGCACTCAATAGTTTTGCTTTGTTCCCGAGGAACTGAGTGTAGTGCTTAGCTAATTGGTTTGAGCGCATGCGAATAAGAATTTGCATTGCAAATATTTTCAATCATGAATACTTTGATATTAGTATTTTACGAAATCCATTAAAGTGCCCGGACCACAAGAGCTTAAAATTTATATGGTTGATTTAACTTTTTTAAAAAGTAGCCAAATTCTCATCGAACAAATTTTTTACAGTGACACTGTTAAAATACATAAAATCGGTATAAACATTTTCGCGTTATTCAGGCGTAATAACTGCTTGTGTGACAACATTTTTTTTTACCTACATATACTAATTAAAAAAGTAGCACGAATTTAAATTTACATTGAAAATAACAAGGCGATTATATTAAAATTCGCGTGTAATTTTTTATTTTAATTTTTTTGGTGAAAAACTATTTTCATTTTATAATTAAATATGGTAAATTGTGTGCTATAGTGTGAAAATGAAAATCGTGTACGAATTAAATTTTTTGTATGATAACCTATAATATTGTGACGAAATTTTATGAAAATGTTTCGTTTTGAATTATTTTCTGATAAAGAAAATGTTTTGTTTGAGATTAGAACCGAAATTAGTTAGATTAATTTGCCGATTTCTTTGTAGAGTGCAATGGAGCTTGGACAATTACAAGAAGTAATGTAAAGGGACGTCGTGTTCAGGTATGGATCTCATCATATCATCCAAATTGTTGTAAAATAAGTCTTTATCTTTGGGTTGACTTACATTAGAGGGAGCATGAACACAAATGATTAACATGTTGGCTAGTCGCATGCGTAAACGTAGCTTACACATACGATTATTAACCACTTTGAAATCTAAAACAGCCTTTTTCACCTGAAGCCCTAGGAGAAAACAAATACCAAGACTGCAGAGATCATCTCCACTGTAAAGACATGTTTATCGTTGGGACCCACGGTCTTATGCCATGAGCAATGAGCTCCAAGTGATACTCTTTCATGGCTGATAAAAAGCACCAGGTTTTCTTAGTTACTGCTCGTTTCACATCTCGATCGTAATTTTGCCTATTTCCTCTCGACCACTCGACAAATCACTACTCAAATTAAAATCAAAATGACATGATAAACGTCAAATTGGTTTAAATTAGTATAAAGCTGCGTGACATCTAGATGTTTTTCCGAGAACTAACGATCATTTTTTTAACTTGCACGATCAATCAAACATTGTCTCGTTTTGTTTGTTATGAATTTTAGTTACGGTAAAATGAAAAATCCGACGGATAAATTATAAATAATGGACATGCATCTTTATTCTTTAAATTGAGTTAAAACAAATTGAAATGAGTTAAATTTAATTGGCAATTCTTATAAAAACTAAAGTGTTATCTCCCTATAAAGAACATACGGAAAACGAATATTTTTTTATGATTTTGCCACTTTCAAAAAAGCTTCATTTGAACATAGAGTACTTATATGTTAATATTGTACAGTACTGTATGTGTTCTTAATCCAGATACATATTCAAAATCTAATTATCTTCTTTGTTGTTATTGTTGTTAATATTTGGCAAATAGAAAATTCTTATTATTTTCATAATCATTATATTGTTAAATGATATAAAATAATTTTAAAAGAAACAAATATTATATGCTTATGCTAATCTTACCACTTTCTTACACTTTTATCATTTGTTTACTTTAACTTTTTTTTTTTGTTGCTGACACAGTGTGTGAGTATCATCACTTGATTATTTAAATAACATAATAAACATTTTCTAGAAGGAAATTTTTTTTTTCTTTTTTAATCATCTATTCTGAAAACACAAAAAGTAAATAAGTTTATGTAAGTCATTAAAAATTTATTTTTATTTTCTCTGGTAAAATTGTATTTAAAAAAAGAAAAAAGAAATCTTTTACAATCCTTTTATTTTCACACGCAATTTTCTTTGAACGTACAATACCAACAACAACACTGTATATACATACAATTTTCTTTTGTTTTCTTGTTAAGATTTTCATTTTGTTAATTCAGCCAAAAAGTGAAATTTGTTATATTTTTGTTGTATATATATATATACGAGTATGTATTCAGCAATGGTAACTTTGTTTTTTTTTTGTTTTGTCGAAAGAAAATGGGAAATTTAATTTTTCCTTAGTTATACAACCCGTTTAAGTTGATTTTTTTTGTGTTGTTTGCCTGCCTCTCAAACGTGTTAATGTAAAACGATTGTTTTTCTTGATTGACTTTAATCTTCATGGCACACTAGATTTGTTTGCGAACGTTTATTATGACGTATATTCGTATTATGCTCGTTTTTTAATGTTGCCAAACGGTGATTTAATTTTTATTTTTAGATTTCTTATGAAAAATATTATGATAATCATAAAATGGGTTGTACGGGCCATTGCTGGTCTATCCGGTTTTAATAATTTGACATTTCGATTTCGAGCCAGTAATGTAACTGTATATTACGGATCACCCGCAAAGACTTAAGTAGAAACTAGAATTGCGCCATTCATATAATTGCATATATTTTAAATATACTCGGTAGATAGTTTAGTCGCTGTAAGTTACATCACGTAATTGACTTTAGTAACAAGCTCAATACAACCATACTACATATTGTGTAAAAAATTTATCTCTTTTCAAAAAGAGTAATATAATATTTTTTACTCTATCGCAGACATCAGACAGTAGACATGTTACTAAAGCCTAGTACGCTGATCGATTTCGAGTGAAATTCTTTTCAAATTTTCAAACGATTTTAGCAAAGCGAAAACAGAAACGAACCATTTCACTTGATATTTCGTTTTGAATACTCAGATAAAGAGCGAAAATCAAAATTTACTCAAGTACATGGCATGCTCCAGAGATGGTGCGCATAAACTATCCAATCTTTTTTCGCACGAAATTAATGTATCAACCCATTATGTTCGAGCGAAATTTTGACAGATCGGATTTTGGAAATAAAAATTATTTGTTTTATGATAGACGCCGTGCAATTTGTATTCTTAAAGTTTTCTTGCCATGTTTTATTGTAGTTTAATATAGTTAATGACAAATGGCGTGGCATTGACAATAAAAAAATCGGGGAAATTTTACTTTACAATACCTAGCATGACAAAATTTACGTATGACAGATATAAAAATCGAGAATTGCATAATTTACATTTCTGTTTTTGTATATGTCAAAAAAAATAATTCTCCAAAAAATTTGTTTTCTATTTCACACGAAAATAAATAGATTTATAGAGACCGCGTTAAAATTTCATTTCAATTTAAACTGAGTATTAGGCTTAAGACAAAAAATTAGCTGGGTAAATTTAAAAAAATTAAATAAAAAAAATGTATCTCTACACAAATTGTTTAGCTTGATGATTTGTAGCTATAATTGCAGACTTGTGGAGACCGCGTTAAAATTTATCTTAGCTCGAGCTCCATACCTAGCTTTAAGCACTAGTTTTTATTCTTAACAAACTGTCAGATTAATTTTAGTATTTAGACGTAATTTGATTCCATAAAATGTTTAACTTTATTTTTTTTTACCGCTAGACAAAAGTTTACAAAACACTTTTGGCATCAAAATGATAACTTTTGGCATCAAAATGATAATAATTGTTTTCTATATGCACATGGTCTTAAGTTACTAACCCTTAAGTTTAGGTTATAATTTTAGTGGTAAAGGACGTATTTTGTCAGTTTAAGGGTTATTTAAATTTGGTGTTAGCTAATTTATTTTGACTAAATTTAAAAATTGTGTGTCGAGTAAAATGTATATAAATTAGATTTTACTGATTCAATGCCATATTTTGTCAGTTCAACGGTTGTTTCATTTAATTTTGGAGTTGGATATAGTTTTTTTTAATTTGCAGTTATGAGAAGCTGCTTATATACGTCGGTTTGTAATTTTCGAGTCGATGATACAAATTATTTAGAAGCGATTAAATATCAAGAAATACGTTAAAAAGAAACCTATATTCATAACTTTCTTGCTATTTCCAAATTTAATAAGGCGTCACTCGATAATATATAATGAAATGGCATGATATATTTTTTATTTATTCATCTGAAATATAGAGCCATAATTGTTATTTTATCATAGCTTCAAAGTAGTTCGGTTTCGATCTAATTAGAGCATCTGCGAATCTAAATTTGAATCCCAAATTAAAAAATATTGCTCTCTCGTCAGGCTGCAGCGAGCAAACTACAAACATTTCTTGATCCAAACTAAGTATTACACTTTGTATGGATACATTGTTTTAGTGAATTATAAAAGTTAGAAACCAGGCAAATTTCTTGTTTCGAACAATTCAGTAATTTCTTGACTTTTTAAGCAAAACAATGGATGAATTAATTTCCCGAAGAGAAAAGGTCAATTTCCATAAATCTCAGAGGAAATTTTAACCATGCAAAGCAACCAACAGCAAAAATTTATCACAAATTTATTGCCTTATAAACCACATATTATTTAAATCGCCAAAATTCAAAGCAAATACTCACTCACTCAACTCACAGCAAGTTCCACATGTGAATCCAGCAAAATATCTTGGCATGACACTTGATCCTAAGCTTAAGTAGAAAGAGCATATCAAAAAGAAAAAAAAGCTTAACATGAAATACCGAAATAATTCCAAGGTATCATTACATAATAAACTGCTGCTATATAGGCAAATTCTAAAACCAATATGGACCTACGGTATTCAGGTTTGGGGATGCGCCAAGAAGACCAATGTGAAAATAATACAATCATTTCAAAACAAAGGATTTTACGTGGTATTGTAAATGCACCATCAGAAAATATAATCTCCATAGGGACTTAAAGGTGGAATACGTCAACGAAGAAATCAGAAAGTACGCGAGGAAACACATACTTCGTCTTTATCAATGTGAAAAAGTCGAGACTCGTCATATGATGGATACAACCAAGTTAGTTAGACGTCTCTTAAGATCGAGACCTCTAGAACTTTGGCAGCCAGAATAAAATAAATAAACTAATTCGGGACTAATCGATGGGTTGTATCCCCATAAAAATTGAAAACCAGATATTAAAGATAAATTACTAGATGAATTGTAATTCAGTTATAATAAAAAAAAATAAAAAATAAATAAAAAATCAGAATGTGACAGTTAGTGGTATGTCGATAATTCATAACTAAGCCAAACATATGTTACAACTGCTTCAGTAATGATCACCTGATCACAACCTGCAAAAACACAAAACACTGTTGGAAGTGTTCAAAGCGTCTTAAAATTCTATTCTATTTTACAACAGATCGATATAGTTCCTTAGCCAACCACAGTTCCTCGAACCAAACCAAAGCAGCTTGCAATGAAGTTAATTCCCATTTTGCAGTTAATTTACGTCCGTCGAATTTTCCAAGATACGCTCCACTAATAGCTGTATCCTCTACATTTTAGAAAAGAATAACATTGTTACCAATGGCATAAAGATGGCAAATGGATCAATTATCTAGCTCTATTGTACTCCGCGGATCAACTCATTCCTTTGTTACGGAAGATTTTATCACCGATTTGAAAGTTTCCACAAATAAAACTGAAACGAAAGTTAATACATGAAATAGTTCCTTAGAATTTTATTCTAATGAAAGATCCAGATTAAAATTTAGGTCTCGTGTCGATCACAATTACACAATGTTAGTAAATGCATTGATCATGCCCACAATTGCATCTAACGTACCTCCAGTTCACATCAATAACCTCAAAATTCAAGAATTGGATAAATATGGCCAGTAGCTGATCCATCTTGCATCATTTGTGAAAGTCGATATTTTATTAGGATGTAAACCGTTTCTCTAATCACTCCAAGAGGTGATGCGCCGGAAAAGTAATAGGAATTGTCGAATCGCTTTTAAACTCAAGGTTAGGTTGGATAATTGCAGTTCAACTAAATGTCAAGAAATATTCATCTATTACCAACCCGGTTGTTAAATCCGCCTCCTCAACCCATTGTGAGTCAAATAACTGCATGCTTCGAGCCGATGTAATCGACATATTTTAAAAAATCGAAGAACTATTACCGATTACAATATTACATTTAGAGGAACAGAAGATCATTTAGCTATTAAAGAAAAATTCCATAATTCATAACAACAGAATTATAGTTTGTCTATCATTCAAGTACAGCCCCACAAAAGACGAGCGCTGCTCACAAGCAATTATTCGATTCTATTCCTTAGAGACGCGACTACATAGGCAGACACTATAGTTTAAGGAAAGCTTATCATGCATTTATGAATGAGTATCTGGCTTTAAACCAGTATTCTACTTGCCCCATCACCCGGTCATAAATAGCAATCCAGTAGTACTACAAGGGGTTGTGTAGTCTTTGACGCATCAGCAAAATCTACTAAGAATCATTCATTGAATGATAATCTATTGGTTGGGCCAACTATACAGGATAATTTACTTAATTTACTAATCCATTTCCGAAAACATAAGTACGTATATTCTCCGTCGATATTGAGAAAATACTTCGCCAAATTTTAATATCAAATCCGATAAAGATTATCATCGTAATATTTGGATAGATGATCCTAATTCGCATTTACAGCATTCCCGTTTAAAACTCGTTATCAATGGGATAGCACCTTTTCTAGTGACTGCAACACTTCACTATATGGTCGATAAATTCAGCGAAAAATTTCCAAGCGAGCTTGTTAACTCAGATTTTTACATGTATGATTTGATGTCTGGAGCCGGTGATATATTATCTGGACAATTTTTACAAAAGTACCTGTTCAAGAAAAGATTGCTAGAATACTTGGTTTACTGGACCTAATATGGTCGGATTGAAGGTATTATTTCTATTATATTTTTATTATTTCAGTCGCTTTGGTTACACGGTATTATTTGGGATGATGAATTGCTATTACACATATTGAAACCATATTTATCCATTAGAAAGCAATTCCATCGGTTAGCAGAACTCAAATTTCCAAGATGGTTATTAGCTAGTCCCAGTAAAACTACATGGGTTCGAAGATGCAGCCTTACATATGCATATGGAGCTGTGATATATTCATCGATAATAAATGACCAACCTAAGGTCAACCTACTCATTGCAAAGACACGTGTAATGCCAATCAAAGCATTAAGCATTCCCAAGCTTGATTCAAATGTGGCAACATTATTTGTTCAATTGTTAAACACTATAATCAACCAAACCTGATAACATTTGTATTCGGATTCAACAATAACGTTGCAATGATTAGTCAAACCACCAAAGTTATTGAAAAAGATCTTGCTACTTGAAGAATCGAGCCAGATAGTTTTTTACGCAATACAGGGCACCTCTATCATAATAGCTACTGACATGAGCACCATGATTCGTTTCTGGTATCGTTGAGAAGTTTTTGTACCATCAGGGGTCGCAAAAAAATGCAGTATTCATTTGATGAAAAACTGTAAAGTCATAACAAATGCACAATAAAAATGCAATAAAAAAAATAATAAAAAATTTGCTATGAAAATAACACTATCACCGAAGAGAACTTTACATTTTTAATTAAGAATGGAGTCAAAAGCTTTAATTTGCTAGAACCGAAACTTTAGTAAATTTAAAAAATTATCTGGCTCACTTCTTCAAGTAGCAAGATCGTTTTTAATAACTCATATACTTGCAAAAGTCTTTTGTATAAGCTTTTAACACACGGTTACTGAGTTTTTTTTTTATTTTTCGTATAAACACGTTTTGATAGCTTTAAGTATAGATAACCATGACATCAAACTACTTTTGTTTTTTTTCAGACATTTCTATTTGTTGTAGCAGGTATTCCGTTTTTTCCATTTGTTCTAAAAATGTTTTAACAGGTTGAATTTTAGTTCACAACATAAAACTAAATAATGGTTTTGGGAATCCCCTAAATATATTAAAGATCTCTGCAAAGAGTAAATAAAATAATCGAGCGAAAGTGTACGTTTCCACCAAAAAGTTGGTTGTTTCTTTTACATTGCACCTCACACGGATCGTATACATTCTCAAAAAAAATAGCGTCTCAACACATTTAAATTATAATCGCAACAAAAATACATGATAATGACATTTTTCAAATAAATGAAGGGTTGTTTACAAAATTTCCTAGAGAAAATTTTATCTTTTAGTACCAATGTAAAAAAAAACAACAGCAAAAGTTCTCTTCATTAGTACAAATCGGTTGTTTTTTGTTTGCATGTGTAGGTAATAAATTTTGTGTTGAGACGCAATTTTTTTGAGAATGTATACTATCCGTGTGAGGTGCGATGTAAAAAAAAAAAACAACCAACTTTTTGGTGGAAGCGTACACTTATCATTACATACATAAAAAAAATAAAATGTTTCCCTTTGTAAAAAAAAACAACCGATTTCTCGGTCGAAACTAAGACAAAGAATCCAAAATGAATTAGGGATTAAGCGCAAATTTCGTAACAAATTAAAGTTTTCAATTCGTTAGATTTTACATGCTGATCCTCGATAACCAATAAATTAATCTCTAAAGGTAAAGAACGAGTTAGACATTTTTGTACCGTCTTGAATATTCCAATTATTCGAAGAACTTGTTGACAATCTTTAAAATTAAAATCAACAATTACCAATTTGTCTTCGTGCTCAAGTATAGAAACCATAAATTATATGATATTGAAATTTTATAAATTATAACCAATAGTAAACGTGGGAATATTTTTATGTTACCCGATCGGTTCTAATTTACGGGTAATCTAAACACCCTTCAACAACATAGCGACAAAAATGTAAATAAGTCACTTAAATTCATAAATAAATAAAATAAAAAAAAAATCATATGCATCACTATTTTTTGGCGGGAGTGTTCAAGCAAAGATAGTATTATAAAAAATTATGACAAGAGTCAAACCAGCCATTCATATTTCTGTCACGTTTATTATAATATTCTGAAAAAAAAAAAAAAATTCCAGTTTAAAAATCATAATTTTTGTATACATTGTACAAACAAAAATATTTAATAGGAAAATAAACAAAAAGGGTTGCCGTTCGTTGAAAATTTATTTTATTGAGTTCTGTCAACAGCAATAAGCTCAAAAACGATGCCGATTAGTATTCACGAAATGGTAAAGTTTAAACACCCCATCATTCTTCATTCATAATTTTTATTTTGTATGAGTGTGTGTGTGTGTATGATTTTGTTGTGCGTTTTCCATTGAATTATTTTATCGTTTGTTAAAAAAAAAAAAGTAAATAAAATTGGAAAATATTTTTATGATTTTCAAGTTTTTTGTTTTTTTTTTTTATTATTTATTTCTAAAGTAAACTGAATAATTAAAGTTCAAATAATAATTTTTCGAAACTTGAACGATACGAATATTTTAATGTTTTGAAATTGAAAAAAAAAACAGAAGAAAATAGAAAAACCAGTCGGTAAAGTTATACGAGCAATGTGTCGTCTACATGTCTAAAATGAAACTTTTAAGTTTAATATTTTAATAAGACCCTGTGGGGGTGAGTAATGTACTAATTTTAAAATTGTATAGACGAATTTAGAATTTGTACACGGGCTTATACATTCTTTAGACTTTATGACAGTTAGACTAATTTTTTTTTTGATTGATTTAGAATGTACGCCCAAGCATTAAGCAGGATCTCCCGGTTATATGGCCGGGCCCACTGTACACCCGTTTTATATAAACTTGGAAGGATAAGGCAGGATACTAGTTAAATTATTGAGATCGACCCGGTTACAAACACCATGGCGGCCAATAGCAAATTTTTGTTGGGGTTAGCATAAGACAATCACAATTTTACTGAACTGCTCTGAGTTCGGGCATCCCTTGTCCAGTGCGCTTCCATTCATCTGTTATCTTTAAAGGTTCCCTGAAAACAAAATCCATTAATTAACTAATTATATAAAATTATATAATAATATAATAGATTTTATAAAATTTGATTAAATATTACAAATCAATTGATTTTACTGCTTTACGACAAATACGTTATATAATCGCCAAAAATCTAATTTATATACACTTTATTTGACACAAAACGTTAAAACGTTAAAATGTATATAAATTTGATTTTTAAAAATTTATTAAACATTATAAATCAATTGAATTAACCATTTACGACAAATACCGGTATATTTACGCAATTTAAAAATGACAACATAACCATATAAACGGAATAATATAAATATTAACCGAACAAATATAATATAATATATAATATATTATAATATTTATCTTATCTGGTTTGGTTTGGTGCACGCAGCTCATGCCATCATTTTATCTCTGCTGCCTTTCAACATTCTAAAATGCTTTCTTCCATAATCTTCCTGTGTCCATCCCTATTTCTTATAGTCAAACCTTTGACGTTTGGTTTGATTTCCACTTTATCCACTTTATGCACATTATATTAATTTACTCACCGTTTTCACTTCTTCACTTTGTTATTATAATTTTCGCGACCCTCCGAAGGTGAGCAAGTACTTGTTATTTCAATGGCAAAATATCTTGAATATCATCAAATTTTAATTCTTTACTACTAAATTAAAAAGGTAAAGATCCTAAACACAAGAATTAATAAAAATTAACTATTTTGCTGTAACATTTTCTAAATCTAAATTACGATTAAAATCTAACTTACGGTTAAATATAATTATCAGAAATTCTCTTTTACTTTTCATTTTTTATTTATTTTATTTTCCCCCAAAAATGCATTAACCACCCAAAAATTGTAAAACATTCTCCCAGCTGACGCGCGTTTGATAAATTTCTCAATTTTCGATCGTTATGACGGTACTGCAGTCCATATAGCGAAGTTACAAACCAAAACAAAGATTTTCCTTTTTTTAATTTACCAAACCGAATTCTTTTTTACAGTTAGGAGTTTGGGCAAAACGTATGGACAGCAATATCGCTACCACGTTGAATTGATTAGATTGTGACCGGGAAATGCAGAGAGAATTTTGACCCATGCACGATGTTACGTAGAGCGGTGGGTATCAGATCCCACTCAGTGTGGTGATTATCGCAGATGTACGAATGTATGACCTATAAATTTGTTCAACTTACATGCTCCGAAGCATTGCTATAGGGGGGGTAGATTGGCGTGTATGTATGGTTAACACCATATTTTTAAAGGAGGTTCTGAAATAGTTACGAAACTAAAAATATCAAGAATAAGTCACTTTCAAGAAATCTGCAAATTAACAAGGCGAAAGCTTCGCGTATATTTGTTTGAGAAAAGCAAATTTCGAGAAATGGTCCGGCCCGATTCAAATAAATTATTTTGCTTGTTATTCTTATTTTTGTCGTTTTAATTTTTTTTTTGAATATTTTTTTTATTTTTTTTATTATTATTATTTTTTTCTTAATTTATTATAAATTTATTATTGTCTTTTTCCTCTGTAGAGCACAAATTCGTGTTGATTCCAGTGCTGTTGATGGTTTGATTTCACACAAATTGGTGCGACATCCTTTCTGGGAGCGATGGAGCTACGAACGGCCTCTATTTCTACTTTGTGTGTTTTGATGTTAGTTAGGGTTGGTAGGTTTATTGTTCTCAGAAGTTCCGTTTTCCTACGTTCTATCCTTACTTTTTTTTATAACGTGTCGGCAGTTTGTTCTCGACGTCGATCATGGAGCACTGCTGCACTTCCGCAAAGGAGCGTTAAATTCAGAGTGTCTCCTGATCGATGTCGGGCATGACCCACTCACATGTTAATTTCCATCCTCTCCATTTCCTTTTTATTAACAAGCATTGCGGTTTGTTTTGACGTCGATCACGGAGCACTGCATGCTTGTTAATTCCTTCTCAATCCTTCCTTTTAAATAATCTTTTCCTTTAAATGGCGGAAATTTGCTTATTTCACTTGTCAAGCTCGGCAAAACCAAGAAACCGTGTCATATATATATATATATATATATATATATATATATATATATATATATATATATATATATATATATATATATATATATATATACATATATGATTATTTTTTTAAATTTTTTTTTGTTTGTTTAGTTTTTATGCCTGGCTGTGAGACTTCTCAGGGTGCGCGTTGTCCCCCACGCTGTAACGAGCGACTTTTGGGTGCTCGTATAAAAATGTATGTTGTTCACCACTGAGCCTTATAAATTATATTAGTATTTATTTTTATATACCTATTCATTTTCCGGCCTTTTTAATTTTTAAAAAAATTGGATAATGGGTATATAATGAGTAGTTATATAAAGGCGAGTTTTAGGTCAGTCGAGATAAACATTTTTGAGAGCAAAAAAAACAAAAAAAAAAAAAAAATTTGTGTCAGATTTAAAAAAAAAATAAAAATCTTAATATTGGAAAAAATTACATAAATTGTTTTACTTATAATTATAGTTAAAATTAAATAAATTAACTAAAAAAAAAATTTTTTTGGTGCAAAAACTAATTAAATAACACCAAAAATGCAAACGGTGATAATAATAAAACCCGAATTATTGGAAGTAACGTAGAGCAAGGCCTCTGCTGGGAGACTTTCTATTAACGCCATCGGAGTGTGGCTCCCACTTGTGTCATTTTTAATGACAAGAATGGGACTCACACTTCGATCCGTTACAGACTTCTTCACATTATTTTGACTGCATTACAGTCATTTTACATAACTACACATATTTGTCAGGTATTCCTAGACATCGCAAAGCAAACAATAATCTATTCTGATGGATTGAGTCACAGGCTTGCTGAAAATCCAAGAACACTTGATGTGCGTCACGTAATGTTTTGTAATATTTAGAGAGAAAAATAACCGTAGATAAACCTATTTATGATAGATCACAATTCACTCAATGGCTACTTTCTGCTGTTTATACAAGTCGGGCTTTCCAGCCGTAAGTAATAACGAGCAATTGCCTTAAACGGCAATTGCTCGTTATTACTTACGGCTGGGCATATGTCTCAAAGACATATATATATATATATATATATAATATGTAGAATGTACTAAATATGTAGAATGACAATTTATTAGATTTTTGGTCCCCGCAATATTTCTCTTGAGATGATGTTTCATGGTTTTAATTAATCGTTCTCAAATTCCGCCAAAGCTAAGAGCACTAGGGAGATTGAAGTGCCATTTAATAAATTTTATTAAAAAAAAAAAAATGAGAACATTCATAAGGTTTGTCAATTAGTTTAGCATCATTTTGTGTCATTATATTATTGGCTCCAACAAAATTCATGCCATTGTCTAAAAATGTATCGGTGCAGAAACCCCGTTTCGATACAACTTTCAGAAACGGACGAATAAATTCCAACCTTGCTGCTGGTAAGTCGGTCATGATTTGAATTTCGGGTTAAGCTTGGAACTATTAGTACAAGTTTCACTAGTGAAAATAACTTTTCGAAAATAAATAAATAACTTTATTCGTTTAACTCTCAGTCTCCAAAAATATTGCCTTAAGTTCGCTAATGACAGTTATGCTCCAGCTATGTTTGTTGTCTAGGTGAGCTTCTTCAACCAATATAATCGAATGTTTGGCATCAAAACTCGCATTAAACAGCCGTACGCCTATTCGTGGCACCCCAAGTTTGTTGGTGAAAGAATTCAATGACAAGACTTTACTTGATTTTCGCAAAGTTTTACGTTCGTTCAGCTGTTGAATCTCTCCGCCAAAATATTCCACTTGTACAGTTTTGACTATTAAATTGTTTGTATAGTTGAGTTCATCTCTAATTAAATGTACAGACTGTTCTTTTGTTTTGTGTTGGTGTCCTGCGATTACTAAAAAATCTGTGGAATGATGAAAATCTTTCAACAAATTGGATCGAAATTTGTTTTGTCGGTAATACTTTAGGTTTGCTACTAACCAAATTTACCAAGATAGAACAATCATCCAGTGTGATTTTGAAGTACACAACTGCAGAATATGTTCTTTAACTTACATCAAAAAAGACATGGCTATCAATATTTGAAATTTGGGTACTCCCTATAAAATGGTAGACTTGAGAAGTTAACTGCTTTTAATCTTTCATGTATAGTTTTCCATAGCACTAAGAGATCTTCTTTCAAGATTTCATCTTAATCTAGCATGGCAATCCAGAGGTATTGCATAAATATTTTCCTGGATAACAAAAGCCAACCAACCTAAAGGATCACATATCCTACTCTCATTGAATAGAACTTTTCGTTTGGTAATGCTTTCTTCGTCTTCAATATTTGCATCGAAAAACTGTCAAAACTGTCTTTTATTGTCCGTTTTATCCGTAACTGAGACAACTTTATTTTCTGGCGTTGGCTTAGTTATATTTGGTATGGCAAATTAGATATCCACTTTCACAAATGAAATCCTTTTTCCATTAGAGCTGCAGTGATATACCGCTTTAACCTGATACCTTCGGCAATAATTTTAGTGCCAGAAAATAAATCGTCAACGTAGACGAAATCATTGCGAATTGTATTTGCCATTTTTTGATTAGATATAATATGTTGCACCCCGACATCTCTAAGTGGTCTAGTGGCCAAAAATGAAGCTGATTGCATACCATATATTACAGTTTGCAATTCGAAATGGCGAATAGGTTGTGACGGTTGATTTCTCCAGACGATGCGCTGATACTTGGTGTCCTCACTATTGGCCCATATCTGACGGTACATTTTTCCACGTCAGCAACAAATACTGTTGAATACTCTCGAAAGCGTAGTAGAATTTGTGTTAGATTCGATTCAACCATTGGCCCAACAAAAACGCAGTCATTTAACGATACACGGTTGGTCGTCTTAAATATTGCATCGAATACGACACGCAGTTTAGTTGTTGTGCTGGATTGCTTCAGAACTTCATGATGAGCCATGTTCACTTCTAAATGGTCTTTTTTCTCTGGTTTGATTTCATTCATGTGGCCCAATTTCTCAAATTCATTCATGAAAGTTTTGTGTTCATTATACAGGCCGGAATATCTTAAAAACAACGTTCCATGCCTTGAAGTCGTCGAATAGCAAGCGGCAAAGAGTCTCCTAATTTCACTCTGTTCTCCTTAAACTGGAGCTTTACTTTATGTATTTGCTATATTCTATAAGTGTCTCTTCTTTACTGGACCATGCACCTTTTGCATCAATCTCCTCTACCTCCCAGAATTGTCGTAATGCATTATAAATGTTTGTAGTACTCTCATCGAACTGGAACCGTATGCATAAACATCGTTCATTTCGTGGTGCTTAGAAATTTGTCCTGCTACTATCCAACCAAACACTCTTCCTTATTTTGATTGTTGAGTCGTATGTTAATCGAAACAACTCGGTGTAGCCTTCTCTGTTTTCATTATGCACAATACAAAGTAAAAACAAAGAAGGCTGTACTTAACCGTGTCAATTGTCGTTCGAATCGACAATCATAATAAAGCAGACTGTTTTTTGTAGAACAATTTCCTTTGTTTTATTTTGTTTTTGTTTATTTTACCAAATTGTGGAAAAAATGTACAGCTCCAATTAACAAATCAATCATGTTGGGTTTATCATACTCGGGATCCACAAGTGGTATTCTCTGAAGATTGAATTCTTTCATTTCGCTTCAATCGATGGTACTTGCTGATCGATTTCATTGACTGATCGATTTCATTTTTTCCTCTAGTTGTTTCCAAATCTGAATTGCCTAATCCCAAAACAGCAATTCAATCATTCCTTCTTTTAATGTTTAACATTTGCAGGCACGTTTTCGTAATGAAGGATGCTTGCAAACCTCAATGATGGTTGGTACATCCGGTTGGAAGCAAGTGCACAAATCTGTGCACTAGATTCCCAATCGTTTGAATTTGCTTTCTACGCTTATTTAACTCTATGGCGATACATGTTAGCTACTGGTAATTCATTTGTTCTGTGTGACCCTTGATAGACTGTTCTTTCGAAAACGCTGGTCGTTTACAAGACCTTTTAAGATTCCAAGACGTCTGCTTTAAGTAATAAAAATAAAAAATAATCTTCGATAGTCGAGAACTCATTTTACCAGTCTATTGTATATCACATACAATCTAGAGTTTTACTCTACCAGTCTACCACACACAATTTAATGTTTTTGCGGGAAATTATTATCATTTACGATTTTCATTATTGTCTTTATTTAAATTAAAATCAGTGATTGCTGACAATGTTATTAAATGTGATAAATAACATAAAAAAGTTTGTCATTCTTTGCCTAAATCTGCAAATTATAATTTTTGCGGTAAATTAAGAAAAAATAACCGATACGCTAAAGTAGAACCACGTTTCAAGTACATACTAATATTTTGTCGGTAAATTTGTCAAACTAGATAATATTTCAAAAATATACTAAAATATCAACAATTTATCGAATTAGAAAAATATTAGAAAAAATATTGAGCAACTTTATAAATATTATCATTGGCAATACATTTTATGCATGCAAAATATTCCCCTTTTTTCGATATTACCCCTTATCGAAATTGTATATTTATAATTTTGTATAATATCTCCTTTTATAAATCAACAGAACTGATGAATTCATCGTCGCTGCGCAAACTCAACGAAACAAAATGAATATTTTGTATATAAACTCCCCTGTTCAAAGTTTATAAAATACCGAAAATGATTTGAAATTGTCGGCTTTGCGAAAAAAAGTTAAAAAAAATTGTCGCGTTTTTCTTTTTTTTTTTACTTAAAAAATCAGTTAACTTTCGATTTACATTAGGATTGGATGTATTTACCAATTACGAGTAATTTTTTTTAAAGTTTTTTTTTTGTTTTAACATTTTAAAGTTTCTTAGTTAATAATTAAATTAAATTAAATTACTTGTGCTTAATAAGTGATTAAAATTTTTCGTATGGATAACAGTGATGCATTTTATGCAAAGATTATGAAATCTAGTGATTAGTTTAGAAATATATTTTAAAAAGGAAAAAATGTGCTACAATAAATTGAGTTATGCAAAGTAAAATATTTATGATGTGGATCTTTTTAAGATTAGTGTCGTGTAAAAAATAAAAAAAAGCTATCGTATAAAAGTTGAAAATGTGAAGTAAAAAGAGTAAAAAAAATAAGAAAAAAGTTTTGTGTATTAAGATAAAAAATAAAATAAAATAGAAAAATGAAAATTATTATAGTGGGTTGTTATTATTATTGTTATAATTTTCTTAAGTTTATTTATATTTAGTGAAATAATTCTATATATATATACATACATATATATACGAAAGTTACTAAACTTTTAAATTATACATATTGAATTTAAAACTTTAAATGTAAAAAAAAACAAAATTAACACAACAAGAAAATTTTCAAAGAACTCAACAACATCGCTACAAGGAAAATTAAAAGTAAAAAACATTTTTTTTTGTTGTTTTGTTAAAATTAAATTTTTAAATATTCGTATTACTTTAAAGTTTGCGTCTTTTGTTTTCGTACGAGACAAGAAGAAGATAAATTTTGTGTGTTGATGTTGTTTTGTTGATATGCTAACCTTTTTCACTCGTCTACTTATGTAGTATATATATGGTATCTGTACATAGATTGTTGGTCTTTTATTTTTGTGTGAATTTTTTGTATTCATCTCAATTAAGGCTACATTGTTTATAAGAGTCCGGAATATAAGACTTTGGTATATAATAATGGAAAGAAAAAGGAAAATTACGAAAAAAGGGTTATTTTGTTATTTCCATTTAAAATAGGATATCTCTACAATTTCCGAAAAATTTCCATTTTATCTTATGCTGGTATATAAATACGTATAAAAAGTCCAACATTTTGTTGTGTGCTATAGTATGTTTGTTGTTGGTAGATACTTAAACTTTATGTTTTCTTAAAATTCAAATTTTGTGCTAATATGATGGTTAAATGTTTACAGTAACATTAGATCCTAAAAAATTTGGTTCAAAAATGATTTTTGTTCATTTAACAATTTAGCTAATATATATGGTCGAAATCTGAGATCGGCACAAAATTAATTATATTAATTGCTGTTGTGTTGTAATGGAAAAGCAAAATTTGGCTAAAAAAAAAAAAATAATGTAATTAATGGTCCTGACGCAATGGTTGTTTATTTATTTATATATTTTTCGGTTAATGACTATAATTAGTGAATACCACAAGTGTAAATGGAAATTTGGAAAAACTGTGATTAAGTTGAAATGCGGTATTACCATAAAATTGTTATCTAATGTACGTATATTTCCGAGAATATACTTACTACATGAAAATATATTTCCTAAAATAACATTAAAGGTTGATATATTTTTAAAAAACATATTCAGGCTGTAGATATTTTAAGAAGGAAAAAAATTTTCGTAGAAAAATGAATTATTATTCCTTCTGAGAATTTATTATGGCATTCAACCTTCATATTTATTATACATATCACGAATATTGTTTAAGGCCTGCTCTGTTGGACTACATAATTGAAATAACAAACAAATATTAGATGAATACCGTAAACATTTGCAAATATTTCAGTTTAAATTTGGTACTTTTTTTGTATATATTTTTTGAAAACTGATGATAACTCGTGATAAAGTAGATATATCATATTTTATTTAACGGAATTTAAATTCAGCTTCCCTAAGTAACATTGTCTTAAGATTACCAAAAGAATAACGGTTCTGTGCTAGGTCGGGTGACCAGGTTAAATTTTATTTTTTATTAGAACTATGATCATACAAAGTAGTTCAGTTATTCACTTATTTTTACTCGCAATTGATTGTATAAAAAAGGCGCGTTAAAACATAGAATCTCTGCATGCCTCTAACCTAGTAAATGGAAAATAGTAAGGTCCGCTGTTACTGAGTTGTACCGAACTAAATATTCTTGTTTTAATGTGTCCAGCCCTTTTATTACATACAAATGCCGAATATGACTAATTGTCGATTAAGACTTATAGATATCTTTACTAATTATGGCGCACAAATTAAAACAGTCCAATAAGGCAGTGCATACAATATTGTGACAAATAAAAAAATTCTTGCTAAATAATACTGGTTTTATCAGTTAAGCTAAAATGCATATATTTTGTTTTAGGACTTATCACCATATTACGTAGATTAAACCAATTACGCAGTACAAGGAAGTCATGCCCAATATCACTCCGAATATATCACTCCAAATATATATAGGGAATTTGGCCTGACATTTGATACATTTGATACATTCTTGCAAGAACCGTGTTTATGTACAGGTTTTCAGTAAACTTGGGAAAATACCAGAGGTTATACATAAATTGTAAATATATGTTAGGGCTTAAGTATAAATACAGTTTTTTTTGAGCTAAAAATATTTGAGCTAAATGATAATCTATACTCGAACTTTTGTCTTACAAATATACGGCCAATGCACATAGAAGATTTATCAGATATCACGGGGAAAAAATATAAGAGACATTTCTATAAAATATAGCAGCCCAGAAGATTGTGGCAAATTATCAGAGAGCATACTATGGAATATGTTTTAAAAGTACTATAATTATAGTAAAATTAGAAGTCAATGAGTTAAAAAGATTACCATAAAAATGGTAAGTCTTACGTTTATTTATAGCAATATTTATTATTTCAAAAAGTACAGCGTCTTAATGTGTATAGGAAAATGTGCATATCAGGTATAGTAATAAATCCCTTAAAATTGATAGTCTTTTCCATATAATGATATTTGTCGAATAGGACTGATTACCATAAAAATAGTAAAATTTACTTTTATTTATAGGAATATTTAATATTTCAAACGGTTCAGCGAATTAATACGTATAGAAAAATATACATATAACCATAGTAATGACTCCGTTAAAATTGGTAGTTTGTTTTATATAATTTGTAGCAAGTGCTATATTTATTAAGAAGGTCCATGAAATTTAGCACTAGATTCTATAAATATCGCAGTGTGGCGTATACAATATAGTGTTGAAGGTATTTTCCTATAGTATATTTTCCAATATTTTAGTTATTGATGGTTATTTTAAAAGGTAGATATTACCATTAGTTATTGTAGCTCTCGTTTGTTAGAGTAGTGGTTACTATTAAATAAGTAAATAAAATAAATAAAAAATAATAATTTAAACTCTAATTAATCATTTTAAAAGTAATATTTTATTTACAAAATTCGACACAAAATATTCATATTGTAAAAAAGAAATATAAAAATACAGTTTTGCTATGTTGGAAATCATAGTATGGTATTAAAAAATAAGTTCTGTAATATAATAACTTTTAATTTAGATTCTAATTTATATATGGTAATCGTCTGAGATATAACTCTATAACTTAAAAGCTCAAAATTATGTATTTCAACTTCTGGATTTTCTTTAACGACATAAGCATATTTATGAAAATCAAAATATAATATCTCGTATCTATTACTTAATATCTTTATTACATTATTTTCGTTTTTTTAAACCTTTTAATTTTAAGATATTTTGGTTCATCATTTAAATAAATTATTCTGTTTTTTTGTATTTTTTGTTATTTATAACAACAGATTCGAAATAGATGAATGCTCCATCTGTTGTATACTTGCCAAATTCACACTGGTTATTTCCAATTTTCCCCTAGTTTTAACATTTGCTAAAGCAAGTCGTTGCGAAATAGTCCTACAAATATTCCTTCTGGAATTGGTATTTCTGGCAATATTTTTTAAAATTTTATGTTTACTCTCAAACCTCATACTCCAAAACAGCTTAAGAGGTCCCATTTTTTTTATTGTGTAAGGATAATGACACATAAAGTGCTCTAGATGACCTTTTGGAAAAAATTTCAAATTAGCTGACTGCCCTCTGGGTACGTTGCATTTAGCACATGAAATGCCTTAAAGCATGAAACAGTTTCCGCTAAAGGACTTTTAAATAAAACATGATTTATTATTACGTATGAAGCTATTATATTATCTGGAATAATTAAATTTTTATGTTGTAGAATGATTTTTTAATGTGATATAAATTTTACTTACTAAGTGTATCTCCTGCAAAAACTACCATAGGTTGGAACGTACGATTATATTTTTTAAGTTTCTCCAAATGAATTGCAATATTTTCGTTGAGCAAGTTCCCGTACTATAAAGAAATTGTATAAAACAAATCAGAATATCCTGATGTCAGGATCAAAACTGTGTGTTACATGAATAAAGATGTTCTCTAAAATTTCCTGTTTGGTTAGCTTGACACGTTTGCTATTTTTTTTTTTTAAATAGGCATATGGTATCAAAAACGGTAATATAAACAACATTAAAATCTCGGTGCATTTTTGTTGTTTTGCCAATTGTATTTCAGATGACTGTTTCGAATCATAGCTAATCTTATAATTTTAGAATTTATGGAAGCCCAATTTTCAAATAATTTGTTACCATAATCTATCAATAATTTGTTTTTCGAAGTCGATTAGTAATAGTGAGCTACTGGATGGGCCTTACAAAATAGGAATCTTCGCAAAATATTGTTCAATCGTGGTAGTGGAAGTTGGGCTTTTAACAAATTTTTCTCTAACTTTAAATGTGGCTTTCCATGCCGCGATAACTTCTTCGAGTGGCTCAAAGTGTGTTTCTAAAAATTTTACTGGTTCTACGTCGTCCGTATTAAATACTTCACATTGATTATCGTTTGGGTGGATACCGCATAATCATTTTTTTAGGTAATTATAGCATTCCCACAATTTTCCTTTAGCCAAAGACCGAGTTTCTTAATTATATTTAATATAATAAAGTAGTTCTGGTTCTTTTGGAAATAACTTAAGAATCTCCGAAGTTAGCTCTAGGAATCGTTCGGTTTTGATAACAAACTTTTATTTGTTTACACAATTGTTAAACTCTGCATTTATACGATTAAATTTGCAAGTGAGTTGCGGTTTTTATTGTCTAACGAATTATTTTTACTTTGGATTATAACACCATTCGCAAATTTTAGATACGTTTCCATATTATGCGGCTCTAAATTCATTATGATTACGTTGCGTACGGGTATGACCTGTAAGTAGAAAGATGTATTATTGTACTTCGTAGTATAATAATCAAATTTTATAATATTGTGAGTTTATTCTTAAAAACTTACTAAGTTTGGTTCCGGTGTGAGTGATATTAAAGATTCGGAGTCTTCATATATGTGGTAGCTCTGAGTGTAGTACACAGTGAAAAATTCTTAAACATGGATAAAAAAAAATTGAATTATACAATTTAAATAAGCTATGCAAAACAATATTAAATTTATAATTTAATATTGTTTTGTTGTTATCGACGTTACCATTATAATTAGGAACATTATATTGATATATTGAGTCGGAAGAAAATGGCTCTTATATTTTGCTCAAAAATGGTTCCACGGACCAGCTTTGGGAAATAAATCTATCAAACATTCATACTGAAGCTCAGAGAAGCTCTCATTTGTAAACTCTTGTTCTGTCGAAACAGAAGACGGGTTAATAAGTCACATATTAAGTGAGGCTTCTAGATTAGTGAGACTTCTAGAACTGAGATTTTTTTCTTTTTCTTTTACGACCGAAAATCTTTGTTTTTTTCAATTTCCGAAAGAATTCAACATTAAATTACATTTAGAATCGCCAAAATTTGTTATATGGTAAATTACTGCTAAAATATTATTATATGCACTCGTATTAATGATCTTGTATAGCAAATTCTACTATGTAAACAGTTCTAACAATGCAGGTGATTCTGAGAATATGATTTTAATTTTTATTTTTGAAATTTACGAGTGCGCTGACTATTAATTTCATATAAAATCATAAATTCACAAAATTTAACTATAAAGGAATACTTATTTTGATTTTCTTATATATAATTATGCATTACAAAACCTTCACAGGATACATTTTTTATAACATATGATAGTTTTTTAAAACTTAATTCGTTTATGTGTGCTTAACCTGAACACACAATTATATCACAAACACAAAATGCCACATAACTTACCAATAAATAAAGAATGGAGATGTTTATAGCCCCATTGATCCAATAATTCACCAATCTTATCCATATCACGTATAAATTATGTTTTACCTCCTACCACTATGAACACACAATATACAAAAAATATTTTAGAGAACAAATCTTTTTTTTTAACAGTGTCAAAATAAAGGGATTTCCTCATATTATATGATTTTTTTTTAACGGATTCTTTATGTTATGTATAGGAAGTATTCCTATTTAATATATTAAATTAGATAATATTATAGCAGTGGTGGTTACCATATAGTAAATAATATTATGTAAGTAGGAAAGATTTTCATGTACATAGTAAATTCAACAAAATATATAGTCAGAGTATTATAATTTGATTTCTATAAATATATAGGAATCAGATTAGTAATTTTTTCCCCGTGTGTTCTCGTTAAATCATTTACTAATGATCGGAATCAACTTGAAGAAAGTAGACATAAGTAATCTCTTACGTCTGATGAGTTTTTTAATATGTCCATTTCATGTCACTAATCAGCCATATTATTTGTATTGTTTATTGCAAGAAAGCTCTCTAGTTCATTTAAGTATAACGTCACGATAAACTCGCGAAGTCTATACACATAATCAAAACTATATTTGTCATGCCCAATGATTTCCATGCCAATAAGATCATAGTTATTAATTTTATAGAAGCTAATTTCAGTCTTATCAATGTAAATTTTGGTTAAAAAAATAAAATATGGCTTTCTACTAAGACTTTCCAAATGACAAGTGAACTTTATGGTATCTGAGACTAACCATTCTCATAATTTTGGAAAGCATCACATAAATTCATTAAATCATCACAATCATAATCTAAAAAAGGATTAAACATTAAATTCAATTAAAAAGTAAATGCAGAAACAAAGAAAATCGTAATGTATTTAAGATCATCCAATGAATTTATACTGTGAATTCCTTCACCATCCGTTTTCCTCATCATTATTATATAATCCTCATTCACAAGTATTTGTATCCTTTTTCGTTTTTCCATTTTGTGTTTTTTTGGCGTTGAACAGCAATTCTGTTGTTGTTAGGCTCAGGTTGTTAGACATTCGTTTATGTACACAAAGGTCCCTGATATTTTCTTTATGGCCTTAAATTTATACATAATTTCACGATGTACCATTTTGTTAAGGTAATATACATACACTTTTCCAATTTTTTCAGTTTGTCTGTTACAAACACGATAGCATCTATCAATATCCGAATCTCGAATTCGCACACCCAATCCCTCAAGAAGAAGTTTTTGAACTGAATTTAAAATATTTTCCTTGGGTTGAATTGAGAGATTATAAGTTTCTACCACACTGGACAGCATATGCTGTTCAAGCTTACCAACTTTAATTATTTATTTAACATTTTGTACATTTTCGCCAACAACATTAACAATAAATTTGAAAGCTTCATCAAGTGCATCAAACCTTTTATTCATTGAACATACTGTTTCATTTAGTTTTGTATATATTTTCTCCATCGTATAAGCATAGATAAAAGAATTTACTGTAGATTTCTCATTTTCGCAATTACAATGAAAAAAATCAAACTTCTGATATTTCCAATCTCATCGATATATTTGTGATTTTATATTATTCAGAGATTAGGTGTAAAATAAACAAAAAAAAAAAAAAATAGAATTTAAAAATTACGATTATACGAAATGAGAAATCTATAGTCTTTTCTTTTATCTATGGTATAAGTTTGTCATTGATACTAACAAGATTTTTAACACAAACAGACTATAACCGAATTAAAGTTTCACTATTATAATTATTTTATTTTTAATTTACAATTTCTGCCAACAACAACAAAAAAAAATCCAAATGAAAGGATCGATGAAAGAATTTCACATAACTGTCCTGGTAGCACTATTCTGGTTATTTCCGGGGAATGGACATTTTAAATTTTCTAGCAGTTTTATTTCTTTTTCCCTAAAGTGTATTCTTGGGTTTAAGTAAAAATATTTGTTGGGAGAAAAAAGGTCCTTTTTATTTGCAATTCCCTTTTTGCAATTTTGACATTTATTCTTTTATTTTTTCGACATTTATTTATCCTCCCTTGTGTTGCACTTGCATATGACTATATGCATTAATTACTGATTGAGATATTCTGTAGCTTTACGAATTTATTTTTATATAAATCGAAAGGTTCGATTTAGCACTGCAAGCGTGGTCATTGGATGATCAAATTATATAACCTATCCTCAGTATCGTCGTCTACATTTTAAATAGCATTTCAATTATGTGTCAAATAGAACTAATTAATTAATAAATTTTAATTAGTAACTGATAATTAATATAATTTTGTTTTTGTTAACTCTAATCGTATAAAAAAAGCAAACAACAGTTTGTGTTGACACATTTTACTTGATTTTAAGCGACATTACTGTAAACACTTCCCTTAACCAATTTTTCATGAAAAATTAAAAATAGGAAGAATAAAAAATAGGGAAAAAATAGTTGGAGAATTACTGCTATAACAATTAGTATTCTCAATTTACTAGGAATTACCTGAATTATTTAGTTTCTAAATAGATATAACTTTTTGAGGTTTTCCACTGTTTAGAAAAATATAAACATTTTATACATTTTGTTGAAAAGTGTTTTTAGAAATTCAAAAGACTATTAGGTAAATATTTTACCAATATATTTTCGTATTATCTGTACCTGGTGGTTTTATTTATTTCGTTCTCGACAGTTAATACTACACAGAATCCTACAGTCCAAATTTAATAACCACTGCTTTACTGAATTTAAAAAATGATTGGCATTTTTCAGAATTTTAGTATTGTTTGGCAATTGGTAGAAAAACATTAGCGAGGCATAGATAAAAAATCGCCTATATAAAATAGATGGTTTCTTTAATAGTATCTCTATACGAATAAAAAATAATTTTAATACCTTAAGATGTACGTAGAAGTGTACGTAGAAGCATAGATAAATTATATAGATATATCATTTGCGCAATTCAGATAAAAAAATCAAAACTTCTGGTGTTTCCAATCTGATCGTTGTATATGTGATTTTACATTATTCGACAGTATAAAAAAAAGAAAACAAAATACAGTAAAAAAACGCTTGTATAGTGTAAAAAAAATGAGTTTTCAAAATTACGATTACATGAAATGTGAAATCTATTATGTTTATCTATGGTAGAAGCATTACACATTGTGCGTATACTTTTTTTCAAGTTCGTTTTATATGTACCACTTAGACGAGATTGTATAAGAGCAAAATAAATGTTCAGTAAAGAACTTTTTGGTAGAATCGGTCATTGTATGTATAAGCTTCGATTGCAGAAAATAAGTTAATTGTATAAAATATTAACATGAGCTTTAAAAGACAAGCGATTATCGATGTGAATTCTTAAACATTTAATTGTTTCCATGCGATCTTTTTTCACACACGACGTCCAGAACAAGTACTACCAACAACGATTTCATTTGGACAGTTCGGATAATGGGCCCAAAACCCATAACTATTGCTGATTTGACCAGAACTATTAATGGACATAAATTTTGATATACTCAATATCACTTAATACGTATAGAGTGCATATGAAACCATTTGCTAACCAAGCGTAAATCACGGTTCATTTGAAAAGAAACAGTAACGGTCCTAGCAGGGATTCTTGTGGAACAGCACAATTTAAAACAATCTGCTTAAATTTCCGTTTATCTTTAAAACATGATTTTTGAATATATATTATAAAGTAAAGTAATTCTTCGAAGGAACACTAGCGTTTTTTGACCTTTTTAATTTATTTTCGATTCTTGCAAAATATCCATTAAATTCATCAACTATTAGAGCACTATCGCTAATTATTGTGATGCGTGCTAAACTATTATTTTTGTTTATTTCCAACTCCGAGGTGATCCGAAACAGAATTTTTAGAGGTGATATATTAGAAAACTGTAAGACTTCTAATTTGTTGATGTTTTTAAAAAGGGTTCTTTAGTAAAAAATATTAAATATCTCAATATCCGGAATATTATATGAACTTTGAGAAACAACCAATTTCTTAGGATCGAGCGTCATTATTGCATTTGGTTATATATTTTAATAATGTTGTTTGTAGCTTATATGTTTATGGATAAATCTAAACTTTTTTTTTATTTTCATAAAATTTTTATTTTTTGTTTTATCAAACCTCAAAAGTCAGCTATGTTTTGCTTACTACTGCTTACTTTGCTTACTTATTTTAAATTCACAAATATTTCTAGTTCCATAACCTATGAGTAATGACTTAAGTTTATAGAATATGTTTAAAATCTCAAAATCGAATTATAAAAATATAGTGAAATTTGCTCTAAAGTATTAAATCAACTAAGCTTTATCGCTTAGTCGTTGGTCATAATCTGACTTGATTTGTATAATTATACTTGTGCATCGCAAGCAGTATTTCCAAAGATTGCAACGTAATTTAGATTTGCGACATCAACTTAAAATATTTTACTAGTAAATAACTTCACCAACTGATACAAAAAGTTTGCTAAATTTATTCAAAATAGCTTGCTGATTTTATACGTAAACCGCTGGTCGATTTTCAAATCGATCCATAAATTTACTGTTTCAGTGAGCAGACAGCTATTAGTTTAAGTCAATTTGTCATCAAACAGCTATTAGTTTAAGTCAATTTGTTTTGATTAATAACAGCCCATTCCCGATCCGCAACAAACTAGTATACGAGTTAATTTAATTTTTTGAAGATTTCGGTGTAACTTTTAATATAATTCCAATATTCATTCATCCTAACCATACGTGTACCGATTTAAGACATACGTGTAACATATTCCATATTTTATTTATCTAAATTTAACTTAAACTTTTCTCAAACAATTGCAGTCCAAAATTCGGACAAAGTTTAAAAAAACATATTAAAAACCAGACAATTTTGATTTTCAAATACCAGGACAAAACCAGAATCATTTTTTTTTTATTTAAAAAAAAATTATAGCGAAAATTAAGCCAAAAAATAGTTTTATATTCAAAGCCAGTGAAATCCCCAGAATTATTCCCTAAAATGAAAAATACGCATTATCATATTTTCAAAAGTTTGGAATTAGCTTCTAGATTTTGTGAATCTCAAAAATAATTATATAAACTATCCCAATTTGTTTTAAAAATAATATTTGGATTAATTAGGAAATTGGAAAATTTGATAAACGTAGAATACCGAATTATAATTTTACCAATTTATTTTACGTTTATTTTGATAATTAGATGGGTTGACTAATGATAGCATTCACTAAACGCGCCGTCAATTTTATTTGAAACTCTAAAATTGGTATTAGAATTAGCTCCTTAAAAACCAAGAACATCATATTATTAAAATTTTCATAATTTTAGGGACATATCCTCTAATGGCCAACTTGCGACAGCTAAATCGATGCTTTTGACGTTTATGAAATATTTTTCTTTGAGTTAAATTTCGTCTTTGAATCAGCCCTATGTCCACTGTTTAGTTTTTGTCACAAATAACAATTGACAAAATTTAATATATTTTGAAACCGAAATGCCAAGTCTACCTAGTACTCGAATTGTTACTAGTGGAATTTACCAAGACAGGGTAGAAAAAAAGGAATTAAAGCATTACAGGCTATAGTTGTATTTACATACAATAAACACAACGTTGTGGTTAGCGGCTGGAACTGCACTCATAACCGCGGCGTTTTAAACAAATAACGATCACCAAACGACGGTTACCGAGAGAGGATGTCATGTCCATATAAATGTAAACTCAATAGGTAAATTTTTTGCTTGGTGGTTTTTCAGAAAAATTACCCACTTAGTAAACACAAGGTTGTCTACATCAACGACAGAATAAATAATAAGCTACATCCTAATTCGTTTACTTGGAATTGAGTTTAATTTACTTTTGAGCTACATTTTAATTTACTGCTTTGAATGTGCTGCTTTATTAATTCAATAAAAACTTTCATGGTTGTATTTTGAAAAGTTTAATTGCCAATCGGTTACGTGGATTATATTTTAGCTCAACTGTATATCAGTATACGTAAGGAGAAAATTAAATTTAAATGACTGTTTCAAAGAAGAACTTTATGATGTTATGCTGGAATATTTATAATAAATTTAAGCGCGTATGTACATCATACTGTTGGATGCTACATTTTGTAACTGACAATGTTTAGCTTTCTAATTTACAAATACAAGTGATTCTCTACATTTAAGTAATGTAAATTTCAAATAAAATGATTTGTTAGCTGTAATGACTTACGTTTATAAATCAGAATGTTATGGTGATCTAAATATCTTTGTAAATATATCGAAAGGACTATTTCTAGAAATTGCAATGTAATTTAGATTTACAGCACCTACTTTCAAGTTTTTAAAAATAAATAGCTTATGCAATTGTTTCATAAGCTTTGTTAAAAAATAAGTTTATTCGCAATTTTTTGCTGATCAATTTTTTGCCCTGTCGTTTCTGCCGGGCATATACGATTGTGTTAGGGAAATTATTGTTTTTGAATGTTATTTTTGTTTGTATATATAAATATGTCGTATATATAAATAATTTCGAATGTTTTGTTGACCAATTACAGCTACTTTTCAATCCGGATGTACACCCCCATGTAGCTATTACAGCCATAGTGACAAATTGTTTTTAGAATGGTAGTTTTTTTCATATTGGCGTCACTGCCAGATACAATAGCATAAAACCTGCAGTCTGTATTCTGCATTCACAATATTGGTGAGAATTTCAGATATCTATATAAACTCAATATTTGAGAAAACATTTTTACTCGTTTTCACTGCAATAATGAGATGAATTAAGGATCATATAGTTATGAAAAACTTAGAATAACTGAGTCATATTTGAATGAAGATGTAATTTGACGAACATTATTGATGAACTTTTTTTGTAATTAAGAAGTGTTTGCCAGAAATTAAAGAGATGGTCTTTTTCTGTATAAGTTACAGGTGTTTTTATGTAAATTTTTCACTTGACTTGTGTAATTTTCGCTTAGCTCATAATTGATTATAAATTTTAATTTTTCGAGCAGGTGGACTTGTTCGACTGCTAAAATGATTTTAACTAACCTTCCCGACATATTGTGCGATCTCTTGTGCCTTTTATCAGTTTAGATTCTGCAGTTTAGCACTGGTAGATTTTGTTAAACATCCCGTTTTCATCAAATAGTTTTAGTGGTCTAGCAATGTGTTTGACTAAATTTTACTGCCAGTATTTAATTACAATACAATGCTATAGGTCCGATTTTGTCACGAAATTTAATTATAAAATAAATGAGACAGACTATTTTATGTTATAAACGATATTCAACTTCCGTATCTTTAAATGGATTAAGGGCGTAAGGGCACATCACTGCTGTTAAGACAATTGCAATTTTTTTTATGTTTATTTTATCCAGCAGTATAAAGTTTACAAAACAAAATAAATTTTAGATTGAAAAGGATAAAATAGAAACTTTTTGAAATATATAAATTCCAAATATTAAATACTTATTATTCAAAGCTATGGAATTTTTAAAATTAACAATTCTGATAGCAGCTTTTTGTACTTTGACTAATGGTAGTAAATTATTAAAATACATACCCAGGACTCAGCAGGACAGGTCTCAGCATATATAATTTCCTAATTGAACTATTTAATTTTTATTTACGTAAGCTACATGTGACGCAAACTTTAACTTCGTGTCAATTATTATTCCCAAATATCTGTACTCAGATATTTTACCAATTACCGTACATGATTCCAAACAATTGAAAAGTGAGTTACAGGAAAGTTTATGACAAATAAAAGAATGCTGTTGCTGTATATTTTGTTTATCAACCAAATCAAATTTCATAAATTTGGATTTTGGACTGATCACCATGCTATGTTTATTGAACTATTTTTTGAAGTATTACAAGATCATGGTTAATATTGCTTTGAATATTGCTTTCACTAGAGTATAAAAGCACAGTTTCATCGGCAAATGCTACCAATTGACCTCTAAAATTTAACTGCGGTTGTATATATATCCTTATTGCTTACTATTCAGAAATTAACTTTTTTGTAGGAAGTCGGAAATTCTGTACTTAAGTGCCTTTTCAAAGATTTTAGAAAAAGCTGGAAGAAGAAAAATAGGCCTAATTTGATACATTAGAACGGGTTCCATTTTTTTGTAAGGGTATTATAACTACAATTTTCATTTTATTTGGAAAATATCTTGAAGCCAAACTAATGTTAAAAACATGTGTAATATAAAAGAAGCCCTTGATTAGAATATATAATTCATTTTCCGAAATAGGACCAAAGTAACAACTACTACTTGAGTATTTGTTTTACCCAAAAAGGAATTCTCTCCACTCAACATCACTTAAGCTCTGTTTTTCTACATGTTCATTGGTTAGTTTTCTTGGTATATCAATAAAAAATTGATTAAATATTTGGCTCATAGAGCCAATCTCATCAACTATAAACAATACTTTAGTTAAATTTACGTTAAACTTTATAGGAATTAGGGTTAAGGTCATTTTGTTTAAATTAAAATATACGAAGTTAAATTAAAAATTTTGGAATAGTTTTATTATCAAATCCAATCTAAAATATTTTTCAGATGCTTTTATTTGCACAAACTGCACTTATTGACGTCATTATATTATAATATAAATTTCTATTGACAAGTGGAATTGGCTGTAAAATAAGGAAACTAGTAAGGGCAATATAATATATAGATTCAGAAAAAATTCTATTAGTTTTTTTAAGGGTTATCCGCAGCATGTCAATCCATTAAAGGGGTGTTCTTCAGATTTAAATATATACTTTTAGTGGTCAACGAACAATTTACAGTATCAATTTCCTGCATTTTCTAATTTGGTATTCATCTAAATTTTCGATTCTTAAATCGAAAAATAATTTGTGAATATTGGGTTTCAATAAAAATCGATATAAATAAACTGCCGTAAATAGTTTGGAAGTAATTTGACATGTTCGTATTTTTGGCATAAAACATCGGAGCAAGTGATTTCGTTAAAAAAGTTTTTTTTTTTTTTTAAATTAATATTGGTAAAAATATTTAACAATTAATCGTGTTATTTAATTATTTTAAATTTATTCTTTTTAAATGGTGTGCCGAAAATTAGTGTAAAATGTTCCAGTATTAAGGAAAATATAAGTTTTAATTTGAATAATTTTAAATTATTAGTATTTGCATATAATAAGTGTAAAGTAAGCCGATAATTGGAAATTCTATGTTTTGTTGGAATTTAGTTATGAAGAGTAATCGAAAGAACCATAGTCAGTAGTCACTTCTTGAAGCAACTAAAGCTATAAAATAGACTACGCTGCTACTAAACAAATTCACAATTCAAAACAAAGTTTCAGGAAAAAACTTTTTAAAAAAAAAGTGGTGATCCACTTCACCATCTTAACCTCAAAGGATGTCAGCGTGGAGATAATAGTGTTTCCTGTATAACGAAACCCAATTAATTGATAGTGTGGCATTTTTAGTAAGGGAACATAAGCGACCAAATTCATTAAAAAATGGAATAATTGTTAGATATTAGTTTAAATGGTCCCTTAAAAGGCATCCAATCATTACATAGTGAGTATTGCAAAATTGTATGGCTAAATACAAATATGGGGTCGGTTTAACCAAATCACGTTATTTGTTAAAGAAGAGAACTTCCAAGATGTGTTAACCGATCAATCTCGGATTTTTGATGCAGATGAAACGGCATCATAAAATTATATTAATAGCAATTGTCTCTCCTCCGGGAAAAATTAAAGCAACAATCTAAAATTGAACAGCCAATAAAAATATGATAATACCGATAAAATTCAACTTTTCGACTATTGCTTACTCTATAAACTTAAATTAAAAGGAAATTTGGAAATTTCGAATTTAATTCAAAATATTTTGGAACTAGAAGTTTTATCTTAATAGAATATGTACTAGTTTTTATTATCGCTGTCATTCCGGCCAATTATTTTATCTTAGAGTTTAAAGTTTTTTACTACCCTTAATGATTCTTTCAAGAATTTGCTCCTAAAATGCTAATGAAATAGCTCTCGTATTCAATCGCCTTTTAGTTAGTATTATTGAACATGTTTAGTATTGTAGATGAAGCAATGGTATGGTTTTCACAATAATTTCAAAAGAAAAAGTAAATAAATACTTAACACTTGGTGTTATATTATGCATAAATTTACTCCAGTTTCATGTTAAAGTAGTAAGGCCACAAATTTGACAAAATCAAAAAAATATGTTATCAGATTGACGTAATAAAGTATGAGGTTAAAAATCTCTGGAACCTTCTCATTTTCACTATTTTATGTATGTTCTTTTGAACATATATAAGAATTGGGTTGAATTCTACCACGATCGTTGGAAGACTATGTTGCTGTTCAGAATTTCATTTTTTCCTGTCGCTACGGGTATCGTTTTAAAATAATCAAAATATTTTTATTTGTATAATTGCCTAAATGTCATTTATTTATTCTAAATGTTGACGATATTCTATCGACCCGACATCTGGAACATCAATCTGTAAACTGATTTTTCTTATGATGCAAGTACTATATGTAAATATTTATACTATGCAGGATGATATAATAATAGACTGAGTTGTTCACTGTTCAGCTGAAATCTGTTAACTTGTGCCCACCTAGTTATTAATTGAATGTCAGAATTAACCTTTACAATACTAGATAAAAATATCCTTAATCGCATCAAATTTATATATTTGTAAGTCATCCGCAAAGAGATGGTACTTACAATACAAAATAACATTTGGTAAATCATTAATGAACATCATAAATAAAAAGAGTTCTAAAACCGAACCTTCCGGCACTCTGCAGGACATATATGAAATGTTAGACATATTATCTTTGCATTTAACAGATTGCGAACGATAAATCAAATATGCTAAAACCATTTTGCGCAAGCTGGCACAGAAAACTTGAAAGTGAGATACAGTTTTTTAATAAGAATATAGTGATCTATTTTATCAAACACATTGCTGAAGTCGAGTAATACTAGAATGCAAACTTTTTTACTAACAATAGCACGTTTAATGTCATCATTGATATGAAGTAATGCGGTGGTAGTGCTATGATGTCGGTCGTTAGGCTGATTGGTATTTGTTTAAAATGCTATTAGTTTCTACATATGACAAAATTTGGATTTGGAGTATTTTTGAAGCTGGAAATAAACTAATAGGCCTGAAATCAGCTAACTTTGTCAGGCTTTTCTTTTTAGTAAACTATTGGAAACATGCAATATAGGTAGCAATCGATCTGAGGTACAAGCAACTTAATAAATTGTATAGGTAAACCCTCAATACCAACTGCATTAGATTTAATAGAATCAAGAGTAATAATAAGATCTCCAATATCGATGTTCCTAAAACTAAATTTGCACTCAGTAGTATTAAAACTTTAAAGTCTTTAATGATATTTGATTTACTTACTCTGCTACCTCTACGTAAAAAATTAAATCATATTCCCCACACAAAATAATATCATTATACCTACACTATGGGTTTCAAGAATAGATTTTTAAGTCCTTACAAAATTTTTTCTGAGGAAGCTTATAAACAACAATTAGCAAGATTTTCATAGTATCTAATATTAGATACAAATAAGAATAACTTCCAAGTTCGAATCAGATTATTGGTCAATTAGTCGAAATATAATTGTAGAATTAGGATATACGCAGATCCCACCACCTCTTTTTACGTTATCTAGCTTGCGGTCCAATCTTAAAATGTTATAACCCGGAATGCTAATAGCAGAATCAGGAATGCAATTTTTAAGCCAGGTTTCAACAAAACATACTACTTGCAGTTTTACACCTTGAATCAACTGTTAGATTTCTTCAATTTTATGGAAAATACTATACGGGTATTTAGTACAGAAATGTAAAGTCCCTGATATCTGTTGAGTGATGATCAGAGTACAGTATTATTTATCAAAGTGGAGGAAGTACATGGATTAGTTGTGGTATTATACCAGAAACCAAATAATATAAAGAGGCGTCGCAATCCATGTATAAAAAAATATCTTTTGGCAATTCCGTTTTTGTTCATGTGTTAGTAGAAAATCGTATAAATTATTCAAAGAAATATGAGTTGATGTTATGTTTAAATGTCCAACGTTTAGTGCCACTTCTACAAGAAACATTTCACCCATGAAAATTCAAATCCAGTCAAATCTTTGCCTTTGATTTATTACATAACCGTTTTATCGTTGAAAAATTGTTTAAAAATCAGTTAAAACAAACCATAGTTTTTAAAAGTTGATAGCCGGTTACAATTTATTAGAAAGGAATAAAAATAGCGTAAAGTGAGCTTTATGTCGCCCGTTTATACTATTTATGTTAAATTGTGGTTTAATAAAAGGTATGGTATAACTCAATTGTATAGTTTAAATTTAAATCATAAGTAACTAACGTTAGAACCAGGTAGAAATTGGATAATGATAAGTATACCAAAAATGATAAGTACATCGAAAGTCTAGTGCCACTAGTGGTCTAGTGGCTAAAGCTGCAGTATTTGGTTCAGAACTGTGTGAGATTTTTGAGTTAAATTATTAAAAGTGATAAATATTATTCCAATATATCGATTACCTAAGGAAGCTTTTTTGAGCTTTTTCGTAACGTACTAATTTCATACTTAATTTTAACTTAAGCTTATTAGGCAAGAATAACTCTCATATTAAAATTTACATGTTAACAAATTGGAATCCTTATATGCTAACAGAGCTAAGATTGGGATAAGAGCTAGAAAGATGTCAATCATTTTCATTAAACTGCATTCATTTTATTTTCTGATTAAAAGCCATTATATTTTTGTCACGAGGCTTTAATAGAAAAATTAAATCTCAAAAAAAATTATTATCGACGAAACACATCTGAATTTTTAAAAGGAATGAAGTTTACTTTACAAAACTATAAAAGTCCTTTACTTGAGCTTTCAAAATACATTATTTCTTATTTGGAAAAAGTGCTGATCTATTATTTGCGATATAACAGATAGATGTTTAAGGCACTTTGTTTTTGATTTAGCTTTAAAACTAGCAGCTATATATACTATCGGGTTACTTGAATTTAGTCGCAGGAAATCCAGCTTAGTATTTAGTTAAATATAGTTTGATCTAAGTGGTCAGTCAAAATTGTTGTGTTGGCCAATATTTATTATTGTGATGTTCCATTTTAATCAGCAGTCGTGTATTGATGATTATATAGGACATTTGCCTATAACACCGAGTTTGGTACTCGCCAAAAAATAAAAATAATTTACAATACTACAACACTTCTGTTACAAATGATAAATACTAGTTCATACTTGCAGACAAATATTGTTACCAGATTTATAACCAATCTAGAAAATTTAATTTCAACTCACGCGAAAATAAAATGTGGTGTTTTTTTTATGGATAATTGGCCGACAAATTAAGAACTTTTCACCAAATAAAAGTATTCGATAATATTATCCAGATAGTTAAATTATAGTTGATAGTTAAATTATCAATTATCAATTTTTTAGTGATGACAAAAGTGATTTGTGAACTTTTACGAGAAAGATTGAATTATATGCTTATTTTAATCTCTAAATTTTAAATTGAAAAAGATTTTATCGTTTTGTAACATTGTTACCGTTTAACATTTACCAAAAAACCATTGATGGTTTTTATATATTCAAATTTAATCCCATAGCTTATGGCATATGGTGAAAAGCTTCTCATTCATTATGTAATTATTAAAGAATAAAGTATAAAAGATAAAAAACTTTTGTCTTCAAAATACATATATGAAATATATGAGACGCAATTAAAATGTCTTTGGATTAAAATAAAAGCTTCCAATAGAAATGAACAAAGCTTTTACAATTAAATAAAAAGATCCAATTGAATAAAATAAAATTATTTAATTTCGTAAAGTTTTTTGAATTAAAATCGACTAAAGTATTAAATAAAAGCTCATTCTAAATTTATGTGGTTGATTACTGTTTGAATAATAAAAGTTTAGCTTTTATTATTTTTATATTTAATTCAAATATATTAACGTTTATAACAGAAAAATATAAAGAAAGCTGAAACCACATCATTTTTGATGTGCATAATTTTTTTTAGGAAAGCTACAAATAGCAATAACTTCATCTGTGTTAAGTTTAAAACATTTATATTAATTATATTAGTATTTCTACTGTTTTGACTTATAATTTAATTTATTATATTTGTCTGTCAGCCATGTAGAGTGTTTTGACCGTAAATGTGAAATAAAATATGGTAGTTTGTTATGGTCTAAACAATATGTTAATAGCTGGAGATATTAAAAACATTTAAATGACGGCATTTGCTCAAATTATACTTCTTTACTTATGCATTTATAAACTTTGCAAATATTTATGCAGAAATATGAAAATATGGAAATGTACAGATATTTTATAGCATTTTCTGTTTAGAATATTAATGATCCAAATCTGACCACAATGAGATTATTTTCGTGTCATTTAGGCGCGTTCATAATCCTATGATATATGGGCTTCATACTCATCGACTTCATACTCGTCTGTTTTATTGGCTCATTCCATAAAAATCACATTAATCTTTTCAGTAATTTTTAGAGCAATTCAAATATTTCGAAAGATACTTTATTGTTATTTGCTGTCAGCATTTAGTGGAAACCGCTCAGAACTGGACATTTTAAAACTGGATATTTCAAAATTGGGTTTGACAAAACGAGATAAGGTACAAAACTGGATATTTCAAAATTGGATAATTTAAAACGAGATAAGGTACAAAACGAGATAAGGTATAAAGCTGGATATTTCAAAAAAGGATATTTCGACATGTGATTTAAACTTAAAATGATTTTCTGGGAAAGTTCTGGAATATGGCCAATTAGGAAGGAACTCGGCGAGTTCTTAACCGTTTATATTGAAATTTGATATGTAGGAGGAAAATGGGATTTTAAAATGATTTGTTGGGAAAGTTCTGGAATAAGGCCGGTAAGGTTTCATACTTGAATATTTCTAAGGAGAGAAATATAATTTTCCTTAATTTAATGTTTTTTTTTCTTTAATTGTATAATTAAATTTAATCGGTTAAGAACTCACCAAGTTTCTCCCTAATAGGCCATATTCCATAACTTTCCCAAAAAATCATTTTAAGTTTAAATCACATGTCAAACTATCCTGTTTTGAAATATCCAGTTTTGTACCATATCTCGTTTTGTACCTTATCTCGTTTTAAAATACCCCATTTTGAATTATCCTGTTTCGTCAAATCAGTTGTAAAATATCCAGTTTCGACCGGTAACCGTATTTAGTAGCTTAGTTTTGTTCTAGTTTGTTTAGTCTTGATTCCTGGTAAATTAGGTGCAACCATTTTTTAATTGGTCCTCCAGTTATAAAATGCTACGAAGTAAGGGGTTATAAATCATAAGGGTATGATGGATTTCGGTTATTGGTCTCGAGTTTAAAATTCCTTATATTTGAATAGTTAAGTGGTTTCAAATTTTATAAGGATTTTGGAGAAACTGACTCCCAAAGTCCGCTAAGGCAGGCGAAAAAAACGCCATTTAATTCCTCTATTGCCACAATAAACTATACAATTTTTTTCTCCTTTCTTAGATGTGAGCACTGATAACAAATTTTTGAGTTTACTCTCACTCGTGAGATCCTTAATAACCTCCAAGTGAATTACCTTTACAGCAAAACAAATTAATATGCAAAAGTAGATTTTATTAAATGTAAAAATGCTTATGTTTAAGGATTTAATTTTAAATAAGGAATTCATTTGTAAATTACAGACCTTCCTGTTTCTCGTCCTCACTCTTTCTGTTTCAATTTACGAGTTAGATTATTCGTCTTAACACATTGCAGAGGCCGTTTTGCCTCGTGTTTTTCTAGAAAAGTTAGGCCTGTATGTGTGCCTGTAATATTACTGTAATGATTACAGGAGCCAGAAGTCCCATTGGGTTAAATAATTTTGAAATATTGCTAAAAACCGATATAAACAATTATTTTTCTTTTTGATGAACTAGAAATAATTAACGTGTTCGAGCTACTGTCAGTAATTTCTTTTGAATTGATGGAGATGAATTGTTGAACAATGCAAAATTGTTGCCTATAAGACGGCTTTAAATAATTTAAACACTGATTAAGAAATTTGTCTTTGTCATAACGTTCATGTTAACATAAAAATTCAAAACCGATCTCAATCTGTAACCATAGAAAAAGAACATAAGAATGATAAATTTCGTATGTTAATATGGCATTCGAAACAATAAAAAATATATAGTGTATACTGGTTATTGCATGCCAGTACAAAGTGAAACAACAATATATTTTAATTATATATATATATATATATATATATATATATATATATATATATATATATATATATATATATATATATATATATATCCTTGTTGCACATTATTTTGCAATAGTGATTTTTATTTTCAGTTTTGTTTGGTTTTGTTTTTCCTTTCTCATTACTATTGTAGAGGTAGACGAATGCGGATGTAATTAACAAAATGGCTATAGAAACCAAAAGTGTTTTTACTGTTTTGTGTTAGGTATGAACTATGCAATGAAACTATGATTTAATTTTTTTTGTGTTAATTAAATTAATTGTATCGATTTTATACGGCCAAATTCGTGATATTTATTTTTTTGTTCCGACTTTTTTGTTTTATTTCTTTTTAATTTTCTAATTCGTACGCACTATGTACACATTTTTCTTTTTATTTCGAACCAAATATTTCGTGGAAATTCATATAATTCGCTAGCACTTCATGAATACAATACAATCACATAATATATAGAGTTCTTTAGATATATTATTTGATTACATATTTACAAAATTTTTTTTTTTTATACTACCAATTAAATTTGTGATTTTTTCTTGTTAAAAATAAAATTAAATCATAATACCTCCGCATTCGTCTACCGCTGCAGTAATAATGAATGACAAAGGAAAAACAAAACTGAAAATAATAATCCCCAACGCAAAATAATGTACAACAAGGATAGATATATAATTAAACATATTTTGTTGTTTCGCTTTGTACTGGCATACAATAACCAGTATAGACTATATATTTTTTATTGTTTCGAATACCGTTTTAACATACGAAATTTATCATTCTTATGGTCTTTTTTTATGCTGTAACTATACCAAATAAAGAACAGCAAATAGGTATGTTCTAAATCGTTTAACATTTTCGATAAACCTCCTAAAACAACTGTCAAACCTATGAATATTTGCGATGACTTATGATTCGCTGGCAATGGATACTGAGTAATGCTCTTGATATGTTTTTTACCTAATGTTATTTCTGGTTATACTGTAACCTGAATATTCTATTTCCGTCTTAAGACAACAATGCTTCTTAATTTACAGTGTAATATTATTCTGTACTAATATTTACTTGTTTATGCTAATATCATAAATATCTCCCTTAGAATATTTAAGTGTTCTTCTATAACTTCCGTCGACAATACTAATACAATTTTAATACTAATACAATTTACTTTGCTTAATAATCCCCCATCAACTCATCCGCCATTTTCCTCAACTCCATTCTCTCATAATGGCTAAACCTTTTAGGACCCTGAAAATTTTATTTGCTTCACACTTATTTTGGCTTCATTTCTAACAGGAGAACAGGCCTCCTCTACTTTTTCCTTTCAATTGCTCTTGTTCGAACAAACCTAAAACTTTTTACTTAAAGGACTCATCCGTATCCCCTATATTTAACTCCTTGTTATTCTGTATCATCATTAATTTATCATCTATTTTAGAGACCTAATCGAATGTCTTTTCTGTTTTGATTTTCAAGTCTTTTATAATATTCAAAGCACTTCCCGAAACAATGAGTACCTAAACTTCTATCAACTTTTTGGCTGCAACTTTGATGTTACCATCCACCTCTATGTGTCATCACTATGTCCACAACTGATGCCTCCGGTACATGTCTCATGTAACTTGTGCCAAATTGCTGCTTCCTTCTGTTTTTGCTACTATGTCTGGCTTCTAGCGAACTATTTGCTATTATTTTCCTTTTTTATTCTCATTCACTCCAATTATTTTCCGATTTCACTACTTCTGCTCATCTTTATATACCATTCGATGTGGTCCTAAAGGTGACCTAAGCTAGAAACTCGTATAGTTGTTAATGAACCACTCAGCTTATGCTTATTTATTCCTTAGATTAGATAGTAAATTGTACTTTCCTTGTTTAGTCAGTTACGCCAGTAACATGCTTTGTTTTTTCGTAACATGCTTTGTAACGTTGATGCGCATCGATAAATACTTCCACTTGCTGTACCCATTGGTCTTCCGCCAATTCTCCATCGTAGGGTAGAGGAGCTTTAAGAGCTGAAAGAAATATTTATACTTAATAAAAATATTTCGAATTTAAGGGAGAAATCTAGTCTTCCATGAGAATAAATAAAAAAAAACATAAGAACGTTGTATAAATTTGGTGAAGGAACTACATCAAAGAATTGCACAATAGAACGAGTGGTTTTTTAAGTTTTATGTTCCTTATCCGCAAACAAATTGCTTAATACGTTTCTTATAGTTTAAAGACTGATTAACATAAAATAAATCAGTAGAGTTATTCTAACACAATTAGCAAAAACAATCATAGGAATAACTCGCCTTTGATAAAAGTTTTTCGATTTCGATTTGCTTACTGTACGAAGAAAGTCAGTCACGTTTTTCATCAATTACCATTTTCTATTAATTCTTGACTTGGTGCAGTTGTATAAATTATTCTATTTTGCTAAAACGGTGTTCTTTGCCAATGTTATAATTTCCATGCACTTAATTATGTAGATAAGAAGGTCAGTTATGTGGGTTGAAGTCTGATGGCTATATACGAAGGCAATCGCCTCGGGAAATATGTAAATGAGCTAAAAAATTTTTCATCGTTAAATTTTAGTTTTTTTTTGTAAGGGACGATTTTTTTTTTATAATTTTTCCATTCACGATATTTTAAAAGATGTACTTTTTTTTTACTTTTTTTAAGGGTTAAATTTAAATTTCAACTAATTAATTATTTGACGTAAAATTAAATTAATTCCAAATATTTTGAATGATTACCCAGAAATTTTACTAAGAAGTTTTAATGGAAATCTGAGTGAAAACTTTTCTGACAGTTTACTTATTGAATACAGATTTATGAAATATGTAAGTTTTCATTTATTATTTGCTTAAATTACTTAGTAGTTCTTAAATAGGTAAATTTATTAAATTCGTTCTTCGAGTTTAGTGTTATTTAGTCGTCTATAACAAACTGTAAAATCGAACGTCAACACTCCCACTGCTGTTTATGGTAATTTTTCTGTAAAAAATTTCTAGTTTAGTTTGAGATTCTGTTATAAATCGAACGTTATAGTTTCAACATTAAAAAATATGATGAACCTTTCATCTTCGAATTACAGATGCTCAACTTGTAAAATATAAATTTAATTCGTATTAGTCTCAATTCGAGTGATATTTTTTCATTAAACGTCCACTGCGTTTAATGGTTTTTACCACTTTTAATGTTCGTTTGAACGTAGCAATAAAACATTTTGATTGCCATTTGAATTTTTTTTTTTTTTTAAATTTCAATGAAAATTTTTTTAAAATATTTTTTTTTATCGTTATATATATTATATAGAAAGTTTACGATTTTAATTTAGGGTTGTGTAATTAAATTAATTGTTAGTCGACTGCAGAGTCAAATGGATAGCAATAATTTGTAAATGACATATAGTGATAATTACAGTTGGAATGGCATTAATTTGAAAAATTATAGCTTCAAAAAAAAAAAAAAAAAAAAAAAAAATGAATAAAAATTCAATTTTACGGAGCAGTTTGGGTAGGACGAAATTTTTTATTTAGTCCTATGGTTTGTAATAAATTCAGATCTGTATAATAGAAGTTCGTTCGGTCTAGTTTTGAGTTTTAAAACTGGAATAAATAATAATAATGTTTATGTCAACTAAGTATAAGCTTTTAGCCAATTAATTTTAATTAGATTATTCTCTTTGAAGACAAATTTTAGAAAACAACTATACCATCAAATTTTATACTGTTATTGTTTGTGATAAAACGGAAAATTAATATTAAACTAAATAAAATACGATGTCATCTACATGAAACTACTATGAAGCATCAAAGTGTAATTTTTCAAAAAATTAAGGCCAATCGTGATAACCATCGCAATAATTTATAAAACTATTGCCACCCTTTTTGACTTCATGCAACATAAAAAAAATTAACTTCGCTAACCTAGATTAAAGTCACAAAGTTTCTGTTAAAACGAAATAAATTTTTTTTTTATCAACCATTTTTTTTTTGTTGAAAATTAAAAAAAATTTACAGCCAACATGATTTATTTTCATGTTCTGTTAAAATTAAGAAAAAAAACTTCATTGAGCTTTAGAGATAAGTCTTTTTTGAAAATATTTTGGTCTCTATGTACAATTTCATCCTATGGATTATAGTTAGGTCGTAAATTCCACTAATCGTCTATGTTTTCATTTGAGTCACTCTATTCGTATTCCAAATTTTATGTTAAATTTAAGCAAGTATACATTCGGTTGGTAGCTTTTGTGTCCATAGCTTCATTTTAAAATAAACTTTTAGTAAAAACTCTATGTTGAGATAGTATAGGTATTTTTAAAATAATTAGTCCAAGGCAGGTATAATATACGTATTTAAATATCAGTTTTCTGATCTTATTTATTTAAAAGAAATGATCATATTCTTTTTAAATAAAAAAAAGTAGTATGGAAGCAAACTTCGAATTAGATGATGGAATAATCTACTAGTTTTAACTTATACTACAAAATAAATCCAATCATGTCATACATTTTAAAACCTTTAAAACATTTTTAAAATAGGAAGCTTAAACACCATAGTGATCTTGTCTATATTAAAAGCTTCTTCTTATTTATTAAAAAATAAGGGTTGTTTAAAAAAGAATCATTGAATCATTGAAATTTTCAAAATGAATCGATTCGTCAGCTGAAGTTTCTTCACATAGTGCCAAAGAGTCGAAGATTTGAGGCAAGTGTATATTTCATCGGCAGCGGTCGATATTGGAACGATTGGTAGTGTTTGATGAAAATCGCCAGACAGTATAGAATCATTGCGCCTCCAAAACATCTCGAGTCATTGCGCAGATCTTTCATAATTCGATTGAATGATTTCAATGCGCGTTTGTGCATTCATCCCAGATGATGATTTTACTTGCTTAACCACAACTATGGCCATTGCTGAGTGTTTCGCAATGTTGCATGTCGGTTTTCAGTCGTTTTCCATTAACCATTTCCGCCATCTATTCTATTGCCTTCATTAACGTATCGTATATTGGTTTATTGCATCTTGAACGTACTCACGTTTACGTTCTAATGCTCGATTGAAAGCGTTGTTCATTTTACGATATGGCGGTGGAATTCCTAACTTGACTAACAAACTACCGCCCATGAGGTAACACATATTTCGAACAAAAACATCCTCATTCACCTCGAGATCGTAAATATCGTAAAATGTCTTCTGAAATGTCATCCTTGTACTTGTTCACGTCGATTCGATGGGAAGCATTTTAAAATAATGATAGCAAATAATGTGCGTATATCTGACTTGGAGATGCAGAAACAATTGCCTCAGCGATTCTCATGTCCCAATGAGTGTCGTTTTTAAGCAAATTGTGATGTTGACATGCAGCACAGAAGGTTTGGCACACAATACCATTAACAGTTCGACGTGGTTCAAATGCTGCCGGCCCACGAATATTTACCAGCTAAAACCACAAGTAGGAGCATTCGTCCTTCTTCGGGTGAACTGTGTAAATGCAATCAGAAACATTAGTAGAATGCACATTCAAATGATCAGGAACCGCATCGCCTTGCTTCCGACGAAGAAATTTCTTCGATGAAGCCTTCTACGTCTAATAATAAGACTTAGAAGGCAAATCAAAAAGAAACTGGTCAATGTTGTCGCTGGGTTGTTTCAGCACGTTGAGCAACATTCGATGTGTTAAAATAAACTCGTTGACCAGATACACCACCAAATGAACAACACGCCAAATGTGGGATGACATTTATTAATGCGGAATGAGCATATCGACCTTCTTGATAGTACGTGATTTCATCGTTGGTATTAGAGGTTTGAACGCCAAAAACCGCCATTTTGCTGCGTTTGTGACACATTTGTAGATTTTTTGGATGGAATTCACTGAATTGCAATAATCCACGTTGTAATATGCCTTGAATGTTTTGGAAAAAAGTTGCGAATACGGAACAATCCAAGTGTTGTCGACCACGAAATCGTTTCCTTTCACTTTCGTTGTTATCAACGGATGATCGACGCCGATACAGTGGATAACCATCGTTACCAGTAATAGTCTCCGCCGTAAAATTTTGTCGATAACGCTTGGAACACTTGCCGTCGACGATGCACGGTAATTGGGGGTTGACGACGCCAAATGGACTGTGAATTGTGTTCGTAATTACAAAATTATGCAGATCTGGATCGGTTTCTGGTCCAGGAATCTCGGCACATAAAATGTCATCTATTTGGTCTAGTCAAAGTCTTTCGACTATAACCATATACGAATGTGCGCATGGGGGAAGCATCGTTTGTGCCAGTCAATCGAATACATCCAGAAAGAGATTCAATGGAATACATCCAAAAATACGCGATGCTTAAAAATGTAGTTCACCAGTGACCGGATCACGTGATGTTTGTCCAAGAAGCAGCAGTTGGAAAATTTCAATTGATTTTGGATTGCACGTAAAGGTGATGCATAGATCTGGACTACCGTAATGACGAACATATGTCATTGCATCTTGCGCATATTCAAACATATGACATGAGCTGCCAATGTATTTCGCCGCGGTAGAATAGTCAATCGACCAATATTAGCTGCATCTGTTTCGTTGCTGATTGCATCACGTACAATGAATATACTCTTCTGAACGCAGTTTGGGTTGGGTCAACCGAATGAAAGTGAGGCGCTCCGTTTTAATTTTGACGTACATGTCGACGCAATATCGCTGAAGCAATCGACGAAATCGCAGCAAATAGATGTCAGCATTTTGACGAATCATAAAAGGATATGCCTATAATAAATTCATCGAGCTAACGTTCTTGGTAGCTTCTTCACCTGAAATGAAATCAGTGTCATGTTCGATATGAAAATTATGATATCGATACTCACCGCTCAATGCGATATTGAAGTGATATCCATCGTCTTGCCAAAACATTAGTGGGTTTTGCAATTCATCGTATGAACGGCGTGTTTCGTATATTCGTTGCAGTTGTCCAGTTTCACGACGGGTAAGCACAATATTCCAAGTTTTCACCAATAATCGCAATTGCGACTTCATCTATTCTTGGAGATTCGAATTGGTGTTTATGTGTCCAGCGAGTCGTTTATCCGCTTTTATTACTTGGCATGTGATCCACGCAGTTTGGAACAACCGAACCAGTGCATGATGTTCATGAGATATTTGCTGCAGATCTTGAAGAATTGATCTTTTCATTGCCATATTGATCGTTTGACGCCGACCAGGTTGGTCCTTCATATTTTCCATAAAGTAAATTTGGACGAATTTATGCTGTGCATCATCAAGCGGTTGCAATGATCCAATTCGATGGTGAATTTGGCCTTGGATCTATAAAGTCGAAAAAGAAGTCAGAATTACTGATTTATGATCACTAAAAAAACGTTTTTAACACTCTCGAGCAGAAATCACCTTGAATATTGAATTGAACCCGCGATCTTCGACAATGTCTGTTCCAAATGAAGTCATTTGGAAATATCTATTGTATATTTGAGTGTTTGATAGAAAATTCGTGATTCTGGTATTTTGCCACGAACCGATGATAGCCTTGGCTCAGGTGGCGGAGGCAATAATGGCAATTTCACCTTCCTACTGAGCCAGCACAATCCAATTGTTTCTCCAGAGAACTGCAATGCAACGCAATGGTCGCACACAACCCCCATTGGGGCAATTCGAACAAAAGGATGCGAGTTGTAGTCAATTGTGCAATCGTATTGGAACGCTACTCAATTCAAATCAACACTTGAAGCATTTATTTTTGCGCGTCAAAGATTATCAAGTTGTTGATCTGTGCAACAAGCTTATTGATTTCTCATTGCCAACTGCGCCGTTTGAAGTATTGCTTCACTTTGTTCTTGGATTTGTGAAAGATTAGATCTTTCAAAATTACACACAATTCAAAATTACATAATGGAGCAATTATCGATGCGTGCACAATCACAAATGCGCGATAACTACACAAAGTGAACATCTTCGAAGGCAGCTTACCATTTGAAAATCACAATCGAAAATAGATTTCCATAGAATTACAAACAAACCCTCTTGGAAAATCAAACACGTATTCCAAAATTACCGATTGGATTGATTGTCGATGCGCGCATAATGACAAACTACATAACTTTTCACAATGTGCAATACATCAAACTGAACTCACCTCTTTGAAATCACTTGATGAATTTCGAAAATTTTTTTTTGAAGAAAATTAATTGAATCGAGTTTAAATGTAAAAACCGTCGAAAAATGAATGAAAATTGGTGAAACCCAGCAAATTGTAAGTAGATCTATTAGCAACTTATCCAATTTCAGTAGGAGTTTGGTTAGAATTTTCGAAAATAATTTTTAGTTGATTGGATATGACTAATATCGCTTAGAAGAGGCGTTGCATAGTCGAGAAATAATACGATTTTTTATGCTGATAAATCATATAACTTTATAACCACATCGTAACATTTTGACGCACATTATAGTGGTTATACATGCTGTTTAGTTGAAGAAATATTCTGCGTGAAAAACTGTTTGTCAATATATCGAAAAGGCAGGGGAGAGGTTATTTGAAATATCATATGTTGTTATGCAGAGTTATGCTTCATTTGAAATATACTGCCTTATATAAATTAATAATCGAGCATTTAGCGCAGTGGTTCGAATCCTAATGATGGAGGTATGTGAAAGAATTTTTTAAGCACTTAATTTCAATCGATGATGATGAAGAATATTATTATGGTTATCTAGTGAACTACAAAATCCTTGGACCAAATTTCCTTTATTTAGTTTGCTTTGGCTCCAAAACAGTAACCGTAATAAAATAATTTAAAATTTTTAAACGGTTATTAAAACTATTATAGCCGCAGTTCGAAGCATTTCTAGAGACGTTTCAACGCAAAACTTAACAATGGCAGCATCAGTACGTAATTAGCCATTGAAAATAGACGAGTATTTTAATCTTCAGAAAACAATGATCATTGCATAACGAGGACAAAATCTTTGAATTTCTTTAGAATCCATTGAAGCCCAAATTTCCACAAATCCCGGGAAGTACTATAATTCCTCGATAATATCAGTTTACTTGTTTGGCTAATTTAACTTCTTCATTTCGGAATTTGAGAGGTAGGTTTGTAACTGTTTTGTGATTATTTTAAAATTTTTTTATTTTGTTAAAAATTATGGTTCTCAATAAACTGACAGCATTGTTCTGTAAGCCCTTAACGATTTGCAAAAAATCGATGAATTCCAGACTGCAGTCAGATGTCAAAAAAATGGCAGTTGCTATTAACTGATTATGTATTTGAACGACCAGAGAACGGTTGCCTTGAAAATATCAACACCACATGTGTTGTGTCCTGAATGGTGTCCAGCATTTTACATTATGAACTGCTATTTGTGATAGTGTAACAGTCAAATCCGACTAATTTGTCGAGTCTGTAACATCCGTGATCTCGGAGTTATCAATTCTTGTAATTTAAACTTTTCACATTAGCTACATAATAAATAAGACATTTGCCATGCTGGATTTTATTAAGCGTCATTGTGGTTTTTGAATTAACTGCTCTGAACTGGTTCTTAGATGCAACTTTTGAGGTCGTCAGCGAGCTTTAAGAGCACTTTCGAGGTTTTTTCATATTCCTAACTATGCAGATAATTTTAGAAATATGGAACCTTTTTGAATGCTTTTATTGCTTTGGTTGCTTTTAATCGAAATTACAGTTTTGTTGATTTTAATATTTCAAGAACGTTGTTTAAAAGACGGCTATTGCAGTCATAATAATTTAATTTTTATAGTTTTATTTTATTGTTTTATTTGCTCGTTTTTTTAAAAATTTATTATAGAATTTTATTTTATATTTTAATTATGTCAAATATTATTTACAATTGTACTTTTATTTTTTTAGATATTGTATATTTATCGTAGTAGTTGTGTGAGTAATCGTACATTGTAGTTTTACAAACTTGATGACTAAATAAATAATAATATAATAATAATATTAGTAAGCATTCCCAAGATCCGATTTGGAGAGATGTGAACTATTTTCAAATATTTTCACCGATTTGGTGAACTATTTTGAGTATGACGTACAGCATAAATACTTGTTAAATTAGTTAGTGAAGTGGAGATTCAAAATATAATAATCCATTTTTAAAATGGCAATGCAGGTTCTGGGCTAGATCATACGCCTTTAACATTAACTAAGCATTCCTCTAATTTTACTAACTCAATACTAACCATTACATCAAAGGTCTTTGAAAAGGTACAGGATTTGTTAAAAAAACGTATACTATGCCAAGCAGCTTGTCTTAGTTTATTTGATAGCTTAAGTAGATGGATTGGAAGTACGCAGTGCTGTATGTGTTTATTTTAGATAACAGTAAAGATTTCGACTCCGTTATTTTTATAATTCTATTGATCAACGTGTTTTCCAACGCTCGATTCTTGGACCTTTTTTGTTCCACATTTATATTAGTATAAAAAATATTGCAATTTATCAGTCAAAATTCAGTTATTTACCTAAAAACTTCTGAATGCCAATCCAATTACTTTCAAATTCTTTCATCGTTTAATAACGAGTAGAAATGTACAACTATCTATATAGGTTTGGAAATTAATAGCAAAATAAATTGAGAAAGTTACGTTGAACTCGTAAGAAGGCTAATATTAACTTCATATTTGCTATAAAACGACCATTGCATACCGATGCCCAATAAAAGACAAACATATGTTGAACATTGTAAGAAACTAATGTTATAATTGCTTATTGGTAATATACCGAGTCCGTGTTTATTGATGAACCATAAGTTGCATGCTCCGGTAAGGAACGGTAAGGATTTATGCCACCTTCATTCAACAATTATCTCTTGCTAAAATTACTTACGATACATAATTAAGTAGCGATTAAAAATGGGTAACTCTTAGAAAACAGTTAGGAATACAAGAATGTTTAGTTATAGCTTTGCACTTAGTTCATAAAATATTTTTAAAAATAATATTAAAAATATAAGCCAATCAGTATAAGTGATTGTGACATAACTGGAGAAAAATTAAATTATAAATGACGAAATGACCATAAAAAATATTCAAGAGTCCGTATTTTAAAGAAAGTCCTTCCAGAACATCAGACCCAACATATATAGAGATTATATTGATAAGCTGTTTCTATACGATGAAACAAGTTTAACAAATCCTATATAATATACACATGAACTTATACATCTTACGCATTTGATTCCCCGCAGCGGGTAGTAATCTCATGTAAATAACCTTGATATAGCAACGCTAACGTCACGCAAATAAAAAAAACAATGACATTGGCATAATCTATCAGAAATATACGCTTCGTCCTTGTTAAATAAACACAAATAAAATAAAATTGTATCCAACTGATTTCGATTATAAATTAGATAAAATAATCTAAATTCTATGGACCACAGTTAAACTAAAAAAAATAAAAAAAAAAAATTTATGCTCGAATAAAATGGTACATCATTTTTTATCTTATGTATAACAAGATAATTTTAATTTCCTTTTTTTATCATTTCTCAGCGGAATTTTATTATCCTTGGTGCGACATTAAAATATATATTATTGTGTCCTTAAACCTTATCACTGATTATGGGTGGTGTACATTTTATGAAGTTTCTTTGTTTTGTAGCTTCCAAAGTGATAGTCCATCAAAAAATAAAAAAATGATTTAAATAAATTAATTGATTGCAAAAAGGTAAACAAAATAAAAAATCATTAACTAAATTCTAACATTTCTAATACATTATTAATGGACATCATCTAAAGACTATACATATATATAATATACACTCCATAAAGTTTAGAAAATATTTATTGAGAATGCTTAAAAGCACACAGAATTTATATTATTCTCTATGGATTTATATAAATTTGGGTTAAAAAGGATTTCAAGTTATACGAGACTCTTGAGTTATTTTGGGAAAACTTTAATAATAATAAAAATATTTTCATTTTATATACGACGATGCCGAAATGAAAAATCGATAAATGCTCTAAACGAAATGAAGAAGTACTTTATGTGGCATTTAGAAGAGTTAAGATGGTATTTATAACGCACTAACAAAAGTTTTTTATATATCGTCACCTAAGTTATATTTTAATCTATAGAAAGTAGCAATTACTTAAGTTAACTTTAAAAGTAATTACTAAGCTGTTAGTTAAGTAAGTAAGATGCTGTGGCATTTAACTCAAAATTATAGGTAAATATTTAAATATGGCAATAACCATGGAAAGAATTACTCTATAAAAGGTGACATGGAACCTCGCAAAGGGTCCTTATTTTAAATTACTAACCTTATTACGACTGCTTTATTGATCGGACATTGATGCCATGCTCTTTCAAATGCTTTCAAAATATCTAGAGATACAGTCAGCTAAATAAGTCATAACATCGCGCCTGAAAACCTATTTTTTACGAAACCCATATTGAAAATCTGATAAATCGTATGCCTTTCGAGATAATTCCTAAGGTGAAAATTCACTATAGCATCCATTACTTTGGGGTAAGGTCAACAACTAAGCAATTGGATGGTAATTTCAAGAAGAAGTTTTTCATATTTTTTAGGAACTGATTCTTTGTGTCCTATAACATTATGCGACACTCGTTTATTCCAACGAACAAAGAAATCTCCAAGTCTATCGACTTAACCTTCTCGACATTATCCCTCGAAGTTAAATTGGCAAGTCGAACAGTTTTAAAGTCAGGGTTTATTAACTTCTTTACAAATGGCTCGAAAATTGATGGAAAGGTTGGCGGTGGAGTATTTTTCGAAGAATTAAATGTAAATCTCTCTTTCCACTTCCCTGATCATGACAGTATTTTTCAGGCAGAGCTTATAGCAATCAAGAAAGTCATAGACTGGATGAAGTATCATGTAGTATCTGTAAGAGATATTAGCATTTTTACGGACAGTCAGGCTGCTAATAAAGTTCTACAATCAGGCTATATCACGTCGAAAGTAGCCCGGACCTGTCTTTCATCTCTTAGCGAGATGGCTGAGCAGTTTAAAATTCATCTTATATGAGTGCCAGGGCGTTACAATATTAAGGAGAATATGAAAGCCGATAACTCGCGCGACACAGTATCACTTGTCTCATCTTACCATGCAAGGTGGAAATTGAAGTTCTACTTGCTACGTGCAAACTGCCCTTTAAAGAAGAAACTTATAAAACTACAAACAATAGATGGGCAAATTGTACCTCATGTGTAATCTCTAGCCAGAGTGCGATCTAAAGGACCTCAGTAAATTGAGCGTTAGAGATATCTACTGTTTCGTGAGAAGCTCCGATTGGTTTCAGTAAGGCAGTGCGGAGTAGCAATTTCTGTAGTAAGGCTACGGACCATATGTGTCTATGCCTCGTCTTTTTGTACAGTCACCTCAACCTAACCTAACCTAGGAATCGATTGAATATAAGCTATTTTCCAAATCGAGAGAAGATTATCAAACTTCATTGACATTTGAAACAACTTGTTTATAGATGTATTACAGTTTTTAGGAGGTTCAAAATGACTCTATGAAGACGTAGAAACTACAGTCAGTTGTCAATTATACTGACTAAATACCGATGAAGACCTGCGTATAAAATAAATTACAAAATACATAATTCAATTTATAGTAAAATTTCCATACCAGAACATTTTCAGCCGCAAAATTAATTAAAATTTGGCCATAATTTAATTAACAGTTCGATTAATTTTAATTATTTTATAATTATTAAATAAATTATTTCACAAAATAATTTCTACCATACATGTAGTTTATAAAATATATAATTTTAGTCACAGCACGAATTTACAAATTTTTTTTTTAATTATACCTTGACGGTCGTCAAATACACTAACAAAAGGTGTTCAATATTTACAGTACAAGGTGTTATGTTATTGTGTTGATTATTTAATGACACCTATAAAAATCTCGGACGAAAAAGTTGGCTTTAAAAATAAAAACCAATTAGTGAATTCAGTAGTTACAACTGAATCACGTTTTGGGTTCTAATCTCTTTACGTATTTAGACTCCTCTTTACCTATCGTGAACCACGTCTAAGTAGTATGATTCTGGAAAATTTAATTGAAAACGCTAAAGACTGTTCAATTTTAGGATTGCTGACCGTTCCCAAAAGCTGAATATTCTATGTCCATGGCCCTTCTATTTTCAATTGACATGCTTGAGCTTCTGCATATATGATCAAGTATATTTTTGTCAGTTAGAGTTGCTTCGTTGATGTATGTTTCATATATGGTATTTCCTGTCTGTAAATTGTTTTCGATTGACAAGTGGTTTTTTTCATTGTAAATGTCACTTGAAAGGATTGGCCTTCATTAATTTTAATTCGACATTTTATCATCCATTAATATGATTTTACAAAAATTCGGTCGCTTTAATGGAATTTGCATGACCTAAAAGGACTGCTATCTTGTATGTTATTATTGCCTCAGTTACTTGATTGCAAAGTTGGATCAGGCACACTGCCTATTGTAATGTCAGATTAAATTTGTAAATTTATAATTAATTATCGGTCCTTCAGGTAAGACGTTAATATTCTACAGAAATTGTTCGGTAGACTATTTGGAAGTAGAATAATTCACAATCCTATTTTTTTTACCAGTGGTTCCTGTATTACATCAGCTATTCTATATATACTTATATTGAAGGTTTCTGTGGTGGAATGATCTGGCCTAAATTCAAACTCGTTGTCCGGAATTAAGTTTTTGTCCTTCAAAATGGGTCTGAGATGTTTAAGTAATACTCAAATATTTTCGACATACAAGGTATTAAGCTAATAGTTATGCATATAGTTTGGCATCTTTTTAAGGTTTCCAGGATTGGATACTAAATAATAATATTACATGTGCAGTTGTCCAGTAAAATTAAAATATTTAGTCCTAAGGCTGCGTGCCTCATGGTAACTTACATTTATTGATAAATTTTTTAGTAAATCGAATTACTATACCTAAAACGTGGTTAAATTGGAAGAAAAAAGGTAATTAGTTGTTGTTATTTTTTTACAATTTAATTATTAAAATATTTCTTTCTGTTGAAAGTGTGTAAAATCTTCCGTTGGCTGACTCCCTATACAACGAGCATCAATTATAAAAATACGGTCTGAAAGATCCTGTAAAACATCTCAGTAAAGGGTCAATTTTGGTCTGTAATTCTGTTGATTTTTTTTGACTGAAATTTCTTCGCAATCGCTGAATTCTTGAAAGCAGTCATAGAATATAAGTTGTAGAAATCGTATTCACATGTCTGGCAAATCTTGTTAACTTTCCTGGAACTAGATTATTACCGTGAGTAAGCCTTTTGAGATTAAACTCTTTTTGGATTGCTTTTTTACTTTTAGGATTGAGTTTTTCCTACAAAACATAGAGCTTCTAAGCTACTTAGTAAAATTTTTCTACAGTAGTTTTTGATGGATAATTTTTTAAATATACACAATCGAAATTATTAGCAACCATTTTTTTCCTTCTCTTCATTATTTCTGGCTATGTAACCACTTTTACGTATTTGTGATTATGTCACCATGTTATTGTGGTTGTTCGTTGTCTTATATAGTAAGTTAGTAAGCTAGCCTTATGAATGAATTTAATGGTGTGATGTCAAATCTGTTGGTCGATTTAAAAATAACGTTTATAATACTAATTACTGTAGCTGCTGACAAAAACAGCTTTCCCAAATTGAAGCTTATAAAAACGAATGTTCGATCATCAATAGTGCAAAAAACATGAACACCTTTGTTCTCTTTCATATTCGACCCATTGGCATACCGCTTCCTCAAATATCTAAATTTAAATTGAATTCTTAAATTCAACTTTCAGTTGTGTCTGAAGTTCCACAGAAATAAGATTTCGTTAAGCTAAAAATTGGGTAATGCTCATTAAACGTTCCAATAGTTTACAACAATGCTCTAGCGCCAATATTTTTGGCGAAAATATGCACCATGGCAACTGGCCTGGTTGTCAGTATCTTAAGCAGCCACTGATTTTAAGAAATTAAAGGTTCATAAAACTGACGTGATTTGAGAATTCCATTTATTATTGCTGATGAAGCAGCACATGAAGACACCGCAACTATAATAAAAAACACTGCACAGGTTACTCATTTAGTAATGTACATTGCGTATTATTATACATTTATTGAAATTAAGCCTTAGAGGATAATCCCAATTAACAGTGATTTCTCAGTAGGTTTCTTACGCTGCAATCATTCTGTCATCTAGATCACGGAACGGATATTTTGATTTCCGTACTTATGCAGGCGTCGAAAGTGTTTTCTTGCATGGTAATTAATCTTGTCTGCGACAAGCTCCACTTTGAAGTTTTTATAAAGGTTATCGTTTCTAGTGTACCGCGGTGCATTCACAATATGGATCGTAGTTTTTTATTTTGGAAAGTTTAGATTATTTTAATATTTGTTTTCTTAGCACAACCGCAGAGTTGTATACCATAGATCCATACCGGTTTCAAAATTTGTTTATTTAGCAGAAGCTTATTATGGATCGAGAGGTCGGAGTATCTCCCTAGAAGCCAGTGCATTTTCTTGAATTTGATGTTCAATTCTTTCCTCATTTTTTCAGATCTGCTTTTTCTTTGGGATTTCTAGCCCAGGCATAGATGTTTTAAATTGGAAGGACCTGTATATTGGGTCTTTTTTGGTTTGCGATGCTTTGCATAGAGAATAGTCGGAGTCTTTTTGTCCTGTCTGATTGTTTAGGTATCTATTAACTGACTGATTTTAAATCTTCTGTATTAAAGCTTTTAATTTACTGACCAAATTATTAAACAGTCTCTTAGCTTCCTGTGTTCGATTTATTTGCCAGTTTTTTGACTAAGCGTCATTATAACTGATGAAAGGCTCGGATATACCTCTTGTTACAAAAAAGTTTATAAGATCTGGAAGCTTATTGATGTCCGTAGGCCAGTAGCTTGTCGTATCGGCTGAGTGGATATCAAATTTTAGCTTTTTACCGGCAGCAAACAGGTCGTTCCCTTTAGTCGTTGTTAACCGTGATCCTCAGTAGATATTTTTTGCGTTAAAGTCACCTCCAATTAAAAAATCACTTCCCAGTGTTAGCGGAACGAAATGTACTTTCTTTGTTCCAGGTTGTATCTTTGTGGTCAGTTTATTGCAGAGATGCAATAACTTTTTGTTTTACTGAGATGCACTTTAATTGTTGAGACTTGCATGAATATTTTATCAATTTTCAGTTCCTCATTGTGTTGGATATCATGTTTTACAAAGATAGCTGACCGTCCTCTAGCATGTAGCGCATGATAAAAGGTATACCCATGAAATTTATAAAAGGAGCATTTTGTGAAATGAGTTTTTGGTATCAAACATATATCTATGTTTTGTAGGTTTAAAAATATATCTAGCTCTGGAATATGTTATAATTCATTCGCATTCCAGGCTAAATCATTTCTTAGTCTAAATCATTTCTTAGTTTTATAATTTGCTCTGATATTATTTATATTTTGATAATCTTTATCAACTTAAAGACCCTTTACTTGTGCTTCTAATCATTTATTGAGAGTTTCTACATTTCTCAATATATCTTGTAAAACTTTGTCCTCTCTTTCATGTCTTTCATCTTATTGTTAGGCTACTTGAGAGAAAGTCATTTTTGGCTTTGTGCTTTCATTTTTGGCTTCGTTCACTTTGTGCTCTCACATTATTATTTGTTACGATTTTTTCTGTTTCTCTTTCTCGTTCATATTTAACATGGTTTTGTTTCGAATTACGTGCTTTATTTCTCATTTTTGTAGTTTTATTGCATCTTTATATCCTCGATAGTTAGCGGGATGCGGCCGTTTGCAATTGCCACTTTTTGCAGGTTTTTATTAATTTAACAAGCATTGGTTGTGTGCTTACCTGCTCATTTGATACATCTAGCAATCGTGAATTGCAGTATTTTTGAGTATGTTTTACTCAAAAATCTTGAGCACTTCTTGCACTGTGGTATTTGTCTAGTAGCTTTTCGAGAGCTTTATATTCTTTAGGTTCGGTCGTGTTGATTTTCCAGATATTATTATTTAGTGATACTTACCACCTTATAGTCCTTACTTACGACCGATTTTATTACTTGCTGGATGTCATTATATTCTTTCATTCCTATTAAGTTAATAGGAGGTTATTATCTTCTTCTATTTATCTAGCACTTTTGGAGCTATTTGTTTACTAGGATCGACAACATTTGTGTTGGTTCAACTTCAAATGATACCTCAGCCTTTCATTTGGTTACTGGAGTGTCTTTTCTTGCTGTTTTGTTTACTCTTTTTCTTCGTTCGAGAATCCAATTTACCGTTATATTAATTTCTCGTTCTAGTTCTTTTTCATCGGTACAGAATTGGTCTTCTATGATGAGCGTTGGAAACGAGTTAATATCGCGGTCTCTGCTTCAACAAATATTTTGTCATTCTTCAAAGAATGTTTTTTTCTTCTTAATTCGGCAACTTCATTATTTAGTTTTGCTATAGTTTTTTCCATTTGCTCGAGCTTTTGCATTAGAACATCAATATTTACTGTGAATGACATCTTAGGCAATGTTTCGCAGGATGGTGATAGTGAGGCTCTAGAGCAATACGAAGAGCTAGTGTAGGACGGAAACCATGGAAGCAGGATTGTTCAATGGACAGTAAAAACCGATTATTATATTATAATTTATCTGTAAGTGGAAAAATGTATGACTGCAAAGTTTATATGACTAAAACAAAAAGCAGGACTCATTATCCCAAACCACTTATTTTAGTTAGTTTCTTTCCATAACCCAGCCAGTATATAATTAAAAATATTGTATCCGATTCAAAGATGATAATTATATTAAAATTTTCTTAAACGCTCTATATAATTTTCTAAAGACGTTAAACTTTTAATTACATTATTTTTGTGTACTGTTAAATAACATTATTACATACATATGTTCAACGTACGTTATTATAACAAGTATCTAATCTTCCGGTTTTCGTTTTTGTTAATTCTTTACGAAGTAATTAATACATTTTCCGTATACACTTGGTTATTATTTATGAATATTACTTTATGTTGTCGTTCCGCAACTGTACATATGTGAACGAACATTTTCCGTACATATGTATCAAGATCAACAAAAAAGTTGTTTTCCTTTATGGCATGGCACATATTATACTTACTCATAATATGTACGATGAGAACAAAAAAATAAAAATAAAAACTTTTCTAAACAATAAAATAAAATGAAACTTAGAACAGGAAAGTAGAAACTTTATCAAATTATAAAACACAAACCAGAACCAACAAAAAAAAAAAGAAAAACTGTTTTTGGTAACAATCTGAATTCATGACCCATGAAAATTATAAAAAAAAAATTATTCTCATATGTACTCGTATGATTGTTACAATAATCATATTCTTAAGAATATTAAATTTCTTATGTGTGTTGAGTGTAGGGTGTATATATAACACTCTAAAAACCACCCAAGTTTATAATTACAAAAAAACAACTTTTCCATCTTATCTCTTGTTTGAAACGAACAAGAACAGAAATTAGTTAGGCGATGTCGCACATCGGCACATCTCATATTTATACATATTATATAACAATGAATCTCTTAAGAATATATTATTCGTATCATTTGGGTGTAACCCAATTATCTTTCATTTTCACATTTCAATTCACGAAATAATAAAATTGTTAATACATATAATCAAAAAAATAATAAATTTTTTGTAATAATATATTAGGATATCCACCCTCAACACTATATCCATACGAGTATATCCGCCATATACTCGTACTGAGATTTTTTGGCAATTCACTAGTTTCGGTTTTACATAATTTATGGTCTCATCGACCAATTTCGACTATATACATATATAGTATGAGTATGTGTGTTGTATAATTTATCCATTTTACATATCATGTATACGTACAAAAAATTTAAAGTGTTAAATTATGGAATAGATTTAGTAGATAAGCCTCAACATATCTATATGGTGACATTGTAATTATTTTTCCTAAATCGATTCGACAACAACATTTTTTTTTTTTAAATCTCACACATTAAATAAAACATTTTAAAGATTTAATATCGTTTCGTCATGTTATATATTATGTTTGGTTTAATAGTTTGTATGCATGTTATACCTATTACATATATTATGTTATGTAATTTACGAGTACATAAGTTACACGCAATTCTTAGATTAATTTTAAATGTATATTTTGTGGTCTAGTTAAAAATACATTTTCTTTAGCCCATTAAAATAAAGCCAACTTTGAAATAAATGCAATCATTTTTTTTATTACATTTTCATAGTGCAATTACGACGAAAGTAAATGAACATTTAAGTACCGCAATGTGGTTTTACATTTAAAAATGGGTGGTCTATAGAAAATTTTCGAATGGGGGAAAACCAAGTGAAATGATTCGAACGAATATAAATAAGAGGCGTTTGAAGAATTTACATTCGAAAGAAGATCACTAACAGAAGTGACACACTGCAATATTTTGAATAAACGAAAGCTTTAACTTTAACGACATACCTCCACCTCGCAACAAGCAGAAATTTAACATAGAAAGGTTGAGGAATCTTGACCCCAAAATTACGTTCAGTTAGAAATATATAAACAATGAGATAGAAGTCCAAGTGAAAACATCATAAATAAAATAAAAATTCTATTAGCGCCCAACCAAGTTCTCTTTGATGCTTATTCCTATCAATATGCACAACTCTCTTCTTTGGGTTTGTATTGTATTGCTATCAGTTACTGTGGAATCAATTTCATCATCGTCATTATGATCAATGCCAGTCTGTATACCTTTAAAGAAATATTGATTCTCTGTATTAGTCGGATAATTGAAATTATAATTAGCCATAAGTAGCTTATCATTATCGTCTTCATAGCTTCCCATATTTGTATTTTTTAATTTTTTTTAGAGACGTTATAACGGCGGTGCACGTTGTCGTTATTTTAATTATTCAGATTGATCCACAGCTAGGTGATAAGGGGGGCATTAAATCGGCCGGTGGTCAGTGTTTTAATTCGCCGTAAGACTTCGGATGGACGTTGATCGCCCATCTCTGTCTTCTCTAGCAGCGCCTCCAGCTTCTTTTTGTCTGCGAGCGTTGTCCGCTCGATCAGGATAGTTTTGATAGGTAGCATCTAGTTCAACCAATAACTGGTCTCGAACACGACTTCGTTCTCCTTCCACTAGAAGGAGATCAAATTCGAAAAGACGCCAAGTTCGCCAGGAACCAGCTTGGTGTTATTACATACAAAATTTGGACACAATGCCGAAAATTGTATATCACCGTGTGATTTCCCTAGTCCACAGGTAAAAACAATCGAGGAACATTCTCGTTATTCTCTATACAACATGTATAAACCACAAAACGCGAGTCAACAACGACTTAGTTTTGTCAGCCGCCAATGGTACCACCATTAATATATACGGAAGCAAATTGCTGCAATTAGATATTGGTCTAAGAAGGAACTTGGTGCCGATTTTCTTAAGAAATACGGCTTACTAGTTGACTTTGACAGACACAAGCAAACACAACTTCGTCCAGGAACTTCCTGATTGACAACGGGTAAGGCAAGCTATTAAAAAAGTTTCCTTCCTTAACAGCTCCGCCGAATGACAACGCGCCCGTTAAGCATAATGTTGTACACCACATAGTGACTGCAGGACATCTACCGGTATCCAGACCAAAAAGATTGGATCCGACCCGACACAAAGCGGCCACAACAGAATTTTAACACATGATACAACTGGGAATATATCGGCCATCGGCATCACCAGTATCATGTCCACTTCACTTGGTCAATAAGAAGAACCAAGATTGAAGACCATGTGGGGACTACCGCATGGTTGAACTTCTCCATGCACCTACAAGGTTGCAAGATAATGTCGAAGATCGACTTGGTCCGAGCTTATCATCTTATCCCAGTCGAACCTGAGGATATTCACAAGACAGCAATCACTACTCCATTTGGTTTATTCCAGTTTACTCGAATGGCATTTGGACTACGCAATGCTACACAATCGTTCTAACGGTTCATCAACGAGATCGTCAATGATCTCAACTTTGTATTTGTCTACATTGACAACATCCTTGTAGTTCAACTTCGAAGGAACAACACATGTTTCACCCCGAAACATTGTTTCAGAATCTTTCTGAATACGAGGTGAGCTTCAACAGTGTGAAATGCGTTTTCGGCACTAGCTCTCTCGACTTCCTTAGTCACAAGGTTACCCCGAATGGTATTCTGCCGTCCACTGAACGAATTAACACCATTCGGGAATTTCCAGCTCCACAAACAATCTGGCATATACAGCAATTTATCAGCATGATAAATTACTACCACAGGTTCATGCCTAGGATAGCGGAAACCTTAGCGTCTATCCACACACATTTGGCAACTTTATTAAACAAGCAAAAAACGCAGAAAAACTTCTTCTGGCCAGACGAATGTCAACAGGCATTCGACCAGCTAAAAACCATTTTAGCTCACATTGCGTTATTGGCACATCTAACACACGACGTTGAAATTTGTGTCACAACTGACGCCTCTAGCACTGCTGTAGGCGCCGTGTTACAACAATGTAATAATGGGATTGAGAGCCGCTTGTTTTTTTTTTTAAAAACTTTCGAATGCATAAAAAAAATATTCCGCATTCGATAGAGATCTATACTAGCTGTCTACCAAGCGATCAAACATTTTCGATACTATATCGAAGGTCGACATTTTACAGTCTAGACCGACCACAAATCGCTCACTAGAGCGATTCAATCCAAGGCTGAGCGCAACACGCGACCAACTCGCCACTTAGATTTTGTGTCTCAGTTTACTACTGACATACAACACATCCAAGTCAGGATAACGTGGTTGCCGATACACTGTCTCGAGCATCAAACCACGAAACTTCATCTGTCGAGATGAAACAAATTACTTACTTCTACAAGAAACAAATCGCAAAATCGCCAGAAGGTGAGACGGAACTTCAGGATATTCTTTCTGGTTCCTTAAAACAATCAAATTCCACTTGGAAATTAGAAAGTTTTAAATTAGTTGACTTAGCGAATTACTGCAAAACTTCATCGGGCAACAATCGTCCTTATACCGCAGAACCACTGCGACGAACCATTTTTAATGCACTACATAATATATAGCATCCGAGCCACTCGAAAGCTAATATCTACTAGATATTTCTGGCCCAGTATGAATAAGGTTGTAGCTCACTGGGCAAAATCTGGTTTATGTGGCCAAAGATGTAAGGTTATAAGTCATACTAAGTCCCAACATGCGGGCATTTCAGCGTTCCACCGGGACGTTTCGAACATATCCATTTAGATATAGTGGGACCACTTCCACCTTCTAATAGATATACATATCTACTAACCTGTGTCGATCGTTTCACACGATGGGCAGAAGCGTACTGCATAAGAGACATCTCTGCAGTTATGTAGCTCGAACATTTGTTGAGAACTACATCTCCAGATTCGGAGTACCAGTTAACATCACGACCGATCAAGGTACACAGTTTGAATCCAAACTGTTTGGTGAGCTAACTAAGCTTCTCGATTCCAACCTGATCCGAACCACCTCTACCAGCTTCAATCAAACGGTATGGTTGAGCGTTTTCACCGCCACCTTTAATCAATCGGTATGGTTGAGCGTATTTACCACCATCTGAAAACTTCATTAAAAGCCCGATGTAACACTGTGCATTGGAGTTCCGAGGTACTCATAGTAGTACTAGGTATCCGAGCTACAACAGTACTCCTCTGCGAGTGATTGTTTTTCTTTCTCTGATTGAAGGTGATACCGGAAGAATATGAAGTGCTTCTGTGAAGCTAGTCTTGGTGATAGCCATCGCGATCTCGTAGATACCCACTTAGGAGTAGACTCTAAGTTTGGGGATAACTCTAAATTGGTTTACTGCGTTATGTGACGAACCCATGCCGAGTTAAGAGAGAAGAAGGATAACTCAGAAGAAGTGTTGCGTGTTGCATATCACCATTATAATAAGGTCACCATTACAACGACGGCGGATGTGTGTGTCGTTATTTTAATTATTCAGAATTGGATGTTGTGCGAAGCAAAGCTCAGTTTCGAGACGCCAAGACAGCTGTACTCAGATTCCAAGACAACACGAGGAAACTGTGGACAAAAGATAATACCTATCGGCCCGTACCGATTCAAAAGCTTGGCTCAAACGGGTTCGATCCCGAGCTTGTTCATAGTATTGTTCTTGCATCGAGGAGCCATCGTCACCAACAGTGACCTCTGCAACTCCAAATGGCGGCTCTCCTTTTAGAGATCACTGCGTGAGTGAAAGAGAACGCGAACGTACTCGCTGTCTTTTATTTCATGAAGGAGATCAGGAATTTTCATTAAGTTTCTGATCTCGAGGTTGAATAAAATTCGGTAAGTATCGTCATCGTCGCGTTTGGGGCCATATATCATGCGCATGATTCTTCTCTCAAATTTCATTAACTATCTTTCACACTCATCCGTCATACATGGCAACGGGTCTGTTTAACACCTTTTACAATTTCAGCTTGTCGGCATTTGCAAGGTATTTTGACTTTAGCAGAGGGCGTAAGACCTACAAAGCACAGTTGTCAGTGACAAGTTTTTTTTATAATATCCCCTCCCATAAACAGTTATAATGAGTGACAAAAGAATCAAAGTATTGGAAACTTGTCTCTCCTTCAAATGAGTAGTGATCACTACTACTAAAATCCGTCTAAATTGCGTCTTTGTCTCTAAAATCAACCTCGAAGTTCTCTGACACCGTTGGCAGTCAATCCAATTACACAGATATCATCTGCATATGCCAGAACTTTGTTGGACTGGTGGTACAAGATGTTGTCTAGAGTGTTTGTCTTTTACAAAAGATAAATTGTAACATAAGATTAAAGAGTATCGGTTGCAGATTTTATCCTTGCCGTACTCCAGAGATAATACCAAAAATTGCAGATAGGTTGTTCTCAACTTTGACACAACATTATGACTGCATTACTGTCATTTTACACAAATGCACATATTTGACAAGTACTCCTAAATATCGCAAAGCAAACTATAAGCTATCCCGATGGATTGCGTCATTAGCTTGTTGGAAATCCCAGAACACTTGATGTACGTCACGACATGTCTCGTTATATTTAGAAAGAATCACCCTCAGGGAAAAAAACCTGATGAGTGACTTACCGTTTCGGACGAAATCCTCATTGGTAGTCACCTATAATTTCCTCCGCTAGCGGAGTGATTCTATCTAATATATTATGTAAGACAGTAATATGTATGCTGTGCAAAGGAGAGCTTTATCACGATAGTTTTTGTATTTTGAGCGATTCTTCCTAAGGATAGGGTACAACGCGGACACGTTTCCATCCGACAGGCATAATTTCGCTTTGCCATACTAATCGAATAAGGTCGAAAAGATAGTTCCACAAAGTATAGCAACTGAATATCAAGAGGTCGGAATTAATACAGTCAACCCCTGGGAACAATTTATTTTTAGTCTTTGCATGACCAGTGTGAATCCATCGTAGGATGGGTCCTCTATCTCGACAGTTTGTATTTGGCAACTATCAAACACAGCATTTGACAATTGTTGAACATAAAGTAAATCAGAGAAATGCTCCTTCCATGTGTCGAGCACTCCATCGTTGCTAACACGGAGGTGTCCATCTTGGTTCCGGGCGATAGACTCGAAGGTAATTTTGATGAAATCTCATTTTAATTTTCTTAGTGACTGTACGTTCCACGTACTAATCCTTAATTGCGTGTTTGTTATTATAGACGTGGGTCTAATATAATTTTGGCGGAATCCATATTTTACTTTGTTGAGCTTCACTGGGTTTTTTACGGATGCGAATAGTCAGCCCAGCAATCCTACCTTTGTTTAGTCGCCTCCTATGGCAAGCCAAAGAGATTGTGGTGGAATTCTAAGGATAACATGCTCGCTTAGAAGTATTTTACCATGCATGGTAGAGAGTTCCCAATCACAGGGAACAACTTTATACAACAGCGATAAATCTTTTTAATTTAAGTTCCTATTCCTAGAAGAACTAGTGGAATTCACCACTCTAATGTGCTGTATTAGTTCTTGTTTTTAACGACGCTCATGCGAATTTTATCAATTCCAAAAAGATGCATCAATGCTGTAAATAGTTTTAATTCGAACTGTGAACCTTGGTCGGTTGTGATTTCAGCTGCACATACAAACCGAGTTATGAACTGTTTAACTTTAGTAACCTTCGAGGTTAATATATCCTTAATTGGAAAAGATTGTGGCCACCGTGTAAAACGGCCAACCACTGTCAATATATAAGTATATACATTTGAAATCGGTAGAGGACTAACTAAATCTAAATGAACATGTTCAAATCTGGATTTTGGCAAATTAAATTGTTCGTTTGGAGATTTTATGTGCCTAAAAAAAGTTTCACGCCAAAAATGGAATCGTCATGTTAACCTGTTTTATTTTCCATTAATCCGCAACCACATTAATTTTGCCACTTATTTGTTTTATACCTATATGGTAATTGTGATATAAACTCCAATTAACGGGTTGGTTTAGGGCTACCATCAGATTTGGAAGTAGTAAGTTGAAATATGTAATGGTTTGTAAAGACTGTACAATTTCTACCCTAGATGAAATGTCAAAAATATTTTAAAGATTGATAAAATATCGCCAACAATTCTCTATCGAACACTGAATACATAATTTCAGCGAACTAAAGCTTTCGTGAATAGAAGTGGTTCCAAACATCCATTAAGGTACTGCTAGAGTACTACATCAATTGCTGTATTTGAACTTTGCGCAATTCATTGACTGGACTAAAAGTGTGGTGCAGTACCATAATCTTTTTTAAGACCTTGTTTACAAGCCGTTAAAACGTTTGAACAGCGTTTTTTAAACCGAATAACATTTTCTTTAACTCTAAGAATTAACACCAAACGGTGTAGTAGAAGTTTTATTGACACCATCAGCAGCTATCGGTATAAAGGGTCTAACAAGGTCGGAAAAATAGTTTGAGATCTCGATTGCATCCCAAAATCTTGAATGTGCGGTATGGTCCTATTAGCAACTGTGCATCCGTTTAATCTTCTGTAATCACCGCATGGTCTTCGATCTCTGTAAATCTAATGGGGATGAAACTGATGATGATAAAGGTTGACAGAATGAATGACCTATGTTGGTCATTTCCTGGAATTCTATTTGTGCTATTTTTTCTGGAAGCTATAGTTGCCTGTGTTTTGAATATGGCAACTGTTCTTTAGTTGAGATGTGATCTACTATACATATTAAGCTTGATGTTCATTTTTTTTTGAATCAAAACTATAAATTCAAAACATAAAAATCATAAAATTACAACATGACTTCCGGTCGCATATACCAAATTTGTGAATTGACTTATATATATATATATATATATATATATATATATATATATATATATATATATATATATATATATATATATATATATATATATATATATCACCAGGAATTGTAGCTAATTTACTTGTTTTACATTGAATTACATTTCTGCCAACTGTTTACTTTTGCGTGGGATTCCTATATGAAAAATTATCAGAGGATTTTTAAATTATCAACTTATTTGAAGTCACTAAGTTTAATAGATGTTAACAAAAATTTCTTATACAAATATCCATTGTTCTATATGCACATCTGTGTTTGTTTAAAACTGTATTCCATTAAATTACTTAAACAATATTATATATAATTAATGTCGGTGACACTACCATCCTTTACAAAACTACATTATATATTTCCCTTCTGGGCACAGACCCTAACCAAATTACTTAGTGTGTTTATGTTTATAATCTTTTATTCAAATGTATCCACAACCAGAGCTTATATTAAATTAAAAAAAATAAATAAGAACTTTTTTTTTGTGGCCAGTTAAAAAGTTTTTCCCAAAAAAATAAAATCCAAAATGTTAATTTGGACATTTTGTTGTTGTGCGCTCCAACTCTAATTTCATACTTAACATTTATAAATTATTCAATAGAATAACAACAACAACAATACATAATTTCAAAAACATGGATATAAAATATGTTTGCCCTAAAATTAAAAGTACATATTCTAAAAATAATATAATAATTTATTTATCAAATTATGGTGATAAAATTTGTTATATTAAATTAAAAATTAAATTAAAAAAATTATTTATATCAGTTAAATGTTAAGTTTATTACTAATTAAAAATTTTAATTTTTAGTTTCAACAAAAACAACATGATTTAAATAGTATAGAATTTATTTGATATATTGAAAAAAATTCTTTACCAATTAAATCGTAATATTACTATATAAATATATAAATATATAATATTATATTTCAGCTATTCAATTTTTACATAATTACAAATATAATTTGACTAATTAACAAAAATTGCGTCGACAAGTTTCAATTGAACCATAAATACTCGGTTTCATCTGAATGGTGGTTAAAAAAATTATTACTTTTAATCTTGTTAATGTATTTAATTAGCCCAACCCTCAAAAATTTTGAAATTGATAAATTTAAGGTACTGACTCTTGGAAGTTATTTAATTTTTTTTCTTGTTGATTTCCACAAAAAAAGTATAATCTAATTGGGGAGGTTCTTAATTTTTTGAAAATATCCTTATTTAAGCTTTTAGTTAGAATATCCGGTTTTTGATCCTTCGTACAAATGTATGACCTCTTGAATTCTTTTGTCCATAAAGGTCTTCTATAAAGTGATACTTAATATCAATTTACTGTGACTTTTCTGAAATTTTTTGTATTTAATTAATTCGGATGCGCTTTATCTGTACTAAACGTGCATGTATATTGTTTTTTTTTATTGAGACGTTCCTTTCTTAAACGATCTATCCATAAAATTTTTTTAAATTGTTGACAAAATAATTTTCTTCCGATATGGTCACAATGCTTTGTGTTTGCAAAGTTTATAAAATGGTGGAGGTCTGATGTGGAAAAGTTATTTCGTTACTTGGGGTTTCCTTAACTCCAGCGCAGTGCTGCATTACCCAAACGAATTTATATCAGAAAAAGCTCTTTGCTTCTTGCAGATTAAAATATACTTTTCAGCTTGTTGCTGTTAGCGTATATCTGCCAATGTTAATGCTGCTTATTGTTGGTAGCGTAAATAATGTGTTAAGAAATTCAGGGAGCGGCGGAAAATAGATGAGGTTAGATGAAATGGATGAAAGATGAAAGGAAAAAGATGTTATTTAATATAGACTAAGTTTGAGATCCGATGTTGAACCGTGAAAGAGTTATACTGGTTTCCTTGGTGAACAGCTTGGGTTTCCCTTCGGTTGTGGTATTTTTGGTGCTTGATTATCTAGTGCAACCGATTTGTCTTGGTTTATTGCTTCCTCTAATCCACCAGATATCGGTACTCTACATATTTTTATGATATTCCTTGTAAAACACTTATCCTCCTTGTTTTACTTTAACAACTAGTACAAGACCATCTGAACGATGATGACGTTAAATAATTTTCGAATGGCGAGTGGCTATCTTGTTATAGAAGTAGTTCTTCATTTATTCTTTTATCAAAATTAATTTTCTTAATGTTGAGTTTTTTTGTTACTCATTAAGGTCGATTTGGGAGTCATGATACATACTCGGAACTAAAGGCTTTAATTGGGCTGCATATGACAAAGTGACTAGATTTAATCATCATTTATAACATGGCTTATATCACAGCATTCTTAAGGAAAAACTACCATTGAGTTCCATTTTCTGCTAGGTTAGCACCTATCCCTAAATCTATATAGTTGAACTTGCTTTTTTTATTTTTTACTAGCACTCGCAAAATTTGAACCAAAATCATGATACATACTCGGAACTAAAGGCTTTAATTGGGCTGCATATGACAAAGTGACTAGATTTAATCATCATTTATAACATGGCTTATGTCACAGCATTCTTAAGGAAAAACTACCATTCAGTTCCATTTTCTGCTAGGTTAGCACCTATCCCTAAATCTATATAGTTGAACTTGCTTTTTTAATATTTTACTAGCACTCGCAAAATTTGATCCACAATCGCTAAATATAATTATACATTAACCTCTTCTGAATGTGAAACGTTTAAAGGCATCAGGAAAAATTTATGTTGTCAAATCGGCAATGACTTTAAGGTGCATAGGTTAAATATAAATAGTGATGGAAATCTGGGTTGTAGGCCAAATATAACTTGATGGAGTAGTTTGCCTTTTGAGGCTGACATTTCTGATACCTCTGCTATAACCTTGATTTTTGGCTAGATAGCTTGGTGGGCTGTGTCTTCTGTAATGCTTGTGACCCTGGACCGATTAGTGCTTATAGTAAATTCAACCCTTCATGAATGTTGCTCAATTACACCAGTGCTAGAACTAGGGATTACTATCATTGTTAGTTTTTGACGTTATGTTGACCTTCGTCTTAATGCTGGTGTGTGATTCCATGTTCTCATTGTGTTAAATACAGAAACGTATGAAACCGGTTTAACCGGTATTTACCGGTTATTTAATAGAATATTACAATTTTAAATGTATGGAAGATAAAAAACTATAATAGTTCAATAAAACAATAAAAAAAATGTAACCTAATATTTTAACCTAAACACAAGACTATTTCATGATTCATCCGATAGCCGTGATCTAGCAGAAATTGCCAGCGAATGAAAATGTTCGCTCGCTATCAATGGTAGTAGGCTTAATAGTTGTTAGTGCTTTAAGTAATTTATCTAAATTTTCGGTTATGTTACCCGTAACTTAAAATAACGCAAATCTCCTTGGTAGAGAATTTAATTGGGTTGGTTCAGGCTTCGATAGCGATAAGAATAAGCTGAGTTTAGTACTTCAGATAATATTGGTTTTGCTCCTTTGAATGATCTAGACCAGTTTCTCCATCTAAGAATGTATCTGAATTCTTAGATGGAGAAACTCCAATTGATGAGACTTGATTATGAAACAGTCGTTTAAACAGGATTGTGCACTTGCGAAAATAAATAGCAGTTTTGAAAGAATATTCCAAACGATGCTTTTGTTTAAATTGGTTGGCGTTTTGCAAAAATATGCATAAAGAAATCTAGTTTTAATTTCGCCGTAAATTTAATCTTGAAGAGGAATCATCCCAATTGATGTTTTTTATATTAAAACTGTAATATGCCTTCTACGGTCAAAATAGTAGGCATCTTTTCTACCTAGTGTTTCGAGAGCTTTGTGTAGCCAGAATAATATGTCTCTTTAACTTCGTAACATTTGAATATTAATATCGACCAACAAATTGCGCTGAATTTAATTGATTAGGACTTTCTCGAATGTCATTTGCCAATTCCAATTATCTGAAAACTTTAAACATAATACTGTCTCATCTTGTTTTACACTCCAATTCTTGCAACAACTCCAAATCTTTCCAAAATTGTTATTTCAAATTTTCTGCCAAACTGAATTTTTCACAAACGAATTTTTACTATTTTTAAAAATCTAACTGGACAAATGAGCAAACTCATAATGGGCAAATCAGACTTCTTCGAAAAATTGATAGATGAATTAACGTCGATGTTTTGATGTACCACTATAATTTTTTCAGTATACGTTTTATTTCAGGGGACCTTTTATGAAATTTGAATATGCATATTTGACCGATTTCCAAGTGTTCTTTACCGATAGTCGGTAATTCAAAAAATAAGAAAATTATCGGTTTTTTACTGACGTTAAAAACCGACCGAGAAACCTTAACTCTGGCTCTTGTTCCAGCATATCCAAAAACTAAAATTTTACACTTTACTTATGGATGATATTGGGACCAACATCTTCTATAAAGATTATGCAGCATTACCATTTGACTCTTCTGACTTAACTCCTTGAAAGGCCAACAATATTTTTTTGACAACATACACATATCATGGATGTATGTTGTGGATTAATTGTTGTTAATGCGCCATTTAGAAGTTGTTTAAATGGTATATTTCTGTTAGTACCTGTTGTTTCTAGAGATTGGTAACATCTCCCAAAGAACTTTAAAACCTACCTGGTACTTTGAATGGCTTTTGGATCATCTAGTGAGTTCTTATACAAGTGTCTTAGTTCATATAATCAAAGTTTCTTGAGATTACCCAAACGTCAAAAAAAAAACTCCATGAATCGTTGTCTTTTTTATAACCTTTGCTGATTTTGCGTCACTGAATGTTTGACTGAGGATAATTTTTGAGAAGGTGGAGACAAGTAATCTTTTGTTGTTCGTAGTTCATAATTGTCTCCGGTTATTTCTAAGCGGCTAAATGAGTTTTCAAATAGTTCATTTTATGCATATTCGTTGGTTGGTTATTTTGGTGAACTAACGTTTTAAATTTATCTAAAAATTCTACCCAATTATTCATCAATTATTAAATCAATGAAAGACCCGACTTCTTCTCAATATGGTTACGGTCACATCTAAACGTTGATTTGGTTTGAGTAAAAATTTCTTAAAAAAATTCAAGAGCTTTTGGTTCCAGCACCCAGATGATTGTTTTAGACCGTATAGCTGTTGATCAGCTCGCAAACTATTCCAGTATATTAACTAAGAAGCCTTTTGGATGTTTCACAATTTTAAAGTCGACAACATTTATCTGTAAAAACCATGAACCCACTAATTCATTGGTTTCCGCAAGATTCTTTTTACTCATTCTTTACATTTTTCTACTCTCGAAAATGTGGAATTAACGCTTATCAAACGTACTTAGTTTTTCCTTACATCTGACTGTATACTAATAATAGTCTCGCAAATAGTTAGGTGTCCTTTGTTCCCTCTAAGAGTAACTTAGATTAACTTGGTAGGATAAATAAAAGTTTTCTTGGTCATCCGGAGATGATTCCCATGCGCTTAATAAATTACTATGACTGAAAATAATTGAAACTCTCTTAAACCTCGATAACCATTTTTTTTGCTTGCAAATAGTCATCGTATTATCTTGACGTGAAACAGAATATATAATTTTTTCTGGAGAAAGTGAAATGACATTTATTTTGGAGTGTTGCAGTTGTGCAACACTGAGTGATTCTTTTAACCTGAAACTTACAAATAATTAAAAAAACTACAAATAAATGTTCTAATAAAAATGTAATCAGTCCGCGGAAGATATATCTTAGTGTTAAAATTATAACTCTTCATTATAAATAGAAACCTTTTTTTTATTGCAGATTAGGATTTTATGGCTTTGATTTATCAATATTTGTTTAATATAGAAATTGACCTTTGACCACCTTTGACTACCTTTCATCTTTGACTTGACACTAACGACCCAAGAGAAAAATATTTAAAACGTGTTAAATTTTACATCGTTAAGTAATAAAATAAATCCACTAGCTTTAGAAAATCGCCAAAATCCCAAAGTTGAATCTTAGTTTACCAATTCTGTTAGGAAGCTGAAAAAATTATAGATTTCCCTACAAGTTAGGGATAAGCGGAAACAAGAGAGGAAACAAGATTAAAATTGTTTGTCCGCTCATAATTACGTGTATTTACACTCATAACTACAGCATCGTCGTACGTTTGGGTTTCAACTTAAAATTGTTGGCATTATATGGTTGCAGCACTAGGTGATTATTGGCTGATTGTTATTTGCTTTATACAAAAGTATTAATCCTTTCGACAGCTGTGCCGGATGTGACCAAATCTTTTGAAATAAATCAAAAGATTATGACAAAATGGTTTTTGTTTGAGACATCTGTTAGTTTATGAGCTTCAACGGAAATATATTATGGATTTCTTAAAAGGTGCATTGGACATGCATGGTGAAATGTTACCTTAAAACTGCCGAACTAATTAAACGGTTTCTAGTTGTTTCATATTTTGTATTTATATAAAGTTTTGTGCAACTATACTTGTTACAAATATCCATTAACTTACTGAACTTTAATATTATTTTCACATGGAACTTCCAATTCCAGTTCCTTCCGAATTTCTAATTTTGATTATTTCATTTTTAAAGTTCATTCTGATTCATTTATTATTATTTTTTTCAATAAAGAAAACTTGTATATATTTTTGCTCGTTGCCCACCAGTTTTGACAAGGGAACGAAAGCCCAAATATACAAGAGTCACAACTTCATTCGACTTTTATTTATTTCTTTTATTTTAATACAAAACTTTTATCTTGTTATTTGTTTATTCCAGTTCCTCTTTTTGTATTTTTACTATCCATGTGTTGCTCGTAAGCATTACTCACTAGAATGTCTCACATTTCTATCATTGGTGTTACCTCATGTATTATTCACTAGTTGTAAATAATACCACCAGGTATCACATACATCAGAATAAAGTACCAGGTTTAATTTAAATCGCATAATTTATTCGAGCTGCCTCACTTTAAAAATCAGAAAGTTAAAATAGCCTACAATCGGGAATAGAAGTCCTATTTATCTTATTAATTCCTCCAAAAGTAGGCTTTGTAGAATTGATATACTGGGTCAACAATTTACCTCTATGTACATATAGAGCTTTCCCATGGTTACTCTTAAAAACAGTGTTAGGGCCTATTCCATGCACTGATTTACTGATTTACTGAAAAGGTGATAGAAAATAAATTGTATTAGAGTGATCGAGTTAGCGAGTTAATTCTTAATTTTATTTAATAAAAAAAAATAAAAAAAAAACTCGCTTTCACTTTTAATTTAATATAATTTATTTTCTACCAAAAATCAGTAAATTAGTGCATGGAATAGAGCCTTTAATCGAAAAATAAATTTACAATAGTGGAATAGAAACTTTTCAACACATTTAAAATACTTTATTCATAATTTGGCTTCTTATATTTTACAAAAACTAAACTACCTTGTAATATTTATACTATCGATTTTGGTTTAACATCTAAAGAAAATATAATATAATTTATTATTTTACAAATTTATGTCTGCCATAAATAATATTAACAAACAGACATTCGAATCCGCATAAGACAAATCGACACTCGTACAAAGGCAAATATATAATATAATCGTTTAATTTTCCTAAAATTTTATTTCATTTTTCGTAAATTTTAATTTTCCACTATAAAAACGTTATAAAATAAAAAAAAAAGTTTGTAAATAATTTTTGTTTGGGAAAATTTAATTAAAAAAAAAAAAAAAACAAAAAAATGAAATAAAAGAAAGAGTTTGTTTTCTGGTTTATTGGGTTTACAATTTATTAAAAGTCTTTTTTTAACGATTATTTATGTACGTAGGGAAGTTAAAATAATTTTTTTTTTTTGGTTTTAATATTTTATTCTATGTATTATTTTTATATGAAAAGATTAGTGTCTTAATATATGTTTATCTATAATATAGGTTGTTAAATCAACATTATATGATTCATGATATATTTTAGAAAAACATTGATATACACAAAACAGTATATATACCCGTAAAATATTATAAATTATATGTGTGGATATTAGGGTTTGAATATTAAAAAAAAAAAAAATTGAAACATTAAAATTGATTTTTCCGATATTATAGAATTCATAAAATCATACACACATACACAAATAAAAAAAAAATGTTGATCTTTTGCCAAAAATAAAAAAAATTATGTAATCTACGTAATAAGTTTGTTGCAGAGGAAAGATGCTTAAAACAAACGATTTTTGGATCAATAAATTATGAGTTTAATATGCGCTCTGTGAATAATTAATATGGGGGAACACAATTTTTTTTTGTTAAACAATGCGAACAAAATTTACAGAGCTTTTAATACATTTAGGATGTACACAACACACACACACATAGGCAGTTTTGTAATACAAAAAGCTTCAGTTAAGAGTATTAAAAATAAACTAACACCATTATTTTTAAAACCAGATTAAAGTTAAGAATAAATCTACTTTATCTATACTCCTTGACTCTGGATTATTTCTGTACAAAATATCATTAAATTTGAAATCTTATAACTATAGATATTTTATTTTCTAAAACCATAAGACCACTAGAAATGACGAACGAGAATTTTGTGTGAATTGAAAGTGTTGTGACATGCTTTTTCTGTTTAATGGTTATTTCATTTAGTTTTCGTTCTAAATAATTTTTTTTAAACTAATTTATATGTATTTTAGAATTTTGTGTATAATTTAGCACTTTAATAAATGCATTCAGATTAAATTAAAATTTTAAAGTTTTTATGACAGTAAAAGATATTTTTGCTAGTCTTGGGAGCAAACATGTGTCACAACATATAGCGAGAATTATGACAGTTAATGTACTCCCTTTCAAGATTTTTTTTCTACAAACAATCAAAATCACGAACTCAACGACGAAAATTTAATTGGATATGGCACCCAGTGCAACTGATTTTTTAATTTTTGTTAATTTAAAAGAAGTTTAAGGTGTATTTAAGATGTCAAATAGATGAGTATGTAATCAATTTACTGTGGATTAGAAATGACCAAACAACTGAAGCTATCTCAGAATTTTTAATATTCAACAAAAAAATCGTACTTTAGTAAACTAGGGGTGTAAGAGCAGGGGTATAATAGGTTGAATACCAGTTAAAATGTCAACCTTACTTACATGGCTAAGACCCCCGAGAACCTAGTAAATGAAGTTCTCAGGTACAACGCTTTACCAACTGTTACTGTAATGGTTGGTAAGTAAAATTGTTCTAAGCAAAATTGGAAAGTGAACCTCATAGCTAAGCAACAACTGCTAAAATAGAAAATGGAACTTTAAAATACTTTACAAGCTATTTGTTCTGAGTAACCTTCTCAGACTAGCAATAAGGTAGACACAATTTTAAAGGTTTTATGCTGATGAAGAAGAACTAGTAACAGATTGTGTCTTAAAAAAGGAAAAAAAGGGAAGACAAAAAAAGGACAGTCAATCTTCTCCAGAAGTAATGAGACTCAACAAACCATAACGATAGGCACTTGACAAAGGTTTTACAGTTAAGCCTAAGGAGAAGGGGCCGATAATAATTACTAATATTCGCATATTATTTAATTAGGCCTCCGTAAAAACAATAATGAAATCAAACACTGATAAAGGTTATAGGATTTCGTCACTAAACAATGACGTAATGAAAATTGATACAACTGAGCCATACTGAACCATACTGAACTATATGAAGCTAAATAAAAATGGAAATGAGTAGTTTACTTATAAAACTAAGAATAACCACCCAATCACATTTATGGCTACGGGCCTTCACCCTACTTATATAAAGCAGGATAAAAAAGCAAGTCTTAAAGCCAAGTTATTAAAACTTAAAGATGCAGAATTTATGCTCAAGAGGCATAAAATTAAAACTGCAGAAGGTGGTTAAGTCTCTAAAAGGGGATTGTCATTATTTATATGCTTCTACAAAAAAATGTAAAAAATAGAAACAATAAAGGTCAACGTTAACATTAGAGTTAAAATAGAACCGTTGAGAAAAGCAAGTGGCCTAATATTTTAAAGTAAAAATTGCCAAGTTAGATGTGCCGAAAACTACATTGCTAAATCATGTCCATTAAGTGAAATATTCCAGCAAATGCATAAAATGTAAATTGGGAAATTTATACGATCGCGGTAGTATAATCTAAATAAAAAGGACTGTATATCGTTGTTTAAATCCCTAGGGTTCAATTTACCACCAATAATAAGCATAATTGTTGTTGATTAAAGGCAAATGTGGGCAAAGGCAGCATTAACCGTCCCAAATTTGAAAAATTTATAGAATTTCTAGCCCCTTGATGTGATGCGTTGTAATCTTGGTTATTAGTCGAGACAAGACCAAGTCAGAAAGAACAAATGTAACTGCATAAATTGTAGTTTTGTACCAGATGCAGTAAGTAGCTCAGAAGATTCATCTCATCAGCTAATTTGTCAAAGCAGCACATATCAGTAACACAAGCATTGGAGCCAACAAATGCTTACTCATTCTTAATATTAACACACGATGTGAAAAATCATCCGTAAGTGTACCTACTCATACAGTATTACCCACTGCTATCGTTATCGACAAAACTAGCTCAAATGATATTGGATTTCGGCTCTCAATGCACATTCATAACTGAATCTTTAGTGCAACTGTACAAATTTACAGCCTACCAGAAACAATGGCGGATTACACTCACGGAAAAATAATCATAATTATTTTATTTCAAATCAACTCAAACTATAGCATCATTATTACGGCTTAGATTGTTAAACCGATTATAACAAATACCTGAGAATATTATACCACTGCCTGGCTCTGACCGATTGATATTTTAATTGGGATTGGGCTATTATTTCCTCAACTTCATCGAACAGGAACAATTGTTCCTACCAATTGTTCGCAACTACAAAAATTTGCACTGCAAATAATGTCATATTCGAATAATATACAAAGCCAATCTAGTAGTAATCCCGATGATTTCATTGTTATCGGAGGTTCTTATTGTTACGACGCAGACTAGCGTTGTTCCAGTTCATCTCAGTTTCTTGTTACCATTTTGGGCGCTGTATTAAAAGATGTAAGTAATCGGATATCAATTTATTCCAAAACTTTAACCGTTTATTCTGCAACACCATCCACCGGTTCGGGTGGCTCTACAAATATATTGAAAGTTGTTTTCCGGAGATGTTAGCGCGCTCCCAATCAAAAAATGCCCTGGTGTGACGACCTCTAAAGATTCAGTTTGTATCTTCAGTTTAGAGTGTAGTCTAGGGTTGAGGCATGCTTCTATTTGAGATTCAGTAGCGTTGACAATTCTTCAAAGATGAGACTTTGCGCCTTTATATTTTTTAAGATGTATTTTGATGAACTTCACGCCCACTTTCCACAATCCACTGTAAATGAGGTGATTAAGGCGGGATAAAATACCAATTTAATGGTTATCCTAGTTTACTGGACACGGATTTTTAACGGATATTGACCTTCTTTTATATTTGTATTGCCGTTTCGAAGAAAGGATGCCTTTGTGGTTTTTCTAGACGAAAAAATATTTAAGTGGTACAATGTTTTTGAAACAATGGAAAGCTGGAATCAAACTAAACCTCTATTTTTATAGTCCTAAGTTATTCTTAGCTTTTCAATAGGTAGTTTTGACACATTTAACATCTCAAATAGATTTTCAGTTTTTACTATCAAAATTTGTGCAAATATGCACAACATATGTGACTAAAACATTTTAACAGCAGCAAATCATGATCTACACTTAGTGGCGAATGATATAATTTTTTTTTTTAAATCCAAGTATTGAATTCAACATTGCAACATTGCATGTGTTTTGGGAAAAACCTATATTGTGGATTTCATAAAAATTTAATTTTTTGACATGAAAAAATTATTTTTGATTTGACACATTTCTCAGAAAATTTGACAGGAACTAAAGATACAGGAAGATAATTTCCGATAGTAGATTTATTTCTTTTTTTCAACAAAGGAAGTGCAATAGCTGCGTATTTAAAAATTTCCGGAAAATACCACCCTTAGAGTCTCAATATTTATATTAAACACAAATAGACCTAAAGTCGTATTATCTTCTTTTTTGTTGTAGCCCTTACATTTTTGACCACAACATTCTTTTTTAAATTTCGTAATACAGTTAATATTTCCCCTTTACTTGTGGGGGTTAAAAACAAGTTCGACGGATCAAAATCAATTGCTACCAGATCAGGATTGGAACTTATTTTTTAAATTAACAGAAACAATGGCAACAAAATTTTTAAATTTAATTCATAACCTATATATAGCCTCTTTGAAAATTTTTTGAAATCCTATTAATAAATTTCGACTGACTTTTTTGACCTCCCGTTGCTTTTAATTAGTTTTGACATGTAATATTTTTTTTTTGTTAATTATATCATATCGATTTTTCAATTTAATATTTCCCAGATGTATTTTATGAGCTTTAGACAACCTATTTTTCCAGCGCTGTTGCAAACAATTCTCTACCCTTTGACGTCGTAGCTCACGTCAAATCGATTTGAATAGTTGAATAAAGTCCTTTCTTTTCAAATTATGCCGTAATTAAAAAGTCCTTTGAATAAAGTCCTTTCTTTTCAAACTATGCCCCGTACCGGGGGTAATATATTGCAGAAACAGTAAACAGTATATTGCAGTCCTCTTAGCATACCTTTTATAGATGTCGATAAGTAAACCATTGATGCGTTTTAGTATTCAATTTCATTGATTAGTTTCTAGGCCAACTATATAACAGACATCATAGTTTAGCTCTTTTATCTTCTACTTTTTGTAAAAGACCGTAATCGTAATCGGTTTCATCAGTGACATAATTTCTGGGTAACTAGTTAGGCTCACAATATTTATTATATTTATTGGACGTGGTGGATTTCATGGAAACCGGATTTGAATTCACTACACAAAATACAAAACTCTTAAATGTATATAAACTACAGGTAAAAAAATGAAATAACCGTTAAACTGACAAAATATTGATTACAATAAATTATTACAAGAAAATCTAATTGATGATTAAAAAAAGCACAAATGGAATCGGTTCAAACGAGGCTAATTTAACTGAAAAATAAAATAAAATGTATTAGTCGGCAGAATAACTAACTGTCCATAGTTTAAAGACCAATTTGTTTTTTAAAGTACGATTATCTTAATCGACCAATTTTAGAATTTTAATTTAGCTTGAGTCCAATTTTATCCCTTACCTTATTACGTGTATATGTTTATAGGTATATCGTTTCGCTTTGTGTATTGTGTGTAACAAACAAGTTATGACCTATACGTTTTATTTGCCTCTTAAAAATTTAATCAGAATTTATTGCGTTCAGATGCTCTTCCAATAAAATTTTATGTTTCAAACCTTCGAAATTCATCGTTTAAATCATGTCAGCGTATTTATATACTATAACTAGCAACATTTGGTAAATGTCCTGATGTGTGTTGATTTAATAATTTTCTATTAACGAACCATTACTATTCTAGTCCTAAGCTAAAAATAAATTCGTTGCGAACAGTATTTTTTATCGTACTGGTTGTGTTTTTTTTTTTTTAAACTATTTATGATTTATGAAGTTTAGTTTTTGAACATTACTTATTTACTAACTTATATCGTGTGTACAAGTTTAAGTTTCAATAGAAAATGAAATATTGTTTACATTTTTTGAAGAATTCCAACAACAATAAATATATAGGCACGACATACCAAAACCAAACTATGCTGGATAATATGTTTGTACACTAGGCGCTATATATTCGAAGAAAGGAATTTCAGAATGATGATAAACGAAAAAATTTAATTAAATACATTCATCTTATTGTATAAAAGAGCATAACCGAATCATAAAACAGACAAACAAGAATGTATATATACATATCTTTATACATAATATAAGAAGCCATTAGAAGACGAACGGAATGAAGCAACAAAAAACCAACAACAACAACAAATTTCAATGTAATTTTCTTTGGGTTTTTCATTATCTTTAACTTTTCGTCCCGTTTTATTCTTGGTAATTTTGTTTATTCTGCATTTGTCATTTTTCGCCATCCTTGGTGTGTATATATTCGGCTATTCAATGTGTACATATTTAAGACGAGATTCTACACATATTTTTCTTTGGTATAAAGAAAACCAAATATAATAAATTCTTTGTGATTCAATGTTTTATGGGGACCATTTTATTTACAATTGAGGTCATTTAGGGGCTATTAAAATTGTCCAAAAGATTTATTTATTTGTGTTTTATTTGTTCTGCTGGCCGCTATTATCTCTCTGGATTTTTTTTTTATTCTTAAATACGTTTATAATATATTGCGATCCATGTTCTTGGTCGTATCCGTATATGCAAAAATTAGAAGGAAAATTATTATGATTTTCCGTTTTCGTTCAACTCTCCGTTTAAGTTAATGCACAAGACGATTTGAGGTAAAATTAAGGATTGTAACACAAACCTTTATTTTTTTTTATTGTATAGTTAATTTTAAGCCAATTAAGCATAATTAATTAGGACTATTAATTAATATTAATTTTTTTTTGTTTTATTTCAGATTCTTACAAAAACCTTAGTCGACACTTTAGGATGAGTATACGGAATGAGTATAAGTAAATTATATAAATCTTGAGGTGATTAAAGGTTACGTAAATGACAGGATTAGACAGTTTCAAAAAAAAAAAATCTCAGGTAAACCATTTTAATTTTATATTTTCTCATTTTTATTTTATGTGATTTGTCTAAATGTAGATATATACTGTTGCGCTGTCTTAAATATTTAAGACATAACAAAGTTACTTTATCTTTTGTTTATTTAAATAACTAATTAATTATACCTGGAGAAGTTTCTTGAGTTATTTTTAAATTTGATTGATTTCCTTCGTATTTTTATCTTTTCTTGCTCTACGTAATAAACCCATTATTTAATCATCATTTTGCAGTTTTACGGAGGATTATTAATTAGTATCTGGATTAAATTTACTAACTATTTTGTAAAATAAATAATTGGTGGTTATAATTCTAGGATTATAGTTTTTTAAGTTGTAAACAGATACTTTATATTATTATTATTATTTTTTAATTATTTTTTTATATTTAAAGTGAGATGATGCTCATCTGGCAATTTTCCTTTAAATATAGTTTTTACATTTCTTATAAAATTATCATTTGTTGGGGTGTAACCTAATGCTTAATCCCATAATTAATTTAACCAATTTCAAATTTTAATTTGGTAAATTCACAAGGTCAAGTGTCCTTGTTGCTTGGAGGCTTTTTTCAATGACTAGGGTGATCTATCATATGCCAAATGTAAGGATTTTCATATTGCTGATTCGTTATTTCGAAAAAAGGTCTTTGAAATAATTATCTTTGAAATAAGATCCTCATAACTTCTTTTTTTTGGGACGTTTTTATAATTTTGGCATTTAATTGCTTCAGAATTCGCCGATATAGCAGCAGCTTGGTGTGGGTTGCAAGCTTAGAGTCTGCTACGTTCAGACCAATGCATTTTACTGAACTTTATGTTAAGTTCCTCTTTTTTTATATGTAAATGCTCTCTCTCCACTTGAATTTGGCATCTATAGTCATGGTATTTAGCTGTGTTTTATTAACGTACCTGCTTGAGTTGATCTTTATTATTTAATGGTAAGCCTTTTGAAATGTAAAATTAATATAAATGTATTTCACTTAGATAAGCTGGGTTCTCAAATGCTTTGCCTAGTTACAAACTGCATCGGCCATTCTGTAAAGGTAGCTAAAGTACCTCTGCGACACACCGACAGAAATTTTCTTTTGTCCGTGGTATTCCTCTATATTTTACTCTATGCTGATCTTTATGTTGCTTGTATTCGAGACCCTTGTGCCACACTTTATCGAATGCTTGACATTCAATAAAGGCATTCAAGAAGATACTTGAGCATCCTTTTATGCAATCTAACGTACTTTAAATTATGTTTGTGATTTTATGCACCTATTTTAGATATTAAAGTATAATACTTTTCTTGGAATCCAGATTGAAGTGTAGGAGCTAGATTTCTGGACTCAATTAAAGGTTTAAGTCTCTTTAGTAGTAATTTTTAGAAGTTTTTTTTTTTAAACGATTACCTCTGCTACTAGTCATTAGAGTGAAACGTTTTTCAACTAAAAGATCACATTCATAATATGAATTAGCTTACGAAATGCTTTATCAGGTAAAGGTTTAATAATTTGGCGAGTATTTAAGTAATGAAACTTTTTTAACATTCAGGTCACTTTTGACTTCATCTTTTAATTCTTGAAGAGTTACTGGTCATATCAAACTTATCTAGCTTGTGAATTGTAATTACCTTTTTATTCGCATTTTGCCTTGTTAGTGGTTGGAAGGTTTCATCGAGATGATCCGCAATTAAATCGTCCTTTTTTTGGGATTTCTTTCCTATGTCCGATTTTTTTTAATCAACGTTATTTTTAAATTTGGTTTTTGGAGTCATAGGATGGGATTCTCACTTCATGAGAATACAACAAACAAACAATACTTGATTTGATAAATGTTTTGAGTAAATTACAGCTTTTTCGATTAAAACCTGAACTCAGTTTTCCTTTAAACAAAACCGTTATAATTTTTTTTACTTAATTTTAATTCGCATTATTGATATTCTCTCGAGCTTTAGCTCGAGACTTTCGATTTGTGGCGGTATAGGGTGATGAAACAATTAAAATTTTATTTTGAGATATTTTATTGAGTTGAACTGCTTTTTTTGTTTCAATTTCTTTGGAGTATACAAGTGCCTTCATTTCCCCTTATACAACTAGTCCCTTTAAAACAGCTAGATCAGGAGATCTTCCTGGCCTGGCTGGATTTTACTCCAATCCAATTATTAGGAAAATTTTCATTTAACCAATTCTTAAACATTTATGCCGTAGTGACTAAGAGCAATATCATGCTAGTATGTGTATAAGAATATACTTAAAATACAAACATTATTAAAGGCGCCTTCATGACATTGAATATTGTTTGTTTGTTTGTTTGTTTATTTTCTATGCAATCTGTTTTGGAGCCGAAGCTCTCCCATCCCTTTGGCGGTTAATTAACGTCCTACTTTACGCCATTACTAGCCAAATCGAGGACGCGCGAATACAGGTTTGCGTTTTTTCAAATATCCATCTGCACATTGCATTGCTCCAGCCAGCCTGTACTGGTATGGATGATGGTTCGGCCCATGAATTCTGCACTCCAACGGGGGGTCATAGTTGTGTTCATCGTCATTACCGATCGTAATCAAGTGAAGAAAAATCCCTTTTGTAACCCTCCTCCGTTGGGATTCGAACCTGGTACCTCCCGTCCCAAACACCACAGCTTTAACCACTGTGTGAATTGCTCGGTGACATTGAATATTATGCTACCATTTTAAATTCGTACTGTGACGTCAAAGTTGACATTTGTATGAAAATCAAACTTAACATGGGATTTTTTTATGATTAAGTTGGCCGTATGATTAAGTTGAAAATATTTTAACTCATAGGGGCGTGTTTCGTTTAAATTTAATTGATGTGGTTGGTCGAGAGCATGAATTTAATATGCTAGCATAATATTCGATGTCATGAAGTCGCCTTAAGGAAGAGTGGTACATAAATCGGTTTGTAAAATTGGTAAATAATGTTTACTATTTAATGTCGCTGGTACTATGAGACGGTCTAATTAAATTAATGCTAATTACACCAGCCTCTACGTATACACTGAAGTGGTAACTTCTGTGGTTACACTGAGGTGGTTTTTAATTTTCAGCAGTTCACGTGTGCAGATTGTGAAAGTTTTATATATCCTCTTGTGACTTTTGCTACATTATACAATATTTACGTAAAATTTAATTTTATCACCTATACATGAATCTAAAGGAAAAACTAACTTTCTTGTTGGTAGGATTAAAAGCTCAAATTATTATTTTTAACTGTTACAAAGAATTTTTACTGGATTTGAAACAAACGATTATTTTTTTTATATTTGTATAAAGAAAATTAATTTCCTTGCAATAAAATCTTAAATTTTTCTTTGTGGAAGAGTTACGTATACATTTATTTTCCATCGATACTGATTTCAAATTTACTTAAAACTGTCGTTCCAATTATAGATTTGTTAATTAAAACCCGTGTGATAGTTTCGGATAATGTTGGAGTAATTTACGTGAAAACGTTTATCGTTATAGTTTAAGCAAAATGTTTGATTTGAATTTGTTAATTCATTTGATACTTACCATTATTTAACACAGGATGATATTAGAAAACTTCTTGCCAAATACCAAACCTATATTCAAGTTTTGCATTGCTTGACTGATTTGGTCAAACCATTCAATGCAGTACATACAAATTGTGGATTCAATTTGTACAGCTGTGCTATATAAGCTCTGCCATCCGGATGCTTAAGGACATAAATTAAATACCCATTAATTATGTCAAAATTTTACTCTATGAGTAGTGGTTGAACCTACATTTTGTGTTGTGTTAGGCATTTTGCATTTCATATGGCTATTTTAAAGGAAACTGATTTTAGATTTTTACGACAACCGCATCACCATATTCAACTTTGTATTATATCGGTGATCATTTTGAAATCAGCAGAGATATTCTTTTTATCACTCTTTTGCACTTTTAGAGCAGTTCCTTTAAGAATACTAGCATACCAAGCTCCATGAAGCACCATGATGCACGCAGTTTCGTTATTTTCCTCGCTGCAGATGATTAATTCTTGATATATCTATAATTAGCTGTATGATTTCCTCCAAAGCTACTATATCTTTCACAGAAGTATCGATTTTATTTTTGTTGCATTCCTTTGAATTATGTGTTTCTCCGAAGATAACACAGCCATCGTCAACGTACAATAAGCTTTACTATGTCCATATTCTTGGCACTTGACACACTATAACGGTGTATTAGCCCAGTTCATTTCCTCATTTCGATTAAGTTATAGCAATCCGGAGTTAAATAATACCGGATTCTAAATTACCGAGGCATATTTTAATACTGACCTGACGTAAGTAACATAAAGAGATTTAAAAGTGAGAAGGTCACAAAATTCCTTCCTATTAGGCTTATTAAACCCCAATAAATAGTATCCTTTACGTACAATGTAGGTTACATGCTTGTCAAATGTAAGGTTGTTAAAAATATTTCGTCAAAATCCAAAATATCGCATACTCTTGAATGTTTTGTATCCATTAAAAATCAATGCTGACGACTAAATCATATGCTGACGACTTAAAAGCATAGACTTTTAAGTCGTCAGCATACAATAGACACTCACAGAACTTTAAACACTGCACCATTAATAAACACCATGAATAGTAATGATCCAAGGTCATTATTATTCATTGTATTTACCCTGTGGAACACCAGACGGAATAACAAATTCGAAAGAACGATTCTGAGGAATACTCAAACATTGTTTTCTAAGTGTAAGGTATGAAGCAATCCGTTTGATTGAAATGAAATCAGATCGGATCTGATTTAATCATTTTTGTAGAAGGATCCTGTGATTTACTCACAGTATCGAAGACATATCTCGAAAAAATCATCAAATTAGTGATTGTAAATTTGCCCTGAGTAAAGCCATTATGACGCGAATTTATCCTATTTGTTATAAGACTCTAATCTAGATTTAATCAAAGATTCAAAAAGCTTTGGTATAGCCGATAGTATAGAAATATTTCTATAGCACTTAATATTGCTCCTTCTCCCAAATTTGAATAAAATAATTTTTCCAAATATCAGGAAATCCTCCAGTTGAAAGATTCGTATTAAACAGATAATGTATCGGTTCGGACAAATAAAGTGAACATTTTCTCAAAATCCATGGTGTGATGCGATCTCCTGAGGTCTAGAGTATGAAACATTATCGAACGATATAATCCTTGCATATAGCAACGAGATTTCCTTTTCAGATTAATATATGCAAAAAATCGTTTCGGATTAATCGAAATTTTACTTTCTATCTGTAAAACGTACATATGGTAAAGTTATTCAGTTATTTAAACTCTTTGCATAAACTACAAAGCTTATAGTTGCATCATTAACATTAACAGAGCAATTGAAAGTCTTAAAAGCTCTAGACTTACGATTTGCAAGATTGAACCACGGCTCTGCATACGTCGTTTCCATCAAAAACTTAGGAACAAATAATTCAAAACCACTCATCGCGATACTAAAAAACTTTGTTACAGCATCTGAAATGTTCAGTAAGTGTAAAAAAGCTGGCCAATCAACATTATCAAAATAGAGGTTTAGCGACGGTACATAAGCATGCCTGAAATCATATTTAAAATCATTAATAATAGAATCGCTAAAATCAGAATCTACATAAAAAACTTTAATTAAAAGTGTCGTGTCGTATATACTACAATGTACTGCTAAGTTCGGACACGATTGAATGTCGACGTAACCTATACAGATGAAAAAACTAATCCAAAATATGTCCATATTTTTTAAATATAGTGTTGAATTGACTTATTTCAAATTTCGCAAAATTATCCAACACATATAGTTAGAAGTGTGATGATCCTAAAAGCTCATCGTCTATCCAGCACCAGGAAATTTTCAGAACTCCAGGTAAGTTACCCACAAACAGCAATTGGTCAGTATCATTATAAAGTGGGAGTACATAATTGAAAATAAAATACATTAATCCGCGATACCCATAATAAACAGCCAAAAAAGCCACATTTTACTTTAACAATAATTGATTCAACATAGTCACATCTGAGATTAATTTGATGAAATACTAGTGTTATTAAAGCCAACAATCACACCACCACCTATGACCTCACTTTTATTTGAATCTATGATTTTAATCTTTCTTGGGTGATACGAGTAAGCGGCAATCCAATAAATCTTCAAATACATCAAAAAGTTGGAAACAGCAGAAAGCAGGGTAGTGTTCGATAACCTAAAGACATAGATTTATTTTTCAGTGTTTCCTCAGTATCATCACAAGTAACCCAACAATACACTCTGAACCTGGTGTTTGACCATGACCCAACATATGAAACGAAGCAACATCAGGAGAACACGTTGAGCACTACTCTTCCTTAAGGCTACATGTGATGTTGGGACTGGAGACGACTGAGTGATCCGATTGAACCTTTTCGAGACGTTCGAATCAATTTTTAGGAAACCTTAATTAATTTTGCAGGCCAGTGCCGTAACCTTCCCAGAAAACTGCGAAATTTGTTTTTTAAGTTCAACCACTCACTTATCAGCTGATCTATTCTCAGAATCGCCTTGACAGGCCAAACACACGAATTTGGCATAAGTGCAATTCTTAAATAATTTACCCCATGAATTTATTTTAGTGTCAATACAATGAGAATGAAAATCAATCTTGCATCTACTAAAACAACGTAACAATTACCTATATAAACGATGTAACTGGCCACTCTGTTGTAAAACTTATTATGACGTAACCTCTGCTGTGACAGGTATTAACTTATTATGAAAATTTATCGTTAATTGATATTTTTAAATTGAATTTCAGTTTCTTGGAATCCATACTTTAAATGCATAGCTCGCCTAGCCGAATTCAATCAATTTTAAGATGTCGTGTCTTCGTGTTTCGTTGTTTCGTTGTTGAATACTGAACATCGAATTGATTGTTGACGCTTATTGTGTTCAATATTAGCACTGTATCGATCTTTCAGGTCTGAAAGTTTTTTCTTCAATTGACATGGAATTCCATAAGTTGAATTATGTTATGTCGGACCCAATTTATACAACTAGCCGTTATTTTAATAATTTATGCGTTTCAATTGATTATAATTTGTAAGATATATTTTTGAGATGTTGTTAAAAGATTTTAAATACCAGGACTAAGTCAATGGATTATAAATAAATAAAGCCAGTAAATAAATAAATAAATATTAAGTATAAGTGTTATACATTTCTCAAAGGATAAAAAGTGATTGCTCTCGAAAAAAAAAATAATTAATTATAAAAAGCAAATCACTCTCATTCATTAGAAACCACATAACCATAACTCACAATGCATTTTCATATCATCATGAGTTTACAACATTTTAAACATTGTTTTTCATCGCAAGAAATATTAAATTCGAGCCAGAGTATAGTAATAATAAATAAAATTCATTAATTGTATTCCATAACAATTGTTAACAATAATTTATATTTTCAATGATGGAGCAAAAAAAAAAAAAAAAAAACTTTTAAAAACAACAAAAGGAAATGTAATAATTATTTTCCATCTTCATTTTTAAGATTATCACATTTAATTTTAATTATTTTGATTAAGGTTCCTCATCATCAGTACAACGATTTTGTACATAAAATTAAGCAAAATACAAAATTGTTTATTAAAATCCTTATTATAATCTTAGAATATTGTTCTTATTCTAATTTTATCGTATCGTTTAGATAATAATTAAGAAAAAGGCATTTTGGTATATTGTTGTTAGTGTAGCGTTTCGCAAATTTGACGCAAACAACACAGTGTTATGCTGAACAGTATACATATTATATAGTTGATGGAAATCGGTTTAAACATTTTTAATGTACAACGGCTTAAAATTTTTGCTTTGTCAAAGTTATTTTTGGTTTTGTACATAGAGCTTTTGTCGGTAGTCGTTAACCTAAATTTGTAATGTCACAGTAAATTAAAATATATATATAAAAAAAATGTTAAATCAATGAAATTTGTCAGGTTTGCGTATAAAACTTGTTGCTATTTTATTGTATGCATGTATATATGTACATTTTGCATGGTAGTTATATGCCGAAAATTTTAGTTCGCTACTCAATATTAAATATTAATCAATATATCCGTCCGCCAATCCGAAATAAATCATATAAAACCAGACAACCAGTAAGGCTTTAGTGAAAATTTATTTTCAAATATTTACGTCAACATACTTCTATCAACATCAATTTAATATTTTATCAATACATTTTTATGTTTCCCTTCAGTTTATAGGAATTGTTTGATATACGTTATCATATACATATATATGTATGAGCACAAATAACATGCCGAAACATAAAATATTATTACTGTCAAATCTGGAATTTTTATTTTTTAAAATTTTGGAATAAAATAGTATTTGCGTCAATCAATCATTCGTTTATACAGCGAAATTGAGAAGTAGCAACATTTTCATTTTCATTTTCATTTTCCACGCGTGTAATGTGAACTCAATTTTTGAAATCAATCTTTATCAATAATATACATTTAAAAATAAATTCATCGAACTAATAAGTAATTTAAAAGATTATATCATATATACAATCACTCATCATTTCGAAATTTTAAGAATATATCTAAATTCAGAAATATGTATCATAAATCAAAAATGTTTATCGCAATTGGTTATGAGGTAGTTGGAGGCGACGTGTGAATGGATGGTAAACAATCGGCATCATCTTTTGAAAATCGTATAAAAAAACTCTTGATTTGATATTTTGCACAGTGATCAGTCGAAATTGTTACAGCAAGAGCCTCGACTGTAAAAATTATTATTGAAGCTACCAATTACCCTAAATTTATTCGCAGTTTTACAGTAGAAATGAACTTGGCAATTTTATTGTTGTAAGTCGTATAAAAAACTGTTCAAATAGGATATTTTGTATGTACATACCTCCCGTATTTTTGACATCTTAAAGCAAAGCCACAAGTTCTTTCAATAATTTTAAGAGTTTCCTTAAAATTTCGTTTGAGCATTTTAGGCAATTTAATTTTAACATTTTACGGTCAAACTATATCAGAATGATTTTATTTGTTATTATGGAACTACTCAAAATATTAACGAGTAAGTAGACTATATAGTTTCTTGATTAGTATTTATTAGCTAACCAGCTTCAAGCAAACTAGCTTTTTATTAAAATGCTAATACAAAATAAAGTAATTTTATTCATCTTAAGTGGGTATGTCATGAATGCCAGATGATCTGACGAACCACAGAGTTCATTCTTATTTGACTGGAATTGAAATTTTGGATCTGATCAAAATATTTTCGTTTTAATAGTTGCATCGGGAAGCAATATGGTTAATAGTATAGAATGTTGGTAACGGAAACTAAATGTTGAGGTAGTAAAAAGTTGTTTGTTACATTCAATTACTTTATTCACCGAGCTAAGCAATCTTTTTGGTCGATGGATGTCTACGTTGCATAAGTTACTTTCGTGTTCAATTGGCTTCCTTAATAGTATTCAAAAGTTCTTTAAAAAATAATAATTTAAAAGCTCTCGTAGTTCTGCATTATTGGCAGATCAATAATCTTTGCTTTCAGTGAAAGAAATTAAATTAATGCACAATAAGGTATCTGCAACAACAATGTTAATGGTTTAAATATGTAGAATATTGGTAGTGAATTGAGCGATACAATTTTTCTGGATTCTGATAAAAAGAGTAAATAAGTGGCTTGTGATCCGTTAATTGAGTGAACTTTCTTTATCATAATTACTATATCTTTGCGCATCATTTAGACGAACAGAGAAAAAAATAAGTGGTTGCAATGTTTCCGTAACATAATACTGCACAACTGCTCCAATTGCCATGTCCGATGTGACCAATATTGCAAATAGCGCTGTAGAAGACGGTTGTGCGATAAGATATTTTATAACTTTTCCTTGCAATTGTTAAAAGCTTTGTGATACTTTTTTTTGTATCCTTTCAAAAAATTGTTGAAAAAAGTTTCATCATACCTCATGTCATACGCTGCGTTTGTGATGGAACGTCTGTAAAACACATCTGTTTACACATTTACTGCGGGATTATTAATTAAACCATATTCTGATAATTTTTTAAGAACAATCTCTTGTTGTTTTAGGTGTTCTTCAAAATATTTAGACGCTATTAGTATACAGTCTATAAGCAGAACCAAATATAAAGTTTAGTCCCAACAGTATACGGAATGAATAAATCTCTGAAAAGATTTGGCAGCATTCCTGTTGTTTGTAAGCTTAAATCTGCTAAACTATAGGCTGACATCTATACTTTAATAGATGAAGCAACATACGTTAGATTTGAATTTACTGTTTACAAACTTTTTTGGTGCTGAAACCCGGGAGCATGGTCTGTTGTGTTGGCAATCAATAGATTTTAAACTTCAATTTTTTACTCCCACACCTTAAGGAATTTCATTGCTTAATAGGTAACCTCACTAATTTGTTGACTGGACGTTTCAGTTCGGTCTTTGATGTTTTTAGGGTGACTAACCTTATGATTTCGTCGCTTCCAGGGTGTCTCTTTATCACCCTCCCAAGCAACCATTGGCTCGGATATAAGTTGTCTTCTCTGATGAGGACGACGTCATTAACTTAAAGTTGTTTTGTGTTGTGCTTCCATTTAAAACGTTGCTGCAATGATGTTAAATAATCTTGATGCCACCTTCGCCAAAACCCTTGAATACGATGCTGTATATTTTGCCACCTGGATAATTTATTGGGTGGTACCTCGTCTAACCAGGGTTCAGGAATAATGGTTAGTGATTCTCCTACCAGGAAATGGGCAAGCGTTAAGATTTGTAAATCAGCCGGATTTGTGTTACTAATGTCGTCAGCTCTTCAAAAGTGAGATTAATATTGGTAATTCTTTTTAGGTGGTACTGGAATGACTTCACAGCTGCTTCCCAAAAACCTCTAAAATAAGGAGCGTGAGGAGGATTAAATTGGAAATAAATAGTTTTCTTCAAAAGAAACTGAGAGATTAATGGGTAGCTTGATTGTTGGATAATCTGTAATTTTAATTTTTCCAATTCTCGGTTAGCGCCAATAAAATTTTACCCATTGTCACACCAAATCTTCTTGGGATTTCCTCGTCTGGACGTAAAGCGTCTAAGTGTTGCCAGAAATGACTCAGTGTCAAGACTGCTCATAACTTCCAAGTGTACTGCTTTGACAGCTTAACATCCAAACACTGTCACGTACTCCTTTTCAGATGGAGAATGTTTGCTCTTATTGCGTTTGATGTACAGTGGGTCAGCATAATTCAATCCAGTTTTAAGAAATGGGCGGTTTTGATTACACTGTGCTTCTGGTAAATCGGCCATTTTCTGCTCGTCCTTGTACAGTCGGTATCGAATACATACCGTACAGAATTTTATACATCGTTTGATCGTGTATCTAGCCCCAATCATCCAATATCGTTGCCTGACAATGGTCGACGTCAATTCGTTTCCATCATGCATATTACCAATATGAATACTGTGCACTAGTCTTTCACAAAGTATGTGGGTTTTTGGAAATATTACAGGACGCTTAGTGGAATAGGTTATCGATGATTTCCTGAGTTGACCTCCTACTCTGAGTAATCCGTCTGAATCAAAAAATGGGTCTAGTGTTGATACTTGATTCTTTAGCGGTAATGGTAATTGTTGACGAAGTGTTGAAATTTCTGCTTTGAATGCAGTTTGTTGAACGCTGCGCAGGATTACAGTTTCTGCATCATTCAAGTCAGCTGGAGTTATTGGTGCATGTAATTGTCCCGGAAACTTGTTTCTCCATGTTGAGCTGCCAAATCGTAAGACATAAACCATTATTTTTCTTATTTTTACCCATGATGAAAACTTTCCTAGTAGTGCTGAAACTACATCGCGTTCAATCACCACTTCAGCCAATAAGTTGATGAGTTTGGACCTTGCTTCACTCGAAGCTACGCCGATGTCTCGTGTTGTTGATTTTGACTTGGGCCAGTTACATTCTGATTATTTTAGCCTATGTGGACCACACCACCAGAAGGTTGATTCTAATAGCACCCGCGGTTTTACTTCTCTTGTTATTGTATCAGCTGGATTGTCTTTCGAATTAATATGCTGCCATTTGTGTCTGGGTATCATCTCCAGTATTAATGCGGTGCGATTTCCAATGAAAATCTTCCAGCGCCGAGGCACATCAGATAGCCAATGGAGTACTATCATGGAATCCATCCATGAGAACACTGCTTTATCACGGTTGACTGTGTAGCCTGCCATCAAACCCATCCTATTTTCAAGTGTCCAGAATTTAAAACCATGAATGTAGAGGGTCGCTTGAAATTAGTGTCCGAGAAAAACGTATGCAAAAATTCCTTAAGGAAGGAACACATTAGCGCGAAATATTTTTTACGGTCATCATGCCTCATTTGCAATAAGCGGCATAATATGTTACTACACCAAAGGAACAACGAAGGTCATCAAACAAGTCAACCGTCTACCAAGCATCATGTGCCATTAGACCAGCAAGCTGATAACCAGTCAGATCCAAACATGATTCCAATTATCCAAGCTACAAAATCTACAATTGATTCAACGCAAGAACCTTACCAAAAGACCCACTGCAATGGTATACATTCAAACTAACACCGGAAAGCTTCAGCTGTATCTAGCACTTTTAGACTCAAGGTCACAATCCTCATTTGTCACTGAGTCTTGCGCACAAAGCCTAAGTAGGTCTAAAACGAGTCCATTCCACTGTATCAGTGTCCAGCTGGACGAACAAAGGGAAAAATCAATATGACCGTTTATTCACGAATTGACCGAAATTACAGTCTCGACGTGACGGCTCATATTATAAGTAATATTTCTAGTCTTGTTCCATCGAAACCAATAAATTTTAATAATATAAATATCCAGGTGGATTTAGCAGATCCTCATTTCATGAAACTAAGCAGAGTTGACGTGCTTCTTGGCGTAGAGGTATTTTTGAAATATTGAACCCAGAACAACATGCAGTCACCAGATTTCCAATAATTCAATCTTCAAAATTCGTCTGGATAATCGCGGGATCACTAAGTGAATCACACTCTAGTTTAGCCAACCTGCACGCCACGACAGAACCATCATCAGAAATCATTGGCTTCAAGCGATCATCAGAAAATGATCGCTTGAAGCCAATATTTAAATTTAGAATTTTAGTGCCAAACGCTTTAACAGGCGCCTCATTTGCCGCAAAGAGATGAAAACACGAAATTGTTGAATTAATTATAGCGAAGTTTGAGAGGATAATGGCATCAGTTTCAATTGAACATTTAGTATACGAATTTCTTTTGAGTATCAAAAGGCGGCTGGAATAGTGACCATCAATGACTGCCGTCTCCTGTTGGTGGTCTCTTATTTTAAATTGTTAGATTATTTGGCGAACATACAATTTTTAAATAGGAGCAATCAGTTTGGCATTTTAATAGCATACCTTACATGCATTATTACTCGAATTTGGACTATCAGGACTTGTTAAATTATTATGCGAATTATTTCGGGAAAAGAGCTTCTCGATTTATGTCTAAATGTTGATGATTGTCAACACTACACTTCCATTATTAATTTTAATCAAAAATTTTCTAATATCCTTTTCAAATCGGTTGCCGAAGGTGAATTTTAGAATAGGGTCTCCGGACATATTAGCAGAATTTGAGCTAGAATCATGGTCTAAAAAAACATTGTTACCCACTAACCAAATTTATATAGAAAAATTATATTTAGCGGGGCCTAAATATTTGGTAAGATGCCGAATAAAGCGACTGTAATAGTAAACCATATCTATATAAATCGTAGCATTTATCTAATAGGCGTTAGTTCAGGAAAGTCAACGATAGCTTTATCTTTACCTGTTGTAGCTCGAGAGCCGTTTAAAAATGTTGATCCAAATGATCAATCTCATCTCTGGTAACAAAATTCATTCCGCTTTTTTGAGTTCATTCATGAGGCGCTGAAATGTCAACGTTGCATTTCCAAACCAAAAGCCATTCTCATGAATTTAGAAAGTTTAAAAGGGACAGTAATAGCGGTTTTAGATATGTCTTCTGCAGCTACTGGTATATTATAGTGGTAAGTCACAACTTAGTCGATTTTTGAGAAAATGGTGTAAGCTTGGAAATACAAAAAAAAGCTTTCGATTTGAGGAAGAAGATATCGATCGGCTATCTTCACCGTGTTCAATCTACAGTAATACGAACGCGAACTGCTGGCACGTTTTGGCAATAAATGCTTCCTTGGTCTACATAGCTTAAGTTGCATCATATGTTCGATCTCATTTCCCTTTATCCAAAATAGCGTACAATTTCCAAAATACACTCAGACATCCGTAATAGTTCCTTTAAGTTGATTTAAATTGATTAACGTCTTGATCCATTTGTTCTTTAAGTCCCCATAACTAATCCAAATTTGACCAGCAAAATAGCACCGATAATCGACTGATTGTATGTCGATAAATCGCGACGTAACCCTAAATTTAAACAGAATAGCCATGTGCTATAAGTATGTCGTGTGTCCATTATATGGGTGCACCATTAGGGGTTATCAAAAGACTGTCTGAATCACTAAGACAGTCAGAAAAATATTTAAAAGGTACAACCGGTCGCAAGCTCTGTGGGATGATCTAGTTTTGCGGCTTGAATTTTAAATGTAAGCCAGACCGTTTAAATAAATACTTCTAAGCATCAGTACCAAATACCTTCTAAGGTATTAGAATTACAGTATTTGTCATTATTGGCTGGTCTGTTCTTATATGTTGAGGAATAAAAAGAATTTTGATAAAAAATTTTTGTTTTAGTATTGGGACTTGAAATGAAGGCAATATATTAGTGAATTAATTGTTTGCGGTCTTAAGTGATAACAGAAATTTAATGGCATTCTCTTGAAGTTCTGTTTTAATTCAACATATCTCCAAAAATATGTATGCGAGTATTAATAAAATACTTCCTGATACGCCGAGAAGATTTAATATTTTGTTTGGTTGGCATTTTGGTAACATTGAATTTTGACGGTTTATATTTTGACAGTCGTAGACAGATTTGGTTTTGTTTTGCAGGTGTCTGCATTTTTTTCTCTTTGGTACACGCAGCCACACGTATTTCTCTATATAATCCTCATTTGGTTGTAGCAGTCGATAGACCAGCATTATTAAGACAGTTATGAAATTCCACTGTGAAATTGGTATATATATTTAGGATTTTCTTTATTTGTTCGTAGAACTAGTATTTTTCGTCAAATGTTAGAGTAGATTCTTTTAATGCCAGAGATGGTTTTATAGTTATTTTATAGTTTTTCTAAATGCTATAAAAAGTGCTATAAAAATAGCCTTTCTTTTTGTAACTAACAGAGGTGGGCATTAAAATGCCACTATCAAACATACGTAATCTTCAACTTGCATTGTATTTATTTCCCATAAAGTTATACAACAACGAAGCAGCAAACCTTTGCGAGCAATGACAATCGCATTACCACTGCAAATTCAAAATGTCTGAAAAATTGTCTTAGTTTTGGAACTTAAAAGCGGAGAGATGATTTATTTTTATTGCGTTTCTTAAAGGCTGTGAATTTGTTAAAAAATTTGTTAAAAATTGGGGAAAATAAAAAATTGAGGTGAAATATTTTTAACAATAAATTTAAATTTGCTGTGTGAAATAATTAAAATTTTGACAGCTGAAAATCGTACAAATAAATACAAAATGAATCGCATCAATACACAATATATGTCAACTATGATTTTAATTTTATTATTTTATAACAAACCACAGTGAATAAATCAAAAGTGAGGTTATGATTTAACATCACTTGTCAAAATTTATAGACGATCTCTACCCCATTAAATTTTTTATTTATTGTTTGTGGTGAATGAAAAAAATATTTAACTGTAGCTGTCAAAATATACATTTTTAACATGTTTTTAACACATTCACAAAGACCCTAATAAAAAATTAACAATGTATATAAAAGCAAAACCTTCTTTAATAAAAACCGAATTCATCCAAAATGTAGACTGTACAAGTACTAGATTTGTTAAAGTATTAGTGAGATATGAAAACTATGAAGACAAATTAGATTTATGGTAGTGTGTACTATTTATTGAAAGTGTCATAGCAACTTAATTGTTTTCAATTTTTTTAAATGGTTTTGAATGTTACTGACACTTCACCAAATTAAGAATTTTATGTAATTTTTTTTTATTTATCTGCGTGTGCTACGCAAAAAGGCTTTTACCAAAATAATTGAAATTACATTTTTTTTTCATTAAATATGGAAATTTTCCATTAACCATTATGTATTTACTGGATTTTGGAAATTTTCGATTGATGGAATATTTTCGCTTCGTGCTTCGATTGACGAGGTACAAAATAAGGGTTTTTCTTTTTCAGCTCTGAGTGTATTTTTTGAAAAAATTGTTTTACAGGATTGTCTATCCCAATTTTCAAGGAGGTGCAAGCCAAACTTTTCGGAATAATTATCACATTTTCCAGGAAAATTCTAACATTAAACATTTAAATTGTGTATTTTTTGACAATGCTTTAAAGTGTTATTTTATGTATGATGTGTTTGCAAAGTGCAAATCAATTTTTCCGGAAAATTTTTTCACATTTTTCGGGAAAATTTGCATGAAATGTTTTTTTTGCATTTTATTTAATCTACTTAAAAAGGTTTCGATTCTATAATCAAAAAAGCGGTGGTTTTGGTGCGGTAGCCCTCATCCTCTAAGGTATAAAGCGAATTAAAAAAATGGTTATCATGGATATTTTGATTTTAAATTGTTTTAAAAGCGGGGGTTTGAGTAGTAGCCATCCTCTAAATTTTTCTAAAAACGTGGGGGTTTGAGGCGGCAGCATAAAACGCAGGTATAAAACGAATTAAAATAACTTAAAACAAATTAATTTTAATTAATTTTCGATCTCGGCTCCTCCGTCTTCCGAAGTTTAAATCTAAAGCCATTCGGAGGGCAAGCGGGGGGGCGAAGCGATAGTGGGTGTTTAAAATAAATTTGCTTAGGTGGTAAAGAATATGACTTGGCAACGGAAATACATACATGTAAATTCATACATAAAAGTTTGTTTGGACTATTAGATAGTCCATAAAATGAAAATTTGATTAATGAGTTAATTAGAACAAAATTTATATGATACTTTAAAAAATGGTTACTAATAATTTCTTTCGATGACGATTATTCTTAAAATTATGAATGTGGCAGTCATGAAACTTAATCTCTGCATAATATCAAAAAAATGAGGATAGTTAATCCAAAAAAACTTAGGCGGTAAATATCACTGCAAAATCAGTTTTTATTTGATTCTTTTCGCACACCCGTTTGGTCTATGTGAGAAAAATCCCTTTCAAACAGTGTTTTCTAAATTTTCATACACTTCCCGTTCTATACCAATAGTAATGCATAACTTGTACTACTATTATGTTTAAAAAATCTAAAAATCCTTATACTTTTATAACTTCCATCACCACTTTGAAACTTAAATTTTAAACGTAAGCCGTAAAATAAAATAAAGTACGAATTCACTCAAAAAATATATGATATCTTTCAAATTACAGCTGGTTCCCTAGAGTGAAGCTTGATTAGAAAATTCGTTTGAGTGAGTCAAACTAATACTGGTTCACGTACTAGTTTTATTATTTAATTCAAAACACAATTAAATAAACCAATATCTTGTGAACATATTTCTATGTAAAAAGTAAAGATAATTTGGCTTTCCATAAAACTTTTCCTTAAAGTTAAGATAAAACGTGTCACTTTGTCTAAAAAGTAAAAATATATGTATCTGTATATACTAATCCATAATTATACTTATTAGATTATCCAGACTTGTCTAATCCAATACTAGATACAAACTCGTATATCTTTATATATTACAACATAATACGACAAACTTTTCCAAAAAAAAAAAAAAAAAAAAAAGGGAAACAAAATCACAAAAAATTATCTCTTAAGCATAAACATGAAAAACTCATCGGAATGCAACAACAAAAAATTTAACAGAAAACAGAACAACACAACACATCTCTCCAACATACATAATAAGAAAAACCTTAAAAATTTCTTTGCAATAGAATTAATTTATTCTAATTTTCTTTTGTTATACAAAAAGCGTTATAAAATATCACCCGCATACGAAACTTTTCTCTATTTTTCTTCTATAAATCATAATATTTCACCATCTCTCGTTATAAGAAAAAAAAAATAGAAATTCGTTTTCCGAATGCTATTTTGTTGTTTGTCTGCGTGTGTTTGTGCTTTAAGTAGCTTCCTTTTAATTTTTTTTTGGCTTTTCTACTTAGTGTTATGATAAAAGAAAATATATTCTATTACGGAGATATGTGGTGAAATATGTGTGGTGGTTCAGTGCTACATAGCCTATGTACCGCGGGACATAAGTGTTTTAAATTTGATTTCTAATAGAAAATATTTTCCCAGTTTGGTAAGTGTAAATTGAGTAATTATTATGGTTGCTTATGAAGAACAGATTTATAGAACAAAACCTTATCAAAGAAGAAACATGCCATAAAAATTGTTTAAATGGCTCAGAGTGGTTTACGATAAATATTGTAAAATGCAACTGAAGGTTTAATTTTAGGAACCCAGTTCAAGTGATAGAGAGTGGAAATAAGTTTCCCTAGAGCTAAAACTATCACTATTTGATAATAATGCGTTGACTAAAATTAGAGTGAAAGAGTGACCCACATAAATTCGACCAGTTCTCTTCAGTCGCTTATAACCAGCACTGTAAAGCACTGCATTGTATTACGGCACTTACTATAATACGATGTAAGTATAAAGATTCAATTTTGGATCTAACTTTAGTGCATCATTTAACCCAAAAACTTGATAACTCAACGTATTGCTGTAGTGAAAGCAAGTGCTTTACGGAATGCGCCATTAGCCTTCAAAAATTTAAAGACATATTGCAGGGCATAGTCCAGTTACAAGATTCTTTTAGCTCTGATGACCAATCAACCAGTATTCTTCTTTATTCAGTAAACAAATCTTTAGCGTATTTAAAGTTAACCATCGTGGTAGTGACCATACCAAACTATCACTAAAATAAATCTTCGATGTTTGTTCCTAGTTCGATAATATCTAGCTACTGCAATTTTTACATTTCAAATTCAGTGCTAAAATGCGATTCGAATTTATATGAGCCAAGATATTATTAACAGGTATAGTCAATTTCAATTTACTACCGCATGGCATTGATTTGGCAAATCTACAAATTTCTTTATTAAGTCCAACTGACGTTTTGATTAGTGTTAAACTTTATCAAGACCTGTTCAGTGGAAACTCGTTAGGGATTTCTGACCAGATATCAAATTTGTTTAAGTGTCTAGGTTGTGTGGTAAGTTAGGGTAAATTAGTATATTAGGGTAAATGAGTGTGATGAAGATCTACAACATATCTGATGGCGAGATAATTTATCGAATCCTTTAGAATGTTTTAAATTACAAACGGTTGCGTGTTGTTTAGCATCTTATTTGGCAACTAAAATACTTCAGCAACTACCAATGGATGAGAGTCGTTTTCAGAAGCATTTGAATCAAAATTTGTACACAGAAGATGTATAGTTAAGCTCCGTTATTTTAAAAAGGTCAATTAAGATAAAAAGAACTTAAAAGGGCTATTGTTGTTCGGTGGCTTTGAGCTTAATTTGTTCGAACCACGTCGCACTGTCAGAAAAAAAATTACTATCAAAAATCGCGTTAATTTTGGGTGTAGTGTAGAACACGAGGTCCATCCTTTAAATTTTAATCATTAGACGATTGAACAAAACGGATTTGGTGCAAAATCAGAAATTCTTAAATGAGCTTTGTGCAATTTGTGCTATAGGACTTATGACAATAGTAACAGCTGCTTAAAAACATTATCACCATTTGTGGATTCTTGGAAGAAAAGAAAATCTTTGACGTAGTCGGATTGATAAGGCCGATTTACCGTACAATTAAGGGCATCCCATTTTCTTATCATGAAATTACAATTTTTCTCAGTTATTTAGTACGTCTTGAACATATAAGCTTATTACAGGCGAGACCGATGGCCCTGTTTATACAGTACAATTCCCAAATTCATCGAACAAGGAGAATTACTTTATAGTCGAGTGGAACAACCAAACAGCATTCACTATACCGTGTAACTATTTTTTTGTGATCCGTTTTAAGACCAGCGGTTCGCTCTATAAATTAAACCTGGAGGTTTATGTGTTTTTCCGTTAAAACGACACACTTGAAAGTAGTTCAGGACATGTCATCGAATGGCTTTAAGACAGCTAAAATTTACTTGAAACGGGCGATTACAACATTAGTAGTTCAAATGGAAGCGTGCATTAATTCTCGATCTATAACCGCTTTATGTCGAGTCATTCTGATAATTATGTAGCCTAAATGGCAGGATGATCCATTTCTTGATCCATTTGTCGCATTGTCTGAACCTTCATTATAAAAAATAACGCTTAGTAATCACTTCAACAATCCGTGATGACGATGAACACAACCATGACCCCCTGTTGGAGTGCAGAATCCATGGGCCGAACCATCGTCCATGCCAGTACAGGCTGGCTGGAGCAATGCAATGTGCAGATGGATATTTAAAAACGCGAACCTGTATTCGCGCGTCCTCAATTTGGCTAGTAATGACGTAAAGTAGGACGTTAAGTTAACCGCGAAAGAGTTGGGAGAGCTTCAGCCCCAGAACAGATTGCATGGAATAAACACTAAAAAAAAAATATTGGGGTCAATTGAGAGTCGAATATCCCTCAAAACTTCAGCAGGGACTAAAATATGGAATAAGGAGTCAGAAAATGTTAAAATCGGAACATTTATATTTCTCCATCAAGGTTATATTCCCCCTATGGTATGACCAATTGACAGAATACTTGATTTACGTAGGAAAGTATACGGTTTGTTTCGGATTGTTTGAATACTCGGTATTTAAACGAAGTATAACGAAAATTTAATATTATTAGGAGGGATATTTTGTGACACTAGTTTTTTGGCCTTATCCAATTAGAATGGCATATCAAAGTTATGCCTGATGAAGTTCCTATGTTATGCCCTATCCTCAAAAAAGAAGTTCGCTCAAAATACAAAAATTATCTAAGTATAGCTCTCATTTACATAGCATACAAAATATTGTATTACATAATATTGGAGAGAATCACTTCCCTGGCGGATGAAATTGTAAAATTTTATCCCAATTTGTTAGTTATTGGCCAAGTATTTTCACTGAGGATGATTTTTTCTAAATATATTATGAACAGCTCATGACGTACATTAGGTGTTATTGGATTTCCAGCATGCCTTCGGGATAGCTGATGACTTAATCCATCGGAATATAGCTTATGATTTATTTTTTTGATGTCTAGGAATACCTGACCAATATGGGCATTTATGTATAATGACAGTAATACAGCTACAATATTGCGTTAAAATTAAGAACAGGCTATCAGAAATTTTTGCAATTAGCTCTGGTGTACGGCAAGGAAATGCACTGTCTCCAAAAATCTTTAATCTCATATTAGAATTTTGCAGGAGTGACAAGTTTCCAATACAAGTTTCCTATGCCGAATTGCAAAATTCCTGATCTCGTTCATGAAATAAAAGGACATCTAATTGGACGGTGCTCAGGGTAGGGAAAGACTTGTCTTCTTCGAGTTATTAATACGAAGAACAAGGGTTTGAATCCGATGGACCTAGAATGTTAATCATCTTTGCAATCTAACGAAGAAACTTTACAAGTACATTTGCTTTGTTATAGAAGCGTTTTTGTATGGCTATATCTTTGTAAAACGGTAAGTGCCAAATAATTAATTCAAAAGATGAGTAGGTAACGAAAATTATTGCAATGACATCTTTCGAAGTATTGATGGGATAAAGATGAGGTGTCTGGAAGAGCCGATAATCAACCAACTAATCGAAAATAAAGCTGCAGGTTGGTTTTCACAGAGAATATCAGATTTGCGAGATTTTGCACTGCGGAATATTGAAAAGATGCAGGAATATGACCGAAAAAAATTACAATTTACAAAAAAGGAGAGCACCTACTTATAGTTTGAGTGTCACAGTAGCTATTAAAAAAGCCCAACTCTCATCAAGTGGTAAACTACTAATAAAATATTTCGGACCTTACGAGATAATTAAGATAAAAAAACAGATACGAAGGAAATTATTTCGAAATATAATTGGCGATTGTTTTTGAAATCGCTTTACCATTATAATTATTTATGGGGTCAAATCGTTTGTTTGATTTAAATTACCTATATGATTAGTCTCCACAGTTGTACGATTGGATGATCAGACAGAATTTATCTAGCCTCAGTTTTGCTGAAAAAGGTCAAATATCAGCTGAAAATAGCGTGCAGTATTGATTCAGTTAGTTTATATTCGATATTATTCACCGAAGACCAGTGGTTGGATTAAGCTTTTAATTAGCACTTCTTGAGTCCTCGAAACAGAACAGACTTTACTGAAACAGAATTGAATAATTACTCTTTTTCTTTTCTTTTCTTTAGGATGATGCTTCAACATTTTTGTTAATTGAAGCTTATTCTCTAGATCTAGCTATACTTGTAAGTTATTTATATACTAACAATCGTTTCTTTTACTTATCTTCTTCAGTTTGATGAGGACAATATCCAAAGATTCAGTATTCAGACTAGTTATTTCAATGGTAATAATATTATTAGTTCCTTAATTCGTTATACGGTAAGCAATGCTGAAACAATACAGTCAAGTCTAAAGGAATCAAAACGTCTACTATATAATAAAGCGAACATCGCGAGATATACCATTTGTATATATAAAAGAATTATAACATCTTCTCAAACTATTTATACTCAAAGTAAAACTCAGTTGTTTTTGACAGTATAGTATTTCGAAAAGAAAACAGCAAACATCTTATGTACAGTGAAAACAATAATACTTATAAAGAAAAACTTTAAAAACTAAAAATTAAACTTTTGGGATTGAAGTAAGTAGATCCATGATAATTGGTTATTCTACAATATTTTTGCGCACAAGAATAAAATAATAGTAATACTTTTATTTTATGGACTCGTTTATATGTTTTGTTAAGTGCTAATTCAAGTTATATATATATATATATATATATATATATATATATATATATATATATATATATATATATATATACATATATATATATATATATATATATATATATATATATATATATATATATATATATATATATATATATAAATATATTCGAGTGTATTTATTAATACCAAAAGAAAAAGCTCATTTCACTTCATTCTTTTGTATAAAGTAGATAACTATTTAAATGTACAGCAGCATAACTGTTGGAAATAATTCTTCTTTATATCGAATATGCACTCTGCATAAGAAACTGTTTCAAATAAACAAAAATGAAAAATAGTTTTAAACTTATCTTCGGTGTGAGATGGAATAGTTCAAAAATGTTTTATAGTTTCATTATTTCATTAAAACAAAAAGAAGCTTTTCAACATAATTTTACGGACTTTGATTAAAATAATTACCGTATTAATGGGAAAAGTAAAAGATATTTACAATTTTTTTAGATTAATTCTCCAGGGTAGCGTGAAGGTGAATGAGTTATGGAATTAAGATAATTATAACGGATTAGGTGTGTTTTTAACAGTTGCTTCGCTTTAAGTTTACGTTGAGGTTGAGAAATGTATTAGTCTTCCCGTAGTTGCTTGTTTTTTACTGTGGCGTAGAAGTTTATAATTACCAATTGGATGCTAACCGAAATAAACCATTAGTTTTACAATTGAAATTATCGGTTAAAATAAAGTACACTTCTAGTTACACATGATGTTTAATCCACTAAATTGCTTAACTAAAATTAATTGTTAATTCAAGGTAAATCAAGGTATATATGGCATTTTCTCCAATTGAGGGCTACTGCTTTTATTTTAAACCATGATTTTCCCAGTTTTGTTTACTTTTGCTGCAAATTCGTTTCCAGGTCATTGATAATCTTTCAACTTTTCTTTTCCTTGAACAACTACAGTTTTAGAACGATTTGTTCCATATACTTCTATGTCTCACACACATACTGAATATATAGAGATGAAGCGTGCATATATTTAAACTTTAATTATTTATATAGGAGTCTTAATTTTTTTGGTTACTACGCGTACTAAGCCATCCGCCTCTGAATGATTTTCATTTGAATGGTAGTAATCCTTGATCTCTAATGATGATAACTGGTTTTAGACCGAACCGTTTGAATTAGCATTTAAAATAAAGTATGTTAAGTGTGAAAACGCGGTTTCTTTTGGTTAACGTTAATATATTTTCCTTCATCGGGTCTGCGTTGCGATTTAACTCCTGTAAATACAAAACAAAAAAAAGTAAGTTCGCAATTGTCGTTTTGGTAGGATTTTGTATTTCGAACCGGATTTTTCGTATTTTTGCTATTTTGTCACGCGTGATTATTCTCGCGTGATTTTAGCATAGTTAAATGCAGTTACCAAAAATTTACCTTGTCTTAATTTGGTTATACCCTAACACCAATATCATCAGAGTTTCGATTACTTTTTTGCATATCACGTGGTTTTCAAACTATGCAGCACGCCAACAACAAAGTATTTGACTCGCCTGTAAACACGTCGACAAATTTGTCATTAAATGGTGTACTCATGACTGGACCTACTGTCCAAAGTGATCTTTTCCCTGTAATCTTGAATTTTTGAATTTACAAGTATGTTTACACAATATCATTGACATAAAGAACATACTCGATTTTAAAAAATTGTGCGGTGGGAAATTTAAAATAACCCAAAGTGTGAATATGAAATGCAATGCTATGGCACTTGATCATCACTTTATTTGGCCATAAGATCGCTATTGAAACTATCGCTTTTGTTGATATTTTATGTGATTCAAATACATTATATGAAAGAAGCAGAAAAAATTCAATCAAAATTAATCTAGTTGTTCAGTTGTGCTGAGCTGAAACTTAGTAGGTATATTATCATTTGGAACTCTGTTATGATTCCACGCTTGGAATGTTTATCGCGCAGACCATCGTGTATAGTTTCTTAAATTTCTTGCAGGGTAAGAATTATTTCTAATTTTACGAAATTAATGAACTGCTCAACCTCGTCCTTGAAAGCTTGTTGATCTATATAACCTTTATAATTTTGGGTTTAATTTGAAGAAGACTGTGAAAACTGTTTATTTCGACATTGTACTGATCAGAAATCACTTACAAAGTTTTGACTTATTGTTTTTTGTCGCGTAAAGTGATTTCATTATTACTATTATCGAACTGTAATTTTCTTTTGAATAGGCGAGTTGCGTATTCTTTACTGCCAGTTACTTCAATCTCTTTGTCTTTAATTTTATTGAATCTCTTTGTCTTTATTTTTATTCCCCTTTTTGGAAATTACACTCTTTTTTTGTAAGGATTTGTTGGTGGCATTGGTCTTTTGTAATAAAGAAAAAATAGCGTTAAGAGCAATGTTCCTAATTCTCCAAAACTACTATGTAATTTTTGAGCTGGGTTTTTAGGTAGATCAACAAACATTTTAGAATTGTAGCTCGAAAGGAACAAAAATTGTTCCAGACAGTTGAAAAGGTTTCTGCTTTATAGATGATCAATAAGTGTCGCTTATACCTTTCAGAGTATGACTAAGTATATGGTCAGTTCTCATTAGCTGATCCCATCTCTTAGATTCAATCACAGAATAGCTGATTTCAATCACAGAAGCGCCTTAGAACAAGATTCTGTGACTGAGTTACTTATTAGATTTAGAAAATTTTCCGCGGCACTATCATAAGTTTGTCCTCGATAGTTCGAAATGTCCAATTTTAAATCTCAAATATAGTACGCAATACAATTTTTCCTAAATATGCTGCCTCATGATGTTCGATGTGAATAAAACCAAGAAAACTTTCTCGAAGTTTTTGATCTCGATCTACATACCTAGTAATAAATGATAACTGGTCAGTATTACTAGCATCAGCTATGGGATCAAAAATAGTAAGCATTATTTATTTAAACAGCAATGGATTGTTTACATCAGCCAACATCAGTTCAATGAACTTGTCACACGTAGTTTTCAAAAAATAATTTAAATGCCCTCTTCAGCTAACAGCCCTTGTGGTCCAACATGAAGCCATTTTCTGTGGGTATTACTAATATAGTATTAAGCGTAAAGGCAAAAGAAATGATTGTATGCAGGGTGGCGAGAACTACTGTAAGAAATTGCAGCAAATTTTTGATGATAGTTATCTTTTATAATTTAGAGCGACATCTAATTTTGAATTTAATATGAATTTAAAACTTGGTCCGAACCACCTTAAATTAATACTCATTTTCAATTCAGGAAATGTTTCTTTGAAATTAAATCAGTAAAGGATTTAATTAAGATTTTACGTGACGCCAGTTATCAGAATCAGATTTAGCTTGAATATCAGAAACATGATTTGCCACATAAGATTTCCATCTACTGAATGGAGACCTAATTCAATGAAGACGTAGCATGAAGTATGTCTAGTAGAAAGACATTTCGACAGTAAAACTTCCAGCGTCTAGAAACGTCTCCGCCCTTTAGCTGCAGAAAAAACCAATAGTTTAAAACGTTTAAATGGACGCTGTATGTGTATTGATTATTTTCTCTCATGTAACGTTTTAGTTTCGCTTAATTTATGGGTTCTAACTAGGATACATCTTCTAGTTTTATTATTGATGTTAATAGATGACCAGAGATTTTCGTAGTATTCTTTGAAAAATTTTTTTTATCAGTTGTTAAAACTTTACCAAAAGTATCCTTTATAGGTGGTTTGTTGGTATTTTTGCCAGTGAAGTATCTTCAGCTTTGACAATGCCCTCTGTATGTTTTTTCGATCATTACTTGCCATCTGCTTTACTTGATTGACGGTATCATCATACCATATTAATTTAATTGAAGTCTAAGGTGCCCTGAAAAAGTGGAATATTATAGGGAATATAATAGGTAATAGTTACTGGTTGTTGAATGAAAGCTCATGTAGATGTAAGGTTAAAATGTGAACAGTTTTAACAAAAATTAATTATAGTCTCACTAGACTTTGGTGACGTGTTAATAATAGTGACGAATCATAGAAGTTAGATGTGACAAATTTTCAGTAAAACTTGTCTTTTAAAATATCTTTCCCATAAATAACTAAAATAATTTTCCCGATAGCCAGCACATTTAAATGTGAAATACATTTCCGTTTTCTTGTCAAAACACTTTTATATTTTTATCGTGCTATAGACTGCCAACTCTGAGCACGTACACATACATGTGTTAAATTTAAAATAAAAAATCCATATTTTATTAGCCAGGAAGATACAATTTTCCTTGAAGGCAAAAACTCAAAAAAAAAAAAAAATTAAACAATTGTCTTCCTTCACAAGCACAAAAAATGTTTAAAGCAAAAGGTATTGCTCATTTCAAATTTTCCTTCCGCAAAGGAAAACAAACACACACACACACAAAAAAAATAAAACGCCAAAAAATATGACATTTTATTATGAACATAGAAAATTTAACAATTTTCATTTTATAGTTATACTTTTATAAAACTTTTCATTTTTCTTCTTCTAATAATTGAAAAAATATAAAATTCCAAAAATGTCTAACGATATTTTCCAGGACAACAACAATACGTACAACAAAAAAAAAAAAAAAATCAAAATAGCTTTAAGATTAAAAAGAAAATGAAAAATTTAACGGAAATTTTATTTTACGTTGCCAATTGTTTTTTTTCCGTTTTAGTGGTTTCTAAAGTTTTGTTTTATTTTATTTTATTTAATAAAACAAGAAAATTGGAAAACATATAAAAATTGAAAAATTTAAATGGTAAATAATAAAAAAAAAAAAAAAAACAAAAACTTAGATTTTAAAACGAATTGTAAAAAAATTAAATCTATTGAAAAAGTACTACAAGCGTTTTCATCACTCAACTTTTGAAATTTCCTCGCTCTTTTGAAAACTTATAATTTGCCTAAAAATGTACAAAGAGAATAAAGTTGTATATATAAGTGCACGTAAATTTAATGCCTGCAAACTGCTTGAAGTCAAATTAATTTTTTGATTGTTGATAGCTTCTGCTTTCGGCAAAAAAATTTATTAAATATTTAAAGTAAAAATGGCCAAAGGTTGTCTTTTGTTATATTATGGATCCATTTAAAATCGAATTAAAGATAATAGAATGTCGTTGAAAGTTTTTATTTGAAACGCAAAAATTTTCCGGGTGAGAAAAAGCAATGTACACAAAAACTAGTTACTAATCAATTAGCCATGATATGATCTCCAGCCCAAAAAACATAAAAGAGCTTTATCCTTGGGCAAAATGTATTATTGATTTTTAATATGAGAAGTTTAGTTTTCAGATAGGGTTGCTAAATATTTTATATATTCTTTAGTGTTGAGGTGCCGATTTTGGAAGTTGGAACGTTATATCCAGCCTCGTCCTTTTGAATTAGACACACATTTTCTGTTTAGAAGTTTCCAAATAATTATTTTTAGGTAAAAAATTTACCTAAATTATTTTTAGGTTAAATTTTTTTAATTTTTTTTGTGTCTAAACCCTGCAATCTGTATTGGGGCCGAAGCTCTCCCAACTCTTTCGCGGTTAATTTTTTAACGTCCTGCCTTACGCCGTCACTAGCCAAATCGAGGACGCACGAATACAGGTTCGATTTTAAATCCATCTACACATTGCATTGCTCCAGCCAGCCTGTACTGACTTGGACGATGGTTCAGCCCATGGGTTCTGCACTCCAACAGGGGGTCATAGTTGTGTTCATCGTCATCACCGATCGTAATCAGGTGATGTAAAATCCCTTTTGCAACCTCCCCCGTTGGGATTCGAACCCGGTACCTTCCGTCCCAAACACCGCAGCTTTAACCACTGCGCTTGCTCCAAACCATTTGAAAAAACGAATAGAGGAATAAATATAAAATTCCAATAGTTTGGTTCCTTCGTCTTGCCTTTTAATGTTATAGTTAGATTTTCGTTTTGAAGAGAAGTTTTAAAATTTAAAGATAATTTTCCAAGTTAAGAGTTGTCTTAGGATAAAATGTTTTGACGTTTTCCCTGAATTGTATTGCTCCTTCCTTCGCGGAATCTTTAAGTTTTCAACAGTTAGCTAAATAGTTCTTATTGCTATAAGTGGTACCTTTTAATAATCTAGAATATCCGTTTAAAGACATTGGTAGCTGTTAAATCTAATGGCTACTTACGCCAAACAGGGTTACATGAGAAAACCTGTTTATTTCGCAATGTCTGATATTTATAATAGAGGTCTTTCTAATTGTTGTCTTGAGTTTGATTTTAGCTTCTGAAAATGGTTCGTTTGACTGATCACCGATCGCCAGTTGTAGAAAGCGATCAGAATTTTTTTTTAAAGATCTCAGTGAAGAGTCAACTATGGCTTGTAACGCCTGTATTGATGATTATTTTATGATATAGATTATAGAGAACGGCTTGTTGATTATTTTATGATATAGATTTATATAGAAGGTTTTTATAAGAACTGAATTGGATCTGTTATCGTCATCCTGCATTTCTTTTTTGTAAAGATGCTGAAGAATGTCTGAAACTTCTTTGTTACCAACCTTTTCCATGCTATTGTATTGAGGAAAAGGAGAGTTAGGAAAATTGTTGGTACTGTAATTCACTAGCTGTTCGAAACGGAGATTTTTTGATGATCAATGATGAACATTGGTTAACATGCAAGTTATTTAGATATAGACGATGTCATCTAATTGGTTAGGAATAGGTTTAGCTCTCCATTTGAAACATTGCTGGTTTGTTTTGGTTGTGAGATGACCTAAAGCTAAACAATACGAAGGAGTGAGAGCATCGGCATCCGTCTCGTTAATGTTACATAAAGAACGGGAGTAAGAATACCCTTAGTTTTAGCTAAACATGTGTTTCTTCATTTCTTCATGTGTCTGGAAGCTTTTACCGATAATTTTTTTTAAAGTGAAATTTAGTTGTTTTTATTGCCGTTTCTTAGATGCCTCCAAAATGGTGAGCTAAGCGGGATAAAATGACACGTTATTCGATTGTAAAAAGAAATTGGACACGTTGTTCGAAAGTCTGATTATTACTGCAAATTTTTCCTGTAATTTTGAATCATCGCTGATGAAATTCATGCTATTATCGCTATGCAACCTAAGATAGATAATTCAATAAGCTCCCATATATTCGTCAATTGATGAGTTTTTAGGAAGGGGGCATATTAGCTTGACTCGAGAGCTTTGTAAGTTGTCTATTAATGGTTAATTGATGAATTTTCTTATTTCTTTTGCTTGGACCTTACCAGCATGCATCCAGAAATCTTGCCCTAGAAGCGTTATCAGTAAGGATGGTTTAGCATGCGTAGTAGCATCATGTAAGTCCCTCAGAATTAATGATGTAATTGAAGTTTTGTACTGGAGAATAATGAGGTGTTTGGTAGAGTATGAAACAAAGCTGTTATTCGGAATACTACTAACCCTCATTATGCAATTGAAATCTAAGTAAAGATTTCGTGATTTTAAGAAGCTACCTTTTTTCACTTCTTCGTTTGTTTGTAGTGCGACTATGTCCTCGTATAATGGTACTTTCGCTGTTTGCTGTAAGCAAATATGTGTAGAAAGTGGAAAATCTTTTTTTATTGCAGGCAAATGGCGCTGATTCGGGATTCCTTTGGTTTGGTGGCGTTTTCAATAAATCAGAACACATAACATTTGTTGTAATTTTTTAAAGGACGAGTACTTGGAAATGAATTGCTCATACCATTCAATTTTTGGTGTTGAAATAGGAAAGATTAACCCTTCCTTATTTTCTGTTGGTTATTTGGCAGTGTTACGCAGCGACGCGGGTTCAAGCCACCACTTATTGAATATTTATACGTAAAACCTTGGTGGTGATAGTATCTTCTGAATCTGGATCTTGTAGTTATTTTAGATGGACTTCTGGACTATACGTGAAAGCCTTAATTTTGATCTTCATCGAACTTCCATTTCCTAAGCTGGAAACCATAGTTTCCGGGTAATGAAACAAACAACTTGCTTGCAATTGTATTAGTTTTTCATCAATAGTCCTATATAATGGCATTGGCTGCTACCAGAGATGATTGGTGGTCTCCTGCTGCTTGTTTGATGACCTTGATGTCCAAAATAGATGAAAAGCTAAAACATATGTCATCATATTTAATTTAAGTATATTGACTAATTGGTTTGGAAGGATCCATTCTCTGGTGAAAACAGTTTCTTTTGTCGAAATGGCAACTTGTCTATGAAGAACCATCGAAGACTATAAATCTTAATTTGCTATTTGACTTTGATGATTTGAAAACACCTTCATGATGCAAATAAAATCAATCAGTTGTAACTTCTTTTGAGAAAATTTCACTGATATGCTTGAAGTGCTCGTTCTCGATAAATAAGTCGTGATAAAATTCTGAAAAATGCGTATCTCAGTCGTACTACCAATCACCCGTCTAGATCAGCAAGTGATGTTGAAAATCCCTTTCACAAAAGCTTCTTCTAGACTGAAATAGAATTCTGTTCATTGACGGTATCAAGCTCCTAGAATTGTCTGTTGTATGCATAGGTGCAGGCTGCTTTGAACTGATGTCATTTGATCTCCCGGAAACTATCCAACTAAAAGTATTATTGTGCAATACATGTTCTTGTGGGTTTGTTTGGATTTCACCATCTTAGAGTACAGTAAAAAAGTGATCTTCTCTAATGACGATATTTTATCTTCTACGTTGTTAAAGTGCGGGTCGGTTAATTTAAGTCATTTCCAAGAATGTGTTTTCTTTATTGCCAGGTTTTGTAGAGGTAATTGGCTATTGAGTGATTTATGACACTACGAGTGCTTGCACTTTGCGTTCGAGCATATACGATCTGGTTTAATGGAAACAAGTGCTATACCCTTTGATATAAGTGAACTAGACTCTCCTAAACCGCTTACACGAGCATTCGCCTTTTTACTGGCTAATGTTCCATGCATTATCCTTTGCTAAAGCTCATTTGTGAGCCAGAGTCGAAAAGGGCTCGACACGAGGTAAATTTTCCGAAATGATTCCTTACATTTATTATTGCTGTAGGAGCTCAAAGTGATATTCAAAGAGTTTCTCTCATCATGAAATAGGGAATGATGTTAACTTCCTTGGAATCTTCTACAGGATGGTCATCTTAAAATAGGATGATGACTGAGACAATTTTACGTCTATCTAATGCGTGGAAGTCTGTACAATGAAATAAAGAATGATTTATGCCTTTACACATGGCACATGGAAAATTATATTTCTGAATAAGGGCATGGAACTTCGGTTGAGTATACTCTCATTGATGGCCAACGCCTTGAGTTCACGCGCACATTTAAATTTTCCATCGGCGTGTTTTCGTCAGCTTGCCACTACTTTTTTACATGTCTATAGTTCTATCTGTGGTTGAACTCTGTTCACGCAAACAGTTAGGTAACTTCAGGTTACTCGTCACTTTTTATTATTTTATTTTTAAATTTTTTTTTATTATTCTTTAAAAACATGGAAACTCATCTCTGATAATTTAAAAATCACAGCTAATAAATATTAGATCGACTACCAGTAAGACTACCACCTGTGTGCAAGTACATAATTGTATCATCAATTCATATATATGTAAACACGTTAAAACTATTTCGAATTCTGAAAAAAAAATTAAACGATTTATGTACATACAATACATTATTGTATATAGCATGACATTATACATACCCAAAAAACATATTTTAAAAATTATATGTATGAAATTGGTTTAAATTGAGCATAAAGCTTAACTACAGCAAAAAAATCCATCGAACATGTTTGCAAATTGCTATTTCGATTAGATTTTTTATTTTTTTTTTGTAAGGTAATTTTTCAAAAGAACGTAAATTATATTTTCCAGAACAAAAAATCAACAAAAATCCAATTTTTAAGATAAAATTTTCTTTTCTGGTTTTACAAACAATTTGAAATTTTCTCGAGAGTTTATTTATAAAAAAATAAAATTTTTGGTTCATTGTTGGTGCCGGTGTTGTTTCACTTTACGATAAAAGCATTCCATCATTAAAATTCAATTTGGAAATACAAACAATAAAAAAAAATATTTTTTTTTAATGTTATTATGCATTAAGTACTTAGTCTGTTTATATATGTTGTATGGTACCCCATATACCAACCAAAGGTAACTTAATAAAGGTACACCTAAATTTTTTTAAAGCAACTTTTTTTTTGTGGCAATACTAAGCAATGCCAAAATTTAGGAATAAATTACCTTACAATACAACAAAACATAAAAAACTATTCCAGATAAAAAATTCGTAAATGGGAATTATTTTAGGAAAACCGTAAGGTAAATTTACGGTGATATGATCGGATAAAGATGCTGCTGCTGATGATGATGATTCCATTAAAGGTAAAATATCCGTAATTTAATAATAAACAAAATGTTATTATCCTTTTTTACTATATATGTGTGTGTGTGTATCGTATGCCGTTCGTGTATGCCTTTCAATTTATTTTACATTTCCCGTCCTGTGTAAAAGTGTACCACACCCACCTATAAATACACACGCACATACATAATACGATATTGGCGAAAAACAACTTCTTATCTCTTCTTAATTTATCATTGTTGTTTTGTGTATCTACAGTGCTTTTTCCTTGCTATATAAAGCGAATATAGATAGTGATTTCGTATACAAACAAACACAACAAAAAAAATGATATTAATAATGATTAAGTGAAAATTACAAAGTTAAGAACGAAACTAACAAACATTAGAAATATGGCAAAAAAAAAACGTTAAATTTAGTTGGAATAATCGTTAATATAATTGAGTGTATAATAAGGGTGCTAGTATACAAAAAAAACGCGTAAATCCAAGAGTCAACGAAGATTTATAGTCCACAAACATTATATTTTGTTTACGAAACATAAAAAATTTCCAAAATTTTTCGTTAAAAATCGTGATAACAGATAATGGAGAAATATTGTAATTTTGTTTTTGTAATTTATATCGCGATTTTTACGTTGTTGTTGTTTGTTATCGTCTCGTACGTTTCCTTTCAGCAGGATAATGATATACAAATATATAAACAAATTTTAATCTTTGAATTTATTTTAACTGAATAAGAGACAATACTGTATAGGCACAAATTATGTAATGATCTGAGATTTTAAGTTTTTCCGTTTTTCATTAGCTAATCGTTAAGTTTAGGCTGGGAGTGTAATTTAGATAATAAAGTAGGAAGTTGGCATATAAAAATGTACACCTGTCCGTAATTTCATAAATATTTATTAGTTTTAGATGATATACCTTTAAATTTAAAGAACATTTTTAGCTTAGCTTTGAAAGATATAAATTCGCATATAAAAATCATACAAAAGATGTAAAATCGTTCGTTAGGCTCAGTTGTAAAAAATATCGTCTGAAAGATCTTGTAAAAGATCTCAATAAAGGGTCAACTTTATCCAGTAGTGTTTTTTATAAAGTATACAAATTAAGGAAATATTTCGAATACAATCGAGGAGTACACCGAATCGGTATTTCAAATATTTTTCATAAAGAATCCGCCGGTTAGGGGTGTTATTGAACCACAATTTAATATTAAATTTAGTGAATGTAACTGTAAATTTAGTTAATGCTTAATTTATTATTTAAATGTAATTCTCAGCACCCCTCCTCTGTTGCTGTGGTTTATTAAAATAGCGGGGGCTATGAAACTAATCTTTCTTTACTCTTACGCGTTTAAAATACAACTCATCTCCATGCACAGCAACACGCAGCTTATCTACTAAAACTACACGCATAATGAATATTTTATTCTTCTATTCTTTCATTCTACTCTTCGAAATGTCACTAAGCAATTCTTTTGTTTGTTGTAATGTTTGTATTTGCCCATTTTTTGCGTATGACAATACTCTCTAAAACAAAACGAGTATTTTTTAAGAGAAATCAATGAATGTTTATTTCATTGTAAAGAGGAAGGTATGCCATTATCATTTGAAAACGATATCAGCCAATTATCTATGACCAATTCGCACATTTGCGGCTGTATGTCCTCGAAAACTTAATGAATTCCATTTATAAGATTTTAAATTGATTGTGAAGCATTGGCATAGACCTTAACTTTCACGTGGCTTCAAAGAAAAAAGTCTAAAGGTGTTAAATCATAAGATCTCGGTGGCCAATTGTGATCACCTTTCTGAGAAATAACACGGTCAGGAAACTTTTCTTGCAAAATTGCGATGGTTTCGTTGCTTGTGTGGCACGTAGCGTCATCTTGCTGAAAATAAACGTCGTCCACATTATTATCTTCTAATTCCGGCCATAAAACATCATTAATCATAGCTCGGTAGCGCAATCCATTCACCGTAACAATTGCACCAGCCTCATTTTTGAAAAAGTAAGGTCCGCAATCACATCGCCAGCCAAAAACCACACCAAACAGTGACACGTTGCGGATGGAGAGGCTCTTCAACAATCATTCTTGGATTTTCTGAGCGTCAAAAGCGACAATTCTGCTTACTAGCGTAGCCTCCGAAGTGAAAACGGGCCTCATCACTGAAGATGATTTTTCGATGCAAATCCAGATCATTTTGATGCATTTGGAGGACCCAATCAGCGAAGATACGGCGTTTATGGTGATCGACCGGTTTTAATTCTTGTGTTAACTGAACTTTAAAAGCCTTAAGACCTAAGTCTTTATGCAAAATATGGTGTAATGTCTTTTGTGGAATGTCTAATTCTAAAGATCAACGAGGAATCGACAAACCTGGGTTTTCTTCAACTCTACTGGCTACAGCAGCAATATTCTCAGTTGTTCTTGAGCGACGCACACGGTTTCAATTTTTCATATCTCTAACTTATCCTAACTGCTAAAATTTTTCCACTAGTTTCACTATTGCCGGCCGAGAAGGTACTTAACGACGACCAAAAAGTACTTCAGTTTTGCGAGCTGTGACTGCAAAATTTTCACCATTTTTCCGTAATCTGTCCCATTGAACGAAATATGTTTTTGTTACTGGAATTTTGTCTGCGATTTCAATTCATGCTGTATTTTAAAACCAAGCCTTTAATTTGCTTCTTTCTAATTTCCTCTGTAGAGTTCATTCTTCTGATAATAGAATTTGAATTTTTGTTTTTCGTCCGCAATGCTTGCAATCCTAATTCACCATAGCATCGGTGTCCACAATAAACGTTTGTTTCGGTACAGAATATACCAGTATCGGTGCCGTACATACCCGTCTTTTTAACTCCTTGATCGCGCTCTCCTGCTCCTTAGTCCACTCAATTATCTTGTCTTTTCTGATCAGCTCATGCAATTTTTTGGCAATATTAGCAAATGTTGGCAATATTTGTAAAACATAGGCCAATAATACTTCTTAATTCATGTACATCCTATCAAGAGTCCTTTACTTTTGACATTTTTTCCCATCCGTGTGAGATTAGTCTTTCCCATTACTATGATGTCAACCAAGATACACTATAGGTACGTCTTCCAAAGCAACCCTTCAGTACACTTTCCATTTACCATTTAAAAACTGCAGAAGCGTTACGTTTGCCTAAGACACCAAAATGCCACAACTTATTACCTACACTGAACGCCTTTCTTTTACCTCAGCTGTGACTTCCACCTACCAATATCCGCTATGCAAATCGAGTGTTGAGAATATTTGTGCTCCTTCTAGTGTATCTAATGTGTGGTCGACCCTAGGTAAGAGACAACTATTCTTCTTCGTTACAATGTTGAGCTTTATATAATCGATGCAGAATCTCAGACTGCCATCATCTTTTATTTCCTCTTGTTTGTTGCACTCGTTTCTTGCCTCGTTATATTTCACAGTTAGATGTTATGTCCATTTATGCGTTAGACCTTCCCCGGTTTTCTGCTTTGTTCTTTGGCCTGTTTATTCGAATTATATTATTCACATTTCACTATTGTTGATACCTTTTTCATTTTCCAATGACGCTCCCCTTCTTGATGGTTTTTGGGAACTTTACTTTCCTTATCATTTGGAACCCACAAATTTTGTGAGCCAGAACCTCCTTCTAATTTTCCCCACACAATTGTCTCATTGGGTGGCAATTTTATCTGTACAGGTAATTCCACGTTGCCGCACCCGAATATTTCTCGACCAACATCTAAAACAAAACCGTTAAATTTCATAAAATCCATGTCCAAGATTAAATCTTTTCTACAATATTGGCTATCAAGACTTAATGATGAAACTTACTGTTCCTACTCCATAACCAAACTTCTTTCTTGCCTTTGATTATTACGTTTATATTATTAGCAGTTTGTTAAACTGGTTGGCTCTTCATTTCTGTTATGTTGCTACTAACGATAATTTCTGTTCTCCTATAACCAATGTGATAACAGTTTTTTCCATCAATATCTCCTCTGGTTGTTAAAACCACCTTTTCTCAATCGTGAATTAGAGATAGAGGTTAAGTTGTGGGAGTCAGCTTCTGATCCTAGAAACTGACTCATTTGAGTTGAAAGACTCCTTCATTACCAGCCTCTTTTTCTTGGCCAATTTCTCGATTTCTTCCGTTGATCTAGTCTCTCGGTTGAAATCTTTGAATTTCATTGACAACTAAGTGTTATCTCTCTTTCTCGCTGGTTCATCTATTTCCTTTTTTCGTATCTTGATTGCAGGTTTGATGATGTAAGCATGATTGCAGGTTTGATGATGTGGTCTCATTGTACACCGTCATTGAATGCATCAATCTTGATTCTCTCTTTGTAGTCTGAAGCCATGTTAGAATGTCATAGATGTCCCAATGTCTTGTCGTTTATTGCTCGATCACTTTGGTTAAATGATAACACCTATCTGCAAATCCTTCAAATCCCAAAAGGGCAATGTCATCACTTTTCCAACAGAAACCATAACTTTACATTTATTTAAAGCTGAAGCAATCTTTAAGAGTTTTACTGTATGAGCCAATGTTTCGTGTCTATGGGTTACAAAATATTCTACACGTCATCTTCAGGGTAAGTTCTGTCATTTAAAGAAGATGGGTCACCAGTTAAAATTAACATTCGTATATTCAACTCAAGTGGTGACTTAGCATTACTTAAAAAATTAGGATAATCAGGAGCTTCAAATTTATGGACCTATATACTGTGATCATTTAAAATTGCTTTCAAAATTTTAAAAGCATATCTGCAGATTTTTGGCAGCTTTCAAAAATTATTTTATAATCAATTGTGTTAAATCATTAGACCAAATGATTAGCTTAAGCTTAAAATGAAAATCTTTTATTTTCTACCTTTTATTTTCTTAAAATTCCTTTTCTTAAGAAAATGTATTAATTTTCCCTTTTAGCGACGGTTAAATTTTTTTTGTGATGTTTCGCAAGGAGGGTACATTTCTATAAAGACTTTAAATTGAAAGATTAAGAAAAGGTAACTTTTAAGGTATAAACACAAAGTTATGAAATTAAAGAATTGTTGAAAATAATTTAAGATGATATCAACGAATTATATCGATATATGTTTCGCCATGTATAGATGATATGATTAATGCTCTTGTAAAATAGTAAAATTTATAGATCTTTGTATCATAAAATTAACATATGATATTTTACAAGAAAAACATGCATACAAAATGCATCGCCACATTTAATAGAGGTTTGCAAAGCAACGGTAAATTTAATGAAATATCATCCTAAACGATGAATTAATAGGATTAACAAATAACAACACAACAGCAATGCAGAGAACATATTATGCAGAATTAAATACATATCAGTACCATCAATAGTTTGTACAAACCGCACTATTCATGACGTCTTTATGGCGATTGACAGTCATAATATGTCCGAATATTTTATTATATTTTGTATATGTAAAAAAAAAAAATATTAAAGTTGGCACAAACTCTGTCTGCGGCGATAATTGATTTTATCTGAATTACAAATTTTATTGTTTAGAAATTTTGCTGCAACATATAAAATAGTAAATTTAGCGGAAAGTATGTTCATATTATGTATATAGAAAAAACATAATAATACACTTTCCGTCATTTATATAAACCCAGTTTTTTTAAAATATAATTTCAACATGTGACAATACCATGTTCATAAAACCACCTGAAAGTGTGCATCGATTTTATAGGATGTGGGGTTGAATTCTAAAAACTTATGTTTTATGCCGTGTACTTTGCATAAACCATTGAAATGTAAATCATGCAAGTATAAGACAGTTGTTCTTTGTTCCCTCTTGATGTTTCATTGCGTGAGAATTGTGAATTTTACCCAGGCTTAGCTTATTTACTTTTTTGAGCCATTGTTATTATACTTTTTAACTGTTTTTAAATGCTGAGCCAGGTTAAACCTGTTTCCATCTCTTCGACGCGTATCCTATTTCATCAAATAGCAGCTAACTACTTGGATCAGAGTAAAAAGATTGCTACTTTTGTGCAAAAACTGTTGACTACTTATGACGTGACACCAAACCATTTTACAGTTTTTACCATCTTTACTGATGGTTTTTACCATTATCAGACACCAAACGTGTTTTTCTGACATCAAGCATTCCTTTAGGTATGATTATTAGTGTTTATGCAGTTGAAAACCCCATCTTGTAGCTGTAACACCTATATGCCATAGCACTCTGGTTTAGTTTCTGAATGCTTTGTTTATAAAGCTACAAGCATAAAAAGTATTACCGTGCTATCCACAAACTCTACTTCTTAGATCTTGAACTCCACACTACTATTAAATACAACATTCCAGAGGTTTGGTCTCCTTTATGGGCCCTTGCAAGCACCCTTCCACATTTTTGAATGTTGAGTAAAGTTTTGCTGGACAACTTAACTTTTATAGCCTTTTCAGATAGTCCATCTGTAAGAATACTGACCACCACAGATTATTAAAAGCTCCAGATACAATTTTGCAACTTTTTGACAATCATTTCCACTATAGCTTATTTTCCTTAAATCTGAACTGCTTTTCGAAACTCGCTCATCAATTAATCAATTGATTAATAAATTAAGGCAGTTATTAATTTCTCGAGTAATTTACTCAAGGCTAGCGGCAATGTTATCGAAGCCTAATGCTTTACCTTTTCTATTGACATTATTTCGTACGTTCTGATCAAATTTCTATTTGATAGCATGTATCTTGACTTATCCAATATCTAACGTCAAGTTTATATTTCAGAAAATGATGCAAGCAATGAGAGTATAGGATGAGTTCTATTTCAAGTATCGAAGCTACGAAGGTCAAGAAAGATTAATTGTGTATTTTTCTAAAACACTAATGAAACCAGAACAAATCTATTGTAACTTGCAATGAACTATTGGATACAGTGGAATGCCTTAAGCATTTCCATAAATACCTCTATGGCTAAAAATTCTATTTTCAGAATTTGGAGTCATTACGATCGAATGACTCCAAAGCTATGACATCGAGATCGATCATTAAAAAAGAACCCCACGTGGAAATGCCGGCCCACGTTATGTGAGGTTGTAGACCAGTGTCCTTTTGTAAAATTCTATTGATTGATTGATTGATTGATTAGAGTGTACGGCCAAGGACGAACCAGGAACTCCCGGAATACCGGGCAACACCGTACACCCGTGTTACATACAACAAAACCAAAGGATTGGTTGGAATGTTAGTTATAACAGACTCGTCCCGGTTATTGATACCTAAGCGATCAATAATTGGTATTTTTTTGTAGCGAAGGGAAAGGAAGAGTAAGTCAGTAAATGCAGAATTGGTCCAGTTTTCCGGTAGCCAATATTCAAACCACTGTTAGTTAGCACAAGACAATAACAATTAAAATGAACTGCTCTGCATCTTGGTGAATCTTATCAGGATCCAATCTGAAACCATTTTTCTGTAATCTTGCAGTGTTTCTCCGGAAAAAAAATCTATTAATAGGCTAATACCTGCAAGCTGTAGGCTGTAATAAATTTAATAGTTTTCGCTTGAAATTTACAATTACATTATAAAAATATAAAAAATATAACAAATATAAAAATATAAGAATATAAAAATATAAAAATATAAAAATATAAAAATATAAAAATATAAAAATATAAAAATATAAAAATATAAAAATATAAAAATATAAAAATATAAAAATATAAAAATATAAAAATATAAAAATATAAAAATATAAAAATATAAAAATATAAAAATATAAAAATATGAAAATATAAAAATATAAAAATATAAAAATATAAAAATATAAAAATATAAAAATATAAAAATATAAAAATATAAAAATATAAAAATATAAAAATATAAAAATATAAAAATATAAAAATATAAAAATATAAAAATATAAAAATATAAAAATATAAAAATATAAAAATATAAAAATATAAAAATATAAAAATATAAAAATATAAAAATATAAAAATATAAAAATATAAAAATATAAAAATATAAAAATATAAAAATATAAAAATATAAAAATATAAAAATATAAAAATATAAAAATATAAAAATATAAAAATATAAAAATATAAAAATATAAAAATATAAAAATATAAAAATATAAAAATATAAAAATATAAAAATATAAAAATATAAAAATATAAAAATATAAAAATATAAAAATATAAAAATATAAAAATATAAAAATATAAAAATATAAAAATATAAAAATATAAAAATATAAAAATATAAAAATATAAAAATATAAAAATATAAAAATATAAAAATATAAAAATATAAAAATATAAAAATATAAAAATATAAAAATATAAAAATATAAAAATATAAAAATATAAAAATATAAAAATATAAAAATATAAAAATATAAAAATATAAAAATATAAAAATATAAAAATATAAAAATATAAAAATATAAAAATATAAAAATATAAAAATATAAAAATATAAAAATATAAAAATATAAAAATATTAAAATATTAAAATATTAAAATATTAAAATATAAAAATATAAAAATATAAAAATATAAAAATATAAAAATATAAAAATATAAAAATATAAAAATATAAAAATATAAAAATATAAAAATATAAAAATATAAAAATATAAAAATATAAAAATATAAAAATATAAAAATATAAAAATATAAAAATATAAAAATATAAAAATATAAAAATATAAAAATATAAAAATATAAAAATATAAAAATATAAAAATATAAAAATATAAAAATATAAAAATATAAAAATATAAAAATATAAAAATATAAAAATATAAAAATATAAAAATATAAAAATATAAAAATATAAAAATATAAAAATATAAAAATATAAAAATATAAAAATATAAAAATATAAAAATATAAAAATATAAAAATATAAAAATATAAAAATATAAAAATATAAAAATATAAAAATATAAAAATATAAAAATATAAAAAAATATAAAAATATAAAAATATAAAAATATAAAAATATAAAAATATAAAAATATAAAAATATAAAAATAACAAATATAAAAAAATAAAAAAATATAAAATATATATAAAAATAGAAAACATAAAAAATAAAAAATATAAAAAAAATTAAAATATAAAAAACCTAAAAATATAAAATATATAAAAATATAAAAAATATTAAAAAATATAAAAAATATAAAATTATAAAATATAAAAAAATAAAAAAATATAAAAAATTTAAAAAATATAAAAAATTTAAAAATTTTTTAAAATATAAAAATACAAAAAATATAAAAATTATATGAATAATTATATATTTTAACAATTACATTTACATGCCCACAAACCGGGATACTATGCAACAATATAATGTCTGAGCACCATTCGTAAGAATATCGATGGATGTGGCAGGAATTTATCGTGGTGCCTCACATTGAAAGTGACGAGTTTCCTATACCTCGGATCCGTTGTCACTCGTTGTAATTTTGTGGGAGTAGAAAATAAAGTCGCTGGAAATCATATTTTGAATGCCGTACGTCCACTGCTAAAAGTCAAAATATCTTGCAAATGCCAACAAGCTGTTGTGATCCTAAACGGATAGTGTATGGATTTCTGAGTGAAAAGGCGCTATTTGGCCGGCGCACACTTCGCTGTAGACGAACGTGGCTCATCGAGGTGGAAAATGACCAAGCTTTTTGGGGTTTTAGAGAACAAACCGATAGAGACAGATTATTGATACGGTACGGCTCAGCGATTACCTGTATAATCCGTTTATTATTATTGATGTAATCCACAGGTTAATCCGAGTATTGAATGTGAGTCACAAAATTTTGAGTTTATTTAATACCTCTAGCTGGTCAATATTTCTAAACTATGATACAACTAGCAGTCGGTTGAAAAGGAAATTATTTGTTAAAACTTTATGACATCTACCTCCTAAATTTTATTATAAGAAACATTTTTCAAACCGGTGAGTTTATCTAACTGATGCAAATTGTATCAACAACAGTACAATAAAACCAATGACATTTTCAATTTTCTATTTCACACCAAAATACAATTTTACATTTTACTGGGTTTCGCACCAACGTATATGAAAAATTATGTATACATAGTACATAGAGCAACATAAATTGAAATATTAAAATACAAAAAATATATTTTTATTACAACCGAACGAATACAACAAAAACGTTAGTACGACACTGAACTTTGAAAATGGTTTTGTATGTCGGAGTACTTGTGAAAATCATTTGTTTTTTTTTCAGTTTTCCCATTTTATCGTAAAAAAAAAGTTCGGGAAATGTACATAGAAAATATAAAGCGTATTGTTTGAGTAAAGCTTTATTTTTGGAATTAATAATTTTTTGTAAAATTATTTATTTACTTTTTTCCTGGGTACATTTGTTGTTGTTCTTGTTGTTGTCAGTTCTTCTATGTTTGTCTTAAAAATAAAGAATTAAATTAGATAAATTTAAAATTCATTTTTTATTTATTCATTATTTTTTTTCTACTCTCGTTTTAATAATAAAAACATTTTTATTATTTAATTTATTTAGACTGTTAGTGGGAAGAGTATTTTCTAAATATATTTTGTGATTAAAAAAAACAACAAAATGTTAAAAAATAAGAAATCAGTACGAGCCTACCAAGTAGGTTGTCTATGTAGTGTAGGTTGTTTGTGTGTTAAATTTTCAAGTAATTATTATAAAAATGAATTAAATAATTTTTATTCTCTAAATATTCGAGAGATGGGTTGAAGAGAATGCTGAGGGTGGATTAGTTAGGCACACGTTTTTTTTTGTATGGGGATGGAAATTTTTGAAAAACAAATTGTTGTTGTCGATATTAGTAAAAAATATAAACGGAAAATACAAATTAAACAAAACAATTTTATTTTTTAATTATTTTGTCTAAAAATGGTTTGTTCATTATTAATTTTGAATAAATATGATTTATTTATGTATTTATAATTAACAAGAATATAAATAAATTACGAAAAAATATTTTAAAATGTTTATTTATTTTTTGGTTTTCCGATGTATATACGTCACTTACATAATTCTATGAAAATTGTTGATATATTAATTAATTTATTAATCTTGGTAAAACATTTTTTTTTTTATTATTGAATTAGGCACACAGGAATAATATTTAAAAAAAATGTTTTTTGGTCAAAACGTGGGGGCAACTTAATGAGAAAAGTTTTCCTATTAATGTTCGTTTTAATATATAGAAATTTTAATTTTTATCGAAATATTAAATGATTTGAATTTTTAATGAGACGGAAAATCATATTTAAATTTTACGTAAATTTATTCATTATGAATTATGTAATAAATAATAAAATTTTTTTTCAATATAAGGTAGAGGCCAATGCCATATAATTAAACTGAGCAGCTTTCGATGTCGATTAAGATGTTGGGTGGTCCTCTTTTAAGAATACTATTTAAAAAAGTTTGATTCATATCGCAATTTCGGAAGTCAATATATAATGTATCCTTTTTATCATGGTCTGATACACTTGTTTATGTATTTATGCATTTATTAAAACCAAAGAATACTAAATTTAAAACTAGTGTCCCAATACCAATATAAAATATGAACTAGATTGCTTAAAGCTTACCATTTTTTTAAAGCAATAATATCTTTAACAGACTAAGGATTAGTTAAGTTTAATTAAGTAATCGTGCTTTGCTGATCTACTTGTAATCCTCAAACTTATTTAAATATATATATATATATATATATATATATATATATATATATATATATATATATATATATATATATATATATATATATATATATATATATATATATATAAGGTAAACGGCTATAATACTGACATGGGCGGTATTACTGACATATATTGCATATCTTTTAATTTTTAAGAGAATTACTCAATATACATTCAATTTTTTTTCTTTAATATAATCATTAATATTCCTGTTCCATTCTGTTCTAATATTCGTGTAAGTGTTGGTATAACATTAAGTAATAATCATCTCCAATTTGACAACGGTCGTGATTATATCTAGTTATTGCAATTTTGTTAAAATTTTGCCTTAAATTTTGAAATTTCATATTTTAGTAATATTTATGATGTAAGTCATTTTTAATTATTAACTTTTATTGTAATATGTTCTTTGGATATTCATTTTTGATTATTTAAGTGTGCTTCCGTGAAACAAGTGAAACTAAATATAAATATTAGTTAAATTAGTTATGTCAGAATTAGATACAAATGAAAAATAGTATTGTTCCTTTTACTGACACATGTGTCAGTAATAGGTCAACAACTGCTATTTTTATATCCAATATTAAAGAAAGGGTATCTAATCCTTCTTTAAACCGCTTTTGCATTTCATTTCTAATTGAACCTACCATTTAACTGTCCTAATTCTGACACTAATATTTAAAGTTATTTTAAGTCAGTAATAAGTCCACACATATCTCAGTATAGACTCCTTTCTATGTCAGTATAACGATAAATTTCTTATTTTTATTTATTTAATTTTAACCATTTTGTATATAATTTAAACTTTTATGTAATAATTCAATAGTTTTAAAATTATTTACACAAAACTTAGCTCAAAACTGATAACAACTTTTCGGAACATTTAAATATAATAAATCTTCTTAAAATTTTGTGTCAGTATTATATACCAAACTGTCAGTAAAGGATTATTATAAATTTATGTTAGAATGACAACGAAATTGAAGCGTCTTCAATATAGTCGGGATGACCTGAATACTACATTTAAAAATATGGTAAACGGGATGACAATACGCAGCAACCCACAAATATAAAATCCCACGAACGACATTGTTATATAAAGCAAGAGATGTATATGCATTAAATGCACCGATAGGCCACCTAACTATTTTATCTATTAAGGAAGAAGCAAACATAAAGAGTGTCCCAGTAAGAAGTACAGAATTAAAAATTTAATAAAACAATAACGGCTTAATATATTTCCAAATTATTTTTTTGTTTGAAAGTACAATTCTCATGGTTATTTATGGAAAATGATTTTATTCAAATTGGAGCGACGGCTGGCTTTGGCGTACTCCATTCCGTCGGTCTTATTTCTGAGAACATTTTGGATTGTGGGCGGGTCTAATTCGGCAATGGTGGCTTCAATATTGGCTTTCAAATGCTCAATTGTTTGTGGATTGTGCGTATAACACTTGTCCTTCACTGGTCCTCGGCCATTGGCCCACATTTTCGGCAAACGCCGTGATATTTTCGGCTGAACGAACAAGGCAAGTACGGTTACGCGTTGGATTGTCGACTAGGTAGCCCGTGTCACGCACTTTATGCACAAACTTCTTGATACCGTTGGGTGTGAGTTCCGTGTTTTGACCAAATTGTGTACGACATTTTCTTGGAACCAATTGTCTTTGTTGTGGAAGTAAATTTCCAACATTTCCTACTTTTGTTGAAGCGTTAAGCGACTCATTTTGTTAACTAGAAATAATATACTGAGTTTCTGTCAAAGAAAGAATGATATTAGTTTTGCCAGAGCCAAAATAAACGATATGTCAAATCTGAACCGGTTATTGGGACACCCTATAAAACATTAGATTATTTACATTGGCAAAACGGGATTTCCTACAACAAAATATGAGCTACTGGATAGTGTACAGCTGTTACTTAAAAACTTAAACCGGAAAAATAATTTTATGGATAGCAGGCCCGGTAGACGGTAGCATGAAGGTTTTTTGAGGAGAAATCCTGAGATATTTGAACGAATATTTCACAGGTATTATTTTAGATACAAAGTCAAATGAAGCTTCGGATATTGTTGTTATTGTTTTTACTAATTTGTGTGTCAATTACATAATTAGAATTACATAACTGTACATTAAACATACATGATATATGCTTATTATTTTTTAGTACTTTTATTAATAAGTATACTATAATTTTATTTTAATTTTTTTAATTATACTTGTTTTTATTTCTAAACAAATATATTTTTATTGAAATCAGTAACTAAATACTAGCAGTATTTACGTTTTCCGGAAAATATAGGTATGGATTTACCTCATTTAAAAATATGTCAGTATTAGCACATAGAAATGTCAGTAATGGACTCAACAAATTTCCGATAGATCAGTATTAGGTACACTTTTCCTTTTTCATTAAATATTTAATGTTGTAAAAGGAATTTTTTTTAATTTCAATTTTCCTTTCTCTAAAGTAATCTTTAATAAATTGACAATTTAGAAAACCCGCAAACATTGCAAAAAGTGTAAGTTCTATATTTAATAAGAAATATCAAACACGGATTTGTCGCGGCATATGTCAGTATTATAGCCGTTTACCTTATATATATATATATGTATATATATATATATATATATATATATATATATATATATATATATATATATATATATATATATATATAATAATATATATATTATATATATATATATATATATATATATATATATATATATATATATATATTATATATATATATATATATATATATATATATATATATATATATATATATATATATATATATATATATATATATTGTATATATATATATATATATATATATATATATATATATATATATATATATATATTTATATATATATATATATATATATATATATATATATATATATATATATATATATATATATATATATATATATATATATATATATATAATATATTGTAGAGTTAGATGTAAATTTTATAATTTGATATTGTTGACGATAGATGGAGAAATTTATAGTTTATGGTTTGTCCGAATTTGAGAATGTAGCGTGTAGGCAGTGATAAGTTTCGACAAATTCTGAATTGGGATGACGTGTTAAAAGTTGATTATATATATACCATATATATATTATAATTATAAATATTTTATACGAAATTGTGGAATAATTGTAAATCGGAAAATTTATTTTCCCTATAAGAAAAGGAACTGCGTGGAACGAAAACCAATTTGGGGTATTACCTTGTAATTCATTGTGAAATGAAATGTTGGAGAAGCGTGGATTGACAACTAACGGCAAAAGGCAAATAATAGAGGAATGATTATTATCATCGATGCTGCTAGCTGATACAACAAATAATGCGAACGATCATGATAAAGTTAACGTACAAGATAATTTATCTATCGACCATAATCTGGAAGTACGGAAAATTCGTACAAGAATATCGAAATTATTGAAAGAAATATCATTGAACGTGAAAAAGAGATATTTAAAAGAGAAACCGAATTATTGGAAGTTGAACGACGTAATTTAATTCAACCATGGCAAGATAATGTAAAACCCATATTATCGGCACCGACCCAATGGTTCAAACGAGTGGAAGCAACTCGAGATATTTACAATATTGATTAGAAATTATTATTATTTGCCATACAATCCAAATTATTTGAACCGGCGAAAATGTGGTTTTCAACTATTCAGGAAAAAAGTGATAATTTCGATTATTTCAAAAATAATTGTATACTAAACTTTAGTGGTAAAGTAAGTGATATTGAAATTCATGATAAGTTAAGACATCATTCGAGACGGTGCGACCAACATTTACTCGAGTATTATTATGAAATGTGTGCAATAGGGAGTGAATTATCAGACGAAAGTGTTTTTAAATATATTATTATGTGAATTAACGAATTTAACCTACAAACTTCTCTACGAACCCAGATCGTATCAACGTTAGAATAACTTCGAAACGATCAACCTATTCAATCTAGTAAACCCAATGTATCGAATATGATGACGAAAGCAAATAAACCGGATACAAATTATAATCAGTCTCAAAAATATACATATAAACCCCAGCGAAGGAACTGTTTAGAAGAGGAACATTTTTCTACGAATTGTCCAAAGCTACAATGACGTGACAGATGTGAGCGTTGTAAGCGTGTTTACTCGCGAGACAAACAATATGTATCGAGCGGAAAAGTGACGTTGCAAATTGTAATAAACCGATAATTAATTTAATCCATGATGGATTTCAATAAATGTTTTACATTAAAGAATTCAAGAGGAACGTCTCTGGAACTATCGACACTGGGAAGTCCAATTAATCTTCTAAAAGTTGGAATTTTTCTTGAAGAATATACAATTAAAGATTTCGACGGATTGAATTATAATGGTTTAAATGGCTTAAAGTTAAGGATTCTTGGAATTGTGAATTTAAATTGTAAAATTAATTGTAATAGTTTTATTCTCAGATTTTGTGTTGTGCCGAACGAAATAATGGCTTACGATTGTCTTATTGGGAGGGAATATATTCTTTATCCAAATGTAAGTTTTATCATTTTAAACAATTATGGATTTAAATCTGTGAGTATTCGTCCGAATGTCGAAACCGAACATAAAACTCACCACGAACTTTTTAACGAAATTTTAAGTGTTGAATATTATCCAGATTAAGACGATTCGAAACCAGTGTTAAAATTTGGACCATTATACAATAAGGCCGCGAAAGATTACTTAGTAGAAAAACGATTTATCTCGATGATAGAAAACTTGTATGCAAAGCCCCTTAAAACCAACCCGGATGTTAAACAAGAATTAAATATTGAATTAACGAGCGAAAAGCCAATACATCGATCCCCTAAACGACTATCGGTAAGAGAGGAACAAGTAGTAAACGAAATCTTAAATGATTTGTTAAGTAACAATATTATAAGACCGAGTAAAAGTGATTATTCCAGTAGAATACTCCACCAAACGAAATGGTTCTTATCGTAGGTGTGTCAACTATCGACCGTTAAATCAAGTCACGGTTAAGGATCGATTCGCTCTACCAATAATAGATGATTGTCTTTTGTCACTCCAAACGGACAGTTTGAATTTCTAAAAATGCCTTTTGGTCTCATTAGCCAACAATTTTTCAAAGATTTGTTGTGAGTGTGTTTAAGGATCTAATTACCAACGGCAATGTTATTATTTATACTGACGATATCCTTATCGTGACTGAAACCGTTGAACAACATTTTGAAATTTTAGACAAAGTCTTAGACATTTTACATAATAATTGTTTAGAAATTCAACCAACCAAATGTAGTTTCTTTCAAACTAAAATAGACTATCTCGATATGAGATAAAACGAAATTCGAATGTCATCAAGGCATATCGAGGCAATTCAAGACTATCCTATTCCTTTAAATGTTCACGAGTTACAACGGTTTATTGGTTTAGTTAGTTTCTTTAGACGATTCATACAGAACTTTTCAATATTAGCGAAACCGTTATACGATCTTTTTGACAAAGGATATAAATTTTATAATGCGGAAAGCCGAGCTAGAAACGTTTCAATTACTAAAAACAAAATTAATTTCGTCACCGACATTATGTTTATATAATCCGACCGAATATACCGAATTACATACTGATGCGAGTAAAATAGGATTCGGAGCTATATTATTACCAAGGCAGGCTGATGAACAGCATCACCCAGTTTTATTCTATAGTAAACGTACAACATTTGATTTCGAAACGCTTGCGATCACTCTTTTGCAAAAGAGTGTACTCTTTCACAAAATTTAGTCATGAGATACAAAATTATACGACATCATTATGCAGGGCATGTAGGGGTTAATAAAACAGTAGAAATGATACGAAGTAGTTTTTGGTTTTCAAATATGACCGAACATGTGAATGAGTTTATTAAAAACTGTTTGAAATGTTTATTGTTCGAACCAAAATCTCGCAAGGAAGATTTCCTTAATATTTTTGATAAATTCAATCGTCCATTCCACACTTTACATATCGACCATGAAGGTCCAATGAATTTAACGAGGAAAGGGAATAAATACATTTTTGTGGTTGTGGATGGATTCATATTTCAATTTGTTTCAAATTCATTCAATGTAAGTTTGTGTGCTGAATGTGTTAGTGACAATTCCGCCTTTTCCATTGACTACACGTTGCTTGATTTTGTCGTATGCATTTTCATGTTCAGTAACTAAAAGTTTTGTTTGTGTTTCACGAAATGTCGTTGCTGGTTTACATCGAATTGCTGTTCTCCCACCTGATTTCTATCTTGTCCACCATTTATAACTCGAATCGATGCCGGCATACTAAGTTGATATAGAACTTTATTATTAAATGATATGCATACATTGTCTTGTTAGCGCCTTATTGAAAATATTTTCTGAATATTATTTTACAGTTTTGGATAGGTTGCGCATGGTTTTTAAAAGATGTCTTCGCTGAGGAGTTCATGATTCGTTTACCAGAGTTTTTGTGGCTTCAATGCCTATATTATTATTGTATTCCATAATGATGATTATTTTGACCAGATTGAAACATGCTTCTCTATAAGTTTGGTATTCTACGCCATCAACGGTTTTCAATGCAACGAATGATGTTGGCCCTTTGATTCTTTTCACTTATGGGTTTGTCAATGTAGTCTAAGTGTAGTATTTATGGAACTTCCTTATACAGCAATATTTTAGCGAACTCAACATTTTGATCGATAAAGTGCAAACGCTAGCCATTTTCTAAGTGAACAACAATTGTTGAATATTTTGATAGCGTTCGAGGATGTTGTATCCGAATGTTCGCCAAACTGCTTTATTGCTGCTATTTACATCTGAAATTAAGTAACTTCATCACCTTGATTGCAAATTTGATCGGCTAAATTTTTTTAGAGGCGGAGAACTTTAAATTGAAATAAAGAACAAAAAAATCTTTTGAATACCAATGAAATTGGCTTAATTTGACAGATAATTTTATGACATTAATATAATGGCGTCAAACCGCATGGAAGAGTTAGCCAGTTAACATGTCCATTTCGTGAAATTAATCGATCGTTAAATGTTTCTTTTAATAAATTAATTGTATCGAACACTGTGTGGCATGTGGCACCATCTTGCTAGAACCACATGTCTGCAACAGTAATGCCATCCAATTGTGTCACAAAAAAGTTAGTAATCATGCGTCTGTACCACTCACCGTTGACTGTAACGTTCTGACCATTATCATTTTTGAAAAAAATATTGATCAATGATTCCACCGGCCTTCAAAGCGCACCAAACTATAACTTTTTCTGGAAGTAATGGTGTTTCCACCGGCCTTCAAAGCGCACCAAACTATAACTTTTTCTGGAAGTAATGGTGTTTCGACAATGGTTTGTTGATTATCATCGCTCCAAACGCAGCAATTCTTTTATTTACATAATCATATAACCAAACGGGTTCTTCATCACTGAACAAAATTTTCAAATTAATCAGAAACCGATCAGAGCAAAATCGCAAATGCAATAATAAGCATTTGACGTTACCGGTGTGCTTGAATACTGCATGCTATGGAAGATAGTATATTTGGTTATTTTGTATTGAGTATTTCATCATTAGGGATATGCAACATATGTCCAAGCATTTGGTAATCTTGCATGAATTGTGTATATTCTGACTTCTGTTTTGCAATTCTTGTAAACTTTCTCCCCATTAAAATCATACGCGGGATGTCACATTATGAAGATGGCACCCCAATTGTTAATTTTTTTTTTAACTGGTAATTCTACTTTGTATCGCCCATTAACAGATCGATGGGTAATTAAGAAAAGGGATCTACTTTGAGAGGAACGGAGAAAGGGTATTCTTCTACTCTCAAATCCGCCGACATACATTGACCAGTTGCGTTAGTTTTCCATATGCAAATCCAGCAACAACCTAATCGAATAAACTGTCTAATAAGTGGAGATTGGAATTAAGCGTATTTAATATTTTTTGACCCTCTAGTCTTAACTGGTTAAGACTGTGGTTTTAACCCTAACTGTCTCGTAAAGTATTCAGTCATAAATGTAGATTCTGAATTCGTATCAAGTAGGGCTCTGAAGTTATGAATTTTACCTTGAGTATCCGTTGTCAACTTGATGGCAATTGGTAGTATCAATTGTTTAAGACCTGCATTATCTTTTATGATGCATTATCTTTTATATTGTTCTGGTATGTGTTTTCTGTTGCAATATTGTTGGTGGCTTGATTTGTGTTGACCGTTACTATTTCGCAATTTTTGTCATTATCCACGGAATGTAAAACCCATTGCTATTTAGTTTGGTCGTCTACTTTGTTTCTTAATATATGCAGAATCTTTGGATCTCTCTTTTCACAATAAGGACTTAAATCATTTAATCCAAGTATAGTAATCCGACTGAGGTCTCGGGTAGTCTTCTGAGTAAAGTTTATGAGTCATAGATGTGTGTTGAAATTAATAAAAATATGCCCTTTGTTGCGAATACATATTAGTGACCAATGAGTTCAAATCAAAACTGTTTGGAGTTTTAGAAGGTTTTCGTTCTTTTACCTCCTTTGTCATGCCGGCTTGAACTTTGGTCTGATGATAGGAATAGCTCGTCTTCCGTAATATTAAAATACATCCCGCAATGAACTTAATTTTTCCAGGTTTTATTCAAGTTCTTCAATTATTGATTTGTGATCCAAAATTAAAGAATTATTTGATAAATTGGGCTGTAATTTTTTCAGGTAAGGTTTGTGATGTTTAAGTTGAACTTTCTATGAAGTAGACTGCATAGTCATTTCTTGCAATTTTCACATTTTTTTTAAACGAATAACTTATGTGGACTTTGTCTGTGATTCATAATTCTATTATCGTTCCTAGATATTTACAATATTATTCCAATTATAGTTTCACGAGTTTTCAGGGAATAAACCTGCAGAAGGTAGATTACGTAAGGCTCTTTAACGAATTAAGAAGATTGCTGGGTTTTTAGAAGAAAATTACTCCCAAACATTTATTTAAGTCCATTTGGTCAATAAAAGTATTGAATAAAGAGTATTGAAGCCTTGTATAGAAAATGAGTCTAATTCATTCTAAAACTTTACGCAATCTTAAATGTTATTGATATAGGTCGAATAATTTTCAATTTGAGCTTTATGTTTAATACCCGCCTGAGAAAAGTGCACGTTGAGCAGGTAGGATATCAATTTTCAGATTTAAACGTTAATATTTTTGACCATAGACTCAAATAGTTTTAGATATGGTGGAGTGAATGGCAATACCACGTTAATTATTACCCTTTTTTCTTCAGTCTAATTTAAAAATTGTAAAAATTTGAAATGTTCAATGGATTTGGGAAAATCTCAGTTCGGATGCTTTCATTAAAAATAATGGTTAATGGTGTTGTAAGGTCGTAGCACAGGTCTAAAACATAATAGGCCGTAACCGATGCACTTGTTAATATCAAAACAAGACAAACAATTGAGAGCATCATTACTTGTAAAAGTTAACTTATTAAAATTATCGGTCATACTTCAGTTTGGACCCGAAGAATTCTTCAAAGGTTTATACATAAATTGTTTTATTTCAAGCCTTAATTAAATTGATAATTCTGGATGGATTGGAGGCGGTGGAATCTTCTATGATAGTTACTGTTTATATATTTTTAGATTGGTTATGGCCCTAAATTTAAAAAAACATGTTTATTAAATAGGAACCAATTTAACGTCTTAAACTTTTTTTGAGCCATATGTCAAAAGTCGAATAATACTACGCACACCGTAACAATCTGTTCAGTAATACAGTAAAGCAATTATCAAATTGTAAGTACATTTTTAGAAAGCTATAAATGTGATGGGCTTCTAATTTTCATTAATGATTATAATTTAGACACTAGTTAACAGTGGCATTTTGCTAAGTTATAGAAAACGCACCTTTCCATTGATTAACTTACGTCACTGAATTCGACTATATATGAAGTTCCTAATAAAACATAATTATGCCTATATTTTTTTTTAAACTATGATAAATCTACATCGACTTTAATCGTGGTAACGACAAAAATCTGTTCACTGATGAACAACAACAAAAAAAACCAAAACTCCCGAGGTATTTTATATACTCGTATCTACTAAATACAAAACATAATTCAATCTCGTATATAACTTAACAAATGTATAACCCAAAAAATACCTTTTCAAAAACTCTATATATGAAACGAGCTTCGACAACAACAAAATTAATAACACCAAAAACAGCATAACAACATATAAATTTAATCGTCTGTCAAAAAGCACTGTGCAATGTCAATGATTTTGTTATAATATCCCTTGATAATGTGCTATGTAAACAGAAGCTTAGTTTGACTTTTATACTTGCATTCCGCTGATTTACAAAAAAAAAACAAAACCCAACATAAAACATAAATATGTGTACACACCAAAAATTGTTCCACAAAAATTGGGATGGATCGTGGATGAAACTTTTCACAGCAAAAAGTTACCCAGCAGCAAAAAAACACAAAAAAATCCATTATCCTTGTAAAATGTTTTTCCAAACGGTGAAAGTTGAAATAAATAAACAAATTCGAAAAAAAGCGATACATAAAAATGTTACCTTCAATATGTATATGTATATATGTATGTATTTCCATACCAAACATGAATTACCGGTTACGTTTTCCAGTACCTCATCATTTTTTTTTCGGGTTTTTTTTTTACTTTACCAAGAGTCGTAGAAAAAAAGTTGTGGCATTAAAAGCACATATACCCAGCACACACACAGCACATCCATTCCAAAGGTAATCAAAACTTCTAAAATACAGGAAACCAACAAAAAAAAAAAAAACAACAACGAAACGAAAATGTTTGTTATTTTAGGAATTTTTTAGCATATTTTTTTGTACCCAACAATAATGGAAATCATCTCACATGTGTGTACTCGATGGTTATGTATGTATGGATATGTTAATAAATATAAAAGTACTTACGGTGGAAAAGCAAAAAAAATAAAAAATAAAATGAAAATTATGGAAAACAGTCATAATCAATCAGACAATAAATGGTAATTCTTATATGGGATTAAAGCTGTCTCTGCTGAAACAGCATAAAGCAATGTGGTTACAGATAATGTCACAAGTAGTATTTAGAGGTTACTCGTGTCGTTGAAATGCTGTAGAATTTTAATGCTACATGAATATGTATAGTAAATTTTTTTTAAATATAATTTGCTTTTCAAAAACTGACTTTACCGCAATGAAATTCTACTTTAATTATCTTTGAGTATAATACATAAGAAACTACAATCCAGCATCCATATTTACATCATTTGGTGCTCAAATTGATAAGGAATTTCCAAACGGAACCAAAAGTAGGTGAATTCTACAAACTCTCTGGTAATAATCCTAGTGCATTTAGAGCAAATAATTTTGGTTTACCATAGAATATTCATCATGTGTTTGAAAAAAACTTTTGGAGTTTTGAAAAAAAAAGTCGAATTTTCACGGACTATAATCATTCTGTATTTTGCGGACTATTTTTAGCTTTTATATAAATTAAAATATGTTTGTGATCTTCATAAAATAGCTAACATGTGCTTGTAAAACATCTGTAGTATTAAAAAAAAACTATCAAATTTTCACTAACTCATGTGAGTTCTGAGCTTTTAAATTAAGGGCAAGACGGTTTAGATTTTAGATTGTCATAAAGTATCTTTCATTTGCCGATCAATTTGAACTTTTATATTTTTGCAACATTTTTGGGAATAGAGTAACCAAAACGTGTTTTTAAACTCTTATTAGTAAAAAAAAATGATCATGAGTTTTTCTACATTTGATTTCGATCGGTGATGACGATAAACACAACTATGATCCCCTGTTTGAGTGCAGCATCCCTTACCTGAACCATCGTCCATGTCAGAACAGGCTTGAATAAAAAAAAAACAAATATTTCAACTCATTGATATACGGCCGAAGACTGTGTCAAATGTTAACGTACTTAACGTACTGGTTTCATTAAATTTAAATAGTTTGAAATTCTTGTGCTAATATTTTTTCTGTGACTATTGCCTCCTCGGGTTATGTCCTGCTTAATGGTCTTGGTGATGATCAGTGACAATTTTCTACTATTTTTTTTAATAAATATTTTAATCCATAGAATTTTCTGGGCTGAAGCTCTCCCACCTTTGTCGAGGTTACGTCCTATTTTACGCCAAAAATCTGGTCAAACCTCCATATATTGTTTTAGCTATCCGAGTTTAACGTAGACGTTGGTTCAGCCCATGGATTCTACACACCAACAGTATAGTACAAATTGTATAAATCGTCATAACCAATTGCACTCAAGTGATGAAAACACCAGATTTCTCTTTCACCGTTGAAATTCCCGACACAAATAGCACAACTTTACCCATTTCGCTAATCGTTCGATAAAAAACGTCTAATCTCCAATTATCCTAAACTGTTATATTTCAAAATGAAATTTTTTGGGAAATTGGGTCTTGTGAGCTTCCTTTAAAATTTTGATCTTTTTAAATCTCCGGTCCAAAGAAAGTTAATTTCATTTTAGGTTTGGGTTTAGATCTTCCATTTAATGAAAGTTATTTTCCACTTCATGGTAACTTGGTTTACTTTTTACATATGCCACAAGCCGGAATAATTGTTGCACTGCAGGTATGTATGATTAATGCTCGCGTCAGTTTAAGTTGGAGCCACTCTGTTTTCAGCCATCAGTAAACTAACTGTAATTTGCCTAAAAAATGTTTCGTTCGTTAATATGTGCTGCATAGACTTTTAGTGCAGCATTTGCAAATCGATGTTACTGAAGTTTTCGGGGCTTTGATGTTTTTGTTATACCTTTATTCGCCCTTTATTCGAAATAGACTGCCATTAAAAAAAAATTCACTTGCTTAATCTGCCTCCAGCTGCATGTTACCTTGTTTTAGATAATGTTTAATAGGCACTTGATACAGTTCTCGATTAGCAGTAATCTTCCTGGATTCTTAAATTTAATTGTGTAGTGTCATCATTGGCTTTTGATTTTTCACGAGCTTTTAATCCTATAGTTTTGAAATCCATGTAAATATCACCATTGAGTTCCATGACTCAATATTTTCTAATGCTTTTCGAAATTCATATAAAAATTCAACGGTTTAAATATGTTAAAATCAGCAGTCTACGGTTTTTCTATATTTTATTTAATATCTGCCAGTTGGTCTATAGCACTTCCTTGCTGATTTATTATGGGAAATTAATTTTGCAGCATCAGTGTTTATCGGATCCTTTTAGGTAAAAAACCAATTTTTCTTAATTTTAACTTCAGAATCTTTTAAGTTTTGAACTATAAAACATTTTAAATAGATCATTATGGCACCGTCATAAATAAACTTTACAAGCTGCTCCTATATTGAACAGAACTTTATTTCAAAATTTTTTAGGCAATACGATTGAACTCTCTGCTCTTCGAACTCAAAATATTTTTAATCGATTATTTTTAATTTTTATAGTCTTCCGTAACAACTTCCGTAAGTAGTTTATGTTTCCGATGAAGGAACAATTCACGACCAATTTCAACGATTTTTCTATTGCCAATAATTGGATGACATAGTTCACTTGACTTACTTTAAGTGTTAAAGTTGAACTCAAAACAAGTTGCACTTAAATGAGTGTTTGCTTTTCTTGGTTGGTGTACGAAAATGTTTTTCTAGCTTACACATCAGAAAAAAAAATTCTTAGGATTTATCCCCAGGATTATAAGCCTGCTTATTAATAAAGAGTTACTTTCAGGTTTACATGTAAATTCATATAAGTTTTTTTTTCTACTTTTCCGCAGTTCTATACCTCTTATAATTATAGTTGCTTAAGACTTGTGTTAAAACGAAACACGTTTCAGCTGATTGAAGCTGATTGAGCGACCGGTCAACTGATCAGAATTTATTATTCTCCTAAATGCTGCACGCCTTTGTATAAACGTTTATAGGGGATCCGGTAAAACTTAACAATGTTTAGCCAGTTATCGTGGTTGGTTTATGTTTCGAGTTCATAGCAGATGGGACATATGGTTAAGGACTGCGTCCACGAGTTTTATCATGCAATTAAGTGATAACTGAACTGTAGCATTTAGTAGCTTAAGGATTAATTTGCATGGGCCTTCATATGCCGTTTGCAGTCTTGTTTAAATTTAATCTATACGGGCGAAAACAAATTCGCATCTCTCCAAAGATTGGAATAAAGTTTTGCATTATTGTGCGTATCTTATTTTAACAGATCTTCTCTCATTTTGACTCGAATTTCTAGTACAATGGGTTAAATGAGGAAAATACTTTCCACGTGGATGGGTTTCGATGGAATACGTTTATGAAGGAAACTTTTCCCATCCCATTGACTTGTGGGTGGTAAGCCATGATCATATATTTCTGTATGATCCAAAAACTCGGCGAATATTTTTCACTAACACTGTCTCCTTGGTCGGTGGTAATGTTACTTGGAAAACCAAATCGTGACACGTAATTATTTATGAAAGTAAATCTATTTGAATATGTTCAAATCGACCCGGAGGAATTTCAAACTATCTGAAAGGTATTTTTGTGTGCCTTTTTGGACTTTCAAGCGTTTGTATTGATATTTAGCGTTTGAAACGGGCGCTATAGAATGAAACGAATTATGTACAATGTTGGACGATTCGTAACCATCAACCATTCGCAGGTTTCTAATCCGGGTGTAGCTTTCCTTAACTGTATACATTTTTAAAATTGATATCGACTATTCCTGTTTCTATGTACGTTACCATGCTGAATATACATGCTAATTGTCTTATGAAATCTGACAAAACTAATTCGGATTTATTTCAGTTTTGACAGCATTGCTCAGCGTTTTATTATCGGTATAAATTGTAAAGTTCGGACTTTCGACGAAATAACTGAAATTCTTAATGGATAGATAAATTACAAGGCATTTTCGGTAAAATGCTGAACATTTTTTAAGCATTTGTCAGTTTTTTTTAAACATAATTCCAGTGGCTCCCAATTATTATTTTTATATTATTGCAATTTGCAGAACTGCGCCGATAGCGATTTCGGAACAATCAGCAAATGCCTATTTCCAACGTGTGCTGAAACTTGGTAAATGCAGCTTTAATTTGCACTACATCTAGTCAGTTGTCACAACATGGAGATCCACGTTATGTAGGCCAGTAAAATATAGCTAAAATTTTGTAAACCTTCCGATATTATGTTTTGCTCTCTGAAACTTAAATAATTTTAATCGATGGTGAGTTTTGGAAATTTTAAAAGTGGAACTGCAATTTCAAAATTAACTCCCAAATTTCAAAAAGGTCTCATACTATAGTTTTTTTTCCGTAACTTCGGCCTTAGAAAAGCTTATTGTAGAATTTTTTGAAATATTCCAATCCACACTCAGAAATCCAATTAACATTTCGAACTAACTGTATATGAAAAACAAGTAATTTAAATTGCATTGATAATTTTTACAGTAATACTTCCCATAACAGTAATATCAGAGTTTACCATTTTGTATCAGTGCACAATTAATCTTAACATCTTGGGTATAACATTTCCACATCTTGACAAATTATTTTGTTTTTGACATACGTCACAAGCCAGGATAATTGATGCTTCGCAGTTAGTTCCAAATTCGTAACAGGGAAGAATTTTTTAATTTCGGTCTGAATGTCAAAGTCTTCATCAAATTCTGTCACAATTTAGACAGTTTAAGGTAGCTAGCGGCCATTGAGACCGACGAAGTACTGCATTCATACCTCCTTGCGGTGCTCCCTTGGTCACGCTAAATGAATCAGGCATTCGTGTAGTAGAGACGAGCAGGGAGAAATCTATTTATAGTCATGGACACTACATGTCAGGGCGAGCCATTGGCGCCTCAAAACCAATACCAAATCAGCATCTGTTCTCCAGGTTAGGTGCGGCTGAAGCGGGCATCTGTATTGTATCAAGCGGCTCGCTATATAAATGTGGTCAAGGGAGGACTGGATGCCTTAATATTCTCTCCAGTAAGTGGCCCACACACTTAACAAGCGGGTTGAGCAGCAGGCCAACAACTTGCTCTCATAAAAACAATTAAAGTTATGAACCCTAATCAAAGGCCTTGGATTACCATATCGAATTCATCATAAAATCGACCTCGCTAATTGTACACGGACAACGCTTTAAAATGGGAACATGGAACGTGCTTAGCCTCTTAAGACCTGGAGATCTCCAGATCCTTTCCAACCTAGCAAAGAGTAACACATTAAATGAGCTTGCACTACAAGAGCTTAGATGGTCCGGGAGTGGGATCCATGATACAAGCAATGGTTACACTCTTCATTACAGCGGTCATCAGAATGGAAGAGAATTTGAAGATGTCTTCTTTGTCGAGCTGGAGGAAGTCATCAATAACATCCCGCACCACGACATTAAAATCAGCGTGGGCGACTTTAACGCAAAAATCGGTAGGAGTGCAGAAAATACATCGTACATCGGTCCTAACAGCCTGCACCTAACTAGTAACAACAACGGCCAACGCGTCACCGACCTGGCAATAACATACAACTTAGTTGTATCAAGTACGTTTTTCCCACACATGAGAATACAAAGTAACGTGGAGATCGAATGATGGAAGAACGGAAAACCAAATCGATCACGTCATGGTGTCTAAGAGACACTCCACCAGCATATCCGACGTCAGATCTTACAGAGGTGCAGACATGGACAGCGATCATGTGCTTATCATATTTAAGTATAACTGCAAACTGTCATCTACGTTCAACAGACAAGCACAAAACACCGTTCGATCGAATATCGATGCTTTAAAAGACCAAGCGTCACTGCAGAGTTACCAATTAGCTGTCACTAATTATTTAGACCGGCCCAATAATAACGAAGGAGCTCCTCTTAATATCAAGGAGCAGTGGCACGCTATACAGTCAGCCGTAACCACCGCGGCGCAAAGATCAATCGGAAGAAGGCATCCGAGGTCCCGCAATGTTTGGTTCGATGATCTATGCAGGAGGGTCGTCGAAAATAAACGAAAGCTTCGAAAAATGGTTGACTCGCTACACTAGAAGCAGTCTAGCAGAATATATCCGCGCTAGGAAAGCTATGACTAAATACCTTTGACAAAAGAAGCGCGATCATATGAGATCTTGCATCGAAAACATCAGCTTCCAAGCGGAAATAGGAAACTCAAGGGACTGTTTTGGTAACGCCAGAAATCTAACTTACTTCCACCCAAGAAGTACAGCCCTGAAAAACGGAAATGGAGAGCTGAGAACGAACGTGGCTGATGTTCTCTCAGTATGGCAAACCTGCTTTCAAAATCTGCTAAATCGGAATGACGAAGTGACCCTCATTAGAGAAATAGCTCCTCCAGGTGAAGAGGTCCTTGTTGAATATCACACAGTAGAGGAAGTAGATGCAGCTATTAGTAGATTGAAAAATGGAAAGACACCCGGTCTCGACGGAATCCCCGCAGAATTGATTAAGCTCGGAGGCGCTACTCTTGCAACAAATCTATATGATCTCATCGTCTCTATTTGGGACCAAGAATAATTGAAAGACCTCACTCATATGTCCGCTGCACAAAAAAGGAAACCGTCTTAAATGTGGAAACTATCGTGGTATCGCTCTGTTGAGCACTGCTTACAAAGTGTTGGCTAATGTTGTTTTTTCCAGACTCATCCCTCTCGCCGAGAACACTATTGGCGACTATCAATATGGTTTTTGTCCCAACCGATCGACCACTGACCAATGTTTTACCATGAGGATGATCTTGAAAAAATGTTAGGAGTACAACATAACCATACGCCAACTGTATATAGACTTCAGACAGGCATATGACAGTATAAACCGCGAAAACTTATGAGCCACGCTCATATGCCTAGGAATTCCAGAGAAACTCAACTCTCTGTGCAAATTAACAGCCTCTGGGTCTGTATGTAGAATCGTAATTGAGGGAGCTGTATCAGATCCCTTTGAAATAACACCTGGTGTTCGACAGGAGATGCACTCGCGCCTGTGCTGTTCAACTTGGCACTTGAGTAAGTAGTGAGAAAAAGCAACATTGAAACTTCGCGCTGTATATTTAATAAATCAGGCTAAATTCTTGGATATGCAGATGATATCGTGCTTCTTGGCCGAAGACCTAGCGATATCAAGGACAGTTTTATAAAGCTCGACCGCTGCACAAGAAGACTAGGTTTGGAGGTGAACAGCAGCAAAACAAAATCGTTATCAACACCCAGGAACATCTCCATGGTAAATCTCAGAATTGGCGACCATAACTTTGATAGTGTCGACAACTTTAAATGCCTCAGATCAGCTATAACATCGTCGAATGATATGCAGGCAGAAATAAAAGCCCGAATCGCTGCCGGACAACGAGTTTTCTACGCCCAATCGAAATTATTGCGATCTAAATATATGTCGCAGTCGTGCAAGTTCGCACTTTATAAAGCACTCATAAGACCTGTGCTGGCTTTCGGGAGTGAGAGCTGGACCATGACTCTAACGATTAAAGATTGTTATCAACCTTCAAAAGAAACGGAGGTCATTCGCTCAATCTCTGGTCCAATCGCGTACAATGAATATCGGATTCGTATGAACCACGAGATAAGGCAACTTCTTGGAGGCTGCGATATTATCGGATTCATCAAATCCAATCGAGTTAGATGGCTCGGCTACGTTACACGATCTCCACAACAACGAATGACCAATAAAGAGTTCCATCAACAACAAACCGGTGTTCGTCGTAGAGGAAGACCCCGATTGCGCTGGCGTGATGACGTCGAACAAGATCTACATGCATTAGGATGTCGAAACTGGAGGACGAGAGCGATGGACCGAAATGGATGGAGGACCTTAGTGAGGGCGGCAAAACCCCTCCATGGGATGTGACAGCCAAAGAGAGAGAGAGAGAGCGGCCATTGAGAAGATGTACTTTTTAATTGGGCGACCTACAACATAATTTCGTGAGCATGATTTCAACAATATAAAATGGTCTGATTTGACTTAGATGACTTAACATCAGAAACATAGCGGTCATAAAGGAAACTAATTTACCGCATGTAAGTGGTTGATGAGGATATATTTAGTTAGATTAAGAGAATTCAAATATTCTTACCACCTGTAGTGAGATTTCTGTTTTAATTTCATCGGGCATACTCACAAAATAAATCACCACACACACACACATTCCATCGTCGTTATAATGGTGACCGCTACAAGATATGCAACCCGCAACATTTCTTCTGATTCTTTTATCTACTCTTAACTCGACATGGATTCGTCACATCACTATGGCTTTCACCAAAAGTAGTTAAGCTTTACAAAAGCTCATCATATTCTTACGGTATCATTTCAAATCAGAGTAAAATGGATGATCACTCGCAGAGGAGTATTGTAGCGACCACACTTCAGCTACATAAAAAAAATTTCTTGCATATTCACATAATTTGCTAAATACTTCATGTACTCAGTACAACGATATATGTATATATACAGCGTAAATAAGAGAACACATAGCACTCAGTAGCCATGGCTTATGATGAGTTGACAAAATAATTTTAACAAAATTGCTCATCGAAGCGAAACTGAGCTTTGCTTCGCATACCACCTACATCTGAATCTAACTAAAATAACGACACAACAAAGTCGTCACTATAAAGTACATCCAGGAGACGATGGTAAAACCAGACTGGATCCAACATGATCCATCAAAGTTCATTTTTTGCGCCATTGGATCTTGTGGGCATGTCTTGTGAACTTTAATCCTAGTAAGTTTCCTTGAAAATTCGATAGAACTCGATAGGACCAGGAAAATATATAAATTGACACACAGGGAATCTGCATACTTTCTGAATCTAAATTGGATTTCAGAAAGGCTGTATGATTTGAACCCTTTTCCCTAATAGAAATTATAACTTTGAGGACACCCTATACATTTTTGCCATAAAGTGATGAAACTGATAAAGATCGTTAATCATATTGTCACCATACATATATGCTCACCCATTAATAGTTTTAATTACATATACAAATTAATTACATGAAAAATAAATCCGCGTTATTAAATTATTCATATATAACAACAACGATTACAAAGCTTTTTTTTTTTTTTTGTTGTGTACAACTATTTATTTATTTATTTACGATTTATTACCATAATACTCGTATTATGTGAATAGAATTAAGCAAAAAATAATAACTATTTTATTATTAACATAATTTTTTTATTTGTTTATATTTTCGTTACAGATTACCCTCATAAAATTTACAACCAAATTTTATAGATGTCGCGAAGTTGAATTTGTATAAAAAGTTGCGGGAAAATATTTTTTTGCAAACATCTGCAAAAAATAATTTTAGGGTAAAAATCGTACATATATATACAGTAAAAAATCGTACATATATATACAGTATATATAGGTAGTATATGTATAAATAGACCAAGCGCTCCGAGTGACACAAAGTATTAATAAGGCGAACAGAAACGAATTCAAAAAAGTCGCACAAACACTAGAAAATGATATTAAATTATTTGATGCGGTTATGAGGCGTCATCATTATTTTTATCTTAAAGACTACGCCGTCGCTTTGGCGACAAAGGTGTTTGTTATTTTGATGATCATCATGACTGGTGAGTACTAAATAGCTAAAATTTATGCATCACTCGATAAACAAACTTATAAACTTGACACGAACACTTAATTTTTTGGTTTACATTTACATATTATAACTTGACGACTATATACCTTTCTAATAAATTAATTTGTTAAACATAAACTACAATCAACCGAATAACTTAATCATGATATTAGATTTAGATAAGACGGGGCCATAACATTAAATACTTTTATTTTTTGTTGTGTTTGGCCGTTTATATATTTTTGGAGAGATTTTTATCGTATATGGTAACCCGTATCGGCACCACACTATAATTAATTTGTTAAAATAATAGTGTTATTGATTGTTGCGCGGATTAACATAATTATAAGGTTTTTATGAGGCATACAGTGGAGTGTGAATGTGAAAATTGTATTGGTTTGCTCGTTATTTGGGGTGGCGCAAGGGTGACAAGTTGACAATATTATTAATGATTATTTATGGAACTTAATTTGAATATTTATTATACGTTATCGGTTATACGGTTCATAAATTATTAATCGGTGAACATTATTAATAATGACTTTGTAATTTATTTAACTTTTTAAAATATTTTTGTCGGTTTTTGTAAAATTTTGGTTAGTTATAATAATCTGCATATTTATTGTCTTTTCTTCTAAATTTAATTATAGGCCATTTTTAATGTTTTTCAACCATCGTATATTTCCGGTTTTAGTAATATTTTGAAATACACTTTATAAAAGCCAACCTGTACTGGGGTAGACGATAGTTTTACCACAGCATTCTACAAGTTAAAGAGAGACTTCACAAAATTAATAAAACATTTCGAATAAAACATTTCGAATAATTCATGGAAATGTTTTCTCAAACATTATTCCAAAACAATTCCCTATTCTTAGGAAACCAGCTAATATTATACTCGATTAGTGAGAAAGTAAGGAATCTAGAAGCCAGCATAATTTACTTAAAGATAATTCTCAAAGAGGTGGTAAATTAATCTCGCTTCGTAAGGCACTTTCTCATTAATATTCATAATACGACGGCAAATGTACATTGAAAATTTGGATTCTTCATTTGGTTTGATCGAGTATTATCTTTGAAAAAGTTAGTTTCCAAGAACTACATGAAATTGCTTCGACACTAAAAAATTAAAGAATTTTTGTATTAATTCTCTTAGTTAAACTTTGTCGAAGGCTTGTGCAATATCCAAGAAAACAGCAGAACGATATTCGTTTTGCTCTAAAGCTTGTTTGACTGTGTTGACAATCCTGTGGACTTCGATAGTCCCATGTTTATTTCGGAAACCAAATTGGTGATCTGGTATAATGTGTCGTTCTTCTAGTACTAGTTTCAGTTTTCTTAATAATATTTTTTCAAATAGCTGTGAGATTGTGGGGAGCATGCTTATTGGACGATATAATGAAATTTGAGTTTCATCTTTTCCAGACTTATGTATCATTGTAATTTGCGATATCTTTCACTATGTGTTGCACGATATATCCAATTCGCATTATTGTGTTAAAAATGTACCTTATTAGTTTGATGCATTTGTCCGGTAACTTTTTGATCAGTTTTTCGGTCATGCCCTGGTGCTTTTTCAGATTAACAGTTTTTTATCCTCCACTTGAATTTAAAAGATTTAAAATTAGAATCATCCGCTGTTAGATCTACTAGTTGTAAATTTATTCATGTGGTGAGAGTATGAACTTTAGATACATAGCAAAAACATTTGAAAGTCTAATTGGTTAACTTTGCATCAATATTTGCTAGTATGCTAAGAGAAATATCCAGTTGGATTTGGTGAATGATCGGACAGTAAATCTTAAAAATCTGTAGCCCTAGCATTTGTACGTGCATTACCTTTAGTTATACAAAAGTTTATTAGGTCAGGAACTTTCTTTTTATCTGTAGAAGTTGGATGTCCTGCTGATGGATAGTCCAAACACTTTTCCTCCATAGCTTCATAAAGTGGTTTTCCTTTTTGAGTCATCAATCTTGAACCTCATTGAGTATGTTTTGCATTATAATTATCTCCTGTAATGAGCTTCTTCCCCAAGTGGTTACAAAAATTCTAATGTTAATATAATGCAGTATTGTGTTCGATAAGGATTGCTTAAACCTCACTTTTATGTTAGGCAAAGCCATTTGTATTCCATATGGCTATTTTGAGGACATCTATTTTTGGTTTTCCACAACTAACTGCATCAATGTGTTCATATTCTGCATCATTAGATCCATGGTTCCCTTCATTATTAACGATGGCCATGCACTGAACTAGCCACTCTTCTAAATTTGTTGATACTTGATATTCGGCTTCGTTTACGTTTTTTTTTCTACTGTTAGATATCTGTCAATATCCATTTGCACTAGATTTGTTCGCACTTTTCTACACGACTGTTTGATATATTGTCTTTGATCAACGGTGTACTCTTTAGTTCATTAACGTGAGTTGTATTTTTTTCAACTTTAATGACAAAATTGCAGTTGGAGCTATATTTTGCACGAGTTCGTGTTGGTGTTTTCTTGGGCTATGCAGTTTTTTACTCATTTTTGCTATGTCTATCGATGTCGTAAAAATAAATATTAAATCACTAGTTGACATACTCCGGTGGAGTGATGGTGGAAATAGCGCCGCCTCTTTTTTTTAAATTGGAGTTCTAAGCACCATTTTCACATATGTATTTATCAAAATTTGCAAAGGGATAATTTACAAAGTCCAATCAGTGAGTTTCTTACAGTACCAGTGGTGTTTGAATTAAACAATTATATCCAATCCGCATCTCCAATCTAGCATCTGCAATTCGACAACCATGAACAAATATCATCATTTATGGCCAAGAAACGGGCTCTGGAAAGGCTTTAATATTCGGGAAAGGGTATAAATAATATTACTTTAATGCTGTGTGCCTTAATCGACTAAACTAATTTAGTTAAATTATAACGAGTTAGTTCATGCTATATCTAGATAGATGGAACTACAACAACAGTGACTTAATTTGAAACTAAACTAAACCAAAAAGTATTATAGTTTATTTATAGTTTAAAAGTATTATATAGTTATTTTATACTTTTTGTGAAAAGTACCGAAAAGTTACACCGGGAAAATACTTTTCAGATATCACCTATAATGTAATAGCGGAAGCTTGAATAATTTGAAAAGTTTAGTTTAAAAAGTCGATTAATGCTGTGTGCCTTAATCGGCTTTTCAAACTAAACTTTTCAAATTGTTCAAGCTTTCACTATTGCCTATTAGTTGAAAAGTACATTTCCGAGATAACTTTTCGGTGACTTTTCACAAAAAGCTACCACCTATGAGGCAATAGCGGAAGCTTGAAAAATTTGAAAAGTTTACTTTAAAAAATTCGATTAAGGCACACAGCATTACGCATACAGCATAAGGTATACAATATAATTGTCTAATTCTAGTCTAAATCAAGTTACCAATGGCACAAACAAGCATATCGACTGTTTCCAAGTCAATAAAATTGAATTTAGGATTAATGCTGTGTGCATCAGAAGACTTTTTGGACTAAACTTTTAAAAATTCGAAGTTTCCGCTACTGAATCATAAGCCAAAGTTAAAAAGTCGATTTGGTTACTTTTCAAAGACTTTTAATTTTATTGTGTGACGTAAAACAATGGGCGCATCTAGCACACGTAGAGTCTACATTTGGGATAGTCTATAATGCAGTCTAATCTCATTTGTAGACTCTACGTGTGCTGGATGTAAATTTTTACGTATCCATTTTGGTTTTTGTCTTAGATGACTTGTTGAAATTTCGTAATAAATTAAATTTGCATTCCACATTTATATTTACCCCCATCACTATCGTAAATATGGGTACCGGTCGAAACTGGATATTTTACAACTGGGTTTGGCGAAACAGGATAATTCAAAACTGGATATTTTAAAACGAAATAAGGTACAAAACGAGATATGGTACAAAACTGGATATTTCAAAACAGGATATTTCGACATGTGATATAAACTTAAAATGATTTTTTAGGAAATTTCTGGAATATGGCCAATCAGGCAGGAATGCTGCGATTTCTTAACCGATTATAATGAAATTCGATACGTAGGATGAAAATGGAATTTTAAAATGATTTGTTGGGAAAGTTCTGGAATATGGCCAATTAGGGAAGAACTCGGTGAGTTCTTAACCTATTATGATGAAATTCTATATGTAGGATGGGAATGGGATTTTAAAATGATTTTTTGGGAAAGTTCTGGAATATGGCCAATAAGGAAAGAACTTGGCGAGTTCTTAACCGATTATGATGAAATTCGATATGTAGGATGAAAATGTTGGTGAAAATTAATTAATTTTTCTCACATAGATTCTCTAAATTGAAGAAAACTTATATTAAGTAGAAGAATAAAAAAATAGATGAAGATAAATTTTACTGACAGTAAACTCGATCAAGTCAATGATTATTTTAATAAGATGAAAAAAGCAGCAATTAAAAAAAACATTAAGTGGAAAATTCTTTTTCTCTCCTTAGAAATATTCAAGTATGGCACCTTACTGGCCATATTCCAGAACTTTCCATATCATCATAATCGGTTAAGAACTCACCACATTCCTTCCTAATTGGCCATCAGAACTTTCCTAAAAAATCATTTTAAGTTTAAATCACTTGTCGAAATATCCTATTTTAAAATATCTAGTGTTGTACCATATCTCGTTTTGTACCTTATCTCGTATTGAAATATCCAATTTTGAAATATCCAGTTTTGTACCTTATCTCGTTTGATCAAATCCTATTTTGAAATATCCAGTTTTAAAATATCCAGTTCTGAGCGGTTCCCCGTAAATATACACGGTATTAAAAATGCGTGTTATCCTCCATGTTTTTTTTTGGTTTATAAATATGAACTAGTAATACAAATGTCAAAAAAAAATCCAAGTTTCAAACCAAAATAATCTACATATAAATGTAGATTACAATTTTTAGTCTCACTAAAACTCGTAGAGTGTACACTGAGATTTTTTGCATCCAGCACATGTAGACTTTCAGAGTCTACGTATTTTCGGTAGACTCTACGTGTGCTAGATGCGCCCAATGATTTTGTTAATTTGTTTTGACGTTAGTATTAAAAAATCAAATAAAGCAAAATAGAAAAATGGCCTAGTCGTACTTTGATCGATGTAATTTTATTTGTTTTTACTTTTTACTAAGCGCAAACGTTTCATTTAGTGCATTTTATTAGCGCATTATCACTGGAATAATAATTAAAATCTTTAAAATATTTAACTTTTTTCTAAATTCTTAAAATTTTATTTTACAAAAGTTTAGTCGAATATAAGGCACAAACAAAGACTTTTGTGTACTAGTGACATCTGTTGGCATATTGCTTGAACTAACAATATATCGAAAAGTTTAGTTTGAAAAGTCTTCTGAAGCACACAGCATAAGTGAGGAATATTTTACATTTCAATTTTGCCGACTTTCGACATGATCGCCATTCTTTTGGTACATCCCTCAGAAAGGATGCTATATACTTATCCTCGTTTGTAGTAATATTAACTGTACAACTTTGTTCTCAGATCCTGTATGGTTAAACTTATTGTGATTAAACGAACTGTAGCCACTAATTGTCATTTAATTATTTGCATGATATATTATTATATTCCGTCCACTTCAAATTCTGTATTCTAGATTGAATTGTTAATCAGTCTTAAAGCCAATGAATACTGATTTCATTATTTATGCGACTTCAATAACTCCAATTTAAAATTGTGTTTGGAAAAAAATGTTCTCATTCCTTTTGACACAGACTTCTGTTTTGCACTTTTCTGTAATTGCTGACACGTGTTAAAGCTTTACAGATTAATAATTACTAAACGTTCAAAGAAATAACTTGGGTTTGTGTTTTACTCAAATAAATTTTCATATAAAATTGATGCACGTGGCGAAAAAGCTGGCTAATCGAGTGTTTTCCACACTCCAGTTCCAATTGGATAATTAGGAAAAGAGTGTGTCAAACGTTCCCTTGGTCCCTAGCTCTAGCTTTTTGAAAGCTATATTTTCCCAACAAAACGTAATGGATGGATGCTCTTCTTAAAATCGATGGCTCTAAAGATTCTGTCCCTGCTTTAACTAGTTTGATGGTTTGCTTGGTTCATTTTTGTGGCACTGTGCAGTTGGGTTGATATCATTTGGTCTTCGACCTAGCAAAACTATATCATCTGCAGTCAAGAATTTGACTAGATGTATTTAAATGCTTTTTTATGTCTTAATACTGTTTTCCTTTCAAGTACTCGAGCGCTAGATTGAATAAAGCCACCGCACACTCGATGTCATCTCTAAGGGTTCTGATACTATTCCTTCGATTACTATTTCGTCAAATTCAACACATTGTCTGCAATGATCCTTTGTGAGAATTCCATTAAAACCCAGCCCCTTACCATTCCTGATACATAGCCTGATACACCTCGGTTACCATTCACAAACAGCCAGAATCTTGACAGATAACTGTCGGCATAATCGAAATCACAAAAGTCGAAAACAGTTGCCCATCCAATATTAGCCAATAATGAATTCAAATTCGAAAAATCACCATGAAAATAATCTAAAAATGAGGAACCAGACAATATACTAAAGATGAGCGACTGCATAAATCGGATAATAATAACCAAGGTAGTGTGACAAGCTTACTGTAATGATTTTATGGATTTTTTGTCTAACCCTATCATAAATTATGTTAAAGCTTCATTTAAGAACAGAGATAACCAGATAAAGGTTTTACCAAAATAATAAACTCATTAAATCCCGTTTTTAGCCAAGATACTTCAGCTACCAGCAGTCATTGTATTTTAATTCTTAAGTAATCAGCTGCCAACAAACCATCGTTAGGGCAGAGCAATATGAAAAACCCCATTATATCTATATCATCGTAGTTATGTGCACAGTAGAGAGATGTTAGAGTGGTTCGTTATCTAGAAACAAAGCCGAAGATGGAAAAGAGTTTTTCCATATGATTGCAAATAGACTGATCAAGAGGACTATAGGACCATCTAAATCAACTTACAAATAATAAAGAAACACAAGCGTTATCCAGTACAGAATAATTTAAATTTTAAAGTTAAAGCAATCCATTGACGAACAAAGGAGTAATTGATGAAGGATCAAAGAAATTACGAATCTATAGCACTAATCTGGAAGTGGATGGAGAAAAGTGTACTATCATAGTACAAAATTGCAACCTAGAATAATACTGTGAAAAAATATTTGTGGCAGTCATTGGAGATACTCATTATAGAAGACGAGTAGTCTCAAATCACGATCACATCACCGGCGGTTTAAAAAGTTTAGCATAAATAGATCGTAATATTCTTTGTAGATTTCTTGTGGAATTGCGCCCATGATGTTAGTCGATGAAATGATTCATTACTGAGTTTTTCCATTGAAAATTTGAAGGTGTTAATTAAAAATAAATCATCTGTTAGGTGAAAACTGTAATAATCCGAAATGGGTTGGTTTTATGACCATAACAAAAAGGAAAATTAAAAGCTTTCCAATTTTATATTCATTGCAATTTTTATTGCAATACGATAAATTTAATTGCAAATAAAGCTTATTTGAACCTTTTGTAAATAGCTGGTGGTTTTTTAAAGCTTTTTAAGCACTATCCATAAGTATTACTAGTATTGAGTAAATTTTAAACTGTGCAGAATTTAATTACGTTTGTTTCACATTCTCTATTTTGAGCAATCTACTATAAATTTTATTTATGTTAGTCATTAAAATCCGTGAGTACACAATAGTTATGACAGTATTTTTAAATAGAATTACATGATTTAAGTCACTGTCAATACTTGAGCTCTGAGTATGTTGAAATCTTCAATATTGCTCACATTGATTGGTGGTGGTAAATGTTTTCAGCATATAGACTGCTGTGATCTTGGGGATGGCGTTGTATTAAGTTTTGTTTTGTTTTATTAACTTTATTATGCCTTGGTTAAGAAAGTTACTTTTAAAGTTCCTCTTTATATGTAGAGTATTGTTTGTTTAGGTTTTGTAAACTCGGTCTTTGCAGTAAAATGTTGGAAATTTTGACATTTCTATTAAAGCTATTATTAGAGAGCTTATATACTTCTATCTAATATATGAGCTAAGCTAACCACTACAAATGCATTGTTTTTGCCGGATTTAAATCAAGATTTTTTTTAACTTAATTTCATTTATCTAAAACTGTCTAGACGACATTAAAAATTCAACAATCCACGCTTAACTCATTATCAATGGAATTCCGTTTATTTTACATAAAAATAAAATCGTAAAATTTTTACTCTGATTTTCCCGTAAATGCAAGGCTAAAATCTGTGAAAAATTGGCCGTTTAATTTACGAAAAATCAATATTTTTTTAAACGTAATTTTAGTTATCGAAAACTTTCTAGAATGGAGTAAATCGAGTTGTTGTATTCGGTACTGTTTGTAGTTTTTTTCCTCTTAGTACTACAGAAATGTTTTCGCCTATCATTTAGAAGCCCAGGCGTTTACAACCGTCTTACTCTAAATGGCGTCAGTCTTTGTATATTGCTTTTTTTGCAGTTGTTTGTTTGGTAGGGTATTTAACCAAACCCGTTTTTCGCTTTTTCAAGTGGACTAATTTATGTGGTATTCTTCCAGAACTTCGGATATCTAAATATACTTAACCTGGTTTAACTTCCAGTGCTGAATGAAATCGAACTATTTTAATGAATTAGTTCAGGTTTATCTATTTTTTTAGTGTAGGAAACTTGTTATTTCGTATCATACTAAGATTAATTAAACCAGATGGGCTGTGGGCAACGTCTAGTGGTGAATCATTGGCGCTCCTGTTGGAAACTTATTTCCCAGGTAGTGTGGATGTATCGATGGAGCTTGGTAGGAATAGGGAAAAATTATCATCGGAGTGCCCAGAGGAAATTCTGTGCAAAAACCAGATCCTATGGGCACTAAACGGCTTTAGACCTTTAAAATTCGGTAGACCCGGACGGTATCATTCCAGTGAAATTGCAAAAACACTCGTCGAGCATTCTCCCATGGCTGGAGGGGATCTTCAGGTTTTAAAGCTAAATTATATTCCTAGGAAATGGACAGAAGTTAGGGTGATTTTTATTCTGAAAACGGAAAAGAATTCATAGGCCTATCCAAAGGACCTAAGACCTATAACTCTATCATCCTTTCTGTTGAAAACATAGGAACGACTGATTGACGTGTACGTACGTGCAAAAATAAAACCCAGTAATTGGGCGACCTCTCAGCATGCGTAATGGAAAGAGAGATCTGTGGATCCGGCACTGCATTCCCTATTGCGAACAAGTAAGAAATCTATCCACTCGAAAGAGTACTTTATGGTAGCTTTCCTCGATATAGAGGGTGCCTTTAACAATGTTAGGACGGAGGTAGTTCAGGAAGGACTGTCTTTCTTAGATGTGGACTACCCCTTAAGGAGGTTGATAAATCAGATGCTAGAATGCAGGATTGTTAATGCGGAGATAGGGGAATCCACGATTAGAAGGCGAGTAGTTAGAGGAACTCCGCAAAGTGGTGTCCTATCACCTCTTCCCTGGAACATAGTAACCAAAAGATTACTTTTGGTACTGGAGAGGGAGGGAATAGGGGTGATAGCGTATGTAGATGACGTAGAAATCGTGATCTCGGGTAGGTCCCTAAGCACGATTAGGGAAGTCATGAAACACGCGCTCTTAATCATTACAAAGTGGGCCAGCAAATGTGGGCTGGGTATAAATCCATTCAAAACAGAGCTTGTACTTCCGGTAGTCGCCCCTCCTACTTTAAAAGGCATGGCACTGGCCTTTACCGATAAGGCAAGATTTCTGGGCATAATTTTGGACAGTAGGCTAAATGTACTCATGTAGGAACGCCGTCGGTAGGATTTGGGGTCTAAAACCAGAACTGGTATACTGGCTCTTCACCGCTGTAGTCAGACCGATTCTGATGTATGGGATGAGTGTGTGGTGTCCAGCACTAGACAAGAAAACTTATAAAAATATGATAGAGAAGGTACAAAGAACGGTCTGCTTGCTTATAAGCGTGGCACTGAGGACAACCTCAACACGTGCTCTGGGGGCTATGCTCTACTTTCTTCTTGTCGACAACTTTGGTAAGCAGAGTGCGGCAACTACGGCTGCACGACTCTCTCCCATGTTTGAGTGGAAATGTCTACAGACGGGCCACTCGACGATTGGCAGTTCGCTTAAGAAAAACTTGGTGAATAGTGACTACAACATACCGATTGTTTGCTTTAAAAAGGCTTCCGGATCCTTATCCGCTCAAGGGAGTTCTGGGGGAACAGGTCAACAACAGAAACTGGAAGTATATAATTATACACTGACGGCTCCAAGCTAGATGGCAAAGTCAGAGCTGGAGTCTATTGTGACAAATTAAATGTGAATATATCCGTTCGTCTTCCTGATCACTACAGTGTGTAACAGGCAGAGGTGGTAGCGATTGAGAAAGCACTGATTTGGTTGATGCATAATGTCATATCCACAAGGGATATAACAATATATTTGGACAGTCAGTCTCTTAACGAGATGAGTGAGCATTTCAATATCCAGATAGTCTGGGTCCCCAGTCTCTCGGACGTTCTGGGGAACTGTAGGGCTAGCAAACTGGCAAGGAAAGGTACAACTCTCCAATTGAAACTGGAAAGGGCAAATCTGGGGAGGCATATAGCAGCGCTTTTTATGGCGCTTAAAAATGAGACGATAGCCTCGGTACAGAGGAGGTGGAATAAAACCATAACATGCAATGTAGTGCGACAAGTTTGGCCGAAACTAGACTTGAAGCGCTCCAAAACACTACCATCTCTACGTAGACCTGGCTTAAGTATAGTCGTGGGGGTGCTCACAGAACACTGCCTCATTGGGGAGCATGCGAGGAGGCTTGTGTCAATGGCATATGAATTCTGTAGAAGCTGTATGGATGAGGAGGAGGAAGAGACTGTGAGCCACTTCCTTTGCTCATGCCCGGCGCTGGCTTACAGGAGGTACAAACATCTGGTAAGTATTGTTTCGACGGCCTTATGAATCTCAAGAAATGAAATGTACGAGATGTCTTACGCTACATAAGTAGCTCTGAATGGTTCCAATGAAGGTGAAAGGAGAGTAGGATCCTTTGGTGTCACAATGGACCATCACCGGTCTAAGTGTTGGTTAGCAGCCACTCTAACTTAACCTAACCTATCATATTAAGATGCCTACTATATACTTTTTATTATAATCAGCGAATCTGGGTTAATTATCCGATGAATGGAATGACGAAAGTAAAACCGAATTCAACATGCATAAATAGGTTAGTTTTATAATTTCGTAGAAAAAAAAAAGTTGGGTTAAAATATTACTTGCCCATCCTTAAATATTTACCAAATTATTCATACTGCGCTTTAACCATACACTAACCATCGAAAGGAAATATACGCTGTGGTTTTAAAGCTTTTTCATTGTTTTATTAAGTTCCGTGTTTAATTTTTATAACAAAAAAAAAAAAAAAAAAAAAAAAAAAAAATCGGACGTTTTCATCAACAAAAAATGTTAACCCAAAAATTGTTATAAACCATTTCCTGTTGATTAATTTACTTTTCTACACCTAACCAATAAAAAAACTAAAAAAAAAAATTTTTTTGTAGCTTTTGTAAATAATGAAAATACAAATAAAAACTTTTTCGTGTTTTCGTGTTTCCTGTTGCCTATTTCGGATTTTTTTTTTGTAAATTGTTGAAAGTAAATTAGTTAAATCCTATTTAATTTATAACACGCGTGGAAAATGCATTACATAATCAAAAGTTATGAGTTAATTAAGGAACATTTAGGATTCCTGCTTTTACCCGACCAATCCATTTTTATACTGTACATTGCCTGTCCTTTAAAAACCCAAATTACTTGCTTGCCATTAAAAAAAAAGACTTTTCCTTCCCGAATACGTAAATTATAATAAAAAAAAATGAAGTTTTATGACCCATTAATTCGGATGACCGATTGCGTTAAAAACAACAAAAATTTAAATTTAAAACATTAGACAATTTTCATTTCCATTAAAGCAATTGTTCGGCTTCACCCAATTAATATCTTGCCTATTAAAACCACATAAAATTCACAGCACAAATATACAAAAAAAAAAAAGTTGCGACCTTCATTTGAACCAAACAAAAAATTTTATTTTTTTATTTTTTTGAAAGACCAACAATGAAAATGTTTTCCTCAATAATTCTATTATGATTTCATCGAAATATGGCAACAACAACATAAAAAAGTTAAAAAATCAATAGGAATGATATTTTGGTTGGAATTGTGGGCGAACGACGGCGGCGTGTAGGAGCAAACATTTATTTAATTTTTTTTTGTCATGTCCGATTTTTTCTTTCTGTTTACCACCGCAGTCACTTTAATATCAACCCAAATGAACCAAAAAAAAAAAAAAAAATAAAAAAATTTAATGGAATATAATTGTTGGTTGATTTCCCGCCGGAATTTTTATTTATTTTTTTATTCGAATCAAAATAATATCAAACAGTCATTTGTCCATGTGCCAAATCAAATATGTACAAAGTACATTATGTGTAAATAAATAAAGTTTTTGTGTTTGTTCAATTCTGTTCCAGATTACACAAACAAATACAGCAACATTATGAGGTTTGACTTTTGGTTTCGGCATTGTGTTGAAACTTAAATTAACGGAATTGGGTTTAATTTAATATTAAAGTTTGGCAATTGCGGTTTTTATGCAATGGGAAAACAAAAATGTCGGATTACATTTTTTTTTAATTAACTTTATGTTTTGGACATAACGACATTTTTGCCTTTGAGATTATCAAATTCTTTTCGTATTTTGGTTCAAAAAGGTCAAATAGTTTGAAAAAAGTATATCAAGCTGTAACTGTGTAGTTTACTAATTACTGATATAACTGGTGTTTAAAAATATAATATCTGTGCATGATTGGGGAGCAACGGCAATTACAACCAATGCCAAACGGCGTGATAATTTTACATGTCTAAAAGTGTTACCATTACTGCTGGTAGAGCAAATAATAGAGAAATTTCTTGTTAATGCCATTAAGAATATAAAATTGCTGTTTGAACTGCTCATACAGCTTCGAACCCGAATGCTTCGAGCACTGACTCTGGATTATCTAATTGAACGCGTGACACAACAGAAACAAAATCTTTACTCTTCTTCGATTTATGCTGTCTGGTTGAACGACGTATAGTTGTGACGAAACATCATTCCTTATTTATCTGAGAGATCATAAATACTTCAAGAAGCGTTAATTGAATCTTAATACTCATTGTTTTCTCAGCCAGACACACTTGTAGGACCGAAAATCTCATTTTGACCATTTGTATTTGAACCATCATCAACATCACAAGCTTTTGAATGGATAAAAATGACTAGAAAAATGGCTATAATCAATTGCCTTATTTTTACAACATTGATCCTCTATAGAAAACGACGTCACGACTGACATCCAATTATAATTTCCGTTAATCAAAAATTCGATAGCCTTTACGCTTTAATCGACCATGATGTACTTCTTAGATATCGAACCAAATTTTAAGCGCTTTTGTTTCGGAACATGAATATCCGAATATTTTCGAGTTAGACAAATCAGGCTCACTATGTTGATATCCTCACCTCAAAAATCGTTCTTGCTAAGTTCTTGCGAAAGAACTTAGAGTTTTCTAAGTTCTTTCGCAAGAACTTAGAAAACTCTTTGTTGTAGTAGGTTCTCTGTCCCACTATTTGAACGCAATGTTTTGAGTTTTTGACCCGATTGATTTTCCGTAAATGCTTTGAACTTTTCAAAAATATTCAAAGTGTTCTTGGTGAAATATAAAGAAATTTAATGGCTACAATCTTCCAAAAAAGTTACAAAATACCATAGGCCTCTACATGAATTAACTAGCATTATTCCACACAAATTAGTTTCTACCTGTTCTAGAACTCTTGAATCCTGATATTTGCTGTCCTTGAACGGAAGACGCGAGTTTATCTCTTTGACACAAACTTCACAATTCCCTTGGTGACCGAACAGACAAAATTTTTCCCATCCACAAAACCATTCCATGATTTTATCAAACTGTCGTGACCTAGTTTTGTGAATCCGCTGCTCTCATCATTAAACCAGATTCAGAAGACTGCGCCATTGCAAACATTCCAGTATTCACTTTTGCCTAAACCATATCTATAGCCATATATAACTTATTGTTTCCGTCGTAAAGTTTGCATTCGTTTGCGTTAAACTTGACAATTAATCCTTTGCCAACTAGTTGTCTGACCGACACCAGTTTTGTGCAAAGACTCGGTACAAAAAGAACTTGGAATTTTGCATTTATTTGCAATCGTGACTTGTCTTAAATCTGGCTCTGATTTACGGTTTTGTACATTGAACCTGGCTTACATGTCATGTGCGTAGAGGCATCATAATCTACATACCATTTAGTCGATTTAAGATTGCAAACTAAAATATTGGAGTCTTGGAACATAAGTAAAGTTACTGGGACTATATAATAAATAAGGTCCTTAAGTCAATTAAGTTTAGCATAATGTTAGTAATTCTTTTATCATTTTTACATGCTAAGAGTCTTACAGATTGCAGAGTTGCTTGTCAGGAGTTTCATTTTAATGCGATTAGGTCTAACATGTTCTGACATGGCTCGGCTGTTCTCTTCAAGTAGTGTCACTTTATCAGATGTTAGATAAAGAAAATTGACTTATGATTGGTTAATAAATTAGAATTATCCAACTTAAACTGATTAAAAAATTTCAATTTTATCGAAATTAAGCCATAACAAAAAATTTCAAAGATTATGACCACCTTCGGTATAGTTTTGAAAAAAAAAATCGCTAGGTGCCACCCACTTCGCGTTAAAAGGCGAATAGATCTGTAGTTGTTTTTGTAAAAGCTTTTATTGATCTAGATTTTAGTACTGTTCTGATTCTTGTGATAATAGATGGTAATCTAGAAAGTGTAATAAAATTGGTCGTGTGTAAAATTGATCGTTTATATTATCAAGGGCTGTCATCCAAAAAAAATTGACAAGAATCAATTAACGAAAAAATATAGAATTTTAAATATTTTCTTCTACAGTCATCTACATCACGTTCTTAAATTTATTTAAAATTTATGTTACTAGAACATTCTGTGCATCTTGTCGGAACTGATGATAAGTCTTTTATTGAGTTTAAGTGAAGTGGCATATACAAAATACAGATGCCGGCTAAAAAACAAGAAAATACAATTTATCCAGTATTCAGAGTCTTACTTTCACGTCACTTTATTCAAATTATACACTGCCTTCTCCAATTTTTTACTTTTTTGACACTTGCCGATGATGAAAAACATGATGTAAATAGAAACGTTTCTATTTTTCAAAAAGATGATAGTAGGCGACGATAGAAAAAAAAGATAATCGTTTTTTATGTTTACCTTATGGCGGAGTGATAAGCCTGGCAAAATTACAACAGATGGCGCCACAATCGCAAATCCAAGATGCCATGTGGCAATACCCTCATGTGGTATTACCAAATTAAAATTTTCGGACAGATCTGTCATTTAGTTCAGTTATGACAGCCATTGAAAACAGACAACCCATTTTTTTTTTTAAACATAGAAAAAAGTGAATTTTGTGGGGTAATTAAACATTATTTTTTGCGCAGAAAAACCGTTACGCAAACCAAAACAAAGCTTGATAAATATTATGGGGACTCTTCATGATCGATTAAAAAGATTCACAAGTGGTTAACTGATTTCCATTGTGGTCGTACAAGCACAACTAATGTCGAACGTTTAGGACGCCCAACTGAAGTCACCACACCAAAAATGGTTGACAAAATCCATGATATGGTTATTGCAAGACCGCAAAGTGAAAGTGCGCGAGATAGCTGAGATAGTAAGGCATCTCAACTAAACGTGTGCGCAATATTTTACACGAATATTTGAAAAAGCTATCCGCGCGTTGGGTGCCGCGTTTGCTTACTATCGACCAAAAACGCGTGACAACGTCAGAGGCAGGTTTAGCGGCGTTCAAGAGTAATAAAAAGAAGTTTTTGCGTCGTTTCATAACTGTGGATGAAACATGGATTCATCACTATACACCGGAGGCCAAAAAACAATCTAAACAATAGATTTATACTGGCGACTCTGCGCCGAAGAAGGCTAAGGTGGTTTTATGGGCCAATAAGGTCATGGCCACAGTTTTTTGGGATGAACGTGGCATAATCCACATCGATTACCTTCAAAAGTGGAGAACAGTCAACGGTGAATACTACAGCAACTTATTGAGCCGTTTCAACGATGTTCTTAAAGAAAATCGACCGAATTTGGCGAAGAAAAAAGTTATCTTCCATCAAGACAATACACGGGTGCATACGTGTGTAGTTGCCAAGGTGAAAATCCATGAATTACGCTTCGAATTGCTTCCACATCCACCATATTCTTCAAACTTAGCCCTCTGCGCTATTTTCTGTTTCCGAACATGAAGAAATGGCTGGGCGAAAAGAGATTCGGCTGAGACGCGTCAATTCAATGCAGTTTTTAACGATTTTGGTCGTATTTTTGACTTATTTTTTTCTTCGCTTGAATTTATTGACTAGAATCTTGCCTGGATTTAGTGGGACAAATTAGTATTTACCACATACGCCACTTATTTTATTTTCCAGATTGTGATTTTGTTAATTTTGGTAACGCCGATTTAAAAATATTATTTTATTACAAGATTGAACAAAGGTTCGTTAGCTGTCGCGGAGTTTTATAAAACTGTTCGACGGCTGTTTCGATGGTTTTTAATTATTTGTTCTAAAAAAATCTGTAGAAAATAATTATGTTGAACATGCATGGTTCAATCGTCGCTTACAAAATATTACTAACCGTAAATATAGAGTTTTGAAAAAATTTAAATGCTCAGGGGATAGTTACGACAAGGATAAATACAGTGATGTATAAAATGTATATCTTACAATTTTATCTCGAAATTTTATCTCGAAAAAATTTATCTCGAAAAAATTTATCTCGAAATTTGAAGAAATTCTGGTCCATACTTGTATTAACTATTTTAATGCATGCTTGTATTTTATTAACTGGTATATGTGGTTTTTTAAAAGGTGTTTTTCCAGATACTCTATTGCAGAATAGAGTCTCTGATATCTGAGTTTTTCAACAAGATCTTTTGAGTTGGTAATACTGCATCCTTGTGGTGGTGGAATCTTTGTTGGTTCATTTAACAACCATTTAGCCATATTTTCTGTAGGTGTAGAAATGTTTGAAGCAACACGTCTCATCTTTTTCCCTGATTCATGAAATTTATGTAATGCATAGAGTTTGGAGACCTTCGGACTAGTAACATGAAATTTATATTCTAATTGATGGTCAATTAATAGGACTGCTTTTTCTTTTGTTACCTTTTTGGCTTCTTTGTCCAATTGAGAGGATCCCTTGGTTGGTTATTCCTCCAGGTATGTTTTTTATGTGGCCCTATAACGACGGCGGTTGACGTCATTATTTTAATTATTCAGATGTAGATGTTGTGCAAAGCAAAGCTCAGTTTCGATCTGATGAGGAATCGTAAATAATTTTGTTAAAAATTATTTGTCATCTCATCAGGCCATGGCGACCGAGTGCTATGTGTAATAGCTATTTTTACGCTCTATATATATTTATGTACAGTGTACATGTAGCGTTAGCGAATTATATTGGAATTGCACGAAATATCTGAATAATTTTAATTGTGTGTGTAGCGATGGTCGCTACAGTACTCCTCTGCGAGTGATTGTTCTTACTCTGAATTGAAAGTAATACCGTATATGAAAAGTGCTTCTTTGAAGCTTAACACCGTTGGTGAAAGCCATCGCGATCTCGGAGGTAACCAGTGGTTAGGGAGAACTCTTAGATAGGCTTGTTGCGGTATGTGACGAACCCATGTCGAGTTAAGAGAGAAGAAGAATGAATCAGAAGAAGTGTTGCGTGTTGCATATCACGTCGGGGTCACCATTATAACGACGGCGGTTGACGTCATTATTTTAATTATTCAGATGTAGATGTTGTGCAAAGCAAAGCTCAGTTTCGATCTGATGAGGAATCGTAAATAATTTTGTTAAAAATTATTTGTCATCTCATCAGGCCATGGCGACCGAGTGCTATGTGTAATAGCTATTTTTACGCTCTATATATATTTATGTACAGTGTACATGTAGCGTTAGCGAATTATATTGGAATTGCACGAAATATCTGAATAATTTTAATTGTGTGTGTAGCGATGGTCGCTACAGCCCTTCGGAAATAGTTGTTAATACTCTTTCATAATAATCAGATTTGTTCAAAATTACAACTGTGCTCTCTTTGTCTGCTCTGATGAGTACGATATCTTTTTTTTTTAGGGCAGCTATGGTCTTTAATATAGGAAATACCGGGGTTCTAAAGCTCATGTTGTGCTTTAGGATTTTCTATGCTTCGAACCTGATATTGTTTTAAATCAGATTAGAGTACCGAGATATTCCAGATTCTATATCTCCCACAATATCTTCTAAAGAAGCTACGTATATAAGTTTAGCCCTTTGTACTTTGGATTTTCAAATACTCTCGATGACATATTTTGGCCAAAATTATCAATTTTTGTGGGATCTCTGGTACTGGCTTTCTGGTCAAAAAAAAAAGGTTAAACGGACTCTGCATATTTTAAGGGCTACCGTCTCATTGAGGTTTAATCCTAAATAGTCGTCGCATCTCCATGCCATTATATATAATTTTGATCTAAATTTAAAAGAAACATTGTGCTAGATCGATCACTACGCTTGAAACTTGCATATACTAAAACATCATCCGCGTATGGATGGCATTTAGAAAATTGTATATTCGATGAAATGCCATTAATAAATAGTGAAAATAATAATAGGCTCATGGACCTCTGTGGTACACCTCTCAAAACATTAGTAACAGATGAACAAATATCATTATGCGATACAAATTGCAGTCGATGTGTGCGGTAGCACTTCATTAACTTTATGGCAGAGATATCTAGATTTTACTGATACTATATATGTTTTTTTATTAATAGAGGGTGTCCGCCGGGAAGGTATACTACTTTGTTTTGCCGCCATTTTGGTAAACGTTAGTATTGACAGTCCATATTTGGCAGTCGTGAAGTAGACACGTGGCAAATTTATTATGGAAAAATATTCGATAAACCAAAGTGTTTTAATCGTTAAAACATTTTATCAAAATCAATCATCGATTACTGTGACGATGAGAAAGTTACGTGAAATTTTTGGGAGAAACAGCGTGCCAACAAAACGCATTATTTATCGTGTAGTGAATGATTTCGAAGAAAGGGGGTCTGTAAGTGATAGACCCAATCATGGGCCACAACGTACTGCAAGATCGGCTGAAAACATTACTGCTGCTCAAGAAAGTGTTCAAAACAATACATCAACCTCAATTCGACGCCGTGCTCAGGAGCTTGGTCTTTGGCCACAATTTTACACAAGGATTTGCATTTGTTTCCATTTAAGATTCAGTTGACACAATAGCTTTTTCCACAAGACCATTTACGCCGCCGTACATATGTGAATAATGGATATGTGGATAAACAAAAAAGTCGGTTCTGGGCAATGGAAAACCCTCAAATTATTCATCAGTCACCTTTACATCCATTAAAAGTGACAGTCTGGTGTGCCATTTGGTCAGGAGGAATCATTGGACCTTACTTCTTTGAAAATTAAAACGGCGTAACAGTAACTGTGAATGGGGAGCGATATCGTGACATAATTGACAACTTTTTAACGCCACAATTGCATGCTTTGGGCTTGATTAACATGTGGTATCAACAATACGGTGCCACATCGCATACAGCCAGGATTACAATGGAATTACTGCGAGACCTCTTTCCACAACAAGTTATTTAAAAAAAAATGGTGATGTTGATTGGCCTTCACGGTCGCCTGATTTAACTGCTCCGGACTTCTTTTTGTGGGAATATCTAAAAAGCAGGGCTTATGCAAACAAACCAGAAACGCTTGAGCAACTCAACAAAATATTCGTGATGAAATTAATGAAATACCGCGTGAAATGTGTGAGAATGTAATGAAAAATGTGCTCAAAAGGGCTCACATTTGTGAGGCTAACAGAGGCGGACATTTATCTGATATTGTATTCCATACATAATTGCCGACATTAAATAAAACATTTATCAATATAAGATCCATTCTCTTTTATTTAATCAAAAATTATAAACAAACAAAGTAGTAAACCTTCTCGGCGGACACCCTGTAGATTATGATATACTATATCAAAAGCTTAGAGAAGCCTAAATATACTTAAACTTTTATCCATTGCATCATACATATGGATTTAATTTTGTCTAAATAAATTTACTTTTTTCGTTACTGACTGCATATTCAACTCGATTTCTTTTGGTTGCCTCCCATTTCCTATAACATAAGCAATCTGAGGCGTAAAGTACGGAGGAGTTGAGATGTTTTTTATATATGTATAGTTGTATAATTATTAATACTTTGGAATAATTACGGGTCCTTGGTAGCCTAACTAAATCACGTGTGAGTCTTTCATAATGATTATGTTGAAATTTACGATTTTGAAAAACTTTGCTGTTTCTACGATTTACTTTTACCTCATTTGAAAAATTTATGAGGTCATGGACCGAAATTGCAAGACTCATTTGAGTAAACTTTGAAATTTTAGTTATCTCGCAGGTGAGTAGCAGATCAAGTGTTAAAGCAGAATTATGAAATGAAGAAGCATAACTTGGTTAAAACGAGACAATATTTAAAGCAAGCAATGATAAATAAAATCAATATCTAAAGGATTTAATATCCTTAATAAGAATATTCATGTTGAAGTCAACAGCAACTAGAACGTCTTCATATTATATTGAAACAAAAGTTGCGAGTAGGCTGCTAATTTAGCAAAACTAATGCTACCTAGATAGGATACGCCCTCTATCATGATGTGAATAATATTATCAAAAAGATATTCGATTGTGCAATGAGATATTCGATTGTGCATAGGCTTGCCACCCGTCCTCCTTTGTGGAGGACAGTCCTCCTTTCGTAAGAAATTGCCTCCATTCTCCACGAACACAAAAATGTCCTCCACCAGAAAGATAAATATCATATTGTTTAGAGTGCGACCCGGGAATGTAAATAACAAAGAGTAGGATTGGAAAAGAACGACAGTACGGTGGTGAATGTGAACGAGTAAAGATGGTCGAATGGTTATGTTAAAAAGAAAACAGGATAGGAAAACATGTGAGTAGATTATCGACAAGTAAACGCTATAATGGTGAAACACCAATCTCCTTTAGTGATTATGGAAGATCTACTTCAACGTTTATTCGAAACTAATTATTTCACCGTTTTGGATTTACCATCAGGATATTACCAGGTAGCGATGAGTTTAGAATACTCCAGATTCAATACCCATAACCGCTTTTGTTACTGCTGATGGACATTATAAGTCTCTTAAAGTGTCATAGGCCGATTCCCTGCTATTTTCAAGAACATTATGGATTGAATAGTTGACGAGACTAATGGGGAAATAGTGGTATATCTAGATGATATAGGAAAATTAGGGCGGTTGTTAGATGTAATAAAGTGCCATGGTGCATTTCTTAACCTGGAAAATAATCATGTCTTCAAATGCAATGTAGAATTTTTAGGGCGATCTCGAGTTACACCCAGAAGATCAAAATCACATACCGATGTAAATTACCACAGCCGAAGAACAGAACCTAGATACGACTACAGTTTATGGGATTGGCAGGATTCTTTCGAAATTTCATGAAAAACTTTAATATTGTTGGCAAAATTATTGAAAGCGGTACAGCGTTTATATTCTAAATTAGGAAATCGCAAAACATTAGCAATATAAGACCCTAATTTAGAACATAAAGTGGTTACCGATGCTTAATCGAAAGGGTTAGGTGGAAGTTTGTTGCAAGTCAATTAGTATAAAAAAAAATTTGGTCTGTGGTCTATTTAAACTGATAGACCAGCCAATGTGAACAAAAGTAATATTTATACGAATTAGAAGCCTTAACCTTCGTCGCGATGATACCCGATTGTGCGTCATTACAAACTTGTTCAACAAAAAAAAATGTAATACCAAGAATTTCAATATGGTGACTAAAATTAGCAGATTACGATTTTGTCATGGAATATCGACCAGAAATTTAAATGAAGCATGTGGTGGTGCTGATTCGGAAAACAAACGGTGAGGAAGAACTAATGCATCCGATGAGTCGTTCCTAGAATGATCAAGTGGAGATTTACCTAACTAAAGTGATGTGGAGTTCAGAAGGCATCTGGTTGCTCCAAAGAAATGTTTTGATTCTAAAAATGAAAATTAATGGCAGCTTGCATTGAGCGGGGATATACAAAAAAAGCACTATCAGGATAAAAGGAAGGAGAATTACATCAGATACCAATACCATTCAATACCGTGCATATCGACCAGTTCGGACCATTTCCTAATACGCTAATGCGTGTAAGTTGTTCCAAAGGTATTGTGAAGACAATGGTATAAAGTATGTGCTAAACGCAACCACAACAAAAGATATGGCTGTTAAGGAAATGAATCGTGCTGCGGTTAACAATAAAGAGACGTTTGATAGTAAACACTGGAAATTAAGGAACTATAACGAGGGTGATATGGAGATCACGAGGGAGCGAAGATCGATTTTTAATGAAAGTTTATTTTTATGAAACGTTTCTAACTTCGACCAAAATAGATTGGATTTTATAATTACTCGAAAATTGATTTAAAAAAAATTCTTGGGCACATATCGACGAGATGGATATCTTTATTGCTTGCTATAGATATAACTCTAATTATTTTGCCAGTTTTATCAAGATAATTTTAGTGAAGATTTGCCAAAATGGATGTTTCGATGTTTTCGAATTACAAAATGTTTTTGTCGCTAGCAGTGTTTAAAACAAAAGTATAACTGTCCTCCTCTGGTATTTTTGAAAGGTGGCAAGCCTAATTGTGCATATCCAACAATGTTTTAGCTAATTCTCAATTTGATATAAATGATCTTGCATATGGAACGCTTAGACATGGCGCCGAACACTGTAATCGTGGATAATTTTGAATTGAGTTCGGCATCAGGAGAAGGTTTTGAACTGATTTGATCGGTGTGAACTAGAGTGATTACCACTCTCTGGCAGTGTCGCTTATAAATATTAGTAACTTTAATTAAGAATTCAGCACAGTTTCGTTCAACTTGCATAGTCGGATTTACTCACAAATATAATTAATGTCACCAACGCCATCAATTTATCTAACTCCATTTTGGAGTCAGCAAACAATAAAAAAATAAAAAAAGCACAAAACAGCATCCGCGAACATTTAAATTTTTAATCATTTTTTGTTTTAATGTTTTTTTAACACAAATATTCTACAACAAAAACAAGTCAAGAGTATGTATGTTTGTTCAAAATAAAATTAATTTTGACAGTCGAGATACCAGAATTCAACAAATCTGCGTTATACATGGGATTTACTAAATTTTATTCATTATTGTGTCACACAACTTTTTCTGTTTTTGTTTTTTTTTTGGGGGGTATCTGTCTTATGCCTACCAAATTATTCATTAATTTTGCGGAATAATTATGAAATATGTTTTAGAATATAACATTTGTTTTGAGTACGATATTTTAGGATGTGTGGTTGAGTTGTGTTCCTCTCGTTTACAATACAATTATTTTATACTATTGTTATGTTAGAAGATAATTCCGAAAACAATTGTAACAAATTCCAAACTGACGTTTATTGCGGTGTAATGGATTAACCCGCACACAAAAAAGGTAAAAAATGTAAATCGTTTATTACGAAATTTGTGTGATGGTTGTGGAAATTATTATTTTTGACAGACTTATTTTCTAAATATTTTACAGCTGCCTTTTAACTTAATCGAAGGACGAGAGTTTATAATTTCTTCTTAATTTATAATTTATAATCTACTGCAACTATTCTGCAAAGAAATATAGAAGAGTTTTTAAAAGCTACTTTAGCAAATGTTAAAACCTGCCTTAAAATTATGGGATGGCCATTTGTAAATTAAGATTTGTTAATCATCACCACTTAGTTTGAAATCAATGAATTTTTTATTTGAAACTTCATTCAATGTAATTAGTAAAATAATATTATAGAAAAGACTTCAACAAATGTTTCACTTAGAGCTAGACCCAGATGAGTAAAAATTCCAAGGCACAATATTTATTATTTAAAATATTTGTTTCATCGGAAAATCATGATTAAACCTAAACATGGGCAGGATTTACAAATGTAAATATTTTAATTTTCATTTTTGAATAAAATCTACATTTTGCATTTTATTTTGAAAAGCTTTCTGCGCAGTGACTAATTTTTTGAGGTTCATCCGAAACCGTCAGAAAAAAAATGATAAATGCCCTTTCAAACACTTTTTCAGCACTTTTTTTAAATTTTCTACGATAATGGGCAGGGATTTACATTTGTAAATATTTTTTTTTAATGTGTTTTATATGATAAGTATAAATTTGTCGCTAATTTTAATTCGTGGTACAAAGTTTATTGACAATTCGAAAAAATATTAAGAGTTTGCCATAAAAAAATTTTTATTAGTTTTCAAATAAATGGGAAAAAAATTTTCAATTGTAAATATTTACATAACAATTTATTTTAGATATCAATTTGCACATTTTGTTTGTGTTAGGCTATGCTCCACACAGACAGGTTTTTGGCAATCCACACCAACTTTTCTAGTTGCACGTTTTCTTTTATTTTCGTCGTGATAGAATATGAAGCATAATCGTTCAACTTTCGAGATGCCACGATCGTCGTCATCAAACATTAAAAAAAAAAAAGTTCTCTGTAGAACTGTAGATTTTTTTTCCGGCACATGCGAACAAATACCACAATTCTATCACAAAATTACCGAATTGGCAAGGCCGAATTGGAATAAAATAATTTTAATGAGAATAATTCCGATAAACCGGCAAACAAAAATGGGCTAGAGTAGATGTAGGGGAACTATTAGCTTTCTTAGGTATTTTGCTAACTCTGGAAAAATCACTAAAGTTTAAAGTTGCTTTGGAGAAACAATGCTTATCCACTATATAGAGCCTATATATAAGCGAAACGATTTAGAAATATTACCAGGTTTATCCTCTTTGATCAATAAAACACTAGAGCTACAAGAATTGTTACCGACAAAGCAGCACCATAACTGAAATTTTTTAAATACCCGTAGAAGATCTTCGTCAAAATTATAAACCATAGAAAAATATTACTGTCAACGAGCAGAGGTTTTCATTCGAGGAAGAACCAGATTTACTCAGTACATACCATCAAAACCGGTTAAGTATAGCATCAAAGTGTAGTGGGCAAGTGATGCAAAAACGTATTATCCATTATGTAGCCATATATACTGGAAAAGTAGGAAATAGGATGTAAATCACAGAGAGCGTGAAGTTTTAGATCTCGTAGACCATTATAAAAATACCGACAGAAACATTACAACGGACAATTTATTTTTATCCGTTTTTTTTTCGCAGACGCTTTGCTAAACAAGAAGTTATCGAGTGTTGGAACCCTCAAACGTATATGAGGGCGAGAAAACGTATCAACGTAGCTAAAAATGTTCGTGTTTGGATTAGAACTGACACATCTTTCTTGAAATATGTTCGGCTTGTGATTACGATGAAGTGCCGGAATTTTTACTCGATTTTAAGCCACCTTTTTTTACAAAATGCTCGCTCGTTTTTTTGTCTTCCACAATATCTTCATTTGTTACAAATAAATCTTCATCCTCGTCGCCATCACTCACTTTTATTTCTGTCCCTTCTATTTCCAAATCAGACTCTTCTTCAATGGAATATTCCAGTTCATCAAATTGTTCTCCGTTCTCGTTATCTACCAACTGTTCCGCCTCATCATCGTATGAATCGATGAATCTAAATTTTAAATGCATAAAACAATACTGTTGGGTTTTCGGTCTATATCATAGAATATTACCATTTTTTTTTTTGGTTTGTACAAATAAGTTATGAACAAAATAGGCAAAAATTACAGTTAGTAAAAACAATGTGTTCCTAAACACACGAAAAACTGCATTTATATTGACAAGAGAGTAGTTATAAATATTTTTCCATGCAAAACACAAAGAGAAACAAAATATTTACATATGTACATCCTGCCCATAATATGCAAACCATAAAAAGTACCAGAATCAAAACCAAAACTGAAACAATCGAAAGTTTTTTGATGATGACGCATATCAGCATGATAATATACAAAATATGAGTACATTAATCCAAACTATCATCAAAAAAACAAAATTGAAAGATCTAAGACATCATCCTAATATCTAAATCACATGTCTTAAAACATAACGTTTTTAAAATTACCGGATATTCAGTTTAGGACACCAACAATCTAAATCGTAAAGCATTCGACGGGTTTGCAAGCTTAATAAATTGAAGATTAAAGTCTTATGTACTCCAGAAATGTAATAAAACCGCCATTAAAATTACAAACATGTGCGTGGAAGAAAGCTCTGGGAAATTGGCAATATCGGCGAAATTTCAAAAATTTGGATTATTTTAATCAGCTAGGAAATAAATTTCTATCGGGGCGATTACAAATGAAGAATGAGCAATCAAGATTAACGAGAAAATTTTATTTTATTATCTATGTACCACATATTGGCCTTCAGATAAAACAAAAATTATTGAATTAATATTGACTTCTGGGTAACACAAGCAATAGTACCAATGCTCAGGTCAGTCGAAGATTGGTATGATTTATCATCTGATCACTCATCAATAACAAAAACATTAATTAACGACTTCTAAGTAATAGAAAAACCATAGATACATAGAGAGAGAGTACGGAACGCATCGAGAAAATTAAACGAACAGCGAAATCGGGTCCAACTATAAAAAAAATCAGATGGTCATTGGGCCAAGTGTGATCTAACGCTTTTTGTAGGTACTATAACAAAAATTATCAATACATAATGAAAGAATTAATGACAGCATATTCAGGCAGTTCAGTAAAGAAAAACGAAAACAAATTTAGTCAAATTTACTAAAAAAAGAGTCAAAATGTAATCAAAAACCAAGTAAATCCAAAGAAAGGTCCAGGATATCATGTCACATAAAATGGAAACGGCAGATGCCGATATTAACCGCGATTAATTAACACATCTTAATCTATTGATATTTTAATTTGCACCTTAGATATTTTAATTTGACAGATTACATGTGTTTTTATGTGCTGGTCACATTACAAACGGCATAAACCAACCAGTAGCACAGAAACAAGTTGTTTCAGAAGCACATCAGACCATAATCTGTCTGTTTATTAAAGAAGATATTAACAACGACCAACCCTTGCGAATATTGTGGGAGATAGAAAAGCTACCAACCGCAATATACTGAAATATTGGGGTACCGGTCGAAACTGGATATTTTACAACGAGATAATGTACAAAACGAAATATGGTACAAAACTGGATATTTCAAAACAGGATATTTCGACATGTGATTTAAACTTAAAATGATTTTTTGGGTAAGTTCTGGAATATGGTCAATAAGGAAGGAACTCGGCGAGTTCTTAACCAATTATGATGAAATTCGATATGTAGGATGAAAATGTGATTTTAAAATTATTTTTTCAAGTCAATGATTATTTTAATAAGATGAGAAAAGCAGCAATTAAAAAAAATCATTAATTGAAGGAAAATTCTATCTCTCTGCTTAAAATTATTCAAGTATGAAACCTTATTGCCCATATTCCAGAGGTTTTCCCAAAAAAGGTTTTAAAATCAAATTTAATTATACAATTAAAGAAAAATAACATTAAGTAAAGGAAAATTCTATTTATCTCCTTAGAAATATTCAAGTATGGAACCTTACTGGCCTTATTCCAGAATTTTCCCAACAAATCATTTTAAAATCCCATTTTCATCCTACATATCGAATTTCATCATAATCGGTTAAGAACTCGCCGAGTTCCTTCCTAACTGGCCATATTCCAGAACTTACCCAAAAAATAATTTTTAAATCCTATTTTCATCTTACCTATCGAATTTCATCATAATCGATTAAGAACTAGCCGAGTTCCTTCCTAATTGGCCATATTCCAGAACTTTTCCAAAAATCATTTTAAAATCTCATTTTCTTCCTACGTATCGAATTTCATCATAATCGGTTAAGAACTAGCCGAGTTTTCCCTAATTGGCCATATTCCAGAAGTTTCCTAAAAAATCATTTTAAGTTTAAATCAAATGTCGAAATATCCTCTTTTGAAATATCCAGTATTGTACCATATCTCGTTTTGTACCTTATCTCGTTTTGAATTATCCAATTTTGAAATATCCAGTTTTGTGCCTTATCTCGTTTTGTCAAATCCTATTATGAAATATCCAGTTTTAAAATGTCCAGTTCTGAGCGGTTCATGAAATATTGAAGCATTGACGACAATTATTATATTTAATAATTTCGACAAATGAAAGCATTAACAATTTCTTCAAACTATTTAAAATCCGTACTTTGGGTGACCAAAAAACCCGGACTTTGGGTGCCACTATCATTTAAACTTAACAGCCCCATGTTAGGAGACTAATTGATCCAATCAAAAATTCATGGTGGAGGACGAATTACTGGGTCACATTGCAAACGAATACCACCAAAGAAAATCGATTTACCAACGAAAATAAGTATTATTTGCCGCACCACCCTGTTATAAAAGAATTTAGCACAATTTAGCTGTTTTTTAATGCATCAGCAAAATTTACGACGAAATTATCAATAAACAATGTGTTGATGGTTGGAGTGTCGGATTTACTTTTCAACAAAGACTTCTTCAGATACTTTAATCAGATTCAGGAAACATCGAAACTTAATCATGATGAACATCGAGAAAGGGTTCCGGTAGAGCTAAGATCTCTTTTACGATTCGATGGATATCATCTCCAAAATAGGCAACTAAGAACTTTAAACTCCTGAAACATATTCAACAAGACGACCAGGAAATTTTGATACGCGAAACTTTCTTCAAGGTTTCTCTGTCAGATGCACCAAAATGTACCAAAAAAATGCTCTCCGAAGCACCTCGAAATTTGAAGAAACTCAAAATAGCAAAATGGCTAAACTCAGCAAAAACCATACACATGCAAGTTGCTCACTTGAATATTCACATTAGTTATAAAGCCGCTGAAGCTAGCATTATCTCTAAAGGTCTCTTTGAGGTCTAACTCCACTACCGTATTTATTAGTTTATTAGTGTTTATTTAGTGTGCAAACCCTTTTCGAAAAGGTAATATATTCGTATTAAACCTTTAGGGACGTATCGTTCATTCTACCTAGTTAGCACTGGAACTATGCGAAAGAGGGGTCGTTTAAAGCACACAAACGAAAAGCACGATCTGTAACATCCAAGAATTCTCGATCAACAATTAGCAAAATACTAAACTTCGATGTAAGGATTTAATACCTATATGTGCGTCAAATGTTTTTGCCAAACGAAGGTAACAGAAGAGCAATGTGCTAGTTATCGCATCCAGGTAGAGACGAACTCGTTTGTGTAATTTCTGTTAATACACAGAAATGATTATTGCTCAAACGCCCAATCACAAAAATTGGTTTTTATCCATAGATTTATTTTTAAATGCACGGATAGGGAAGTCAAAGACTTAATATGTTCAAACATACTCTCCCATTAAGGATATAATTACTCAATTATCTAATAAAGTTCAGAGCTTCCAATCGATTTTTGAAGATCCCGCGTTTTGTTTTAAAAATATCCACACTAACTAGTCCATCATAGGATGTGTTTGAACTATACGCTAAACTATGTTGCATAGTTTGAACTATATGCGCTAATAGCCAGGAACCAGGTGGTGTATTGTCATCCTTTACAATCACGATGTTATCCTTTTGAGGTTTCGTTTGTTTAGTGGCCCATTTACGTCGTTTCTGCAACACCATCATCATGTTTTGCTGGATGATCGTGATTCATGATCATCCAGCAAAACATGATGATGATTTAGTAACCCCATATCTGGCATAACATCGTTAATTAGCGACGATTGTGGAATTAAATTTCAATCTTTTACCAAAATTCTTAATTCATTTTCGGATACTTCTATTAGCGTATACATATTCGTAGAATTGTTTTATTTTTGTCTTGGCACAAAAATGCTTGGTAACAAGCAGGTAGTCAAAAACTACTTGTATCTTTTGTAAATTTTAGCACCGCGTCCTGCTTTGGATTTTACTTTTATAGGACTGGTAAAATCATAACCAACAATGGAAGCCATCAGATCTGTCAAACTTGTTTGGTCAGATTGCTAGCACTGACTTTAACATATTGTTGACGAATGCTGGCGAGTAGTAATTATTGAGTAAGAAGAAGGTTTCGTGCATGCAAATTCCTTAGATGGTGGGCATGGAGAAAAGCTTGATGTTAAGTTTCATATCGAAAGCAGTAGTCGATGACGAATTCTCGAATAAATTTACAACTTCAGTAAAATCGATCGGCATAAACTGATTGACGGTGGTAAAGACAAATTGATTTTTTTTGCCCAATTCATTGAAAGTAATATTCGAAAGTTGATTGTCAGATAATTTAGGACAGCGGTCTAATGATGCGCTTAAAAAGTCTAGGTCTTCCAATGCTATATCAAGTTTCTGATTAATTGATCAAGAAATATCCATCGCGACGATAAATCTGCTGGATTCTTTTCCAATAGGACATGATCCCACCTTAGCATTGGTAGGCGGTCTAATAAAACGATTTGACAAAACGAGATAAGGTACAAAACTGGATATTTCAAAACAAGATATTTCGACATGTGATTTAAACTTAAAATGATTTTTTGGGAAAGTTCTGGAATATGGCCAGTTAGGAAGGAACTCGGCGAGTTCTTAACCGATTATGATGAAATTCGATATGTAGGATGAAAATAGGATTTTAAAATGATTTGTTGGGAAAGTTCTGGCATAAGGCCAGTAAGGTTCCATACTTGAATATTTCTAAGGAGAGAAATAGAATTTTCCTTCACTTAATGTTTTTATTTCTTTAATTGTATAATTACATTTAATTTAATTATATGGCCAATAAGGTTTCATACTTGAATAATTTTAAGCAGAGAGATAGAATTTTCCTTCACTTAATCGGTTCATCAGACTTGGTTATGAACTAACCGAGTTCCTTCCTAACTGGCCATATTCCAGAGCTTCCCTAAAAAATCATTTTAAGTTTATATCACATGTCGAAATATCCTATTTTGAAATATCCAGTTTTGTACCATATCTCGTTTTGTACCTTATCTCGTTTTAAAATATCCAATTTTGAATTATCCGGTTTCGTCAAATCCAGTTGTAAAATATCCAGATTCAACCAGTACCCTGGAGAGCCACTCCAATACTATGGTAGAATCCAGCCAGTCAAACTTTGTTAAGTTCGGAATAGCTAAGGAATGCCTAAGGTGCGACAGGCTAATCTGTCTGAGCGGAGCAAACATTATTTTAGTTGCTATTATGCGCACCGAATAGACTTCATTTTCAGTTCCGTTTTTTTTTTGAAGCAGCGCTTTAATGCGAAGAGTATTTTCTTAAGTTACAATTTTTGGATGTATATGGTTTCCTTAAAGCAAGATTCGCCCTAACGTTTTTTTTTAATTGGTAGTCTAATATCTTCTACTTTCCAGAACTTTCGGATTGTTTCATGTATAGGTTCACATATGGCAACTCTTGACATAGCTGTGAGATAAAAGGGAGTCCCGTTCATTTTTGAATAATGCCTACCGGAGATTATGTAATCAAAATATGTGCAACTTGGATTTTTTGCACGGAAACATAAGTTCTACCGGCGCATATCGAACCCAAGATCTTAATATTTTCACAAGTATTGAACCATATGATTATGACAGTTTGTAGCATGGTCAGATCATGATCATGATCATGAAAATTTCAGACTCAGAATGATACGAGTTAGCTATATTGTCAGTGGAGACAGCGTGAATTAAAGTTGAATCCGGCTTTGATGAGCTTTTTGGTTGAGAAGTGTTAAGTGATCTGCCAAATGAGTTTGATAAAGGTTTCATGTTGTTAGCTAGAGATGTCGTATTAAAGATAAATAGTCAACTTGTTGCTGCATAGAAGTCATGCTCGAGTTTTTGGATTGATTAATCCTAAATTAATTGTAGCACGAACTGTGCTAATATTGGCTGACCCTAAATCATTCATTAAGTTTTATTGAAGTAATAAATGTTGAGTTTATGTTGAGCTAGGAATCTTTTGTGATCTTAATGCAATGTGAAACATTCAATTTCTTAAACAGGTAGAACCTGACTACAGGGTCGTTACCACAAAAGGGCATTCAAATTGTTCGGTAGTTGTGTGCAAATTAATTCAATTTGTGAAGCATATACACTACTAAACGATATTGCAGTGCCACCCTACCACCTGGAACCATGGCCAAATCTATTCTCAGATAGATCTCATTCTTATAAAAACAAAGGACCTTTGCGTTAATATATGTATGAACCACATATACCAACTCTGTATCTAAACCTGTTCGAAACCATAAAAAATAACGTAGTTTGTTGCGTTCGATATTCCCTGCAGATAAAATTTGCTATAACCAAATACGTTGTTGCTGTTTTGGGTCCATTTACTAAAGGTTATGTTCATTCAGTTGTGTTAGTATCTTAATGTACAGTTCTTTCCTATATGTTTACGTTTTGCTACTGTGCTGGATTTGAAAATTTATGATGATAACACCAACTTTAAAATTTTCAATCCAGGTGCCTCTATGTATGAAAAACATTAACTGCTTAAATGGTTGGTAATATAGCCTATAAGCGAAAGTACATTTCCCACTCGAATGGAACTACAAAATGATCCTAGATGGGAGTATACTGCTAAGCGCATTCGTAAAGGAAAAAAAGGAATTATAGCGACCAATTTCTAATGAATTTTATAGTGGTGATAACACACTTACGAGTTTTCGATAATTTGGTTCCATTATATATTCTTTCATAGAGAAAAATAAGGCTTCATCCAAATAAGTATAGAGGGCGTAAACGTCCCTTTAAATGCCTCTGTAGGGACTATTTTAACCACTTGTTACGAATTGTAATTTTTAATCTTAGGTTACTATTCCATGTCGCCGCAGACATCTAGTGATGGTTAGGGTGTTTGCTGACCTCAACGCTGTGACCAATAATGTGAAACAACGACCGCCAAAAAGGTGGGAAGGATTACCTGTAACAACTCTACTGATCAATCTCTTTATTACTACATTCTTTATATTATTGCTATTAGCGTTGTTTAGCCATCGGATTCTGTACCTCAACTAAGGAGAGCAAAGTTGTAAAAATTGAAAATAATTATCTTCATGGGTATATAATCAAAATCCAATCAACAAAATTAATTGCGATACCCTGACAAAATCATATATAATCATTACACAATAACATCGTAAGTAGTGACTAATGGCTTTCGTATAAATATGTAATTAATAATAATTTGGATCACAAAACATGAATTTGATAAAACTCAACAATGCAGGTTCATCCATATATGCGGACATTTTATATTACAAAAGTGGAATAAATCGTTTACGAAAAATTACGAAGAAACCTTTCACTGCGATTATAAATGATGTGGTCGCTTAAATTTTACTACTCTTTCCATTATGTAATTAATCTATTTACATATTATAAAAAGATGTCTTTTTTTTGTCGAGGATCATGATAATTTATCATACGTATATTTGTATAATGTATATACATATATAGTATATAGAGATGTTCCAAGCATGCATCAACAAAAAATTATGTAAAGGTATCGAAAAAAAAAAAATAAAAATTCAATGGAAATACAACCTAATTTTTTACTTTTATGTATAGCTACTCCTCATATAAATATATTTAAGGATTCATTCTTAAATAATTCACCATTATCCCATATTCCATCATCCATCCGGGACAACAAGGTATAAACACAAAACAAAAAATTTTTTTTTTATGTAACCTGCGATAAAACCATATCCCAAAACTCATTATTCATTATAATAATATGATTGTATAGCATCGAAGAGGTTGAAAATTTGTACCAAACCCAAGACTGTAAAATTAAATGAAATTTTTTTAAGATTTTTTCTATTTTATTTCATTTATTTTGAAAAATCATGACATAAATTCTTGTTCCACGAACGAACGATGTATATAAGGAAAATAATCGTGAAATTTATAAAAAAAAAATTATACGTTACGCGAACACTTTGTTAAGATTTATCAGAATGTTGATGTAATAAATTTATCTTCTTCCATAGGTATTAACCTTTAGTGTATAATATAGGAGTATTTTTCAATTGAACGGAAAATATTAATCTTTCCCATTTTTACGACATGACTTTCGATTGTTCATTTTATATACTGTGTATATATACCAAATATTTATGATGGATCGGCCGAACATTTTCTAATAGTCATTATACACACAAAAAAAAATAGCTTCTAGCTAGATCACATGATAAATTATCGTAAATTGAATTTACGTAAAGGTATACTAGGTGTGCACATCCTTTTTTATGTAAGCCCACACAATGGGTATAAATGAATTAGCAACTTTAGTATTCAGTGTTATACTTAATTTAGTTACTAGTTTACTAACTCGATACAACCTACGCTACACTAACTAAACAATAACGAGATACACGAGTAATAAAATTTTAATAATAAATTATAATAATCGATTTTCCAGTTTATTCTGTTGTATATCTTCCAAAGATCTGTTTCTAAATTGATTATAAGAAGAATATATAACGAAAATATTCTTATCGGCTTATAAATTTTTTATCATTGTTTACGATTAAAATTTGTTCCATTATGTACAATCAATTCATACCAGAACCAAAAATATGAAAACATTATAATAACTTTAGGCACAAAGGGGTGGAGGTGCGGGAGATTATAAAATCGAATTTCTAATCAGTCATATAAATAATTTTGTATTCAGCTTTTTACACAAATAATGTCTAATCAATATTTTTGAACGACTGCGTAACATTGTCATCTTAATTATACTTAAAGTAGCAAGTGTACTACTTTCAATACCATTGTTAAAGTAGTCCGCAAATTAAATCTATACCCACATACACAAAGCTCATGCTAAAACAAATATCTCGTATTTTTTACTGTGCTGAAGCTCTGCAAAGAGTAAGTTACGTAAACGAAAGTACATGTTTCATACCAGTTTTTAAATACGAATCACCGAGCAATTGGCTCAATGGTAAAAGTTGCTGTATTTGGGACGGGAGTTACCGGGTCCAGATACCAGCGGGGGAAGGTTAAGAAAAAGGGGTTTTTCATCACGACCGATGAAAACAACTATGATTCCCTCATGAAGTGCACACAATCCATGGGCCGTATACCATCGTCCATGTCAGGCTATCTGGAACAATGTATAATGTTCAGATGAATATTCAAATTGAACCAGCATCCGTGTGGCCTCGATTTGGCTACGGCGTAAAGAAAGATGTTAAAATTAACCGCGAAAAAGTTGGGTGGGCTTCGGCCCCAGAATAGATTGGATAGAATAAACACATTTTAAATAACAATCGAAGAATCTTATTCAAATCACATATGTTTATGCGTAACATATTGTTGTATACAATTATGTTGTAATATGGCTTGCTGCGACGACTTTTATACGATGGTGCGTCGGACTCGCTGCGACGGCTTTTATGTAGGTTTAATAATTGTTCTGCTTGCATGGTGTTAATATTTTAGTTTCTAAGGCGGGACTCGTTTCGTGGCAGGCCAACATCATCGGTTCAGCGAGTCCAGACTCGTTTCCCAGATCTATGTTTGCTTCGTTTTGACAATAATTTCATACGTGTTCTGGATGTTCCCGCATTTCGTCCTCAACGTAGTTGATCGATAATCCTTGCATCTGATCATCTATCTTTGACATATTTTTTGGTAGTGGCCTTCTTGCCATATTGCTTGGTCTTGATGGAAATGCCTGGTATTGCTTAGGATTCTGATAGTGGTTATTTGGTATACCCCAGTCCCTTGGTTTTTATGTTTGGTGCTGAATTGTGGAACTTTGCTGTTTCTGATAATGCGGTCTCTCTGTTCTTTGTCAGTTGTATTGTATCCGTTGGTTACTGTTTGTTGCCCTTTCTTTCTGGTAAAATGGTTCCCGCTGAAACGTTGAATTCAGTTGGCTGTGATTCTGTTGGTTAAATGGTGGATTCTGTCTCCGGAATACTGGTTTATTATCTTGTACCCTATTTTCTCTGTATTGTGTGAACTGGTTCTGTCCTTTAGTGCCCTTCTGTCTCGTCCTGCATTCTGCAATGAAATGCCCACTCTTTTTGCAGAAGTGACAAACCGGTACTTCTGACGCATGTGTCAGAGAAACCTCTTGAGACACTCCTTTGCATTTCTCCTTATTTTTTCTCGTGCACTGCGTCTGCGATGAGTAATAAGATTCCAGTCTCGTTGCTGTCTGTATCAGCTCTTCAATACTTGCTTTGTTAGCCATTAGCAGGTGAGATCTAATGGACTGATTCAGAATACTTTTTGTGAATACATCCTGCACCATTCTCTCTAGCAAGGGTTTTGGTATCGCATTCACTTCAACATATTTGCACTTGATGCCTATTTAATAGTCCGTTGCATAACTTTTTACTCTTTTGCCAAAATCGACACACTGTTCACTAATTTGCTGGTTAGCTGTGTTCAGCCGACTACTCAGAAATTCGATTGAGTATGTAGGTAAGAAATTCTACGTAATTGCAATGTGAAGTTCTTCCACAGTTGTAATTTGAATGTCTCTTATTGTCTCGTAAGCCCTACCTCGTAATTGTTCTATCAGTTTTTCCAGTAATATTTGCTGTCGAAATTCATATCCTTCTTGTGTTTCGTCAACTTTTTTCTTTAACCGCTTTACCGCGTCCAAAAAAAATGAACCTCAGAAGCTTTTACATCTGGCTACCCATAGAAGAGTGGTATTCTCTTCTCGACCATATTCTGGATTTCAGCAGTGTTCAATCTGTTTACTTTATTGATATTAGAAGTGCTGCTTATACTTCGATTTTCTCCTAATGGAATTGAACTTATATCAGAAGCTTCTGTAATATCGTCAGTGGCGGTGTTAAATAAAATATTAGACCCTACTGATTTTAAACCGAAAAAAGCAAAATTGTGTAGTTTAGGTGACCCTATAACCCCTAAACTACTTGTTCTTGTCTTTTTTTATGAATTTTGGGATAAAATCCTATTGCTTCTTCTATTGTTATCGAACATGTATTCTTGACACGCTGTTTATATTTATTTAAGTTTTTGTCCTAATGCTTTTGTAATTAGAGAAAAATTAACTACCCTTGAGAAATAATACAGAAAAATCTGGATTCAACTTAAAAGGAAACGGGTTTTCACGCTTAGGTTCTTTTTTGTGCAGCACCAATTATGTTGTACACAATCATGTTGTAATATTTAATTTATAGATTTAATTTTTAGCAGAAGCCATTTGTTAAAAACTTACCCTCATGTAACACTCACCTTTGTTGTTGTGGATAGATGTAATTTTCCTTTCTTTAACTATTCTTGAACCTTACTTAGTATACATTGCAAATTTACTTAACTTTGTTCCTTTAGATTATTTTTTAACTTTATGTTTCTTTATTTTTTACTAATTTTTAGCACTACTCAAACTATACTTCAACTTTACTTAACTTACTCTATTTTTTTTATAACTTTGTAACACTGAAAACTCAAAACCTTTTCCTAACACTATTCCGTTTATACTGACCTGGTGTTGTGAACTTAATTGAACAAAAAAAGCTAATTTTTGCTAAATTTGCAATATTTACAATAATTTAATATAATTTTTTTTTTTAAGTTTACTCAAATCGTTCATTTTTTATGAATTTTGATTGGTAAACAATTATACATTTCATAATTTTGGAATGCATATTTTGTTTTCCAATCAAAGTCGCGTTTAGTATATTGTACTAATTAATTTTTGATTGATAAGCCAATATTAGTTTCTTTATTTTGAAATATATATTTGCTTATCAATCAACATGTTTGCTTATCAATCAACGCGTTTTGAACAGTTCATTTAAGTTCACAACAGTATTCCCGAATAGGGCTATATTTTTTCATGCAATTATACCAACCATCAATATTTGATCAACAATCAATATTTTGCAATTATACCAACCATCAAAACTTGTCCCTTTTCTGTATAAGCAAAATAAGCAAAAAAGAAACCGTGCTGGCTTAAAGGTGCGGCACGATTAAAGTGTATTAGTCATTGGGAATCCACCACAAGTCATCACTAGACAAGCTTATTGTTTTATGATATTTTATAATGTTGGGTTGCTCCAGACAGTCTTTACTGGCGCATTACTTATGGATTCTCAACTCCAATAGGAAGACTCAAAGTTGAGTTCATCGACATCACCGATCGCAATCAAGTAAACAAAATACCTTTTACATCCTGCTCCTCCTGGGATTCGAAACCGTTACCTCATTCTCCGCAGCTTTACCCAACACCTATATAATTTGATGCCTTTTTCGGCGAAGAATTAAGTAAAAATCTCGGTGATATTCAAAGACAAAACAAATCACCGAATTGGCATCTGGTAAATAGTCCAGCCACTGTTTTCTACTTTTAACACACAGGCGTCCTGAAGTATATCAGACCAATTAATTTCAATTTCTCTACCTACCCCGCCTAATGGCTGCGTGCCATACTCAAGGTAAATCGTAAAATTTAGTAAATCCTAATATTAGTACAAATCTACCTTTCATGTCGTGCCAAACTTTAGGTAAATATTTAGGTTTGGAGGGTTAAAATCACTGGCTTGTTGGTCACAAATGAAACGTCAAAATTTTATTTTGTTTTTAATTTTTTTTTGGTTTGTTTAAATTTAGTCCAACAACATTCTTCAAAAGGTCTTCTATGTTTACGTATTTTAGTAATTTTAATACTTAATCATAAATTTACTCTTGTGTCTTGTGTCTTGTTGCAATAAATAAATAAAATGTGGAAAAATAACAACAACAACCGATATTTATCGAAATTCCATTTACCTTGAGTATGGCAAGTAGTCTTAATTTGGTATGGATGTCTATATATAAAATGCCAAAACGTGTTATATCTTGTTTATTTTGAATGTGATAAATAGCTACAGCCGAAACTGAAGCGTCTTTTATAACTTACGACAAAATTAAAATGCGGAATATCAATTGGTTGACAAACATCATCGTTTTTTAGATCAGCTGCATGTGCATGTACATTTTAATAATTGAATGAAAATATATTTAATCCTGTTAAAAAAGTCAAAATATGTAATAGTGGTCTGATTTGGGTCAATGGTACCTCTTAGAATAGGTTTTTTTGACTACATGAACGGTAGTAAAATTCATTTAAATCGCTCAATTATTTCTTAGCTGCTGAGACCAAATTTTATCCGTTTTTTACTTAAATTCGAGTTATTTGAAAATTTAAAAAATCAAAACATCAAAATCTGTAATAGTGGTCCGATTGGGGTCAATGATACCCCTAAAAAAAGGTTATGTTGCGCACATAAACTGTACCAAAGTTCATTTAAATCCCTCAATTATTTCTTAGCTGCTGATGCCAAATTGTATATGTTTTTTACGTAAATTCGGCCGGATTTCAAATTAAAGATTACTTCAATAAAAGTTTTGGTGACGGTTTGTAGTGGCTTGCTTTGGTACCTTTTATATTCTAACATTATTGATCCTCTCGATGACTTGTTGATCTCTTGTAATAAGTATCTGCTTCTGACGCATTAATAGGTACATAAATATACTTTGGGTCCTCTTGTTACAGCTACGTATTTACGAATTCTCTGGGATTTTTTCGATGATTGTATCCATAAACAATAAAGCATCATAAGGACCTCTCATTGATTTGTGAATAGTCATTGCCAAAGCAGAAATAAGTTGAAAATGTTTTCGTTTTGTTATTACAGTTTTTTGTTATTGAGTGGTATGGATATTGGCATTGTCGTCAAAATTAAAGCGTGCACTAAGATTTTTTGATTTTGTTGGCCGTTTTCATCCTTTTTGAGAGCATTCGTTAAATTTTCTATTTTATAATACGAAATAGAGGTGGCTATCTCGGATTTCCAAACTATTTACATGCGAAGCTTGTTTTTCACATGTGTCAGGATATAATTTCACTAGTTCTTATATCTAGGTGACCGAGATTGCATTTTATTTGTTCGTATGATTTTGACCAGCGTGAATATTAAAGTCACGGATTAACACTGATGTTGTGATCACCGTATGGTTCCCATCATTTCATTCATATTATGTATTATAAAAATGAAACACAAAAAAAGTCCAACTTCAAAATTGGTAAATCTATATAATAATGTCAATAGGTTGCCTTTTGCAATTAAATAAATTAATTAAATCAAAATAGTAGATAACTTGCTTATTGAATATGACTGGGCTAAATTTATGTCAAAATAGAATCTAATTAATTAATGTGACGTAATAAAACGAAATGAAATTAACAAAATCGAAACATCCAAAATTGTTTTGTGCTTAGATTACGTAATCATCACGAAATCTAAATTTATGTAACATCGTCTTATTTAGAATAAATATACTCTTGCATAAATAATAGAAATTTACCAATATATCCGCGAATAAATATAAATAAAATTAAAATTAGAATGCGTGGCGTCGTTTTTCGAGAATCCGAGCATCCATCATCCGCATTATATATATATATATATATATATATATATATATATATATATATATATATATATATATATATATATATATATATATATATATATATATATATATATATATATATATTTATATATATATATATATATATATATATATATATGTTATATATATATATATATATATATATATATATATATATATATATATATATATATATATATATATATATATATATATATCGTCGCTGTGGAATTATTTTTGTCTAAGTGCCATATTTGGTCAAATTGAGTTATATATGCCAATCCACTAAATTGACGATGAAGAATTCGAATTTGTTTGTTAAAATCTTCTATCTCTACTAATTTTGGGATATATTTGTCTATATCCATAATAGTACACCATTAAGTCTACTTTATTTTTATCTGGATGTAAATATGTAATATTTTTTATCATCTATTATTTTTTGATCATAATTATGTTATACAATGTAGAAAATGACGATTATATAATCTTTATAATCTATCACAGAGGTTCTTTTTAAAGGAAATGGAATACAAATATTATGCACTTTTCATATTAAGCCAGCTGAACACAAAAATTAGGACATGTGGGACATACATACTTATAATAAATTAGGGGCTTTCATATATACACTTTGTGAATATTGTGTCGTTAAAAACCAATTTTTCCATAGAATTTACCACAAAATAAGAACTGCATTACAACGTTTACCCTACAACACTTTTTAAAAAATGTACATACCTCCTTGCAATTAATTTAATATCAATTTTCGAAAGCTTAGTTACCTGCAGGACAGAGATTCAGCACAAGCGTTATTAAAGTGTATTTTAAACATAAATATATTTACTCACCGATTGGGATTGTGGAGGAATTTATAGAACTGTAAATTTTAGTCGAAGTATAAATGCAGAAGTTCTCTGACTAAGACTATCAGAAAAAAAAGATTAGCCAAAAAAATTCTGAAATAGTTTTGTTGGTTGATTTCCGTTAAAACATCATCAAACTTGGGAAGCTTATCAGCCGATAAAAGCAAGGATTTATGAATTGCATGCATGTTTATATGCCCTTAGCTGACCGGCAATTGCTTGTTTGTTTTTGTTTGTACATTTTGTCTGATTTTGCAAAAAATGATTTTTTGAAGAAAATGCTGTGCATGTCTCTTGTGAAGTTTTTCCAGAATCCAGAACCATTTCAATTCTCTTCTGTACGGCTAAATACTCCATTTTGAAGTTAACAACCAAAGTAAAACAAGACTACATTTGTAAAATCATGTGCTCAGAAGGGAGAAATAAAAATAATTAATTTAGTTGATTACAGCGCCATCTATTCTATATCACGAATCGAAAAAAAGGTTGCTGATTAATACTACGAAATTTAAGGCGTAAATCGAAATCAGCAAATAAAAAGTTTCTATATAAGATTTTAAAATTTACCTTGCCAGCGTACAAGAAGGGGAAGAAGGTTAAATTTTAGCACTAATATATTTGCCTTGTGGAACTGTGGAACGATTAAATTTTGATTATAGACTTTTTTCGTAGAGTAGTTTATATTATATATATATATATATATATATATATATATATATATATATATATATATATATATATATATATATATATATATATATACATATCTTGGAATTTTTACATTTATGATTTGCATGCCAAGGAGAAATCTAAGAAAATAATTTTTTAAAAATATCTTTAATTGTTTAGGTTTTTCTAATAACTTAGACAACTTTTATCCAATTTAAATCATTCTTTAACTTCTATGCAATTTGTTAGTACGATTGAAATAATGTGGGCCAAATGCAATGCGGGTCAAGATTTACCTAAATTATTATGAAAAATCTGAAAATTTAACGAACGTGGGTTCGGAGATACCCAAAGGCTTTCAATAAAATCTTGTTAATTATATCCAAAATTATTGGTAGTATTCTAAAACTGACCTGAACTAAATTCATGTTTAATTAACCAAATTAATTAGCATAATTTGTCGGAAGCTTTTGGGCACCTTCCATAACAAACGTTCGTTAAAATTTCGGTTTTTTGTAGTAAGTCAAATAAATTTCGGCTGGTTAAAATTAAATTTGAAACTTTGATATGTTTGTGCCTTTTCCTTGCTATCTGAATTCTTTGTTGCTTCAGAATGAAACTAAAGAAGATATTTTTGAGAATATATGTGCCGCAAACTCCACGGAAGGTATTAGCCTTCCATCGTTTAATCATATACTACAGAAGGCATTCAATCCGCCTTAAAGATAATAGGATTTACTCAAGAGTCTTGCAACCTAACCAATGTTGCAAGCGCATCATATTCAATTGTGAAGAAGTGAAAGAAATATACCTGAAAAAATGTCCCCCTCTTTTAACACTATTCCGTCAATTGCATTTTACAAAATTGTTGGTTTCTTGATGGTTCTATAGAGAAGATAGTGGAATAATTTATTTCATTCTCAAGCGCAAGAAAGTACTTATAGCTTTGGCTATGAGAACAACTATAGAAACTGCTAATTTATTAATCAATTGTCAAAAAGGCTGCTTACTATTTAAATTGCACTAATCGATGAAACATTTGCGCTGGATTGAGGATTAAAAGTGAAGGTACAGAGAATATTCAACTTGCAAAATTGATTATTATAAATGAGTACAGTCTGGCATCCAGCCATGTTCTCAATAACATTGCAAAACTTGCAACCAATTTGGGATGCTGAGTTTGCTAGAAAATATAAGATGCATTTATCAATTCAAAAAATAATTGGTTGTTATACAACTTGGAGTTGGAATACTTGTTTGAGGGGCCAACTTATCACCTGGCACTAACATTTATATATTTATTGATAGTCCAGAAAGCTTAACATGTTCAAATGGTATATCCCCTTTTTTGTCGAGAAAACGTAATTTTATGCCCATCGAACGTGGATGTAGACAGAATTAACCGTTAAATTATTGGTTTGCTTCCTGACCAAATTCGAATGCATATTTAAGTACAGAAGAAGTCGGTATTCAGAAGATGAAAGCAATCGTCTTTATTTCTCACTAGAATATTTGAATACTATTAATCCGGTTATGAGTTACCTCGTTATACTCTCAATCCTAGTTGGAATTATAGTCATCCTACTTCGGATTATCAACACTAAACAAAGATAATGTGATGATTCACAATTGATTGTCAAAAATATGATAGATAAGGACTACGTCGTTTTAATTTTAAATATAGATCATTCAAATTCAAATCTGGAGCTAGTATAGCGGCCCAGTTTCCGTCAACACTCCCACACCAAAACATTTAAAGGTTGAGAATGGATATAGGTAATTATTAAAGAGATTTCTGTCGCTTGTAGAACCTCCGAATTACAACATTCCGTTCAAAAATAACGTGGTTCATCATATTATTAAAAACGGTTAACTCCCGTATGCAAAACCATGTCGACTGGATTTAACAAAACATAAGACAGCGTATGACGAATATGGTTGAATTAGGCATATGCAAACCGTCGTCTTCTCCGGTTTTCTCTCCACTCTACATGGTTCCAAAGAGAGACAACACAGATTGGCGTCCATGTGGAGATTACCGCCGACTAAACGCAATTACGGTACCGGATCGTTATCTAATACCACATATTCACAATTTTTCAGTGCATCTACAGGGGTGCACAGTTTTTACAAAAATTGACTTAGTCAGAGCATATCACGCAATACCTGTAGCAACCGAAGACGTACCTAAAACGGCAAACCACTCCATTTGGCTTATTTGAATACAAACGAATGCCTTTTGGTCTTCGGAATGCTGCTCAAACCTTTCAACGCTTCATGAATGAAGTGTTAAAAGATCTTGATTTAATTTTCGTCTACATTGACGACATTTTAGTGGCAAGTAAACCTGAGGAGGAACACAAATGTCATTTACAGCAAGTATTACAACGACTTGCTGATTACGCTGTTAAAATAAAGACATAAAGTGTGTTTTCGGTGTTCCACGTTTAGAATTCCTCAGCCACCATATATCTAAAGATGTCATTAAACCTTCGCAGGAGCGCGTAGTAGCCATAAGACAGTTCCCGCAACCCACTTCAATAAAATTTATTCAGAAATTCGTCGGAATGGTGAATTATTATTATCGCTTCTTTCCACGTTTAGCCGAATTTCTAACACCAATTCACACACAATTGGCAACTTTGCTAAAAAGACCAAATACAGAAAAAAATTCTCTTGGACAGATGAATGTAAAGAAGCATTCGTCATAGTCAAAAGCGCGCTTGCTAATACAACTTTATGCCTTCGACAGAGAACTGCTAGCTATATACTTAACCATCAAATAATTTTAATATTTTGTAGAAGGAAGAATTTTCACAGTCTACACAGACCATAAACCACTAAACACGCGATAAACTCAAAAACGGAACGCAGTCCGCGACAGATTCGCCATTTGGATTTTATATCCCAGTCAGTCTACAACAGACAAACGATGCATTTCAGGTTAGCAAAATGTAGTACCAGACTCTTTGTCACGTTCATGTGACTCACACACTGCCTCAGAGTTACAGCATAATTCAGTCTTCAAGCACCACGCTTCCAGCATATACACATGGATTTAGTCGGCCGCTTCCACCATCAGCAGGCAACCAGTTCTTATTAACCATCGTTGACAGGTTTACTCGTTGGCCGAGCAATATATATCAAGGTTTGCCGTACCTTGAAATAACGATGGACCAAGGCAGCCAATTTGAGTCTAAACTTTTCACCTAATAAAAATTCTAGGTTCATACAGGTTTCGGACTACAGCTTACTATCCGCAAGCAAACGGTATGGTAGAGCGCTTCCATAAAACTTTAAAACTTTATTAAAAAAGATATAAAATGCAGCCCAGTGGACCTGGTCTATGGCCAAAGCCTCCGACTAACTGGCGATATATTTTCAAGCCCGAATACTCAACCCCGTCCATCAACTGACTTCTTTATACAACAGCTTAGCACACAGATGCAAAATTTAGTCCCAGTTGATTCTTGCAAATTAACCAATTCCAAATTTTTTATATCCAAAAATTTAGATAATTGCGAGTTTGTATTTGTCCGTGTAGATAGAACACGAACTGGCCTAACGTCACCTTACGAAGGACCTTACAAAGTTCTTCGTTAACTAAGAAAATTCTTCGGATGCTTTTGGCATTTTAACACAGCTCAATCTGCATAAACCAAAGATAAGGAAACAACTTAAATTTAATGACGGTTTAAATAAAAATCGCGTGGGGCACATACTGCGAGGAGGGTGATGTAGCGGCCCTGCATAAAATAAAATACCGGAAATAATTAAACATTTTAAACAAAGTATGTAAATGTGTAATGGTATGATCGTACGATAATTTCGGCCAATCCTAATTTAGGTTCGATTGAAATTATCGTATCATCATAACCAACTAATAAAATTCTAATGTAATAAAAAAGATAAATTTATAAAAATGTAACCAGTCTAAATGTAAGTGTACAAGAGTGCAGAGCTTTAAAAATAAATTTAAAATAAAATTAAAATCATTATTATAAAGTCTATATACATATATATATAACACTTCACTAGCTTTTATATTAAACGACAATAATTTCTTATTAAGGCTTCATTTGCTATGATCATAAACAAGTCTCAAGGTCAAATCGGATCCTGTAGTTGGACACGAATAACTTTATGTTGTATTCTCAAGAATTTTGCGTTCCTATGACATCAATGTTATTTAATGTATTCTACGCTAAAGATGAAACTGATTCAAAGAAGTAGGTAATATATATATATATATATATATATATATATATATATATATATATATATATATATATATATATATAATATATATATATATATATATATATATATATTTATATATATATATATATATATATATATATATATATATATATATAACAACGTTACCTGTAACGGAACGAAATACCGGTATACCGGATTTTATCTGGTAAAAAAAATTTAAATTTGACACCAAAATATTAACTAGTCAATACACATAAATGTGAACGCAGCCATTTCATGTAATGTATATTTTGAATGTAAAGCTTGGTTCATACCATCGGAAATAATTTCCAAACTCCCGTGCTCAAACAAACCAAAACACAGCATATAATAAAGCTCCGCCTTTTATTTTCATACTCGAGTTGAAAAAAACTTTATACAAAATGAGTAAGTGAATGCGGAAATTTTTTCCAATGTTATGGTTCAAGCTTAAATGTTGGCAGCACTGTGTTGTATGTAATTTTACTTTTATTAGAAATTCTTCCTTATAACACACTGTGAAGTTGTACCGTTAAAATATTTTATACTTTTAGTTTGAAAAATAAATATAATAATTCGAATATCATTTAATATTAACAATTAATAAACTTAAATAAATTAAGCGTTTTGCAAAAAGTGACATTCCAAATTTTTCTTAGTTTTACGCATAGCGAATTTATTTTATTTATGAGGTAATCATACGATAATTAGGAACATTTTTAATTTACTTGTTATTATTTAAGTTCTCTCATCTTGTTTGATTTATAGTTTTACCACAGATAACTATAACATATGAACATCTTGTACGGCTCAAATTTACACAAGTAAATTTATGCTATGTAAATTAATGCAACCGAAATCTAACCAAACAAAAAATAGATGTACAAATAAAAACGAATATTTTTTCCTTTTCTTTTTTTTTTTTTTGCAGTTTTATTTTATAAAAAATAAAACAAAAATTTTCATATTTTCGTATACTATTTTGGTTTGGTTTTTTGCTTAAATTTTTTTATACGATCAAATAGTCGTGCCCATTTATATGTACATCTATCTAGATTTCGGGTGTAATAATTTACATAGCATGAATTTACTTGTGTAAATTTGAGCCATACAAGATGTTCATCTGGTATAATTATCTGTGGTTTTACTGAAAACTAATTAATCATATGAGAGGAAAACGAAATACGATCGTATTTTATAAATGATAAATTATAAAATACCAGCCCATTTAAAAGTTGTCAAGATAACAATGTTACCACATTCTTACCGTATTGTCACACTGGAAATTTAGTAAAACTTCTGAAGAGACGACATTCGTTCGTATTGAATTGTGTTTCAGAAAAATTGAAAATTGTAGATCAGAGTATATTGGAAACGTATTTCAAGGAGACAATGAAGATTATTGCAATAAGTATTAGCTCCACAGAGATGATTGATCTTTGTAATGCTTTAAAGAATTTATACATTAAACTATGACTTCTAAAATCTATTGTGAATTAACTATTGATCTGAGAGTTTACCATTGCGAGTTTTAGAATGTAGCGCACATCGGCATCTATTCGATCCTAATATGTACCAAAGCCCTTGGAATCGATACATGTTCTTAGATCAAGTTAAATAAAATAAAAAATTTATGTTTTGTAACGTTAGAATATAACGAAACGAAAAAATATTTTGGTACAATACCGGAAAACGGAACGAAACCAAAATTTTGAATTGGAGTGTAACGAAACGTATAACGTTATACATTTTTTTCGTTTTTTTTCGACACTAATATATATATATATATATATATATATATATATATATATATATATATATTTATATATATATATATATATATATATATATATATATATATATATATATATATATATATATATATATATATATATATATAGGGTGTCCCTAAAGTGGCTGACACGAATAGTACCGTTGGATTCCTTAATCAAAGCGAACATGACTTTACTTCTACCACTTCGCACTGTGAAGCCCCCCTATCAAGTTATAGACGTTTGAAGAGGAGCCTTCCAACGACGTACCTTGTATTAAAGATAACTCTATATCTAGAGAAAAACCCATTTGTTTTTCCCAATGCTTATATCGTTAAAAAGCTGATTAAATTTTCTTTCAAATAAGTTATAATAAATATGAATATTTATGTAAAAAGTATTTAAAATTAAAAATAAACTTTTGTAATTGAAATTTTTTTAAATTTTTTTTTTTTTTTTACCATTTATCTTTTAACAATTACTCTACGACAATAAATATTTTTTGATTAAAACATAGTTCAGACTCTTAGCTTTTAGAAAAAATAACTATTTGTCATATTTGCATTAATATGTTATCTAAAAAAATTAAAAGATTATAATAAAAATTTTGCTTTTTGTTTATTAGACGCAAGTATTGAGGTTGAAATAAGTACTGGTATTAGGCAATAATATTTCGCAATATTTTGAACAAATTCTCAAAATGACCACGCATTCCAAACACCTATTCATAAATGAATTGCGAGCTTTTACGAAAACGTTTCTATCCCGTATGATTTCGTTACAAGCTTCATATATTCTAGCAATTAACGTTTATTTATCTGGGATAGATGAAGAGTAAACTTTAGTTTTTAAATGGCCCCAAAAATCTAACGGATTTAGATCCGGTGATCTTGCTGGCCAATGTATAGGTCCTCCGCGTACGTCCTGGTAGATCTCTCCGATTATTTAAAAAAGTGCTATTCTCCCGCAAATTCCGATCTACATTAAAAAAAGTATTAACATATGGCAATCTACGATTACGGTATCGATCTCGATATATCCATTGAGCAACAGTCCGAGCTCCATTAGCCTCGTATAAAATGCATACCATATCCACATATTCGTTAGAGGTATAAGGATTCATGTTTTAATAAATGTTAAATTATTATTTTTTTAATTTTAACTAATTCACTTTTAGATGGCCTACGATTGCTTAAAGACAAATTTATATTTAATTATTTTAAGAAACATAACCATTTTGTTAACAGTTAACTTTCTACTGTAAATAATTTATTTAATTCAAGTTTATTGATACCTAAATACTTACGTCTAATAAAGAAAATGCAAAATTTTTATTGTAATCTTTTAATTTTTTTAGATAACATATTAATGCAAATATGGCAAACAGTTAGTTTTTCTAAAAGCTAAGAGTCTGAACTATGTTTTAGTTAAAAAATATTTATTATCGTAGAGTAATTGTTAAAAGATAAATGGTAAAAAAACAAAAAAAAATTTAAAAAAAATTTCAATTACAAAAGTTTATTTTTAATTTTAAATACTTTTTACATAAATATTCATATTTATTATAACTTATTTGAAAGAAAATTAAATCAGCTTTTTAACGATATAAGCATTTGGAGAAACAAAAGGTTTTTTCTCTAGATATTGAGTTATCTTTAATACAAGGTACGACGTTGGAAGGCTCCTCTTCAAACGTCTATAACTTGATAGCGGGGCTTCACAGTGCAAAGTGGTAGAAGTAAAGTCATGTTCGCTTTGATTAAGGAATCCAACGGTACTATTCGTGTCAGCCACTTTAGAGACACCCTGTATATATATATATACATATATATATATATATATATATATATATATATATATATATATATATATATATATATACATATATATATATATATATATATATATATATATATATATATATATATATATATATATATATATATATATATATATATATATATATATATATATATATGAATATATATATATATATATATATATATATATATATATATATAAATATATATATATATATATATATATATATATATATATATATATATATATATATATATATATATATATATTCGTATTTAATAAAAAATTAAGCTTTTCCAAAGAAAAGGGCGCTCGAATAATTCTGTTTGTAGTTTGTTTAATGAAAATGTTGTTCCGTTGCGTAATTTTTTTTTATTTTTATCAATACCCGCGTATATATTTTTTATTTGGTATGTTGTTCCGAAATCAAATTAATTTAATTTTCTTGACGAAAATCATTGAATTCCGCTTGTAAATATACATTTTTTGAATAATAAATCAAATTCCATCTGCCATATTCAAAAATCCATTAAATAAATTGAATTATAATAATCTTCAGCAAATAAATCCCTGATTATATATATATATATATATATATATATATATATATATATATATATATATATATATATATATATATATATATATATATATATATATATAAATGTATAAAATTATAATTTTCCGATTTCGAAGACTTTATATATATATATATATATATATATATATATATATATATATATATATATATATATATATATATATATATATATATATATATATATATATATATATATATATAAATATATATATCGTATACATAAAAGTTTTGTATTCTTATAGAAATAATATAAAAAAGCTCTACTAAAATAATTACATTATTTACACACATTTACAAATGCTTGTACCCAAAGTACTACAAAAAAAAATTGTGTATCACCAATCGAAGTGTAAATTCTATAAAAATCTGTTCAATGATTTTCGAATCTGATTTTTTCTTGTCACACTCAACATAGCTTTATCCCAACCCAATAGAAAACCCGACTAGAGTATATACTATATACACCTACATAACACAATGTTGTGTTATATTATTATAAATCGATAATCTTATTTAAGTTTAGTTCTCACTCTCTTAAGTTCTTAAGTTGACTTTTCGTCTCGTGTTTGTGTTATCTTATCAAAACATCTATGTACGTTATATAAAATAAAATAAAATGTAAGATGTATATTTTCTCGTTTTTCCATTTTTTATTTTTATTTTTTTTTTTGATTTTATTTCGATCATCTTTTATAGTACGACGACATACATTCTCGTATAAACATATATGTATGTATAATTTGGTTATGTTTAAAAATAAAATTTCAAATTATCTCAATCATAAATAACATAAATCGAATCAAAAATATAAATTTATGTGATCTCATAATATTTCAACCATGATTACAAACAAAAGAAACAAAACAAAAAAAAATGTTGAAAGAAAATTTTGTGTTAGTTTTTCACATTGTAGCTATAGTACAAAAAAAAGATTTTACATATTTACCTTTAAATTACACCTTATATGGAAAACATGTTAATACGCACACATCCATACTAGAACAAAAAAAAATGTAAAATGTAAAATAAAACAAAGCTATGTAAATATTTTATGAACCGTGAAGCAAATTTTATGATTTTCATTTCATGGTGATGATGAAAATATCATATATGTGTGTTTACCACCTTATGAGTACGGTGTAACAAGAAAGCGGAGCATATATGTGTACCGAAGACTCACTAGAGTTGTTAAATTTAATATTTTTTATTTTTGTTGTGTTTCTAGAAATTTTTTTTCTAAATTCACTTTCGCATTAAACAAATTTTCGCGTGTGTCGTCGCTCTGTTAACTCGTTTTTGATGCATATACCAATCTTAAAGGTAAACGATTTTTTTTATTTTTTTTACCTTAAAAAGTTTTCTTTGAAATTTTTGTATTTACGTAATGAATATGTTTACTTTATAAATAAAGTGATGAGTTTAAGTGTTTTTAAAGTTATGACAGTGGTAATTATTAGAAATGATTCATTATAAAAATGGTGGTTAAGGATTGATTCCACAAGTTTCTTGGTACTTGATTTTCTTCCAATTACTCCAATAAAACCAATTTAGCGCGTTGTTATTGGAAGTATTAACAAAATATAGAATTGAAAGTTCACATTGCGTCTTGCAAGATTTTTTTACAATTTTTAATACACATGCATTTACTTTTACTTTTATTTATGATTGGGTGATTGATGAGACTGTGAGACCAAGCGTTTGTTAAGTCTTCCGGTTAACGCCGGTCCTACTCCAACAGCCTTTTTACATTTAACATTTATTGTATAGGATAGGAGGGATTTTCATAATTTATATTTCCATGCATGATAGAAACTACCTTGTTTCATGATCATTACGGCACAATTTAATTCTATTTTGTGGCGAAGAGAAAGTAAAGTTATGTTAGTAATGACATAATTGGTCCAGTTTCCTGGTAGCCAATATTAAAACTACTGTTAGCATAAGACAATCAAAATTTTATTAAACTGCTCTGTATTCTGTATTTTGTAATCTCTTATCAGCAACTCCTGTGTTCCCATTCAACTGTAATCATCAAAAAAATTGAATGGGCTAATTTATCCAAGCCAAAGACTGTTCAATACTTAAACTGTAAATTATTGGTATATGTATCATGTAATTAAACGGATATAGTCATTAAACGATCTATTTTGCCAATAACACAGGTTAATTGATTATAATTAATTTATTTAATTTATTTAATTTATTTAATTTATTTAATTTATTTAATTTATTTAATTTATTTAATTTATTTAATTTATTTAATTTATTTAATTTATTTAATTTATTTAATTTATTTAATTTATTTAATTTATTTAATTTATTTAATTTATTTAATTTATTTAATTTATTTAATTTATTTAATTTATTTAATTTATTTAATTTATTTAATTTATTTAATTTATTTAATTTATTTAATTTATTTAATTTATTTAATTTATTTAATTTATTTAATTTATTTAATTTATTTAATTTATTTAATTTATTTAATTTATTTAATTTATTTAATTTATTTAATTTATTTAATTTATTTAATTTATTTAATTTATTTAATTTATTTAATTTATTTAATTTATTTAATTTATTTAATTTATTTAATTTATTTAATTTATTTAATTTATTTAATTTATTTAATTTATTTAATTTATTTAATTTATTTAATTTATTTAATTTATTTAATTTATTTAATTTATTTAATTTATTTAATTTATTTAATTTATTTAATTTATTTAATTTATTTAATTTATTTAATTTATTTAATTTATTTAATTTATTTAATTTATTTAATTTATTTAATTTATTTAATTTATTTAATTTATTTAATTTATTTAATTTATTTAATTTATTTAATTTATTTAATTTATTTAATTTATTTAATTTATTTAATTTATTTAATTTATTTAATTTATTTAATTTATTTAATTTATTTAATTTATTTAATTTATTTAATTTATTTAATTTATTTAATTTATTTAATTTATTTAATTTATTTAATTTATTTAATTTATTTAATTTATTTAATTTATTTAATTTATTTAATTTATTTAATTTATTTAATTTATTTAATTTATTTAATTTATTTAATTTATTTAATTTATTTAATTTATTTAATTTATTTAATTTATTTAATTTATTTAATTTATTTAATTTATTTAATTTATTTAATTTATTTAATTTATTTAATTTATTTAATTTATTTAATTTATTTAATTTATTTAATTTATTTAATTTATTTAATTTATTTAATTTATTTAATTTATTTAATTTATTTAATTTATTTAATTTATTTAATTTATTTAATTTATTTAATTTATTTAATTTATCTAATTTATTTAATTTATTTAATTTATTTAATTTATTTAATTTATTTAATTTATTTAATTTATTTAATTTATTTAATTTATTTAATTTATTTAATTTATTTAATTTATTTAATTTATTTAATTTATTTAATTTATTTAATTTATTTAATTTATTTAATTTATTTAATTTATTTAATTTATTTAATTTATTTAATTTATTTAATTTATTTAATTTATTTAATTTATTTAATTTATTTAATTTATTTAATTTATTTAATTTATTTAATTTATTTAATTTATTTAATTTATTTAATTTATTTAATTTATTTAATTTATTTAATTTATTTAATTTATTTAATTTATTTAATTTATTTAATTTATTTAATTTATTTAATTTATTTAATTTATTTAATTTATTTAATTTATTTAATTTATTTAATTTATTTAATTTATTTAATTTATTTAATTTATTTAATTTATTTAATTTATTTAATTTATTTAATTTATTTAATTTATTTAATTTATTTAATTTATTTAATTTAATATAGTGCCGATGGTAGTTATTGTGAAGATCTTCCTATATAGATGTAAAAATCGTCGCCTCTCGTGAATATTATTTGGTTCTTAAAAACGGTTATATTTGCGATTGTGACGGTTATATTGGCGTGTTGACTTCCAATTGTAACCTTGATAAAGCATCTGTAACCTTTTAGTGAACTCTGGTTTATATACAAGTTCACAATTACTCTTCAATGCGAGATTTCCAGTTTTTTATTGTTATTTCAGTTACTCAAGGTAAATGTTAGTGGTCGGTGACTATCTTAATCTTTTTTGCTTCATATAACATTTCCTTCTCATTAGTGGCGTAATATTCTTCCGTTGATTGGACGATCTTTGCCAATCCCACCTTGCGATAGAAACGAACCTTTGCGAAAATTTGATGCTTCCATCGTTACTATGAATGGTTTGTGGAAATGTGGGAATATGACTAAATCTAATGAGGATAATAATTCTTTTAGTTGTTCAAAATCTTTTCATTTTCGGCGCCTAGATCGATTTTGATTTTTCTTGAACTACTGGCTCTTATTTTGATATTTTCTCCTCTGGTGAGATTTGTAAGAGGTGTCGCGATTTTTACGGAATCTTTGATGACCCGTCGGTAGTATGAGGTTAATCCAAGGTATCCTTTCAATACTTGAGATTCTCTGGTGGTTTAAGTTTCTTAAGTTGAGTTTTTCTCGTAGTTTTTTCTCCACAGCCAAAATAGCTGTATCATCCGCAAAGGTTGCAATATCTGTTTCTCCAGTAAAAGGTATGTCATTCGTTGCAGCACGCTCCCTTGCGGTACACTTGCTTCAATTCTCTTGAGTGATGAGAACTCTCCTTCATATTTTACTCTAAAATATCTCCCTTCATTGTATGATTTCAATATCTCATAGAACTGATTAGGGAGGTCGCGATGTAATTTATATTCCAGTCCTTGATACCAGACTCGATCAAAGGCTTTAGCAACATTAAGGAAACCTCCAGAACATACCTTTTTATTTTCAAGCGTCTTCTCAATCACGTTAGTGACTCTGTGTACCTGCTCTATGGTGGAGTGTTTCTCTCTGAAACCAAATTATATCTCATGGTGAGATGGTAACAGGTGCCTTTCTTCAATCAGAGGTTTTATCCTTATTAGGAGTAACTTTTCGAAGAATTTGGGCAATGATGGTAAAACAAATATAGGTCTGTAAGAAGTTTTCTCATTAGGTGGCTTATTAGGCTTGGGTCTCATAATAACTTCAGCTATTTCCCACTACTGAGGACCATATTTCATTCTAAATGTCTAGCTGGATTATCTAAAGGATCATATAAAGCAAATTTTTTGCTACAAATCTGATTAATTTTTCATTAATATCCATCCTATTTGCTGTCAAAATTAACTTGCCTTTTGTTTAGAAATTCTATATTTTCTTATATTTTAGAGAGGTGATTGACAATTGCATTTAGGGTCTTTTGCATGGTTGTCAAAGCTTGTTGAATTCCAACATTTTGATCTGAAGGTCCAGGTAGTTTTTGTTGTGTTACTTGTGTGTAAGAGAATCCCTCTGTCACTCTCGCACTTTGGAACGTAGTGGCAGTTTTTGTCCGAATTTCCTTTTCTTTCGTCTCTCTCATTGGCTGGTTTTTGTTTGTCCTATGTCGCATGCTATGCAGTATTTTGGCTACTTCACATTCTTTATGGCTAGCAGGGTTAGTTCCTTGACAGTTAACACATTTTGCTGAAGTGTTCCTATATATAACGTAGTTTTTTGTATCATACTTTCCCGAACATTTTACACATCTCGTTTCACGATTGCAGTATTTTTGCGTGTGGTTGTATACCTGACACTTTTTGCATTGAGGTATGATTCCTGTCGCCATTTTTAATGTATCAATACGGACCATCATTCCCAAGATGTTCCTAATGTTGAATATGTTCTTAGTTTTCTCTAAGTTTTCAAAGGTCAGAATGAATAGTGTTATCTTTATTTTGTTAACAATACTTCCTCCATTGCTGGAAGGCTTTCTTTCAGTTGTTAACATATTAACTGCATCAAAGACCGTTAATTTTTTTTGAGGTCTTCAATTATCTCGTCTGGTGTGCAACTCTAATCGGTTCGGAATTTTTGTCTTCAAATGTTTACCATTGGAGACCTTTATCATTCAGTGCAGTTAAAAGTTTTCTATAACCGTCTGGATTAGGCATATTTACCCTCCAGACGTTATTGTTTAGCGACACAAGCTTATACTCCTTTTCTGCCACTTCTTTCATTAACGCTTGGATAACGCTAAATTTATTGACATGTGTGATACTGACTGGTGGTGGTGGTTTTTTCTTCTGGGTTTTGCTGATAGTTGGTGATTGGTTTACCTTTGCTCCCGATATGTTCACATTGGTGCTAATTTTTGGAGATGACTCGGCTTTCTTTTACTGGAATTTTTTTTTGTTTTTGAACACTGCAATCTTTTCTGGGTTCGAGGCTCTCCCAAAGCTCTCGCGGTTAATTTTTAATGTCCTACTTCACGCCGTAACCAGCCAAATTGAGGACGCACGAATACAGGTTCGATTTTAAATCCATCTGCACATTGCATTGCTCCAGTCAGCCTATAATGACATGGACGATGGTTCGGCCCATGGATTCTGCACTCCGACAAGGGGTCAAAGTTGTGTTCTTCATCATCACCGATCGTAATCAGTTGATGAAAAATCCCTTTTGCAACCCTCCCCTGTTGGGATTCGAACCAGGTACCTCCCGTCCCAAACACCGCAGCTTTAACCACTGCGCCAATTGCTCGGTAGAAGTTACTTCTTTTGTTTTATTTGCTTTTTTAAAGCACTGTTTGACTTTCTCATCATCAAATTGGTTTCTCTGTCTAGCTCTCCCTCGATGGTTTGGTTCGATTGAATTACCACCTTTCGTTTCTTTGTTTTCTCTGGTTTAGGGCTTCTACTTCGAACGGAACTTCAGGACCAGTTTGGTAGTCCATCTTTAGGTTATGTTTAAGGTTTTTAACGTCTTCTTCAATAAGTTGTATATGATACTGCATCCATTGAATGGCTTTATTTAATTCTTTGTTTTCATGTTTAGTTTTCATGTGCTCTTAGGAAAATTGTTCTCTTTAATAGTTGGTCCCACCCAAGATCCATGGTATCGGTAACCAAAGATGGTTGATTTGATGCTGTTAGAAGCACATCCGTCTCGTTTTCCAATTTTGTTAGGTTATTATTTCATATCATTTTAATTCCTACGAGTGGTACGGGAAGTAACGGTCACAGAGCTCTGCGATGTCATAGAAAGGTTTTGGGTTTAAACCAAACGTCACCAAATTCGGAGCTCACATACTAACGACTATAAGCACCCTCTTAGCCACGCAGTCATTGGCGTTTGTAGTGCCACTCTTGTTTGGGTGTGCTAGTTTTTGCTCCACCTCGAATATTTGATTTCCCTGGTACCTGCCATATCTGGCAAGCTTTCCTCTATCCCGCACCTGGGCAGACGCCTGATGGGGGAACTGACAAACCCCACACAGGTCGAAATAATTGAAACAACCTAAAGTGTTAAACAAATTTCAAATTTGTTTTAACAAATTTAAAAGCTTAAAATGATTCAAAAACTTCAAAAATTTCAGTCCAGAGACATAATGGTGTGGGTATAAGATATTTCAGAAAATGTTGCATAGTAGTGCGATTTTGAAATATTTACATTTTCAGACCACATGTGTATATAGTTATATAGTTATATATAGTTATATGTTATATAGTTTATAACTCTTATTAAATTCAGAAGGTGTTAACTTTCATTGTTCAATTATTTTTGAAAGTCAAAAGAGTTCCACAAAATATGGTTCAAGAAACCAGCATAAGTTCAATTTAGATAACCAGAAACGTGCCAATCATGATGGTTAGTCGGAACGAAAGTTTTAACGGTACGGTAACCGGTGAATAAAACATTAATTTTATGTTGCGTTCAATCAGTAAAATTGTAAAATATATCAAGACTCACGAAATAAACTTATAAAATAAAATAAAATGTTAACAGTGACGCATTACATTAAAAATGATTTATTTAATGAATTTACAATAAACGCGTAAACTATAGTACTATGTACTAAAAAAATGGCTTTACTAAATCTATTAATTTACCATTAATCAAAATGTATAGTTTTGTGCCAACCGCACAACAGCATAATGGAATGGTGGATTTATAATTTATACAATAAAGAATACAAAATTTTCCCAGCTTTTGTTCCACTATATTATATACAATGTGCATGGCAAATCAGATCCCATTTAAATCAACATAAAATGAAAATTATTAAAATGTTTATAATATTTCAATCTATAAACTGTGCTTTCTGCTGCCAAAATACCAAAATTTTTATTTATGCGAATATTGTGAAACGCTAAAACTATAAAAAACAACAAAACGAACGTTGAAGCTCACGAAATTCGAAAAACAAAAAATGTTATAACTTTTGTGTAACTTAAATAAAAATAAAATAAAATTTTATATCGAAAAACAAAAAGCTCGATTGAATTTGATTTAACTTTCAATAAACATGAATATATATAAGAAACGAGAAAACTTTAATTTTTTTGTTGTTTCTTCCATTCGGCTTTGACTTCTTTTTTCTTTTTCTATATAACTGAGTGCTTTTTACATTGATTTACTACCCTGCTTTTATATGCTGACTAACTATATTACGTGGACTATTCGAATGACCGAAGAAAACGAATATAGTAACAACAATAAAAAAATAAATTTTTAGGTTAAATACAACAAATTAAATCAGTTCTTGTTCTATTTATAGTTTCGTATTTTCGGAATTAATTACTATATATAGTATACACTTAAGTCATGTGTATTATATTCGAAATAAAAAATGCTCATGCCAGGAAATTGTAAACACAAAAAGCTCTATAACATATATACATACACATATACACACAAGTACAATGTCTAGACGTTTATCTATCAAAAGGCAATTTTTCATGTCGATATTTTTGTGTGTACATATTTATGTAATAATATCATGATATATAATGACGTTTCAAGATGTTTGTCTATAATATACTCGTAGTTGAAACAAATCTTATTGATTAATTTTTATTTTTTTTTTTTAATATCTTTACAGGAACAAATCAAACAAAATTGAACCAACAACAAGCACAGCTACAAGACGTAAATAACGAATATGACTTGACAGATACAACATTCGAGAATGAATTAGGATTTAGCATATATAATACACAACGTTTGGATATGAATGAAAATTTCGATCAATTTGTACCATCAACACCATCATCGATCCCATTTCAACCGTCAGCGGGGCTACTATCACATTCTTTAGTGCTACACGAATCATTATCATCATCGTCAATTTTAACGTCGCCAGTCACAATGGCAACAACTAAATTGCCCATGACGTCAACAACAGAAACGAATTTTGTTAGTGGTGGCGGTAGTGATAGTAATGGTGGTGGATCATCAAAAATGTATTCCGGCCATTCCGAATTTTCACGAACAACATTAGAATTTTTTTCATCGTATGCTGGTGGTGACGGAAGTGGAAGTATTTCAACAAAACGGGATACAACACCAACTACGATTAGACCTTGTACGAAAATATAGATTTTTTTTATCATATTTTGCCTAAATTAATAATGAAAAACTCTTTTATTTACAGTATTAGTGCCAACCTTACCAGAACTCCGGCATCGTATAACACATGCCCGGCCATATTTATCAAAATATTATCACGAACATCATTGGGGACCATTTTTTGAGGAACCGCTTAATGTAACAAACGGTGCGTTACCCGTTGGTGTACATTTAGGAGCCGAAACCTATTTAAATTGTCGTGTTGGTATGCTACGCGACAAAACCGTGATTTGGATAAGGCGAACAGCCGAAAAAGTGTCATTGCTTACGGTAGGAAATGTGACATATAGCGGTGATCCTCGGGTTAGTGTTAATTTTCAATATCCAAATAATTGGCGGTTGCATATTGATCCGGTGCAAAAAGACGATGCAGGTTTATATATGTGTCAGGTTTCAACACATCCACCACGGGTATTTGCAACCAATGTGACAGTTCTGTGTAAGTATATACACGGTGTTCCTGATTGAATGCCGGATTAAGTTTATTTATTTTATTACTGGAAAAGTTACCCATTTGTCATCAATTTTGTGACTTTTTTACAATGATTTTAATACTTCAAAATAAAAATTATTTTTGTTCCCTGGCCAGAATAGCTATTGTAAAATTTTTCGTTTGTACATATATTTTATAATCAAGTTGTTTGCTATCAATATGATACCCCTAAATAGTATGTGGATATTCTTTTTAATCCCGTGGAGCATTCTCACCGATTAAGTCTTAACACTCATTTTCTTTGCCATTTGGCTTTGTGGAACTATCGATAAGTTTTACTCACGAAGCTGGCTCAGCTTTAGCTGCCATCATTTATAATTATTGGTGGTCCTGCGTAATCCTCTTTCTGCATAAGTTTTGCATTTACACTACTTACCATTCTCAACGTTCCCATGGACAGCAGGATACAGTCAATAATATAGACTTGGCCAAGATTGACTCCCACAGACCTGACTAGGTCACTTCTTTCATTGCCAGACATTAAAAAAACACGTGCTTAGTAAGGAACTAGTATCGTACCTGCCGCTCTTTTATTGTTTCCAAATTGATGACATTACGATTATCCTTTTTGTTCTCATTACCCACAGTGATAATAATGAATTATAATAAGTGCAGGAATCCTACAAAAATAGTTAGTTATATATAAGTTGGCAGCATTGCCAGTTAGTAAAAAGTGTAAAGTAAAATAAGATATAAAACATATTGCTTTGGATTAAACTAAAATAATAAAATGTTAATATTGTGTTTAACCAATACATTACATTAGATGGCGCAGTTGATAGGATCTTCCATATTTTCAATTGCTTTTATTCGGTTGGGTTCGGTCCCCATACCCTGCTTATTGAAAATATGGCCCAGAAAAATCACTTGTTTGACCTTAAACTGCAGTTTGTCTGCATTCAATTTAATGTTGAGCTGTTTAGCTCGTTCGATTACTTTTATTAAATTTCTATCGTGTTCAGTTTCAGTTCGGCCAGTTACGTTTTGGCAACACATTTGTATCAGATCCCGTATCCAATTTAAAATTTATTAATTCGCCATCTATCAGAAATAACTTAAACTACCCACCTGTTTCGTTTTGTTCCATCGAGAAAATTTCAGTTTTTGTTTCATCACCGTTCCTTGACCTAACGTTTTTTTACTCTATACTATTAACAAGGTAATCTTCACAAATTAAAACCTCCTGTTTTGAATTTAATTCGTTTACGTTCCGTGATTTACAACAACTTGTTAAGTGATGAGTACACTGTACTTCTGACATTTGTGCCCATAGGCGGGACATTTCCCTCTGAAATGTCGTTCACCACAACGTCAACAATTTATTTCGGCAGAAAACACTTCAATTTGTGAAGACACCCGCTGATAGTTTTTTTTACAATTTGATATAGTATTATTACTATTCTTTTCTTTATAATTAAATCTATTTGAATTATTATATTTAAAGTTATTAACTGTATTTGAAGAATTTGTACTTACATTTTTGAATTTTCCTCTAATTTCGTCAATATCAGCTCTTTGGTTTATTTTTTTCAGCTTGTGACGTCATTCGTAATTAGATTTTACATTTTTCTATTGCATCTTTCAACGTTGGATTTGATAATTTTACTAATTTTGTCGGCAGACCTGCATTTCTTATTCCGAATTCAATTCGATCCTTTATCATTGACTATTTTTGGTCGAATTCACACGTTTCCGCAAACAATTTTATTGCCCTTAAAAATTCATCAAATTGGTTTCATATTCCAATTGATTTCGAGTATAAAATAGATGCTTTCGTAAAGTTGATTTGTTTTTGGTACGCAATAGTTTGTAAATTCCTTGAGCACAATTGAAACACAATTGAAACACAATTGAACGTGTGATAAATTTCGTTAGCCTCATCACCAATTATATTCAGCAGTGTAGCTATTTTTACCTCTTCTTTTTTCTGCTTTCCACCACTCGCTAAAATTGTTAAAGTCCTATTAAAATTTATTCCAATTATTTCGAATATTTCCTTTTAATATCAAAAGTGTTGGAGGCTTTAAGTTGTCCATTATCTTTTATTTTTTCCCGGCCATATTTTGAGGTTATGTTTTTCTCTCAGCAGCGCAACCGCGTAATTTTGTTTTTCTCGATTTTAATAAAACTTTTATTTATTATTTTATTAACTATCAACTGCGCCATGGACAATTAGTATGCTCTCCTTGAGTATAGAAACCATCAAGTGGAGCAACTCAAAGCGTGCCCTGCACAAATTTTAATGAGTCGAAGGACACGCTTACAAGTTCCTTGTAAAGAATCATTGTTATAGCCAAAAGTTGAACTTAATATTAAACAACAATTATTGGCTAACCAAGAGAAGTCAAAAAATTATCATGACAGAACAGCCAAACCCAAAGTATGCTTCTCACCTGGCGATAATATTACATATCAAAAGAACAATATATGAATTCCAGCTAAAATTGTTAGTAATCATAAAACCCCCTGTTCATATGAAGATTGTCATCAACCAGAGCGGAGGAATCCGATTAACGTAAATAATACAAATCGTTTTAGTTTGAACGTACCAACCAGTCCCGTCTAATAATTTAAATGTTTCAAGCACATCTGACAATTTCTCACGCCAATCTCGATTAGGAAGAAACATTAAACCACCTTCCTATTTATAAGATTATTAAAAAAAAAAAAAAAAAAAAGTTCCTCAAACATTTTATGTTTCCAGCCATTGAATTATTGTTTTTTTTCTTCGGAACATCCTTAGTTTTTTCCCATAATGCAAGATACACCAAATGGCTTGGTGATTGCTGAGTATGTATATATGACTTACTTCTCAACTTAGTTCTTTAGTTAGGAGACACTCATTAATCCATGTGAGGTCAACAGACTATCGAGCTAGCTAGCCTACTTCTATGAAATGTGGAGGTGTTACCAATATTTAGCATTCTCACTGGAAGTAACTAAAATGCTTCCAGTAGAGTTTTACCTATATTTTTAGTAACTCGGTTTAATCATTCACCACCATGCAAAAGAAGAGTCTTCGATCAAATCACGTACTGCAGCAAGTCTTGCACAGTTTCACGGTGATTAAGATTTAGATGGATCAATTTCATTTTCTCTATTTAGTTTGTAGACCTTTCTGAGATATCGAACACTTTGCAATATCAGCCCCTTCTCTGCAATTCCTACACAGGTTAGAACTACCCTTAAATTAACCAATCCTTGTTTTCCCTCTGGATATGATATTCTCTGCTATTCAGCTTGAAAGGCTAACCGCTGCTGTTTGTGCCGTTTTACCTTCCAGTGGTTCAAAGGTCTAAAGGGACTTTGTTCTGTGTAGTCACTACATCAGTATTCCTTATTTCTAAAAAGGCATCCTGCATCAATACTTTAACATCAGCTTCTTGGCCGATTTTTTTTTCCAATTGGGATTGGAAAACAGCTGTTTGCGGTTTGTTCCCAAATCCAAATTTAGCAAAAGATCTTCCTTCGTAGTTTGGTGAATATAAAAAATTTTTTTCTCAGGACCATTTAGGTAGAGTCCGCTTTTACTTTCTTTAACAGTTCAGCATACAATACAGCTCCTTTTATGTTTAATCAAACACGCATCCAGTCGAGTTGATCGCTTTCGATTTCTTTTTCGCCTTTTTGTGGCTAATTTTTGGCATTTCTCATTTGCCACTGTTTTTCCAGTTTTTTTTCTGGTTCTAAGGTTAACTCTAGGTTTGTCAGAGTTCGTGCATTTGATGAAATACGTTTCTTTTTGACTGATGACCTGTCTGCGGCGGTGTATCTCTCTTTCTTTAAGCAGGGTCTGCATTAGAAGCGTCCAGGATTGCGCTTTTACATTTATTTTAATTAGCGGAAATGTTTGCTGATTCCTCACTTTCAAGAGGTAACGAATCACTGGAGCGTAAAATCTCTGTTGTGACGTTTTTATCTACATCGGGTTGCCGATCCGGATCTTCATGATCCTCCTTCAGAGTTACCTTGGATTTTCCCAATATCTTACTAAGTTCTTGAAATTCCGTTTTCACTTCATTGTGGGATAGTTTAATCAACCAAACCATCCTATTTATTTCGCCATGCACTTTGTTTCTACCCTACACTTATTAGAACAGGTAGTTTATCAGATTTTTAACTGCAGATAGTTTTGAAATACTGGGACATTCGAATTCAATTATTTTGCCTCTTTTACAGGGTCCTTATTTCAGAAAATTGAGATTGTTCCAGATATAGGTGTTCCTGTAGGTGAAACACATGGGTCTCTTATTTTTCTTGAACGGGTCTACCCAACTAGCTGGGGACCAATCCTTAGAACTTAACCCAAATTTGGCCGCAACTTGATTAGCTGAACTAATCGAAATAAACGCAACAATTTTTGCTTCGACAGCCAAGTTTTATTCTGCAGGAACATTGCGGTCCTTGGATTTCAACAACTGGGAGTCCACTTGCTAAAGCCGCTGAAACTGGGGTAGTTGTCGTTATTTTTTATTCTGGGTTTTTTATTGGGGTGCTTTCCACTAATATTTAGGTTTTGTTTTAGCCGCCTCTAACATGAAGAACTGATGCTGGTTGCAATATTGGTCCGCAAATGGTGTTTTATTTCCCACCTACTTGCTGGCAATGCAGTTAGAGGTTTATTTTTTCCACCACCCGAGGACACTCACACAATGGGATACTTGGAACTCCATACGAGTATGTGGCTTATAGCCACATACTCATACTCCGTTGGGTGAGGATTCCGATCATGTTTCCCACCTTACACCTTTGGCATAAATCTCCAAAGCCTCTTTTCACGTTTTCCTTTTTCTTATTACTTTGTAGCAGTAAATAATTAGCAGTATCCAAAGGCTGTTGAATTTACATTGCAGTTGCTGTAGGATGTAGTAGTTCAGATTTGATGTTTCCATACAGAGTGCTTGTAGTTGGTTGTGAATCCTTTCAAAGTGTTTAGCTTCTTCTCGGTAGCTACTTATGTTATATTAAATAATTAAAGTACAAGCCATTATCCATTGTGTTAACTTTTCGAACACTAATAATGCTTCAACTTCTAATCGAAGTTCTTCTGCAGCTTTTACCCTTTGCAGTTCGGCTGTCCCTTTTATTATATGTGGTTTTAAATACACCATTATTACCGTATCTGGTAGCTGGTTGTTTTCATGGATGAGCTCTTTGATTGATAATATCCTAGGAAAAGCTCTACTGCTCATAATCTCAATGAAATGTTAGTCGACTTTGGGCAGCTGCAACTTTGTCGATCCGATTGAGGTTGTTGCGGTTTAGTCTATATTTCTTGCGGTCACACGATCAAGAAGCCCACTCTTTCCTTAAGTGTCCCGTAGAATTCGTTTCAGAAGTAACCAAATCTTTGTTCTTTCTCCTACGTTTCTGTTAAAATTTTTATGTGAAGTGAATGAATCTCCTTCTATTTCCTTGGTCAATTGGTCAAGCTTTTTTACAACAAGCAGGAAACAGAAATCGACTAGCAAATTTCATAACTGGAGTAAGAGTTCCAATAGCAGATTGAAGTGCTAAAACTAGAATATTTTGAAGTTCCTATTAGAAAACGAATATAACAATTGAAAATAGCAGTTTCGATTACGATTATTTGAAATCCGATAAAAATCTAGAATTTACGAATTTTGTTTTACGGAAGTTCAGCTTTCTAGAATCTTCTAAACTATCATTGAACGTCAACAAATCTACTTTTTGCAAATATTAAATAGGTTTTGTGACAGCTTGGTGGTTACACATTATAACGTTTTGTACACTAGGTTCTTTGGCATCAAAATTGAAATACGGCATTCAATTTGGACTACCCTTTATTTAACTGTCTAATATATTAATTTCATAATATTTTTTCTTTATTTTCTTTATAAAAATTGTAGCGGCAGCAATTAGGGTTGTCGACGAACATGGACATGAGGTGCAAGATCGTTATTATAAAATTGGCAGTTTAATCGATTTGACGTGCGAAGTAGCAGTTTCATTTTTATCTTTATTCCCATTAATCGTACCAGGAACACATCCATATCTTCCATCATCCGGTGCAAATTATGATTCATCGTCGACGGCGACACACATGCATACAAATCAATCAAAAATTGATTATTATCATCAAAAAATAGTTTGGCGTAAGGATAATGGATCGATACCGAAGGATGGTTATCTAAATTTAAGGTATGGTCGCGGATGATGATGATGATGTGTAACAAATTTTTTATACATTGACCTAGATTTTTTTTTTACACCAAATATAAAAATATTTTATTTATTTATTTATTTATATTATAACATAACAACAAACAGTTCAACCTCACAGTGGAGGATTAGTCGACTGACAATACCACATGCTGATCGTTCACACAGTGGAATATATTCATGTTCATTATTAAATTCTTCAACAGCAGTTGTTCATGTTCAAATTTTAAATGGTAAATATAAACATTTTGATTCTTTGATATTACATATTACATTTAAATTTAGAATTTATATATTTATATATTTACATATTTACATATTTACGAGCATGTATACTATTATGTAGAACAGACAACTCACAAAGATGTAGGATGACATCATAAATAATTTGTCACGCACTTATTTAAATTGTAATTGCGCGATTTAATGTTGTCGACGTTGCTTGACTATGTGATTATTTGGGTGTATGCCTAGATTGACTAATACATTTTTCTTGGGATATTAAAATATAGTAATTGAAGTGGATGCGTAGAGATAGTAACTATTGTATACAATATAGCTGATGTTACTAGCTTCTTCCATAAACGGCACATAAGTATTAACTTAAAATCATTTATCAAGTCAAGTATAGTACATTAAAATAACAGATTTATGAGCTTTTTATGGCCCACGTTCATGTATAGATGTGGAAATGGGATGTGTTTCTCAAATGTTCCCTTTAAATGATTGATTTTTAAAATATGATGATAGAGTAATGGCAAATCTTCAACTTCGATAGTTCTCCTGATTGTAAGGCAGTTATTTGTTAGTTACGTATCAAATAAAAGATGATGACATCGCACAAGAACTAGCTTTACAAATGTAACAATCCAGTGAAGAGCAACGTCAACAAAAACAAAAATAGGTTGAGCTTGCAATGCGTATAATTATAACACAATACTGCACTTTTAGTAAAGTTTGAGACAAAATGTGATACATTCAAACGTCTGTTTCCTTCAGCCATTATTCACGGTATTGTGCTCGAAACTAATAGGAAAGTGGAAAGGTATTATGAGATTAATCGGTTAAGTGAACGACATGTTATATTTTAGTCACACCCCTTTCTATACCTTTCCATTTTATTATAAAAAAGATTCAAACAAGGCGGTTTGTTTATTTTGACTATTTTTGTACAAAACCGCTGTACCTTGAAACTGATATATTGACTGCATTAACACATATTTGGAAAGTATTTCACCAACATCTAATTCAAGATTACTAACCATGAAAAGACTTGACAATCTTTAAGCAATTAGTCACGACCAGCGGAAGATGTTTAATCCGTCCGTTATTACGAGTAAACCCGGTAAATACAAAATAAGGATAAAGGTGACAAAGATCCCTTGGGGTAGCACAGGAATTTGTCAGAATTTAAGTTTTAAGTCAGAAATTGAGAATTTAAAAAAAAAATTTAGCTGCAATTTTTGAAGTTCAGTATTCAAAAATGTGATTTTGGAGACAAAGTTATAGAAGCTATGAGATTTTTGCGCTAATAAATACAATTAATAAGCAAAAGATAAGTAAGAAAATTACTTATTATTATTATGTTTTCTCTAATATAATCAAATAGATGACTTTGAAAAGGCTTTGTAAAATTGAGACCGGATGACAAATAGATGTCGACTCCTTTTGGTACGAACTACTGGAATTTAAACTATGCAATGACATTTTTTTCCAAACTTAAAGCAATGTATAATGGCTGTCTTTACGATTCCTGTGACTACAGCGAATGTGGAACGAGTTTCCTTACAAATAAATATAAATAAAACAAAAATTAAAAATTACTTGGATGCATCTACTTTAAGTGTAATTTTGTTACCCAAGGAATGAATCATAAAATGTTAAGGATTTCGAAAACGCAAAAATTCAAAAATTCTGTGTAATGAAATTAAATTAGTGTTAAAAATAGCCGCAAATTCATCTTCACTGCTGATGGAAATAGATGATAATAATGAGTCATCTGATCCAGTTATGGTGGATAAGTCTGATGAACACAAGGTACTTGGATAAGTCTGATGAACACAAGGTACTAGGATCGCCGAGATGATTGCTTTGGCTTCAAGGTATCCACTGCAGGATTTCATTCATCAGCAACCAAGCGGCAGTTTTTGTCGGACTCCTCTAGGTTGTTTGACCCAGTTGGTTGGCTATCGCCCGCCACTGTTGCTATAAAAGTCATGTTTCAGCAATCATGGAAATTGAAGTTGGGTTGGGATGACCCATTACCGTCCGATTTGGCTCTCACATGGGTGCAGCTATATACCGGCTTGAAACAACTGGAAGAAATCAAAATCGATCGATATTGCCAATTTAATAGCGAAACTCAACTGCACGTATTTTCCAATGCTAGCAATTTGGCCTAATTTGAGGCCTTTCTGTAGTGTAGTAGCCGCTTGGAGCTCAGGAGCTGATGGGGTGGGGTTTGCAAGGCGTGCTTGGGAGCTGGAATAACCGCAAGGAAACAGAAAGATGGAAACTTGTCACTTGAACAAGTTTCGGCACGCAACCGGACTCATCACATCACGTTGAATAAAATCACAAAAAAAATTAATTCGCATTACAGTGACTTTAATCAATATCAATAAATAAATAAATAAATAAATAGAGAAACACAAAAAAAAAATAAAAATTTCAGAAAAAATAACAAAAGGAACAAATCTTAAATAAATTAATTTTACACACACATATATAAAATAAAATAATAATAATAAGTACATAAATAGGAAAAACTAACTAAATTTCATCCAAGTGTTCTTGTCACAATACTTTCATCGCGTAGTGTATAATTTTACAAACATATTGATGAATTAACATTCTCGTGCAGATGTGGTTAAGCTCATGGCTGCTTATAAATTCAAAGCCAGAAATTTGAACTCCTCAAGCTGTGACGTTTTATGCAAGGAGACTATACTTTGCTCTGGACACAAACCATACCTTAATCCGTATTCCAATGGCTCGTCGCCGAGGTTAATTAATAATGGCAGCAACGACATCTTAATTTTTTTATTCTTTGGTACTTTTACTTTTAATATGTGATTCTTTTGAACACTTTTCGTTTCACTTTTGAACTTTTTTAATTTAATTTCCATTCATTAACTTAATTTTTAACATTTTTTTTTTAAATTTTAACAATTTACTGATTTCAACATAAACTTTGTTATTTTCTCAAATTTTGCTAAGTTTCTCATCACGACTAACACTAAACACGACTTTATATACCTACTCATAATCCGTTACACAATTAAACAAAATTAGGGGAAATGAGAAGGTATACAACACACTTACAAACAAAGTAAATTAAATATAAAAAACAAAACAGGTGTGGACAACGTTTATATAGTTTTGGTCCCAAGGGAACGAGCACACAAATGTCGCTCGTTACAAAGACATTAAAATAGTTATCGACAATTGCATAAGCTTCGTTATCAGTGTGTGGGTACTCTTGTAGGATAAAATTTAAAATTAGTTTCATTAAATCGCTTTTTCTGTGCCATCACGAAATTAAAGACTAAAAACAATTCCGGCTCCTTAAAGTAAAGCATCTGTTGCTAGCAATAAGGGGAAGTTTGAATCATATAATGAACCGAAAAAGAATGAATTTCAACGTTGATCCAATCGAACGATTTTTGGAAATCTTTATTCCAAACGAATTTGATATCCTTTTTAAGTAAGTTGTTAATAGGATACAGTTTTGTACTAAGGTTCTTAAGAAATCTCCTAAAATAATTAATAAATCACACGCACGTACTTGATATTTATTTTGAGGAGTGCGGCCATGTTTTGGATAGCCTGAACTTTGGATTTCACTTAATTAATTTCTAATTTATTAATGATGTATCTATCCACATTATTGCAGAGGATGGGCCATAACTTGGACGGACTGATTGGAAATGCATATAACTTTTTTATTTTTAAAGTTTTTTTTAAGATGAGTGTGAAAAATTGATTTTTTTAAATGGCTGTCACTTTGCTCTTCGCAGTTAATGGCTTTTTTAACACATTTTGCATTAGGTTGCGCAACGTTTCTCCAGTTGTTTCCAGTTTTGCAATTCTTATGCGAATATTCTTTTTTAGTTCCTGAATAATTTGTAGTTTTTCTGTAGCTACATCTTACTGGAACCATATGTCACGGTTACTGAAAACTACCGGGCGTAAAAAATGTTCCAATATGGTCCGGTATACTGCCCCAAAGATGGTTTTTGGCTGCTCAATTTCATTTTTGTAAACAAGCCTATAAAATAATTTTGATAAATTTTAAAATCAATTGAAATACTTACCCTCCAGGTATTGATGAAAATAATTCATCAAAAGTATGTAAGGGATGTTCATCCATAATCAATAATAAGATAATTTTGACGAAATGCACTGCATGCTTTTAAATCATTTATTTTGCACATAAACCAACATAAATGCGTGGTTCTGCATTACCGGAGTTCCTGCATCACCGGTTGTATAGGGATTGTTTAAGGTGTTGACTTAAACAAACCGCGGTTCTGAGTTCCATCATCGCCGCTGACCAAAACGTCGTGACCAACTGTGTGTAACTAGCAACCAATTGAAAAATGTGATCTGAAAGATCATGTAGAAGATCTCAAAAGGGTTAATTTTGGTCTGTAATGCTGTTGATTTTTTTAAATAAAAATATCCCTTGAGACTTTTTTCACTAGCCAATTTCTTAATACTTTATTTAACTATGGTTCTTTAATTCTTGGGTTAGTTTCTTGGAAACCCAGTGTGTTTGAATATGCTCATACAATATGCCATACTTAAGTAACTTTTTGTGTCCACAAAATATGCAAAATTGTTGAGTGTCCCCGAGCAAGAGACGTTTGGTGATCTTAAATAACAAGAGCTTAGTTTTGAAGTTTGATGAAACTATGTTGTTTAGTATTTGTTTGTCAGCCGTTAATAGAAAACGACCCCGGTGAATTTGTAAACATGGAAAAAATTGGACATCGTTATGAGATTCAATACATTTTAAGGGCAACCAATATCAAAGTGATGCTCGATGCTACTCTGAGAGAGTCTGCTTTTTCGTTTACAACAGTAAAATGTTTATGGAAGAGTTTAAGCGAGGATGTGCATTGGTTCTGCCTACAAGCCACTAAACGAACATCGTACTGGTTGACAAAGGGACAAAAACAGTATTGTGAGGATGTTTCAATCGAGTGTTTGCAAAGTTTCACGGCAATAAGTCCGAGATTTTGCGTCGACCAACCCTGGATAAAACCTGGGCCACTTCACACCTGAGACGAGGTAGCAGTTAAAACAATAGACCGAAAGAGTAGAATTGACACCAAAGAAGGCAAACTCATGGTGTAATTTTTTTTTTGGATCAATTTTGAATGATTATCTTCAGAAGAGAAAAGCAATCAACGGCGAATGTGTGATATGCATCATCTTGTTGAAGCAAAGATCATCTAAATCATTTTCATATAATTTTGGCAACAAAAGTCCAGTTAACATGATAAGTTAGAGCTCACATTTAATACATTAACTGCATCTTCAGGTTCAACTTTGAAAAAATCAGGTCCAACGTTAAAAGTAGTTCTACTATAATTATAACAAAACCGATAAACATTTTATAAGAAAACGAATGCTTTCCCAACAGTTTTAAATCCTGGAACCTAGAAAATTTTATGTGGGTTGTTGGTGGAAATGAAGGATTTTGATGTGGCAACCAATATATTTTTTTTAAAGATAGTAAAGCTAAACTTAATTTTGGGAATTATAATATTGTAAAAACTAAATTACGTTGTAAAGTTGTTTGTGAACATCAAAGGAACGATAGAAGTCCCTAGAAGTAGTCAGGTTGTCATTTAAAACTGAATCTACTTTATTAGAAGATAACACGCGGGATGGCAAAGAAAAATGGCAAAGCCAACGGCACTTGTAACAAAAATGAATTTTTTAGTCGATGTTTTGCTGTCTGATTGTAATACTTTGACCGAAGCATAAGAAATTCATGAAATGTCTGCATTAGCTGGGATGAAGCTTCTGAAGTGATGCTCAAATTCAGACGAGTTTTTAGAAACAATTAAAAATCTGATGAATATCTATATAAGTTCAACCTCTTTCCAATGCTAACGATATTAAGAAGCCATCAATTCTGTCTGATATTAATAGATTATTTGATCCATTAGGCGTTTTATGACCTGTTATCATATTAACGAGATGTCAAAATAGAAATTCATGGATCATCTGATGCGTCGTAGCGTGCATGGTACGTGTGTATATTTCAGATGTGAATGTAAGGTAGTTCGATAATATGTATTGCTTTATCGTGGCCATTATTTCGAGTATAGAAGTCGAAAATATTCAAACAATCCGAGAAATCAAAATTTATCGTTAGTTGTTAGTTATAACGTCGATATTCTTAATATAGAAAGATATGATAGTTTAACGAAATTGAAGCGAGTGGTAGCCATAAATCTGTCATTGGATTTAAAGAAACGTAGATGATTGAATATTTGTTGCGGAAAAAAGTAGAGGAATTTGAATCCGCGGTGCGGCCATTCGATTCAATCGTTTAGAATTGTAGCTTTAATAAAGAAATTTGTTCACTTATTAGTGGGAACACTTTGCCTGAAAGTAGAAGATTTTCAAGTTTGCCTCCATGTGTCGAAAGCGAAAAAATATTAAGAGTGGGAGGTAGACTAAAATAGAATTATGGAGTACGATCGGAATCCTCAGTTATTATTCCAACAATATAGTCATTTTACAACTCTTATGGAGATGTGCATGCTAAAAACAATCACTTTAGTGATCAAACTGACATTGTCATCAACTTTTTAACAATTTTGATGAATTAATAGTAAAAGCACAATCAAGAAAATTATTCGGAAATGTTTGCAGTGATAGACTTAATCCTAAAACTATGGGATTTTTAACTCCTGATAAACTTAGTTCAGCAGTGTTCTATCATATACAGCGAAAATGGTGGAAGAAATTTATGTCTATTAGATGGACCAATTTATAGAGAGTCATGATGATGAATTAATCATGTCTATATAATTGAAAATATTACTTGGAAGTTTATTTCGCGTAGAACTCCCTATTTCGATGAGCTCTAGGAAGTGGCTGTTCGACTATTCAAACCACATTTGCAAAAAGAGGTTGGTGATCAAATATTAACATTGAATCACTTTTCGACGATGAGCATTGAAAATGAGAAATCCTTAATTCACGACCATTCTCGCTTTTATAGTCAGATCCTCGTGATTAGGAGCCTTTAGCTCCAGAGGATTTTTTATCTGGAGGTCTTAAAAGTGCAATTTTTAATAAGAAGCCGATATTACTATAGGACAGACAGCAACAGATTAGCGTATTGGAAGCATGCTTGATTTTACAACACTTTAGGAAATAGTTTGCTTAGGAATAGGTTCCGGAAGTTCTTGATCTCGCTGTTTCTTCCTCCATAGTAGGAACGCAATAATTATTCGTACTATTATTGCGAAGTTGAGATATGTTACGCTGTATTGATGAATGTCGTGACGAGATTGGAATTATAATGAAGTTCCTTGTGTTGTCCTTCAATTAGCGTTTCCAGCTGAGTGGTGTCGATGTTGGATATAGGTATCTTGGTTATATTAATTTTAAAATAATTAAAAGTGCGGTTTGTGATGATCGCATTAATACTCGGAGTAAAAGATGAATTCATTTTGGACGATATTTTAAATGGAGCGGATATACGAAATTCCTTATCCTTTAATGAACAACCATAGTTTATTTGTAATATTCCAATCTCTTTTAATGTGATTGCGGTCATTGTTCTTCCACAATTAAATCAAAAACGATTTCATTTACTATCCTAAAGACCCACTTGTTGTTTTTGTTAATCTTCGCCCAATAATTGGTAGAGTTGAATACTTTAATATTGCAACTGTTGTGAAGCTCGCTATTATGTTGGAACATATTCATTTCACATATATTGGTTTAGGATTTTGTGTTGTAGACAGGAGCAATATGACATATTAAATTATCAATGTTGATGACAATACACCAGTTTAGATCCGCGTCTGCCATTGGTGAATAGTATTTACGAGCATCACTCTCTGCCAAAAATATTGTTGATGAGTTAATGATATATTGCTGTCCTTGATGTTTAAATGGTACCGGAATAATACAGTAAATGTTGTACGCATTTGATTGAATTAAGGGCACCTAAATGTTAAATATGACCATGTTTGTCACAACTCTTGCTTTTACTGTTATCACTTCGTAGACATCAGCTAGATGAAAACCAGGTAGAGTGACTGAAGTGGATGCATGATCCTTAATTTTCCGTTCATCTTCAAGTTGTGTCGGGGAGATCATTTGTGAATTTATTATGTCATTATGCGCATGCGTGAGTACTTCGATGATGGTTCTCTGAGTATCCTCTATTTTCTTAATGATTAATATGAGGTGAATAGCTAATATGTTGATCATTTGGGTTTTATGGAGGTTCGCATTATCGAATGTGTGATTATTCACTGTGTCAAATAATAGACTTATGTGGTTGTTCATAGCATTTAATTGTTGTCTTGTTTGCTAACTATTATGTCTCATAATATTTATAGTTGCGTTAATAATCGAGTTTTGACTTCGTGTCAAATTAAGCAGTGTCTCGTTTCTATCCTCCAGATTTGTTATCAGTTGTTCGTAATGCTGCGTCTCTCTCATTTAAAACACCGAATAAATTGCCCATGATATATCGTATAGTGTCACCAAACCCACGCTTAACACGTTTTTGGTCCTTGTTGGAATCCTGTATGGCTAAGTTTGTTTCCCTAATGATTTCTATTTGGTGTGCGAACTGTTGAATAAAGGCCGCGCATAAAACGGATTTATCCTTGTTTTTAGTAATTTCCTGGCAGACTTGTTTTAACGATTTATATTGCATATTCATGTGTTCCAGCTCCATGTCATAATTTCTAAGATCATAATATATGATAATATCCCAGTGTGAAGCTAGAGGATTCATTTCGAAGTAACATTCCGGCTGATTCCGGAGATTTTATACCAGTTTTGCAGATTGACTTCGAGTTATCCTGCAAGTTGTTTCGGGAGCCCTTAGGCCAGATGAACCATCCACGGGTGTAGTATCTGTCAGCTCGGAACTTATAGGAATTTTTTTATCGTCTGCTTTGTCGTTGCAGTGAGTTCCATTCTGAGTTTTCAAAGTAACGACTCTAACTAACTTATCATGTCCTGGGCGTGTTTCTACTACTCTTGCCATTATCCATTTAGTAGGTGATATATTTTAATCCCTTATGAGATATAACTGGTTCTTTTTTATATTCGGTTGTTGCTTTGTCCATTTTTCGCGACTTTGCAAGTTCTGTAGGAAATTCTTGCTCCAGATTTTCCAAAAACTATTGTGCATCTTATCGACTAGTTGCCACCTAGTTAATAGTTGTGGTTTTAATTGAAGTGACTGGTCGTTGGGTAGGGCAAACATAGAGTTACCTATTATATAATGTGTTTAGATCATCTGTTAAAGGGCACAGCGGTCTAGAATTTAATGATGCTTCGATTTGGCATAGTAAAGTGGTCAATTCTTCGAACGTTAGTAGTGCCGATGCGATGGTTTTCTTCATAATTTGTTTTACTAATTTTACACCCGCTTCTCATAGACCGTTAAAGTGTGGAGATCCTGGTGGAATAAAATACCACTGTATCCCTTTAACCGACAATTTAGTCGCAATATCTTCCGACTGGTGATAGATGGCTTGCAGATATTTAATTGCTGTAACGAAATTTGTAGCATTATTGCTATATAATTTTGCAACATTTTCCCTTCATGCTATGCAGCGTTTGAGGGCAGAGAAAAATCCTTCTGATGTCAGATTACTAACTAGTTCTATATGCATTTATGTTACATCAACAGATACTGACTCTTCAAGAAAAAACCAAAGGACTATGATAAGGGATTTATTTTGCGTTATTCTACCCTCTAATTTATGTTGCTACCTTCAAATCATTATAATAAACATAAATTAAAATTTTCGGTTATAAATATACAGGGTGTTCAGTGACTCCTGTGGCTTACTTCGAAACCAATACTTTTTTACATAAATCTAATAATTTTTATTCAATTAATCATTTCATCAATACTGACAAATTTTTCATTGATTATTTATTTCCAGGTGAACAACCAGCCGCCGTTCAAACGGGTTCCTCAACAATGATGGATTCTAAAAATAGTTTATTAAATTTAGTTCTATTGTTATTAATTTTCAAAATTCTTGACATATCTTGCTAACTAAAAATTCTATTGAAAATTCATACCATATAAGAAAAGGAAATTACTATATTAAATAAGTCACACACACCTATACATTTATATATTCGTATATACATAAAAAAAATTTATATAAAATATTTATCAGTTATGAATTGAAAATCGTTTTTATATTTGAAATATGAAAAGTCGAAGGAAAATTATATTTAAAAAAAAAACTGTTTTAATCACATAATTACTAACAAGCGTAAGAATCAATATCGTCCACAACACAAAATTTATAGGGTTGTTAAACGTTACCAGGCACCTTAATATCACGATTTTAGATGGTAGAATTTTTGTTTTGGTCTAGAATGTATTTTGGATTTCGGGATCAGCAGAACAAATCCGTTGATATCACCTCATTATGAATTTTTGAAGTAATTAATATAAGAAGGGATAATTATTTATAAATATAAGTGAAAGTACAGCGGCCAAACCTGCCACATGATAAAACAGCCACATAAAATGATAGAACAAGATGTTTTAAAATAAATCATCGAAGATAACCCATTTTTTATTTAAGGTGCTTTAACATCAGAACGAACCAAAGTTAACTAAGAAGAAGATGATTCATCGAATGACCACCAATGTCGCTGGATCCAATTCCTGAGGGTTCGTATCATTTGTATTGTTTTTGTTATTAAAGAGGTTATATCCTTAAAATCACGATGACCTTGACATAGAATGGCCAAATATTTTGTTTTTGTCCGAAATATAATCATTTCGAAATTTGTCGGTGTTCCGATAATTTTGAACAACCCTATATGCATGAATTACGATATAGAAAAAAAATATATAAATTTTTCAAAGTATTGTACGTCATCATGTACACAAATTGGGTATGTCATATGATATATAATTACATCTATGCATAGTATAGTAAGTAATTGATTTGACATTTTTAAAAAAAAAATTTTTAACTCGTATGAAATACCAAACAAACATAATTTCATATGGGTAACGTACGATACGAACCACTTAACATGAATTTTCATTAAATTTCCATCCGGCTTTATCAGCAATACGTCAATATGGGTTTGTTTTTTAATGAAATTTTACACTTTATTATTGTCGTATAATTTGTGTCAAGTCGACATCAATTTTGGTGTCACCTCATCATAGTTAAATTATAAAATATGTATGAATCTATCAATATGTAATAGCAAAACATAAAAATTTAAAAAAAAAAACCATACAACAATATTATTAATAATAGAACATTATAACAACAAGAAATATTATATATATATATATATATATATATATATATATATATATATATATATATATATATATTTATTTATTTATTTATATATATATATATATATATATATATATATATATATATATATATATATATATATATATATATATATATATATATATATATATTATTTTGTTTCTAAATTTTAAATATGTTAAAAAAAAATTAAATTAATTCTTTTTGTAAATAAATAACTAATAAATTATATTAAATCAAATTATATTAATTTAATAAAATAAAAATTGAATTAACAAAAAATTTAAAAAAAAATGAAAATATATTTGAAAATTTGATAAGAGAAAAAAATTAAACCAAATTTATATAATTATAAGAAATAATAATTAAAATAATAATAATAAATTGAATTGTATAACTAACTAAAAAAATTATTTATAAATTAAAATTTAATTTAATTAAAAAAATAAAAATAAAAATGAAACCAGTGATATCAAAATCAATACAAAACCAAAATAAAAGATAAATGATTAATAATAAATATATCTTTAAAAACAAAAAAAAAAAATATTATCAAGATGTGTGGTTTTAATGTGCCTAATTATTGATAACAACACTAATTATTGATAACAATGGAGATGTAAGGTAAGCTAAATAATTTCCGAGTTTCCATAGATGAGTAAAATAAAACGCAAATTTAAATTATTTATTTATTACATATATTTATAACCAAAGAAAATATACTATATCAGAAGTGAAGACTCGAACAATAGTACGGGCCACGATATTTTTTCTGCAAAACCCATATTTTTTAAATCCATCTAGTGAGAAACTTTAATTTAATTTATATAAAGCTTGATTGCGATAGTTTTTTTTTATGGCATTTGTTTTATTGTCATTCGTTTTTCTTGACAATCACATGCATATAAAATATACTTTATACATATAAAAACACTAACACAATTGTTTTTTCGATTGGTTTTTGTTATTTTTTGTGTGATCACCGATCGCATGCTATATTTTTTTTTTGATTTTGTTTTTTTTTTCTGTTGTTCTACGAATACATTTACATATGTAGTTACATAAGTTAACAAAAACAAAATATTATATTTTCAATATAGATGCTTAAAATCGTTTTCTATTGTTTTTTAAATTCATATAGCAAGTTTTTTATATTTTTCCAATTTGAAAATTTTGACCCATAGCTATTTGATGATAAATATATTTTAATGTAGAGGAACAATTTTCTGATGCATACACATAATTTTATTTTACAGAAAATAATGAACTCTTTCATTACACGGTAAAGTACAAAACTCCATTGCGTCTTGGTTTCTAAAACCAGTGAACATGTATTTTGTTTTGAACTCATTGATCGTTGGTCTCAAACCAACAGAAGCTGAGAATCGTGAGTCCAGTAGTTCTTTGACACCGTTACAATTCAGCCTAATTACAATGACAGTGGTTGGACCGAAAAGGTGTTCCACTTTTACGAAAGATAAATTCTAACATGAGATTAAAAAATAATCGGGGACAACATTTTCAACAGTTTGACTGCATTGCTGTCTTTTACATAAACGCACATATTTGTCAGGTATTCCCAGATATCACAAAGCAAACCGTAAACTATCCCGATGGATTGAGTCATAGGTTTGTTGGAAGTCAAAGAACACCAGATGTACATCACGGGATGGAATATGTAGACAAATGATTGACAGGTTGGCTAGTTCCATGCGTAAACGTAGCTTGCTCATACGATTATCAACTGCTTTGAAATCCAAAACAGCTTTCTTACCTTAGGCCCAAGAAGGAAACCAACACCAAGGTTGCCGAGGTCATCTCTATACTGTAAAGCAATGTATAGTCTTTGGACACATGATCTCCACTTTTTGGCCATCGAGTTTCCTGAAAAGCAAGTTCCAAGCGATACTCTTTCATGGCTAATAGAGTGCCATCAAATGCGTCTGGTTTTCTTAACTACTGCACGTTCCACGTACCTACCATAAACTGCGTCTCTGTTAACGTAAGTGGGGGACGGTTAAAATTTTGCCAGTTTCTATTTTTATTTTTATGATATATTAAACATTGAGGTTTTTTCACAGCTGCGGGTAGTCAGCCCAGCGATCCAACTATTGTTTAGTTACCTCCTACGATAAACCAAGGATGCTGTGGTAGAGATCTAAGGATTGCATGCTTGTTTAGAAGTATTTGATGAAGCATGGGAGTCGCTGGGGTTAGCAGGGCACTCCAATGCTTCGTAAAAGACTTCTAAACGAGCATGCTATTGTTAAAATGCCACCACAGCACCCTTTGCTTGTCGTAAGAAGTGACTAAACAAAAGTTGGATCGCTGGGCTGACTACTCGCTTCCGTAAAAAACTTTACTCTTAAAGTAATCAACAAAAGGGAATGTGGGTACCGCCAAAATTTAATTCGAATCCCACTTATGTTTACGGACACGCAGTTTAAGATAGGTATGTGAAACGTGCAGTCACTAAGAAAACCAGCCGCGTCTGTTTGCTCTATATCAGTCCTTAAAGAGTATCGCTTGGAATTCATTGCTCTCCAAGAAACTCGAGAAAATGTGGAGACTATGTATCCTAATGCTATACATGGCTTTATAGTGGATATGACCTTGGCAATCTTGGTGTTGGTTTTCTTTGGGCCCCAGGTGAAAAAGGCTGTTTTACATCTTAAAGCAGTTTATAATCATGTCTATAAGCTACGTTTACACATGCGGTTAGCCTACTTGTCAATTTTTTGTGTTCATGCGCTCATTGATGTAAGCCACCCAAAGATAAACACTGATCTTACAATAATTTGGATAATGTGATGGGCTTCAAACCTGTGATTGGTGTCTTAATTGCTAGAGCTTACCGAGCAAACGATGCAGTTGTCAAAGCTTCAGTGCTTGGGTCAGGAGGCCCTAGGATATTTAATAGTAACCGGGAAAGAGTTGGGTGTGCTTCGGCTTCATAACAGATGGCATAGATATACAAAAAAAAAATAAAAAATAAAAAGTTCTAAAGCTGGCAAAAATTAGGACTTATTTGGAAAAATAGGTCTTTACGTTCGATAAAGATTGATACGTCCTATTCCTTCAGCCCCTTATGTCTCAGTGGCTGAAATTCCTAATTAAATCGGCTCGTGTAGTGCTGTTTGCAAATTTTTACATTTTGACTATTGTTCCTATTATTATTTTTTTCATGCTACAACCACGTGTTACTTGCTTTGTGGTGCCTTTCTTACAATGCCAACCGGGTTTGCGAGTGTCTGAATAAAGCACCTAAATGGCTTCCCTCTAACTATAGTCTACCAATTTTTCGAAGTTTAGATAAAATAATTTTGTGCTGAATTCCACCAAACTCAGTGAAAACAAAATTAACATGCGACCCATCTTCAAGGATGACATTAGTTGCAGATTATCTAGATGTGTAGTTGAGTTTTAGATTGGTAAATTAATTAAATATTCCATCACATTGAACAAATCTGAGGCTGTCACCACTTTCGTTGGATTCATCAGCTGGTACTCTTTGAACTGAAGAAGCAATACAAAGTTGGAATGACAAAATAATGAAAGTATAACAGTACAAGTACCACTTGCACATTTTCAAAAGAAGTACATATCTCCAAAATACATGGTTCGCAGGTATCCAGAATCACCTCTTTGAAAATTAATAAAATTCAAATACGTTTAAAGATCAAACTTAATATCACACTTAACTTTATCTTAACCATCAACATCACGCCTTGAGCATAGCACGCCTTAAACAGCTTATGGTGAATTCAAAACGAGACTTATTTCAGACATAACTTTTTCACTGCTATACTTAAATTTAATGCTTTAATAAACACGTTTATAAAAAAACACGGTTAGAGAATCGACGGTTGTACAAGCTCCTCGCACTGCATCCTGGGTAACGCCAAAAGTATAACCATTGTTCGGCATGGTAGGCCCTGATTGGTTAATTTCAAACGGAATAACCGAGGCGTCGTAACCGGAAATGATCAGTGTATGACTGAATGCATGGGTAAATTTACAGAACAAAATAATCCATCATGGGGAAAAAAGATAAGGAAGAAACTTATGGTGCAAGGAACGGAGATTCAGTGCCGGTGACTGGAGAGAGTGTGCAAGCGGGCTCTAAGTCGTCGTTATCCAATGACCGTAAGGTTTCAGCAGTGGTGCATTTGGCAGCTAAAACCGATAATGCAACAAGCACTGCTACTGCTGTGGCAAACTTGGTTACAGTAACAGTAAATTTTACAAGGGAAAACGAGAACCCATTTCTGAGGGGTAACAAAATCTTGAGATCTCCAAAAATTTAAAAATCTAATTCAATAGGATATATTAGAAAGAATAATCCATATCCATCAAGAAAAGAGAGTGAAGATAAAACTACTCATAACTTAAGGTTATGAATAGCGGGCTACACCATACTTGTGAATGCAATGATATAATAACTGAGTAACAGCTAAATGTTTAGATATTCAGGATGCTGTCAATATGATCAAAAAAGACAGAACTGAAAGCGATAAAGGAAGCCGTGAACTGGTAAGAAGGGGATTACCGCTCTTTATGCTAACGTTTGGCAATAAAGAAAACATCTAAAAGACATATAATATTCGGGCAGTTCAAAACATGAGAGTTAGAATAGAGCCAATGAGGAAGAATACATCAAAGATAGTCCAATGCAGAAAATGTAAAAGTTATAATCATACCCAGCATGATTGTAAGCATCTTACAAGCATGTGTAAATTAGACAGAAACACTACAGCAACATGCATAAATTGTAAAGGGCAACACCCCGCAAATTATCGTGGTTGTGAAGTAGCTAAAGAATTGCAAAAAATTGAAACCGTGCAAAAAATTTTGAGCAAAATCAAAGAAACCCTGGTACAAAAACCAACTGAATAATAAGGGATTATACAATCTGCGAGGTAACGCATCATATGCAGAAGTTGCTAAAAATCAAGAATCAACCACAAAAGTAAATAATACTGACCAAGTTCAAATAGATTTCAACAAAACCGTAGAAGCTTTAAATAAAAAACTTGACGAGCAAGCTAAAATAAATTAACTTATATTTGACCAATTGAAAACTCTATCATCGCAGTATTCCAACGTGAATGAAAATAAAAATTAATTTACAAACGCTGAGAATAGTAATATGGAATGCAAATGGGCTAATCCATGATATATAGGATATATGCGGTGACTTTAATACAAAAAACACTTTTTGGGGCTCCAGAAATTCTTTAAAGCAGCCAAAAAATTAAAATGTGACTTTTAATCTGATGGCGCACCTACTTACTGGCCAACAGATCTAAACAAAACTCCTGATATTATAGAATTCTATGTAACAAAAGGAATATCTGACAACTACATACGAATGGAAAATAATGAAGACCTTACATCAGATCAATCTCCTGTTATCATGATATTAAGCGAAACTATTATTCAAAAAAAAATATTACCAATATTTTACAACAGGAATACCAATTTGAACCTGCACTCCACTCGAACCTGCAAATAACATAAGAGGTACAAATTATCCACTTGAAGTAAGAGAACTGGTGGCTAAAAAACGTAAAGCACGTAAGTTCTGGCAATTGAATCGCACTGCAACTAATAAAACCGAGCTTAATAGTTTATGAAAAAACTGAAATCTATTATCAGGAAAGTTAAAAATGAAATAAAAGAATCATATTTATCTTCACTTACTGGATAATCCCTATGGAAAGCAACAAAACCGATCAAGAGACCAAAAATTCAACAGCACCTATTAGAAATGATATTGGTACGTGGGCTCGTAGTAGTAAGCAAAAAGCGGATCTGTTTGCAAGATACCTCGAAGAAACGTTCCAACCACTACCCGCAGACAATCTGCGAATGAATATGTTAATTTTGTACACAGACCAAATGAGCTTGAAATACAAACTGTAACGCTCCGTGAGTTAAAAGAAGAAATAAAAAATTTAAATCCGAAAAAAGCTCCTGGATATGATTTAATAACTATGAGCAAATTATAAAAGAACTACCAGACAAAGCAAAACCCAAACTTCCGCACATAATCAATGCTATGTTTAGATTAAGATACGTTCCGAGGCAGTGGAAAGTAGCAGAAGTGATCATGATTTTAAAGCCAGTAACGATAAAAAGTCATTTAGACCAATATCTTTACTTCCTACTATATCGAAGATATTTGAAAAACTACTTCTGAAGAGACTAAAGTCTACATTCGACCTCAGAACAAATTCACAGAATCACAGATATTATAGAACGTACTCTAGAAACGAAAAAGATATATTTAAGCCCCTTCTTTGATTAGCGCAAGCATTTGATCGTGTATGGCACAAAGGATTAGAGTACAAGTTAAACATAAAATCCGTAAAACATAAAAAGACTGAAATTTAAAGATTCTTTCCTAAAACGGTCTAATGAAGCTCTCAATGTATCGAAAATAAAATATTGTCTTCAGCCATATATATGAGACATTTGGCTACTAAAAAAAGAGGTTTATAAACCAAACTCGGTTCTGCAAATTAGATCTAGATGTCGGGCGAATGACTTGTTAACAATTACTAGTTTTTAATATTCATAAATGCCGGGTCTCACTGTCCAGAAAAAAAAATTTTACTTTCAGTCGTATAATTAGGGGCAAATTGGAACCAAATATAGACTCTATTCGGTACTATAAGAGTCCTCTTTCGACTTGGCATGTGGGTTTTTAAACCTCTCAATAACTGAAATGGCACCTAAATTCAATTTACTAATGGCGGTCTAATACCAATGCATTACCCATTTAAATTTTGAGTCGTATGTGGAAGCATCCACATTTTCTGGCGATCTCAAATTGGTCAAAAATTTACTTACATTCTAACTCCATTGGACTCGATCCCGAGTTTGTTTTTCGTATTGTTCTAGAGAACACTAAAGAACACTTGTGCCGATTATGACTTCTTCGCTGCTAAAAGGTTGCTCTTATGTTAAAGATCGCTACAGCATCCTTTTAGGATCGGCTCACAAAACGTGACCGAGCCAGCGTACCGAGGCTGTCCTTTTATTTAATGAAAAATATCACAAATTTTCTTAAAATTCCTGATCTCGTGATTGAATAGAACTTGGTAACTATCGGCATCTTTCGTTTGGGGCCATATATTATGCGCATAACTCTTCTCGCGACTGTCATTAACAATCTGTCATACTCATCCATCAGAGTCAAACTTTCTCACCCATACATGACAACGAGTTAGATCTTTGTACAACTTCAGCTTGTCGGCATTTAGTCTTAAATGGACGTCAGGTATACAAAGAACGGTTACTATATCCAAACATAAGTCTATATTCCGCGATAACCTAGTAAGGGTAAAAATCAGTAAAACTTAGACGATGAGTCTCAACACGAATATAAACACACCGATGCACATCAGTCAGTTAGACTATTACATCTTACATCGGTGGCCGAATTGTGTTAAAACAAATGTTCGTTGTGCTTCCCACCTACAACGGTCACCAATTCGTAACCAGTGAGTGTTCAAATGGTTTCTTTATAGAGATGCGAATTGTAACGTTTACGGTCTCTATACCAAAGTTTAGTTTTTAGTAGTTTTGTATGTTAGCAGGTATATGTTGGTGAGGTATCTAACACATTTACATATTTAAAACACAGTTTCAGTTTTTCAATACTATGGAATTAAAATGAATTTTATCTCAGAAACAAACCTGTTTACATAAAGTATTAAATGTGAATTTTTTTAAATTATATTTATCCTACTCCTTATTAACGCTACCTTCGATTTGAGTGGCAACGACGACAAGCGATACATTATGAGAGAACATCGAAGAAATTGTGCTTCTATTTTAAATAGATAATAGAGAAAACCATTAACCAAATAATGAAGGTACAAATATGGCTCTTTTTACAACTGGATCTTGTGCTATAATACTGACTCGGGACACCATTTTAGTCGTTTGGTAAAAGAGTATGTGGTATTATTACAAACAAACACAAATGTACATGTATTCCTATTGTAAGCTTAACATTTTTTTTTGATATTTTTATTTACCTAACATATAGTACCATAACTAAATATTTATTTTGTTCTACAATATTTAACAATATTCTTATCCTGCACAAAGTTTTATTTTCTTAAATAATGGAAAGCTTTTGGATTTTTTTATTTTTATCCTACGCAAATTTGTTTTAAATATCTTTTATACATACACTTTAGACTTAGAGAATATTTCGAGAGATAAAATTTTTATAGAAAAAAATAGTCTAGATATTATAATACCATAATAAGTCATTTTAAATCTATTGAGCACTCTAGAAAATTTATAGAAATTATAAATTCTTATACTCTTTGATTTGGTATTATTTTTTTATATGTACAGAATAGGAATTAATTCATGGATATTATTATAAGAAAGTTTGACAAGAGTGAACTACATAAATGCAGCAACTGCGGTGATGCGCACATATCGAGTAATCCGAAATTCCCAGAAACGAAATTATGTCTGAGTATGTTAATCTAATCTTTCTCTGAAATTTTTCGAATCAAAGTTTCAAAAAAATAAAAAAATATATATCTTATCTGGAACTTATTAAACCTGGGGACCTCGAAATATTGAGCAATCAGACTAAGCTTCAAACAACCTAAATGATTTTTTAACTAAATTTTATTTTTAACTGTCAGGAAAAGGAGGTGATCTGAATCCGTTCTCTGTGCATAACTTACAAAGACGTTGTCTCTGTCAATCTGACGTCATATACACTATAGAGCAATTTGTATAGCAAAAATTAGAAAATGCTGTTTTTTATTCCTTTATTTGTAATGCTTTTGCATAAATTCAATATCTGACATTAATGTAGTTAAATAATCAAAATAACAAATTAAGTCACAGTTAAATTCACTAAACATATAAAATCTTCAGACATATTAAAAAGGAAGTTAGCCAATGAAAACTCTGCATTATTCACTAAAAACTGAAAATTTTCAAAACCCAGAAAATGCATGATGGTTAGCCAATGATAACCATGCAATTTTCAACAAAAATTTAAAATTTTCAAAATCCAAAAAATGCATAATGGTTAGCCCATGAAAACCATACCATTTTCACAAAAAATCAAAAATTTTCAAAATCCAGATAATGCATAATGATCACGGCCCATGAAAACCATGCAATTTCCACCAAAAATCGAAAACTTTTTCGAAAACTCTGCAATTTTGACCAAAAATTCCAAATTTTCAAAATCCAGAAAATGCATAATGCGATTGGCCCATGAAAACTCTGCAATTTCCATCAAAAATCGAAAATTTTCAAAATCCAGAAAATGCATGATGCCCATGAAAACTATGCAATTTTCACTATAAAATCAAACATTTTCGAAATTCAAAAAATGCATGATGGTTATCCACAAAAATTCTGCAATTTCTACAAAAATTGAAAATTTTCGAAATCCAGAAAATTAATAAATTGAAAATTGAAAAGATGTCAAGACCATCGTTTCCAAAAATATTAAGCAAGTTGTTGCACCATTTGCCACCTTGTCAGATAAAATGGCTTTAGATCAGTAACATCGCTTTCAGGCATATTCGTAGCTGCATGTTCGATCAGGAAGTGAAATGGCATTGGAATGTCGATATCCGACAATTTTAGCGATTAAAGTGCACATCTCTTAAATCGTTAGGATCGTTTTACGTATGACCATCTTAGATATGATATTTGGCAGATTTTACAACAGCTTCCTATAAATTCCTCCAAATTGAGACGTACAAGGAAAATAAAAATGACAAGAAATGAATTGTCTGGCAGATTGACCACATATAGTTTTGGAATTTTTGCTTCAATAAAATTGCTCCATTGTCACTAAATATCTCGACACACTCCACTTTCTACTGTAAACGGTTTTAGCGAGACTGGGAAGGTATCAGTGGTCATATTACCGACTATTTTCAAGTGAACTGCCTTAGTGTACAGGTAAACCAACAGACATATGTATGCCCTTATAAGATTTTTGAGAGTTGTAGGCTTAAAACCGCTAGCGTTAGAGATGCCCTAGCAAGTTTGTTATTGAGATGTATTGCATTTATTTTGCATTGGATGTTTAGTAGAAAAGAAAGCATCGGAATTTTCCAGACGCCCACCAATACAAATAATGTCAAATTTATTTAGAATGGGATTTAAGGACTTGACACGGGTGGTTCTCTCTATCCGCTTTTATCCTCTTTGATTTCTTTGCCGTAATATTTTAACTGCTCATGCTGGCATACCATATACAGTACCTGGAACAACTCGGCCCTTTGTAGATAAACTCCATGAAATGCTGATCTTTCTTGAGATTTTGGTGATGAAGCGAAGTATATAAGCTAACACTCTTTGTAGTTTGTCACACTTTGTTGATAGGTACAATCTGCCGGATGGTCAGATGATGGAACATGATACCAGTGATTACGTGATATTGTGATTATTGTTACTCAAGTTTTGTTCACATAAAAGCGCCCCAATTTCTGTAGTTAGCAACACTGCATCAAAATGATTAAGTCTATAGATAAAGGGACTTGCTTCATTTGGGCCACTTTTGTTATAGTATGGAGATCAAATGAAAAAAACCATTGCTTCGTATGTGTTTTGAATGCGGCATCCGAAAATGCGTGAATTTGAAATTTAACGCATTTGCTTGACCGTATATGCCTAGGTATTTCCTGCCATTATGTGGAGCCTTCATCGGGAAGCGGATCATTTCAGTTTAGATTAATAACGTTCCTTCAGTTCTATGAATTCAGAATCTTCGTTGGCTCTAGTCATCAAGTCGTTGACACATATATTTTGGGAAATAGTAGGAGAAGCAAGTGAAACCCTTTATAGATTATCGGCAATATTTTTAATCAATCTTGTGACGAGAAACATAAAGGATAAAAGTTCATAGGTGAACGTAGCAAGGCAAAAGCGACAATTTAGTTCAGATGGTTTGTTACATCATACTATTATTTGGGAGTAGGCATGTCCTCATTGGCTATATTCGTAACTGCCGGTTTATCTTTTAATCAGTTTGTTTAATTTCTTTCAAGTGGTTGAGTCGCTGGTAACGGCAACTAAGAAACTCTAGATCACGTAGGAACTGAAGCTCAATTCCTCTTAATCTTTGGATGGCAATATTTAATAATTTTCCCATGATTTTCAATGATTTCATAACGACCAGCTTCACAATAAAACGACTTGTGTTGGAACTATTTATATTTCCAATAAAATGGGTCTCGCAAAATATTTCTTCCAGGGACAAGCTGGTTTTATACCGATTTTTTTGCTCAGAAGCTTCGGAGTCTTTTATCGAAGTTAAAATTTATACTGTCACTTGTTGACATCATTAACACCAAATTTTAATGAAGCACTGTCACATCTGGAACGTATAATAGTTTTTTGCCATACTGGTCTGTTGGTCTTTGATTTAAACTATCCAGGTCTCAGTAGATTAAAGAAACGATCGGCACCAACCATTTAATACATCAATTAACTGATTAAGCAAAGTGGAAGTGTGTTTTGACAAGATGTAAGCTTCTATACAAAACTCAAGATGATGATTAGGTTTTACGATAATCGGGACTAAACTTTGGCAGACTCGATAACTGAGCTTCCCTTCCAGAAAATTTTCAAGCTATTTGCTATTTGCTATTTCGCATATTTATCCAACAGTCACTGTTAAATGTTGGGTACACTGAATATAAAACACACTAATCGTTTAGCTTTCGCAATGTCTGATGCGTCGATCTCATAGCTGGGTTTCGGATGTGTAAGCTATAGTCAACACGTAAACCTTACATAACCTTGACAAACAAAATACAGACCAAAATGGCAGGTGACTGGCTAAGCCTGTAAGGCATTATCCCAATGGATATATACCACAAATATAAAAATCAAATTGAATCAGTGTGTACCGAAAAGGAAAATAATTTTACTTTGCAAAAAAGTTTTTTTTTTATTTTTGTTCAATACACATATCCTACATTGCATAACACCAAAAAAAAAATAAAAATTATCCAATCCTGGCGGAAAAAAAAATGAAACTTTCTTTCTACTTAAAATTCCATAATACAGAAAAAAAACTACTCGTACATATACAAACGGATCTTCGGATTGGATAAGAATAAAGTTTTAAAAACTTTTTTTTGGTTTTTGTTATTTGTTTGAATTTGCATAAAACATATTTCTCGTTTCGTTTTCATATTTTAGATATAAATGTACCAAATCGAGGTAGATAAGCAAAGAAATCTACGTCTAAAAATTTGTTCGTTCCATTTCAATGGTTTTATCTATAATCCTTTTTCTCCAATTTTTTTTTTTTTATTTTGTTTTCCGAAAATTTTCCCTACAAAAAGTAAATTCAGGAGATCAATTTGTAAAATAATTTTTAAAAATATTATAGTACGTTAGATATTTATGCTTGTATGTGTATTGTTATTTTGGTATTCATCTCAACAATAATCCTGTAGAGAATTCCTCTATTATCCTTTAGTCTTAAGAACTTAAAAGTATGGATATACATCCCTTTGTAATCTGTATATCGAAAGTCTATTGTACTGTAGGTACTCGTATCTATACTCGTATCTATAGTCAGAGTTACGAATGATAGAAAAATTTATTTCTATTTTAGTATTGTTAGATTATTATATTTGGTCCAAAAAAATATTTTTCGATAATCTTACTGTGGTAAGTTTATAGTATTACAAAATATATCTACACTCATGGATTGGTCCACCCAAATGGTTTGTGGTAAATTCACCAATCGTAATATAAAATATTTACCAAAATAGAACGATGCAACTATGATGTGAAGAAGTTCTATATAGTTTCAGATAATAATCAAATCGACTAATGTAAAATTATAGGCCAGGACTCTTAGAACAAACCATAAATTGATAAACTATAAAAAAATTCAACAGCGTTGCAGGTCCAAATTGATCCTTTACTGAGGGCTTTTACAAGATTGATGGTGTAGGTGATCAAACTATAATACACACAATTAGTCCAAGATTTGTGATAGCACATTTGAAATTTTATGCATTTTTAATGGGTGGCCATCATGTATTTGCTCGATTTTAAAATCGATTTAAGGCAAAAAATTTATTTTCTAAATTTTGAAAATTTTCGAAATTTTCGATTTATGGTATAAAAATCACTATTTTGATGGGCTAACCATCATGTATTTTCTGGATTTTTGAAATGTTCGAATTATGCCCTAAAAATCACATTTTTGGTGGGTCATCATGTATTTTCTGGATTTTGGAAATTTTCGAATGATGGCCTAAAAATCTCTATTTTGGTGGGCTAACTAACCATCATGTATTTTCTGGATTTTGGAAATTTTCGAATGATGGCCTAAAAATCTCTATTTTGGTGGGCTAACTAACCATCATGTATTTTCTGGATTTTGGAAATTTTCTATTTTTATGGCATAAAAATCACTATTTTGGTGGGCTAACCATCATGTATTTTCTGGAATTTGGAAACTTTCGAATTATGGCCTAAAAATCACTATTTTGGTGGGCCATCATGTATTTTCTGGATTTTGGAAATTTTCGATTTATGGCATAAAAATCACTATTTTGGTGGGCTAACCATCATGTATTTTCTGGATTTTGGAAATTTTAGAATTATGGCTTAAAAACCTCTATTTTGGTGGGCTAACCATCATGTATTATCTGGATTTTGGAAATTTTCGATTTATGGCATAAAAATCTCTATTTTGGTGGGCTAACTAACCATCATGTATTTTCTGGATTTTGGAAATTTTCTATTTTTATTGCATAAAAATCACTATTTTGGTGGGCTAACCATCATGTATTTTCTGGAATTTAGAAATTTTCGATTTATGGCATAAAAACCACTATTTTGATGGGCTAACCATCATGTATTTTCTGGATTTTGGAAATTTTAGCATTATGGCATAAAAATCACTATTTTGATGGGCTAACCATCATGAAATTTCTGGATTTTGGACATTTTAGAATTATGGCATAAAAGTCACTATTTTGATGGGCTAACCATCATGTATTTTCCGGATTTTGGAAATTTTAGAATTATGGCATCAAAATCACTATTTTGATGGGCTAACCATCATGTATTTTCTGGATTTTGGAAATTTTCGATTTATGGCATAAAAATCTCTACTTTGGTAGGCTAACTAACCATCATGTATTTTCCGGATTTTGGAAATTTTCTATTTTTATGGCATAAAAATCACTATTTTGGTGGGCTAACCATCATGGATTTTCTGGATTTTGGAAATTTTAGAATTATGGCATAAAAATCACTATTTTGATGGGCCAACCATCATGAATTTTCTAAATTTTGAAAATTTTCGATTTATGGTATAAAAACACTATTTTGATGGGCTAACCATCATGTTTTTTCTGGAATTAGAAAATTTTTGATTTATGGCAGAAAAATCACTACTTTGATGGGCTAACCATCATGTATTTTTTTTTTCGGATTTTGAAAATTTTAGAATTATGGCATAAAAATCACTATTTTGATGGGCTAACCATCATGTATTTTCTGGATTTTGGAAATTTTAGAATTATGGCTTAAAAATCACTATTATGGTGGGCCATCATGTATTTTCTGGATTTTCGAAACTTTCGATTTATGGCATAAAAATCACTATTTTGGTGGGCTAACCATCATGTATTTTCTGGATTTTGGAAATTTTAGAATTATGGCTTAAAAACCACTATTTTGGTGGGCTAACCATCATGTATTATCTGGATTTTGGAAATTTTCTATTTTTATGGCATAAAAATCACTATTTTGGTGGGCTAACTATCATGTATTTTCTGGAATTTAGAAATTTTCGATTTATGGCATAAAAACACTATTTTGATGGGCTAACCTTCATGTATTTTCTGGATTTTGGAAATTTTAGAATTATGGCATAAAAATCACTATTTTGATGGGCTAACCATCATGAATTTTCTAAATTTTGAAAATTTTCGATTTATGGTATAAAAACACTATTTTGATGGGCTAACCTTCATGTATTTTCCGGATTTTGGAAATTTTAGAATTATGGCATAAAAATCACTATTTTGATGGGCTAACCATCATGTATTTTCTGGATTTTGGAAATTTTTAATTTATGGCATTAAAAACACTATTTTGGTAAGCTAACCATCATGTATTTTCGGGATTTTGGAAAATTCCGAATTATGGCATAAAAATCACTAATTTGGTGGGCTTACCGTCATGTATTTTCTAGATTTTGAAAATTTTCGATTTATGGCATAAAAAACACTAAAATCACTTGTTTTCCTGAATTTAGGAAATTTTCGATTTATGGCATTAGAAACACTATTTTGGTGGGCTAACCGTCATGTATTTTCTGGATTTTAGAAATTTTCGATTTCCTCAGAAAACAAACAATAGAAGTTAAATTTATCCATAGGTTCAATTCATTTGTGGTTGTTTTTTCATACTCATTGAAATGCAATCTTGTGGATCGAAATTAAGTTACGTACATTTCGGACAGTTTTATAATCATCACAAATTTTATTTTAAATTTTATCATGTCAATTTTAATTAGTGTCATGAATTTATTTAAAAACATATAATAGCTCATATCTAATTGATGATGTCGTCGATATCGATTAATCACACCATCGCCTTGAAAATTATTCAAAATTATCGTACCGATATTTGCTCGTATGTTTAGCATATTATGTTTTATGATATTTATACATAAAATTCTATAAAACAGATTATTTTATGTACAATGATAACACATTTTAATTTTACAAAACATAAAATTTATGAAAAATTATTTTGATATAATAAATTGGCTATAATGCGTATATATTATGCCACAGCGAATTTTGTGAACTAGTCCTGCTGTATATATGTCTACATACACCGAATTGTAATGAAATTTCAACAGAAAATTGATTTTTTTTGCTGGATGCATGATGTAGATATATAAATTTTAATTTAAACATATTTAAGGATTTTTACAAATTTTATTTTTTTTTGTAGTCCGATTTTTGTAAAATGATAAATTTATTTACATGGAATAATAAAAGGAAAATAAAACATTTTTCATTAGCAAATTCGTTATTTTCATTATTACTTTTGGGCATTTCACCCACCCATATACTGTATAATTTTCCATTTCATTATTTTTATCATTAAATAATTATTGTAATTAGTGCTTAGAGATTTTCGAGAGATACATCCACTACACATAATATAATCAGTTTATGCTATTTTATGTTTTAGTTTATTTAAATATGCAACATAACAGTTCTATATACATTTGAATCTAATATTGATTAAAATTTGTAATTTGTTACGATATATAAATTCATTTTAGATTAGAAATTGTAAGATACGTAATCAATACGAGAATCTCGATTCCCAAACATATCCACATTTAGTTATGTTTGTAGTAAAATAAACATAAAATTATGTTATGCAAATTGCAATTTTGAATTTAAATTAATTAATGATGAAATTATTTAAATTTACTTCTAAGAATATTTTAGATATTGTATATCCCTGTTCTTGAGGGTATTGACTGAATTTGACATTTGCAAGGTGCAAAAGTTTGTCATAAAGTCTGTAAAGCGGCGCTAAATACCTGCAACAGATCGTGTTGTGAGATACCTGCAACAGATCGAGTTTTGATATATTTTGTAGCAGTAATTATCCTGATCACCTGAGCTTTTGATTAAGGTATCATTCATCAAAATCGGACCACTATTACGGGCTGTATTGAAATTCAATCAAATTCGTAAATTTGAGAAGGCTAACCCCTTTGCAAATTTTTTTGGATAAAAATTATTTGTTGAAATGTTAATTTATTTGGTAGCAGTAATTATCCTGATCACCAGAGCTTTTGATTAACGTATCATTCATCAAAATCGGACCACTATTACGGGGTGTATTGAAATTCAATCAAATTCGTAAATTTGAGAAGGCTAACCCCTTTGCAAATTTTTTTGGATAAAAATTATTTGTTGAAATGTTAATTTATTTTGTAGCAGTAATTATCCTGATCACCTGAGCTTTTGATTAAGGTATCATTCATCAAAATCGGACCACTATTACGGGGTGTATTGAAATTCAATCAAATTCGTAAATTTGAGAAGGCTAACCCCTTTGCTAATTTTTTTGGATAAAAATTATTTGTTGAAATGTTGATTTATTTTGTAGCAGTAATTATCCTGATTACCTGAGCTTTTGATTAAGGTATTATTCATCAAAATCGGACCACTATTACGGGGTGTATGGAAATTCAATCAAATTCGTAAATTTGAGAAGGCTAACCCCTTTGCTTATTTTTTTGGATAAAAATTATTTGTTGAAATGATGATTTATTTTGTAGCAGTAATTTTCCTGATCACCTGAGCTTTTGATTAAGGTATCATTCCTCAAAATCGGACCACTATTGAAATTCAACCAAATTCGTAAATTTGAGAAGGCTAACCCCTTTGCTAGTTTTTTTGGATAAAAATTATTTGTTGAAATGCTGATTTATTTTGTAGCAGAAATTATCCTGATCACCTGAACTTTTTATTAAGGTATCGTTCATCAAAATCGGACCACTATTACGGGGTGTATTGAAATTCAATCAAATTCGTAAATTTGAGAAGGCTAACCCCTTTGCTAATTTTTTTGGATAAAAATTATTTGATGAAATGTTGATTTATTTTGTAGCAGTAATTATCCTGATCACCAGAGCTTTTGATTAAGGTATCATTCATCAAAATCGGACCACTATTACGGGGTGTATTGAAATTCAATAAAATTCGTAAATTTGAGAAGGCTAACCCCTTTGCTAGTTTTTTTGGATAAAAATTATTTGTTGAAATGTTGATTTATTTTGTAGCAGAAATTATCCTGATCATCAGAGCTTTTGATTAAGGTATCATTCATCAAAATCGGACCACTATTACGGGGTGTATTGAAATTCAATCAAATTCGTAAATTTGAGAAGGCTAACCCCTTTGCAAATTTTTTTGGATAAAAATTATTTGTTGAAATGTTGATTTATTTTGTAGCAGTAATTATCCTGATCACCAGAGCTTTTGATTAAGGTATCATTCATCAAAATCGGACCACTATTACGGGGTGTATTGAAATTCAATAAAATTCGTAAATTTGAGAAGGCTAACCCCTTTGCTAGTTTTTTTGGATAAAAATTATTTGTTGAAATGTTGATTTATTTTGTAGCAGAAATTATCCTGATCACCAGAGCATTTGATTAAGGTATCATTCATCAAAATCAGATCACTATTACGGGGTGTATTGAAATTCAATCAAATTCGTAAATTTGAGAAGGCTAACCCCTTTGCTAATTTTTTTGGATAATAATTATTTGTTGAAATGTTAATTTATTTTGTAGCAGTAATTATCGTGATCACCAGAGCTTTTGATTAAGGTATCATTCATCAAAATCGGACCACTATTACGGGGTTTATTGAAATTCAATCAAATTCGTAAATTTGAGAAGGCTAACCCCTTTGCTAATTTTTTTGGATAATAATTATTTGTTGAAATGTTAATTTATTTTGTAGCAGTATTTATCGTGATCACCAGAGCTTTTGATTAAGGTATCATTCATCAAAATCGGACCACTATTACGGGGTGTATTGAAATTCAATCAAATTCGTAAATTTGAGAAGGCTAACCCCTTTGCAAATTTTTTTGGATAAAAATTATTTGTTGAAATGTTAATTTATTTGGTAGCAGTAATTATCCTGATCACCAGAGCTTTTGATTAACGTATCATTCATCAAAATCGGACCACTATTACGGGGTGTATTGAAATTCAATCAAATTCGTAAATTTGAGAAGGCTGACCCCTTTGCTAATTTTTTTGGATAAAAATTATTTGTTGAAATGTTGATTTATTTTGTAGCAGTAATTATCCTGATTACCTGAGCTTTTGATTAAGGTATTATTCATCAAAATCGGACCACTATTACGGGGTGTATGGAAATTCAATCAAATTCGTAAATTTGAGAAGGCTAACCCCTTTGCTTATTTTTTTGGATAAAAATTATTTGTTGAAATGATGATTTATTTTGTAGCAGTAATTTTCCTGATCACCTGAGCTTTTGATTAAGGTATCATTCCTCAAAATCGGACCACTATTGAAATTCAACCAAATTCGTAAATTTGAGAAGGCTAACCCCTTTGCCAGTTTTTTTGGATAAAAATTATTTGTTGAAATGCTGATTTATTTTGTAGCAGAAATTATCCTGATCACCTGAACTTTTTATTAAGGTATCGTTCATCAAAATCGGACCACTATTACGGGGTGTATTGAAATTCAATCAAATTCGTAAATTTGAGAAGGCTAACCCCTTTGCTAATTTTTTTGGATAAAAATTATTTGATGAAATGTTGATTTATTTTGTAGCAGTAATTATCCTGATCATCAGAGCTTTTGATTAAGGTATCATTCATCAAAATCGGACCACTATTACGGGGTGTATTGAAATTCAATCAAATTCGTAAATTTGAGAAGGCTAACCCCTTTGCTAATTTTTTTGGATAAAAATTATTTGTTGAAATGATGATTTATTTTGTAGCAGTAATTTTCCTGATCACCTGAGCTTTTGATTAAGGTATCATTCCTCAAAATCGGACCACTATTGAAATTCAACCAAATTCGTAAATTTGAGAAGGCTAACCCCTTTGCCAGTTTTTTTGGATAAAAATTATTTGTTGAAATGCTGATTTATTTTGTAGCAGAAATTATCCTGATCACCTGAACTTTTTATTAAGGTATCGTTCATCAAAATCGGACCACTATTACGGGGTGTATTGAAATTCAATCAAATTCGTAAATTTGAGAAGGCTAACCCCTTTGCTAATTTTTTTGGATAAAAATTATTTGATGAAATGTTGATTTATTTTGTAGCAGTAATTATCCTGATCATCAGAGCTTTTGATTAAGGTATCATTCATCAAAATCGGACCACTATTACGGGGTGTATTGAAATTCAATCAAATTCGTAAATTTGAGAAGGCTAACCCCTTTGCTAATTTTTTTGGATAAAAATTATTTGTTGAAATGTTGATTTATTTTGTAGCAGTAATTATCCTGATCACCAGAGCTTTTGATTAAGGTATCATTCATCAAAATCGGACCACTATTACGGGTTGTATTGAAATTCAATCAAATTCGTAAATTTGAGAAGGCTAACCCCTTTGCTAGTTTGTTGGATAAAATTTTTTTTTGAAATGTTAATGTATTTTGTAGCAGTAATTATCCTGATCACCAGAGCTTTTGATTAAGGTATCATTCATCAAAATCGGACCACTATTACGGGGTGTATTGAAATTCAATCAAATTCGTAAATTTGAGAAGGCTAACCCCTTTGCTAATTTTTTTGGATAAAAATTATTTGTTGAAATGTTGATTTATTTTGTAGCAGTAATTATCCTGATCACCTGAGCTTTTGATTAAGGTATCATTCATCAAAATCGGACCACTATTACGGGGTGTATTGAAATTCAATAAAATTCGTAAATTTGAGCAGGCTAACCCCTTTGCTAATTTTTTTGGATACAAATTATTTGTCAGTTATCTTGATTTTCACAGCGTTTGATTAAAGTATAATAGGTATAAAAAGGTATCTCGATCGGACAACTAGTACGTGATTATTGACTATTGTTTAGACAAACGACTAAGCCCTCAGATATACGAATAAATAATTCTATGGTCAATTAAACACTTATTAGTAGTCCGGTCGTGATGAATGATACCCTAATGATACCCTAATGGATACTCATTATAGATATTGTTATAAAATATATTTAGATTTTTCAAATCATTTTGGAGCATAAAAATTCGTCAGAAAATACATTATATATATATATATATATATATATATATATATATATATATATATATATATATATATATATATATATATTTATTTATATATATATATATATATATATATATATATATATATATATATATATATATATATATATATATATATATATATATATTTATAGTTATTTTATTTTATTTAAAATTTCGCATTTTATGTAATATTGAAAATTGATAAAAAAGAAATTCAATGGAAATGTTTTCAGTTTTCAGCCAACGCAAAAGACTACAATGACTAAAAGTGCATATTATAGTACAGAACGTTTATATTCTGTAATATATTGTAAAATATATACTTTTAAACAAATTTACAAATAAATGCAAGCTAAACATTAAATAACATATAATTTGCATTTCGAAAAAAAAACATCTGCAGCATCAACATAATATTTGCAATATCATTTCATAGCATCGTACTTTTGTCGATTGTGTACAGTTTCTGTTTAACGTATCGTTTGAGATTGTATTGATTGAAAATTATATTGTGTGATAATATTATAAATAAAAACACTGATCAATATTAAAAATAAATAATTTGCAATTTATAAATACGATGGCAAAATAAGAAGTCCGGTAAAATTATAATAGATGTCACTCACAATATAAATTCAAAATCGCATTATGGCCAACTTTTCCTTATTTTTATCATTCAGCATACTATAAATGCCCATACCATAGCAAAAAATTTTCTCCAGCGATGGATCCAGTAGTTTTTTAATACCGCTGCCATTTTTATGACTAACCGATTTGAATGAAATCATACTTGGTAGGATGATGGTAGAACCTATTAATTTTTCCGCCAGGGTAGTGATTTTGACCATATTCGATTAGTAAGGCGAAGATCACTACCGCCAGGGTAGTGATCTTCGCCTTACTAATCGAATATGGTCAAAAAGATAGTTCCACAAAGTATTCCCTCTAAGCACATCTCCTAAGCACATCCAGTCTGTATTTGACAACTTTCAAATACTGCATTATTTTGACACTTGTAGAACATTGAGTAAATCAGAGAATCGACGATAACACAGAGGTTTTCATTCTGCTCCCGAATTTATTGTAATATTTTCATCACTAAGAAAAATCAAGTTGAAAATTGTTTTATACCACACAATATCGAATCTAAGATGGATATAGAATCAATAAACTAAACGAAATGCTTAATTCCATATACTAGCATCAAATTATTATGTACGATTAAATAACATTCCAGGCAACATATTTCACATCAGTTGATATGTTTCTGTCGTTTTACCTTCAGGTTTCTTCAACATAACATTTATAAAACATCATATACGATTTAACTTCAATGGACCGGACCAACAACAAAACTCAAATTGTTGATTTCTTCGTACCTCGGTACCATTTAGAATATATATAGACACATTCACATAAGCATACCCATATATACGCATATACATTTTGTGCGGGTTCTAAATAATTTGTGAAACTGAAAGAAAATTTATTTCATTCAAAATAAATCAAAATGAAAATGAAACTGTGTTGATGATGAAAATCGAAATAGAAAGGAGGAAAATTTTTTTTACTTTGTATATGCCAACCAGAAAACAATCAGAAAAAATATATCAAAACCATAACCTCTATAACCCCGGTCCCGAGAAAAAGGGATCAAATCGATTGGAACAAATAAATTGATATCGTTTTTGCGGTAAAATACTATATGCTACACAGATGAATGTTACCAGCAGAAGCAGCAAAGTGGTACGAGAAGAGCAACATGAATTTCTGTGCAAGTATTTCTATGCTAAAATATTAGTTTCGTAATTTCGTAAATTTCTACTTTATGTCAATGCTGCGGTTAGGTTTATGTGAGGGTGGCAAATCGTATATATGAAACAATTCAGAAAATGAATTTGTCAAGTTCAATTTTTTGTCGTGTGTTCGAGGACGTACGCTCGAAATTAATGTATACGTATATATGTATTCAGTGTCGACATAATATTATGTACAGTGAAACTTCCCTAATTCGAATCACTACTTGCCAACCATTTTTGTTCGATTTAGGGAAAATTCGAATTATAGAAAATGAAACTAAATTGTTGAAATTGTGGATAATTCAACACATAAAGAACGTTAGTCTATTTTTGCAACGTTTACCAGAGCATTTACCTTCCTTAAAAGTGAAAGTCTTATTATAGGCACTGAAAAACAGTCCCATTTCATTTTTTCAAACTGCACATGTGATGATACTGCCAGCGCTAATTCTTTCTCCAGTGGTAGTTCTTAAAACTATATATTATGAGGAATTTTAAATTTCTCTAACCATCCACTACTCGCACTAAACTCAGAAAGGTGGAATGATTTTGTAAATTCAGCAGCTTTCTGTCTTAATATTGGACCACCCACAGGTCCTTTTTTATTGCAAACTTGCTACAACATAAAAATGATGATTTTTTTATTTATTTTTTATTATTAAATAATCTTCTTTATTATTTCTTTTTTAAATACAAAAGAGTCCAAGACTAATAAGCAATTTTATTCTAACTTAAATTACTACATTTTACTGAATTTTACGGGTTTATTCATCGATGCACTCCTTAGTTTTGATATTTATTATATGATCGCGCTTTTGTTGTGCGCTATAGAAAAAGATTTATTTTAACTGATATTACACTAACTCAAAAGGCTTTACTCTTTCGAGCCTTCTAACTAAATCCGTATTATCCAGTAACTGGATGGCTTCTATATTAACATGGTGAAGTAACCGTTGTTCATGACTTATAGCAAATTTCATAATTTCCGTTTTGATGGGTTCTATGCCCAGATCTTTGTGGATGTCGCTATTTCTGACAAACCATGTTGCGTTACGATGTTTCTTAGCACTTGGTTTTGGAATCGTTGGATAATATCCATGTTGCTCTGCTTGGTACATCCCCACAGCTGTACACCATAAGTCCAAACAGGCTTCAGTATTTGCTTATAAAGCAAAAGTTTATTAGGAATTGATAGATGAGAGTTTCTTCCCAGTAAGCAATACATTTTATTGTATTTTAATCCCAACTCGTCTCTTTTTTTTACATGAGCTTTCCATCGAAGCTTAGCGTCTAATGTCATACCAAGATATTTGGCAGTGTTTGCATGTGGTATTTCTTGATTATGTAAATATACTGATTTATGTACTAATCTCTTGTTCGTAAAGTCGACATGTACAGATTTAGTTTCATTTAATTTTATGCGCCATTTTTTTGTCCAGTTATGTACTTGCTCTATGGCGGTTTGTAATTTATCTGTTGTATCTGAGTTGTTATCACTACTGCCATTATAGCTGTGTGCGAAAGTGGCTATCATGTTGTTTTGTGGGATTAGAACATCTCGGATGTATAGTAAATACAGAAGTAACCCAAGTACACTACCTTGTGGAACTCCTGCTCTTATTTCCTTAAGCTCAGAATATTCATCTTCTTGCTTAAGTCAGAAATATCTTTCTGTTATATATGATTCCAGTATTACGCTGTACTGTTTAGGTAGGATTAATTTGAGTTTGTAGATTAAACCTTCGTGCTAAACCTTGCCAAAGGCCTGCGCTACATCAAGGAATACTGCGGAACAGACTTTTTTCTCTTCTAAAGTCTTTTCAATGATATTGGTTATTCTATGCACTTGATTAATAGATGAGTGCTCACTGCGAGAACCAAATTGGTGATTCGGAATTAGGTAATTTTTTTCAATTATTAGTTTGAGTCGTTTTAATAGTAACTATTCAAAGAGTTTAGACTTTATCGGCAGCAACAATATAGGCCTATATAATGTTATTAGATGTTGCGGTTTTCCTGGTTTGGGGATCATGATAACCTCAGCCACTTTCCAAAGTTTTGGCACATATTTTAACTTAAATGCAGCATTTATGATATTAGTTAACTTTACCGTAGCTTTTCTCGGTAATTGCTTTATTATTTCTCCGGTAATCAGGTCAAACCCTGGTGCTTTCTTTAAGTTTAAATTGTTTTTAATTTCGTTAGCTACTTCAGTAGATGATGTAGGTGTGACCTCTTCGAGAATTTGTATTATGTTTTCATCCAATGTTTCTCGTAATTGGCATTCATGAGGTTGAAATATATTTTCAAGATGATTAGCAAATCTTCTGCTTTTTCTTTGGTTTTCCTTGCCCATGTGCCATCAATTTTCCTGATAGGATGGATTGGAATTATTGGCCTTTTCAGAGTTTTAGTTGCTTTCCACAGCGAATAATCCGTATCACTGTCATTCGTCAACTTACTTAAGTAGAAATTAACTGACTCATTTTTTAACTTCTGAATTTCTCTTGTTAATTGATGAGTAAGATTGTTTAGTATTTTTTGTCTTGTGGAGCTATAGTTTGGTGCCAATTTTTTCTGGACTTGCATTTATCCCTAAGGAGATTTCTAATCTTTATTGGATAGCTATTTCTTTTTGGCCTAGATTTGATTTCTGGAGTACTTTGCCATGATGTTTGTTGAATATTCGTAATGAACTTTTCTACTTCTATGTCCAGTTGATCCATAGATTTTAACGGAACTTTCAAAAGTATTTTTTGTTCAAGGTGTACTTTGAAACTTTCCCAGTCCGTATATTTGTTTGTTAATACTGGATTATTCTCTTTTTGGATGATATACTCGCTTAGAGTTAGGACTGTTGGAGAATGATTTGAGCTCGTTTCATCGATTTTCATAAAACTATTAGAAATATTTTTGGTTATAAAAAAATCGATCGGGTCAGGTATTTTTCCTGAGTCAGTTGGCCAATATGTTAGTTTTCCTGTTGAAATGGGTTCACATCCATTTTCTTTAATGGCAATCAGTAATTCTTTTCCTTTAGTTGTAGTTAATCTTGACCCCAGTAAGTATTCTTTGCATTGAAATCACCACCTATTATGAACCTTTTTCTCAGACGCTTGAAGAACTCTGAGTATTGTTTGTTTTTAATAGAATGTCTTGGTGGACAGTACAATCCTGCAACAACAATAGGAAAGTTGTTGGTTTTTATATAAACCACTGTGGCCAGAATTTTTTCTTTTTTATACTTTGCTTCTTCAAAATGTTGTATATTTTTTTTTAATGATAATTGCACTTCCTTCTCTGGCTGAATTATAGTATGATATAGGCAATAGCCTTTAAATGTTATGTGAGATTGCTTAGTAAAATGTGTTTCCGAAATAAGACACACATATATATTTTCAATGTCGAGGACTGCTTGTAGTTCTTGCTGATGCCGAAGCAAACCATTAACATTCCATGACATGATTTTCATTGGGCTGTTCATTTCTGTGTGGATTTGGGTTTAGCTCTCAATGCTCTATTTTCCAATTTTTGTAGCCTCTCATCAAATTTTGTTAGTTTCATGAGAATATCTTGTAATGTTTGACTGATGTCCACATTTAGCGATTTTTGCTGGGGTTTATTGACTACGCCTCTCGTTGCGTCGGCATATGTAACACCTTCAGTTCTTAGTTGGCAGCCATATGGTTGCCTATTTTATTGTTTTGTCTGCCTCTCGTGTCGTTTTGCCTGACCATGCATTTGAGCTTTATTCATCCTTTGGGTTTAAATTTTCCTAATTTCCTTTGCAACAATATATCCTCGATAGTTAGCAAGATGACCTTGTCAACAGTGTACACACTTTAGATGAACTTGCGGACTGTCGCATTCTCCAGTTAGATGGTGTCCGGCATATTTAACACACCTTGGAAGCTTACCACAATATTGTTGCGTGTGTCCATATGCTTGACATCTTTTGCATTGCGGAATTAGTTTAGATTTTCATCTACTATGATAAGTGGTGGGGGAGGTATTTTTTTATCTGTTTTGATGTTTGTCTCCATTAGTAAAGGTAAAAACAAACAAATTATTAGTACAGAAATTGTAAAACAACCTTACAATGTTTTCGAAATGGAAATAATCCTTAACCCAAATCCGCTTTCCTTTTTGCTCCTTATCTTTCTTATCTGCTTCTATTGCTGCCGCAAATAATAAACAAGCCGCACCTCTTGTCCTTAAATATGTAATGATGCTTCTGAAGAAGTCGTAATTGGCTTAGCAAAAGCATTACCAGGGCAAGGCTCATTTAAACTGAAGGTCGCCTGGTATTCAGAGTTTGCATATTAGCGGTTGATTAACCCATCAAACCATACATTTTTTGGCATATGCTGTTCCACCGTGAATTGGGGATTGATTTTCAAGGTTTACTCCTTTAGTGTTGTACTTTGGTTCTGAGCTAAGCTCTAGTTGCCAGTGATACCACGTGGAGGTAGTACATACACCTACGAATCACAGACAAATAACTTGTTCGACTTGCCATAATTATTATAAATAATTAATAAAAATTCACACAACAAACAAAATAACTCAAAAATTAAAAAAATAAACTTAAAAATCCAAACGTCAAAATGAATTATTTCACACACACACATAAACATACCATATTCTAAGTCTAGGTGTACGTTTCCACCAAAAAGTTGGTTGTTTTTTTTACATCGCACCTCACACGGATAGTATACATTCTCAAAAAAATTGCGTCTCAACACAAAATTTAATACCTACACATGCAAACAAAAAACAACCGATTTGTAGAAAAAACAACCGCTTTGTACTAATGAAGATAACTTTTGCTGTTGTTTTTTTACATTGGTACTAAAATATAAAATTTCCTTTAGGAAATTTTATGGACAACCCTTCATTTATTTGAAAAATGTCATTACTCTTGGTTTCGACCAAAAAATCGGTTGTATTTTTTACAAAGGGAAATATTTTAATTTTTTTTATGTATGTGTATTAAAATTCTATGTATTAGAATTATAAACTTAAATATTTGAATTTTAACGTTGATTATTTTCATAAAAATTTATTGTAAATGGTTGCAAATCTAAAATGTTTAAAGTTTAATAAAAAATAAATGGCTATTAGTGTTTTAAAGAAATAAATAACTTTTATTTAAATTTGAATCGCAACAAAAATTCATGATAATGACATTTTTCAAATAAATAAAGGGTTGTCCATAAAATTTCCTAGAGGAAATTTTATATTTTAGTACCAATGTAAAAAAAAACAACAGCAAAAGTTCTCTTCATTAGTACAAATCGGTTTTTTTTTCTACAAATCGGTTGTTTTTTGTTTGCATGTGTACGTAATAAATTTTGTGTTGAGACGCAAATTTTTTGAGAATGCATACTATCCGTGTGAGGTGCGATGTAAAAAAAACAACCAACTTTTAGGTGGAAACGTACACTTAGTGTTAAAAAAAAATAAATCGCTTTTATTTTCATTTTAATCGCAACAAACATACATGTTATTGACATTTATCAAATAAACAAAGGGTTGTCCAATAAATTTCCTACAGGAAATTTTATATTTTAGCACCAATGTAAAAATAACAATCAAAAAACATCTAGCCATTAGTACAAATCGGTTGTATATTCTACAAATCTGTTGTATTTTTTTTTGGCATGTGTAAATTTTGTATCGAGACACAATTTTTTGGTAAATGTATCCGTGTGAGGCGCATTGTAAAAATAACAACCAAAGTTTAGGTGGAAACGTACACTAAGTTACAACAAGTTGCAACAAAATGAAAATTCACGGCTATATTGCAACAATATGCAACTACAACATAGTGTAAATTGGCCCAATGAATGTGAAATTTTGACATTTTATTAGGTTTTTATTTTCCGTGTTCATGGTTTGCTATTTTTTTTAAAATACGATAATATATTTGAGTTAAAATAAAGTATGTCGAAATTGATGATTTCGATAATGTACATGATTTCGGCTTACCAGATAAAAGTGAAAAAGAAAATGGCCAACCAAGGCCAAACATCTTAAAAAGCACCATTAAAACCCAAAGACACGTCAAATTACGCATGTCAAAATTTATCTCTACACATTTTGTAGATTTGTGGAGACCACGTTAAAATTTAGCTTTGCTCGAGCTCCATACCTGGCTTAAGGAGAGAAATTTTCATATAAAAAATACTTTTAGTGCTTTTGCCAAAAAATAAATTCGATTTACGGGTAAAAATTCGTATTATAGAAGTCCGAATTACGGAAGTTTGATTGTATTTTAGTTTATGTTTTAGTGGAGTGACCATAACCAAAATCAATTTATAATTTTTAATTTATTTTCACACATGATTTAATTTTAACAAAATATGTTCTACACATAAACGAACTCTTTAATTAAATAAACTTAATAAATTATTTATGTATGCATGATTTAGAAAAAAAAAAAAACATAAACATAAACATAAATTTTGGAGATGAAAATCATATAATGTTTCTCGTTTATAAATTATGTATACGTTTTAGTGAAAGTATAACAACATATCGCAAAATATTTTAATTATCATAGCAAAATTTATGCTGTGTCACGAACGTCATTTGCATAAATGCTGGAATTAATAATTTCGTCAATTAAAATTTTAATATATGAATATGTTAAAAATTGTATATGATTAATAATTTATGACAATTAGCTGGTAAATAATTAAGTGGTTCGGAATTTGTTAGAATATAAATCTAAAATAAACAAAACAAAATATTATTCGATTAGTATTGCATTAATCAAATCCAGTTCAGTGTACAATTCTATGTTTTTTTTTTTTTATATATTCAATACGTCAAATCATTGTGATTTCGTAGTTTTTTGTTTTTTATCAAATCAGTTATCGAGCTATACCTAAATATAGTCAATCCTCAACTCTCGCCTCTTATGTCGAATTTATGACATCATTGTTGATATACAGGTTCTTACATATGTTGATAGGGGAATCTTTGGTAGTTATTCATTAGCCAGAGTTAAAAGACATTACGGATCGAAAGCTCAACATGAACCATAATATTCAGAAACGCGTTAAAAAGTTCTGAGTAAGATGGCACAAAGATTATACCTCACGACACTCAATCGGCGCGTAATAAATGAAAAAGGGTCTTTCGGCGATATAACCAAACGATGTAGTGTTCTTTAAGGATACCAATCTTCCACCAATAAAATGGCTTCTATTCCATGTACTGAAGGTTCGAGCAGAAATATTCAGCTCTTACTCTAAAGCAATCAAATAGAAAATCCTTTCGGTGAGTAAAGAATTAATTTTCTGTTATACTTTGATTTCTTTTTTTCGGCTTTCCAATTCTTGCATTCTCTTTTTTACTACAGTCGCTTTAGCTATAACCGTTTTCACCAACGTCTTGTACTTTTCACTTTGTAGTCGCATTTGTGTGTCTAAAATCAATTGCTGCTTAATTTATTGAATTTTTCGGTAGTATATCCCATATCAATTCAGAAGACCACCACAGTTGAACTTGAAGATTTCAGATTTTGACAGATCTGTACCGGACATAAAGGAATATCTAGCAAAGGTCGCAGAGAACCATTAACTCAGTTGAGAATAACATATTATACCAACTCTCACCACCGACAAACTCGGATTGGTAACCGCAATTGAGAATCCTACAATGACCACGTATAAATTTACAACTGCATCCTTACCCAAAAAGCTAGGCTATAATTTGAAATGGAGCTGCTTGCTTGGCCGGACTGCGAACTTGTTTTAATGATGTTTCTAACCAGCATGCCTCTCAAAAGTTTCCTTTAAAACTTTTCTAAATTCTTTTCTAAGAGGCCAGATAGCTAGATAAAAGACAAGTTTCGCTTTTACTTATAGCAGAGACAGAAACACTTTATACCTTGCAAACCATATTTAGAACAGTTAAAAGGAGAAGTATTAAGTGAGAAGTATGGTATTAAAACCAGTAATCCTTATTTAAATTTTACCAACAAATTCAAATTTTGATTATGAATCTAAACATGTTGTTCGCACGGCAAAGGAAACTAAGTGTCAACTAGAAATAACCACAAGGTAAACAATGATTGGTGTATTTCCTACAGAGTTAAGTTGGGCAGCCTCAGTTCAGGAATCGAGTTGATAGCATCGCTTATTAGGAAATGAACTGGTGTCAGAAAAATGAGGTCATTTGAATCATTTCCGATGGGACATAATTGTTTTGAATTTAGTGCACTCTTAATTTGTATAAGTGCTGTGCTCCTTTTCTCATTTGTTATCACCAATGATCACCAATGATCAAGATGGAACTTAATCGATTTTAGTTCCGCTTCCAATCCGGGTGGAATAAAATGTTATTTTTTCTAAAAATGATTTTTGCAGTGATAATACATGGCGGAATCCAAATCAAAGAGACCTGAAATGTTAAAAAGGATACTCCTATTTGTTATGTTGTTATCACAGAATGTAGTCATATTGTAGCTAAACTAGTCGGCCGTTTACTGAACGATTGTCTTAAATATCAAGTGGCAACTTGGTTTCATGAAATTCTTTTGGGATTGATCTCAGAATATCGGAATGGTTTGATGACCATTTTGCGGAGCTCAAACCCATCAGATTTGAAAAATTCAATTAATTCCCGTTGTATCTTTTGGGCCAACTCAATAGAATCATCACCAGACAAGACGCCATCAACATACGTCTCATGATGAACACTTTTAGATGACCGTGGAAATCTTTCTTTTTTGCCGGAAGCTAACTGCATTTAATGTCCTTATAGCCAAGTAAGGAGCACTCACTGTTCCAAAGGTTACAATATTTAATCGAATATCGGGATTTAAAAGCCAAACGATACATTGAAAATCCGTATTTGTATTATTCACCCGTGTCTGCCTATACATCTGTTTGATGCCTGCTATAAAAGACGTAATTTTGTATAGTATGGCCCACCATTAATATTTGATTCCGTGAGATTCCGTTTGATGACTTTGGAAAGCCATTAAAGACCGTATAACGACAGCGGAGTATTGTCCTTATTTTAACTATTCAGATGTAGGTGGTGTGCGTAGATGGTGTTGATTTTTCAAGTCTCCTCCTAACCCTCATAATTCCTCAGATGTCCACGAACGGATTGAATTATCTATAAGTAAACTCTTAATAGAAACTGCTTTTACTTTTTTCAGCATAAGTCGCTTCAAAGATCGCTCCATAATAATCTCGTTTCTGCAGGTAATTGTTCATCCCGACCATTCTTTTGTAGCCATAAACTTTGGAAAATTATTTTTATTCTTATCGTGATTGGAGGTAAAAAGTCCAATGGGACGGACACTTTACTAGCTTCCAACAGAAAGCTCCGTGTGGTGTGAATCTTGAAATACAAAACTTTCTATACTTGCTCTCCATGCAATGCCCAATACTTTTACAGGCTTAACAGGTTTCGAAATTGTTTGCATACAGTTTTCTCACATTAAATCTACCGCTACTTAATATCTCGAGTACATCGTCTTTCAAGTTAGTCAGTTTAGGTAATGTAGATGTACCAATCATCAGATCATCTACATATATGTTATGTTCAATTGCACAACTTGCTTCGGTATAAGTAGTTTTTTTTCCTGCTAAATATTTTGTAGTTCACTTTAAGACTGTGTCCGAAATCCATAATAAATATTTGTGAATAGTAATTTTTGACATTTATTTGGTAAAAACGAAAATTATTACGGTCAGTTGCTGTGATCATTTTAGTCAAATACCAAAATTTTCTATAACAAAAGCCAAACTCTCGTGTAGCACACTCGGATATCTCGATATATATCAAAATGAATTCCTATCTGTTTGTTCAGAAATTTTTAAATAAGTTTCATGTCCAGAACAATCCTTACGATATTTATTAAGGGCTGGATACCGAGGACTAGAGGCTCCTGTACAAATTTTTTATAAGATTTCAATTTTTATTTGTTTTTTATGGGAATGAGTTTAGAAAAGGGTTTTTACAAAATTAGTGACATTCTCAAATTCGAGGGGTCCGCACCTGGATCAAAAAACAATTATCTGTTTGTTCCGAATGCGCGTGTCAGCGGTTCAACCGATCATCATGAAATATTTACCATGTATAAGTTGCATGTCTAGAACAAACCTTACGATATTTATGAAGGGGCTGGACCCCGGGTCTAGGGGCTCTAGTACAATTGTTTTCTAAGATTTCAATTTTTTTTATGGGAATGAGTTTAGGAAAAGATTTATATAAAATTAGTGACATTCTCAAATTCGAGGGGTCCGCACCTGGATCAAGAACTAATTTTTACATCAACACAATTATATGTTTATTTCGAATGGGCGTCTCAGCTGCTCAACCGATCGTCATGCAATTTTTACTTAAGTTGCATGTCCAGAACAAATTTTACTATAATTATGAAGGGAGATGGACCCCGGATCTAAGGGCTCTGGTACAAATTTTTTCTAATATTTCAATTTTTTTTAATTGTTTTACGGGAGTGAGTTTAGAAAAAGGTTTATACAAAATTAGTGACATTCTCAAATTCGAAGGGACCGCACCTGAATCAAAAAATTAATTTTTACATCGATACAATTATCTGTTGTTCCGAATGGGTGTCTCAGCAGCTCATCAAATCATCATGAAATTTTTACCATGCATTAGTTACATGTCCATAACCAACCTTACGATATTTTTGAAGAGGCTAAATCCCATCGTCTAGGGACCACTGTACAATTTTGTTCTAAAATTTCGTTTTTTTCTATTTTTTATGGGAATGGACTTAGAAAAGGGGTTAAATAAAATTAGTAATATGCTCGAATCCGAAGGGTTCATCGTCTAAATCAAAGGGACCCTTCTTAATTTCTTAAGTTTCCACACCATTCATCTTGTTTGATTCAAAATTTGCACAGGAAGATTCAAAAATGTTAACATTAGAGGCTTGCTTTCGCCATGACTATCAATAAAACCCAGGAGCAATCATTAAAAAAAACTACCGAACCATGAGGAGCTTTTATACTCTTAGCAGGTAGTTTTAGTTAAACTTTACCAGTCATTCCACGTTCAAAACATCATCACGATCGTGTCATCTCTGGAAACATGTAACGGAAATCACCTTTTATCTACAAACATGCATGTGAATTTACATCACGATGTTACAGCCAAAACATTTACCAGACAGTTTTTGGATATGGATAACGGGAAATTTCCAATTGAACCCCTATCCATTTGAAATATTGTTCTCGCTTGATTTTTGTCTAATGCAGCCATCAATTCACGACGTGATAATAAAGTTTTTCCAAACATGTCAAAAAACTACAAAAATAATGACTGGCTTTGTCAACATTCAATGTTAGCTCCGCAAAAATGACAGCGTTAATAATAAATATGGATACCACCAAACAGTTTTCAAATTTTCATGTCATGCATTTTAATATAAGAAGTTTACGGGCAAATCTAAATAGTTATGTCATTGTACCAGATATAATTTTTTTAACAGAAATCTGGATTACTAATAATGAGGTACATTTTTATAAAATTCCCGGGTACAATTTTTTTAGTTGTTGTAATGATATAAATCGTGCGGGTGCGGTGTTGCGAGATTCGTAAGGGATCATATTGTGATGAATTATTTTAATTATGATATAATAACAGCTGACTGAATGGAACTTAATTTTATAAAAGAAGAATTCACAATTAGTAGTTTATGTATCTATCGTTATCATGCTAACTCTTTTGGCAGATTTTTAAATGAATTACGACCAATCCTAAATAAACACTGCAGATCAAAAAATTTTCTACTTATAGGTGATATCAACATTGATATCTTATCATCAAATATAGAAATAGATAATTACATGATGTCACTATCATCTTTTGGTCTGTGTTCTTTGATAAATTTACCTACCCGAATAGTAAATAGTAGCTCGACATGTATTGACCATGCATTTTACAGGTTTGGATCGAAAAATTTAAAAATTGTGGGTGATTTAGTTAATCTCCATGTATCTGATCAAATTCCAATTATACTTACACTTACGTTTAAAAATTCAAATAGCTCTAAAACTAGAAATGTCAGCCAAATTATATCTACAGCATCAAATTTGATATATGTAATAAACTTTTACAGACGCAGGCCTGGGATGATATATTTTTAGCAAACGATGTTAATAAATAAATTTTTGAATACTTTCAATTGTTGCTTAAAATATAGTAAATATCAAAAGTCTAATATTGGAAAAAAACTAAAATGGCACCGTCTTTCAAGCTTCACTCACTGAAGCTTTATTTGAAAAATAAATTATCTAAGACACTTAGAAAACATCCGTTAAATACTAATCTATTAAAACGTTTTAACATTATGAACAAAAAGTGCAAAATGATGATACATGCTGAACGGACTAATTATTATATGACCCTTTTTGAGAATTGCTCCAATGACTGCAAAATGCAATGGAAGGTAGTAAATTCACTAGTTGGTGAGGATTCTAGCAGAACAGGTATATAATATCTTCTATATTAGACAAAAATGATAATTTCATTACCAACCCTTTAGATATATGTTATGTGTTTATCATCATTTTACAAGTCAATGTGTTTTGATATACAATACCGCAAGCCCTACATCGCATTGCTATATATAAAATGGCAAAACGATTCGTTGGTAAACAATTTTTTAGTGACTGTCAATTTAGCTTTAGGAAGGGCTTAAGTACTGAAGCTTCGCTTTTAGTATTTTTTTCGTCGATATATGATTCCCTAAATAATGGTAAAGTCGTGAGTGTGCTTTTTCTTGACATTTCTAATGCCTTCGATACCGTAAATCATTCACTTTTACTAAGTAAATTGTATGGCGTATTGGATTCAGAGGATTCATGTATAACTGGCCTAAATCGTATCTACAAAATAGACTACTAAAAGTTGTAATCGGTTCTTGCTCTAGTGAATTTAATAAAAAAAAATTTCAGGTGTCCCTCAAGGTTCGATTCGTGGTCCTTTACTTTTTAATCTATAATCAGCAGATAACAAAGAAGAATTGGAACATCAAATGAATTCTGATTTAGCAGTAGTGCGTGTTTGGTTTTTAAATCATAAAATGAAATTAAGTGAAAAATCAAGAAGAATGCTATTTAATGTAGGATCAAGAGCGGTTAAAATTTTGAACATATTTTACCACGATGAACAGTGACACTAATAGCTTTAGTGATTTTATCAATTGCTTTAAATTCTAATTTGTCAATGAATTTAAATACTTGGGAATAACGATCGATAGTAAATTGATGAATGATGTATCGTTTATCGTAACATACATTTTCCGACTTGATAAGTAAGACCTTATCCAGTTTAACGGAATAATGTCACAATTCAGTATATTAAGTTTTTTCAATAATATTCGATGATTCGGTTTGTCAAATGCCTTTGCAAAATCGGTATAAATCACATCGACTTGAGTACCCGCTGTAACCGAATTGATAAATTTATTTTGGAAAACGGCCAAATTAGTGACCGTTGAACGACCAGGAAAAAATCCATGCTGACGTCCGCTAATCTATTTCTTAGAGTGGAAATATAATATGTTATTGACCATTGACTCGAATAGTTTTGGAATAGAAAATAGTATTGCAATACCGCGATAAATAGTTACATCACTGTGGGCCCCACTTTTATAGATCGGTATTTTTTTTGATATTTTCCAGGCAATAGGAAATCTGCCTTGCTTTAATAGAGACACGGGTAAGTTATCAGATCCAGGACCTTTTGAAGCGTCCATGTTTAATAATGCCTCCACCACATCTAGCTCAGAAAAGATAATTTTTGAATTATCACCAGATAAAATGGGTACATGCGTGTTATCTTGAACAAAAACGCTTCCGGAGTATTCCGCAAAGAAATCGCAGATTGTTTCTGGATTGTTAGATTTTTCTCCTTTGAATACCATAAACGATGGCAAACCATTATTATGGCTGTTAAGTTTGATAAATTTCCAGAAATTACAGTGTAAATCATCTTCTATGTCAATAATGTAATTATTGTACAGAAATCGGTTTAGGCAAAAAAATTGACTTCGTAAAGATTTAAACTGTAAAAGATCACGATGTAACCCTGTTCGCCTGTATATCCTGTGATATTTATTACGCGAAGCCTCTAATTGCTTAAGTTCTTTTGTGAACCATGGGTCGTTACGCATATGCGACTTTTTGACCATAGTTTTAGGAATAAATTTCTCAATAATATCAGTTAACAATTCATTGAATATATTTACTTGATATCATAATTTGATAGAGTAATTACCCAATTAACATTTGATAAACAAACATTTATGGATTCGTTATCGGCGTGCAAATATAATCAAAGACAGTACAGTTTTTAATGAAGTTAAAATTTTTTGAGCATTCGAAAGAAATATTTATTGAAACAGGTGTATGTAGGCTTGCCACCTTTTCAAAATGCCAGAGGAGGACAGTTAAACTTTTGTTTTAAACACTGCTAGTGACAAAAATATTTTACCATTTTGTAATTCCTAAACCTTGACATCTATTTAGCAAATCTTCACTAATGAAGTATCTTGATAAAGCTGGCCAAATAATTATAGTTCTAGTTATAGCAAGCAATAAGGGCAACCATTCCATCGATACATTTCTAAAGTACCGAAGAATTTCTTTAAATTCAATTTTCGTGTAGTTATAAAATTCAATCTACTTTGGTCGACGTTAAAAACGTCGTAGCAGCGTTTAAAATGTTTCATAAAAAAAATGTTTAATAAAAATCTACCATCGGTTCCTCGTGATAGTTTCATATCACCCTCGTTATAGTTGCTTGGTTTCCGGTGCTTATTATCGAACGTCTCTTTATTGTTAACCGCAGCTCGATTCATTTTCTTAACAGCCATATCTTTCGTTGTGGTTGCGTTTAGCACATACTTTATACCATTGTCTTCACAATAGCTTTGGAACAACCTACACGTTTAAGCATATTAGGAAATGATTCAAGCTGGTAGAATTGCACGGTATTGAATAGTATTGGTATCTTATCAATCTGATATAATACCCCTCCCTTTTGGCTTGTTAGTGTTTTTGTATATCCCCACTCGATGCAAGCTGCCTTACATTTTCATTCTTGGAAACAAAAAATTTCTCTGGAACATCTTTAAAGCCTTCTAAACTCCACATATCTCATAAAGTCGTGATTTAGTTAGGCGAATCTCCACTTGATTATACTAGGAACGACTCATTTATACGTCATGCGTCGGTCTTCCGAACAAGTTAACTGGCCAGATGCATCAGTTCTTCCGCACGGTTTGTATTCCGACTCAACACCCCCACATACTTCATTTGTACTCCTAGTCGATATTCCATGACAAAATCGTAATCTGCTAATTTTAGCCATCATATTGAAATTCTTAGTATTAAATTTTTTTTTGTTGAACAACTTTGTAATGACGCACAATCGGTTATCATCGCGACGATGGCTAAGGCTTCCAATTCCTATGAATCATATTTGTGTTCACATTGGGTGGTGTGTCTGTTTAAATAGGCCACAGGTCAACTTTTTTTATACTGATTGACTTGCAACAAAATTCTACCTAAATCTTTTCATCAAGCATCAGCAACCTTCATGTTCTAAATTAGGGTCTTATATTGCTAATGTTTTGCAATCCCCTAATTTAGAGTATAAATGCGGTACCACTTCTAAAGTTTTGCAACAATATTAAAGTTTTTTATGAACTTTCGAAAGAATCCCGCCAATCCCATAAACTGTAGTTATATCTGAGTTTTGTTCTTGTTTTGTGGGAAATTTACATCGGCATCTGTTTTTGATCTTCTGGGTGTAACTTGCGATCATGACACTTCATGTTTTAAAAATTCTACCTTTCGTTTGAAGAAATGGCTATTTTGCAGGTTAAGAAACGGACTATGGCACTTTATACAACTAACAACCGCTCTAATTTTCTCTTATCATCTAGATGTAACACTATTTCCCCATTATTCTCGTCAACTCATAATTCATAATTCAATTCATAATTTTCTGGAAAATAGCTGGGCATTGACCTACCCAAATGACATCCTTAGAAACTTATAAAGCATCAGCAGTAACAAAAGCGGTTACATGGGTATTGAATCTGGAGTATTCTAGACTCATCGCTATCTGGTAATATTCTGATGATAAATTCAAAACGGTGAAATAATTACCTCCGAATAAACGTTGAAGTAGATCTTCTTTAATTGCAAAAGAAGATCGGTCTTGCACCATTATAGCGTTAAGTTGTCGATAATATTCCCAAATGCTTTCACTTCTGTTTTCTTTTTATCATTATTAATTTTCTTTTAACGTAACCATTCGGCCATCTTCACCACCATACTGTTGTTCTTTTCCAGTCCTTGTCTTTGTTATTTTAGGGTCGCACTCTACAAAATATGATATTTATTTTTCTGGTGGAGGACATTTTTGTGTTCGTGGAGGATGGAGGCAATTTATTATGAAAGGAGGACTGTCCTCCACAAAAGAGGACGGGAGGTAACCCTAGGTGTATGATATATACTCGAAGACCCAGCAATGTCGTCGCACAATTCAAGCTTAAAAGATCAAAACTTAGTATAAAAAAATAAGTCCAGAAAAGTGCCGCGACTATTAGGTATGTTGTTGATCTGAAAAGTACCCAGGTTTGCCATAAAACACACACTAGAGCGGAAGATTGACAAGTATTGGAGGGCACAAAAACATCTTCATCCATCAGACAAATTAAATTGGGAAAATTAAAATCGCCTAAAATAACAAAGTCAGTGCATTCATTAACAAAGGGCAACAACTTATTAGAAATGCTTTCAAGAAAAACATGACAAAAAGATATAGATGGATTAGAGGGAAAATATACTGTGCTAACTATTATAAAAGATGTGTCTATTTTAATTTTAACCGCAATAGACTCCACGATAGGATCAGAAAATAAAGTTCACTGAAATAGTTTTTCCGAACTGCAATTAGAACACCACCACCTTTAAGGTTAGTACTATAACTATACCGATCGCGACGGAAAACACAAAAATCTTAAAATTGGCAGTCAGCCAAGTTTCAGTCAAAACTATTATGACGTAATTCGACTCCAAAATTCCAAGATAAAAATTTATTGCTTTGGAACGCATACCACTATAATTAAAATAAAAAATCGATAAGCTATTAACACAACTTTTAGAACCATTGATGTTATTTAAAAAAATTGACATATCAGAAATAATTTTTTTGAAAAAAGCGGATTAATTATTGATCTTGATAATGACGTTTCTGAAGTAACGCCGACCGTGAGACTAAAAACTGATTTTTTGAATTACGACGAGCGTTAATGAATTCTTTGATTAAAATACCTGGCGGCCACGGTGAGGCATCTAGCATATTGCGACGAAAACAATATAACACAGGTTGATTGATTTCGAATTTATTGTTTATAAACAATCTGATATCATCATCAGTGAAGACCTTGGATAATCGAGAAACAAAAATCCACCGTAAAGGCTCAACGGTCCGCAGAATATTTATAAGAGTATTTATAAAGTAAAAGCACAATCCGTTCATTACCTATTTGTTCAGGAATAGTCAGGTGTTGCCTTTTCGCTACTTATATGTATATAAAGTTTTAAAACTCTTCTTTTTGCGCAGTGGGCACAAGTTAGTAAAAGTACACTAGTATAACTTAAGAGATAAAAGTTCCGACTCTATTCTGCTCACCCGCAAGGAGTATTTTAAACACTTTTATAATTTTAGTGCTCCGACGATTTTTAACAAATTACCACCTGAAATTCAGAATGAACAATCTGTTAAAAAGTTTAACAGGTTGTTGAAGGATTGGTTATTCCGGCAGGATAACGTTGAAAGTTTCTTTAAGTTTGTCAGTAAAAAATGTTGTTGGCTCATTTAATTTAATTATTTAGATAACGAATACTATTTAACTAATTTAATACTAAACTTAATAGTTAGAAATTAACTAGAAATGAACTAGAGAACAGTTGTTTCCACTCAGTAATATTGTACTTTTCGGACAATGTAATAAACAATTGGGAAAGTAGGGGAATATTTTTCAAATAAATGTCAAAAATTTGTATTCACAAATATTTATTATGGGTTTCGGACACAGTCTTAATCAATCAATTAAATAATAGCTTATTCATTGAGAAGGCCAATATTGTTTATTTAGAAGTAAATAATTTAGGTTCACTTACCTTGGATGATGAATTTTATTTTAATTTCATATATAATATGAAGATAAGTCATATTCTTTCTCTCGATGTTGTTGAAATTTTTCCTTTGTGAACGTATAATATTTTACCACCAGTAAAGTAAAAAGGACGATAAAAAACCTAACCAAAATCACTATGCAACCAAATTTATTCATAACAAAATTGGTCATATGGTTTCAAAATTTCCAACTTCATTTCAATCGTATAGTCTGTCAACTACTTAATCCACATTTCATACTTCATTATATTCATTCATATTTTTCCTCTCTAGTAAAATAATGTTAGCATTCCTTCAACAACAACAATCATTGTATACGTATAAATTGTAGCAATAAAATAATTTATTTTATATTTTCCTGTCAAAATCTAAATTACAGTAATTTAGAAGAAAAATCAAGAAAGAATCCACGCAAGAATACGGAACAAAGTAGGGAAATAAAGCAAAACAATTTTTTTCTCTCTTCTGGTTTTTGTTGTTGGCTTGTGCGTGTGTATATTATACCGACGAGCTAGTATATTGTACTGTATCATAAGATCTAAGTGAAAAAAAAGAGTCTGTATACCATTTTCTATCTTTCATTTTTTTTTTTTTTTTTTGGAAAAGTTAATATTGTGTATAGTTATATAAGAAACATAATAGAAATGTATAAGAAAAATAATAATAATACATCTAAAATATATATATGTACATATATGGATGGATGGATGGATGGATAATCTTAAATGTAATCGTATATATATATAAGTAAAAAAAAGTAAAATTAAAATATGGAGAGGAGGATAAAAAAGACAAACAATAAAAGGAAATTTAATTCAGTATTCCGTTCACGTTATGTCGTCGTCGTACTATCGTCAAAAAGCATTTTCCTTGTATATATGCCTTACCTTGCTTTTTTCCGTAAATATTTGACGAAAAGATAAACTTTTTTTTTTTTTATATTTTTAGCAGTTTTATCTTAATTTTTTTTGTGTACATTTTAATTAATAATGTTGCTCAACTTCACATACGAACGCGTATGAACAATCTTAATTAATATTATAATAGCAAGGTTCAGTTCCTTATCGCTAATTTGTTATATTCCAGCAAAAATGATATTCGCGTGCATGACATCGTGTATCCTATTGTTTTTGCTCTTTAATTGACAGTGCTAGTGGAAGTGCACAGATAAAAATGTATTGTTTTATTGTCAGTAGCGTAATAATTATTTAAAGGCCACACAATTAACCTAAGAATGTAAAATCGTTCTTTACTAAATTAAATTATCAAAGCCACATTCTTTTCAATAAAAGTATATTTTTCCCTGTATCTTTAATTTAGGACCATCTTATTAATTTGGCTTTGATCCTAAATGAGCTATGTATATAGTAATTTAGCCCTTTCAATAGAATTGTCCTTTATATAGAATATCGTAGTTTAAACCTCGTTGTTTTTTTACCTGGGTTGTTTTGCTGTACTTTCTCTTTCACACGCCAATTTTGTACTTCAATCATCATGTAACTTATCATTTAGTTGGTTAGTTTTTGTTATCGTGTACACATTTGTTGTTAAACGTCAGGTAAGGTCTTCATTTTAAGTACTAATTTATTCATTGAAAAAATATCTTACAACAAACGTTTAATAATTTTTTAAAAGTTTAAAGATTAAATATTAGTTAGTTTATCGGTTTTTATGAAATAATCTAATTAATTGTTAGTTATTAGTGTTTGAATAGTGGTATCCTATATATAGGACAAACTTTATAAAGGTTGTGTCCCATATATAACATATAAATAAATTTTTTCCATTTATGGTACATTTCTACTTAACGGTAATAAACTTTATTATTATTTATTATTTTATTATAATTTATTTATTTTTATATATATTACATAAATTTTTACGGTTGTTCGAGTCGTGTAACATAGGGTACAATATGCATCTTTGTCTGATCGTTCTGATTTTTGTGAAACAAAACGATATAAACAGTTTGTAGTGAATGGGTCTGTTTTTTTTTTATATCGGAGAAATCGGAGAGATAAATTTAATGTCAAATTTTCAGATATGCTTTTTTTTTTAATATCCGAGAAAAAAATTATCTCTCTGTGTCGTTTTTTTTACGCTCCGATAATTATCGGATACGATCTTTTTATTTGAAAAAAAGTACAGATTATTTTATATTTTTTAGTAAATTCTAAAATGGCGACTCCGCCATCAACCTAATGTTGAGCTATCAGATGACAAATAAAACTTTAATTTAGGGAGTTTAATGCTGAAATTCATAAAATAATTTATTATTTTTGGTACTAAAAAATAACACAAAAAATATTTTTTTCGATCTGATAGATAAAAATCGGAGAAAAAAATTATCAGATATATCCGATAAATAATCTCTCTGATCTCTCCGATTTCTCCGATATCAAAAAAAAAACACGGCCAATGTATGTGATTGTGCGATTCCCGTAGTTGATTGTAAATAGAAAATAGAAATAAAGATAAAAATGTGCGATCCTTGTGGTGGTGGAAATAAGTATGACAAGCAGAGATACAAACCTTATATATTTAAATTTTATTCACCACTATGATCTCATTCACAATTCACTGTTGTTTCTTTGCACCCATCGAAATGTTTGGTTAAATATTTAAGTATTTTGTGGTATTAGGACTTTATTAATAATTTGCCGTTGAACTTTTGAAGCATAAACAATAGTGCCATAAACGAGCTATTTGGTTCGTATATATTTATGTAATATAGGTTGGTTTAAGTTATATGTAGGGGCTCTGTAGTATTCAGTACGTTACAAACTTTGAACACAGTTTAATTTTGGTTTGAGGTAAGTAGTAAGCCATTCTAGTTTTTGAAAAACAAGGTAAAATTGGGTATAATGCATCTTAAAATGAAGGGAATGGCATTTTTAATGTTTCAGAATTCTTATCTCATTTGGTGTATTTGGTACCAAACGGTAAATTCGATCGAATTAAAACGTTTAATTGTCTTAAAAAAGGGAATAAATTATTTAAAGTGATTTCGGTGATTTTGTTGATTTGGAGATTTGTGTTGAGTTGTCGGTGTTCATGCGCTCCTCATGATACTATTATTATATAATGTTATTATTATAAATTGATTTATTATTATATTTTTGTATTTATATTTTAAATAATTATATTTTTATATATTTATATTTCGATATTTTTATGGTGCTTGTTTATTTGTTGTATAAAACGGTTGATTCGGTTGAGTTCGAGCATTTGGTTGTTTTGTTGAAATTATATTTGGATGAATATCAGCGTTGCTGATCTTAATGTTGCTGATAAGAGACGACAGGAAGCAGAGCAGTTCATTGACCAATTCTGTCAGTGCTAACAAACCTTTTCCTTCCTTACATCACAAAAATACTTATCGCTTAAGTGTCAGTAACCGGGTCGAGTCGATCGCTTAGGTGTCAGTAACCGGGTCGAGTCTGTCAAAACTAACATTGCTTCCATTCCTTCGGTTTTGTTATATGTAACATGGGTGTACGGTGGTGCCCGGCATTCCGGGAGTTCCTGGTTCGTCCTCGGCCATACACTCTAATCAATCAATCAATCAATTACATAAATTTATACGGTGTAATTGTTATAAAACGGTAATTGCTAAAAAACGGTGGATTCGATCAAATTCAATTGTTTAATTATTTTAATAAAATTCTATTTGTAGAATTTATAGGCAGTGCAACAAATAAATTAGGAAAATGTAGTTTGCAAACATTTTTCTAATCAATATACAAATAAATAAAATATATTAAATAGATAAAATATTTACTCTAAATTTATTAGTTTTTAAGCTAAAATTTGTAATCCTTAGGTTTTTTTAGTTTTGTTGGAGTGTAGAGTGGTTTTGTTAGTTCGTAATATTTGAGTGGTCTCTTTTAGGGTTTAAATTAAAATGTATATGTTGAAAGATCAATTTTATTTAATAAAATGAAGTTTTATAAATTATATCTGTACCAGAAAAGCTCTGAAGATTTTGTGTTAAACCCAAAAGAATATCCGTATGCTCAAATACGTGACGTTGTTGAAAGCTATCATCCCGAAGATGATGGATGCCGGCTTCTCCTACAAATTACATGTTTTAACGAAGATCTTAAGGGCCGTAAAATAATAAATGTCGAATCAAGTATCGCTGCTGCATTTAATTTGCGTACAAATGCCGATGTTATTTAATTAATTTCGATATCTTTATATTTTATATTTTTATATTCCGTATATTCTTATGTTTCAGATTTGAATTTTGGTGTTTATATAGTTATATTATTGTATGTTATATTATTTCATATCTTTGTACTGTTATATTATGATTTATATTACCACTATAGTACGGTTCTAAATTAACACCTAATTTTTAGCAACAACGCAACGTAACGAATTTCAAGGGAAACTAATCCAATTTATTACAGCATATGGAGTGCAGAATTATAATTTTATAATATTATAATTAATTGAATTATAATTTCAGATTGAAATTAATTCTATTTCTTACAGCCTATGGCTAAGAGCAATTAGTTCATTAATAGATTTTGTTTTCAGGAAACCTCTGCAGATTACAGATGAATGGTGGCACATTGGAGTTGCTGATAAGAGATGGCAGAATGCAGAGCAGTACAACAAAAATGTGATTGTCTTACACTAACAGTAGTTTGAATATTGGATACCGGGAAATCGGACCAATTAAGTCATAACTAACATACTTTTCCTTTCCCTAACCCACAAAAATTTACTAACTATTGGCCGCCAAGGTGTCTGTAACCGGGTCGATCTCAATAATTTAACTAGTATCCTTCCATATCTTTCCAAGTATATGTAAAAACGGGTGTACTGTGGGCCCGGCGCTTTCCGGGATATCCTGCTTAATGCTTGGCAGTACATTCAAAATCAATCAATCAATCAATCAATATTACATAAATTTTTACAAATTTTATTATAGAGGAGAACTATGTGTCATTAATTGACAGTTTCGATTTCCCTCTAGGTATTTAAACAAAAAAAATAAAAATTTTATTGTAAATAAAATTAAAAATATAATACAACATATAACAAACATAAACACTATAAATAAAATAACTATAAATAGAATTACTGCTCAGTTATTTAAAACGAAATACTTCTCATACTGTCAAAATAGCAACAATTTCCAAGTAACAAAATAGCAACAATTTCCAAGTAACGACGAGAGATAAATTTGAGACATCCGGCATTATGAGTAGCCAACCTTTAAATCTGGACAAAAAAGATTTTGAGTGGAATTGCCTTCTAATAAAATGTGATAGATTGTTAAAAAATAGTTGGTGGTGCAACAAGGATGTAGCGATGGAAATAATCGTTATTGAACCTAGGAATATTATAAAAAATTTGATGGTTTGCATGGAAATTGTACCTAGCATCAAATCTTATTTCATGGTGTCCACTACGCTTAAAAAATATCCTCAAATGTTGCATCGGCAAGATTTTGCTAGATGCGAATAAAGGCCAAGATGATTCGGTCCTCTTCTTCCGCAATAATGTACACAGCATCATTTTCTGTTGCACATACAACGGTTTTGAGAAAGTTGGATAACAACTTCCCCAACAAGATAAAGCATATTCCATTTTAGCCATAAATAATGCATTATATATCATCTTCAGCACAGAAATAGGACAAACATCTCGGAGGAAGAAGACAATTCTAGATATCGATGTAAAATAATGTTCCAAATTAGTGATATGAGTCTTTCAATTTAAGTTAGAATCCAAATGTATTCTAAGATACTTAAATGAGTTTACTAATTCAATATTCAAACAATCAACATGACAATTGGTGGGAGTACATTTAGAAACGCTATGATATATAACTTGATTGTTATTTGGTATATTTTTGAGATCGATTGCTGAAGATGTTAAACATGAAAGGTCATTTGATCTTAGTTCTGTCTTGTTACAGGATGGAAAACTCGAATAAGTGCGTCAAGAGGAAAACTTATCCTCAATCGAAAAATAAGTTTACGTTTACAGAGTTAGAAGAACTACTAAATTTGATTCTAAATTTGATTTTTCGTCGGACTATGAGGATTTAAATAACATGCCGTTCAATAGTAATTTTCCAGAAGAAGCTGTTTTAGAAGACGTAGTTCTTCTTCCTCCAACAGCTAAAAGGACAATTTTCGACGTCGAGGTAGATAAAAATTATCTTGAAGAATATTTTACTGAGCTAAATGAATAAACTAGCATTGAAAATTTACCAAATATCAAAATTTACCAACATTTACCAAATATTAGAAAATGTAGAGTTTGAGGTAATTGATCAGTTCGTTAAAAATGTTCAACTTACAAGTTCACAGAAAAAAAAATATCAAATTGAAGCGAAACCCAGTACCATTTAAAATTTGAGTTTATTGCGGAGGAGCAAACAGATGTATATTTAGAAGAAGCAATCACATATTATTTTGATAAATATTTTACAGAAGAGTTTAATGAGCAAACGGCGATCTTCACTTACATATATGCAGCACAGAAAGACGTAAGAGGATTCAAACCAAAGAATTTCGGAGATTATTTGTGTTACACAAATAATCTCCGAAATTCTTTGGTGGGAGCACCAAAGAATTGATGGGAGCACTAAAATTGCCGCGCGAACTAGAATTTATTGGAACAACAAATATTTTAAATATTGACTTAGTAACAAAAGCCTTGCCCTTCGACCAATATATGAAAAGAAAACCATGATCTTGGGGAATAAAAGTTTACATGTTATGTGGCAAAAGTGGACAACCTTACGACGTAAATCTACTGGTATTTTCGAAAAGGATCAACAAAAATTTGGAGTGTTACAACAATTTATATTTTGATACTTTTTTTCATCGTTCCAATTATATGAGATATTAAAGCAGAAACAAATTAACGCCGCTGAGATGATAAGAATTAATCGCTTTAATCAACCACCATTAATTGATGAAAAAGAAATTTAAAAAAAAACTAGAGATTTACTGACGAAATAACCGGTATTGAAGGTAATGTTGTTGTCGTAAAGTGGCTTGACAACCGATCAGTTCATCTTGCTTCCAACTTTGTATGTAGAGATGACGAAAAACATGTAATGCGTTGGGATAAATCTCACAAGCAATATGTACCGGGCAAACAACCAAAAATCGTACAGCTTTACAATTATGGAATGGGCGGAGTAGACTTAATGGACCAATTGATTAGCTATTTTCCCGTATTTTTATTAAATCGAGAAAATGGCCTCTAAGGTTGATATTCCATTTGGTTGATTTGGCAGTTGGCTCGATTTGGTTGGAGTATAAAGACAACATGCTAAAGAATGGCGTAAATGAAAATAAAATACTAGATTTGTTTAGTTTCAAATTAACCTTAGATCAAGCGTTAATTGAAAGTAACCAAGCTAATCGGAAACGAAGACGGCCCTCAAAATCTTTATCATCACAATCACCACAATCCTCAAAAAATTCGGAGTGTGAAGTTCGGCCGCTTAAAAAAATTCGAGCTTTAGATTTTATTTTCTAGAAATACGATGTGGTTCCAGTTATCAAAATTAATGGCCAACATATTTTTAACGTCATCCGTTTTAATTCACGACTGAAAGGGTTTGAAACTGTTATCGATGCATCATTGATATCGGTCGCTGGCACTGTTTCTGATCAGACTCCGATTTCTTTATTACTCCTATTTTGTCTTGACCATCAGGCATGCAAAATATAAAATAAGATTTACTAACAGTTTTTCAGACCTACTTCGAGTTATACTATGAGTTGTTTCGGAAGCCTTCAGATCAGATGAAACATCCACGAGCGTATTATCTGTCGGCTTGGAAATTGTAGGATTTTTTTTTATTATCTTCTTCATCGTTCCATTGAATCCACTATTTCGGTGATGTCGTGGATTGTGGATCCTGTCGACAAGTTGCCACCTATAGTTAATAGTTAAAGTATTAATTGAAGTGGCAGGTCATTAGGTGAGGCAAGCCTATATTATAGAGCTACTATATTAAGAAATGTTCTGGTGTCAAGCATTCAAGCTCGCTAGAATCATTTGTTAGAGCACAGAGATCTAGAATTTAATGATGCTTCGATTTAATACAATAAAGTGTTTAAGTTTTCTTCATATGTGGTTTTACTGGTGGAATGAAATTCCACTGTATCCTTTGAACCGACAACTTGTTCAAAATACCGTCCTTATAGATATAGTCCTTATAGATGTCCTGCAAATATTTATTTGCAGCAACAGCTCAAGTTCCTTACTATTACCCATATTTAAGTTATTCGCACTAATTTCACTCATGGCACAGTTTTTCAAAATCTCTATTTATTATAATTTTAACTTGGTGTGTATCCTTCTTTTCGTTGTTTATCTGACTGCACATGCTCGTGGCTACCATTTTGCACTTTCTCTTTCGTGATTTTCGACAATAGTACCACCACTCAATTAAGAGTGATTTTTAATGGATTCGCCAAATGTTCATCAACATGTTTGAAAGATTTGTATATTGATGACGTCTTAACGGGCTCAGATACTACTAATAGTGAAGTGAAAATTAGATCAGAAATATCCAAATTATTAGTTAAAGGTGGATTTTATTTTAGAAAATTGTCTACAAATGTTTAAGGTATTTCTTCACATGACTCATCATCTAATATTTCGCTTGTTCTCGGACTTTCTTGTGATGCCTCTCAAGACCCATTTCAATAGCCGGCTAGAGCTCAGGAGCTGATGGGGATGAGGTTTTCATGGCGTGCTTAGGTGCTGGATTAACCGCAAGAAAGGGAAACAGAAAGATGGGAAGGTGGGGTTCACTTGAACAAATCTCAGCACGCAAACGGACTCGCAACCATCACATCACTTAACAAAATCACAAAATAAATATTTAAATTTAACAGTTTCAATTAAATAAAATAAATAACCAAAAAAAAACAAACGAAATGAATTTTAGAAGAAATACAACATAATAAAATTTTAAATAACTTAACTAAATTCTTAATAAAATCTTAATTAAATTCACAAAAAAAAAACAAACTTAAATAACAACAATTTATGCACCACACACACACACAAAATAAATATAAATATAATAAATAAATAGAATTAAAAACTTAACTAAATTTTATTCCTATTATTGTTGTTGTACCAAATTATGATCAACATGGCTATGATCATTCTCGCTTTCCTCATGTTTATGTTGACATCAACGTAATTATCGAATAAGGTATTTCCAGTCTTCATTCCGGAAACTGGAAAGAGTTCTGGGTTACGTTCTACGATTTGTTAGAAATGCCAAAAAGTCCAAGGAAGCCGGAACCAGTGGCATTCATCTCTGGCATGAGGAGTTAATTCACGTCGTACACCTAATTTGTCAGGACGAACGATGACGATATTACCAAGACCAAGCTAAGGGAGGTATCATCAAGCATAGCAGTCTAAAATCGTTAGACCCATTTCTAGACAGGTTTGGAATAATTAGCGTTGGAGGCAGTCAGGCTGCAGTCAGTTCCCTACTCCACAAAACATCTAATTATCAATCATCAAAACTCCACAATTACGCTTACATTTCTTCGTGACGTTCATATAGACCACAAGCACGCGGCCCCTTCTTATCTTCTGTCGATCATGCGACAGGAATATTGGGTACGAAATGAATAACAAAGGGCCAAAGAGTTGATCCGGAATTGTGTCATATGCACAAGGTATTAAGGCCGAGTATAAGCAACAATTAATGAGTAATCTACCTAGCTCCCGTGCGAATTTATACGGTCGTTTCTCAAAACTGGGGTAAACTACGCCGGGCCCATTCTAATTCATTTGACGAAAAGACGTGGACAAAAAATGATACATTTGCCTCTTTACATGTTTAAGCACAAAAGCAGTGCACTTGGAATTAGTGAATGATCTCTCCAGCGACGCGTTTTTGGGTGCCTTCGAAAGATTCATGGCCCGTCGTGGCATTTGCCTCGGGCTTCACAGCGATAATGGCAGCAACTTTATCGATGCGGATAGAAAACTAAGTGGATAGGTCGCGGTCGGCGACGATAGCTGCTCGGGGTAGAGAACGACTTGTTTTTTTCGGAATGCCTAGAATAATACGAAGAACAAGCTCGGAAGAATTTTGATGAGGAACGGGCCAGCAATGGCCTGTAAAAACCATCTTGATATGTTTTAGTATATAGACAGTCAGTAAGAACTATCCATTTCAAATCAAATCGGCTAAAATAACATAACGTGTAAATTACCGGTTGGTTGGTTACCGAACGGTGTCAATTATTCAATTATATAAAATCTCAGTACTTTACGATAATCTATATAGGCTGCCGTCTAATTTTATTTAAGTAAAAGTGGTTGGCTGATCATTTTACGTCTATTATATTCCAAAAAATTTCTTTAAATAAGAGAACTAATGGAAAATTTTCTTAAAAACTGTATCGTCACTATCTTTGAGCTTATAAACATGTTTTATTTTTTGTATTTTCTGGTCTTTACTTGGAATCAAGTGGCAAATTTTAATTTAGGACCAAATTGCACTGCACCGCGTTTCTAAAACTTCAAACAAGATCGAAAACTCCTAGCAACTATCAACTTAGAATTGTGCACAATTATAATGTTAGATTTTAATAAAACTAAGATTTGAATTGATAAAAAACTAAAACTTTTTTTATTTGTAAGCAAAATTCAACAAAATATGAGATAATCCAAGAAACAAACCAACCACATATTGAACATATTGGATGGCCCGGTCTTAAAGAATATTTTGATAGAGGTCAAAGTTATGAACTGTAACAACCGTGGAACTAGAAAAATACCGGTAGTAATATGATATCATTTCAGGTAATTCATAAATGTAGTATTGCTAAACTTGTTAAAATTTACTTTACTATTCGCTTTTGAAAATCTGAGCTAAAGGTGGTCAATATTTGTGCTTCTGTCATAATGCATACAAAGCTAGCGTAAGGTAACTATGATTAGTAAATAACTATTATTGTGTCACCCATTTTGCGTTAAAAGGCGAAAAATATGGTATCGTAATTTGTATGGTTCGTTTCTTTGAATACATATTGTTGATGACGTTTTCTCACTTTTTGGAATCGCCACTTATCGCGCAGACTTGACATACATTTTGGAAGTAAATCTAGCATCTTTGAAAATATTAGAACAACTGTTTGTTAGTGTTTCAAGCCTTGTTACAACCATATTAGCCGACGATTACATTTTTTTTGGCAGATGTAGTCCGAGCACACCAGTTTTACTATTGTGATTAGAAGCATAAAAAACCCGAAGCTCAACCAGCCTTTACCAACGCGAATAGTCAGCATTTTGTGAATGTTTGATCTAAAATATATCTCACAGGTACATTTATAACTTTTGCCTGTACATAGACACCATAAGCAATTGGGTTGCTACAATAAAGAAAAAAATTGTCGAAGCCACATGATATCCATGGAGTTCAGCTAGAATATCCCTTTGGTACAATTGCGCTTGCTGATACGACCGATTCTAACCATGGTCATTTTTTGCGATAACATTATATCTTATAAAAGTGCGCTCTCTGTTGTATCGGTGGGTTCAAAGTTAGATAACTTAACAGAAACTGGACCATAGATCTTTAAATTTCACGTTCAAACGTATCATTGAGCATCTTATTTGCTTTCGGCAAATAATCAAGCATCACAATACACTATTGAGCTACAGATGTCACTCGTCAGGCAAGAACATGCGGCTAACGTTCAATACTGACGAGATATTTTGACACTACTGATCGCTTCTTTCTCGTGAACATTAGATTTGTACAAAGCTCCCAACTAATTCGAGCAGTGGGAGCGAGGGAGACTCAACCTGCAGTTGGCGCAAGATAACAGACTCTGATGGAGACCTTTGTGTTAAGGCGTGATTGTCAGTTTAAACAATTGTATCGGCACACGCCTTAATCGAACAAAATGGAGATCTAACCGAGCAGGTCATCAATTAACAAATTTTAAGCCCTAACATGGATCCAATTTCGTGTGCAATTTTGTTTCCTTATGGTGAGCGAGCGGTTAGCAACCAAATTGGCAATGCGAGTCCGATGTATGCTCAATTAATTCGAGTCCACAATAACGTAAGCATGCTGCAGATTAATGTTGCCCTAACAGCAATCCGAGATGTATTCAATCCGATCATCAGTGCAGACAAATTAACTTAGTAGTGGTTGGTTCATTCCTATCTTCAATAGACAGAACAAAAACTAATTAGAACAGACTTAGTTTTCTATCCGCACCGACGAAGTTGCTGCCATTATCGCTGTGAAGCACGAGGCATATGCCACGACGGGCCATGAATCTTTTGAGGGCGCCCAAGTGCGCATCGCTGAAGAGATCATTCACTAATTCCAAGTGCACTGCTTTTGTGCTTAAACATGTAAAGAGGCAAATGTATGATTTTTTGCCTACGTCTTTTCGTTAAATGAATTAGAATGGGACCGGCGTAGTTTACCCTAGTTTTGAGAAACGACCGTATAAATTCGCTCGGGAGCTAGGTAGATTACTCATTAATTGTTGCTTACACTCGGCCTTAAACCTTGTGCATATGACGTAATTCCGGATCAACTCCTTGGCTCTTTGTTCTCCATTTCGTACCCAATATTCCTGTCGCATGATCGACAGAAGATAGGAAGTGCCCGCGTGCTTGTGGTCTATATGAACGTCACGAAGAAATGTTAGCGACATTGCGGAGTTTTGATGATTGATAATTAGATGTTTTGTGGAACATGTAACTGAACAATTTTGCAGCGTGCCTCCAACCCTAATTATTCCAAACCTGTCTAGAAATGGGTCTAACGATTTTAGACTGCTATTCTTAATGATAGCGCTCTTAGCTTGGCCTTGGTAATATCGTCGTTGTTTGTCATGACAAATTAGGTGTACGACGTGAATTAACTCCTCACGCCGGAGATGAATACCACTCGTTCTGGCTTGCTTGGACTTTTTGGCATTTCTAACGAATCGTATAGGACGTAACCCAGAACTCTTTCCAGTTTCCAGAATGAAGAATATTGGCGAGTGAGTTCGACGAGCCATTCATTTGGTTATACGCAATCAAATGTGAGTATTATGGGTTTGTTCGACACCTCTTCGTTGTGCCCATAGCTTCTACACTTCTTTGGCCAACATTCGGTCGATTTAAATAGACAATTTAGCCCATTGCACCAAAAGGAATGCGGTTTGAGTTCACTTGGAGGAAGGCAAATTCTCCAATTTGCTGGCGTTGAAGTATTAAGTATTTTCAACCGGGCGATTGCTCACAAAGATGTTCTAACGTCTTAGATGTCTGCTGAACCAATGTTGCATGATTTGGGGGGTTGGTGCATTGATTTATTTTTAAGCTGGATTCTTCTTTGATAGTTTATACGAGATTAGAGGTCTGATTGACTGGCCTCGCAGAAGCCATGGACGTCTATGATGGAACCTTGTTCAGCTTGTATGAATCTAGGAATATATATAGAGTTTAGTGTTTTGAAATTGGATTTTATTTTTGACTAAATACCACCTTTGTCGGGACCGGATCCGTCCCATCTCACATTATCTGCCCAGAGCATTTGCATGAAGATTTTAAAGTTTATGACCACAGAAGCCATCCAGCCAACGGATCAAATAACTTACTTGCATCTAATAAAACTGTACACTTTGTGACATCGGTGGTGTCTGGCAGCTGGGATGTAAACATAAAACGGTCGGAAACTGGATTCCATTGGATGCCCAACACTTTCACAGATTTGTCGTGCGGTTGGGTATGGTCACAAATTTTTTTTGTTGGATTCCCAATTTTTTAGACAAAAGCCATAGCCATTTAGAAACGTTATTACTTGATCTTATATCATCTACATATATGTCCTTGAACAGGACATGAGTCGCTTCAGGTGAGAAGATTTCATTTTCCTTTGGTAATTGCTGAATAGCTCTAGAGGCGAGAAACGATGGAGAAACTAAACCAAATGTTATGGTAGTCAAATGACGAATGGGGGGTTCTGATGGATTGGATTGCCAGACAATATGTTGAAAGTTCGTATCATCTGGTGAAACGTGAACCAGGCGATAATCTTTTCCACTTTGCTGGATTCGCTTGATCCGTCGAAGGCTACCTTTATTTTGCTGGTGACACCAGAGGCTTTGAATACACAATGATGCGGCAAATAAGATCCATGTCTTGGTTTATTATGCGCAGGTACTTCCACCATATGATTTAGTCTTTCATATTTACCCTTGGCGAAATTTTGATCATGAATAAAACGGAGCTCCGTAGCTTACAGTTGTTGAATTGTTGGTTTTAGCGATTCGCCTAATTTTGTTGGTGATTGTTTAAACGAAAGTTTAACCGTAAACTGGCCTTGAGGGTTTCGTTTGGTACTTTTAACAAAATGAGCCTATTCTGCAGATAGAATTTTCCCAGATAGAACTCCCAGAACTTACGTAAGCTTCGTTCAATATCTACCTTCTCGGTTTCTAATATCGTTGAGGTTTGAAATGAAACTATATCTGATGATTGTTGGAATGATTGATTTGACTAGAAACTACCCAGCCAAACACGGTGTTTTGAAGAACAGGCTTGTTAGGGCTAAATTGGTCAGCGCCAATGAGTATATTGCTGGAAGTTGGTTTAACAAATTGCGGAGCTGTAGGACCCTAGGGAGAGTTACGTGACTTTTGGTTAATTTACATTATTACCAACAAATTAGATGACCAAAGTAGACCATTTTGGCAACATGACTAATCCAAACTCGAACATCCAACCTTTCAAGATCTGATCGCGTGTCTTCTCATCCGAGCGGATACTCTTGAAGGTGAAACGAGCACTTCATGCCGTTTCCAAGTTCGTAGAATTGATAATCATTATAAAAATTAAATTTAAAATATTTAAGGTTTATCAATTCCCACCTACCATAAAATAGAGATAAAACAAAAATGTATCCATATTATATGTTTATTGCGGTCATAAATGAATTTAAAATATTTTTAGTTAGACCCTTTCTGCAGTATGCTTTATTACACCCGCAGAATACAACAGATGTTGTTTTTTTTTTATGTTTATGTTCTTTAATTCAAATTTATATGTTATGTACATATTTTTATATTAGATACTATTATTTTTAAGATAAGTGAAATAATTAAGAATGTTATGTATAGAAAGAGATTTATAGTTAGAAAAAGTAAGATATATATATATATAACATAGTTTACGGATCAAGGATTTGATTGGTGGTTAATGATTTGGTGGTTAAACAAGAAAATGATAAATAGAGGAGACGAACATGGAAGGGGAGATTGGCGATGAGTGCTAAAGGTTGTTTTAATCAACGATATTAAAGAAACGGGGATTCTTGGAAAAGGAGTTTTTTATTTGCGCGGAGTGCTAAAGTTTGGTTTAATCAACGATATTAAAAGAAACGAAGATTCTTGGAAAGAGAGTTAAAAAATGAGAGAAGTGAAATGATAGTGATATAGTAAAAATAATAAGAAAAAAAAAAACACAAATCAGTGATGCATAAACTCATAAAAAGTGCATAGTGAACAAGGTAATAAAGTGTATAATGAACTGTGTATAGTGAACACAGTATTTAGTGAAAACTAAATATATACCAAAAATGAGACACTAAGTCAACATGAACAAGTAAAAAAAAATATACCGGGAATATGAGATGTAACCACAATCATTAGCAACATCGAATCAACCTGTGAAGCCACCAATCTCATTATACATAGGTACCAGTACATAATTTTAAGAATCTTTATATAATAGAAATAATTTAATATTAGTATTTACGGTAGTTTATTTAAGTTTTCTTTTAAGTTTATATCCAATCAATTTCAGTTAATTAAATATTTTAAAATAATATATATATCGAAATTGATTGAAATTATAACGAATGAATATGTTTGTTTTTTTTTATCATATTATTTTCAATTACGTTAAATATTAGTAGTATTAGTTTTTTTTTTATTTAAATAAAAATAAAATTTTTTGTTGTTGTAAATGAAATCAGTTTGTGTCTGTTTTATATTGTTATTTTTGTTATTTTGTGAACCTACCCTCGCTGAGTATTTTTTTACAGCCGGCAAGCCAAAAGAATTGTGAGATTTTCTGTAAATTGAGAAAATTTTGTAACAATAAATTTGGCGCCCAACGTGGGGCCCGAGGGGAAAAAAAATCAACAGACAAATTGTTTTATTAAAAATTAGTTTTAGTTAGAATTTTATTTTAGTTCTTTAATGATTTATTTTTAATTTTTATTTTTTTTTTTGTTGTTTGATGATTTTTCTTTTGATTGAATCGGTTACAGTTCATATTCCATATTCACTCGTTATACAAACTTATTTAAAGTTTTAATTAAGATAATTCTGATCATAGTTTTAATTTGTGAGGAATTGATAAAACATAAATTTAATTAAAAACAAATTTATTTCATAGGGAAATATTTTGAATTTTTTTTGGGGTTGTTTTAAACTAATTTTTTTTTTTATTTTATATATTATATACTAATCCAAAAGATAATTTTTTTTTCTAATTTTTTGGTTTAAATTTTATTCACTCGTTATTTGCAAGTATAAAATTTCATTTCTTTATTTATCTAGTTAATAAAAAAAAAACTAGTGGCGTCCAACTTAATTATTAATAATAACTATATTTATAAATTGTTTTGCAAAAATGTATGTAGCAGGTTTAGATAGTAGCGAAATTCAATATGAATTGAATTTACGCAACATCGATACGAGTCAAATATTAGAAACTCCGGAGAAAATTTTACAAAATCTTTTTGATTTCGAATGTCATACACCAGAATCAGTTCCTAAAATATTTACTCAAGAAGTTGATATTTCTACAGTTTTAGAAACCGCATTATTTAGGCTTGATGAAATAGAATCTCGAAAGGAGAAAAATGATTTTAATATTCTTCGACACTGGGAAGATAGACTGAATAGAATAAAAGTAGAAAGCATTAATGAAAAGCAAGAAATACAAAAAGTTCTACGTAGATTGCGACATATTAGGATGTGTATTAGTAAATTAGACTCAATCCCTTCTTCACCATTGCAAAGTCCAAGTTCCAGGATAGTATCTTCGAACATTCAAACTCCAAATATTATATACACTAGTTCAATTTTATCCAACCCAACTGCTTCGTTAAGCATAGCTCCACAGCAAGACATTATGAAAATCATCACAAGTGGTGAACGTGGCACGGTGCCTACATCAAAGTATTCAACAATCATACAATCTTCAAATCCATACATACCAAGATCAGTACCAATTTTAACAGATGGTGAACGTGGCCCAGGTGCTACATCAAACTATTCACCATATATACAAACATCAAATTCATACATACCGCAAACATTCACCTCAGTAGCGGGCATTCCACCAAATCAATATATGGCTCACCGAGGAATGATGTCATATCCGGGGCAATCACATTATTACCAACAGAACTATGGAGATCAATTTCAACCTTCGAATCACAATTATACTCAATCAGTTCATTTAAATAATGTTCATGCAGTTCCCTATACATCAGCTGGAACATTTTCTACGCCAAATCCAAAGCAGTTTCCAAATAATTACGACCGACGTTGGAAACCTGTGCCAATTAAAGAATGGAAATTACAATTTTCTGGCAAACCAAATGAAAATGTTAACGAATTTATCAATAACGTGAATAGAATGGCCAAATCACAGGAGATCGATCAGAGAGAATTACTTGGATCCATTTTCTTACTATTAAACGGTAGTGCCCTTAAATGGCATGATGCTTATATTGAGCAATTTTCGTCGTGGAACGAGTTTGCTGGAGCTCTTCAATGGGAATTTTCAGATCCAGACGCTGATGAAAAGTTAATGGATTCAATCCGAAACCGGAAGCAAACCAGAGGAGAATTATTTGGCGAGTATAGAGCATCTATGGAATTGTTATTTAAAAGTCTCAAAATACCTATGACAGAACGTGAAAAACTTCGATTTTTATATCAAAATTTATGGCCTTCTTACTTAAGAGGATTAGGAATCAAAACACTACAAAATATTGTGTCCATTGAGGAATTAACATTATTATGTCGAAGCATTGAAAGAATGGAAAATTTATGCAAAGAAAACGCAGGATTTGGAGGTATTAGACGATTTCAACAAGTGAATATCATGGAGAATAGCAATAAGGACAACTATGTACAGCAACGAAATCAACCACGTTTGAATGAACAAGCAAAACATACTACATATGGTAACAGAACAAATTTAAATAATTATAATAATGTCCAGCAGATTTCACGATCAAATGGAAGTTCAATGGTGCGAAAACCTAATATTCCGGACCGAAATAAAAATATACAACCAGCAGTAGTTTTTGAATGTGTGAATTGTTTTGATAACGGACATCGACCAGACAAATGTCCTAAACCAAGACGTGCAGCTTATATGTGCTATCGTTGTGGAAGAGAAAATACTATATTTCCGCATTGCGAAACATGTCATCCTCATTTGTTAAGAGCAAAATCAACCACATCTCAAGCTGTCCATCCAACAAATCAATTACCAGTCATTGAAGAGATTACTGAAAATAAAAGTTCACAACCTAAAACTAGTCAACCCAACCATAATCATCATCCTTCAACAAGCAATCAACTTATACCAAACTCAGAAGGTCAAGTTTGTTCTCTTTTTAGTCAAAAACCAGGAGATAACAGATTGTACGTAGATGTAAAATGCAATGGTAACAACTTAACTGGATTACTGGATACGGGAGCGAATGTTACAGTATTAGGAAAAAACGCTCATTCATTTTTGGACCAGTGTAAAATTCTTCCCAGACGAGAGTTTGCAAAAATTTTAGTCGCTAATGGCCAAGAAATGAACAGCTGTGAGGTTGCAGATATTACAATTCAATTTAAAAATATACAAAGATGTTTAACTGTCTATATATTGCCAGAAGTAAATCAAGATCTTATACTTGGTATGGATTTTTGGCAGGCATTTGATTTACACCCAACATTATTTTATATGTCAACTGATATTACGATACCAGTTAATGTTAATGAATCAAGTTTTTTGACATTAACTCAACAAAAACAAATAGAAGCTGCTATTAAGGATTTCATTTTTACCACAACCGACAATTTTGGATGTACTAATGTGGTTAAACATGTCATTAATACAGGAGATAACAAAACCGTTATGCAACGCTGTTATCCAATATCACCACATGTTTTAGAAGCGGCAGATGTCGAACTAAAACGAATGCTAAAATTAGGAGTCATTAAACCGTGTCCAAGTTCTCCTTGGAGATCACCGATGACAATTGTGTACAAATCTAATGGGAAAATTCGTATGTGTCTCGATGCTAGGAAATTAAACTTAGCGACTGAAAAAGATTCGTATCCAATGCCACATTTGGAAAATATCTTATCCAATTTAAAAGGAACCACATATTTAACCTCAATTGACTTATCAGATGCATATTGGCAGGTACCGCTAGAGGAAGAATCGCAGGCAAAAACGGCATTTGCATTATCGGGTAGACCATTGTACATGTTTGCAAGGATGCCATTTGGATTAGTAGGAGCACCAGCTACGATGGCTAGGCTGGCGGATAGTATCATTGGACCAGAATTGCATCCTTATGTTTGGTCATACTTAGATGACATTATAATTGCTACGGAAACGTTTGAAAAACATCTTTATTATTTAAAAATTGTGGCCGAAAAATTACAAAACGCTAATTTGACGATAAATGAATCTAAATCTAAATTTTGTGTTCCAGAGTTAAATTATCTTGGATTTGTTGTCAATAAAAATGGTATTCATATTGCATCAGATAAAGTTGACGCAATAATTAATTACCCTACACCACGAACAGTTAAACAAATTAGACAATTTTTGGGTGTAGCTGGCTGGAATCGACGATTCATTGCTGATTATTCGAGTATTGTAGCTCCAATTACAGATTTGCTAAAAGGAAAACCATCAAAAATTGAATGGACACCAGAAGCAACAGAAGCATTTTTAAATTTAAAAAGAACAATAGCAAAAGCTCCAACATTACGAAACCCGGATTATACAAAACCATTTACAGTCTGCACAGATGCTTCAAACATAGGAATTGGTGGACAATTATATCAGACTATTGAGAATGTTAACTACCCTGTAGCATACCTATCACAAAAATTATCAACGACACAACAAAGATATTCAATATTAGAAAAGGAATGTTTAGCAATACTGGTAACAGTAACTAAATGGCGTCATTTTTTAGAAGGATCCAAATTTACATTGATCACTGATAGTTCAGCATTAAAATGGTTGTTACGCCAGAGCGATACGGTCGGAAAAGTTGGACGATGGGCATTAAAAATCCAACATTTTGACTTTGATTTACAGCATCGGCCAGGAAAACTAAACATAGTTCCAGATGCTTTATCCAGATGTATCGAAGAATTGGAATTAAATGATGAGTGGTTTAATCAAATTAAGGAAAAACTACAAAAGCCAGATGAATATCCAAATTATCGTTCAATCAACAATAAAGTTTATCAATTATTTGAAGAGAACAACAGATACGGGCATGCTAATTTTGTATGGAAGGAATTGGTTCCCAAAAAAATGCGACCACAGTTATTACAAAAATTCCATGATGAGCCTAAAGCTGGACATTTCGGAAATTTCAAAACATTTCATAGATTATATTCTCAGTATTATTGGCCAAGAATGAGAAAAGAAATTGAGGAGTATATAGCAAAATGTGAAGTTTGCAAAGCGAGTAAATCACCAACAAAGTCATTAACACCACCCATGGGAAAAATAAGAAAGGCTAACAGGCCTTGGGAAATTGTTAGCGTAGACTATATGGGACCCTTTCCAAAATCTCGATTTGGGAATGTATTTTTATTAGTAGTCTTGGATACATTTACAAAATATCCTATGATATTTCCGGTAAGAAATTCGAAATATCCTTTATTAGAAAAAAAATTGGAGGAAAACATTTTCAATATATTTGGAGTTCCAAGAGTTATTATAAGTGACAATGGACCTCAATTTAGTTGCAAGCAATTCAGTCAATTAATGCAAGAATACAATATTCAACACTTTAAAACCGCAGTATATTCCCCACAAGCGAATCCAGTTGAACGTGTTAATCAAGTCATTGGGAATACTATAAGGGCTTTACTACAAACGAACAATAGTAAAGATTGGGATAAATACATTACGCATATTGGTATTGCTATTCGGTCGGCAGTCCATGAAGCTACCCACTGCACACCGTACTTTTTGAATTTTGGTATGGAAATGATTGTGGATGGGAAAGAATATCATAAACTACAACATTTTCCACCACCCAGCTTAGACGAAAGAATAGCTCAATTAGCAAAAATAAGAAAATGTGTGTCAACCAATTTAGAGAATGTTTTCAATCAATCTGCTAATCGATATAATTTACGAGCCCGAGCAAAACCATTTCAAGAAAATGAAATAGTTTGGCGAAGAAATTTTAAACAATCAGATGCTTCTAAAGGTATTATGCATAAACTTCTTCCTAAATGGATAAAAACTGTCATTATTAAAAAAACAGGATTAAATAATTATAATGTTCAAGATATAAATTCTAATCGGATCATCAATTATCATGGAAAGGACTTGAAATCTTAAACATACATTTTTTTTTACTTGAATTCCATCACTAGTAGTTTAATCAGATATGTACATAGGTAGTTTGATTTGTTTGTGGTTTACTTGAAATCACCAGACGTAAATGTCAATTTTATACATGTGAATAATTTTTATTATAATTTTTTGTATTAATGAAGTGAATTTTGTAATTTTAATTTTTTATTTTTAAGTTAATCTTTTTACCAAAATTGTCTTTTGGTTTAGAAACTAGTTTCTTAAATTAACCTTCCCGAAGGAGGGAGATTGTGAAACGAGCACTTCATGCCGTTTCCAAGTTCGTAGAATTGATAATCATTATAAAAATTAAATTTAAAATATTTAAGGTTTATCAATTCCCACCTACCATAAAATAGAGATAAAACAAAAATGTATCCATATTATATGTTTATTGCGGTCATAAATGAATTTAAAATATTTTTAGTTAGACCCTTTCTGCAGTATGCTTTATTACACCCGCAGAATACAACAGATGTTGTTTTTTTTTTATGTTTATGTTCTTTAATTCAAATTTATATGTTATGTACATATTTTTATATTAGATACTATTATTTTTAAGATAAGTGAAATAATTAAGAATGTTATGTATAGAAAGAGATTTATAGTTAGAAAAAGTAAGATATATATATATATATAACATAGTTTACGGATCAAGGATTTGATTGGTGGTTAATGATTTGGTGGTTAAACAAGAAAATGATAAATAGAGGAGACGAACATGGAAGGGGAGATTGGCGATGAGTGCTAAAGGTTGTTTTAATCAACGATATTAAAGAAACGGGGATTCTTGGAAAAGGAGTTTTTTATTTGCGCGGAGTGCTAAAGTTTGGTTTAATCAACGATATTAAAAGAAACGAAGATTCTTGGAAAGAGAGTTAAAAAATGAGAGAAGTGAAATGATAGTGATATAGTAAAAATAATAAGAAAAAAAAAAACACAAATCAGTGATGCATAAACTCATAAAAAGTGCATAGTGAACAAGGTAATAAAGTGTATAATGAACTGTGTATAGTGAACACAGTATTTAGTGAAAACTAAATATATACCAAAAATGAGACACTAAGTCAACATGAACAAGTAAAAAAAAATATACCGGGAATATGAGATGTAACCACAATCATTAGCAACATCGAATCAACCTGTGAAGCCACCAATCTCATTATACATAGGTACCAGTACATAATTTTAAGAATCTTTATATAATAGAAATAATTTAATATTAGTATTTACGGTAGTTTATTTAAGTTTTCTTTTAAGTTTATATCCAATCAATTTCAGTTAATTAAATATTTTAAAATAATATATATATCGAAATTGATTGAAATTATAACGAATGAATATGTTTGTTTTTTTTTATCATATTATTTTCAATTACGTTAAATATTAGTAGTATTAGTTTTTTTTTTATTTAAATAAAAATAAAATTTTTTGTTGTTGTAAATGAAATCAGTTTGTGTCTGTTTTATATTGTTATTTTTGTTATTTTGTGAACCTACCCTCGCTGAGTATTTTTTTACAGCCGGCAAGCCAAAAGAATTGTGAGATTTTCTGTAAATTGAGAAAATTTTGTAACAAAGGTATGCAGGAAGTCGAATGCAAATCTGTTGCAAAGATTTAATCCAATGTAAGTCGAACACATACAGCAATATCAGCTTCAATATCAAAGAAATGACCTGTACAGATAGAAGATCTTATATAAATGAAAATTCGCGTAGTTATAATTGTTTAAGTTACAAACCTGCCGAGTGTTATTAGACTCCGGTTCCCAGGCGTCTTTTGTAACCGAAAATCGTTTTAAATGCCTCTCATTACCAAAAACATGGGCAAATGTTAAAATTATTGGAGTTGGTTCCTCAACAGCACGAATTTCAAACGGCATAACCACTCTGAATATTTGTTCTCGATACAGTCCAACATCTCAAATTGTAGTCAACGCTCTCATTTTACAAAAAGTGACTATGCTATTACCATCAACCAGTTTCTCAAGAACATTTTGGAGCCATTTGGAATCGCTTCAACTGGCATATCCGCATTACAATGAGACCAACAGCATTGATATTTTAATTAGCGTGGATCATTTTTTTGATATCAACAAAGATGGCAAAGTATATGGAGAAACCGGAATCCCGATAGCACAAAATAGTATTTTTGGCTGGATCATTGTTGGCAATATACATCAGAACCAAGGTCAGCACTCGATAACCGCTAGTATGTGGACTAAAATTAATGTAAACGAAACCTTACAAAAATTTTGGGAAACCGATGAAATTCCAGGAACCATAACCATCTAACAGAAACCGAAGAACTCTGCGAGAGACATTTTGATGAAACTCACACACGTGCATCTAACGGTAGATTTATAGTGAGTAAGGAAAGTCACTAAAGTCAGCAATTAGGTGTTTATATATCCATGGAGCAACGACTGCAGACCGATACAAATCGGAAAAATGACTACATCAACTTCATGCGTGAATATATAAATCTGGGTCACATGGAAAGGATACCACCTATAGTGAAGTTGATATAAATCCAAAAATGTCATACTACCTTCCACACCATGCCGTAACGAACACCATGCCGTAACGAACACCATGCCGTATCTAGTACAAGTACTAAAGTGCGGGTAGTATTTGATGCGTCAGCAAAAACATCCACTAAAGTTTCTTTAAATGACAATCTCTTGGTGGGACCCACTGTTCAAAGGGGTTTATATGAAATTTTATTACGATTTCGGAAACATCCTATTGCTGCTAAACCACTATAAACTATCCAAGAAGATATTTACATCGATGACTTAAAGGCAGGAGCGAGAAACCAAAAAGAAGCGCATTCATTAAAGGAACAAATCATCACAATTTTGAAAACCGGATGCTTTCATCTTAGAAAGTGGACCAGCAATTGCCCATGGTTACTAGAGTCAATCCCGTCAGAGAATCGAGAATTGTTACCGATTGAAATCCGTGAAGGTACTCGATCAGTAAAACTATTATTAGTATTAGAATGGAACCCACAAACCGACAGTTTCCATTTCAAGGTTTCGATGCTACCAAATATTTCTCTTACTAAAAGAGAAATGCTGTCGGAAACATCCAAGCTTTTTGATCCTGTAGGGTGGCTTCCCTCTTCTACTGTTTTAGTAAAAATTCTCTTCCAGTCATTATGGCTCTGGAATTTGCAGTGGGATGATCCATTACCTGCAAGTATTAGTAAAAAATGGATACCCATAAGAGAATAATTATCCGAACTAGAAAGTATCTCAATAGACCCAGATGGTTAAGAATCAATGATTCAGTTTTTGAACCACACGAACCAGAATAAATGGTGGCATTTATCAAACAAGAATCATTACCGCCAAAACCAAAATCGCACCGATTAAATATGTTTCTATTCCCAGGTTGGAGTTACGTGGTGCTCTTCTATATTGGCCAGGCTGATGAAAACCGTCATACACTCATTACAATGCCCAAATGTGGCAGTATACACCTGGACAGATTCCGCCAACGTGTTATGGTGGCTATCATCAGATCCTCGAGTATGAAAATCATACGTCGCAAACCATACTTCCGAAATTTTAGAGACCACTTCTAGATCGAATAGGCACTATGTACCGACAAAAGAAAATCCAGCTGATAACCTTCCAGCTGGTAAATTTCGAACTTTGGTAGAAAAATTTCTTGCACATCAATATTGCAAGTTCACCAAATTTGTAAGGATTGTCGCCCGAATTTTTCGTTTCTTTAACAACATAAAAAGATTTTCTTTGGTAGGTGAACCAAAAGAAAGTTCAATTACCCGAGAAGAATACACTGCAGCATCTGAGCGAATCATCAAGTGGATACAAATGGAATCATTGGCGGTTGAACTTAAGAATATTCGTTTACAGAATTCCCTTCCAAGCTCAAGTAAACTATTATCTTTAAATCCATTTCTAGATAAAAGTGGAATTTTAAGGGTTGGAAGCCGAATAAGGAATGCTAACACCCAATATAACATGAAATTTCCAAACATTCTACCAGCAAACCACATTGTTACCGAACTAATCATTGATGAAACCCACATAAAGTATTTCCATGTTTCCCAGTCAACAATGTTATCCACCTTAAGGCAGAAATATTGCGGATGATCAACTGCAAAAACAAACTGATCGGCGTAGGCAGTTTCTCGAAGAGTTAGAGGAACACTTTTGTGTGAAGTGCTGTATAATGTATGCTATTGAAAATTGAAAATGTCAGATATTTTGTAGCAATATTTGACCTTGAAAATTTTTGATTAAGATAATTTGTTCATCAAATATTTTAGTTGAAATTAAAGAAATTACAGATTTATTTTAAGGGGTGGGAAAGGGGCTTAAGCTAAGTGGTGTACAAACAGCTCAAATGTCATTCTCACCTGCACGTGGTGCACCCTGCTAGGCAACTAACGAGGCTCTGGCGACCGAGACACGGCGGTATAACCGACTATCGAGAACTTAGTAAATGAAATTCTCAAACCAGGCCCACTACCAACTCGTACTGGTCAGAGTGGTAGTTGCTCCATGACCAGTAAAATAAACAATGAGTACAACTAATTCAGATAATTGTACCCCAGGTGGTAACCCAGCTAAGCAGCTGGCAAATCCACCCTCTAACGAGGCTGGCTCAACGGATTCTGGGGTAAGCCAATCATTGTTTAACAGCCCTCTTAGGCAACTCAACCCATTTGGACAAAAACCCAGAGTGGGTAGATCACCACCACCATTAGCGAACACCTTGGAAAGGGATAACGCAGAACTGCGCAATAAGATTTACGAAATAGAAAAGTTAACGTTAAATCTAAACAAAGACTTCGAAAGCTTAAAGCGAGAAAACAAGACGTTAAAAGTTGCTGTAAATGCAGTAATATCGGAGAAAGAAACCTCCAAGCTCCAGGAAAAACACGATACCAATGATCATATAAAGGTTATATATGAAACAGATGAAAAAGAGCTAAACAGAGAAACGGGATGGATTCTGAACCGTAACAAAAAAATAAGAAACGCAAGATGAGTAAATCACCACAAGTTTCATCCAAACTGAAACAATCAATTAGTAGGAATGTACCACAGGAGGAAAAAGCTCAGGTTTCAGTGGAACAGGAACGATCAAGTAAAGAACTCTCAACCGGAAGGAAGAATATACAACTGGAGAAAAACGTGCCACGGCCACCTCCAGTTATAATATCCAATTGCGATAATTATCCAAGTATTAGAAATATCATGAACAACAATCGGATAGAAATTTTAGCAGCTCTAAATAGTGGTGATAACAAAATAAATGTCCCAGACAGTGATAGCTACAGAAAGTTAACAGGAGCTCTTAATGAAAACAAAACAACATGGTATTCATACGAAGATAAGCTGACAAGACAAACCAAAGTCATTGTTAAGAAACTCCACGCTTCATGCAAACCAGAAGAGATATAAGACTATCTTTTGGAGAAACAATATAAAATAAAAGAAGTTACACAGTTGCTAAAAAGAGGTGACAAAACCCCGCTTCAGTGCAAAAAATGCCAAGTCTACGGACACACGCAAAACTTTTGTAATAAAAAGCCTAGATGCGTGAAGTGTATAGGAAAACACCGTACGGCTGAATGTATGAAACAAAAAGACACCCCACCAAAATGTGTCAACTGTGGAGAGGCACATCCAGCCAACTACAGAGGTTGCATTGTTATAAGAAAGCTGCAAAAAATTCACAACAAAACAAAGGAAACTTTAGAAAGTACCAGGCAGGAAATCAACTCAGCCTCAACAAGAATATCCACAAAGTCAAGGACACACGAAACATTAAGCAAATTATCAAGAACTAATCCAAATGTAACATGTGCTGATGCACTATTGGAAGCTCGAAAAGGCAACATAGTTTTGCTTCAGTTAATGATTCAAATAATAACCAAACTAATAAAATACTACAAGATATTCTCAATAGACTTACTTCACAAGAAGAAAAGCAAGAAGGAGCCGTCGAAAAATGTCAAACAGCATCACAGGTAGCCTCTCTTTGCTAGTTAACATGGCCAATAATTTAAAAATTCTTGCATGGAACTACAATGGTATATTGCAACGACAAAATGAAATACAACTATTTCTTGATTTAGAAAAAAAGATATATGCTTATTATCTGAAACACACCTTACTACTCAGAGTCATATAAAACTCCGTGGCTACGAAGTTCACTCAGCAGTACAGCCTAATAATAATGCACGAGGGGGCAGTGCCGTGATTTTAAAAAAGGATATTAAATACGATCTACAACTAAAACTTGAAAGTGATGAAATACAAGCAATTAGCGTTAGCATTAATACCCGCAACCACAAAGCAGTGGTAGCCGCAATATATTGCCCACCTAGGTACAGCATCAAAGATAATGTTTATACACACTTCTTCAAGCAGCCAGGTGAAAAATTCATAATCGGGGGTGACTTCAACGCTCAACATACAGACTGGGGATCAAGACTAACAACACCTAAAGGGAAAGAGCTACATCAAGCAATAATTAAATACAACTGCAACTGGCATTTTACTGGGTAACCAACTTATTGGCCCAGCGATCAAAATAAAACACCTGATCTAATTGACTTTTTTATAACAAGAAAAATCCCGGTTGATTATATACTCACATAATTTTAGAGAAAAGAAGTGCCCGAAGGGAATGGCAACGTACACGAGACCCAGTTGCCAAAAATAGATTAAATAATTTAACACAACGATTACGCAGAGAAATACGGGAATTTAAGAATAAATCAATAAATTCATACCTATAATCTCTCACCTATGATAAAGATAGTCATTATTCATTGTGGAAAGCAACCATATATCTGAAAAAGCCAGTTATGCACATACCTCCAATAAGAACAAATAATAGTCGCCTGGCTAAAACCAAAGAAGAAAAATCAGAAAGGTTCGCGGATCATCTCGAGAGTACCTATCACCCCAATTTAGCAACACTAAATCAACAGGACATACTGATTTACAACCATCCTGAGATAGGGGATCCCATTAACTAATGCTAAAGAAGTGAAGCAATAAAGAATCATGTAGTACTTCAAAAACCACCAGGATATGACTTGATAACTGGAGAGATTCTAAAACAACTACCTAATAAAGCTATTAAAAAAATATCGGACATGATTAATGCTTCCTTCAGACTCCGTTATGTCTCTCTATCTTGGAAACAGGCCAATATCAATAACATTCCCATTATGTCAAAACTGTTTAAGAGACTATTATTAAAACGAATTAAACCAGAAATTGTAAAATCACGAACTGTTCTGCTCCATCAGTGTGCATTTAGAAAGAAATACTCCACAATCGATCAAGTCCATAGAATAACAGATTTAATAGAAAAATCCTTAGAGGAAAAAAAGAATTGTTCAGCCATATTTCTGGATATAGCACAGGCATTTGACAAAGTCTGGCTGGATGGTTTAATATTTAAATTGGAGAAAACTCTGCCATTTGAGTATTGCGAACTGTTTAAGTCATACCTGGAAAGAAGATACTTTAGAGTTAAACAGGAAGGAACTTATTCCAGCATAAAATTAGCTAAAGCAGGAGTCCCGCATGGGAGTGTCTTAGGGCCACTCCTTTTCGTAATGTTTACAAGCGACTTACCACAGACGAGCAATACAACTACCACCACGTTTGCCGATGACATTGCAATTCTAGCTGTTGGTGACACAATCGGTGGAGTCACATTCAAACTACAAATAGCCATAAATAATATACAAGATTGGCTAACTAAGTGGAGAATTTAAGTGAATGAATCATTAACTTCACTAATAGGTCAATAGAACCACTACCTGTGACTCTCAATAATATCCCTGTACCACATGCAAATCAAGCAAAATACCTTGGTATGAACCTTGCTGTAAAGTTAAAGTGGAAAGTACATGTGAAAAAGAAAGCAGAAGAGCTTCAGTTAAAATATAGAAAAATATACTGGTTAATTGGAAGAAACTCTCAGCTATCCATTCATAATAAACTTATGCTTTTTAAACAAGTGCTCAAGCCGGCCTGGAATTATGGTATCCAACTATGGGGTTGCACCAAAACCAGCAATCAACAGATAGTTCAACGATTCCAAAATAAAGTTCTTAGAGGGATTGTAAACGCTCCTTGGTACACTCATAATAGTGACCTTCATAGAGATCTCGGAATAGACACAGTCGCAAGTGAAATCAAGAGAGACTCCATCATCACCCTAATATTGAAGCTGTAAGACTACTTCATCAAGAGAGTATTATAAGAACACTCAAAAGACTAAAACCTTTAGAGTTACCTGAGTAGTGCGCATAATGCAAAATTAACCAAAATAACACTTTATGGAAAGAATACATAGATGTGGCTTTATTATTATATTATTAGAATCAAACGCTGTTAGTCAAAAATGACTAGTTACTTTGTATAAAATCTTTTCAAAATAAAAAATAAAAAGTTATAAAAAAAAAAAATATTCTAAACTTGATGGTTTGTGACTGAGATACTTTCTAATTTATGGACGAGCTGTTATTCTAGAATTATGTAAGACTATACAAAATACGGTTTAATACATTTAAGTGGTAGTTTACCTGATTTTATTAAAATTGATAACCTAATTAAAGCTTATTAGGTAATAAAATGCATTATTTAACTGCTATTACCACCTTGCTATACTCACCTTATTCATGAATAACATAAACATTTATGTACATAGGGTTTAGTACTATACAAACACCCATTAAGTTGTATACATAATAAATAGTTATGTCATCGACCATGTAATTTAGATTCATTATATATAGAAACTGAGTTCGTCTCGCTATATAAAATACTCGTTATGTTCGTAACAATAATGCAAAAACAGTAATGTGGATCACATTATCATAAATTCTAAATAAATATGCACATTGTCGCACAGATCCTTGTAGTACTCGTATTTGTAACACAACATAATACTCCATAATAATATTGCATAATAGTAAATCTATAGTTGTTTAAACACTACCATTAAATATAAATAAAATTCGTAATTATTAAGTATATTGACAGACATTATTATCAATTTTATCTGTCGTTTTTATTGAACATATCGATAAAATGTATAATGTATCAGATATAATCATACGGGGTAGAAGTGATAAATAAATCTGACAAACATATTTTATGTTTTACCATCGAATTTACTATGTTCCTTGACCTCTGAGGCTCTGATGTATTATAGAGACCACAAAAAGAATCAGTTTAAATAAAATAGTTGAGAATTGCTACATGGAATGCTAACGGCATTGAAAATAAAAAACATGAACTTGAAGCCTTTTAAAAATGCAAAATATCGATGTGTGTCTGATATTTGAGATCCACTCAACAAGACAATCTTACTTAAAGTTACCGTGGGTTACCGTGAGTGTGATTTAGCAAGTGTAGTACTTAAATTTTTTGATTTATAAATGAATTAATAATTAAAAATAGTAAATAGTGTTCAATATAAGTGAAAATTCATAATGTTATGTGTGATATACTAAAGAATATAAACCAAGTACAGATTTGGTGAAAAACTGAAAAGAAAGTGCTAAACAGACAAAATATATAGAATCATTCTAAATAAAGACGTACACGTTTTACATTATTATAATTTAATTTTTTTTTAAATTAAATTATCAGTGTAGTCAAACAATTTTATACTGTTGTGCATTAAATAATTTTGAATTTATAATGTCTCAGTGTGAGAAATGTAAGCAAGTGACAGATTCAAGACAAAGAACCACTTTGCGCTGTTTTGGGCGATGCAAAAAGGTGTATCACTACACATGCATTGATTGGAATTTCGACAAGTATAAGTCGTTGTTTAGGGATTGTGCTTATGCTAGATTTGTTTGTGCTGAATGCCAAAATCACGAGGAGGATACCATTTATGAAGAGTTTAATAAAATTAACAAATTTGTTGAAGAACTAAAACAGCATTTATGTGCAAATAATTCGAAACTTAATAAGCAACTAATAGACATTAAAACCCATGTGGAAGAAATCCATAATAAACCTGCTGAGCCGAACACTTTTGCTTCAGTTGTAAAAACCAATCCTACCAAATTAGTTCTTTTACAGCCTAACAAACCACAAGAGAGTAAAAAAAATCAAAGAAGATATCGTAAGCCAGATTGACCCGAAAAGTATTCCTTTAATGGGATATCGAAATGTTTCGAATGGTGGAATTATACTTCAGTGCGATTCGAATGAAGCAAAAGAAAAACTGAAGAAAATTGCTACAGATAAATTAGGAACTCAATATGAGATTAAATTACTTACAGAACTCAAGCCTAGAGTGAAGATATTGGGAATGTTGGAACAACTAGAAAGTGATGAAATAATATCAGCGTTGAAGCATCAAAATTTGTTTTTGGCTAATACGGAAATAAAAGTTGTAACAACCTATCGAAGAAGACATACACATAAAGTAGATACCATCATTGAAGTTGATGCCACTTCTTATAAGAAAATAATGGAGGCTGAAAAGTTAAATATAAATTTTGATAGATGCCATGTAGTAGAGTCTATTGGCTTAACAAGATGTTACAAATGTAATGGTTATTCACATCATGGTGATAAGTGTACTAGTAAGATAACATGCCCAAAATGTACTGGAGAGCACAAATATATTGAATGTAACAGCACAGAAACCAAATGTAGCAACTGCGTTGAAACAAATAAAAAACTCAATCGAAATATTGATGTAAATCATGCTACATGGGATAGTACTTGCACGGTATATCAGCGCAAACTGAAAATACTAAGAAACCAGATCAATTATCAATAGCAGTTTCGCAAACAAGATGCACTATACACCAATATCCGAAGTCTATCATCAAATTTCATAGAATTACAAGAAATTGTATTCAGTTATAAACCAGCCTTAGTATTACTCAGTGAAACCAGAACAACTGAAAAAATGTACGATTCTGAATTTCATATTGATAACTATAAATTTATACGCTGCGATTCGGACAGTCGATATACAGGTGGAGTTGCTATGTATAATCAAGAAAACATAAATTTTAAAATAATTTCAAACTGTGAAAAGGATTGCACTTGGTTTTTAGCAATACAAATCATAAAAGGATATCATACGACTGGGATTTTGGGGTAGTATACAGATCATTTCAAACAACGAGAGCAGTCTTCTTAATCCAATGAATATTACAGTGTAAAATTTAAGAATTTGATAAGAGATCATAGACTAATGCAGGTGGTTAAAGAATATAGTAGAGTAACAGCAACCAGTGAAAGTTTAATAGATTTAGTAATAACTAATTCTAAAAATGTGCAATGCGAAATAGTTAAGGAACAGCAAACTAGTGACCATTATATGTTAAGCGTTAATTTAAATTATGGGAAGACAAAGTCTACAGTAAATTGTGAACCGATAGAAATACGTTCGCTAAAAAATTATTTTCCAGAATCACTTAACTATGCTTTAAATCAACAATTGATGAAATGCCAAGAAGTTAACTTAAACGAAAATACAATGATTTAAACGAAGCAACTGATAATTTAGTGTTAAAGCTAAAAACTTGTGAATGAATTAACTTGTATAAAGGTTATTAATAATACAAGTAGGCTACCATGGTTCTCCAAAAATTTGAAATTACTGAAGCAAAAAAAACTTCGATCTTATGGAATTATGAAAATAATAAATTCAAAGGCGAGCTGGGATAACTACAAAAGAGCCAGAAACATATATAAACAATCTTTAAGGAAGGAGCAGTCTACTTATTTTAAAAACAAATTTGTAGAAAACCAAAACAATCCAAAAGAACTATGGAGAACATTTAAAGCTATGTATAAAACTAAAACCACAACACAGTGGAATATTCAATTTAATAATATAGTATTAACCGATAAATTAGAATTGGCCGAATCTCTAAATAATACGTTTGTATCAAGTGTGATTGACATACATAACAATATTCCGAATATAAAGAATTTTAATGTATCGAATACGTATCTTTACACAGTTCCATTCTCCTTTCAAAACATTACATGTCAAGACATAACCAAAACTATTAATAGTCTGAAGTCAAACGCTGGGATTGATGGTATAAATCGCACTATACTGTTGGATGCTATGAACAATGATATATTCGCATCAAAATTTACTGATTTAATCAATAAAAGTTTGAATGAAGCTAAAATTCCGAGATCATGGAAAATATCAACAGTTATTCCAATTCCGAAAACTTCTAAACCAACCAAACCAGAAGAACTACGTCCGATAAATATGCTACCAACCTATAAAGCTGTGTTAGAACGAGTAGTTAAAACTCAACTAGTAAATCACATTAACAACAACAATATACTAGTCGACCAACAATCTGGGTTTCAAGAATTCCATTCATGTGAAACTGCGTTAAACTTAATGTTGGATGGTTGGAAATCTGAAATAGATGACAAGAAAGTAGTAGTACCACTCTTTTTAGATTTTAAACGAGCTTTTGAAACAATCGATAGACAAATCTTATTAAACAAATTAAACAAATATGGAATCCAAGGCACAGAATTTGAATGGTTCAATAATTATCTTCACGAAAGACAACAATATACAAAAGTCGATAACTGTATCTCTAAACCAATACCAAATAATCTCGGAGTACCACAGGGTTCTACGTTAGGACCATTGCTTTTCATCCTGTACATTAACGATATAGTTGATGTTATAAAAAATTGTAAAGTGAATATGTTTGCCGATGAGACTTTGATTACGATTGTTGCACCAACCTTTATTGAAGCTGTACAAAAAATAAACGAAGATTTGAAAAATCTGAGAAAATGGTTATTGTTCTCTCTTAACATTTCTAAAACAAAGTACATGGTTCTGTCAATAAAAACAAAACTAGAATGTTATCAAAATATATTAATTGGTAATGAAGTCATTGAACGTGTAAAACAATATAAATACCTTGGTGTTATCATAGATGAACATTTAAATTTTAACGATCATTTGGATTATATTGCTAAAAAAAATGAATAAAAAGCTGGGCCTTTTTAATAGACTTAAGGATAAAATGCCACGGGAGACAAAAATTATATATTTCAAATCACTTGTTGCACCGCATATTGATTATTGTTCATCAGTGTTATTCATAATGAATCAATCACAGCTATATCGTCTCCAAAAAATACAGAACAAATTTATGCGAGGTATTTTAAAAGCAGAAAATAGGACACATATAAGTGAAATGCTTGAAGTATTAGGGTGGAAGTCTATAAACCAAAGAATACATTACAATGTCTTGAAGTTAATGTTTCGCCTTGAAAACGGAGATCTACCAAAATACCTAGACTCAATGTTATATTCAAATAGAGAAGTTCACAACTATAATACCAGAAACACTCATTATAGATTACCAATGTACAGTAAATCTTATTCACAACGATCATTAGGGTATAATGGCGTAAAATTGTATAATTCGCTGAGCAATTTCTACACATTGGGCGAATTACGCGAATTAAAATGCAATCACTTTTTACAACTATTGAGTGTATTCATTTCAGAAAACATTAGTATTTAGTAAATAATATGCATTAAAATAATTAAGCTCTATTTAATTAATTCAAAAATATTATAATAAAAAAATGTCAACATTGATAAATAAATAAATAAATAAAATTAAAAATTTAGGGTTACCAACTTTACGAAACAATTCATCTGGATAACTAAGCAAGAGGTGGAACCGCTGTTATAATAAAAAACTATATTAAACTCCATGAATGTCAGCATTATCAATCACCTGAAACCCAGCTTACCATAGTAGAAATTACATCTACCATTAGCAACGCCTTCAGATAGGAGCGGTATATTTTCCACCTAGATACAACCTGAAGAAATCAAACTACTTGAATGTCCTACAACATTTCAATGCGGTACATTTATATTAGGAGGTGATTTTAATACAAAACATGTTGACTTTGAATCTAGGCTTACAACAAGCGAATAAATTAAATGGGATGTAACGTGTCTACGGACGCAGTTAAAACTCCTGATCTACTGGATTTCTTTATATCAAAACAAGTTTCATCAAATTTTATTGAAGTAGAGGATAATTCAGATATGGTCTCTGATCATTCTGCAGTGATACTTACCATAAGCGACAAGATAATTAGGAAGGAAACAAGACCAACTCTTGTCAATAAAACAACTGACTGGGTTAGCTTCAGATCTGGATTAGAAAGCAATATTAACCTACAAACACGATTAAAACGGTAACGGAGCTAGAGGAAGAGGTTGAAAACTTTACAAATATCATTCAATTATAGCTGCGTGGAATAACACTAAAGATACAGCATCCAAAACTACTGGTAAAAGCTACCTGGTCTTAGAAAAGAGGAAAGCTAGAGAAAAATGGCAACAAACGAAGAGTCCATCTGACAAGACGATCCTAAATAGCAAATCACAGCAGATTAAGGGAGAAATTCAGAAACTAAATGAAAAATCGTTTTCTTCATTTCTTGGAAATTTGACGGCTGATGAAAGTAAAGACTACTCATTATGGAAGGCAACCAAAAAAATGAAAACCCCAATCATGTAGATCTCTCCTATTAAGCGAAGTTATGGCTCGTCGGCCAGGGATAACAAATCAAAAGCTGAAGTGTTTGCTGATCACCTGGCTGTTATTTTCCAACCGAATGAGATCGAAAATAGAAGCAACGACTACGGGGGCAGGATACCTCTAATAACCCAGAAGGAAGTTAATAAGGAAATAAAATTCAATCTGAAGACCGGATAGGCTCCTGGATATGATCTTTTAACGGGAGCAATTTTAAAGCAACTACCAATGAAAGCTATTGTTTAACTAACCCATTTGTTTAATGCTGTTATTAGATTACGGCATGTTTTTTCTGCCTGGAAAGTTGCAGAAGTTATTATTCTACCGAAACCAGGTAAACCGCCAAATGAAGCTCAATCATATCGTCCGATATGGAGAGATCATACCGTCTAATGGAGAGACTTCTGAGGAGAATGACACCAATAATAGAAAGTAGAAACCTAATACCGGATCACCAATTTGGATTCAGATGTAAACATTCAACAATTGACCAGATTCACAGAATTACAGACATTATAGAAAAGGCGTTAGAAGATAAACAAATTTGTTCTACCTTATTTCTGGACGTGGAAGCAGCTTTCGATAAGGTATGGCATGAGGGATTAATACATAAACTAAAAGATATGCTTCCGGGACCATATGTTGACCTTCTGGAGTCGTACTTATCTGAGACTTTTCAGAGTAAGACAAGAAGATGAGTATTCTGGAACTGAGAGAGATAAGGGCAGTAGTCCCACAATGCAGTGTTCTGGGCCCACTCCTATATCTACTTTATACAAGTGATATACCACAGTCCGATCATGTAAGCAGAGCAACGTTTGCTGACGACACCGCTATACTAACAACAGTGCAAACCGTCGAAGAGGCGGCGAATAAACTTCAGTATGCAAGTAAAGAAATCCACCAGGGGACCAAGCGATGGAAAATTAAACTTAATGAATTAAAATCTGTGCATGTCAACTTTACGAACAAACTATTGGTTAATACGCCGCCAATCAGCATAAACGATGTCATGGTGCCATACGATAACTCCGCCAAATACTTGGGTATGACACTGGACGTTAAGTTCAAATGTAAAGAGCATGTGAAGAAGAAAAGAAAGGAGCTTGATCTTAAATATAAACAATTGTTTAACAATTGGACGAAGGTCAAAATTAAACACAGATAACAAATTTTACAATCAAATCCTAAAACCGGTCTGGCTATATGGTATTCAGCTTTGGGGCTGTACTAAAAATGCTAACATCAAACCTATACAAAACTTCCAGAATAAGATACTTCAAAGTATAGTCAATGCACCCTAGCACATTTGTAATAAGGGTTTGCATCGAAATTTGGGGATACCGGATGTAAAACACGAAATAAAAAGAATTGCAACGAAGCATGAATCGAGGCTATTGCAACATGTTAATGCGGAAGCCTCTCGGCTACTGGATAATGAATACTTGGTTAGAAGACTAAAGAGGATCAAACCCTTCGAGCTCGTCAGGTGAGCAGCTACCTATTAACGAACAGGCATTGAAGCATCGCTGGATCAACAGTGACCTCATTATAGTTTAGTTTTTAAGAATTCAGATGTAAATTGATGGTTAGTCTGAAAAGACTAGTTTCAATCAAATAAAAAATAAAAAAAAAAAATAGTAAAAATAAATAACCTGAAGATAATTAGACTAAATAAGGTGTTTGAACGTATGGTTAAAGAGTTTCTTTTTTTCATAGCAAGCAATTGATCAGCTCAGATCGTCAAAGATATGTAGCGAGCAGCGTGGAAAAGCACAAATACAACAAACAAAAAAATAGCTGGCAAATGCTACCCAATGGAAGTTAAATCACTAGTTATGGAGAAAAGAAGTGCTCGAAGGAATGGCCACGTACACGAGACCCAGCTGCCAAAAATAGATTAAATAATTTAACACAACGAATACGCAAATACGGGAATTTAAGATTAAATCAATAAATTCGTACCTACAATCTCTCACCAATGATAAAGATAGTGATTATTTATTGTAGAAAGCAACCAAATATCTGAAAAGGCCAGTTATGCACATAACACCAATAAGAACAAATGTGACGTTCAAATGCAAAGTGAGTTTTTTGCATTATAGATGGTTTCTCTAAAATTGCAAAAAACGTACAACGAGCAATATAAACCCTGAAGCTGAATTTTTTGTAGCTTATCAGTTTTGGTTTAATTAAGGTATATGTTTAGCAGAAACGCAATAATCAAATCTGATAAAGTTTGGACGTTAGGTCAGTTTTAAAATTGTAAATAATGAAAAGTCACCATATCTACTTTTCAGGAGCTTCCTTCAACAACCAATAACAACACTTTTAAAAATAAATTTTCCGTCCAAGTATAAAGAAAAACATTGTTCTTGGATATCGGAGATTTTGAAAATCCTACTACTATGCCGAAATTATGTAAGTAATTTTGACGGCTGAAATATGCCGCCTGGTCTGCCACTTTTGGCAGCACCATATTTTTTAGCAATCAAATGATAGTGTTACCAAATCAACAGCTTCTTCCTTCAGCAGACTAAACAATGCCTTTGCTCGTCGTTTATGTATCAAGCTTTTTACCATAACGTTCTGTTTTTTTTTTTGGGTCTGTTTCAGATTTCAAACGTTCATTAAACATTATGCACATAGATCAGTGGCTGGTGTCTTAAACCCAATATTAAAATTGCAGTTAAAAATATTCCGAAAAAAACATTTTTTAATGTTTAGTTCAGGCGACTCGGCTAGTAACATTCGATACATTTTGTTAATGTTTAGCTCGCTGGGCAAATATTGTCTTCTAGCAATCTTGCTTCTGCAATAGTAAATTTCTACAGTTTTAAATTTAGCAATAAAATTAATAATTACTTCCTTTTTAGGGTGGTTTTTCACTCCAATTCTACCCCCTCCACACCGTTCAACAGGACCCAACCCTGTCTCCAAATGATGTTTTACTAGTCTTACCAATCAATCTTTTTTTACTCCTAGGATACCACAGAAAGCTACCTGACATACCCGAGTAATATGTTTATTCACTTTTCTGACGTAGTACACCACAGAAACGGAACGTTTAAGAGTCGAAGAGAGGATTCTTCGCGGGTTTACTGCACTAACATAAGTTAATAAAAACGAATCCTGTCTCAGCTTATCGTTGATTGCATAAAATGATTTTGCGAAGTTAATTGCATCAGTTAGTTGAATTGAATTGAACTGAAATGCGCCAGAGTTTCTTTTGTGTTTGCAACTTGGCACTTTTGGTTGGTGTATATTATTATGAAACTAATTTTAAACATAAAACTCTAAATTTTTCAATAGAACTAATTTTCTTTTACTGCATTCGGTAAACTGTTCCAAATATTAATCGCCTTTATTAAACCAGAGTTATTGTAAATTTTAGTCCGATTAATTGGCACATTAATGTTCACAGTACGCATAGATGATGAAAATTGTAACATATCATGCAAGTATGCAAAAATTGACATTTTTTTTCCTTTATCTCCAATTTAGGAGATAGGGCTCCTCATAGGAGCATAGGGATTTCTGCCCATGATTTTCCCAGGTGTTTTGCCTCTGCTAGCATCGTTCTCTCCCATGTCATTGCTGGCCTTCCAACCTTTATTTTTGTTTGTGGATTCCAGTCTAATGTAATAACATCCTCGTTATATAACATAATGCCTTCCTCAGTGTGTGGCCAATTCATCTCCATTTTCATCGCTTTATTTCGGTCTTAATGTCTGACTGACATGTTGTTATGTGCAAATTGATGTTACTAATCGTGTTAGGCCAGAAGCACTTTAGCATTCGCCGAAGGCATTTGTTTACGAATACCTGTAGCTTCTGTATGATTTTTCCTGTATGCTTCCATGTCTCACACCCATACAGTAGTACCGATTTTACACATGAGTTGAACATTCGTATCTTGGTATTGTGCGACAGGACAGAAGTATTCCAGACTTTGTGTAGCATGTTGAATGTATATCTGGCTTTATTTATACGTTTGTGTATGTCTTCTTCTGTTCCACCTGTTTTCGTTACTGTGCAACCAAGGTATACGAATTCATTTACTTCTTCAATTAAAAAATTGACATTACTAAACTATTAACAAGAAAAATCCGAAGATCATTAGGACAAAATTTTTTTTTTCGCCTAAACGAAAATAAGGTATAATTAACACGACGACAAAGAGCACCTACATGGTCATTCCAAGTAAGTTTTGAGTTTAGAAGTAAACCCAAATTATTAACAGTTGGTACAAACAAAATTATATCACTATCCAAAAAAAGCTTAGGAGAAATATTATCAAATATTCCTCTAGTGAGTCATAATGCTTTACCAACCAAAATTTCATCAGCAGAGAACTTAATGACAGCTGATGCAGTGCTAGAAATACCAAGCTTCTTTAAATTATTCCATGTAGTTTTAGAATTCAATATATTCCTAAAATAAAATAATTTCTTAGTTTCATTGCTGCATTTATTAGTGAGATTTCTAAAATATTTAAATCAAATCCTATCGGATTCCAATTTAAACCTTTTATATTTTTTAAAGGCTGAATCTCTGAATTTCATTAACTTTAAAATATGTATATTTAGCCAAGCAGCAGTTCGACATTTCTTAATACTAGTTTTAAACGGAACACAAGTAGCAACCAAATACAACATGTTTGAATTAAATATGTCAATAATATCATCAGTAAAAGCAGGAGGAGGATTATAAATGATTAATATGAGAATTTTACCATAACAACCCCTAAGTTCAGATGCTAAAAGTTCAATTTTACCAAAGTTAACCGAAAATAGTTTGCGGACTTTTAAGCAGTTTCGGTAATAGAGACCCACTCCACCCCATCGTGTATTATTCATTCGATCGAAACGTAAAAATGTATAATTGTTAATATGGAGCGACTTGTTTGTAATTTTGTCATTAAGGAGCGTTTCTGTCAAACCAAGAAAATCAAATCTGGATGTATCCAATAAAACAGCAATCTCATCAAAATGTTTAACTAAACTACGAACATTCAAATGCTCAAACTTTAAACTAAAATTTATGTTTATCTGATTAATATTTGGAATAGTCTCAATAATTAAACTGTTGTTACTTGACTGTGTCGAGTTCCTAAAAAAGGACGATAACTCGATTTTAGTTTAAATTCCTTAACCAAAGTCCCAGCAGGCCACGAAGATGGGTTCATTAATTTTAGAAAATCGGAATAGTGCACATACATTTTAAAAGATGAATAGTCCTGTTGTGCATCTTTGGATTTAGAGTTGAAACGTTGGATCCTAGTTCAATATAATTTAAACTTATCGTTTAAATATTTATCGACATCAGCAATGGTAATATCAAATTACTGTTAATTCAGACATTTTAGTCACTTGCATTTTTAAGTAATCATTACAATTTATGCAAAACCAATGTACATTACTATTAACACGAACTAAGTCAAATAATGATTTTTTTATACTAGCACATTTAAAATGTGCTTACTTATTGCAATGGCCACAAATGAGCGAAAGCCCAGTGACATCAGTGTCACAACAAACACACAAATTGGTGATCATTTTATTACACCAAACAAACAAATAAAACGAAACAAACAAACAAATTGAAACAGCAAACAAAACGAAACAGACAAAACGAAATTAAACAAACTTAAGTCAACTTAACAATGGTTTACAAATAACAATATTAAATAACAATGTTTAAATAAAATTATTTGAAAATATTTTAAAAATATTTTTCAGCACAGAAAAATAAAATTTCGATGTTATTCGCTCGGCTTTCTATAGATGGAAAAAAAAGAAGTGATAAATGTCATAATATAAATACACATAGTACTACCATCTTAAGAAAAAAACAGTTTACCCATTGACATTCCAGATGTCGGGTCGATAGAATATCGTCAACATTTAGTATAAATATATGTCATTTAGGCGAATATAAATATAAAAATATTTGATTATTTTAAAACGATACCAGTAGCGACAACTAGCACGTCAATGGGCTAACATCCCATGGTAGTACTTTGTGTATTTATATTATGTATATATACATTATATATATATATATATATATATATATATATATATATATATATATATATATATATATATATATATATATATATATATATATATATGTATATATCACTTCTTCCCATTATGTCAAAACTGTTTGAGAAACTATTATTAAAACGAATTAAACCAGAAATTATAAAATCAGGAGCTGTTCCGTCCCATCAGTTTGGATTTAGAGAGAAACACTCCACAATCGATCAAATCCATAGAATAACAGATTTAATAGAAAAATCCTTAGAGGAAAAAAAGATTGGTTCAGCCATATTTCTGGATATAACACAACCATTTGACAAAGTCTGGCTAGATGGTTTAATATTTAAGTTGGAGTAAACTCTGCCATTTGAGTATTGCGAACCGCTAAAGTCATACCTGAAAAAGAAGAAACTTTAGAGTTAAACAGGAAACAACTTACTCCAGCATAAAAGAAGCTAAAGCAGGAGTCCCGCAGGGGAGTGTCTTAGGGCCATTCCTTTTCGTAATGTTTACAAGCGACTTACCACAGACGAGCAATACAACTACCGCCACATTTGCCGATGACACTGCAATTCTATCTGTTGGTGACACAATCGGTGAAGTCATATTCAAACTACAAATAGCCATAAATAATATACAAGATTGGCTAACTAAGTGAAGAATTAAAGTGAATGAATCAAAGTCTACTCACATAAACTTCACTAATAGGTCAATAGAACCACTACCTGTGACTCTCCATAATATCCCTGTGCCACAAGCAAATCAAGCATAATACCTTGGAATGAACCTTGATGCGAAGTTAAAGTGAAAAGTACATGTGAAAAAGAAACCAGAAGATGTTCAGTTAAAATATAGAAAGAGGAAACTTTTTGGTGACTTCACAAAAGTATAAGATAACTATAATACTTTTACTAGAAATAAACTATAATACTTTTTGGTTTAGTTTAGTTTTAAGTTGAGCCACAATAACCTGACTTTTGTGTAGGTCCATCTATCTAGAAATAGCATGAACTAACTTGTTATAAGTTAGTTTAGTTAGTTTAGTCGATTAAGGCACACAGGGTTAAGCTAAACTTAATTATAACGAATTAGTTCACGATATTTAGATAGACGGAACTACCACAAAAGTAACTTACTGTGCCTCAACTTTAAACTAAACTAAACCAAAAAGTATTATAGTTTATTTCTAGTAAAAGAATTATAGTTATCTTATACTTTTGTGAAAAGTCACCAAAAAGTTACATCGAAAATATACTTTTCAGCTACCACCTGTAAGGCAATAGAGGAAGCTTGAACAATTTGAAAAGTTTAGTTTGAAAAGTCGATTAAGGCACACAGCATAATAACTTTTTATTTCTCGAGTAATAAATTTAAATTCTCGAAAATCGAGAAGTTGTAAATTGTTGAAAATTGGTTCACCGTAACTGTTACTACAACTATTCCATATAATTTTTGTGGAACGTGGTTTGTCGCTGCATTATCGATGCATGTGGTGTGAATCTTTGATGATTGAAGGGTGGCCGTATAAATGACACGAATAATTTACATTTACAATTGATAATCAGTGTTAGCGATGAATCGTAACTGCTTTGATATGTATGGAATTCCGTTTTTTTTAAATATGGCTTGTGTAGGTACATGAAATGATAATTTGCTTTTATTTCATTTATCTAATGATTGTTTATGTGTGCAATACTTGTTATTGGTTATATTAGGGAGATGCAACTTGCGTGTTGTGGAAATAGCATATAGATACATGTACTGAATGAATGGGTGGATCAACTCTGTTGGTTTGAACGTAAGTATTTTTTTTTTTTGCTGGTAGTGAGAATCATATTTTTTTTGTTTTTTTTCTATTGTATGGATTTATAAATGTGTGGAAGATGATTTTTTTTCTCCGTGGGGAGAAAGATTTTTTCTTGTTTGGTGGGGATTACAAATTAAAGATTGGATGGAGAAACATGTGTTTTAAAGGCACAGTTTTAGAGGTAGAGTGTTTAAAAATAAGTCCATCATCTCGTATTAATAATATCTTATCAAGTTTGAATTATTATTTTGTATGCTGAATTTTTTTGGTGATTTGTGTGCCTCCATGAATTGAACTCGATTACATAATTTTTTTTATCAAACTACGGATGTGTGAATTATATACAGAAAGCAGTATTAGTCTCAAGTGCATAAGGTTATCTGCAATTATTACGGTTAAAGGAAACGGATGTAGATTGCAAAAATTTTCTTTATTTATTGATAGTTATCGTGATCAAATTAAAGAATTACGTATCGAAGGTCGAAGTAACAGCATTCGATATAGATCATCGGTTGTTTAACCAATTCTTTTATTTTGGTTGATGTTAGCAGTTTTTCGACGAATTGTGTTCATGTGATACAACGGTGGAATGGTTTTATGTAAAATTTAAGCATTTTGGATATGGCCTGTTTGTATTTATAATTTTCTTTATAATTAATCATTTCTATTTTTTTTTTGTTTGTTTGAATTCATTAAATAAATTTTCACGGTAATTTAAGTGTTCTCGATATACAATTAAAGGATCTTGCTCGACTCAAATGGTGATCAAAACGAGATCATATTTCGTTTCGTTTTTTTTTTGTTTCCATTGCAGATTACCGGCGGTTATCGAGCCCAGCGGCCACGGAGGATTGTATAACTGGATTTTTGATAGTTCCTTATTGGTACTTACGCGTCGTTACTTCATTATCCGCATGGCGCATGGACTTTGAATCTCACAATTTGTTGTCCAGAATAATTACAAGTGCCGTTGGTTTTTCTTTTTTGGAATATAATTATTTTTTATCAGTTATTAGAAAGATTATCCAAATTCTATTTTGTATTATATAAATTAAATTTCTTAATATTTTGGTTTCGATTAGTTTTGGAATTGGATTGACTTCATAAAATTTGTATTGCTATTAGTTAAATTTATTTTGAGAATTATATTTTGTTTTAAAATCAATAATTAATTATAAATAATGTGTTTGGCCTAAAGCTAATTTTTTTTCAGGGGGAAAATCATAGAGAGATCAACTGTGGTGAAAACATGGTATTGATTTTCTGTTGATACCTTAACAATTTGTTTTTTTACCATTGAGGGTTGTTCGATGAAAAAGGAAACTGAATTCATTTTTTTTTTTGTGAATTATAAATATTATATGCAGCACTCTTTAATAGTATTCAGACTCACACCAAATATACCACGCCCTCAAGGACTAAGCAGGAGCCGGCAAAACTGCAGTGAGGAATGATATCATAGATTTATTTTCTGTTAACGTTAGCCAGCTAAAAGGATCGTCCTCGTGGTGGTCCGAGATTGACTGACCGTTACAAATTCTCAAGAAATCGAGAATTGAGAATTCTCGTTCACATGCTCTATTAGTAACGTTTAAACGTTAGTATGTTTACATGTGTTAAATCTAATTTCAATTAAAATGATTTTAATTTAACAATGTTGGGTTGAGTTTGAGTTTTATTACAGATTGTCGCCATTGACAAAAATTAATAAATAATAATTACTTAAGTTTAGTTTTTTTCTAAGTATCTATCAGTGGGATTTGCGCTTCCTGTGTTATTCAGCTAAGTATATATTTTGCTCACCAAAGCAGATTTTTGTAGAATGCCTTGACATCGTCCTGCATAATGTTCCCGTATTTTGATAAGTCACACAAATTTGCCTTGCTGTCAAAATTTGTATACAAAAGGGTGGTTTCTAAAATATTATAACAAATCGAAAATAATTTGTGTTTAAATTTGCCTAACCAAACATTTACCTATATATAACATTGTTAATTATCCACTTATATGCTTTATTCGTATAAACGGTTACATATTAGTTTAATTCGTTATGAATTTTCCTAAAGAATAGAATTGACTTAATTACGCCACAAAAAAAAAAAAAAAAAAAAAAAACGTAAAAAGATTCAACAAAAGTCTTGAAAAAAAAGTTCTTTTGTGCGCACGGCTACCTCTTATTCGTTCGTTTTAATTCAATTATTGCGTGTTCAAATTTAATTTTCACAATTCCGGAAATGGCAAAATATGGAAAATGAAAATGAAAACGATTTAACTTTTTTGTTTTTTTTTTCAATTTTTTTTTTTATTTTATTAAAATTAATGATAAACGTAAAATGTTGTGAGGTCAATGAATTAATTTTGGTTTATAAATTTATGATTTATAATTTTCCACGATTTTCACAACAACAATAAGCCAACTAATATGATATCTTTGATTTACAACAAAACCGATTAAGTTTTAAACAATAATTATTTCAAATATAATAAATTATAAATCACGTCACTGTATATAGTATAGTAGGGTATAGAGCTTAAAATTTAAATCCTGCCGCAATTATACAACAACAAAATGTCGTAATTAATTATAAAAAATAAAAAACGTGAACCAATTAATTTTACAATTAAATAACATTTTTTATTTTTTTTGTTATTTTATAATGTTTGTAAAATTTATTTTGGCGTTTAATGGATTACAAATGGATTTTACTAGTTTTTCATTTAAAAAAAAAAAAAAATTCGCTGCTATTATGTCAACAAAGCTTTAAATGGAAATTAGGTCGTATTGTTCACCGCTTGGAAATTTCACGCGAAGATAGATTATCATCTTAATGTTTGACTTACTTACAATTTAAAGATATAGGGTGTTCTGTACAATTAGATACTTTTTGAATTGTTTGTCATTAAGATACTGACAATAATTTTTTTTTTATGTTTTGTTGCTAGAATTGACATACAGGGTTTTATGGAGTAAAGTGTATTTACAAATTAATTTCGTTACACTCCGCTTTTAAATGTGCCATAGTGAACGTCTACAACAATATTAACCTGATTAAAATAATAATTGGTACAACTTTACTCCAATGTAAATATGCGTGCTCTTTAATGAAATAATGCTTACCGTATTCCGCTTCCTTGGTGGTAGTTGGAAGAGACGGTAGTCTAAAGTACAAGAAAATGTTTTAATCTTACTTATATTTCAGGACGATGAGTTTAATATAATAATAATTTGTATAATTCATGTATTGATAATTACAATTTCAGGAATTATCCTGATACTCTTAGAAAATAGTAAGCATTTGCAAATAATTTAAAATTATGTTGCCTTATGCCGTATGAGCGTAAAGGTGACTATAACCGGCACATGTATACATGAAATGAATGCCGCATGTATTTAAAAAACTTACCTACTGTTTTATGGAAAACGACTGTAGTTACCCGCAGGAGATTACACGGAAGTTTGGCTCTAAAGTCCAATCAATCACTCTCGTTATTGATAAACGAGACCGTGTAACGTGGTGGTGGTTTATAAATGTTCAGAGCACTTAGGATATAGGTATGTATATCCTTTATATGAAAGTTTTAGCAACAAACACACAGCACTACTGCAAAAGGTAAAAGGAAGGATTAGGAGGGAAAAAGGTAAGAGAGGAATAAAAGGAATAAAGGTTTTCAGTCTTCTAGTTGTTTACTTTTGATATTAAGTTTGAATCTCTGTAAATTGTATTTCAAGGGAAACGTCTCGTCGTTCAGTTTATTCCACATTCGCGTACTCCTAACAAAAAATGAATTTTTAAATTTATTGGTCTTCGCGAATTTAATTTCCAGATTGTATCGGTGTACCGGGCGTCTTAAATTACGCGCGGGCTTTGACAAACCAGGCATAAATTCATAAAGTTCCGATGAACAATGACCATGAAAGTACTTGTAAAACACGCATAAGGCTCCCACATTACGCCTATGGGAAAGAGAATCAAGATCAGATAATAATTTTACGTCTTCAATCATTCGAGATGCTCGGTTTTGGACCCGATTAAGTGCAGTTAAATGAGTTGTCGGTGCTCTAGCCCAAATATGAGAATTATACTCCAACCTGGGTCTTATGTAGGTCTTATATATTGTAAGTATTATGGATTAAAGTAAAACTTACATCGTTGTAGAAATCCAAAACATTTGGCTGCACCAATCGCTGCTTTGTTTATTTGTTCAGCCCAAGATATTCTCTTTGAAATAGTTAAACCGAGGATCTCAAATGTGTCAGACGTAGCCAAGCTGGATTCACCAGTCAGAAAAGACGGTGAATAACCATCAGTTCGGCCAGAAAAAACACAAGTTTGAAATTTGTTGGGATTAAATTCAACTCTGTTGGCTTCACCCCATTTAAGAATGAAATTGAGATTTCGCGTAAGGCGGTCATTCATAGCCATTTTTTCTGCGAGAACATCGTTTCGCGATGAAGAATAAGGTAAACTGTAAGAGGTGGAAAGTGAGCTGTCATCAGCATAGGAGTATATTGGATTGAAAGTTGCTGATAGAAGATCATTGATGAAAATTAGAAAAAGGGTTGGAGAAAGGTCGTATCCCTGAGGAACACCAGCGTTTATAAGATGTTGATCGGAAGTCACACCATCTACCACCACTTGGATTTTGCGACAAAAAAGAAAATTCTCAATCCATAAAATTAACGAACCATGAAGGCCAACTGCCCTCAATTTACACAGCAAACCCTTGTGCCACACGCAATCAAATGCCGTTGAGATATCGAGAGCAATGACTTGAGATTCACCAGATTGATGAATGCTTCTGTTCCATTGTTCAGTAACAACATTAATTAAATCACCTGCTGAACGCCCTCCGCGAAATCCATACTGACGATCAGAAATTAGATGATTAGCTTCCAAATATTTCATCAGCTGGAAGTTGATTATGGTCTCAAGTACTTTAGAAAGCACCGAGACGATAGCGATTGGGCGATAATTTGAAGGGTCCGATTTACTGCCCTTTTTTGGCACAGGATGTAGGTTAGCAGTCTTCCAGATGGAAGGGAAAATGCCAGAAGACATAGATCGGTGAAACAGATATGATAGTCGCTTAGACAAGGATTTACAGCAATATTTGAGGACAATTGGGGGAATACAATCCGGACCGGCTGACTTGTTGGTGTTAATGCTTGCAAGGACTTTAGTGACAACTTTAGATCTAAATATAATGCGGCGCATCGATGAACTGGCTAGAGAGATAATCGGGGGTATTAAGTTAGAATCAGGTAAATTAGAGTTTGCTGCAAATTTTCGGGCGAAGAGATTGGATTTTTCTTGAGCTGTAGAAAAGATATAATCCCCATCTTTCAGAGGTGGTATTGATGATTTCCTACTGTTCAAGGAGTTTTCCTCTACTTTGCGGGCAAAGGACCAAAAGGTCCGATTGCTATTGCCCTGGTTTAAGACCTGCCGCAACTCTACTCGAACTTTTTTTTGGTAATTTCTTTTAGCTTGGGACACTGTTTGAGTTGCCAGATTTCTAGCCGCCTTAAATATAGCTAAATTTTCATTTGACGGTTCTTAACATATTTGCGGTGAGAGGCCTTTTATTGGCGGTTGTTGTTCTACAGTCATAATTATACCAAGGATTGCCAGATTTTTTTTTATTTGGCTTAGAGAGACTGGAAGGAATGAACTGTTCCATTCCCGTGAGAATGGCAGTCGAAACCACAATGGCTGCATTGTCAATATTACCGAAGGCAAAACAAGAGTACCATTCGAACTCTTGAAAGAACTTGTTCATTCCTTCTCAGTCCGCATTTTTATAGTGCCATAATCGACGTTTATTTAGGCGCAACATTCATTTGGCATGACCATGACATTGGAAATTCCGCTGTAATAAGCCGATGGTCCGAGTTTCCCAAAGAAGAACTGACAGAGATACTGTATTTCTCCGCATGAGAAGTTAAAAACAGATCCAGTCAGTGACCCGTATCGTTGACCCGATCTGGTATCCTCGTAGGCTGATCTACAAGTTGTGTGAGTTGGTTTAGAGCTGCAAACATTTCAGCCGCCTCACCAGCCGGTGTTACGAACTTAGAATAAGGAAGCCACTTGTCATTATGGACATTGAAATCACCTGCCACAGCGATTTCAGCATTTGGTGATTTCTGATGGATGCGCTCAATGGAGTCTGACAGAGTATCAAACCCAAAATGAGCAGCGCTGTTTGCGATATTTGGGCTTCAATAGAGACCACATAGGAAGAGGGGGTGTTTCGAGACATGAATTTTAACCCAAATGAAGCTGAACTCATTATTCGTGCTTTGGCCTAAAAAACTGGGAATGGAAAAAGGTATATCGTTGCGGATATACATGGCCAGCCCCCTATGGTGTATAAGCTGATGGATTAAGGAGTAACCCTTAATACCGATGGCCGAAGAATCACCGGAGTCCAAAATTTTGGTCTCGGTGAGAAGTAGAACCGCTGGTTTTGTGGAAGCTGTGTGGTGTTCAACGGCTGCAAAGTTTGTCCGTAATCCACGAATATTGCAAAACTGAAAAGAGAACACTCTCCCCATGACACAGGAATACAGAGACTCAAACTTAAAGAACGCAAGAACAGCGTTAGACCAGCAAACAATGGTGTGTCCACAGTAGTACCTCCGAATCGCAGTGTATTAACCTTCCGACCGAACACACTAAAATGTAAACACAACACTGTTTGCTTGACAACAGCTGTTCAACAATTCATTTAATTGATCTACATGTTCCTGTCACTGATGATTTTGAGCTGTCAATTTTGAAGCTTTCATATTTTGACATTTGAAAAGTAAAAACTACGCTATTACTTAAAATGGTACGATCCACGCTTCTTTGGAATTAGCCATTCCACAAACGATATTACACCGTATATTTCATAACAACTTATGTCTTAAGGCTTTTAAAGTTCAGTTAACAAAAGAACTCAAGCCGGTCGATCACCATAAACGTCGTATCTTGGAGCTGATTGGCTCCTTCAAATGCTTCAAAATGACCCGGATTTTGAACGAAAAATTATCTTCAGTGATGAGGCCCATTTTCACCTCGGAGGCTCCGTTAATAAGCAGAATTATCACAATTGGGGCTCAGAAAATCCAAGAATGATTGCTGAAAAGCCTCTCCATCCTCAACGTGTCACAGTTTGGTGTGGTTTTTGGGCTGGCGGTGTGATTGGACCTTACTTTTTCGAAAATGAGGCTGGTGTAACTGTTAAGGTGGATGGATTGCGCTACCGAGCTATGATTAATGATTTTTTATGACCGGAATTGGAAGGTATTGATGTAAACGACGTTTATTTTCAGAAAGACGGCGCGCTACGTGCCACACAAGCAACGAAACATCCACAATTTTGCAAGAAATGTTTCCTGACCGTATTATTTCTCGAAGAGGTGATCACAATTGGCCACCGCGATCTTGTGGCTTAACACCTTTAGACCTTTTTTTTTTGGGGTCACGTGAAAGATAAGGTCTATGCCAATGCTCCGATGGAATTCGTGAAATTCGAGGACATACAGCCGCAAATGTGCGAATTGGTCATGGAAAATTTCATGAAAAGGATATGGTGCTGCAACCGTAGCCGTGGCGGACATTTGGCTGATATCGATTTCAAATGTTAATGGCATACCTTCCACTTTAGAATGAAATAAACATTCATGGATTTCTCTTAAAAAATACTCGTTTTTTTAATATAAAAATGAAACCTCTTATTGGAAAACCCTACTCTTGATTGGAATTATTAGCTTGTTGATTGTTGGCTGAATATTATGGTTGAGTTGAATTTTTGATGTCTTTGGGGTATTAACTAGTTCTACAATCGGTAGTATGTCGTCGGGGTTTGATTTACCAACAGCTTGTGCAGAATCAAATTAGTCATCTTCAGTGAAGCATGGCTTTAACCTGTCGATTAAAATATTACTGGTTCTGCCTCTCATTTCCAGAATGAATGATTTTACGTTACGGCTAACAATATGAAAGGGACCTTCGTAAGCTAAAAGGACATTCATAAGCCGAATCTGTTCGCCAAACCGAAATTGGTTTAATTCCCTCTGCTGTTACTTCGTGACCCTAAAAATTGATTCTTGTTTTCAAGAATTGACATTTATCTGTGTTAATCACGAGACCAGCAACGTTCAATTTCATAAAAATAATCTCCAAGTGTTCCAAGTGCTCGGCGATGGTTTTTGATGCTACCAGAAAAAATAAACAAAGCAAAAATCCAAATTTTGTAGAATGGAATGAATACATCGCTGGAAAGAATTGCAGGCATTTCTCAGACCAAAAGTAATTCGAATAAATTCGTATAATCCAAAAGGTGTGGAAATTGCAGTTTTGGCAATATGCGATTCCTGACATTTCAGTGCGATTCCGCTCTGACTAAGTCGATTATTGAAAACATTTTTGTGATCTGGTACTGTGACGTTGTTTAAAGCCCTATAATCCAGGGTTCATTCTTCTTCGAAACGAGGTGAAGCAGACTTGCCCAAGGACTATCGGAACGTCTACAAATACCTTGCTCGATCATGTAGTCGAATTTTCTTTTAGCTATCGTCAGCTTTTCTGTACTCAATCGTCGAGATTTGACTAAAACTGGAGGTCCACGAGTCACTATATGATGAGTGACTTGATGTTTTATTGGTTTTTGTGCCTGAATCTCCTGAATGATTTCCTTGAATTTGGTTAATAGTGGATGAATACGGGTGTCGATTACGCTAGAGTTGATTACACGGTAGCTGGGTGGGGCATCGGGTGTATCATGACACGTTAACGGTTAGTGAATACAACGATGTAAGAGGGTCTAATAACCTACCGTGCTGAATATCAACTATCAATTCTGACTGGTTCAAGAAATCTGCCCCAATGATCGGTATTGTTATATATATATATATATATATATATATATATATATATATATATATATATATATATATATATATATATATATATATATATATATATATATATATATATATATATATATATATATATATATATATATATATATATAAATATATATATATATATATATATATATATATATATATATATATATATATATAAATATATATATATATATATAAAATATATATATATATATATATATATATATATATATATATATATATATATATATACCCATATATATATATATATATATATATATATATATATATATATATATATATATATATATATATATATATATACCCCAAATCATACCCAGTTACTTCAGAAACTTTTTTTGTACTATAAATTTTCAAATTCGTCGATAAGCTTATTGCACTCTTATTTGAGCAACCGTAAGCAGTTCGTGCAGTGTAGTGATAAACGGTCAACTATTAGTGACGTTGCTGCCGGAGTTCCGCAGGGTTCTATTCTTGGTCCCTTGCTTTTTTCTATTTATATAAATGATCTTTCATGGCACATTCATGATTGCCGGTTTCATTTTTATGCTGATGACTTGAGCTTTATGTTAGTGGTAACATTTCTAATTTGAACGAGGTTGTGCAGTGTCTTAACTGTGACCTCAAATGCGTTTCTTTATGGGCCAAAAATAATTCTCTTGTACTTAATCCAAGTAAGAGTAAAGCTTTATTACTCTCCAGAAACAAATCAGTTAACTTTACACCGTCACTTTTGTTAGACAATGATCTCATCACTTTTGTTCCAAAAGTTAATAATTTGGGACTTATTTTGAACTCAAAACTGTCTTGGGTAGATCATGTAGAGTCGGTATGCCAACGAGTAAACTATAGTTTGTATAAGCTTAGGTTGGTAAAAAAATTTTGTCCAACAAGTTTACGATTTATTTAATAAAAACTATGGTTTTACCTATTTTCACTTATTGTGACGTAATTTTTAATAACTGTGACAGTTCTTCGAAACGCTTACTTGAGGTTACTTTTAACAATTGTACTCGGTATGTACATAATCTTAGAAAGTTTGATCACATATCCGTATTTAAGGATTCTATTCTTGGTTGTGGTTTATTTGAGCTTTTTTATTGTAGAATTGCTATTTTTATTTTTCGAGTAATTAATTCGAAATTACCTTTGTATTTGTATAAAAAATTTAATTTTTCAAAGTCTCAGCGTACCAAAAATATCAACTTGCCGTGCAACAGAACTGCTATTTATAATGACTCATGTTTGGTGAATGCAATTGTTATTTGGAATAGTTTGCCAACTGAACTTAAAAATTTAAGTTCTGTTGCACGGCAAACATCAATGCTACTAGAAAATTGATCAATGCACCAATATGTTCCATCTAAAATTATAATCATATTGAAATTCACATTTCCTAATTTTGATTCATATTTTCAAATCTTACCTTTGTTGACAACACAATAATTTGTTTACATTAAATTATTTTGACATCTTTGGAAACGAAAACTGTGTGTACTAGAACAGCCACACAAACCATGAATACATGTCGTACTAAATAGTACAAATTACAAATAAACCAGTTGAAATATCAAAAGTTAGATGTCACCGTAGTAATTAAAAATTGGACAATTAAAACACAATAAAATATTTTAGCAGTCTTCTCGATTCTTCCGTCAAAGTCAGTCAAAGCATAAACATTAAATACAATAAAATAAAAAGTTTTAAGTGTTGCATTTCTCCGTTTAATTAAAGGTCGTGTATATTATTACGAGTAACGAAAGTGCATTTTTCTTTACGTTCCTTGAAACAATCGTTTATTCAATTTTTGCTATTGATCCCACTCAAAACAAGTTCTGTAAATATCTTTAAAAAGAAATTGTATGATATGATTGGGAGAGTGTAAATTTTTGTGTATATTATTTGTAATTTATTGTATATATTTTATTGTGCATATTTTATTTTGTTTTCCAATTTTGTTTTTTTTGATTGTTTATGTTAGGTTATGTTTTCTTTATGTAATTATGTGTATATGCATGTTGTACAAAAACTTAGGTTTAAACTTCATTATAATAAATAAATAAATAAAAATAAATAAATAAATATATATATATATATATATATATATATATATATATATATATATATATATATACATATAATAAATAAATAGATATATATATATATATATATATATATATATATATATATATATATATATATATATATATATATATATATATATATATATATATATATATTAACTGAAGAGACAAACTTCTTTTGCCAAATATTGGAACCAGGGAAATCCTGGAAAATCCCAAGTTTCAAGAGCACTGCGAAAGCATTCGCACAGCCAAATAACATTGGATAAAACAATCGGGCAAAAGGTCAAAGACAACGAAAATGAATAAAATTATCTAAAACCTATTGAAGATTATAAATATCATAAACGTAAACAATTGAAAATTAAACATAGTAAAATCTGTTGGGTGTATCGGAAACCATAAAAATGTGTTAACCTATATACACACCGCATTATCCATTGTGAATACAATCATAATTTCATCTTAAATTTTCTTTTCGGTTTACTTTTTGCAATATCATATCCTTGACATAAAAGAAAATTTATGTATGTTCCCGAAAAACTTTTTTTTTGTCTAGTAAATCATTCTAATATGTGTGTGTGTAAAATAATAAAAGTAATCATCATCATAATAATAATCATAATCATCATCAATTCATATCGCTTTGGTTGTTCGGATGACAGATAGATCAGTGTACCTATCTGTAGAGAAATTTCCTTTACTATAATACGTAATTCATATGTACATCTCCGTAGATATATTCAATGGATATGGATAATATGTCTAGAAAAAAAAATTCCTATGCTCAATACATACATACATGTATAAAGTTCTGTCAATATGACAATGATTGATCGTGTTTTTTTTTATTTGTCATTTTGTCGTTTAGTTTTTAGTTCAAAACGAATAATTTTCCATATTTTGTTGCGCTGTATTGAATACGGCCGGGTGCCATATGCGGTATGGTGAGTATATACATATATATAAAAGGAACTGTTATTTTTTTATCGTAACACTATAAATTGACATGTTCCGTATGTTGAGGGAAAAAATGCTTTAATTTGTTTTGATACAAGCGAGACATAAGTTTCGATATTAGAGTTTATTTTGATTGTTGCCGAATAGTTTTATACATATGTGAACAGTGAAATGTTATTGAATCGCAGACAATGTGTGTCAATCGATTTTACTATAATCGTTTAGCATATTTTTTTTTAAACTAAGGGCATCGGTCTTGAATAGTTTAGGTTCTGGACTGTAATTATATAGTGTTCATGTGCGTAATAACATAACTTTCATCTCGTGCCTCTGTGGTCAAGGGTTTAAATTGCTGGATTATTAAAGAGGCTGACTACATATTTGGAAGGTGTGATAAATTTTTGATATATACCTAAGTTCCCTTCTGTTTCTTTAACACTCACTATCAGGCTTTGTTTACCATGAACCGGTACCAAAATATTGTGTGAAAATGTGACCATTTTTGATCACAGGGTTTATACTAAATACGAGAGTTCTTGATTATAGTATCACTCATCTCTAATACGTGTTTTATTGATTATTGATTGATTTGTTCAAAGAATATTTGAATACTTTTTAATTGGATTGCCAGTTAATTCAGTTCATAGTTTAGTTTTAAAACCTTTGAACTTACCACGGTTATCTAGGTGGCAACTGGTACAACAAATGATGCAATCGTTTTGGCGTAGAATGCAATCCAAATACATTTCTACAAATCCAAATTATGACTATTCAGACTATTGTCCGAATTGTAAATCATCTTTAACTCGTACAGTATAGCTATTATACAGTTCAAAGAACCCCATTAAAAAATGTCAAAAATCGGATAACAGATTTGAACATACAATTGGGTGCATTCAGGTTCCCCAACTGTTGGCAACATGTTGAGTAAAATAAACATGTTGAGATCTGAATGCAGGCGATTCAAAAAAAAATATGCAGACAAAGCTGGCTTAAATCTCATTTTTTTCCATCATACCGATTAGTGATGGCATCGTATTGGCGAACCTGAAAGCGTAAATTGATTCCTAGCACTATTATTATTAGCAAAAATATAGCGTTTTAAAGCTTTACAGTTAATTATATACAGACATGCGGAACATTTTTCATAATTAATATGGCAACTATGCATCTTTTGAATTTTTCGAGCGATCGAGTCTATAAGTATTACAGTTCGGATGAGTAAGTGGCCACCGTGTATTCAGCCAAATACACTAATGCATGTATGGCATCTATGGATTAGTTTACAGTACAATTTAACTTCAATTACTTTATTCCGAATGCTAAGACATACATACTTATCAAAATTTGAAGTCATTAATTTATGTAAGTATAACATTCTCCATAACAATTATTTAGCCAATTTTGCCAAAAATCGTTTTACTTCTGGATAAATTTTTAAAAATATCTTTAGTAATACAGATGATTTCTGAAATAAACATAACTGTATTGTTATCTTTTAGGTGGCGTCCGATTTCCATAGTAGTGAAGTATTATGACAGGAGTAAAATCTTTCTCTTTTCCATAATTTTATTAAGTTCGTTTGCTGTCCGAATTCCGAAAACATTTTGATGTTGTAATTTTGACATTTTAGCATAAAAATTTGTGTGTGGTAGTGAATAAATTTTCGATTAATTGCCAATTTTCTTGTTTTTCAGTTTAATATACAATAAAAAAAATAGTACGGGCCGAGTATGATTAAAATATGGTGCTATTTGTGGTAATCTTAGGCTTTATGTGTTTGATAAGAGAACGCGCAACTTCGCTCGGCCATGGTTTGTAGATCTTTTAATCCCTCTGCTAATACACATTGAAATATTCAATTGTTTATAGGGTATTACAAATTTCAGTCATTTTATCGACCAGCAATGCAGCAACCAAAATGCATATTGATATTTAATATGCTCAAGTATGATTAGGTGCTGCTACGGTAACTCATATTGATGATTGATGAGACAAATGGAAGGATAGAAGCGATTGTCATATATTTATAATTCTATAGATATATGTCCATGCATGACAGAACCGACACGGTTTCAGCCAGCTATTCTACAGGTTTTTGTGGAGTAGGGAAGTTAGGTTATGTTAGTAATGGCAGAATTGGTCCGGTTTCCCGATAACCAATATTCAAACTACTGTTAGTATAATACAATCACAATTTTTATAAACTGCTCTGCTTTCTGTCATCTTTTATGAGCAGCTCCAGTGTGTCATTATTCAGCTTTCCTGCAAAAGTTCCCTTGAATAAAAACTATTAGTGAGCTAATTTCTTATAGCCATAGTCTGTAAGAAATTTTATTATTTTCGCCTAGGATTCCAAATTTATTAATTAATTATTATATCTCCCTATTGCTAAAAATTAATAAGGCTTCGTCCGATTTCCATAATAATTATGATCTTTGTAATAATTTTGACATAAGTGAAATAATTGTCTCTTCCATATTTTGTAATGAGCTCGTTTGCTGTTCGAATTTTGTAATAATTTTGTCTGTCGTAATTGTGACGTTTCAAAATAAATATAGCTAACAATTTTAAATTAATTAAAACTATGATTTAATTCAAATATGGCTTTATTTATGATCAATTCTGGATATATTAATTAAATGTGAATAACACACGGAAATCAGAAACAGGTGCGAAATGTACATCTGGTGACAATATAGATATTCCACCTCGTACTCTAAAATGTATTGTGTTTTAAACTGGATCTGTAATGTTATGGATTTATATTGATTGTATTCAGGCGACCAACAATGTATACCATGCTCTCCACCAACAATATTATTAATTCTATTTTGACGATGATCAAAATGCATCTAAGAATTTTAATCAATTCATGAAATTTGTAGTTCTTCCCAAAAAGCCTTATTATTAATAACCTACTTTATTATCCAAGAGTGAACTATTAACAGTTTTGCTGTAGTTGACCAGTGACATAAGTTACAGAATTTAGTAGGGGCATCAACAAACATTTTGGAAACCACTTTATGTGACATCATTCACAAATTATTTGTTTTTACGGTATAGAGATGATCATGACACAAGTGACAACATGGCCAAGCAATGGTTTGTCCTTATATTTTTAATTATCACTGCACTCATCTTCGTATAAATAATTATTCTCTAATAATCATAAAGTATCATAAATACATTTTATCTACACGGCGTACAGTTTACTATTAATTATTTCGGAAATGTCAAAATTATTTTATGTAGCTGCTGTTATAATTTGGTTGCATGCAGAAATCGAACGGGCCCTCAGTATATTATTATTAAATTTTTATCTAATTTACTAATTAACTTAGTATTATAATATTATGATATAATATTACTATAAATTACATAGTTCAATTAGAATTTTATTAAAATAATTAAACGTTTAAATTCGATCGAATACACCGTTTTATAGCAATTACAGGTGCTGCTACGGTAAATCATATTTTTATATATTTGTGAACTTATTCACATAATGTTGAATTTTATAATTTAATACCACGATAAAAACGTATAGTAACACATTATAATAACGTCGCCGAGTCACAAAGAAATATTGGTGTATATTGGTCGTAAACTACGACGGGCTAGAACTAAGAGCAATAATTTCTTGTAAACAATTTTTGCATTCTCTAGACACGCATATTTACATAAAAAAAAACTACAGATCTGTCAAAATTATTACATATAGCTGATGTAGTAATTTGGTTGCATACAGTACAACGTCATAATTACTACAGCTGGAATAATTACAACGGAAATCGAACACCACCTTAGAATACTACATTTGTTTGGTTATATCATAGGAAGGCAAAAATTGATCTAAATACTGGCCTAAAGATGACAATAAATCCGGATGACAATAAATCGGTTTTTTGACTGTAACGTCATTTGTATCAAGGTCATCACTTTGCACAATATTATTCAGTGAAGCCGCACAAATGTGGGTTCGACGTTGGTTGCTCTTAGTTTCCATATTTTAATATATAATAATTAGATTTCAAAAACCTAATTTGTGGTCTACTCGATTTTGATAAGAGCATGGTTTTAATATATTTTTATTTTCTGTTTTTACACGGTCTATTTGGATTTTCGAGCTTGGATATTATCCTAACTGTTTAAATGCGATCATTTACCCAATCAAATCACTAAAATACAGTCATGTGATCAAAAACAAATTCACCTGTGGTGTTTGGGACGGAAGGTACCGGGTTCTAATCACAACGAGGGAGGGTTGCAAAAGGGTTTTTTCATCACCTGATCGGTGATGGCACTGAACACAACTATGACGCTCTGTTGGAGTGCAGAATCCATGGGCCGAACCATCGTCCATGCCAGTACAGGCTGGCTGGAGCAATGCAAAGTTCACATGGATATTTAAAAGCGAACCTGTATTCAGGCGTCCTTGATTTGTCTAGTAATGGTGTAAAGGAGGTCGTTAAGGTAACCGCGATCTAACAAAACAACAAACAATTACTTTATTGGCAGATCATCGACATCGGTTTACATTATACAGTATTCAATTAAAATTGTCGTCCAATCTGGGGCTTTAAGATATATATTTTTACAAAATTAATTTGGTGAAAATGTGTAGCAATTTAAAGTGATATGAGAACATTGCTGATTGTGTTGCTGGATATACTAAAATGCAAAATGTCAAGACATTAACACCTACTTATTTAATGGACGCAACCCTATTACAATGCAAATCGGTCAAAACTCCAGATTATAATTTTTTGGGTAAATTATGTTGCCTTCTCTTCATAATGTTGCTCAAGATTTAATTTTTTAAGTTTTTTTGTGTACTCGAATTTTGTCTGAATTATTTTTGTGTGCCATTGGCGGTTTTATATAAAAATAAAAAGTTTATTCAGGATATTTTAAAAATTCACACACGTTATGTGCAAGTATATATGTATATAACATATACATAAATGGAATATATATATGGTGGGAAAAATAACACTGGCACACATAAAAAGCTTATTTTTATTTTGACTGTTAAATTTTCTTTTTTTCCTGTTTATATTTTCTTCTTGTTGGTTTGAAATTTTTTTCATGTTTTTTTGTTGTTGTTATTTCATTTTGTGCTGCTGATGGATTATGGTCAGATTAAAGTAAAATAAAAATTCAATTTAAAATATTTTAATCCAGTACATATTTAAATTTTAACATAACCAAAATTACCCAGTGTATATGTAGACAGTATGCTATACAAAGAACGCTTACCTAGCGATATATACAGAACTGTAAAAAAAAGTGGCAAACATTTATTGAAATTTCCACCGTTCAATAAAAATTCTATAACAATGACAACACATATTTCTAGAGGCATACAGTTTTGCCAATCAATACTTTAACTGCTTCTTTGTAGGTAGAGAAGATTAGTGAATTTAAATTTCAAAAATTCTTCAGGGTAACAAAAAAAAATGAATTGATTTCCTTCTCTCCGTGATCAGACTATTCTAAATGTTTAAATGATTTTTAAAGTATTTTGGAATAAATATTATTGGTCATTCAAATTTAAAAAATTTAAATCAAAAGGCAATTAAAGCCGGGAACGTGAACAAATGTTACTGAAAAGCACTTTCATCTAAATTATCTCTGACAAAAAAGAATATATAGACACCAATAATGACGTATTTTTTCAGTTTTTTCAATTTAACGGTTATTTCATTTATTTTGAGTGCTAACTTTGAGTTTTTTGTATTGTAACGGATCAAGGTGCGAGTCCCATAAGTGTCATTAAAACGACACCATTGAGATCCGCACCCCGATGGCGTTAACAGAAATCTTCTAGCAGAGGCCTTGCTGGGGTATGATAGCCGGCTAGAGCTCAGGGTGGGGCGTGGGGTTTGCAAGGCATGCTTCGAAGCTTGAATAACCGCAGGAAATGATAAGACGGGAAGGCGGGGTCACTTAAACAAGTCGGCACGCAACCAGACTTGCAACCATCACATCACGAAAAAAAGTTTAACCAAAAATAAAATATTCATGTTATCACAATTACTTTAATCAAATTAAATAAATAAACGGTAAAAAAAACACAAACGAAATAAGTTTGAGAAAAAAACAAAAAAACTTAAATAATTTAACAAAATAAAATTAAATTAAATCTTAATTAATGACGACACAATTACAACTCTTAAATAACACTTATTTTACACGCACACACACAAAAAAATAATAATATTATAAATAAAATAAAAACATTTGTTAAAACTCACCGAGTTTCAACATGGGTTAATTATCTTGTTTCAACAGGGATTAATTAACTACGGTGTTAAAACATATTCACGTGTTTGTACAGGAATTTTGCTACTATACGATGTTGTTAATTGAAGCTTTAGAATTAAGTTACTTGCACATAATCGTATGGTGCATACATATGATATGTAATTTGCATACGTATGTCTTTTACTTTTTGTATATAAATCATGTAAATTATTTAAGAAAAGCAGAATAAAATATTCATTCCAACAAACAATATAGTTTTCATTCTAACTACTAGACCCCACCCGCGGTAATCCAGTAGTTAGTCTATAGTAAATCCACACTGACTTCTATTGTTCATGGTGTTGACAATCGGTGAGATTTCACATAAAAAATGCATTGATTGCAGTGCTTGACAGTGATTTACTTCTTCTCTTGTCAAAAACGCTACATGTTCCCGCCTACTATCCACAGCTAAATACTTTGCTGAAGTAACGATGTAAGATTGAGTGTTGTTATGAATAATATCTGGAACTGGAATCACCGAAAAGAGAGTATAGTCCCATGTGAATGACAGTGGAAGGATAAGTTCGATTATTATGGTTCGTTGTGTCACCCAGCTACGTATTTTCATGCTTTGGTACAAATGGATAAGGTCTGGTATGTTATGACCTGGTACTGTGATGGATACCGATATGTGCTGACGGATTAGTTGTAGCTCATCCTCCAGTTGTGCAGGCGAGAGTATAGATGGATGTAAGTTGCCTTGCTGGGCATGATACATTACGTCCAATAACCCTCGTTGTGTATCTTCTAGGTTGTTTAGTACTAGAGTCAACTCCAGTATGGTCACTAACACTGACCTAACTCTTTTCTCGTATGTTTGATACTCTTGTAATTGAACCATTTCCTGCCGTAGCCGCTGCTGATCCTTGATTAAGTTGTTCAAAGATGTCATAGTGAGATTTGTATTGTGCCTCACTAGTTTAATAGTATTGTCAATTACGCTGGTTTGGTTCTTTATCAGCGTCAGTAAGTGGTTTTCGTTCTTACTTATTGTTTCAAAGTGGGTTTCGTACTCGTGTGCTTCTCGATGCGATAGAAGTCCAAACATATCACTAAGCACAATACCTGTTGTATCTCCGAAGCCACGTTTAATTCTTTTTCGTTCCTTGTTGCTTTCTAGCAATAGTACATTATCAGCTATTAGGTTGTTAAGACGTCATTGTAGTTGCTGAATGATTATGTTGCAATTTATTCTAGGAAGCTCCTTACAAACCGCCTGTAATTCTGTCTGGGCTTGCTTAAAAATTTCGATCTCTTCCCAGTAATTACTCATGTTGTAATAGATTAGTACAGTCCACTTCATTGCAACTACCTCAAGTTTGCCTAATTCTTCAAAAAATATACCAGTGGATTGGTTGAAGCTTGTTATTTGGATATCGGCTTGGACAAGTCCTATACAGCAGCAAACTGACAGTAACGATAGTATAAAGTAGTTGTTCCTCTTCATACGTTTTACTCGTCTATCGGGTTGTTGTCGTGGTGCCAGACTGTTGTTTTTGCAATTGATTGATGTTGCCGTTTTAGGCGTGGTACTAATCGACGGTGGGATAGTTTTTATGGGTAATAAATCCCTTGCATCATCGTCAATTGGTAATTTACATAGTTTTACAATGGGTCGTTTATACACTGCGTCCTTGCATTTGACAGTTGCGACGCGTGCGAGTTTGTCTTTTCCAGGATGAGTACAGAGAACACGTCCTAGCTTCCATCGAGTGGCGGGTTGTTGATCATCCTTTATTAATACTAGGTCATTTTCCTTCAAGTTTGGTTGTACACTCATCCACTTATTTCGTTGGTGTAATTGGTGAAGATATTCAGTGGACCAACGTTTCCAAAAACCTTGCACAACTCTCTCTACCATATGCCATCTGGATCTTAACCCCATATTGTCGATGTCAGCGCACGGTAGCGCCTTGATAGAATCGCCTATTAAAAAGTGTCCTGGAGTTAAAGCTGCTAAATCGGAAGCATCGTTGGTCAGTGGTGTGATAGGACGTGAATTTAGGCATGCTTCAATTTGCGTGACAACGGTGTATAGTTCTTCAAAAGTCAATGTTGATTCTCCTATGACTCTTTTATGGTGGAATTTTACCGATTTGATTCCCACTTCCCAAATTCCGCCGAAATGAGGAGAGTGTGGTGGTATAAAATGCCAAGTAGTCCCGTCACTGGCTAGCATAGTTCTATGTTGGTTGGAAGATTTTTTAACGCGGAATGGTAGTCCTTTTTCATTGCGGCATTTGCTCCAACAAAGTAGGTTCCATTGTCGGAGTATATATCTGTACACAAGCCCCGTCTGGAAATGAATCTTTTGTAGGCAGCAATAAAGTCCTCGGTTGTTAAGCTGCTTACTATCTCGATGTGGATGGCCTTCGTTACCATGCAGATAAACAGTGCAATGTATCCCTTGTACGTTTTATGACCTCTACCTTTGGTTGTTCTTAATTGAATGGGACCGGCATAATCGATTCCCGTTTTGGCAAACGGTCTTCCCGGCCTCACACGAGAAGATGGCAAGTTTCTCATCAGCTGATTGGACTGTTGTTGTTTATGGCGAAAACAGATAAGACATTTATTAATTATCTGTCTTACAGTACGTTTACCATCAATCACCCAGTATTTATTTCTTAAGTGAGATAATGTTAACTGTGCCCCTCCATGTAAGGTACTGATGTGAGCATCCTCTATGATTTTATGTGTGATTGTGTTGTTTTTACTTAAGATTAATGGGCTTCTGCTGAGACTTGGGAGCATTGAATTCTGTAGTCTTCCACTTGCTCTTAGCAAACCATTTTCGTCTAATGTTGGATTTAGTGATCGAATTTTGCTTTTTTTGTCGATTTCTTTAGCTTTCTTGAGACAGCTAATTTCACTGTGAAAATCTTGCTTTTGTACCACTTTTAAAATTGTTAATTCTGCAATTTGTAGCTCTGAGGTTGTAAGTTCCCTTTTGTTGTTGCTTCTAAGAGTGCTGTTGTTTATGAAACGTTTGCAGTATGCGACTATACGCCTTAGTCGGTTGTACCTTGAGCATCGTTCGAATAGCTCTATAAGAGCGTGGCTTTCCTTTCGTGTTATAAATACTTTTTGGCTTTTCTGTTTTAGTTCTTCCTGCTGATTTGTATAGCTTGGATTAAAAATGATGACTTCCTTGAACATCATCACCTTTTGTCGTAGGAACTCCGGGCCTTCCCACCATAATTTATTTTTGGTGAGTGCTAACGGAGTTGTACCACGTGACGCTATGTCTGCTGGATTGTCGCATGACTTCACGTGGTGCCATGTTGTTGTTGGTAACATAGTTTTGATTGCTGAGATTCTGTTGGCCACGAAAGTTTTAAATTTGCTTGGCTCTCCTGTGATCCAACAAAGGGCAATGGTTGAATCTGACCAAGCATATGTCTCTATATTATTTATTTTTAACGCTTTTTGTACGTGTTTAAGTAATTTGGCCAAAAATAGAGTTGCATTCAATTCTAGCCTTGGAATTGATAACTTTGTTTTTGTTGGAGCTACTCGTGTTTTCGAAACTAGCAATTGTGTTGTAATAATTCCATCCTCATTTACTGTTCGGCAATATATCGCTGCAGCGTTTGCATCTTCTGAGGCATCAGCAAAACCATGAAGCTGAGTTCCGGTTTTGCTTTTTGTATTGATCCATCTTCGTACTGTAATGTTTTTGATTTCCCTTAGCTCTTCTTTGTATTTAACCCATTTAGTATTTATTTTTTCAGGTAACGGATCATCCCATTCTATTCCCGTTTTCCATACTTCTTGCATCATAATTTTTGCTGCGATTGTTATTGGTGATAGCCATCCAACTGGATCAAACAGCTTAGATGAGTCTGATAGTAATGATCTTTTAGTTGGTTGCTTGCTCGATAGTTGTGATTTCTCGACATCAAATCTAAAGGTGTCTTCCTGTGGATCGTATAGAATGCCTAGCGTTTTAATGCAGTCATTTAACTTGATGTGCATATTTCCTTTACCGTGGAGTTCTCTAGGAATGTGTTTTAGTAAGTCCATTGAGTTGGAGAACCATTTCCGTAGATTCAGCCCACCTTTCTCCGTGAGCGTTTTTAAATCCTTTACTGCTTGAACCGCTTCTTCTATGTTGTCACAACCTGTCAACAAGTCGTCCACGTAGAAATCTGTCAACATGATGTTGGACGCTATTGGGTACTCACTGGCTCCATCGGTAGCGAGTAGTTGTAATGCCCTTATTGCCATGAAACTGGCGGCTGTTGTTCCGTATGTCACCGTTTTTAATTTATATTCCTCCATAGGTTTAGAGGGGTGAGTTCTCCATAATATTCGTTGAAGATTTTGGTCTTGCTCGTTAACCCAGGTTTGGCGATACATTTTTTCTATGTCCGCTGTCATTACGATTTTATGTTTCCGCCATCGTAGTAAAATGTCAGCTAGATCTTCTTGTAGCTTTGGACCATTCATCATACAATCGTTTAGTGATGCTCCTGTTGTTGTTTTGGATGAAGCATCAAACACGACTCTCAGCTTGGTGGTGGTTCTGTCTTTCTTGAATACGCCATGATGAGGTATGTAGTAGATGACACCTGTTTTGTCATCACCTATTTTTTGCTGCACGGGCTCCATATGTTTCAGATTTATATATTCTTGCATGAATTTATGATATAGTTGTTTAAAATATGCATCCTTCTTGAAACGTTTTTCTATTTGTATTAGTCTGGCAGCTGCTTTCTTTCTTGATTCTCCTAGTGCTATATGTTTATCCTTCAAAGGGATTTTTACTATATATCTGCCGTCCAATCCCTTTTCTACTGTTGACTGGAAATGTTCTTCGATCTTGATTTCTTCTTCAGTTTTTGTTCTTTCTTCTGGTATTGAGTCATTTTCTATCAATAATTTTAATTGATCTTCAATTATTTTGATAGATACCATAGTTGTTTTATGCTGCATGCCTCTGTCACTTCTGCTTCCAATTATTATATAACCAAATTCTGTATCTTGGGCCATTGGCTCCAGCTGACCTCCTTTGATTATGTTGTTTTTTATTATTGCTGGATAATAATCTGCACCAAGGATGAGATCAATTGGCTGTGACTGGTTGAAATGTGGGTCAGCAAGTTGTAATTGTTGTAGATGAACCCAGCTGTCTGTTTTAAAGTTTTCTTCAGGCAGCTGTTGATTGAGTTTGTCGAATATTAAAGCTTCGATGTTTAATTGGAACTCTCCGTCAAAATTTGGTGATAATTGTATATTGACGGTGTGTTTGCAAACACCTGCTTTAGCTCCACCGATTCCAGAGATGGTGACATATGTTTTCTTCTTTTTAAAGTTGAGCAAGTTCGCGGCTTTTGCTGATATTAATGTTGCTTGCGATCCTGAGTCGATTAAAACTCTTAGTGCGACGAAATTATTTGTACCGGTTTTGGCTCTAACTACCGCCGTTGGTAGTAACACTTGACCTTGTTGGTTCACCATAAATGTTTTACTACTACTTTATGCTGCATTATTGCAGTGTAGTAGTGTGTGGTGTGTTCCTTTACACACAACACATGTTTCTGCCTTGCAGTAGCTGCCTTGGTGTTGGTTTAAACACTGTCTTCATAAATTTTTAAAATTTACTAGCTTTGCTCGTTGTAGTGTTGGCATGTTTTTAAACATTTTACATTGATGTAAATTGTGTTGTTCCTTACATCCTTCTACCCAACATGTACTGGCTGCCGTAGCTGCGTACACCCGTTTTGGTGATGGTGTGTACTGTTGTGGTGTGTGTTGTGGCCTCGTGATTGTTGGAGATAGCCATCATGCAGCGAAAACCAAGACTTGAGGTCTTTTGCAACATTGGTTCAACAACGGCCACTAATCATTGGATTAAGCTAAGCGCCCCAAATCAGTGGATTTTCGTAGTGCCTTACGAAACTACTGTAGATGTCATATGCGGCTCAAAAATCAAGTCTCATAATTTGCGGGGATCCGGTGTGATGGAAATAAATGCAGGCTGTATGTAACGAGACGCAGATAGTATCATAATCGCTGTAGGTGCAGCGCACAACAATATCAACAAGGAATCTCTCAAGATTGCTGGATTGACACATGGGGCTAATAATCTGAAACAGCTCCATTCATACATCAAAAACAGAACATTAGAAGTTGACAACTTGGAATTAATCACCACTTCTGAGACATCTGATCTAGATAACCAAATATCATCGCTGAGAAAAAATGAAGTTTTAATTGATGATCCAACCAATCATCATATACATCACTACACAAAGATTCACGTAGTGTTCTGGAGCTTCCTTGCCGTAGTAATTTGGAGGAGCATACGAAAATTACATAGTAGGGCCACTAACCGCCGACAACTTGCACCATTACCAAGGGTAGAGGAATCCTCTGTATAACGAAGGCCATTCGTTATTAACTTCATCCAACAAACAACTTGCGCGCGGGAATATGTTAAAACTCACCGAAAACTTAACAAAATTTTCGCCCTTTTTGTACGTCCATTATAGTAGTTGCACAAAATGATGATCACTAAAATGGTATGCTGTATGGTCATCTTGTTTTTTCTCCTCGTGTTTACTGTCGACAATGATTGTAAGCTCGACAGTTTTAACTGTGATTTTTTCTGGTGTCTTTTATTTGTCTCATTTCCCCATATTTCTCAAAAAACTGGCGTAGTCCAATAAATCACGCGTTTAGAATGTTTGTGGACATCATATCGTCGGTTCTTGGTGTTGGTCTTTCGTAAAGACGAATTTATATATAATCGACCAAGATATTTGTGGCACAACTTTTATACCAAAGCGTCTTTATTATAATTTTCACAAGTTTACAAAATTTAGTTAATTCTAATTTAAAATTTTTATTTTCTTTTTTTTTTATTTTTAAATATATAATTTAATTAATTTTTCTCAAAATTGTACTATCAACTCTCTCGAACTACACAAGAACATGCTTTATATACCCACTCATTACCCGTTACTTATTTTGTAAACAAACAATGTAGGGGCAATGAGCAGGTATACAACATAAAAAAAATAAATTTTAAAATAATTTAAACAAAAAAAAAATTCGGGGGTGGACACATAAATAAATTTAATACAGGGGAACGAGCACAACAAGTCGCTCGTTACAGTATATTGAGAGTGTTGGTGAGTCATTTTACAACTTACGGCTTGCAGACATAAACGATATTCAATTTTTATATTTAATTTAAATGAAATTTTCATACCATAATGTAGAGAAATTCTGTGCTTTTAAATCCAGTCAAAAGCACAGGATATCATTTGATATATTTGGTTGGACCGATTTTACAGCGTTTCGATAAGTAACGTTATGTGTGGTTATGACCATTATATCCATAGCAAATGCGGAAACACCTAAAGCGGATTTTCAACAAATTACTGTAAACACAAGAGCAATAAATGACACAAGAGCTGTAAGCTTTTAATTGAATCGCTATAAGCTCTATTTTCTAATTTTTAAATAAAATGTACATGTCAACCGAATAACCGTTTTTATTTTCAACATCAATTTTTGGCTGTTAAGGATTAAAGCGATTTAAAAAAAAGAGTGCTTCTATCAGTACTCTCAAGGAGATGTGCAAACATGCGGGTGTTTGTATAGTGCACACATAGTGTACAGTTTACTTTGAAGGAAGAAGAAATGGAATTTTACTAACCAGTATTTTCATTTGTTTATAATCGTCAAATTGGTCTGTTACTTATTCGGTATAATCGATGCAATTGGCTTATGGTAGCTAAAATAAGATACATAATATACTGTAGACTCTAACTTTTCTAATTTTCTTTGAAAAACTGCATCTATATGGTCGTCCCATATCTCGTAGTAGAAATATTTCGATCTGAGTTCATGTGCAAATCGAATTCGCCTCGCACAAAGTTCATAAGTGGTTCAGCTTGAAGAAATTTAATATTTAACCTTCGGCAAAAGGTGATAGTTTCCTTGGAAAATTTTTGAAATAATTTCAGAATGTAAAGCATGGACAAAATGAAATTTTACAAATTAATTCGGCGAGATATATACAACTACCAAAAGCATGATAATCCCATTGGGAAGCTGAAGTTCAGCCGTGCATATATCGCTAATAGGTAGTGTTGTTACGCTCATACAAGTTGTTTGACCAACGATGAATTCGTTATGCGAGGTGACTTTATGAGTTATATTTGAGTTTTAATATATATCGCTACTCCGGCAGCCCGCTGACCATTCATCTTGAACTGAACATAGCATTCAAAATTAGAAATAATAACAAGCTCGTCATTGCGTAAACAGGTTTTGAAAATCAAGAGAGTTGAGCAACACTTCGGTGACAGTATCAGCTAGTGGCATTTCAATGTTAAAAACGCCATTACATTGTAGCGACCATCTCTACACAAACACAAAGATTATTCAAATATTTCGTGCACGAAACATGAGCACGAAACATCGGTTAGAATTCTTTTTCTGCGCCCATCCAGCTCTAAGCTGCCTGATTTTTTTGCCAACTTGTAAATTTGTACCGAAATCCATTCAGAGTCATTTAACATTTTAACTGTTGGCTTCATTCGATATACCTCAGACAGCCCATAGTTCATAGTGACTTGATCAGTTTCTGTTTAAACTGATCGTGGTTTTGAGTAAAGCCGATTTTTGCGAGCACCCGAGAGAATGCGGCATTTCATTTCCGTATGACTTCATCTAATTCATAAAATTGGAGCCCTTACCAAAGTGTAGGACCAACAATGGACTCCCTAATTTGCTGGTAAATTGAACTTGCGTAGAATGCGGAGATAGCTGTGCCAAATTACCGATCAGAAACAGGTCCTTTTCACTAAATGGAACATTAAATCCCGTGATTTGCTTGAATGACGAATCGACCTGTTGTTAAAGTTTCGCTGACATCATCCTCAATAATAAAGAGAGAGACCACCACTGTAGAACGATTTCAATCGAAAGAGGCATCTTTTAGATATAGAGATTTTAAGAGCATTGTGTACGGTCGTTCCATCAAGGTTCAAGCCGACTTGCCCATTGAAGCACATAATGTAATGATTGATTTATAAAATCAATCATTTTCCGTAAAGCGGTTGTAACTGTCCATTAGCTGAGATGTAATACAAATGTTTTACCGCAATGCTTCTTACGTTTCAAAATAAGTACTTCATTATCGTTATACAGTTTTATGAACCATAGCTCAGCGAGACTCTCTATTTCTTCATCAAAAAGGGCAGCTGAAATGCTGGAGTCAGATTTTCGAGATCGGCTGATCTCTTTTGATATTTATTTTACCGCACCTCGGTTGATTCCTCGTCTATATTTTCAGTTTCCTTTTTTATTTTTGCTTTTTTCTAAGTTGGAATATAGAGTACCATTGAACAGCACATAGACATTGGTATTCGCAGCAGGTACCATGCCGCCTCCTGACTTGTTTTCGGATTTGGGATGTTCATCCATGGTCTTTATGATTTTATGTTGAAGATTGCTAATTCTCCGATTTGTCTTATTAACATACTCTATGCAACGTATGCAGCGCACGAATATTCTTCAATGATAAATTGCATATTCGGGCTAAGTACGCGGTGAGAATGAATGGATTGAAAGGATTAATCCATTTATTAGCTGGTAGATCCCACCCCGAAGTACGTTCAGGTAAAAATCGTCTGACTGAAGAAGTGATCAATATCGGTGTAACCGTTTTCTTCAAGTGCTTTTCATAAGCGACTTTATACGTTTCTATATGTGTTGGCTTCTGGATTCAAGAGCTCCTGAAAGTGTAATGTCATGAACATTTAGCTAGAATAGGAAATTTATTATTACTTATTTTGTTGAAATGGCATACTGAATTTTGATACTTCTCAAAATGCGACTCAGTTTCGTGCTCGTTCAGAAGTAAAATTACTGAAAATTCATATTCCGTCATTTTCCGGCGACTGTTCTGAATGGCAATCATTCTATGATCTGTATACTGCAACTATACATGAATCATCTGCCCTCAACATAGTTAAAAAATTTCAATATTTACAGTTCAATATTTGAAGGGATTGCTACGACGAGGGGTTGCAGTACTACTACGCCAAATCAACATCACAGAGAGCAACTACTCATTGGCGCATTAAATAAGCCGAAGGACAGATACGACAGGAAGAAACATATAATCAATTCTTTGATTCGTACCTTCATGGAACGAATGCTGCTCAAATTAAGCGGCTCATGGACACTTTCGACGAGGTGATTTGCGGGCTTCAAAGCATTAGGAGATAGAGCTGAGTCTCGTGATCACTGGCTGATCTATGTTGTAATGAACAAATTAGACGATAAATCAAAAGCATTCTGGGCAGAACAAGTTGTGGATATAGACAATCCTGAATTCGCACAGCTTTTAAAAATTTTATCTCGGCGAATCGACACGCTGGAATCATTAAATACCTCATCAAAAAGTGCAAGCTTTCGGCCAGATTTTAAGGCCCACATTGCTATCAACGAACCTACTTTACATGATTTGGATACTAAGAAACATCAATTCGACTATGCAATGTGCAATGACAAAAAGCACACTTTATTTCAATGTAGCGATTTTCCATGCTTTAGACCTTATTGGACGGAAAGATTTTGCCAAAAGTACTAATCCTTGTTATAACTATCTTAGCAACAAACATACAATCTTCAGATGCCCATCTCGACGACAGTATCAAAAATGAGATAGAAAGCATCATTCGTTACTACATGAAGATCCACAAGCCGAGAACCACACACAACCACTTGAAGCCATGGCTAGCTACCACACAATCTATTCACTCGCAAAATAAGTCCATGACGCCAATACTTCCTACTGCTTTAGTTAAAGTAGTGGATGCGTCAAGAGACCTAATTGTTTGCCGCGTACTGTTAGATTCTGGATCGCAAGCCAGTTTCATTAGAGAGCTTTGTGAACAACTTTTCAATCTGTGTGAGCGGATTAGGACCAGCAGGTACCTTTACATCTAGAGGGGTAGTGACCATAACCATCAAACCAAATAGCAGTCCAGAATTCCAAATAGATGCACTCGTAATGCCAAAAATTACCAGCCAACTACCACAACAAAATTTGGACCTCTCAACAATTCAACAAAATATTACATTAGAAGATCCGGGATTTTACAAAAGGAGTGATGTTGATATTTTGGTTGGAGCCGATCACTTTTTTCATATTCTAAGAGAGGGACAAATTAAAACTAGCCCAAATGCACCTATATTGCAGAACACAATTTTTGGTTGGGTAGTCTCAGGACAAACGAATACCACTAATAACCATCACCTTACTACAATGATAGCTCTTACTCCCCGAGAGGATGAAATTTTAGATATCGACAAAAGTTTGAGGCGATTATGGGAGCTCGATTCGATAAACGAGAAAAAGTTATTCTTTCAAATACAGAGAAAATACAGAGAAACTCGGAGAGACGCTTTGTTGTCCGGCAGCCATTCAACGAATCACTAAGCGGCTTAGGACTATACTCGGCTATCCAAAGATTTCGGAAAATAGAACGACGTTTTAAACGTGATCCACACATGGCACAGCTATATAAACATTTCCTTGTAGAATATAAACAGTTAAATCATATGACATGAAATTTCGCCTAAGGGCACAAATAATAATGGATTTTTCATACCTCATCACGGTATTTTTAAATCATCCACTTCATCAAACAAACTAAGAGTGGTTTTCGATGGATTCCCAAAATCCAGTTTGGGAATATCGTTAAACGATTGTTTGACAGTTGGGCCTTCGGTACAGTCAACCTTATTTTCAATAATTTTAAGATTTCGAGAACACAAATTTGTTTTCTCCACAGATATACCGAAGATGTATCGTCAAATTATTATGTTGTTAGAAGACACACCATTCCAAAACGAAACGTTCCTTTTCTCCAAAAAGAACCGATCCATCGAAGCCAATCCGCCACTTTAGACTGAACACCGTCACCTATGGATTGGCTTCATCATCTTTTCTGGCAACTCGGGCTATAAATAAAGTAGCTGAAGACAATCTAGTTTCTTCCCCTCTGGCTGCTAAAGTTATAGCAAAGAATATGTACGTGGATGACCTCAAAACTGGAGTGGGCGATGAGGATGAATTAATACAACTAAAGGAGGAAGTCACTAGCATACTTTCAAATTACGGATTCCAGCTTAGAAAATGGCAATCCAACAGTAGCCAAATACTAGCCAAAGCGCCCACAGAAATTGATAACATTCACATTAAAACACTCTAAGATAAGGCAAAAGATGACATGAAAGTAGCAAAGGTTTTAGGTGTAATGTGGAACTCAAAAACGGATCATTTTATTTTCACGTCCAATCTGCTCGATACAACCAATTTCACGAAGAGGAGCAAATTAACTCAATATCAATTCTCCGGTTTGTTCAAACGACAAAGGGATGCATAACAGACATGCACTGTTTCAGCTTTCGTCGCGCATCAGTTGTATCTATGGGCACGAGAATTACTGTTCAGCGACTAGGCATAAAGAGTGCTTCGAAGCGGCATATTTGAGCTGCTGTGTTGTTAACCTTCTTATAACAAGTAAAAATATACTTATGACGCTGTATAGCTTAACGTTGCCTGAAGCATTGTTTTCAGACACGACACTATAGGCGATTTGAGCTATAGCCACAGCCAGATCTGTACCAAAAACATTCTCAGGAACGTCATTAAGCCAGAGTATTAGATGTGCGCGCGAAGTGTCATGGAGCTGAAACTCAATCCGTTTGAAAAAGTGGCGCACGTAAATATTACCGAATGAACTATCGGTTTTGACTGCAAAATTTTAATAATCACGTCCACAAGCATTATCATCATTGTATATCACATTGGCACTCATGGTGTAAAAAAAGGTTGGCTTACCAAGTTTTCAAACCATGGCAAATAAGTCCCGCTTTCCTTGTGCTCAGCAGTATGTCGAATTGGGAATTGATCGTACGAATACCCAATTATTTTCGATGCATCCACTCCGTCACTAAATCGAGCTCGGGTAGATTGGCAGCTCGTTTTTGATACACAAAACAATTAGATTTTGAAAGTAATGGGATTCTTAATTTGTTCACCGATGCATAACATTTATTACAGACCAGAACCTTGGAATAGTTGAGCTCTGGAAATTCAGCTGAGAGAAAATATATTGAACCATGTGGAGAATTTTTAAGATAATGTTTGTCGATTTTGGGGCCGTTTATTTCTGACCTGCTCTATCGTCGTCAAAGCATTGCCGATAGGTGTTGTTATATTTTGAAAATTGTTTGTTGATGCCGATGATTGTCTAGACAACGTTTAATTTGTTATTTGAGTTTGAGCTGTCCACTCCCGCAATCGTTGTGCACTACTTTCTACAAAAAGATATTGGTCACGTAACCACGTATAATTTTCTATTTAGGTATCTATATCGACTGACTGGTTTTTAAACTCCTTTTAAGAATAAACATTGTGTTACAAAGAAGTAACACTATAAGATCTGTAGTCTTATTAATGTCCATTGGCCAGTAGGTTGGCACGCCAATTGAATGAATTTCGCAATTTACCTTTTGGCCGGCTGCAATTAACTCCTTACCGTTGTTAACCGTGATCACCAGTAGATATTTTTTTCGTTAGTCGCCTCCAAATAAAATATCTTAAATATGTATAGCTCGAAATATTACTTGTTAAGAGCTCTACAGATCGTACTGTAATATATATTCAATATCGAGTTTTAAATTTTTTTTTGTTTTAATATAAAAACGTGGTAATTGAATTTTGCACAAGAGTTATGTACTACAGCAACAATGTTAACCTCTGAGGTCGCAATTTAATTTTAAAATTACATAAAAATTAAAATAAACCCCACATACGATAAACATGGAGTATCTTATACGAATTCAATTATGTGTAGTTCACGATACCATAATAAAAATCGTTTTTTGATTGATTATGGCGCACATAAATTAATTAATTAGATGTTTTATAATATTAGTTCAATTAAAATTTAATATTCATTCCATAAATTATTTATTCGTCCATGTACACTATTATGTATGTATTATGTTTGTTATGTAACGCTAAAGCTATGCTAATTAATTTAAAACTGGATAATGTATATAAGTAAGCAAACATTTAGTCGAGATACATATTTGAAAACAGATATTAAATTATATAATTAATTAATATTTTTATAATTGATTCAATTTAATGCATGAGAGCAGTAAAACAATTATTTTTAATTGCCATTGATGTAATTAAATTAGTTGCATTTAATTTTCATTGGAAGAGATTTTTAAAAATTAAATGAATAGTTGAAAGTAGTTCTTTGCCAGCATAATTGTTGAGATCATTCAAATATTGAAAAATCTCATTTGAATCAATTGATTGAATTATTGTAAGGCGTTAACGACCAAGCTTTAAGAACGACTCCGCAGTACAACTAACTTTATTGGATTAGTGCTTTTATAAAGGGGTTGGCGCATAATTTTACAAATTTCAATCGTCAATCAAACACGTAATAGGTATCCGATATTTATGACAAAACGGCACCGAACACAACCACATAAAGCGTTGTGTGAACAAACACAAACCGGGAGACTGATTAATAAACTTAAAATCAATATAAAAAAGGACGGCGCTGCAAGAAAAACAAAACAATACTGTGAAGCCAAACTCACAAATTTGCAGCTACTCTTTCATAAATTTTCTACAATTGATGCAGCCTTAATCCACACACTTCTGGAGAATCATCCATATATCGAACAACAGTTTTACAACCAAGTAAAGCAAGCATTCGGGGAGACTAAGAAAGTGCTACTAGGAATCAAACTAAAAGTAGCAGGAAATGATGAAGAAAAGGCGAACTTGATTAAACAGGACGCTGATGCTTCATCATATATCCTGAATGATAAGGAACAGCCAAACGACCCTGAAGCTAAGGTTGGTCAAGTCAATGACGACCAACAACAAAAGAGATATAAAATTCAGCATGTGAAGGCTAAAATGTTTCGCTTTAACACTAACGCGATTCACAAGGTAAAAAATGATAAACAATACTCCAAGGCATATTATGAGTTAAAAATCTAACTTCTAACCGACTCATGGATCTTGATTACACAAAATCACGGAGAGATAATTCGAAACGCAAAGGTAGAAGAGCTTAAAAACGAGTATTTTAGCCGAGAAACCTAAGAGAACCTAGAGCAAGATTATGAATTTACTATCATATATCTTCAAGACCATCTTGCAAAGGCTGTAGCGAACGATTACTCAAAACAAGAAGTAAAACGATCCAATATCAAACTTCCCAGGATCGAAATACCCCGTTTTAATGGCGATTTTTGCAGCGTATGCAAAAATAACAAGCATGGGAAAAACCTATGTTGGAGTAGCGAACTTAACCGCTGAAGCCGAGGTGTCCCTTCAAATATAACTTAACCGTAAAGGCATTAATATTCAAAAACTTAACGAGGAATATGCCAGAACAGCCTCTAGACCCCTGGAAATGGAAACATGCCAGAAATGTGCTATGGGCTGATTCATCATTTTATACTCCTGGTCTAATCGACCAGGCAGATTCAAAATTTCTCCATAATAATTGGCAGATTACTATGGAGAAATTTTGATGAATAATATAATAAAAGCCTCATCTAACGAACCAGTTGCTCAAGAAACTAAATTTGGGTGGATATTTCTAGGCCATGCCCCAGTCGATTGTCACAATTTAACAGTGATACAATCAATGGCAATAAGAACAGACTTAGATTCTCAATTGAAAAGCTTCTGGGAAGTAGAAGAGGTTCCTCATAAACGAACATTCACCAAAAAAGAACTAGAATGTGAAAAAATGTTCGCAACCAGCCACAGGCGTCTCAAAAATTACCATTACGTAGTCAAAACTTTCTTTGACATTGACTTGTACTCTGCCAAACCATTAGGATGCTCAAAAAAGATCGCAATGGCGCGTCTGTTACAAGTAGAAAAACGACTTGCTAGAAATCGAAGCCTGTATATTCAATATAAGAAGTTTATGGATGAATATATCGCATTAGGACACACGAAGGTTGCTGATGTAACTAATGATTCTGGTTACTATTACCTGCCACATCATGCAGTCACAAAATTAAGGGCAGTTTTTGACGAGTCTGCCAAAACTACAACTGGAATATCGTTAAATGCCGTAATGTTAACTGGCCCTACTCTTCAACAGGATCTATTATCTATACTGAAGAAGCCTTATTCATCTAAAAGCAAACTATTGACTTACTAAACAGCGGTGGATTTACCTTAAGAAAAGGTAAAAGAAAAGGTTTTTTAGGAAGCCATACCAGAACATCTAAGAAACCAAAATCGTTTGGAATTCAAACTTGGCGATAGTATTAAAACTCTTGGACTGCACTGGAATCCAATGACAGATACATTCGGGTTTAATGTCATCAAGGCTAGATCTGATATAGGCAAATCTACCAAACGCAGCCTGCTTTCAGATAGCGCAAAGCTTTTTGATCCGTTAGGCTGCAAGATTTGCTTATGATGCAAGAACTTTGATTGGCAGGTCTGTCTTGGGATGACGAACTTCGGTCACACCTATCAACAAAATGGCAAAACTTATGCATCAAGTTATAGAAGCAATGCAAATTCCGGAAATAACTTCGTTCTTTTGGACTGATTCGATGATTACATTATGTTGGATTCGAGAGCGTCCTCATAAATATAAAACTTACGTGGCCAATCGCATATCAGAAATTCAATCTTATTCTAATCCAGCACAATGGCATCACGTTGGATCAATTGATAAACCAGCAGATTGTGTCTCAAGAGGTACCGGTCCAAATGAACTAAAGAACAATCATTTATGGTGGACGGGTTCACATTGACTACAACCAACCACTGCTTCAAGTGAAGTCAATTTGGAAACTAAACTAATTGTGACACTTGCAACATCAGCAATAGTTAATCCATTCGTGCAGATGATAGAAAGATTTTCTACCGTGAACAAAATAATTCGCGTTGTTGGCCTCTGTCGCCGATTTATAAATAAATGCTTAAGAAAACTGGATATCGGACCTTCAATTTTATTATCTGCCGCAGTGCACATAGAAATAGTCAGCGATTTACTGCAACCTTTATTGCGGCCTTTAAGAGATTTATATCTCTAAGAGGCTTATGTTAACGGATTTACAGCGATAATGGAACCAATTTTGTGGGAGCACAGCTGACTAAAGAAAAACACGAGGCCTTGCAACAAGCAACCCCTGAACTTCAACGCATATTATCCGACATCGTAGTCGAATGGTATTTTATACCACCATCTTCACTACATTTCGGAGGACTCTGGGAAGCAGCCGTTAAATCATTAAAATATCACCTAAAAGGGGTTATTGAAACCACAACTCTTACTTATGAAAAACTATCAACAGCTGCAACTCAGATTGAAGCTTGTCTTAATTCACGGCATTTCACAACAATCTCATCTGATCCAAATGAGTTAAAACTCACCCCTGGATACTTTTTAATTGGCGTAATTTAAGGCAGTTTATCTTTGCCACTCATTCCACTGACAGAGTTATAACTTATGCATGAACCAAAGAACATGTTTTCCAATGGCATTTACTAGGAGCTAACAATAAAACTCAACTATTTGGATTACGCCGACGATATATAATGCCTATACTAACCCAAAATCAAACCGATATGCAGATACGAATGTTCAACTCATGTAAACGTCACCACTTCCCAACTTACAAGTGTTTGTGATTAAATTTCTAAGGAGAATATTGAAATGGCTCAATATTTAGCTTCACAAGCCAGACATGCGGTTGTATCCATATAGTACCATGTACTTCTAGTATGATCTTCTAGATATTGAGAGCGAAATTTTCTAAGGCTGGTTCTGTGTATTCGAACTTACTCTTTTAATCTTAATTCATTTTCTATACATTTTACATTTATCATGTTAGGACTATGTAATCAGAATACACTATCTCTTACTATCTCTTTAATTTCCCATCTACCATTCACATAGCTTAATGCATCCTGCGTTAATAACGTTTGATAACTATGTACCAATGAAATTTAACAGAAACCAGTCAACAGTAATAATTATTACTTTTGTTTTGTTAAGAGCACCATCTATTGAACAATAGTTAAACTTTTAATAATTTTGTATAGACATAATTATTTAATAGCAAAATAATCGCCATTTAGGCGAGTAACAAATCGTGTAAATAGAGTATATAATGGGGTAATTGATTTTCAATCCGTTGTACGAACAGTAGCACAAACTATTCATTCCTAGTTAATTCTGTACACCGATTAGTTAAAATTTATAGTTTTATATTCGTAAAAATCACTGTACCGGAATCTATTACTACTGATAAACATAAATTAAATTTACGTCATAATGACCCAAGTATTATCTACATAATGGTGTTGGGCTAAGAATGATAACGGCTTTTTATTTAATTTTAGACAACACCAGTCTTGAAATTTAATTTAATCTAATCGTCTGGAGTATTTTATGTATTTCGATTGTCAAATGTAATAATCAAAATTTATTCTAGTATTCATATCATATTATTTATGTGCTAATGTAGCCCGTCGTTGTTTCAATTTCTTGAATTTATAAAATTAACTTTTCGGCTTAAAATATTCAAAAAATAAAATTTCGGTAAGCTAACCTGAATTCAAATAATAACAACATAAAATAATTAGCATGGATAAAATCACCATTCGTTCAACCACTATAGATGACTTAGACCAGATCGTCGATATGATTCAGGTACAAATCGATATAAACTTAAATTTATACTTAATTATGTCTGTTTCCCCTTATAGAAACTAGCTGATTTTGAAAAAATGCCAGACGGGCCTACATTAACAAAAGAAGGTAAGTTTTTTTGTCAATTTCCATATCGACGAATAATTTTTTGTGGATTTTAGATTTAATACGAGATGGTGGTTTCGATCAGGTAAACAAAGATGTTCGTCCATTTTTCTACTCGTCTGTCGCTGAACTTGAAAATGAATTAACGGATGAAAAGTAATTTAACGGCCGAATTGGTTTTATAATAAAAATTAACGTTTTTTTATTTTTGTTAGAAAGATCATTGGGTACACAAACCAATACTATTTTTATTCAACGTGGAAAGGAAAATCTTTGTTCTTGGACGAGTTGTATGTCATACCGGAATATCGTAAATTAGGTGCAGGTAAATTATTATTTAAAAACGCTGTTCAATTTGCCCTCGATAGTGGTTGTGCTCGTTTCGACTTTCATGTGCTAAAATGGAATCCGGCCAAAAAGTTTTACGCCCAAATGGGAGCAACCAATTTAACGGAAACCGATGAATGGGAATTGTTTCGTATGACCCAGGAGGAAATGGAAAGTGCGATCAAAAATATTTAATTTTTAATTTTATGATAAATAAAGGAAATTCTAACGGGTAAATGGAAAAATTGGTTTTTAATGATTGACAGATATATATTGGGATATTGATGTCTATTCAACGTTTTAAGTTGAGATTACGCGCATAGGTCACTTTAGACGACAAACGCTCCTTGGAACAAAGAAGAGGAATATTGCATATAGGAAAATACAAAGAACAGCTTGGCCTGTAAAACCCGATCTTTATTATTTATCAGGTTTTGTAATTGATAGAGTTTATGTCTGTATTAAAAAGTCGAGTCTTATTTTTATTTAACAAAATGAAGTTTTGGGTTGGCTTACATTAGTTGGCGTATGCACACAAAATATGATAGTCAGGTTGGTTAGTCGCATGCGTAAAGGTAGTTTACACATACGAGTATCAACTGCTTTGAAATCCAAAACAGTCTTTTTCACCTGGGGCCTAAGAAGAAAACTAACGCCAATGCCGAGGTCATCCCCACTGTAAAGCAGTGTATAGCCTTGGGACACATAATCTCTACTTTTTGGGCTTCGAGTTCCTTAGAGAGTAACAGGTTCCAAGCGATACTCTTTAATGTCTGATATAGTGATCAAACCAAAACCGCGTATCCGTTTACATGAGCGGGGGTTAGGTTAAATGTTGGCGGTATCGATATTTTATGCTTATATTCTTGTGTAACGTGCCGATGTCGATAGCACGAAGCTTCGCATCTCTTAATATACAACCGGCTTCTATCTTCAATATTCTAGATCACAAAAATTGTGAGTGTTAATCTCGAAGCCAGCACGTATAATATCGACGGTAGTTTCTTTAGGGACTAAATGTATTCACAATGATTTGTTGAATTTATTTAGATGAATTTAGATTTGTCAGTTCAGACAATCTTCGATTTGAGCTAATAGAGTATAAAGTTGTTCAAAGGCCTCCTCCAAGAGTTATATGAAGATGATGTTTGACTGATTTTACTCCTGCTTCCCATAAATCTCCAAAATGGTGGCTTCCCAGGCGAATACAATTTCTTTCTGTTGTTGTTAAGCTTGAGTCTTTAGTGGCCTGATAGTTTCTATCATATATGTGTGGGAATTACTAAATATTTTAAGACAAACTCGTTTTCGGGCTTTTTTAATTTGCCTGAACATTTTTAGGCACTAAATATTAAGTCATCTTGAAATACTTCCATATTGTTGAGTTGGATTGCATAAACTTGTGATATTCAGTTTAATTCCAAATATTTTGCAAACCTCTTTTCCATCTGGAGTAATCTACCTTCTGCTTTATATTTAGACTCACCAATGTATTGTCCGAAGAGCTTTTGATTGTTGAGTAGAATTCGAATCTCATAACTTCCATTCATTAGCTTCTTATGCAATTTTTCATAATGCTCTTCGCGTTCTGATTCTTCGGTGGTTAAGCTCCGTTTTGAGTGCAATTCTTCTGATTCTCAAAATCTTTTCAGTTGTTTGTCTATACCTGATGCTGTTAAGTCGTTTAATTGGTACTTTGCTCTTTCGAATGAGACGGCCAGATATTATCCATCCCATGTTCCTCTAGAAACTTCAAAAATTTAGCTTTTGTTTGAAATTCTCTTGGATTTTCTAAAGAGCTTTCGTATAAGCGTTGTGACTCTTTATCCAATTTTTTCTATAACGTGGAGATTGCGAAAAGGGCACCACGTATGAATATCGATACCTATATATTTCATAACGCGTCGGGCACTCCGTTGTTGCGTCTTGTAAATTTCTGATGACAGAGGCAGATTCGGTTGAACTAATCGGCTGGTTTAGTAGCGTGTTCAATAGATGGGACACCAGTTGTTATAACTTTAGATTGTTAAATTAAAACATGATTTTATCTGCTTTTTATTTGTTATTTTATTTTAGTCTTACTCCGTTAATTCACCGTATCTCTCTGACTTCCTCTTCTCAACTATTACATTTTTATTCTTATAATTAATACATATAATGCTTCACCCTATAAACCATACAATGTACGTCTATTATATAACACCAGTAGTCTTCTATTATTATAGCGATTTTCTAGTATGAGGAAAACTAGAACTACCAAGCGAATTTGTAAACGGAAAAAGCGTGAATAGGCTGAAGTCTTAACAACTCAACAATGAGCACCGTTCACTTACTTCCTTTAAGGATTGCACCATATCTTCAGACCTAGGTTTATTGCCATTCTGAACCAGGATGGAAACCTTCGTGTAAACATCGATGCAGTGCTCGATACTTGGAAGGAGCATTTCTTTGATTTACTCAATGTTCAACAAGTGTCAAATGCAGTATTTGAAAGTTGTCGAATACAGAATGCGGAGATGTGCATAGAGGAGTAGAGAACCCGTTCTGCGAGTGGGAATACACTGGCCATGCAAAGACTAAAAATAAGCTGGTACACTTTGTGAAACTATCTTTACGACACTGTTCGATTAAAACATCGAGGATGATTTCCTACAAGCATAAGATTCAATCTATCGGGACAGCTTATTATGGTTTGTTTTTTAAACTTTCTAATTGGCGAAACGCAGAAGATTTTTCCTTCCAGATCCTATAAAAACCTGGACCACTTACCTTAGTCGATGAAGTGATCGAGATTGAGGCCCATTGTTGTAGAACATATTGTTTGATGGCGTGTTCAAGCTCAGAATAACTAAAAAAAGCCAAGTTCTTCGATTTTGCATATGATATCGCGGATGTTAAGGAGGTAATCCAGATTTGTAATAGAACCATACGTGCGATCCGCCAATAGCTCTTTTGTTTTGAAATAAGTTGAGCGAACCCCAAATTAGCGCTAATAACTAGCGGAGTAGTTAAAGAAACCAGGCGTCTGGAGATAGACGAATTTGTTATTATGTCACAGCCTATCCGGATGTCATCATCCGGGCCAACTAAGGTTAATTTAGGTTAGAGGAAATACCATAGTTATAACAAAAAATTTTGCTTGTGAAGCAATTTTGGCCAAGTGGCAATTCAAATTAAGGAATTCAAATTAAGTCCGGTGAAATAGGATTGTGGATCGAGGTATCTCTAGAAGAAATGTTGCTTTTTCTGACTCCCAATCGATGATGGATATAAAATTGACTTCATTATAAAAATTCGAATAAAAATTACACAATTATTAAATTACATCTAATTTATTTTAATCTATTTACAAAATGGAAGAATTATAACATTATCATTTCGTTAAAACAGCCATTAGTAACTAAGTTAAATGCGACTATTTTATATACAATTAAAATTCAACTACGCCTACACTTAGTATACATACATTATACATGATATATTTATTATATAAATAATTACTACGTTTATTTTTTTTAAATTAAGATAAATTATTTTGGCATAACCAGTTGTAGTACCATTTGCTAGTAGTACATCGCGAAGAGATATGTGTGACTAGAAAAATTTTTTTTCATCGTCATTATCGTTATCGTCCGGAATTAACAATTCATATTTTTCTACCCGTAAATATTTACAATCGTTTATTATAAACGTATAGAATAGCCAGGAAAGTGGCACTGTCGACAAGTGCCACATGGAATGTGCATCGAACGTCCATAATATTGGAGCAAAATCATTTAATTCTAGTAATAACGAGACACCCGTTAAAAATGTGTATAAAGCAATTCGCCAGGCGTACGCTAATTTCCGACGATAATATAAATACCAGGCGATCCAAACACCGGTCGTTACTACACCCGTTAATACATTAGCACACATATTATACTCGTAATCGAATCGACCAAGACTTAAATACGCAAAATGATTAAGGAAATAAAATATTGTTATCACCGATATGATTGCTTTATAAAAGAACGGTTTTTTATAGAGCACCCGCATAAGGGCACAATACAAGTTCGATAATATAATTGAATAGGCAAATGTATAATCGAGAATTTCAGTTATTTCAAAATCTCGTGTATGGAAGACTATGGACCATAGCCACCCGTTCATTGCAATCAACGAATACAAGTGCCACACATAGTACAGTGGTGTATCTCGACGTATTTCACGGCGAAACTTCTTCAGCATCTTATAATTCATCAAAAAATTTAAGATGGAAAAAACTACAGACGCAGGTTCTTGGATCCCCAAAAATCGTGCGAACGGCCACTGTAATATATATAAATACAATATTCGATTAGATAACATATCGAAATATAAATAAAATCATTAAGTACCTTTCCAAAAAATTGGGGCACATCCCATTTTCGTTCCATAAACAAACGGGCAGTTTTCCACATACATTCATATTGGCACTCATCTCGACAACTCCACAATAGGAGCTTATTATATATAGGTTGTATATTTACATTGTTAAATGTTAGTTCGTCTGGAATAAATAACGAAATTATTACACAATACACTAATCCGAAACATAATCACCTATCATCAGGTGCATCCACCTACCTTCGGTACAATTCGCTTGCGAACATGATTTAACACAATTTATAAAATATTGACTTCGATCACCGGGCGAAGCACAAACATAATTTATAAATAATATTAAAAATGAACTAAATGAAACTAATTTCATGTTTTAATAAATTTTTAACATTTTTTCGTTTTGTTTATCGTACAGTCAAATTGTTTATAAAAAAAATTTGACATAAGCTCGAGACAGTCGACAAAGAAGGCAAGTTAACATTATGTTACCGACAAGCTGCACTATCAATGGATGATACTTCATGCATGTTGCAGTGCTGCATGAAACTATTTCACGCTAGAAATGTGTACGTTTATTAAAAATATTCATAGTAAAATTGCTGTGTATTCGAACATAATTCACAAATTATTTTACTTTAATTCCATAAATCATAATGTTAAAAATTTGATAGTTATAGTCATGTCATCTGTGCAACATTTAGTTTAGATGACGCAACAAAATATTTAAAGTAATTCAATGTGCTCATCGAGCTACAAAATAATCTCGAAGAGCACAATATCATAGGTTATAATTTTGACGCTTTGCTATCAAAAACATTTTGGCATATGAAAAGTTTTTTGTTTTTTTTTTGTACGCAATCACAAAAATGAATATAACGTCGCAGCACTGTTTTATTTGCGATACTAAAGCTATATTCTATTGCCAAAACTTATACACAACTCTTTCGAAACATTCGGACACGCCAATTTATAAATTTATCGAAAAGTTTGCCGACGAACAATTTGTGGTCGAAGATCTCGAGAATCAAATTCTGTGCCAAGAATGTATGATTAAATTAGATGACTATGATCTAGCAACAACAACTGCTAATCGTGTCGAACAAGAATTAGTCCATCTATTGAATAGTAAACAGAAGTTGGATTCTATCGACAGTTCATCGATTAAAAAAGAAGATATCGATGAAGAGCTGATGATGCCGGACGAATTCTTAATGGTGAATGAACCTGGAACGACGGATGATCAAAAAGGAATAACAATGACTTGTAATGAATGTTGTGAACTGTTTTCTAGGTAAATCACTATCACAGTTTTAAGACATTTTTAATTTGCTTAACGATTATATTTTCAGTGTCGCAGCTATGAAACAGCATCTTCGAAAACATCAATCAAAAGGAGGGAATGCCGAAGAACAAGACACAGTTGACGAACATTTGGCCGAAAATAAATTTGACTATTTCTTACTAGATAGTGAGGATCAAGAAAATATTAAACAACCTGTAAATAGTAGCAACAATCAATCGATCGTATCATCGCAAGACGATGATGGCAATGGCGAAGAAACGTCTCATTACATTATAAGCAATACGGAAGAAAAATTAGATACGGGTTTTGAAGATAAATACTATTATTTAGTAGACAGTGATGAGCTTGTCGAAACTTTAGATCCGTCTCAGGAGGACGAAAGTCCAGCAACAGTAGAATCTAAACCAAAACGACGTAGAAAGGGTATTACAAAAGGGCCATTCGACTGTGATATATGTAAAAAACAATTTATGGCCAAATCCGAATATCGTTTGCATATGAAAACGCACGAAGAAGCCGTCCGATTAGTGTGTTACATTTGTGGTGTTACGTATAAATCGAAAAACGCACTCGAAGTACATTATGCTCTACACCGAGGGACAAGTCCATATCAGTGCACAGATTGTGGTAAAAATTTTACACAAAAAGGTGCCCTCGTCCGTCATATGCCCATTCACACCGGCGAACTACCATACCAATGCGAAAAATGTGGTAAACAATTTCGTCACTGTTCATCGTTTCATATGCATAAGCTGGCCCATGATAATATTAGAGAAAAAAAATGTACCATTTGTGGTCTTCTACTGCGTTCCAATTCACATTTAAATCGACATATGCGCGTACATAGTGGTGAAAAGCCACACGCTTGTCCAATGTGTGGACAAAAATTTGCGCAACGCTATAACATGATGACGCACTATAAAGTACATCAAGGGATTACACGCGTGAATAAAGGACATAAATGTCCAATTTGTGATATGCCGTTTCAAAGGAAATTTAAGCTAGAACAACATATGGCCCATGTGCATAAAAATGTCCAGTTTAAAATAGAAGTATTAGATAATGAGACAACAACGGTTAAAACTGAAATACAATAGACGAGAAGAATCGTGATGTAATGGCTCAATTTCTTATGATCAAGGAATATAATAAGTTCTGTCTGATTGTCATAAACATCTGATTAAAAGTTGAATGAAATTTATTGTTATTGGAACTTAAAATAAAAAATTATATATTAATCTAAAATGAATTAGCACTTAGTATTTTGTTTATGTTTTTATTACACATCACCTTAGGGCCGAAGCTACCCAACTGCTCGGATAACGCAGCCCGTTACAATTGTGAACACAACCACCAGCCAAAGTTCTACACTCCTTAAACATTGCTGCCCATACCATTTTTTCGACAACAATTTCGCTGTGTCCTTGTCGCCAGGATGTGGCAAATTATGAAACAAATCTATAGTCTGTGGCGACGCACTCGCGAATGTCGACATCGAAACGAAAATAAAAACGAAAACAATTTTAGTAAAGGGTTCGCAGCACCGGAAAAGTACATATCTAAATCAGGTCCGCTACCCTGAATAAATATAGCTTGAAGACGCCACCGATAGGTGAAAAGAAAATTTTTCAATATTTGAGAAAGAAATAAAAATATATGGAGACGCCATTATGCTTACAAGTTTTACAACGTGCACCTCGGTACGCAGAAAACATGAAAAAATATTAGGACAGTTTCGTGCGATAAAACTAAAGAAAAAATCATTAAGGATAAAATATAGTTGTAATTTCAGTTTGTGAACATAAATGTAAACCACTGTGAACTAAATAAAAAGAAGTAATATTTTGTGTATTTGTGTGTTTCAAAACGGTATACCACCTGATGGTCACGGGAAGTGGACTCAAGGAATCATGTGTAATATTGATAAAGTCTAATAACGATTTGCTGATATTTGGTTCAACTGTTGTGTAATATCAGCTTTAATAAAAGCCCACACAAAATCCCGCCGTAAGCTTATATTCAAACTAAGTTGCTGCTTGCCGAATACTTTAACACGCATGCCATTACCCTCAGTGCTACGTCCGCATCACTATCAACCAAACATCTTTGGTTACTGTTCCTCTCCAAAACTAAAATTCGCATGCTGGTGTGCTGCTAATTTTTGTACTAAAGGGTCCGATGTTTTGGACTGAATCATACATTTGTCGTAGTGCTTATGGTAAAAGCACTGAGATTAAATGGCATCCAAGTGAATTTGAATAAACCAAATTTGGGGTGGTGATTTCCGTTTTGTAAACATCTACGGGTTTAATTCAACCTCGTAGGTGCATAGAGAAATTCTGAATATGTGGCTCGGATAACCATAGCAAATTGTGACCATGTTGTATCTATGATAATTTCCACATGGCGTCCAAAAACCAATCGAGGTCAATCATATTTAGCATATGATACAGCATATTCCTAATTCCACAATATATTAAAATACAGTTTTGTGACGTATTTGTGGCTAAGATTATAATCTGGATAATTTCAATATACTTATAGCTTATATGAATATTTCTTAATGAGCGGACCCGTGAAACACAAAGTATATTTTACGACCGAGTATAGGAACTAAACTTGATTTCGGTCGGGAATGTAAGTCTGTTTTTAGACCGATATAAGACGGTCAGAAAACGTGGATGCTTCCAGTCTTCGATCCGACCCAAAATTTAGGTGGATAACGTATCGGTATAAGACCGTCATTAGTAAACTGGATTTAGACACCATTTCAGTTAGTAATAGAACCTATTCAGTGGGTCTAAAAACCTACATTATAAGTCGATAGAAGACCGTCATTAGTGAACTGGATTTAGATGCAATTTCAGTTATTGTTGGAACTCGTTCGGTGGGTCAAAAAACGCACTTTATAAGTCGATAATAAACCATCATTAGTCAACTGGATTTAGACGCCATTTTAGTTATTGATAGAACCTATATTGAGTGCGTCTAAAAACGCACTTTATAAGTCGATTGAATACCATTATACGTAAGCTAGTTTTGGGATGCTGCATTTTAATCGTTAGTGAAACAATTAAACTAGTGGATCTTAGAACCGATTTCCTATAAATGAAAACATCTATAATGCAAAAATTATTTAAAAAGTATTATTTATTTATGAATAATTTTACTTCAATTTCACATATACATATAGTAATTAATAAGCGTAAATATACTTATTTTATGTTCTTTTGAGGAACTCCTGAACCGCATGCCTTACATCGTCTGGCGTTATTATGGCCTTTCGATTTCTACGTTTTAAAACGTCCAAGAGGATTTGCAGGATAGTCTTGAATGATGTAAATCTAGTTGTCAAAAAATAAATGATTTGTAGATGTTGACATATAATTTTTAATTAAAAATACATACCCTGATGTGTTGAAATTTTTAAATTCTTGATAAAAACTAAATACACCTAAATGGAGAAAAATATTAAGTTAAAAATATTAAGTTTTATGGAAATCCTCATAAAAGAAATATGAACTTAATTAATATTATACATGATATTTAAAATAACAAATCACGCCTTTACCCAATCCTTTATCCAAATTACATTTACCCAATCTTTAATTTTTAAAAATTTAAATATCACTTTCTAAACACTTCACTCCTTTACTTATAAACACTTTAAACACCACAAAAAAAATATTTTTTTTAACCACAGCGTCTACGCTGTTCTTTCTCTAGAAAGAAGCACGATAAAAATGATTCTAATAAACGAATTCGCCCGTAATACGACTGAAAATAAAATTATATTTTCGGTACACTGGGACCCATTTGAGAACGTTAAAAACCAGTAATTGTAAGCCAGTCATTTGACCGATAAGTAAATTCCATTTTCAGGACCGAATCCAGTCTATAAGTGGTTGTAGTTGGCCTCAAATACGACTAAAGACAATATTTTATTTTCGATACATCGAGACTGTCATTAGACCGTCCTAGGGAAGAATTTTTACATTTCAGTCGGTTTGTGTTTTACGGGGGACGGTACCTTTGTCGGTTGTGAAATGGATTGGAGTTGGTATATTAACTCGAACCATTAAGACATTGATGGACAATCAAACTTTGGGTCAATCAGTTTTGTTTTTAGATCGATAAGTAGAAAAAATTTACTTAGCAAATCATTGATCGGGGCATTTCGGAAATGGAATAACGAAAAGATCTGCGCTGATATCTAAACTATCTGATGAGTGCGCTGCTTTTCTTGCTGGGTAGTTAATACATAAATGTCGCTTATTTCTACATGGGCTTCCTGTCTCAAGGCTTTAACATCAGCTTCCTGACCGATACTTTTCTTCAATTGGCATTGTTAAATACTTATTGCGGTTAGTTCCCAGTGCGCCCAACTCTAGCAAAAGATCTTCCGTCGTAGTCGCATCAGGTCAAATTGGTCGGTTTCGAATTTTTTCCCCCTGTTTTGGTGCTACTTTTTGGCATTCTGGTCCGCCAGAAACTTTTCTTAAGTTTTTTTTTCTGGTTCTAAGATTGGCTCCAAATTTGTCAGAGTATAAGCACATTTGTTGTAATGCGTTTTTTTTTGCCCAAGTGATGACCAGTCTGGGCCGGTGCGTCTCTCTTCCTTTTAGCAGTACAATCACCGGAGCATATAATCTCCGCTATTACCTGAAGATCTGTCTCGGGTTGCAGACCCACGATCCTCCTTTAGAGCCACCTCGGATTTTTCCAATTTTTCACTAAGCTTTCAAACTCCTTTTTCATCTCATTAAAAGGATAGTTAATTCAATTAAACCGCCCTCTTTATTTAGCTATGAACATTGTTCCTATCCTTCACATATACTCGAACAAGTTGTTTATGTGCTTTTTCATTGCGGATAATTTTGAAACACTCGGACGTTTGAATTTAATTCTTTGCCCTCTTTTACCTGTTTCTCATTTAGATCAGGAAATGAGACTGCCCAAGATTTATGTGTTTCTGTAGGCAATCTTGTAAACCTCTTACTTCTGGAAGAAGTAAGAGGTTTACGAGATCTTAGTTCTCTTATATCTCTTATTTCTTTCCACTGCTGGAAAATTGTACTGCTGGAAAACATTCCAGTTAGTGGTTTCTTCTATCCACCATCCGAGAGTGCATCCAATGGCAGGTTTCCAATTGTACATGGGCTACTTACAAATACTTGTGCCGGGTGAGGTGACAGAATCAACTGTTACCACCGAAGTTCTTTCATATAAGTACACATAGGGTAATTTTACTTGGTATTACAAAAGCTTACAGAACTTATTAACACTTGTCCTATAACAACGATTATCACCTTACGTCTTAACGCCTATCGTGAACACTATACGTAACAAATAAAAATCGAGCCTTTTTTAGATTATTCCGTAGCTTATCTAACATAATTTTTTATTTTCTGAATTGGTTTTTTGATAAATAGGAAGATAATGTAATCGTGTATTACACAAAACTCTATCACACAACGCAGTCATATTCTTCCAAAGAAAAAAAATTTCTGTGTTATCAAACCATATGAAATGCTGATAAAATTTTGAATCAACTTAATTTAGCTATATAGATGCTCGTTTATAAAATTTAGTTGCGTTCTGAGCACACAATCGAAATGACATCCGAAAAAACGGAAGTAATTTCGTGGCAAATCATTGTAGTTATGCCACTCGTATATATATATATGTGTGTGTGTGTATAGCTGTTGCCTGTTAAATACATATTATGGTTAATAGGTTGGTTAATGGTGGCTAATTAACCGAATATTTTATAGTTTGTGTTGATAGTACGATTTAGTTAGTTTAGTGTGCCGTTGTTGTTGTAACGATTGGGTTACGATCAGTGCTTGCTACCACAGTCATTAAACATATATATGCTCGTATATAGTTTTTATCTTTTTTATTATTTGTTCTTAATGAGTTGAAAACATTTTATTTTATTTTTTTCATTTTTAATTGTAATTATTTTTTTTTATATTATGAAGCAACTGCAACCAGCTTAAGTATATATTGTACTAAAATAATAAATGTATACATATAATATATGATTAAACCTATGACCTTAAATCTTTCTCGCATTTTAATTTTCATCCATAGAATAATTGATAAGAAAATATTTATTTTTTTAAATTAAAATGAATAAAAAAAAATGTATATACACAGAGATAAGAAAGTATAAATAAATCAAATATTGTATTATTTACTCACTGATAAGGCGAGATGAGCTGTGTTTAAGGGTAGAAACATTTATTTTACAAATGATCACTTATATATATATATATATATATATATATATATATATATATATATATATATATATATATATATATATATATATATATATTAACTATTTACTTATAGTTAAATGATCTATATGATTTACAACTGTCAACAACTAAAAGGCAAAGTTTTCTATTTCATATATAAAAAAATGATGGCTAAGAGATAACGAATTGTAACTTTTATTGTAAATGTCAAACATTTAAATTTTTATTCAAATGTTTACAAATATTTAGGAATATTTCGACTGCCCTTCTCCGTCATAACGATATTTCGATACATAATTTTCACGAAAAATTAAATATAAAATACAGTTGAACCTCTTTTCCAGATCAAGTGATACCGAACTAATTCTAAATAAGCGATAAAATATGATATTTTGAAATAATAAATTTAAGGCATATTTTCATATATTTTCAAGTTTTTGTTTTCAGTTGTTGTACTTTAGGCATACTTCAGCCTTCCACTATTCACGCTTTTTCCGTTTACAAAGTCGTTTAGCAATTATCTTTATATTGGCCTTTAAACACCGAGATTACTGAAGTCACCTCCACTGTAACCGCTTTAGAAGCAAAACGTCACCTTATTTCGTCTTAGTCGATTTCTTATTAATCTAGAATTGGTTATAACTTTAATGGTTAGATTTTGGTTTGGTTTTAAAAACTGTGGAAAAACTAGAAATAATAATTCCTAAAATAGGAAACTATTGGTTTGAGATAAATTATTGAAATAAAAATATTATACAGTTTTCCTTAATCTTCGTCTTCTAGCCCAAAATAAAATGCTATTTTAAAAGCATTTCGGTACCTGATTGAATCGTGGTATATGTTATGGATTCCACGTCATGTTGCACGTTCTCTCTCTTTTAATTTTTTCTTTTTCCTTTTTTTTATGTAATTTTACCTTTTGCTTTTTGTTTGCTATTTATGGTAAAATTCATTGCTCGACAGGCGCAGTCAACCACGACTTGCCTATATTTAGTGGAGAGCCATTAAGATGGCCTCATTTATTGTGAAATTTGAAAATTCAACACGTGACTGCCAGTTTTCAAATTCAGAAAATCAAGATCGACTAAGGAAGTGTTTTCGAGGCAAAGCCAAAGATATCGTCGATCATTTAATGATATTGCCAAGAAATGTCAATGAAATATTAACAAAAGGTTTTGACGGTCCGATTTTATTGTAAATCACTTACTGGATAGATTATCAGATCTTCCAGTTGACAAGGAAGGTAGACCGGAAGCATTGGTTGATTTCTATGATTTTTTGACAAGTTTTGAATCAATGCTAAAAATTTTAAATGAGGATGACCATCTACGAAATCCAGTGCTTTTCCATGACATTTTATTAACAATCCCAACCACTCGAGCCGTACAGTTCATCGACAATATTTTGACCATCTCAACAAAGACCCGCCAAAGGTTAAAATTTTGGAATTCATTCTGCAAAGAAACAGGTGGAAATCGACAAACCCAAAAACAAAAAAGATGTTCATTTAAAAAAGATGTGACATATACTATCGTCAACGACAACGCCCAAAAACAATGTCAGTTCTGTAAGACAACTGTTCATAAATTAAGTGATTGTGCCAAATTTCAAAAATCTGATGTCAATCGAAAATGGGATTTTATCACAAAAAATCCACATTGTTTTTCGTGTCTAAGCCCAGGACACATACTGAAGTTTTGCAAATAGCGAAAAAGTTGCGGCATCAACAACTGCAGCCGTACTCATCATCAGTTATTCCATAAAACAAATAATGATAAAGTAATTCAGGCGCCGGCAGGCATAAATTGCCTCGTAAACAATACCGCGCGCAAGGTATTGCTCACAATAATTCCCGTCAAACTGAAAGGTCCCAAGGTGACGATTAAAACATTTGCGTTATTGGACGACGCATCGACAGTTTCACTTATCGACGAAGACATATCCAATAAGTTGGGATTGAACGGTCCTATTCAATCGCTCAAGATACAATGGACAAACAACCAAGTGAAGCAGCAAGATAATTCAAAAACAGTTAGTGCAACAATTAGCGGAAACTACGACCAGGCGAAGCCCTACGTTCTACGTCACGTTAAGACAATAAAAGGCCTTTCGCTACTAACACAATCAATCGAATTCGACAAAATCGAAAAATATTTTAAAAATTCACCAAATGTCGCGAAAGATTCATTCAACGAGACACCAGTAATTCTGATTGGACAAGACAATTGGCCAGTGATTGTCAACCGTAAAATCATATACGGTCCCTGAAACGGTCCTGCCATGAGCAAAACCCTACTGGGTTGGGTAGCCCATGGGAATATTGACGAGCCCGATGACATTCCGGATTACACCTGCCACGTTTTCCAAACCGACAAATCTCAAACAGAGAGAAACGATATCAACTTTTTACACGAGTTAGTAAAAGAGCAGTGGAAGTTCGAACCATGTGGAACAAAACCCGAGACAGAACTCGGATTATCTGTAGACGACAAACGATGTAACAAGATCCTGGAACACACAATTCGACGTATAGATAGTAGAAGATTCGAATGTGGACTTTTATGGAAAGATGACTGCCCAAATCTCCCCGAGAGTAAAATCACTGCCATTTCTCTTTTACACTGTTTGGAGAGAAAAATGGATAGAAATTCAAATTATGTAGCATTGTATTCCCAGAAAATGAAAGAGTACATCGACAAAGGATATTTGAAGAAAATATCCACAAATGACATCGACAGGACAAATCCAAAGTCATGGTATTTACCTCACTTTGGAGTGGTAAATCCAAACAAGCCAAAGAAACTGCGGATCGTATTTGACGCTGCATCCAAATCCAACGGGAACTGTCTAAATGATTTCTTATTATCTGGACCCGACTTGTATAATTCATTACCAAATATCCTGATTAATTTCCGCATCGAACCAGTCGCATTCGTCGCCGATTTAAAATAAATGTTTCTAGAAGTCAAAGTTCGCGTCGAAGACCGACCAGTTCAACGAATGATATGGCGGGGAACGGAGCGACATCGAGAGCCAGATATTTTTGAGATTCAAGTGGTATTTTTTCGTTTCACATGCGGTCCGTGCCTGGCTCAGGAAGTAAAAATTAAAATGCCAACGAGCTCATGGCAGAGTACCCGGAAGCTAGTAATGAAATAATTAAAAATCATTATATGGACGATTATTTGGTTGGTGGAACAGACGAGCCAAAAGCGATTCAACTAATTAATCAAAGACGTCATTGCTGTTCACAAAAAATGCAATTTTGTGATTCGCAATTGGGTTTCCAATTCAAAAGCAGTTTTGGAAACTATCGACAGTAATTTATTTGTAAACAACGGTGAACAACTAAATCTCGATGACAACCGACAAATAGAGCGAATTAAGGGAATGTTGTGGAACTACAAAACTGATAATTCTGAGTATACCCAAAACTTCACCAAAATACAAGCAGACATCTTCAACCTGTCGAGACGACAGACGAAGGGAGAAGTATTGAAAATAATTATGTCGATTTTCAATCCTTTGGGACTCCTGTCAAATATTCTATCTGGCGGAAAAATTTTCATGCAAAAAATATGGGAAAGTGATATCAACTGGGATGACGAAATCATCAAACGACAGTATGACATGTGGAAAAATTGGGTGACAAATCTACATAAGGTGAGGACACTACACATTCCTCGAAGATACACGATGCTCTCAATAACCGATAGTCAAATAGAACTTCATATTTTTTGTGACGCATCTCAAGATGCTGCTCAAACACGAAGACGATGGGCAATGTGCATTGGTAAACGGAAAATCCCGCGTGGCACCTCTTAAGCCGATGTCTATTCCCAGACTTGAGTTACAAGCGGCTCTTTTGGGTAGTTTCATGAACATTTTCAACAGTTTAGTGATTATTAAAGGTTGCTCAGATGTTGTTGTCTTGCAATGCTTCATCCTCAATAATACAGCCTTACGGCTTTTCCATACAATTTCCATATTCACTGAACACGTGCTTTTTCAATATCTAATTACAATTGGGAAAAACTTTTGGTGAGCTATTTTGAGGCTGCCATTCGATTTAGTAACTGTATAAGAATAGGATATAGATAACGGCTTCCATCAAGACTGCAAAAAGGTACTCAATGATAAATATTTATTATTTTTGCAGGAATAAAACAATCTTGGCCAGGAGTGGCTATAGCTATAGATTCTACTTTTGTGAATCAAAATGGTGTATGTAAATGAAATTTAAAATTAGAGTACGAGTACAAAGATCCTGGTACATATATGGCCGTTCAAATGCAATTATAAAGTTCGCTATATCATAGTTCAAAATTGGTCACAGAAAACGGATGACATTTCCTTCAATTAACACACTCTCCCAGTTTAATTAAAATTGCACAAGTCTTTTACTAAAATCGGTAAAAACGTGGAAACATTTAATAAGTTTCGCAATAAGTACTCTACAACTTACAAAACTGTGTCCGAAACCATAGATAAAGATATGAAAAGATGTTCCAATTAGAACAAAAAATAAAAGTAAGTGACGAGTACCTCTATTATGCTGACGGGTACCACTAGTTTGAATAAAAATTAAAAAGCATTTTTGGTTTACTGTCCAAAGTAGAAATATACATTTTTCAACTACGAAGACAGATTTCAGTGCATAGAAAGGCTACTTGGTTTTACTGTCTATTTTTTCTTGTCAAACGCATATTTTACAAACTTTCATTATACAGTAACCAAGAAAAATGGTTTCTTTTTTTTATTTTTACTTTATTATTATTTCTAGATATACATTTTTGTTGCTTGAGTATGGGTCATCTTTATTATATCCTAATCTATGCCCAAACCCATAACAAATATTTGTGAATAAAATTTTTGACATTTATTTAAAAAACATTCCCCTACATTCCCAATTTTTTATTACGCTGTCCGAAAAGTATAATTATTGACTGAAATATTTCCCCGCCTTATTTGTTTACCACTTAATTCTTTGTGAGGTTTTGAAATTATGAAGAAGAATTAAATTCAGTTGTGTGCATTGTTTATTGAAATGGTCATAGCAACAAAAAAGATCAAATTTTTTCTTATATGGTTTTTGATTGGTACTATTACTATTATTAAGTAGAGAGTTTCTTCGATGATTCTAGCGATGAGTTTGGCTTTTATTATAGGAAGTTTTTGTATTTGTCAAAAATCATTATAGCAATTGACCTTGATAATTTGGTTTTTATCACATAATTGTCAAAAAATTATATGCACAAATATTTATCATGGGTTTCGGACACAGCCTATCTCTTAATTTTAACTACATAAACTATTTAATTGAGCTGTCCAGTTGTAAATAATCAGACTTAATCCTTTTATGTGGTCATAAAAGTCAATTTTATGATTATGTTTGCCAAACGAGATATTCTTAATGCCAATCGAGTTAGTTTCCGAATCAGGAAGAAGCTCTCCTTTAAAAGTCTTATAACATTGGAGACCTGAGAATGTAGAGAAATCAACCTTCACGTATGTTTCATCACCTAAAACCATTTTTTTGCCAATTGCATCATACAATTCTCAGCCGCTAGTTTTGATTACTTTGCGTTTCTTTTCTGTCACCATATCTGTCTAGACCATACTTGTAATAGTTTTGAATTTTTTTAGCGACATCTCTGATTACATGCTACAATTTCCAACAATGGTGTTTAATGTTTTCTGATCGATTTTATCCGCTCGGTTTTACAGATTTTTGGCGGATTCCGCTTTCAGCGGATATAAGGTTTCAAAATATCAATTTAATTGCTTATCGATTTATAAGCTTGATTTTTACAGGTTTCAGCCAAATTGGTAGCGGACCGGTATGTTTTCACATCATAAACCTACCAGCGACTGCCCCTTAGAAATTAACTTAACCTCAAATTCAATATAAATTCGAGAAGTATTACACGGATATATCCATATTACGTTACTTTTTATCGTGTCAATTTTGTGGTTTTGACGCCCCCTAAGAGCATGTTTTAAGGAGAGCTCCATTTAATTTTTATTTTTCAGTTGATTGATTTCTTATATCGTAGCAAATTTCCAGGACTGCTAATCAAGTATACTGGTATACCGGGAAAAGATTCCCATATATATATATATATATATATATATATATATATATATATATATATATATATATATATATATATATATATATATATATATATATATATATATATTAACTATTTACTCATAGTTAAATGATCTATATGATTTACAACTGTCAACAACTAAAAGGCAAAGTTTTCTATTTCATATATAAAAAAAAATGATGGCTAAGAGATAACGAATTGTAACTTTTATTGTAAATGTCAAACATTTCCATTTTTATTCAAATGTTTACAAATATTTAGGAATATTTCGACTGCCCTTCTCCGTCATAACGATATTTCGATACATAATTTTCACGAAAAATTAAATATAAAATACAGTTGAACCTCTTTTCCAGATCAAGTGATACCGAACTAATTCTAAATAAGCGATAAAATATGATATTTTGAAATAATAAATTTAAGGCATATTTTCATATATTTTCAAGTTTTTGTTTTCAGTTGTTGTACTTTAGGCATACTTCAGCCTTCCACTATTCACGCTTTTTCCGTTTACAAAGTCGTTTAGCAATTATCCTTATATTGGCCTTTAAACACCGAGATTACTGAAGTCACCTCCACTGTAACCGCTTTAGAAGCAAAACGTCACCTTATTTCGTCTTAGTCGATTTCTTATTAATCTAGAATTGGTTATAACTTTAATGGTTAGATTTTGGTTTGGTTTTAAAAACTGTGGAAAAACTAGAAATAATAATTCCTAAAATAGGAAACTATTGGTTTGAGATAAATTATTGAAATAAAAATATTATACAGTTTTCCTTAATCTTCGTCTTCTAGCCCAAAATAAAATGCTATTTTAAAAGCATTTCGGTACCTGATTGAATCGTGGTATATGTTATGGATTCCACGTCATGTTGCACGTTCTCTCTCTTTTAATTTTTTCTTTTTCCTTTTTTTTATGTAATTTTACCTTTTGCTTTTTGTTTGCTATTTATGGTAAAATTCATTGCTCGACAGGCGCAGTCAACCACGACTTGCCTATATTTAGTGGAGAGCCATTAAGATGGCCTCATTTATTGTGAAATTTGAAAATTCAACACGTGACTGCCAGTTTTCAAATTCAGAAAATCAAGATCGACTAAGGAAGTGTTTTCGAGGCAAAGCCAAAGATATCGTCGATCATTTAATGATATTGCCAAGAAATGTCAATGAAATATTAACAAAAGGTTTTGACGGTCCGATTTTATTGTAAATCACTTACTGGATAGATTATCAGATCTTCCAGTTGACAAGGAAGGTAGACCGGAAGCATTAGTTGATTTCTATGATTTTTTGACAAGTTTTGAATCAATGCTAAAAATTTTAAATGAGGATGACCATCTACGAAATCCAGTGCTTTTCCATGACATTTTATTAACAATCCCAACCACTCGAGCCGTACAGTTCATCGACAATATTTTGACCATCTCAACAAAGACCCGCCAAAGGTTAAAATTTTGGAATTCATTCTGCAAAGAAACAGGTGGAAATCGACAAACCCAAAAACAAAAAAGATGTTCATTTAAAAAAGATGTGACATATACTATCGTCAACGACAACGCCCAAAAACAATGTCAGTTCTGTAAGACAACTGTTCATAAATTAAGTGATTGTGCCAAATTTCAAAAATCTGATGTCAATCGAAAATGGGATTTTATCACAAAAAATCCACATTGTTTTTCGTGTCTAAGCCCAGGACACATACTGAAGTTTTGCAAATAGCGAAAAAGTTGCGGCATCAACAACTGCAGCCGTACTCATCATCAGTTATTCCATAAAACAAATAATGATAAAGTAATTCAGGCGCCGGCAGGCATAAATTGCCTCGTAAACAATACCGCGCGCAAGGTATTGCTCACAATAATTCCCGTCAAACTGAAAGGTCCCAAGGTGACGATTAAAACATTTGCGTTATTGGACGACGCATCGACAGTTTCACTTATCGACGAAGACATATCCAATAAGTTGGGATTGAACGGTCCTATTCAATCGCTCAAGATACAATGGACAAACAACCAAGTGAAGCAGCAAGATAATTCAAAAACAGTTAGTGCAACAATTAGCGGAAACTACGACCAGGCGAAGCCCTACGTTCTACGTCACGTTAAGACAATAAAAGGCCTTTCGCTACTAACACAATCAATCGAATTCGACAAAATCGAAAAATATTTTAAAAATTCACCAAATGTCGCGAAAGATTCATTCAACGAGACACCAGTAATTCTGATTGGACAAGACAATTGGCCAGTGATTGTCAACCGTAAAATCATATACGGTCCCTGAAACGGTCCTGCCATGAGCAAAACCCTACTGGGTTGGGTAGCCCATGGGAATATTGACGAGCCCGATGACATTCCGGATTACACCTGCCACGTTTTCCAAACCGACAAATCTCAAACAGAGAGAAACGATATCAACTTTTTACACGAGTTAGTAAAAGAGCAGTGGAAGTTCGAACCATGTGGAACAAAACCCGAGACAGAACTCGGATTATCTGTAGACGACAAACGATGTAACAAGATCCTGGAACACACAATTCGACGTATAGATAGTAGAAGATTCGAATGTGGACTTTTATGGAAAGATGACTGCCCAAATCTCCCCGAGAGTAAAATCACTGCCATTTCTCTTTTACACTGTTTGGAGAGAAAAATGGATAGAAATTCAAATTATGTAGCATTGTATTCCCAGAAAATGAAAGAGTACATCGACAAAGGATATTTGAAGAAAATATCCACAAATGACATCGACAGGACAAATCCAAAGTCATGGTATTTACCTCACTTTGGAGTGGTAAATCCAAACAAGCCAAAGAAACTGCGGATCGTATTTGACGCTGCATCCAAATCCAACGGGAACTGTCTAAATGATTTCTTATTATCTGGACCCGACTTGTATAATTCATTACCAAATATCCTGATTAATTTCCGCATCGAACCAGTCGCATTCGTCGCCGATTTAAAATAAATGTTTCTAGAAGTCAAAGTTCGCGTCGAAGACCGACCAGTTCAACGAATGATATGGCGGGGAACGGAGCGACATCGAGAGCCAGATATTTTTGAGATTCAAGTGGTATTTTTTCGTTTCACATGCGGTCCGTGCCTGGCTCAGGAAGTAAAAATTAAAATGCCAACGAGCTCATGGCAGAGTACCCGGAAGCTAGTAATGAAATAATTAAAAATCATTATATGGACGATTATTTGGTTGGTGGAACAGACGAGCCAAAAGCGATTCAACTAATTAATCAAAGACGTCATTGCTGTTCACAAAAAATGCAATTTTGTGATTCGCAATTGGGTTTCCAATTCAAAAGCAGTTTTGGAAACTATCGACAGTAATTTATTTGTAAACAACGGTGAACAACTAAATCTCGATGACAACCGACAAATAGAGCGAATTAAGGGAATGTTGTGGAACTACAAAACTGATAATTCTGAGTATACCCAAAACTTCACCAAAATACAAGCAGACATCTTCAACCTGTCGAGACGACAGACGAAGGGAGAAGTATTGAAAATAATTATGTCGATTTTCAATCCTTTGGGACTCCTGTCAAATATTCTATCTGGCGGAAAAATTTTCATGCAAAAAATATGGGAAAGTGATATCAACTGGGATGACGAAATCATCAAACGACAGTATGACATGTGGAAAAATTGGGTGACAAATCTACATAAGGTGAGGACACTACACATTCCTCGAAGATACACGATGCTCTCAATAACCGATAGTCAAATAGAACTTCATATTTTTTGTGACGCATCTCAAGATGCTGCTCAAACACGAAGACGATGGGCAATGTGCATTGGTAAACGGAAAATCCCGCGTGGCACCTCTTAAGCCGATGTCTATTCCCAGACTTGAGTTACAAGCGGCTCTTTTGGGTAGTTTCATGAACATTTTCAACAGTTTAGTGATTATTAAAGGTTGCTCAGATGTTGTTGTCTTGCAATGCTTCATCCTCAATAATACAGCCTTACGGCTTTTCCATACAATTTCCATATTCACTGAACACGTGCTTTTTCAATATCTAATTACAATTGGGAAAAACTTTTGGTGAGCTATTTTGAGGCTGCCATTCGATTTAGTAACTGTATAAGAATAGGATATAGATAACGGCTTCCATCAAGACTGCAAAAAGGTACTCAATGATAAATATTTATTATTTTTGCAGGAATAAAACAATCTTGGCCAGGAGTGGCTATAGCTATAGATTCTACTTTTGTGAATCAAAATGGTGTATGTAAATGAAATTTAAAATTAGAGTACGAGTACAAAGATCCTGGTACATATATGGCCGTTCAAATGCAATTATAAAGTTCGCTATATCATAGTTCAAAATTGGTCACAGAAAACGGATGACATTTCCTTCAATTAACACACTCTCCCAGTTTAATTAAAATTGCACAAGTCTTTTACTAAAATCGGTAAAAACGTGGAAACATTTAATAAGTTTCGCAATAAGTACTCTACAACTTACAAAACTGTGTCCGAAACCATAGATAAAGATATGAAAAGATGTTCCAATTAGAACAAAAAATAAAAGTAAGTGACGAGTACCTCTATTATGCTGACGGGTACCACTAGTTTGAATAAAAATTAAAAAGCATTTTTGGTTTACTGTCCAAAGTAGAAATATACATTTTTCAACTACGAAGACAGATTTCAGTGCATAGAAAGGCTACTTGGTTTTACTGTCTATTTTTTCTTGTCAAACGCATATTTTACAAACTTTCATTATACAGTAACCAAGAAAAATGGTTTCTTTTTTTTATTTTTACTTTATTATTATTTCTAGATATACATTTTTGTTGCTTGAGTATGGGTCATCTTTATTATATCCTAATCTATGCCCAAACCCATAACAAATATTTGTGAATAAAATTTTTGACATTTATTTAAAAAACATTCCCCTACATTCCCAATTTTTTATTACGCTGTCCGAAAAGTATAATTATTGACTGAAATATTTCCCCGCCTTATTTGTTTACCACTTAATTCTTTGTGAGGTTTTGAAATTATGAAGAAGAATTAAATTCAGTTGTGTGCATTGTTTATTGAAATGGTCATAGCAACAAAAAAGATCAAATTTTTTCTTATATGGTTTTTGATTGGTACTATTACTATTATTAAGTAGAGAGTTTCTTCGATGATTCTAGCGATGAGTTTGGCTTTTATTATAGGAAGTTTTTGTATTTGTCAAAAATCATTATAGCAATTGACCTTGATAATTTGGTTTTTATCACATAATTGTCAAAAAATTATATGCACAAATATTTATCATGGGTTTCGGACACAGCCTATCTCTTAATTTTAACTACATAAACTATTTAATTGAGCTGTCCAGTTGTAAATAATCAGACTTAATCCTTTTATGTGGTCATAAAAGTCAATTTTATGATTATGTTTGCCAAACGAGATATTCTTAATGCCAATCGAGTTAGTTTCCGAATCAGGAAGAAGCTCTCCTTTAAAAGTCTTATAACATTGGAGACCTGAGAATGTAGAGAAATCAACCTTCACGTATGTTTCATCACCTAAAACCATTTTTTTGCCAATTGCATCATACAATTCTCAGCCGCTAGTTTTGATTACTTTGCGTTTCTTTTCTGTCACCATATCTGTCTAGACCATACTTGTAATAGTTTTGAATTTTTTTAGCGACATCTCTGATTACATGCTACAATTTCCAACAATGGTGTTTAATGTTTTCTGATCGATTTTATCCGCTCGGTTTTACAGATTTTTGGCGGATTCCGCTTTCAGCGGATATAAGGTTTCAAAATATCAATTTAATTGCTTATCGATTTATAAGCTTGATTTTTACAGGTTTCAGCCAAATTGGTAGCGGACCGGTATGTTTTCACATCATAAACCTACCAGCGACTGCCCCTTAGAAATTAACTTAACCTCAAATTCAATATAAATTCGAGAAGTATTACACGGATATATCCATATTACGTTACTTTTTATCGTGTCAATTTTGTGGTTTTGACGCCCCCTAAGAGCATGTTTTAAGGAGAGCTCCATTTAATTTTTATTTTTCAGTTGATTGATTTCTTATATCGTAGCAAATTTCCAGGACTGCTAATCAAGTATACTGGTATACCGGGAAAAGATTCCCTATCCACCGTTTTTTGTTTTAATTGGTTTTCCCAAGCAGCCACTGAAATTTGTACTAACCTGAAAAATGGTTACTTTCGGCAAAACATGACTATTGTTTATCTTTTCTAGTAATTTTTTCAGTAATAAATGATAATTTAATTTCAGTTGGTTTGCAATTTGGGAAATTACTAAAAAAAAAACAATAGTTAATTCCGTCATGTTTTGCCGAAGAAAAATTACTAAAATTTTCTGCAGAATTTTTCTTTAAAGCAACTTGAATTTGTTGGTGAAAGTGTCACTTATTTTCTTTTGTCTACCCGATCTCCTATACTTCTATAGATCATTATAGATTTATGATACCGCTTAAAAGGCAAAACGAAGTAGCCTAATTTGTAAACGCATATCGGCCTATATTTGTGATTTTATATCATAATTAACAACAAACAGTGTTGCATGTACACTATGAACTGTGACAATGCATTAACACATGCCTGGATAAAATAAAACATTACAATGATTGAGTACGCAATGATAACATTTTTTAATTATTGCGTGTGATATTATTGTTGCGACTGTACATCATAAAATTATAGAGAATCCCGTTAGTTTATTCACAATATGAAATGGTATTGTAAAATGTCAAAAAAAAAAACAAATATTTGTGCGTGTGTTAATTTGACCTTCGTACGGAAAGGTTGTGTTTTGTTTTTAATTGTGCGCGGTTTTAATAAAAATTAAACAGATAATTAAATTATTATTTTGTTTAAATTATAGTATGTAAAATAGTTTATATATAAAATGATTCAAGTAGCTTTAATACAGGTATGACAACGAATTCCTAAATATTTAACAATTTATATTTTTGGTTCATTGGACGTGCAGAATTTTCAAATATTCCATATCGAAAAGACGAAATGTTACTTACAATCGCAGGAACCTTACAATGAAAAGGTTTTGGCATATTTTTTGGGTGCGCATTTTTTAGTTTTTCGATACAATTTTGTTATAAAATGATTGCATTTGACTATTGTTGAGTTTTTACTGTTAATTGATATTTATTTGAAATAATATTATTCCATTATTTTTAATGAGCAAGTTATCTTTCACTTCATTACAAATATTGTTAGTGTTTCTTTTTATTATCGAGTCATTTTTAGCAAAAGATTAAAGCGTTACATGAAAGGGACATTTTTTAAATTATTTAATTATTACAACGGAAGCGGGGCTCATCTAGCTATTTTCTTTCGAACACAGTTTTTGCATTTCTAATAAAATGTTTTTTTTTGGTGTATGCAGCCTAATGGTTAGCGCTCTAATTGATTTAACCAATTTAATATTTTAATTTGGTAGATTCGCCAAGTCACGAGGCCACAAGGTGACCTATTAAGCTTTATTCTCCAACTCTTTATGACCTTTATATATTGAAAGTACAGGATTGGTTCCAGGACACTCCGTTTGGCGCACTGGCATACATTTAATTTATACATTTCTTTAATTAAATTATTAAAATTTTACTCGCAAATGTCTATTGGAATATAAAAATGAAGTATATCATAAAATTTCTTCGGTAAATCACTTTGTGCACCTTGTATTTCAGGTCCCTGTGCCAAATTAAACTTAATCGAAAGCTTGAGCGACATCCAGGAAGATACTTGAGCATACTTATTGCACCTTGAAGTACTCGAAAATATATTGTGTTCTATGCACTTGTTCTGATTTCTGAAGTATAATGATTTTTTCAGAATCCAAATTGATGTGGAGGAATTAAATTTCTGTCCTCAATAGTTTAAGGTATCTTTAGCAGTAATTTATTAAAAAGTTTAGAAATAATTGGCAGCAAAAAATGAGGATGTTTAAATTTTTATCGTTTGTTGGTATCAATAGTTCTTCAAAATACCGGATTTAGATCGGCAAAGCAAAAATCTAATTAACGTAAATAAAACCTCTAAATATATTTCTACTAATTTAGTTTATTTAAAATTTAGTTAAACAGAAATTTTTTTAACAGCTTTTTCCATATCCGCCCGATACATTCGAAACAATTCCCAATCTTCAATTTCGGTTAAATTGGTTGCTCCCATTTTAAAGTAAAAATTTTTAGCCGGATTCCATTTCAGCACATGAAAATCGAAACGAGCACAATCATTATCTAGGGCAAATTGAATAGCATGTTTATATAGTTCTCTACCAGCACCAATTTTACGAAAATCTGGTTTTATATATAAATCTTCCATAAACATTGATTTTCCCTCCCACGTTGAATAGCAGTAGTAGAGGATCGAGTATCCGATGATTTGACTATATCGGTAAAAAATCATACATTATTATATATTCAATATAAGTTTGATTGTTAAAATACTTTTCGTTTGAAGACTTATTTTCAAGTTCAGCGACGAACGAAAAGAAAAGCGGACGAGTATTATTGTTCTCCTGATCAAAGCCACCATCCTTTATTAAAACTAAAATATTATTTAATTAATAAGTGTATATTATATAAGTGTTAATATTGTTTGGTTAGAGCTTACTTTCTTTTGTCAATTTTGGGCCTTGTGGCATCTTTTCGAAATCCGCTAATTCCTTATAAAATAATTATTATGAATATTCTATATAAAAGAATTGTACATTTTTAATACCTGTATCATACTGATAATGTGGTCTAAATCATCTTTGGTAGTGCGCCGAACAATGAAGGTATCCGTGTTAGCCTAAAATTGGAAAATTACCTAGTGAATTAATAGGGACAAACTTTCTGATAGATCGAAGTATTATTAATTATTATATAGCACAAATTGAAATTGAAAAAAGCTATAAGCTCAAGCTTTGATGATTGTTTAAAGTCAAACAAAGAACAATAAGTCAAACAATAAAATGGTCCCTGAGGTTATGGGCACTCCCATGCTTCGTAAGACTTTAAACGAGCATGCTATTTTAGATTTCCACCACAGCATCCTTGGCTTGGCTTGAGAGGCGACTAAACAAAAGTTGGATTGCTGAGCTGACCACCCGCATCCATAAAAAACCTCACTGCTACAAATATGAACAAAAAAAAATATGGGTACCACCAAAATTTAAAGCGACCTCCGCTTATGTTAACGATTTACAACAATTTGGATGATCTGATGAGATCCATACCCCAGCACGACGTCAGAGTAGTGGTTGGTGACTTTAATGCTAGAGCTGGAAAAAATTAGGCTGACTTATATGAATCATTGGTGCGTATTCCTGACACGATCTAGTGACCGAAAATGGGGAAAGGTGCGATCGCCCACGACCTCACTGTGGCTAGCATTCTTTTCTCATTCTTTTCTCATAAAAATCTCCACTTGGAAACATATACACACCCTCGTAAGGTGTTCCGCTGTCAAATTGGCCATGAGTTAATTCAAGATGTGAGGTCATCCAAGATGTGAGAACTTATTGGTAGGCTGCCAAATTTATAGGCAGTGATATTCAATTGGGCACTGCAAAGCTAAGATGGTAGTTTTCGTACAAGTCGGCTAGATCACAGGAAATCACTTACGTTTCAACTGTGCAGGTGTGTTAGATGAGAAAGCACAATATCAGAATCTTGTTAGCAGTAGCATTTTGGAAACCAACCAACATTCTGGTGATGTAAACGTTCTATGGGAGGTATTAAAAACTTCGGTTATCAGTGTTGCCCAGCCAACTTTAGGTATGGTACAAATTAAACCCAAAAATGATTAGTTTGTTTAGGAGTGTCGTCTTGCTGTCGAGCAACAGAACGAATAAAGAATAAAGAAGCCCATAAAGAACGAATACGGTTTACAATCACACTGTAAGAGCTTAAGGCTGAAGTCTTAAGAGTATAACAACTCATCGATGATCACAGTTTTCGTAACTTATTTAAAGGAGTCACCAGACTGAATCATTCCTTCAGAGATAGGTCTATCGCCATTTGGGACCAAAATGAAAGCCTCCGTGTTAACATCGACGTAGTGCTCGATACTTTTGAAGGAAAATTACTCTAATTTGTTAATAGTTGAGAGTCAAATATATTCTGTGGAGATTGGCCATAGAGAACCAATCCTATACGAGGAATTAACAGTAGCCATGCAGGTACTAAAACAAACTCGTGTCAGAATTGATTGTATTAATTTCGAGCTCTTGATATTCGGAGGGGATACTTTGTGGAACTATCTTTTCGAACTTATTCGATTATATTGATAAAATTTTGCCTGATGAATGGAAGGTTGGTGCGTTGTGCCCTATTCTTAAAAAAAAAGATCGCTCAAAACGCGAAAACTATTGCGGCATAGCTCTTCTTTGCACAACATACAAATTACTGTCTTATACATAATATTGGAGAAAATGACGCCACTGTCATAGGAAATTGTCGGGTACAAAAAGACTACCAAGTAGGATTTCACCTGAATCGGTTAGTCACTGATCAAGTTTGTTTCACTGAGGAAAAGCTAAGGAAAGAATCATCTTTCTAATATTACGAGTCATCTCGTGATGTACATCAGGTGTTCTTGAATTTCCAACAAACATATGACTCAATCCATCGAGATAAAGCCTATATGGTTTACCCTTCGATGTCTGGGAATACCTGACAAATATGTGCGTTTGTGTAAAATGACAATAATGCAGTTACAATGGTGCGGCAAAGTTAAGTATATGTTATCAGTAATTTTAGGAATTAGCTCTGGGTTACGGCAAGAAGATGCTCTATCCCCCATATTCTTTAATCTCATGTTAGAATTTACCTTTAAAAAAATTGAAATACCTCAGGACAACATCTTGTACCATCAGTCCAATCAGATTATGGCATATGCAGATGATATCTGTGTGATTGGATTGAATGGCAACGGTGTCAGAGAACTAATGGATCCACTTATACAATTTTCAACTTCTGTTGGTCATCAGTGAGTTTAAAACTAAATACTAGAGTTTTAGAGACCAAGACGCAAGTAGTAGTGGTGACCACATATTTGCAGGAGTGTTATAAGTTTTCGATACCTCGGGTTCCTTGGCAACCGTGCTTTGTATGCCTTACGCCCGCTGCTAAAGTCGAAATGTCTTGCAAATGCCCACAATCTGAAGTTATACAAGGTGTTGATCAGACCCGTGGTCAACCACGAGATCAGGAATTAAATGAAAATTTCTGATCTCTCTTATGAAATAAAAGGACAGCTAGCACGATGGCTTTGTTCTGCGAGCCGATACTAAGCGAATGGTTTAGCCATCTTTGAGATGAGAGCCGCCATTTGGCAGGCCTAAAGGTCACTGTCGATGTCGATGGCTCCTCGGGGAAGAAAGCGTCTTACCTTCTTCGGGTTGTCTTGAACAATACGAAGAAAAGCAAGTGGAAAGTTTTAATATTTAAATCGATTTGTACGTCATCCGCAAACATATGATGATGACAATGTTAGTTGTATTTGGTAAGTCATTTAAAAAGAAAAGAGTGCATCAAAAAGAAAAGAGTCCCTAAACGGAACCCTGTGGTACGCCACAAAATAACTGAATGGTCTTATAAGTGCACAAATTATAAAAAACTGTTTGTGTTCTTATACTAAAGTCAAGCATCACCAGTATTGTGGGTTTAAATTTTACAGCAAAACCTCATTCATCATCAACAAAGGATAATAGCGCGTGGTTAGTGCTATGGTTTCACATAACCTCTTATTATGCTCAGATTAGGAGCAGCCTGAACATCATAATTAAAAAATATGAAATCGTGCTGCCATCCAACAGAAATTTACTAGTATACATATGTCATCAACAGTTCCAATAGCGAATAGATTGAATTGCATAAAAAATAGGTTGGGACCTTATTCTGAACTTTGAATAAAAGTCATAAATAAGGCTTATACATTTTTAAGATTATGAAACGTAATTATTTAAGATTGATTCAAATCTTCAACAAACGCCATATTAGGTGCAAGGGTCTATCTACTTCAAAGAGATCTTCAAAGAGATATTTAAAAACTAACCCAATATATCTCAAGAATGTCCGGGATAACCTATACAAAGCAAATAGATCTGGATCACGGTCTAATCGACGTTTTATTTATTTTCATTCTAGAAACTGTTAAAGTCGTCATCGTAGTCAGAGTCGCTATCGCAATGCAAGCCAAGTTCAAAAATATTTTTATAATTTTCGTTTTGGAAGTCAAGCTCGATATTTTCAAAAATCTTGTAATTTTGAAACCACAACAGCCGATCAAAAAACCTAATCAGGGAGTCGCTGTGTGCGTCAACAGCGATTTTTCAAGCAACCGTTTTCCATAAAATTAAAAAACGCGATTTAAAATTTAAAAACTGATATTTTTAGTTGATACAGGTTCTGATTTATCGATCATTCCATTAACCGAGGTTCGCCAATCTAAAAATAGTACCAATTCCAATTGCCTAACCGCAGCGAATAATATTACGATTAATACTTTATGAATAACGTTTTGAATGACTTTGATTTTGTTTTTCCATAAATTGGTTTTCAGCAGATCTGACGAAGAACATAAAAATCATTTGCATTTTCTATTTAAATGGCTGGTTGCGTTTGATCTCAATAAAACTTTCAAAACACTTCATTTTCATTCACATCGAATTTCAGAAGATGGAATATCTCCTTCCAAATTTTGTATTAAAGCAAATACAAAAGTTTTTAGACATGCTAAACTGTTATAATAGGTTTTTACCAAACATTGCTAGTATTTGGGCACCAATGTACGAGCATCTCGCAAATATGGCCAACATAAAAATTCCGAACAAGAATTTTTACTGTCCTTCAAAATGAAGCTTTCGAAGAAGCTAGAAAATGTTTGGCAGTAGCTGAAGTACATCCTAACAGCAGTGCATCCATGACCGAACAACATGACCAAGAAAAAACTATTTGAGAACCTCTGAGTTTCTTTTCAAAGAAACTTCAACCAGCTGAAAACCGATACTCAGCGTTTGACAAAGAGCTACGTGCAATTTATGTAGTAATTAAACACTTTCGGCATTATGTCGATGCGAAAGACATTTCTTTGTATTTACAAATCACAACGAAAGGTGATTTGTAAAGGTGATTTACAAATCACCTTTCATTACAATCATGACATCTAAATCAGAAAGAAGTTACTGAGTACGTTGCTCAGTTTACAACATATATAGACCATATTTCTGAACGAAATAACGTTGTTGCTGATTATTATCGCGACCAACTGAAAATGCGGACATAATTTGAGTTGAAATCGATGTTAATAGACTTGCATAGTCTCAAACGAATGACAAAGAATGGAAGTCGTTGATACATAAGTCCAATGGATCAAAGGTGAAATTACGTCAGACATCCACTCACAAACCAATATAACCAAAATTTATGATTTTCGCAACAGAATACTAAACCACGACCTTTTTGATCACCTTTTGACCAAAATGTCAACCATGACTCTTTTTTGACATAATTCACCTTTTTGACCTAATTCGATTAGAAGCGCAAAGCATAAAGTTACCGAGCAATTGGCGCAGTGGTTAAAGCGGTGATGTTTGGGTCGGGAAGTACTGGGTTCAAATTCCAACGGGGGAGGGTTGAAAAAGAGATCTTTCATCATTTGATTCCGATCGGTGATGACGATGAACACAACTATGATCCCCTGAGTGCATAAAACATGTTGCGAACCATCGTCCATGCGTGAGTACAGGCTGGCTGGGACAATGCAATGTGCAGGTGGATTTAAAAGCGAACCTGTATTCGTGCGTCCTCGATTTGAATGATGATGGCGCAAGGTAGGACTTTAAAAATTAACCGCGAAAGAGTTGAGGAAGCTTCGGCTCCAGAAAAGATTGCAGTTGAACACAAAAAAAAAAACATAAAATTATAACTGATGAATGGAAACTGTCCACGTTATATCCTATAATCAAGAATAAATTACGCTCACAATGCGAAAACTCACCCAAATTGGCTAGTCATATTTTTTTACTAAGTTCCCGAAGTTTAATCGACCATGTGTACATTGCTAAAGGTCGGTCACAGTAAAAGTTCTGTGGCAACAAACTGAGTTATTGAAAATTTCAGTAATTAGTGCCGTCCAGCCAAAAAATGATTAGTTTGATGAGGAGTGTTATCTTGCAGTTTAGCAACTAAATATAGCCTTTATAGAAAAGTGCGAATTACACGCAACAAAGCGGTTCTTGCAAGGAGATCCCGTAAGCAAATTGGTAGACTGAAAAAGCTTTAACTGTGAAAGGCTGAGCGTAGTTCGTGCGCAATTCAGATAATGCAGTGACCTGTGATCTAGATACATATTTTGGTAGGTGCAAATATCGCTGTTGGCGATGACTTCTCGAGGTAATGAACGAATCGGTTTTAACTTGTGGTTTGGAGAAAAATATGAAAAGCAAGTTTGGAAAACAATGGAGCCAAATTGTTAATATGCTGAGAGGCAACAGTGAGGTTTAAAAATTTATATTCTTTTAGATAGAGTCGCAATCCACAACCTAAACAAATTTTTATGATTATTTTTATGATATCAACAAAAAAATTATAGTCCCCAAACTACATGTTATGTAACCTCTGGCAAACAAAAAATTTATAATTGTGAAATTCGAGTCAAAACAACGAAATAATAAAATGACGTTACATAATGTCGTATACTTATATATCCGCGCATTTGTTTTTGTATTTATCTTTAAAACAAAAATTCATTCACAAAATACGAATACACAAAAAAATCGTATTATAAACATATCTAATTATTAAATAAAATACCGAAAGAGCTTACCGCGGTTTTGTTCATAGCTGGTAGCGAAATTTGGCCGAAAAAATAAATAAAATATTGGAACTAAACTAAATCAACCCGAGCTCTTATAATAAACTACACTAATTTTTCTATTGAAATATAAGTACTTGAATACTTTGATTGGAATTTGACATATGATAAAATTACGTATATTATGCGAACGAGTACAGTAGATGATAAAATTGTGGAAAAATATGTTGTTATTCAACCTAACTTCAGACTGGTCTTGGGTAAAAGTCAAAAGAAAGAAAGTCGTTATCAACAATTTGTATTGTCATGTCATTTTAATAAATTATATATTTACTTAGTGGTATGTAAGAAAAGGAAATTTTATTATTATTATTTTATTTTATTTTATAAATGTTGTATTCTTGTGTTCATATACGAGTATATTCGTTCTTAATATATACAAAAAAGTTACAACGTTCTTCCGTTATAGTTGTTCTTATCAGTAGGGCCATATAGAACGTTATGTAAATAGAGTTTATTTTATTCTATTATATATATATATATATATATATATATATATATATATATATATATATAATATATATATATATATATATATATATATATATATATATATATATATATATATATATATATATATATATAATATATACTCTAGCTATTGTTGTATATACATTTTATATTTTAAATATAATTTCTTCCCTCCATACCGCACAAAAAAAGTTGAATTTATACTGTACATATACTTATATTTATTTTTATTCAACTAAAAATGTCTGGGAAAATAGTTTTTATATCAAGAAACATATTGTGTAAATATAAGATGATTTTGTCGTTACTATTTTAGAAAATGTTACCATTTTTTTGATTCATCCGCATTTAAGATTTTTAAGAATATATTACAATAATGATGAAAGTCAGTTCCATTAAAAGTAATCGTTGGTCCTTATTATAAAGCCATAGTGAATCAGGATTTCAATAAACAGATTCACTATGATTAAATGTCGCTAAAAGCCTAAGAAGTAGATATGTGACAGACTGTTATGTTAATTTAATTAGTACTAACACATTATCGACATTGATCGAACCTATTACTTTTAAATTACAATTAAGTGGTTGCTTCCTCGTTTTGTTCAATGGAATAATCTTCAAGATTCCTGTGGTAAATATAATTTTAAATACTAACAAATCACTGTTGACTCCCGCCACTACAAGTAATCAAGATTTTTTACAAATAATCTCGAGCTTCGTTTGATTTTCGAAAACGAGAAATAGCTAATTCGTCCTTTATTCCGAATTTAATTCATGATCTCATTATTGAAGAAATCTCAGCACCTCCGAATATCAAAAACTGCAAATTAACACAATCAACCTGGCTCATGGGTTTTCTTTTTATGGTTTAATTTAATATATAAAATCCTAGTGTAGGCTGAATGCTTTATGTATCATTGAGTAAATTAATATCTTTTCTATTATGGTACTCGATATTAAATTAACACGGAGGTTTTCATCGTGTTGCCGAGTGACAATAGACCTAACCTAAGTCTTTAGATATAATTCAATGATTTCTAATTATTATGTTAAAACTGCGCTAATTGCTAAAGTGAATTTAAAAATCTCATCATTTTTTGGGGCTTTCAACAAACTTGCTTTGCAGTGTCCTAGCAAAACCAGCTTTATGTTACTCAATGCGATTATGAAAAGATTTTGTGCTTCTATTATTATATGGATTATATTATTCTATATAGACTGATAGCAAGGTGGTACTTGTAATCAAAACAATTGTTTTGGTGTTTAATTTTTACCATTTCTAAAGTTATTTGAACTCTCATAGAGCACTATCAGGAGCACTACTTCAGGATTGTACCATAGACAATTAATTGTACTATATTAGAAAATAATATGCTAACAACAATGAGAGCATGGTATATACTCACTATGACATGCTTTATCCAAAATTTAGTCGATTCTTGAATCGAAATTTATGTTTAACTCGTATTGTACCTAAGACCTTCCAAGATGATAAACAAAAATACATGTTCTCTAATATTCAAGAGCACATCTAAAAAAAATTTTTGTATTCAAAATAGTTTTAAGCACCTTCTTGGAGTAAGCAGCCCGAAGGGACATATTTTATTTGTAATAATTTCACGGTTAAGGTTTTAAGTAGTTAACCACAACTACTTAAAACCTTAACCATGAAATTATTACAAATAAAATTTATCCATTTCCCTCGGGTTGCTTGCTTGTGTCTCCAAGAAGGTGTTTAAAAATATTTTGAATACAAAAATTGTACAATGCGGTCGTTTAGGGTAGAGGTAGCATCAATAGGGTAGGTGCCGTTTATGGTTATGAACCATATTCCAGCGTTCTAACTATCTAAATCCACCAAGTGTTTAGTATACCTCCATACGTGGTACCACCCGGACAACGATATATTAACGATATATTCGGCTGAACTACTAAATGCGGAATCAAATAGCAATGATTAAAATAATCAACAATAAAACTACCCCAGGTGGTATATGTGATACCTGGAACCAACTATTGCTAGATATAGATAATAACGAACTGAATCAAACTTTGCCTAACATCTTTCAAAAGACTAGAAAAATTGTAAGATCTCCAACGTTATGACCAACAAATGCAAGTTGTTGTACACTACAGCTAAAGACGACTAAATCGTATCAAGAAAATATTAAAAGCCCTCAAATTGAGGAATTACTCATAGCTCTAGCGGAATCTCGACAGGAAAATAAAGAACTTAATGCTACTATAAAATGGATGCAAGAGTATATACAAATTGTCGAGGGAGAAGTAAAAAAAACTAAAAGAAAATGTAGCAATGAACTATCAAACTGATCCAGAAGTTCCGGAAAAAATCGTTTATACTACGGAAGAGGATGAATTAGCAAGAGAAACTGAGTGGGTTCGAGTTAAGGGCCAAAGAAAAAAAAAGGAATTTAAACAACACGCCTAGTCCACCTAAACTAAAGAAACCTAAAGAGACAAAATCAGTTAAAGAACAAAAATCAACTATGAAAGTGTCTTCACCATTACCAGTAATAATCGATGAAATGAAAGATTATGACTCTCTTTATATGAGAAAATCAAACCAATTATTCCCAAAGATAAGTTTAAAACAAAACTTATGAATGGTACTAATGTTTAAATTAATGTGGAAGATTCTGATATGTATAAAGATATCACTAAAATGTTGAATGAAGACAAACATGCTTGGCACACTTATGAAAATAAACAAACTAGGCCTATACGAGTAATGGCCAAACATTTCCAGAAAAAATAATTCATGATCTAAAAGCAAACGGTTTCAAATCAACTGAAGCTTCAATTGAAATGAAATTACGTAATAAGAACCGCTAAATAAGTTTATGTTAACTTTCAGCTCGGAAGAAAATAAAAAATATTTTAGGCTGAAAAGTTGATATACAGCCACTGAGAAAAACAAAACTCATTCCTCAATGTAAAAAGTGTCAATCGTATGGGCATACCCCAGCTTACTGCTTCAAAGAACCGCGCTGCATAAAATGTCTTGGAAAACCCTTATACGACATCTTGTAATAAATTAAAAAAAGCATTAGAACAATATGTACACTGTGGAGATCATCATCCAGGTAGTTATAGAGGCTGATGAATTGCAGAGAATTGAAGACATAAAAATGAGCGGCAAAAACACAGCACACCGAAACAATTATCTGCCTGATCGTCGCTTAAGTAACATAAAAAATAGTAGAAATACTGCAATTACATCTAGTGCAGCTGTAGATGGAAAATGCACATATGCGCAAGTAACAGCTAATGCTCCTAATCAAGAAAATTTTAAAAATAACCACTTCAAGTATTAATGAAACGCTTCAAGTGATTCTAAATAAGCTCAATTCATTTGACGTGCGGTTAGAACGACTTCAATTTAGCAATAAGAAAGCCTTAACAAAATAATGTGTAAATATCTTAAGATCTTATGCTGGAACGCCATATCTTAAGATCTTATGCAGCATCAGCATGAATTGCAGTTAGTTCTAGATACACAAAACATTGATATTTGCCTTATAGCAGAGACACATTCTACCAAAGAATCATTTATTAAATTTAGAAGAAATAAAGTTTACCGTACCGTACACCTAAGCAATTCAGCGGTGGAAGAGCAGTCATAGTATAGGAAAATATAAAACATTTTGAGAAATATACCACAGATGCAATCCAAGCTACGACAGTTGCTATATTGAAATGATAAAATATACAATGGCAGTTGAATACAAATAATCAAAGCTTATGAAAGGTTGAGTAGTATATCAACCGTCCCATTTCATCATAATCCTATCTTGTTCACCAGTGCTATGTGCTATACAGCTATGCAAAAAATCTGTAATCAGAAGAAATTTTCGGCAAACATCCATATGAGATGGAATCCACATCAAAATCTGAATTCTTTCTATTTTGTTAACTGAGTTTTTGGGATTTCGACAAAAACTTACACAACCATATTCCAATACGGATCGAATAAAACATTCATATAGAGTGAGAAGAGAATTTGGATGTGCGTCCCATTTTATACTTGATAGGCATTTCAGTAGATTCATTCTTCTTTTAAACTTTGACATCAGAATTTTAATGTGAGAGACCCAGTTTAACTTTTGTTAAAATATAACTCCGAAATAATTTGCTTCATCTATCTGTGCCACTTTATTGTTATCTAGGGTAATGTTGCACCTGTTGGTGACATGTTTTCTAAAACGATGCATTGTGTTTTTCTACCATTAAGACTTAATCCCAAATCGTTGTACCAATTTACTAATCTATTTAACGATGTCTGAATAGAAGAAGCCATACGATGATTTTCACTGACTTGTATATAGATCAAAACGTCATCAGCGTATTGTAAAATTCTGCAATCTTGATTTAATACTGAGTCGATGTTACGTGTTTAAATGTAATAGAAAAAAGGACTTGACGATGAACCCTGCGCGGCAAGCTTTGTTAGCCGATTCATCGAAGGTGAAACTGATTATTGTAATAGAAGTTTAGCTCTCTCTCTTTTTAAAGAGTTGTCAAACAAATTTTACTATTTTGAGTGCCTATATAGTGTTTCGATTTCCTTGCATAATATATCAATTAGAATATTGTCATAGGCTCCAGATACGTGATATGGCAAAATGATATGTCAATATCTGTTGTCAGAATGGCCAAGCAATTTTTTGTACTTTTCGATTAATACTTTTCGAGTCTGACTCATTTGGACGTTTATCAGATTTAAAAATCGACCTTTGTTCTTTAAATACCATTTACACACATTTTCTAAAAAGGCATTTATTGTAAATTACAAGTAGTCGTTATTTACCAAATAATGGTAAATTTTTAAGGAGGGTTGTTTTAATCCTATCCAGTCTTGGTGTCGTATTATTACAACAACTAAATGTATTTTCAGGTCAAACCATTCAAATGGTTTAACCATCAACTCGTATTATAACTTGTCATCATTTTGGCCTTTTCTGTAAACAAAATTGGAAACAAAGTCAGGAGCTATTTTCTAAGTAAAACTTTTTATCCATAACGGGGCTGAATTTCTAGCGGGATCCAATACGGTTGATGCATTCTTGAAACGTTTTGCCACCATACTTTAATCAGTGAAAGTTAAATATTTTTATGATTTAAGGCTTTCCATTGCATGGTCTCTGGTGTCAGACTATTACGGAATAGCGGTGATGCGATTCTCGTTGTTGAACCATCGTTAATCGTTATACATTCTCTTCCTGAATCAAAGAGTCGATTCTCTTGGAAGTCAATTTCTTCGCGTCTCGTTTAATAATGAAACTACAATCATTATTCCCTGCTTGATTGTGACCGGCATCAAATTCACATCTCAAAACATATATACAATTAATTCTACGAGGTTATAGTTGCTTCCAGGGAGCCAACGTTGGAAGCCTCCGACGAATACGTATTGAGAGTATTATTAGAGCAATTTGTATCAGACCCTTTTATTGCTGGCTGGTTTATGAATAACCGACTTTCATACAATGAATTGACAATTGTAACGCCATTTTCAAGAAAAGACACAGCTTGCGGCTATCAGCAGAAATAGTGCAACTTTGGATATTTCCAATAATATTAGACAAATTCATAATTATGATATCTTGATGGTCACTGTCAATAATAAGGGTGTTGTCTTCTACAGGATTATTTTGTTGCATTTCCATTTAAATTTTATTGTCAAAATTACCTGAATCATTGGAAACAGGCTCATGCACCGGAACGACTACACCATCAGCTCCTAGAAATCTTACGCTTGGTATGCTCTCTTCCTGGCGCCTGCGGTTTCAGTTTTAACGATATGTGAAGGTCCATCAAATGAAGATGAGAAAACTTAATATCAAAATCTTGTTATACATAGCATTAAGGATAACAATCCGTCCTGATGCTTTGACCGGTCTATGGGAGGTATCGAAAACTTCAGTTATTTATGATGATATCAGTGCAATTGAACTGAATAGCAATAGTGTAAAATAACTAATGGATCTACTTAAAAATTTACGCTTCCATTGGTCTCAAAAACTGTGGCTTCAAAATAAAACAAATTAGCACTAGGTTTTAGAGATCAAGACACAATTGATTTTAGTAATGCTTTAACCACATGTTTAATTAAGTGACGGGCTTCTGATACCTCAGATCTCTTGTCACTCATGACAATTATATGGAAGTGGATATTAAAGTAAGTCTTGCCACTGCCAACTGTATTTTGCAAGTACACTGATAAAGTGAAAATACTTTGAAAATCATATACTTTTAAAGATCAGACCCGTTATCATATATGGGTGTAAAAGTTGGATCCTGACGGATAAGTAAGAAAGATAATGACGCACTTGCCGAGTTCTCTTCAAACACTAAGTAAAAGGACAACTAGTAAACAGTTCCACGTTCTGCTAACTGATTCTAAACTGATGGCACGGCGATCTTTTATAGAGGAAAGCCGCTATTTGGCAGATGTAGAGGCCACTGTCTGCGAGGATTGCTGGTTGTGAGTTATAATTAAAAAAGTATGAAAATTAGAATAAATAAAATATTACCAAAATTAAAATTATTTCCCGCCGCGCATAGGTCGAGTTCGTTATTATTTCGAATATTTAGTACGGCAGGTTTTGTTTCCCTTATAAAGTTTATGATTTTGTTTTTCAGTCCCGCGTAAATATTTTTTATTTGGGATGAAATCACTTGAATTACCTCCTATTTTGACATAATTCATCTATCTGTCGAGCGCAGGACGTATGAGTCTCGTATAGTGATTCTAACCCGGTTATAACCGGAACCGGGTATTCGGTTTTTTTCATTAAAACAGGGTTTTTAAAATACTAACCAAACGCACTAAATTGAAAAAATCACGAAACATAAAACACATAAACGAAATAATTATAATCGTGTAGAAAATTTATAGCACATAAAGGCAGTCAATTTGATTGTAACTATATTCTGAAATGGTTCGATTTCTTATAATTTGGGCTTAGTATTTGAAAATGGATCGTTTGATGTCATAAAAACTCAATTGTAAATATCCACTAAACCTTCCGAATTCGAAAATAAAACCTTCCGACGACGAAAATAATTTTCAAACCGAGTACTGGCAGAAACCCGACAAGTAATACTTTTTTTAATTCAGCTGTTCGTAATTCTTTTTTACAATAATATAAGCGAAGGCAGCATTGGCTAAAACTATGATTATAGACGTTAGAACACATTGAAACCCTATTCTTCTTATAATAGAGAGATTCCAATGATAGAGAGAACTGTTAAGCTCCATTAAGTGTGCGTTGAGACAAATCATTTCAAGTTCCGTGGAATATAATGAAGATAACAGAAATAACCTAAAAATTTTAATTGATGTACTCTTAAAGGCTTAGGGATGTGCGTCAACACGTCAACAATTATTGTCGACGTTGACGCGTGAACGATGCGTCAACATTACGTCGACGTCAATTTCATGTCGGCAATGACGTAATGTGAAGAAAAAAATATTATTTCGATAATTTGTTTTGTTTTTGTTTCTTTTTTTTTTTGCTTTTTCCTCTCTAATTCTATCCGAATTTTGCGTTCATTTTTTATTTTGTTTTACTTTACAAGAGTAAGATGCCATAATTTTACAATTAATGTCCCAACCTCAGCAAAAACTTTAAGTAAGAATACGACAGATTGAGTCTACATGTTATTGACCAGTGAAGTGTTAAGAACTGGACGAAAATGTTTCGTTTAAATCAATTGTCATTCAACAAAGTTAACAAAGCGAAAATTAAGGAACAAACTGTAGGAAATGTTAAATAATTTTATACTCAACCTCAAACCAAGAGAATTTGTTGAATTAGCCAGAAAAAGTAACATTTGTCAATTTCCGCAATGTTAGACTGTAAGACGGATCCATATAGATATTAGATATCTTAAATCTTAATTTTTTTTAGTTTGGGCGAAAAATATGAAAAACGTGAGATTGTCGGTTTTATCTTTTATTTTAAATTAAACAAGTGAATGATTTTCTCTTATAACAACTGCCGAACTGATTGAGTTAAATAGCTTTAGGGAAAATAGAAATAGCGGGTTTTCCAATAAGAGATTTCATTTTGATATTAAAAGAAAACGAGTAATTCTTAAGAGAAAACAATGCATGTTTATTTCATTGTAAAGAGGAAGGGATGCCATTAAAATTAGAAAACGATATGAGCGAAATGGCCGCCACGGCTACGTTTGCAGCACCATTTTCTTTTCATGAAATTTTCCATGACCATTTCGTACATTTGCGGCTGTATGTCCTCGATAAAATCGATTGTGGAGCATTGGCATAGACCTTACCTTTCACGTGGTTCCAAAGACAAAAGACTAAAGGTGTTAAATCACAAGATCTCGGTGGCCAATTGTGATGATCTATTCGAGAAATAACACGGTCAGGAAACATTTCTTGAAAAATTGCGATTGTTTCGTTGCTTGTGTGGCATGTAGCCGTCTTGCTAAAAAAAAACGTTGCTCACATCAATATCTTCCAATTCCGGCAATAAAAAATCATTAATCAAAGATCGACGAAGAATCGACAAACCTGGGTTTTTTTTTCAACACTATGGGCTACAGGAGCAATATTCTCAGTTGTTCTTGAGCGATGCACACGATTTCAATTCTTCACATCACTAACTTGTCCCAACATCTCAAATTCTTCCACCAGTTTCATTATTGCCGGCCGAGAAGTTGCTTCACGACGACCAAAAAGTGCTTTAGTTTTGCGAACTGTGAATGCAAAATTTTCACTATTTTTGTAGTGAATTTTAACAATTTCAATGCGGTGTTGAAGCGTGTATCGTACCATTTTTAGTACTGGCGTAGTTTTTACTTGTCAAATGTCAAAAGATGACAGGTTCAAAATTGACAACTGCCCCAATAGCAGGCTATTCTGAAATGAAACTTCTTAGTGGATAACCCTTTATTTTTAAATATTTAAAATAGAAAAATATTAAAGACCCAAATGTTTTTTGGAATTCGGCGGACATAAAAGTTTCTGAGACTTCTAGTTTGGTCAGAAAATGTTTTAAATGTTCCGGACAACTGGAAAAAAATTTCCAACATAAATTTTATATCAAAAATAAAAAAATAAAAATAAAAAGAAACAAATAAAAGTATTATTTTTCTATTTTTATTGTTGACGCGTCAACAATTCACGTCGATAAAACTTGTTATTGTTGACTCTACAAAAATGCGGCGACAAAAATTGTCGACGTCGACGTTTGTTGACGTCGCATATCCCTGAAACCTGTTGAACTAGTAGTTCCTGAATTATCTAAACATGGGGAACCATATCGACGAGTGAAGTTGTATAATAACATTCCTATTTATAAAGCTTAAAGCATTAAATACGAGTTTGAGTCGCTTTTATTATCATTAAGACTGTGAAGTCGAGGTTTTGGTATCAATGTTGTAGTTTATTTAGAAGGTGGCGCTATTCTAAAATTTAATTCCAACATAAAAATTGACAATTATAACAAAAACTGCGATTTTGAGTTATGCGAAGGAAATAATGTCTAGAGTTTTTTTCTATACGGAGTTATCTGAAGAAAGTATATGAATTGTACTTAGGATGTCCATGAGATTTCAGAAAATCAAACCTATTCAATGCAGTTACAAAAGGAATTTAAGCTTTTCAATGCGACAAAAATCAGATCGAAAAGTTTTGTATATTCTCTTCTGTGCACTTAACACAAATTAACCAACTTCAAAGGTAAGTGTTTTTCAACCAAAATACGAAATTTTATTTTCTGTCTTTGAATAATTCCAAAAATTAATCAAAAATAGGCATATTTTTGATTTTTGCTGAATAATTACTCTAGAAATTCGAAACCGGAACCGAGTACCCGATTCTGTACAAAAAATTACCCTAAAAACCGATTCTCTGTAAACCCGGTTTTTTGGAAACATTATAGTCTCGTACATATTACAAAACGTGAACTATATAATAGTTAACTTAAATATAAGTTACTGAATCGTTTTATGATTTTCATAATAACTATATACTTACTAGCCAAGCTCTTAGTACATATTAAGTACAAACACTAATCAAACTATATAGTCTTTGATTATGAATGTGTACACATAACGTTATTTGTAATTACTGAACAGTGAATAGATTGACGCTTTTTCTTTTAATTTGTGCTTCTATTGTACAAAAGTCTCTATATATATATATATATTTATATACATACTTTATATATTTACATATATACGGTTATTTCACATGTGTACATATATAGCTATATAGCGATTTAAAAATATAATAAAAAAAAAGAATAAATTAATTTTCCATATTAGCTACTCGTATATTATAAAACCACTAAATGAATATATGCTCGTTTGTGAAGGCATTTTGTTTTCAAGTTTTGTGTGACTTTTGTATGTGATGTGAATATATTTATAATAATTATTTTGTGTGGTTTTGTCGAGTTAAATTTTATTTAAAATAATTATTTGTGTTTAGAAAACCGTTTTATTAGTGTTAATTTAAAAAAAAAAAATCTAATCATATTTTTCGTATAAAATTTTGATTGCTTAAAATAAAATATTTGTATTTTGTCATCATCTCATAATATCATCATGTCTACTAAAGATTATTTTGGTAAGTAAATAAACTTTTAGTAATTATGTGTAAAATTATATATAAATGTACAATCGAGTATAAAAATTATCCGTCGCATATTATGCATTTTTACGTTACTATATATACACATTTTATAAATGTTAGGCTCTAATAACGTTTTAGTTTAAAGTTCAAAACCAACCAGCATATAAAATCGAATCGATATAAACTAACGTTCGTAAATATGGTTTTGTAATTAATTTAATTTGTTTAATAGTTTAGGTCAATATAATAATTTATTAACCGCAACCAGCTGGGCCACAATAGTAGCGGTAGCAGTAGTAGTAGTAGTAGTAGTATAGTTTATTCTGAATTCCCAACCGATGAGTTAACCAACATTGACGAAAAAAAAAAAAAAAAAAAAAATTAAATAAAAAATTTGTGAAAAATAATTTTGTTTATGGTTTAGTGAACTTTATGTGACTTTGTGTTCCATGTGGTTGACCAAAATTGTTGTAAATTAAGCCAATCGTATGTTTATATACAGTAAAATGTACAAATGCCAATTGGTGACTTCTGTATAGCAAATAATTAAATTACATTTTTAATGAAAAAAATGTAGTTATAGTGCCATTGAACTGTTTAACTATATTCAGGTAGTTTAATGCTATTAAACTATAATTTAGCCATCATGGTAGCCTGATGGGTTAAAATACTCGCTTATATAATCTTAATTCTTATTTCACTTTTGGATACCACGAACATTTGGGCTAAATTTAATCTATATACTGGGATCTAACTTAATCGTATTTGCAAAGACCACGAGGCATTAGGTACTAACAATTAGTTACCAATCATCTTGAAGGACTCACATTTGTTTTTATTATTATAATAATACAAATGTGTCGGTGATGCCGATGTCTGTATTGAGTTACAGTGTAACACTAGTAATAATAATTACATTACATCTCTCTTTTCATATTAAATTTCAAGACTTGTTGATTAATTTCAATCAAAAAATCGTTCTTGAGAGGAGGGCTCTATTTTATATTTACTGAGATACAGGGCGTTAAATAAAATTAGTTTTGTATATGGTTTTGAACTCCAAATTCAACCCTTTACAAATCAGATTCATCAATTTACTAATCAAATTCATCATTATTTAAAATATATTCATCCTTTTCCAAATCATATTGTTCTTTATTCAAAACATATTCATCCTTTTCCAAATCAAACGTACCTTTATCCAAATCAAATTCACCTTTATTCAAATCATATTTATTCTTTTTCAAATCAAATTCATCCTTTTCCAAATCAAATTCAACCGTGACGATATAAAACCAACAGAATTTTGAGCAAAATAGTGGTAATCTCTTAAATATCATTCAATGTTCAAGATCAAAATTTAATCATTCCGAGGGGGGCATACATTATGTAGTTCTAAAATGAGTACCCCTTTCTTCTTCTCCTCCTTGTAGGTAGGGCAGGGGTAACTCTGAAATGAAAATAGGAACCCCTATTTTTTATTGCAGATTCGGATTTTCCAAGTAAAACAAAATACGTAGGGAAATTAATTTTGGCGGAAATCGGCTAGCCGGAAGTGGCAGAATTTTTATTTTTATTTTTTTAATTTTGTTTATTTTTTTTTAAATTTATTTTCTCATAAGTGCACTTAAATACACTTTCTCATAAATGCTGTACTTTTTGAAATATTTACAAAACTCGAAAAACCCCCTATGGATGCAGCCACTTTAGTTAGCCGATTTTATCCAAAATTAACCAACCTCCTTACTTATTTTTAACCGGAAAACCCGAATCTGCTTTAAAAAATAGGGGTTCCTATTTTCATTTCAGAGTTACCCCCGCCCTACTTACAAGGAGGAGAAGAAGGGGGGTATTCATTTTAGCACTGATGTATTTCTTCCTCGGTAGGATTAAATTTTGTTGGTTTTATATCGTCAAGGTTGAATTTGGTTTGAAAAATAATAAATATGATTTGAATAAAGGTGCGTTTGATATGGAAAAATAATTGATTTGGATAAAGGTGCGTTAGATTTGGAAAAGGATGAATGTGTTTTGAATAAAGATGAATTTGATTTGTAAATTGGTGAATCTGATTTGTAAAGGGTTGAATTTGGAGTACAAATCCTATATATCTAATATTTTAAGTAATCTATATATATATATATATATATATAATATATATATATATATATATATATATATATATATATATATATATATATATAATGCAATGGTTGGCCTGCGGCAGCCAACATTAATTTCATCGGCATATCTGGGTAATAATTATTGCAGTCGGTGGATGTTACAGTTTCAACGGATTGCTGAATAATTAAAAGATTACCACTATTTTGCTCGAATTTCTGTTGGTTTTATATCGTCACGGTTGAATTTGATTTGGAAAAGGATGAATATATTTTGAATAAAGATGAATTTGATTTGTAAATTGATGAATCTGATTTGTAAAGGGTTGAATTTGGAGTGCAAAACCTATAGTATACCTTCCTGCATACTTTTCTTAATTACTCCCAAGGTAGGTAGCCCACGCAAAGCATACATTTTTATTATCCAAAACCTCCCTTACTTTTTTGCAGCCGCATCAATTCAGATGAATAAACCAGCTGCTTGATTGTTCACAAAATAAAAAAATCTAGTACTGAAAGATTAGGTGATCTTGCCGGCTAGTGAATCGGTTCATTTCGTTTAATCCATCAGTTGTTATAGTTCAGATTAAGACAGTCCTTTATTTAATGCCCAAAATGAGTAGAATCATTGTCATTTTGATAAATGACTTTGGTATACTTTAGATAATATAAGAACTGTGTAATGTTCCATGAAGCTTAAATGGCCTAATCAATTTCTTACCCAACCACACCAGCCCATACATTGGCACGATTAGGCAAATTTTGGAAAAGCAGATTATGGAAATTTTTATGAGTGTTTGGGCATTTGGTAAACGACGATGGGAATATTTTATTTGATTTCTATTCCTTGCATTATTAGCGTTTCTATTACACAAACCATACATGAAAAGCAAATTTTGACCGCGGCTGCGCCTCAAATGTTCCATCCACTTAGTCCAATTTTGGCATACACTTTCCAACATTTCGGCCCGTATCTCACGAATAAATGCGACATGAGCCTTAACATAGCCTCACAAAAAATAATCTAAAGGCGTTAAATTGCACGATCTAGGCGGCCAATTGACCAGTCCCAAACGTGAAATAAAGTGTTCACCGAACTTGCCTCTCAATTAGTTCATTGTTTCGCGTGCTGTGTGGCATGTGACACCGTCTTGTTGAAACCACATGTCATGCAAGTCAAGTTCTTCCATTTTGGGCAAAAAAAAGTTGGATATCATCTCACGGTAGCGCTCACCGTTCACAGTTACGTTGCGATTCGCATCATCTTTAAAGAAGTACACGGTCCAATGATGCCACAAGCCCATAGTCCGCACCAAATAGTAACTCTTTCTGGATGCATTGGTAGCTCTTGCAATGTTCCTGGCTGATCTTCACTCCAAAATCGACAATTCTGTTTATTTACAAATCCATTCAGCCAAAAATGAGCTTCGTCGCTGAACACAATTTTTCGATAAAAAATGGATCTTCCGCCAACTTTTTAAGAGCCCATTCACCAAAACCTCTGCGTTGTGGTAGGTCGTTCGACTTCAATTCTTGCACCAGCTGTATTTTTTTAGGCTTCACACCTAAATCCTTCCGCAAAATTTTCCACGTTGTTGAGCTCCACGGCGCCGAATCGATAATTGATGGTCATCACTAACACTGGCCGATACAGCTGCGATATTTTCTTTAGTTCGCACTGTACGTAAGCGTGTTGGTGATTTAATGTCCAACAATGTAAATTTGGTGCGAAATATAGTCACAAAAGCCCGAATAGCCGCTACATTGGATCGATTATACTGACCATAAAATGGAAGAAGCGCGCTATGAACTTTCTTAACAGAGCACGCATTTTGATTCATGGTTAAATTATAGACCAAACTGAAGATGTTTGACAGTGACACAAAACACGAAACATACGTGACCTGTCAAAATCAGTGTTGTCAAAAAGAAAATAGTTAAAAAACCACCCTTTATATGTAATTGACCCGTCTCGTGCTCGCTCTGCTGGATGTAGCGCGTGGTAGCCGATATATTAAAAAAGGAAAAGCAAGCGAATAAAGCTATAGACGTCAAAAATTTTCGCTTTTATAAAAATAAAATAAATAGTTATTTTTAATTAAATTAAATTAAATTTATATTATTAAAACTTTATTGTTATAATTTGTGAAGGTTTATTTTTTATTTTTTGATAAATGGATCGAGAGTAGACATGAAAGTTTTTGCTGTCCATATTTAATATACAGAAATACATTGTTGCCGTATGTAATGTGGTATAGTGCGATTATTTTTGTGTGGCTCAATACATATAATAAAAACTATAAAAAAGTGTGGCTCAATACATGTGATATAAACTATAAAAAATAACCTCACTATTTAAAACAATTTTGTTTTTATCTACGGTATTAGTATTGGTGTTATTGAAATGGCATCATCGCCTCCAAAGACCAGAAGGAGGCAGAAGAACTCCTCTGAACATATTTTTCCTTATGAAATTAATAATATGCTAAAGACATGGAAGAATATTTCTCTTCTTGAAGAGTGTAGTCAGAAAACATCATTGGAATTAGAAAAGCGTATAGACTGTATTGAACGGTCATTGAATTCAGCTAGTCTGCAAATTCGTGGAATTCCAAGGACAAATGGAGAATCTTATGAATTATGTGAATTTAATTTCAAAGACGATATCTTTTAATTCAGGAGTGCAATTTTGTTCGTCGAAGAGATCGGACGTGTTTTGTTCGATCTCTTCGTTTTTTTTAAATTTATTTACAAAATTTGTGTTGTGTAGTTTTGTGAGTGTTAAAATTGTAATGGTAAAGTATTAAAGTGTATAAGTGTTAAAATTAAATGATAAAGTGGATCTGGACTCTGTCGTTTTTCCCAGAGACAGGTATCAATGCATAATGCTTAGTTGTAATCAGTAAATTACTAATGTTATTTCTGTTTACTTTGGATAATGGTCATGTTGCACTATTGGGGCTGCTTGACTTTTCCAATGCTTTTGATACTCTGAATGATGAAATATTGCTTTGAAAGTTATATACACATTTTAATTTCTCCCAGCATGCAATTAAATTTATTTCTAGTTATTTAAGCGGCCAGTCCCAATATGTTAGCTTTAATGGAGTAAAATTACATCTTATTAATGTGTTATACGCGGAGTGCCACAAGGTTCTACTTGGACCTATATTATTCATGCTTTTTACCAACGATGTTTCAGCTGTAATTAAATATTGCAGTTATCATATGTATGCTGATGATGTACAAATTTATACAAGCGATACGATAGATCATATTGAGCACATGACTGAGTTTGTCAATGCTGATATTAAGGCTATTTCTGAATTGATTGATTTGATTGATTTTGAATGTACTGCCAAGCATTAAGCAGGATATCCCGGAAAGCGCCGGGCCCACAGTACACCCGTTTTTACATATACTTGGAAGGATATGGAAGGATACTAGTTAAATTATTGAGATCGACCCGGTTACAGACACCTTGGCGGCCAATAGTTGGTAAATTTTTGTGAGTTAGGGAAAGGAAAAGTATGTTAGTTATGACATAATCGGTCCGATTTCCCGGTAGCCAATATTCAAACTACTGTTAGTGTTAGACAATCACATTTTTGTTGTACTGCTCTGCATTCTGCCATCTCTTATCAGCAACTCCAGTATGCCGCCATTCATCTATAATCTGCAATGGTTCCCTGAAAACAGAATCTATAAGTTATATAATTGCTCTTAGCCGTAGGCTGTAATAAATTGAATTAATTTTTTATCTGAAATCACAAATTCATTAATTCTTAATATAATAGCATAATTATACGATAATATAATTCCTACAAGCCATATGCTGTAATAAATTATGTTAGTTTTTGCCTGAAATTTACAATTAATTAATTTATTACAATACCAATAACATAATAATACAATAATATAATAATATAATACACATTAGACGTTCTTGCAGTACAAGAGCTTAGATGGTCTGGGAATGGGATACATGACACCACCAATGGTTACACTCTTCATTACTGCGGCCATCAGAATGGAGGAGAATTTGGAGTTGGCTTCCTTATCCATCAGCGCACGAAGCATCAACTTCCGCTCTATCAACATGCGGATATGCACGGTCAGGCTCGGCACTAAGAAATTCAACATCACGATCGTTAATGTACATGAACCCACCGAAGATAAATCTGATGACATCAAAGACCAAGCGTCACTGCAGAGTTACCAATCAGCTGTCACTAATTATTTAGACCCAATAACAACAAAGAATCTCCTCCTAACATACAGGGGCAGTGGCACGCTATACAGTCAGCCATAACCACCGCGGTGCAAAGTTCATCGAAAGAAGGCCTCCGAGGTCCCGTAATGTTTGGTTCGATGATCAATGCCGAAGGGTCGTCGAAAATAAACAAACACTTTGTGAAAAATAGTTGGCTCGCAACACTAAAAGCACTCTAGCAGAATATCTCCGCGCTAGGAAAGCTACGACTAAATATCTTCGACAAAAGAAGCGCGATCATATGAGATCTTGCATCAAAAACATCAGCTTCCAAGCGGAAATAGGAAACTCAAGGGACTGTTTTGCTAACCCCAGAAATCTAACTAAAAACTTCCACCCAAAAAATACAGCCATCAAAGGCGGAAATAGAAATCTTTACAATCTCATCGTCTCTATTTGGGACCAAGGAAAGTTTCCGGAGGATTGTAAGACCGCACTCATATGTACGCTGCACAAAGAAGAAGACCGTCTTAAATGTGGAAACTATCGTGGTATCGCTCTGTTGAGTACTGCTTACAAAGTGTTGGCTTATGTTGTACTTGACAGGCTCATCCTTCTCGCCGAAAACACCATTGGCAACTATCAATGTGGTTTTCGACCGATTGTCCACTGACCAATGTTTTACCATGAGGATGATCTTGGAAAAATGTTCGGAGTACAACATAACCATACACCAAGTCTATATACAGTATAGACTTCAGACAGGCATATGACAGTATAAACCGCGACAACTTATGGACCGCGCTCATATGCCTAGGAGTTTCAGAGAAACTCGTTTCTCTGTGCAAATTAACAACCTCGGGGTCTGTATGTAGAATCGTAATTGAGGGAGCTGTATCAGACCCCTTTGAAATAATATCTGGTGTTCGACAGGGAGATGCAATTGCGCCTGTGCTGTTCAACTTGGCGCTTAAGTACGTAGTGAGAAAAAACAACATTGAAACTTCGCGCTGTTTATTTAATAAATCAGGGCCAAATTCTTGGATATGCATATATATGATATCGAGCTTCTTGGTCGAAGACCTAGAGATATCAAGGACAGTTTCATAAAGCTCGACCGCTGCGCAATAAGACTTGGTTTGGAGGTGAACAGCAGCAAAACAAAATTGTTATCAACACCCAGGAATATCTCCATGGTAAATCTCGGAATTGGTGACCATAACTTTGATTGCGTCGAAAACTTTAAATACCTCGGGTCAGTTATAACATCGTCGAATGATATGCAGGCAGAAACAAAAGCCCAAATCGCTGCCGGACAACGAGTTGTCTACGCCCAATCGAAATTATTGCGATCTAAACATATGTCGCGGTCGTGCAAGCTCACACTTTATGAAGCACTCATAAGACCTGTGCTGGCTTTCGGAAGCGAGAGCTGGGCCATGACCTCTAACGATTGTAGTCCAATCAAAGTCACGGACAACGAATATCGGATTCGTATGAACCGCGAGATAAGGCAACTTCTTGGAGGAAACGATATTATCGGATTCATTAAATCCAATCGAGTTAGATGGCTCGGCCACGTTACACGATCTCCACAATGACGAATGACCAATAAAGTGTTCCATCAACAACCAGCCGGTGTTCGTCGTAGAGGAAGACCCCGATTGCGCTGGCGTGGCGACGTCGAACAACATCTACATGCATTAGGATGTCGAAACTGGAGGACGAGAGCGATGGACCGAAATGGCTGGATGACCTTAGTGCGGGCGGCAAAATCCCTTCATGGGAGGTGAAAGCCAGAGAGAGAGAGAGAAATAATATAATAAATAATAATACAATAATATAAGTCATTTTCATTACTCTTCTATATTATACACTTTTTGGGTAACCTTATTGTTTCCCCTTTCAGCCTTTATATACAAACCCAACCGTTTAACCACTTTACTCATTTGAAATAATTAACACAACTTCAAATTTTTTAACAATTAATACACCTTCCACGTCCACTATTCTGCGTTACAAGTTAGATGATTACTTAAAAATTGATTTGCATTCCACAACAAAAAACTACAACAACACCCGTATAACCACCCAATTCAACATAAAAAGGTAACCGTGAAATATGTACCAGATTACAGTGATCAATAATGATTAATCAATCAATTAAGGGCACTCCCATTGGATAACCCTGTATAAAACAATCATTTCATAACAACACACACTATACATCCCCAGCTGTTCGAAAACAAAATTAAAAACAAAATTGGAACCTGTTAATAAACATACTACTAATAAAATCATGTCATTAACATGATCAAAATTCACAAAAAATGAAATTTAGATAAATCCACTCGAAACATATTACACAAAGGAAATTCACTTTTATTCTCGGTTCTCGCATCCACTCACCAACACATTTAATTGCACGAGATTCATTTTTATTCTTTTATATAAAAACAACAACAACACCTTTACAATATTAATTTTTCTGTGCCTCGTTCAAAACCCTCTTTACTACCATATCTCGTTTTGTACCTTATCTCGTTTTGAAATATCCAGTTTTGTACCATATCTCGTTTTGTACCTTATCTCGTTTTGAAATATCCAGTTTTGTACCATATCTCGTTTTGTACCTTATCTCGTTTTAAAATATCCAGTTTTGAATTATCCTGTTTCGTCAAATTCAGTTGTAAAATACCCAGTTTCGACCGGTATCCCTAAATTATTTTGCTTCTCTCTAGATTAACTTACTAAATGTTATTTTTGGCGTGGACATTTTATACACACGTCTGCTCACATATTATTATTATTATTATTATTATTATTATTATTATCGTTTTTTGTTAATTATTTTTTGTGAAATGACTTTATAATGTAACCCATGTAGATATTTAAGGGCTGTAAAAGTCTGTTGTACTTTTGAGATATATAAATAAATAAATAAATAAATAAATATTATAGAAATCTTGCATATGAGGTCCTACTAAAGTGGGATTCTAATACTAAACATACATCTATTTTTTCAGTATTTAGAAATATTCCAAGTTCTGTTAAATGTTGTATTATAATCCATTTGCTTATCCATGTTGCTTATATTAATTGTTTCTTATTGATGTTTTCCTCTAGATTTAAAAAAAAATCTTTTTTCATATTATGTTGTTTGTTCATAGTGTTAAAGGTGCAATAGACATGATTTATTTCTTGTAGCTTTGAGTATATGCACTAGTATAGTTTGAATTGAAAAAAACTATGTTACTCAGAGTATAAATGGTGGATAAAATTTAACTACATGTTTTAAGATAACAATAAATCGACCCAGGAAGTTTACATTAATATCATAAGTATGATACATATACAAGCGATGTGAATATAGATTAACCACATACCTGAAGATCTAACCTGCTTATTATTTGCTGTCTTCACTATACCATCCTATAAAATTTATACTGTATGCTTATATACATTTTTGATAATTTGTTCATTAACACAAAATAAATAACAACAAAAACATATATGTATATACAAATATATATATAGTTATCACTCCATTTTGATTACGTTATCATATACACATAGAAACAACAACAACAATCAAGTAAATGTATATAATAATAATATACCCGATAAAGATATGATAACATAAGGTGTGATAACAAAAATGCGATATTTTTTTTTATATATATATATATATTTATTGTAAAACTACATTTTTATGAATATACTTCTTGTTAGTTTACATTTAAGAATTGTTGAATGAACAATCAAAAAGTGATATTTTAAGTAATTTAGTTAAGTGTTTATGGGTTGAGTGTAAAAAAATGATGTAATATTGTGCAAATTTTGGTGTAATCTTACGTGTTATATATATGTGTTATGAGTTTGCGTTAATATTTTCTTGACCATCTTAATGCAAAAAAAAAAAAAAAATTACTAATATGTGTATAAGTTGTAACCTTGATCTTAATGTGTACATAATAATTATATTTATAATTAATCATTTTAAATAATAATTATATACAAACTATTTTTGTATGAAGTGCGGTGTGTGTGTGGTTAATGTGTGACTTTTATATTTCATTGGTCGTCTATATAGTTAAAAAAATAGTTTTTTTGTTTTTATTTTTGTTTTGGTATCATATTTATGCAAATTAATTTTTTTTTGTATACAACAAACTACTCGTATAATGGATATAATAAATCATGTCGATGCATATGCGCATTCAATTCTGGAATACAATATAACAACAAATCGTTATATGGCTCCGTCGGGAATACATAATATATGGGCACGTTAGTGTTTATGGTAATTTTCGAGGTAAATACTAAATGCAATAAGTTTATATGTTTTAAAGAGTTTTGGAAGTTTCTAATATATTTTTTCATCTTACGCATAAAAATATTTAAAGATTTAGTTTTATGGTGAAAAATAAATGTTTTGTTGTTAAATAAAGTATCACTTTATCCTCTTATATAGATTATAATTCAATGGCGTTAAGTAATACAATCTTGGAGGCCAAATCGTTGAACCATTTCTTAAAACAATATACTATGTCATAAATTTGTTTTTTAATTAATAAAATATTCTGTTTGTTGTGTGGAAGGTTAGTTGTTCCAACCAATAGTGTGCACATGCAGTGAAAATTTTAATTTTTGTAAATTAAATTTTTTGATTCTTCCAAAATGAACAACATTTAATTATCAATTTTATTTATATAAAAATTTCAAAAGCTATACTACTAATTTCAATTTTTTTGTATTTCGAAGAGAGAATATTTTATAACATCAAAGTATAATTAGGTGCTCAATATTCACTTTCACAGCGGGTTTATTGGTTGCAGCTGTGGGAACACTATATAGCTTCCACAAAACCAGTGGTTTACTTCTCACCGATACCAAAATGTTGGACTTCGTTGATTTTTTGGTCATCGGTATTAAAGGTTACTCCTAAACTCATCGGTTTATCCACTAAAGAGGTCTGACCATTTATATCCGCAACGAAATGCCCTTTTGCATTCCCAGTTTTTTAAGCCAAAGTGCGAATAATGACTTCAGCTTTATAAGGGTAGAAATCCATGTATCGAAAAACACCCTTTTCTTTAAGTGATTTTTATCGAAGCCCAAATATTCCAACCCGTGCCGTTTATTATGGATTTGATGCTTTTTCAGATTCCAATGAGCGCATCTTTCTAATATCACCAGATTTTGAAATCGCTGTGGCTATATAATCCTTTACACCGGCTGGTAAAGCGGGTGCCATGTTTGCAGCTTTAATGACATAGGTCGCAGGTGTATTTGTTTTTAACATCTTATGCGGAGAATTAAAATATCTCGGTCTCAAATATTTTTTAATATAGTTTTCTAATATTATTGTAAATTGCCGTCAAAACCATTATCTTGTTTGTTCCATCGATCTATGTCTTCTACTGATTCCAACTGATGAAATATTTGGAAGATAACCATACCTAATTACCGATCGTCAATATGGTTTTCGAGGAAGGCGTTCAGTTACAATTTTCTCTTTATCGCGAAACGAGGTTCTTATGAGAAGAATGGCTGTCAATGATGGCCTTACGCGAGTTATCTATCCAATTCTTGAATTAGGTGAAGCCAACATGGTTGAATTCTATCCCAACCAAAAACAATTCTGTGTTTTTTCAGCTCAAACTAATAGCTTTTTATTATATTTTCCGACCGATGAATCCAGCCTGGCTGCATCTGTTACAGTTGAGATTCTCGGCTTGACCATATGAACGAGAATATCTTAGGCTGAACAAATATAATAAGCTTCAATTTAGGCAAGCCAGTCTTAGATTTTTACGACGATGTAAGTTTTTCTTTACTACATCAGTTATAATATAACGGGTTTTCTAATAAGAGGGTTCATTTTGATGTTAAAAAAAACGAGTATTTTTCAAGAGAAATCAATGAATGTTTATTTCATTATAAAGAGAAAGGTATGCCTTTAACATTTGAAAACTATATCAGCCAAATGGCCACCAAACTACGCTTGCAGCACCATACCCTTTTCATGCAATATTCCATGACCAATTCGCACATTTGCGGCTGTATGTCATCAATATCACGAATTTCATCTTTAAGATCTTGAATCGATTGTAGAGCATTGGCATAGGACCTTATCTTTCACGTGACCCCCCAAAAAAAGTCTAAAGGTGTTAAATCACAAGATCTCGATGGCCAATTTTGATCACCTCTTTGAGAAATAACACAGCCAGGAAACTTTTTTTACAAAATTGCGATTGTGTCGTTGCTTGTGTGGCACGTAGCGTCGTCTTGAAAATAAACGTCGTTCACACCAATTTCTTTCAATTCCGGCCATAAAAAATTATTAATCATAACTCGGTAGCGCAATCCATTTACCGTAACAGTTCAACCAGCCTCATTTTTGAAGTGAATTTTAACAATTTCAATGTGTTGTTTAAGCGTGTATCCCATTTTTAGTAATGGCATTCTTTTTATTTGTCAAATGTCAAAAGATGACAGCTTCAAAATTGACAGCTGCCCAAATAGCAGGCTATTCAAAATTAAACTTCTTATTATGGGTAACCCGATATATACTTACAATACACAAGACCCAGGTTGGACTATAATTCTCATATTTGGGCAGGTGCACCGAAAACTTATTTGACTGAACTCGATTGAGTCCAAAACCGAGCATCTCGAACGATTGCGGGCGTAAATTTATTATACAATTTATTTCCCATATATAGGCGTAATGTGGAACTTCATGCATGTTCTACAAATACTTTCATGGTCATTGTTCATCGGTATTTTATGGATTTATGATCACGCGTAATTTTAGATAAATCTGAAAATTATATTTGCCATGATCAATAAATTCCCAATCTCGTGTTTTGTTCTGAGTATGCGAATGTGCATTGTACCGAATGATGAAACGTTCCCCTTGGTATACAATTTTACAGAGGTCCAAACTTAATATAAAAAGTAAAAATCAAAAAAAAACTGCAAACTTTTGTAACTCATCACACACTGCGTCCATTTTACGGACGAAATACTCTTTTGGCGTGCACCAAGCAGGCGATGTCAACTGTAGTGTGTATCCAAATGAATCATGTCATCGTGCCCAACAATTCAGACTTGATCCAATATCTTTACGGATAATTTAGCGTTAGAATCTTGGTTTTTATGCTTACAAGGTTGATTGTGCCGCCAATTTGGTAAATGGACCGAAGCCAATATTGACTTCGATTCAAGTTTTCCATTCAAAATTTTCTTTAGTGGAGATAATTTTTGGTTGAATGGCTATGTCAACAAGCAGAAAGTTCAAAAACCGCATAATATCCACAATAAGTTACCGTTTGGTGTGCTTTATGGGCCGAAGTAATCATCGAACCATAAGTGTTCAAAAATAATGCTGGTGGAAAATTTATACTATGCTTGCATGTAAAACATGACGATATTCATAGCAGCTTCCTGCGTTGATTTTGAAGATTTGATGATCATGATGAGGTTTTTTCTTTATGTTAGGGATCTGCTGTAATTCTTCAACTTGCGCCTTTAATTCTGCAAAAATGTTTCCTATTGTTGATCCTGGCTGTTTGGGCGTAGCCGTTGGTGGCTTTTCTGGAGGTTTATGTTTTGGTTTTGGAGCTGGTTTATTCGTTTTCTAAAAATTAACAGGTGGTGCCGGAGGTGGTACATACAATGTTGGTTTAGGTGTAACCACTGTTACCTCTAGTTGTTTGACTCTCGCGCTTTTGTATCGTTGATAGGCACTACATCCTTTGTAGTTGGCTGCGTGATCTCCGTGGTAGTTGACGCATTATGCTGTTCCTTCAGTTGTTGTTATTTTACAGCTTCCCTTTTCGTAAAATTCGAGGTATTTCACGCACCTCATAGTACGGTTGCAGTTTGACGCTGCAGGCCTTTATTGTTGGCAATTGAAGTACTGTGTGTACTCCTTGACTGCAGGTGAAAAAGGTTTCCCATGTAACTACGCAGTTACACAGCAACCCACATTTCTCTTGGAGCTCCTTGATGTTCGTTGTCCCTCTGGCATAACGCGCAACAAATAACGGTATATTTGATTTGGTTTTGCGGTTTGCCACTGATTTGACTGACCAACTTCACAGTCTCGGCCTCTACTTGATAAAGGCCGAGAAATACGGCCATGTATTTTCGTTCACTTTCGGGAGTGAACGAGTAAAACTGGTGCGCAAGTCTTTCCAGATATTGGGTCAACCGGTGATGTTGATCCTGTTTTTTTTGCATTTAATCGCACCCGTCCGGTGCGATTAAGAATTTTGGCAGTAAAATTTGTGATCCCGATGAAGCTTGTGCATTTTGCAAGCAATGACTAGACCTTCTCCATCTTGCAGTCGACAATGATGGGAGGGGTTTTTGCCTTATCCACAGGCTTTGCAACACGAGCATTGTTAAGAGGCTCAAAACGGCTACCTACCGGAATGGCATACTGCGGGAGTGGCTTTTTAGCGGCACCATTATTTGCGCCCGCATCAGGTTTTCTTTTCTTGTGATTAATAACATTGCCATTATGAGAATTTTCACACACAACTTAATAAACAAAATGGAAAATTTTGAAAAAAGCAATTCAATTTATATATATATACGAAAAAAAGTTTAAAAAATTAATAATTTTTTAAAAATACGTCTATATTATTCAGTGATTAACTAAACAGTGATCCAGTAGACCCGCGGGTTGTTCCTCTTAATCACCATCTAAGCGAGGAACTTTCACTTACGTCTTCAGTTCTTCAAGGGTCCGTGTAGGGACCTCTTTTATTCTTGGTTTACGTAAATGGTATCTTAAAATTCAATTCTGAAGTTTGTCTTTACACTGGTTCAAGTGAAGAAGTTTACATATTTGGTATTGAACATAGATTATCTGGTAATTTGATTTAAAGGTCACAATAAACTTTTTAGTAATAAAACTAAAATAATACATTTTAGGAAAGTTTGGGTTCGCTTGAATGTATTATTTTCCATGGCTTTGGCTGGCCTTGGATGCTCTATAATACAAATTTTTCTACCACTCTCAACGAGATACCCTAAAATGCACCCTGTATAGGATGCATTTCAAACAATAGCGATTATTGTTTAACTAAATTAAAATTCAATCAATATGCAGGCATATGCGAAATGTCGTGAAATTTATTAAGATCAATAATTATTACTTTTAAAGAATTCTAAAAGACATTTGCATTGATAGTTATACCACTACTCATTAATAAGAAATGTAACCTATATCAACTTGCAATTGTTGGCAGATAAAAGTACAGTTCTGTACAATATAGCCTGAGTAAATTCTTTATGAAATAGTTCCATAATGAATATATAAACCAATGAGTCGACGTATAGAGATATTAACACAACTCTAATAAACCAGTAATATTTATAGATTTATAAAAAAAAAATTTCGTTGATCAACTATTGAACTTGTCGACAAAAAACTAGATAAACCCATTGAATATTTTTCTAAATAATTTTCACATCCGTCCAAAATAAGTTTATAAAACCCATAAATTTTAATAGAATTTCGATCGAAATATATATCTGCCTCGATATACCACGGAATTGATGAGAAATAAATAAATAAGAAAATTGTGTCTAACAACTTTCCTTATTTCACTCCAGGGATATGATACATAATACTTACTATCCACTCGAGAAATTCTTTGTGATGCTCATAAATAATTTATTTTTATGTTTTTTATATGTTTTTTTGACTACATAATTTAATAAACGTTAAGTATTTTGTAACAACATTATAATTGGTTTTTATTACAAAATATTATAGTTTTAACGATTGGTCGTTAAAAGATTTATCAAAAAAAAAAAATTTGGTACATAAAAAGTTGTGAATACTTATGTTTAAGGATGAATATTATTCTTATATGTTGCAAGTATCCAAATATGTATAATAAAAAAAGATTAAGTGAATAAGCGTGGACACAATATTATCATGTTTTCCGAAAATAAATACTTGTAAAATGTAAATAAATCAAACGGACCTTACAAAATATAACAAACACTTTCGTTTTGAAGGGTCATAAATATATCAACCAGGATTTGAAAAGATTTTTTTTTATTTTCTTCATACTCAAATTACAAATTATATATTATATTGGATCCTTTTCTTGTTTTCTTATATATATGCTGCATGCATACAATTATATTGAAAGAAAGTATTTTAGTTTTCTCCGCACCAAAACTAATTTTATGCTAGTTATGGTCTAGACTTGACTTATATGGTATGGTGAAAACTTTTAACAAACATTTTAAATCGTGAGAGAAATTAAATTATAAAATTATGTGTTACTAACACTCTTTAATGGTTCATGAAATTTATGAAATTAACCAAAAACTAAAAATTAATTTTTAATTAAATTTATTTTTTATTATTAACTGCAGTATTTTCGTCAATCACCAAAGGTGGATTTCATTTATTATCCAAAAGATTGGTAGCGGGACTCCTTGAAATTCTACATTTTTATAAACTATGGAAAATCAAGGTTAATACTACCAAAACCCAAGCTGTCATATTCACTAACTCCAAAACCGTCAAGTCAAAAGCGACAACGAGTGTGTTGGTCGTTGATAACTCAGCCATTCAATGGCAGAGCAACGACAAATACCTTGGTTGCACTTTGGATTCTCGTCTGACATTCCAACTCCATATAAATTCTAGAGTTAGCATATAGCTAACAAAACCTCATACATCATTTACGCACTTTTTGATTCGCAATCAAAACTTAACCAAACTAACAAGTTATTACTTTACAAAGTAGCCATTAGACCTATACTAACATATGCATGTGTACTTTACAACGGCTCACCGGCTAACGCAGTTCAAACCCACATTAACAAAATGCAAATAGTACAAAATAAATGTATCAGATTAGCTATATCATTACCAAAATCCACTTCTATCCATGAACTCGAATTTGGTCGGTAGTTATTTAAATTTTAAACACGACTTATGGTTTGTTTTAAAAATTCGGATAGCTACAGTTTTAAGGCAGACGTAGACTCCTTTAACTCATGGGATTATATGAGTCCTTATCCTCTCATAACCCGTACATTGGAACAACAACTATTCTCAGGTACGAATTATTAGGAAGGGTATTAATGAATACATATACTTCTCTTTTTATCATAGTTTTCGGTCACTAAGTTTCGGTCACTAGTTTACAATGTTACAAATTTACCAGGAGTACTTAACTAGGTTATACTTAACTGGTTATCTATTTTAGTAAGTATATGGTTGGACATCCAATGCCTAACCTTAGCTGCCCTTTTACCCATTGTAATAGTATTTATGCAAACTTTCAGAATATTTAGAAAAAAAAATAGGTACAGTTGAGAGGGCTTCTTGCAGCAAACTATATACTCAATATATGAACAACCACGTTGGTTCGGAAACATAATATATCGACATCTGAGTTTTTTGGTAAAAACTCTATATTAGACGCCCATATAATTATGAGTTTCGAAGTATATATACATCAGACAAAAACAAAGTAGATTCCACAATGAAATTAGTCATATTATAAGCGTGCAGTCTGTATGTGCAGAATACACAAACTTGTTTGAATCCTAGCATCACGGCTACACCATTAAAATTGAGAAAAAATAGAAATTCGCAATTTCAATGACAGGTTATTTCAAGTGTGTCAACACTAACGTCATTCGTATTACGACAAAAACTAGTTTTTTGTTTGACATTTACGAAATGAGTCGCTTCACGCTTGAACAAAATTTACTTTCAAATGCGAAAATGAGCAATTTGACCGAAAAATCGTTTTTCCGATAAAGCTTATTTTCACATCATATTGACATAACCTATAGGTTATGTCAATTAGTCACCAACCACGCAGCTGCGATTTGAGTCCGTTTGAGTTTTTTTTTTTTGGGCTGTTAAGGATAAGTGTTACGCTAACCACCCAGAGACTATCCAAGATTTGAATCGAGATTCCATACTTAATGGCAATATATATATATATATATATATATATATATATATATATATATATATATATATATATATATATATATAATAAAATAAATTGATTTGTAAAATTTTCATTCGTCTTTGAATTAAAGCCAAATTAAATTGCAAAAGCAATTCAAATCATTACTCGCATAAATTATTAAAGAGATTTTATTTTTCCTTTTGGCAAAATAGTTTTTACCAAAAGATTTAGTAGTTAAATCATGTCCTAGAGCTAAGGATTTTTTTGATGTCCTGGTGGGTACTCTTTGTCAGTTTTTTCGTGCCTTCCGCTACCCTCTAACTAATCCCCTGATTTACGAGTTTCAGTGTGATTATAGGAGTACTGTTTGGAACCTTAAGTTCTTCTTCCAGCTATATATGTGTTATTTAATTGGAATTTCCTCCTGAATTATTTCCAGGAATAAGATTGTCCCCTCACTCGTACTTTATTTATACTAGTGGCCACACGAAAAAAAAACTCATTGAAAATCACAAAAAATATCATTATCATCACAAAATTGTGCTCCACTCAGAGTAATTGTTACCATCACAAAAGTACTGGGTTTAATTCTCATATTCTGAATATCACAAATTTTTTTAGTTATAATCACAAAATGTTATGACGTCATCAACATTTTTTTACTAAAATCAATTAACCTTTTGTGATACTCATCATGAACTTACTGCTAAATAAAAACAAATGACAGTTAAATTAAAAATGAATTTGGGTGAATTTCACTGAATAAATAGTATTAAATACTAAAAAAATTGTGATAATTATTAAACGTATAATGATAATTACTGAATATTTTAGTATCAGTTGTTGATAATTTAGATGATATTTATTTATATTTTTTAAGAAAAACAATGAGTAAATATTACGATTAGGACACATGAGTATTGTAATATACACAACCAAATTGAGTAAAAATCACTGACAATTTTCAGTGATATATATATATATATATATATATATATATATATATATATATATATATATATATATATATATATATGTATATATATATATATATATATATATATATATATATATTATATATATATATATATATATATATATATATATATATATATATATAATAAAATGCACATATTCAAACTTAGGTTGGATACTAACTATAGTCTATTTATTTTTAAAAATAAAACGTTTACAAAATTTTGTTTATAGTTTCAATAATTCAATATATTTTTAAGTAAAAAAAAATAATTATATATTTTATATTCACAGAATAAAATTAATTATGAAATTCAATTTCAATCTTTTAATTAATTTCACAAATTTTTAATAGACGGAGGAATTATGCATATATTTACTTTCTTACAAAAGTGGGCTTGGATGAATCCTCACTTAATGTTTACAGAGCGACATACTTAAAATTCAAAATCCGAAAACTTTTAAAGCAAGTAACTATTGCTAAATAAACAATTATTAGCTTCAGATAACTACAGTTTTTTACCGAACAACGTGCTGTATGGCTGTATTTGAACTTTTCACGCAAAAACTTTTCAAAACACGCTGCAACGATATACAACCACGGGGTTGGTTTTTAAAATGGCATGATTAAGTGATAAAATATTTGCTAATCACGGTATCTAGAACATAACATATTCTTTACATCTTTAACCGAAGGACCTACCGGTTTGTCTTTTGTAGGATGCAGTACAGTCAGAACAAATCATTTGAAATACTCCAGTATCTAAAATTTGTACTTTCTTAAAGGCAATTGTATAGCCATAATATTTTACCAAAAAATATAAAAATAACAAATTTTTTCCTGAATTTAACAATAAATTTTTTAATGAATTAATTTCAGTAGTGAAATAATAGTTGTTAATCAAATATTATGATAAACATTCAAATTTTTGTGAATTTATTTTAATTCTATTTTAATTCTGATGTTAATAAAATAGTCATTTATAAGTGACTATTTTATTAACACCAGACTTTGTTAAATTCACAAAAATTTGGATGTTCATCATAAAATTTGATTAACAACTATCATTTCACTACTGAAATTAATTCATTAAAAAATGTATAGTTAAATTCAAGAAAAGTTTTGTTGATTTACATAAAACTCTGTAAAATTGCAGTACTGAATTTCATTGTAAGTTGTTTACTGATAATAACAATCATAGAAAAATCAGAAAAATTAGTTTGGCCATTATAATGAAAAAAATTGTTAATTTCACCAAAAAAAATATTGTTTAACATAAAAATTGATTAAGAAAAGTTTATCTGTGATTTTTTTATTTTTTTCCGTGCAATATATAGGTTTGCTTACCGAATGGAATGCACAGTTGTTGATGCGTCCTGCTTCGAATAGCTCTGTTCCTTTATGAGTTATAAGTATTAATCCTCAGTAGGTGCTTATTTTGCATTAAAGTCACCACTAATAATACAATTGGATCTTATTAAACTAAAGAGTAAAGTAAAATTTCTTATAAATTTAACTTGCATACTTTCTTCTTCGATAGCTTTTCTTTCTTGGGTGAACAGCATGGTTACATGCATAATGGTGTATTTAATTCAATGATGTTTCTTTCAAATGGTTCTTTCCGATATGAGTTCCATACGAATAAAAATTTCTTACTCTGGAACATGCTTCGCCAGTCCGAATGCATTCCACGTGATAGTTCTTAATGGTTTGCTCATTTACTTAGTATAAAAGAGACAAAACAATGTTCGTGGCATTTTGCTTTTCTACGTGTTTGATTAGAGCTTCCAGGCCACTTGCACTTGCCACGTGCCACTTGCATTGCTAGCTGTGCATCAAGTAAGTTTTTTTAACAATATTATACATGATTACTGAAGTTTGTGAGTGCCTTTAACTGATGAGTTTTGCTAAATTTGTGTTTTATTTGGTTTCTCTCTTATAAATATAAGAAAATAATTTGTCACAATAAATATAAAAAAAAATAATTGAAAGTTAAAATGAAGGTTACTGTATGAATTATAACATAAATTCACCTATCAATTGTAGAATTGCCTGATGCAGATAACTTTAGTTGTGTCGTTTACCGCATTCTTTTTTTATCGACTTGTCGCTTGTAACATTTGTGCTCGATTACTTATTTTTTCATCGAACTTTTTGAACTTTAGCAAGCTCATATACCCTGTGTTCACTTTATATGATTTTGTTTAGATCCAAGTTTCAAAAAATATTTTAAAAGTTTATTAATATTTTAAATATAACTTTTGGCTTACAAAATTGTTTATCGAATGAAAATTTTATTTGGTGTGAAAGACGTGTTAGTGTTTTGAGAAAATGTTTACATATTATTTCTAACCTATGAAGTTCTTTGGCTACATTGCATCCTCTATAGTTTACAGAACTCTTTTTTTTTTGACTTGATTGTTCTTAGTTCTTTATCGTTTTAGTTTATTTACTGCATCTTCTATTTGCAGATCTTTTGCCTTTAAGCTCTCTATAATGCCCTCCTTCCAGTATTTTGGGCTACAAACTCTGACCATAACCTTAATTGCACGTTCATTTTTATCTTCGTATGTTAACCATTTTTAACTTCCGCATTGATCATTGTAGCTATTTGTATCAGAATCTGTTGTATTGATTTTCCACACATTATTGTTTACACTACTCCATACTATACTTGTAGGTCACTGATTCATAATCTATTGTATGTAAACTAGAGAATTCTGTGGAAATCCATTAATTAGCAGCAGAATTACCTTTTATTTCGGTTCAAACTTCTGTTATTGTTTTGGTTACTCTAACTATTTTTGCCGCTGTATTGCTAGTTTAATGATAGTATTACTATTAAAATTAGCTTTTTATTTCTCTTCAGTAACTAATCTGTTTCTCTCATGGATCCTCTTTATCAGTGTGTCACTCGTTAGTAAAACCGGTGTAAGTGCGTTTGTTTCGCTATAAAGCTGATCAAAGGGGTTTCGAAAGTCTCTATTTGGTTTACCTTTCTTAATTTTTATATTTTCTATTTTTAGTTTTACAACTGCTTCTTAGTTGGGTAATAAGTGTTTCTACATCACTTAATTTTCTATGGAGCTCAGAGTTTTCGTTTTAAGCTGAATTGTGAAATTAGATTGGTTCGATAATCCTTTGAGTCAACTTCTGAAAGGGTGGATCAGTTAACTGGACATTCTGTGTACGACCTAGGGTATTTATTCCTTTTTGTTGGTTATTCGTTGCCTTACTCTTGATTGAAGTATAAATAAATAAAATTAATAAGTCATCATAATTGTGTCCAGCTTGATTTTGTATCACGCGAATCATCAACCCTTCGTTTCTTTATGAAAAAAGTGGAACGATGCAATATTTTATTAAGAAAACACGTTGACGTCATATTTACGTTATCATTTAATGTTTAAGCAAATATATAGTCTGACATTGCAAATCATAGCACCGTGAAAAATAAACATAATTAGCTTAATAATTCACTTGCTAGGCACTTTTGTGCAGTAGTTCAAAGTTTAAACGAAACCATATTAAAAATAAAGATGGTTTTTGTGGTAGAATTAAATGGTTTATACGAGTATTTTGTTTATGTGGTCAATTTCTTATCACAATTTGTGTTTGTTTAAAAACAAATTTTCTTTAAATATTTGACATTCAAAAACATTTAGAGTTGTTATGTTATGAGGCTGCCGTCTATTATATATAATTAACAATATCGTACGAGCCTTAAAGTACTTTGCCCGACAACAATTTATTTATTATATACTATATACTTTATATATTATAAATTGCGTTGTAATGACGTGTACGTAATTCTTATTTTCATATAATTTTTTTTTTAAATTAATTCTTGACTTCGTAATTTAAAAAAAAAAAACATAATTATTATTTTATTTAATATTTTTGTAATTTTAACCTTATGGACTCTAGAAAAAAAGATTTTTTTTTTTTTTAACGTTTGTTGTTTTCATATAATTTATGAACCAATTTCAAAGTTTGACAGACTGAATTAATTATATAACGCAATGTATTTATATACCATATTCAAATATATAGTTATGTTGACACACGCACACATAACGTTTTAATTTATGTGAACGGAATTTTGTGGTTACCAAATTAAAATTAAAATGAAAAAATTTAATTTATTTATGTAAATATATTTGTAGTAAATATGAATTTGGTTGGTGCATTTCGTAAGCATATATAATATGTTCATATATATATATATATATATATATATATATATATATATATATATATATATATATATATATATATAAATTAATATATTTATTTATTTAAACAAAAATACAATCTGTGCATATAGTTACAATCCAGTGTTGATTAGTAATAAAGAAGATATAAAAAATAAATAATAACTAATAAATAATAAATAATAATAACAATTTTGATAAAAATTCAAAAATATAAAAAAAATTAAAAACAAATTTAAAAATTACCTACACCTAAAAATGCATCAAATCATCCATATTTGTAACGCGAAATAAAATTTTTTTTAATCCAGATTTGAATGGGTAAAGTTTACTACAAATTTTCAAATCAACAGGAAGATTTTAGGAGCCAAAATTAAAAATGAATTTTGAAAAGTAGCTGTTGTAAACCCTTGAAGCCGAAAACACTGTTTATTTCTTAAATTGCAACCAGTACTGACATTCAATCGATCAACGTTGGAACTGAAAAAAGACTTCATCGTTTTCAGCACATATGAATGCCCCAAAGAAAGAATCTAGACCCTAAAATAAAGACCACGATGCTGATAAACGCGGAACATTAAGAATAGTCCTTATAACATGTTTTTGCGCCATAATAAGGGGGTAAATTCTTGTATAATAAGTTCCCCCCAGCATACTAGTCCATAAGATAATTTTGAATCAAAAATAGCAAAATATATATTGGGCATACTAGTCGTACTAATCACTAATGCCAGATAATTACGGAGAGAATCAATATGATTCTTCCAAAGCATTGAGTTAGGGATAAGCCAAGATATTTGAAAGATTGAACGAATTCAATTTTAAAGTAAGTAACTAGACAAGTAACTAGACAAGTATTGTCATTCAATTTGAAAAACATACCTTTCGTTTTTGAGCTCAAGAACATGGAATGAGCAAAGCACCATTCCTTTAATATGCATAAATCCGAATTCATATATTGAATATTTGTACAGTGGTTAGGGTGATTGTACAGAAAGTCGTCGGCGAAAGCTATTAACCTAGAATTAAAATTAATTTGAAAGATAGAATTTAAATAAATTAAAAATAATAATGTACCTAACACTGTCCCTTGCCCATCGTTACTGTAAATACTTTGACTAAAAGCGTCGTTGGTTTTAACAATCTGTGACCGATCAGATCAATAAGATTTAAACCACTGCAATGTAACATCACGAAAACCAGCATGGAGGATTTTGTGCAACGTTAAATCTACAAAATTAGAACCAATCAAGTTTCTCTGGTCTAGATCCTTATATATGGAACATTGGTAAATTCCAATAAACTTTTTCCGTACTTTAAAATTTTTTAAATCCGTATTGGCTACTATGTAAAAATTTAGTCTTATTTAAGAAACTGGTAATTCTGGAATGAGCTATCTTCTCAATTATTTTTCTAAATACAATGAAATTGGCCTATACTTGATAATATTTTTTTTGTCACCTTTTTAGAAAATTGGAATAACTACTGCTTCTTTTAATTTAAGAGGGAAAATGCCATAAGAAAAACTGAAATTTAATATATATGATAACACATCCAGTTGATCCAGTCGGTTTAAGGTTCGATATGATGTTCCCAAAAAACATGATTTTCATCCGAATTATTAGCGATAAGAATAGAATAAACTTGATCAGTAGAGTTGGTAGTTTGCTTTAAATTAGGGACAGCATTTACGAAATAACTCGGATAAATCAAATATGTCAGATACTGAACAATTATCATCAACAACGATTTCTTTAATCGAATCTTTCTTATTTGCCCTATTTAAAATCTCGTTAATCAGTTTCCAGTTATTTTGATATCTCCTTTTTTTGCGTTGACCTTATTTTTATAAAATATACACTTAATTTTGAAGAGCTTTATTAAACTCTGTGAACTTTAATAAAAGTTAAGAAATTCTATGGTTTACTTATAATTTTTGAGATAAATAGTTTTTAATTTTAATTATATTTAAGTGGAATAGATGAAGTCCAAGGCTTAATAATTCTATCCTTAGCTTTTACTAAGTGTTTTGAAGTATTATTATCAATATATCATTTTAAACGACCAATAAAATAATCATAAGCCCTAGATACGTTAGATTGAGAATATACGTCGAGCCAGCCTTCATCATTCAACTCATTAAATAGATTTGTATAATCAATAGAGGGCACATAGCGCTTCAATTGTGGTAGTGGAGGATTACCGGTCAAAATGCTCAATGGAACAATAACCATAGAAGTCATACAGTGATCAGTAATATGCAGATCAAGAATATCAGCATGGAAATTAAAATTAAATTTCAAAGAATGTCTACAAAATATTTGATTCCCCGTTAAAATATTATTAAGCTCCGTCAAAAAAACTGAAACATTCAGAAAATGAAACCTATAAATAACTAAAGCCGAAACCCGAACTGAATTAAATTCCAAATTTCCCTGCAAAATGTCAGCACTAGTACCATCAATACAAGAAACAGTTATATACTTTAAACCATCACAAAGGTAAACAACAACTCCTCAGACTCTATACATAGCATTACATTTACCGTAAATTGTTTATCCCGAAATTTTATAATTATCAAGTTCATATTGTTCAATCCACACCTCTGACAGAAAAACGATTTGGGGCAGAATATCAAGTGCAGCAATGTTATAGCTAACATTAAAATTTTGCCTTAGGCTTCTGATATTTTGATGTTTTATTTTGGTGTTCTTTTACAAAAACCCCAGCTGGCCATGAAGTTGGAGCCATCAACTTTTCAAAATCGGTATCAGAAACCCTTATTTTAAATGACGAGTAATCCTGCTTATAATTATCTCATACTTTATGTTTAAACCGATGCACCACAGCGTCAGTTACATTAAATTTTTTCCGCAGGTATTGGCTAATATTAAATTTACTGACGTATATAAGCAACCTTGAGATAAAAACTTGTTTACGAGGTGCAATAGCAGGCAATAAGCCGTCAATGCCACTACTAGTGCCAATTACAAAATTATTCACAGAATCTTCAAACTTTGATTTCTTAATAAAGAAAGTTGAATGCTGAGCAGAAGCACTTTTAGGCAAACGCTTGCTTTTTGGAACACTGATATTTTTTAATTTAGATGTCATATATCTTCTTCGTAAAACGAACCGTCAACTGAAGAAAAGGCAAGAGTTGCTTCAGTTTCATTTGAAGAAATCGCAGATCTGCTGGTTGGAACAGTTTCATTTACATCACTTGTTGACACAAAGTCAGTAACGGTTGGATAAATATTAGAAGATAAATTATTAATTAAGTCACACCACGGTATCTTGCACAGTCTTATTAGTTCAATTCTTTGGCATAGTATATTGTTAACTCCGAAAGTTTATCGCTAATAATTTTAAAAATATTATTGCAGTTATAATGACGGCGGTGACGTGTGTGTCGTTATTTTAATTATTCAGATTTGGATGTTGTGCAAAGTAAAGCTCAGTTTCGATCTGATGAGGAATTTAGTTAAAAATTAATTGTCATCCCATCAGGCTATGGCGACCGAGTGCTATGTATAAATGCTATTTTACGCTCTATATATATTTATGTACAGTGTACATGTAGCGTTAGCGAATTATGGATTTGCACGAAATATCTGAATAATTTTAATTGTGTGTGTAGCGATGGTCGCTACAAGTTATCATAGTACCGCAGTGAATGTTTGGAGAACTGGCTATTAAGTCAAAATCGGACTTTTTTATACCTGCACATTTGTAAGCTTGATTATACTACAATGCTTGATTATACTACTGGCAGTGACACACACTGCCAGTATTTGCTGCCATTTGTATTGATATAAAAAATGATAATACGCAAAAAAGATAACACGTGACCATTCCATCAAGCAAGAAGAGGTAATTATCTGCCCCAAAATGAAGAATAATCTTAAAATCCTTAGAGCTTAAAATGCATATATCTCGGGCATCATCAAGAGCTTAATAAATAATTAATAATTATTTAAATCAGTTGATGACACATTTCCTCATAATGGAACATTTCCACGCACAAAAAAAGACAAGATTAAGATTGTAAAGTGTTATTTGTCAAATTACCATCTCTAAGTGTTTTGTGAATATCGCCTGTAGTTATTAGTTACTAATGCTTTAAATATTGGAATAATTGTACCTCCTTTAACTTCCAAATAGCTTTAATTTGGAAGAAGAAACTTTGGAGAAAAGTCAGCTGATTTGAGCTCATTTATGATGTTGAGAATTTCAAACGAGTCTGTTTCTCAAAAAACGCAAGATTTCAATGCCGAATTATTATAAATAAAATTATCATTATGAATTTGATCATTAGTGTCAAAGTCATTAGTTTGCTTTGTATTTTGAACCGAATTTACGAAATTATTCTTAAACAATTCTGCTTTTGAGTTTATCAACGATTGCGACGTATTATCATCAGTCACGATTTCTTCAACCAATTTTTTTTTTGTTTTCGTTGTTCAAAATCTTATTGACCATATTCCAACTTTTTTTCATATTGCCTTTTGATGCGTTTAATTTATTCTCATAGAATTAAAAAAATTAAATCAAAAAAAAATTTTGTATTTAACTTTTTAATAAGTTCTGATGGAAGCCGGCTTAATGAATCTATACTTAGATTTTAGTACGCTTTATACTTAAATATATTATTTTAAAGGCGTAATAAAACAATCATAAGCTGTGCGATGACTAGCTGTGCGACGATCGCTGACCAGCTTATTAAAGATATAGAGCCATAAGACTCCATTTTTAATATATAATCATTTGAAGATGAGATAAATTTTAAAATATTTATATTCATGTCGCCAAAAACTAATAAAGTTTTTGTTTTGACTCCTATATCAACAAACTATTTAAGTCTTTTACAAAAATGTGTTCGACACGAATGAAACCTATAAATTATAAAAACAGAAAACCAAACGTAAAAAAATTCTAAATTAACCTGTCCAGCACTAGTATAGCATCAATTCTTGGTACAGTGTTATTCGATTATATTATCACTAAGATAAACATCAACCCCACCGGCCCTATACGTAAAAACCATAAATTGTAAGAACCAAGATTTTATAATTTTCAGGTTCATATTCTCTATAAGAATGATTTGAGGCAATATTGCAAGTGCGCAGCAATGTTAGCTAAAATTTACACTAAAATTTACCGAGTTCAAAAAAAGGGGGAAACAGAAGAAAAAAGTAAAAAACAGAATGAGAAACAGAAAGGGGAAAAAGGGGGATACATTTTTTGGATCACCAACAAAGTAATAAAATATTAAAAAGAGAGACTCAACCCGATTATTGAAATAATCATATTTTTATGAAGATCGAATATTGCTTTTAGGGGTCACTGGGATGATGTTTAAAATTTTTAAAGAAACGGTATATAATATAAAATCATTACACATTAGTTACAAATAACCCCTCGATCCCTTTGGGTCCTTAAAATCATGTTACATATTTCCTTATATATTACAAGGTAATTTTGTTTAAAAATTATGCGGCATCAATGCTTTGCCTTGCAAATTATATTGCAAACTTTACTGATTAAACATAGAATACGAACATGTTGCCGCCTATTGAAATCTATAGCAACGATTTATCCCAATTATCACAAAATATCTGGGCATAATCTAATGATGTGTAATGAAAGTTTTCAATTGGAAAACTGAAGTTGTGTGAGAATGATAATGAAAGCCGTTTAATATTGATGCAAATCGTGTTATAGTAATCTATAAATTATTTCAACACGATGCATGGCCGAAAGTTACTCTAATTTGTAAGCTTGTCCACCGTCCGCAACAAAACTAAATCCAGTAACTTTATAGTAGATGCATTATAACGTAGAGTACAATGTTAGATAGGTTAAACATTTTATTTAAATTCAACTGAGTGTGCGGCAATGATGTCAATTTTGACTGTTTACATGGCAATTTGTTGCATCTCTTAGAACGGTTTTTACTGATCGGGGGTGCTATTCTTGAACTATGGTGAAAATTTTCGGTATCTTAAATTTTCGTAACGCTGTTTTCGTAATCGAAATGGAAAAATCCTTAAGGGTCTTTATGTGAATGTGTTAAAAACATGTTAAAAATGAAAACTTTTGACAGCTAAAATTAAATATTTTTTTTTATTCACCTCAAAAAATTTATTAAAAATTTAACGAGGTAAAGACCGTCTATAAATGTTGACAAGTGAATTTAAAAAATCATAACCTCATTTTTGACAAAATTAGCTGTGGGTAGTTATAAAACAATAAAATTAACATCATAGTTGGCGTATATTAACTATATTTTATTGAGATTTTACAACAACAATAGCATTTCGTCTGAATTAATTTCACTCCAACTTTTTGTTGGTTTTATATTGAAATAAGGGGAAAATTTTCATTCTAATTCTTATTCCTGTGCCTAATAAAATACGCATAATATGTTTGTTACCAATACATAATATTGTTAACGCATTCGGATTAGATATATATTGTTACCAATGCGTGTATATATTTGTACAATGTATAGCTGTCAAAATTTTAACTATTCAACATTCACTCGCCAAAATTAAATTTTTAGTTACAAATATTTCCACTCGATTATTTATTTTCCCCAATTTTTTAAACTAAATATTTTTCATGCATTGACAAAGACCCTAACTGATATTATTGAAATAATTACGAAAATAGAACTGTGGTGAATAAAAATTATGGAATAGCTTATTTTTTGACAGCAAAAATTGTTCGATTTTGACATAAAATGAAATTTTGGTTTTATATGAAAAAAAGTTAAAAAAAATTGCTTATTTGTATTTCTTTAATATTTAGAGGTATAAAATTGAATTTTAATGATTTTATATTTTCGTAAGTTTATTACGTGAAACCATGTGATTATTTGAACAAAATGAAGTTCTTTTGCTCGTATATTAATAAAAAAAAAATGTGAATTGCGAACAACGAATTTATTTAATCCATATTTTTTATGTTTTTATTTAACAAATTGTAGATGATTTCAATAACGACCTTGGTTTACCAGTGTTACGCTGTATACGGATGAAATGGCCACCTAAGATTTTAAAATTTTACATAAATGACCAGATATGGACGATCATATAATTGGATGACCAAAACGCAATCAATTTTAGTAATACGGTGATGACACATTTGAATAAGCTCAAAAAGCCCTGAAAGTTTATATAAACTTTGCGATATTTTAAATGTTAATGGTTTATGGAGTTCACGGTATCCAATCATACAGTTGTTTAGCACACGTTGCAATTTAAGGACACGCACAGTATCAATGTCGTTCGTGAGAAAGTATCTTTTCAATTTATCGCAAAATTCGAAACATTCTCTAATTTTGCTCGCCGTGATGCTGACAGGTTCATCTTTCACTTCACTGTCAACGCCCAAAATTTTACGTGATTTACACAACCCAAAATTGAAAATTTCTTCTAGAAGTCAGTTACTGTTGATGACTCGTTTTCTAATTTATCCAGTATAAATTGATAAGTGAGCTTAATATACATTTTTTTACAAATAGTTATTATGCCTTGGTCCAAAGGCTGAAGAATGCGCATTGTGTTGGATGGAAAAATGTAAGCCGCACATTGGGATCTTTTAACTGTAGTTGCCCTGGTGCATTATCAACAATCAAAATTTTAGATTCGAGACCGTTTTGTTTCATATATTTTTATACTTCTGGTTTAAAACAATTGTGAAACCAATCTGTGAATATCACAGCTGTTACCCAGGCCTTTGCATTAACTATCCAATAAACTGGCAAGTGCTTAAGATTTTTTCATTTTAGGGCTCGTGGTTTAAGAGCTCGATTTATCAGAAGCGGCTTCAGTATCTTTTAATGCATTACTGCAAAGTAACAATGTTACCTGATCTTTGCTTGCATTAAATCAACTTGCTGTTTTTTCGGCCTTTACGATGTATGTTCTATTAGGCATTTTCTTCCAAAATAACGCCGTTTCTCCCGCGTTGAATACTTGATCGGGGTGATATCCACCATCTTCAATAATTTTGGATAACGTATCCGGAAAAATATCTGCTGATGCGGCCTCGCCTGTAATCTTTACGTTGTGAAATGCGTATATATATATATATATATATATATATATATATATATATATATATATATATATATATATATATATATATATATATATATATATATATATATTTATATATAAATTCTATTTAAATCTGGACGGTAAATTCCGACTATATCTGTACTCGGAATGTGTAATATGGTTTATTTACATAAGCTGTACCAAAAATATATGATCACTAAAATATGTAAATTTGTTCGTTTACTCGGAAAACCGCATCTATATAGACAGATGATGTCTGAACTGAATCACATAATATATAAGTATATATATAATCATATATTGTTTAATAAAATGAAATATAACATTAAAATATAAAATTAACTTTAAAATAAAATAAATAAATTTACTATCGCAATTTAAACAAAAATAAAATATTCTATGAAATATTATTATATATATATATATATATTTATGTATACATTAAACCTAATTGTTGAACTAAAAAAATAACTAAATAAAATAAAACATGGCGTCATGTTGAAATATAACTCACATCAACATTCTTTTTTTTTTATATATACTCGCATTTATGTTTTTTTTTTATTTTTGACGAATCAAATGGACTGTGGTTTCGAACATAAATCTATATAAAAAACATATCTATGTTCGATCACGTCACGTGCAGCTAGGTGTGACGATTAGTTATTTTTTTCAAGTAAAGTAACTTATTTCTTTTTTTAAGATGCGATGGAACTTGGTTTGAACAAAACTTAAAATTTATATTGAAAACACGCGTTACGCATCACTAACTTTTTGTAACTCGGTCAAAACTCAAAAACTTTTTTTACACTGTTTACTAATTATACCGCCTTATATAGTTTTAGGAAGAATCAATCCTCTTTACATCAGAGGAGGCATTTTGGATAAGCTTTCGACTCGAAACAGTCATAGGTATTCAAAAAAGTTTACATATACGATATTTTTTCTTGAACTCGGTAAATTTTGGTGTCGTGCTGATTAAAAATTTTCGAATTTTATAAAAATAATATCATTGCGGCTATATAGCTCTTATATATTTATGGTTTTGACGATCTGTTATATTTGTATTTTTAGGGTATTCAAAACCATTCTTAAGATGCGTTTTTTTGTCATTTATAAATATACACAAAAAAATGACTTCACTATATAATCCTATAGCACTGCTAAAGATAGTTTAAAAGTTTGCAAAATATTGATTGTTTGTAAAATTGATATTCTCTCGATGTAATTCTAGTTCATGATCCTCTAGTTCATATACGTTTGTAAATTCGTTTCCCGGCAAACGAGTCATGGTAATTATATATTACATCTTTTAAATCATTCTCAACTATAATAGACACTTTATGGAAGAGAAAGCTATACCAATAAAGCGGTTTTGGTAAAACTACCATTAAGAATTTAATTGTCGTGGCAATTGTGAATAAAAAATTAAATAGTCGAGGCTATTGTGAATTGGAAACTTTTTATAAATCAAACAATTGCCACCGGTGTGAAGTTTTCGACAAATAACAAAATCTGTAAATGTGTTGGTAATTTATTTTACAGTAGGCCAAAAATTTGTTATTTCACTTTGTTAATTAACTAATTCTAACAATAATAATTCGTATTACTATCCGACAAATAAAAATTCTAAAGAATAAATACGTCAAATTTAGTTGTTCAATGGATTAAAGATTGGCCAACTCACAGAAATTTCAAACAGATTTGATATATACGCAAAGTTATGTTAGACTATGTCTTGTAGTAAAATAATAGTCAATAGTTATTACGATGGGATTGAACCTTTTTTTATTGACTGTGAACAGTTGCATATTTCATTAAAATTGTAATTTAGTGGTTTAGTTTATTAAAGGTTGGCTAGTTCACAGAGTTTTTACCAGGATTTAGCCTATGTGAGTAAAATATTAATGGAAGTTCTTTCAAATAAAGTTAGCATCATTCCGATATGATGGATTATAGACCTTGTTATTTAGGTCGTGAAACTCACATAAGCCAAATTCCGGTGAAAACTCTGTGAGTTGGCCAATCCTCTATACAGTGAACCGAGAGATTTCTTAAGCTCGAAAATGCGGCAGTCCACCAATGTTTAATACGAATCATGAAATATATATATTTTTGGTGCTCGAGGCCAAAAATAATTTTGGTTATTATTTTTCAAATTTTATTTTCGTAAAGCAAAGTTATTAGCAGTTATAATTTTATTATATTTTTCAAAAGTACGTTGCTTGATAACAGGTCATCTCGGCAAATGGTCCGAGTAACTAGCGAGCCTATTAAGCCTGTCAAATTCCAATCACATGTACGAAATATACCAAACAAAACCATTGATTAGTTTATTTTGTACACGTAACTCAACAATGACTGATTTAATAGGCTTGCTATTTTAACAAACAAATTCGCAGTAATAACTTTGTTTAAATGTTAATTTATTTTAATTTCCTCTTCCTTAATTTACAACATTGCTTTTACCGACTGTTTTACTAATACATGCAATTTTTTTTTGTTAATTTAACAAATTTCGTATACGTATACGTTTTTTTATTTTTTTATTTGATGAAAACTGCGCACCCGTCAATTGCCTGTAATATCCAATTTGATTTATTTATTGAAATTGAAGTTCATCGTTACACTGCAATTATTAAATTACATCCCACGAATAATTTAATGGGCATTATTTACATTATCTGCTTCCAAATGTATTGTGTTGATTGTATATTTGATTGAAATACCTGATGTGAATGTACTTCCATTCGATTGATGCTCTTGATGTATAGGATTTTTTGTAAGAAATTTGATCTGTAATCATAGATTGCAAATTTTTCATTTGTTTGGTATCGATTCATTAATATAGCCTTCCACTACACTGGCGATTGCCATCCACCATGGCGTTTAAGGGTTTGTAAATCGGCACCACTGTGTGCCAATAATGTTGCAGATATGCACCGAAAGCTATGGTCCGTGTAATTGTCGACATCTTCAAGTTCCAAAAAATTGACAATTTGTTTAAGTTTATACTTAAACATATATTTCTTCCAAATGGTTGAGATGTGCTTTTCTCTTTTGGTAATTGACGAAGAATCGATTATGACCAACAACTGATGGACGAAGCTTGATGTACTTTCTGATATATGCTGATCGAGTTGCACCATATACACCGAAAATTATTATGAAAACAATGCTGGGAAATTGATACATTTGTTTGTAAGTGATCTGTTACCTTCATAGCTAAGAAGTTCGCATCGTCCGCGGTAGATACAAATTTCCGTATTGCTTCTGGTTGGAATTTTTTTTGGACAAAACCCAACAGTGTTCTTTTTCAAAAATGCAGTGCACTTATCATATTTTATATTGATTTCTTGTGATCATAGTTTGTGAGCGTCGCGAGTATTCTATCCACATTGAACTTGCCTTATATTTCGCTGAAAATGTATTATTTGCAAAATACCAAATTATTCTCATAATGATATTCACTTACTTTTAAGGTTTTAAAGTATACCAACATGACCGATTCACTAATGTATTTTTCGTCCAGTTTTTGTTTTTTATTCCACTCCATAAACTTATGATACGAGCGTAAATACACATCAGCAGACTTTTTGGGAAGTAAGTTTAGTGCAATTAACTTTGGTTCGTCATTAATTTTAGTTAAATAATCCTGATCGTCCATTTTAATGTAGATGCAGCCATTTTCATTCACAATTATGGGAAACCTATTTATTTACAATAGTAACAATTAAACAATAAATGCAAAGGTCACTTAGATGTACGAAAAAAAAACAGAAAAAAAAATTGCGTTTATATTTAGAGGAAACATTTTTTATTTGTTGATAAAGTGCCATATTATAGTCGAGAATGATATAAAATAAAGTATCCGACTTGTGCTATATACTAATGGATAATATCCTCAATTGGTGAAAAGTCCTCGGGCTAGTGTCCTATAGGGCATTTGCGAAACTCTCACATTATTACCTATTAATAGCACTAGTTGCATAACCTATTATTATACTTATCACATTTTTCTATCGTATATAGTTTTTAAAAAAAAAAGTTATAAAATATTTTCTAGCCCTTAAATATAACTAAAGTTAAATAAAAAATTTTAAAAAATTATAGCAAATTATAATTTACAACTTTTGATTTGAACTTAAAGAATTCCATCAAAATAGGTCCAAGTCAATTTTAAATAAAACATTGATTTAAACCTGTGGTAATATAATTTTTCAAATCTAAGTCAACAGATCATCGAACATCAGTAAAATTTGAAGTTTTGCAAATTTTAATTTTGATCATAAATTAGACATCATTAGAAGCAATGCTGTTATATTTATTGGTGACCGCTATCAGGACAGGTTAGATAACTTTCTTGTGCTCGAATAGAATCTGTTATAGGCATACAGAATATGTGGTTCTAACAAAATGGTGTCCCATCTTATACAGCTCGTCCTATATGGTATTAAATGAGAAAACGTGTACACTATAATAAACCAAGCACAACCTCAATGTTTATGGACAATATTAGAACATTAGAAACGAAATAGATTAAATAACGCTGATTTCTTTTAGTTTGATGCTTGCCCGAGCGATAGAGTAAAAATAGGTGATTGAAAATAAAAATGAATTTAAAATCTTGGCATTTAAAATCCGAATTCATTCACAACCAGAATGTATAATGGGAAATATTTTGCTGTAATTTTAAATTTTTGCAATTAGAGCTCTTGTATATTGCTAAACAATGAAATGATTCATTCTTAATGTTTTCATGTTTGTAGCCGTTTTTCATAAAATTGCAGCACCACCAAATAACATGTAATATTTATACCGTCAGTTGAATTATAGGTAATCTGTATAGTATGAAAGAGTTACTATAGACCCACTTGTTTGGTTTTAAACTCCCATTGATCTCAACATCGATATTATTTCCGATCAAACATTTTTATTAGTAAAGTCTTGGCTATATATGTTGTGCACAAATTAGCAGACAACCAAAAATACATAATTTCATAAAAGGTCACCGATTAGATTTCTCATAGCATAAATACAGAAATAACTTTTCGATTTTAGTCATAAAACAGGCCTTTTAACTTTCACTGCCTTTTTTCTTGAAACTGCCATAACATATTAAAAATTGGTATTATGACACTGACTAGTTTTCCAACTTTTTAAGTGAATAAAAACGTCAAATGAAGAGAGAAAAGTGTGAGAGAAAAAGTGGGTATATCAAATATTTATTGGAGTAAGCGCATACAACATATAGTGTATACAAAAAGTAAAAATTGTCAAATAAAAATTTGTAGCTCATTGTTTCTTGCAGTTCAGTGAGCACAATTCTAGCAAAAATAGTTAATTTGTAATTATTTTTAAGACGATAGATTCTTTTTTTTTGACATTTTATGATTTTGACACAAATTGTTTGTCACATACATTTTTGAAAATTATCTTGTTCAATATTACAGATTTCAATTTCATATAGTTTGGCAATTATGTTGAACCTACATTTAATTGTGACAGCTTCCATACATTTCTTACAAACTCATATATTGGAAAAGAAAATATTTTTTGTGGTGCTTGACGTTTTTATTTTCCATAGATAATGCGATGAGGGAATTGGAAATTCAAAACATAAATGGAAAATAAGTTTTTGACATTTAACAAATACATATAGCGTTGTTACACCCGAAATAAGTGTTTGTCTCTGTTTGGTTTTACTAGATTTGTAGCATTAGTTAGTTTGAAAAACCAGTCAGTGTCATAATACAATAATGGCAACTGTTTATTTTCACGCTTCATGATAGGCTCACTTAGAATTTTTTTGAACAGTTTCGGTATATACTATAAAAAAAGCAATGGAAATTAGGTGATAGAAGAGCATTAATAGTTTGGCAGAAAGAACATTATTTTCTTAATTTCTTAGAAGTTTCGTCATTGTTCTCTTTTTGTATACATAATGTACAACCGAAATAATTGAAACCTTATAAATATAACTCAGTGGCAATACACATAATTAATTATTTTTATTTCTATGGCACACGTAAGTGTGGGAAATGTAATCTGCGTGTTAGACTTTATGATTATAAACATCGGCTTTGATGTACAATGAAAAACAAAGTGACGGCAATAAGTTGGCTAAACACACGATAAGTTCTTGGTTTTTTAATGTTTACATTTTATTTTATTCCTTGCCATCTATTCTGGGGCCTAATACACTCTTTCACAGTTAACTAGAGGTTCTACTTTACGCTATCACTAGCCAAATACAGAATACACGAAAACAGGTTAACTTAAAATATTCATCTGCAAAATTACTTTGCGCACCAGCCAGCCTTTATTAGCATGGACTATGGTTGGGCTCATAGATTCTGCACTCCAATCCTGGATCATAGTTGTGTTTACCGTCATTGCCAATCGTAATCATGTGAAGAAAAATTAATTTTCAACCCTCCCGTTGGGATTCGATCATTCGGTTTGGATCCCGACCCAAACACCTCAGCTTTAACCACTGCCCCAATTGTTGGGTAATTTTACAATAATTTGAAGCTTTTAAATAAATTTAAAAAATTCACAAACAGTAATCAAATCTTAAAAACTAATACATAAAGACTAAAACATTCTATCGTGCAATCAAGTGCAATCAGTGTTACAGCTTAATTTATGACATAAAGAATTAAAAAAAAGTCACATTGTTTACAAGTCGGTGATATTTGGTTCCATTTAACAGCTCTCTTGCAAGTTCAACTTTATTAATTTTTAAATCCCTTTTATAGGATAGCAAAGTTACGCACGTTAATGTTTTAGATCATTGTAATAAATCCAAGTCGGACGACGATACAGAGCCCCGACATTTAAATACCAAACGTCAAATTAACATGAGTCGATTTGCTTTTAATCACTTTTATTTGCCATCACTGTAGTCACGCAACCCAACAGAACGTGTTCTTGTAATTCTCTTGATACTATATCAAAGGATTGTAATAGGTTGGCATAGTTGTCATATCATCGGTAAAAGTCAAAATCGCCCCAAATTGTGATATAGTCATAATTGTAAACTAAAGCCCTGTTTTGCAGCACTTCGACTTATATTTGAGACAGCTTACTTTTAGCACCATTATATGTTTGATTTTAAAATGCCTGTTTTCTAAATATTTCTCTAGACTCCCATGACAAGCTCACCACCTTGAAGTTATCCCAGACTTTCATCCCAGGAAAATTTCAAATTGCATCTGACAAAACGCGCGTAAAAAAAAACACTTCATGATGTCTATTCTGTACCAAATTTCTCGCATTATGCGAGTAAAAAACGTGAGTGTTCGTATACGTATATAGAGTAAAACATACATACAAATATATGATAGTATTAAAAAAATGTTTGTCATAGTATACGACAATAATTGATGAAGCGGTTCAAAAATGATTGATTCGGTTAATTTATTTTTGTACACTCTTGCAATTCGTCATATTTTATTTTTCTCACTTGCTATTTTGATGATGAGTTTGTCGCCATATTGTTATATTTAATTTGTGCTTTTAAAGTAATTTATATAATAAACTAAAGTGTTGTGTGATTAATAAAACTTTGTTAATACAAATTTTAAAGGGTTACCAAAACTATTTAGTGTTTTAAATTTAGTTTAAGTTTCAAACATTTTTAAAATTAATTTACTTATAATAAAAATAAACTTAATTATTTAGTAATTTAAATTTAGTTTAAGTGTTATTTTTAAAAATAATAATAGAGTAAAAGAGTGATATAGGGTAAATAGTTTATTTAGTGTTTTAATTTATTTTTGAAAAAATTAACGTTTTTATTTTGATTGAAAATGGTTTGTTTTAAAAATAAATTTTAGATTACATTTTCTTGTTATTTACCGTAACATTTTGGTTTGCATGTTTGTAGTAATTAGATATAAAACTTATCTAGTTATAGCCTACAAATGATATAACATCAAATAATAAAAATTTTAATACAGATTTTTGAGTCCTAATACAAGTTGTTTTGTTCTGAAGAAAATTAAACGTGCGTTTCATATTAAATGTTGTGTTTGTTTCATTTCGAATATTAAACGCATATTTAATTTTCTTCAGAACATATATTATTTTTAGAACTACTTATATAAGAACTCAAAATTCTGTATTAAAACTTAAATTTTTTGATGTTATATCATTTTTACGCTATAATTAGATAAATTGAATGTCTAATCATTTTGTGGCGATGGTTGGTACTATGTACATACTTTGATCAGAAAACATGATCTATAGGCATTAAACCAACAGAAAAAACTTTTAAACAATTTTAAATTTAAAATCTTTTTATTTTTAAATAAACCGTATAAAATGTATTTAAGCACATAAATGGTTATTAAATAACAAATAAAAATGTCTTTTTATATGTAAAATCACAAAACTTTTAAGAACTCAAAATTAAAAATTTAAGAACACAAAAATCGAAAAAGGTAAACACAACAAGAATAGGTAAAATGGCGCATACATTATAAAAAAAAATTATCTAAATAAAAATGCGTATAGGCGCACCTATACATTAACATTAACCAATACTATATTTTCCGGTTATTTTACTCGCACTCACGTTTTTTGGTACAGAATCGATGTTCAGACTTTTTTTTCTCGATACAAATAAATGTATCATATAATGCAATTAAATAATGTATCGAATTTTCATGTTGCACTAAAAGAAAAACAGAAGAAAAAAATTTTTTTGGTCCCAGTAGGCCTGGATTTTTAACATATCGACACGGTAAAGAGTTCTATTGGCTATATCTTGGTCCATTCTGGGGCCGGTTTGTCCGTTAGAAATATCTGAAAAAACAGGCTGCCAAGTGAATATTAAATCAACGGACTATCGCACAAAAAAGGGATAGTTTATACTGTGAATATTCGAACTTACTGTGGTCACCCTGATTGTTCTAAAAAATTTAAATTATCAAATACTGATATTACTCGCGGCACGGAGTATGCTACTCCAGTTTATTCGAATCATAAAACACCTTTTTCTAGATAAATCAGAGGCATAGATCGAGATGTATTGAAAGTTGTGTGCTCTGAAAAAACAACAGAATTCGATACATTATTTATTTACATACGATACATTTATTTGTATCGAAAAAAGAAGTCTAGGATTTTACGCGGGATAACTTTAAGGCGGTGACAAGCTCTAGGTAACGTTTGTTTAATTTTATCGATGATTATTTTGTTCCAAACCTTATCAAACGCCTGGGCCACATCTTTTTCAAGGGGCATTTCACCAACCGCTCTGTGCACTTATTCTGTTTTGTTATGCTTTTCGCTATTTCTAAACTAATGGTGATCCGGAATAATGCGATTTGGCTCTAGAATTGGTGTTAGTACCTGGCAAATGGATAATTGATAGATTTGGTATTTTTTTGCCAGATATATGAAGCTACTTGTATGTTAGTATGGTCATGGTCTAATAGAATCGTCCGTTATAGTTGTTGCAACATTTTTTTTGTTACTTTATCATATATTCTGGAGGCGTTTTTGGATTTATTTTATGACGTGTATGACATAACTTCTACCTCTGTATCGATTAATACAGGTGTTCCGAGCCTTTTAGGTTTTTGATGCATTGATTAAATTAAGTTTTCTTTTTTTTTGTGCTTCACTTATTTTTGTTATTTAAATGAAATCTTCTACCATTACATGATTTTCTTTAGTAATGAAAAAGAGTCTTTGTTATAAGGAACAAAGCTGCTTTCAAATGGATTTATGTACTATTAAAATTATTATTTTTATTCATTTTGATCCCACGTGTAGTGGAAATAACGGAAATAATTGAGACACATAAAATCATTCGTATTTTTTTTTTTTTAATTTCTGGTAGTCCTCTTTTACCGTACAGTATATGGCAAACAGAAGTATAAACTCTTATAAATCTTAAAAATAAAGTTTAACGCTGGCAATACACATAATCTTATATTTTAAAATTAGGTATGTTCGTGTAAGATGGTTTAGCTTCAATATTTTGATGACTATACTAGAAAACTTGTTTGAAAGCAGTTTCAGATAAATTTTCCATTAAATTGATTTTTTCATTGAACAATTCAAATACACAGGTGTGCCTTGTTGACGAGCAGGCTAAAGTTTTAAGGACTAAGACTTCTACGAGCTGGATCTTTACAGAAATTAATTTATGTGAACCACCAAAAAAACAAAAAAAAATGTTGAACTGGAATTCATGATAACAACACTGTATCCAGTCGCACATATATGTTTACCAGAGAATATGTAAAGTACAATGGATTTTTCTTAACAGGAAACGCTTTTATTTATTTCATGTGTACATTTACATATTTCATATACACAATGTGATATGAATGTTTTTAATTTTGTTATCACAATGTAGCACGTTCTTGTTTTTCCGGAGCAATTCATCGAAATTTCCTATAATCGCATAATATTCCATAAAATTAATTGTTTTTGCTTCTGTTTGATTTGAACATCACAACATTATATTTTTGTACGTATATATATATATATATATATATATATATATATATATATATATATATATATATATATATATATATATATATATATATATATATATATATATATAAGTTTTAAAAACTATTTTAAAAATGGTCAAACTATGGATGACTAAACGTTTTTTCTGTTCCATTTTTGTTTATCATAATATATGCAAATTTTTTTTACAGTCGAATGATGATTCATCATACTTGGCATGATGTGTATAAGTACATCATAATAAGATGATTTATCTTAATATAAACCGAAATAGTTTTACAATTTTGAACTATGTACTTAAAAACAAAAACAAAGCCCATAAAGAATGACAAATTTGAATTGCTCACCAATTAGGACAGTAATAATCCTTCATTTGCGCCATTTATATATTTGGTTTATGAGAAATTTTAATTTATGCTCAACAACTCTCGATTTATTTACTTGTTCGTATATGAAACCACTTTTATGTTACAGTGTTTTTAAAACTAAACCAAATCTAAAAAAAAAAAATCTACGACCGGAACAATAAAACAATAAAAGTTTATTGTCTTATGGTATATGAAAAAAAAAGAAGGAAAGGTGAGTAATTTAAGGTCCTGTTTAAATTTTACATGCATTCTTTTAAAAAAAAAAAATCGTAATTTTTTATTTAAAACTACACGAAAAAAATAGTTTTCGAAATCCATATTGACAAACAATGTACATAGAGTACAAATAATAACAGAACACTAAAACAATAAAAAAATAAAAGTTTTGTAAACAAAGAATGTTATTATGGATATCGGATCTGACTCAACAACGATTTCCGCATAGTTTAAATATTTTCCTTTTTCTCGTTTTTTTTTTATATTTTTATTGTTATTCTTCGTTGACGGCATTCGAGTGGTTAACTTTTACGGATTATAACCAAAATTGTGTGACAAATTTGGATAATAGATTGGCTTTGCAAAAAAATTTTGATCAAATGCCGATTTTACCTGATACCAATATTTAAAACAAATAATTAATTTACATCCTAAATTAAGGACACGTGTTTATTTATATTCAATAGCATTGGCACACATCGCCTAAGTATACACCCCGAATATCTTATGGACCAATTTTCGCACATATTTTGTAAACAAACTATATTTTCAGGTTTGAAGAGTATATATTTGTTTGAACAAAATCATATTCTAAAACTTACGATCCCGTCGTAAGTATTTACCAGCTAATATTTATACACCGGACCGTATCTATATATACTATATATATAAAAAAAAATCGTGTTGTCGGCCCTACTAATTTTTGTTGCAGAATATTAGTTTGGAACCTGTTTTGTGCGATGAATATATTTAGTCGTAATATTTTCGGGTTTGCTTGACATTTTTTTTTTACTTTTTTTGTATTTTACCTACGAGTGGGTTGAAAGGAAGTATATATACCAGAATTAAAAGCGGAAATGTGTTTTACCTTATGGATCGATATTTCAATTATCTGCGGCTTGAAAATTGTCTTAGTAAATGCACTTTATTTTAATGTTATTTTTTTTGTTTTATTTAATGCATATTTTACATGCTAGGGTGGTATATAAGTAACTGGTCTCGACCAGAAAACATATTTTTTGGATAAAATATCACCACAAAATTTTTTTCGTAATGGGCGTACTAGACGCACATTATGACGACCTCTTGAATTCTTGATGAATCTAACGACTTCTCTATAGTAGGTCACGACAATCAACTTTTTCCTATCCTATATAGCAGCACCATCTTGCGTTGATCTAAAAATATCTTTGACCATATAATGATGCAAAAATCAGTTAAATGTCGTTCTATTATTTCAACCATATTCAGAGCAGAACACAATTATGCTCATTTTGACTCCTTTTTTGAGTTTTTCATCCTAACCATCATCTGAGATCTGTGATGTAAAGTCATTCAGCAGACTCGTTTCTTCTAATTTAATGATAACTACATCTAAATTCAAATACATATTTCTTTTATTTCAAGAATAGTTCCTTTTTTTTGCTTCTAAGTCGATTCTGAACAAATTTCGAAAAATAAAAGTCACTGAAGTGAATTAAGCAGGTACTTAATGACAGCAAAATTTACAATTTTTACAAGCGAAACATAATCTTCTTCATTGTTCAGCATCATCAGAGTCAATTTATTCTACCATCTCCGGACCAAAATTGATTGCATATTTATCAAGGGGGAATACTTTAATTTATCCCATAATGTAAGCCTATATAAGTTCAAATCTTAAATTTTCCACCGTAAATCACCCATCAAACTAATGGAATAATTTGCTTAACTGATGTAGCGCAGACTTTTGAAAATGTTTATTCCTTATACCCGAGAAATTTTTATTGTCGAGACAGGCTAAATCCGCATAGAGTATACCATTGGACCCTCGCTATTCATGCTTTAATTGATAACGTCTAAAATAATGTGATGTGCACCTAACTTTCATAAGCCTTAATTGGGTCAGAAATAAATCCGAATATAGCAAAATAACACCAACCATAATTTATTTATTTCTTTAACGTTTTTCGGGAAGCTTAGTTTGCACCTCAAAATATATTTTTCTATAATTGGCGCATTTTTGTTGTAAAACAAAGAAAAATGGTTATGCGTCTGAACATATTACTTATGAGAGAATCTTTTTGACATTTTTTATCATATACATAAACTGAATAAAAGTGTAAAGGTAAGTTTCTCACGGTTAAATCTTTTCATCGTTCGTCTTTTCCCGAATAAATTGGTGACGTATATGTGTTTTGTCCTTGGATAATTAACACCATTTGAACTCAATTGGATGTAGTTTTATTATCGCATATATAGATTAGATATCCATTTGCAGACCTTTTAACCAAAAGACCTCTTGTATTGCAAAAGTCGAAGACATATATTACGTATGTGTCGTGGATTACACCATTTTTAGTTGTTTCTTTAAATTCCATGAAATCGAGCCATGTTGATATACGAGAGAATATTCCGTTGTAGATCGCCTCTGATCTAAATCGCTTGCTCAATCAACATCTCAGTGTAACCAACCAAATCCATATTTTGAAAGTTAAACTCAAGTTTTGCATTCGATGTTCCATTAAAGTATCTCATAATCCGGTTTAACACAATCCAGTGTTAAAAGAATGTCTTTTGTCTGAATATCTGGTAATCTAAGATGCAAACAAATTATATACTTTCAACGACTTGTTGATAAAGTACACGTACTTTGCATTTAATTTCATTTTTCGTAATTTTTCGAACACATTTCGTCGCCCCAGTATTATACTGTCGTAACTACCAAAAATCCGATTGTCAGTTTTTTCGCTGGATCAACATAATTTTTACTGTTCTTTTCAACGCTTTAATCCGTTTTGTTGTAATAATAATAGTTTTGGAGTTACAGAGTTTTAATTTGTTACAAGTTCATGGTATACTTCAAACACTAATAATTACTTTTATAGAAGGTCCTTTAATCGAACACTAAAATATATTTTAGAATGTTGTAAACCCGGGTTGATAAATTTTTGTCGTAAATTGCAATTTTTAGTTTCTACTATTTTGTGTCGTAAGTCACTTTAACCAATCATATTTCATTATTTTATCACGTGATCCAAAAACTTAAAAACTAAGGAAAAATTAAACTTGTGCTTACCAAGCTCTTACACCAAATAAATACATAGTAAATATGTTTGATAAACTTTGGATTTTTTGTGATTTACGTGCCATCTAGATGTTATTGAAAAAGTAGAGTTGCTAGGAGCAACAAAATTTAAAGAAAAAATATGTCGCAATAAATGTCACAATTGAAAGAAAAATTAAGGTTACTGCGTGAATTTTAAAATATATTCACAAAAAATCGTAGAATTACCCGATGCAGATACTTTAGTTTAACCGTACACCGCGCGATTTTTTTGTCGAATTGGCGCTTCTTTAATAAACTTTTATGTCCGGTAACTCGATTCTTTATCGAACTTTTTGGTAGATATTAAACTCTAAAATTAGCGTTCAAATCGAATTGGTTCCAATTTATGATAACCCAGATGGAATCAAAATTATAATGTGAAGTTATTATTATATACCACAAAACAGGAACGGCACTGGTAAGTTTCTTAACCACACATCCTAACTTATCAAAAAGTACAACAATTTTCAGTGCGAAGTCATTCAAATATGCAAGAGTAGATGCTGTCATTGACTGACATTTGAAGCATATATTAACATTTACAGTCCGGTTTCTATATTACTATTGCACAAATCATTAAGTTATCCAAAGGTATCATTAGACATTTATCAAATGAGGGAGAAAACTTGTCTAATTATAATACTGCTTCAATAATTATTGTATTTCCATCATACAGTTCATTGCGAGCTTTATAGTTTTAATAAAGCTAAAAAATCTATTCTAAGGCGAGTTTAACAAGCTGGTATTCAATATAAAATATAGCATAAGGACACAATATAAAAAATATAACAATTATGTTGTTATACCTTTAAATTATACTAATTGCGTGAAATTAAAAAAAAAATTGTTTAAATGTTTTTCAATATTTAGAATTTATAAGTGTATTTTCATAAGTGTAGATAAAACTATTAAACATAGGTTTTAAATAAATTTGATTGGTGCTTTTTTGACTTTATTGCCACCCACCTCCTTAAATTGATAACAATTTTATCGTAACTCCACTAATTTAAGTGTAATTTGAATTAAACAACAATGACGAATGTTTTATCGTAACTCTATATTTTTGTCGTAAGTGCACGATTCTCAACTAGACGAAAAATTATACAACAAAATATTAAGCTTTTCGAAAATTTTCCGGAAAACTGATGGAAAGCAAAAATGTAGCAAATGTTAAAGAATATATTTGACGAAAGCTTCTGTACCAAATTGTTAAACTAAAATATTTCCAATTTTAAATAACTCAAACTCGCAATTTATTAAGTCCATTAATGTTGGAAGTGCATTAATAGGCGCTTCTCTCCATTTAGTTATTGTACTGACATTAAATTTTGACTCAATTAAATATACTATAATGTCATCCTAGTAATCAATTGGGCGAATTCGTCCATCAGATTCATTAGATTTTACGCAGTTATACATTGATGACTGGGTTTATATAAAATAAAGCACGAATATGTTCCTCGATAATCATAATTCGATGACACAAAGTCCAGGTTTTTTATGATTTTGGCAGCAACAACCTCTAATGAATTTCTCAAATACTGGAATTTGCATAGATCAGACAATCGTGAGTTGTTAAATGCACATGTATATCAAACGAGTCAACAAACGACCTCCATTTTGTAATATCACCAGCAAAATTATCAAGCTTTATTTCAGGCAACTTTGGTGTGAAGTTTAATTCTTCAACCTTATGGGACAACTTTGTGGTGATATGTGCACATTCTTTAAGGTAGACACAAATACAAATTACTTCAAAGTCGTCGAATTTATCACATTCGTGAATATTAATATTCAGGTTTTTGTATAACACTCTGTCATTTGACTCGAAATTTTGACAATATCAATTAACTCGATTGCCTTTATGATATAACTCTGTTTCGCGAGCACAATGGCTCCAATTAGAAGTTAAAACTCAATTTAAATACTTGGATTTAAATTCTTTATTTACAATATCCAAACTTCACACTACAAAAATATTTTTATCTTTACGTTAGTTTTCTTTTAAGAGATTTTCTCGTAACTAGCAAACTTTCTTAAGAAAATTTTTCTTATAATATTTTTTTGTTTGTTTTTCAAATTTAGACTTAGGTTGTGATGCAATTTGTTGATTATTCCACTGATCCTCGAGATGACAGGATTTAAGTCTATCGAACGAAATGTTGCAGTGTTTTAAATTAATTTCAATGGCAAATGACTTTTCTGCACGACTAATAACCAAATGTGAACCGATGTAAGGAGGTTGTAAACATTTTCTCACAGAAACGGTTCTAAGAAACATGTGAGAACACGAATTTAAATCTTTGCTGATGAAAATTTTTTCAGAACAATGTTTGGATGCTGGTGAAGGCCTTATTTCGTTAAAATAATGTTTTAAATACTTCACGAAGTCAGATTGTGGAATTTTGCTTAAATCATTGTCGAAAAATTGACCAGGAACTCGTAAAGAAGTTCCGAATACTAATTCAGCTGAAGTGGCTTGTAGCTCCAAGCAATAAGTAGTCCTTAGGCCAAGCATAATTGAGGGAAGAATTCTAGTCCAATCTGTTATGACACATAATGGCGGGTTTGATGATACGGTGCCATCGTTCGATCATGCCATTACATTTTGGGTTATAAGCAGTTGTTCTTTTTTTCTCGAGCCCAAGTAATTTAGATAATTCTGAAAAAAGTTGGGACTCGAATTGTCCTCCCTGGTCTGTTACAATAGACACTGGAACACCGAACGTGATATCTAATTTGAATAAACAGCAAAACCGACCGTGGCAGCAGAAATGTCTGTGACTGAAATCGCCTCGGGCCGACGTGTTTATCGACCAATCATCGTAACACATTATCGCTGATTTTCAGAAACCGGTAACGGACCAATGATGTCGGGATGGATTTCCGAAAAACGATGAGAAGTTAATTTACACGTGCCAAGAGGTGATTTTGTATGTCTGGTTATTTTAGATTTTTGACAAGCTATACAATTTTCAGCCATAATTTTTGCATCTTTCTTAAATGAAGGCCAAACAACATTTTTAGTTAAAATTTCAACGGATGCTTTAACGCCTGGATGAGATAAATTATATGATTCAAAAACTATTTTTCTAAAATTTTGAGGAATAAATGGTCTTGATGTAGCTGTCGAAACATCACAAAAGAAACGGGAAATTGTTTAAATTTTAAAGCCGAATTATTATTTAAAATATCTTGAAGCTCTACATCATTGGTTTGCATCTGCAATTGCCGGGTACTACTTTCCGATAAAGAAATTTGATCAATACGAGACAATGCATCTGCTACAACATTATCAATGCCAGAAATATGTTGTACATCAGTTGTGAACTGGTTGATAAAATTCAGATGTCTTAACTGGCGAGGTGAGGATTTTTCTAAATTTTGATTGAATGTGAAAACTAATGATCTGTAAACAATGTAAAATTTCGACCTTCCAAAATATACCGAAAATGTTTGATGCCGGAATATGCTGCGAGTAGCTCTCTATCTAGAAGAAACTAAGTTGTTGCCAAGAACTTGAAATTAGTTGTTGAACCACTGCACCAATTGCTGTGTCTGAGACATCAATCATAATTGCCAAACGAGCAGAAAAAGATGGGTGTGCCAGACAAGTTGCATTAGATAATTTAGATTTACAATTTTCGAAAGCTTATATTGAATATTCTGTCCATGTAATTGGAATTTTGCTATTTTTTTGTAACCTTTTAGAAAATCGTTTAATGAAATTTGATCGAAAGATGCGTGGGGAAAAAACCGACGGTAAAAATTTATCATGCCTAAAAATGGTTTTAATTGTTTTACGGTATGCGGACGTTCGAAATTAGTGATTACATTGACTCGATCTTGTGTTGGAAGGATACCGTGAGCATTTACGTTGTGTCCTAAAAAGTTAACTTCGGTATTGGCGAAAATGCATTTATCTAGGTTAATGGCTAGACCGAATTTTGATAATCTTTCAAAGATAATTTTGAGGTGAATTAAAAGTTCCTCGAACGATTTTGATGCAGTTAAAATGTCATCCAAATAGATGAAACTAAATGATGAACCGAATAAAACAGAATGCATCAATCGTTGAAATGATTGAGCTGCATTGCGGAGGTCAAAAGTTGTTTTACGGAATTCAAACAATCCGAAAGGTGTTGAAATGGCTGTTTTAGGTATATCTGAAGGATTAATAGAAATTTGATGATACGCTATAATTAAATCAATTGATACAATTCATATCCTGAAGGTATAGAATTGGACACCGATCAGGTACTGTGACGTTATTTAAGGCTCTGTAATCCTCACAGGCTCACCAAGTTTTATCTTTTTTCTTAACGAGATGCAATGGACTTGACCACGCACTGTTACTGGGTCTGCAGACTCCTTGTGTTATCATTTTTTTAAATTCAATTTTAGCGTCCTCTAATTCATCTGATGGCAATCTACGCGTTTTGCAAGATAATGGTGGTCCACGAGTCTCTAACACATGTTAAACCTCATGTTTAACGGGACTCAAACCAATTGTTTCTTTCGTAATTTCGATGAATTTTGAAAGTAAATTTGTAATCTCTGGTTCTAATTTTGAAATAGACCCAACCGACAATAGAGAGGTTAATGGATCAATGGTTCTCTGTCTTTGCAAATCGACCAAGAGTCCGTTTTTTTTAGAAAATCTGCACCAATTATAGCCAAAGTGACATCCGCGATGATAAATTTCCAAACAAAATTTCGTCTTAGGCCGAAATTTAACAAAAGTTTCGAAAGCATTTACCTGAGTTCCGTTAGCCGCGAATAAACTGAATTTTTAATCGATCACTAAATTATTATACTAATTTTGCGGTACAACAGAAACATCGGCTCCGGTATCAATTAAAAACTTGCGTTTTGTACAAATGTCCGTGATTATAAGACGACTCGAACCTGCTTCATCACTGTTAGTCGTCTCTTTATGATGAGCATTTAGTTTTTTATATTTACCGATTTTTGCATGAATTCAGCGTGCCTTTTGCAATACGATACACATTTTAACGCCATGTCTCCGAATCGCTGGTAAAACAAATTTCATTATCAAAATTTCTACTATTTGATTGCGATCTATTTCTTGAATTTTGCGAGTCTGAACGATTAGAAGAACGGGAACGAGAATTTGTTTTCAAAACAGCCAAAATTTCAGAGAATAATTCTGTTTTCAACTGTAAAAATTTTGAATTTAAATCCGTTTCCGAAAACGATGACGAATGAATGATTTGTTGTAGAAGAAACGGAAACAGGATTGAAATTTTGAGGCTGAATATTTTCTGGAATTTTAATCGAATGAATCTGCAGACTAGACATTGTTTCTAAACCGGAATCAGCACGTTCTGCCAGATTTGCTAATGCTAAATCATTTTCGAATGGTGTCAAAATTAATTGGACTTGATGGGGTAATCTTTTCAACCAAAGTTGCTTAGGAGAACTTTCATTAAAATTAGTACCCACATTCAACTGTAATCGAGCCAAAAGTTGGGAAGGTTTCTGGTCTCCCAAAGTTAAGCCATGCAATAATTTATTTAATTTACATTTCTCCGAATCTCCCATCCGTCTAATTACCTCATTTTTAAATGAAGTGTATGGAAGTGTTCCTCTATCTTTCGTTATTAAGTTTGCGAAGGTGTCATGTAACCTTGCGTCTAAAGCATCAACAGCATGTGAATACTTGGTGGCTGCGGCTCTTACGTTTGACACTCCAAATTGCTCTGCTAAAATTAAAAACCAAACGGTAGGATTCTGCTGGTATATAGTGGTTGTTGAGCTTTGAAAGTCACTGGTGCTATATGGTTACGATGTGTTTCTACAGGATTTATAGAAGTTGAACCTATGTTATTTGAATTAGCCGAAATACTACCACTACCACCGGAAGTGAGTTGAGTCCGGAACAATAGTTTCATCGGAAGAACTAAAGGTAGGCGAATCGACCACGGTTAATTTAAACAATCGACCGATATAAATAAATAAACGTACAAAATTAAATTCTAAAACAAGTATTTTTCCCCTTAAATAAAATTATGTGGTACTTACAATTTTACTTTGTAAACCGGGATGTATTTTAATTTTTAATGGTGGTGATTCAGGCTGGCAAAAATTTGGGCTGATCAGATGAAACGCCACAGCTTTACCTTCTTCTCGTCTTTTAACTCTTCAATTTGTGCTTCTAGTGCAGATATCAAATAAAACTACGATGTATCGACAGTTGAACGCGTGCTTGACTCTAGTTCCTCCTTATCAATTGACCCTAACTGCAATTGATGTTTAACAAAGTCAGTCCGTTTCGATACTAATTCATCGAGATTCAGTCTGAGTTGGTTTGCCTTAGCCGTTTGTATGTTATTGGCAATAAAATCTTTTAACTCTTCCAGAAATTTTAAAGTATATTTTAATGGCTCCTCTGAGCCGTTTTATATCCTTTTCAGCCATATTTATTCTGCAACTTAAATATAAACTATGCTCTTAACGATTCAATAATTCAACATTCACTTGGAAATCTCTTGGTATTATTGCCTGATATTGGATGTCCAAGAACGATATGCAATGTTAGACCACGTGCATCGTAATCTACTGTAACATCCACTGTATTGCTCAAATGTACCTCCAAAATTGTTGTCGCAGCAGTGTAGTATAATGTTGAATTATTCATGTACGATAATTCCACACAATATAATTCACAACACGTAAATATAGCGGGTATCCCACCGCTGTCACCAATGAGTAAACAGAAAAGCCTTTCCTGTTTATTCATATATCATTGTATGTCTGTACATGTAGCGTTAGCGAATTATATGAATTATATTATAAATTATATGAATTTGTCTCAAATATCAAAATAAACTACACCAGACCGCGTTTCTCAAGAGAACTTTTGAACTATCTGTTACGAACTAGCGAACGTAAACGTTGCATAGGTCAGCCCATCGAACGTTTATTTACTAACAATTCGGTCACCACTGCAAGAAATAATTATTTAATTTCTATTTATAATTTTTTGGTCAATATGGCGAGAATCGAACTCGGGACCATCGCGTGGTAAGCCAGTAGCATAACCATAGCTATACAACTGGTGATATATTGCAATAATTGTATAAAATTATTGTATTTTTAGTTTTTACAGAGACCACATTTCAGCCAATATAAAAAAAAATTTGCAAAAGTTATAATGTATATCTTGATCTTCCTAAAAGGATTAAATTACGGAGATATGTAGACGAAATCCAAAAAACATTTCCTATCGATAGAACGTGCCAACTATATATATAATATATATAGTTTACAACTAATCCCAAAATCCTTGAGTTAAAATTAACTTAAAATTTAAAGTTTTGACTTTATGTCACTGCTGCTGCGGCTTATTTATCTCGATATCATTTCCTAAAAATAACACATTTACATAACGTATATATGTTCGAAGATATATGCGCATATTGAGTAAGCGCCATGAGCTATAGAATGGATAAGGAAAATCCATTTAATTTAAAATTGCTAATCCTTTCTAATCCATTTCATATTTTTTAGCGCGATATATACGAAAGTATTGTGTAATAAAATTTTATGGCCTCCGATAATTTCCTCCTATTGTATCTCGCATTGAAACAGTAACCACAACACATTATCATGTATATCGATGCCAGATTTATTTTATTTTTTTATTTTTATTTCGATAAAGTCCCAAATGTAAATTTTTATTTTTATTTTTTTTACATCATGCATGCAAATAGTAAATAAAAATATTAAATATCTTTGAAAGACATACAAGAACGCCCCGAAATTAGTATTCCTTAGGAATTATAGAATAAATTAAAAATTAATTTTTAACAACTTTAGTGTGGTTTTGGTTTTATTGCGCTTGGTCAAAAATACACAAAAACAAATCAATCGATTTGAAGAAGCAGAAAAATACTTTTAAATGGATAACAAAAATATCATAAAACCAAATCTTCGGTGGTTTCCGATAAGGCAATGTGTGCCCTGGAAACATCGCATAATTTGTGTTTATATATACTGTGCTATATATATACATATACATCAAAAATGATTTGCCAGATGTGGTGGTGGATTCTCTTGGTGATTTAATTTTGAACGAAAATTGTTTATGTAAACGCCCCGTTTCCGCAATAAATATCCAAACGCATCAACTTATAGCAAAAGCAAAAAAGCCAAACAAAATTTGTTAAATCAACATAAAATTTTAGTTTTTTGTTGTTTTTAATTAATAGAAAATTTATTTTAATTTATTTATAGATAAAAAGGATTTTTTATTTTTTTTTAATAATTAAAATTGATTGTAGCTAAAATTTTTTGGTTTATCAATTTTAGGAAATTTATGTATTTTAGATAAAAAAAATATACATCATATTTTTGTTATCATAATTCTGTTATTACCAAAAGTGTGCGGCCGTTTATATATGCATATATATATATATGGCTTTTATGTTATAGTTAATATTATAAAACAATAAAGGGATGGATGATGTTTTACCGCTAAGTTCCTTTTTACTAGCAAATTGATTAAGAATCTATAATCCATTTCGTATTTAGTATCGAATTTTGAACCATTGATTTATGTGTCTTTTTTTGATAAGAGCAATATTGGAAGAAATTTCTTCATTTGCTTTTCAAGCAAACAATTCAATTCCTATATTTATTGTATAGTATACGCAACATAATAAAGGAGGAAGTTTGCCGCCCGCCACACGGCACTACCTTAAGTCTATAGAATTTGGTCTTTAAGCAACTTCTGGAATGCTATTTTAATGCAGGTTGTAAAAAATACTGACCGAACAATTGGCGCAGTGGTTAAAGAAGAGGTGTTTGGTTCGGGAGTTACCGGGTTCGAATACCAACGGAGGAGGGTTAAAAAAAGGATTTTTCATCACTTGATTACGATCGATGAAAACAATGACTATAACTATGATCCCCGGTTGTGGTGCAGAATCCATGGGTCGAACCATCGTCCATGCCAGTACTAGCTGGCTAGAGCAATGCATAATGTAAAGATTGCTATTGATCACGTTTAAGGATATACAGCATCCCCAGCATCCTTCAATGTTACCAGACTAATTTGAATTGTCTGAAACTTGGTTTAAAACCAAATATTCTAGGCAGTGCTACCACCTTGATGATTACATTTTACTCCGCAAAGACCATGTGGGTCGACAGAGTGGAGGTGCCGCTATTTATGTCAAAACTTTTCTGAATCCCAAAATAGTATATAGTAATGCAACCAATACCCACTTTGATGTAATTTTCATAGAAATCGGTAATCAAGTTAATAAACTGGTTATAGGAGTGATTTACTGTCCACCAAAAATTAGATTCGTCAATGATCTTGAAACTAACTTGAATGATATTATGTTCAAATTTGGCTAAGTAATAATTGTTGGAGACTTTAATCTAAATTGTCTTAATTTGAAACCGAAGGTGAATAAATTCAAATCTTTGATGTCTTCTTTTGGTTTTAATTTAATTTCAAAGGAGGGTACTAATTTCATGGGTAGCTCTGCTACTTTAATTGATCTGGGTTTTGCTAACTATCCAGTGAATTTTAATACTTTTACACAAATCTCAGTTTCAGGAATTGCTACTAGTCATGATATGATTTATGGTTTCTACGCCTTTCCTATTGGGCCTAATGAGGAAAACAATTTAGGGTTTTGAGAAATTTTCGAAATATTGATAGGGGTGCTTAGTTTTTGGCCGCAAGCTCTCTGAACCATGGAATGAGATTTATTCTTTATGCGATGTGAATGAGCAACTTTCACTTTTTAATGCTTTCATATTAGAACTACTTGACATTTTTGCGCCGCTTAGGTAGATCTTAGTATAAAGAGTAAAAGAAGTAATCATAATATGATTAAATCAACCAAAGTTCAACGAAAGTTTTTCAATGATCGTTTTAATGGCAAGATCTCATCCAAATTATTCTGGAGGAATTTAAGGATTTACATTCATTCCCCTGTTGCGGACTTTAAACCTGAAATTACTTCAGATGAGTTTAATGACTATTTTGGATCGGTATTCCTAGCAAATGATAATAAGTTTGATTTAGATACATTACAATACAGTTCTGAAAATGACTTTAATTTTCGTAATGTTTCTGTTGATGAAGTTCTTCTTCAATTTGGTAGAATTAGATCGGGCATGGCTGGATCCGATGGTATACCGCTCATTTTCATTGAACTAATTGTGTCATTAATTTTGCCTCATTTAACCTATCTACTAGATAGATCAGCTCTTACTAAATCTGTTTTTCCAGATACGTGGAAAATAGCTGTGAGTGAGTTTTGCCCGCAATCAGCATATTACCAGTGTTGTCTAAACTTTTGGAAATACTTATGCAATACCAAATAAATGACCGGTTGTGAACGACATTTTATCTAATAAAGAAGATAGTAAGATTGCTATTCTAGCATTTTTGTATTTTTCTAAGGCATTCGATAAGGTTGATCATGCTATTTTGGTGACCAAACTGTGCAAAGAGTATACATTTTCTAAAGGTGCTTGTCCATTGGTTTTTTCCTACTTGCGACAAAGGCGGCAATTCGTAAAGTAGTATCTAAACTTTAGCACAATCAAGTTCATTACTTCTGGAGTTCTCCAAGGTTCAATTTTGGGGCCAATGTTGTTCTCTCTTTACATAACTGAAATCTGCAAAGTCGTTCAGCAAACTAATAATACTTGCTTTCACCTCTATGCCGATGACTTGCAATTATATTTTTTTGGAGATCTTGACTCTATCGATAATATAATTGATTTTGCCGGAACTACTTTATGGCATACTATATGTGATTATAAGTAAATAACTTTAGTGTTGAACAATCAAAATTTGTACAACTAAATGGGTCCAAAACACAATAACATGGAGGCAGCTTAAAAAGATATAGAATATACGTATAAAACAAAGGCTCAAGTGAACGTATACATTCCATATACGTTTTGTGCGATGTTTTAAAAGCTTCTTAGATCTTTCTGGAGTGCTATTGCTAGTCTCTATAGAAATATTGACATCAGGTTGTGCCTGTTTGGTAAACTCAATATATTTGGCTTATACCTTGATGGTGTTTAATCAAATCCATCGATCTAAGCGAGGAAAGCTAACCGACTGGGGCTAATACAAAGTACTACTCAGGTTAGAAATGCCTGAAGTATTGGAGAAAATCGAGACCCCAGAAAAGCTGGAGTTCAGTTCAAAACTATTGCACAATTCCATACACTCAGCTTTTGAGAACAGTTGTCCTGTGAAGCAAAGGGAGGTTATTAAATCCGTTCCTTGAACGGAACACTGGAAAAACTTATGAAAAAAGCGAAATGTTTATTTAACACGGCCAAACGCATCAATGAATGTGGCGATTATAAAACGGGTTTAACAGAGTACAAACTCGAGTTAAGGAAGTCAAAGAAAACAACTTGGATAAGCTTTTGCGAGATAGTAAACAAATTTCCCTCTACAACTCGGTTCCAGAAGGTCCTTGCAAAGAACCTCTCAAATAGCATAGGCTTTCTTCAAAAGGCCGAATTTTACTAAGAACCGGAAGGAAACAATAAGTTTGCTTTTAGAAACCCACTTTCCAGACTCAATGGTGGCAGAACCGCTTGAAGACGCCTATGAAGGTTCTGGTGAGGTGGTCTCCTGCAGCGACGGTATTGAAGAGATTCTTCGTAACTTGCACGAGATCATTCGGGCTAAATAGCCTCACGTCGTTTCCATTAAAAAAGATGTAGAAAGTTTTGGATTACCATATAAGACGCGAGGCTCTAAAAAGGAACCCACTTCATCGAAATCAGTTAGTTTATCATTATATGGCAAATATACGGTGACGGCTCTTAGTAGTCTGATCGCTAAAATTGAAAGCACTTTTGATGTTAACGAAATCGCCTTTTGCGCCTTTGTTGACATTGAAGGTGCTTTTGACAATATCTCATATGAGTCAATATAGAGAGGACAGCATGCGAAAAGGGAATTGAGGTTCCCACAGTTAGCTGGATTGGTTCGATGCTGAAATCTTGTGTTATTACAGTCCAATTAAGTAGTTAATCAGTAACTATCAAGGCTGTAAGAGGATGTCCTCAGGGAAGGATATTTTCTCCATTACTATGGTCAATGGTTGTTGACAACTGCTGAACCTTCTGAGTAACCATGGACTTGATTACTAGGACTACGCGGATGGCCTTGACTGTAATAGTTGAAAGAAAGTTTGACATTATCATTTCCGAACTTAAATGCAGTATGCACTTAGGTTGATATGGCAATGGTGTATTCAGGAACGACTTATAGTGTCAATCCGAATAAAACGGTTACTATGCGCCATTTACCAAGAAGGCTTGCGCTTACAGCTCTCTCGTTAAATAGTGTTAATTTTAAAATTTCCAATGGGGGTAAATATCTAGGAGTCATTCTGGATCAAAAACTGATCTGGAAGCAACACATTCTCAAGGTTCCGAGTAGGGCTACTAGGCAGTCTGGGCTTGTCAGAGGCTCCATGGACTAACCTGGGGTTTACAACCAAAAATTAACTATTGGTCATTTCTAAAAATCATTATAGGCCCATGGTCACATACATTTTAATAGTGTAATGACTTAAAACTGAAGAGAAGGAAACACAAACATTACTAACTAAGGTTCAAAGTTGACTCTATATTACGGGAGCAATGAGAACATGCCCGACTGCTGCAATAGAGATGCTCCTAGAACTGGCTCCATTACACCTGCATGTCAAAAAGAATGCTGTAATTGCGGCCTTGAGGATGCAAGCAAAAGGAAATTTTCAATCAGACAATATGGTTGGCCACTCGGAAATCATTCGGGAGTTTCAGGCAAACCAGAATGTCTTGCGACAGTATGCTAGCCAAACTGAATTTTAATAAGCCCTTCTGTGTTTTATTGCCGGATAGGACAGTTGGCGGATAGACGGAGCGAGAGTAGGAATATTCGGGGGTGGAAATGCATTTTTCAAGTCAGTGAGATCCAATGCTACTGTTATAGAAATGCAAGCTTTAGAACTTTGTGCCAGAATAGGCATAGAAAGAAGCCGAAATAGCACTAACGTCTTTATTGTATCGGATAGTCAAGCGATCTTAAAGGCTCTTAGATCTCACACCATTGAATCAAAACTTGATACGTGTAGGATTGTCTTAACACAGTTAAAAAACTGGTGACCACAAATAAGGTAACACTTATGTAGGTGCCAGGATATACTGGAATCGAGGGAAACAAGGCTGCATATGGCCTTGCCACGGTGGGTTCTGGTTATAAATTTATTGTGCCAGAACCCTTCTGCAGTGTCAATAAGGCACACTTTAGAACAGCGACGAAACGCTGGGAAGACATTGAAAGGTCCTTTTTTTGGCAGAATTCCAGAACTACGACAGACGAAGAGGTATATTTCACCTTTGTCAAATCGAGTTAAAGAACTCCTCGTACACTTAGAAAACCTGAGTTGAGGATACTAACTGATTTCCTCACAGGCCATGTTTCTCTAAGATATCATCTTAAGAATATGGTTTTAAGTGCGATGAATGCTTTTCGCTTCTGTAATATGGAAGTGAAATCAGCGAAACATGTCTTGTGCTAATGATTTTCCGCCAACGACTGCAACGTTTTGGTGGGAGAATACTGAGCCCAGACAAAATGATTCATGTACCGTCCAGAGATACTTTCAGGTGCATCAAGAGCCTGAATATTGATTGAACGGTTGATTAATAAGCAGTTAAGCACAAAAGATCTTTAAGACCGCGATGCTAGTGGCTCAACGCCCACATGGCCTAAAACAAAGCGAGGAAATTTCAACGGATGAACTAATAGCTATATAGTAGGTGGGGCTGGAAAAGAGGCTTGGCCATATTACAGATATTGCATATATATGATAAGCCTAATAAAAGTGAACACATTTGCTCCAAATCTTACCTGCGTTATCTAATTGTTTGGACGATAATTTAGTTTGATGTCACTCATAACGTTCCGGCTATAGCGTTTTTGATAAATAACGTGATCAGTGACTGATCGATTCTAACAAAATCCTCCTTGTAACTCACCTATACAGTTTTCATTAGCAAAGGAATGATCTTATCCAATACTATACGTAAGACAGTAATTGATATTCTGTCCAAATGTTGGTTATATTTCACGATATAGATTATAAGCATAAAGCTGCTATTATCTATTCATCAGGCTTAACTTCGAAAATCAAGAGCTATTCACTTCTAGCACACAGTTTATGTATACAATTAACCCCAAGGAACGGTTTTTTTTAAAGTTTGGATGGCCAGTTCGTGAATTATTCGTAGGATGGTAGAGTGCTATATGTATTGACGTAAGAGGAACGTTTCTATGGGAGCTTTTCTATTCTGATATCAAATTGCCAAAGACCTAGGTTTGAATGTATATATAATGCAGTCCGGTGACTCCTTTAAAGAAGTCTTCAGCGTTTCACTATTAACGTTTTTTCCGTCTAAAATGTTTGGTGGTCTCGTAAAACAAGGACCATTTCGTGATGCCTGTACTATTTTGACACGTATTCGCTCTTCCCTTTGGGCTTTATTCTGTGAATCGACGATAAGATTTTTTTCCTCATCAAACCAATACTATTTGGGTAAATTTTTACCATAGCTAAATAGATTCGTCTAAGCAGCACTTGCAACAGTATAGTTTTCAATTCCTCCCTTAAAGAATGTTCACATCATAAAGACGGTGATAAATTTGATGTTATATTGGTCACTACCAAGATTTGGTAGTGACCAATATAACATCAAATCTTGGATGACCCTAAACCATCCCTTACAAACCATTACATGATAAACTGGATTTTGGGAAGTCTTATGCGGATTCTTCCATGTTTGGAATCCAATGAGACAATTGCGGCGATGGTCCAAAATACATAATAATTTTCCCCCAATTTTTGGTCGCTACGTATATAGTTTGTGTCTGGTTTTTATCAGCCTACAGAATTTAAATCACTATTCTATTTTCGTGCTCCGATAATACCATCAGACCATCTCTACTATTGTAAAATGAGTCTTTATCTTTGGATTATGGCTAACTTCCGTTAGTGTCTGAAATTAGAAATAACATTTTTTTCCTATAAACAATTAGTTTGCAGAGGTCATTTTCAGCGCAAAAATTTATTAAAATTATTTTAAATTTGGCCACTGTGGTTGGAGGTACTCACATGTATCATTAAATGCTTTAAAAAAACATCTTATTTTGTCTTTGTAATTTAACCAATGTATTATTTGCTTGTCGGAAGAGTATGCTAATTAATAGTGCGATCGCTGAATATCTGATGAAAAAAGATGAGAAAATCCGTTAACAAAATATTGTCCATGATAGAAGAACCGAAAAGTAAATTCCTTTCCTCGGCAAAAAAAGCATGTTACGTAATTTCTTTAAGACAGTCTGCAGACTTCTGCCATATATAAGCAGACCTAAGTATATTGCGTCTTTATATCGACGGGAATAGTAGTGCGGAAATAAAAGTAGTATTTAATCAGAGGTTTGTATACTAAATAATTCATGTCACAGCACAGTTATAGCCGAAACAAGTTATTATAAAAATACGTAGTTTTTGGTAGTTGGCAGGGTTGTTGGCCGTTATGCAGTTGCGCAAATATGCCCGCGTGTCAACATAATACCCATATTTAAAAAAAAAACCATAAAAAATTTTGTTGATTTATTTTCAAGCTTATTTCAGCGAATTATAAACTTTATACAGATTATGTTATTGTTTACAATCGATGAACAATATAATATTATTGAAAAAATAAAAATATGCAACGTTTTTATAAACAATAATAATATATTGAATATTCCGTATAAACTATAAACACGACATAGTTTCATGTATATACCAAATGTATATAAAATATAATCGACCAACACATGACGTCATGCTAAAATCGTTGCGCTATCAAATTTACATAAAAAATCAAAACGTCTTAACTTATCTTACAAACCAAAAACTTATCTTATCTTCTAAGTGCATATATATAAACACACTCGTCTACACATATAGTTCATTGACTATAAGTTCTTGATAACTGTCGCTCATGTATAGGTTAGGCTGATATCTTATACATATATATACGTCAAAACACTTTAACATTTTGTTTTTGTTATCAAACGAATATTATAATGTATGTACTATAATTGATTGGAATTTCACGATTTAATCGAATATACTCGTATATGTGTCCGATAATTTTAACTAAACGCGGGTATGATGCACGAGAGTTGCGCGATATACACATTGAAAGCCAATATTCAAATCTATTATCGGTTTTTTTTATTTCATATACATGCGCATGTGTGTGTTCAACATATTTGATGTAGTAATTAGATTAAAATAATTATCACAATCGTGTTATCATTCATAAATATATGTATATAATATAAACAATATATATGTGAGTATATATAGAGTTGTAAAATGTAAATTATCTTTATCGTTTTAGGGTAGGTTCGGGACTGTACATTGTTTTTCTTTTTATCAAAAATATATAAAAGTGTACGGTTCAGTTTCATGCATATATATAGCTGGTATATAGAAAACGTATAACTTATCAATATTAGCTGTTATATTTTTTTATGGCTGATAGTGCCGCTGACCGTGATAAGTACGATTGACTTGCTTATATATATATATGTATAAAATGTGTGCACTTCTAGACATTTTGTCTGGCATGATATTGTATTTTTATACGAAAGTAGATAAAAAAAACAAAAACAAAGTCGTTATCATTAGTTTTCACGGAGTTTTGGTTGTGCACCATTTATATCTATACAGGTATATGATTTACAGTGACTCACAGTAAAAATGATCCATCATTTAAGAAAATTAATTTCGGAATATCTCTTTAAAATCGGTTAAAATAAGAACAAAATGCGTCATACATTTAAACGTCATACATTATTAGGTAGCATCGATTTGCATATATAGAGTCTCTTTCGATACACTTATCATTGGTTCAGGACTAGTGTACGCTAAGCGACAAAACCATTATTTTGAGAAAAACGAAAATTATATATGTGTATATTTTTTTTTGGTGAACCATAGTCCAGCAGTAAAGCATTTTTCTTGACCACTACAAATTTGACCTTTAGTGTGTAGCTGTACATTTTATTTAAAGTAAAAGTAAAGTAAAGAAAAACTGTTTTTCATTTGAATGCCATTTTATTTTTCGCTATATCCTTTATTTATTTACATTCATAGCGGCAAAAATTAATATAAATTGTCTAAACGATTACTAAAAATTCACACGGGTTAAAACTCTGTTATTTGGAGCGAAATGCAAGATTTTAGTAAGATTTTCAATTAAAACTATTAGTTTTAGAAGGAAAGTAAGAATAAAAAAAAATTTAATTCAAATTAACTGTAAAATAAAAAAAGCAATATTTACTCAATATCCAGAAGTAAGGGTAGTTAGTCAGTTAGTTTTAGGTAGATATTAGCTAATTAGACCTTTTTAAGTCTAAATTAGGCCAAATCTGCCTAGTAATTACACATGAAGTGCAATTTGCCCATCTCTTGTTTGTAGTTTTACGAGCTTCTTCTTTGAGGAGTAATTTGCATGTAGCAAGTGGTACTTCAATGACCACCGGTAAGATGAGGCAAGTAATACCTTGTCGCTCGAGTTCATCGGCTTTCAAATTCCATATAAGATGGAAATTAAACTGTTCAGCCATCTCCTTAAGAGATGAAAGACGACTCCGAGATACTTTCGAAGTGATAAAGCCTGATTGTAAAACTTTAATAGCACCCTGACTGTCCGTATAAATGCCAATATCTCTTACAGATATTACATGATACTTCATCCAGTCTATGGCTTCCTTAATTGCTATAAGCTCTGCCTGAAAAATACTGCAATGAGTGAGGCGGGAAGAGAGATTTACATTTAGTTCTTCGTAGGAAACCCCTCTGCCGACCTTTCCATCAATTTCCGAGCCATTTGTAAAAAAATTAATAAAGCCTGACTTTAAAACTGTTCCATTTACCCAGTCCTCTCTGGAAGGAATATCAGTTATAAATTTAACTTCGAGGTATGGTCACCAGATCTTCTAATTTGACCCCTCCGGACTTCTATTTATAGGTATATTTGAAAAGCAAAGTGAACGCCAGCAAGCCTTAAACCATTGAGCTCAAGGCAAACATACGTGCCGAAATCATTGCTATACCACACGAGATGCTCGAAAAGGAAATAAAAAACTCATTAAAAACGGCACACTCTGCTTTAGGTGCATATGCAATTGACAAAGAGTATAAATCGAATGTTTCCGATAATCTGGTAACTTTAATTGCCAAGGTAGTCCACTTGACATGGATAGTTTTAATTCAAGGAAACATCTAGAAAATGGAAAGTGTAATAAAAGCTGAAGTTTCTCATTGGAATAATGTTCCAACAAATAATAGGCGAGTGCCTTTCGAGATTCTTCAGAAACATTATATGAATTAAATAATGGTAATTTTTTTAAAACTGTGGGAAAATTCAACATTGTTTTAGCGGAAGACTTATGAGACGATTGCTTTGATTACGTTTTCCGGTGACATCATGAAATGGTCAGAATTCATTGAGTGCTTTGATTCGTTGATCCATCCGAGTGCTGCTTTGAGGGTGATTGCAAAGTTTCAGTATTTAAAGCACGCCGTAAAGGGTTTTGCATTTCAAACTATAGAAGCGTTAGACTTTACTCAATCAACCAGACCGCATCTTTGAACATCATATTAAATGATAACCTTGCCCACACCGGTTAATGAAATTACATAATGGTTTTGATCCACACTTGCGGTCTCTTCGAACACTGCTTCGGCCAACAGAACAGTGGGATGATTTAATTGTATTCTTGATCTCGAGCAAGTTCGATACTGACACAAAAGAAAAATAGTGTGGTGGACAGAATAGCAACTTACGACGATATTTCCAATTTTATTAAACGCCGATGTGCGAAATTGGAGCTGCTACCCGTTAAATCATCAAGTTCTTCTGCACATGGGAAACTTCCATCATATACGCCAAATTAGATGCAATCCAAGCTACAACGAGTTAAGAAGTTTCCTAGTTCATATCATGCCAATACAAAAAAAAATTACCATTGCGTGCTGCGCAATAAACAATCACATTCCATTATGCGCCGCTTTGCATTCCTGAAGATGTCAGTTAACCATCGACGTGAACAGGTGAACTTTCGAGAGCTATGTGTGAATGGTCAACAACCTGGCCATCTGATAGACAAGTGTTTATCGCCAGATTTATGCAAGGTTAGTCAGATTAAACACCACACGTTACTTCATATGAGCATTAAAATTCCTAATGCAGACACTACGTCAAGTAAAGATAAAAATGTTCAGTTCTCTCTTCAAGCATTTCTATGCCGTCCATGGGTACTACGTGTACATCCGTTAAAAACAAACATGAGCCTATAATTTGTTGAGTAAACTGTTTACATTCAAACTAAGGCTTCCACTGGAACGTGTGTCTGTCGAAATTGGGGGAATTGGGTCATCATCCATACAATCTTCCTCCAGCGGATGCATCAAGCTAAGATCATGGTAACCAATTTTTCTACTGATCTTGAGGTATTGATTATACGTATAATCACGAACATTGCTCCATCCGTACCGATCAATATAAATCGCTGGTTCATTCCAGAAAATCTACAATTGGCGGATCCATCTTTTGCAAGAGCAAAAAACATCGGCCTTTTAATTGGAACTGAAATTTTCTTCGATTTGTTCAAAATCGGTCAGATCAAATTAGGCGACAATTTGCCATGTCTTCAAAATACTGTCCTGGGTTGGATTATATTAGGACGTTTTTCATGCACACCAGCAGCCAGACGACAAGTTTCATTGTTGACATCATTCACGACGATCGAAGAGGACATTTAGAGATTCTGGAGGATTGATTCAATAACCGAAGGTTCCAAAGTGATTACTGTAAGGGATCACCCCGGCGATAAACATTTTGTCAAATATGTCAAACGAGATGAAATGGGTAGATTTATAGTGAAATTGCCCTTTACTTATAAACCAACAGTGCTGGGCGATTCATCGACAACGGCAATGCAACGGTTTTATAATTTGGAGATCGCGAACTTCAAGCTGCTTACAAATCCTTTATCGACGAATACTTGGCACTCGAGCATATGGAACGAGTATCAGATGATGAAATTCTAGCATCTAACTACTATCTTCCTCATCACTGCGTAATCAAACCAGATAGTTCAACGACAAAGTTGCAAGTTGTATTTGACGGATCAGCAAAGTCGAGCAGTGGATATTCGTTAAACAATATTTTGATGGTCGGACCAGTGGTCCAAAATGAATTAGTATATGTGCTATATCGTTTTAGGTCACACAAATATGCATTAAGTGCAGACGTTTCGAAGATGTACCGCCAAATACTAGTAAATCAACAAGACTCCAACTATCAGATGATCTATTGGCGGAATAAAACAAGTGAACCGCTTCAAACTTACCGCTTAAAAACAATAACTTATGGTACATTGTCAGCCCCGTTTCTTGCCACTCGTTGTCTTTTATAATGTGCAATGGACAGCCAACAGAAATTTCCTGCTGCTAGCGATGCAATTCGATCTATTAACCGGGGCTAACTCCTTAAAGTCAGCCAATGAAGTTAAAACATCAATTATCAATGAACTTTCTACGTGCAGAATGGAGCTACGAAAATGATGTGCCAATTCGCCAGATATTATTACTGATATTCCTTTGAAACATCGTGAAAAATAAGTTCAGTTCGATAATGACGAGTACATAAAGACATTGGGGATGTTCTGGCAACCATACCATACATATTGGCAGACATTTCGAACAAATCTATGTGATTTGAATCAATTATCCATTCCACGATTTCTGTTTGACGATAGTATTCCGAGTGGCGGTGTTGAACTTCATGGGTTCGCTGATGCAAGCAAAACAGCTTATGGTGCAGCAATCTACACAAGATGTGCACAACCGAACGGACGGTTCTTTGTGCAACTTTTATGCTCTTAGTCTAGAGTAGCACCACTACATAAATCTACGATATCACAATTGGAGTTATCAGCGGTATTATTGTTGGCTCAACTATAAAGTCACAAGTTATAGGGACATTGTGAATTTTCCTGTCAGTGATAACATTTATTGGACGTACTTAAAAATTGTCCTCCAATGGTTTAAAGCGTAGCCATCGCACTTAAAAACCTTTGTGGCAAACAGAGTTACACAAATACAAGAAGAAACGAATCCTCAACAATGGTATCATATAGAATCAACACAAAAAATCCAGCAGATGTCGTTTCTCGAGGAAAATGACAGCTGATTTAATACGATGCGAGTTGTGGTTTAATGGACCACAAATGTTACATTTTCTAAAGGCTCCGTGGCTAGCTGCGAGGACGTCCTTTGGTGCTGACTATAAAGACTGCGAATATAAAGCGGTCACTGCTTTGACAACTTCAAGCGAAGATTCGTCTAGTTGAAGTGGAATGTTTTTCGAATGAGAAAAACAGATAGCAAAAAAAGGACTTCATCTGTCCTTCAAAACAACTTAGCGGCCTGTCACTTTTTCTAGATGCAAGTGGCGTTATACGAGTCGGTGGCAGATTGCAAATTTCCTCACTGCCATACTCGACGAAACACCCTGTATTGCTTCCTTCCTCCCATCCATTTACCTAATCGATTTTTACTCATTTTCATGGAACATGGTACGAAACTACACAAGGAAGAGGTGCTAATGTATTGCCAAGTATGCGCTACTAAGCTGTTAAATACTGTAAAACTGGACTTACCAATAACTCAAAACATTATTATTTGCCCTATTCTTTTGAACCATTAAATGGCAATTCTATGGTGTCACTGTCTAGATTCTCAAGGACAACCCATCAACTCAGTCAACAGAGCCAAAGTACTCTGAACCATACCCCTAAATTTTACTAGAAGTCGATGCAGTTTATGATACATTAGAAATATACCTAAAAAATATGGAAATTTATAGAACCATTATGGATTATTTCGCCTACTTACGAATGCTAAATTTCCTAAAGTTATTTTAAAAAATTTACAATTGAAGTCGGCGTACTTTTAAATTTGAAGCTGCTCAAAAACTTTATAATACTAACGTTCCCTACACCAAAATTATGCATTTAAAATAAGAAGTAGCCATCGACCCGATAGTAAAGCCTACAAGTTCTAGGACTCGCAACCGTTAAATGTACGATTAATTATCTTTTTTTTATAAAAAAGATAATTAATATTATATAATTAATTCTATATAGAAAAGGGTAATGTATCCTTACTTTTTAATAGACAGGAAGTTCTAGACATCACCCTTGTCTCGAATTTCTTGTCGAATAGATTAATTAATTGGAAAGTGTCTGAGGAACACTCCTTTTCTGATCATCGTTATCTTCAATACGGATTGGATATAAAATATTTTGAATCTCCAACTTTTAGAAACCGTAGAAAGGCCAATTGGGATACTTTCAGAATGGTTTTAAGTAAATCTCTACCATCACTAGTTCCAAAATCTCCGGAATCAATACAGGAGCTTGATGTCATGGTAGACCGGGTGTCCGATGCTTTAAATGGAGCTATTTCTAATTCATGTCCCGTTAGTAGACCAAAGGGTAAACCTTGTCCACCATTGTGGTCGAAGGAATTACAAGTAACGCGCTTAAAATGCAAGTGGCTCTTTAAAATCACGAAGAGAACAGAAACTGACATGAACTCGTACATGGAGGTCCTGAAAGCGTATAAATATGAACTAAGAAGTGCCAAAAGCAATTCCTGGAGACTTTTTTGTAATAAAATACAGGAGTCTTCTGAGGCAGCTAGGCTACGTAAGATATTATCCAGTTGTCCTGTCATTCCAAGTTATCGCCAACGACTGGATGGACAATGGACTACAACAAGTAGAGAATCCTTGGAGCTTCTTCTGGAAACTCATTTTCCGGGTTGTTTCAATTCTCTTCCTTTTTTGCCAAAGGCAAATAAGGCTACTGGCCTCGCGGAGAAAATTGTCAATAAGAGAACTATCTTGTTGGCAGTAAACAGTTTCAAGCCTTTGAAGTCTGCAGGCCTGGACGGCATTACTCCTGCTTATATTTAGAAAACCACAGACTTAACTGTTCATTGCGGCTTCAGATAATTTTCAAAAGTAGCCTCGAACTCTGTCACATTCCAAAGAAATGAACTGAAATAAATGTAATATTTATACCAAAGGCGGGAAAGGGCTCTCATTGCAATCCCAAAGACCTTAGACCTATAAGCTTATCTTCTTACTTCTTGAAAATTCTTGAAAGACAGATAGAGGCTTATCTCAAAGGCTCAATCGAGCCTGCAAAGCTGTCAGCATCTCAGCATGCATAAAGTAAGGGAAAGACGGTGGAAACTGCTCTCCATTCCTTCTTATGTCCTATAGAGAAGCTCGAATATAAGGAATTCTCTTTGGTGACCTTTTGTGATATTGAAGGTGCCTTTAACAATGTCAAACCAGAGGCGATCACGCAAGCACTTTCAAATTTAGGGGAGGATGTGGCACTTAGAAGCTGGATTAATCAAATGCTCAAAGGCAGGGTCATAACGGCGAATCTAGGTGTATCATCCATCCGTAGATTTGTAATTAGGGGTACACCGCAAGGTGGTGTATTGTCCCTCCTTCTTTGGAATTTAGTCATAAATTACCTGTTACTAAACCTGGAAGGGACTGGCTTTAAAGTGGTGGCTTATGCAGATGATGTTGCTATATTGGTGCTTTCGGTAAATATCCTTGTATATCCTCAGAGATGTTAAGCAGAATGCTCTTGGCATTCTAACTCAATGGACCAATAGTTATGGTCTTAGTGTTAACCCACTGAAGACTGAGTTGGTTCTTTTTTCCAAAAAGTATACAAACTTCCTCGCTTTGACCCTCCAACTCTGAATGGAGTTGCTTTGAACATCGCAGATAAAGTGAAATTCTTGGGTCTCATTTTGGATAGTATACTAAGCTGGAAGCCTAATATTCTGGAAAGAGTAAAAAAGGCTACGGTAGCGCTCTACCGTAAATATGCCATTGGAAAATGATGGGGCTTAAGCCTTACATTTTGCATTGGCTTTATACCTCTGTAGTTAAACCAGTTTTAATGTGCAGTCAATGTCGCCTTTTTTTGACATCAGACGTCCAGGGAATTTTCGTTATAGTGAAACTGAATTGTTTGATTTGCAGCGTGGCATGGCGCACCGTATTGTTGAAACCAGTAATCGTCAAGACCTTTTTCACGCATTTTCGGGCAGACATATAAAGAGCCAACATCAACTGATATTGATTCCATCGACTGTTTCGTTTTCTATGAAAAATATGGCCTAATGATGGTTTTGGTGCAAACGCGTGCCCGCAAACAATCATCTTTTGCTCATGCAATTAATGACGTTTCATGGATCTGCGGATGCTCCGTTCCCCAAATGCGGCCATTTTGCTTATAAACGCCGCCAGATAGTGTGAAATGGGTCTCGCCGCTCTTCAAAATTTGCTTCCAAAATTCAGGTTAAGTGTCAACCATTCGGGCGACTGTTTGGCCCTATTTCAAACGACGTGTATATACAGTCTGTCAACAATATTATTTATGTTAATTGCACTTTATACGGAAACAAATGCAAATCATCCTTCAAAATGCGCTGCAAAGTGGTCACGATATATGAACGTTGAGTTAACACAGTTGAACGACTATTTTCAATGTATACAACGTTCTTATTTCGGCGTGTTGTTTCGGTGTGAAGCGATTCATGGTTAAAATTGTGCTGAGTTGACGTTTCAAAAACATGTCTTATCAAGTCAATCGGTTGACAAATATCAAAGTTATTCAATTTTTACATACCGACATAAAAGATATTGGCGCACTCTCTTTACATATAGGGACCCGGTTTCTTATTGGTTAAAGATTTCAAAACGATATTAGAAAAATAGAAATTAATATTATAGTGGTAGACCCGCAGAATGAAAATCATCCACATCTATCAGAACGATCATACATCATCCGATGCTCTCAGAAACAACCGTTATCAAAGTTTAGTATTTAGAATATTTTATTAAATGAACCTTTGCAAATATAAAAATAAAAATACATACAAAAAAAATCTATATATTAAAAAAACGGAAAATATTTAAAGAAAATTAATGGTTACACATAATTGATAAATAATAAAATTATAATAAAATTAGCGCATAACATTGGATGTTGATTGTAGATGCGTGAATAAATATCATGACCAATAACATTATTATTTGTAAATGAATTAAATTTATTAATGATTTCAAACAGCTGATTAGTTGAATTTAAGTTCAATATTTCATCCGAATTTGTTCTGATGAAGACTTGGCCATATACCTACAAACTCTCTATAGTTATAAATTTGGGTATTTTGGTGGTTATAACGCTAATTGTAGAATGTATAACTGTATTGTGAGAGCATCATTCCCGTTATAATTACATCATTTGCACAGCTGCTGCTGTTCCAAATATTCAATTCTTAACTTTAAATATTCAATTATTGTTTAGCGTAGTTTTCTATTATTTCTCTGTTAATTTCAGTTTTAAGATTTCCGCAGTAGTTTAATTTTCATTGCTATAGTTATTATTACTTTTATACTTAACTATTACTTAGCATCAATACAACAATTCATAAACATAAATGATGTTGTGATAGAATTAACAAGACATTTTTTACAATTGAAACACTTACTATAGGTCCAATATACATTTTATGTTCCAAATTAAATCATAAATTTCACTAACAATCTGCCACATAATTTATTCGCACCCTAAACAATATTCATCAATTCACTGACAACAACAAAACAAATTATTTAAAGCTAGTACCGAAATGGACGAAATTTTAAATTTAGAAAAAATATTTCATCCAATCATTTTGATTCGTTTTATAAAAATTATCTTCTACATTTTTATTATGTTATCTCTTTCCCATACATTTTGAAAAATCAAAACAACAAAACGTATACTATTTTGTATATAACGTATGGTGTATATAAGCTTAAGTATATATATAATACAAATGGGCGAAAGAGAAGGGCAATAAATCTTCGATATAAAAATAAAATAGGCGGAGTTTAGTTTTTTTATTTAAAAAAAAAACTTTTCAAGGTTTTCTCTCTTTCTGTATTTTACTCGTTTACGCTTATATTGTATTTTGTATTTTCATCCTTTTTTGGCCTACGTAAAACACAATATGTTAATTACGGTTCGTATAAAAGAAAAATACTAAAAATATTCGTTTTGTTTCTCTTTTACAGTTGACACAAGCTATGATGTAGCAGTTGCCGCATTTAAATTACCAGTTGTAGTTTCGTCGCATTGTAGCAATAACGTAACTGAAAATATTGATTGTGATACAGTATCGTCTATAGTGGTGGGATCAACAGTAGCATCATCAAATTTAATCTCGTCGTCGTTAAATAATAATCAAAGTAGTGCAAGTTATAATTGCAGTGTTATCAGTAAAAACGAAACAATTCCTAAAAGTGTTATATCTTTGGTGAATAATATTAACAACAGTGATAATAGATGTAGTGATAACAATAATAATATTGATAATAATAATAGTGGTGGTGATAAGAATTTAAATAAAATAACATTATCAATGGTTGAATCGAATAATTCAAAAAAATCACATGCTGATGAACAACAAGTGATTGCAACGCGTGAATTAACAACAATTTCAAATAATCCATCGGTGATTACAACAAATTTTGCGCAATCAACCCGCGCTATACCATCTCAACCGTCACCATATCGTTATTCACCGATCGATACAATGGTTAATCCTAATACGATTTCCCATCGTTTGGGACACGTTTATAATGCGATACAATTTTCGAATTCGGCCAATGGCCAATTACCGTATTTGAGCGGTACAAATCTAAATAATAATCATTTAACGCACAACAATAATATAAATTATTGGGCCCATGATTTATCGTTAAAAACATCGGAGCTCGATACTAAAGATCATATTTTATTGGATAAATCATCGTCGCATCACGATGACGATGATCGTAAAAATAATTATTCGAGTGAAAGTTCAAATATGCGTAATCCACTTTTAACATTAGCTTCGTCGTATTATAGTAACAATAGTAGTAATAATAGTAATAATAATACTCAACCTCAGAGTGCGATCGACGAAGTGATCGCCGATACGTTAGAGGGCGAAAATTGTGGTCTAGTAGAAAATAATAATCATTTGAATCATGATCAAAATGACGACAATCATAGTCATTATTTAAATTTGGGAACATCGACTGAATCGAATTACAATAATAATAGTACAAATAATAATAGTAATAGTGTTAATCATAATCATCATAATTCGGCGAGTAGTTGTGGTGATTCAAGAAGTCCATCGGGTTTTTCGAACGAAGAATTTGGTGATAATGGAATTCAATTCACGCAATTGGTTAGTGTTCCGACACGAAATAGTATGTTTGGTGGACCATCCATTCACAGTGCCGATCATCATTCAGCAATGTTACAGGGTGGTACATACGAGACGTTAGGCTCAAATATTGTTTCAAGGTAGGTGAATAAATCTTTATATATATAATATAAATAGTCAGATATACATATAAATAAATCGTGATCATGTAACATAATTCATATGTAAGACAACTATTCAACATTATATCGAATCGTATTACACCGCACTGAAAGAATTCTATCATCTTATAGAAATGTAAATAAATATAAGAGATGACAATTCAAATTCTTTTAGAAAATCATAAAAAATTATAATATTTTATTTTGCAAATTTTGCTAAAATTTCTATGATGCATTTCTTTTCGACATTTTAGACATTTTAAAGAAATATGCGCGGACGAAGGGCGTCAGAGTGTGACAAACTTTATTTTTATTTTTTTTTAAATTATTAATTCATTGGTGTGGTGTGACAATCAACTGCATAACCTAAATAATTATTTTAATTGTTTATATATAAATATATATATATTTTCTCATATGCACGTATATATATATATATGGTATATAATATATTATTATTGTTATTATTATAAATTTAAATAGATAAATTATTTTGTGTCAACTATTATCGCGCGCGAACGGTTTTATACGCGTATTAATTTATATTCACCTTTAATTATGTTTTTGTTGTAATTTAATTATTTTTTTTTTGACTGAGTGGCATTTATTAGCAATTGTTTAATATTTTAATAAACAGCTTGCATTCGAATTACGTTGGGGATAGGATCCAGTTTTAGACGTCAAATACAATTTCAGTATAGAAAAATCAGAGACAGAAAATATTTTTATTGATCAAAAGTTGGAAATTTTAAATACTCTATGTTTAAATATTTTTTTTAAGTTCCAGAATTTTGATTTAATTAAACTTTGGCTTTGTAAGTAATCGTAATCACCATAAGTTATGCCTTTATAAATTTAAACGCGATAAGGAGTACTAGGCGCCTTTATTAGTGCTTTAAGACGAACCTATAAAGTAACATTTCTACTGAAAATGCTCTAAAAAAACTCAACGAGTTAAAAGCTTCAAATAAAATCAGTAACTGGTATCTGTTAGCACGGCTCATATCTGCTAAAATATTCGAGAAGTATGTTTGAAAATTTAAATAACTTAATCCAAAATTTTGACAATACACAAAATTGTGTTTTATTTTTTTTAATGTTGCTAAACATATAATTATTGTATAAAATGAAATGTGACTTTTGATCTTTCAAAATTTGAAATAATTTTATTTCTTAATTGTACTATAATGATGGTTACTATATATGGTAACTAATATATAATTGAAAAATTTTTAGAATGAAAATATTAGAATGAAATTTTTAAAATTCAAAAGTATAAATATTTAAAATTTGTATCTATTAAATCCCAAATTTCGTTTTATTCTATATTCTTAGCAGACTCGAATAAAAAAAAGGATATTTATTTTAATGTTACTCCTGAATGTGATTTTTAAAAAGTGATCCAAAAATTTTATTCAAATTTTAACTCTATTAAAATCCAAATATTTTTTGGAGATTTACATGACCCTACCTTAAATTCATTAAAACTCGTCATAAACTATTTGGACAAATTTGAGTTAACAATTGAAAAATTTAAAAAAATTTAAGATTTAAGAGTTGAAACTTTTTTGTTAATTTAATGTTTTGAAATTTTATTTTTATTAAATTCCGGAAATTTTATTTTTCAAATTAATTCCAAATTCTCACTTTCATATTCCTAATTAACTGATTGAGTAATTTGAGTAATTTTGTTTTTTTAGAAGTTTTTTTTTAATTTCCGTCAGTCAAATTTTAATTGACTCAAATTGTTAAATTACTTTTTTTGCATAGATCCTCTACATTTAAAATTTGTATATCCTTGCAAAGTTGTAATGTTTAAAGAATACAGTAACAATTTTAAATTTAAATTTACTTAAATTTACTTAAATTTACTTAAATTTACCATTTTTTTACGAAAATTTGAACAAATTTTAGTTTGCAGAATTCTTCAGCCAAAGGACCGATTTTGGTTTAATATCAACATGACGAAAATGCATTATAATTTGAAGAATTATAAAAATTTTGAATTCGAGTATTTTTTTCATAAAGTTTTTTTTTAGATTAAATTAAACCTTGCAGTTATTTTACAGTTATGTTGGAATTTTATATTCAGACTATAAGTGGTTGCAAAATGTGTTCATTAAACTAAAACCGAAAAGTTCATTGAACTGTTTTGAATATAATTGAGTTCTCTTCTTAATTGTACTAGACTGATGTGGTAATTGATATTTGGGTATTATTGAATAATTTGTAATCAACCAGATTTCAACCAGAAATTTTTAAAATTCTATAATGTAAACAGAACTAAAATGTGTATTTATCAAATTCTAAATTTTGATTTATTCTATTTTCCTACAGAACAAAAATTTAAAATAAAAACCAGATATTTATTTGAATTATAATTATTACTGAGCAACTATTTTTAAAATTTGCTTCAACAATATTCTTTAAATTTTAGCTCTATAAAAGTCCAAATATTTTCATATTTACTTACTTATCGTTAGGTTAAGGCTGGGAGCCTTACTTTAAAATCATTAAAACTCGTCTTAAATTGTTTGTATTTCGTATTATAGACAAATTTACTCGAATGTAAAATTTTTTTACAAAACTTTAAGTTTTAGTTATTCAAAGTTTATGTTAATATATTAGAAAAACTAATCTATTATTCTAACTAATATTTTGAAAACTGTCAAATTTCATAGTTTCAACCAGTCTCATTTGCTTGGAAAAAAATATGATATTTTGAAATTTTATTTCTAATTAATTCCGAAATTTTTAAACTCCAAAATAATTTCAAATTTTTGCACTTTCATACTATGTACTAGTAGACTTGAGTAATTGTGGAATTTTTAAATATTTTTTTAAAATAAATTTTCTAAATTCTGTAAGTCGAATTTTAATTTATTGCAAATGTTAAATATTTCTAGTCAAATTTTAATCTGCAAAATGCTTCGCATAATATTATTTTGTAATAATAATTTCGATTCAAGTTTTTTTTAAATATGCGTTTTTCAGATTAAATAAAGACGTTTTGTAAATTACTTAAGTGCAAATTTTCCAAATTATATACAAAACTATTTTTAAATCACCTTTGCCTAACAATGAGCAAACAAATTAAAATAAATTGCATTTTTTTACCTTCTAAGCCAGCGGGTCTTTTCTGCTTCTGATGGGCAGTGTCATTATCGCATATCCAAAATAAAGTTAGAACAATCAGTGGCTCTAGCAAAACTTGCGCTATGCATAAATGACAATATTTTTGTTAACAAATCTCGAGCTTCTTATTATAGTTTGAACTATCCATTCAATTTCGATTAATACTTCTGCGATTAGTTTCGCATTTTTTAAATTTTAATAATTCACAGGATTTGTAAATTGCATGTTTTTATTTACAAAAGTATTCATTTAGTCTAAAAAGTCTGTCAGTCAGTACTTTTTTACTATACGACTGAAGGAGAAAAATTCCAAAATTACATTAGAGGGACAAAGACAATCGTTTTTTGTTTTTTTTGTTATAGCAAAAAAAAACAAAATAGGACAAAAACAATTGTTTTTGTCACTCTAATGTAATTTAGAATTTTTTTTCTCCTTCTGGTTTCACAGTAAAAAAATACTGACAGTAAATGTTTCACTGTGTATAATTATTAGTTAAAGTATAATTAGTTAATTAAAGTATAATTATTAGTTAAAAAATATAAAAATATAAATATTAAAGCACGACTCTAAAATATTCTTCAAATTTTAACTCTATTAAAGTCCAAATATTTTCCTGTTCACTTATTTCTCGCGTATAAGCTTCGAGTTTTGGAGCATTGCTTAAGATTTTTTTGTGATTTCCATTGGGCTAATTTGAGTGCAATTTTAATTAGTCAAATTTTTTGATAGCAGTATAAATTTTGGCAGTTTCAACTGGGGAAAGTCTAAAATATTCATTATAGTAAAATTAAAAATTGGAACTTTAATATTCCTATATAAAGTTAGTTTGAGTATAATTGAGGAAGTTTTTTTAAAAGATAATTTTAAATTTTGCAAGTTAAATTTTAGTAACTTTATAAAGCTATGCTGGCTCTAAATAATTTTTTTTCATGAATAATGTCAAAAATATTTATCATGGATTTCGGACACAGTCTTAGAAGTTACAACCGCTTTTAAATTTGAATGCGTATTAAATAAATACAGATATTTACAGTAATAATTATAAATTTAAGTTGGCTAATTTAGATTTTTTTTTAAATTCTATATATTGAATTTTAAATATTTCTTGACAAATTTGCGAAAATTTTTCAGCAAAATATCCAATTGTGATTATGAATTTTATTCGCATTGCTATTACAATTTTCGATTCAATTTCTATTTAAAATATATTTTTATAAATATTTTTTTCCTGGTTAAAACTAACAGATCTAAAATTAAAATTCTGATAAATCAAATTTAAAATAACTGATAAGTTAAACATTTAAAATATATTATCGATATTGGAGTAAAATTGATTTCTCTAATTATTGAGTTTTGCATTTTTAAAATTTACCAAGAAATTCGAATTTTATGTTTATTTGGATTATTTGGTATATAACAAACCGTAAACGAATCGTGGCTTAATTTGGTTCTTAGTGGATTTAGGATATAAGCGGAGTTTTAGTTATAACAACCGCATAGGTGCTATATATGCGGAGCTTCGGTATGCTTCTCTAAGTTTCTGGTGTTTTATTAGCTCTACAAAAAATTGCACACAATATGTGCAAGGTATTGCATCTAATATTCAATTTGCTAAAAAATGTCAAATGACAGGGTTTATAAAGATATGTCGCATTTAAAAATCTTGCTAAAAATATCAAGTTTTTTTTAAAATTAAAAGAAAAAAAATCTCGCATTTAAACCCCATTTTTTGATATTTTTAAATAATAAATTTAATTTAAAAAAATACCAACCAATTATTGAAATTAAAATATAACAATAATATATATATATATATATATATATATATATATATATATATATATATATATATATATATATATATATATATATATATATATATATATATATATATATATATATATTAATTTATTCCTAAAATTTGTATTACCATTATATTATTAACAAAAAGACTTTAAACTTACAATTAAAATTATTGTTTTGCAATTATCATCTCTTTAGCCCACTTTTCGATCAATTTGTAAACCCCAATGAAGGGTTTATGAAGTTTACCTACCACAATTTTTAAGCGATCATGTGCCAATATTCTACAGAATTTCAGTATGCGCTTCATATACTTTCAAAAATCTAGAGTACACTGGGACGTTGTTGCTTTAGTATAAGTATCTGGTTTGTCGTTTATACAGTTCTTTTCAAACAATTTTCCGATTTGATTGACATCTCGGTCAAAAATTCTGTTCATATCTTTGAAATATATACATTTCTTCAGTCGGCACGAAAACTAAGCATATTTAAACATATATATATTTGCATGCTAAACTTTTTTACATATTTTGCAGCACATCCTTGAGCTTGCACCTTTTGCCAGTTAATTTGCCCCAAGTAAAATCAGTATCCTTTAAGGTGGGCTGCCGAAAAAATGTTTTGCTGTCGATATTTCTTTGTCGTAGCTATGGTTAGAAAGGCCTCTTCTAACTTTATATGCGCTTGCTTTCCTCAAATATGCGATTATTGGACTCTCTTTTTGCATAATTTTTTTCCCCCTTTTAACCGCAAAACTATTTTAATTAGTTTTAGGGCGCGCTCGAATTAATAAAAATATATTTTAGGGTAAAAACGGGATTTTGGGAAACGGGAATTTCGATTCCGAGTATTTGAATGCAGGATTTTGATTTTGATTTTGAAGAAAACATATACAACGCGATTTTACTGCGTTATTTTCTTAAAACTGGATTGACCGACTATGTTTCTAATATATTCTGTTTTTTGTATGATCAAATAACAACTCGCTTTGTCAATTTTAGTCGCTTATAATATAAACGGACTTTTTAAACCAGTTCACAATTCACCCAAGATTTTAAAACAAAATACACAATATCCAGCATACTGATATCAAAGTTTTCGTTCACCACATACTCTTCTATAAGACAAGAAGTCCTTCTTCGGACATATGTGTGACAGGCACTATCCACTAATAGTTCCGAAATATACTTTTTTACCCCGTGTGGAAATCATCCATGTTTTTTTTATTCAGTTACCATTATTTTCATATTGTGCACAATTTCTGCCGATGATGATGATAACTGAAATTTTTGTTGAACCCATAAATAAATAAAACAGTATATTTAATCAATACAATACAATCAGTACGCTCAATCAGCTATTTCGAAATCTGGGCCCTTCCTATTGAAATCGATCGCCTTTGTTAAGCGTTCGTTTTGCCAAATTCGTACTATTAGTTTCGATGGCAGTAGTTTCTGAACGACTGTCATCGACATTTAAAAACTACACTATATTTTTTCATTGTTCATTTTCGAACATCATCGTTCGAAATTTTTACCTAAAGAGGCGATAATGAACGAAGGCGATTGATTTCAATAGTAGGAGCTCTAGCTTGAATTTTTTGTTGCTTTCTTTGATTTTTTTAATTAAAATTGAAACGCAAAATTGTAAACTTAGAATTACTGTTCTTTTATGATAAGAGAACAAATAAATTATACTATAAGAGAAATCGCGTTAAAAAAAACATGTCAACTTGATATAGTTTGGTACGAAATTAATAGATGGTACTAGTAGTGATTGAACGAAATGTTTACATTTTTTAACTAATATTTTTTATATTCAACGAAATATTGACGAAACAAAGAATAAAACAAATCTTAAAAAAAAAACAAATTGTAAAATTTGAATGGCTCAAATTAAATGTAAACAAAAATGATTTTGTTATCCCAAAATCATTGTTTTAATTTAATTACCTAAATTATTAAAAATTAACTGGTTTTAAATTTTTAATTATTATATCTTTATATGAATTGTTTGCATGTTTGAGTGTCCTTTCGGCCGCGAAAAACGTTAAATTATTTCAATTAGTTTTCAAAATTTATTTTATAAATTAAAAAAAAATTATTTTAAATTTTCAAAATTTACTTGGGTGTCATTTATTCTATCATTTATTCTATAATTATCTTTATCGTAAAAGGTACCTTGCAGTTTTAAATGATTACAGAATTAATTTGATCATGTGACATTTTTCTGTAAATATATAAAATTGTCTGGCGCGCCATCTATAGGTTTCGTTATAAACGTTTGGTATGCCATCTAGATATTCCATACCACACTAATTTTTAACGAAATCATATTGTTACGGGTATATATTTATTATGGTAATATACACTGATTTCTCTTATATTATTATCAGTTATTAGAAATAACCGATTTATCTGATCAAAAATAAATAGTCGTATAAACTGAATTTTTGTGAGTCCTTTGATACGAAAGTGATAAAGACTTGCTTTTAAAAACAATTTAACTATTGAACACAACATCAAGAACACAGTCAGTTAAGATTTGTGGTTTTATTTCCAGTGGAATTTTTTTCACTTCAGGAGTACCTTAGGGCGCAGGCATTTGGGTCACATGCTTTTCATATTATATGTTTATAACACATATAATTTATGCACAACATTAATTTTTAATTATTTGACTTATTCCAGCATTCTTTAGCTAATGCATGACATAAACATTTTTTAAAAGTCCATTGACATAACTTTAAATTTGATTTAAACTAGATTGAATTCTAAGTGTCTAATTTATAGAATTTAATTCAAATTTTATGAAATTTTTAGATTTTTGTGAATCTAATTATGTCATAAAAAATGTTGTATATCGCGTTTGTTCGCTGGCTTTTAGAGTATGGTGTTTTATTTTACAGTATTTTGACCATATATCCGAAAATGGTGCACACTGCCGCTTTTTCAGATTTTCGCTAGAAGATTGCAAAGAAATGATTAACTTATACCAACTTTCATATCTTCCTAATAAGCGCCTCTTTATTTGCAGGATCGAAATTAGTACAATCTAAACTGTTAGACATTTATTTGTATATAGAATTAACTGATCTGAGATTTTGTGTTTTTACGATGTTACGTAAGCTTCTCGTGATAAGAGACTTCCAAATTAAGCTGACGTAAATGTAATTTGGTTAATCAATCATCCATCTCTTCAATGAATTAAGTTTGGCTTTCAAAACCTAATTTTTTTTCTATTTTTACTAGATTATTGAAAATATTTTATTAACCTTGTTTTAATTGGAAGCAAATTTTTAAAATTCTGAAATTTTAAAATTACTAAGATCTAAATTTAATTTTTACTCTCATACTCCTGTAGTAAATTAGGATTTAGTGTGTTAATCATTTAAAATTGCTACATTTAGAATTAAAAAAATTAAAACAATTTGTTGGAGAAACGTTCAAATCCATTACTTAAAATGCTACCACAGATTTTGAAATGCTATTTTATTTTAAAAGATACGTAAATCAAATACTTCCTGTACCCAAGACCATAATATATTTCAGTTGCAATCTTGAAAATTTCCTTTTCGCCAAATATATATAAATGTACATAATTTAGCTATATATAACAATCAAATCTCATTGAAATTTCATTTCGTCACGATAAATAACCTTCTTTATATTACGAGTATATGTGTAATATGCATATATGAATATTGCAAAAAAAATATTGAAAACTATAAAAGAAAATTATACTTCGTTAAAATTCATAACTCTTAATATAATATTATAAAAACACAAACACTAACAATATAATAGTTTACAATATAACATTTAGATCAATTTAAATGTAGAAATCATTGAAATAGTTCAATATACGTGTCAAGACATTTATATATATATATATATATATATATATATATATATATATATATATATATATATATATATATATATATGGTTGGTGTGTGTTTCTGTATATATAGCTATATATAATTAACTGCAACTAATTATAAATAATAAAAAAATAACTTAACTAAAAACTAGTATTGTGGGTGAGTAAAACACGATAATTGCGGAACATTAAATACAAAAAAAAAAACTTTTTGAAACTTACAAACATAAATTTAAAACCGGATGAGGAATTTGTGGACAACTTATGTACACATTTAAATATATTAAACAAGTTTTTGTTATATATGTATATAGTTTTAGAGATGCGCTTACCTGAAATTAAATTAAAGTACCTATATATATATATAGTTGTGTGACCCTTATGAAATATTGTATATTAGGTATATATTCGTATTTAATATACGGGCTTACACAGAATTATATTATGTATAATTATTTTACAACATATATATATATATATATTAAGTCATGTGCAATATAGTATTGTAACACGTGATATATTAAAATATATGTACACTATATGGTCAAAATTCCTTAGATTTTTCTATTGTTTTTCATCCAGCCATCCATCGCGTAAAATATACATGTATATTTTTATATATATAGTGTAAATTATGCAGCCTGCATGACCAAAGTATAGTTTTTGTCACAAAACAAGCCAATTATTACATAAAAGGTTTACGTTAAACTATATATATATATATACTATATGTAATTTACAATAACAAACTATTGTACGTGTTTATAAAATATATAAATTAAGCACGTGGCATGATGAACTATTGTATAATTTTAACATCAACAAAACAACAATAAATGAAACGACCAAAAAACTAAACTAAGTACAAAAAAAAAAAACTAAACTTTTAACGCATAATTTTCTTATTACACAATAAATTTCTTTACACATAATATATGTATGTTAAGTGTGTCACATAACACTTTGTTTACTTAATAAATAGAGTTTGGAAAATATATGGAAAATTATGTATATATATATCGGCTTTATACTTGTACTTTGTTCGAATTATTAGTGTACTATGATTCATATATAGGGTGTTAGATTTCAACTACAATGACATATTCATATACTCGAAATTATTTAAAATTAATCATATGATTAAAGTAGGCTGAGAGTTTTTGCACTTAAACATACGTTTAAGGGGCGTTTTGTTGTTGTTGTCATGACGACTTACAAATATCGGCGACTGTTTGCAGGTACTGTCATAAAGTTTATACATATATTTCAATCCGTTTTACCACAATATTTTCGTTAATGGTATATGTATCGAGACGCGGGTGGTACAGTCGAGGTATAATAAATCAATTAGTGTATGTATTTTGTTCAGAGGTTAACAACATTAAATGTGTATATTATCGTCGTTAAGAAGAAATGGGTGGTTTTGCTTAAAAATGACAGTTACTTTTTAGGGGAATACAATGCCGGAATTCTTATTGGAGGAAATGGTCTTGCATCTGTTTTGCTAGGTTAATTTATATAAACAAGCTAGACTGCAACTCAAAATAAAACAAATATTTGATACAAGCATATACAGTAACGGAAAGCCCAATTATTTTTAAAACTTTATGATTTTTAATTTTCGACAGTTAAAATTTGGATACCTTTACGTTATTCGGTTAAGTATTTTTTTTTCAAAGCCTGTTAAAGTTTTACGATTTTGCTGATTTTTAGTTTTAACATCAATGGGAAGTGGATATTTAGCCGTGCTGCTTATACTTTTCAAATTAAATATCTGTTGTCGAAGGCATGAATCATGTTTGGCAACATAAACTACAATTACTTCATTGATGTCTTCCAACTTTATTTCTCGCTGTGTGCGAATTCGAAGTGTGCGTCCTATCCATCTCCATTTACGTTTCCCAATTCCTTTCTCTATATCGATTAGCCTTGTTATTTGCAGGAGGAGTCCCTCGTTTGAGGTTTAGATTGACCAAAAGCATTTATTTACAAATACCTGGAGCTTTTCTATGATTTTTTGTAGGGTTTTCCATGTTTCATATCGGTTATTTTGGCTTTGGCAACACTAATGCCATTCTTTCTTTGACAGAAAGTCAGTATATTATTTCTAGTTGGCGAAATGAGTCGCTTAATGCTTTAACAGAAGCGGGAAATGTTGGAAATTTACTTCCACAACAAAAACAATTGGTTCTAAATCAAAAAAATCGAAAAAATCATCTTTTCGAACGTGGCGCATTTCCATCTCGGTGGGTTCGTAAACAAACAAAATTGCCGCATTTGGGGATCGGAAAATCAAGGATATGTGGAGAAATCATTGCATCCATTGCGTGTTACTGTTTGATGCTACTTGTGGCGTGGCGGTATTATTGTGCCGTATTCCTACGAATATCAGGCCGGCGCGACATTTACGGTCAACGGAATCAACAACCGCCACATGTTAACATCATTTTGCCATACCTTAAAAATGTTGGTTTGGACGACCTTTTGTTCCAGCAAGATGGTGCGCTATGCCACACATCGGGCAGTACAATCAAAAATTCGATGGCCGTATTATCAGTCGAATGGTGACGTGAATTGGCCGCCAACAAGCTGTGATTTGATGCTTTTGGATTTTTATTTTTGGATGCTGTAAAGGACAAGTGTTATACGGACAAACCATAAAAATTTGACTATTTGAAAGCTAATAATGAAACAACCATTACCGAAATAGATCCACACACAATCCAAAATGTGCCAAGAAATTAAACTGACCATATGGAGTACGCCAAGGCCAGCCGCGGCTCCCATTTGAATGAAGTTATTTTCCATAAATAACCAGGAGAATTATACTTTCATTGAAGGGCATTGAACATTTGTAGCTCTGTATTTCTTGACAGTATGTAAAAGATACAGTATGTGACAGTATTTTTTGGAGCATGTTGATGGTATTGATGGCTTTGTTAATCATTTGACTTATATCTTCTTAAGTGCCGCCTGTTTTTGCCACAGTAAAAGAAAAATATACGAATTTCCCGACCTCTTAATAGTTTTCTTGATTGATGTGAACTTGTGTATCGATGCTTGTGTTCAGTCTTATGACGTTCGTTCTGCTTTTCGTTAGAGACCAACTTCTTATGATAATTCAGTTAACATCACAGGTTTTTCCTGGATATCGGCGTATATTTGAGTGTAAGTGGACATATATCACCTGCGTAATTAGATAAGCTGACTGATCAGGTCCTTTTGTATTCTATTTAGGCTTGCTAAGTCTATTCTGCACATTACATTTACTAACACTATTCATCCGAACAACGTAAATGTACAACATTAATGGGGATAGTACACATTCTGCCTAGTTTATCGTGTGTTGTGGTATTTTTCACTTTGCTTGTCTTTATACTGAACGCTATTTCCACCATCCCGCCGCATTTCTTTGATAAATTCTACTATTTTCCTCGAAATGCCGATTTCGCTAAGTGATTTCCAAATTGCGCTTCAATTAATCGAGTCGAGTGCTTGTTTAAAGTCCGTAAAGCTCATTTTACCTGCTCATTTCGTATGTGAATGTTGGTTATAGGTGAGATACGCTCCAATATCATCATGGCCAATACTTCCATTATGCTGTTGAGGAGGGAGATTTTATTCTAATTCTTGCATTCTATTAAGTTTGCTTTTTTCTGCGTTGTTATAGTTGTTCCTTCTTTTCGTCTTCCTGGTATTCTACCTATACCCCAAACTTCTGCCAATAGTGGTGTTAGAACTGCAGCTGCTGTAGATAAATCCTCCATTTAGTAGATCAGCTGCGAGATGTTCTCCGATCCAGCAACTTCGATGTTCTTTAACTTCCTTATGGCACTTGCAACTTCCCTCTCCGTTGGTGAATGAGTTTTGATTGTTTCGTTATAGTTTCCATCTCTTCGTTATAGTTTCCATCGAGCGTATGTTTCTGTTTACTGCTTCTACAGCTGTTTCGAGAATGTCCTCATATAGTGTATTTCCGCGATCACTTCGTACCATTTTCTTTACCGGTTGACTTGTACCTTTGTATTTTCGGAATTTCTACCGTGTTTTGATGACACAACTGTTGCTTAAGTTGGCTGCGTCCCTCCATATTCTTCTATAGGTATCATTATCTCCTAAACCTACGTTTTCCTCGTGCTATTTTGGCATCTGACTCATCCGAGTACACTAGTAGCTGTCTTGGTATTTTCATCTAGAAGATAGTTTCAAGGCATTGAAAGCATGGTAATTTTTCACACCAATTTTATATTAAAAGGTGTTGGCTATAATTTATTTTTTCTATTTTTGTAATTTTATTTCACTGAGTAATTTCATTACCCGTTAAATTCATCCAGGTTACTTGCTTAGCTATCAAAATGATAGAAATGAAAACCACAATTTTCTGTTTTCGGCAACTTGCTGTATTCCTTTTGCCCAGAAGTTGTGAATATGCGATGCAATTGCTGTATTTTTATTTTCAAAAAAATTAAAACCTAGTTTGTGCTGGAGCGTTGCTTCGGGACATTTCTGATGTTTAAATTTATGTAGATATTTGATGTTGCTGCCCGCTTCTCTATAGATTTTATACTTAATGCTGTAGGGTGCATATAATACCTACCTTTAAGTTAGAGTACCTTAAAGTCAATATATTTCATCAATGAAGTGCTGAAAGAAGTATTCTCTGCATTCTTCTCTCTTTTCTTTTGCTGTCACATTAAATTAACTGATTTTTCGGTTTAACGTATAGTTAAACACAAGTACCTAAATCCTTGTATTTCTAAAGTTTATAACCCTTGTAATACCATGCTATTTTAAATATTATATAATTGTATACAGCTGGGTGTGTTCGTGTTTTTTTGTAGGATGTAGGTAGAAAAACAAGGTCCTAAAAATACTAGGTTCATGTTTTCGTTTATTTTGATTATTTAGGCGACTAAATCAAGCTTTAAAGCTTTTCATTGATTTTTAAATTACAAACGCGAATACACACCCAGATGTGTCGTGTTGATATAAAAGCTAAAATAAATGAAAGTCCAACAAAACAAACGGTTGCAAACTTTTACAGAACTCAAAATGAAACTGTAGATTTAATACTGTGTGTTTGAGTTCGTTTTTTTCGACTAAGTTACAGACTAAACTTTTTGACGATTACTTTTAACAACCCGAGTTTATCGAAAAGTCTCCCCGCGAGGTTACCTTTCAATTTAATTGGCATTATTACAAAAGAACTAACATCAGTGACCGTGAGTTTTTTAGGATGATTTTTAGGGCAAATTAGGATGATCAATTTCTTGGACAAAAATGATATTTTATCTGGTCTACAAGTCAACTTAAAAAAACAAAAATACAGAACAAGCTATAATATTGTTATTTTTGGATCATGCAAGTGCAAATATTTGTCCAGGGGCGAAAAGCATCCGTTCTGTTTATATAGACCTATTCATAATTCTGCAGAGTTGTATATTAACCATTTCGTTTAAACAAACTCTTGGAGTAACTTATTTTAATTTTTGTGTTAAAAAAAATATGCTTCTTTTGATCATAAAGATCCTTCGTATGTTCATTTGCAATAACTTCCACTTTATATTTTTATAACCTTTGTTAGCTCTCTGAAAACATTTTGGGTGCGTAATTTAGCCACTCGCTATGTATAATGAGGTCTTTAAATTTGAATAATTTTGGAGTAAAATAACGTAGAATAATCTTAAAATTTGAACTTTAAATTTCATATTTTATAGGTTAAGGGTGTAAGAAATTTCGTTTATTCCAAAATATATCCGAGTCCGTGGTTTTATATACAAGACATACAATTATTTCTATATATAGATGCCATAAAAATTACCTACAAGTTTCTAAAAACTTTTATGTGTAAAATTTCTACAAAGCTGTGAAAGCACTTTTTCTAATGTTACCAAAATAGGAATTTCCATTAATTTTGCAATTTGTAAACATATTACTAAAATTTAAAAAAAAGTCAGCAATGTTCATATGCGTTTCTGCCCCATAGATAACCAAGGTATTTGGTATTGTTGTATAGTCAGTTCTTCCAATTTTTTTTGTCTCTAAATTTATCGCGTTTTCAGATTATCCACTTCATATAAATTACTTCGTAATTTCCATTAGGATTTCATAGGAATTCGCCCAAGTTTATTTATACATAAATAAGGTCCGATAGTAAAAAACTGCAGCTTATAAGTAGTCTTTGACTTCTTGGTTTTACATCTTGCTTTTGTACATAACAAAACAAACCATTCAGAAAACTGTTTTCTGCAGTATATGTTAGTTTTGGTAACGCTATCGAAGAATCCGCATACGCTTGATAAAATCTATGTAAACATCAATATATAAGCTTTTTCATAAAGTTTCGTAAAGTGTCGACATATTTTGTCATATTATGTAAGTGTTTGCCTTGGATTTGTAAATTAGCTTTTAATAGACAAGGCTAACAGACACGCGCGCCATAAGTCATTGCCTAAATCCATAAATAACAAACTTTTTCTTTTATACTTTCTTATAATATATTATATATATAATTACATATACATATGCATATTCCAAAATTTTCGTCGTACTTTAAATTTTCACAGAAGCACAAAAGTTTATAAACAATAACACAACAATGATATCCATAAGTCATTATATACACAAATTTATATACAGTATGATCTGTAGAACAATCAACAGGAGATATCGTGGTCTGTGATTTAAATATTAAAATTTGATTCTGAAATGTTGACAGTTATATAATACACAATTGTATTACAGTAATACACAATTGTATTACGGTTTATAGATCCTTTGCAAAGTGGATTCAAAGTTTTTTCCGCATGCAAATTTATCTGAAAGCTTTTTTTGTTGAGATAGCAACTAAATGTTTTTTTTTTTGCAAAGAAAATCTTATTGTCTCACTAAATGTTTGAAATTGGAACCTGCAATTTAGTAATACAATACAATATACTTATTATTGAATCACAACACAACTACCAAATATTGATCGTTTCTAGCAATTAAACGTAAGGTATACAAATTAGCCCAAGAATTCTCAAATTTTGAAATTTGTATGGTGTGGATCTTGGCTAAAGATTAGCTTTACTAAAATTGTGTTAGAACGGTTATTTTAGAAGCAAACATTGCATGCGTATGGCACAATTGTTAAACGTATAGCAACTGGTGCAAATCATATTTTAAAAATTCTGATCTTTATTTATAGGTTTGTTAATGGTTCGAGTATTTGCTACATTTTGGTTGTGTTATTGGGTAATCAACCTAATTTTATTACACCTTTCTAAAGTGGCTTGAAACATTGACAAATCCTTAATCTGGTTGAGTTCAAATGAGAGTGACAAAATTTTGTGATCTTCAAAGGTTTTGCTCTGTTATACAATTTATTGTTCAAATTTAAAACACACTTTAGGCGGGAAAAGGACAAAAGTGGTGAACAATCCTATAAACTATTTGGATGGATTCCATCAAACCCTTAATTATAATATAAGCAGAAAAGAAAATTTAAGAAAACTTGGTTCAGTGACAGTTTCGACCACAAAGATCATATAGTCCGACCAATAGTGCACTAATGTTAAATGTCCTATAGATCATACTGTACATGTGACCACCGCGTGTGGCGTAATAAAATCAAATAATTTATTTACTCGGTATGTATATATGGAACACCATATATACACCAGTTTCATTTCTTTTATTCCTATTTTAGTAAATTGTCACGTTCACCCTACGGGCTATTTAAAAACTATGTTCACAACGGATGATTTTTTATTTTTCACATTTAGTTTGTTTAAAAACTTTGAATTTTACTAACATAAAATTTTGTCATTATAAAAAATAATTAATATATCGCAGTAATTGATAGTGAGTGTCAAATGATTACAACAATAAAAAAGTAAAGTGTTTGATAAAATTTTGTTCGATCGCGGACTGATAAAAAAAAAAATAAATGTTCTTATCTATGTATATATAATTTTAGAGGGTGTGTTTGTAAAAATAATAATAAATTTTGATTGCAGTTAAAAGTGTTAGATCTAAGGTCAAGTTACATAAATTATGCTAATTATATATTGATTATATTGATATGGTGTGTATATGTGTGAGTGTATGTGTTGTGCGTTGAAATATAGTGATCTTATATTTATAATATAATAGTTTTATAAAATCAGATTTTTATCGCGATTAGAATTTGTTACGAACCAATCAAGGTCAATGTGGCGAGTGTGGTTTTAATTTATATGTATATATGTATATATAAAAACTGTCGGGTTGGTTGGTCTGTTAATTATGGTTTTAATATGTATATACATTCGAGCATGTGTATTAGCATATGTTTGGCCGAGATCAAAGAAATCGATGTAAAAGTAAACGCTAACTTAAAATGTTTATATGTAATCGTTGTATTGAATCACTATATAAAGCTATATGGTGTATATGATTTGAGATCAGTAAAGCTACCTTAAAAACTACAGTATTATAACTGAAGTGATCATCACTGATCGATTCCTTGGTGATCACAGATTTTATAATTTTTATAAACCTTTGAAAGTTGCACTTTTGTATGCAAATATAAATACTAATCTTAAAGGACTCGGTTTAAAGGACCTTAAACAAAACTATATTCAATCTGTTATTTAATTTACGGAGCTTATTTCATATTTAAACTTGAGAATACCAGTGAAACATAAAGAAATACTCGGATTGGTTCCATCGGATTATCGTCTTTCTGGTTATAGGTAACTTTGTATTGATTTCACTTTTGTCTGTCAAATATACAACAAAAATATTTGAATCTCTACACTTAAGCCACCTTAAATTAAAGAACTTGAACTAATTCATAATATTTCTTGTCTTCTTATATATTTCTGTTTTAAAACTAGCTCATATTTTGTTTTGTTTTGCTGCAATTTTCGGTTAAATCTTAATAAGTCATTTATCCTTCTAAACAAACGTTTACTGATTTAAGTTTAACTATAAGATAAGGTTGATATATTATTACTGATTTAATAATTTAATTTAATTTTGACTTATTTTATTTTGACTTAAAACTGTACTAAAATAACTACATAGATAACAGCTAGACATATGACTTAAACATAACCAACAATTTAAAATTTTACTTAAGCATACTATACTTAAGCACAATTTTTAAATTTAGCTTTAAATTGTAACAATTAGATAAACCATTATAATAGTTCTTAAACTGCATGTTAAATTAAGCCTTAAGGTAACTTAAGTCATTTGGTTACTATAATCGTCTATTTTATTTGCCTTAAAATTTTATTTAAATAGAATAAAATAAGTAAATTTTCGAATTTGATAGTTAAACTGGTAGACATATCATTTAAACTTAACTGCAAAGAAAATAATTAATTTAGCTTAAGCGTTCTAAGTATGAGCTTAACCTTTAAGTTTAGCTTAAGCTATTAAAAATATAGATTAATTGTTAAACTGCGGATTTATATCAACTAGCTTCAAATATTTGACTTAAGTCAAAATAAATAAACCCATTTTTATGGTTAAATAATGTGACTTAAGTCAATTATTTATTCTTAAATAAATTAACTTAATTTGTTATACTTTAAACTTTTATAAAGTGACTTAAGTCTTATGTATTTTAATCTTAAACTTTAATATTATTTGACTTAGGTAAATGTATGACTTTTATTAGATAAAGCGATGTTCTTTTATATAATTCATCAGTTAGTCTTTAAATTCGGCTTAAATTAAATCGAAATGCGTTAAAATATAAATGTATGGTTTTATTTTTACTCAAGAATAATGTTAACTTAAGTCATTCAATTTAAAGTGACTTAAGATAAATTATTTAAAAAAAAACATTATTAATTTGTGACTTACACTTGCAACATAAATCCTTGGACTAAGCTAAATGAACTGTAATAGGTTTATAAAGTAACATGTGGTGAGAAAAGTAAAAGTAATTGCACTTTACTTTATGAAATCATTGGCTTAAGCCAAAATATTGTTTCGATTTAAAATATTTCTAGGTTTATGAACTTTAGGATTTAACAAGTTAAATAATTCATTTTTAAATAAAATGGCTTATTTCAACTTTTAAACCTAAAGTGGATGAACACTTATTTAAATTAAGTTCATATTTAAATGTTAGTTGACTTAAGTAAAATATGTGACCGTTAGATAAAAAATAGATAATATATGAATTATGAATCAACTAATTTATCTGTTTGATATTTATGACTTATAACTTTATTATTTGTATAAATGTTATTAAATTAACATTAAACTGCAAACTCAAAACTAGCTTAAGCTTGACTTAAAAATTAAAATAGAACAAAGTTTGTCAATTTTTGGCTTTAACTTAATCCGACTTTTCCAGCATAATTTTTATCCTATAATTTTTTGTTCCAAGCCTGAGCGGCATTTAAAGTAGTTTAAGAAACATGTAGATCCTAAAACATGGATTTATTTAACTTAAACATAAATAACATTGACCAGTTGTAAGTCACTTCAAATAAAAATGTTGGCTTAAGCTACATTACACTTCAACTAACCACAACGCAACAAAAAATGTTAAAGCATTAGTGCTTATAAGTTATTACTAAACAATTACTACTTTAAGTAGCATGGCTTAAACTAAGCTGGGTTGGTAAAACCAGGTGTGGACTAAAGCCTTCAACTGAAGCTTGATTAAATTGATTAAAATCGCATCGAATGAAACTTAAAGTGACTTAATTTTCTTTTGAGCGATAATATGTGACTTAAACTAAGCATTTGCATGTAATAATTCAAAATTATATCATATTTAAATTAATCTAAATGTTTTAAACTTGGTTCTTAGTTTAAGTATCCTTAAGTCTAAATTATATGAGTTATATACCCGTGAAAGAGACAATTTCAGATTTTTAATTATTATTTGTTGACTTAAAGGATTTATATTTGCTATTTTTATTCGTTCAGTATATTGATTTAAGCTGTTTATTTCTAAATGACTTATAATCTTTAACTTTGGCTTCAACTAAATTGAAATAAATTAAAATACGATAATTTTGTTTTATTTGCATCCAAGCTTAATTTTGACTTAAACCATTTAACTTTAAGTGGCTTAAGATAAATCATCAATTTAGATGTTAGATTTAACCTAAATGGTTAAATTAAAATTTAACCTAAATAAGTTGATAAATCAACTTATTGCATCTAACTATACTGTATGTCAAAGTAAAATTATATAATTAAATTATAAGTGACTTGAAATATAAATCGTTGGATTAGGCCAAATAGACTGGTACTTAAGTGGTGTGTGTGAAAAGTTAAAGTCATTTTACTATCATTTCATACTATTAAATCATTGGCTTAACCCGAAATATTGTACCACCTTAAATTAAGTTGAGTGCGGTTTAAAAATGACAAGTTATAGACTTTTATTTTAAAAAAAATGCCTTATTTAAAATATTACACTTAAATGCTTTAAACTTCTCTAACTTAAGTTCACATTTAAATGTTTGTTAAGTTAAGCAAACTGTGTGACTGTTAAATTTAAAACTAATTCATTTTTATATTGCATGAATAATTAACTAACTAACCGGTAATACCTCGTAGATTAAGCTTGATTTAAAGCCTTTTGAATTTAGGCAACTTATATACCGAACTTTACGGTATAATTCTCCATAATTTATTATCTATAAGCCACTCAATTGAAAGTACTTAAGTAACGTTTTCCAGTTGTAAATCACTTGAAAAAAATTATTAGCTTAAACTATATTACATTCCAATTACGCACAACACAACAAAAAGTATCGCTGTGTATGTGCTTATACATTATTTCTTAAGTAGCGTGGCTTAAACTAAGCTGGGTTATTAAAAGTCCAGCTGTGGACTAAAGCATTTATAATAGTATTTAATAATAGTAGTTATTTTAAGTATTTAACTATAAACTGTGACTTAATTAAAATACAATTTTCTAACTTAAGCTTGATTACAGATAAAACAGTAAAGAAATCAACTTAAAATGACTTAATTTTGTTCAGAGCGATGATATGTGACTTAAACAAAGTATTTACCCATACTAATTCATAATTATGTCATATTTAAATTAATGAAACTGACCGAAAGATGATTCTAAGTTTAAGTGACCTTAAATCCAAATTATATAATTTATAGACAGGTTAAAGACAGAAAATTTAACATTTCTAATTTTTTGTTGACTTAATGGATTTATAATACCATTTTTATTTGTAAAGTTTTAGTTTAAGCTGCGTAATTCAAAATGGCTTAAGAAATAAATAGTAATATGCTTATATATATATATAAAAATATATATAAATATATATATATATATATATATATATATATATATATCTATATCTATATATATATATATATATATATATATATATATATATATATATATATATATATATATATAGATATAGATAGATAGATAGATAGATAGATAGATAGATTTGTGGGTGCACATATTTGACTTCAGTGAAAAGTGCTTAAGCTAAATAAGGATAAAGCGGTTTAATTTTGTAACTTTCAAAATTCAGTAACTTTCAAAATTCGGCTTAGCTAAATCAAAATGCATTAAAACAAAAATATTTTGTTTTATTTGTATCCAAGAATAATTTTGACTTAAACCAATCAATTTAAAGTGACTTAAAATAAATTATCAATTTAGATGTCTTTTTAAAAATCATTTTAGGCTTGATAAATAAATTTATTACATTTAAATTTAACTATGGTCAAACCAAAATTAAATATTTCGTTTATAAGTCACTTACAGCAAATCTTGGCTTAAGCTAAGCGAATTGGTATTTAAGCTACATTTTTTTAATAAGCTGCTTTGCTTTCAAAATTAAATGTTGGTTGTGTCAACAAAATGTATGATTGATATGTATAATATTTAAAGAGCTTTTAACAATGTTTAACTTTGACTTAAATTATTTATCTACCTGATAATTGTATGTGACTTAAGCGCAATCCGGTTTAAAATTTAGGAATTTACTAACAGTAGTATTTTGTAGACTATGCTTGATTTTGAATTTAAAATAGAACAATATAGAAAATAAAGTTACTTATTTATGTGACTTAAACCAGGATATACGATATCATTTTTAACCTATAGTTTGGTGTTTTATGCCGCTCAATTCAAAGTGATTTAAAAACAATTCAGATTCTAAATACGATTTAAGCTTTAAATCAAGATTTAAGTCAACATATTACATAGAATTTAAAATATAAAAAATGACTTAACCTGTAATACACTCGCCCATTAAGCACAGTTTTGCTTAAATTGTCTCGATTTGTTTAAGTGTTATCGTATGTTAGCTTATTTATTGTTGTTTATGTAATATGACTTAAATTGAGCTGGTTTATTTAGAAAAGTTATGGACTATGATGCATTGCATAAACCACTATGGTACTTAAACGTATATGCATCCAAGTATTAAACACTAATTTAGTTTAAGTTTAAACCAAACCGTGATTTGAAAATTCGGTTAAATTGAGTGACTTAATTTTGGTTATAGCGATATAATGTGACTTAATTTATATTTTATATTTTTATTAAGCTATATTAGTCATTTGAAAAAAAAAGTTGGCTTAAGCATTATTACACTCTATAACTAAGCACAACCAAATAATAATTTGCTTAAATTTTATCTATTCGTTACTGTGTAATAGTGTGTGGGCTTATATAAATGTTTGGTTAAGTAATGTTACTTAAACTAAGCGAGGTTAGTAAAACCTGCTGAATATGACCTTTACTAAACAATTACTGTACTTAAACGTCTATAAACTCAAAGTATTTAAAACTAATTCAGTTTATATTTAAGCTGAAGCATGACTTAATTTTGTTAAGACGGATATTATGTGACTTAATTTAAAATATAATATATTCCAGCTTAAAATAATTAAATTAACTGACACTCGATTGTTAGCTTGAGTGACCTTAAGCATAAATAATTTATATGATTATGCACTCTCAAAATGGTTCTAATCCATTACGTATTAGCTTAAGCTCTATAATTCAAAGTGACTTAAGTAAAATGATCATTAAAGTAGCTAAGACATTTTATTTGTACACTTTGCACATAGTTATAAGGTTTGTGAACTTTTATGTTGTAAGCAAAAATAAAACATTAATATGCTAGTGTGGGTGCTCATACTGTCATTGCACTATCATTTCCCATTATGAATAATTTGCTCGATGAAAAAAAAATGTTCACCATAACTTGAATTTTTGTTATTGTTGTTTTTTTGCATAAAAACATAAAGTAATATAAGTATGTGACGAAATGAAATTAATACACACAATGAATATGTTTGTTCTTCTAAGAAGCGATACAAAATCATAAAAAGACATGAACAGAAAAAAAAAGTTAAAAAATTAAAGCGAAACATAATGAGTTAACCATAAAAATAAATATTTTGTTAAGTTTAATGAATGAATACGCGATGTATTTATGTATCTATATAAATTTGCTGGATATATGCGACTATGTATGTTATGTTGTATGGCCATATACGAGTTGGTCACAGCTTCCGTTTATTAATGTGTACGCGCATATATATTTTACTTATATATATGCGTTTATTACCTATATATATCGTCTTTGCCAAATCGATGTGCAATTTATGCTTAGCACTGTATTTGCAGTCTTCTTGCGTATTTATGCAACAACACAAACAACATTTTGCTTGACCTGCCGGATATTATTATTTTTTTTTAACAGCGTATCGCACAACAACGCGATTGATCATTAGATACTCGCAAAGATTTATATATGCATAAATATTGTTTTGATTATTCGTTCATTTATGTATGCTTTATAGTGAAATGAAAACATAAATAATATAAACATCCCTCTTAGCGTATATATATATGGTGCGGTGGCCCGCTATCATTTAAATATAATGACTTCTGAATTTTATGCGATGCGTGTCAATGAATATCACCTACTTAAAGCTAGATTCTAAGATATGTGAGATATAATTATATATTATGTTGTTATTAAATATTATATACATATATATGTTATGCTTTCAACGAAAAAATATTAATTTCATGTTTACAAAACTCAGCACAATTTAAACATATAAATAATATATAAATTTATTGAGCATGGTGGTCGAGACAAAATAGTTCATGATCACATATTTAAAAAAGAAAAAAAATTATGTCGTATAGATTTCAATTTGGAATTTAATTTTTTATTTTTGTTTAATTTTAATATTTTTTTCTAGTCCATTATACACTCGATCAACATATACACCGTCATCAAATAGTGGAATGCAATATTTAAATACGAGTCCGATACAAGATCGATCACAAATGTGGCCGTCAACACTCAGCTCGAATTATATCGATGAAACGGTAAATACAAAAGGTGTATTACCCGCATTCGATCGTTTCATATCACCAAATTCATCGTCGTACGGTGGTAGTGGGAGCGGTGGTGGTGGTGGTGGTGGTGGTAGCGGTGGTACTAATGGACGATCGAGTAATCAATATAGTACACTATCGGGTTATGGTTCTCCGGTCGTTCCGTCACAACCCGAAACTCCATCGTCTTTTTATCAATACGAAACAAGTACAATTACGTATACGGGATCATCAAATTTACCAACGATAAGTAGTCGAAATTCGGCAACACCATCCGATAATGTACTGTTTCCGTCAGCGTCTGCATCATTGTCGAAAAGTAAGTAAAACCGATTTTTTTTTTTTGCTTTTTTATGAAGGTCAAATATATGTAGATTTCAGAAAGTTATCAAAATCTAATTAAATGATCCAGAAATATTTAATTTAATTAAAGAAAAAAAAAAAAATATTTATTTATTTTTTATTTTATTTTATTTTGACCTGTTAGGCTTTCTGCCTATTTATGTAAAAATGATGATGATAAACTTTTGAGTTAACGATGTTTTGTTTTTTTCGTTTTTTTTTTTTTGTAATTAACATAACATATGATTCGCTAAGATTATATGTATGAATCGAATACATAGTGACTGAATTTTTTTATATATAGTTTCCCTATTTTCTTATTTTTATGAAAATAAAGTGTTGATAGTGTTATCTAAAATCGCCAGTAACGCAATGTAACAATAAAAAAAATAGTTTTTGAAAAAAAAATGTATTTAAAGGAAATAGAGCCCGCACATGTATATATATAAATATATATATATATATATATATATATATATATATATATATATATATATATATATATATATATATATATATATATGCATATGTTATTCTGTCGTAACTCATAAAAAAAAGCTGTAAGCCTCATATTCACATAAGCTTAAGTAGGTATGGCAAACTCCCTGTATCGCAACAATAATTTTAAAGATTTGGTGTTGCATTTTTTAACCTGCTCAGTTTTATAGCCGGTAAAAGCATATTTTGCATCTAAACGTAAGGTATAAGCCTGCACAAGTTGTATTTATCAACATCATTATTGCGGTGAAATAGTATCGGTACCAGGAAGACCTTCGCAACACTAATCTGTCATTTTAAATCTCTTCTTCATCAATCGATCTCTTCGTTCGGGTGTATAAGCACATCACCGTTCCCAATTTAGTTTAGTGTAACATAGAGTATATTTTTTATTCTTTCCAAATATTTCGGCCGATCCGAAACTGACATTAAACGTTTTTTTATTCATTCTTTTTCTTCTTATCCTTTCGTTCGCTATTTTTTTATTTTTTCTATAAATTCCGAAAGTATTCCTTTCGTACTAGATTAAAAGGTAGTATGAAAGGAATACTTTAATATGAGAAGCCATTTTGGATTTTTGTGCCAATAATAAAAATAGACCCGTTAGATTAATATTAATTAAAAAACGTAATTAAAAGTATTTATATTATAAAAAAAAATTATTAATTTAAACATTTAAATCAAATTAAAAAAATTATTTTGTCAAAAATCTATTGCGTTCATTCCATATCGTTTTTTATTATTATAGATCGTTTATATTCTGTAGTCACGTGACCAATTTTCTATTCCTTCTCTTTTTTTTGGAATCAATAAAAAAAAACACTCATAAATACTATTAGTATATCAAAATTTTATAAAAAAAAAAAAAATATGTATATTTAAAACTAAGCAACCGATTTGCGATTTGAAAATTATGTGTTTTGTTTGTTTTATTTTGAACACTACGACACTACTAAAATTAAATACAGCAAACATTAAAAGTTAATGTTCATGTATTTACAGTAAAATACACAAACCAAATGTTTTCATATTCATAATTATATTATTACGATTAATTATTTTGATGTGAATTTGATTTCCATTATGTTACTGTATTTATTGACAGCAACCAAAATAATAATAATAAAAGCTTGTTTAAATACTCCGTGAATTTAGCCAAATGTTTCCCCTTTAATCGAAACCAAAAATTTCAAATGTTACTTAGATTTTTTGAATTTGTTTGAAATTTTTAATAATTTTTCAAATTATTATTTTATTTATTTATTTATTAGACTCATTACATATACGTGTATATAGAAAACCATCAATTTTCTATATTAACGTATATGTAATGAGTGGCGTGTAATTTGTGTTAACTGTATTCAAATATCTCGTAAAACTACGTATGTATATATATAATATATATGTATATGCGGTAGTTTCATGTTTTGTGGTTGCTTCTATGTAAGGATTATAGCCGAATTATAGCTGATTCACATTCAACACATTTTGAAGAAGTTGATCTTGAAATCAATTTAGTAAAATTGAAATAAAAACAAAAATTGCAATAACATTTGGTTTTTATTTGTGTGAGTAACCAAAACTTAGAATATTAAACTAATTTTTTAAATTTATTGTCATCTTTTTTATATGTTTTAGATAATCTTTTTTATAACAGTTTTTGGGTTTGGATCTCGGGTTTCATCTTTTTATTTTCACAAGCAGACATTTTTTCTCGGTTTGGCTTTTTTTTCAAGATGAAAAATTTGTTGAATGTAAATCGGCTATTATTGATCATAGACAAATCGAATTTTTCTTTAAGAAAGTTAATTAATAGACCTGTTGATTCTGAAGGGAAATTTATATTAAAATCTTCACTAATAATTATCGAATTTTTTTCATTTTAAGTATATGCTAGAACCCGGCATCCATGTCCGGAATCTATTTCAATATATCTTAATAGGTTTTATTGTGGAAACATGGAGGTGATTGCTGCTATATCATAATTTAATCAAGCATTTAATAAATATTAGAATAAATTAATGATTTCAGACCGTGAATTATGATACAAGACTGTAATTGTTGAAGTGCTTTAAGTACTTGTTAATCGCCATCTACTTTTTGAATAGTATATAGAATGTCCTGCTTAAATGAATTGCTTAAAAAATCGACACGTTTTAAAATGCTTTCGTGCGATCGTGCCATATGTTGTACTGTGCAATAGTGTCTTTTATTTATGTTGCAAAAAACCGGTAAATTATAGATTGCGTTCTATACAATTCATTTCATTTATAATGAAATTTTTTATAAAAAAATGCTTTAAGCAAATTGAAAACTTTTTGCAGAACATGGCTCACTATATATAGTAGTTGTACATTGTATGTATTTTAATCGCTTGGCTTCACGAACTTCTCTGAATATTTTTTTATGTTTATGATATTGTTTCTGTTGAAAACATTGGACTCTTAGCTTGAAATTCTGAATGTTGGTTCGTTGTTGATGACATATGACAAAATACATTGACTTGGAGTGACGACTTGGAACTGCCCATACCCGTTTTTTATGTATAAAACTTTATTCTCCAGAAACCGTCCAGAAAAAACTTAGTTCGTCAGTTTACAATATGCTTCTCCAAAACTCTAGATGCTGTTTTAATAATATATTCACGAACAAGTTTTAAGTGGCCAATTCTTCAGCCAAAACAGCACAATTATAATTACCATGGCTGCTCATTAGATGGAGAAGGATTTTTAGACAAATAAATGAAATGTGATTTTACACACAGACCAAACGGATATTTTTTTGGTCAAAATTATTACCAAATTCCCAAGCAAAATTTACAAATTTCCCAATTAATCTGCTTTTGGTGAATATACCAAATATAAATACTAATTATGTCGTGTACAAATAAATTTAAAATGCATTGTATAAATACAGGGGTCGGCACTCGAAGTGTTACCAATTAAGAATGCTGTAAATTTGTAAATTTTTATTTTTTAATTTGAAACTTCAGTATATCGTAAAAATATTTCATATTTAATAAAAAAATATGTTAATGTTCGATGTAGCGCGGATAATAGCATCGAGTCTATCCGAGAAGGCTTCAGACACTGCATGAATGTGGTGTGATGAAATTTTGACCCATACTCGATGAAGAGCAATCTTTAAGGCATTGACCGTTTCATATATTACCGTTTTTAGTTAATACTTTGACCTGCAGAATGGACCATATGAAAAAATCCATTGTGTTTCCATTAAGTCCGGGGAATATGGTGGCCACTGTTGTGAAGAAATAAAGCTGGGAACATTTGCTTATAAAAACGTTGGGTTTCACGGGCTGAGTTCTACCGAATTGTTTACGTGTGCAAGATAAAAAAACCTTTAGTTGATTTACTTTTACACCCTCTTCAATAGAAACGAGTGGTGAGCGTCATGTGGCAGTTACCGCAACCCAAACCATCACTAATGCAGGCGTTTGCTTTAGCAGAGCAATTCGCTGGTCTAAATTGCCTTTTGATTTGCACTCTAACCAAATACGGTCGTTTTGTTTGTTCACATATTGCTGAACCGAAAGCACCATTTTTTTAAGCTCGTCACAAATATGCACGTGTTTTAACACCCTTGCTCTTTCTAGGCGAACTATGAGTTTTGTGCAAGTGTTAAATTTTGCACTTTTTTATTTTGTAGGGCTTCATGCTACGAGCAGACACATTGTGATTTTTCGTCAATTGAACTGTGCTTTGTCGTGGTTTACGTTTAATTCTAGCCTTCACCTTTCGAACCATTTCTGGCGATGTTGCTGTTTTTTAATGTCTATCGCCATGGCATTTTTAATGCTACCAGTTTCATTGTAACGGTTAATGGTCCGATACACAAACATTTTGTTCACATGTAAATGTCGTATACCTCATTGACATTGGCAGGTTGCGGTTTTTCAGCCAAATACAAAGCAATAACACTGTTGCGTTTTAATTCAATTTCGATAACTTTTTATAACTGCGACGTAAAACGATATGCTTCCGTAGGCTTATATAACAGTCTGGCGTTTTTCAAAAAATGAGTGCGCTGTCATGCACTGTTTGGTTGCTATACAAGCGTGTAGGTCCAACTTTGAATTGTTTGTTCTGGAATCCAGTTAATTTTCTTATTTGCTAAAATGTATATGAATCAATTTTGCTACTGCCTCATTTCTTTTTGAAATGACAGGAGTTTGTGAAATAGGCCAAAACGATTTTTTATCATTTTTTGATTTATCTATGGTTTAGGGATTATAATTATTTAAAGTGATTATAATCGACAACCTTTATTGTAAAGCCAGAAGGCCTACTATTACTTTGAGAAAATTACTGAGCGCCAATTTTTTGTATACTTTGCTTTCGACTATTAAACGTTAACGAAAGCTTAAACTTTTTTGCATTCGACTATTTAACGTTAACAGCGGATGAACGGAAAGAGGCTAATGATTTGTGGTATTACCATAAGTTTATGTTTCGGCTTTTCTTCGTGAGACATTACAAATGAGACCTATTCTGAGCGTAAATTTATATGGAACATAGTCAGAGTTTCTGCAATTAGATTGCTTGTATAGTTAGCCTATACAAAATTACTGTCCCACTCTTTTATGATAGCTGCAAAAACGCAAAGTAGCTGCGAATTTTGTTATTGAAGTGATGCTCTCTGGCGTAGTTTTTATAAAGTCTTGCTCAATATTACTGAGTATTTAAATCACATTTTGTCAGTATAAACTGTTTTTTAACAGTTGATTAATGGGAAATTATTGAAGCAATTTACCAAACTTATCCGTTTAGCAAAATATCTATATATATAACAACACTTTAGACGAAAATAAACGTGAATGTTCGAAAGCAATAGTGGGCTCTCAGAAATCGATTTTAACGCATGGAATCTATAAATTTATATTTATACAAAATTAAATCCAAAGCTGTAGCATCCAAAATCTCTCATAGAATTCACTTCAGACACAAAAAAAAGTCCTACAATCCCTTATTGCGTTCTAAATCAAAATAATTATTCTTTCGTATCTAATCTAACTATTTTTATGGTTTACAAAGCAATATGTTTAGTCAAATGTATGGTCAGTCAAATCTGTCAAACTCTTTGACGGTCATTTCGACATTTCATTCAAATTTAAATTCATAAAAATTGTAGAGGGCTTATCGTGCTCGTGCTTATCGTTCATATAATGAATAAATGACTCACTCTTCTATAAGTTCTCTCTAGTCAAAAGTGATAAAATTATGCTCGCAAATGTTCAAATCTTAAACATCGCATAGATGGCCTATATTACCCTTTTATTTTGTTTATGTAAGAGCTTGGAGATTCTCGTGCGTTTTAGAAGCAACTGCCGGTGAATATTGTATTACATAAATATAATTTTGATTGTATCTCTGGTCGAGCAAAATATAATATCAAACCTATAAAGGCGTTTTTTCGCAGAGATGGCTTATTTTAAAGTTTTAGGTTAAAAAATTAGTATAGTCGGTCCTTACTGCGTTTTAAATGAAACCCTATCCCATTTAATTTTCATCCTAGTTTTAACATCAGAGCTAATCCAGAACATCGATTTTCTGGTCAACAAACCACACCATTTAAATTGATGAAATGCAACTGAATCCCAATGTTCTGCATATGACTTAAGTATTTATATATAATGAACCAAAGTAGTCTTTGCTCCTTTTTCTAAAAGGATTACAATGTTGCACAATTTTAGATGAACCTCACTGTTTTATCAGCTTAAATGTATACTTTATTTCCATGATGCTTGATTAAAGTATCATTCAACTCAATCAGGCCATTTTTACGTGATTTATTTTTTCGTAAAAGCTAACTCCTGTAATGCTGTATACTAATTTTCCATGATAGGTCACTGTGAAGATTTTGTTGAATAGTTATAGCCGGATTGTCTGTTTAAAAATAGTTTATTCATAGATTACTTTACCAACTTCTTCGTAAAGGTATAATGCATCACATAATTGCTAACCGTAGCCGATCAACCGTTTTGTTGGTCAATTTATCAAGTGCGATCTTAAATAGTCTCACAAAAAATTGTCAAATGTGGAAGAAAGTCTCGAGTTGATGGAGTTCAATTAATAAAATAGAAAAAAACTTGCGCATTGTTGATTCAGAAATTGCAAGGTCTTTAAAGAAGAGAGCGATTACGGGTAGCAGTGACGAAATATCTAGTCAATATGAATATTGTTTATCCTTAAAAAGGTGTATCAACATTTTTTGGCTTTAAGGTTAACAAAAGTTTGACAATTTTCTAATTTTTAACTTTTTTTTTGCCATTGATTTTTGATATAAGCATGAGGAGCAATTGTTGGAGCTCACCTTTCTCTTTAATTCTTAATTAAAACCAAATAAAAATTGCTACACAACGCTTTTAAATGTTCCACATTTTGGTAGATTTACAAATAAAGTGGTAGAGTTTTTTAACTTCCCCCGTTAAGATTTGATCGCGATGCACCTCCCGAACTATAAGCTTCACAAAATCTAGCCCTGCATCAACCATTGTTCGTTAAGTTCCTTGTAAACTCTCTAAACTTTGATTATATATTCACATAGAAAAATTATATTTATAGTTTATAAAAACAACATGGCAATAGAAAAACTACAAAATTAAAATGAAAAAAAAAAATTATCTATGTACTGCCATTCATTGTTTGTGCTTTTACTGACTCATTTCCTATGAAAACAATTATTGTTCGCGATCATTTTTTTGTTTTTGTTTTTATTCTGTACTTTACATATGTGACATATAATATTTAAGTGAATATATACGTCAAAAATTTAGCACAAATTTACTGCGTTGCTAATTTCTTATTTTCTCTCTTTATATTTACACCTGAGTGACGCGTAAATTTTACTATGCCATAAAGTCGATAAATTTGCATATCGTGAAAATTTACGTTGTATATGTTTTTATGTGTATGTATACAGTCTTCAGATAATTATAGTTTTGTTTCGTTTATTACATATAGTGGAAATACTTTCACTTTTCTTAAAAATGCATACCGTATATAAAGTGAAATGTGTCGATCATCATGCGAATTTTCGTTAAAGTTTGGTTACCATTTTGGTAAGCATATGAGTTTTGACAATTTATGTTCGAAAGTCTTGAAGCTTAAACGTAGCAATAACACAATGTGCAATCGGAAGCCACTATTTATAAAGTTTGATAAAAAATGGAAACAAACTGAGCTTGTATTTGTCTCAGTAAAAGTGGAGGACATTTAGCTGAAATTAATTTCAATACGTAATCTCCAACATTAAATAAAACATGCCTGGTAAAGCTTCTGTATTCTTTACTTAAAATTGCGATCAATTAACTTAAGATCAACTTAAGCCGTTTTTTAATACTCATTGCATTTTGTTCATTTTGTTTCTGTAAATTTTTTTTTCAACTCCATTTTGGAGATACTCTATTTGGGGCTACTGATTTTACTTATATATACCAATGTTTTTCCAAAATCTTCCAATTCTCCTGCTAGACTTCTGTTTGAAGTCATTTGAACTTTTCTTTACCCCGGTGGATTCCAGCCCAATGCCAGCCTTGTTACATTTCTTAGTGGTTTATTCGGTATATATATAGCCACAATTTTCCTCCATATTTTCGTTTCTTTATTTCTATATATTTGACTGCTTCGTCTCACTTGTTTCTGTGCAGTTTCATGTTTTTTATGGAGTTTGGCCAACAAAATTTCAATATTAGGTGCACTTATATCCGAACAGCTGCAGTTTTTAGTCCCAATTTTACACCAGAGTTACGACAGAGGCATTCCAGATTTTATGTAAGATAATTTGATGGATCCTGTTAGGAGATATGCCATCTAGTTTTCAAATGACACAACATTCAATAACATCAGGAACATCCAGTTTCACTTTGTATTGAACTCGGTTTCCAGCATAATGAAGGATACCATCAAACGCGTCCGTGGTTTCATCATTGAAGTCATTCTTGCTGCAAATTAGTTTGTGGTACAATCCCACCACGTATATGTCGACAGGCTATTTTTTTTTCTCTATTTGTAAAGATGCTCAGTATTTCAGTAGTTTTTAACCTTCCCAACCTGAATTTGAGCGTTACGGAGATCATCCAATATACATTCTGCGTTTCAGTCAGGTATTGCATGCTTTTGGCATAATACCTTAAATGACCCAGTGGGTGACTTGGTGGTTTCTGGGCCTTGTTTTCAAATCAAGCTTAAGGTTTTTTCTTTGCATGACACTCTCTAACTTTCAGAGCTGTGAAACTCCATAGGCAAATAATCGGGCTATTTTTTCTCAGGTAGTTAAGCTACAACTCCAACCTCTTTTAAGTTTTTGTTGCTTCCACTATTTTTACTCGTTCCTGTAGTCGACCTTTTAAAGTAATAAAACTTATTGGCCAATAAAATTGTCACTGAAGTCTTTGAAGGGTTGTACTGTCACATAAGATAGTCTGGATCCTGGAATAAAGCGGTAAGTAAGGTTGATCTGCAAGATGGATATAATGTCGGCTTTAGTCAAACCGGCAATGCCAGTAGAAGCCACTAATGAATCTGACAAAGCAGGAAAAGTTTATCCTTCAGATTGGATAGCAGAATCGGGGTTGCTCTCATCTCTGAGGCCATTACCACAAAGAGGGGATACTTCACAGAAAGCTTGAGGCAACGCATCAGGTACTATGTTTACCGAATCTTTTCGATACCCATAATCTGGAAGTCGAAAGCTTTGAGTTTGCGGCTCAACCGTGCATGCTGGTGTGATCGGTGTGTAGACTACAAAAGGATTCCCATATACATAAGGTCGTTACTTCTGCACCTTGTGTACCACAACCTAGCATTTCAGTCCTGTCACCGAGTAGTTACGTTGGGCTGCATTTAGTTTATGGCCGTTTGTTACCATCGGGGGTGCACCGTAAAATAATCGGGATTAGGCAGCACGGGAGCAGAAGTTAAAACTATTTTTAAGGAATAAAATGCTTTGTCGGCCATTTAGGTTTGGTGAATTTCCAGTAAGATCGGTGAGCGGAGCAGCTAAAGAAGCAAAATTGGGGATTAATGGCGATGCCATCCACTCATACACGGGAAGCGTCTAATCTGTTTGGTACTTTTTGGTAAGGGGTACTCCAGACTAGCTTTACATTTCTAACGGTTAGTGCGGAGGCAAACATCGTCTATGACTTAACCTAAATAGTCAACCTCTTTCATCCCGGATTTATTTTTACCTAAATTTATTGTACAACCGGCGGATTGTAATATCAAAGCAACTTCCTTTAACAGACTGAAATGTTCCAACAGAGTGGATACCAGTGGATCATCGAGGTACACAAAAGTCTTATCGAGTAACTGGTGTGGAGAGTTGCGTCAACCAAAGAGCATAACGGTGAATTGAAAGAGCCGCCCGAGAGGTATCTGCTAGAATGCGTCTTTTAAATCAATCGACGAGATAAATTTTGTCTGATCCAGACGACCCAACAATCCACTAATAATCGCCAAGGATACGCATCTTTGACGGTAACCTTATTTAGTTCTCTTGCATCCAAGCATATACGAACTTTACCATTAGCCTCAATAAAGTTACGAGAGAACACCAAGAATTTTGTTTGTGAATCCTCGATAACTCCTAAAGACAGCATCCAGTCTAGCTCAGTAAACTTCAGCTTTTGAATCGCCAGAATAACAGAGTATAATCTTTGCTTCACTGACTTTGCAGAACTCACACCAATACTGTGCGACAGTAAAGTACTTTTACCATAACCCAATTTAGTACTAAAAGCAAAGAGTTCTTTAATGTATTCTGAAAAATGGCAATCCTCCATAACGAAAGCACTATATACAGTTTCATATTATGGCCAGTAACATTAAAAGTCCGTCAAAAAGCATTAATGTACTCTAATACTTTTTGAGACTGTCCGCTGGCAGTATTAGTATGGCAAGCGAAATTATAGAATTGAGTTTGAGGAATCGACAAGAATTTTTTGAAGCCTCGCCCTAGAATACTAATAGAGCCTCTGCTGTATAAAAGACCTTTAAACATATCTTGTGTATTAAAACCCTAGCATACGGTCGAGCATCACCGATATCCGAAGAAACTAGCGAAGAGATGACCTCATAACTTTGCGTTTTACCCGTATGCGCTTTTGTTCGTAATGACTTTAAAAGATTGTGATGGCAGGGTGGCTTTTTCAACCGACTAATAATCAACCTAATGGCATCAGTTAGGTGACGTACATCATCCTTGCTTTACTGTTTCCTTTGTACTGCCACGATGATGCGTTCTGGGTGAGACTGTATATTTTCTAAACAATTTCATTCGGATTCTTGCGATTGAGATCTACCGATTCCCATCCGACCACCATATCTATGTCCCATATGTGTGTCTGCTCTACCCTGTAGATTCACTGTAGATTCGCCTTGCATTAGATTTATATTTCACCCTGCTTCCTTTTCTTCTCTCAATCTTGTAGAGGTACACAAATGAGGGCGCAGAAATAATCAATGATAATATATGTAAAAGACAACACTTAGAACATATCCTAGAGAAGTTCTCACACATGCCCTCGAGAAGTCTTGTGTTATTGATGTTAGTGTTTGTCTAAATCGCCGCTATTTGTGTTCGATTCCCGTCCTTGCACATAACACGAACAGTCTAAAAAATCTTGTAAAAGATCTCAGCAAAAGATGAACTATTAGCCTATAATATTTTCCATTACTTGGCTATTACGCCAACATTTGTCAGTACATAACGCTCATCGGCCTTTATACGGTGTAAACTACCACCTAGTGCTTTTATTTAGAGAAGCAACTTCCGGTAACCAATAAGCCTATCTGTTTCTTTTAACTCTCATAAATGACATTGTGAATTTTAGTAAAGCGCCTAAAATTGGAATTCTTGAAAGTCACCATCTGTCACCACTCGTACTCATTTAACATTGTACTCTTACACTTGTATATAACAACGGGTATGCGTAATATCTTTAACTTGTTGGTTTTTGTACTTTTTGTAGTAATTTTTTGTCTTTTTTAACCTACAAACTTGCAGAGTTGGCCCAATAAGTGATGCATTTTGAAAAAGCTTCCAACACATGTATCAGACTGTGAAATAAAAAGCCCCGAAATAAATTTGATTACAACTATAAAAAATTCATACCAATTCAAAAAAAATGTTTACAAAAAATTCGACTTAAGCTATTATGAGCTTAAGTCGAATTAAGTCAATTTTATGTCACTTGTAAATTACAAAGGTGACTAGATATCGGTATCGCTTCAGGTCCCAAAAGTAACAAATTGGTTACTCTCAAAAGTATCATCATCATTTTTAATTTTACGAACATTTTAATTAAATTCTAACCTAACTTTTAAAATTTACTAACCATAATGTGTTCAATGTGAGAATTTTTATTTATTTACAATATTACTCTACCAACAAATCAACAAATAGTACAAATCTAAAATTAAAATTAAAAAAATTTTCTATATTCGAAAAAAAAAAAAAAATTAAAGTTACCGTAATCGATGCAGACCTGTTAATCGAAGGACGAGAATGTGTTAATTGTGGAGCTGTACAAACGCCATTATGGCGTCGTGACGGTACCGGACATTATTTATGTAACGCATGTGGCCTATATCATAAAATGAACGGAATAAATCGTCCGCTTGTACGACAACCAAGGCGGCTGGTAAATGTAAATTTAACTTTTTTTTGTTGTTCATTCTCTCTCTTTCTTTCTATAATATTTTTTTTTTAAATTACATAACCTATAAAGTTTTTTTTTTTTTTTATATATTGTATGTACATAAAATATTTGTATAACTTATAGAAATCCTCACACTGAGCGCGCCAATTTATTTATATCTTAATAATAATATATAGTTGATAATTTTATTTATTGCTTAATTATAATAAAAAAAAAATTAATAAAATTTATAATTTTAATTTTTTTTCGATTTTTTTTTTTTAAATTATTACAGTGGCCGCTGGTCAGAATACGGATTTCTATAAGAATTATTATGCATTTAATCCTTTGCCAACTCGTACTACTGAGGAAAAGACTAGTCGACGTTTGGTATGTTTCTATATAATATTTAATTCATTAAAATTAATTGGCTTTTAAAATTTAAAATTAAATGCATAAAACAAATACTAAAATTTAAATTATTTTTAAAAAAAATTATAATTTTATATTTTTAATCGTCGTTTAATTTATTTAATCGTTTTTTTTTATATGTTTATGATAATATAGAGTGCACAACGTCGCATGGGATTATCGTGTACAAATTGTCAATCAGAAAAGACATCACTGTGGCGACGGAATACGAGTGGCGAACCCGTTTGTAACGCATGCGGATTATATTATAAATTACATGGTGTAAATCGACCATTAGCCATGAAAAAAGAAAATATACAAGTAAGTACTAAATAATATAAAAAAAACATTTGTAAGGTTCACAGTCCATATGAAGTGGTTTGTGTCTTTACTAGTTTTTAGTTTTTGTACTAATTTTTTTTTTTTTTTTTAAATTTTATTTATAGACACGTAAACGGAAACCAAAGGGTAGCAAGAACTCGAATAATATTGATGGTGAATCAGGTGCACCAACCAGTAAAATGGCACGATACAGTTCGAGCAGTAATAATACGAATAGTAATAATATTGCTACAACAACAACAGCGAGTCATGATACAGGTAATTATTCGGTTTCTGTTTGATCGTTAAGTCAAGACGCGTGTTATCGTAACTCTATCTAAATTGAAAACGCAAATATGTCATAATTGGTTGGTTAGAATTCATCACATGTGTCGAATTCCTTTTTGATTTTATGATTGGTGACCTTGTACAACATTGCTAAATTCGGATATTCTTAATTCTAAGTTTCGTAATATTTAGTAAGAATCAAGATGGCACTTGACATTATTAGGTTTGAGTACCTCTCAAAGTGCACACACATCATTATCAAGACGCTGATTAGTTGTGCTCAAGTAGTAGATTTGGCAAATATCCAAACACGTTGAATTTAAGACTTTAATTTTTTTTGCCTGTTTTAACATTTGTAAGGTTCTAAGTTGGATATTGCTATTGTGAACTTTAGATCAGGCGGATGGGACATTACTGATTATTTAAAAAAATATTTGAAATTATTTACTTTATTTCATAAATTAACATAAATTTTTGTACATTTTTTTTTAGAATATCGAACAACATCGTCGATCCAGCATACAAACTCATTGATCCATGGTGGTACAATAACATCGGCATCGAACATATCGCCGAGCCACGATACACTATCACCATATTCACCATCGACACCATCTGTAAACCATAGCACCAACAAAAATACCAATAATAATTCATACAATCAGAAGAATCTCTTTCTGCCACCGACCGTCCTCCAAAGTATCGGTGGATTTTCATCCAACTCACATTTACTGCATCCCCATCATATTTTAAGTCCGGAATACAGTCCAATTCATTCGCCAAATAATTTTGGATTTTTCGACATAATGTCACCAAATTTACCGGAGCACATCATCAAATTGGAGAATTCGCATAATAATAGCCAACATTCGCACAATCATCAACATCATCATCATCATCATCAGAATTCGTCGTCGCGTAGCCCATCGTCTGACGACGATGCCCATAATCATAATCATAGTGCGAGTGTCGGTGATCAAAACGAATTGGTACAAATCGATTCGCATCACATTAAATCGATTGAACGGCCGACCGTCGTTAAATTAGAACAATGAATCTCGTTTAATGAATCTGTAAATAGACAAAATCAAAACCAACATAAATATGTAAATAGATCAATTATTATTTTTTTTTTGCATGACATTTTATAAATAATATTATGTAGATCAAGCTCTCTAAAATCTAAAAATTAAGCTCGCAAGGTCCGATGACTTATATATTATACGATCCATACAATGTAACCATTCCATTTCAATTTTTTTAAATTAAATTTTTGTTTTATCTTATAATTAGTTTGTAGATTTATTTTTAATAAAATTTTAGTTATGCTTTATGCATATATATACATAAAATAAAATGGAGGAGTGTATAGTCTAATCATGTTTAAGATTTATATTTAAGATATTCTTGTTATGCGCGCACAAACTGTTTGCGGTGCAACATAATTTCTCATCTTATAATTGTTTAAATTTTTTTAAATTTTGTTTTATTTAATTTTAATTTTTTTTTTGTTTTGTTATTAATTTAATTCTATATATATATAATATAATTATAATAATTATGTATGTAATAATTTGTTTTGCTTGTAAATTTAGTACTATAAGAATTTAAAGAATAAAAATATTTTCTCGATAAAAATGTCCAAATTGTACCATCCTGAATTGAGCATAGTTCGATTATCCATGAGAATCGAGTTTGACCTCGATAAAATAGTATAAATATATGACACAGTGACCGTCAAAAGCTCGTCGAAAACTAAATAATGCCAAATATAACAGTAAGACCTTAAGTTGGAAATACAAAGAAGACAACGTTAATAATATAGCGTGAAGTCATTAGAAAGACAAAACACCATGACAAATGAGGCAAATCTGTATTTGCGTTGACAAATCATTTTATACTGTCAATTAATAATATAAATTGTGGACTAAGAATGAATCATTAAGATAATTAATTAGCTACCAAATCAATAAACCACAAAGATGGATCCGACCTTAAGAAATCTAACACTAAATACTTTGTTGAAAAGTGTCACTCATCAAAATCAAATCAATTTTACGTGCATTGATGCACAATATATGCTGGAGTGTTGCACCCTAGCCTATTTTGTTTGCTCCAAAATTAATTATGCAAATGTATGAATATTTTAATGCTGTATTTTTATTGGTGTCGAGAGCTTTCGATTAAGGTATCAGTCATCATAATCGGACCACTATTACGTGTTTTACTAAATATTGATTCGTTTTCGTGAAAATTGTGGGCCAACCCCTTGCCTGTTTTATTTGCTCCAAAATGAATTATGCAAATGTATCAATATTTTAATGCAGTATATATATTGATGTCGAGAGCTTTCGATTAAGGTATCAGTCATCATAATCGGACCACTATTACGTGTTTTACTAGATATTGATTCGTTTTCGTGAAAATTGTGGGCTAACCTCTTGCCAGTTTTATTTCCTCCAAAATGAATTATGCAAATATATCAATATTTTAATGCAGTATATATATTGATGTCGAGAGCTTTCGATTAAGGTATCAGTCATCATAATCGCACCACTATTACGTGTTTTACTGAATATTGATTCGTTTTCGTGAAAATTGTGGGCTAACCTCTTGCCTGTTTTATTTGCTCCAAAATGAATTATGCAAATGTATCAATATTTTAATGCAGTATTTTTATAGATGTCGAGAGCTTTCGATTAAGGTATCAGTCATCATAATCGGACCACTATTACGTTTTTTTACTGAATATTGATTCGTATTCGTGAAAATTGTGGGGTAACCCCTTGCCTGTTTTATTTGCTGTATCAATATTTTAATGCAGTATTTATATTGATGTTGAGAGCTTTCGATTAAGGTATCAGTCATCATAATCGGACCACTATTACGTGTTTTACTAAATATTGATTCGTTTTCGTGAAAATTGTGGGCTAACTCCTTGCCTGTTTTATTTGCTCCAAAATGAATTATGCAAATGTATCAATATTTTAATGCAGTATTTTTATTGATGTCGAGAGCTTTCGATTAAGGTATCAGTCATCATAATCGGACCACTATTACGTTTTTTACTGAATATTGATTCGTATTCGTGAAAATTGTGGGGTAACCCCTTGCCTGTTTTATTTGCTGTATCAATATTTTAATGCAGTATTTATATTGATGTCGAGAGCTTTCGATTAAGGTATCAGTCATCATAATCGGACCACTATTACGTGTTTTACTAAATATTGATTCATTTTCGTGAAAATTGTGGGCTAACCCCTTGTCTGTTTTATTTGCTCCAAAATGAATTATGCAAATGTATCAATATTTTAATGTAGTATTTTTATTGATGTCGAGAGCTTTCGATTAAGGTATCAGTCATCATAATCGCACCACTATTACGTTTTTTACTGAATATTGATTCGTATTCGTGAAAATTGTGGGGTAACCCCTTGCCTGTTTTATTTGCTCCAAAATGAATTATGCAAATGTATCAATATTTTAATGCAGTATTTATATTGATGTCGAGAGCTTTCGATTAAGGCATCAGTCATCATAATCGGACCACTATTGCGTGTTTTACTAAATATTGATACGTTTTCGTGAAAATAGCCTGTTTTATTTGCTCCAAAATGAATTATGCAAATGTATCAATATTTTAATGCAGTATTTTTATTGATGTCGAGAGCTTTCGATTAAGGTATCAGTCATCATAATCGGACCACTATTACGTTTTTTACTGAATATTGATTCGTATTCGTGAAAATTGTGGGGTAACCCCTTGCCTGTTTTATTTGCTGTATCAATATTTTAATGCAGTATTTATATTGATGTCGAGAGCTTTCGATTAAGGTATCAGTCATCATAATCGGACCACTATTACGTGTTTTACTAAATATTGATTCATTTTCGTGAAAATTGTGGGCTAACCCCTTGTCTGTTTTATTTGCTCCAAAATGAATTATGCAAATGTATCAATATTTTAATGTAGTATTTTTATTGATGTCGAGAGCTTTCGATTAAGGTATCAGTCATCATAATCGCACGACTATTACGTGTTTTACTGAATATTGATTCGTATTCGTGAAAATTGTGGGGTAACCCCTTGCCTGTTTTATTTGCTCCAAAATGAATTATGCAAATGTATCAATATGTTAATGCACAATTTATATTGATGTCGAGAGCTTTCGATTAAGGCATCAGTCATCATAATCGGACCACCATTGCGTGTTTTACTAAATATTGATTCGTTTTCGTGAAAATTGTGGACTAACATTTTCGTGAAAATTGTGGGCTAACCCCTTGCCTGTTTTATTTGCTCCAAAATAAATTATGCAAATGTATAAATATTTTAATGCAGTATTTTTATTGATGTGGAGAGCTTTCGATTAAGGTATCAATCATCATAATCGGACCACTATTACGTTTTTTATTAAATGTTGATTCGTATTCGTGAAAACAGAGGGCTAACCCCTTGCCTGTTTTATTTGCTCCAAAATGAATTATGCAAATGTATCAATATTTTAATGCAGTATTTTTATTGATGTCGAGAGCTTTCGATTAAGGTATCAGTCATCATAATCGGACCACTATTACGTTTTTTATTAAATGTTGATTCGTATTCGTGAAAATAGAGGGCTAACCCCTTGCCTGTTTTATTTGCACTAAAATGAATTATGCAAATGTATCAATATTTTAATGCAGTATTTTTATTGATGTCGAGAGCTTTCGATTAAGGTATCAGTCATCATAATCGGACCACTATTACGTTTTTTACTGAATATTGATTCGTATTCGTGAAAATTGTGGGGTAACCCCTTGCCTGTTTTATTTGCTCCAAAATGAATTATGCAAATGTATCAATATGTTAATGCACAATTTATATTGATGTCGAGAGCTTTCGATTAAGGCATCAGTCATCATAATCGGACCACTATTACGTTTTTTACTGAATATTGATTCGTATTCGTGAAAATTGTGGGGTAACCCCTTGCCTGTTTTATTTGCTCCAAAATGAATTGTGCAAATGTATCAATATGTTAATGCACAATTTATATTGATGTCGAGAGCTTTCGATTAGGGCATCAGTCATCATAATCGGACCACTCTTGCGTGTTTTACTAAATATTGATTCATTTTCGTGAAAATTGTGGGCTAACCCCTTGCCTGTTTTATTTGCTCCAAAATGAATTATGCAAATGTATCAATATTTTAATGCAGTATATATATTGATGTCGAGAGCTTTCGATTAAGGTATCAGTCATCATAATCGGACCACTATTACGTGTTTTATTGAATATTCATTCGTTTTCGTGAAAATTGTGGGCTAACCCCTTGCCTGTTTTAGTTGCTCAAAAATAGAATTATGCAAATGGTTCAATATTTTAAAGCAGTATTTATATTGATGTCCAGAGCTTTCGATTAAGGTATCAGTCATCATAATCGGATCACTATTACGTGTTTTACTAAATATTGATTCGTTTTCGTGAAAATTGTGGGCTAACCCCTTGTCTGTTTTATTTGCTCCAAAACGAATTATGCAAATGTATCAATATTTTAATGCAGTATTTATATTGATGTCGAGAGCTTCGGACCACTATTACGTGTTTTATTAAATATTGATTCGTTTTCGTGAAAATTGTGGGCTAACCCCTTGCCTGTTTTATTTGCTCCAAAATGAATTATGCAAATGTATCAATATTTTCTTGCAGTATTTTTATTAATGCCAAGAGCTTTCGATTAAGGTATCAGTCATCATAATCGGACCACTATTACATTTTTTATTAAATATTGATTCGTTTTCGTGAAAATTGTGGGCTAACTAACTCTTGCCTGTTTTATTTGCTCCAAAATGAATTTTGCAAATGTATCAATATTTTAATGCAGTATTTATATTGATGTTGAGAGCTTTCCATTAAGGTATCAGTCATCATAATCGGACCACTATTACGTGTTTTACTAAATATTGATTCGGTTTCGTGAAAATTGTGGGCTAACCCCTTGCCTGTTTTATTTGCTCCAAAATGAATTATGCAAATGTATCAATATTTTAATGAAGTATTTATATTGATGTTGAGAGCTTTCGATTAAGGTATCAGTTATCATAATCGGACCACTATTACGTTTTTTACTAAATATTGATTCGTTTTCGAGAAAATTGTGGGCTAACCCCTTGCCTGTTTTATTTGCTCCAAAATGAATTATGCAAATGTATCAATATTTTAATGCAGTATTTATATTGATGTTGAGAGCTTTCGATTAAGGTATCAGTCATCATAATCGGACCACTATTACGTGTTTTACTAAATATTGATTCGTTTTCGAGAAAATTGTGGGCTAACCCCTTGCCTGTTTTATTTGCTTCAAAATGAATTATGCAAATGTATCAATATTTTAATGCAGTATTTATATTGATGTTGAGAGCTTTCGATTAAGGTATCAGTCATCATAATCGGACCACTATTACGTGTTTTACTAAATATTGATTCGTTTTCGAGAAAATTGTGGGCTAACCCCTTGCCTGTTTTATTTGCTTCAAAATGAATTATGCAAATGTATCAATATTTTAATGCAGTATTTATATTGATGTTGAGAGCTTTCGATTAAGGTATCAGTCATCATAATCGGACCACTATTACGTGTTTTACTAAATATTGATTCGGTTTCGTGAAAATTGTGGGCTAACCCCTTGCCTGTTTTATTTGCTCCAAAATGAATTATGCAAATGTATCAATATTTTAATGAAGTATTTATATTGATGTTGAGAGCTTTCGATTAAGGTATCAGTTATCATAATCGGACCACTATTACGTTTTTTACTAAATATTGATTCGTTTTCGAGAAAATTGTGGGCTAACCCCTTGCCTGTTTTATTTGCTCCAAAATGAATTATGCAAATGTATCAATATTTTAATGCAGTATTTATATTGATGTTGAGAGCTTTCGATTAAGGTATCAGTCATCATAATCGGACCACTATTACGTGTTTTACTAAATATTGATTCGTTTTCGAGAAAATTGTGGGCTAACCCCTTGCCTGTTTTATTTGCTTCAAAATGAATTATGCAAATGTATCAATATTTTAATGCAGTATTTATATTGATGTTGAGAGCTATCGATTAAGGTATCAGTCATCATAATCGGACCACTATTACGTGTTTTACTAAATATTGATTCGTTTTCGTGAAAATTGTGGGGTAACCCCTTGCCTGTTTTATTTGCTCCAAAATGAATTATGCAAATGTATCAATATTTTAATGCAGTATTTTTATTGATGTTGAGAGCTTTCGATTAAGGTATCAGTCATCATAATCGGACCACTATTACGTGTTTTACTAAATATTGATTCGTTTTCATGAAAATTGTGGGCTAACCCCTTGCCTGTTTTATTTGCTCCAAAATGAATTATGCAAATGTATCAATATTTTAATGCAGTATATATATTGATGTCGAGAGCTTTCGATTAAGGTATCAGTCATCATAATCGGACCACTATTACGTGTTTTATTGAATATTCATTCGTTTTCGTGAAAATTGTGGGCTAACCCCTTGCCTGTTTTAGTTGCTCAAAAATAGAATTATGCAAATGGTTCAATATTTTAAAGCAGTATTTATATTGATGTCCAGAGCTTTCGATTAAGGTATCAGTCATCATAATCGGATCACTATTACGTGTTTTACTAAATATTGGTTCGTTTTCGTGAAAATTGTGGGCTAACCCCTTGTCTGTTTTATTTGCTCCAAAACGAATTATGCAAATGTATCAATATTTTAATGCAGTATTTATATTGATGTCGAGAGCTTCGGACCACTATTACGTGTTTTATTAAATATTGATTCGTTTTCGTGAAAATTGTGGGCTAACCCCTTGCCTGTTTTATTTGCTCCAAAATGAATTATACAAATGTATCAATATTTTAATGCAATATTCATATTGATGTCGAGAGCTTTCGATTAAGGTATCAGTCATCATAATCTGACCACTATTACGTGTTTTACTAAATATTGATTCGGTTTCGTGAAAATTGTGGGCTAACCCCTTGCCTGTTTTATTTGCTCCAAAATAAATTATGCAAATGTATAAATATTTTAATGCAGTATTTTTATTGATGTGGAGAGCTTTCGATTAAGGTATCAATCATCATAATCGGACCACTATTACGTTTTTTATTAAATGTTGATTCGTATTCGTGAAAACAGAGGGCTAACCCCTTGCCTGTTTTATTTGCTCCAAAATGAATTATGCAAATGTATCAATATTTTAATGCAGTATTTTTATTGATGTCGAGAGCTTTCGATTAAGGTATCAGTCATCATAATCGGACCACTATTACGTTTTTTATTAAATGTTGATTCGTATTCGTGAAAATAGAGGGCTAACCCCTTGCCTGTTTTATTTGCACTAAAATGAATTATGCAAATGTATCAATATTTTAATGCAGTATTTATATTGATGTCGAGAGCTTTCGATTAAGGCATCAGTCATCATAATCGGACCACTATTACGTGTTTTACTAAATATTGATTTGTTTTCATGAAAATTGTGGGCTAACCCCTTGCCTGTTTTATTTGCTCCAAAATGAATTATGCAAATGTATCAATATTTTAATGCAGTATATTTATTAATGCCAAGAGCTTTCGATTAAGGTATCGGTCATCATAATCGGACCACTATTACGTTTTTTATTAAATATTGATTCGTTTTCGTGAAAATTGTGGGCTAACCTCTTGCCTGTTTTATTTGCTCCAAAATGAATTATGCAAATGTATCAATATTTTAATGCAGTATTTATATTGATGTCGAGAGCTTTCGATTAAGGCATCAGTCATCATAATCGGACCACTATTGCGTGTTTTACTAAATATTGATTCGTTTTCGTGAAAATTGTGGGCTAACTCCTTGCCTGTTTTATTTGCTCCAAAATGAATTATGCAAATGTATCAATATTTTAATGCAGTATTTTTATTGATGTCGAGAGCTTTCGATTAAGGTATCAGTCATCATAATCGGACCACTATTACGTGTTTTACTAAATATTGATTCGTTTTCGTGAAAATTGTGGGCTAACCCCTTGCCTGTTTTATTTGCTCCAAAATGAATTATGCAAATGTATCAATATTTTAATGCAGTATTTTTATAGATGTCGAAAGCTTTCGATTAAGGTGTCAGTCATCATAATCGTACCACTATTAAGTTTTTTATTAAATATTGATACGTATTCGTGAAAATTGTGGGCTAACCTCTTGCCTGTTTTATTTTCTCCAAAATGAATTATGCAAATGTATCAATATTTCCTTGCAGTATTTTAATTGATGCCGAGAGCTTTCGATTAAGGTATCAGTCATCATAATCGGACCACTATTACGTGTTTTACTAGATATTGATTCGTTTTCGTGAAAATTGTGGGCTAACCCCTTGTCTGTTTTAGTTGCTCAAAAATGAATTATGCAAATGTATCAATATTTTAATGCAGTATTTTTATTGATGTCAAGAGCTTCCAATTAAGGTATCAGTTATCATAATCGGACCACTATTACGTGTTTTACTAAATATTGATTCGTTTTCGTGAAAATTGTGAGCTAACCCCTTGCCTGTTTTATTTGCTCCAAAATGAATTATGCAAATGTATCAATATTTCCTTGCAGTATTTTAATTGATGCCGAGAGCTTTCGATTAAGGTATCAGTCATCATAATCGGACCACTATTACGTGTTTTACTAAATATTGATTCGTTTTCGTGAAAATTGTGGGCTAACCCCTTGCCTGTTTTAGTTGCTCAAAAATGAATTATGCAAATGTATCAATATTTTAATGCAGTATTTTTATTGATGTCGAGAGCTTTCGATTAAGGTATTAGTCATCATAATCGGACCACTATTACGTGTTTAACTAAATATTGATTCGTTTTCGAGAAAATTGTGGGCTAACCCCTTGCCTGTTTTAGTTGCTCCAAAATAAATTATGCAAATGTATAAATATTTTAATGCAGTATTTTTATTGATGTGGCGAGCTTTCGATTAAGGTATCAATCATCATAATCGGACCACTATTACGTGTTTTACTAAATATTGATTCGTATTCGTAAAAATTGTGAGCTAACCCCTTGCCTGTTTTATTTGCTCCAAAATGAATTATGCAAATGTATCAATATTTTAATGCAGTATTTATATTGATGTCAAGAGCTTGCGATTAAGGTGTCAGTCATCATAATCGGACCACTATTACGTGTTTTACTAAATATTGATTCGTTTTCGTGAAAATTGTGGGCTAACCCCTTGCCTGTTTTATTTGCTCCAAAATGAATTATGCAAATGTATCAATAGTTTAATGCAATATTTATATTGATGTCGAGCGCTTTCGATTAAAGTATCAATCATCATAATCGGACCACTATTACGTTTTTTATTAAATGTTGATTCGTATTCGTGAAAATAGAGGGCTAACCCCTTGCCTGTTTTATTTGCTCCAAAATGAATTATGCAAATGTATCAATATTTTAATGCAGTATTTTTATTGATGTTGAGAGCTTTCGATTAAGGTATCAGTCATCATAATCTGACCACTATTACGTGTTTTACTAAATATTGATTCGGTTTCGTGAAAATTGTGGGCTAACCCCTTGCCTGTTTTATTTGCTCCAAAATGAATTATGCAAATGTATCAATATTTTAATGAAGTATTTATATTGATGTTGAGAGCTTTCCATTAAGGTATCAGTCATCATAATCGGACCACTATTACGTTTTTTACTAAATATTGATACGTTTTCGTGAAAATTGTGGGCTAACTCCTTGCCTGTTTTATTTGCTCCAAAATGAATTATGCAAATGTATCAATATTTTAATGCAATATTTATATTGATGTCCAGAGCTTTCGATTAAGGTATCAGTCATCATAATCTGACCACTATTACGTGTTTTACTAAATATTGATTCGGTTTCGTGAAAATTGTGGGCTAACCCCTTGCCTGTTTTATTTGCTCCAAAATGAATTATGCAAATGTATCAATATTTTAATGAAGTATTTATATTGATGTTGAGAGCTTTCGATTAAGGTATCAGTTATCATAATCGGACCACTATTACGTTTTTTACTAAATATTGATTCGTTTTCGAGAAAATTGTGGGCTAACCCCTTGCCTGTTTTATTTGCTCCAAAATGAATTATGCAAATGTATCAATATTTTAATGCAGTATTTATATTGATGTTGAGAGCTTTCGATTAAGGTATCAGTCATCATAATCGGACCACTATTACGTGTTTTACTAAATATTGATTCGTTTTCGAGAAAATTGTGGGCTAACCCCTTGCCTGTTTTATTTGCTCCAAAATGAATTATGCAAATGTATCAATATTTTAATGAAGTATTTATATTGATGTTGAGAGCTTTCGATTAAGGTATCAGTCATCATAATCGGACCACTATTACGTGTTTTACTAAATATTGATTCGTTTTCGAGAAAATTGTGGGCTAACCCCTTGCCTGTTTTATTTGCTCCAAAATGAATTATGCAAATGTATCAATATTTTAATGAAGTATTTATATTGATGTTGAGAGCTTTCGATTAAGGTATCAGTTATCATAATCGGACCACTATTACGTTTTTTACTAAATATTGATTCGTTTTCGAGAAAATTGTGGGCTAACCCCTTGCCTGTTTTATTTGCTCCAAAATGAATTATGCAAATGTATCAATATTTTAATGCAGTATTTATATTGATGTTGAGAGCTTTCGATTAAGGTATCAGTCATCATAATCGGACCACTATTACGTGTTTTACTAAATATTGATTCGTTTTCGAGAAAATTGTGGGCTAACCCCTTGCCTGTTTTATTTGCTCCAAAATGAATTATGCAAATGTATCAATATTTTAATGCAGTATTTATATTGATGTTGAGAGCTTTCGATTAAGGTATCAGTCATCATAATCGGACCACTATTACGTGTTTTACTAAATATTGATTCGTTTTCGAGAAAATTGTGGGCTAACCCCTTGCCTGTTTTATTTGCTCCAAAATGAATTATGCAAATGTATCAATATTTTAATGAAGTATTTATATTGATGTTGAGAGCTTTCGATTAAGGTATCAGTTATCATAATCGGACCACTATTACGTTTTTTACTAAATATTGATTCGTTTTCGAGAAAATTGTGGGCTAACCCCTTGCCTGTTTTATTTGCTCCAAAATGAATTATGCAAATGTATCAATATTTTAATGCAGTATTTATATTGATGTTGAGAGCTTTCGATTAAGGTATCAGTCATCATAATCGGACCACTATTACGTGTTTTACTAAATATTGATTCGTTTTCGAGAAAATTGTGGGCTAACCCCTTGCCTGTTTTATTTGCTCCAAAATGAATTATGCAAATGTATCAATATTTTAATGAAGTATTTATATTGATGTTGAGAGCTTTCCATTAAGGTATCAGTCATCATAATCGGACCACTATTACGTTTTTTACTAAATATTGATACGTTTTCGTGAAAATTGTGGGCTAACTCCTTGCCTGTTTTATTTGCTCCAAAATGAATTATGCAAATGTATCAATATTTTAATGCAATATTTATATTGATGTCCAGAGCTTTCGATTAAGGTATCAGTCATCATAATCTGACCACTATTACGTGTTTTACTAAATATTGATTCGGTTTCGTGAAAATTGTGGGCTAACCCCTTGCCTGTTTTATTTGCTCCAAAATGAATTATGCAAATGTATCAATATTTTAATGAAGTATTTATATTGATGTTGAGAGCTTTCGATTAAGGTATCAGTCATCATAATCGGACCACTATTACGTGTTTTACTAAATATTGATTCGTTTTCGTGAAAATTGTGGGCTAACTCCTTGCCTGTTTTATTTGATCCAAAATGAATTATGCAAATGTATCAATATTTTAATGCAGTATTTTAATTGATGTCGAGAGCTTTCGATTAAGGCATCAGTCATCATAATCGGACCACTATTGCGTGTTTTACTAAATATTGATTCGTTTTCGTGAAAATTGTGGGCTAACTCCTTGCCTGTTTTATTTGCTCCAAAATGAATTATACAAATGTATCAATATTTTAATGCAATATTCATATTGATGTCGAGAGCTTTCGATTAAGGTATCAGTCATCATAATCTGACCACTATTACGTGTTTTACTAAATATTGATTCGGTTTCGTGAAAATTGTGGGCTAACCCCTTGCCTGTTTTATTTGCTCCAAAATAAATTATGCAAATGTATAAATATTTTAATGCAGTATTTTTATTGATGTGGAGAGCTTTCGATTAAGGTATCAATCATCATAATCGGACCACTATTACGTTTTTTATTAAATGTTGATTCGTATTCGTGAAAACAGAGGGCTAACCCCTTGCCTGTTTTATTTGCTCCAAAATGAATTATGCAAATGTATCAATATTTTAATGCAGTATTTTTATTGATGTCGAGAGCTTTCGATTAAAGTATCAGTCATCATAATCGGACCACTATTACGTTTTTTATTAAATGTTGATTCGTATTCGTGAAAATAGAGGGCTAACCCCTTGCCTGTTTTATTTGCACTAAAATGAATTATGCAAATGTATCAATATTTTAATGCAGTATTTATATTGATGTCGAGAGCTTTCGATTAAGGCATCAGTCATCATAATCGGACCACTATTACGTGTTTTACTAAATATTGATTTGTTTTCATGAAAATTGTGGGCTAACCCCTTGCCTGTTTTATTTGCTCCAAAATGAATTATGCAAATGTATCAATATTTTAATGCAGTATATTTATTAATGCCAAGAGCTTTCGATTAAGGTATCGGTCATCATAATCGGACCACTATTACGTTTTTTATTAAATATTGATTCGTTTTCGTGAAAATTGTGGGCTAACCTCTTGCCTGTTTTATTTGCTCCAAAATGAATTATGCAAATGTATCAATATTTTAATGCAGTATTTATATTGATGTCGAGAGCTTTCGATTAAGGCATCAGTCATCATAATCGGACCACTATTGCGTGTTTTACTAAATATTGATTCGTTTTCGTGAAAATTGTGGGCTAACTCCTTGCCTGTTTTATTTGCTCCAAAATGAATTATGCAAATGTATCAATATTTTAATGCAGTATTTTTATTGATGTCGAGAGCTTTCGATTAAGGTATCAGTCATCATAATCGGACCACTATTACGTGTTTTACTAAATATTGATTCGTTTTCGTGAAAATTGTGGGCTAACCCCTTGCCTGTTTTATTTGCTCCAAAATGAATTATGCAAATGTATCAATATTTTAATGCAGTATTTTTATAGATGTCGAAAGCTTTCGATTAAGGTGTCAGTCATCATAATCGGACCACTATTAAGTTTTTTATTAAATATTGATTCGTATTCGTGAAAATTGTGGGCTAACCTCTTGCCTGTTTTATTTTCTCCAAAATGAATTATGCAAATGTATCAATATTTCCTTGCAGTATTTTAATTGATGCCGAGAGCTTTCGATTAAGGTATCAGTCATCATAATCGGACCACTATTACGTGTTTTACTAAATATTGATTCGTTTTCGTGAAAATTGTGGGCTAACCCCTTGCCTGTTTTAGTTGCTCAAAAATGAATTATGCAAATGTATCAATATTTTAATGCAGTATTTTTATTGATGTCGAGAGCTTTCGATTAAGGTATCAGTCATCATAATCGGACCACTATTACGTGTTTTACTAAATATTGATTCGTTTTCGAGAAAATTGTGGGCTAACCCCTTGCCTGTTTTAGTTGCTCCAAAATAAATTATGCAAATGTATCAATATTTTAATGCAGTATTTTTATTGATGTGGAGAGCTTTCGATTAAGGTATCAATCATCATAATCGGACCACTATTACGTGTTTTACTAAATATTGATTCGTATTCGTAAAAATTGTGAGCTAACCCCTTGCCTGTTTTATTTGCTCCAAAATGAATTATGCAAATGTATCAATATTTTAATGCAGTATTTTTATAGATGTCGAAAGCTTTCGATTAAGGTATCAGTCATCATAATCGGACCACTATTACGTGTTTTACTAGATATTGATTCGTTTTCGTGAAAATTGTGGGCTAACCCCTTGTCTGTTTTAGTTGCTCAAAAATGAATTATGCAAATGTATCAATATTTTAATGCAGTATTTTTATTGATGTCAAGAGCTTCCAATTAAGGTATCAGTTATCATAATCGGACCACTATTACGTGTTTTACTAAATATTGATTCGTTTTCGTGAAAATTGTGAGCTAACCCCTTGCCTGTTTTATTTGCTCCAAAATGAATTATGCAAATGTATCAATATTTCCTTGCAGTATTTTAATTGATGCCGAGAGCTTTCGATTAAGGTATCAGTCATCATAATCGGACCACTATTACGTGTTTTACTAAATATTGATTCGTTTTCGTGAAAATTGTGGGCTAACCCCTTGCCTGTTTTAGTTGCTCAAAAATGAATTATGCAAATGTATCAATATTTTAATGCAGTATTTTTATTGATGTCGAGAGCTTTCGATTAAGGTATTAGTCATCATAATCGGACCACTATTACGTGTTTAACTAAATATTGATTCGTTTTCGAGAAAATTGTGGGCTAACCCCTTGCCTGTTTTATTTGCTCCAAAATGAATTATGCAAATGTATCAATAGTTTAATGCAATATTTATATTGATGTCGAGCGCTTTCGATTAAAGTATCAATCATCATAATCGGACCACTATTACGTTTTTTATTAAATGTTGATTCGTATTCGTGAAAATAGAGGGCTAACCCCTTGCCTGTTTTATTTGCTCCAAAATGAATTATGCAAATGTATCAATATTTTAATGCAGTATTTTTATTGATGTTGAGAGCTTTCGATTAAGGTATCAGTCATCATAATCGGACCACTATTACGTTTTTTATTAAATGTTGATTCGTATTCGTGAAAATAGAGGGCTAACCCCTTGCCTGTTTTATTTGCACTAAAATGAATTATGCAAATGTATCAATATTTTAATGCAGTATTTATATTGATGTCGAGAGCTTTCGATTAAGGCATCAGTCATCATAATCGGACCACTATTACGTGTTTTACTAAATATTGATTTGTTTTCATGAAAATTGTGGGCTAACCCCTTGCCTGTTTTATTTGCTCCAAAATGAATTATGCAAATGTATCAATATTTTAATGCAGTATATTTATTAATGCCAAGAGCTTTCGATTAAGGTATCGGTCATCATAATCGGACCACTATTACGTTTTTTATTAAATATTGATTCGTTTTCGTGAAAATTGTGGGCTAACCTCTTGCCTGTTTTATTTGCTCCAAAATGAATTATGCAAATGTATCAATATTTTAATGCAGTATTTATATTGATGTCGAGAGCTTTCGATTAAGGCATCAGTCATCATAATCGGACCACTATTGCGTGTTTTACTAAATATTGATTCGTTTTCGTGAAAATTGTGGGCTAACTCCTTGCCTGTTTTATTTGCTCCAAAATGAATTATGCAAATGTATCAATATTTTAATGCAGTATTTTTATAGATGTCGAAAGCTTTCGATTAAGGTGTCAGTCATCATAATCGGACCACTATTAAGTTTTTTATTAAATATTGATTCGTATTCGTGAAAATTGTGGGCTAACCTCTTGCCTGTTTTATTTTCTCCAAAATGAATTATGCAAATGTATCAATATTTTAATGCAGTATTTTTATAGATGTCGAAAGCTTTCGATTAAGGTATCAGTCATCATAATCGGACCACTATTACGTGTTTTACTAGATATTGATTCGTTTTCGTGAAAATTGTGGGCTAACCCCTTGTCTGTTTTAGTTGCTCAAAAATGAATTATGCAAATGTATCAATATTTTAATGCAGTATTTTTATTGATGTCAAGAGCTTCCAATTAAGGTATCAGTTATCATAATCGGACCACTATTACGTGTTTTACTAAATATTGATTCGTTTTCGTGAAAATTGTGGGCTAACCCCTTGCCTGTTTTAGTTGCTCAAAAATGAATTATGCAAATGTATCAATATTTTAATGCAGTATTTTTATTGATGTCAAGAGCTTCCAATTAAGGTATCAGTCATCATAATTGGACCACTATTACGTGTTTTACTAAATATTGATTCGTTTTCGTGAAAATTGTGAGCTAACCCCTTGCCTGTTTTATTTGCTCCAAAATGAATTATGCAAATGTATCAATATTTTAATGCAGTATTTTAATTGATGTCGAGAGCTTTCGATTAAGGTATCAGTCATCATAATCGGACCACTATTACGTGTTTTACTAGATATTGATTCGTTTTCGTGAAAATTGTGGGCTAACCCCTTGCCTGTTTTAGTTGCTCAAAAATGAATTATGCAAATGTATCAATATTTTAATGCAGTATTTTTATTGATGTCAAGAGCTTCCAATTAAGGTATCAGTCATCATAATCGAACCACTATTACGTGTTTTACTAAATATTGATTCGTTTTCGTGAAAATTGTGGGCTAACCCCTTGCCTGTTTTATTTGCTCCAAAATGAATTATGCAAATGTATCAATAGTTTAATGCAATATTTTAATTGATGTCGAGCGCTTTCGATTAAGGCATCAGTCATCATAATCGGACCACTATTACATGTTTTACTAAATTTTGATTCGTTTTCGTGAAAATTGTGGGCTAACCCCTTGCCTGTTTCATTTGCTCCAAAATGAATTATGCAAATGTATCAATATTTTAATACAGTATAAATATTGATGTCGAGAGCTTTCGATTAAGGTATCAGTCATCATAATCGGACCACTATTACGTGTTTTACTAGATATTGATTCGTTTTCGTGAAAATTGTGGGCTAACCCCTTGCCTGTTTTAGTTGCTCAAAAATGAATTATGCAAATGTATCAATATTTTAATGCAGTATTTTAATTGATGTCGAGAGCTTTCGATTAAGGTATCAGTCATCATAATCGGACCACTATTACGTGTTTTACTAGATATTGATTCGTTTTCGTGAAAATTGTGGGCTAACCCCTTGCCTGTTTTAGTTGCTCAAAAATGAATTATGCAAATGTATCAATATTTTAATGCAGTATTTTTATTGATGTCAAGAGCTTCCAATTAAGGTATCAGTCATCATAATCGGACCACTATTACGTGTTTTACTAAATATTGATTCGTTTTCGTGAAAATTGTGGGCTAACCCCTTGCCTGTTTTATTTGCACTAAAATGAATTATGCAAATGTATCAATATTTTAATGCAGTATTTTTATTGATGTCGAGAGCTTTCGATTAAGGTATCAGTCATCATAATCGGACCACTTTTACATGTTTTACTAAATTTTGATTCGTTTTCGTGAAAATTGTGGGCTAACCCCTTGCCTGTTTTATTTGCTCCAAAATGAATTATGCAAATGTATCAATATTTTATTGCAGTATATATATTGATGTCGAGAGCTTTCGATTAAGGTATCAGTCATCATAATCGGACCACTTTTACGTGTTTTATTGAATATTCATTCGTTTTCGTGAAAATTGTGGGCTAACCCCTTGCCTGTTTTAGTTGCTCAAAAATAGAATTATGCAAATGGTTCAATATTTTAAAGCAGTATTTATATTGATGTCCAGAGCTTTCGATTAAGGTATCAGTCATCATAATCGGATCACTATTAAGTGTTTTACTAAATATTGATTCGTTTTCGTGAAAATTGTGGGCTAACCCCTTGTCTGTTTTATTTGCTCCAAAACGAATTATGCAAATGTATCAATATTTTAATGCAGTATTTATATTGATGTCGAGAGCTTCGGACCACTATTACGTGTTTTATTAAATATTGATTCGTTTTCGTGAAAATTGTGGGCTAACCCCTTGCCTGTTTTATTTGCTCCAAAATGAATTATGCAAATGTATCAATATTTTAATGCAGTATTTTAATTGATGTCGAGCGCTTTCGATTAAGGTATCAATCATCATAATCGGACCACTATTACGTTTTTTATTAAATGTTGATTCGTATTCGTGAAAATAGAGGGCTAACCCCTTGCCTGTTTTATTTGCTCCAAAATGAATTATGCAAATGTATCAATATTTTAATGCAGTATTTTTATTGATGTCGAGAGCTTTCGATTAAGGTATCAGTCATCATAATAGGACCACTATTACATGTTTTACTAAATTTTGATTCGTTTTCGTGAAAATTGTGGGCTAACCCCTTGCCTGTTTCATTTGCTCCAAAATGAATTATGCAAATGTATCAATATTTTAATACAGTATAAATATTGATGTCGAGAGCTTTCGATTAAGGTATCAGTCATCATAATCGGACCACTATTACGTTTTTTATTAAATGTTGATTCGTATTCGTGAAAATAGAGGGCTAACCCCTTGCCTGTTTTATTTGCACTAAAATGAATTATGCAAATGTATCAATATTTTAATGCAGTATTTATATTGATGTCGAGAGCTTTCGATTAAGGCATCAGTCATCATAATCGGACCACTATTGCGTGTTTTACTAAATATTGATTCGTTTTCGTGAAAATTGTGGGCTAACCCCTTGCCTGTTTTATTTGCTCCAAAATGAATTATGCAAATGTATCAATATTTTAATGCAATATTTATATTGATGTCCAGAGCTTTCGATTAAGGTATCAGTCATCATAATCTGACCACTATTACGTGTTTTACTAAATATTGATTCGGTTTCGTGAAAATTGTGGGCTAACCCCTTGCCTGTTTTATTTGCTCCAAAATAATTTATGCAAATATATCAATAGTTTAATGCAGTATTTTTATTGATGTCGAGAGCTTTCGATTAAGGTATCAGTCATCATAATCGGACCACTATTACGTGTTTTACTAAATATTGATTCGTTTTCGTGAAAATTGTGGGCTAACCCCTTGCCTGTTTTATTTGCTCCAAAATGAATTATGCAAATGTATCAATATTTTAATACAGTATTTTTATAGATGTCGAAAGCTTTCGATTAAGGTGTCAGTCATCATAATCGGACCACTATTAAGTTTTTTATTAAATATTGATTCGTATTCGTGAAAATTGTGGGCTAACCTCTTGCCTGTTTTATTTGCTCCAAAATGAATTATGCAAATGTATCAATATTTTAATGCAGTATTTATATTGATGTCGAGAGCTTTCGATTAAGGCATCAGTCATCATAATCGGACCACTATTGCGTGTTTTACTAAATATTGATTCGTTTTCGTGAAAATTGTGGGCTAACTCCTTGCCTGTTTTATTTGCTCCAAAATGAATTATGCAAATGTATCAATATTTTAATGCAGTATTTTAATTGATGCCGAGAGCTTTCGATTAAGGTATCAGTCATCATAATCGGACCACTATTACGTGTTTTACTAAATATTGATTCGTTTTCGTGAAAATTGTGGGCTAACCACTTGCCTGTTTTAGTTGCTCAAAAATGAATTATGCAAATGTATCAATATTTTAATGCAGTATTTTTATTGATGTCAAGAGCTTCCAATTAAGGTATCAGTCATCATAATCGGACCACTATTACGTGTTTTACTAAATATTGATTCGTTTTCGTGAAAATTGTGAGCTAACCCCTTGCCTGTTTTATTTGCTCCAAAATGAATTATGCAAATGTATCAATATTTCCTTGCAGTATTTTAATTGATGCCGAGAGCTTTCGATTAAGGTATCAGTCATCATAATCGGACCACTATTACGTGTTTTACTAAATATTGATTCGTTTTCGTGAAAATTGTGGGCTAACCCCTTGCCTGTTTTAGTTGCTCAAAAATGAATTATGCAAATGTATCAATATTTTAATGCAGTATTTTTATTGATGTCAAGAGCTTCCAATTAAGGTATCAGTCATCATAATTGGACCACTATTACGTGTTTTACTAAATATTGATTCGTTTTCTTGAAAATTGTGAGCTAACCCCTTGCCTGTTTTATTTGCTCCAAAATGAATTATGCAAATGTATCAATATTTTAATGCAGTATTTTAATTGATGTCGAGAGCTTTCGATTAAGGTATCAGTCATCATAATCGGACCACTATTACGTGTTTTACTAGATATTGATTCGTTTTCGTGAAAATTGTGGGCTAACCCCTTGCCTGTTTTAGTTGCTCAAAAATGAATTATGCAAATGTATCAATATTTTAATGCAGTATTTTTATTGATGTCAAGAGCTTCCAATTAAGGTATCAGTCATCATAATCGGACCACTATTACGTGTTTTACTAAATATTGATTCGTATTCGTGAAAATTGTGGGCTAACCTCTTGCCTGTTTTATTTGCTCCAAAATGAATTATGCAAATGTATCAATATTTTAATGCAGTATTTTTATTGATGTCGAGAGCTTTCGATTAAGGTATCAGTCATCATAATCAGACCACTATTACGTGTTTTATTAAATATTGATTCGTATTCGTGAAAATTGTGGGCTAACCCCTTGCCTGTTTTATTTGCTCCAAAATGAATTATGCAAATGTATCAATATTTTAATGCAGTATTTTAATTGATGTCGAGAGCTTTCGATTAAGGTATCAGTCATCATAATCGGACCACTATTACGTGTTTTACTAGATATTGATTCGTTTTCGTGAAAATTGTGGGCTAACCCCTTGCCTGTTTTATTTGCTCCAAAATGAATTATGCAAATGTATCAATATTTTAATGCAGTATTTTTATTGATGTCGAGAGCTTTCGATTAAGGTATCAGTCATCATAATCGGAGCACTATTACATGTTTTACTAAATTTTGATTCGTTTTCGTGAAAATTGTGGGCTAACCCCTTGCCTGTTTCATTTGCTCCAAAATGAATTATGCAAATGTATCAATATTTTAATACAGTATAAATATTGATGTCGAGAGCTTTCGATTAAGGTATTAGTCATCATAATCGGACCACTATTACGTGTTTTACTAGATATTGATTCGTTTTCGTGAAAATTGTGGGCTAACCCCTTGCCTGTTTTAGTTGCTCAAAAATGAATTATGCAAATGTATCAATATTTTAATGCAGTATTTTTATTGATGTCAAGAGCTTCCAATTAAGGTATCAGTCATCATAATCGGACCACTATTACGTGTTTTACTAAATATTGATTCGTATTCGTGAAAATTGTGGGCTAACCTCTTGCCTGTTTTATTTGCTCCAAAATGAATTATGCAAATGTATCAATATTTTAATGCAGTATATATATTGATGTCGAGAGCTTTCGATTAAGGTATCAGTCATCATAATCGGACCACTATTACGTGTTTTATTGAATATTCATTCGTTTTCGTGAAAATTGTGGGCTAACCCCTTGCCTGTTTTAGTTGCTCAAAAATGAATTATGCAAATGTATCAATATTTTAATGCAGTATTTTTATTGATGTCAAGAGCTTCCAATTAAGGTATCAGTCATCATAATCGGACCACTATTACGTGTTTTACTAAATATTGATTCGTATTCGTGAAAATTGTGGGCTAACCTCTTGCCTGTTTTATTTGCTCCAAAATGAATTATGCAAATGTATCAATATTTTAATGCAGTATATATATTGATGTCGAGAGCTTTCGATTAAGGTATCAGTCATCATAATCGGACCACTATTACGTGTTTTATTGAATATTCATTCGTTTTCGTGAAAATTGTGGGCTAACCCCTTGCCTGTTTTAGTTGCTCAAAAATGAATTATGCAAATGTATCAATATTTTAATGCAGTATTTTTATTGATGTCAAGAGCTTCCAATTAAGGTATCAGTCATCATAATCGGACCACTATTACGTTTGTTATTAAATATTGATTCGTATTCGTGAAAATTGTGGGCTAACCCCTTGCCTGTTTTATTTGCTCCAAAATGAATTATGCAAATGTATCAATATTTTAATGTAGCATTTTTATTGATGTCGAGAGCTTTCGATTAAGGTATCAGTCATCATAATCGATTTTGAATTTTTTGGCAAATCTTGTTTCTAAATTTCGTTAATATTGGACAAAAATTCACAAGTATTGTGTTCGGTATATTAGAAACACTATAGTTTTAATTTATCGAAGTTTAAAAAGTTTAAATGTAAAAGTTTATAGTTTAAATGTATAGATCCAACAAGACTGTTTAACTCCACAGTTCTCAGATGTAACAGTCCCGAATTGGTTTTTTGGGGAAATACTTCCATATAGGTGAACGCCAAGCACACATATACCTTAAAAAATGTTAATATCGAAAAACTGATAATTACTGTACAGTATATATCTGTTATCTCTGGTGTATACTTTTAGTTTTATTTTATCAACAAATTTTGTTTATTTTATTTTGTTTTTTACTGATAACGAATGATAAATATTAATATAATTGTAATTTTGAAACCATTTTTTTTTTTTTTTTTGTGTCGAGGCATTCATTTTTTTTCCAAAATACGCGGTAATACGGTGGTACATAACGCTCATATACTTTCAACCTTTAATTTTCGTATAAATACAGAAAGGCACGTATACACGTTTTATTACTCTTAAAGGTATTACCGTTTACTGTATACTGAAATCCTTTTTCGATTTTTTATCCGCAATTATTTCTAATCTAAAGTCTCACAGAATAATTATTGCATACTCATATAAATCAGCCAAAATTTTGTACATAAGTACTATACTCTATAATCTATATCATCCGACTTGTATACACTGGCAAGATAAATAAATTAAATTTATGATTGAGCAACATTTTTTTTTATGTCATAATGTTTACAATTTTATGAAGTGTTGTTAACGTCGTTTAAATAAAAACGATTAGCTAGTCTTAATTATGTCAATTAAAAGATATTTACTAGTTGATACGAGTATACAGAGAAAGAGGGAGACAGCGAGATTTTATTTTATAGTACATCATATAATATAATATTTCATAATTTTGTATAATTTTATTGGGAAATTGTGGGTTATCTTTATGGTTAATCTCATAAATGGATTATGGACGAAAAGCCGGATACCAGATTAAAATTTATAGGCGTTGAAATAAGCAATGGCATTGCAGTCAAAATGCAGATACGGTTTCAGTGATTTCCTGAGCATACGATTGTTTATATCAGTCCGAAAAAAGTATCACTATATCAAATGTATTAAGTTCTAAGTCAGCCCCTACAGACATCTCATCCGCGGTCTATATTTACAAATTTTGGTTTTTACTATTTGACAATTCATTTAACTATGCTCAATAGACATTAATATGTGCGACTATAACCGCAATTTGTCAATAATTTGTATTTACACGAGCGCTCCGAGTTTAGCCAAATCAAAGAAAAAGATTAATTTAAGAACAGTTTCAATCATCTGATGTCCGTAATCGCGTCACGAACTTAATTGCTCAATAAAAATATCTACCAACTCCAATTGACTATCATTTAAATTCTAAGGGACGGTCTCAGATTATCCAAAATGTGTGTTCGGCTATCAAATTTAGGCACTTAATATAATAAGGCAATGCCATGTGATTTCGATGATAGTTTTCGTACAAGTCAGGCTTTACAGCAAAAGTGCCAAATATCTACAGTGAAGGTTTTGATAAAAAATGATAAAAATCATCTCTAAAAGGACCTTTTACACCATTTATTCTAAATTGTGTGTGTATTTTGTAGGTGTCCAGCCGAACAAATTAAAATTTACATTTACACACAATTCAGTGACCGGTAAAATTAAGTGACCCATTACTGTTAAAATTTTGCACAGTTAATTTATTTCAGCTGATTTTGCAAATTTGAAACCTCTCCCGCAACAATAAGCAATCCATCAAATCCAACCCGCCTATAAGAAAATTATAACGAGATCGGGAGTGAAGATATATTTCATGAAGCTGACTCGAGAACCAAATTTTCACTATAAATATTGAGGTCCTAATTTCGTTAGCAGATAGAGATCCAACAAGCGCTACTAAAACGTCGAATAGTTGGCACATTACTTTTGGTGGATGATCAGAGTATGGTACACGATAGCATAATTAAACGTTAAAAAAAGTGCCACTTATTGCATCATCTGGTAAAGCGGCGTCCCAAATAGATGAAGGACGAACAGCTCACTCAGCTTAAAACTTCCATCCAATATTGCTATAGAACAATAAATCATATTATATCTGCAATATAAGCCAGAGTTCTGGTTAAGTTTAAGTTTAAAATTTAACAAACTCAACGTTTGATGCACGAGTGCAAAATAGCTCACAAATCATTAAAATCTGTACATTAAAAACCTTAAAGGACGTATACAACTCATGGAAGGGATATTAGTGGTTTTGGCTGATGTTTTTCAACAAACGCCATACCCGTATAATGATTTAATTATTTTATGTTATTTGGAATTGAAGAAAGGCACATATGGTAGCAATTAATTATGTGGTCAACTCCTGTCGTTAAGCTTAACGTCTGCCTCAAAGCTTCCGTACTTTGGTAAAAAGTGCAGAAACTCGAGTTGTCAAGAAAATTGCGCATTCACATTCAGAAAGGAAAGGGTACACAGCAATTCGAAGCCTAACTACTACAGATTGGTGGTGGTATTTCCCTCATTGATCTTCAGTTACAGTCATCCATTGAGCAGTTTACCATTTGCGAAGTTTGAATCTACATAAACTAAGAAATGACATACGGCTCAAGTGTCAAAAATCTCCTTTCAATTGTAATCGAAGCCATTATAATAACGGGAAACCCCAATTAAGTGAAAGTATTCGTACTTCTGATGCCATTGATATAAATTGACCTACCATTCAACTTTAAATGAGGCCGGTTCCCAAGACTCCCATTTACTAAAGCAACATTGCTTAATCATTTGTGCGTTGGCGCAGCTGTGTAAATCAATTATTGTGATAGTATTGAAAGCGTACGAAAACGTTTCTTGTTGTCTTCGAAGACTTCCTTGAGAAGCTTATAGGCCTCATAGACCAAAATCCTCAAATTTGCTGAAGCTATTTAACCCGATACCAATCAATTTGAAACCAAGGCACGTTTGGACAAAACTATTGACTTATGGGCGAAGTTTACCAAAATTGAAGGTAAAATATTCCAAGTTGACACAGAAATCGAATCTTAAAGCGACAAGTTTGAAGACGCTTATTACCACGAGGTCACGCTGCTGAACGGGACAATACTATGATGTTCTAACACGAAAGGATAATTTCAGTTAGATGCAAAAGAAACAAAACTAGCGAGATTAAGCATCCCGGTTTTCTAAGGTGACTATACCAACAGTAGCAATGCTTCTTCGATTTGTTTAATAGTTCTGTGAATGAGAAGACATTGCTTTCTGTGGCTCAAAAGCTGCAACATTTGAAAAGCTTATAGTAAAGAGGACCGTTAGGGTTGATCAGGCACTTAAGCGTAACCGATGCAAACTATATTGAAGCTTACCAAAATATTGATAAAAAGGTACGATAACAAGAAGGTAACGATTAATATAGGTGCATCGACCCATTTGTTCATTTACTAACCAGTACACGCATCAATGATAGTCGTATAAAATATCATGACGAATTTGCAACCAACAGCATAACAGGCTTCTTCATCTCGGAAGTAATGTCGAACCGCGCAACACCGTTCAGACAGTTAATTCTGCAATAAATTTAACATCTAACTATTTACCACCAAGCACCTCAATTCAACCTGCAAACCTGCAAACCCACCACCCAGATGCAAACCTATCGAGTACTATCGGGTCCCAAGCGTCGTTCGCAACCGAAGCGTGTATTAAAAAATGTTCGCTACCTACGCGAAGAACACACGTTCAAATTATTGGGTTTGGCTCGTCCGCCCCGCAAGAACTGCAAAACAGGTTACTAGCTTGGCACTATATTTTCGAGTTCAAACAGATTACTAACTAAGAGTCCAAGGTTTTTTTTACCGAAAATAGCAATACAACTACCTGCAGTGAATTTCTTCGTGAAAGACTGGACTCACTTCGATTCACTCCCGCTTGCTGACCTAAATTATAATTAAGCCTAGTCGGCTTAAGTATAGTCGTCAATATCACTGAAGACACTCAAATAACCATTCAGCGATACTACTACTCTTCTCACGGAACTAGATATTAATTTATATCGACAAGCATATAATATCATTAAATGACACGCCAAATTGGAGTCACCCATTCTAATAGCGAATGCCAACGAAATGTTTGGCGTGAAAATGTCTTATCTCCATTATAACATTATACCTCCTAAGAACCGTAATGTATGGAACTGCCTCTGCTCCATATCTTGTCACGATTCGCTAATAAAACTAGCCGATGAATGTCAGAGTAAATATTCACGCGCGTCTGAAATAATTCAAGAAGATTTTTACAATGACGATTTAATGTATGGATAAGCAACAGAAGTAGAATCTCACAAGTTAAAGGATTAGAATTATGCACTGCGCTGTGACCTCGATTTTTGAGAAGAGAGTATACCTGTACATGGAATGAATACACTGCATGAATTCAAAATGATTTGTTTGCTGAACTTGCTGGAAAATCCTCCCAATCCTCAAAATTAATCAGAATCATCGCACGTTTACAGCAATTTGTATATAACCTAAAAAGGCGCCAGAATATTGAAGCCAAATTCGATGTTTTATCGCCCTGAGTTCAAAATCGCGTCAAAACTTTTGTTCAAGTGGGTATACACTGATCATTCGTATACACTGATCAGTTTAAGTTAAGGTGTGTACCTTCTTGCTCCCCAGTCACTACTTATCACCACAATTTTAGAAATACTAGATCATCATTTGTAAAAAGATAATAGGCCAACGTATTCAAAAGTCCATACTACGTTGAACCGATTTTAGTGAGGTTCATGATCGGAATAAAGCTCACACAACATAAAGGGTACATTGCGATTTTCATTTGTCTTAGCAGCAAAGCCTTAACATCAAATTGGTCAGCGACTTGACCATACTGTTACTTTTATAGAGGCCTTGAAGCGGTTTATGTCCCGAAAAGGGGTCACCATCGATACAATCACTAATTTTATTGGTGCCAAGAATACCTTCGCTGTAGTTCAAAATCTAATCACATCTAAACCCCATAATAATATACTATTACAAATATCTTATTAGACTTCAACACCAGATGCCACTTTTTGCCTGGAGGCAGCTGCCTACCACATTCGTAGGGTACTTGGCAACACCGTTAAATTAAATTTTGGAGAAATTTCCGTTCTTAACTCGCGTCCGTTATGTATTTTATCCCTTAAAAATGACGCGTTAACACCAGAACATTTTATCACTGGCCAACCAATGACAATCCTGAAAAGAGAGAGAAAGACATCACAAAGAATCATATACGAAATTACATAATGTTAATATAACTTATCTAAATAACAGGTTGCCCACCAAGCTTTGTCCGGAAACATCTACGTCACCATCACATATTTTACAATCTGTAGCTGAAAAGGTTTAACATTGCAAAATTAAATAATTCGTATTATATAATTCAACTTACCTTATAAAACCTTTGACACCGAGCAATTGGCGCAGTAGTTAAAGTTGCGGTCTTTGGGTCGTGAGGTACCGGGAACCAATCTAAACGGGGAAGGTTGGAAAAAAGATTTTTCATCATTTAATTACGATCGGTGATGACGATGAACACAACTACGCTTGCCTGTTGGAGTGCAAAATTCATGGTCCAAATCATCGTTCATGTCACAACAGGCTGACTGGAGCAATGCAATGTGCGGATGGATAATCAAAGCAAACCTGTATTAGTGCGTCTTTAATCAAAGCAAACCTGTATTTGGGGTGCTTCGGCCTCAGAAAAATTTGGGATTAAACACAAAAACTGCAGTTTCTCAAAATTTGGAAATAAACTACGAGATTTTAAATAGCAGAAATTAAATGATAATCTGGTAATTAGGGCATCCAGTACCGGTATACCGGACCATTTTTCCAATATCAATACCGAAAATTTAACACCAGTATTAAAAAAAAAATTTAAATAAAAATGAGTATCCATTATTTTAGTTTTCGCGTTCGACCACTATAAGGACGTCACACAATATTAATTTATTGAAACTTAATCCAGCCAAAATCAAAGCTACGTCCTTTGCAGCAAGTGCTACCGGCATATTTCATTTTCAGTTGACCAAATCTGGTGAATCTGAATCAAAGTCAAAAATAAATGGCAATTTTACAACCAACAAAGATGATAATACGTTGCCGATAGTTATATAGCAAAAATGACGGCTGTAGATGGATTCCCATTTTTAGTTTTCATAACCTCCATTAAACAAAAAAAATCAAAGATAGCACGAGGTTTTCAAGTTCCCAAATCAGCCGAAACTGTACGAATAATTTGACTAAACCTTTAACAAAGGGGAACCCTATTCAACTTTACATTTGAAGATTAGACCGAGTTCATAAATTTGATCCAGCAGATGCTTATGTTAAACTTATTGATGATAAACTTATAAAAACTTAAATTAAAAATTTATAGGGATATTATTTATATTACTACAGATGGCGCTTCTGTCTTTTGTAATTATCTGTCGTATTTTCCTCAACAGCAAGTTGAGGAAAATACGACAGATAATTATTCTAAATCTAAAAAAGAATATGATGATGATAAGTTTGCGTCTCAATTTAGCAAAGTGCGTTTGGATAGACTGGTAATTCATCAGAATTCTTCAGATTTACATAAGAACTCGAAAATATTTTGGCTACGTTGATAAGCAAAGTAAGAAAAGTTGTCAAGCTATTTAAGCGATCGCCAACTAAAAATGATATGTCTTATGAATTAAATTAAGGGCCCGTCCGATTTCCGTTTTAAAAAAATTTCATATAATAATTTTGACAGCGTTTTGCATTCAACCAAACTATCACAGCATCTAGATGTAATAATTTAGACATTTCTAAGATTATTTTAGTGGAATTAAAAAAGTACTTAAACTACTTTTAAGTAATATAGTGGAACTGATAATATCTGTCGATCTATCAACATAACTTATAACACTTGCCAACCACAGCAAAAATATTAGTAATTCCATGAATATTTCCAACCACGGTTTTTTGGCACAAATCTACTATTCTCTATTACTTGAAATTCTTCAATCAGTCCAACCAGGTTCTGGCAAATGCAGATGGTATATATGTGTAATTGAACTGAATGAAAACGCTGTTAAATAGCAAAAATAAAATTACAAAGGGTGGGCCATCTATCGGTTTAAGTTGGAACCACTGGTTATTTCGAATCTGGCCATACTTATGTCGTTCTATTCTGTCACAAAATTCAGTATATTATCTCCACTAAACGAATTGAATCGACTTACGTTTGAGCAACGTTGGGATTTATTGGAAATTTATTTGCAAAACAAAGACAATTGGTCGAAAATTGCACGAAAATGTCTTGCAAAATTTAGTCGCAGAGCAGGACCAACAGTGCCCGATATAAGCAAGTTTATTGTTAAATTTCGTGAAACTGCTTTCATTGTTGATGAGCCAAGACGTAAGTGTGCTCGTACAGCGTCTTGCGTACACCCGAAAATATCGAAACTGTGACTGAGAGTGTGTGTGTGAGAATCCATCAACATCAACTCGTCATCGTTCTCAAGAATTAAACATTTCACGCACCAGTTTATGTCGAATTTTGCGAAAGAACGATGTTTGGTTTCAACAGGATGGTGCAGCTTGCCACACATCTCATGCCACAATCGATTTATTGCGTCAAATGATGGCCGTTTAGTTGGCCGAAATGGTGATGTCAATTGGCCGACAAGAAGCTGCGATTTAACACCGTTGGACTATTTTCTATGGAGCGCCTTTAAAGACAAGTGTTATGCCGACAAACCAATTGAGACAATTGAGTATTTGAAGGCCAATCATGATACCATGGTCGAGATACGATCGAAAATGTCCTCGAAAATTAGTCCAATCAAATGGGGTACTGTTAGGCCAGACGCGACAGTTTTTGTTTTATTGCACTTTTAAATTTAAGCTTTTAAATGACCCACCCAGTATGATCACAGGTTTTAGAATCAAGAGACAATTGATTTTAGTAGTGGTGACCATACATTTGAAGTAGTGATTGGTTTTGGATCCCTTGTTACTAAAAATTATTGAGGAGGATGAGATATGAAAACCCATCATGCCACTGGTAACCTGGTAAAGTCAAAATACTTTGCCAATGCCGACAAGCTGAAGTTGTACAAGGTGTCAATCACAGCCGTGGTTATATGAAAGCCGTGGTTGTGAGAGTTGGCCCACGACGTATTAGTATGAAAGACAGCTGATATGTCTAAACGCGTTAATGACAACCCAAACCGAGTTATCTTTAACCATGAATATTATGATGAAAATTCCTGATGTCGTATAAGTAAGAGGACAAAGAGTACGCTGGCTCGATTCGTTTTGCGAGCCGATTCTAAACGGATAAAGCAACGATCTCTGAGAGGAGAGCGGCCATTTGGCACGTGCAGAGATCGCTCAAGACAGAGCATAACTTGTCTTCTTCTGGTTTGCTAGATCAATATGAAGACCCATCTCGGAATCTAAATAATTAAAGCCGAATTGCTTCAGTATGCCAGCAATGGTCTGTAAACCCCGATTATTATTTAAATTAAATCTTCACTGCAGATGTCATTATTAAATGGCAACTAAGGGGATGTAAAGCGATGCTATCATATAGTTTTAACTAAAAGACTTCGCCATTTCATCTTAACTCCTTGTGGTGAGAATCCATCAGGGAAGCTAATTCCGAGCTGCAGCCAGAGAGGGGCGATAGATCATGTGCAATCAATTAATTTAAAAGCTATGAATTTTAAATCCAGAAGCGTCCGTTCTCATATTGAGCGTCATTTTGGTCAGCGTCTGTACCTTGAGAGAGGACGCTGCTTTGTATTCAGCGCGGTATCAATTTTAAACGCTAGGAGAAAATAATTTCAAAAATAAATGACAAAATGCAGTAATATGGCCACAACAAATAATGAAAATATTATCCCAAATAATATATACTGGCATTAGTTAATCCATTTTTTTCACTGGAAAGGTCAGATCCGTGGATCCTAGGGAGAGTGACATATTACATCAACAAACATTCCATAGAAGCGGCCGAACCTCGGTCATCAGAAAGAAGTATGCAATTCGGTTTCAAACCACCATATCATTCGAAACACTGCTTGAAATTGAAAAAAAGCTTGAGCAAATGGTTGAAAATCATACAAAACTGAGAGAAATTTAAGAATAAAACAAAAGCACAAATATTCTAAATTTAAAACATTAATGGCTGGAGTTCCTCAAAGAAGTGTTTTGCGACCTCTTTTGTACTTATTATGATATACCAAAACCAATGGAAGAAGGAAACATACTTGCTACATTTGCTGATGACACCGCGATTATGGCAGTAGACAATAATATTGAAGATGCTACACTTAAGCTACAAGCAAGTATACACAATCATCCCTGGACGATACATTATTAAAAGACAATCTGGAATTTTTATTAAAATCGTCCATTCGAGGAAAATTAGTTATTGACTATTATGCGACATACGGCATACTACAATAGAAAACAAAACGAATTAGTTCATATAATGACTGACCATTTTTTGTTTCAGAAGAAGAAAATAACTAACAATCAATACCCATGCAATACAGAAGTACTGTACCGAACGAAAAATCAGTAAGATTTATTTAAATCATTTTCCGCTAATTTTTTTTTTTGCAGAATTTGCAAAAGAAGTAAATTTCAAGCAAAACGAGATTGTATTCAATTAAACGACTTCCAGAAAATAAGGAAAATTACGAAATAGGCGTATTGAAAAATGAACCTCAAGAAACTGGTATTAAAGAAGATTGTGTTTTTAATTCATGGGCTGACTTTCACGCCACAAACTATATTGCATGTGATATAATACATGTTTCTTGGCATATATAAATATGTCCAGTATTTTGGAATATTTTATATATAAAAAAAAATATTTTACTTTAGATGTCTTCAATTACAGGAAACAAATGTTTGTTTATGGAGATAGCGAAATTAAAAACATTAGCTTGCCCATACAAAAATGTCATATCCAAACCACCTCATTTAAAATTAATCCTAGACAAATGAAGACTCTAATACATTTTATTCTGTTAATGATCGGCGATTTAATCGACAGTAATGATGAAGTTTATAAATTTTTATCTGTTATAGTAAAATTAATTGACCTTTTACTGTTGCCAAGGTTCGATGAATTATCTTTAAAACAAATTGAAATGCTAGTGAAACGTCATAATGAAATGTATCAGAGTTTATTTAATGAAAATTTAAACCAAAATTTCATAATTTGTTTCATTATTCGACCGTTATTCGACAATTAGGACCTATTAAGAATTTGTGGTGCTTTCGTTTTGAAGCTGAACACCAGTATCATAAAATGTATGCAAGAAACATTACGTCTAGAGTGAACATTCCACTTACTTCATGTATTAAAGCCTCGAGTCGCAATCAATAGCTCAACGAGCTCAGACCTATTAAATAAAAGAAAAATTTAAATTGAAAAAAAAAATTTTTTGTTTTTTTTTTTTCATATAATTTAAAATAATTTTAATTTAATTTATAATTGATTTTTTAAATCTTAATTAATTTTGTGTTTTATTTTCGTGCGTGCAAAAAAAAACCATTAATAATAAAAAAGTTTTTCCTAAATATATAAAGGGAGCTCTATTACGGGGCTACCCAACTAAATCAGTGAATTTGTATAAACCACAATTTAAATAAATAATTAAGCTTTAGTAAAATTTAGTGTGGAGCTGTCGTTTCCCACAAAAGACTCAAATTTCGAATTTTTTACCAAACTTTCGTTTATTTATTTATCAAGAACGTTCGTTTTTCTTTTTTTTTTTGTGCATACGTGGTACCTAAAATATCAATTTTTCATCGATACTTTTTGTTTTTTCCTGTGATTGTTTTCTCGTGTGAACATTTTTTTTTTTTTAATTTTTTTTCTGAAGTAAAATTAAAATTAAAACTTTTGTGTCCGTATAAATATCATCTTTTTATATATTTATTATAAGTAAATATTGAAAAGAAAATCAAACATATAAATATAACTAGCTGCCGGAATGAACCGGTCTCCAATAAAAACAATATAAATTTTCCAAAATCAAACAAAGCCCTAACTATGATGTCATCTACAATGATCCAACATCAAGATGAAAGATCACTATCTTCGGCATCGCTGAGACCTAAGAAAATAATAATAATAATACCACCAATAATACTATAGCAAAAATAAAAATCCATCGAAGAAAAACTTCCCGCTAAACAACAACAACAATACTATTAATAGTAATAATAATAATACTAATACAAAAAATAATAATAAAAATGTTCCATCGACATCGATGGCTGATGATCCATCGACAACAACAACAACAACAAAAACAATAATTAAACGGCGACCACCACCATTACACACTTCGGACAAGATATTAAAAATACAGTGGCTCTAGCCAAAGGTATAAACATTGAAAATTTCCAAATCAAGCGAATTAATTCGTCAATACATACGCTAACGACAGATACTCTTCAAAATTATAATTCGATTAAAACAATTTTTGACGAAGTAAAAACTAAATTTTATACATATAAACCAAAATCACTAGTTTTACGAGGATTTACAGAGAACGAAGATCTCGACGAATTAAAAACAGACATCGAGACGGACAACATAAATGTTAGTAAAATTATACAAATGAAATCTAGACGAACGGACCAACTCAAGAAACCGTTACCACTCTACATAGTACAGTTTAGCCCAGATACCCCCCTAAATTTGGTCTATAATATAAACATTTTAAATTACCAAAAAATTGTTTTGCAACCTCTCAACAAATGTGCAAACATAATGCAGTGTAAAAATTGTCAGCGATACGGTCATACCGCATCTAGCTGTAATCTGGACTTTAAATGTGTAAAATGTGCAAATGTACATTCGCTTGGCGAATGTACAATAAATGAGGAAGTGACTAAAGAAGATATTTACTGCATCAATTGCAACAAGACAGGTCACCCGGCTTCGTACAAAGGTTGCCCAATTTACCAGGCGATGCTGGCACGCCTCAAAAAAGAATAGAAGTTAGAAAATTAACATACAACAAAATCAACGCCAAAATTATTTAGCTCCATTAAAGTGACGAAAGAGAACGACACATTTGCCGAAATGATGAAAGGAGGGCCAGCTCTACCACAACAGCAACAACAACAACAAATCAACGAGACGACCATCCAAAATCTGACAACACGAATTGACAAGATGGCAAAAATAATGGACCAACAGAGCGAACAAATCTCTCAATTATTACAAATCATCTCGCAATTATAAATCTTCAAAATTCCTCCTCATATCGTAATAATCAATATCAAAATTATCCGTCAAAATTCAAAATTATCTCGTTGAATGTAAACTTAATTGTGAGCGTTCAACGACGGTTAAATTTATTAAAATTTTTGAATACTCATCAGCCGGACTGTCTCCTAATCAACGAAACAAAATTAAACGAAAAGCATAAGATAGATTTTAAAAATTATGATACCATTCGATGCGACAGATTAAATTCAAAACAAGGTGGGGGCACTGCAATACTTATAAAATCTGGAATCAAATACAAAATTATAGAACCTCAAGAGCTGAGTAACCGAGAAGAAATCGAAATTGCCATTGTTAAATTAAATATAAAATTTTCGGCCCACAAAATTTTCCTCGTATCTATTTACTGCAACGGCAATCCAAAACAAATTTCGGATGAACATTTTATTGAAGAATGGAGCAAAATTTGTTCTGCACTAAATTTAAGCAACCCGAATCATTACTATATAATAGCGGGCGATTTAAATGCTAGACATGTAAATTGGGGAAACGCTCTCAACAATTCGAGAGGTAATCGGTTAAATCGATGGATGACCGAAAATGAGCTCGATTATCGAGCAAAAGTCTTTAAGAGTGACAAACCGACGATGATCCGTTCCGGAAACTATATTGATTTGGCCATCATAGATACACGCATCAAAACTCACAACAAGAAATTCCTACTCAACATTTTGACCATCGAGCCATTGAAATTATGGTACGAGAAGTGGGTGAAACTGAAAGGGGGACTAATAAAAACGACAACGAACAGCAAATCCGCTATAATTTTAACGGAATTGACTGGAAAAAATGGACAAAAAATTTGGATGAAGCGCACCGGACAACCCTGGAAAATCTTTCGAACAAAAATAACAACAATGAAAATTTAGTACCCACCGACCGTAATCTCACTGACGACGAAATTAATAATTACATTACACAAATTACTCAACTCATTTTGGATAATGTTAAAAAAAATTCCCAAAACAGAGACGTATTAACAACATGGTTTGTTACACCAATCCTTTAATTGAAAAATTATATCGACACAAATCATTTTTGATCTCATTTTTGATTGATTAAAACTTTAAAACGAAATTTAATCACGCGGAATGGGCATCATTAAAACTCTACAACTTTTGACAACAACAATGTCATCAATAGCAAAATTCGAGATTGGAAAATCGAAATTAAACGCACGGTACAATTAATTGAACAAAATGTGAAGTTACAAATTGAAACATATTGGACAAACGTAATTAGGGGAATTCGGCCAAGTGCAAAAATGTGGTCCGAAATTAAAAAACTCACCAAATCAAAAAATTCTAATAATATAAATATTAATCGTTTAGACATTAATGAATCAGACATCAATTTATATAACCATTTCGCAAATCGATTAGCAAGGTGTGCTTTTATGGGGGCGAGACGACTGTTTTACAGTAAACACATTGACAAACGAGTTAAAATTACCACGTACAAAGCACTAATACGACCTATACTGACGTACGGATGCCAAGTTTGGTTTAATCAGACACCACGTTACATGGAACGCTACAGAGTTTTTGAACGAAAATGTTTACGGCACTGTAACAGACTGTACAGAAACGCGGAAACAGATTTTACGCACTATATTTCGAACAGAGTACAATATGAAAATTATAAAGCGAACCGAATCGACGTACATATGTTAAATTTAACACGAAATCACATAAGACGGGCAACGTTAAATTATGATAATTCATTAATCTACGGACCATACTATTTGGATACACAATTGACGAACGTATACGCGACCAAAGGGACAATACCGGGACCGAATTTATTCGTTTATTTAGATCAAAAAGGATACCTGCAAAACAAAGAAGCTATCGCACTGATTTATCATATCCAGCGGCGACCGAATGAAAAATGGCTAGAACCCGATAAATTCGAAAATCCTGATGACCACATCCGTTATGACACAACCATAATTAAATTCAAACTAAATGAATACGAGGACAGATGTCAAAAATATTGGTGGCTATCCGAACTCAACCCACATGCAGTACCATCATCATGATTTTCCAATTTAAAAAAAAACTGTTTATATAACTTTAAATTAATTTCTTATCCTGTTTTTATCCTTTTGATAATTTTGTACTAAATACGATGTCTTAACACTTTTTTCTGATTAATCTTTTTATATATTATGTATGGTGTGAGTGAATGAGTCCGGGTGTGATTCTTGAATGAATGTTGTTTTTATTTATTTATTTATTCATGTAGTCATTAAGTCATACATTTGACGAGAGTTTGATACAAAAATTTGTTAACATTTTTATTTGCATCAATTATTATACAACATTAATTTTATATAAATTTTTAACGTAAATCTTTATACTTATATATATTTTGTAAATTTAAATTTTCCTATCTTGAAAATTATACAAAACAATTCTTATGTTTATATATGTGAAGAATCTGAGAGCCCATTTTTTAGGGACAGTGATTCTATTTATTTCTATATAATTTATGGATGGCCTATTTATCAAGTCCAACATTCAAAAAAAAAAAAAAAAAGTTATTTAGTTTTAATTCAACCATGTACAAAAAACATGTTTAATAAATTGGATTTGTTTATTTAAAAAAAAAAAATGTATTAAAGCCTCTATTAAATTTATGAGCCTACTTTTATCTAGCAATTTTTTTTTTTTTTTTTTTTTTTTTTTCAAAAAGAATTTGAATTCAAATGTTTTGTTAAACCACTTGATTTTAAAAATTGTTTTTATTTCGATAAATTACAAAATGATTTCAATCCGAACCATTTTCCAAAACATAGAATAAAATCTGTGGCGTTCAGAGGAACTACTTTTAAAATTGGACACATAATTACTATCACAACTGAATCGAAGATTACTGAAATATTCGATATAAATGATATTGTTTTAAAAGCCGATGAAATGCCTTTAGCTGTTTGTAACAAATGGGAAAATAAAGAATTTTCTGAGCACTTTCAAGTAATAGTAGTTGGAAATGCTACAAATGAATTTAAATTAGTTATTTTTGTACATTTGATGGTCCGTCTTTACATTTTAATTTATTAAATAATGGATTAAAGGTAGTTAGGTTAAAATTGTATTGGTTGGATAATTTTTTATTTTTTATTAGATAATTTTAGTACATATTTAATAAATTTTACGGAATTACATTATAAATAAAGTAATGATAATGTTATATAGCTATTAGCTACATAAATTGTGTTTTCCTGAGTTGCTATTTATATTTTGAAAGCTAATTTTTACGTATTTCTATTATTTCATGAATAGGTATTAAAATAAATTCAATTATTATTCAACAAATTTACATTATTAATGCAACTAAAATCACACAATTATTATACAGTGTTACCAATACAAAAAAAAACAATTTAATTTACAATAATAAATAATTAATATTAATACAATTTAAACCAAATAGATTTTAATTTTCAATCATTTTAGTTTCAGTTTTTAATTTCAATAAACACAGCGTTTGAATTTTATATACATTATGTAGTTAAACCTTTTAAATAATTGATGATCATTTTTTATTTCAGCAGGTGATTTATTAAACATATGCAATCCACGATACAGAACATTATTTCTTGATGCACAACCTGAGAAAAAATCTATTTGAAAGTGAGACTGACGTCTAGTTTCATAATTATGCACGTTTGTTAACTTGGTTAACTTCATATTATGTTTAATTAGCCCATTTACTAATTTGTATATTAACATTAACGTTTCTCGTTGAAATAGCAATTTTATCGAAAAGAATTCATTGAATAAGTATTCTGTGGGATATTTTATTGGAACATGCAAAATATATTTCAAAGTTCTTTTTTGCAGTATTTCTAATGCGTCTAACTTGTACGATGCACAACCACTCCAAATCGGGCTTAAATATATTAAGCGCGACTGAATGTAGGCATAGTATAGTAATAAAAAAGAGATTTCTTGGGTAGTATATGTTTTGTCAGATTGATAGCAAATATATATGGTAGAATGGATTTTTTAATTTTTTCAGTATGATGACTCCAACTAAGTTTGCTGTCAATCGTTAAACCCAAATAATTATACTTATTAACTCTTTCAATTATGAAGATGTCATAAGTAATTGGGTTTACCTGTAAAACATTTACATCCAAGATCTTATTTTCGAATAGAATAAATTTTGTTTTGTCGTGGTTTAGTGCTAAGTGATTAAGATCAAACCATTCTTTCAGAAGTCATAGATCTAGATTAATTTCGTTTACTAAATCTGGCAATTTTTCGGATGAGTACATGACTACACCGTCATCCGCGAATAATTGTATTTTTCCATGCAAATTAATAAAAGTTACATATATATTAAATATATTAAATAGGGAAGGTCCAAGGATGGATCCTTAGGGAACACCTCTATTCAATTGACCAGTCTCGCTACTCCAGTCACCAATTTTAACTAACTACTCTCTATTAAAAAGATAAGAATGAAACCAACTCAGTTGAATATCTGTAAAGCCTAACTTTTTCAATTTAATCATCATTTTTTTTTTTTTTTTTTTTTGTTTCTGAACTCTGCAATCTGTTCTGGGGCCGAAGCTCTCCCAACTCTTTCGCAGTTAATTTTTAACGTCCTACCTTACGCCGTCACCAGCCAAATTGAGGACGCACGAATACAGGTTCGATTTTAAATCCATCTGCACATTGCATTGCTCCAGCCAGCCTGTACTGACATGGACGATGGTTCGGCCCATGGATTCTGCACTCCAACAGGGGGTCATAGTTGTGTTCATCGTCATCACCGATCGAAAAATTTAATCATCATAATATCCAAGTTGATAGAATCGAATGCCTTTCTTATGTCCAGGAACAAGCAACCGCAGAATTGCTTTCTATCAAATCCTTTACTCAAAAAGTCAGTCAGATTAAGACAAGCGGCGGTTGTACTGGGATTTGGTGTAAAACCAAATTGAGTACTCGCAATGATTTTGTTGGATAAAAGAAAATCACCGAGCCTTTTTAACATAACTTTCTCAAATATTTTTGAAATACTAGGCAGAATAGAAATTGGGCGGTAGTTAGAAAGTTCCATCTCATTACCAGTTTTATAAATAGGAGTGACTCTTGCTAGTTTTAGAGAGGTTGGAAATTTTCCCGACTTGAACGACTCATTAACAAATTTTGTTATTACGGGTATGATATAATTTTAAGAAACTTTACAGAAATTTTGTAGATTCCCGTAGCAGTATTTTCTTTTAAATCAAGTAGTATATTTCTAATTTCTGAATCACAAGTCGAACTCAATGTAAAACCATCTGATATCTGATATTGAAAATATTCAAAATCTCCAGCTGTTGGAATTGGGAGATGTCTGCCAATATCAGCTGTGGAGTTTATAAAATATTGGTTAAACCGCTCAGCGACTTCTTGTTGATTGGTTATTACATCAGTTCCACTTTGTTTATAAATTTTTGTTTTTGTATCCTGGTTTCTATTATATATAATTTGTTTAAAGTAACTCCATAGCTCCTTTGGTTTATCTATATTTTTAGCGATATAATCATTACATTGTTTCTTTTTGATCCATTTGATTTTCCTAGCTATACTGGAACTAAGATATTTATGTTTGCGAGCTATATAATCATCGCTCGGGTATCTTTTCTTTAGATTGAACCATTTATTTCTTTTATTTATCAAGTTTTTGATTTCATTAGTTAACCATTTTTTATGTTCTTCTCGCGAGGACTTTCGTAACATTTGTTTATTTCTAGAGACAATTCGGTATAACTGATATACGAAATCATCTATATTTACACTATCTAATAAATAAGCCCATGCATGGTCTAAAAACACCTTATTATAATTTAAGACTAGATATTCTACAGGTGCTAACTTTTTAGAAACATCCGTTTTGGTGATCTGCAAGAAGATTAACTTGTGATCCGAAAGTTCAGTATCAGAAATATTTAAGTCATACTTGTAAACAAATATATTAGTTAAAATATGATCTATAATTGTGCTTACTAAATTTCTGGAGCGGGTCCCATATTTCGTTTCTATAGTTGATTTATAAATAGATAGCCCAATGAATGAATTATTCCCATATAATTGTTGATATCCGAGTCGTTAGGATCGAGCAAATTAACATTGACATCACCGATAATTAAACATCGCAAATACTTTCTTAAATATTCTCCAAGAAAGTTAAAAAAGTTCCGCAATGAGTTTTTTTGAAATCTGTATATTGAAATTATGTCGATATCCTTATCAACCAGCTTGATTTCAAGGACCTGACAATAATCAAAGTCTATTGACGTGAAGTATTTACTAAATTATTCCTAAAAAAACTTAGGAATTTTTTAGGAAAAACTTCACGTATCTACATACGGATGGGAAGTATTTCCTAAACAACAACAAATTTCCTAAAAATTGCAACAACAAAATAAACATTTGTATGTATGCGTAAAAACTACGTATTATAAGTACGTATTATCGAATAAATTATTTTTTATAGTTAAAAAAAACAAATCAAGCGAAAACTATTATTTTAAGTTGTAATCAAGACTTATTTTCTAAAACAAGTGCACTCGTCGAATAGACAATAGTCTATTCTAAAGGAAAAATCATACATACAGATTTTCAAAATTCTAGGGGAATAGGTAGTTAGGAATGGACATTTTCGATGTAAGTTACATAGTAGCGATACATCAATTTTTCCCGATTTTTCATGGTTTTCCTGAAAAGCGGACACTCTAGCGGAAACTTGTTTTGAGTAGACAAGAGTCTATTCTAAAGGAAAATTATACAGATTTTTAAAATTATAGGGGAACAAGTAGTTAGGAATGGACATTTTTGATGTAAGTTACATAGTAGTAATACAACCATTTTCCCGATTTTTCATGGTTTTCCTGAAAAGCGGACACTCTAGCGGAAACTAGTTTTGAGTAGACAAGAGTCTATTCTAAAGGAAAATCATACAGATTTTTACTTAAGCTTTTTCACTTAAACTGATAGATATTTTGTTCCAATGGCCAAAATTCACCAGATGTATGTAGAATTTTTCATGTTTTCAGAACAGGCTAGATGAATGTTTGAAAGACAAAATTGCATCTTTAAAGAATGCGTTAAACACATATATAGGATTACTCAATAAGAAGTTTAATTTTGAATAGCCTGCTATTTGGGCAGCTGTCAATTTTGAAGCTATAATCTTTTGACATTTGACAAATAAAAACTACGCCATTACAAAAAATGGTACGATACCCACTTCAACAATGCACTGAAATTGTTAAAATTCACTACAAAAATGGTAAAAATTTTGCAGTCACAGTTCGCAAAATTAAAGCACTTTTTGGTCGTTGTGAAGCACCTCCTCAGCCGGCCATAGTGAAACTGGTAGAAAAAATTGAGCTGTTGGGACAAGTTAGTGATGTGAAGAATCGAAACCGTGTGCGTCGCTCAAGAACAACTGAGAATATTCCTGCTGTAGCCTTTAGTGTTGAAGAAAACCCAGGTTTCTCGATTCTTCGTCGACTTTTGGAATTAGACGATTTAAGAACTAAAGCCGTTCGATCACCATATTCGTCGTATCTTCACTGATTGGGTCCTTCAAATGCATCAAAATGATCCGGATTTTTATCGAAAAATCATCTTCAGTGATGAGGCTCATTTTTACCTCGAAAGCTACGTTAATAAGCAGAATTGTCGCATTTAGGGCTCAGAAAATCCAAGAATTAAGAAGTTATCGAGGACATACAGCCGCAAATATGCGAATTCGTCATGGACAATTTCATGAAAAGGATATGGTGCTGCAATCGTAGCCGTGGCAGCCATTTGAGTGATATCGTTTTGAAATGTAAATAACCTTCCTTTTTACTATGAAATAAACATTCATTTATTTCTCTTAAAATATACTCGTTTTTTTTTTAATATCAAAATGAAACCTCATATTGGAAAACCCTATATAATTTATACATATATAATATATTCTTTCACTGTATCAAAAATATCCATTCCTAACTACCTGTTCCCCTAGAATTTGAAAAATCTGTATAATTTTCCTTTAGAATAGACTCTTGTCTACTCAAAACAAGTTTCCGCTAGAGTGTCCGCTTTTCAGGAAAACCATGAAAAATCGGGAAAAATTGATGTATCGCTACTATGTAACTTACATCAAAAATATCCATTCCTTACTATCTGTTCCCCTAGAATTTTGAAAATCTGTATGATTTTCCTTTAGAATGAACTCTTGTCAATTCGACGAGTGTACTTGTTTTAGAAAATAAGTCTTGATTACAACTTAAAATAATAGTTTTCGCTTGATTTGTTTTTTTTAACTATAAAAAATAATTTATTCGATAATACGTTCTTATAATACGTAGTTTTTACACATACATACAAATGTTTATTTTGTTGTTGCAATTTTTAGGAAATTTGTTGTTGTTTAGGAAATAGTTCACATCCGTCAAAGTCTAACAATAATCAAAGTACCACCGTATCCTTCTAATCGGTTTGAAAAAAATGGATTAAACCCTTTAATATTAAAGAATTTATTTTCTTCTTCCACTAACCAAATTTCTGTCAATACTAAAACATCAATTATACAAGATAATTTTGTCAATAATACAAAATTATTGACAAATAATTCAATGTCGTGTAACTTGTTCCTTAGGCTCTGCACATTCTAGTATACTATTTTTACTGTCATCTAAGTCGATAAGGGTATTGAAGATTTTCAAATCGGCTCCATATGATTCCGTCTTGATCTATTCCGTCCTTGATCTTTTGATTTAATTCGGTATCGAATACAATATTAGAGAAGATATCTTTTTATTTTCATGGTATTTCATTTTAAAACAAGAAGATAAATCTCATAGCTATAATAAGAATTCTTTTCAAATTTAAATCATAAGGTGAATAAAATTATAAGAAAATCTTTTTAGTTTGAAACGGTTTCTAATAAAAATTTAAAAAAAAAAACCTTTCAATTTAATTTGATTTTCTTGTAAAGTAGTCAAAAACATTTGTCTTCTTAAATTAAAAGAGACCTCTTCTTGGATGAGAATCATAAAGAAATCTTCTTGCATTACTTCGAAATTATGTGATACATTTTTTTGTGTGAGTCTTTCTATACATAAGTTATAAATTACGGCTATAAATTTAGTTATAAATTTAACTAAAAATGCTAAATAGTTCTAACATAATCAAACAAGTAATAATTACGATGTGATAACCGAGAGCTTTCGATTAAGGTATCAGTCATCATAATCGGACCACTATTACGTGTTTTACTAAATATTGATTCGTATTCGTGAAAATTGTGAGCTAACCCCTTGCCTGTTTTATTTGCTCCAAAATGAATTATGCAAATGTATCAATATTTTAATGCAGTTTAATGATGTCGAGAGCTTTCGATTAAGGTATCAGTCATCATAATCGGACCACTATTACGTGTTTTAGTATATATTGATTCGTTTTCGTGAAAATTGTGGGCTAACCCCTTGCCTGTTTTATTTATCGAGAGCTTTCGATTAAGGTATCAGTCATCATAATCGGACCACTATTACGTGTTTTACTAAATATTGATTCGTTTTCGTGAAAATTGTGGGCTAACCCCTTACCTATTTTATTTGCTCCAAAATGAATTATGCAAATGTATCAATATTTTAATGCAGTATTTTTATTGATGTCGAGAGCTGTCGATTAAGGTATCAGTCATCATAATCGGGCTACTATTACGTGTTTTACTAAATATTGATTCGTTTTCTTGAAAATTATGGGCTAACCCCTTGCCTGTTTTATTTGCTCCAAAATTAATTATGCAAATGTATCAATATTTTAATGCAGTATTTTTATTGATATCGAGAGCTTTCGATTAAGGTATCAGTCATCATAACTATTATGTGTTTTACTGACTACTATTACGTGTTCTACTGAATATTGATTCGTATTCGTAAAAATTGTGGGCTAACCCCTTGCCTGTTTTATTTGCTTCAAAATGAATTAATTCATTGCAAATGTATCAATATTTTAATGCAGTATTTTTATTGATGTCGAGAGCTTTCGATTAAGGTATCAGTCATCATAATCGGACCACTATTACGTTTTTTATTAAATATTGATTCGTATTCGTGAAAATTGTGGGCAAACCCCTTGCCTGTTTTATTTGCTCCAAAATGAATTATGCAAATAAATCAATATTTTAATGCAGTATTTATATTGATGTCGAGAGCTTTCGATTAAGGTATCAGTCATCATAATCGGACCACTATTACGTGTTTTACTAAATATTGATTCTTTTTCTTGAAAATTGTGGGCTAACCCCTTGCCTGTTTTATTTGCCCCAAAATGAATTATGCAAATGTATCTATATTTTAATGCAGTATTTTTATTGATGTCGAGAGCTTTCGATTAAGGTATCAGTCATCATACTCGGACCACTATTACGTTTTTTACTGAATATTGATTCGTATTCGTCAAAATTGTGGGCTAACCCCTTGCCTATTTTATTTGCTCCAAAATGAATTATGCAAATGTATCAATATTTTAATGCAGTATTTTTATTGATGTCGAGAGCTTTCGATTAAGGTATCAGTCATCATAATCGGACCACTATTACGTGTTTTAGTAAATATTGATTCGTTTTCGTGAAAATTGTGGGCTAACCCCTTGCCTGTTTTATTTATCGAGAGCTTTCGATTAAGGTATCAGTCATCATAATCGGACCACTATTACGTGTTTTACTAAATATTGATTCGTTTTCTTGAAAATTGTGGGCTAACCCCTTGCCTGTTTTATTTGCTCCAAAATGAATTATGCAAATGTATCTATATTTTAATGCAGTATTTTTATTGATGTCGAGAGCTTTCGATTAAGGTATCAGTCATCATACTCGGACCACTATTACGTTTTTTACTGAATATTGATTCGTATTCGTCAAAATTGTGGGCTAACCCCTTGCCTATTTTATTTGCTCCAAAATGAATTATGCAAATGTATCAATATTTTAATGCAGTATTTTTATTGATGTCGAGAGCTTTCGATTAAGGTATCAGTCATCATAATCGGACCACTATTACGTGTTTTACTAAATATTGATTCGTTTTCGTGAAAATTGTGGGCTAACCCCTTGCCTGTTTTATTTGCTCCAAAATGAATTATGCAAATGTATCAATATTTTAATGCAGTATTTTTATTGATGTCGAGAGCTGTCGATTAAGGAATCAGTCATCATAATCGGGCTACTATTACGTGTTTTACTAAATATTGATTCGTTTTCGTGAAAATTGTGGGCTAACCCCTTACCTATTTTATTTGCTCCAAAATGAATTATGCAAATGTATCAATATTTTAATGCAGTATTTTTATTGATGTCGAGAGCTTGTTACGGTGCATGTTAAGAACACTTAATAATAAGAAATTAAATTAAGCATGAAAAAAAAGTTCGTCTCCCCTGGGTCAGCAAGCTGGAAAAAAATAACGGAGAATCAGTCCGAACTGCATAAACGTGTTACGGAAAAAAAAATATAATATTTTTTGTGTGAAAAAGTAGGGGGGGTGATGGTTTTTTTTAGTTTTTTTGGGAAAAAAAACGTTCTTTTTTTGGTTTGAGATACGAGACTAGATGGATCGAAAAGAAAAAAAAAAAAAGATAAAAATCACGATCATCGTTTATACATAGTGATAACAAAAAAAAAAAACAAAAAGAAATACAAATAAAAAATTGATAACTTAAATTGGCCGTGGCGAATTGTGTGTGATTCCCTAGTGGTGTTGTGTGGTATTTTACCTACACCGGGATTAATAAATATTTCAAACTCCGACAGAGCCATAAGGTGGCAGAAAATAAATTCGCAACCGAAAAGTAACTAATCAAACCAAGGTGACCAGTAGAAAGAAAAATAACTGGAAGTCGCTAAATTTGGACGAGGTGCCCACGGGTTCAAGTTCTTTTCATATACAACTATGTAGTCGTGGAAGAGAAAAAAACAACAACAACCACAACCAAAATATTAACAATTGACGCGGTAATACTTTACATTGACGTTCGGAGAACGGGTTAGGCGTTGTACAGACAGTGACGGAACGAATCGTGGAATAACTGGAGGCAACACGCAGAATACGGTGGAGGGTAGAGAGAAAAAAAAACAAATTATATATATATACAAATAATTGTGTCGTAATCAGGTAATCAGAAAAAATTTGGGTTTATAAGTTGTGTTTTTGTTTGTTGTCCACGCCACTGAATGAACAGTGGTTGGCAATAGTGGTGCGTTTTTTTTTCTTATTTCTTTTACAGCTCAGACACGGACTAGAGCTCTACGGCCGCGTTGGGGTGAATAATCATGCAAGGAAAAAAAACCACGCTCATTAAATAATTCAAGTTAACCGAAAACCAAATTTAAGTGTTTGCAATGTGTAACGTAAAAAAATTAGTCAAAATGCTTTGTAAATTATAGTTTGCTCTTGTATTGTATAAGTTTAAAGAAAAACCAATAAGCAAAGAAATAGAATTACCTGAATTACCGAACTAAAATAATATGTGTGTGTAATTTATTAATTTTCTGATCAGGGAGGAAGAAGCAATATCGAATACTGTGTGTTCATGTTGGTGTTTTAGTACAAATTCAAACGCAGCCCCTTAAGTTGCAGCTTGGACCTCGACAACAATAACACCCCCCTCTGGACTGAGGTTAGCCGGCCAAAGCTGCGTGCCGAGGCCACTGTGACAAATTCTGTTTACGGGCAACCGTAACAAGCTTTCGATTAAGGTATCAGTCATCATAATCGGACCACTATTACGATTTTTACTAAATATTGATTCGTTTTCGTGAAAATTGTGGGCTAACCCCTTGCCTGTTTTATTTGCTCCAAAATGAATTATGCAAATGTATCAATATTTTAATGCAGTATTAATATTGATGTCGAGAGCTTTCGATTAAGGTATCAGTCATCATAATCGGACCACTATTACGTGTTTTACTAAATATTGATTCGTTTTCTTGAAAATTGTGGGCTAACCCCTTGCCTGTATTATTTGCTCCAAAATGAATTATGCAAATGTATCTATATTTTAATACAATGACAAAAAAAAAATATGGAATACCCTTAAAAATATAAATATTAAAAAAAAAACTTACAAATCATTACAAAATCCATGTTATCCTTCATTCATATATCGACAAAGCACACAAAGTACTTAAAGTTTCGTTGTTCGCGATAATAAAATGTATAATGAATATCGTCGATTTTCTACATTATTGGAACTAATATTTTATCATTTAAGTTAAATTAAAAATTTTAAAACAAATGAATCATAATCTTATATACATATATTTTTTTATAAGCCCCTTATCTAAATGTCACATAAAGACATTTTATTATATTATCAGTTATCGACAAACAAAATGATATCACACATTGTATACTTTATCATTATATATGGTATATTCTATATTTAGTACAATCATATACTAAATAAATTCGCGCGACATATTAAAAATTTTCCACTGCCATATTTTATTTTGTCCAAGCACATATTTGGTTTTTTTTTATACCCAAAAAGCTTTTAATCAATCAAAAACAAAAAAAAAAGCAAACACAATTTTTTTTTTTATTTCATTACAAGTACACATACGCGATAATATCAAATAATTAACGTTTCGTACAATGAAAATTAGAAGAAACACAAAATCACAAAATTAGATTTGTACCATGTATTTACTTTAGTATTTTTATTTGTTGAGCGCACAAAAACCACTTGAACATTTTTTTTTGTACACCTTTGTAATCTTTTATTAGTTAACTTCACCAACAATATTTTTTTTTATAAATATATGTATATATATTTATTTATATATATATATATATATATATACATATTTACACATATGAGCGGATTTACTAAATAATTAAAACCAATTTCAACATTTATATATTTTCTTTTAATCCTTAAAGTGCCACCTCGCCTCGCAACACTTCAACCGTATATCGTTGAATTTTGGTGGCATATAATACGGTATCACGTTTTAATATATAGACGCACGCGAAATAGTTTTTAAAATGTTTTAATTAAATTATGCAAATTATGATTTTAATTAAATTTAACTTTTTAAACTTTTTATTATTTTTATTTTTTAAAACCGAATCACGAATGAATACTTGCATGTAACTGACGATTTTAAATTTAACATTTCTGGATATAGTTAAAGGCAATGGAAAATAATATCTATATTAAAAAAAAAAAAAAGCGATAATATAAGATAATGTTTGATAATATTATTTACCATAACTAAATCGTGGACAATTTTATCTGTGGCTGATGAGATAAAATTATTGTTAGCACCCTCCAACAATAAAAATAAAAAAAAAATAAACATTTTTCATATACAATTCAATGTATTGTACGATAGGTACAATAAAATAAAAATATTAAAGATTCACGCCGGAAAAGGTGATGTTCTTGGAAATCTGGTAAATAAATCTTACACCTAAACTAATAAAGAAATTATGATTTGTATAAATTTTATCTCATCTATTATAACGCTTAAATTTAGTAATTATTATTTACAATAGTTTCTAAAATACTAAAATATCTATACAAAAATTTTTCCAATTTAAAATTATGGTACTAACATTTGCAACCGTACAAATCAGGATTATTATCTAGCGAATGATAAGATTTAGTATGTATATATGTTAGAATCGATAAAATATTGTAACTATAGCGCAATATGACACCATAATATTGTATGACGATATATATATAACAAACATAATTTGATAATGCAAACGAATGATTAAGATTATAGTGTGCTAAAGTGTACTTATCTATACATTGATTGGAGTGTGCGACCAAGCTTTTAGAAGGATTACTATGTTTGAAATAGAATTGAATCACCTATAAAGCTATAAATGACAACACAATTATAATCCACATAATTTTAGTGATACTCGTATTCGTATTTAATAAGAAAACACATCAAATCGAAAGTTTAAGACATATTTCCCTCTGCCAATAAATGGTAAAAGCGCTTATGACATGAGAAGACTAAAAATGCGGTCTTAACATCGAATGAATATCCATAATATTAAGAAAAGGATTGGTATAGAGATACGTTTGCTCAAACTCATCTCCTCAAAAGGTCAAATACACAAAAATATAGTTAATTCATATATACTTAAGTATCTTAGAGATCTGTTATGTTGCCTTACATCACTTTTATAGGTTAAATTATGTTTTAATCCTTTATCAAGTAGGTATATTTCTTTGGCATGAGGAATACACCACTGAGGAACCTCAGTGGTGTTTGATTTAATTGGTTTTTGCTGGAGTTTTCTGATTTTGCTTTTGAGATCATCGATTCTTTCAATTATCATTCAACCGAATGCGACCTGGAAATTCTTAAAATTATTAACCAATTTAAAAAAAAAATCAATCAGATTCAATAACCTTGCCAGTGCTATGCAGTAAACAAGGCCATGAATCTGGCGAAGAGGAAACCTCGATTACAGCAGTTCCCGAAACAATTTATTCGAAAAGGGCTGCCAAAAAGCCAAAGAAAATTGAAGAGGAGATTAAAGCTATGCTAGACGACTCGTTTTCTAGCATAAGCTCTGCGAGTACGAGACGTATCGTAAAACCGGCCACTGTAAAGCGACCACCGCCAATCATTCTGCACAACATACCTGTTGAGAAAATGGCGGAACGAACACGGCAAATAATTATCATAGCAGAGGGAAGAGCCACATTCAGATGCACGGGGAAACCAGTCTCCGTTATCATCACTAAGAAGCGTGACTAGACCCAAATAAAAAATAAAATAACGGAAGACCAAATTGAATATCACACGTATACACGCACGTTGATTATAGGAAATTGGTTTACGTCATGCGAGGAGTACATTCTTCTCTGGATCCAAAAGAGATAGAATTAAATCTTCGAGAGATTCACCACATTGACTTATTTCCCGATGGCGCTGTTCCAAGTAGTTATCGACAAGGCAACGCATTTCGAAAAATTGCTAGCTATTCAGCACACGAGCCATTACAAAGTCACCTGCGAGAAGAAACGTGGTCGAGACCAGGTGACTCAATGTCGAAATTGCCAGAGAATTGGCCACACAGCGTTAAATTGCGGCAGAGGTTTCCGTTGCATAAAATGCAAGGAAACCCATTAAAGAGGGTACTGCATGAACACCACAGAGAACCGGCAACCCGCAGAATGTGTTAACTGCGGTGAACAAAATCCAGCAAATTACAGCCACTGTCAGGTGAGAAAAAGATTTTTATCCAATATTTCTCCGCCTAAACGTGAGACAAGACAAGAGAATTAGAACATCTTTTTAACTCCAGTAACAAAGTTATCTTGGCAGGTGACTTTAATTCACGCCACACTTCATGAAGGTGCCAAATAATAATCAGAATGGTCGTTCATTTCTTAATTTTTGCAATAATTCCAATATCCAATTAAATGCTCCTAACGAACCAACATTACCAAGAGAAAACTCGGTTCTTGATTTGGTTCTATCTAAAAATATCTCTCTAGTCACTCCACCACGAGTCTTGCATGAATTTTGCTCAGATCATTTACGTATTGTATTCACAATCACTTTCAAGACCCAACCACAAGAAACAAAAGTAGTTGCCAAGCCGACTGGATGAAATTTAAAATTCATGTTCACCGAAACCCCCCAGAAGGCTCAGAAATCACTACTGCTACTCAAATTGAGGAAAGAACGGTCAAGTTAACTAACGTAATCAAATTAGCCATCAAGGAAACTATACCTCTCATTCAGAGCAAAGGCACCTCAAAAATTCCTCCTGAGCTCCAAAACCTCATTCAACTACGCAATCGAATGCATCGGCTCTATTAAAACTATCCAGGGCATATCTTAAAATCTGACATTAATCTTTATTCAAATATGATTTCGTGTTGGTAAAAAACAAAATGTGATTACTTTAATAACTAAAGATCCTAGTCCAATCATCGATCCTAAAATAATTACAGAGGAAATCGCGTCTCACTTTATGAAAAAGTTCATATCCAAAACGATTCTCTAAAAGATTCCTGTTTCGAACAGTTAGTCAATAATTGTGTCAACAATTTTCTTAATTCTTCTCCTCTTAATCCAACCTTAATTGAGATGGTCGATAAAGCAGAAGTGACCAACATTCTTCAGCATCTTAATAAAAGAAAAGCTCCGGGAGATAATAACATAGCCAACTCGGTACTTAGAAATCTTCCAGATAAAGCAATATCACAACTTACCGATATCATTAACGGTATCTTAAAGACAAGCTACTTTCCAAATTGTTGGAAACTCGGCAAAGTCATCCTTATTCCTAAACCAGAAGCGCCCTCTAATAGTATAGAGCATATTTGCCCAATATCACTCCTAAACGGAATAAGTAAGGTGATGGAAATAGTTATTCTTAACAGGCTCCAGCCCCTACTAGAACCCTACATTCCAGAAAAACAATTCGGATTTCGTACCGGCCACTCTGCTACTCAAGCAGTGCTGAGGCTGAAAAACTCTATTAAAAACGCCGAGCGATTTGGTCGTTCAACAATCGCAGCCTTCCTGGACATAGAAAAAGCTTTCGACACGGTCTGGCATAAAGGCTTAGTCTATAAATTAATTCAATGTGATATTCCTTACAACCTCATTAAACTAATCGAATCATACTTATCAAATAGGAACTTTTACGTGTCGTTAAACAAACACTGTTTTAGTACCAAATCTTCAATTAGCATCTTCAATTAGCGCTCGGAAATCTAGAGAAAGATTTTCCAAATATTTGAACAAGTATGCGGAATATGCGAAGAAATGGAAAATCAAGGTAAACTCTTCTAAAATCGAAATTATCCATTTCATTGGAAGGTAGAACTTTAGAATATAAAAACCAAATCAAATACCTAGGGGTGATTATAAACAGTAAACTATCACCTCTCTCTCACATCAAAAATGTTCGAAAAAAAGCCTTTGCAGTCCACAACTTGCTTTATGGATTTTTTTAACCGCAATAGTCACCTCTCTGCATTGTCACTTACATTGCATTGAATGGGTTGACGTAATTCTTTTAAAGTAGAAATTAGTTTCTTAATCGTTGAGGCCATTTATAGTATTTTGAATCATTGACTGAATATTAACTTTTAAATTTTTAAATTTTTCATGAATATGTTAAGTTAGGTTTGACTAGTTATGCGCCAAATATGCAATTACGAAAATCGCGCATATACTAAGAGCGGAATAAAAGCTGTCTCCGAAAGCTGTGTGGCTAAAGAGAAGATTAGTTACTAGTATTTAAACTCCAAATTAGGCTAACTCAGAGTTCTGTCATTGGTGACTGGTTTTTTTGTGCAACTTGTGGGGATAAAAATTAACTAAATGGAACTACAAGGCTTTACGAATAGGAAATTCAGCAAATATTTTAAAAAGAGAGAATGTTAAAGAAGAGATTGGATTTAAAGTTATTAAAAGAGGTCTTTCCTTATTTATGCTTAGTTTCACAGTAACAAAGAAAATATTGATGCAATTTTCAATATATGAGCTATTAAACATGAGATTTCGAAGCGTAATAATTTCACTTATCCAGTTCAACCACACGTAAAGTAATCAGCGGAAGAGAATATAATCGTAGTATAAAGAAGGTTATAGAGAACTACCACCTGTAGCACCACGGGAGATGAACGACAAAATTAATAATAATCTAAGTACAAAGAATCTCCAGACTTTGATTTAATTACATGTGAAATAGTAAAAGCATTTCCTGAGAAAGGTGTACGAAAAGTTCTTCATATAATCTTTTTTTTTTTTTTTTTTGTGTCTGAACCCTGCAATCTTTACTGGGCCGAACCTCTCCCAACTCTTTCACGGTTAATTTTTAACGTCCTGCCTTACGCCGTCACCAGCCAAATCGAGGACGCATGAATACAGGTTCGATTTTAAATCCATCTGCACATTGCATTGCTCCAGCCAGCCGGTACTGACATGGACGATGGTTCGGCCCATGGAATCTGCCCTCCAATAGAGGGTCTTAGTTGTATTCATCGGCATCACCGATCGTAATCAGGTGATGAAAAACCCTTTTGTAACCCTCCCCGTTGGGATTCGAACCCAGTACCTCCCGTCCCAAACACCGCAGCTTTAACCACTGCGCCAATTGCTCGGTTTCATATAATCGCAACGCAACATTTTGACTGAAATGCGTACCTAAACAAGACGACTTATCCATTTAGTCAATGCATAATTTCAACTGAAATGTGTACATAAACCAAATAAGACCGGGTTCGAATGCCAACGGGGGAAGATTGCAAAAGGGATTTTTCATCACCTGATTACGATCGGTGATGACGATGAATACAACTAAGACCCTCTGTTGGAAGGCAGAATCCATGGGCCGAACCATCTTCCATGTCAGTACAGGCTAGCTGGAGCAGTACAATGTGATGATGGATATTTAAAGCGAACCTGTATATATTCGTACTTCTTCGAATTGGCTAGTAATGGCGTAAAGTAGGACGTTAAGCTAACCCCGAAAGATTTGAGACAGCTTTGGTTCCAAAACAGATGGCATGGAATAAAACCTAAAAAAATCAAACAAGCCTCAGCACTCAACCGGACTCGTAACCATCACATCACGTTGAAAAAAATCACAAAAAAATTAAATCGCATTACAGTTACTTTAATCAAAATAAACAAATAAATAAATAGAGAAACCAAAAAAAATAAATTTGAGAAAAAACCAAAAAATTAAAAATCATTTCTTAACTAACTATTAACAATAATAATTAAAATAACAAAAAAAAAACAAATCTTAAATAAATTAATTTTATGCACACACACAAAATAAAATAATAATAATAAATACATAAATAGAAAAAACTTAACAAAATTTCGTCCATGTGTTCTTGTCTCAATACTTTCATCGCGCAGTGTATAATTTTACAAACATATTGATGAATTAACATTCTTGTGCTGCTGTGGTTAAGCTCATGGCTAATAATAATGTGGTTAAGCTCATGGCTTTAATAACAAAAAGACATATATGTCAATTTTCCTGCTTCCAGTCCTATCTAAAATCTTTATAAGAAATATTTGAAAGAGATTTAATATCACCTTGTCAATTTTAATTTCGAGAAAATCACTCTACGATTTGATGTAGCCAAGCCTTCGATAAAGTATAACACATTTGGTTGGAATATAAATTGCACCAAAACTTACCAACAGAATACCTTCAAATTCTGAAATTCTATATTGCTAACCGATATTTGCGTGTTAAACATAAAGAAAAACTTTCCAAACTAAAATATATATCAACATGGGTTCGCCAAGGTAGCGTTTTGAGACCAGTATTATATTTACATTTCAAGCGACTTGCCTATAACACAAACGAGACAAAAATAGCTACGTTCGCCGATGACACTGCAATTCTAGCAACCAGAGCTAATGTCGAAGGTGCAACCAGAGAACAGTAAAATACCACTGTAGTGAGTGACTTTTGTGCTCGTTCTCCTGGGACCAAAAATCATTATATGTTGTCTACGCCAGTTTTGTTTTTGTTATATTCAATTTATTTTTAATGTAAGTGTTGTTGTATACCTACTCATTTCCCCTACATTACTATTTTTTGAATTGTGTAACGGGTTATGAGTAGGTATATAAAGTCGTGTTTAGTGTTAATCGTGAGGAGAAATTTAGCAAAATTTGAGAAGGTAGCAAAGTTTATGTTAAAATTAGTAAAATCTTCAAAATGTAAAAAAAAAATGTTAAAATTAGTAAATTTTAAAATGTAAAATAAAATGTTAAAAATTAGTAATTTAATTAAATTATGAATGGAAATTAAAAAAAAAGAACATAGTTCAAAATTGATACGAAAAGTGTTAAATAAAGATGTCGTTGCTGTCATTATTAATTAGCCTCGGCGACGAGCCATTGGAATACGGATTTAGCTATGGTTTGTATCCAGAACAACGCATAGTCTCCTTGCATACAACGTCACAGCTTCAAAAGTTCAAATTTCTGGCTTTGAATTTATAAGCAGCCATGAGCTTAACCACAGCAGCACAAGAATGTTAATTCATCAATTATACACTGCGCGATGAAAGTATTTAAAAATTTGTAAAAATTATACACTGCGCGATGAAAGTATAGAGACAAGAACACATGGACGAAATTTAGTTAATTTTTATTTATTTATGTATATTTATTATTATTATTATTATTATTATTTTATTTTGTGTGTGTGTAAAATTAATTTATTTAAGGTTTGTTCTTTTTGTTATTTTAATTATTATTGTTAATAGTTAGTTAAGAAATGATTTTTAATTTTTTGGTTTTTTCTCAAATTTATTTTTTTTGTTTCTTTATTTATTTATTTGTTTATATTGATTAAAGTAACTGTAATGCGAATTAATTTTTTTGTTATTTTTTTCAACGTGATGTGATAGTTACGAGTCCGGTTGCGTGCTGTGTCTTGTCGGGTGAATCCCATCTTTCCGTCTTTCCTTTTCTTGCTGATATTTCAGCTCCCAAGCACGCCTTGCAAACCCCGTCCCCATGAGCTCCTGAGCTCTAGCCGGCTATAATACCGCAGCAAGGCTTCTGCTGGGAGAATATCTGTTAACGCCATCGGAGTGTGGCTCATACTTGTGTCGTTTTAATGACACGAATGGGAATCACACTTTGATCTGTTACAGACCCCCCCCCTTTGGACGTCACTGTAAAAAATTCTCCCAGCAGAGGCTTTGCTGCATTATAGTAGCCGGCTGAACTTAAATACATTCTCAAATACATTCTCAAATAACTTCTTAAATAATTTAACAAAAAAAAATCTTAATAAACTTAACTAAACCAATTGGATTAAAACTTAATTAATAAAACAAAACAAAATATAAATATTTTAAATAAATAAACAAAAATAATTATAAAAAAAAAAAACTTAACTAAATTTTAGCCATTGTTTTTGTAACACACAAGGATCATAAATGCCGCCATGTCTATTTTTGTTCTCCTCGTGTATATTATGTTAACCTCAACGTAATTATTATAAGGTCTTCCCGGTTATTTCATTTCGTTGAAAATGTTACACATCCATACAAAATTGGAAACCATCTTTGGCGCGGTTAAATTTTCATTTTCTCTAAAGCTTGAATTATACACTTGTTTCGTATTGGCAATATAAATTCGTGGCAACAAATTTTCTTACGCTGGGTTTGACGTTGTTGCGATGATTATAATATTGTTCTGGATACAATCCATAGTCCAATTCACTGGGTCATTATCACTAATATTTTTATATACATATTTTAATTTACAAAATAAATTACAATTTGTTTTTTTTTTAATTTTTAATTTGAAATTTTAATTTTTAATTTCTAAATTTTTACTTTTCAATAAATTTTTTTTTGTTTTCTTACAACCAAAAAACTCTCAAATTTCTGATCCAATTGATCACAAATAACACCAAAACTCGACTTTATATACCTACTCATTACTCGTTACACAATTTAAAAAAATTAATGTAGGGGAAATGAGTAGTTATACAACAACACTTACATTAAAAATAAATTAAATATAACAAAAACAAAACCAGCATGGACACCATATAATGATTTTTGGTCCCAGGGAAACGAGTACAAAAGTCGCTCGTTACACTACGAACATTATGTAAGTAACTGGAGTAAAAAGTAACCCATTACGCTAAATGAAGAAAAATCAACGCATGTTAACTTTACGTAAGTTAATAAAGTTAATTTGATATCAATTGAGCTTAATTCCATGAAAATATCATATGCTACTACTGCTAAATATTTTGCAAAGACAAAAATTAAGCTAACATTAAGTACAGAAAAATGTATTGGCTAATTGGGGATATATCCAAAATTACAAAATTTTTTTTCCAAAATTATTTTTGCGATATTGAAAGAAAAATAATACAAGCCTTGCAAAATAAAGTATTTCGTGGAAAAATGAAAAATACTTCAGTTAAGAAATCACCAATAATGCGAGGAAACATATACAGCATTTTAGGCAGCACGAAAATGTTGAGATTCGTTGTATGCTGAATAAAAGATACATATTGGAAAGTTTAGAAGAAGACGCTCAAAAAATTTAGACACTAACCAATGGGTTATCTCTGCAAATATTGATCATAAGCTAGCTAGACAAATTACTAGATGATACAAGTTGTAATATTAAAGAATAAAATTAAAATTAAATGAAATAGAACTTATATCATGGCAGACAACAAATATTTCATGATTTTAAGTTCATATTTTATTTGATCAGTTAAATACATAATGTATGTGATTTGACGGCAATACCAGGAAATAACTCAATATAATTTATTTGATTAAAAATTCACAGAAATTTACAAATTTATGAATGCGCCTTATTGATATCTTCCTCAACAAATCTTGAAGTCAGTTCCAAAATGATTTTAAACTTTTCTAAGTCATGTTACCAAATGTTGGTTTATCGCAAAATATCTATGGAAAATTTTAAAGACTAACCTCATTTTGTTAATAAGATTCTAAAGTATCCTGATGCAAAACTTAAACATTGTAATTCGTCACTATAAACAACTTTTAATAATCTTGATTCAATGTCAATGTCCTTCGCACGTGATCCACTTCAAAATCTCGTATATACAATTAAATTGATTGCCATGTTAAAAAATTCGACCAAAAATTACAAAAACACTTGTTCATTTAACAAAACAAGACATATTGACTTTTATTTTTTAGAGTTGTTAATCGTGGTCACAATCTTTTTTTATTTTTGTAAAAAATATTAAAAAAAAAAATTAATTAAAATTTGTATTTCTTATCACAAATCACATTTTTTTTTATTATTGAATTTTATTAAATTTCAGACCATTGCTGATCTGTATAATAAAAAAAAATTAATTTTTAAAATGACTTTCGCATCGATCAATATTTTTACTGTACATGTATGTGTAATTGGAAATTTAGAAACGACTAAGACCTCCCAACTTAATTCATTTTGAATTTATTAATCGATTTTAGTATTACCGGCGAGTCGATAATACGAGTACATTAAAATAAATGAATAAACGCTTTTCAACTTGAAGTATTATGATAAGATAGTAATGTTGAAATAGGGTTTTCTTAAGCTAAGTACACCAGTTGGATTTAACATGATGAGCATTCACTAATTTCACAATTTATGTTATGATTTATTTTATGCAATGAAGAAGAAAATAGCTACACCATATTATCGTCTTGAGAACTTGTTTTTTTTTTCGTAACACATAGACCAGCAACCATACGCCAAATGAAAATCTATGTGATAATTATTTCAGGTAGCTCTGTTTGATATAGGAAGCAACGTAAAAATTATAAATATTATTGCTGATGTTTAACGATATTAGCCAGTAGAACAAGTAAAGCGAAATTCGTACACAGGATGCTTTGGACTTCGGCAAATATAAGCAAAAATCCCGGTTAAAATCGGAATCCTACTCAACCCTTTTAAATATTTTTGGAATACCCAAATGTCGCATTGACTGGTTTTCTCTAATAAAATATCTTTGAATATTAATACTACCTTTGAATATAAATGCAAATACTATCTTTATCAGCCGCCTTATTGTTTTTATATAATTTTTTTAGCAAAGGCTCTATGACAATAAATTAGAAAATATATGAATTTATTTGTTCCATGATAATTTGGTATGACATCTTGAGTAGAATAAACGTGATCAGTAACAACAATGTGTTGTGCGGTAGTGACCTGATTCTTCCACAGAGGCTACGGCCAGGCAAATTACCCTACAAAAATGTTGGGTCAATGACCTAGCTACGGGGTTCACCTTGTCAGAAGTTGCAACGTACGATAGTGTTTTACATATGTCTCCACGCTCGGCATATAGAAAGATTGATGACTTACTACGAAACCCACCAAATGAGAATGAATGTACGTCATTTAAGAGTGTTCTATTAGACCGATTGGCACCTTCTTTTGACGAAAAGTAGTTAAAACTACGTTAGTTGAGTAGAACTAAAAAAGAATAAACGTGGTCAGTAAAATTGTTACATTTGTATAGGCAAGAAAAGTTAAATTTTATTTTATATTTTATAACATATTTAAATTATTTACTGTTGTTTAATATGAACTTTTGTTGAACAATATAAAAGATTTTGTACTTTTAAATTTAACCCTTGTGTGAACCCCACATTTATTTTCCACATTGGAGACACCACGGTCCAGCCAGACCCCTTTAAATTAAATATAAGTTTATGTAAACAAAATGTAAGTTTTATGATAGTAATTAAATTTTATTAATAAGTAAAAATTATAGAAGCGAATTCATAGTCTGATTAAAGTAAAAATAAAAAAAATATAGAATTGAAACTATTTCTTTTAAAAGTCCTCTTCATTTGTACGTTTGAAGCATTTATAAACACATTTGGAGTGTTGCAGGCATACTGGAGTCGAACATTTCACACAGTAGAAGCGAGTTTTGCGACGGACTTCATCATATTCATGGCATAATCTCGTTTCTTTTAGAGAACGTCGGCACCTTTTGCCGTTGCCAAAACTGGTGTTGTTGACTGTAAAGAAGAGTGTAACGTTATTAATTTGATATGATATATTTTGAAGTGTAAATTCTTACCGGTAATGGGCCACCGAGGAATGCTTCTATTGCTGATCGGGACGAAAATTGCTTTATTACTTGAGGATTGTTAGAACGAGCTTCAATTTGAGGACGAGCTCAAATTGAAGCTCGTTCTAACAATCCTTTGAGGTTGTCTTTGAGGACGAACGAGTTTCTGAAAGCGAGAACAAAAATTTTCTGCGTGCATCTGTATTTTTGTAATGGTTAACTTCTTTGCAGATGATATAACTCGCCAAACCCATAATGTCAATTATGATATTATAAAAGAAGGCTAAAGTCCATCTTTTTGTTCGTCTTTTTGTGGTAAAGTGGCTTAGCATTTGATCTATTGCATCGACGCCACTTTTGGTTTTATTATAGTAAATAATTGCTTCTGGTTTTTGTAGTTCACCAGTGATTCTTTTATCAACATTACATTACGACATTCTTGTCGTAATGTAATGTTGATAAAAGAATCACTGATTTGCTTTTCTTTGGAACGTAGGAGCATATTGCTACATCATTTTCGTGATATCCAAATATTGATGAATGTATTGGCCGTGAGGAATTGTTTTTCATTTCAGGTGGAATACACGTTTTGTTGCTTCGCAACGTACCTATAAATCCGAGCCCAATGTCTATGAGGCGCTTACACCCTTGTAAGGTGGTAAAAAAATTATCGGCCACGATTGTTCTTCCCGAATTCGAATACCTTGATGCCAAATGCAACATTTCATTTTGTCCTTGACCAACAGCCCGTTCACCACCTGCATTTTTACGCGTATAAATAGTACCTTGTAATGGATAGTGTGTTTTTGCATCGCATGCCCACCATACTTTAATTCCGTACCTCGCAGGTTTGGACGGTAAGTATTGTGTGAACCTCGTCTTCCCCCGATATGGAAACAATTGCTCGTCTATGTTAATATCACTATGTGGCCGATAATTCATTTTCAAATTTTCGTTTAAAAAATTCCATATATCCCTAATAGGTGCAGCTTTATCGGATTGTGTACGAAAATTACGGGTACTGCTATCATCAAATCGTATATATCGTGATAGAGCAATGAAACGGCGGTATGATATTGTTGCTCTAAAAATGGCGTGTTGCATATTATTGTGGCTTACGCCAGCAGCTAATAGTATTCCAATAAATGCATTTAGTTTTATTTTTTTGAACTCTTTCCATACCTTTTTATTTTTGCTTGGATTTCTAGTGTTCCATTGATTAATTGTTTCATTTGCATACCGATTTGTTTCCTTTAGTATGATAAATACGATGTTTGGTGTTAGAAACTTTTTGAACACTTTAATTGGTACCGAGTTTGTAGAAGTAGGCCCCCCACTAAACCGCATAATGTTATGGATACGTGTACGACCAATTGGTGGCACTGCTCTGCTCCACATTGTACCATCTTTCCCGAACATGTTCAATGTGTGCACTAAATCCATTGCTACCCGCATAGCGGGCTGCATTTCATTTGTTGACTGGGTTTCTACTGATTGTTGTATTTCGGCTAGTTGATGTACTTCAACTGCCGTTTGCATTTCTGTTGTTGACGGTATTTCATCATCTTCGCTGTCATATACCTCATGTAGCTCCAATTCCTGCTCTGCTTCTATGTCCGATGCGTCACCTTTATTTGGTACATAATCGGCATCTTCGTCGGAATCATCTTCGACAGCAAAAGGGTCAACATCTTCTTCTTCCTCCGTTGCCCGTTCTCGTTCAAGATCGTTAGCTAAGGCGGCCACAACACACTCATCGAACGTTGGATCAAAACGAGAACGTGTTTGGTAAACTTTGTCCACCTCATCCATTCCTTCTCCAAATTCTTCCATTTATATTCACTACAAAAAATATCTCACCCGCTTCTTGATGAATAATAAAACGGAAAATAAAGCGCTGAACTGATTGCGAGACTAATAATATTCGTATTAGATCAAACAGACAAAAAAAATGCACATAAAATCCTTTACACACTATTTTCAGATCAAAATTCGAAGAGACTATGACACTGCATGTGCTAAAATACACAGCAGAAACATCGAAAACGAATAAATAACGGAAACATCGGAGAGATAAATATACAGTGAAAGCAGACATACAAATTTAGTATATTTTCATATAAAATGTGTATGGGGTCTGGGTAGACCCTGGTGTTTCGAATATGACTAGAATTTGAAGATGTCCTCAAACTCTTGCCCACCCTCCTATTTTTGATGCTTTTTCCCATATTTCTGTCCAAAACTAGTAATTTGAAGATATCATGGAATATTTTGACGATAGCGAGATGAGAAATATAAAAATATTGCAAACAAATACAAAAAGGGTCTGGCCAGACCCTGGTGCCTCCATAAGGGTTAATAAGTGTTCTCCCACCATTTATACTTTAGAATAATCTACACTGCAATAGTAAAACGGGCGCCTAAACTGATGCTTGCATTGGGCGCAAAAAGTCCTAAATCCGGCACTGGGTGTAAATACACTCTAGACGGTGTAATCTACAATACAGTAAGATGTTTCAACCTAGTTGACGCCCTATGCACCAAAAAGAGAAATAAAGAAAAAATTTAAAATAAAATGAAAATTTTTACAAAATAACTGAAATTTGGAAAACATAACTGATCTAGTGAAGAAATTTATTAGTATGGGCAAAGACATTTTTTACTAATCAACCAAACACTTTGATTTAGTTCAAATACTTAGAAATATCTCCAAATACTTCGAAAATGTTTCCATTAATGTAAAATAACAGTAATAAATCAAAAAGATTCTGATAAACCGCATAGAGATCAAACTATCGTCAATTATTTGAGTAAACTCTTTTTTAGGAGAAGATTACACCAAAACGATTTTCTTATGTAAATTATTGCTCCTAAGCCTGATATTTCAATTGTTCTAGTATATAAACATTTGAAATAGCAAAATTACGATCAGGCTCGGTCTAAATGGTTTGATAATGAAAGATGAGTTTGAAAGTTTCGATAGCAGGGTATATATATATACGATATATGACCTCAACTGCGATTTGAGGAAAACCTTGAATATATTAGGTTGGTGCAAAAGTCTATTTATATACAAATATATATTATAAACGAATGATAACAAAACTAAAAGTTATTACGATAATGTTTAGTTGTGCGATAAGGGAAGAAAAACTTGATAATAAATATTTTCCATTTTGTTTTTTTTACTATCGATTCCAGTCGATATTGATTAAATTTGAAATTTATCAAACTTTTTTTTTTTTTTTTGTTTGTTTTTTGGTTTGATTATATATAATATTTAATTTATGATATGAAATAAATAGAAAAAAGTAAATAACTTATAAAATATTTATTTATTTTCTTAAATTGTATTTTTTATTAATATATAATATGATTTTAGTACATACACGAGTACTGTAAATAAATGGTGTAATGGGTGAATATAAAAAAAAAAAAAAAAACAAAAAAAAAATAAAAAGGTGCGCGATCATTCGCCAGTCAAATGAATCAGTTTTTAGTTATAAAAATATTTATACGACTTACTCATGTGATCGATTTATTGTAATATTTACTATTCTCATGAAAAATGGTTTCCTATTTGTAAATACATCATATACAGTGACATGACTGTAAACAATGAAGAAGTCAAAATGTTTTTGTTCGTCTCTTTCGATACGTGGAAATTCGAGCTTCGGTACGTTGTATACAAATGTCAAATTTATAAATCGAACTGGGAATTAAACATGACTGCAAACATATATAAAAAGTCTTAGAAAGTGCGGTAAACCACGGTACAATTTAAAAGGCTATTTTTTTGTTGCGAGGTGTTCATGTTTACAAGATTTTGGGAACATTTATGTTTCTGATTCTTACAAACCATGATCACTTGAAACATACATTCTGCTCTACTTTAGTAGATATTGGTTCAGTTTTTTGGTAACCGCCGTTGCATTGGCTACAATGTTGTATATTTCTTTAATCGCACAGATCCCGATACAAATCTTTCTCACACACACGCACTGATTAATTAAACAATCTTAAATGTATAAGACACTCATAAAGTCAAAAATTTTACAAAGAGTTTCAACTTACACCAAAACGATATATTTCCATCGTTGGCCCAAATAAGAGCTCCTTATAACATAAATGATAAAATAACGTAATCGCACAGTAGTTTTTTAAATTGTAATCTACATTTGGCTTTCTAATGGCTTTCTTGTAAACGATACCTATATAGGCTCATTAAAGTTTATGGCTATCACCGAAGTAAAACGACATGTTACGTATCTGCACAGTTATAGATTCTTTAACCATCTCGCTAGTGGTTAACACTAAATATATCTTCTGATCAGCAAAGCCGATGATATTAGCATCTTAGAGCCAAGGCTTCTTTTATAAACAAGGATCCTGCTACGGAAGCACTTCTCGTTATTGTATTTAACAACTTACATCTAGCATTACATACATCTTGTATACAAATTTAAAAATTTTCTGGTATTTATTTTCAGTGAGGGCCCTGTTACCCTTATTTCAGCAAAGTTAATGACATTACATGTGTCTTTGAGCGCAAAGTTTAAGATATTATCTGGTCCAGATGGCTTATTATTGCCAAGTTTACAAGAAGCATTGGTAACATCAAAATATCAGTTAAACTGACTACAATTCACTTTTCTTATCTCCGTAAAATATGGTCGACACTATGATTTTTTATATACTTATTCGCATAGCACAGTAAAAGATTCGCTTTTGCTTACCTCCTTTTACTTTTCGATTGGTATTTAAGCTCCAATCGAGCACAAAACTGATATTTCTGCCTGACACTGAAGCATTTCTGACATAAAGTTACAATTTGATCATTCCACGGGTAGATAATGATGGCTAACTCCCAATCATCGAGCCATTTTGCATCATATGAATTTGTAATTGCTTTCAAAACTTGAGAAACCTTATTTTCTCAGCTGTTTCCTAGACATTTACACTTTCTAACTTGTACTAATTTTTAGTAGACTCTCATAAAAAGTTTAGGTTTCAATTTCACATTGCTGCTGTGTATTTAGTTTTTACTTCGGCGCTGATTTTCGATGCCGAACGTTTATCATTAATCGATCTAAGTACATTTAAACATTTATCAAAGCACTCGAATAAGCGTAGCAACTTTAAATATGAATACCATCGATTTTAAATCTGACAAAACCTCAGGTGCTTCACAAACATAGTACTATGTAGTCATTGGTCATTGACCAGAACTACAAATTACAGTTTTACTTGCGACTTTGATTTAAATTGTATCGTGATGATTTCCGTATGTAACTAAGGTCAGCTATGACTTACTCGTTTCAATATAAGTGCATGTATATAGTACATGTGCATGTATAAGGTATATGTATAGTTTGCCTGGTTTTCTCTATTTTTTCCTTTAGATTTAAGTTTCTGACGAACGAGTTTCCTAAATATTTCATTTTGTTTCATTTTTGTCAACGGTGAGATGTAGACTGATATTTTCCTCTTAGGATGTCCAAACCGTCTTCTTTATTGCACCCTTTACATTGCAACTAGACAAACTAAAGTAGGAAAGTTTCTCAATTTAGCTCCAAAAAGTTGAAAGGGTTTACGCGCGTTTGGTTTACGCACTTCCAAAATTCATAATGCAAGAACGCTTTTTCGTAGATTGATCCTTCATGTAAATCATTCTCGGCGATGACTCTTTGGCATTTTCAGGCTGTGTATAGCACCATACGATTATAATTTTTAATATTACATAGCAACGCGCGATGAACTAATTAAAACAAATTAGGAAAAAGCGATGCACATAATCCATATAACTTTGAAGTTTGTAAAATTTGACACACACTGCATGAAGAGTGAATGTTATAGCCATTCTCAAATTTTAACCCCTCGGTATAAAAAGTATTAAGTATAATAAAAAGCTTAATGAAAAATTACATAATCTTGTCAAAAACACTTTGATTCTGTTTTATTTATTTATTTATTTTTTTTCAGTGGAGTCGAGAAACTTCTTAAAACTTAGGCAATTTCTTACATGTGAAATCAAACTGAATCTTGATTTAACGAAAAATATTTAAAATAAAAATTCATTTTATAATTTATATAATTTTACAACCGGCATATTTAAAAAAAAAGTCACCTTATTTGGTCACTAAAATCAGCCAAGTTCTGGAACCATTTGCCATTTGCAAACTAAAGTCCCGCAGTACGTCCTGACATAGTTAAACTCCATTGCGAAATATATATGCATACAATATTATTGAATAATATCGATTGAAGCATTGCAGCAAAACCATTAATGATATTCTGAGTAAAATTATTTCCTAAAAGAATTTAGATCTAGGTCTGTAAGTCCACAAATAGGGTAGATTTACACCCTCAATGAAACTGAAACAATTATTTTTAAAATTTGTACAACCATTTCCACTCTCTCAAGGAATCAATCATAAGAATAACAGTCATACTGGAGCAAATATTTACTAACACTTGTGTATATTAAAGAGCTTTTAGTGCCATTGGAAAAGAATAGCTCACAAGAATCGCAACGAGCTAAAATCTTAACAGAGAAAAGGACAAGTTTCTTAATATGTACATCCCGAAGAAAGATGTCATTTTTTGGATGGAACGAATTAATATTTATTTTGTCGGAGATCAAGACGACGATTAAAATCTGGAAACATGTATACCCAGTAGTTGGCTGCTACTATGGGCTGTTGATTTAGGTTCAAATGTAAATGAAATCTTTTTAGTCATTTAAACAATGGACAATTTGGGAAGCATAAGGAGTTTTAATATTTTCTCAAATACAATATACGATTAATAAGTCGTAATTGCAATTGATATTTTACAAATTGCATAGTTCATAATTACAATTGAAAAAGGTATAAAATAGTTAAGGCCAGACTTTGCTTTTCTCTTGAGAAAGCTGTGTAAATTAGTTCTCTTATCATTGATTAAACAGACTGAAGAATTCTGAATACCATCGAAATTAGCCAACAATAATTTGGAGGTCGGGGTTTAATCCTTTTTTGGATTATTGCAAAATGTGCCATAATCTTTACTCACATAGAACTACGTCCATCAGGAGTGCAGTTTAAGAAAACATGAGCGAGATTTTGACGCTTTTCAAAAAAGCACTTTAAATTGGACACCACAACTAACACAATAATTAAATATAATGAGTCATTTAACATAATGAATGATGTAGTTCAATTGAACAGCAACAAAATCAACGGCAGCAACATCGCCAGTAAGTGTATGTATACATTGATCAGCAATTTCACACGTATCATTTTTAATATCACAAATCGAGCAATCAACAATAATTTCATATTCTCAACCTCCAGAAATTAGTATTCAAACATTTTTGGTGAACAGATTACAGAAACCAACATCAGTAGCTAGCACCAAATTCGACCATCGAAATATATTCAAGCTGCATTGCAGCTCTCGAATAAATGTATATCCAGTCTAGATGATTACGTGATAGGTGATTTTAATCTCCCTCATGTGAAATGGTCATATGATGAAAATTGTTGTACGTGGTACGAAACGTGATACGTGGATTAAAACCGCTTGGTACAGAGACGAAGAATCGTGATCCATGACTGATTTACATCGCAACACAAAAGATGGATACCAAAATTAAATTTGGAAATTGGAAACTACTAACATACAATATACAACATTTGACAAACTTTTAGCAATTTTAAATAAGCGAATAGATGACCTGCAAGTTGTAAAACTGGAAAAACGAACATAATGTAACCCAATTTACAACATATACAAAGTCTATGTTTACGGCACCAATGCATTTTGTGGTAAAGTAACTTCCACGATACAAATAAAATGTTTTAATGGCAGTTGGCAACTGTGCAGAGCGTTGTTGGGCTCCGGATTGCCAATGTCGTTTGTCACCGAAGATTGTTTTCAGCGACTATAGGACTCAAAAAGACAAGTGGAAGAGTATACATACAGGGTCTTAATGATGTAACCTCAGTAATATCTAAGGGCGTAATAATTTTACGATTCAAGAATGAGCTAGAATGCTGATCGTTCCTAAGATAACATCTTATCAACCCAAAATTAAAAGATTGATAAATTTTCAAGAATTTGGCAATTAGAAGTAACCTGATCCTCAATTTTATATGGATGGCAAAATCGAAATTTAACTTAGGGCACTCAACTAGTGTGTCATAATACAAGGTTAGGTTGGGTGGTAGCTGGATCGCCAAATCAAAATGAATTTAAACGTGGACCGTACCTTTAGAAAGTTTTGGGAGTTCGAAGAAATAGCCGTTGCCGTTCCCTATAATAACGAGGAGTTGTTCTATATTAAACACTACCGAAAAACAGATCGAAAATCAATAGATGGCAGATATGTCGTTAGTTTGCCTTTCAAAAAAGATTTACCAAAGTTGGAAAACTCAAAGACGATGGCTGTTAAACGATTACTTAATCTGGAAAAAAGATTCTTACGTCATGCGTTATTTAAACGACAATATGATGAATTCCTAGAAAAAATTTTACAATCGGGTCACATAAATATCGTACCATACTGAAACCAATGAATATTTTTAGCCGCACCACGGAGTAAAGAAGGAGAGTAGTAGTACAACAACTAAGTTGTGAATTGTTTTTGATGGTTCAGCCAGGACAACAAATAATAACTCACTGAACGATCAATTATCAGTAGGACCAATTGTACAGTCTAGTTTAGTAAAACTGTTGCTGAGATTTCAACACACAAATCGCAGGCAATGGAATGAGCGAATCATGTGTACCATTGAACGATAATTCAACCGATTGCGCATCGCCAAGTCTATTCCCTGATAAATAAGTCATTTAAGGTCAATACAAATTAAACATAACGCAGAACTTCTAGAGACAAATCTGAGAGAATCTCAAAAAGCTATTGATTCGGGAAGTAAAGCTTTTAAAGCTAGTAAGGCCAGAAATAAAGCTATTGATAAAAATTTTAAATCATCTTGCCATAACTAAAAATCGGTTGACATTTCCTACACGGTAAGGCCTATTTGGTCATACTTAAAGTTCAAGTGGCTCAAATTCCGATCGGGCACAAAGGGTACTAATAATATGTCTAATATGCCGAAATTACTAGCACAAATAGAAGACATTCTCAACTTCCGACCAATAAGCGAAGTATCTCCGGATGAATTGGATGCCTTAACTCCAGACGATTTCTTAATCGGACATGCAGTTAACTTATTACCAGAACCGAATATATTGGATATTAAGGAAAACAGATAATCGCGTTGGCCGAATGTCCAGCGTACGTCTGGTATAAATGAAAAACCACAAAAGGACAAGATTTTGAGGATCATGGGTTCGAACCATTTTGATATGACAGACAAAATGGTAATGACACGATAATTAATAATCGATTTCATTCCTTTTACTGACTTGAAAAAGGAATAAACCACAGAAATCTTCCAAACGTCAAGGAGAACATTACTCCGAGGACTGTCCACTTCATGCTCTCCAGTTTTATCAGGAGGCAAGTTAGCGATGAAATCCTGGTAGATCATTGGGGAAGGAAACCCAACTACTTTTTTTTACTGTTCATAAACACCAAAGCTCTCTCGGATTAGATATCTGCATTCTGATTGAAATAATGGTATAAAACTAGGCACTCGGATCCTATGTATATGACTTATACAGTTTGTTACGATGTTTCTTATCGGTACAGCCAGTTCTCTAGTCAAATTTAAAAAAAAAAACAAATCTTTCGATTTCAGCTTTGAGCAGCTTGCTGAACAATGAAACAAGAGACTTTAGATTTCTTCATCATCAAAGGGCAAATCATAACACCAGGAGACCACGATGGAGTTACTTAATTTAATGGAGTGGTCATTATTCATTCCAATCTGCAATGAGTGTTTTTAAGTGAATTTGAATTCCTAATAACGATGATTACACAGAAATACATAGAAAGTTAAAAATTAATTGATAAACGGTTTACATTGACCGAGGTTTCAATGATTTCAATGGAAGATGGAAATAGATGTTTAAAAGCTATTGAGTTTATATAAAGTATCATATAACCTTCATATGTTAGTTTAAAATTCGACAATGAACGATTCCTGCCACTATATGTTTTTCACTCAGTGGTGGATGGAAAAACCATCATTCAAGCCACAACACAATGCTAAAAAAAATTGTTCTGCGATTATATTGTCTTGATTCAAAATTTATTCACCAAGATGGTTAAAGAATATTTCAAAATATATCCAACACTTGTGGGCTTAGAAAAACAATGATTCACGGCCAAATAAATTTCCACTTAAGAAAATTAATCACCAGATATTTATTGAAGAACCTGTGTAATTATCAGGTGAAATTATCGTCAACAAAAAAGTTTAGTGCTACCTTCCACACCTATTTTTATTTTTTTTGTAAAAAACACCATTGACGCCATAATATAAAAGAAACATGGCGATTTATTTACAATTCCATCGATATTTTTTTATAGTGACGCAGTAATCGGTGACTTTTTTAAATTTTCAATAAAACTAATTAGGCAAAAAAAAAATTAAAAATTAATAAGCAAACATTACACATTAAATAGAGTTCACTTATCATAAACTTCACGTTTTTGCCGCGTATATATATCGCGAGCAAGGTGTGGTTTTTTTAAATTTTTTTATTTTTTATTTTGTAAGCAAGTGATTATCATATCTCATTTACGGTATCGTCATTGTATCGTTTACGGTACCACCTAAACAAAACTATTTAATATTTAATTTGTAGTGTGTAACACCAGAAATGAAAACGTTTATAATTTGATAAGTGTTATAGTAGAGATTACAATAAACGTATATATCTTATCAAATCCGCGAGCGCGTGCGAGCACCAAAATCTAATCAGGACTATATCGTAATAACAACTGATTACATCAAAAGGTTATCATGTTGCATGGTTAAAATTTGATCAACAGGTAGCTAAAAGATATGTAACTATCTACATGATATGGATAAACACACCTCTAATTTTTTTTTTGTATGTCTATACGTATCTTATATACTCAAAGATATATTTTAACAAAGATTTGGTTCTTTCATAATTTCTTCGTTTTGATCTTATTTTAATTTGTAAAAAAGTAGATTTCCGTTTTGAACAAAATATAAAAAATATACCTATATATAATAACGAAATACCATACACAACTATATAATACCGCGCTATTAAAAAATAGTGCGACAAATGAAACTGAGAATGTTCCGTTTTCTATATTTGTGAAAAAAAAAATGTTTGTTTGGATATTAAAAAAAAAAATGAATTTCGTGTTTAATTTGTTTAAACATTCTAATATTTACATTTTGGATGAATTTGTAACTTAAAAATAAAAAATAAAGTTGGGGATTATAAACTTCACAGGGTGATTTAAAACTTATAAATAAAAATAAATTAAATCAGATTTACTGATAAATTGGTGCGGTGGTAACAGCTGCGGTGTTTGTGTCGGGAGGTATTGGGTTCGAATCCCAACGGGGAGGGATGCAAACAGGATATTTTATCACTTGATTACGATCACTGATGAGGATGACCTTTGAAAACTTGTTGGAGTAAAGAGTGCGTCAAACCTTTATTTGAAACAAAACTTTAAAATTAATACAAATTAGATTTTAAAAAAAATTGATTTCATTACAAATCAATTGAATAAACCGTTTTATGACCCCATACATCATATAATCGCCGAAAATCTAATTTATGTACACTTTGACACAAAACTTTAAAATTAATATAAATCAGATTTTAAAAAAAATTTATTAAACATTACAAATTAATTGAATTAACCGTTTTATGACCAATACGTCATGTAATCGCCGAAAATCTAATTTATTTACACTTTAATTACCACAAAACTTTAAAATTAATACAAATTAAATTTAAAAAAAAAATTGATTAACATTACAAGTCAATTGATTTAACCGTTTTATAACCTGACCAATACGTCAAGTAATCGCCAAAATCTAATTTATATACACTTTGTTTGACACAAAGCTTTAAAGTTAATATAAATTAGTTTTTTTTTTTTTTAATTGATTAACTTTACAAATCAATTGTATTAACCGTTTTATGATCAATACGTTGATCAATATGGCGAAAATCGAATTTATATACACTTTATTTGACACAAAACTATAAAGTTAATATAAATTAGATTTTTAAAAAATTGATTAACATTGCAAATCAATTGAATTAACCGTTTTAAAACCAATACGTCATGTAATCGCCGATATAAATCTACTTTATATACACTTTATTTCATACAAAACTTTAAAATTAATACAAATTAGATTTTTAAAAAAATTGATTAAACATAACAAAGCAATTGAATTAACTGTTTTATGACCAATACGTCCATTAATTTTTCTAACTGTAAAATGCATAGTAATTATAATTTACACAAATTTACTTAACTTAATTACGACTGCAGCTTAAAATGAACTGCACTATTTTAATATAAAAGATACTCGTCACTAACGTTTGTAATTCTATTGGGCCTATTGCTCAAAATATTTTAGACAAACTTTACATTTAAAGAATTTGTCGCAAAATTTGGTAACACAATTTCCTAAATTTCTAAATTCATCTACATTTCAAAACTTAATTTATAAATTTTGCTATAGAGAAGAAATTGGTCACCAATTTAGATAAAAAAAAGGGCTAGCAGCTCGAAATGTATACTATAAAATTATCATTTAATAAAAATGAGTCACCAATTTTCGTGAAGCCTTTTTCTGCATTCATATATTCGCTAACGTTTTAAAACTTCACGTCGTTTGAAACCAAAGAAGGTCGGCAACATAAAATGTACTATGCTATATTTTCATATAACAGAAAATTTTCACTATTTGTCAACATTTTATAGCGTCACTAATTTTCATAATTTGCAATAAATCATAACACTACAAAGCCTGTAAGCTTTCAGCACGAAACATACTTGTGCGTGGTGTTAAACTATTATATCCTAATATACACAATCGGGATCAAATTAAAACCAACAGTTGCATCCAAAAAACTACATTTTTTACTGAAAGCTATGTTCGTCGACTGAGGCAAACATATAATAAAATAGTAATTTAGAGCTTTTGATAGAATCCCTTTTAAAACCAAATCATAATATTTTTATCACCAAGAGTTCAATTTGCAAATGTGAACTCTATTATCATTATTTCATTATTTGCTTAAGAGCATTGTATGGTACGCCTCTATGGTCGTTGTTAAACTTTGATAATTTTCATTTTAACATTTTAATAACTTTAAAGAAAAATAAAAAGTTAATTATAATTAAAAAGAGAAAGCAGAGTAATAAAATAAAATAAATGTGTAGTTTTTCCGTTTTTCCGTTTTTTTTTTGGTTGTAATTTCATTATAATATATTGTCACCTGAATATAACTTTGGTTTTTTTTTTCAATGTGGTCCATATCGACCCTATTTTCACTTGTTCACTTGGTATAGGGTGTGGACCAAACTGATATGGATATGGACATGGAACCATTGTTTTATTTTTATTTTATTTTCCATTTGTTCCATATCCATAGGATGGTAAACATAGAACAAACTAATTTTTAAAATGTTGTTGAAATTATATGGCAGTGGGCGTTTGAACCAAACGAATAGTTTTATTTTGTATTTATCTAAATATACTAGTTTTATGTTCCATATCCAAAAAAATTGGATATAGACCAAATTAAAATTACAAATCATTAAAAATGTGGTAATGGAACGAACTTAGTAGTCAATCTACTAACAACCGGTAGGAATTTGCAAAAACTGATAAAAAATTCCGAAAGAGCGCTTACCTTACGCTGCATTCTCAGTTCAAAAAACACCAATTTGGAGTATAGACCAAACTAATATTCAGGTGACGATATGGCATTTTTGTCCGTTTAAGGAAAATTATTAATTTTGGGCTGGAAGGACTACCACTATTGATTGATTGATGGATTAGAATGTACGACCAAGGACGAACCAGGAACCCTTGGAATGCCGGGCACCACCATACTCCCATGTTACATATAACAAAACCGAAGGAGTGGATGGAATGTTAGTTATGACAGACTCAACCCGGTTACTGACACCCAAGCGATCGATAGTTAATATTTTCTTTTTATTTTTTGTGACAAAGGGAATGGAAAGGTACGTCATATTTAAACTACTGTTAGTTAGCACAAGACAACCACAATTATAATGAACTGCTCTGCATTCGGTCATCTTTTGTCAGAACTCTAATGTGCAACCATTTTTCTGTAATCTGCAGTGTTTCTCTGAAAAAAAATCTGTTAGTGGGCTAATTTTGCAAGCCGTAAGCTGTAATAAATTGAATTAGTTTTCGCTTGAAATTTAAAATTAAATTATAAAAATATAACAAATATAACAAAAAAAAATTAATATATAAAGAATAAAACAAAATATAAAAAATATAAATATTTGAAAATGTAAAATATATAAAAAATGTAAAAAATACAAAAATATAAAAAATATAAAAATATCAAAAAATACAAAAAATATAAAAATGTAAAAAATATAAAAATATATAAAAATATAAAAACTACAAAAATACAAAAAAAAATAAAAAATATAAAAATATAAAAAATATAAAAAATAAGAATATAAATAATATAAAAAAAATATAAAAAATATAAAAATATTAAAATTACCAAAATAATTATATATTTTTACATTTACATCCCACCCTCCCGCGGAAACATACCCAAGCCAATCTTATCCACTAACCCAAGAAACTATCCCTAATATGTCCAGTCATATACAAATCAGCCTCCACGTCCAGAAAAAATCTCGAATAGACCACTCTCAATAAAAGAAAAATTCAGCATTTTTCGTAATGTAGAAAAAATATGGAAAAACTCCAAAACATTTCCAATAACCGCGACATTAAGACGACTCAAATCCGAAAACCCATCCTAATTCCAGATAAACAACGCCAACAAAACACTTCATTTAAACTCGAACCACCCTTCAACCGATTACGAATATTTACAAACATGTACAACCAATATCACAAAGCCGATCAAAAACATGCCCATTTGACAAGTTCGATCATATTTAATTGATAAAGAAGCGTTCGCATAGCTGAAGTGTAACGTTCTCCCTTTAAAGTGGATTTAATAATATTTAACGAATCGAATTAAAAAAATTCTTGTGAACGGTGCGTTATCTAGAAATCATAAATGATATTTGTTGGGTTCCCTAAAGTAGCTATTTTGGATCCATTTTATTTATTTTATTCATAGACGATGTAAGGTTATGTTTCAGGCATTGCGATTTCCTTATTTATGCCGACGATATACATTTTTTTACCAGAATTAGAAGTAAGGATGCTCTTCTGAGTTCAATGCTTGATTTTTCAATTCGTTTGAAATTTTTTTTTAAACATTTCCATGATTTGATCGAATAAACATCCCTAAAAATAGTCATATGGAATACAAACGACCTCGCACAACATAAAACTGAAATTCAAGCATTCTCACCGTGCACAATCAACTGCCTACATGTGGGTGTGAGAACTGTGTAAAAACACTGCACGCCGAAACATGCTATATAAAAACTACAGTTCACGGATAATTTAAGTCAGCCATACATTTTTCATAGGCCATACATTTTTCGCTGGGGTGATTACAACAAAAAAACATACCATTAGACCGAAGTTCCTGATTTATTTGATTTGTGTGGCTGCGGTTGAATACAGTGGAGTAAATCGATTAGTACGTTTAATAAGCTACATGTTTTGTATACTTACTTTTACAGGATCGAAAACGGCTATATGAGTGCCTTAAAAAACTCATAGTAACTCAAAGTTACTCATCAAACGCAAAACAATAACAAACTCAATATTTCTGCTTTGGTACGGCATTTACATTTATCCTGTTTACTGTTTAAAAAAATTGGTGAAAGATCGACTTATCCAACTATTCGAACGCCAACCAAAGGCGTTCCGCACGTATACTTATGATAATGTCACCGATTGCTATTTTTTCACCGGTAATAATATAACCTTAAGTGTTGTAGCCCTAAAATCAGAAAAACCGAAACATCTAACAAACAAACGAACTAATTGGAATCAATATGGGTAGAGGACTTGTTGAAAAAAAACTGGTGTTAATATTGGTGTAAGCTGGTGTTAATATTTACATCCGCACGTATTGCAGTATCATGAACTGAAAATTTAAAACATGAATTATCAACTGAAAAAGCTACCCTCGCTATCAACACTACTAAACTCTGAACAAAGTAACAAACTCTCACATAATATCCAGAAGCTAATTCGATTAGCTTTGCGGGCAGAAGGATCCCAGAGCAGCCAGAACTGTTTCAGAGAAGTCGCACCAACCGAGAGGATAGATTATTTTTTGTGGAAATTAATCCTCCGATAAAACTACCAACTGGGAACTGAGGAAGAAACGATGAAAAAATCCAATGCTTCCTCTGCACCTTTAAAATAGTATTCTCACCACAGGAAGAAACCAGTAAATTTGTACTACCTGAGCAGATGGATGATGATTTACTCTTTTTGGCCTATAAAGTTTTATTAGAAAACACTTAAGAGTATTATCAAAATGTGCGCATATTCCCGAAAAAAGCACTAACAAGACCATGCAAATGATCTTTATATTCCACGAAAATTGGAGATATCTCTGATCACAATGATACAAAAGCCCCAGAAAAATGGAACACAAGTTTCTTCATACAGTCTAACAAGCATGTTTTCAGCGATCTCAAAGCTGTTTAAAAATATATTATTACCAAAACGGTATTTGAATAAAGCTAAATTTTACCAGACCATCAATTTGGATCTGAAACCAAAATGAGACCATAAGGCAGGTCCATATTGAGAATGCAATCCAACATTCTATTGAAGAAAAGTAATATTGCTATTTGATCTTTTTATATATTGCACAAACCTTTGACAAAGCTTGACATTATGGACTAATCTACACAATTGTCGCCAGTTACGATATTAGCGCAGGTACCGACAAATCAGCGTTCTAAGATCAATTTTATACTTACTGTATGTCGCTGATTCATAAAAGCTTATTTATAAGCTTTAAACGATATAGATCAATCCCGTCCACCGCTAGCTACAAATTATAAGGCTCTCTCAAATCTCAATTTAAAATCGAATCGCGTTATTGAATGTAAGGAATAACCCAAAATATTTTTAGAGTTCGAAACGGAAATGCAAAGAGTTTCCACCTCAAATATTTCTCAATAAGTGACTATACTAGTCTTCCGCAGGGGATCACTGTTTGCATCGTTTTTTAAAAGTGTGTATATATGTTTGGTCTTCGACAGACAGTGATCGTTTTGATTTTGAAAAATCTAAACTTTTATATTCAGTTTCGTATCGAGGATGTTTGGTGTGCACGTATAAATACAAATCTGAATTGTGGTTGGGCCAATATTGAAATATTAATTTAAGTTTGAGTTTACCTACTGGGTTGTTTTCCTGACGTTTTGAAATTCCAGCTTTATCAAAACTATTTTCAATATACTGGAAAATTACCTGTTACGTATGTTTAAGATTAACGTGATTATGTTTAAAATTACTGGTAAGTCACCATCGATTTTACCCCAGACGATCAACGGTAAGGAACCATGTATTATAAAACCCTTTTGTATCTTTAGCATTGGAGTATATATGTTCTAAATTGGAAACTCACGAAAAATCGTTCCTCACATCGAATGTATGCCTTGTATGAACGGAATTGAAAATAAGAAAGAGAAAAGTATAAACAAATGGATCGGCATGTACAATCAACAAACTTAATACATGTAAGCTATTTAGATTTTGTAATACAACAGAAAAGCGTTATTTCATTTGGTTTTGGTGTTAAATAATTTATTTTAAATCTGTAATTTATATGCACTTTAGAGTTTTGTGTGAATTATAATGCATATAATCTAATTAATATTTTATTTAATTGCAATGCTGTATTTTTTAGTTTAACGGTTATTTTATTTAATTTTCGTGCTTAATAATTTATTAAATCTGTAATTCATATAAATTTTAGAATTTTGCGTGTATTGAGAAAGTTGGTCATTTGCTGTTTTTTTTAACTTTTAGATGATAACTTAGTCTAAGTAATTAATTTATTACAGTTTTGGATTGTAGAAATTAATCGCTTTCCAGTTGACGAACTGATGGTGCCCTCTCGTTGACCACAGGTGGTTCGGTTTTTGTCCTTAATAAATTAATTTTTCGCAACAACTCTTACTATTATTTCATGAAAGTTAGAAGCAGTTGCGCACAATTTTGCTGCTGCGCGATTAAGTGTAAACCCGTTTTTTATATCAAATATTTTTTTCTTAATCTTTTAGAAAATCTAATCTTATTTATATTTAAGGATGATAGATTTAATATAATAATAACTTGTACCTTTTATAACTTGATAGTTGACATTTTATAAGAAATATCCTGATATTCTTTGAAAGTGGCATTTGTAGGTAGAAAATGTGTTGTCTTGTGCTGTTGACGATCAACGTGTCGGTAGCCGGATCACTCTATAGAGGACATCTGCACACGTATGGATGTATTTAAAAAATACATTGCCCTTTCTTACTTACTATTTTATGTAAACTTTTGTAGGAATAGGCGCGGCGTTATTAGGGAGTTCGGTCTACAGATTAGACCTACAGTCCAATCAATCAACAGAATAGCGTCCAATTTTTAAGTAAGACAGGTGCTCAAATGGTTTTTATTTCCAGTATTCTAGCCAAGATGGTACTTTCTCAACTTTATATCAAAATAAGTGAGAAATCTAACTGCACTAAGATTCTAAATTGAAAACAAAAAAAATTTTTGTTGAATTCCGCGTTACTGAAGAAAGCGAACCACATCATCATAGCTCGGCTTGTTGACGACTCAGTTAAAATTGCAGGATAAAATTTTAATTAGTGCCTTATTTGCTGCGAAAGTAGGCCAGGTAAACATTTATCAGACAGTACGTCATCTAAAATACATTTTTCTAACAATTCCCTCGAGAGTGGCAACGTGTAGGCTGCAGCCTTATGAACATTTTAAAGTTGTAGTTTTCTTGGAATATTAATTTCTGAAAACATACTGTCAATTTTTTAAAGAATATTTTAAGTGCACAAAACCTAATTTTTAATGAATATCCAAAGCCATATTTTCGTTTCCTTAGTGATTAGTCCATAATTGAGTTAAACTTTCCTATATACAACTTTCGTATACAAGTATGACGATTATTATAAACCGAATCATAATTGTGAAATATGTTTTTATGGTATTTCCAAAATAAAAATAATTAATCTTGGCTACATAATATAAGTACATTTTTTGAATTTTTTTATACGATTAATGCTACTGATCCCAAATGATCTCGTACGCGCATAATAACGAAATATTTATGGAATAAATTAAATAAAAATTCATATATCGATTGAGTGTCATTTTTGACGTTCTTATGGGTTACCTTATCTTTTCGTTTTACCATCCACGTGATTTCGTTATTAATCAGAGAATTTTTTTGTGAGTTACAATTCATCATTTTTTTACATTTTATATATAGGAGACATTATGATATTGTATGTTAGTTATTATTGACAAAACACCAAATAAATAAAAAAAAAAAAAAAAGTTGAGTAGAAAAGCTAATTTTATATTTTTATAATACCACAGTTTATATATACATATATATATATATATATATATATATATATATATATATATATATATATATATATACTAAATGTGTTGTTTAGTGTGTGATATGTACTGATAAGGTTCTGATTGTATTCAACAAGATAAAAACCACCTCTTTCTTCGTATGTATATATATGAAGACATATGTGTATAAAGTGTGTGAGTGCTCTCTGTGTATACAATTGGTGTATTATTTTCCAAAAGCATAATTTCTATCTCATTCTAATCGCGTTTTTATTCGTGAATGGATAGTGATAAGATAACAAAGTTTTCATACATTTTTTTTTTTTTTTTTTTTTATTATTATTATTATTAACAATATTTTTCGATCTCTGTTAAAGTACAACCAAAAAATAAAATTACAAAAAAAAAATTAAATAAAAAAATTGTGTATTATACATATGTGTAGTGTGCGCTAATTTTTTGTGTCGTGTAATATAAAAAAAAAATCTTTAATAATTTTCATTTGAAATTTTGGTTAAGATTGTATTTAGTGTGTGCCGAGTGGTTGAGTGAAATAATAATATATAATATTTATTATACAAAATTTATTGGCTGTGATTAAAAAAAAAAATTTATAAGTGAACAAAATGTTAAATTTGTAAATTAGTAAAAAAATAATAATTTTAATATTTCATATAATATATATCGCCATAATATAGTTTTATTTAGAGTGCACCTTAGTTAAAACAAGTGTTGTTAGTAAAATGCCAATTGTATCGAAACCAGTGGATTTAAATATAGTATCGTCCATAATAAATCTTCAAAAGGTTTGTTGATGAAATTTTTAATATGATTAAACATTTTGGCGGGAATAAATGTATCTAAATAAAATCTGTTTATATATATTAAAATACTAAATATAAAATGCAGATAAAATT